>CM060885.1:76357500-78970000 GCA_030762935.1 Hymenopus coronatus | reverse complement strand
TATATATATCCATTGTCGTCAACCCCCCCATTTCACTCACTATGATATATATATATATATATATATATATATATATATATCCATTGTCGTCAACCCCCCCCCCCATTTCACTCACTATGATATATATATATATATATCCATTGTCGTCAACCCCCCCCCATTTCACTCACTATGATATATATATATCCATTGTCGTCAACCCCCCCCCATTTCACTCACTATGATATATATCCATTGTCGTCAACCCCCCCCCATTTCACTCACTATGATATATATATATCCATTGTCGTCAACCCCCCCCCATTTCACTCACTATGATATATATATATATATATATATCCATTGTCGTCAACCCCCCCCATTTCACTCACTATGATATATATATATATATATATATCCATTGTCGTCAACCCCCCCATTTCACTCACTATGATATATATATATATATATCCATTGTCGTCAACCCCCCCCCATTTCACTCACTATGATATATATATATATATATATCCATTGTCGTCAACCCCCCCATTTCACTCACTATGATATATATATATATCCATTGTCGTCAACCCCCCCCCATTTCACTCACTATGATATATATATATATCCATTGTCGTCAACCCCCCCATTTCACTCACTATGATATATATATATCCATTGTCGTCAACCCCCCCCCATTTCACTCACTATGATATATATATATATATATATATCCATTGTCGTCAACCCCCCCCCCATTTCACTCACTATGATATATATATATCCATTGTCGTCAACCCCCCCCCCATTTCACTCACTATGATATATATATATCCATTGTCGTCAACCCCCCCCCCATTTCACTCACTATGATATATATATATATATATCCATTGTCGTCAACCCCCCCCCCCATTTCACTCACTATGATATATATATATATATATATATATCCATTGTCGTCAACCCCCCCATTTCACTCACTATGATATATATATATATATCCATTGTCGTCAACCCCCCCCCCCATTTCACTCACTATGATATATATATATCCATTGTCGTCAACCCCCCCATTTCACTCACTATGATATATATATATCCATTGTCGTCAACCCCCCCCCCATTTCACTCACTATGATATATATATATATATATATCCATTGTCGTCAACCCCCCCCCATTTCACTCACTATGATATATATATATCCATTGTCGTCAACCCCCCCCCATTTCACTCACTATGATATATATATATCCATTGTCGTCAACCCCCCCCCATTTCACTCACTATGATATATATATATATATCCATTGTCGTCAACCCCCCCCCATTTCACTCACTATGATATATATATATATATATATATCCATTGTCGTCAACCCCCCCCCATTTCACTCACTATGATATATATATATCCATTGTCGTCAACCCCCCCATTTCACTCACTATGATATATATATATATATCCATTGTCGTCAACCCCCCCCCATTTCACTCACTATGATATATATATATATCCATTGTCGTCAACCCCCCCCCATTTCACTCACTATGATATATATATATCCATTGTCGTCAACCCCCCCATTTCACTCACTATGATATATATATATATATATCCATTGTCGTCAACCCCCCCCCCATTTCACTCACTATGATATATATATATATCCATTGTCGTCAACCCCCCCCCCATTTCACTCACTATGATATATATATATATATCCATTGTCGTCAACCCCCCCCCATTTCACTCACTATGATATATATATATATATCCATTGTCGTCAACCCCCCCCATTTCACTCACTATGATATATATATATCTATTGTCGTCAACCCCCCCATTTCACTCACTATGATATATATATATCCATTGTCGTCAACCCCCCCATTTCACTCACTATGATATATATATATATATCCATTGTCGTCAACCCCCCCCCATTTCACTCACTATGATATATATATATCCATTGTCGTCAACCCCCCCCCATTTCACTCACTATGATATATATATATATATATATCCATTGTCGTCAACCCCCCCATTTCACTCACTATGATATATATATATCCATTGTCGTCAACCCCCCCCCATTTCACTCACTATGATATATATATATCCATTGTCGTCAACCCCCACATTTCACTCACTATGATATATATATATATCCATTGTCGTCAACCCCCCCCCCCATTTCACTCACTATGATATATATATATCCATTGTCGTCAACCCCCCCCATTTCACTCACTATGATATATATATATATATATATCCATTGTCGTCAACCCCCCCCCATTTCACTCACTATGATATATATATATCCATTGTCGTCAACCCCCCCATTTCACTCACTATGATATATATATATATATATATATCCATTGTCGTCAACCCCCCCCCATTTCACTCACTATGATATATATATATCCATTGTCGTCAACCCCCCCATTTCACTCACTATGATATATATATATCCATTGTCGTCAACCCCCCCCCATTTCACTCACTATGATATATATATATCCATTGTCGTCAACCCCCCCCATTTCACTCACCATGATATATATATATACATTGTCGTCAACCCCCCCCATTTCACTCACTATGATATATATATATATCCATTGTCGTCAACCCCCCCCCCATTTCACTCACTATGATATATATATATATACATTGTCGTCAACCCCCCCCCATTTCACTCACTATGATATATATATATCCATTGTCGTCAACCCCCCCCCATTTCACTCACTATGATATATATATATCCATTGTCGTCAACCCCCCCCATTTCACTCACTATGATATATATATATACATTGTCGTCAACCCCCCCCCATTTCACTCACTATGATATATATATATCCATTGTCGTCAACCCCCCCCCATTTCACTCACTATGATATATATATATATCCATTGTCGTCAACCCCCCCATTTCACTCACTATGATATATATATATATATATCCATTGTCGTCAACCCCCCCATTTCACTCACTATGATATATATATATATATCCATTGTCGTCAACCCCCCCCATTTCACTCACTATGATATATATATATCCATTGTCGTCAACCCCCCCCCCCATTTCACTCACTATGATATATATATATCCATTGTCGTCAACCCCCCCCCATTTCACTCACTATGATATATATATATCCATTGTCGTCAACCCCCCCATTTCACTCACTATGATATATATATATATATATATATATATATATCCATTGTCGTCAACCCCCCCATTTCACTCACTATGATATATATATATATCCATTGTCGTCAACCCCCCCATTTCACTCACTATGATATATATATATCCATTGTCGTCAACCCCCCCATTTCACTCACTATGATATATATATATATATATATATCCATTGTCGTCAACCCCCCCCCCCCCATTTCACTCACTATGATATATATATATATATATCCATTGTCGTCAACCCCCCCCCATTTCACTCACTATGATATATATATATATATATCCATTGTCGTCAACCCCCCCATTTCACTCACTATGATATATATATATATATCCATTGTCGTCAACCCCCCCATTTCACTCACTATGATATATATATATATATCCATTGTCGTCAACCCCCCCCCATTTCACTCACTATGATATATATATATCCATTGTCGTCAACCCCCCCATTTCACTCACTATGATATATATATATATATCCATTGTCGTCAACCCCCCCCCATTTCACTCACTATGATATATATATATCCATTGTCGTCAACCCCCCCCATTTCACTCACTATGATATATATATATATATATATATATCCATTGTCGTCAACCCCCCCCCATTTCACTCACTATGATATATATATATATATATCCATTGTCGTCAACCACCCCCCATTTCACTCACTATGATATATATATATATATATATCCATTGTCGTCAACCCCCCCCCCATTTCACTCACTATGATATATATCCATTGTCGTCAACCCCCCCATTTCACTCACTATGATATATATATATATATATATATATCCATTGTCGTCAACCCCCACCCATTTCACTCACTATGATATATATATATATCCATTGTCGTCAACCCCCCCCCATTTCACTCACTATGATATATATATATCCATTGTCGTCAACCCCCCCATTTCACTCACTATGATATATATATATATATCCATTGTCGTCAACCCCCCCCCCATTTCACTCACTATGATATATATATATCCATTGTCGTCAACCCCCCCACTTCACTCACTATGATATATATATATATATATCCATTGTCGTCAACCCCCCCCATTTCACTCACTATGATATATATATATCCATTGTCGTCAACCCCCCCATTTCACTCACTATGATATATATATATATATATATATCCATTGTCGTCAACCCCCCCCCCCCATTTCACTCACTATGATATATATATATCCATTGTCGTCAACCCCCCCCCCCCATTTCACTCACTATGATATATATATATATATATATCCATTGTCGTCAACCCCCCCCCCATTTCACTCACTATGATATATATATACATATATCCATTGTCGTCAACCCCCCCCCATTTCACTCACTATGATATATATATATCCATTGTCGTCAACCCCCCCATTTCACTCACTATGATATATATATCCATTGTCGTCAACCCCCCCATTTCACTCACTATGATATATATATATATATATCCATTGTCGTCAACCCCCCCCCCATTTCACTCACTATGATATATATATATATATCCATTGTCGTCAACCCCCCCCATTTCACTCACTATGATATATATATATCCATTGTCGTCAACCCCCCCCCATTTCACTCACTATGATATATATCCATTGTCGTCAACCCCCCCCCATTTCACTCACTATGATATATATATATCCATTGTCGTCAACCCCCCCCCCATTTCACTCACTATGATATATATATATATATATCCATTGTCGTCAACCCCCCCCCATTTCACTCACTATGATATATATATATATATATATATATATATATATATATATATATATATATCCATTGTCGTCAACCCCCCCATTTCACTCACTATGATATATATATATATCCATTGTCGTCAACCCCCCCCCATTTCACTCACTATGATATATATATATATATATATCCATTGTCGTCAACCCCCCCATTTCACTCACTATGATATATATATATATCCATTGTCGTCAACCCCCCCCCATTTCACTCACTATGATATATATATATCCATTGTCGTCAACCCCCCCATTTCACTCACTATGATATATATATATCCATTGTCGTCAACCCCCCCCATTTCACTCACTATGATATATATATATATATCCATTGTCGTCAACCCCCCCCCCATTTCACTCACTATGATATATATATATCCATTGTCGTCAACCCCCCCCATTTCACTCACTATGATATATATATATCCATTGTCGTCAACCCCCCCCCATTTCACTCACTATGATATATATATATATATATCCATTGTCGTCAACCCCCCCCCCATTTCACTCACTATGATATATATATATATATATCCATTGTCGTCAACCCCCCCATTTCACTCACTATGATATATATATATATCCATTGTCGTCAACCCCCCCCCATTTCACTCACTATGATATATATATATCCATTGTCGTCAACCCCCCCATTTCACTCACTATGATATATATATATCCATTGTCGTCAACCCCCCCCCATTTCACTCACTATGATATATATATATATATATATATCCATTGTCGTCAACCCCCCCCCATTTCACTCACTATGATATATATATATCCATTGTCGTCAACCCCCCCCCATTTCACTCACTATGATATATATATATCCATTGTCGTCAACCCCCCCCCATTTCACTCACTATGATATATATATATATCCATTGTCGTCAACCCCCCCCCCATTTCACTCACTATGATATATATATATATATCCATTGTCGTCAACCCCCCCCCCATTTCACTCACTATGATATATATATATATCCATTGTCGTCAACCCCCCCCCATTTCACTCACTATGATATATATATATATATCCATTGTCGTCAACCCCCCCCCATTTCACTCACTATGATATATATATATATCCATTGTCGTCAACCCCCCCCCCATTTCACTCACTATGATATATATATATCCATTGTCGTCAACCCCCCCATTTCACTCACTATGATATATATATATCCATTGTCGTCAACCCCCCCATTTCACTCACTATGATATATATATATATCCATTGTCGTCAACCCCCCCATTTCACTCACTATGATATATATATATCCATTGTCGTCAACCCCCCCCCCCATTTCACTCACTATGATATATATATATATATCCATTGTCGTCAACCCCCCATTTCACTCACTATGATATATATATATCCATTGTCGTCAACCCCCCCCCCATTTCACTCACTATGATATATATATATCCATTGTCGTCAACCCCCACATTTCACTCACTATGATATATATATATATATCCATTGTCGTCAACCCCCCCCCCATTTCACTCACTATGATATATATATATCCATTGTCGTCAACCCCCCCCATTTCACTCACTATGATATATATATATCCATTGTCGTCAACCCCCCCCCATTTCACTCACTATGATATATATATATATCCATTGTCGTCAACCCCCCCATTTCACTCACTATGATATATATATATATATCCATTGTCGTCAACCCCCCCCCATTTCACTCACTATGATATATATATATCCATTGTCGTCAACCCCCCCATTTCACTCACTATGATATATATATATATATATATATATCCATTGTCGTCAACCCCCCCCCCATTTCACTCACTATGATATATATATATATCCATTGTCGTCAACCCCCCCATTTCACTCACTATGATATATATATATATATATCCATTGTCGTCAACCCCCCCCCATTTCACTCACTATGATATATATATATCCATTGTCGTCAACCCCCCCATTTCACTCACTATGATATATATATATCCATTGTCGTCAACCCCCCCCCATTTCACTCACTATGATATATATATATCCATTGTCGTCAACCCCCCCCCATTTCACTCACTATGATATATATATATACATTGTCGTCAACCCCCCCCATTTCACTCACTATGATATATATATATCCATTGTCGTCAACCCCCCCCCATTTCACTCACTATGATATATATATATACATTGTCGTCAACCCCCCCCCATTTCACTCACTATGATATATATATATCCATTGTCGTCAACCCCCCCCCATTTCACTCACTATGATATATATATATCCATTGTCGTCAACCCCCCCATTTCACTCACTATGATATATATATATATACATTGTCGTCAACCCCCCCCCATTTCACTCACTATGATATATATATATCCATTGTCGTCAACCCCCCCCCCATTTCACTCACTATGATATATATATATATATATATCCATTGTCGTCAACCCCCCCATTTCACTCACTATGATATATATATATATATATCCATTGTCGTCAACCCCCCCATTTCACTCACTATGATATATATATATATATATCCATTGTCGTCAACCCCCCCATTTCACTCACTATGATATATATATATCCATTGTCGTCAACCCCCCCCCATTTCACTCACTATGATATATATATATCCATTGTCGTCAACCCCCCCCCATTTCACTCACTATGATATATATATATCCATTGTCGTCAACCCCCCCATTTCACTCACTATGATATATATATATATATATATCCATTGTCGTCAACCCCCCCATTTCACTCACTATGATATATATATATATATCCATTGTCGTCAACCCCCCCATTTCACTCACTATGATATATATATATCCATTGTCGTCAACCCCCCCCCCATTTCACTCACTATGATATATATATATCCATTGTCGTCAACCCCCACATTTCACTCACTATGATATATATATATATATCCATTGTCGTCAACCCCCCCCCCCCCATTTCACTCACTATGATATATATATATCCATTGTCGTCAACCCCCCCCCCCATTTCACTCACTATGATATATATATATCCATTGTCGTCAACCCCCCCCATTTCACTCACTATGATATATATATATCCATTGTCGTCAACCCCCCCATTTCACTCACTATGATATATATATATATATATATATATCCATTGTCGTCAACCCCCCCCCATTTCACTCACTATGATATATATATATCCATTGTCGTCAACCCCCCCCCATTTCACTCACTATGATATATATATATATATATCCATTGTCGTCAACCCCCCCATTTCACTCACTATGATATATATATATATATCCATTGTCGTCAACCCCCCCCCCATTTCACTCACTATGATATATATATATACATTGTGGTCAACCCCCCCATTTCACTCACTATGATATATATATATATATCCATTGTCGTCAACCCCCCCCATTTCACTCACTATGATATATATATATACATTGTCGTCAACCCCCCCATTTCACTCACTACGATATATATATATCCATTGTCGTCAACCCCCCCCATTTCACTCACTACGATATATATATATATATATATATATATATATATATATATATATATATATATACATTGTGGTCAACCCCCCCATTTCACTCACTACGATATATATATATATATATATATATATATATATATACATTGTGGTCAACCCCCCCCCATTTCACTCACTACGATATATATATATATATATATATATATATATATACATTGTGGTCAACCCCCCCATTTCACTCACTATGATATATATATATATATATATCCATTGTCGTCAACCCCCCCCCATTTCACTCACTATGATATATATATATATATACATTGTCGTCAACCCCCCCCCCATTTCACTCACTACGATATATATATATATATATATATATATATACATTGTGGTCAACCCCCCCATTTCACTCACTATGATATATATATATATATATCCATTGTCGTCAACCCCCCCCCATTTCACTCACTACGATATATATATATATATATATATATATATATATATATATATATATATATATATACATTGTGGTCAACCCCCCCATTTCACTCACTACGATATATATATCCCCCCCATTACACCACATTATTAGGAATTTGTGTTGCTATTCAGAAATGAAATATTGTTCTATAATATATTTAATTCATTATAAATAATTACCTACATTCCCCATATATTTAAATTACTTAATACAATTTTACGAGGGCCGGTTTTTCAACTTCCGAGAGGTTATAAATAAAAGACAAGTTCATTGAAAACAATTATTTTATTATTAAAGTCTTATACCCTTATGGTTACTTTTCAACATAATCACCGAAAAGATTGAGATATTTATCGTACCTGAGCACAAGCTTTGCAATATCCGCTTCAAAAATTGTTGCCGTTAATGATGCAGCCCGGAACCACTATCAATGCAGCCGTTTATTGTGAAACTTTACGACGTTTGCGGAGAGCCATTCAAAACAAACGAAGAGGAATGCTAACTTCAGGAATTGTGTTGCTCCATGACAACGTTCAACCACACATTGCTGGCACAACCCATCGCCTCCTTGAACAATTTCAATGGGACATTTTGGATCATCCACCGTGCAGTACTGACCTGGCACCCACCGACTTTCACCTTTTCCCTGAACTGAAGACATGGTTAGGAGGGCCGCACTTTCAAACCAACGAAAATCTTCAAAACAACGTCAATGCTCATTTGAAATCATTGGCGGCAACATTCTTTGAAGCGGGTATTGCAAAGCTTGTGCACAGGTACGATAAATGTCTCAACCTTTTCGGTGATTATGTAGAAAAGTAACCACAGGTGACAAAACTTTTAGTAATAAAATAATTGTTTTCTATGAACTTGTCTTGTAACTATAGCCTATTAGAGGTTACAAAACAGAGCCATGTATAAATAACTATTTTATATTTAGAATGTGTATGTTCCTATTTGCTTTCCCAACAGTACTATGTACATAGTTTATAGAGAAAATATTGAATTCCGCACAAAATTGATATCGAAATTGCACCGGAAATGTTTTTGGATCCCCTTTATCCATTCAGAAAAAGGTCCGGGTGTGTATGTATGTTTTCTTTCACCAAAGAACTAATTCGAATTTTTTGAATGCACGATATTTTCGGTCAATCGGATTTAATAGGCAAATAATGCAATTAAGTAATTAAGGAAGAACCAGTGTGTACTGTAAATACCGGAGTGGAAGTTCAACAATCGCTATGGAGGAATTGAAAGCAAATATTTATAAAACAATTCAGAGAAACCGCTGTTTCACTTCGGACACCCTACATGACTTGACATCTTGGCTCATAACATAGGCATTGAAAAACCGGTACCACGTGACAATAAATATCTTAATAGTAATTACGATTACGTTGAAAAGTAGAGTAAGACTCTGTTACTTTGTAAATAAAGTTTTGTATTGATAACGTTCGATATTGTTTAGATATTTCAAATCGTCTGTCACTTTCTGGACGAAATTCATAGTTAAATAACGCAAACCGCCATCGTTTGTCTTTCAAGTCAAAGCCTCCATATGACCAGAGAAATTAAAGAAGAAGATTAGAGGAGGCGCTGAAATTCTCTTATTGTATAGAAAACCTTCTTTCTACTGAAACGATATACTCGTAATAACATACAGAAGATTAAAGAAAAATCTAATGTGTTCTATTCACATAACTTCGTATGCATCTCTGCAACAAATTATTGTTAAAAAGTTTATGCCTCTATTTACTTCGTGATAATCGAGAAAAAATTAGCAGAAATAATCTTATTACTTGCTTCCTTGTAAGTAGAAGCGGAATAAGGGAGTACCATAGGTTAAAGTGATAGTCAAAAGCCCGTTGCTATGTCACTGAAGTTCCTTTGTTTCATGGACAGGAGTTAACAAATTCCTGTGTGAAAAAGTATAAGTTTTTTTTAAAATTTAAACTAATAACAAGGAATATCTCTCAAATGATCAACTCGACGAAAGAAATTTATATAAAATAAATTGGGTGCTTTAACGTCTGTACACTTTTTGTGTTGTAATTTTTTGTTCATCTCTTACGGTTTACCAGTTACGCAAAATTTCGTAAAATTCATCCACATAAAATTAGTCTTCAGAGGCTCTTCCCAGAAAATCCAAGATATACATTTTATTTGTCAGGTAAACTATCTTTAATATACGATATTTTAATCAAAATCGTTAGAGCCTGTAAAGTTCCATGTAAAGGGTACTTTAGTGTGGCGGAAATTTTCTCAACATTTTCGTATCGCATCACTGGAGGGTACTAAACTTAATTACCAAGTTTGGTATTTTACCGACTTTTTGTTTTTGAGTTATCGTGCTCACGGACACACAATTACACACGGACCTTTTTCTGAAAATACAGGGGACACATTTCCGATGAAATCTCGTTATCGAAATTTTGGGTGGAGTACAATAGCTTAACTACAAACTATGTACATAGTACGTGTAGAGAAAGTAACAAAGACATGTGGAGGGAAAGAGCGATGTATCTTTAAAGCTAACAGCCTCCCTTTTGGCCACCTCTGCTGCGTCTGCATGTTCGCACTCGTTGTGCCGTTTGCAGTATTTATAAATCACTGAGTTCGGCGTCGCGACGGCTGCTCCCTAGCGACGGCAAATCGCTAAATGAATGGCTGCAGCTTCGTTTCCCAATCAACTGGTCCTCCGCAAATGGTCGACAATCTGACACCTCTCTTTTGTTCCGGTTGCATTTGTTTCATCTCATCTTTGACACCCCCTGCGTATTAATTGCTTCAGTGGGTGGCACGTGATACTTTGTCTTCAATTTAAAATAACAAATATATCTCAATCGTTTTATCTGGATCAAACCTCCTGGGAACGGAAATAACAAGAAAATAACTCCTCTCCGAAGAGAAAAGACGAATGGCGTTAAACACATACTGCTGATTAGAAACAATAGTTCTTTCAAATCAAAAACTCTGATGTGCTACATTCACATGACCTTCTCTACATCTCTGCAACAAATTATTGTTAACAAGCTTATGCTCCTATTTACTTCATGCTGATCGAGAAAAAATTTGCAGAAATTGTCGTACTACTTGTTTCCTTGTAAGTAGAAGCAAAATAACGGAGTACCATAGGTTAAAGTGATAGTCAAAAGCTGGTTGCTATGTGACTGAAGTACCTTTGTAAGTACAGAAGTTGACAAATTCCTGTATGGGAACAGTAAGTTTTACAAGAAACCAAAAACAAGATATATCTAAAAAAAATATTGACTCCACGAAAAAAATGTATATAACATAAACAATGTGTATTAAAAGGCTCTACATTTTTTGTGTGGTAACTTTTTGTTCATCTCTTACGGTTTAACAGTTATGCAAAATTTCGTAAAATTCATCCAGAATTAAGTAATCTTCAGAGGTTATTCCCAGAAAATTCAAGATTTACATTTTATTTGTCCGATAAATATCTTTAATATACAATATTTTAGCCAAAATCATTAGAGCCATTTTTCAGAAAATCAAAATTTTCTAAACAGGATGGGGGGGATTTTCTTGAAAATCTTTGTCTCGCATCCCTGGAAGATATCAAACTTAAATATGGTGTTTTAGTTTTTGAACTATGCTGTACACAGACACACACGGATGGTTTTCCAAAACCGCTTTTTTGGATTCAGGAGGACCCAAACATGTATTTCTGGTGAAATCTCGGTATCGAATTTTTGTGTGCATTACAATACCTTCTCTATACACTATGTACATAGTACGTGTAGAGAAAGAAAAAAGACTATTTTTTTCTCGATTAGCATGAAGTACATAGAAGCATAAGCTGTTTAATAATATTTTGTTGCAGAGATGTAGAGAAAATCATGTGAATGGAAAACACCAATTTGTCTTGGATACAGAAGCCCCTAAAACGTCTATTTCCGGTGGAGTCTCGGTATCAAGTTTCTGGATGCAATACCAATTTTTACTTTCTCTACACGCACTATGTGTATACTGTATAGAGAATGTATTGCGCTCCACCGGAAATATATGTTTTAGGGTACCGCATATATCCAAAAAAGAGCATTTTCACAAAAAGGTCCGTGTGTCCGTGTGTCTGTGAACACGATAATTCAAAAATGAAATTTCGGTAAAATACCAAGCTTGGTATTACTAATCTTACAGAGATGCGACATGAAGGTTTTGAGAAAAATCCCCCCACCCCAAACTACCCCTTATATGGTACATTTCTCGAAAATTTTGTTTGTGGCAAAAATAGCTGTAACGATTTTTATTAAAGTATCATATATTAAAGATATTTACATGCCAAACAAAATACATATCCTGAATTTTCTGGGAATAGCCTCTGAAGACTACTTTATTCTGGACGAATTTTACGGAATTTTACTTAACTGCTAAACCGTAAGACTTAGATAAAAACTTACTACACAAGAAATGTAGAGCACTTTAAAACACACAATTTATGTTAAACACATTTTTTCGTGGAGTTGATCGTTTTTGAGACATTTATTGTTTTTGGTTTCAGCTATGAAAAACTTACTTTTCTCATATAGGAATTTGCCAACTCCTGTCCATATAAACAAAGGAACTTCAGTCACATAGTAACCAGCTTTCGACTGTCACTGTCACCTATGGTACTCCCTTATTTCGCTTCAACTTACAAGGAAACAAGTAATCAGACTATTTCTGCTAGTTTTTTCTTGAGTAGTATGAAGTAAATAGAAGCATAAGCTTTTTAGCAATAATTTGTTACAGAAATGTAGAGAAAGGCATGTGAATGGTACACATCAGATTTTTTAAATAGCTTCTCTATACACTATGTACATAATAGGTGCAGAGTAAGTAAAATAGTTTAAAATTTTCACACATTGTGGTGAATTTTCAGAGATGTATTACTTTACCTATGCATCCTGTGACTGCATTTGGTTAATATAAGATTTGGGTGATGCGTTTTCAGATAGTTTTTCTTATTTTGGTTTCACTATCTTCTTGCTCTCCGATTCCTTTATTCTTTTCTCTCGCGCTGCTGCTACACTAGTGACATCTGCTAGAGACTACACAGAATTAATGAGACAGGCCTCAAGACACTGCGGACGAGCTTTTTTCCCCTGCAACTTTTGCATGATGCGTTTCTCTTGTAATTCATATTGATCGCTCAGGTTCTTTGTGTCAGCTCCTTATTATGAACATTACAATAATAAAAGCCGATACAGAACGAGTCTTGTCTTTATCATGGTTTCATATTAATACAGTATTTGTTTTTCCTCTGAGGCCTTCGCAGCCGTTTGTAATTATTGAAACGACGCTATTATACGATATTCATTTGCTCATTTTTTTTGCCGCGGGCTCTGGTTTAATTCAGAACGGAAAAGAAACGAAGAGAATGCTGATGTAAAATATCTGTTGTTTTTATTAGGTCGTGTATTCGCCGCGTCAAGACCATTCTTTGTGATGTACAAACCAATATGTGCAAAAAATATATTACACGATCATTCTACAAGTAAAAATATCTGCTGGGGAAAAATAAAAGTACATTTAAACAGCTTGGAGTGAAGCAAATGTACGGAATAAAAAGAAAGAAGAAGAAATAAATAGCGATTTTATTTTGCTTCTGTTTATGTACAACTTGAAATACCTCCTGCTGGGTACATCATACAGAAAAAAAAGTTGATGTATTCTATTCACATGACTTTTTTACATCTCTGCAATCAACTGTTGTTAAAACGCTTATGTACTTGATTCCATTCGAGAATAAATTAGCGGAAATAGTATTATTACTGGCGTCTTGTAAGTAGAAGAGAAATAAGGGAGTATCATAGGTTAAAGTGATAGTCAAAAGCTAGTTGCTATGTGACTGAAGTTCCTTTGTATAGACACTAGTTGACAAATTCCTGTATGAGGAAAGTATAATTTTTCAAAGCTGAAACCACAAACAATGAATATCTCAAAAAGGATCAAATCCACGAAAAAAGTTATATAATATAAATTGTGTGTTTTAATGTGCTCTACATTTTTTGTGTGATAAGCTTTTGTCCATCTCTTACGGCTTAGCAATTATGAAAAAGTCCATAAAATTAATCCAGAATAAAGTAGTTTTCAGAGGCTATTCCCAGAAAATTCAAGTTATACATTCTATTTTTCAGGTAAACATCTTTAATATACGATATTTTAATCAAAATCGTTAGAGCCATTTTCGAGAAAGTCACAATATTTGAAAAAATTTCAAGTAAAGGCGGTGGGAGGTTTTTCCTAAAAATCTTCGTGTCGCATCCTTACAAGTTACGAAATTTAAATACCAAGTGTAGTATTTAACGGTCTTTATGTTTTTGACAGACACACACACACACAGGAGAACCCTTTTCTTTTTTGGATTCAGGAGGACCCAAAACGTTTATTTCCGGTGAAATCTGGGTATTGAATTTTTGGGTGGTAAACAATACCTTCTCTGTACACTATGTATATAGGGTGCTATGATACCAAACAGAATATAATTTGTTGCATTCACATAACCTTCAATATTCGCTCTTCGAAACAAATATTCTTACAAACATACTTTCAATTTATACGAGCGTCATCCAGAAAGTAACCAATATTTTGGCAAAACTAAACAATAACGAAAGTTATCAACATAAAACTTTATTTACAAAGTTACAGTACCTAACTTTATTTCTTTCTCTACTGGTACTACGTGCATAGTATATAGAGAAGGTATTGTAATGCACCCAACATTTCGATACCGAGATTTCACCGGGAATATATCTTCTGAGACCGCCTGAATCCAAAAATAAAAAAGCATTTTTAGAAAACATATCCGTGTGTGCCTGTGGGCAGAATAACTCAAAAACGAAAAGAGCGTTAAATACCAAACTGGGTATTTAAGTTTAGTATCTTCCAAGGATTTGATACCAAGAATTTGAAGAAAATCCCCTCCCCCACATTCAACTACCCATTACATGAAATAGTTTCCGAAAATTTTGATTTTCCCAAAAATGGTAATAACGATTTTGATTAAAATATCGTATATTAAATATATTTATGTGGCAAATAAAATGTATGCTTTGAATTTTCTGAGAACAGCCTCTGGAAACTACTTTATTCTGGATGAATTTTACGGAATTTTGTATAGTTGCTAAACTGTAAGACGTGGACAAAACCTTACCACACTAACATGTAGAGCACGTTAAAACACATCATTAATGTAATATACATTTTTCGTGGTGTTGATCGTTATCTAGATATTCCTCGTTTTTGGTTTCAACTTTTTCTCATACAGAAATTTGTCAACTGGTGTCAATACAAACAAAAGAACTTGTCACATAGCAACCAGCTTTTGATCATCAATTTAACTTATGGTACTACCTTAATTCACTTCTAATTACAAGGAAGCAAGTAATAAGACTATTTCTGCTTTTTTTTTCTCGATTAGCATGATGTAAAGGTAAGCAAAGCTTTTTAAAATTAATTTTAGCAGAGATGTAGAGAAAGTTATGTGAATAGAACACATCAGATTTTTTTCAACGAAATTGTTATTGTTATCAAGGTATTTATTGTCACGTGGTACTCGATTTTCAATGTAAATATTATTCTCTTCCACCCCTAAAGATCTGAGCCAAGACGTCACTGTCACTTTGAAGTCTTCATGGGTGGGAAATCGTTTCCATCCAAAAAATCAAGTACTTTGGACAAAGTGAAACATCGCTTTCTCTGAATTCTTTTATGTACACTTGCTTTAAACTCCTCCGTAACGACTGTTGAATTTCCACTCTGGTCTTTTTCGCATACCTGGTTCATCCTTGATTACTCGTAAACTATGCGGCATTTCTTCACTGTAGATTGGTTCATTGCAATATCACCGTACACTTAGTTATTTGCCTATAATTTTCGATGGCCCGAATTTTTTCTGCATTCAAAAAACGAATAAGTTCTTTGGTGGCAGAAAATATAACATCGGCACTGAAAAACTGTTACCACGTGACAATAAATTTCTTAACCGAATGGATATTAAGTTGAGAAATAGAGTAAGGTACTGTAACTTTGTAAATAAAGTTTTGTGCTGATATCTTTCGTTATCATTTAGTTATGCCAAATCGTTCGTTACTTTTTGGAAGCCTTCGTAGATCAATCTCCTTGTAGTGTAGCATATATAAAGCCAAAATCAAATATTTAAAGAAGCATGAATTCTATGCTCTTCTTATGACTATGAGAGACAAAAATCTTGTCTTGCTTTCACATTACTTTTATTATGTGTTCTGCAAATAAACTATACTTTAGAAAATACTATTTATTTATAATTGAGATAAGTATTACCATAAATGGTTGTATTACTTCCTTCTAAATAGAACGAAAATAAAGTAATAAAATAGGGTAATGCGATGGTTAAATATTTTGAAAAGCCGGTCATTATGTGGAACAATTGAAATTCGGTTCGATTCGCTCTGCATGGCCAAGAGTAAAACAAAAGAGAAATAAAGCTTAATTTTGAGAAACATTTAAGTAAGTTCAAATTTGAAGCCAATAACAAGGACTAAATATCCAGGAAACTGTTTAGTCCATATCAAATGTGTGTGTAATATGAATTGTATTTTAACGACATCTACATTGTTTGAGTGGTGCCTTTTGTCTAACTCTTGCAGTTTACTGTCATTCAAAATGAAGAGGACTTATTTAATTTTTTTTTTTCTATATGTCTCAAAGGTCAATTTCAGAACATGTCAGACATCTTTTATTTAAATTTTGAGGCGATTAGATTATTTGGTTATCCAATATATTTACATAATCAATTATGTAATAAATTATATCTTTCAAAGTATTTATCCAATTGGAATGACATTATTTATATTAATTTAACAGCAATGCAATGCAATAAAAAAACTTTACAAAAATATAAATATATAAAATTTCACCCCCAGTGAAATACTAATCATAGTTATATGGAAGAATAATAATTTGGATGTAAAGGTGAAAAATAAGATTAGCAGACTTATTGGGTAAATCCTCAACCAGGTTCTCTGCAGTGCATATGTAGAGGATGCAAATTATTTGCCCCTGACCGCGTTCGTATATTGGAGTATCCACTCGGTGATGACTGTCTGGAGTGATTGGATTCAGTTCAATGACATTCAGCTCGTAAATGGATGATGTGATTGAGATGGACAGCTCCTAGAAGGTATTAAGCCTGAAGGAGAAGTCAGTAGCAGTTGATGCATGCGTAAATCGGCTGAGAATGTGCCTACCGAGAGCCGCTCCGAGTGGGCAGGTCATTTACTATGTAAAGCGAGATATTCCACCACAGGTGACAGAATGTCTTCCTGCACAAATATATCTAGACAGCTGTCCGCGTGCTTGATGCTGTCTGTGCCCAAGGAAATGTTCAAAACATCAGTTTAAATCGTAACTCAACCCTGCAGATATTCTTTATGCAACCACAAGTTTGTATAGGTTATGACATGCAAAATGTTCTATATTCACTTCATATGTAGAGTGTGGCCAACACCGAAGTTTGTTTCTTAGAAGTGAGGCAGGCTACCTTCTTTCGACTTTGCCATTTGTTTCCTCATTCACAGGCAGAAATTCTGTACGGCTTTCGAAGAAATGGGCACGCAAGCTCAAGGAATACCACTCAAATTTTTGTGCGCAATGTATTTTACATTTATTTTATTTTTTACTTTCTCTACACGTACTATGTACATGGTGTATAGAGAAGGTATTGTAATGTATCCTAAAGTTCAATACCGAGATTTCATCGGGAATATATGTTTTGGGTCCCCCTGTCTGTGTGTGTCTGTACATACGGAGCTAGAGAAAGTAAAAATGAAAAATTTCAAAACATTTTCCATTTTCTTGAAAATCTTCGTGTCGCATCCTTGCAAGATATCAAATTATATACAAAATTCGGTATTTAACGGTCTTTTCGTTGTCCACAGATACACGAACACACACACACTTAAAATTATTTTGGGGGGGGATTCAGGGGTCTCAAAACATATATTCCCGGTGAAACCTCGGTATCGGAGTTTTGGTTGCATTACACTATCTTGTTTATGCACTATGTACATAGTACAGGTAGAGAAAATAAAAATACACAAAGATCTTGGTAGACTATGTTTCTCTACTAGCGTTACATTATTTACATTGTGAGATCTTAGCAACGAGAACAGCTGAAACACGCTAAAGCTAGTTTCAACATTTCGGGTTCATCGAAACAGAGAAGGAATTAAACTGGGTCGAAAGAGCATTAAGAGCAAAGAGAGAAATATGAAACCCAGTTCTTAGAGGTTGCGTATAGTTTAATGCCCACAGCTTACAAGACTACACACATTATGGAATTAGCAGTCGTGAATTAAAATTAAAGCAGTTAAAAGGTTTTAGCAACTTTGCCGTTAAACCCATGTTTGGTAGCGTTTCGTTTAATGTACGGAGTTTTATGTGTGTTTATAATAACATTACGCTGTTTGTAATTAAAAGCATTCATCAAATCCTTAATTATAAAACAAGGTTGCAAATAAAAGGAAAATTAAAAACCCAGGTAAAAGAATAAATACCTATACTGCAACTTTGTCATTAACATAGTATTACTATCACTCTCAGGCCCAAATATTAAGTAGATAAATTTAGTACCGAATGTCAGCCAAACATTCCATACCGAAATTGAAATACATCTTTTGAGGGTTCCTGAATCCCAAAATAAATGGTATGTTTTAGTGAACTCGCTAAACGTGTAAACATCTGTACGATACGCCTGTGAAATTATTACTTTCTCTATACGTACTATGTACATAGTACAGAAGGTATTGTATTGGACCCAAAAATTCCATATCCAGATTTCACTAGAAATACATATTTTCCGTCCCCCTGATTCCAAAAAAATCATTTTTAGAAAAATGCCCGTGTGTGTCTAGGGGCAGCATAGCTCAAAAACGAAAAAACCGTTGAATACCAATCTAGGTATTTAAGTTTATCTTCCAAGGATGCGACACTAAGGTTTTCAAGAAAATCACCCAACCCCCAACAACCCTTTACAAGAAACTTTTTTCGAAAACGTTGTACTGCTCAAAAATGGTTCTAACGATTTTGATTAAAATATCGTATATTAAAGATATTTACCTGAGAAATAACATGTATATCTTGAATTCTCTGGGAATAGCCTTTGAAGACTTTTTTATTCTGGATGGATTTTACAGAGTTTTGCATAAATGCTAAACCGTAAGAGATGGACAAAATCTTACCACACAAAAAAGTAGAGCACCTTAAAACACACAATTTATGTTGTATAATTTTTTTTCGTGGAGTTGATAATTTTTTAGATATTCCTTGTCTTTGGTTTCAGCTTTAAGAAACACACATTTCTCATACAGGAATTTGTCAACTCCTGTTCATACAAACAAAGGATTTTCAGTCGCATAACAACCAGCTTTTGACTATCACTTTAACCTATGGTACTCCCTTATTTCGCTTCTATTTACAAGGAGGCAAGTAATAAGACTATTTCTTCCAATTTTTTCTCGTTTAGCCTGAAGCAAATAGAAGCATAAGCTTTGTAAAAATAATTTATTGTAGAGATATAGAGAAAGTCATGTGAATGGTACACATCAGATTTTTTTTTTTTTTTTTTTTTTTGCTTCTACTTACAAGAAACACTTCTGATAAAATGTAAGGAAATGCCGAGACGTTTTACTATTCAAGCAGAAAAGTAGGGCATACATTTATAATCAAACCTAATCTGCTGCTGTATTAGTATGATAAATATAACACTACTTTCATTTGTTGTTATTAATATTTGTGTGGCAGCAAGTAATATGCATTTCAGTTGTAAATATCACTAATATGTATATCAACCTACATGAATATTTCACTTAAAGTAATTTTGATTTTTTTTTCTTTGCATTTCAGTAAACATGTACCTTTTTATATATGTTTTTATTAAGTTGTATGGAATTGTATTTTTGTTGTTTATTCATTGTATCATTGATGTGTTGAATTTAATATATTGTCTGGTAGAGTGAAAGAGAAGGTGCTATGGCCTTAACCAGGATCAATACATAAATTAGTAATGTTTATCTCAACCTGCTAGAGACCGGGAGATCCTTGGTTCAAACCCCGGCTGTGGCGTTGAATTTAATATATTGTCTGGTAGAGTGAAAGAGAAGGTGCTATGGCCTTAACCAGGATCAATACATAAATTAGTAATGTTTATCTCAACCTGCTAGAGACCGGGAGATCCTTGGCTCAAACCCTGGCTGTGGCGTTGAATTTTTCAGTCTGACACTAACTATCCAACTCCTGTCGTATACACGGCTTGTGTGAAAAAACAAATTTATCCAACACCAATTGACTATAATAGTTGGCTATACTATGAATCCTGGGACTTAAAGTACTTACGGAAGTGTAAGTCGCCATTGGGGTTGTCATCTCAACATAATTTGAGAAGGCCGCGCCGTGGACAAGTGGTTAGACCACTCACCTTTCGCTTAGACGGCCCGGGTTCGATCCCAAGCGACCGCATGTGAGATTTGTGGTGGACAAAGTGGCGCTGGGGTTCTCCGGTTTCCTCCGCCATTGCATTCCACCTGTATCATCAGTGTCACCGCCTGCGGTGCCATAAGTAGTTAAAGTGGGCGTTAAACACTACAAAAAAATAATTTGAGATCACCTGGAAACAGGCGAGTCAATTGGGAAATTCAATGCTATGGCGGCATGTTGCCATGGTAGCTCAGTGGCAGAGCTACTGGCTAGAGATCGGGAGATCTGTGGTTCAAATCCCGGCTATGGCATTGAATTTTTCAGTCTGACTATCCAACTCCTGTCCTAAACACGGCTTGTGAGAAAAAACAATTTAACCAAAACCAATTGACCACAATAGTTGGCTATACTATGAGTCCTGGGACATAAAGTACCCACAACATTGTAAGTCGCCATTGGGGTTGTCATCTCAAAATGATTTGAGATTATCTTGTGGTTTACCGGTTGAGAAATTCAATGTAGCTCAGTGGCAGAGTAACCGTGGTTCAAATCCCGGGTGTAGCATTGAATTTTTCAGTCTGACTCTACCTATACACGGCTTGTGTGAAAAAACAAGTTATCTAAAGTTTATCTCGATTAGCATGAAGTAGACAGAAGAATAAGCTTTTAAAACAATATTTTGTTACAGAGATGTAGAGAAAGTCATGTGAATGGAACACAGGATGCTAAATCTCTCAAGTTTTATTGCTTTAGAAGGCAGCCGTTGTGAAACTATTAGTGCTGTGAATATTTTAACCTCCGGGAAATAGAAATGTCCTTTGCAACACACAAATGGAAATCTCTTTCCTTGCCCGACATGACTTGGCCACGGGGAGCACGATTTTCACAACAAATCCAATTCTGTTGCCACTCTCCCCTTCCGTTAAAGAGGTGGGGAGGCGTAGGCCCGTGGAATGTGGTTTAATTTGCTTCAGTTTGGTGTATTACGAGACGAAATTTCTGTACCCCACCCTTCGCGTTCTAAAATAATTGTTGTTATATACGTAGTTAGGAATTCCCCCTGCGATGCTTGAATACCATCCCAGGCCGGTGCTATATCGCGTGTGTGTTGTTTCGCAATAACGAAAGTGGGTTGGGAATTTACAAAGTTGTTGTGATGTTAAAACTGCCTTCTAGTTTATTGTAATTGGGTAATGTACACAAATTACATATTCAAATGGAAAGCAAACATCCAAAATGTCACGCTACCAGAATTTACTGTGACAGCGCATTTGTGAGGCTGAATGCTAAAACTTAAATGAGAAAAAATATAAACGATAAAAATGCTAACACAATATATTGAAATTTATTGAAATTATTATCTATATATGTAGTTACTGACAAACACAACAGTATTGGAATTCCAAAACTACCTCGGCATTCTCAATAGTGGCTCGAGAATATAGATTACAGTCGGTCAAGTCAGCTTTCAATCTCGCTGGCACTAAGCACGCCTCTCGCAGCTGGTAGGAGAGAGCTTGACCAACGAGCGTACGAGAGTCTCCATTACTCCCAAATGGTTTGATTGCTAGTATTTAACGCCCGCTTTTAGCTCTTCCTTTCTGCTACTACTACTACTTGTGGCGCCACAGGCGATGACACTGATGATACATGAAATGAAGATGGACCACTGGTGGAATGCGACGTCGGGGTAAAGGGTAAACCCGGAGAAAATCCAACCCTGTGCCGCTTTTTTTTTATAAACAGTACCGGAGTCTGGTCAGGACTCCGGTGCTGTATCCCTTATTTACATTCCGCCCTGTATGATTACTGGTTTTACTGTTCCTTTACACAAGCATATACACATTGCGCCAACATATAACACCCATGATCCCCTGCCAACGAAGCACCAAAGCCAGACGCCTTAGCGAGCGTGGCCATGGGGACCGGATCGCTTTGTCCACCACAAATCTCACATGCGGTAGCTTCGGGTAGAAAGCTGAGTAGGTGAGAGGCAAGCGGTCTAACCACTCGGCCACGACCCGGCCCTCGATTACTCCCAAGATTTATAAGTCTGATTAGTAACAAGACTGCGCTGTAATGCGCGGAAACTCACATAGTCAATCCCGTAAGTTACATTATTCCATCTGATTAAACGATTTAAGGTTTAAACAGCCTACGAGGATAGGAGTGATATTAAAATAACCCATGCTAGGTAAAGTGTTAAAAACGAAATATAGTATTACAGAATCTGCTGATATGCGGTCTCAACTTTTATTACAAATAAGTGTGTATATATTTTATTACTCTTTGGAAATTTATATTTATAAGAAGTAATTCTGTTTTCGGTTGTAATCTGAACATGTTTGTACATAGTAACACAAAGTATAGTTATGTCATTAAGGATTAATATCGTTTACTGTGAACGCATTTGAGTTACCATTGCCTAGAATTTTAGCCAATTATAAATGCAGTTAGCTTATTGGCTCTGTTAGGTATTTAAACATTTCCTAGCTTTTTAAAATGCTCCTAGCCCGTTTTTAAAAATGCTTTAAACAAGTTTCCTACTTATTTAAGGAAGTCGATGACAAACCCTTTTATAACAGAGTACAAATAAAAAAATCTGATGAGTTCCTTCATATGACCTTCTCTATATCTCTGTAACAAATTATTGTTAAAGAGTTATGCCACTATTTATGTTAGGCTAATCGAGAAAAAAATTAGCAGAAATAGCCTCATTACTTGCTTCCGTAAGTAGAAGCGAAATAAGGGAGTGCCATAGATTAGAGTAAAAGTCAAAAGCTGGTTGCTATGTGACTGAAGTTCCTTTGTTTGTATGGACAGGAGTTGAGAAATTTCTATATGAATCATAGCTGAAACCAATATCAAGGAATATCTCAAAAACGATCAATTCCACGAAAAATATGTAACTAACATAAATTGTGTGTTTTAACGTGTTCTATATTTTTTGTTTATTAAGTTTTTACCTAAGTCTTACAGTTTAGCAGTTATCCAAAATTCCGTAAAATTCGTCCAGAATAAAGTAGTCTTCAGAGGCTATTCCCAGAAAATTCAAGATGTACGTTTTGTTTGTCAAGTAAATATCTTTAATATATGATATTTTAATCAAACTTGTTACAGCCATTTTTGCGAAAATCAAAAGTTTGGAAAAAAGTTCCATGTAAAGGGTAGTTAGGGGTGAGGGGATTTTTCTGAAAAACTTAGAGTCGCATCCCTGACAGATACTAAAGTTAAGTGCCAAGTTTCGTATTTTACCGACTTTTCGTTTTTGAGTTATCGTGTTCACGGACACACAGACACACTGGCACACACACACACATACACACACACACACGAACCTTTTTGTGAAACTGTTTTTTTTTTTATATAAGGGATCCTAAAACATATATTTCCGGTGAAATCTCGGCATCGAATTTTTGGCTGGAGTGCAATACCTTCTCTACACGCTATGCACTTAGTGCGTGTAGAGAAAGTAAAAATCTGATGTGTTACATTCACATGGCTGTCTCTACATCTCTGCAACAAATTACTGATAGAAAAATTTGCTTCTATTTACTTCATGCTAAACGAGAAAAAATTAGCAAATTAGTCTTATTACTTGTTTCCTTGCAAGTATTAGCGAAATAAGGGAGTACCATAGGTTAAAGTGTTAGTTAAAAGTTGGTTGCTATGTGACTGAAGTTCCTTTGTATGGACAGGAGTTGACAAATTCCTGTATGAGATAAGTAAAAGTTTTCAAAGCGGAAACTAATAACAAGGAATATCTTAAAGTCGATCAACTCCACGAAAAAATGTATATAAAGTATATTGTGAGTTTTAATGTGCTCTACATTTTCTGTGTCGTAAGTTTTTGTCCATCTCTTACAGTTTAGCAGTTATGCAAAAATCCGTCAAATTCATCCAGTATAAGGTAGTCTTCAGAGGCTATTCCCAGAAAATTCAAGATATACATTTATTTGTCAAGTAAATATCTTAAATATACGAGATTTTTATAAAAATCGTTAGCCATTTTTAAGAAAAACAAAATTTTCGAAATGTTTTCCATTTAAGGGTAGTTTGTGGTAGGGGGGGAATTGTTTGAAAATCTTCGTGTCGCATCCTTGGAAGATACCAAATTTAAATACCAAGTTTGGTTTTTAACGGTCTTTTCATTTTTGAGCTATGTTGCCCACAGACAAACACACACGGACAAACAGACAGACAGAGACACACACGGACTTTTTTCCAAAAATACGTTTTTTGGATTCGGGGGGTCTCAAAACATATATTTCCGGTGAAATATTGTTATGGAATTTTTGAGTACATTACAATATCTGCTCTATACACTATGTACATAGTACGTATAGAGAAAGTAAAAATCTGGTGTGTTACACTCACAAGACTTTCTCTAGCTACTCTACAAACCAATTTTCCCTCAACACCATGCTAATCGAGATAAACAGAATTTTATTACTTAGTTCCTTATAAGTAGAAGGGAACAAAGGGGATGCACCGGGCTAAAGTGATGGTCAAATGTTCTAAAAGATGTCGTTATGCAAATCACTTCTTTGTTTGGCCACGAGTAGAACAAAAGGAAAACGGTCTGAGAAGAGCATAAGTACTTCACTATTGCAACTAATAACAAGGAATAGCTCAAAAATGGTCAGCTCCACGAAAAAAATGTATATGACAAACTTGTATATTTTAACAAGATCTACATTTTTGTATAGTAACTTTTGTCTATCTCTTACGGTTTACTAGTTATGTGAAATTCATTCAGTATAAACAGGTGATAGAAATTGCTTTAATAAGTGGTATTTTAATCAAAATCGTTTGAGTCATTTCTAAGAAAAACAAAATTTTCAAAAATTTTCCGTGTAAACGGTATTTAGGGGTAGGAGTATTTTCTTGAAAATCTTCGTGTCGTATCCTTGGAAGATACCAAACTTAAATACCAAGTTTGGTATTTAACCGTCTTTTCGTTTTTGAGCTATGCTGTTCATAGACACACACACACAAACACACAGATTTTTCTCTAAAAATGCTTTTTTTTTGGATTCAGGTGGTCCTAAAACATGTATTTCCGGTGAAATCTCGACATAGAATTTTTGGGTGGAATACAATACTTCTCTATCCCTATGTACATACGGGACTAGAGAAAGTAAAAATCTGATGTGTTCCATTCACATAACTTTCTCTACATCTGTGCAACAAATTACTCTATTTTCTTCATCTGATCAGAAAAAAATAGCAGAAATAGTCTTATTACTTGCTTCCTTATTATTAGAAGCGAAATAAGGGGGTACCATAGGTTAAAGTGATAGTCAAAAGCTGGTTGCTATGTAACTGAAGTTTCTTTGTTTGTATGGACACGAGTTCACAAAGTCCTGTATGAGAAAAGTATAAATTTTTGTAGCTGAAACCAAAAACAAGGATTATCTCAAAAACAATCAACTCAACGAAAAAAAATGTATTTAACATAAATTGTTTGTTTTAAAGTGCTCTACATTTGTTTTTGTGTTACATCTCTTACGGTTTAGCAGTTATGCAAAATTCTATAAAATTTACCCAGAATAAATTAGTCTTCAGAGGCTATTCCCAGAAAATTCAAAATATACCTTTTATTTGTCAGGTAAATATGTTTAGTATACGATATTTTAATCAAAATCGCTAGAGCTATTCTTTAGAAAATTAAAATTTTCAGAAAAGTTCCATATTAAGGGTAGTTTGGGGTGGGGGATTTTTCTCAAAATCTTCGTGTCGCATCCCTGGAAGATACTAAACTTAAGTAACAAGTTTGGTATTTTACCGACTTTTCGTTTTTGAGTTATCGTGTTCACAGGCACACGGACACACGAACACACACACACACGGACCTTTTTCTGAAACTACTTTTTTTTTTGGACACAGGGGATGTTAAAAAACATATATTTCCGGTGAAATCTTGGTAACGAATTTTTGGGTGGAGTGCAATACCTTCTCTATACACTATGTACATAGTTCGTGTAGAGAAAGTAAAAATAAAATCAATAATAGTACCACCGCCTTCTTTACTAGTCCGTTTTCGTGTCTAAAGATGCTCAATTAGACAACAATTTTCTTCGATTGGCAACTTCAAACATATAAAACGTGTTTGCTGGGTGTTTGGTTGTAACATACTCTAGTTTATCATTTAATAGCAGAAGCAATGGATTGAAATTGTTAATTTATAAGATTTATGGTAAATAGTAAAGAACTGATATTATTACATCGGTTACTAGTCTATATCGATAGACGAATTCTATTCCCACTTACACATGAATAGTTTGTTACAGCCATGACAATGAAACATATCAGCTGATTACATTTTTCATGGATTACTGCTAATTGGCATGTCATAAGTGCAAACGGTTAATTTTAAGATGACGTTGGTTTTATGTCAGCCCGGGGCTCCACATTGACAGCTGACATAAACGAACTATATGGTTTTATGTCTTCTGCCACAATGATCAAAGGCAGAGACATAAGTCAAACTATCATAAACAATGCCACGAGTGACATTCAAATTATCGATAAATCTTCGAGTCTGAAGAGACGAGAGAGTTTATCTAGAGTAGCATGTGCTAGGAGTTTATAACGAATAGATTATCAACTCAAAATCATGATTATTAAAATACAGCATTGGACTATCTTCTGTGTTCCATGCACATGACTTTTTCTAGTTATTCCACATTCTTATGAAGCATTATTCTCTTATCTACACAATTTTTTTTCATGTAAAGGCTAGTTTGGTGTTGGTGGAATTTTTCTCAAAATATTCGTGTCGCATCCCTGGAAGATACTTAACTAAAACACAATTTTGGTATTTTACCAACCTTTTGTCTTTGAGTTATCGTGTTATAAAAATCCTGTCAGGGAAAGAAGGAAAGAGAAAAAGGAGTGTAAGGGAATTTCAGAGTACAATAAAAGAAACATGGTGAATGAAGGAACCAAGAAATGGCAAACACTCATGCTAGTCAAGATAAACATGAGCAGAAACGGTCTTATTGCTTGCTTCTTTGTAAGCAGAAGGGGAATACACTAGGATAAAAGTTGATCAATTCAGGTTCGGTTCGCTTTGCATGGCGAGCTGTAAAACAAAAGAGATGAAACAAAAGGTGCCTTACCGTTTGAAAACAGTTATTTAGTTTAAAATTGAAACTAATAATGAGGAAAATCGTATATGACATAAATTATGTTTTAACGAAATCTACATTTTTGGTGTATCGCTTTTTGTCTTTCTTTTAAGTTTAATAGTTATAGGGGCCATTCTCAGAAAAGTCCAAATATGAGTTTATTTGTGATGTAAATATCTTTAATGTACGGTATTTTAAGCAAAATCATTATTGCTATTTTTCATAAAAAATATGATGTGCTCCATTCATGTGACTTTCTCAACAAATTTGCAATAAATTATTGTTAGAAAGCTTATGCTTCTATTTATTTTATGCTAATCGAGAAAAAATTAGCAGAAATATCCTATTACTTGCGTCCTTGTAAGCAGAAGCGAAACAAGGGAGTACCATAGGTTAAAGTAATGGTTAAAAGCTGGTTGCTATGTGACTGAAGTTTTTTGTTTGTATGGACAGGAGTCGATAAGTTCCTGTATGAGAAAAGTATGTTTTTTAAAGCTGAAACCAATAACAAGGAATATCTCAAAAACAATCAACTACACGAAAAAAATGTGTAGTACATAAATTATGTGTCTTACCGTAATCTACATTTTTTGTGTGTTAAGTTTTTGTCTATCTATTACGGTTTCCCAGTTATGCAAAATTTCGCAAAATTCACCCAGTGTAAACATGTCTTCAGAGGTTATTCCCAGAAAATTCAAGATATACATTTTATTTTACATGTAAATATGTTAAATATAAGAAATTTTAGTCAAAAACATATCAGCCATTTTTGAGAAAATCGAAAAGCCTGAAATTTTTTGCATGTCAAGGGTAGTTGCGAGTGAGGGGATTTTCTTAAAAATCTTTGTGTTGCATCCTTGGAAGATACCAAACTTAAATACCAAGTTTGGTATTTAACCGTCTTTTCATTTTTGAGCTATGCTGTCCACAGGCACACACACGGACCTTTTTCCAAAAAATACTACTTTGAATTCAGGGGGACCCAAAACATGTATTACTGGTGAAACCTCGGTATTGAATTTTTGGGTGCATTACAATACCTTTTCTATTCATTATGTACATAGTACGTATAGAGAAAGTAAAAACCGGATGTTCTACATTTACTTGACTTTCTCTAAAGACCGAATATATTCGACTTAAAATGTTTCTAAGTCGTAGACAAACGCGTAAGTACATATAATTACCCCGCAGAAGACAAACTTTCTTCGAGTGTCTGTCTATATCACTTGTGGCTAGCCTTTTTACTTTCTCTACACGTACTATATACATGGTATATAGAGAAAGTATTGTAATGCAACGAAAAATTTGATACGAGATTTCACCGGAAGTACACTTTTTGGGTCCCCCTGAGTCCAAATAAAAGCATTTTTGGAAAAAAAATCCCTGTGAGCGTGTTTGAGTGTCTTTAGACAACATAGCTCAAAAATGAAAAGACTGTTAAATACCAAACTTGTTATTTAGGTTTAGTATCCTCCAAGAATGTGACAAGAAGATTTTCAAGAAAATTCTTCCACCACGGACTATCCTTAACATGGAAAAGTTTACCAAAATTTTGTTTTTCTTGAAAATGCTCTAACCACTTTGATTAAAATACCACATATTAAAGCCATTTCTATCCGAAATAAAATTTATATCTTGAATGTTCTTGAAATAGCTTCTGTAAACCTCGTGTACCAAACGGCCATGGAACATAAAGATGATGTGGTTATAATGGCTGAACCTGCTGTCGCTAGGGTTCACCAGGAACAGTGGCTTGTAGATCAGAACACTGATGTGGCTCTAAAAGTCATTATCGCCTATCGTCAGGTGGTTAGGACTGGAGTAGGGGCCGGATTCGTCTGGTTGGAGACTACATTGGTGACTATATGGCTGCTATATATCCCCAAATGTGGATGTCTCTACCTTTGTGGACTTTTTACGCGCATTGCGCTTGTCTATGCGATGTCATGCAACTGAAGTGCTTGTGGGAGAAGATTTTAATGCCAAGTCCCACCTTTGGGGATCTCCAGTTGAGGATGCTAGAGGAAAACTGGTGGCAGAGTGGCTGGCGGAAGAGGATCTGGTGGTGCACAATTTTGGAACAGCGCCGACATTTGTCCGCAAAGAAAGTGCTTCATATATCGATGTTACTTTTAGTACGGCTCCTTTAGTCCCGCGTGTGGCAAACTGGCAGGTCTTGGAGGAAGAGAGTCTTAACTTTCATCAATATTTACTTTAGGATTTCCTGACAGAGGCTCCTCCACGACACCGTCCACTTCCGCGGGGCTGGAGCGTGTGCCCCGGGAGTCTGCCACGGCTGTCGGCGGAGGTAGGCCGTCTTCTTCACCTTCTGGACACACCGTATACCACGTCACAGCAGCTTTCACAGGTCCTTCGGACCACCTGTGATAATACTTTAACTAAAAATGTGAAACGACACCCTGACAAACCGGCATATTGGTGGACCAATGCTATTGCGGTAACCAGGAAACATTTATTGCAATGTAGGCGGGCATTGGTGCGTGCTCGTCGGCGAGGGATTGAGGAGCAGATCAACAAGTGCCTTCAGCAGTATCGGCGCAGTAGAACTCAGCTTAAAATTGACATACTGTATTCTAAGCGCTCTGCTTGGCAAGCATTTCTTGAAGAAGTTGACTTTGACATGTGGGGCAAGGGTTACCAGCTTGTGACTAAGAAACTTCACGCACATTTGCGTCTCAATCTATCAGACGCACGGCAGATGGAAATTGCTACTACTCTGTTTCTTGACCATGTCCCGATTACTTGGGCCAAGCGAAGTTTGTCTCCTGATGAGGTGCATTGATTTACACTGGCAGAACTGCACACCGCTTTGGCCAAAATTAAGATAAGCGATCACCTGGCCCCGATGGTCTGCTGCCCGTAATCATTAGGACGGTTGCTAGCTCTCACTCAGATACCAGTCTGGCTGTGTTCAATCAGTGTCTGAAAGCAGGCGTCTTTACAACTGAGTGGAAGACTGCTCGGCTAATTCTGCTGGAGAAGCGGAAGCCCACAGGCGGAGTTGTATCCTATCGTCCTATCTGTTTACTTAAAGTCTTGGGAAAGCTCCTGGAACATTTGATATTGGTCAGATTGAAAGAGGCTATTGAACACAATGGCGGTTTGTCCATTGCCCAACACGGCTTTAGAGAAGGTCGGTCCACTTTGGGTGCCCTACGGAGAGTGCAGGAACTTGCCGAAGAGGCGAAAATAGTGTTTCGTGGCAAACGACGATTGTGTGTGCTAATCACTTTAGATATACAAAATGCCTGTAATTCTGCCCCTGTCGGTTCTTAATGTTCCAGCATATATACACAATATGCTCGCTAGTTATCTGGATGATCGTCCACTTCTTGTGGGTGCGAATGGCCACCTACGAATGACGTGTGGTGTACCGCAGGGTTCAGTCCTGGGTCCCATTTTGTGGAATATCTATGATGGAGTATTACAACTGCCCATGCCTCCGGGTGTCCAACTTATTGCTTATGCTGATGACTTAGCCATAGTTACTACAGCTGAGGATGTTTTTACATTGGAGCAGAATGCTAACCAAGCGTTGACTCCAGTCGACGACTGTTTGCTACGGAAGAAGCTGAAGTTGGCCCACCAACCAAACTGAGGTAGTGTTGTTAGTAGGTGGCCGGAAGGTCCACATTATCCGTCTGAAAGTAGGGGCTTTATCAGTCGTCAGCCAGGAGTCCCTGGGTGTTTATTTGGACCGTAACTTATACATCGGGTATCATGTACGCAAAACGGCAGAGAAGGCAGGGCAGGCTATTGCTCATATTAGTCGTTTAATGCCCAGTGTAGGCGGCCCAAGGAAGCACACACGGTGCATTCTATTCTCCGTGGTGCTATCTGTTATTTTATATGGAGTGCGTATATGGAGCAACACCTTGAGACGTGACATATATACTTCCAAGCTCCTGAGCGTCCTGCGGAATGTGGCTATTCGCATCACTAGTGCATACAGAACCACATCCACTAAGGTTTTGCTGCTTATTGCCAGGACTCCTCCGATTGTTCTGCTTGCTGAGGAACGACTTTTGTTGGAGGCACATACCATTGGAAGAGTGGAAACTCGCACCCTATTGCTTGCCAAGTGGCAGAAACTTTGGGATGTTTATGATGGGCTTGCCCATTTGACAAAGCGCTTGATTAGAGATGTCGACATTTGGTAAACGTGGGAATGTAAATTTCTATCTTACTCAATTGTTGAACGGACATGGCTGTTTTACCGCCTATCTACATCGTTTTGGTTTAAGTGCTACATCCGAATGTTATTATTGCGGCAAACATGACACAGCTGAGCATACCTTCTTTCATTGTGTTCGGTGGCATCATCAACGTCATCACGCCGAGAGCCAATTGGGAGATTTGACGCCCGACAACCTTCTGTCTAAAATGCTTGCCTGTGCACGGAATTGCAGCATTGTTTCTAGATTGGCCCGTCACATTTTGCGCAGTAAACACACATTTTCCTAGGTGATATAGACCAATAATACTTACCACCTTAAATCGCATCCCCCTGAAGTAATGCCGTCTTGGGCAGTTCCGAGGGGAATGTTACATTGTTTCTTGCAGGGGTTTTTTAGTTGGTGAGAATCCAACTCGCCTAAGGCGTCTTTGTAAGATTTTTTCCCCTGCTCAAAAAAAAAAAAAAAACAAAAAAAAAAACACCATCACTACCACTACAAACACCACAACAACTACCACTACCACCACCAACACCACCACTACTATTGCAACTACTACTACTACTACTACTACTACTACTAATAATAATAATAATAATAATAATAATAAAATAATAACAATAAAAGCAATAATAATAATGATGATGATAATAATAATAATAATAATAATAATAATAAAAATAAAATAATAACAATAAAAGCAATAATAATGATGATGATGATAATAATAATAATAATAATAATAATAATAATAATAATAATAATAATAATAATAAAACTATTGCTTCAGTCTTAGGAAATCCATTTGCATTCGTAGACAAACTCTACTGTAACGATTTGACTACATATCTTTGTCTATAGATCCCAAACCAAAGCTCTTGTAAACCCCGTATCAGCAAGGGTAGTATAATCACTGCCTAATTTGTCAGCAGCGCATGATCTCAAGTGATCTGTTTAAGTGTTACCTCTCCAAAATACTGAGCATCACTTTACCAATGAAGCGAACCAATTCAACATGGGCTAATGACATCCGTTGGAATCTCCTCATCAATTAGCTGACCAATTACGTGGCGTACGCACTTTGTGTGTTTCCAAGCATCAAGTAATAGCACACATAACGCGCGTCCTCGCGTTGCCATACTCCAATAACTCGCATTCACCTCAAAGCAAGCATACAAAGCTCTTAATATAAAATACTTATCTTGGAGTCCAATGACACTTAGGTGGTTTATAACTGAGGGTGGCATTGACACTTCAATTCGCTGCTTTGCAAATATACAAATGGAATTTAGGATGCTGCAATGAGCATAACAAATTCCGGACACTTTGATATGATTTAATTCTTTTAAAGTTAATCCTAAGGTTCTGTCAAATCATATGCTATGAACTTTACTTTTATCTGGAAAATACCACTACTTTCATTTGTTTTGGTCTTATAATAACACCAATTATAGTCATTTCATTGTTGTAACACACATTATTTGATCCTTTTGATTTTATCTACTGTTACGTATATTGAACTGAATAAACAATTGTACCAAAATCTGAGGATTCTCAAGTTTATCGTGTTGCCATCACGACACTAATTATCATACCGCAAAAAGTCGCAAAGGCAGTAGCTCTAAATGAATATGGTCGCAGCGTCCGTTATATTTATGATATGCTGGCTATTGCTCGTAACATATTAGACCTATTTTGAAGATCTTCATACTTTACGACGTTTGCGGAGAGCCATTCAAAACAAACGAAGAGGAATGCTGACTTCAGGAATTGTGTTGATCCATGGCAACGCTCGTTCACACACTGCTGGCACAACCCATCGGCTCCTTGAACAATTTCAATGGGACGTTTTCGATCATCTGCCTTACAGTCCTGACCTGGTGCCCAGCGACTTTCACCTTTTCCGTGAACTGAAGACGTGGATAGGAGGGCAGCACTTTCAAACCAACGAAGATGTTCAAAACAACGTCAATGCTCATTTGAAATCATTGGCGACAACATTTTTCCGGACGGTATTGCAAAGTTTGTGCACAGGTACGATAAATGTCTTAATCTTTTCGGTGATTATGTTGAAAAGTAAGTATAAGGGTACAAAGCTTTTAGTAATAAAATAATTGTTTTCTATGAGTTTGTCTATTATTTTCAGCCTATCACTTCAGTGTTCCTGAATCCTGAAATTGCTCCCACATCTGGGAATGTATATAATGGACACTATGTTTACCAGTTGATGAAACCCATTACAGTAAAGCCGAATGAATCTAACGCTAACTCTTCGCCGCTAGCCGAGCTCGTTGACGTCACGTCGCCACCATCTTTTGTTCCGGGAGAAAATCTATTCATTACTGTGACAGCCGGAACGGAGCCGGAAGGACAATGGAGGATAAACATAACAGCGGGAGGGATCATCTTCATCACTCACTACTTAAGCTGATTTTGTCACTCCGCAAGGAAAGGAAAACGTGTCTTTGAGGGTATGAAACTCTAAGCGGGGAGGAATAGAGAACTGTCAGCACCGCGCACTCCACCCTCTCCCTTATTTATTATCGTTTCATCAAAGGCAAATGATTTCTTAACTTCTTGTCGGGTCTGTAGTGCATTTTTCGGTGCTTGAAGTACTCCCATGTAAACTTAGCTAAAATAGATTTAATTTCAGGGCTATGTATTACAGAAATTTCACGAAAAAATAAAATTTTTACTTTCTCCATACGCACTATGTACATAGTGTATAGAGAAAGTATTGCACTCCACCAAAAAATTCGATACCGAGATTTCACCGGAAATATATGTTTTAGGGTCCCCAATACCCAAAAAAAGCATTTTCACAAAAAGGTCCGTGTGTGTGTGTGTGTGTGTGTGTGTGTCCGTGTGTCCGTGTGTCTGTGAACACGATAACTCAAATACGAAAAGTCGGTAAATACCAAACTTGGTATTTATGTTTAGTACCTTCCAGGGATGCGACACAAAAATTTTGAGAAAAATCGAAAATTTTGATTTTCTCAAAAATGGCTCTAACGATTTTGATTAAAAGTTCGTACATTAAACATATTTATCTGACAAATAAAATGTATATCTTGAATTTTCTGGGAATAGCCTCTGAAGAGTAGTTTATTCTGAATGAATTTTACTAAATTTTGAATAACTCCTAAACCGTAAGAGATGGACAAACACTTACTACACAAAAATATAGAGCACATTAAAACACACAATTTATGTTAAATACATTTTTTTCGTGGAGTTCGTCGTTTTTGTGACATTCCTTATTTTTGGTTTCTGCTATGAAAAACGTATACTTTTCTCATACAGGAACTTGCCAACTCCTATCCATATAGACAAAGGAACTTCATTGACATAGCAACCAGCTTTTGACTATCACTTTAACCTACAGTTGTCCCTTATTTCGCTTCTACTTACAAGGAAGCGAGTAATTAGACTATTTCTGCTATTTTTTTCTGATTAGCATAAAGTAAATAAAAGTATAAGCTTTTTAAGAATAATTTGTTGCAGGGATATGGAGAAAGTCATGTGAATGGTACACATCAGATTTTTTACTCTTTCTATACGTGCTATGTACATAATGTATAGAGAAGGTATTCTAATGCACCTCCTGAATCAAAAAAAGCATTTTTAGACAAATGTCCGTGTGTGTGTCTGTGTCTGTCTGTATGTGTATATGTGTGTGCTTTGGGCAGCATAGCTCACAAAACGAAGAGTCCATTAAAAATCAAACTTGGTATTTAGGTTTGGTATCTTCCAAGAATGCGACACGAAGATTTTAAAGAAAATCTCCCCACTCCCCACTACCCTTTACATGGAACTTTTTTCGAAAATTTTGATTTTCTAAAAAATGGCCATAACGATTTTGATTAAAACATCGTATATTAAAAATATTTACCTGACAAATAAAATGTATATCTTGAATTTCCTGGGAAAAGCCTCTGAAGACTACTTTAATCTGAATGAATTTTGCATAACTACTAAACCGTAACAGGTGGGCAAAAACTTAACTCACAAAAAATGTAGAGTACGTTAAAACACACACTTTATGTTTTATACATTTTTTTCATGGAGTTGATCGATTTTGAGATATTCCTTGCTTTTCTTTTCAGCTTTGAAAAACCTTCTTTTCTCATACAGGAATTTGTAAATTCGTGTCCATACAAACAAAGGAACTTCATTCACATAGCAATCAGCTTTTGACTATCACTTTAACCTATGGTACTCCTTTATTTCGATTCTACTTACAAGGAAGCAAGTAATAAGACTTTTTCTGCTATTATTTTCTAGATTAGCATGGAGTAAATAGAAGTATAATCTTTTTAACAATAGTTTGTTGCAGAGATGTAGAGTAAGTCATGTGAATAGAACACACCAGATTTTTTTGTGAACAACATTATTTTAGATTTTTTTTACAATTTTTGGAGTTTTCCACAGATACATTACCTTAAGCACAGAGGTGTACTCTACCAACGTAACATTTATGTGGAGGGAGATTTCATCGTCACCGAAGTTGGACAAGTGTCCATGTTATGCAGCACATTATTTAGTCCGTCTGTAGGAAAGTTGGCTGGTCTAGTTCGTGATATCCATCTCAAGTAGTGCACTACTTCCTCTTGACGCAGTTGGAACGATTTTTCTCTTTCATCCGTAAGTAAAGCAAGATGCCAGGTCTTATAAAAAGTCAGGAGACCACTTCTCTTCCACTGCATTTCCAGGCTTGCTCTACATCTCAACACAAGTGCAGCATTCTCGTCTCTTGCTTCCAGCATCCAGCTCAGAATCAATCTGCTGCAGTTTATCAAAGCTTTAGGTTTTGTCAAAACAATTGCGGGATACAAGACTACAATGTTATTTCGATACGATGAAAGTAGCAGATAGGATGTTAGGAGTACCTGTATTTTTCAGAGGATAGAAGTTACAACCCTATTTCCGATGTGGATAGATAGTTTATTTTCAGTCATTAAGTATATAACATGAGAGAATAAAAATTAATTAAATATTCTACATACAATAATGTCACAACAATATATTTATAAATCTGATGTGTACCATTCACATTACTTTCTCTACATCTCTGCAACAAATTATTGTTAGAAAGCGTATGCTTCTATTTACTTCATGCTAATCGAGACAAAAATAACAGAAATAGTCTTATTATTTACTTACTTGTAAGTAGAAGTGAAAAAGGGAGTACCATAAGTTAAAATGATAGTCAAATGCTGGTTGCTAATTGACTGAAGTTCCTTTGTTTGCATGGACAGACGTTGACAAATTCCTATATGAGAAAGTTTTTCAAAGCTGAAACCAAAAACAAAGAATATCTCAAAAACGATCAAACCCACGGAAAAAAATATATATGACATAAATTGTGTATTTTAACGTGCTCTATAATTTTTGTGTGTAAATTTTAGTCCATCTCTTACGGTTTAGCAGTTATTCAAAATTCCGTAAAATTCATCCAGAATAAAACAGTCTTCAGAGGCTATTCCCAGAAAATTCAAGATATGCATTTTATTCGTCAGGTAGATATCTTTAATATACGATATTTTAATCAAAATCGTTAGAGCCATCTTTAAGAAAATCAACATTTTCGAAAAAAGTTCCATGTAAAGGGTAGTTTAGGTTGGGGAGATTTTTTTCAAAATCTTCCAGTCACATCCCTTGAAGATACTAAACTTAAATACCAAGTTTGGTATTTTACCGATTTTTCGTTTTTGAGTTATCTTATTCACAGATACACGGACACACAGACACACTGACACACGGACACACGGACACACGGACACACACCTACACGGAACTTTTTGTGAAAATGCTTTTTTTGGATATAAGGGAACCTAAAACATATATTTACGGTGAAATCTCGGTACCGAATTTTTGGGTGGAGTGCAATACCTTCTCTATACACTATGCACATAGTGCGTGTAGAGAAAATAAAAAGGGAGTACCATAGGTTAAAGTGATATCCCTTTCACTGGCAGCACAACTGAAGGGATTTGAACTGCAGTGATCGTTATTGCGATACGAAATGGACTGGCCAATCATTCAAACGTCGCGAGTTCCCAGCGCCCGCAATAAAATGTGCCTATGGTAAAGGATGGGGAGGAGCCAAGTAAAATAACCGGTGTGAGGGCATGCTTGAATGCTGACGGGGTTACATTTGGCATGGATTTTGCTCCTTTTTATTTAAAAATCACCAAAGTTTTAATGCAAAAATATAAATATTTTCACAACATAAAACAGCCATAACTAACCTAACTTTATTGTTGAAGATTAGTGTAATACGAAATAAGAAAAAGTCTACTAAAATTATAACAGCTTTGATTGATTAGTTTTGTTGCATATATGCAATTAAAGGTTAACATTTTTGACTATCGGTTTAACCTAGGTTATTCCCTTATTTTTACTTTCTCTATACGTACTATATACATACTGTATAGAGAGGGCCTATTGTATTGCACCCAAAAACTCGATACTGATATTTCACCGGAAATAGACGTTTTGAGACCCCCTGGAGCCAAAAAAAGCATATTTAGACAAATGTCCGTGTGTATCTCTCAGTCCGTCTGTGTGTATGTGTGTGTGTCCTTGGGGCATAGCTCAAAAACGAAAAGACCGTTAAATACCAAACTTGGTATTTAAGTTTGGTCTTGTGCAAAGATGCGACACGATGATTTTCAAAAAATATCCACCCACCCAAAACTACCCTTTACATGGATAAATGTTCGAAAATTTTCATTTTCTTATAAATGGTTATAACGATTTTGATTAAAACATTATACATTAAAGATATTTACCAGACAAATAAAATGTATATCTTGAATTTTCTGGGAAGAGCCTCTGAAGGCTACCTTATTCTGGGTGAATTTTACGGAGTTTTGCATAACTTTTAAACCGAAGAGATATACAAAAATTTGCCACACAAAAAATGTAGAGCATGTTAAACCACATAATTTTTGTTGTAGCCATTTGTTTCGTGGAGTTGATCGTATTTTAGATATTTCTTGTTTTTGGTTTCAGCTTTGAAAAAATTATACATTTCTCATACAGGAATTTGTCAACTCCTGTCCATAGAAACAAAGGAACTTCAGTCACATAGCAACCAGCTTTTGACTATAACATTAACCTATGGTACTCCCTTATTTCGCTTCTACTCACAGGAAAACAAGTAATAAGACTATTTATGCTATTTTTTTTCTCAATTAGCATGAAGTAATTTGAAAAGCACAAGCTTTTAAACAGTACTTTGTTATAGAGATGTAGAAAAAGTCATGTGAATGGAACACATCAGACAAATGTTTTATTGTTCATTTGTATAGCCCCCTTTAACTTCTATGATTTTATCGTGGTTATGAATTGTGGAACAGCTCATATATTAATTGTAGGTTATTGACATTAGCATATTCACTCTCATGTTTGTACTTCCAGACATTGTGGGGGATAGGAAACTATTCCGGTTAAAGAAAAATTCCCCGTCCCAATAAGACAACAAACCCGGAACCTCCGGGTGAGAAGCGAGTTTACTGACCACTCGACCATGGTGGCAGTCGTCCTTGTTATTGATTTCACTTTTAAAATACTTAAATCTTCCTAAACACGGGAAATGTAAACTCTTGGAAACTGATTTCAATGCCATGGCAAACACCTTTTAAAAGATTTGACTATCGCTTTCGCCTATTGTATTCGTTTATTTTCCTTCTACTTACAAGTAAGCAAGTAATAAGACCAATTATTCTGATTAGCATGAGGTAGATAATAGAATAAGCATTCTATCAATAATATGATACGGAGATGTAAAGAATGGCACGTGAATGAAGCACATCAGATTTTTCTGAATGAATTTTGCATACATGGTAAACCGTAAGAGATAGACAAAAATTTATTGCAAAAAAAGAATTAGGAATTAATATTTTGTTAAAACACACAATTTTCGTAGAGTTGAAGATTTGTGAGATACAGCTTGTTATTGATGTCGCTTTTAAAATCCTTAAAACTTTTAAGTATTTTAGATGTAAGCTCCTGGCTATGCCAATAAACGGATTTCAACCACAGAGCAAACAGTTTTTAAAACAGTTTTTCACTTTCTCTATACGTGCTATGTATATAGTGTGTACGAAAAGTCGGTAAAATACCAAACTTGGTATTTAAGTTTAGTATCTTTCAGGGATACGACACGAAGATTTTGAGAAAACTCTCACCCCAAACTACCTTTTACATGGAACTTTTTTCGAAAATTTTGGTTTTCTAAAAAATGGCTCTAACGATTTTGATTAAAATATCGTATATTAAAGATATTTACATGACAGATAAAATGTATATTTTGAATTTTCTGGGAATAGCCTCTGAAGACTACTTTATTCTCGGTCAATTTTACGGAATTTTGCATAACTGCTAAACCGTAAGAGATGGACAAAAACTTACCAGACAACAAATGCAGAGCACTTTAAACGCACAGTTTGTGTTATATAAATCTTTTTCGTGGAGTTGATTGTTTTTGAGATATTCCTTGTTTTTTTTTTCAGCTATAAAGACTTATACTTTTCTCATACAGGACTTTGTGAACTCCTGTCCATACAAACAAAGGAACTTCAGTCTCAGAGCAAGCAACTTTTGACTATCACTTTAACCTATGGTACCCCCTTATTTCGCTTCTACTAACAAGGAAGCAAGTAATAAGACTATTTCTGCTAATTTTTGCTCCATTAGATGAAGTAAATAGAATAACTTGTTGCAGTGATATGGAAAAAGTCATGTGAATGGAACACATCAGATTTTTGACTATCGTTTTAGTGTAACTATTCCTTTATTTTCCTTATACTTACTAGTATAACATGTTTATCTCGAAGTAAATATTAGAATAGGCGTCTTGACAATAATATGATACAGAGATGTAGAGAAAGACGTGTGAGTGGAACACATGAGATTTTTCTTCTACTTACAAGGAATTAAGTGGTAACGTTTACCTCAATTAGCATGAAGGAGATATATAAATAAGCTTTTTAACAATAATTTGTTGCAGAGATGTAGAAAAAGTCATGTGAATGGAACATTTCAGATTTTTACAGGTTGCAAGCACCAGTTTTAAATCCTCTATGGGACAAACTTTCTGTACGTGTTATATAGCATCGTATGGCTGCACCACGGGCGTGGAAGTTCAGAATTTGTGTGCTTTATCCTTTATGGAACACTCTTTAATTCAATAGCTTTGTCTGAGCTATAATATCAACTTTTTGTTGTAATAAAGTTATGAGTTTTTCAACGCGTTCTTAACTTTTTATGGCGACGTGCTTCTGAACACTTCCTCCCTTTTTTTATTACTTCTTTTGCAGGTCCCATTCCCTTTAACACCTGTAGGGTTTTTTTCCTTTTAGTGCTGCCTGTTAATCCAAACGATTTGTTAAAAGGATTTATGGCTTCCTCCGTGAATTTTCAGTTTAAAGCATTCAATTATGAATTACCTTTAAATAAGACTACAGATTATTGTCAGCGGAATTTATTAAACTCATAAGGATTAATTCTAATTTTAGTGAAATACGGGGTGGAAAAGAAGTGGTGGAAAGAAAGTCAAAATTAAAGGTTTTGGCTTTAATTTAATTCGCTCCATTGTACGTGGTAGAGTGGGTACTGCACTACACCAAAAAATCCAATATTGAAATTTCACCAAAAGTACACATCTTATCGTCCCTGCGTGTCTGTGTGTCTTTGAACATGATGAATCAGAAACGAAAAGTCGGTAAAAACCATTCTTTGTTCTTAAGTTTAGTATCTTCCAAGGATGTGACACGAAAATTTTAGAAAATTCCCACCACCTCAAGCTATTCTTTACATAAAAAAAATTCGAAAATTTTTGACTATCTAAAAATGACTCTAACGATTTTGTTTAAAATACTGTATATTAATACATTTATATAGCAAAAAAAAAATGAACATTAAACATTTCTGGGAAAAGCTCTAAAGATATCTTTATTCTTAGTTTTGTGTAACTGGTACCAAGAGATAGATAGAAATTTACAAAACAAAAAATGTAGATCACGTTAAAGCACACAATTTATGTCATATTTTTTTTCGTGGAATTGATTCTGAGATATTCCTTTGTATTTCTTTCAGATTCAAAATAATTAAACTTATCTCACACGGAAAACTGCTGCATCGAAACGAATTTCAACCACATTGCATCCAGCTTTAAAGAGATTTGACATTCGTTTTAGCCTTGTGTATTCCATTGTTTTCCTTCTACTTATAACGAAGCAATTAATTAAGAACATTTCGGCTAATGTTTATCTCGATTATAATAAAGTAGAAAGAAGAATATACTTCGTTACAGCGATGTATAGAAAGCCATATGAATGAAACACATAAGATTTTTAGAAAAAAGTTTCGTGTGTGAGTCTGTAGACCGCATAGCTTAAAAACGATTTGGTATTTAAGTTCAGTATCTTCGAAGGATGCGATACGAAGATTTTCAAAAAAATATCCTACCTCTCCAAACTACCTTTTACATAGAACATTTTCCAAAACTTTTGATATTCTCAAAAATAGCTCTAACGATTTTGATTATTTTCCCTTAAGTTAAGTGATTTTTATGATAAACCAAATGTATATCTAGAAATTTCTGGGAATATCTTCTGAAGATCGCTTCATTCGGAATCGTTTTTGTACAACTAACAAACCATAAGAGATAGACAAACACTTAATACACAAAAGGTGTAGAGCTCATTAAAACATACAATTACAGTTAAGTGCATGTTTTTGTAGAGTTAACCGTTTTTGAGATATTCCGGATGATGGATTTCAGTTTTAAGCCACTTAACATTTTCTGAAACGGTAAGATATCTTTCTTCTCGTTTCTCTTTGTTTACTCCCGGCAAGTAAAAATATTGGAATTTCAATTGTTTCGCTAAACGACCGGCTTTTAAAGGATATGACTATCGGCTTTAGTTTGTAGGTTCTCTTATTTCCTTTCTAGTGACAAGGATGCAAATAATAATACCAACCCTGCTTATTTTATCTTGAATAGCAAGATATAGATAAAATAATAATTTTTGAATAAAAGCTCTGTTTACAGAACAGCTAGAGGATATCATATGCATTGAACACTTTAGATTTTCTCTGTTCTACTTACAAGGAACTAAGTGATTAAAGACATTTCTGCCAATGTTTAGCTCAATTAGTAATATGTAAATAGAAGAATAACATTTTTAACAATAATTTGTTACAGAGGTGTAGGGAAAGTTATGTGAATGGAACCTCAAATTTTTACTTTCTCTATACGTACTGGAAACTTAGAGAAGGTACTGCATTCCACTCAAAAATTCGATACCGAGATTTTACCGAAAATTTATGTTTTGGGGTTCCCTGTATCCAAAAAAAAAAACATTTTAAGAAAAATTTCCGTGTGCGGGTGTGTGTGTCAAAAACGAAAAGTCGGGAAAGTACCACAGTTGGAATTTAAGTTTAATATATTTCAGGGATGCGACACGAAGATTTTCAGAAAAATCCTCTCATTCCAAACTACCTTTACATGGAACTTTTTTTAAAAGTTTTTATTTTCTCAAAAATGGCTCCAGTGATTTTGATTTAAATGTCGTATATTAAGCATAGTTACATTACAAATAAAATGTATATCTTAAATTTTATGGGAATAGCCTCTGAATCTTACTTTATTCTGGATGAAATTTACAGAATTTCACATAAATGCTAAACCGTGAAAGATAGATAAAAACTTACCATACAAAAATGTTAGAGCACGTTAAAACACACAATAAATGTTGTTTACGTTTCTCGTGGAGTTTATCGTTTTTTAGGTATTCCTTGTTTTTTGGTTTCAGCTTTAAAAACATATACTTTTCTTATATAGGAATTTATTAACCCCTGTCCACACAAACAACGGAACGCAGTCACATAGCAACCAGCTTTTGACTATCACTTTAACCTACGCTGCTCCCTTATTTCGCTTCTACTTACAAGGAAGCACGTAATAAGACTATTCCTATTTTTTCTTGATTAGCATGAAGTAAATAGAAGAATAAGCTGTTTAACAATAATTTGTTGCAGAGATGTACAGAAAGTCATGTGAATGGAACACATCAGATTTTTTAAGTTTCACATCTTTCTTATCGTATCTCGTTTGTTTGCTGCTGTCAAGCAAAGAAATGTCATTTCAATTGTTTCACTTAGAGAGCGGGTTTTAAAGGATTTGATTATCTTTTTAGTATGTGTTTTCTCTTATTTCCCTTCTAGTAACATTAATGTAAGTAATAATACTAATTCTGCTTATTTTATCTTGATTAGCATGATGTAGAGAAAGCCATGTGATTGTAACACCTCAGATGGACAGACATATTTCCTTTCGTCTCTCCTTTGTTTACTCCGGCTAAACAGAGAAGTGTAATTTCAATTGTTTCGCATAGCGACCGGCTTTTAAGGGATTTGACTAACGCTTTAGTATGTGCATTCCCTTCTACTAACAAGGATATAAGTAATAATACTAATTCTGCTTATTTTATATTGATTAGCATGAATTAGATGAAAGACTAATCTTTGAATAAAAGGTTTGTTTGGGGAATAGCTAGAGAAAGTCATGTGAATGGAACACATCCTAGTTTAGGTAACACATAGCTAAAGGAGCTGGTGTTTGTATGCGGTACACAGCCAAGCTATGATAACGTTATTACGGTGGCTTGTTGTATATCACCAGTCGCAAACATTTCAACTCCACTCGGTAAAACTGTCGCTTTATATCCAAACAGTGACACTCGTCACGTGTTTTATAACAACTCGTCACTCTGGCTTTTAAAGGGGAAAGTATAGAACCTGACTCTTTCTAGTTCTTAAAAATCTGATGTGTTCCATTCGCAAGACTTTATCTACATCTCTGTAACAAATTATTGTTGAAAAGATTATGCTTCTATTTACTTCAAGCTAATCGAGAAAAATTCAGCAGAAATAGTCTTATTACTTGCTTCCTTGTAAGTAGAAGGGAAATAAGGGAATACTATTGGTTAAAGTGATAGTCAAAAGTTGGCTGCTATGTGACTAAAGTTCCTTTATCTGTATGGGCCGGAATTGTTAAATTCCCATATGACAAATGTATGTTTTTAAAGCTGAAACCAAAAACAAGGAGTATCTCAAAAACGACCAACTACACGAACAAAATGTATATAACATAAATTGTGTATTTTAAGGTGCTCTACACTTTTTGTGTTGTAAGTTTTTGTCCTTCTCTTACGGTTTAGTAGTTATGCAAAATTCCGTAAAATTTATCCAGAATAAAGTAGTCTTTATAGGCTATTTCCAGAAAATTCAAGATAAACATTTCATTTGTCAGGTAAATATCTTTAATATACGAAATTTTAATCAAAATCGTTAGTCATTTTTGAAAACATCAAAATTATCGAAAAAATTACATTTAAGGGCAGTTTGGGGTGGGGAGATTTTTCTTAAACTCTTCTTGTCGCATCCCTATAAGATACTAAACTTAAATACCAAGTTTGGTATTAGACCGGCTTTTCGTTTTTGAGTTATCGTGTTCAGAGAGACACGGACACACTCACAAATATGGACCTTTTTCTGAAAATGCTTTTTTTGGATACAGGTGACCCTAAAACATATATTTCCGTTGAAATCTCGGTATCGAATGTTTAGGTGGAGTGCATTATCTTCTCTATACACTATGCACATAGTATGTGTAGAGAAAGTATAAAGTATATTCTCTCTTGAACATGTTGTAACTGTCTTTTCTCCAACAAACTGATTACTAGGGATAGCATCTTGGGGACCGATAGCGGAACAGAACCGAAGTTAGTGCAGCATGGTATACAGGGTGTTTTAAAACGACACCAAACGAAGATGTGGACCTTGTTGGTCATACCGTACGTGATACGTGAATATCATTTTAAACTGTCATAAAATCACCATGGATTAGGCAGTCGTACATAGCCAGATGGCACGTGCCTGGCCCACTCCAAAAGAGATGCCCCGTGATGTAGACGTGGTTTGATGGTCAGACCGGCGCGGCACAGGTCACCTTATTAATGGAAAACTTAGCATATGGGTGTGGCGTAAGATAACTTATGTGGCGCTGTTCCTTAGCTGTCTATTGCCAAATGTGTACGATTTTTAAACACACATAAAACTTTAAATACGAGTAGAAGAGTTCCAAAGTTACAACATCAAGTTTCGGACAAGTCAAAGTGTAAGCTAATCGACTGCTATCTTCGTTTGGTGTCGTTTTGAAACGGCCTGTATAGTTGTGACATGTTGACAATGTAGTGCGAAAGTAATGGCACTAATAGAAGGAACATGGGACATTGTTAGACTGTGATGTTGTCATTGTCATTAAAGTTAGGTGAGAAGTAAATACCACTTACGGGAACTAACAATTTTAAAATTTATAAATATTCAATTGCTGTTTTACAACAAGTCATGAGCCTCATTATCCGTTACATTTTCTTACAAGATTACAATGCACAACAACATACATTCGTAACGGCTCAAGAGTGAATTGTCTCCGATTGGCACGTTGTCGCTGTCCGTTGTGCGCCAATATGTCGCCGTTCATTTGTCTACCTGGAAATACTTTATAAACGGACGTGTACATATACCTCTGAAAAGTCCTTTGATGCACCGGCTATGCTCGTCCATGTAGAAGATAAGTTAACTCTCACTGAGGGGGAGAAAGAATGACTGGGGTATGTTACACAGGGTAGACTCACAAATATAAGTACTTCACTTTAGATTCCACTGAATTAATGCTTTTATTAACTTTGTTGAGGCAATACTCCTGACAAGTAATTTCTTGAAGATGTAGAAATATTAATAACTAGTGCTATTTTCTTCTGCTTACTAATTTCTTGTTTTCAACGGTCATCGTTAATCACTGCTACTCTCCTATTATGCGACAACTATCATATCTCGCATAATAAAATCACATACTTAGGCACTCACACCGCCGCGTTCGCGTCCGTACAACGTACAGCCTATAGCGTACCGCGCGTCTATCACGAAGAATAAGTGGCAACAGCAACAATAATAATAATCTAATTCCTTGTAAGCGCATCACTTAAATATCTAAAAGCTCCAATATTGAACTCATTCCTGATTGGCTGAAAAGAAGCGCGAAAATAACGTTGTCACGTGATTAACTTTGTAAGTTCTTTGTATTCAGGTCACGTGACCGCTCTTTATAACGGAAAAGTCTCGAGATGCTAAACTTTAGGGGACAAACCTTTCTCTAAATTTTACCCTGTTACTTATGTCTCTTATGCGCTAAAAATCTTGCTCTACAAAGGCAAATGTGTTACTAGTATTAACAAAGAAAGTAAACTTGGCGAACATAATAGCAACTTCTCGCCCTAAGGTCTTGTGTTCTACAATCTGCTCAGGCTTCGCTGCTGAAGCAGATATATTTTTTTATATGAAGCCTATACAAAAAAAAAAAAAAAAAAAATCTGATGTGTTACACTCACATGACTTTATCTAGCTGTTCTAAAAACTTCTTATATAACATTATTCTTCTTTCTGCACCTTGCTAATTGAGGTACTCATTAGCACAATGTTCTTATTACTTAGTTCCTTTCAAGTAGGAAGGAAATAAGGAAGCACACTAGGCTAAACCGATAGTCAAATGTTTTAATAGCTGTCGTTATGCGATTGTCATTACAAATCGCTTCTTTTCTTGTCTAGGAGTAGAACAAAAGAAAAACGGACATTCCCGTCTGAGAAAAGTATAACTACTTCACATCTGAAACTAATAACAATGAATACCTCGAAAACGGTAAGCTCCACGAAAAAATGTATATGACATAAGTTGTGTATTTTAACAAGACCTACATTTTTTGATCAGTAAGTTTTTGTCTATTTCTTACGGTTTACTAGTTATGCTAAATTAAGCAAAATTCATCCAGAGTAAACAGGACTTTGTAAGCTATTCCCAGAACATTCAAGATATACATTCTATTTGTCATGTAAAATATATTTAATATACGGTATTTTAATCAAAATCATTAGAGCCATTTTTAAGAAAATCAATATTTTCGAAAAAAAGTTCCATGTAAAGGGTAGTTTGGGATGGGGGATTTTTCTCAAAATCTTCGTGTCGCATCCCTGGAAGATACTGAACTTAAATAGCAGGTTTGCTATTTTAGCTAATTATTGTTATTGATTTATCGTGTTCACAGACACACGGACCTTTTTCTGAAAATGCTTTTTTTTTGGATACTGGGGGTTCTAAAACATGTATTTCCGGTGAAATCTCGGTATCGAATTTTTGGGTGGAATATAATACTTCTCTATTCCTGTACATTGTACATAGGGGGTAGAGAAAGTAATAATAATTAAACTAATAAAATACACAGCGGGCTAATATGTTGTCGCAACGTAAACAGGTTTTACATTGTGAAAAATCAAGATGTGATTAGAGGAAAATGTACATAGAAGACATCATCGACTATTGGGTACGATACTCCATCAGCAGCTATTTCCGTAGCAACACCTCGTAGTATACTTCGTATTTCACGAATAATTGAAAATCCGACATTTTTTCCAAACACTGTCTTCGCTTTCTTTTACACACGGTCTAAAACTTTTGTCACAGGTCATCGACAGTTTTCAGGGTTCGAGACATATCAGTGTTCGATATTTCCAAATATGTTACTGCCGTAGATACGTTCTTCTGTATGAATTGCAAATATTCATGCTATCCATTAGAAGTAAGAGATTTTACAATGTTGTTTGAAGAGCTTGCACTATTTTCAAAGGCATTAATTATCTGTAAGACACTATTGTAATATACAGTATACTATACTGCTGCGTCGAGCCACGTTCCCTAACGCGGCACTACAAATTGTTTACATGCGGCGCGTGCAGTCGCCAATTGAAGTCGGTCTCTAATCGGTTAGGTCTTCATTACTATATGAGGTGTGGGAATGGGATAGGGTAGATAATCTAAATAAAATACAATGTCGTTTCTGGAAAACGTATTCTGGGATTGCGGAGGGGAAATTCTAATCACGGTAGGATGCTGGGAAGATGCTGTATATGCTAAATTAAGTGTAGTTAGATACTGGCTGCGAATAATTAAAAGTGACCAAACAACTCTAAAACTAATATGTTATCGGCATCATATGAATAACATAGAGCATCCAAAATGATGGGGCTACCACGGGGATTATCAAATATCGACTTAAACGATATTTGGCAAAGGGGTAGCGAAAATAGTTATAACGTCGTGAATAAAGTGAAAATACGACTATGCAATATAAACAGGCAAGAAATAGAATCTGAATGTAGAAACAAATCCACACTGTACTTACAAAACGAAATAAAAATTCAGGGGGGTAAGAAACATATATGTTAAAATTTGTTTTGAAACAAAGGTTGGGAATAGCGTGGCTCAGGTTGGGAGGGTAGAAAACCCGTAAGGTAGTCGATGAAGCTGGTAGGCAGATTTGCCCATTATGCGGGGAACAGGAAGACTGGACGCATATTCTGGCAGATTGCGTGCAGATGGAGGATGTTAGGAAAAAATTATTGCCGGAAGTATTTTTAGCTTCAAACAGACGAAGGACAGCATTCTGGGATTTGATTCTAAACAGCCAAAACTGGCCAAGCTTGGGCACATACTTAATGGAAGTACGTGCATTAAGAAATAAAATATTTGTGTAAGTATTGTATAGACTTATTTGGCGTTTGACTAATACGTGGTGTAGATGTGAGTACAAGTGTGGTGTGTTATCATTGTTCTTTCTTTTACTGTTCTGTGGTTCTGTTGTCACAGCGCACGTGTGTGTGTGTATGTGTATTTCCAAAGTTGTTAAGAGATATAAAACATAAATTAGCTAATATCTTATACTCAAATATTTTTAGACAGCATGTAAGGTTACCCGACCTATGCGACCGTGTGACACAATTATTGTATTAGTGTAAACTTAACAAAATACTACTACTAATCGGTAGGTATACAACTGGAATCTGTATGTATCCCTCTATCGGTCCCCAAAATGTTATTGCTACTGATTACAGATGGAATACGTTCACAAATATGACTGTAACAATCACTCCTGTGATGTCAAAAGAACTTGCCGATGCACAGGTGTTCACTAAGGGCCATATTACACTATCCACTGGGCGGAAATGCACGTTTTGTTTTCAGCTGCCATCTAATACTGCACTACCATATACACCATACTCAACATCTATCTAATTGTTTTTTTCAAGTTTTTGAAGTAAAAAACAAAGAACAATGGAGAGGAGAGATCTTCAGTGAAAGGTATATTTAATATAATCCTTTTCCTGGCCTGTCAGAAGTTGTTCTTGATAAATAGGTATTATTACAGTAAACATTATGGCAAAATCATAACTTAATTCTGTTGTAGTTTCTTAGTCTAAAACTAAAGGAGAGCAAAACTAAATTTATTGTTTGTCTCTGATGCCTATACCTATTAATTCCACTACATGACATTTTTATATGTGCACACCAAAACGAGTGATGAGTATAAGAGAAAATCCAGAAGATTATAACGATTTTCACTGTAATCTGCATGTATTGCATTCCGAGTCCGAGGATCACGCCCCCTATTTTCACGTTTCTGGTAATATAATCACATAATTTGATACTATTTCTCGCGATAGCTGATAAATATGTAAAAAAAGAGTTTTTTTATAAACCGGAGTAAGTTGCCAATTTTGTCTGCTTCTCAACGGTCTTTCCGAGTTGGAAATCTAAAATCTAACAAACAATACAGAATCGTTCTGTTGATAATATATAACACATTTCAGTAAGTATGCCAACGAAAATTTGATTCCTTGTTTATGTTTCTGCTATTCGAGAAACTACAACCTAAAACCACAGGCGTATTGACCATTATACTGGTTTAAAACTGACACTCTAAATTTAAGCTTAATTGAATATTTAAGACCACAAAATTGCTTAAATAAGTACCCTAACCTTTTTATTGAAACACATTTCCCTTACCTTGTCTTTGCTTCTGCTATTCGAGAAACTACAACCAAACACAATAGACATGTTCACCATTGTACTGGTTTAAAACCTACAGTCCAAATATACTACTTAATTGACATTTAACACCATAAAAATCTTACTTTTGAGTACATACTTAAACCATAAATGCCGTACTCATTTCAGAGGTGTAGAAATAAAGTATGCCGGCTTGACAGAAAAGTGCTTCACCAACCACAATGTATAAGAATAGGGCATATCCTATACATTATCTCTATATCTGTGATACAGAAATACGATTAAATAAATATGATAAAACTTTTTTACAGTGCAATGTAGCATCTTTGACAACGTCTAGCAAGACATATTACTGTGTCAAGAAAGTTCCAGGAACTTGCCAATAAAACACAAAAAAAAAGAAATGAATTAATCATCCAACTTTATTTTATCTCCTTTAAAGTAAGCCCCTTCTGAAATTGTACATTTATGCCAACGAATAATCCAATCATGAAAACATTTTTTGTAGGCACTTTTGGAATCGATGTCAGTTGTCACCGCGAATTTTCCTTTATGTCTACTATCGACTGAAAACGGGTGACTAGAAGTGATAACTTGAGTTTTGGAAAGAGAAAGAAATCTGCAGGAGCCAGATCAGGTGAATACGGTGGCTGTTCAATGAAATTAGTTGAGTTTTTGGCCAGAAATTCGTTCACGATAATAACCTTGTGAGCTGGTGCGTTATCGTGGTGCAGAATCCATGAGTTGTCGTTCCACAAATCTGGTCTTTTTCGCAGTATTTGTTCTCTCAAACGCCGCATAACGCTCAGATAATATTCCTTATTTACCATTTTACCTTCTGGCAAGAACTCTGAGTGCACGACACCGCGATAATCGAAAAAACTGTCAACATGACCTTCAGTTTTGATCGAGTTTGACGTGCCCTTTTAGGTTTCGGTTCAGTTGGAAGGCGCCATTCGGAAGCTTGTTGACTGGTTTGAGTGTCAGACTCATAAACCCACGTCTCATCACCAGTTACAATGCGTTTCATAAATGTGGGGTCGGAACTGACTCCTTCTAGCATGTCTTCAGCAATCCTTACGCGATTGAGTTTTTGTAGAAAATTCAAGTCTTTCGGAACTAATCGAGCTGCAACGCGTGTCATGCCCAAACAATCATTTAAAATGGTATGCATTGTGAGACACAGAATGTTCAGCGGCATTCTCTCTCAGACCTAAATGACGATTTTCTGTTCAGTTGAAACCGTTGATGGCCGACCAGAGTGAGACAAATCTTCCACCACATTTTGTCCACCTTTGAGTGCACTGTACCACTCATATGCACGTGTTTTTGATAAAGTCGATTCACCGTAAGCCCTCTGTAACATTTTCAGCGATTCGGCACACGAAATACCATTTGCAATGCAAAATTTGAGACAGATTCTTTGTTCAGTATTTGTATCCATCGTAAAATCGCAAATCACCTTTGAGATGAACTAACAAAATGGCGTACTGTAAACAAACTAGATGACAGATGACGATCAAGCTGGGAATAGAGGAAAGTTTTACCAGCTTAGGGGCAACAATAATTTCCAACCTCCTTTTAACCAGGATTTTTAAATGATCAATTCCCGGTACTTTCTTGACAGAACGTACTTCTGATAAAACATATACTCACCATCACAACTTTAATCGCATCTAGGATTAGAAAAGAAAATGACAGACAGGTACTGCTCATAGTCAGTAGCTACATCCAAGCTACACATTTCCTAATATACGAGGGTCAGCTGATAAGTCCCGATCCTCTCAATGAAAACTTGTTTTTGGTTGTTTTTTTGTTGTTTTTTTTTTTGCTTTATTTCTCAACATAATCTCCAGAAACACTAATACATTTGTCATATCGGTGTTCTAATTTAATTAAACCATCTCTGTAGTGCGATTTATCAAGGTCCTCAAAATAGCTGTTTACCGCACCAATGACCTCCTCGTTGCTGTGAAATCTTCGTCCTCCAAGAACATTTTTTGAGGTTTGGGAACAGGTGGTAGTGACTGGGTGCTAGATCTGCCCAATGGGGTAGATATTCAAGCAATTCCAACTTTAATTCGCACATTTTGTCCATTGCAATGACTGAACGACAGCCCGGAGCATTTTCGTGATGAAAACAGATTTTTTTTTTTTTTTTTTTTACAAATGAAGTTTTTTTTCTTTTCACCTCATCACTCAAACGTTGCAGTAAGCTTGCGTAGTAGTCACCAGTGATACTTTTACCCTTTTACAAGTAACTAATAAAATTAATTCCCTGTGCATTCCGAAAGCACTAGCCATGAGCTTGTTAGCTGACAAAATTGACTTTGCCTATTTTGGCGTTGGTTCACCTGTCGCAATCATCTGTTTTGACTGTGATTTACTTTCTGGAGTGTAGTGATGTATCCAAATTTCATCCATGGTAATAAGCCGTCTTAAAAACTCACTTGAAAGTTTTAAGGTAGAGCTCCAGATTCTTAACAGCAACAGTTTTTCTTTGCAACTTTTGATCAGGTGTCAACAAACGCGGCACCCATCTTGCACAGATCTTGTGAAAGCCCATAACATTACTTAAAATATTATCTGCACATTCTTTTGATACGTTTACAGTCTCTGCTATCTCAAACAACTTTAATCTTCGGTCTTCGAGTACTAAACGATGAATTTTTTCAATGATCTCTGGAGTTGTCACTTCTACAGGGCGTCCAGAGCGAGGCTCATCACTAGTGCTCGTACGTCCCATTTTAAACCCATATTTTAATCATTGAATATCAAGGGGAAGAGTCTTTCAATGTACTATCCATTTCTTCCTTGATTTCTTTAGAGTTAAGCCTTTCCAATGGAAGTATTTAATCACCGCTAGTTCTTCCAAATCCACCATTTGTTTAAAATGCTGTCATTCGAAAACTAACCTGTAACTATGGATATAAGCTAGTCTGGAGTTAAACTATGCGATGCTACCGTCTAACTGGCCTAATGGTGTCATATATGTGTGTGGCCTGGGACTTATCAGCCGATCATCGTACATTTTATGTTCATAACCTTTTTGTCATTTAGTTATGCCAAATCGTTCTTTACTTTCTGGATAATCTCGTATTCTGTTCGAGACAGATTACATACAACACTCTAAAAAATGCAAGTTGAATATGGAGATGAATGGCTTTGCTCTGAAAGCTAGAAAGTGTTTAGCATAGCACAGGAGAGAAACTGTTGTATGCATTCCACGGTAATAGAATGAGAAGTGTCCTGATGGAACATTTTCTGTTTGTTGGACCATAGGAGCGGCATTAGTGAATCCTTTTCATGTTTACGTATAAATCCTAAAGAGACAAAATAGCGAGTGAATACCGAGAGTGCGCATTTCGAAAAAAATGTATCGTTCCATAAAAGGAATTATTAACAACTATTATACTGTTAAGCACAAATCACGATTTCCATAATTTTCTGGCAACCAACAGAGGCAGAACACACACACACGAAGCGTACATAAATGCGCACTCAGTTCTGAAAGGGGTGTAGGTAATTAAACCCGTCACGTTAATCTTGGCGCCGAATTTCAACAAAAAACACTGAAGTACCAAATCAGATTTTGATAGATCATTAATGAAAGCCTTCATTTATATTCTGTTTTTGCGGATCAAAGAGCTGAAGCAGAGTGTGAAGCTAAAAAAATATGTCTCATTCGCCCTTTACCCCTTTATTTCTGCTTTTGCTTTGCACAGGTATGTAACTTCAAGCATTATCAGATTTCATTTCCAAAATGCTCTGCGCTCAGTACAGCGAGTATGTCATGCATCAGATTTTCATTTGTTATTAGAGCTTCTAAGAGTCTTTTGTTACATTTGAAAACAACACAAATATCTAATGTGTTCCATTCACATGACTTTCTCTACATATCTGCAACAAATTATTGTTAAAATGCTTATGCTTTTATTTACTTAATACTAATCGAGAAAAAATTAGTAGAAAGAGTCTTATTACTTGCTTCGTTGTAAGTAGAAGCTAAATAAGGGAGGACGATAGGTTAAGGTGATGGTCAAAAGCTGGTTGATATGTGATTAAAGTTCATTTGTTTGTATGGACACGAGTTGAAAAATGCCTATATGAAAAATGTTTTTCTAAGCTGAAACCAAAAACAAAAAATATTTCAAGAACGATCAACTCAACGAAAAAAATGTACGTAACATAAATTGTGTGCCTTAAAAAGCTCTACATCTTTTTGTGTGGTAAATTCTTGTCCATCTCTTACGGTTTAGAAGTTATGCAAAATTCTGTAAAATTCATCCAGAATAAAGTAGCCTTCAGAGGCTGTTCCCAGAAAATTCAAGCTATACATTTTATTTTTCAGATAAATATCCTTATTATACGGTATTTTAATCAAAATCGTTAGAGTCATTTTTAAGAAAATCAAAATTTTCGAAAAAAGTTCCACGTAAGGGGTAGTTTATGGTAGAGAAATTTTCTTTAAAACTTCGTGTTGTATCCTTGGAAGATACCAAACTTAAGTACCAAGATTGGTACTTAGTGGTCTTTTCGTTTTTGAGTTATGCTGCCCACAGTCACACACACACACACACACACAGGCAGACACACTTGGGGACATTTTTCTAAAAATGTTTTTTTTTTCTTTTTTTGATTCAGGGGATCTCAAAACATATATTTCTGGTGAAATCTCGTTATGGAATTTTTGAACGAGATGAGAAAGTAACACTCATTTATTTTCGATCTTAAGGATGAGACATAGATTATAGTTTTGCTAGGATGATGTGTTTAAATTGGAATTTAGAGCAGTCGTCAGTTTTCCTGGTCATGGTCAGATGATCGTCAACCAAGTTTTGAGACCTCTGACATCTGTGGAGTCCAGTTATAATTACATTGGAATGATGCATACGGTAATGCAGTACTTAATCCAGTTTTCAGCAAACCTTTGATGTAGTATTCGTAATTTGAGTTAAACCTATGCATTTGAGGTGTTAGGGAATCGAGGCAAGTGGCTGTGAGGGAAAAAAAGTGATGTGCTCCATTCACTTGACTTTCTCTACATCTCTACAACAGATTATTTTGAAAAAAAAACTTTATTATTCTGTTTACTTCAGGCTAATCTAGAAAAACATAGCAGACATAGTCTTATTACTTGCTTCCTTGTTAGTAGAAGCGAAATAAGGGGGTACCATAGGTTAAAGTGATAGTAAAAAACTGGGGTCTATATGACTGAAGTTCCTTTGTATGGGCAGAGAAAAGTATATCAATGATCGCAGAAACCAATAACCAGAAATATCTAAAAAAACGATCAACACCACAAAAAAAAAAAGTATTGAATATAAATTGTGTGTTTTAACGAACTCTATATTTTCTCTTAAGTAAGTTTACGGTTTACCAGTTTGGGATAAAATACCTCCTCCAAGGTGACCGCAAACGCTTCAGCCTTAGCCTGAGGGGTCTCTGCTACGGTGTTATTAATTTGTAGTGGCGGTATATTTGTGCGTGTACGCGTTAAGCATTTCGCAATTCGCCATAGTGTTTTGTTGGGGGTTTAGATTTTCGAGTGTGTCGTTCCATTGATTCCTAATATAGGTCATGGCCTTATTATTTGCTAACTCGCGCGCATAATAGTATTCGGTTCGATGTATTACATTCCTAGTTCTGTGCCATTTACGCCTGTCTCGATTTTGAGCTTTTTGCAACTCTTTTACATCCTGGGGATATCTAGCATTAATAGTGTGTTGTCGTTTTAAGGGTACGCATGCATTAATGGTTCTATTTATTGCTATTTCTAGCTTCGTCCTGTTCTTCATTAAATTTTGAGTTATTAGTATATAAGTATTATCTGTAAAATAATGATGTATAACAATAATTTAAAAGTGGGAAATAAATTATAAAGTTTGTAATATACGTCCTGGTATAGGGAACAAGATGCCAGGATGTTGTATTGCAGATTTTATTTTATTTTATTTTATTTTTGTTCTTCATTCGTGTTAATTTCGAGTTCAGGTAGGTAGAGATCTACCGTAGCTTTAAACACTTCCCAGTCCATCTTATTGTAGTTGTGTCTTAAGGGTTCTGGTTTTGGCCTGAAGGGCCCATTAACTGCCAAGAGTACCGGTAAATGGTCTGATGTCAACTCCTGCAATACATTTACATCCAGGTCAAAGGGGATTTTATTTAAAAGTGCAATGTACAGAATGTCTGGTGTTTTATAAACCTATCAAAGGATAGAGTGGGGAAATTCCATCAAATACCTGGGCGTCACTCTTGATAAGGGCCTAAATTTTCGTGAACACTTGCGGGAACGTCGGACAGAGCTAAGGGGGCGGAAGCCTCCCATTACCCTGTTCTGGTCTCCCAGATGCCGGTTCGCTTAAAGTTACGTCTTTTCAAGGCGCTTATAGTCGCCCTGATGCTCTATGCCTGCGAAGTGTGGGGTATGGCAGCAGACTCCTGGCTTCTCTGGTTACAGCGGGTACACAATAGAGGACTCCGGTCCATATATTCTGTCTGTCGACGTTTCTCTTCGAGGCTCGGCTTATCTTCACCGCCGTGCGTATCGAAAGATACCACGGCAAAGAGGGACCTGTGCAGTGTCATAGGTGCATGGGCTTCAACCACTCTAGCAGTGTGTGCGAGCGCAAGCTCGCATGCCTGCGGTGCGGTGAAGCCCATCTACTGAGGGACTGCACAAAGCCCCATGAAGCTCGCCACTGTGTGAACTGTGGTGAGGCGCACGTGGGCTCATATAAAGGATGTAAGGTGCGGAAGCGCCTTGTTGAGAGCCGCCGTGAAGGCCCCCAGGAGCCAGCTAATGTGCGCCCTGGGGTGTCCTTCTCCTTGGCATTAAACCGCGCTGAGGGAACGCTGCTCGCCGCTGAGGCAGCAGCAACTCCCACCCCCGCAGTCACTGCAGAGATTGTGCCAGCTCCGTCCTTGACGGAGACCCCAACCCCCCAACCTGGTCCGTCTACGTCAACGGAGGAAGCCGCCCCGACGCCCTCGGCAGAGGGCCCACGCCGAACTTCTCCAAAGAAGAAGTCCAGGAGGAGAGGAAGGAAGAACCGTCGGGCACCCGGCCAGTCGGGCCAATCAGAGGCTCCCACCTCTGTGAGACCCGAGGCCACGCCCCCAGCACTCCAGCAGCTACCAGTGGCGGAAGCTCCAGCAGCAGCCGCCACAGTGCCGACTCCAGCAGCGGAGGCTCCCGCTGCACCTACGACCACAGCGGCTTCCTCGGCCTTTACAGCGGCCATCCCACAGGCGGACCTGGATGAACTTCAGGACCTAGCCCTGTGGTTCGGTGACCACCTAAGTAAAGTCCTACCTGTACTGCGAAACTTCAAGTTACAGTACAGTGACCCCCAGACTCTCCCCCCTCCAGAAACACACCCTGTTCCTCCAAACCTTGGAGCAGTTGTACCCGGGTTCCGCTAAGTAATGGCCTCTAGATTCGTTCGGAGACCATTGCGACTCGCGTACTGGAACGCGAACGGCATCCGGGGGCAACGCCCAGGCGTCATTGAGTTTGTACAATCGTACGGAATTGACATCCTGATGGTTTGCGAAACCCATCTGGATGCTGTTACTGACTTCTCGCTGCCTAGTTACGTCACCCATCGGTCGATCGGGTCGGCCGACAGGGTGGTGGTACAGCTATCTTCATTAAGAACCACATAAACCATACTCCTGTCCAACTCCCAGCACTACAGCACGTGGAGGCCTGTGCAATCCGGCTTGCCGTCGCCGGGCTAGACGCGCTGCTGATAGCTGCATATGACCCACCAAACCACCGCTTCCATGAAGCGGACTACACCACCCTACTCAACCTTCACCCAGTGGTATGCATCGCAGGAGATCTCAACGCGAAACATGCTCTCTGGCACAGCCGCACCAACAACCCCCGAGGCCGCGGGCTCTACCGCCTCATCAGCGGCAACCCCGCCCTCGTCGCGCACGGACCGAGAGGACCTACGTGTCATCCGGCTCGTGGCAGACCGGATGTTCTTGACATCATAATCACCAAGAACACACCATTTCATCTAGACCTCTCGGCGGTCAACGAGTTGGACTCCGACCATGACCCTGTCGTGGTGGATACAACCGAGACCGTATCAGCTCTGGTAACACCAGACTGGATAAATGAGATCGACTGGGACGCAGCCGTCCTAGACCTAAACCAAACCGTGGACCCGCGACCGCGCATCGATTCCATCCTACCGCATCCCATCTAACAAACCTAACCCGAGAACCATACCGAATGAACTCCGTCAGCTGCTAAAAGCCAAGGCAACCGTACGGAAGCTATGGCAGAGCTTCCGCCATCCCAGGATCCAAGCAGTGTACCAGCGGTTCAAATCCCTGGCAAGGCGCCTGCTTCGCGCGCACCGCAAAGCGGCCTGGGAACACACAATGGCACATATAAACCTGGAAGAGAAACGACCCTGGAGGATCATCCGATCCCTCAGGAAAGACAAAAGTCAGTTTCAGCATCCCATCCATGGCACCCGTGGGAGACTCTCTTTTGAGCCCCAGGATAAAGCCACGGCTTTCGCAGATTATCTGGAGTCCCAATTCGAACCCCGCGAAGACCCCCAGGACGAGGACTTTACTGAGCTCGTCGAAGCGACGGTAGACTACCTCTATGAGGAGCCCCCGCCGCCCCATGAGGAGATCCGCATTCCTTTAGTCACCCCGAAAGAGGTGGCTTTCCAACTCAACAACCTAAAGCCTAACAAAGCCCCTGGACATGACGGCGTTACGGCGCCTATGCTCCAGCACCTACCCAGAAAGGCCTTAATCCACCTGACGCGGATTTACAATGCATGCCTGCACCTACGTCACTTTCCAACGTGTTGGAAGGAGGCGAGGGTAGTATGCATTTTGAAACCCGGCAAGGACCCGGTCTTCCCGTCAAGCTACAGATCTATTAGCTTACTTCCGATCGTCTCGAAAGTATTCGAGCGGTTACTGCTACCTCGCGTCACCCCTCTCTTCGAACAGAGACTCCTACTCCCGGATCATCAGTTTGGTTTCCGTACTGGACATTCCACAACCCTGCAGTTGCTGCGACTGGCTGAGAAGGCTGCCCTGGGCTTCCAGGACAACTTCAAAGCAGTCGCGGTACTCTTGGACGTGGAAAAGGCCTTCGCCACCACGTGGCATCAGGGACTCTTGTACAAGCTCAAGAACGCAGAAATCCCTCCCCCCTACCTTCACCTGCTTAGTAGCTTCCTTCGGGACCGCACTTTCAGGGTGAGGGTGGAGGGAAGGCATTCCACAGTCAGACCCATAGCGGCGGGAGTGCCGGAAGGCAGCGTGCTGTCGCCGTTACTCTTTGCTGCCTACATGTCCGACTTCCCCACAGAACCCAGTACAGTTACGTGCCAGTATGCCGACGATGTCCTCATAATGGCGCGTAACAAGAACGCCCGATATTGCTTCCCCCCGCTACAGAGACAGCTCCAGGCCATAGGCAGATGGAGTGAACAGTGGCGAATGGCCATCAGCCCGCAGAAGAGCTCAGCTCTACTGCTGGCTAAAGTCCGTGGCTGGCTACCGGAGAGGTCGCTGAGGTTGCGGCGGCGGATCCCCTGGGTCCGCACCGCCAAATACCTTGGGGTCCACCTCGACCGCGGCCTTACTTTCACTCCACATGTCAGGGAGAAGGTCGGTTTGGGACACGCTGCCCTACGGCAGTTGTTTCCCATCTTCCGCTCCACCATGCCTACACACCTAAAACTACGGCTGTACCGCGCAGTCATCCCGCCCCTGATGCAGTACGGCTGCGAGGTCTGGGGTTCGGTGGCTCGTTCCACCATCCGCAGGCTGCAGACCGTGCAGAACAGGGCATTGAGGATGATATACGGCACAGACCGCAGATTCGCGTCCCACATTCTCCATTCCCACTCCGGAATCCCTTACATAGTGGACGTTGTGCGAGAAAGAGTTTGCACAATATACACTAAACTTGCTCCTCACCCAAATCCCCAGGTGAACACTCTCGGTCTTTACGACCACACGCTGCCTAGGAGACGCGTAAGCTACCGCCTTCCCAAGGACGCCTTGGGGTGGTAGTTTTCCGGCCGCCTCTCCCTTTATTGTTCTACCCGCCAAGTTAAGCAGCATCGGGCCCGGTCACGACTCGAACGGGTGACCGTCCAGTTGTACTCCGACCAGATCTGCAACACTGGCTTCCTCCACCCCGTACCTATATCCCTTCAGTTCTCCCCGCTAGCCGGCACTGCTTTCCTTGACAGCCCGCAAGCGGCTGGCCAAGGTAAGCAGCATCGGGCCTGGTCCCTCTCTGGGTGGGTGACCACTCAGGTAGGTAAGTCAGCCCGCGCCGGCTGCACAGAGGGAAACACCCTGCCCACATTACTTCGACACAGACAAAAACGCTTGCATAAGACTACATCTTTTATATCACACGGGTAAATCCGCGAGAAAAGCGGATAGGTACCGTGGTGATTTGCCCCCGCCCGAGTACACTCGGGCGAATAGTTCCTGCTCCTGGCTCTCTTCGAGGCTAGTGCATGAAGCTTCAGCCCTCCCATATGTGGAAGATATCATTAGGCGCCGGGCTCAAAAATTCTACGCAAGATTGGACGACCATGAGAACGCACTTGTCAGATCTCTGGGGGAGTACTTACCTACTGAACGTCGAAAGAGGCTGTTCCGGGTTCCCCGCATGGCTTGTGGGCACCCCCGGTAACAACGGCTTTAAACCAGCCAGCAGCGTAATAGCTGAACAAGCACTCCCCCCTCCCATTGGGAGAGGTCTATCAAAATACACCAACATAATTCAATAAAAATAAACACCAGCGGAGCAGAGGAAAGGATGCTGCTCCTGAAAATGCAACCGCTCGAGGAGCCTTCCAGCGCTACCTCCTTAACACCAACACTCGCAAACTCCAAAATTTAAAACCTCAACCTTCACCTAATTCCTGTGGTTAAACCCTTATCAGGGTAGGTACACAGCAACAACACCTAGGCTCACCACGAGCCTACCAGACACGCACGCACGCTCGAACGCACGTCTGGTGTTTGATTAAGCATATGAAGCTTAAATGTTGGTTCGTCGGGGCCTGTGATCAAGAAATGTGTGTTGCCTGTGCATTAGTATTTGTGTTATTGATGTAATTTAGTTGCCTGTGCATTAGTATTTGCAGCCTTTCCCTCTGGTCCGTGCGCCTTATGTTGTTGCTTTCGCTGGTTAGCATGGTGGCGCAATCTCTCTTTATTATCCTTAACTACTTGTATACAGAGCCTCCAACAGGCGATCTTACCAACTATGTTCATACCCTCTTATATACTATGATTTTCCGGCCTGGTCGGCCTTTGTCCAGAAAGTTATGTGTGGTCGTTCACCATAATTATTATTATTATTATTATTATTATTATTATTATTATTATTATTATTATTATTATTATTATTATTATTATTATTATTATTATTATTATTATTATTATATGTATTATTTACTTCAGAGTTGTTCAAAGCAATCCTCCTTCTTCAGTTACAGAAGCATTCACATAACATTTATTTTAATTTAAGCTCTCACCTACTAGCGGCTTTTGAAGGATTTGACTGTCGCTTTAGCCTAGACTGTTCCCTAATTTCCCCTCTACTTACATGAAACCAACTAATGCAACCATTTCTATTGGTTATTCTTGATTAGCACGATGAAGAGATAAGAATACGGTTTTGTAAGAATGCTTTGTTACAGAAAAAGGCACGTCAATGGAACACATCAGATTTTTCATTCATGAAGAGCCGTTTCTCTCTCTCGTGCAATAAATATTTCAAAAAGGTATCAAACAAAACGTAACATGATTATCTGCTTGTTTAGATCCCGACGCCTTCGTTTTCATATCGGTAAGCTCTCCTTCGTTCATTTATAAAGCATTTATTTGGAGGAGGGGGGATGCGAGATTAGGAACTGCGCGCGCAACATTCATCAATGTGATTTATGAGGGTGGGTTGCGGGCGGAACGGAACACAAACGCTTGGCGTGTCAAATGTGCAAATCTTCTCATCTGTCACACAACCCGGGAGCTACTAACTCAAAACCCAACCCCACACTCACCCTCTTCCGGTGCTTTGGCCTTCAGGGTATGTTTTCATTTGTATAGTCACGCTTTTGCGTCCCAATAGCATACCCTCGGCCCAATTAAGAATCATTTATACTTATCTAGCCTATATGTACGTGGATATAGAAGATATTGTATTCCATTAAAAATTCCATGTCGAATTTACCCCGCAAATATGTTTTGAGGTCCTCTGAATCCCCCAAAAAATATTTTTAAGAAAATGTCCGTATATTGGTCTGTAGACAGCATAGCTCAAAAATGAGAAGTGCATCAAATACCAAACTTTTTACTTAAGGTAACGCATCTGTAAAATTTGATCAAAAAATGAAAAGGACAAAAAAAAATTTTTTTTGCCTAATTAAATAATATAATGCTTGTAGTTCAATTTACTATTATTTTTATTACCATGCGGCGCTTTAAACCGTATCACGTGACGATTTAAATGGATGACTGTAAGTGGGTGTGGTGCTTTAACCTTTTCACTATGGTGAAAAATTGGTATAAATCCGAAATTTGGTTCTGGCCAACATTTGGTCTTATATGTGTCTATTTCAATTTGAAAATACAATAATTTGCACTAATAACTAAAAAAAAAAAAGGGAGTATAATAATATGTTTCAAAATTAAAGAACAGGTCCCACACCGGGTGTTTCTACCTGCCCCGTCATCACCCAGGCATGCCGTAGCACCGATTATTTAACCTGGGCCCTCCCCATCCTAAACGGAACACAAACACTTGGCGTGTCAAATGCGCAAATCTTTTCATGTGCCTCACAACCTGGGAGCCAATAACTCAAAACACAACCCCATTCACACCCTTTTCCGGTGCTTTGACCTTCAGGGTGTGTTTACATTTGCATATTCGGGTTTTTGCGTGCCAATAGCCAAAGTTAAAATCAAATACCCTTGGCCCAATTAAGAATCATTTATGCTTATCTAGCATATATGCACGTGGATATAGAAGATATTGCATTCCATCAAAAATGTCGTTGTCGAAATCACACCGGAATATGTTTTGAGGTTCCCTGAGACCCAAAAAAGCATTTTTACTTTCTCTATACGCACTATGTACATAGTGTATAGAGAAGGTATTGCACTCCACCAAAAAATTTGATACCGAGATTTCACCGGAAATATATGTTTTAGGGTCCCCTGTATCCAAAAAAAAAAAGTATTTTCAGAAAAAGGTCCGTGGGTGTGTCCGTGTGTCATGTGTCCGTGTGTCCGTGTGACTGTGAACACGATAACTCAAAAACGAAAAGTCGGTAAAATACCAAACTTGGTATTTAAGTTTAGTATCTTCCAGGGATGCGACACGAAGATTTTGAGAAAAATCCCCCACCCCAAACTACTTTTACATGGAACTTTTTTCGAAAATTTTGTTTTTATAAAATATGGCTGTAACGATTTTGATTAAAATATCGTATATTTAAGACATTTACATGGAAAATAAAATGTATATTTTGAATTTTCTGGGAATAGCCTCTGATGACTATTTTATTCTGGATCAATTTTTACGGAATTTTGCATAACTGCTAAACCGTAAGAGATGGACAAAAGCTTACCACACAACAGATGTAGAGTACTTTAAAACACACAATTTATGTTATTTACATTTTTTTTTCGTGAAGTTGATTGTTTTTGAGATATTCCTTGTTTTTAGTTTCAGCTATAAAAAACATACCTTTCTCATAAAGGACTTTGTGAATTCGTGTCCATACAAACAAAGAAACTTCAGTCACATAGCAACCAGCTTTTGACTGTCACTTTAACCTATGGTAGTCCCTTATTGCAGGGATATAGAGAAAGGCACATCAGATTTTTAGGTAAAGATCCGTATGTTGATCCATAGATAGCGTAGCTCAAAAAGCAAATGTCCATTAAACAGTAACAACCTTAATAGAAGTCAATAAAGAATATAAAGAGAATAAAGTAACAAATAAATGCCATAGGTAGATGTGGGGGACCTCTAGTTCCTTAGGTTGGGTCCTCTTATTGGTCAAGCTTGATTTAAGATTTGTGAGCATGATGCTCAGGTTTTCTGGGGGCAGTACCACAAATAAGCCGTTATCTAAGAACAATAATTGTGTTGCAAGAGTAACAAATGGCAAACTGATTTCTTGGCTAAGTATCTAGAAACATAAACAGGTACTGTTTTATCTGCTGTGAATAATACACGGTCTCACGTCGTAGTTAAAATTTGGAGCCTGGATCTTAAAGTACATCGCATTTCAAAGTGAAGCTTAACAAAGATATACTTATTTTATATGCGTTTTTACTTTTTACTTTCTCTATACGCACTATGTGCATAGTGTATAGAGAAAGTATTGCACTCCACCAAAAAATTCGATACCGAGATTTCACCGAAAATATATGTTTTAGGGTCCCCAATATCCAAAAATGCATTTGTGTGTGTCCGTGTGTCAGTGTGTCCGTGTGCCTCTGAACAAGATAACTCAAAAACGAAAATTCGGTAAAATACCAAACTTGGTATTTAAGTTTAGTATCTTGCAGAGATGCGACACGAAGATTTTGAGAAAAATCACCCCACCCCCAACTACCCTTTACATGGAACTTTTTTCGAAAATTTTGATTTTCTCAAAAATGGCTCTAACGATTTTGATTACAATTGCGTATATTAAATATATTTACCTGACAAATAAAATGTATATCTTGAATTTTCTGGGAACAACCTCTGAAGAGTAGTTTATTCTGGATGAATTTTACTGAATTTGAATAACCGCTAAACCGTAAGAGATGGACAAAAACTTACTGCACAAAAAGTGTAGAGCACATTAAAACACACTACTTATGTTATATACATTTTTTTTTCGTGGAGTTCGTCGTTTTTGTGAGATTCCTTATTTTGGGTTTCTACTATGAAAAACGTATACCTTTCTCATACAGGAACTTTTCAACTCCTATTCATATAAACAAAGAAACGTCATTGACATAGTAATTAGCTTTTGACTATCACCTTAACTTATGGTAGTCTCTTATTTCGCTTCTACTTACAAGGAAACAAGTAATAAGACTATTTCTGCTATTTTTTTCTGATTAGCATAAATTAATTGAAGTATAAGCTTTTTAAGAATAATTTGTTGCAGGGATATGGAGAAAGTCATGTGAATGGTACGCATCAGATTTTTCTTCACGTACTATATCCGTAGTGTATAGAGAAGGTATCGTATTGCACTTTTATTAAGGCTTCTATTGTACTTAGTCATTGTAAGTTGCCAATGGGGTATGCCATCTCAAAATAATTTGAGATTACCTTGTGGTTTGCCGGGAAACATGCGAGTCAGTCGAGGAATTTAATGGCATTCCGGCATATTGCCATCATACCTCAGTGGTTAGAGCAACCGGCTGGAGACTGGGAGATCCGTGGTTTAAATACCGGCAACAGCATTGAAGTTTTCATCTTTGTTCTAGGAGACTGATTATTTTCAGATAATTAATTTAAAGTAATCACAAATGAATAATCAATTATAGATATGAAAATGATGTTGGTAACAGGGAAATCACAGTAGTGTCTGGAAGTCAAATGTATAAGAGGGTATTTTGGTTTTATTTTAACAAAAAAGCCGAAGGCAAGGAAATGTTTCTAAGTGCAGGCAGATAATAACATATGGCGGAGACAGTTCAAATCGTCCAGTCGCCGTTTGAAAGACAATGGAATTCCAACAAACTAGTGAATAGGTTAACGGTACTGACGACCATAGGATCGTCAAGCCGAGTGTGTTCGGGTTTTCTCACCAGAGTACAAACAAAGTTGTAAATTGTCTAAATCGGGTCAGTCATTAAGGTAAATAAGGTCAGTCTAAAATAGCTTGCTTCTTGAAAAAAATTACACTTGAATAAGTAAAAATTCTCACATAACCTACATTTGCCACAAATGAAATTCTTCTTTCCTTTGGCACCAACACAGTCTTCGTGGTACCATTTTCCCACTTCCCTGACATGTATCCAGTCCCCTAATTTTTCTGAGTGACGATCATCGTATTTTCTGCACGGCACTTTCCAGCGATTTTAGGCTGCACTTTTCAAATCCTAAACGCATTTCCTGCCGCAACTGTTCAATGAGTTCTCGTACGCTCTCCATTGTCGAACTTCTTCCAGGTAGCTACGAGCAAGACTCAAAACACCATCGTATTTTACAAAACAGAATGCACATGCGCTGTTATTTTGCCCTTGCATGTCCTCATACTGATCGGCGTGTTCAGAAGATGGCGGCAACAGTCGTTTTCTTGCACTTTTTGTTCCATACTTGTTTGACTGAGGCAGACAATGGTTTCCTTTCTAGACTTACGTCTCAGTTCCAGTTCTTTTCTTACTTCTATATTCTGTGGAGATGTTAAAAGAGCCGCTTTCTGCTTCCTTGCTGACTCTTTACGTTGTGGTCTTTTTATTGGAGACGGTAGCAGATCACGGAAGGTCATCGTGGATGTTGATGCGTGTTCTGGACTGAAATTAGGAAACTCAAGCTGTAAAGTTGTACTTTTATGTACTGAAGTATGACGTTCTGGTGTGATCAAATATAAATATTCATGATCAAACACCACATTTTCGTTTAGGGGAAACAGACCTGTGGACAAAAATCCAGAATCAGCAATCGCTGATGTTACGGATTGACGCCAAGCTTATTTGAAAATTCTTCCAAATGTTATTTTTGTAATTTTTCGCTCCCCTTTTGTGTTAAGCACAAATGTTTTGCATTCATTGTCATGTTTTGAGGACCTATAAGAATGATCTATCTAATGGTTGGAGTCAATGAGTAATGTGACTTGGTAGACATACCATATGAATGCCGTGTTCTTCACAAAACTGCAGTGCAGACAAACTCTTGTGAGATCCATAACCATCTATTATCAGCAAACATGTTCCAAGCACTCGATGGGTTTCAAAGTGATGCAGCCACTGCAAAAAAAATGTCTTCATTAATCCATCCACAATCTGACATGGTCACAAGAGGTCCATTTGGGAAGCCATCTAGCACCCCCGGCCGGTTAATGCGGTCCTCATGACCTGGAGCCGCTACTTCTCCATCAAGTCCCCAGGGACCTTACGAGGTTGAGCGCACCCCGGGCCAGGTCTCCTTGCGGGGGAAAAATCCCCACGCCGACACTGGGGTTCCAACCCAGGTCTCCCAGCGGGGGAAAATCCCCACGCCGACACTGGGGTTCCAACCCAGGTCTCCCAGCGGGGGAAAATCCCCACGCCAACACTGGGGATCCAACCCAGGTCTCCCAGCGGGGGAAAATCCCCACGCCGACACTGGGGATCCAACCCAGGTCTCCCGCTGCCACCGCGCTAAGGAGACGATCTGAAAACGTTTCTACTACTGTTTATATCGATTAGCATGAAATATGTATACAGAATAATGTACATAGTGAATAGAGAAAGTATCGCATTCAACTTAAAAATTCGATACCGATATTTTACAGAAAATACATATTTTGAGACCCCTTGAATCAAAAAAAAATAGAAAAAGTCCTTGTGTATGTCTGTCTTTCAAGAAAATCCCTCTCACCCCCAACGTGGAAAAAAATTCGAAACTTTTTATTTTCTCAAAAATGGCTCTAACGATTTTTATTAAAATACGTATATTAAAGATTACAGAAATTAATTTTCTGGGAATAGCCTCTAACGACCTCTTTATGCTGAATGAATTCCTCCTATTTTTCCTAACTGTAAACCGTTCGAGATAGAGAAAAATTTACAACACAAAAAATGTAGATCACGTTAAAAAACATATTTATGTCAAATATGTTTTGTCATGGAATTGATTTGTTTCAGATTCAAAATACTTATACTTTTCTCATACCTAATTTGTAAACTCCTAACAAAGGAATTTTAATGGCATAGTAACAGCTTTTAAAAGATTTGACTATCACTTTAGCCTAGTATATTCTCTTATTTCGCTTCTACTTACAAGGAAGCAAGTAATAAGAGTATTTCTGCTAATGTTTTCTCGATTAGAATGAAGTAAATAAAAATATAAGTTTTTTAATAATACTTTTGAACAGAGATATAGAGAAAGACTTTTTTTGGAATGCACCGTCCAGCGACTTTGATCAGATATCCGATATTGACAGTTTGTGTGCAGGCTGTGAACCGTTTCCCCACTTAATCCTCTTAACCTCTTTCTCAAGTTAGTTCTGCTGATCTTGGTCATCGATTGAGTCGCCCTCTTGTATCCATCTGTTGCGGCAAACCTTAACCCCGACACCTTGGCTAGAGTCTGCAAGCATCTTGCTGAATAACTGTAACTAAAACTAATCCATTTTAAAATGATCTAGTTTCATTTGTTTTTACATTTTTACTTTCTCCATACGCACTATGTACATAGTAAACAGAGAAAGTATTGCACTCCACCAAAAAATTCGATACCGAGATTTCACCGGAAATATATGTTTAGGGTCCCCTTTATCTAAAAAAAGCATTCTCACAAAAAGGTCCGTGTGTGTGTGTGTGTGTGTCCGTGTGTCCGTGTGTCAGTGTGTCCGTGTGTCTGTGAACACGATAACTCAAAAACGAAAAGTCGGTACAATACCAAACTTTGTATTTAAGTTTAGTATCTTCCAGGGATGCGACACGAAGATTTTGAGAAAAATCCCCCCACCCCAAACTACCCTTTACATGGAATTTTTTTCGAAAAGTTTGATTTTCTAAAAAATGGCTCTAATGATTTTGATTAACATATCATATATTAAAGATATTTACCTGAGAAATAAAATGTATATTTTGAATTTTCTGGGAGTAGCCTCTGAAGACTACTTTATTCTGGATGAATTTTACATAACTACTAAACCGTAAGAGATGGACAAAAACTTAACACACACAAAATGTAGAGCACGTTAAAACACACAATTTATGTTATACACCTTTTTTTCGTGGAGTTGATCGTTTCTGAGATATTCCTTTTTCTTGGATTCAGCTTTGAAAAACTTATACTTTTCTGATACAGTAATTTGTCAACTCCTGTCCACACAAACAAAGGAACATCAGTCACATAGCAACCAGCTTTTGGCTTTCATTTTAACCTATGGTACTCCCTTATTTCGCTTGTATTTACAATAAAGCAAGGAATAAGACTATTTCTGCTAATTTTCCTCAATTAACATGAAATAAATAAAAGATTAGCTTATTAACAATAATTTGTTACAGAGAGATAGAGAAAGTCGTGTGAATGGAACAGATCAGATTTTTACTTTCTCTAGTCCCGTATGTACAATGTACATAGGGATAGAGAAGTATTACATTCCACCCAAAAATTCGATATCGAGATTTCACCGGAAATATATGTTTTAGGACCCCCTGTATCCATAAAAAGCATTTTCAGGAAAAGGTCCGTGTGTGTGTGTGTGTGTGTGTGTGAGTCCGTGTGTGTGTCCGTGTGTCCGTGTGTCTGTGAGCACGATAACTCAAAAACGAATAGTAGCTAAAATACCACACCTGGTATTTAAGTTTAGTATCTTCCAGGGATGCGACACGAAGATTTTGAGAAAAATTATAAAATTATAGTAATTACCAAAACGGATATAAAGTTTTATTTGCGGACGCCCTTTAACTGCTATGGTTCTCAGCGTCTGGGTGTTATAGACCGGTTAATTTTTCTCAGAGGCCTTTTTATCGTTTTGAGGTTCTTTTATGTTCTCTTCCGAAGGGAGACATGCTAAGGATTTTTACGCCCGAAAAAACTCCATCGTCCTCCGCTAGGTTTGAACGCGTGACTTCTGGTATATGATATGGTAACCACTGCACCACGGAGAGCGACAGAATAATCCCATTAAGTCTTCCTACATGATAGATATTTTAAAATATATGTATTTGCAAACTTGGATATTTTAACATTATAAGGTATTAAATACATGAGATATTTGGCATTTCTTGCAAATATTTAAGAAATTAAAGCTGATGACTTCAATGAAATCCCTCTCTGTAATCAAGTATTCTTTTCTGATTTGAGAAAACTTAAAGTTCAGAGTGCTCCCTTATCTTTGCAGTTCAGAAGCGTATAATGTTTCTGTATTTTCACTGCATTACCTCTATGATAGAGGAAGTGAGGTTTAAGAGCCTAATAAATAACTGCCTGTCACTTTACTATACTGCCTTTTTTGTTTTCCCTTGTTGTTACTTCCTTATCTCCCAGACACAGCTTTTACTTTTAAAACAAAGGCGTTGCTTTCTCCTTCTTTTTACTTTCTCTACACGTACTATGTATATAGTGTATAGAGAAGATATTGTATTGCACCCAAAAATTCGATACTGAGATTTCACCGGAAGTATATGTTTTGGGGCCTCCTGAATCCAAAAAAAATCATTTTTGGAAAAAGATCCGTGTGTGTGTGTCTGTGAACGCAATAACTCAAAAACGAAAAGTCGGTAAAATACCAAACTTAGTATTTAAGTTTAGTATCTTCCAGGGATGCGACACGAAGATTTTCAAGAAAATCCCCCACCGCCAACTACCCTTTACATGGAACTTCTTTTCGAAAATTTTGATTTTCTTAAAAATGGCTCCAACGATTTTGATTAAAATATCGTATATTAAAGACATTTACCTGACAAATAAAATGTATATCTTGAATTTTCAGGGAATAGTCTCTGAAGACTATTTTATTCTTGATAAAATTTACGGAATTTTGCGTAACTGCTAAACCGTAAGGGATGGACAAAAACTTACAACACAAAAAATGGAGAGCACATTAAAACCCACAATTTTTTTTCGTGGAGTTGATCGTTTTTGAGATATTCCTTGTTATTGGTTTCAGCTTTGAAAAACTTAACTTTTCTCATACAGGAATTTGTCAACTCCTGTCCCTACAAATAAAGGAACTTCAGTCACATAGCAACCAGCTTTAATCTATCTTATATGCGTTTAACAATAATTTGTTACAGAGATGTAAAGAAAGTCATGTGAATGGAACACATCAGATTTTTTCATGTAAGACGGTAACTTCTATTTTTTTTTCTTGTCCCCATCTTGAGAAAATGAAGTAATTGTTACAGCACTTGCAGAAAATCATAACAGAAATTGTATATTATATTTAATAAGCATTTTAATGCCTTTAAGGTCATAAATACAAACTAAATGATGTGAAATTAATTTTAACTTTATTTAATATAGCTAAAGGAATATAGATGTTATATTCGCTGTAATTAATGTATCCATTGCTTGTTTTCAAGCGTTTCTTGAGGGTATCTAATTACCCTCGTCAACTGCTACATCTGTTAAGTAAACAAAACGTAATATGATCACACAAAATGAAACATTACCTAGTGAGCTTTGCTAAAAGTATCGCTCTCTCTCGTGATACTAAAAACGTGATGTGTAACACTCACAGTACTTTCTCTGGCTGCTCTACTAACTTCTTACACAATGCTAATCGAGATAAACATTAGCAGAATGTTCTTATTGCTTAGTAGAAGGGAACTAAAGGTATGTGCTATACTAAAGTGATAGTCAAATGTTTTAAAAGCTGTCTTTATGCTATTGTCATTGCAAATCGCTTCTTTGCTTGATCAGGAGTAGAACAAAAGAAAAACGGACAGTTTCTGTCTGAGAAAAGTATAAGTACTTCACAAATTAAACCAATAACAAGGAATATCTCGGAAACGGCTACCTCCACAACAAAAACGTAAAGGATATAAACGTGTGTTTTGACGAGATCGGTTTTTGTTTTGTTTTTTTTTGTTTGTTTTTTTTGTTTTTTTTATCTCTTACGGTTAAGCAGTTATGCACAATTTGCCAAAATTCATACAGAATATGGATGTCTTCAGAGGCTATTCCCAGGAAATTCAAGACGTACATTATATTTTGGATGTAAATATCTTTAATATACGAGATTTTAATAAAAATCGTAAAGAAAACAATATTTGCGATATTTTTATGTAAAGGATAGTTGGGTCGCATCCTTGAAAGATACCAAGTTTGGTATTTAACGTTCTTCTCATTTTTGAGCTGTGTTGTCCACTCGCACAGACGACCCTTCTTCTGAAAATGCCTTTTTCGGACTCAGGGGACCCTAAAGCATATGTTTACATTGAAATCTCGACATCGAATTTTTGGGTGCAATAGAATGCCTTGTCTATCTGCTAAGTACATTGTACATGTAAACTAGAGAAAGTAAAAATGTGATGTGTTCCATTCATATGACTTTCTTTAAATCTTTGTAACAAATTGGCCGCGCCGTGGACGAGTGTTACACCAGTCGCCTCTCACCTAAGCGGCCCAGGTTCGATCCTAAGCGACCTCTTTTATTTATTTTTTTTTTCTAAAATACAGTGCCGGTGTCTGATCGGGACTCCGACACTGTTTACCCTACTTTTTATTTACCTAATTTGATTACTGTATTCCTGTTTTTTACTTTTTACACACACATACACAAACATAAAACACCCATGCCCAAGGCGGGACTCGAACCCACGATCCCCTGCGCTGCGAAGCACCAAAGCGATACGCTTTAGCGAGCGCGGCCATGGGGACCGGCACCCCTTTGGGATTTGTGATGGACAAAGCGGTGCAGAGGTGTGTTTCCTCTGCGTTCTCCGGTTTTCTCCTCCATGGCATTCCACCAGTGCTCCATCTTCATTCCATTTAGCATCAATGGCATCGCCTGCGGTGCCATTTGTAGTAAAAAGCTGGCGTTAAACACTAAAACAAATGTGTAACGAACTATTGTTAAAAAGCTTATTGTCCTATCTATTTAATGATAGCCAATATAAACATTAGCAGAAACGGTCATATTATTTAATTCCTTGTAGGTAAGTAGTAGGAAAATAAGGGAATACTCTAGGTTAAACCGATACTCAAATCTTTTGTCATCTGGTTGAATCCGTTTCTTTGCATTCCCAGGAGTGATAGAATCCCGTTTAAGAAAAATTTAAATATCTTAAAAACGAAATCAATCACAAGGAATATTTCAAAAATGGTTAACTCCACGAACAAATGTATATAACACAAGTTGAGTGTCTTAAAGATCTACATTTTTATGCATTAAGTTTTGTTTATCTGCATGCAAAATTCATCCTGAATAACGTGGCCTCCAGAAAATTCAAGATATACATTTTATTTCTAAAGGAAAATGTCTTTAACATACGGTATTTTAATCAAAATCATTAGAATAATTTTAAGAATATCAAAAGTTGAGGATATTAAATTTAATCGCCTCCTTAGAGGATATTAAATTTAAATACCAAGTTTGGTATTTTACCGAATTTTGGATTTTGAGCCATCATTTTCGCAGACACACGGACACACACGAGCCTTATTCAATTATTCACTTTCTCTACACGTACTATGTACATAGTGTATACAGAAGATATTGTATTGCACCCAAAAATTTGATACCGAGATTTCACCGGAAATACATGTTTTGGGTCCCCCTGAATCCAAAAATAAGCGTTTTTGGAAAAAGGTCCGAGTGTGAGTGAGTGTGTGTGTTTGTGTCTGTGTGTCTGTGGACAGCAGAACTCAAAAACGAAAAGACCGTTGAATACCAAACTTGGTATTTAAATTTGATATCTTCCAAGGATGCGACACAAGATTTTCAAGAAAATCTCGCTACCCCCAACAACACTTTACATGGAACTTTTTTCGAAAATTTTGGTATTGCTTAAAATGGCTCTAACGGTTTTTATTAAAATATCGTATGTTAAAGATATTTTACCTGACAAATAAAATGTTTATCTTGAATTTTCCGGGAATAGCCTCTGAACAGTACTTTATTCTGGATGAAATTTACGGAATTTAGCATAACTACTACAACGTAAGACATAAATAAAACTTACTGCACAAAACATGTAGAGCACGGTAAAGCACACAATTTATGTTACATACTTTTTTTCATGGAGTTGATCGTTTTTTAGATTTTCCTTGTTTTTGGTTTCAGCTTTAAAAAACCAACTTTTCTCATACAGGAATTTGTCAACTCCTGTCCATACAAACAAAGGAACTTCAGTCACATAGCAACCAGCTTTTAACTACCATTTTAGCCTATAATACTCCCTTATTTCGCTTCTACTTACTGGGAAGCAAGCAATAAGACTATTTCTGCTAATTCTTTCTCGATTATCATCAAGTAAATTGAAGCGTATGCTTTCTAACAATAATTTGTTGCAGAGATATAGAGAAGTCATGTGAATGGAACACATCAGACTTTTTTTGCTTTTGTTTATTGATTTCCACAGCTATTTGAAATGCACATTTTTAAAATAATGTTGGCCTATTCCCGTCAGTTTTTACCCGTACCATTCACGTGAAAAAGATATATGAAGAAATATATCATAGGAGCTGCATTTGGAAAAGCTCCAGTATGGAGAAATGTGCGGAAGCATGATGATCATTACTTGGCTTGCTTGTGCTGGATTACAAAAGCTTGTTCTTTTTATGTGAAGAAAATAAAAACAGAAAGAGCAACTATATGGAGAACGGTGACCCAGATATGATTCTCTCATTCCTCTTCAGAACATTTGAATACACACCGCAGGCTGATCAGTTGAATTCGCCATCATTGTTAGCACTAGCGTGAAAATTCAGAGCTGTGCATGACCATCTGTATTCTTTATTCCACAAACTTTTATTGTTCTTCGTGAGGTAGGATGCTGGGAAGATGCTGTAAATGCTAAATTAAGTGTAGTTAGATACTGCTGCGAATAATTAAAGTGATCAAACAACTCTAAGATCAATATGTTATCGGCATCAGATAAATAACGTAGAGCATCCAAAATTGTGGGGCTACAACGGTGATTATCAAAGATTGGCTTAAACGATATTTGGCAAAGGGGTAGCGAAAATAGATATGACGTCGTGAGTAAAGTAAAAACACGACTATGCAATATAAACAGGTAGGAAATAGAATCTAAATATAGAAACAAATCAGCATTGCGGTTACAAAACGAAATAAAAATTGGGTGGGATAAAGAAACATACATTTTATAATTGGGTACGAAACAAGGGTTGAGAATAGCGTGGCTCAGGTTGGGAGAGTGGAAAACTCGTAAAAGTTAATGGAGCTGATAGGAGGCTTTGCCCATTATGTGGGGATCAGGAAGACTAGACACATATTTTGGCAGATTGCGTGCAGATGGAGGATGTTAGGAAAAAATTATTGCCGGAAGTATTTTTAGTTTCAAATAAACGAAGGACAGCATTCTGGGATTTGATTCTAAACAGACAAACCTGGCCAAGCCTGAGCACATACTTAATGGAAGTTCGTGTACTATGAGATACAATATTTGTGTAAATATTGTCACTGGAATTTGAACTTAACCATTTGGCTTTGAATGGATGGCCATTCCATAACCTATCACCTAACACTCATGGCCATTTGAACTCCTATTTTGGTATACCTTTGGTAGCATTATGAAAACTGGTTTAAAAGAATATAAACTTTTAATTGGGAAGAAAAATATTAACAAAGGACCTACATTTATTTTATTTTCTATTATCTCTACTATTTTATATAATAATTTTATAGGTTGATTCCCAAATATTTTTACTAAAACTCTAGTTTTAAACTTGAATTAAAGGAAAAACGGCATATGTAGTATACTAGTGCAGGCAATTAAGGGTTAAATTCAAGTATTTCTAGACAACATGTATGGTCACCTGGTCCATGCGACTGTGTGATGCAAATATTGTATTATTGTAAACTTAATAAAATACTACTACAAACTTTTATTTTTTTAAAACTGCAACCTATGTTTCTAAGTAAATTGCATTTAATTTGGATATCTTCCTTATTAAAATAACTAAACTATTTAAAGGGAAAGTGTTATGTCCTTTGTTCAATTAACAAAAACTAATGCCCTAATATTTTGGGTTCTTAAAGTTTTTGTGTTGCACTTTGATTTGATTAGTGTGTCTTATTACATACCTATAACATATATGCATATACATAAATACCAAAATTAAACAACAAAAACTTACTGTAAGAAAAATCTATTACTTTCTCTAGCCCACATACGTAACGTAGATAGTAGATAGAGAAGTAATGCATCCCACCGAAAATTTAATGTCGATATTTCACCGGAAATAGGTTTTGAGGTCTTCTAAGATCTTCTAAAAAAGTATTTTTAGAAAAAAAGGTCAGTGTGTGGTAGCATTGCTAAAAATAAATTTGGTATTGAAGTTTGTAAACTCCCAAGAATGCGACACGGAGATTTTAAAGAACTCTCCCCACCCAAAACTACCTTTACCTGGAGAGATGTTTGAAAATGTTTTTCTAAAAAATAGGTTGAATGACTTTTCTTATAAATACCGTACATATAAACTATTTACATCGCAAATAAAACGTATATCTTAAATTTTATGGGAATTGCTTTTAAAGATCCGTTCATTTTGGATGATTTTTGTTGAATTTAGCATAACTGACAAACCGTAACACATACACAAAAATCAGATGTGTTCCATTTACATGACCTTGCAAAAATTATTGCTAAAAATTTATGCTTCTATTTACTTCATGATAATCCAGAAAAAGTTAGCAGGGATAGTCTTATTACTTGCTTCCTTGTAATTAGAAGTGAAATAAGAGAGTACCATAGGTTAAAGTGATGTGACTGAAGTGCCTATGTTTGTAGGGACAGGAGTTCACAAATTCCTATATGAGAAAAGTAGTTTTTCACACCTGAAACCAAAAACAAGAAATATCTCAAAACGGTCAACTCCGCGAAAAAAAATGTATACAACATAAATTGTGTGTTTTCACGTACTCTAAATTTTTGCTGTTGTAAGGTTTTGTCCATCTCTTAAGGTTTAGCAGTTATGCAAAATTCATCCAGAATATAGTAGTCTTCAGAGGCTATTCCCAGAACATTCAACATATACATTTTATTTTTGAGGTAAATATCTTTAATATACGATATTTTAATCAAAATCATTAGAGCCATTTTTGAGAAAATCAAAATTTTCGAAAAAAATTTCATATAAGGGTAGTGGGGTAGGGGGATTTTTCTCAAAATCTTCGTCTCTCATCCCTGGAAATTACTGAACCTAAATACCAAGTTTTGTATATTACAGACTTTTCGTTTTTGAGTTATCGTGTTCACGGACACACTGACACACGGACATATGGACCTTTCTCTGAAAATGCTTTATATATATATGACCCTAAAGCATATATTTCCGGTGAAATCTCGGTATGGAATTTTTAGCTTAATTACAATTTCTTCTCTATACACATGTACGTTTAGAGAAAGTAAAAACCTACCTCACGAAAAACGTAGATCTCATTCAAATACACTATTTATGTCGTACACAATTGTTTTGCTGAGTTGACCAGTTTCGAGATATTCTTTTCTATTAGTTTCAATTTTAAGCTACTCATGTTCTCTAACAAGGTCCGTTTCTTTTCATCTCTCTTTCGTCTTTCTGAAAATGAGAAGCATACCAAACTTCAATTGTTCACTTATTGATTGGCTTTTAAATTACTGACTGGTATATTCCCTAAATTCCCTTCTGCTTGTAAGGAATTAAGTAGTAATAATGATGGCGTAAATTTTTATCTCGTTTGCCACTATGTAGATAGAAGAATAACGTTTTATAAAAAAGTTTGTTGCTGAGGTAGAGAAAGTCATGTGAATTCAACATATCAGATATTTTTACTTTCTCTATACGTACTATGTATATAGTGTATAGAGAAGGTATTGCAATACACCCAAAAATTCGATACCGAGATTTCAACGGAAATACATGTTTTGGGTCCCCTTGAGTCCAAAAAAAGCAATTACACAAAAAAATCCGTGTGTGTGCATGTGTGTGTGACTGTGGACAGCATAGCTCAAAAACGAAAAGACCGTTGAATACCAAACTTGGCATTTAAGTTTGGTATCTTCCAAGGATGCGATACGATGATTTTCAAGAAAATTCCCCCACTTCAAACTACCCTTTATATGGAAATTTTTTCGAAAATTTTATTTTCAAAAAAATGACTCTACTGATTTTGATTAAAATATCAAATATTAAAGATATTTACCTGACAAATAAAACGTATATCTTGAATTTTCTGGAAATAGCCTCTTAAGACTATTGTTCTGAATGAATTTTACGGTATTTTGCCTAACTTGTAAACCGTAAGAGATAGACAAAAATTTAGAGCACAAAAATGTAGAGCACATTAGAACACGCAGATTATGCTGGATACATTTTTTCGTGGAGTCGATAGATTTTTAACTATTCCTTGTTTTTGTTTCAGCTTTGAAAAACATAATTTTCTCATACAGAAATTGGTCAACTCCTGTCCACACAAACAAAGCAACTTCAGTCACATAGCAACCAGCTTTTGACTCTTACTTTAACCTGCTACTCCGTTATTTCGCTTCTACTTACAAGGAAGTAAGTAATAAGACTATTTCTGCTAATTTTTCTCGACTAGCATGAAGTAAATAGAAGCATAAGCTTTTTAACAATAATTTGTTGGAGAGATGTAGAGAAAGTCTTGTGAATAGAACACATCATATTTTTTTAAATAAAAAGCAAGTTATGTTTGTAGGCATTTTATATTAAAGTTGGATATTTTCTTTATTAAAATATTTAGATTCTTTAAAATAAGTTTCAAACTGTACAGTCAAAGAGGTATGTGTCCCATATCCTTGAAACAACATGTATTATGTCGTTTTAGTTCAATCAAGAACAACGATGTCCAGAATATATTGTGTTATTAATTATTTTGTGTTGTACTTTGATTTGGTCAGAGCGTCTTATTACGCTCTTATAATCTCTATGTATGCACTTAAATACCAAAATTAAACACTAACATGTTACTTTGAGAAAAACTATTTTTGATCAGTCACTGAACTTGTATTTAAGTGAGTCTCTCTTGTATGTGAGCTCTAAAATTACCGTACTTAACTTTGAATTGCCCCGTTGACTTCCGGAACTCGTCTAACGCATAGGGACATCTGTACACGTAAAATATGGCGCTATTGGATCACGTAGTATGATTAATTGTGGAGGTTAGGTCTAAAATGGAAATGGATTTTTATTTATGTACACATTTTAATTGCTGTGGTTCTCAGCGTCCCATTCTATTAGAATTAACCGGTTTGACCCCTATTGGGCAAGGGCCCCTTGACCGGTAAGGTGGCTGTTCTGGTAATCCCACCAGTTCGGGAAAAATCCTCATTTTTTTTATGCTGCCTCTATCAGTAGTCTTCATTCTCTGCGACCTTTGGTCGCTGTAGTCCAGTTGTGTTCAAAGTGAAGTTTGAGTTCGTGTGCGCATATTTTTTCTACCGGCTTACATTCTTTTGGCCGGTTCTTGGATCCCAGGCTGTCGTCTTGTGTGTCCATTCTCATGACGTGGCCCGCCCACTTCCATTTGATGTAGGTGGCTGATATTGCGTTTTTGATGCCTTTCATCCTTCTCAGTTATTCTTTGTGGATTCTGTCATCTCTTCAGTTCCAAAGGAAGCCATGCTAAGAATTTTCACTTCCGAAAACTCCATCGTCGTCCACCGGGTGTGAACTCGCAATCTTGGGTATATGAAGTTAGCATCAAATTGGGGGGGTAACTATATCAAATATTAGTCTCGACAATGAAGAAAGGCGAGTAACATGGAAAGAAAGACTTTCTCCATAAGAGAAAAAGAAAGTCAATAGAAAGAAGGCCTTAATGAAATCTTAGCTCCATACTGCCCAATCAAATTCGTAATTTGGACTGAGCATTGCGAAGTTCGACTGGAAGGGGAACTTTTGGTTTGCTTGAAATGACGTAGCCGGGTGACTATAATGAAGTTATATCCTAATTGTCGTCGAGCTGCCCCTGAAGCGTCGTCATCGCCTGGGATGCTGGTCGCTGCAGTAATTGGACATTTTGAATTTTTTAATTCCTACCCTTCTAACCCCTCCCCCACACCCGGAGCGTGCTATAACAAACGGGAATTTGTGCTGCACAGAAATAATTGGTCTGTCATTTATTTGGTTACAGTCAACCGGACTTCCTGTCCTCTCTCCCTCTCCCTCTCTCCCTCTCTCCCTCTCTCTCTCTCTCTCTCTCTCTCTCGCTCGGCGCAAGGAAAACTTCCTAAGCAAAGACTAGTAATGTGCTCTGCATGTGGAAATGATCTAGAGTCAACATACACATTTTATAATCATAACGTAATTTTTAACTGCAAACCTTATATATCAAGCAAAATCGAAGAAAAAATCTGATGTGTTGCATCTACATGACTTTGTCTACAATAAGTTATTGTTAAAAAGCTTATTCTTCTATTTACTTCATGCTAATCGAGAACAAATTAGCAGAAATGGTCTTATTACTTGCTTCCTTGTAAGTAGAAGCGAAATAATGGAGTACCACAGCTTAAAGTGACAGCCAAAAGCTGGTTACTATGTGACTGATGTTCCTTTGTTTGTATGGACACGAGTTGACAAACTCCTGTATGAGAAAAGTATAAGTTTTTCAAAGCTTAAAATAAAAATAACGAATATCTTAAAAGGGATCAATTCCATGAAAAATTGTATGACATAAATTGTGTGTTTTATCGTGATCTATAGTTTTTGTGTAGTCAATTTTTGTATATCTCTTACGGTGGTAGTTATGCAAAATTCAGTAAAATTCATCCAGAATAAAGTAGCCTTCAAAGGCTATTCCCAGAACATTCAAGATATACATTTTATTGGTCAGGCAAATATGTTTAATATACGAAATTTTGATCAAAATCGTTAGTCACTTTTAAGAAAATCAAAATTTTCGAAACTTTTTTTATGCAAAGGGTATTTGGGGGTGGGGAATTATCTTGTAAATCTTCGTGTCACATCCTTGGAATATACCAAACTTAAATACCTAGTTTGGTATTCAACTCGTTTTTAGCTATGCTGTCCACACACACACACACACACACACACACACACACACACGCACACATGGACCTTTTTCTGAAAATGCCTTTTTGGATTCAGGGGGACCCAAATATATACTTCCGGTGAAATCTCGATATCGAAATTTTGGGTGGAATGCAATACCTTCTCTGTACACTATGTACATAATACGTGTAGAGAAAGTAAAAATTACCGCATGAGAAACGTTTGTAGTTTAAAACTGAAACCAATAACAAGGAATATTTCTAAAAGGAGAGACTGCACGGAAAAATGTATGTGGCGTAAATTGTGTGTTACAAGGATATATACATTTTTGTGTGTTAAGTTTTTATCTAACTTTTACGGTTTATAGTTATGTAAAATTAAAAGAAAATCATCAAGAATTAAGAGGTCTTCAGAGGTTATTCCCAGAAAGTTTAAGATGTTTTATTTGTCACGTAAATAACTTAAATGTTAAAAATTTCTAATCAAAATCATTACAACCATTTAAGAAAATCAAAATTTTCGAAATTTGTTCCATGTATTGATTTATTTTGTTGACTATTGATTTAGCATAGTGTATTCCATTATTTCTCTTCTACTTACAAGGGGCAAGTAATAAGATCATTTCTGCTAATGTTTACCTTGATTAGAATGTCGTGGATAGAAAATAATCATTTGTAAGGAATTTTGTTTGTGCAGCGCTAGAGAAAGTCATGTGAAAAGAACACATTAGATTTTTTTTTATATTCGATGTAGGTGTATTGTCTTGCTCAAAATAGTCTTGACTAAATCGTCCTTGGTGTTGTCCTTGAGAGAAGCACATTTGGCAACGTCGCTCATTAGTGCTGTTGTAAACAGATGGTGACCATTAGTGATAGAAACCTTTGTCTAATACAACAGAGAAGACACCTTGCAAACACAATATTTTCGCTGTTACAGAATCCTTGCTAAGCAAAAAGCTGTATCTAATTTACTTTGTGTGAAGTCCGCAGAGAGGCCATTAGTTTATTTTTCGAAGCTGGTAGTTCACCAAAACACGACGGGTAAATGCTGCCGGGAGGGAAGCCCCAACAATCAAGTTTACGTCGGGAAACAATGCTCATCTATTTATATTTAATTTAGCTGCCAAATTTACCATAATTTTGATTAAAATACCTCAAATACATATTTACATCACCAATAAAATGTATTTCCGGGAGTATATTCCGAAGTCTGTTCCTTCTGTATACATTTCTAAATTTTGTATAACTAGTAAAGTATAAGACAAAACTTACCCATTAATCATGTAGAGCTCGTTAAAAACACAACTTTTTTCATATGCGTTTTTTTTTTAATATTTCGTTTAACATGTAAGGTCATGTCGGGGGTTTCTTCTTGAAACAACTCGTTGTCTGTAGGTTCTTATACGTTGATTTAAATCATTTTGTTTTACTTAAACACGCACACTTTCACACTCACATACAAACTTCCAGACTCTGTGGGATTCCAGCCGGGAATCGAATCCGGGACCCCCGGATGAGAAGTCAGCTTGCTGACCACTCTACCACGGAGGCAGTTGTTGCATTTTTGTTGTAGCGTTTATCCTGCTATCAGTTTTGAATTTTAAGATACTTATACTTTTCTCAGACAGGAAGTGTCTGTTTTTCTTTTGTTCTACTCCTGGCCCGAGTAAAAAAGATAAATCAGTCGAACTATAGAAGCGCCAAGATTAAACAATTTCAACCAATCACGGTCATCTGGTTGGAGCAATATTGTCGAAACATTTTAACGCAGCTGGTCTTAGAAATACTGTCGTATCTAACGTTCGTTTATTTCATTCAGGAGGCAGTGAAGAAAGAAAAAATCTAATGCGTGCCACTCACATAACGTTTTCTATATCCCTGCAACAAATTATTCTTAGAAAACTTATACTTCTATTCACTTCATGCTAATCAGTAAAACATTAGCAGAAATAGCCATGTTACTTGCTTCCTTGTAAGTAGAGGTGAAATAAGGGAGTTCCTTTGTTTGTATGGACAGCAGTTGACAAATTCCTGTATGAAAAATGTATAAAATTTTCATAGCAGAAACTAAAAATAAGGAATGTCACAAAAACGACGAACTCTACGAAAAAACTGTATATAACATAAACTGTGTGTTTTAACGTGCTCTACATTTTTTGAGGAGTAAGTTTTTGTTCATCCCTTACGGTTTAGCAGTTATTCAAAATTCAGAAAAAATCATCCAGTATAAACTACTCTTCAGAGGATATTCCCAGGAAATTCAAGATATACATTTTATTTTTCAGGTAAATATCCTTAATATACGAAATTTTAATCAAAATCGTTACAGCTATTTTTGAGAAAATCAAAAAGTTCGAAAAAAGTTCCATGTAAAGGGTAGTTGGAGGTGGGGGGATTTTTTTCAAAATCTTGGTGTCGCATCCCTGGAAGTTACTTAACTTAAATACCAAGTTTGGTATTTTATCTACTTTTCGTTTTTGAGTTATCGTGTTCAAAGACCCACGGACACACGGACCCATACACAGACCTTTTTCCGAAAATGCTTTTTTTAGATAAAGGGGACCCTAAAACATATATTTCCGGTGAAATCTCGGTATCGAACTTTTTGGTGGAGTGCAATACCTTCTCTATACACTATGTACATAGTGCGTATAGAGAAAGTAAAAAAATCGATAAATAAACATGGTCGAATACATCATTCTACCATTTGAGAATTAATGTATATATTACAAAGATAACCTGATAAAATCTCCCTTTCTATATATTATAAATCATTAATAGTGTATTTCGCTGAATTGTCTTATCAAATACAACTCGTGTTTTCATCTCTTAGGAAAAGAGAAAAGAGGAAGACACTCCTGGTATAACTTATGACAATTGCATAACTGTAGCTTTTAAAACATTTGACTAACGCTTAGCCTAGTGCATTCGTTTAATTCCATTCTACTTTTAAGGAACTAAGTAATAAATACAATGTATTAGCTTGATGTAAGAAGTTTATTTGTAGAACAGTCATTGGAAGTTTATTTTTATATTCGATCTAGTTTTATAGTTTCGCTGAGAATCGTCTTGGGCACAAAAGATAGAGAGAACCACATTTGGCATCATGGCTCATTAGTGCTATTGTAAACACGTGGTGACTATTAGTGATAGAGAAACCTTTGCGCTGTTACAGAATCCTTGCAGAGCAAAAAGCTGTATCTAATTTACCTCACCACTTTGTGTTAAGTCCGCAGAGAGGCCATTAGTTTATTTTTCGAAGCTGGTGGCTCCCCAAAACGCGATGGGTAAATGCTGCCGGAGGGAAGCCCCAACAATCAAGTCGGGAAACAACGCTCATCTATTTATATTTAATTTGACTCGCCCAATTTCCCCAGGAGATAGACAGCATCTGCTTTCAGCGACTACTTTATGTAAACGAGACCATAGCTCCGTAAATAGTACATAATAACAGTTTGATCACTGGTCCTCTGGGACTCACAGCGTGTGTGCTACCGAGCTTTGAATCTGCAAACCATTTCTTTGTTGTTTCAGTTAAGCCAGCTTAATTGTGCCAACGGGATTTCGATTAGGAAGCCATTGGACGCGAAAACCAGCTTTTACAGTGGGGCACTTCGTCTAACAAAGCTGAGGTACAAGGTAGCTGATAGAACAGTACTATTATTTTCTCTACACTACTATATATCTACATAGTGTATAGAGAAGATATTGTATTGCACCCAAAAATTCGATACCGAAATTTAACCGGAAATATAAGTTTTCAGGTCTCATCATTTCAAAAAAGTGTGTCTGTGGACAGAATAGCTCGAAAAGTCTGTTAAAGTTTGGTAACTTCCAAGGATGTGACACGAAGATTTTCAAGAAATTCCGTACACTACATACTACATAGAAAAATGTTTGAACATTTTGTGTTTTCCAAAGTGGCTCTAACGATTTTGATTAAAATATCATCTATTAAAGATACTTACATAACAAATAATATCTATATCTTGATTTTTCTGGGAATAGCCTCTAAAGGGCTCTTTATTCTGATTGAGTTTTATAGAATTTTATATTACGATTAGACAGTAAGAGATACACAAAAACTTTCTACACCAAAAATGTAGATCTCATTAATTTATGTCATAGTCTTTTTTCTTTTAGAGTTCGCCGTTTTCAAGATATTCATTGTTATTGGTTTCAATTTTAAACTTATTAACTATTCTCAAAGCGAACTGAACCTTAATTGTTTCACATAGCGACCAGGTTTTAAAAGTTCTGATTCTCGTTTTAGCTTATATATTTTCTTATTTCCCTTTTACTTGCAAGGAAGAAAGAAATAAGATTAATTCTGCTAATGTTTATAAAGATTAACATGATATAGATAAAAGAATACTATTTTGTAAGACAAAATTTGTTTGTGGAACAGCTAGAAAAGATTATGTGAATGCAAAACATCAGATTTCTAGAAAAAGGTCCATCTAGATTGTGGACAGCACAGCTCAAAAACTAAAAGACTATTAAATACAAAACTAGGTATTTAAGTTTGGTATCTTCCAAGGATCGGAAACGAACATTTTCAAGAAAATCACCACAACCCAAACTACCAAAATTACATGGACAAGTTTTTCAAAGTTTTGTTTTTTCTCAAAAATGGCTATAACGATTTTAATTACAGTAACATATATTAAAGCTATTTACATTAAAAGTAAAATGTTTATCTTTATTTATCTGCGAATAGCCTCCGAAGGGCTCTTTATGCTGGTTGAGTTCTATAGAATTTTGTATTACGATTAAACGGCAAGAGATAGACAAAAACTTGCTACACAAAAAATGTAGACCCCATTAAAACATATACTTTATGTCATTTACGCTTTTGTTGGATATCCAGTGCTCGTGTGTGTGTGTGTGAGTGTGTGTGTGTGCTACCGAGCTTTGAATCTGCAAACCATTTCTTTGTTGTTTCAGTTAAGCCAGCTTAATTGTGCCAACGGGATTCCGATTAGGAAGCCATTGGACGCGAAAACCAGCATTTACGAAGGGGCACTTCGTCTAACAAAGCTGAGGCATAGGTGATGGAATAGTATTATTACTTTCTGTACACGTACTATGTACCTATAGTATCAAGAGAAGGTAGTATATTGCTACCAAAAATTCGATACCGAGATTTAACAGGAAATATACATTTTCAGGTCCCATCAGTTCAAAAAAGTGTTCCTTTGGACAGCATAGCTGAAAAACTAATAGACCGTTAAACATCAAACTTGCTGTTTAAGTTTGGTAACCTTCAAGCCTGTGACACAAATATTATCTAGAAAATGCTCACAAAACGAACCACCCTTTACAAGGACAAGCTTTTCTCAAAAATGGCGGTAACGATTTTAGTTACAGTACCATATATTAAAGCTATTCACATTACAAATAAAATGTATATCTTGATTTTTTCTGGGAATAGCCTCTGAAGAGCTCTTTATTTTCGCTAGGTTTTTTAAAATTTTATATTACAATTAAACCGTAAGAAACAGACAAAAACATTCTGCACAAAAAATATCATTAAAACATATAATTTATGTCATATACGTTTTCTTGTATTGTTGGCCGTTTTAAAGGTATTTACTGTTATTGGTTTCAATTTGAAGCTTATTAAATTTTCTCAAACGAGACCATGCAAAGCGAACCGAACCTCAATTGTTTCACAGAGCGACCCGGCTTTAAAAGTTGTGACTGTAGTTTTAGCTTATATATTCTCTTATTTCCCTTTTACTTACAAGGAATCAAGTATTAAGACTAACTCTGATAATGTTTATAAAGATCAGTATGATGAAAATAGAAGAACAATCTTGTGTAAGAAAAAATTGCTTGTGGAACAGCTAGGGAAGGCTATGTGAATGGAAGACATCAGAGTTTTAGAAAAAGGTCCATGTGTGTGACTGTGGACAGCACAGTAAAAAACTAAAAAAACATTACATACCAAAACTAGACATTTAAGTATGGTATCTTCCAAGGATGGGAAACGAACGTTTTCAAGAAAATCCCTCCACCCTAAACTACCCTTACATGGATGTTTTTTAAATTTTGTTTTTCTTGATAATTACTGTAACGATTTTAACTAAAATATCGTATATTAAAGCAATTTACAGCACAAAGATAATCTCATATATTTTGAATTTTCTGGGAATAGCTTCTGAAGACTTCTTTATTCTGTTTCAAATTTACGGGATTTTCCATAACTGCTAAACCATGAGAAATGGACAATTATCACACAGAAATGTAGAGCACATTAAAACACATAATTTATGTTATATACATTTTTTTCGTGGAAGTGATCGTTTTTAAGATATTCCTTGTTTTTAGTATCAGCTTTGAAAAACTTATACTTTTCTCATGCAGGAATTTGTCAACTCCTGTCCATACAAACAACATCAGTGACATAGCAACCAGCTTTTGACTATCACTTTAACCTATGTTACTCCCTTATTTCCTTTATTCTGGATGAACTTTTCTGAATGTTACGTAACTGGTTAACCGTAAGAGATAGATAAAAACTTACTAAACAAAAATGTAGATCACGATAAAACATACACTTTATGTTACATACATTTTTTTCGCTGGCCGGTTTCGAGATATTCCTTGTTATTGATTTCACTTTTAAAATATTTTAAACCTTTTATCATATGGAAACTTAATCAACGCTTGGCCACGCAAAGAAGCGGATTTCGATCCCATGGCAACCACATTTTAAAACATTTGACTGTCGGTTTAGTCTAGTGTAGCTATTTCCTTATTTCCCTTCTATTTATAAAGGAACCGTAAGACCGTTTTTACTTTCTCTATACGCATTATGTACATAGTGTATAGAGAAGGTATTGCACTCCATCCAAAAATTCGATATCGATATTTCACCGGAAATATATGTTTTAGGGACCCCTTTATCTAAAAAAAGCATTTTCGGAAAAATGTCCGTGTCTGTGTGTGTGTGTCCGTGTGTCTGTGTGTCTGAGAACATGATAACTCTAAAACGAAAAGTAGGTTAAATACCAAAGTTGGTATTTAAGTTTAATATCCTCCAGGGATGCGACACGAAGATTTTGAGAAAAATACCCCCACCCCCAACTACCCTTTACATGGAACTTTATTCGAAAACTTTGATTATCTCAAAAATGGTTCTAACGATTTTGATTAAAATTTCATATATTAAAGATATTTACCTGACAAATAAAAGGTATATCTTGAATTTTCTGGGAATAGCCTCTGAAGAGTAGTATATTCTGGATGAACTTTACTGAACTTTGAATAATTGCTAAACCGTAAGAGACGGACAAAAACTTACTCCACAAAAATGTAGAGCACGTTAAAAGACACAATTTATGTTATATGCATTTTTATCGTGGAGTTCGTCGTTTTGGAGACATTGCTTATTTTTGGTTTCTGCTATGAAAATCTTATACTTTTCTCATACTGGAATTCGACAACTGTTGTCCATACAAAAAAGAAACTGCAGTGACATAGGAACCAGCTTTTGATTAACCATTTAATCTATCGTAGTCCCTTATTTCGCTTCTACTTACAAGGAAGCAAGTAATAAAGCTATTTGGGGTAATTTTTTACTGATTAGCATGAAGTAAATAGAAGTATAAGCTTTTTAAGAATACTTTTTTGCAGAGATATGGAGAAACTCATATGAATGCAACACAGACTTTTGCTAATGTTTTAGTATCAGAGATATAAGAATAGGCTTATTAACAGTAGTTTTTACAGAGATTAAGAGAAAATCATGTGAATGGAGCACATCAAAATTTTACATATAAGACAATGTAGAGTGCGAGTGTTAAAAACAAATGAGGTAATGCGCATACTTTTTATTGTAGATGCATTGAAATGTTGTGTGCTATTTATTCTTTAAAAATGTATAAGTTGTTAACGACTAGATATGTCAATTTGATATGTAAATGCGTCTCTGAAACGCCATGACACTAGATGTGTGACAAGTTTATCACGTCACCAGTTAAGAATTAATTATTTGTAGAGCATATAAAAACAACACTTCTTATTAATTTGATTGTTTTTTCATTCAAGTCGTGTGTAGGACTGGAGTTAGATAGGCAGAGTCAGACTGAAAAATTCAATGCTATAGCGAGATTTGAACCACGGATTTACCGGTCTCTAGCTGGTTGATCTACCACTGAGCTACCATGGCAAGATGCCGGCATAGCATTAAATTCCTCAACTGACTTGCACATTTCCTGGTAAACCACAAGAAATTTCAAAATATTTTGAGATGACAACCCCAATGGCGTCTTACAATGTAAGTATTTTAGACCCAGGATTTATAGTATAGCCAAGTATTATGGTCATTTATTATTAATTTGTTTGTTCACACAAGCCGTGTGTAGGACAGGAGTTGGATAGGTAGAGTCAGACTGAAAAATGCAATGCTATACCGGGATTTGAACCACGAATCTACCGGTCTCTAGCCGGTTGCTCTACTTCTAAGCTACCACGCCAACATGGCATTAAATTCCTCAACTGATTTGCATAAACCACAAGATAATTTTAAGTAAGTGCTTTAGGTCCCGGAGTTCATAATATAGCCAACTAGATATTATGGCCAATTATTGTTGATTTAATTGTTTTTTTCACAAAAGCTTTGTGTGGGACAGGAGTTGCATAGGTGGAGTCAGACTGAAAAATGCAATGTTATAGTGGAGATTTGAACCACGGATCTCCCGGTCTCTAGCCTGCTACTTCTCCACTGATCTACAATGGCATAATACCGGCACGACATTAAATTCCTCAACTGACTCGCCTGTTTCCCGACATACCAGAAGGTAATTTCAAATTATTTTCAGATGACATACCTCAATGGTGATGCACAATGTGGTAAGTAATTTAAGTCCCAGGACTCATAGTGCAGCCAACTATTAAGGTCATTTATTGTACATAGTGTATAGAGAAGGTATTGCACTCCACCAAAAACTTCGATACCAAGATTTTACCGGAACTATATGTTTTAGGATCCCCAGTATCCAACAAATGCATTTTCAGAAAAAGATCCGTGTGTGTGTGTCCGTGTGTCCGTGTGTCAGTGTGTCCGTGTGTCTGTGAACACGATAACTCAAACACGAAAAGTTGCTAAAATACCACACTTGGTATTTAAATTCAGTATCTTCCAGAGATGCGACACGAAGATTTTGAGAAAAACTACCCTTTACATGGAACTTTTCTCGAAATTTTTGATTTTCTTAAAAATGACTCTAATGATTTTGACTAAAATGTCATATATTAAAGATATTTACCTGACAAATAAAATGTATATCTTGAATTTTCTGGGAATAGCCTCTGAAGACTACTTTATTCTGGATGAATTTTACGAACTTTTGCATAACTGTTAAACCGTACGAAATGGACAAAAACCTACCAGACACAAAATGTAGAGCACATTAAAACACACAATTTATGTTATATAATTTTTTCGTGGTGTTGATCGTTTTTTAGATATTCCTGGTTATTGGTTTCAGCTGTGAAAAACTTACATTTTCTCATACAGGAGTTTGTCAACTTCTGTCCATACAAACAAAGGAGCTTCAGTCACATAGCAGGCAGCTTTTGAGTATCACTTTAACCTATGGTACTCTCTTATTTCGCTTCTACTTACATGGAAGCAAATAATAAGAATATCTCTAGTATTTTTCTCGATTAGCATGAGGTGAATAGATTCATTAACTTTCTAGAGAAAGTCATGTGAATGGAACACATCAGATTTTTCTTACAGCCAAGTGAAACCTTTCATTAATATTTTGTCTCAATACCCTGCTATGGCATTGCGTTTATCACTCTGAGTCTACTACCTATCCAACACTACTTCTGTTTTACACCTGCTGTACATTCCATTCAATTCCTGGGCTTAAATGGTTGGAATCAGCGAATCTTTGAAGTGTAACCTGATTAAAGAGAAATAATGCTTGTAAATTTCTTGAATTGGAACAACGGATCAAAACGCAACTAACCAAAACAAACGACGAAAAAATGACAGACAATCTGGCGAAGTGCGTTCAACAACGTTTGTGTAATAGATCTGGGATTGTGGTTGAAAGCGCTCATCCATGGTTTGATGACTGTTATTCAATTTCTGCGAAGTTAGTTTAAACATTCCTCGTGGAATTATTATGGAACTGAGAATTGAATTTCCAGTAAACGATGTATATGTGTAACTTTGAGTTGCGACGCTTTCATATAATAAAGCTTTGTGTGCAGCTGAGAACGCGTGGGTAAGGATATTAGGTCTATCTCATCACCTCCACATTTATTCAGCCTAACACCATGCATTTCACTAATGATATGAATACAGGGACCTACGGATACAGTGGAATCGTCGCTATTAACGAGATATATGGATAAATCGATTTATCTATTGAGCGTATGAGAATGGTGTGTTATGTGATTAATATTGAGTTCACAGAAGCCACAGTGTCTCTGCCCTTATTCCACTGGAAAGTTAGGGGAGCACTTACTCCGTAAAAATCTGATGTGTTTCATTCGCATGGCTTTCTCTACATCTCTGTGACAATTAGTAATATGCTTATCCTTCTACCTACTCGGGTCGGCCGATGAGTTCCGGGCCTCACACAGATATGGTGTCACTAGGCCAGTTAGATGGTACCTTCGTACACTTTAACTCTAGACCAGCTTCTATCCATAGTTACATGTCAATAGCTTGTTTCGTTTTCGAATGACAGCATTTTAAACAAGACAACTTTAGAGTTTTCACGAAAATGGAGGATTTGGAAAAACTAGCAGTGTACAAATGCTTCCATTTGAAAGGCTTAACGCCTAAAGAAATCGACGAGGAAATAGACAGTACTCTGCCCCTTCATATTCAATGATTAAAAGGTGCGACGTACGAGCACTAGTGATGAGCCTCGCTCTGGACGCTCTGTAGAAGTGACAACTCCAGAGATCATTGAAAAAATTCATCGTTTAGTACTGGAAGATTTCAGATTAAAGTTGCTTGAGATAGCAGAGGCTGTAAGCATAACAAAAGAACGTGCAGGTAATATTTTAAGTAATGTTTTGGGCATTCACAAGGTCTGTGCAAAATGGGTGCCGCGTTTGTTGACACCAGATGAAAAGTTGCAAAGAAAAATGGTTTCTGTGAGAATGTACCGTAAAAATTTCAGTGAATTTTTGAGACGGCTTATTACCATGGATGAAAGTTGGATACATCACTGCACTCCAGAAATTAGATCAAGTCTAAACAATAGATCCTCCTGGTGAATTTACTCCAAGAAAGGCAAAGACAATTTTGTCAGCTAACTAGGTTATGGCGAGTGTTTTCTGGGATGCACAGATAATGATTTTTACGGATTACTTTGAAAAGGGTAAAAGTATCACTGCTGACCACTGCAACGTTTGAGTGATGAGGTGAAAAGAAAAAGACCTCATTAGGCAAAAAAAGAAAAAAACATTGTTTCATCACGACAATGTTCCGGCCCATCGTTCAGCCATTACAATGAGAAAATGTGCGAATTGCTTGAACATCCACCCTATTCGCCAGATCTAGCACCCAGTGACTACCACCTGTTCCCAAACCTCAAAAAAATGTCTTGGAGAACGGAGATTTCACAGCAACGACGTCATTGATGCGGTAAACAGCTATTTTGAGGACCTTGATAACTTGCACTACAGAGATGGTTTCATTAAATTAGAACACTGATATAGCAAATGTATTGGACTTTTTTGAGATTATGTTGAGAAATAAAACAAAAAAAATGTTTAAATGCTGTTCTCATCGGGACTTATCAGCTGACCCTCTAATCCAGATAAACATTAGCAGAGCGGTATTGTTCCTATCATCCCTGTAAGTACAAAGAAAATAAAGGAATGCGCTAGGTTAAAACGACAATCCAATGTTCTAAAATGTGGTTGCTATGGGATTGAAATCCGTTTCTTTATGTGGCTAGAAGCTTACAAGTTCCCGTAAAAGAAAAGTATATAAAAACTAAAATCAATAATTCGGAATAGTTCGAAAACTGTTAACTCTAAAAAAAAAATCTGATGTGTTCCATTCACATGATTTTCTCTACTTCTGTGTAACAAATTGTTGTTAGTAAGCTTACTCTTCTATTTATTTCAAGCTAATCGAGAAACAATTAGTAGAAATAGTCTTATTACTTGCTTCCTTGTAAGTAGAAGCGAAATAAGGGAGTAATATAGGTTAAAGTGATAGTCAAAAGCGGGTTACTAGGTGACTGAAGCTCCTTTGTTTGTATGGACACGAATTAACAATTTCCTGTATGAGAAAAATATAAGTTTTTCAAAGCTGAAACCAAACACAAGAAATATCTCAAAAACGATCAACTCCTAGAAAAAAATCATATAACATAAATCGTGTGTTTTAATATGCTCTACTTTTTTGTGTGGTAAGTTTTTGTCCATTTCTTACGGTTTAGCAGTTATGTAAAATTCCTCCGGATAAAGTAGTCTTCAGAGGCTATTCCCAGAATATTCAAGATATACATATTATGTGTTAGGTAAATATCTTTAATATACGATATTTTAATCAAAATCGTTAGAGCCATATTGAGAAATTAAAATTTTCGAAAAAAACTCCATGTAAAGGGTAGTTGCTGTTGGGGGGATTTTCTTGCAAATGTTCGTGTCGGACCCTTGGAAGATACCAAACTGAAATAACAAGTTTGGTATTTAACGGTCTTTTCGTTTTTGAGCCATGCTGTCCACAGACACACAGACACACACACACAGATTCACACACGCACACACGCGGACCTTTTTCCAAAATGCTTTTTATGGATTCAGGGGACCCAAAACGTGAATTTCCGGTGAAATCTCAGTATAAAATTTTTGAGTGGAATACGATACCTTTTCTATATACTATGTACATAGTACGTGTAGAGAAAGTAAAAAGTATATAAGACATAAATTGTGTTTCAATGTGATCTACATTCTTCGTGTAGTAAATTTCTGTCCATCTCTTACGCTGTATCTTTTATACAAAAGTCATGCAGAATGAAAAAGGTCTTAAGAGGCAATTCCCAGAAATTTTATGATATATTCGTTCTTCATGAAAATATAATTATTCAATATTTTACATTTTTAAAGAATGATTGAGAAAATGAAAATGTTCGAAAAGTTTTTCTTGTAAAAGGAAGTTGGGTTAGGGTTCTTTCTTGAAAATCTTCGTATTTATCCTTGGGAGATACTGAATTTGAATATCAAGTATGGTATTCAATGGACCTTTCATTTTTTAGATATTCTGCCCATAGACACACACAGACACACACCGGCGAACAGTCTTCTAATTTTTGGGGGGGATTCACGGGGTCTCAAAATATATATTTTCGGTGAAATCTCTCTATGGAATTTTTGGGTGTAATAAAATATCTTTTTTGAACACTATGTATACATAGTACGTGTAGAGAAGGTAAACGCTTGCTGTGTCCCATTGACATGACTTTATCTAGCTGTTCCTTAAACAAACATTCCGACCAAAAGATTATTCTTTTAACTACGCCATTACCAGAATTTGTGTTCTTGTTTTATTTACTCTTTGAAACTAAAATAATGGAATGCACTAGACTAAAGTGATATTCAAATCTTTTAAAAGCCGGTCGCTATATGAAACAATTGAAAGTTTGTTCTTTTTGTTTGCTAGGAGTAAACAAAAAGAGATTAAAATATGCCTTCCAATTGGAGAAACTGAAAATAATAACATGGAAACAGTTTACTTTATAATAAAAATTTGAATGACAAATTGTGTGTTTTAATGAGATCTACATTTTTGTGTATTAAGTTTTAGTTTATCTCTTAGGTTTACTAGTAATAAAAAAGCTATACAAAAGTCATCCTGAATGAAGAAATCTGCTTTAAGTAATCCCAGGAAATTCAAGATATAGACTTTTTTTTTTTTTTTTTTTTTGTTCATGAAAATATCTTTTGCATGAAGGGTACGTAGAGGTCAACCATAATTTAAGTCTCGGCAAATGTGAGCTACTGGTGGAGATCCAATTGTTTATCAACACTTATTTTGATTTTTTGGACATCCTGAAGTCTACATTTTAATTCTTTCAGCATTCGCAATAATTTCCGAATTATTAAAATACCACATTGTAATCAAAATTATTTAAGCCATTTTTGAGAAAATCAAAGCTTTCAAAAAAACATTTCCATGCAAAAGGTAATTAGGGGTGGGAAGAATTTCTTGACAATCTTCGTGTCACATCCTTGGGAGATAATAAACTTAAATACCAAGTTTGATATTTAACGGACTTTTCGTTTTCTTATGTATGCTGTCCATAGACACAGACGCACACATAAACAATCACCTGTTTCTAAAATCACCTTTTTTATTCGGGGGATCTCAGATCATATGTTTCCGGTTGAAATTCGGTCTCGAATTTTTGGGTGGAATGCAATATCTTCTCTATACACTATGTACATAGTACGTGTAGAGAGAATAAAAATAAAGCAATAGTTACGAAGAAGCAAAAGCTTGAAAGGTACTTGATGCACCATAACTTAAAATAAAAGGAGTAGAAAGAATTTTTGTTGCAATTTTGCTCGCTAAGACACAGTTTGAGAGAGGGAGAGAGAGAGAGAGAGAGAGAGAGAGAGAGAGAGAGAGAAACAAGTAATATAGTTCTACTTTGACTAGTCTAGCGCGTCAGCATTAAGAGCTAATTTTTGGAGAAATGAAAACATATAATTTTCAGAATGTATTCTAGGGTAATGAGGACCAAGTTGAATAAATTATATTTCATTTAGCAAGGGGTAAGATTACATCAATTTAGGTAATCGATATTGATGGCAAGATATCGTGTCGTCATAAAACAATTCTGACCTATAAACTCTCCGATAACTAAATCAAAAGAGCCCTTACATCAGAGCTACAGACACTGTGGAGTCATTTTGGATAAACGTTAGCAGAAATAACATAATGCTACCAAAAGGTGTTTAATTTGAAAGATCAGAATGTATCAGGTAAGTTTTGGAGTTAGAGTAAACATTAAATTTTTCACTTAGCTCCCTAACAATGCATTCTTATTAATTTTTCTAAGTAATAGTAAAAGTACTGTGCCCCTTGGTGTATCTATTTATAGCCCCAAATTTCTCTCCAAATGCGCACCCTCCTGCACCTTAAACCCTGAGGCCATCTACTATGCTCTATGTGTGCGCGAAATTACACATCCCAGAACCTACTACCCACTAACGAGTCACAGTGGCAGGGGTAGTACTTACAATATCTTACAATATTTCAACTAATGCTTTAGTCTAGGAGTTTAGAGAAATTAACACTGAAGTGTTACATTTCATATAAACTTGCTACGCCACAAGCAAGCGTGCGTGCCAGCACACCGCGGTATTAGGAAGGGGGTGGAACAAAACACTGACATCACTGTTAAATAATGAAGGAGTGTAAATGACCGTAGCAAAGCTGCAAATATGTTTTGGCCAATGAACTCGTGTCTATACTTGAACAGCTATTTTACATTATAAACGCCCGCGAAAAATCCCTTGCTCTTACCTTATCATAAAAACTCTGCTGGCTGCACAGGAAGCAGGTGCCAGTGACACTCTATGGAGCAGAGTTGCCTAAATTTAAGGAATAATTTTGCGAAAACTGCGAATACAAACTCATATAATTGTTTTAACCGTCTCGCCTATTTATGTTTAAATCTTTAATTTGTTGCATTAAGCTCCTTTCACCCTTCATAAGTACTTAATTGCTACCTTTAGGTGGCAGTCTTTAGCTATAACGGCATTCGAATTGGACAGATCTAACATAGAGAGCTGATACCGACTGGGAGGATCAAAGTTTGGTTATCTGATGGTGGAAACTTACGGTGAGAAAAATGCTGTAATAATCTAGAGCAATGGGCCACTTTTTATGCACGCAAGTGTACAGCTAATCCTCATTTACCCCTTACACCTGTTGCTTGTTTGTAGTTAGCTGTTACCCGAAACAAAAAGTCCTTCCGTGGCTTGTAGGGGAATGAAGTATTCCGGAAGGGAAGTATTTCTTCTCCGTAGGTTCTCAGGAATGCATAATTTTCGCTCAGCGGCGTTTTCAAGAATGACGCCTCAAAATAAAGTCAGAATGAAAGGAGGTGGGAACAAAGAGAAACTTGAAAAGGAGGTCTCCTTCAAAGGAAGGCGTTTGAATTGACTCTGGTTGTAAGGGAGATTTCCTAATGTTCATTAATTTTATGCTTGAGAGGAACGTTTAATTAGTTTTCTAAATGTAACACCAAACCAGCTGTTGAAGACTAATTTTAATGAAACTCTGCAAATGGTTACAGGATGGGAATCTAAGAGTGCAGCTTTTATGTTGAAACGGTTCTGGTTAAGGACTCTGCAACAAGCTGCCAAGAGCAACTTCAACCAAATTTGACTGAACGAATGTAAGAAACCCTGCGGTACAACTTTCCAAATATCTACGAAAATGTTGGTGGCAGGAAGTTAAAATTGTTCTTTCTCACTCTACATTTAAACACATAATCCTTGATTTAACAATCTGATGTTTCCATTCACATGACTTTCTCTTCATCTTTACAACAAATTATTGTTAAAAAGCTTATGCTTCTATTCCCTTCATGCTAATCGAAAAAAGATAGCAGAAATAAGGGAGTACCATAGGCTAAAGTGACAGTCAAAAGCTGGTTGCTATATGACTGAAGTTCCTTTGTTTTTGTATGGACATGAGTTGACAAATTCCTGTATAAGAAAAGTTTGTTTTTTAAAGATGAAACCAAAAACAAGGAATGACTGCCTCCGTGGTCGAGTGGTCAGCAAGCTGACTTCTAACCCGGGGATCCCGGGTGCGATTCCCACAGTCAGGAAGAGTGTATGTGAGTGTGAATGTGTGAGTGTTTGTGTGAAATAAAATGATTTAAACCAAAGTAACAGAAGCTACAGACAACGAGTTGTTTCAAGTGGAAGGCCCCCGATATGACCTTAGATGTTAAAGGGGGCTATATAAATGAAACAGTTAAAATAAAAAAAGGAATATCTAAAAAACGATCAACTCCACAAAAAAAATGAATTATTGTGTGTTTTAATGTGCTCTAATCTTTTGTCTGGTAAGTTTCTGTCCATCACTTATGGTTCAGCAGTTATGTAAAATTCCGTAAAATTCATCCAGAATAAAGTAGTCTTCAGATGCTATTCCCAGAACATTCAAGACATACATATTATTTGTCAGGTAAATATTTTAAATATACGATATCTTAATCAAAAATGTTAGAGTAATTTCCGAGAAAGTGAAAATTTTTGGAAAAAAATTCATATAAAGGGTAGTTGGAGTTGGGGGAATTTTCTTGAAAACCTTCGTGTTCATCCTTGCAAGATACCAAACTTAAATACCACATACACACAGACAGACACTACAAGGACATTTTTTCTAAAAATGATTTTTTTTTTTATTCAGGTGGTCTCAAAAAATTTATTTCCGGTGAAATACCGGTATTGAACTTTTGGGTGCTTTATAATACGTTCTATATACGCATAGTGTGTGTACAGAAAGCAAAACTAAGACTGGAAATACTTATTGCGGGCTACACCCATGTCTTCCACCTGTTTGATATGCTCTTAAAGGTGCATTGAACAGACCTCGTTATTGAAGAGAAGGAGATGGACATGAAACGCAAATTACGTCAAGTGAAATTCTGAGTTGAGAACTTATGATCCCTAAACTTTCTGGTTGTATAAAAGGCCACCTCTCTCACCGGGTGATACAAAATTTGGTTAATCTTTTCTCTGGTCTACGGACTGAAGTGCTAATGCTAAGGTAATGCACACACTTGGTGGACTAAATTAATACACTGCTTAAACAAGTCAACCTGTTCTGAAGGAGCGTCCAGTGGAGTTGTGGGCTGAAAGCGTGGATAGCTCAATCGGCTTTACCTTTTCTTACTCGCATGTTACGCTGCACTAGAATGGCACTAATGAAAACAGTCGTAAGAGCCCAAGGCCCTCAAGTAGTCTCATTTTCAGCAAAAGCTGAAAAGCTTTTTACTGCATCTACACGTACTATGTACATAGTGTATAGAGAAAGTATTGTAATGCACCCAATAATTCGATACCGAGATTTCACTGGAAATATATATTTTGGGTCCCTCTGAATCCAAAATAAGTTCCATGTGTGTGTGTTTGTGGAAAGCATACTCAAAAACGAAAAGACTGTTAAATACCAAATGTGGTATTTAAGTTTGATATCTTCCAAGGATGCGATACGAAGATTTTCAAGAAAATCCCCCCAACCAACTACCTTTTACATGAAAATTTTTTCAAAAATTTTGATTTTCTCAAAAATGGCGCTAATGATTTTGATTAAAATATCATCTATTAAAGATATTTACTTGACAAATAATATGTTTGTTTTGATATTTCTGGGAATGGCCTCTGAAGACTACTTTAATTTGGATTAATTTTACGAAATGTTGCATAACTGCTAAACCGTAAGAGATAGGAAAAAACTACCAAACAAACAATTAGAGCACATAAAACACACAATTCATGTTATATTTTTTTTTCGAGGAGGTGATTTTTTTGAGATATTCCTTGTTTTTGGTTTCAGCTTTAAAAATATACTTTTCTCATTCGAGAATTTGTCAACCAGCTTTTAACTAACACTTTAACCTATGCTACTCCTTTATTTCCTTCTACTTACAAGGAAGCAAGTAATAAGGCTATTTCTACTATTTTTTTATTGATTAGCATGAAGTAAATATAAGTATTAGCGTTTTAACAATAAGTTGTTGCTGAGATGTAGAAAAAGACATGTGAATGGATCAAATCAGATTCCTAGTGTCTTTGAGTGTAAAACGCCACTGAAGGTGTATTATCCTCATATTTATTTGCATGCTAATTATGGTTTGCTTCTTTAGGGGAATCTGTGAAGTTCATCCAAAAGAACATTGTAAGCTACTTTTTATTGATTTAAATATCTTAACTTTGCCATCAGTGTGTCTCTTATGTGTTAAAGGAAATTTTAGCAGTTTCACAGTTTGCTCGAATATTCAAAACTGTACAACACATGATTGTCAGAACTTATATATAAACACATTTAAACATACGAAAATTTAAAACAGCTTTATAGCTGTTTCTATTAAACTTTATAATATTTTACCCCAAAGATTAAGAGAGCTACCTATTTACATTTTAAAAGGACCATACGCCATACATTGGTGGCTAATCCATTGTAGTCTGTGAATGGTTTTTATAATTTAGCTTGCTAACTTGCTATACTTTAAAAGTTGTTGGCAATAAACACTATCTGTCTGTCTGTCTGTCTGTCTGTCTGTCTGTCTGGCTGGCTGGCTGCCTGCCTATCTATCTATCTATCTATCTATCTATCTATCTATCTATCTATCTATCTATCTATCTATCTATCTATCTATCTATCTATCTATCTATCTATCTATCTATCTATCTATCTATCTATCTATCTATCTATCTATCTATCTATCTATCTATCTATCTATCTATCTATCTATCTATCTATCTATCTATCTATCTATCTATCTATCTATCTATCTATCTATCTATCTATCTATCTATCTATCTATCTATCTATCTATCTATCTATCTATCTATCTATCTATCTATCTATCTATCTATCTATCTATCTATCTATCTATCTATCTATCTATCTATCTATCTATCTATCTATCTATCTATCTATCTATCTATCTATCTATCTATCTATCTATCTATCTATCTATCTATCTATCTATCTATCTATCTATCTATCTATCTATCTATCTATCTATCTATCTATCTATCTATCTATCTATCTATCTATCTATCTATCTATCTATCTATCTATCTATCTATCTATCTATCTATCTATCTATCTATCTATCTATCTATCTATCTATCTATCTATCTATCTATCTATCTATCTATCTATCTATCTATCTATCTACCTATCTATCTATCTATCTATCTATCTATCTATCTATCTATCTATCTATCTATCTATCTATCTATCTATCTATCTATGTCTGTCTGTCTGTCTGTCTGTCTGTATGTCTATCTATCTATCTATCTATCTATCTATCTATCTATCTATCTATCTATCTATCTATCTATCTATCTATCTATCTATCTATCTATCTATCTATCTATGTCTGTCTGTCTGTCTGTATGTCTATCTATCTATCTATCTATCTATCTATCTATCTATCTATCTATCTATCTATCTATCTATCTATCTGTCTGTCTGTCTGTCTGTCTGTCTGTATGTCTATCTATCTATCTATCTATCTATCTATCTATCTATCTATCTATCTATCTATCTATCTATCTATCTATCTATCTATCTGTCTGTCTGTCTGTCTGTCTGTCTGTCTGTCTGTCTGTCTGACTGTCTATCTGTCTATCTATCTATCTATCTATCTATCCATCCATCTATCTATGGTTAAGGTTTGTTATTCTACACTAGCGTTTGTCAAGTCATTTTACCGCCAGTGTTATATTCGTATCTGGGTTGATACTAAGGGTGAATAGAACTGCACTATTACAATTAAGACTATTAAGAGCTAGACAGCCTATTTCAATACTATTGGCTTAGTCCGGATTCTTGCCTGTACCAGCAACAAAGCTTGGTTGGAGCTCGACTGACATTCCTTCTAATGTGCACTACACAGAGATTTTGCAAACAAAAGGGTATAATAGCCTTTTTTCTGTATACAGAAGTTTCGTGAAGAAAAATATATGATGTGTTCCCTTCACATGACTTTCTCTAGCTGTTCCCGCTAACAAACTTTCTCTACAAATGATTATTCTTTTATCCACATCATATTAATCGCGATAAACATTGCCATCATTGCCTTATTACTCGCTTCTTTGTAAGAAGCAGGAAAATAAGCGAATTAGGATGTTAATGAACATCTCAGTTTATCACAGGTTATGTTAGGACTTGCGTAGTTCTTAAATAGTGCGCGTTGCTTTGATTCGTCAACTGAATTTTATCTGGTTATCATAAGAAAGACCTCAAAAATTAACAGGAGATTTAGCAACATATACGCAAAAGTTTAAGTAAACCGTTTTAAATTTGAAGTTAGTGAACCACGAAGCTTGTTTGTGTGCTTATTTCTGTTTCTGTTATCGGAATTCTCAACTGTTTCAGTTTGCGTTTGGGATAAGTTTGTGGGTAGCGCAAAAACAGCCCCCAGCCTGAAAACATTAGGTGAGTTAGAGATGCTGTGCAACAAAGCCCAAGTCGTTCTGCAATGTTGGAAACTCATGATGGCGAATTATGATTCCAGCGTATTGGCACCACAGCGCACACTGCTCGTGGTTCAATGAACTAATTGCTAAACATTATTCCTGGACGCTTAATTTCAGGATTTGGGGACGTTTTCTGGCCACCAAGATCTCCTGACCTGACTGCAGATGATTAATTCCTATGCGGCTCTCTGAAAAGTAGAGTACTGGAACAAACCTCGCACCATCAATCGGCTGAAACAAAACATAAGGAAGGAAATCAGTAACGTGCAACTGCTATTGGTGACTTTGTCTTAAATATTATCTTGAATAGTAAATGACAAAGTACGTCGGCGTTATTGTGTGGGTCAGTTGGTCCGGTTAGGGTGGAACCTAGCGCCACTTCCCTACCTTTTGATGTCTTGATGATGTCGGCGTTATTGTGTGGGTCAGTTGGTCCGGTTAGGGTGGAACCTAGTGCCACTTCCCTGCCTTTTGGTGTCTTGATGATGTCGGTGTTATTGTGTGGGTCAGTTGGTCCGGTTAGGGTGGAACCTAGTGCCACTTCCCTACCTTTTGTTGTCTTGATGATGTCGGTGTTATTGTGTGGGTCAGTTGGTCCGGTTAGGGTGGAACCTAGTGCCACTTCCCTACCTTTTGTTGTCTTGATGATGTTGATATTATTGTGTTGGTCAGTTGGTCCGGTTAGGGTGGAACCTAGTGCCACTTCCCTACCTTTTGATGTCTTGATGATGTTGATATTATTGTGTTGGTCAGTTGGTCCGGTTAGGGTGGAACCTAGTGCCACTTCCCTACCTTTTGATGTCTTGATGATGTCGGTGTTATTGTGTGGGTCAGTTGGTCCGGTTAGGGTGGGACCTAGTGCCACTTCCCTACCTTTTGATGTCTTGATGATGTCGGCGTTATTGTGGGGGTCAGTTGGTCTGGTTAGGGTGGGACCTAGTGATACTTCCCTACCTTTTGATGTCTTGATTATGTCGGTGTTATTGTGTGGGTCAGTTGGTCCGGTTAGGGTGGGACCTAGTGACACTTCCCTACCTTTTGATGTCTTGATTATGTCGGTGTTATTGTGTGGGTCAGTTGGTCCGGTTAGGGTGGAACCTAGTGATACTTCCCTACCTTTTGATGTCTTGATGATGTCGGTGTTATTGTGGGGGTCAGTTGGTCCGGTTAGGGTGGGACCTAGTGCCACTTCCCTACCTTTTGATGTCTTGATGATGTCGGTGTTATTGTGTTGGTCAGTTGGTCCGGTTAAGGTGGGACCTAGTGATACTTCCCTGCCTTTTGATGTCTTGATGATGTCGGTGTTATTGTGTGGGTCAGTTGGTCCGGTTAAGGTGGGACCTAGTGACATTTCCCTACCTTTTGGTGTCTTTGCTGCTCCGGTTTTAGCTCAGGTTGTTCCTCCTCATCGGCGAACATGAATTACTCGGTACAGGGCGTGGTACAGAAGAAAATACAAAAAGATGGTGAAGAAAAATAACACCAATCACTGGTTCGTAAATATTATTGAATCAGATTATGCATGGTATAATATTACACGGTATAAACCCTAACCGTTGACAACCAAGTGACGTGACGCCTGCAAACATGTGGGTGATGATTACAAATCTGGGGAACGCAAAACCATGACTTCTTGGTTCAACCGCGGTGAGCAATGTGGCGCGATTTTGCTTCAGCGACCGACATAGTGTCGCCCATGCAATCTGGCGTAGAACTGCCCAAAACGGTTGTGGTTTTGAACTGAAACATCCTTCTGTGTACATAGCGTCCCTTCTTGCTATTGGTTGCATGTACTTGTGCCTCTATTCCCTAAAGTCACTCAACGTTATACAAAAGAAGGGCAATAAATAACATTTTAGAAGGTCTCCTTTTGAAAGCTCAACTCACAATACATCAAGGTCTTGCTAATGGAAATCTGTGCTTTTACAGTTAAAACCACATTTCAAACCTTGTGTCTTAGCGTGTAAAATATTAACAAAATATTCACAAATAATATAATGGTTAAAGCAAAGCTTATTCCCCTTACTATGATTAATACTACATTAGTATATACAAATGCTATGTATTTAATTAAGTATAATGATCAATATCGTTATACAGATCGTTGCGCAATAGAGATTATTTCTACATGTTATTGTTAGTTACATAATAGGCGGATATAAAAGAGTTACGTCTCAGCCGTTGAGATGAATTATCAGAGTACTCATAGAAGATTGCAGGAATGTATCTATTCGTTGCCGTGGAGACCAGCTTAAAATGTGGTTTTTGAAAAATTATAAAACAAAAATTGTTTTATTCTATACTACTTTCAGTTTATATTTTCTTTTAATTTCTTCCATTCATGCTTGCATATCCCACTGCTGGATCCTATATAAGCATCAAAATGACAAAATTTAAAACTTATGCTCTTTTGAAAGTATCACTCTATTTCCGCAATGCATGCAAATGTTTTGACACAGTTAATGTGAATTATTATTAAGCCTTTTCAATGCAGCTAAACACATTACAGATCTGTCACTAATTTAGGCCTTTATATTTGTAAATTTCAAAATGTGCATTTCCTTCATTGCTGTGTATAAAAGGCAAATTCTAGTGAATTTGAATGGGGCAGAGGGAAAACCCAAAAAGTTAAAGAAAGCCTCAGAGAACATTTGTTTTATAATAATTTATGGCTATGCACTTATTAATATCAATGACGGAAATACGTCGATATCCGCTGGGCTGCAAAGCGGATACCACTTTTGCATTCATTCTGATTTTGAAGGGTTATTACATCAAGTGAATGTGCCTCTGGTGTGAGGGCCGCCCAGCATGCTTGTTTAATTGGCGGGGTGTGTTTTCGAGGGTGGGGTATGAGGAGTTAATGTTATATAAGGGGTAAATGACATTGCCATATCAGGTTTAACATGCAAATTGAGCTTTTTGGTGTTATGCGGGCAGAATCAACAAAAGAGCCTTTTGATGCGAACGTGACCTCGCTGTCTGACCGGGATCACCGACAAAAATATTTTTATGATCGTTCTAGTGACGGACGTCTATTGATACTTTAATGTTATGGCATTATACCGAGTATTAAAGATAACTGGCCTGCCAGCTTACTGCCTGTTTAGGGATTTGTATTCTAGCAATTGATGAAAATGGCAGGGAACGGAAAACCCGCGTGTAATTTATAATACGATACTTTACCTCGGCTTCATGATCAAAAATTATGGATATTTCAACCGAAATTTTAATTTTGTTTGTAATCAATATTTTCACGTTGCAAATTTGCAAATTTAAATGCCATGGGGAAAATTGCAGTACAAAAATCTGATGTGTTTTATTCACATGACTCTCTAATCTTTGCAACAAATTATTCTTAAAAAGCTTATGCTTCTATTTATTTCACACTAATCGAGAAAAAATTAGCACAAATAGTCTTAGTACTTGCTTCCTTGTAAGTAGAAGTGAAATAAGGGATTATCACAGGTTAAAGTGATAGTCAATAGGTGGCTGCTATGTGACTGAAGTTCATTTGTTCGTATGGACAGGAGTTGACAAATTCGTGTTTGAGAAGAGTAAGTTTATCAAAGCCGAAACCAAAAACAAGGAATATCTCAAAGCGATCAACTCCACGAAAAAAAATGTATATAACATAAATTGTGTGTTTTAACGTGTTCAACATTTTTTGTGTGGTAAGTTTTTGTTCATCCCTTATGGTTTAGCAGTTATACAAAATTCCTTAAAATTCATCCAGAATAAAGTAGTCTTCAGAGGCTATCCCCAGAAAATTCAAGATATACATTTTATTTGTCAGATAAATATCTTTAATATACAATATTTTAATGAAAATCATTGGAGCCATTTTTGAGAAAATCTATTTTTTTTTGAAAAAACGTCCCATGTAAAGGGTAATTTGGGGTGGGGGATTTTCTTGAAAATCTTCGTGTCGTATCCCTGGAAGATACCAAACTTAAATGCCAAGTTTGGTACTTTACCGACATTTTGTTTTTGAGTTATGGTGTTCACAGACACATGGACATTCACACGGAGCTTTTTTGAAAATGCTTTTTTTTTTTTTTATACAGGGCACCCTAAAACATATATTTCTGGTGCAATGGTAACGAATTTTTGAGTGCATTACAATACCTGTTCTATAGGCTATGTCCATAGTACGTGTATAGAAAGTAAAAAGACAACTCATGAATGCAATGAATTTACTACCACTTATTAGGTACATGACCAGTAACAAATGATAAACTTTTCATATCTATACATGACCTTTGAGCCTTTATATTCAGTATTTAGTGTGGCCTCCATGCGCTGCAATTAGAGCTCTCTACGCCGTGACATTGAATCAAAAGGGTTCTCAATAAGTTCTTGAGAAATTTTGTTCTCGCAGTTTTTATTTGAGCCTACAAGTCCACTACACCGATTACTGGAGGTTCGTGACGTACCAGGTGCCAACCAACCGTATCCAATTGATGTCAGCTGAACGTTTAGACCAGGGAAGCAATGGTTGCCGGGAATTGCCCTGCTGAAGTGCCTGAAGCAGGAGAAGTACCTCGGGCTCTACAATCACCTGTAGGTACCGGTTGCTGTTTAAAGTCCCCTCAATTAGTAGGAGGCAACGTCAGTTGTTTCTGTTGGAACATAAATAATTACAGTAACTCCTGTGAAGCAGGCTCGTGTACCTACACCTATTCCCACTGTAAATATATGATAATCTCAATATACAAAACCTAGGAATCCAGTGGCTGATATAGCTCAAATTATACCACCTTTTCCAAATGCTTCCTTTTTCCCTCTTTCATGAGAATTTACATGAGAAATTATTGCAAATCCAAAAGCGCACCAAACCATTACAACTGGTGTTTGTCTGCTATGCCGCTCAACAATGCAGCCCTATAGGTTGGCTCACCACGGTTGCGCGAACACTATCACTTTAGTACTCGTTGAAGCGGTGCTTGTCCGAAAAGACTATATTTTGCCACTCAGCACCCCAGTGGTGGTGTTCACATGCTCATTGCAGTCGGAGAAGATTGTGGTTCCTGGACAGTGGAAGCCGATGTAACCAGTCCAACCTACAGCACGTGGCGACGAACCGTGGATGCTGAAAGTTCGCACCTGTTACAGTGCTCCAGCGTCGAGCCAATAATCTGGATGAAGTTGTACAGTTCGTTATAGCCATGAAGACAAGGTGGCAGTCATCCCGTGGTGTGGTCATCTTCCGTGGTCCTACAACATTCATCTATCCACTGCTTCCATACACAAGGTATAGTGGCACTGAATATATTGTTTCCACCTTGTTTGACAGCTCTGCACTAACTGGACTTGGTGCAACACTGACCTTGTCGGACCGACACGACATGCCTCTGCTCGGCCTACGTGTACCCCATCTCTCTGCAAATCTAATCACTTATTTCTTGAACACTCTTCTACACTTGCACCAAGTTTGAAGTTTTTCGGGAAATTCTTTCCTAATGTTGAAATTTTCACAAAAGGCAGGGTACTTTTATTTTACTTAATGTATCAGGTGCCCAATTACCCTTCCTGCGTTCAAACGAGTTGCAGAATCCATCGGGATTATCTCTGGTTAAAATCCACAACCAGCTTCAAGGATCTAGATTGATAGATCTGCCGACTCCGTAAGGCTCCTTGCTAGCCGGCATAATTCAAAATTGGTTAGGGTATACGAAAAAATCTAATGTGTTACACTCACATGACTTTCTCTTGCAACTCTACAAACTTCTTACATACGATAATTCTTCGTTTAACAGCACGCTAATCGAGAGTATCAATAGCAGATTTGTATTACTTAGTTCCTTATAAGTAGAAGGCAACTAAGGGAATGCACTAGGCTAAAGTGATGGTCAAATGTTTTAAAAGCTGTCGTTATGCGATTGTTATTGCAAATCGCTTCTTTACTTGGATAGGAGTAGAACAAAAGAAAACGGACACTTCCGTCCGAGAAAAGTACAAGTACTTCACAACTGAAACTAGTGACAAGGAATACCTCGAAAACGGTAAGCTCCACGAAAAAATGTATATGAGATAACTTGTGTATTAAAACAAGATCTATATTTTTTGTAAAGTAAGTTTTTTGTCTATTTTTTAAGATTTACTAGTTTATCAAATTAAGCGAAGGTCGTCCAGAATTAACAGGTCTTTAGAAGCTATTCCCAGAAAATTCAAGATATACATTTTATTTGTGATAGAAATGGCTTTAATGTATGACATTGTAATCAAAATCGTTAGAGCCATTTTTAAGAAAAACAAAATTTTCGAAAATTTTTCCATGTAAAGAGTAGTTAGGGTTGGGGGAAAAATCTTCATGTAGCATCCTTGGAAGATACCAAACTTTGGTATTTAACCGTCTTTTCGTTTTTGAGTTATGCTGTTCACAGACACACACACGGACCTGTTTCTGAAAATGCTTTTTTTGGACACAGGGGGTCCTAAAACATGTACTTCCGATGAAATATCGACATCGAACTTTTGGGAAGAATACAATACTTCTCTATCCCTATGTGCATTATACATACGGGGCTAGAGAAAGTAAAAAAAAGTTGAAAATACGGTTTAAAGGACAACTGAAAAAGACTTGCATTACCTATTCGTAATTACATCGCGTTTTCTTCCATATTATACTTCGTTGGTCCCGTGTCGTTGATTCACGGCACGTAAAAGGCCTGATAGAGAGACCTCTGAGCAAAATTAGGCGGTCTTTCACGCCCAATTTAGAATGGGACACTGAGAACTACAGCATTTAAAGAGCGTCCATAAATATCACGCCATTTATTTTAATAACAAGAAATGTCTGGGAAACGCTTATTTCTACAACAAAAGCTCAAAGGATATAAATTATGTGTTTTGACGAGACAACTTGGCACCCCGTTAGCCTTCTGTCCCCAAGGCATTCGGTTGTAAATCCTAGGAAGGTATCAGACCTTATTAGGGGAAGGGTAAGCCGACTACGAAAAAAATTGTGCAGTTTCCAGGATTCAAACATTTAAGTAACGGTTTCCTTGATGACATTCTTTTTATTTCACCTTCGATGCTCTCCACTGCCCTAAACTTGATGGTCCCTTTAGTGTCTACTCTGCCCACGCGTCATGTTAACTTTGTCGCGCAATAAAACTACTGTCGCCTGTCGAACTTAACATCCAGAAAAGATGGTTCTTGAGTAATCTTCTGTTCAATATTTTATTTCTCCCGTAAGGAGTATTTCCCTCTCCCTCCCTTCTAAGTCAGGTGAGTTCTACTAATACTGTAGTTCTTCCCCTATCCTTTAAAGTTTTCGAAAATAAATGTTGTTTTTTTACTTTCTCTATACGCAGTATGTACATAGTGTATAGAGAAGTTATTGCACTCCACCCAAAAATTCGAAACCGAGATTTCACCGGAAATATATGTTTTAGAGTCCCCTTTATCTAAAAAGAAAAAAGCATTTCGGAAAAAGGTCCGTGTGTGTGTCTGTCTGTCCATGTGTCCGTGTTCCTTTGAACACGATAACTCAAAAACAACAAGTCGGTAAAATACCAAACTTGGTATTTAAGTTTAGTATGTTCCAGGGATGTGACGCGAAGATTTTGAGAAAAATCCCCCTACAGCAACTACCCTTTACATGGAACTTTTTTCGAAAATTTTGATTTTCTCAAAAATGGCTCTAACGGTTTTGATTAAAATTTCGTATATTAAAGATATTTACCTGAGAAATAAAATGTAAATCTTGAATTTTCTGGGATAGCCTATGAAGTGTATTTTATTTTGGATGAGTTTTACGGAATTTTGAATAACGGCTAAACCGGAAGAGATGGACAAAAGCTTACTGCACGAAAAATGTAGAGCCCGTTAAGACACACAATTAATGCTATATACATATTTTCGTGGAGTTCATCGTTTTTGAGACGTTCTTTGTTTTTGGTTTCTGCTTTGAAAAACTTATACTTTTTCATTCATAAATTTGCCAATTGCTGTCCATACAAACAAAGGAACTTCAGCTACATAGCAACTAGCTTTTGACTATCATTTTAACCTATGGTTCCCATATTTCGGTTCTACTTACAAGGAAGCAAGTAATAAGACTATTTCTGCTGATTTTGTTCTCGATTAGTATGAAGTAAATTGAAGCATAGGTTTTTTAACCATAATTTGTTGCAGAGATGTAGAGAAAGTCATGTGAATGTAACTCATCAGATTTTTTTTATGATGATTTAGATTCAATGTCTGTTTTTATGTGCGTTTTAGCTTGTGCTTCGCCTATTGTGTGAAGTTCCCGTTATTTTTTAGAACTGCAGATCCTTGCGATATCGAGACTTCACAGGAAATATATGTGTGTATCTGTCTATGTGTGCGTGATTTGGTCAGCACAGCTCAAAAACGAAAAGTCCGTTAAATATCTTTCTAGGATGCCACACGAAGATTTTCAAGAAAATCCCCCCATTTCAAAGTACTCTTTGCAATTCTAAAATTTTAACTCTCTCAAAAATGGCTCTAGCAATTTTGCTTAAAGTCTCTTACACAAAAAAAGAAAACTTACTACACAAGAATTTAGATCTCATTAAAATCAATTACGTCATACTTTTTTTTTTTTTTTTTTTTAGTGTTAGCCGTTTTCGAGGTATTCTGGCTTTTGGTTTTAAATTTTAAGCTACTTAACTTTTCTCATACGGGAATACATTTTTTTCTCGTGTTCTATTTCTTTACTGTTGGAAAGCAGAGAGAATGGAATTTCCATTATTTCTCTTAGCTAGTAATAAGTCTAATTCTGCTTACGTTTACCTTGATTAGCATGGTGTAGATTTGTGCTGGCAAACTCATGTTACGTATGTTGTGAAAAAAAGTAAGTAAGGGTTTGTTGATGTTACGAATACTTAGCAATATTGATGTAGAATCTTTAATTGGGGTCTATTATGGACATATTCATGGCCATCTGAATTATATACTTTTGCTCTCGGGCAACCATGCTTCAGTTTTTATTTTACAGAAGAGAACTTTAAGGCTAATTTATGGAGCTTCACCCAGGACTCATTTTAAACCACTTTTTATTCAATCTGCTATACGTACTTTACCGTCAACATACGTTCTGGCCTGCCTCTTGTATGTCAAGACAATTATTAATGATTTTACTGCCTGTGACAATATACATAATTACCCAACACGGAAGAACTCAAATATTTATATACCCAAAAGTAAATATAGTGTAAGTGTAAATAGTTTCTGTTATATCTCACTAAAGCTTTTCAACTTCTTACCTATGCACATAAGACATCTTTAGTTTGAGAGCTTCAAGAGAAGCCTCAGATCAATATTGACGGTCAATCCTCTGTATACTGTTGACGAGTTTTATAATATAAATATGTGACGATAGAATGTGTGATTGATGTATGTAGTTTACTGACGAGGTCATGAATAATTGTATTCAAGAGACTAATAAACGATATATAACAGACTAAACTTTTGAAATAAAGGTTTGTTTACTAAACAGCTAGAAGGCATCGTATGAATTAGATTTTCTTATCTTCTATTTACAAAGATAAGGGCAATGTCTGCTAATTTTTATCTCGTTTATCATGAAGTGGATAGAACAATAAGCTTGCTAACAACAATTTGTTACATATATAGAGAAAGTAATGTCAATGGAACACATAAGCTTTTTGTTTCATTTGGAATATAACACATCGGATTTTTCTTCCAAGACTGTGCAGTTTTTCATTATTTATTTTCTACTGCCACTTAAACTTTTAAGTATTCATAAGTATTCATTTTCGTGAACACATTAAAGCTAGGAAAATGTGAAAATGCAAAGAAGCTCAACTTCTTTCCCTACCTTCCTGTTTCTGGTCTGGCGCTTCATGTAATTAGTATTATAATTCAATGTCCCGCCTGAATTATTCTCTTCCCGTGGATAAAACAGTGCAGACGAGCAAAGAAATAAAAAGCAGAAAACTATAAGCAAATAAAAAGTTTGATTCCCTCATATTTAATTTAAACTTAAATTCTAAAAATAAAATTAAGTTCTGCTTAGTAATGGTTTGTATTTTTTCTCGTTCTATATACATTATCTCTTTGCATCACCCTCCCTTTCTTTAAAACTGAAATTCAAAAATAAATCCCAAATAATTGGATTAGCCAAGCAAAGCTTCGCTGCAAAAGATGAATTCATTATATAATGAAGTTCCTTAATTGAATTTATGGCATCCCCTCTTCCCTTCCACCTTATGCAGCAACTTTTCTTTACCAATTCTGCCATATCTAGAAGGGCTTAAAATTTGTATTTCATGCTTATCTTGTTTAAAATTCTTTCTTCTTTAGTATACTTTTATATTTACAAAGTATCCTCTGCTACAGATTTATATGTAATTTTTACTTTCTCTGCATGTACTATATACATAGTGAATAGAGAATGTATTGCATTCCATCTAAAAGTTCATACCGAAATTTCAACGGAAATAGACGTTTTAGGGTCCTCTGTGTCCATAAAAAAAATGCTGCGTGTGTGTGTGCGAAAATGAGTCAATAAAATAACAAATTTCGTAATTAAGTCTAGTAATTTCCAGGGATGCCACACGAAAATTTCGAGAAAAATCCCTCCACCTCAAACTACCATTTAGTTGGAAAGAGTTCCAAAATTTTGATTTTGTCAAAAATGGCTAACGATTTTGATTAAAATGCAGCATATCAAAAATATTTACATGAAAAATAAAATGCATATATTCAATTTTGTAGGAATAGCCGCCGAAGACCTCTTTATTCTAGTTGGATTTTGCTAAATTTTGCGTAACAGGTAAACCGTCAGATATAGATATAAACTTAGTGCACATAAATGAAGATCTCGTTAAAAACATAATTTATGCCATATTTTATTTTTTTCCTGAGGTTTACCATTTTTGAAATAGTCCCTGTTATCTGTTTCACATTTAAATTATTTAAAACTTTTCACAAACGGAGATTTACAAACCCTTGGCCATCCATAGAAACAAATTTTAACAACATGGCAACCAGCTTTGAAAACATTTGACTATTGTTTTAGTCTAGTGTATTCCATTATTTACTTTCTACTTACAAGGAAGCAAGAAATTAAGACAATTTCTGCTAATGCTTATGTCGAATATCTTGAAGTAGATAGAAGAATAAGCTTTTAACAATAATTTGTTACAGAGATGTGGAGAAAGTCATCTGAATAGAGCACAGCAGATTATTGGCAACGTTTGTCTGCATTTGCTTCTATAGAAAGAAAGGTGCAGAATGGAAAAGTGGAGTCAGGCTATAAAATGTAACCCTATGGATCTCCCGGTTTCTAGCTGGTTGCTCTAACCACTGACCACATGCTTCACAGCACTAAATTCCCCAACTGACTCGCAAGTTTCCCGGTAAACCACAAAACAATTTGAGATTACCTTGTGACAATCTTGTGAAGAATGCTATTCGCGTATTAGTACACAATTTATTTTTACTTTCTCTATACGCACTATGTATATAGTGTATAGAGAAGGTATTGCACTCCAACCAAAATTTCGATACCGAGATTTCACCGGAAATACATGTTTTGGGTCCCCCTGAATCCAAAAAGAGCATTTTTGAATAAGGTCCGTGTGTGCGTGTGTGTCTGTGGACAGCGTAGCTCAAAAACGAATAGACAGTTAAAAACCAAACTTGGTATATAAGTTTGATATCTTCTAAGGATACGACACGAAGATTTTCAAAAAAATCTCCCTCCACAAACTGTCATTTATATGGAACTTTTTTTAAAAATCTTGATCTTCTTAAAAATGTCTCTAACATTTTGATTAAAATATCGCACATTAAAAACATTTACCTGGCATATAAAATGTATATCTTGAATTTTCTGGGAATAGCCTCTGAAAACTACTTTATTCTGGATGAATTTTACGGAATTTTGTATAACTGCTAAACCGTAAGGGATGGACAAATACTTACCACACAAATAATGTAGAGTACTTTAAAACACACAATTTATTTTATATGCATTTTTTTCGTGCAGTTGATCGTTTTTTTTACATATTCCTTGTTATTGATTTCAGCTTTAAAAAACTTATACTTTCTCACACAGAACTTTGTCGACTTCTATCCATAGAAACAAAGGAACTTCAGTCATAGAGCAACCAATTTTGACTATCACTTTAACCTATGGTACTGCCTTATTTCGCTTCTACTTTCAAGGAAGCAAGTAATAAGACTATTTCTGCTAATTTACTCTGAATTAGCATGAAGTAAATAGAAGCATAAGCTTTTTAACAATAATTTGTTGCAGAGATGTAGAGAAAGTCATGTTTATGGAACACATCAGATTCTTTTTCACTAAATAATTTAATGCTTAGTGTTATATAGAAGTAAATAAGGACTAAAAAACTAAACTTTTTCTTTTTCTTATTCTGTTTCAGGTGAGTACCTTGTTAAGAAGTACTGCTAAGTGCATCTTTATCGTCAACAAGGTAAAGTTGCTATTTACTGGGTCACCAGAAACATTCTCACTCTGAATATCTATTCCTTTTATACAGTTTGCTTCATTTTATGTTTTATGGCGTTTTTTATCCGACTTTTAGTACCATCGTAAAACATTATTTATGAGCCCTGAGGTTTCTGGGAATGCATCGTGATCCATTTTTGATATTTTTCTTATTTTTTATGAATTTTGCTTTCCAGCAGAATGTACGGTAACACTATTTCATTTTAGAATATTGAGTGCCCCAGCGGCACCAAGGGACAACGGCGTTACAACATATTACATAAAATATTTAAGTATTTATAGGCTCTCCTGTGCAGCTCTGGTTGAAAATGCATTTAGTTTTCCTTACCAACAACAATAACTAATGCTCCGTATACACAAGCTTTCCTGTTACGCTTTATTAATGTAAACTGACGCAAAAGGAATAAAACTAGCTGACTATATATTTTACAGCAGGAAATGGAAACTATAACTTTACGTTTACTAGCATACAGTGTGGTAAAATATATTTTAACCCTATGTAAATCATTTAATTTCCTGCCAAATTTTTCTGGCCTTTTACTTTTTTTAATTTCTCTAGAACGTGTGTACATATAATGTACATAATTGCTAGAGAAGGTATTGTATTGCACTAAGAGTTTGATGTCGAGCTTTCACCGTTAATATGCGTTTTGAAGTCCCTTGAGTCAGAAAAAAGCATTTTTAGAAAACACTCCGTGTCTTTGTGTGTGTGCCTCTGGAAAAAATAGCTCAAAAACGAAATTACTGTTAAATACCAAACCAAAACTACACTTTACATGGAATTTTTTTCGAAAATTTTGATTTTCTAAAAAATGGCCTTAACGATTTTGATTAAAATGTCATTTATTAACGATATTTACCTGACAAATAAAATGTATATCTCAAATTTTCTGGGAATAGCCTCTGAAGACTACTTTATTCTGGATGGATTGTGCTGCAATTTTGCATAACTGCTAAACCATAAGAGATGGACAAAAACTTACCACACAAAAAATTTAGAGCTTATTAAAACGCCCGATTTACGTGATATACATTTTTTTCGTGGAGTTGGTCGTTTTTGAGATATTCCTTGTTATTGATTTCAGCTTTAAAAAGGAATTTGTCAAGTCCTGTCCATACAAACAAAGGAACTTCAGTCACATAGCAACAAGCTTTTTACTATCACTTTAACCTATGGTACTCCCTTATTTTGCTTCTACTTACAAGGAAGCAAGTAATAAGACTTATTTCTGCTAATGTTTCTTGATTAACAAATAAGAGCATAAGCTTACTGGAAGTGCATGTTTTAAACTCCTCTGTTTCATTCATATGATTTTCTCTGCAACAAATTATTGTTAGAAAGTTTATGCTTCTATTTATTTCATGCTAATCGGGGAAAAAATAACACAAATAGCCTTATAACTTACTTCCTTACAGGCAGAAACGTAAAGGAAGCACCATAGGTTAAAGTGATAGTCAAAAGCTGGTTGCTATGTCACTGAAATTCCTTTGTTTGTATGAACAGGAGCTGATAAATTCCTGCATGACAAAAATATATTTTTTAAGGGTGAAACCAAATATAGCTTATCTCAAAAACGACCAATTCCACAAAAAAATGTATATAACATAAATTGTGTTTTAACGTGCTCTACATTTTTTTGTGCTTAAAGTTTTAGTCCATCTTACGGTTTGCACAATTCCGTAAAATTCATCCAGAATAAAGTAGACTTCAGAGACTATTCCCAGAAAATTCAAGATATACATTTTATGTGGCATGTAAATATCTTAAATATAAGTGATTTTAATAAAAATCATTAAAGCCACTTTTGAGAAAATCAAAATTTTCGAAATTTTTTCCATGTAAACGGTAGTTTGAGGTGGGGGATTTTTTTTTGAAAATCTTCGTGTCGCATCCTTAGAAGATACCAAACTTTTTTTTTTTTTTTTTTTTTTTTGGATTCAGGGGTAGCCGAAACATGTATGTCCGTTAAAATATCAGTATCGAGTTTTTGTGTGAAATACAATACCTTCGCTATACACTATATACATAGATAGTACGTGTAAAGAAATTAAAAATAGCAAAACCATCTCACAGCAAGTAATTTGTCATTAATAAAAAGAAAATTGGTCCTAAAATGGAGCATTGGGGGACACCATATTTTACATACGATAATGAATAGAGAATATTGTTGCTAACCTTATATATAGAGGTTGTGCACAGTTTGTTGTGAAATGCAATGGAATTAAAGTGAATGGACGCAACTTGGCTTCACTAACTTCAACGAAAAGTGCTCCATTGTTCTCTGTGGGTACTTGACTCAAATTAAAAGTCCCCATATAGTGTACCACTGGCATCAAAGCTGGCTTTGATAACAAATGAACCAGATCAAGTGGAACCAGACTCTAGTGAAGCAAAATGTTTGCCTTTCTCATCAGGGAAGCAACTGATAAAAGGTCATAGAGACTCTTCAACTGGGGCAACATGAGCAGCCTCAAAAAGGTTCAGCTCCACGTGTCATCGTCCCCGTTGATGATAACGGCTAGTTCGTCATTTGTTTGCAATGCACGACGCTAAATAACGATTTTCCTGCTTCGTAATACTAGTTTATGGAAGCACTGTTCTAACAAACTGATATATCTACTGTGTGCACTTGCAGCAAGGAAAACAGAAAAAATTTCAAGTGTTCCATTCACACGACTTTCTCTACATCTCTGTAACAAATTATTGCTAGTAAGGTTATTATTCTATCCACTTCATGCTAATCGAGATAAACATTAACAGAAATGGTGTTATTACTTGCTTCCTTATAATCAGAAGGGAAACAAGGGAACATGCTGGCAAAAACATCAGTCAAATTTTCCATGAAGCTGAAATCCATTTCTTTGAATTACCAAGAGTTGGCAAATGCCCTTATAAGCAAAGTTTAAGCATTTTAAAACTGAAATCAATAACAAGATATATTTACAAAATTGTCAACTTCAACAAATAAAAAAATAACTATATGACATAAATTGTGAGTTTTAACGACATCCACATTTTTAAGCAAACTTTTATCTGTTTCAGTTATGCAAACCTCAGAAAAATGCATTCATATAGGTTTTTTATTTGTCATACAAATAAGTTTTAATCTACGGTATTTTAATCAAAATCGTTTCAGCCATTTTTGAGAAAATCAAACTGTTAGACATTTTTTCCCATCTAAAAGGTGGTTTGAGCTGGAAGAATTTTCTTCAAAATCTTCATGATACAGCATTGGAAAATACTAAACTTAAAACAAATGTTTTAGTTATCGTGTTCACAGAAACACGGTTACACACGCGTTTTTCTAATAATGCTTATTGGATACAGGAGACCCTAAAATATGTACTTCCGGTGAAATTGCGGTATCGGATTTTTGGGTACAAATCTTGCAATACCTTCTCTACTTACGTACCATATACTCTGTAGAGAAAGTAAAAAAGAGAAACATTTCAGGCAAGTAATTAGTTGTTAAAAAAAAAAATGGTCCTAAAATGGAGCATTGGAGTCATATTTTACATACGATAATGAATAGGGAATTTTGTTGTGAACGTTATATATTGAGGTTGTGCACAGTTTTCTGTGAAATGCAATGGAATTAAAGTAAATGAACGCAACTTGGCTTCAGTAACTTCAACGAAAAGTGCTCCATTGTTCTCTGTGGGTACTTGACTCAAATTAAAAGTCCCCATATAGTGTACCACTGGCATCAAAGCTGGCTTTGATAACAAATGAACCACATCAAGTGGAACCAGACTCTAGTGAAGCAAAATGTTTGCCTTTCTCATCAGGGAAGCAACTGATAAAAGGTCATAGAGACTCTTCAACTGGGGCAACATGAGCAGCCTCAAAAAGGTTCAGCTCCACGTGTCATCGTCCCAGTTGATGATAACGGCTAGTTCGTCATTTGTTTGCAATGCACGACGCTAAATAACGATATAACGATATAACGATAGCCTCTGAAGACTTCTTTATTCTAAATGAATTTTACAGAATGTTGCATAAATGGCAAACCGTAAGCGGTAGCCATAAGCTTACTGCACAAAAAATGTAGAACTCGATAAAACACGCAATTTATGTCATATAACTTTTTATCGCAGAGCTGATCATTTTTGAGTTATTTTTTATTCTTTATTTCAGTTTTAATATACTTAAAGCTTTTCACATACGGGAATTTATGAACTCCAGTCAATTAATTGAAACGATTTCATCCTCATGGCAAATAGCTTTTAATGCCGTTTTAAATGACTGTATTCCCCAATTTTCATTCTGCTTACAAGATAGCATTGCTTATCTCGATTAGAATGAGGTAGATAGATGAATAAGCTTATTTACAATAATTTGTTACAGAGATATAGAGAAAGTCTTTGAATGGAACACATAAGATCTTTACTTTTTCTACACGTACTATATACATAGTGTATAGAGAAGACATTGCATTCCTCCCAAAAATTCGATACCGAAATTTCACCATAAAATACTGGTTTTGGGTCCCCCTGAAACCAGAAAGAGCATTTTTAGAAAAAGGTCCGTTTGTGTGTGTCTGTAGACAGCATAGCTCAAAAATGAAAAGACCGTTAAATACCAAACTTGGTATATAAGTTTTGTATCTTCCAAGGATGCGACACGAAGATTTTTCAAAAAAAAATATCCCCCACCCCCAACTTCCCTTTACATGGAACTTTTTTCGCAAATTTTGATTTTCTTAAAAATGACTGTAACGATTTTGATTATAATCTCTTACATTTAAGATATTTACAGCCAAATAAAATGTATATCCTGAATTTTCTGGGAATAGCCTCAAAAGACCTCTTTATTCTGGGTGATTTTTATTGAATTTTGCATAACTGGTAAACCGTAAGAGATAGATGAAAACTTAGCATACAAAAAAATGTAGTTCACGATAAAGCACACAATTTATGTTATATGCATTTTTTTCACGTAGTTGATATTTTTTCCGAGATGTCTTGTTCATTATTGCATTGAAACGGATTTCATCCACTTGGCAACCAGCATCTTCCTTTTTGCTAGAAGAAAGCATTTCTGCTAATATTTATCTCCATTAGAATGAAGCAGATAGATGAATAAGCTTATTAACAATAATTTGTAACAGACATGTAGAGAAAGTCTTGTGAATTCAACACATCAGAATTTTATCAAAGCAGTCGAGCGTAAAATCAACTATTCGCGCCTATAAATATCTCAGTTACGTAGCACGCATATAAACCTTGCTTTTATTTCTACATTTGTGTGAATCTGTAGTGCATTAAATTTAATGAATACTGTTGCGTTGGGATGGCAACAAGCGGATGAGAAATGCAAGTGGACATAGCGTATTGTAATTAGTGTAAACACACTGCCCCTTCAGATGAACATGCTCATAATTATTTCGGCGTTAAAAATTATTCCAAACAAGGTTACATTTCGCATGCATTCCAACCGCAGCTGCAATTTCGTGCAGTTCGTTTACATGTTAATATACATGCAAGAAATCTGTGAACGTGTCTGTATGCATGTGGCATGTTTTGTGATGCAGTTCTCGTATTAAAATTAGTATCTCGGTTAACCAACACCAGAGGCATTGGTTTGTGTACCGTAATACATTTAGAAAATGTGATGAACTACATTCATATGATTTCTGTACCACGTTTTCAAGGAACTATTCTTGTAACTATGGTACGTAGGTAGAGAACATATTGTATTCCATCCAAAAATTCGATACCGAGATTTCACCGGAAATATATGTTTTAGTGTGTCCGTGTGTCTTTGAACACGCTAACACAAAAGCAAAATACCAAAGTTGGTATTTAAGATTAGATCTTCCAGGGATGTGACACGAAGATTTTGAGAAAAATCCTCTCACCCCAAACTACCCTTTACATGTAACATTTTGCGAAAATTTTGATTTTCTCAAAAAAGGCAATACCTTCTCTATACACTATATACATATTACGTGTAGAGAAAGTAAAAATGACCGACACATGCAGTTAAACCATGAGGTACGTGAAGTGAAATTTCAAAGTATAGGCCATAGTGGTGCATACAAACGAAAAAACGTCCGCTATTTAATAAAAGGGGGAAAGGAAAAGGGACATTCAACACTCAGGCAATGGAACTTCTAACACCTTTGGTTCATTGTCCTGTCCATAACGATACCTTTGCTACCTGGATCTGTTGCCAACTTGTGGTAAACTCTGTCTTTGCACTTTTCACAATATTTCTTCCCTGACCTCCCAATGCATATTGGTCCCTTTTTAATATAATTTATATCTCCTTAATTTCGTGACACGACATATACTGACTCACTGTGAATCTCGCTGAGTCAAGAGTTCACTGCAGTCTCTTGTTTACTTGGAAGTTTGACTCAGCTATAGTTACATCCTTATTTCATTTGAGGAACGCATTAAAAGGATGAAATTGAATGATAATAGGATTAGGAAAGAATAAGAAGTCATTTATAGTCGAAGGAACTCCAGAAAGTAGAAGACCGCAGAGAACTAAGAGTTTTATTCTATCAACTTATTTTGTAGGTGTTCGTTATTTTCGACTTGGAAAACTTTTTACTTTCTTTGCTCTGTAAGTACTAGGTACGTAAATAGAAAAGGATTTGCTTTCCACCCTGAAAACCGATTCAGAAATTTCAGTGAAAACTCACGTTTTCGATACCTTGAATCCCTACATTCATTTTCACCTCCTGCATCACGCATGTATTGTGTTCCTCCCAAAAATTCGATACCGAGTATGACCGGAAATGAATGTTTTGAGGTCCCTTGAATCCGAAAAGGGATTTTGAGAAAACGGTCCCCATGTATGTGTCCCTATTCGTGTGTTTGTGTGTGGATAGTGGTCTTCAATTCACATGACTTTCTCTATACCTCGGTAACAAATTATGGTTAAAAACCTTATTCTACAATGTCATTCACGCTAATCAAGTTTATTATTAGCATAAATGGTCATATTAGTTGCTTTCTTGTATGCATAAGGGAATATACTGAGCTAAACCGACAGTCAAATATTCTAAAAGTTTGTAGCTATATGATTGAAGTCGGTTTCTTTGACAGGAGTTAACAAGTTTCCATGTGTGAACATTTTTAAGTATTTTAAAACTGAAACCAATAACAAGGAATGTTTAAAAATGATGAACTCTAATTAAATTGTGTGTATTAAAGAGATCCACATTTTTGTGTTTTAATCTATCCCTTACAGATTAACAGTTATGCAAAATTCAAATAAATTCATCCAGAATGAAGAGGTCTTAGAGGCTATTCCCTGAAATTTTGAGATATAAGTTTTATTTGTCATGTAAAGATATTTAAAATATGACGCTTTAATCAAAATCGTTACAGCCATTTTTGGGGAAATAAAAATGTTAGAAAGCGTTTAAATGTGAATGGTAATTTGGAACAGGGAGAATTTCCTGAATATCTTCTTATTGCATCCTAGGATGATACTAATCTTAAATGCTAAGTTTGGTATTTTACCGATTTTTCGTTTTTGAGTTATCGTGATCATAGCAATACGGACACTCTAACATATGGATACCAAATACACTCAGATCTTTTAATGTTTACTTTCTCTACACGTACTATGTACATGATGTATAGAGGAGGTATTGTTTTGCACCTAAGTATTCGATACCGAGATTTCACCGGAAATATAAGTTTTGAGACACCCTGAATCCAAAAAAAGCATTTTTTGAAAAATGTCTGTGTATGTGTGTGTGTGTTAAATGTCTCATTACTTGTTTCCTTGTAAGCAGAAGCGAAATAAGGGAATACCATTGGTTAAAGTGATAATCAAAAGCTGATTGCTATGTGACTCAAGCTCCTTTGTTTGTATGGACAGGAGTTGACATATCTATGTATGAGAAAAGTAAAGTTTTTCATAGCTGAAAACAAAAACAAGAGGCATCTTAAAAACGATCAACTCCACGAAAAAATGTATGCAACATAAATTGCGTTTTAATGTGCTCTACATTTTCTGTGTGGTAATTTTTGTCCATCTCTTACGGTTTAGCATTTATGCAAAAATCCGTAAAATTCATCCAGAATGAAGTAGTCTTCAGAGGCTATTCCCAGAAAATTCAAGATATACATTTTATTTGTCAAGTAAATATCTTAAATTTACGAGATTTTAATCAAAATGGTTAGAGCCATTTTTTAGAAAATCAAAATTTTCAAACTTTTTTCCATGTAAAGGGTAGTTTGGAGTGGGGGTTATTCTTAAAAATCTTCATGTCGCATCCTTGGAGGATACCAAACCTAAATATCAAGCTTGGTTTTTAACGGTCTTTTCTTTTATGAGCTATGCTGCCCACAGACACACCCACAGACACACACACGGACATTTTTCTAAAAATGCTTTTTTTTTGGTTCAGGGGGTCTCAAAACATATATTTTCATTGAAATCTCGATATCGAATTTTTGGGTGCAATACAATATCTTCTATATACACTATGTACATAGTATGTATAGAGAAAGTAAAAAAGTAACTCATCTGCATTTTGGAAATGAATAAAATCCAAGCATGCAAATGGGATGTCTCGGATTTGCCTAACTTGAGCTATAGACAATAGTTTCTAACAACAACAATGGTAAAAACTATCAACCTTAAAAATCTTAAGTTTGAAGTTTATGAGATTACATTGTTTAGCATTTGTTTAGCAACCATCATAAATGAATGCTCTCAGCGAATTTGTAAACATGAATAAAACTGGTCAACATTATGTAATACAATACTTTCATTTGAAAGGAAGCTGAGCCAGATTCTGCTTTGGAGGAGTTTAGTGGTAGAGTTTAAGTGCGAGCGTACGAGCTGCCAAGACGAACATCGCAGTGGACGACCAGATGACGTTACCAATCCCGAAATTGTAAAGAAAATCCACAAAATGGTATTGAATGACCTTGGACTGAAAGTGCGCGAGCTAGCAGACATTGCAGGTATTTCAAAAGGTTATGTACATCGCATACTGACTGAAAATTTGGATATGAGAAACTTGTGTGCAAGTTGAGTGCCGCGTTTGCTCACAGTAGAACACAAAATAGCGTCGTGGGGATATTTCAGTCGAGTGTTTGCCATCACTTCATACCTGAGACGAAAGAACAATCCAAACAGTGGATAGGAAGGGGAGAATCGGCTCCAAAGAAGGCGAATACAGATCCATCTGCAAGCAAGGGCATGGCGACAATTTTCTGCGACGCAATTTTCATTATCTCAAAAAAGGAAAAGTAGTCAATGACGAATATTATGCGAACTTGCTACAGCGTTTGAGTGAGAAATAGAGCAAAAAACGGCCGCATTTACCGAAAAAGAGGGTTTTCTTTTACCAGTTCACACCTCCATTATAACCATGGCCAAAATTAATGGGTTGAATTTCGAATTGCTTCCTCATGCACCCTATTCGCCAGATTTAGCCACCTGTGATTATTTTCTGTTTCAGAACTTGAAGAAAATCACTATTGAAAATCGCTGAGAAACATTTATCGAGCTGAAAGGCGACCATGCAGAGAGTCAAAGTTTTTTTCTCCACATTTTTGTGCTTCTTTGTTAGATCAGGTACTTCTCGGACAGCTCAACATACCATAGTTGAAATACCAAATTCTTTAAAAATAGGTCCACAATGTTGGCGAGAAACACAATTTTTTATTGTTCTAAGACCCTTCTTCTATAGTAAAAACACTCGGTTTTCTTCCCCAATTGAGCAAAATATAGTAGTTTATATGACAAAATTGCGTTATTATAAGTAATATATTCATTTGTACAACATTTCTGCTGAAAATACCTCTAAGTGGTTTATATTTCCTATTTTGTAACTAAAGTTTGGATTTTTACTTTGAAAAAGAGTCACCTAGTACTAAATTGAACGCAGCGAGCAAAACTGCACTGCAGTTGGTGTGACAATAATGGTGCGCTGCTGCGCAAAAATTAAACAAAAGAAAAAGAAGCACAAGACCAATGCTAGGAAACGTGCAGACACGAAAACTCCAGGTAATTAAGGTCAGAAATGGGGAAAGAGCACTGTTGGGGGTACAGTTTAAATCCTGCCAAGGGTTTGCTTAGTTCCCATAGCTGAAATATCTCATTCACATCACTTTCGCTGCAATGAATTATTGTTATAAAGCTTATTCTTCTATCCACTTCTTGTTATCGAGAAAAGAATAATAGAAATTGTTAATTGCTTCCTTGTAAGTGGAAGAGAAATAAGGGAGTACCATAGGTTAAACTGATAGTTAAATCTTTTAAAAGATGGTTGCTATATACCTTTGCTTCTATGAACAGGAGTTGATAAGTTCCCGTATGAGAAAAATATTTTAACAAGGAATATCTCAAATGTGGTCAACTCCAAGAAAAAAAACGTTGAGACATAAATTGTGTGTTTTAACGAGCTCTACATTTTTGAGTAGTAAGTTTTTGTCTATCTATTACGGTTTACCACTTAAAAACAAACTTTCGCAAATATCTTTAGAGGCTATTCGCAGAAAATTGAATATATAAATTTTATTTGTCACTTAAATATCTTAAATATAAGAGATTTTAATCAAATTATTTGAGAAAATCAACATTTTTAGAAATTATTTTATCGCGAAAGGTAGTTTGGGGTGATAGGATTTTTTCAAAATCTTGATGTTGCATCCCTTGAAGATACTGCACTTAATTATTCAGTTTGGTATTTAACGTATTTTTCGTTTTTGAGCTATGCTATCCACTAACACGCATGCGCGCGCACACACACTCCCACACACAGAGGCTGATCTTTTTCTAACCTAGGTTTTTTTTTCTTTTTTTTTTTTTTAATTCAGAGGTCTTCAAACTGCGTATTTCAAGTGAATTCTCGGTATCGAAGTTTTAGTGGAATACAATGTCTTCTCTGTATTATGCTGCATTTTGCACATGTGCCAGAGAAGTGCTAAGGCTCCCAAAGCAATAAAATTTACTGATACGGTTGTTATAGATGTTTATACTGAATGCTCGTCTTTGCCTCTTATAATAATTATAATTTCGTATAGTCTCGAATATTCCAAATTAACATATTAAAATTCCCTGATATTCACGTTATATGTCTTTAATATATTGATTTTCCTATACCCTACTTCTAATTTATTTAGGAGATATATTACTTCTAATATAAGTTTCCAAGGGAGTTCAAATGAAACATCCATTTCAAATACAATTCTTTACTCTTATCATACAACAAATCAATTTTTAAAATTTATTTATTACCTCAAGGGGATATCAAACATCTGTGGAACGCCCCTTTCCTCAACATCTACTCCCGATAGTCTTCCAAGTTCCACAGATGCAGCATAGCCATTGAAAATATAGTTTCAACCTGAAGATGTTGGGGGATACCTAGCGTAGGGTAGGTGCTACCCCTACAATGTGCATCTCTAGCGGGTTGAGATGCAAAGCTGGTGCTCGCGCCTGCGAAAAGGGTGCAAGTTACCTAAGGGCTAATGGTGCAGAAGTGTGTCCGAAAGGGATGCGACTAAGTTTATATTAAGCAAGAATATATTAGAGATAGTAGGGGATGATAGGGAAGACAGATGGCTCGATAATCACTGGTGTATAACAGATTTTAAAATGACGCCCTCCATGGTGTAATAGTTACCATGCTAGCCTCTAAAACCCAGGTTGCAAGCTAAAACCTGGCGGATGGATTTTCTTTTTCTTTTTTTTTTACTTTCTCTATACTCACTACGTACATAGTGTATAGAGAATGTATTGCACGGCACCAAAAAATTCGACACCGAGATTTCACCGCAAATATATGTTTTAGAGTCCCCTGTATCCAAAAAAAAAAGTATTTTCAGAGAAAGATCCATGTGTGTGTCCGTGTGTCCATGTGCCAGTGTGTCCGTGTGTCTGTGAACACGATAACTCAAAAACGAAAAGTCAGTAAAATACCAACTTGGTATTTAAGTTTAGTATCTTCCAGGGATGCGACACGAAGATTTGTAGAAAAATCCCCCCACCCCAAAAATGTTGTTTTTCAAAAATGTTGATTTTCTAAAAAATGGCTCTAACGATTTTGATTAAAATATCGTATATTAAAGTTATTTACCTGAAAAATAAAATGTATATTTTGAATTTTCTAGGAATAGTCTCTGAAGACTACTTTATTCTGGATGAATTTTTCATAATTACTAAACCGTAAGAGATGGACAAAAACTTAACCTACAAAACATGCAGAGCACGTTAAAACACACAATTTATGTTATATGCATTTTTTTCGTTGGGGTTGATCTATTTTGAGATATTCCTTTTTCTTGGTTTCAGCTTTGAAAAACGTGTTCTTTTCTCATACAGGAATTTATCAACTCCTGTCCATACAAACAAATGAACATCAATCACATGGCAACCAGCTTTTGGCTTTTTCTTTAACCTATAGTACTCCCTTATTTCGCTTCTACTTACAATAAAGCAAGAAATAAGACTATTTCTGCTAATTTTTCTCGATTAGCATGAAATAAATAAAAGATAAGCTTATTAACAACAATAATTTACAGAGATATAGAGTAAGTCATGTGAATGGAACACATCAGATTTTTTTCGTACGCAAATCTTCATAGCGTGGCTTCGGAAGGGAAGCACAGCCGGTTGTCCCGTATAATATTTATTTGCTCGTAAAAGAACTCCATACCTTGAAAGAAGAAGGTTCTTGTAGAAAATTCCGTAATTACGCGTATGCAAATCGTGATTTCGTTCTGTAGTGACATCTGTAAATGACGAAGTGATCTCTCATCACCATGGAGCATAGCGGCGAACTCGCGAACTAGAAATTCAAATCCGGACAAGGAATCATCGTAATGATATTCTGTGCTTTTCTTTGGATCTACACGAAATACTACTACGAACTAAATGTCAAAATAGATCGGATGTGTTACTTCTCTAAATATGCAATGCTACATCATTTTAAGGATTTTACACTCTAACGCTTGTAACACTTACACCAGAGTGCTCAGAAGTGATAGACCACCACTCCGCGATGCAGTGTGTAGCAATTCATACTCCCCCCGTTTAACTGTCTTTCCCGCACCCCGCAAACACTTTAACAGCACATTTGGAGAGAGATAGGGAGCTACAAATAAATACGCATACGTGCAAAGAGGCACAGGAATTTACTATCAAGCAGATACATGTTACGAATGCATGTAGGGAGTTAAAGTGGAGAAAACCCAAGAGGTTACCAAAATGCAACACATCTGATTCATTTGGATTTTCTCGAAGTAAACAACCACATACTTCGGTCTGAAATCTGTTCTATAGCGTTCTTAGGCCAGATGTAAAGGTTCTGCGTGATCTAGTTATTAGATAGTTTATAGCAGAACCCCTGCTTATGGCAGCACCGCTATGTCAGCATTACGACACCTTAACACCTTGATTGCTTAAACTAGCGCAGTATTATCTCTTGTTAAACGAAGTATAATGCATTAAAATTGTATATCTTCCATTCACATAACTTTCTCTACACATCTGAAACAAATTATTGCTAAGAAGCTTATTTTTATACCTACTTCATGCTAATCGAGATAAACATTAACAGAAATTGACGTATTATTTGCTTTTTGTAAGTAGAAGGAAATAAGGTTATAGTGAAATCTTTTAAAATCTGTTACTATGGGATTGAATTTGGTTTCTTTACATAGCAAACAGTTGATTAGTTTCCCGTATCAGAAAAGTTTAAGTATTTTAAAACTGAAACCAAGAACAAAAAATACCTCGGTAACGATGAACTCTACGAAAAATAATGTATATGACATAAATTGTATGTTTTAAAGAGACTACAGTTTTATATATTATACTTTATCTATATCTTGCGGCTTACCAAATGTACTAAAGTGATCCAGCATAAAGAGGACTTCAGAAGATGTTCCCAGAATCTTCCAGATATATTTTTTATTTTTCATTTAAAAATCCTTAATATACGGTATTTTAATAACATTCGTTAGAGCCATTTTGTGAAAATCAAAGTTTTCGAAACATTTTTGGAAAAAGGTCCGTGTGTGTGTGCGTGTGTGTCTGTGTGACTGTGGACTGCATAGCTCAAAAACGAAAATACCGTTAAATACCAAACTTAGATATCTTCCAAGGATGCGACACAAACATTTGCAAGAAAATCCCTCCACCCCAACTACCCTTTACATGGAACTTTTTTCGAAAATTTTGATTTTCTCAAAAATAGCTCTAATGATTTTGATTAAAATATCGTATATTAAAGATATTTACCTAACAAATAATATCTATATCTTGAATTTTCTGGAAATAGCCTCTGAAGACTACTTTATTCTGGAGGAATTTTGCATAACTGCTAAACCGTAAGAAATGGACAAAAACTTACGACACAAAAAATGTAGAGCATATTAAAACACACAATTTATGTTATATAATTTTTTTCGAGGAGTTGATCGTTTTTTAGATATTCCTCATTTTTGGTTTCAGCTTTGAAAAACTTATACTTTTCTCATACAGGAATTTGTCAACTCGTGTCCATACAAACAAGGGAACTTCATTCACCTAGTAACCAGCTTTTTACTTCACTTTAACCTATGATACTCCCATATTTCGCTTCTACTTACATGGAAGCAAGTAATAAGACTATTTCTGCTAATTTTTTCTCGATTAGCATGAAGAAAATAGAAGAATAAGCTTATTAGCAATATTTTGTTACACAGAAGTAGAGAAAATCATGTGAATGAAACACATCAGATTTTTCTAATAATGTGTTTTCATCCAAGGGATCTCAGTATCGAATTTTCGGGGACAGTACAATACCTTCTCTACATAGTATATGTAGAGAAAGTAAAATCGTAGCTCATCAAGGTGGTTTTAAATACCACTAATATCAGGGCGCCGGCGAAGCACGTGTAAAAGCTAGTGTACATTAATAAGGTTTACTATATTGTAATAAACAGTCGGCCCAGCACTCCAGTCTCTTGGGGAATGTCTTATAGTCAACACGCTGCATTTGTTTTGGTTTCGTTAACGGCTGTTTCTCGAGAGTCTCATGAACAACATTGGCAGAAGATTAATTTGGAGCTTGCGTCCAGCAGAAAGATACGAACGGTGAGAATGCTTGGCGATGCAAGTCTTGTCGCTTCTTAATTCGATTGTGTCCCTCTCCTGGGTACCAGATATCATTTCCTGGCGCAGTGGCTGAGCAGAAACGTGACAGCAATGGTATCCTGACAACAAGAGCGACCTATGTCACAACTGAAATCTCTGCCAGAAGATGCACAGTGAAATGAAATGGAATTTTATTTATGGACGCTCTTCAACTACTGTGGTTCTCAGCGTCCCATTCTATGTTGATGGTGAAAGACCGCTTAATTCAGCTCAGATGTCTCTTTCTCAGAGGCTCTTTTACCATCCGTAATCTACGACACGGGACCAACGGCTTTACCTCCCTTCCGAAGGAAGCCATGCTTAGGATTTTTACGTCCTAACCTCCACCGGGTTTGAACCAGTGACCTTGCTGTATGAAGTTAGAATGGTAACCATTACACCACGGAGGGCGATGAAGATGCATGCCTTCTCGCCAACTTTTACGGAGTCTACTAGCGAGTGCAATTGTTTTCTACTTCTTTATGAAATTAGTATTTCCTTAATATGGCCTGAAACCTAAATGAACGCTTAAAATCGATGTAATATGGTCAGCTATAAAGTCCCGGGCCTCTCAATGAAAACAGCATTTAATTTTTTTTTTTGCTTTGCTTTATTTCTCAACATAATCTCCAGAACGGCTAATACATTTGTCATATCGGTGTTCTAATTTATTTAAACCATCTCTGTAGTGCTTTTATCAAGGTCCTCAAAATAGCTGTTTAACGCTTCAATGACCTCCACGTTGCTATGAAATCTTTGTCCTCCAAGAATTTTTGTTGAGGTTTGGGAATAGGTGGTAGTCACTGGATGCTGGATCTGGCGAATAGAGTGGATGTTCAAGAAATTCTAACATTAATTCGCACATTTTTCCCATTGCAATGACTGAACGTGACAACACAGGATCTTTTTGTGCCAAATGAAGTCTTTTTCATTTCACCTATCACTCAAACGTTGCAGTAAGCTTGCGTAGTAGTCACCCTTTTCTAAGTAATCAATAAAAATAATTCCCTGTGCATCCCAGAAAACCTCGCCATAACCTTGTTAGTTGACAAAATTGACTTCGCCTTTTTTGGAATTGGTTCACCTGGCGCAATCCACTGTTTTTACTGTGATTTACTCTCTGGAGTGTATCCAAGTTTCATCCATGGTAATAATCCGTCTCAAAAATGTATTGGGATTTTTACGGTAGAGCTCCACATTCTTAACAGAAACACTTTTTTTTACAACTTTTGATCAGGTGTCAACAAACGCGACACCCATCTTGCACAGACCATGTGAAATCCCAAAACATTACTTAAAATATTACCTGCACGTTCTTTTGATATGTTTACAGTCTCTGCTATCTCAAACAACTTTAATCTGCGGTCTTCCAGTATTAAACGATGAATTTTTTCAATGATCTCTGGAGTTGTCACTTCTACAGGGCGTCCAGAGCGAGGCTCATCACTAGTGCTCGTACGTCCCATTTTAAACTGTGCAACCCACCTTTTAATCATTGTATATGAAGGGGCAGAGTCTTTCAATGTACTGTCCATTTCCTCCTTGATTTCTTTAGGTGCTAAGCCTTTCATAGGGAAGTAAATACTGCTCGTTTTTCCAAATTCTCCATTTTTATGAAAACTCTAAAGTTGTCTTGTTTAAAATGCTGTCATTGGAAAACTAAACAAGCTATTGACCTGTAACTATGGATACAAGCTAGTCTAGAGTTAAATTATACGATACTACGTCTAACCGTGTAGTGTAGACAAACTATTGTTACAAAAGATTATTCTTTTATCTACAGAAGGAAACAGACCAGAATAGTTCTTATAACAAATGAAGCTACTTGAATATCCGTAATCGTTAGTGCGTGACAGCACTAGTCTCCTTACAACAAGAACAGTCTATGTGACTGATCTTTAACTGACTCCTCTACCACAAATATTATTAAGGGTATTTATATCCCTTTCAAAGGCACCGCAACTGAAGTGGATTCAATAGTGCTGTTCGTTACTACGACACGAAGTGGACTTGCCATCACTTCAAAGAGCCTACCATAAGAATCGCACCCTGGCATAAAGATGCACAATGGTACATGCTTTCTCACCAACTTTTAAGGACGTGAATAACCAGAAGTTTAAAATTCCAAACTAATAATACTATCTTTAAGAAATTTATACCCCATAACACAATACAAATAAGGTATATTTTGGTGAATGGTTTGGAAAGTATGGTCAAATATGTTTGTATTTTTCCTGTTCACTAAAAGGATGCCTTGCGACAAAAAAAAAAAAAAAAAAAAAATATATATATATATATATCTGATGCGTTACACTCACATGACTTCCTCTAGCTACTCTACAAACAAGCTTCTTTACAAAAAATAATTCTTCTTTCAACACCACGCTAATCGAGATGAACATTAGCAGAATATTATTACTTAGTTCCTAAGTAGACAGGAACTAAGGGAATGCACTAGGCTAAAGTGATAGTCAAATGTTTTAAAAGCTGTCGTTATGCAATTGTCATTGCAAATCGCTTTTTTGCTTAGAACAAGAGAAAAACAGAAAACACACTTCCGTCCACAATTGAAACGAATAACAAGGAATAACTAAAAAACGATAAGCTCCACGAAAAAAAGTATGTAACATAACTTGTGTATTTTAACAATATCTACATTTCTGTATAGTAAGTTTTTGTCTATCGCTTACGGTTTACTAGTTATTCTAAACTAAGCAAAATTCATCCAGAATAAACCGGTCTTTAGAAGCTTTTCCGAGCAAATTCAAAATATACATTTTATTTGTGGTAGAAGTGGCTTTAATATGTGGTATTTTGACCAAAATTGTTAGTCATTTTTAAGAAAAAAAATCGAAAAATTTTCCATGTAAAGAGTAGCTAGGGGAGGGGGATTTTCTTGAAGATCTTCGTGTCACATCCTTGAAAGATACCAAACATAAATACCAAGTTTGGTATTTAACCGTCTTTTTTGTTTTTGAGCTATGGTGTCCACAGACCCCCCCCCCACACACACGCACACACAAGAACACACACAGAAGCCAGACAGACAGAGACACATACACACACACACACACACACACACACACACGAACCTGTTTCTGAAACTGCTTTTTTTGGACTCATGGAGTCCTACATGTATTTCCGGTGAAATCTTGACATCCAATTTTTGGATGGAATACAATACTTCTCTATTCTTATGTACATTGTACACATGGGGCCAGAGAAAGTAAAGATTAAAATGTTGTTCTAATACCGTTTCCCTAGGTTCATAATGCATATACTTTTTTAAATTGCTCTGTGGTTTCCCTGCGTCTTCCTTTAATTTAGGTTTAACGCTATGAATGTGCTGTTTACTTTCCCTACACGTAATATGTACATAGTGGAGGTATTGTATTGCAAAAAAATCGACATCGAGATTTCACCGGAAATACATGTTTAGAGAACCCCTGAATGTCTACGCATGTGTGGCTTTGGACAGAATAACTCATAAACGAAAAGACAGTTATATACGCAACTTGGTATCGTCCAAGGATGCGACACGAAGATCCCCAACTGACTGCTATGTGCCACATTTTGACTGTGTCTAACGATGTTGATAAAAAGACCGTATATTATTTACACGACAAACAAAACGTATATCTTAAGTTTTCTGGGAATAGCCTCTAAAGGAAGAATTTTGCTTAACTAGAAAACTGTAAGAGATAGACAAAAACATACAATACAAAAATGTAGATCTGATTAAAACATCTATCTTGGGTCATATACGTTTTTTCGTAGAATTGAGTATTTCTGAGGTATTTCTTGTTATTTATTTCAGATTTAAAGTACTTGAACTTTTCTCATACAATACGATTTCAACCACAAGGCAATCAGATTTTAATGGTTGACGTAAGGAAACCCTAACTGATTTTTGTAAACTTCTATGATTTTGCAGTTTTTAAATTTAAAGCTTGACCATGCATATTTGCATATTATGTACGTGTTTTCTCAAATGTTATATTATTATAATTCATAAATTGCCTGTTGTGTTAATCGAATGGAACTGTCGGTGGCTCCTCCGTATGCTGTCATCAATTACGTCCAGACACAATAGCTCCTTATTGCTGCATTTTTTTAAAAAACGTGTAGACCCTAAAATAATACTTCGTTTTCGTTACGCAACATCTGCCTCTTAGATTTTCCACTAAATTCATCACTAAAGCCATTACACTTGCTCTATTCCTGACTGAACAGCAAGTGAAAACTGACATGAACGCTTTAGGGACTAAGGTTAAATAAACTCGAGCCCTAATGTTGAGACATAAAAATAAGCATGCAGCATTCTACAGCTAACAAGAGTGTGTTCGCTCTCAGTCCCATTTTACATTCCATTTCTGCGTAGTTACATATCCATCCCTTCATCCGTCACTCCATCCATCCATCTATCCGTCCATCCATCCGTCCATCCATCCATCCCATCCATCCATCCATCCATCCATCCATTCGTCCATCCATCCCATCCATCCATCCACCCCATCCATCCATCCCATCCATCCATCCACCCCATCCATCCATCCATCCATCCGTCCATCCATCCATCCGTCCATCCGTCCATCCATCCATCCATCCATCCATCCATCCACCCCATCCATCCCATCCATCCATCCATCCATCCATCCGTCCATCCGTCCATCCATCCATCCATCCATCCCATCCATCCACCCCATCCATCCCATCCATCCATCCATCCATCCACCCCATCCATCCCATCCATCCATCCGTCCATCCATCCATCCATCCATCCATCCATTCGTCCATCCATCCATCCCATCCATCCATCCATCCGTCCATCCATCCATCCGTCCGTCCATCCATCCATCCATCCATCCATTCATCCATCCATCCATCCGTCCATCCATCCATCCATCCATCCATTCATCCATCCATCCGTCCATCCATCCATCCCATCCATCCATCCACCCCATCCACCCATCCATCCATTCATCCATCCATCCGTCCATCCATCCATCCCATCCATCCATCCACCCCATCCATCCATCCATCCGTCCATCCATCCATCCGTCCGTCCATCCATCCATCCCATCCATCCATCCATCCGTCCGTCCATCCATCCGTCCATCCATCCATCCCATCCATCCATCCATCCGTCCATCCATCCATCCATCCATCCGTCCATCCATCCATCCATCCCATCCATCCATCCGTCCCTCCATCCGTCCATCCATCCATCCGTCCCTCCATCCATCCCTCCATCCGTCCATCCATCCCATCCCATCCCATTCATCCATCCATCCCTCCCTCCCTTCCTCCATCCATCCATCAATCCGTCCGTCCGTCCGTCCATCCATCCATCCACCCCATCCCATCCCATCCATCCCGTCCATCCATCCCATCATCCCATCCATCCATCCCATCCGATCCATCCCATCCCTCCATCCCTCCCTCCCTCCAAATACTAATGGCTATTACAGAGCTTATGTGATTCTGATTATGATGTAATAGATGGGTATGTTTATTCGTGGTGTTATGAAAACTATTTAAGCTAAGAATCTGTGGTTTTACTGTTCTACTACAAACATTACTCCCTTTCTTCCTCCTGAATTATTTTTTGCAATGTTTTTTTTTTTTCTTAGCGCAAGTAGTATTTATGAGAAACGGGATCACTTACCACGTTACTCCCCAGTTAAGCGCGAATGCAATATGTCAACACAGCAGCATTTCGATTGGCTGCCGGCCTGGTGGCGCTCAAAGACAAAGCTCACTGTACGCGGATTGAATTTTAGGTCAGTGAAGTGACGACATGCAACCCTCATGTTAAAATGGGGGAGGTAATTTAAGTATGCGTGCATTTCTCGGTCTGAAGCATAAAGAAGAATAAAGAGATTGCCATCCACATCCGTCATTACACAAGGATGCTGCAGTCTTTGTAGAGCAGCTGCTGGTGTTTTTATAATGGAATTCTTTATTTATTTTCAGCTCATAACATTTTTCTCCATAAAGAAGAAAAGTATTCCATTCTCCCAGAAAACTGATATTGGGTTTCTACTGGTAATGCAATCCAAATAAAAATGTATACAGTGCCCCATGCATGTATTGGAAAGAGACGGAGAGAACCACAGGCAGAGAAAGTCAAATAAATATAAAACTGAACAAGCATCCCTTTAGGGTGACAGATAAAAATGTTAATTTTTCCGTGCCCTAAACATTCATATAAATTACTGCGGTTATCTATTGTTTGCTCAAAGTTACAGCAATAGTATGGTTTAATTATATTAACGTATAATAATACACAACAATTATGAGATTCCACCAGCACGACAGGTTTTGATGGTGCTATATAAAATGCATTTTTATTTTCTCTTCACTTACTAATTGTAACGCACCCAAAAATTCGATGCCGAGTTTTCACCGGATTTGAGACCTCCTGAGTCCAAAAAAAAGAGCATTTTTAGAAAAATTTACTTGTGTGTGTCTGTGTATCTGTATATGTATACGTGTGTGTGTCTGTCTGTGGGCAGCATAGCTCAAAAACCAAAAGTCTTTTAAAAACCAAACTTGGTATTTGGGTTTGGTATCTTCCAAGGATGCGACACGAAGATTTCCAAGAAATAGCCCCATCCCCAACTACCCTTTACATGGAATTTTTTAGAACATTTTTATTTTTTCAAAAATGGCTCAAACGATTTTGATTAAAATATCGTATATTAAAGATATTTACCTTACAAACAAAATGTATATATAACATTTTTTGGGAATAGCCTTTGAACATTACTTTATTCTGAATGAATTTTACGGAATTTTGCATAGCTGCTAAGCCATAAGAGATGGATAAAATCTTACCACACAAAAAATGTAGAGCATGTTAAAATACACAGTTTGTGGTATATACATTTTTTTCGTGGAGTTGATCACTTTTGAGATATTCTTTGTTATTGTATTTAGCGTTAGAAACGTATACTTTGCTCATATAGAAATTTGTCAACTCCTGTATATACTAATAAAGGAACTTCAGTCACATAGCAACCAACTTTTTATTATCACTTTAACCTATGGTACTCCCTTATTTCGGTTCTACTTACAAGGAAGCAAGTAATAGGACTATTTCTGCTGATTGTTTCTCGATTAGTATGAAGTAAATAGAAGCACAACTTTTTAACAATAATTTGTTGCAGAGACATAGAGAAAGTCATGTGAATGGAGCACATCAGAATTTTATTAGTGCAGGTGCATAAGAGGTGACAGATATTTGACATTGACTGTGACAGACATGAATCGACTGGTGAACTGCTTATCTGAAAGTACAACTCGCTTCCTAGCTCTTATTAAGTTTGTGACGTGTCCAGGTCTGTTGCGCCAGTTATAGGACGTAGTTTAGCTGCTCACGTGATAGCAAGAGTTCTCCTTTAAGGTGATAGTGTTGAGATGACGGTGATAAAGCCTGATCCAGTACAAATTCGTTACAGTAGCCGGTAGTCACAGGGAGACGCTAATGGGTGTATCATTACAGTATTATGTGCTTTGTGGAGCTAGCGAGCGAGCCTCAGTCCCGCTCAATAACACGTTCATACACTGGCTAAATAAATATCCTATGTGTTTCCAATGGAATTAGCGTCTGCTTTCACCGTCTTTCCCAGCATCAATGCTTGTTTCTGAGTAATTAGACCGTCATGGATACAGAGGCGTCATTCTAGAGTAATGGAATAAAAACTGCGAAGGCTCACACGGCACCTCAAGTAACTACCATATAAAGGAATCATTCACATTACCTTCTCTAACTCTTCTACAAATGGACTTCTTGCAAAATTTTATTCTTTTTACTTTCACTATACGTATTATATACATAGTGTGTAGAGAAGGTATGCACTCGACCAAAAAATTCGATACCGAGATTTCACCGGTAATATGTTTTAGGGTCCCCTGTATCCAAAAAAAGTATTCGTGTGCCTGTGAACTCGATAACTCAAAAACGAAAAGTAGCTAAAATACCAAACTTGGTATTTAAGTTTAGTATCTTCCAGGGATGCGACACGAAGGTTTTGAGAAAAATCCACCCACCCCAAACTACTCTTTACATGGAACTTTTTTCGAAAATTTTGATTTTCTAAGAAATGGTTGTAAACGATTTTGATTAAAATATCGTATATTAAAGATATTTACCTGAAAAATAAAATGAGTATTTTGACTTTCCTGGGAATAGCCTCTGGAGACTACTTTATTCTGGGTGAATTTTACGGAATCTTGCATAACTGCTAAACCGTAAGAGATGGACAAAAACTTACCACACAACAAATGTAGAGTACTTTAAAACACACAATTTATGTTACATACATTTTTTTCGTGGAGTTGATTGTTTTTGAGATATTCTTTGTTTTTGGTTTCAGCTATAAAAAACTTATACTTTTCTCATACAGGACTTTGTGAACTCGTGTCCATACAAACAAAGGGACTTCAGTCACATAGCAACCAGCTTTTGACTATCACTTTAATCTATTTCACTTCTACTAACAAGGAAGCAAGTTTCTGCTATTTTTTTTGTCGATTAGATGAAGTAAATAGAATAATTTGTTGCAATGATATAGAGAAAGTCATGTGAAGGGAATACATTAGATATTTTCTACATCATGCTAATTAAGATAAACATCAGAAGAATGTTCTTATTACTTAGTTCCTTATAAGTAGAAGGGAACTAAAGGAATACGCTATATTAACGCAATAGTGAAATCTTTTAGAAATTTATCGGTCTGCGATTTTTATTGAAATGGGCTTCTTTGCTTGGCCAGGAGTATAACAAAAGAAAAAAGGACACTTCTTGTCTGAGGAAAAGAAGATGATTAACTTAAGTATCAAGTTTGGTATTTAACGGTCTTTTTGTTTTTGAGCTATGCTCTCCACAGACACATACTCACACTGATGTTTTTCCAAAAATGCTTGTTTTGGATTCAGGGGCTCTCAAAACATATATTCCGGTGAAATTTCGGTATTGTATTTTTGGGTGCAATACAATACTTTCTTTATACTTTATGTAAATAGTACGTGTAGAGAAAGTAAAATTTGATGTGTTCCATTCGCATAATATTCTCTAGCTCTATATAGGCGCAGGTGAAATTCTGGTTACTATCCTTTAATTTCAAACACCCGACGTTTTTAAGAAGTAATTTAAGTGGTGGATAAAACTTCCAGTAGTGTTCCATATTTGAAAGTGTTGAAAACATTAACAATCACTGCTATTTGCAGAATATCCGGTGTGAGGGCTCAGAGTCGCGAGGATGTAAAATATATAATTAGGAAACCTTTGGATGCTGTTAAAAGTAGGAGGAATACGAGTAACCATGGATACTTGGTAGTGGAGGAGAATGTCCTAACCCCAAAGAATTATTAAAGAGGTTAAAATGTTTAAATATCTGGGATCACGTTTGATGAATCAGGGAGCTGTAAAGAGGATGTAAAACGTAGGCTAGAACAAGCACAAAGAGGTTAAGAAGGTTGACTGGCGCTTTGTGGAGTAGAATAATGTCGAATTGTACAAAGAAGTGTATTTTGAAGACTGTGGTGAAAAGTATAATGAGATATGGTTCCGAAGCGTGACCTTGGGTAGGGATAATAGTCTAAGATCCTAGCTGTGGGGATGGATTGAATAAGGCGTAGAACTTGGGTAAGAACATTGGAAAGAAGGAGAAATGAGGAAGTGAGTCAGATGATACATATGAAGGAAACAGGATGGAGAGAATTGAAAGGCGGGGTCTTCAATGGTATGGACAGAAGAATGGAGGATGATAGGTGGTCCAAAACTTTTTTTGAAATGGTCACCTTGAAGAAGAAAGAAGCGAGGCAGACCAAAAAGAGGACAGAACGATCGGGGCCTGGAAGGGGGTGACTTGTTCAATCTGGAAGAATTGAAATTAGTAATACAGGCCAACCGCTTAAGAGTGAGAAGCCCTTAAAAGTAAAGTATATAGTAAGTAAGTGAAAATATTGTGAGAAGTGAAATACGCCAAATTGGTGAGACTTTGCTTTCTGGACTTCGACCGCATCTGCACCATTTCTCTACTCATAAAAAAATATCCTTCGGCTATACTTTGCGGCTTAGGTCTCTAAACCATTATAACAGATCGTTAAGTAACTACGGGGGACGTTTTTTCAACCTCCGATAGGCTGTAAATAAAAGACAAGTTCACAGAAAACAATTATTTTATTACTAAAAGTTTTGTACACTTACAGTTACTTTTCAACATAATCACCGAAAAGATCGAGATATTTATCGAAACTGTGCACAAACTTTGCAATACCCGCTTCAAAAATTTTGCCGCCAATGATTTCATATGAGTATTGACGTTGTTTTGAAGATCTTCGTACTTTACGATGTTTGCGGAGAGCCATTCAAAACAAACGAAGAGGAATGATGACTTCAGGAATTGCGTTGATGCAATTCGTTCACACACTGCTGACACAACCCATCGGCTCTTTGAACAATTTCAATGGGACATTTTCGAGCATCTGCTGTACAGTCCCGACCTGACACCCAACGACTTTCACCTTTTCCCTGAACTGAAGACGTGGCTAGGAGGTCAGCACTTTTAAAGCAACGAAGATTCTTCAAATCAACATCAATGGTCATTTGAATTCATTGGCGGCAACATTTTTTGAAGCGGGTTTTGCAAAGGTTTTTGACAGTTACGATAAATGTCTCAATCTTTTTGGTAATTATGTTGAAAGGTAACTATGAGTGTACAAAACTTTTAGTAATAAAATAATTGTTTTCTATGAACTTGGCTTTTATTTATAGCCTATCGGAGGTTGAAAAAAATGGCCCTCATACAAAGCGGCTCTGATGACAGAATAACAAAAGTACAGGCTGCTCGTTCCTTTTGGACAAATGACCTTTAGTGAAGATACAGTGAGTTAGGCTACCCTTGATAAACAAGTCAGCAAACAGCTCTGCTTCCTAATGAGAATACACAGCGTACAGTTGAAGTCAATGTGTTTTGTGTTGGAGGTTTATGCCATTGCCTGTGTTTTAACGAGAAATTGTTATTTATTTATGAAAATGACAGCAATTCAGAAAAAGAAAAAGTACGTGAAATGTCGGGAATAGAACAAATACAAGAAAATTAGGTGCAAAGTGTAGCGTAAGCAGTAACCGAGGTTGGGAGTGAATTCATGTGACTGGCCTCATAGTAAGTGTAGTGACTATACTACTATAGTACAGAGACATGAGAATAACGTACACAACATTTGACTGCGTTTTTGACTATTCTGTATGTGGAGGTTTCCCAGTGAGGCTACTACATAACGTTTCAACCATCCTATATGTGGAGTATGTAATTAGGCGCCGGGTTCAAAAACTTTACGCCAGATTGAGCGAACATGAGAACGCAATTGTCAGATCACTAGAAGGCCTGCTTACTAACTGAACGTTGCCACCGATACAGGCAGTACTGGGTTCCTTGCATGGCTTGCGGGCACCCCAGTAACAATCTACTTCAATCCAGCCAACAGCAAACAAGCTAAACTAAGTATTCCCCCTTCCCAATCTTGGGAGTGGTGAATTGAAAATCAACTCCAATGAAACAAATATTTAAACAAACAAAACATCAGCGGAGCCGAGAAAAGCTTGCTGCTCCTGAAATAGCAACCGTTGAGGAGCTACCTTCTTAACACCAACACCCGAAGCTTCACCAAAATCACCAAACCTCAACCATCCATCATTCCTGTGGTTAAACCCTTACCAGGGTAGGTACACATCAACAACACCTAGGCTCGTCTGTATGTCGTCCTCCGTGGTGTAGTGGATATCATGCTAACTTCATGCATCCATCGGAAGGGAAGTTGGTCTTGTGTCGTAGATTTAGGACACGTAAAGAAACCTCAAGCCTGATAGAGGTCTCTGAGCAAAATTAAGCGGTCTTTCACTTCCAGTATAGAATGGGACGCTGAGAACCACAGCAGTTAAAGAGCGATAGTAAATAGAACTCAATTTTTGCGCCTGTATACCAATGCTTCAGCAAAGGTGAGTAAAGGTGACTCATATTTAACCTTTCATTTAAAAATATCATTCGTCAAGAACTGGCGCGCGACCTTTACCAAATCCAGATCAGGTACTTTAGTAATACCAAGTGGTGTAACCGACATATATAAACAAAAACTTTACACCTAATAACCACATATAGTAAGTTTTGTCCTCGCAATACCATTTTTTTTAGTCGCAGCGGAGACCCTCGAAACGAGCTTGCGGACTGCAGGGAGAGAAGAAAAAAAGAGAAAGGCTGTGTTATGGAAATGAAGTCATGCCATTGGAAGAGGGGGTGGTAGGTTGTGGATACGACTTCGGCAACGATAAGGAAATTCAGGAATGTATTTTACACATTACGAGGGTGAAAGAGAGACTGTAGAAAAAGAAAAATGATCTCCGGGCACAGATTACGGGAGTAAGAGAGGGGTGCCTGGGAAAAAGATTGATCCCATTTTCACTGCCAGTTTCGGATGGTCTGAGTCAGCAGGTGCTGAAATGAGTCCTTGCGTGATAGAGGGACACTGCTCAAACAGTGGAGATGAAGAAAAGCAAGCTCTCGGACCCACAAGTCAGGATATATCAGAGTAAGAATCTACCATTAGCCATACACTATTCCACTTCTATATAAAACAAATCTGAGGTGTTCCATTCACTTAAGTTTCTCTACATCTCTACAAGAAATTATTTTTAAAAATGTAATGCTTCCATTTATTTCATTACCTATTATTTGCTTCCTTGTAAGTAGAAGCGAAACAAGGGAGTACCATAGGTTAAAGTGACAGAAAAGCTGGTTGCTAGAAGTTACTTTGTTTGTATGGACAGGAGTTGACAAACTCCTCTATGAGAAAAGCATAGGCTTTTCAGAACTGAAACCATAACACGGAATATCTAAAACGACCAACTCCGCGAAAAAAAAAAAAAAAAAAAGTATAAAATCTTCGAAAATGTTTCCATTTATGGGTAGTTGGGAGTGGGGGGGATTTTCTTGAAAATTTTCGTGTCCCATCCTTGGAAGATACCAAACCTTAATACCAAGTTTGGTTTTTAACGGACTTTTCGTTTTTGAGCTATGCTGCCCACAGACACACACACACACACATACACACAGACACACACACGAACATTTTTCTAAAAATGTTTCTTTTTTTGATTCTGGGGGACTCAAAATATATATTTCCGGGGAAATCTCGGTATCGAATTTTTGGATGCATTACAATACTTTCTCTATACACTATGTATATTATACGCGTAGAGAAAGTAAAAATGAATATACAGGGTATTTTAAAACGAAGATGTGGACCTTGTTGGTCATACCGTACGTGATACGTGAATACAATTTTCAGCTCTAAATTCGGCACATACAAAAACTGTCATATAACCACAATGGGTTCGGCAGTCGTACATAACCATAAGAATGAATGAATGAATAAGTGTATTTATTGACATAGCAATATCATACATAGCATTTCAACAGTCGCACGGGTCCACAGACCGTACGTGCTTTTGTAATACACATTACAAGCAATATTAAAACAACAACCACAACAAAGAATTAAAAGAGTAAACACGAAAATAAAAAGACAAAGGAAATACACAGTCAAAAGCAATATTAAACAACAATAAAATTAAGAGTGAATCCGAAAATAAAGATACAAAGATATTCAAATATAGCAATTTAAATTTACAGCACAGAGTACACCTTCATAAATGTACCCTCTTACAATAGATAATTACACTTAAAAGACATATATACATATAATATATACAACCCTAGCACAACAGTGGCCTAAGTATGACATAATATATATGTATGTAGAACATTGTAGTCACTTTTGTTTAGTTCATCTTATACCCCCCTTCTCTATTGGCAGCCTCCTCAGATCTCAGCTGTCTTTTCTTAAGTATAAATTTACCTAGCCCGTCCATGTTTTCCGTGCCTGCCAGTAGCGTCCAACATGCTTCTATCCCTACATTCGCAGTGGTAAAAAATCGCGGCAAATATTTTTCCCGCCATTCCTCCGTACCCCTACATCTTGCCAAGATGTGAGTCCACGACTCTTCCTCCTCGCAAATGGGACAGATTCTAGTACCATTCTCGTAGGAAATTTTCGTGCTCCTCCATACTCCTAGTAGAATCCACGCGAGCCCCTCTGTAATGAGTTTGGTACCTGTTTTGATGTATTGCTCCATACCCCACTCCGATTTCAGCCCAGACTGTACTTCTAATGACACCTTCTCTGTGCATTGCGCAATTATTTGCTGTCTGTCAATATCACAGAGACGTTTCTTAATTTTTCTCCAAATACTTCGCCTGTTTTCCTGCCCCGCCATCCAAATGTCTCCCATCCCAATGGTTTCCAACCCTTTCTTTAATTTTGATGCCCACGTCGAATTACCTTCCATTCGCAACTGTTCACGGTAGCAGATTGCCCTAATTAGAGATTGGTTTCCGTGAACGATTCTCATCCAATATTTAACTGCTCTGATTTTGCACTCTATCGTTTTACTATGTGCCCCGAATTCCCTCATTATTCCGCAGTTTGCCGTACCCCTCCCTACATCCAGAATTCCGTTCAAAAATTGGGTCCTCACTTGATCCAGATTCCCTGTTTATTCCCACCCCCATATTTCTCCTCCGTATGTCATCGTGGATCTAACTGTCGCTCCGTATACAGTTTGCATTAAGGTTATGGAGATATTCGGAATTCTGCAGCGTATCCGGAGAGCTTCCCCCAACCCAAACTATCATTTACATGGAACTTTTTTCGAAAATTTTTATTTTCTAAAAAATGGCTCAAACGATTTTGATTAAAGTATCGTATGCTAAAGATATTTACCTGACAAATAAAATGTAATATATGCGTAAGCTTTCACGGCCGGTGTCCATGCTTTTAAAATTTAAAATTTTCGGGCTGTTTTGCCGTGGTCTGTAGGTTAAAATATGTTTAGTTAAAATAGTTCTACCTAACGTTTCGTCCCTGTCTGTATAAATGTATATCTTGAATTTTCTGGGAATAGCCTTTGAAGACTACTTCATTCTGTGTCAGTTTTACGGAATTTTGCATAACTGCTAAACCGTAAGAGATGGACAAAAACTTACCACACAACAAATGTAGAGCACCTTAAAACACACAATATATGTGATATAGACATTTTTTAGTAGAGTTGATTATTTTTGAGATATTCCTTGTGTTTGGTTTTTAGCTATAAAAAAATTATACTTTTCTCATACAGGACTTTGTGAACCCGTGTCAATACAAACAAAGGAACGTCAGTTACCTAGCAACCAACTTTTGTCTATCACTTTAACCTATGGTACCCCCTTATTTCGCTTCTACTAACAAAGAAGCAAATAAGACTATTTCAGCTAATTTTTTCTCGATTAGATGAAGTAAATAGAATAATTTGTTGCAGAGATGTAGAGAAAGTTATGTGAATGACACACGTCAGATTTTTTTTTTAAAAAAGGCACTGCTTTGCCTCATACTTCAATATTAGGGGGTGCAGAAAATGACGTCATAAATTCATTTCAAAACAGTAAGTCTACGGCAGCTTGTGATTTATGGAAGTCTTATAACTACATGTTATACCTTTCATTGAGATTACCATGAACAATAATGTGTGGTTTGTGATTTTCGCTCCCTTTTTTTTTTTAACCATGCGGTTTTTCAACACTTCCAGTCAGACAGCCGTCGCGCTTTGTACGGATTTTTTCTCCCTTAAATGTGCCTGTTTTGCATAATTTGTACATTACGCTGTTGGAAAGAGAGAAAAAAATAGCATGTTATTTAGACTATGACGTTTCATTAAAGCAAGCTGTGTCAGTCTTGCCAACATCTATTTTTAAACCGGATCGAAATGCTACAACTAGCCGTGGTTCCCGTGGTTTTTTGTTGAAATGGGTCAATGGGCACTGCAATAGCATTATCTAGGGACTGGCGACCCCTAGTATCGGTCAAGCACTCTTCTGTGTGCTAGAGAAATAACATTCAATTGTTTTTGAAAGGTATTGCTTTTGATGTATTGTCGCATGTGTCATTGGCGAGAGTTTAATTATATTGTTTTAGTAATACGAATTAATTAATCTGAATTAATTGGGATTTGATGCTTACATATTTTTTAAAAAATACAAGTTTCATTATAAGGTGATTAAGTAACAGGATGAAAGTGACCAGCCTCTTCCGATGGCACTCATAGTGGACTTTTCGATGACACCAACTTTTGTTGGGCTACGTGCACACACTAAAACTACCCATTATCAGGGCGTTGTTTTCCATATTAGGAGAACGGCCACCATGTTGGAATGTCCTTCCGGGGCGGCAGACCCGTCCTCCGGGGCTATTGGTTTTGACCATCGGGTAACGCCTATTTTGCTCGTGTGCGTCTTGAGCTCAACCGGCCACCACTTCATCTCTCACCTCGCCTAGACACACCATCACATATTTCTTAAGGTAAGGATTTATATTAGTAACCCCCGAAGTCAGAATGATATCAACTAAAGCGTTATTAGAAATTTAATTAGGGGGTGAATTTTACGTAAGGGCTTATACAATAATTTATTTGACAGAGGTCCTTTATAAATATTAATAATAATATTAATTAAAGATATGATGCATTTAAAATTATAATTATATTAATTGGTTGATTGTATATTAGTAGAATAGATTGCAATCCCCACATTTGTAAACCAAACATGCGTAATCAACAAATGATATTATCTTGCTTAATATTTTAGCTTAATTGAAGTGCCGATGTTATCACTGCTCTTTACCATCTGCCTTCTGTACACCACCCTCTAATAGCTATTCTGCCACGTCGCAGAATCTTGTTCGCGTATTTGTCGGTTGTTTTAAATAACCGTTGCTCTCAAGTTCATTATTACATACAAAAGGCGAATTACTTTTATAGGAAAAGCATACCTATACATTTTATACATTTCAAAGAATAATTGTCATGAAACACTTTCTCAAAACGATCTTTTTACCTTTTCTAGTGTATAGAGAAGGTATTGTAATGCACTCAAAAACTCACACGGAGATTTTACCGGAAATACATGTTTTTCGTCCCCCTGAATTACAAAAAAATTAGAAAAAGGTCCCTGTGTGTGTGCTTGTGACCAACATATATCAAAAACAAAAATATTATTAAATCAAACTTGGTATTTAAGTTTGGTATCTTCCAAGAATGCGACACGAAGATTTTCAAGAAAATACCTCCACACCTAACTACTCTTTACATGGTTAAATGTTCTAAAATTTTGATTTTCTCAAAAACGGCACTAACGATTTTGATGAAAGTATCGTATATTAAAGATATTTACCTGACAAATAACATAAATATCTTTAATTTTTTGGGAATAACCTATAGATACCTCTTTATTCTGGATGATTTTTATTAAATTTTGCATAACTGCTAAACCGCAACAGATAGACAAAACCCTGCTATACCAAAATGTAGATCACGATAAATTACACAATATATGTACAAAATACTTTTTTCGTTGAGCAGATCGTTTTTTATACATTCCTTGCTACTAGTTACACCTTCAAAATACTTATAGTTTTTTCATTGTGGAATATTTCAACTGCAGTCCATACAAACAAAGGAACCTCAGTCACATAGCAAGCAGCTTTTGACTATCACCTTAGCCAATGCTAGGCCCTTATTCCCCTCTACTTACATGGAAGCAAGTAATAAGACTATTTCTGCTAATTTTTCCCAATTAGCATGAAGTAAATATAAGCATAAGCTTTTGTTGCAGAGATGCAGAGAAAGGTATGTGAACCTTACACGCGGGGGTCCCGGGTTCGATTCCCGGCTGGGACGGGGAATTTTTCTTTAGCCAGAATTATTCCCTATCCCCCACAGAGTCTGGAAGTATGTATGTGAGTGTGAATGTGTGTGTGTTTAGTAAAACAAAATTATTTAAACAACGTAAAAGAGCCTACAGACAACGAGTTGTTTCAAGTGCAAAGCCTCTGCCTGATATGCCCTTAGATGTTAAAGGGGGCTATATAAATGAAACAATTAAAAAAAAAAAAAGGTATGTGAAAGGAAACATCAGTTTTTTTATAAAGTACAGGACATTTATTGAATATTTGCAGGTGAAATTAAAACACATTTAAAGAAACAATTTTATGTATTCCATTCAAATGACTTTTTCTACCTACTATGCAACAAAATATTCTTAGAAAAGCTTATTCTTCTGTCTACTTCACGCTAATCAGGAAAAACGTAAACAAACTGGTCTTATTATTTAGCTCCTTAGACGTTGACGCGGCATTTAGCCAAGACACACTAAAAAATCTGATGTGTTCCATTCACACGACTTTCTCCATATCTCTGTAAATTATTATTGTTAATAAGCTTATCTTTTATTTATTTCATGTTAATCGAGAAAAATTAGCAGAAATAGTCTTATTTCTTGCTTTATTGTAAGTAGAAGCGAAATAAGGGAGTACCATAGGTTAAAGTGAAAGCCAAAAGCTGGTTGCTATGTGACTGATATTACTTTGTTTGTATGGACAGGAGTTGACAAAGTCCTGTATGAGAAAAATATGTTTTTCAAAGCTGAAACCAAGAAAAAGGAATATCTCAAAAACGATCAACTCCACGAAAAAATGTGTATAACATAGATTATGTGTTTTAACGTGCTCTACATTTTTTGTGGGTTAAGTTTTTGCCCATCTCTTACGGTTTAGTAGCTATGAAAAATTCATCCAGAATAAAGTTGTCTTCAGAGGCTATTCCCAGAAAATTCGAAATATACATTTTATCTGTCAGATAAATAACTTTAATATACGATATTTTAATCAAAATCGTTGGAGCCATTTTTTAGAAAATCAAAATTTTCAAAAAGAGTTACATGTTATGGATAGTTTGGGGTGGGGGGATTTTTCTCAAAATCTTTGTGTCGCATCCCTGGATGATACTAAACTTAAATACCAAGTTTGGTATTCTACCGACTTTTCGTTTTTGAGTTACCGTGTTCACAGACACACAGACACACGGACACACAGAAACACGGACCTGTTTCTGAAAATATTTTTTTTTGGATACAGGGGACACCAAAACATACATTTCCGGTGAAACCTCGGTATCGAATTTTTTGGTGGAGTGCAATACATTCTCTATACACGTATAGTGCGTATAGAGAAAGCAAAAATTCATACAATTTATTTTAAACTGTATAAAATGAGAAAATAAATCCGATGTGTTCCATTCACATGACTTTCTCTACTTCTGTGTAACAAAGTATTGTTAATAAGCTTATTCTTCTATTTAATTCATGCTAATCGAGAAAAAAATAGCAGAAATGGTCTTATTAGTTACTTCAATTTAGTAGAAGCAGAATGTCGGAGTATTATAGGTTAAAGTGAGGTCAAAAGCTGGTTGCTAGGGACTGAAGTTCTTTGTTTGTATGGACACGAATTAAGAAATTCTTGTATGAGAAAAGTACAAGTTTTTACTTTCTTGATGAAACCAAAAACAAGGAATATCTAAAAAACGACCTACTCCTCGAAAAAAATGTATATAACATAAATTGTGTGTTTTAATGTGCTCTACATTTTATGTATGGTAAATTTTTATCCATTTCTTACGGTTTAGCAGTTATGCAAAATTCATGCAGAATAAAGTAGTCTTCAGAGACTATGCCCAGAAAATTCAAGATATACATTTTATTTGTCAGGTAAATATCTTTATTATACGATATTTTAATGAAAATCGTTAGAGCCATTTTTGAGAAAATCAAAATTTTCGAAAAATACCAAGTTTTGTATTTAACGGTCTTTTCGTTTTTGAGCTATGCTGTCCACAGACACACAGATACACACACGCACACATAAGGACTTTTTTCCAAAACTGTTTTTTTTTTTTTTTTGGATTCAGGAGGACCTATTATTTCGGGTGAAATCTCGGTATCGAATTTTGGGAGGAATACAATACCTTCTCTATACACTATGTACATATTTTTTCTTTTAACTTTAAAATGGAAAGAAACATGTACAGAAAATGTCCAGTGACGTCATCATAGAAATAACTTTACGTAAGGTGTATTTTAAATAACTGTTGCCAGGTTCATTATTGCATACAAAAGACGAGTTATTCTTCTAGGAAAGGCATATACATTTACGAAATAGTCATGATACATTTTCTGAAATTTTTCTGTTTTTGTAAAGTACAAGGTGCTTTCGAAAGGTTTCCGGGTGACCTTATAACACGTTTGAACAGAAAATGTTATGTTTCTATTCATATGATTTCCTCCAACTATTATGCTACAAACTATTCTTACAAAAGCTTATTCTTTGATCTACTTCATGCTAATCAGCAAAGATGTATCTTACTATTCAGTTCTTTATAAGTTGAAGCGTCATTTAACCAAGGCACAGTAATAATTCCTACTATACATTTTATATTTCATAAAATATCAGTAAAATATGTGTGTACTTATTATGTTTACCTTGGAATGGCAAGTAAACAAATTTACAGAAAATGTCCAGTGACGTCATCAAAAGTATGACGTTATGCAAGATGTAGCGTAAAAGAATTTATTTAAGTGTCTTCTATATATTTTAAAACATGGTATGTTATAAATCACTTTGTCTTCATGATCTATATACATATGTATAGAGAAGGTATTGTCGTGTGTATGTGTGTGCGCGGGGGGGGGGGAGAATGAAGCTTAGCTCAAAAACAAAATGTTTATTAAATACCAAACTTAGTATATATTTAAGTTCAATATCTTAAGTGATGCGCCACAAAGATGTTTAAGGTTTTAATTAAAATTTAAAGATATTTTAATAATAAACGAATAACATATTTTGAATCTTCAGTGATGACTTTTGTCTTACTTGCTGCTAAAAAGTAGAGAGTACAAGCATACAATTATACCGTTTACATTTTTAGTGTGGAGGTAACCGTTTCCGAGATATTCCTTGTTATTGGTTTCAATTTTAATACACTTATGCTTTTCTCAAAGAGGCAGTCGTCCTTGTTTATTTTGTTTTCCTCCTGGCCTGCAAACAAGCAAATTTCAATCACAATCGTATAGCGACAGCTTTTAAGATATTTGACTGTAGCTTAGTTCTGTTCTACTTATAAGGAGCTAAGTAATTAAAATCATTCTGCTAGTGTTTATCTTAATTTGTATGGAATAATAATAATTATGTGTAACATGTTTGTAGACCAGATAGAGAATGTCATGTGAATGGAACACATCAGCCTTTTTTATTCAGGGACATCAAAATATGTTTTTCAAACGAAGGCTTAACATCAGAATTTTGGGTGGATTAAAGTACTTTCCCTACTTATTATACGTGGGCCGATCGAAAAGTAATGCACAATGACTTTTTTACAAAAAAGTTTAATAGTTAAAAAACAAAACAAACAAAAAATCACAAATGAACTTACACCTTTTACCTGCTCTTTGACATAATCGCTAATTTTTTCAAAACATTTATCCCCCGTGATACTAGTTTCAATAAGCCCTGTTCGTAGAAGCCTGTTCCCCTGGAGTATGCTAGTCCACAGTTGCACCACACAGCTCAACGCAGCAGTGACTCTAACATCCCTGGACGAAGACCTCTCCCGACTGACTTCGACCCTGAACGACAGACTTCGAAACGCCACAACAGACACCACCAACACTCGAATCAGCAGACTACAGTTGCACCACACATCTCAACGCAGCAGTGACTCTAACATCCCTGGACGAAGACCTCTCCCGACTGACTTCGACCCTGAACGACAGACTTCGAAACGCCACAACAGACACCACCAACACTCGAATCAGCAGACTACAGTTGCACCACACATCTCAACGCAGCAGTGACTCTAACATCCCTGGGCGAAGACTTCTCCCGACTGACTTCGACCCTGAACGACAGACTTCGAAACGCCACAACAGACACCACCAACACTCGAATCAGCAGACTACAGTTGCACCACACATCTCAACGCAGCAGTGACTCTAACATCCCTGGGCGAAGACTTCTCCCGACTGACTTCGACCCTGAACGACAGACTTCGAAACGCCACAACAGACACCACCAACACTCGAATCAGCAAACAGACTGCACTGACATGTTCCCCTTTCATCTCCCCGACACTTACCGAACTACTGACACCACTTGACCACAGATCTGAACAGCAAACTATCGGCCTGGAACGACTAGACGAAAACTTCCCTCCCCACGGACAAGCTACAAAGAACAGCACTCAGCCAACAAAACCGTTATTAATATTGCCAAAGAAAAATAAATAATCAGAAATAAAGATACCCGGAATACCTTTGAACCCATCCTAAACTCCTCTGGTGGCAGTCAGGGCCTTGGTCATGTTTGTCACCTGTAACCTCTCTCCATTTCTTTTGGGTCACCTTTAGGTCAGCAGCACTTTTTCGCACTAACGAGGGGTGCTCAGCGGAGCCTCCCTACCCCGAGTTATCTCCTCTGAGTCGGACACTTCCTTCCCATTTCCGCACTTCACCCAATGGCGAGATAAACCATTCTTTCTACCTCCCAACTCTCTTTTTGTCTCCCCTTTCCCAAAATCATGATTTCACTTCCGTATCTGTCGTAAAGCGGCCAGGAAATTCTTCACTGGACCAAACAGAAGAAAATCCGACATTGCAAGGATATTTTCGGACAAACAGCATCAGTAACATGGCGACTAGCATTATTTTAAGAAGTTTAACATGGTCAACATTAACTTCGAGGCGTTTGTCACGAAGGGCACGACACAATTTCACTAATGTAGGCTGCAGCAATCATAGTGGTCCCGTGTTCAGCAAAGCCCACCAATAAAAAACCAGAATACTGTCTAAGGCACTTTCCTAGCAGATTGAGTCACTTTGAATGTTTTTCTTTTCTGGGGAACCAGCATGTTTCCACTCCATACTACCTGTTTTGTTTCGGGCGTGCAGTGGTATGACTAGTGATGATTCCTTTCAGAAAGTCATGCCCCTCTACCGCGTTAAGTTATCCATGCTTATCATCTGTGGTTGTCTGTCACCCAGTGAGCACTAACTTTACGAAAGTTTAATGTGTCATGAACACTACACCACACGAACTGTTGAACTGTTCCGATAAATTATGCTGTTGCACTTGGCTGTCTTTCAAAATTGCCGCCTGACATTCTGCGGGGTTGCAGCTGTTACCGGCCTTCCGGAGCGTAACGAACCACTAAGGTTCACAGGCTCCTCTTGGAATAATGCACCTCCCCTGGAGATACAGCTACTTTCCATACAATCATCCCTTTACACGCCCTGCATGTATCTCGGTTTTATGCCCTTTGGCACACAAATATCTAATCACACCTCTCTGTTCTTCACACGTTAACGACAGTTTCATGCTCGCCACCTTTGTTGCGTAGTTCACGCTTTTCTCCCTAGAACTGCACGTGAAAAATATCCTTTGTTGTGAAAACTTAAAACTATATCTGCGTGAAATTGCAACAATTCCAAGGTAGAAAAAAGATTGTGCGTTGTTTTTGGATCCGTCCTCGTATATAACAGAGAAAGCAATGATTAAATCTAGAGAAAGAAAATGCGTGGATATTCACTGATTTAGCTAAGAATTTTACACTATCCATGAAGAAAAATCTCATGCGTTAAACTCATATGACTTTCTCTAGCTACTCTACAAACCAACATCTTTCAAAAGATTTTTCTTCTTTCTAATCAAAATAAACATAAACAGAATGTTCTTATTACTTAGTTCCTTATAAGTAGAAGGGAACTAAGGAGAATGCACTAAGCTAAAGTGATAGTCAAATGTTTAGAAGCTGTCGTTATGCGATTGTCATTGCAAATCGCTTCTTTGCTTGCCCAGGAGTAGAACAAAAGAAAAACGGACACTTCCGTCGGAGAAAAGTATAAGTACTTCAAATTGAAACTAATAACAATGAATACCTCGAAAACAGTAAGTTCTACGAAAGAAATGTATTTGGCATAACATGTATATTTTAACAAGATCTACAGTTTTTGTACAGTAAGTTTTTGTCTATCTCTTATAGTTTACTAGTTATGTCAAATTAAGCAAAATTCGTCTAATATGAACAGATCTTTAGAAGCTATTCCCAGAAAATTCAAGATATACATTTCATTTGCCAGGTAAATATATTTAATATACGATATTTTAATCAAAATCATTAGAGCCATTTTGGAGAAAAACAAAAATTTCGAATATTTCTCCATCTAAAGGGTAGTTAGGGGTGGGTGGATTTTCTTAAAAATCTTCGTGTCACATCCTTGGAAGATACCAAACTTAAATACCAAGTTTGGCATTTAACGCTGTTTTCGTTTTTGTGCTATGCTGCCCAAAGACACCCACACACTCGGACTTTTTCCAAAAATGCTTTTTTTGGATTCAGGGGGACCCAAAACATCTATTTCCGATGAGATCTCGGTATCGAATTTTTGGGTGGAATGCAATACATTCTCTATACACTATGTATATAGTACGTGTAGGGAAAGTAAATATCCAATACTGATTCAAGTTCAGGCCTTCTAGGTGTGCTTAACAAAAATACTTTGCCTTAGTTTATGTTGGTGTTCTTCTAATTTTTAAAATTTAATTCTAACCTTTGCTGTTAGATTTACAGCGTCTGGTGTTCCAAAGACAGTTTCCGTGGTACTTAATAACTTCTCCCAAAGAAATTTAATTACAAAAAGTTCGTGGTTTGTGGTCTTTTCTCGTTATGGAGTGCTAAGTCAGTCCCCTTGCCACCGTCTCCCAGCACAGTTTCCAGAAATTAACTGTTCCGCTCTATTTAGGTTTCCAGTCCGCAGTTCCACATTCATTCTAGATATACAGCTTCTGTGTTACCTCCTGAGCCACTTTTCTGTCACAAAACACTAATACAGTAATATAATTATTTTTATCCTATCCTATACACTTTTTATACAATTATGTACCCTAGGAAAAAAAATCTGATGTGTTCCATTCACATGACTTTATCTACATCTCTGCAACAAATTACAGTTAAAAAGTTCTTCCTTCTATTTACTTCATTCTAATTGAGAAAAAATTAGCAAAAATAGTGTTATTACTTGCTTCCTTGTAAGCAGACGCGAAAAAGGGAGTACCATAGGTTAAAGTGATAGTCAAAGGCTGGTTAATATGTGATTGAAGTTTCTTTGTTTCTATAGACAGGAACTGTCAAATTTCTGTAGAGAAAGGCATACGTTTTTTAAAACTGAAACCAATAGCAAGGGATATCTAAAAAACGATCAACTCCACGAAAAGATGTGTATAAAATAAATTGTGTGCTTTAACGTGCTCTACAGTTTTTGTAAGCTATGTTTTGGTCCATGTCTTACCGTTCAGCAGTTATGCAGCATTCCGTAAAACTAATGAAGTAGTCTTCAGAGGCTATTCCAGAAAATTCAAGATATACATTTTATTAACCAGGTAAATATCTTCAATATATGACATTTTATTCAAAATCGTTAGACCCATTTTTGAAAAAATCAAAATTTTCCAAAAAAAGTTCCATGTAAAGAGTAGTTTTTGAAAATCTTCATATCGCATCCTTGGAAGATACCAAACTTAAATACTAAGTTTGGTATTCAACGGCCTTTTCGTTTTGAATGAATGAATAAGTGTATTTACTGACATAACAATATCATACATGTCTGCCTCCGTGGTCGAGTGGTCAGCGAGCTGACTTCTCCCCGGCTGGGGCGGGGAATTTTTCTTTAACCGGAATTATTCCCTATCCCCCATAGAGTCTAGAAGTATGAATGTGAGAGTGAATGTGCGTGTGTTTAGTAATATAAAGTTTAACCTGATGTTCTGAACCTACAGTATCACAAGTGAAAGCCCCCGATATGACCATTGATGTTAAAGGGGGCTATACAAATGAAGCAATAAATATATATATATATATATATATATATATATATATATATATATATATTATACATAAAATTTCAATCGCACGGGTCCACAGACCGTACATGCTTTTGTAATACACACTAAAAACAATATTAAAACAACAACATAGAATTAAAAGAGTAAACACGAAAATAAAGTTACACAGATATTCAAATATTGCAATTTAAATTTACAGCACAGAGTACATAAATGCACCCTCTTATAATAGATAATTAAACTTAAAAGAAATATATGCACATAATATATACACAATATATACAACAGTGACCTAAGTAAAGCATATATATATATGTAGATATGTAAGACATTGTAGCCACTTTTGTTTAGTTGTTCTTATCCCTCCCCCCCCCCCCTTATCTATTGGTAGCCTTCTCAAATCTCAGCTGTCTGGTCTTAAGCATAAATTTACCTAGCCCATCCACGTCTTCCGTGCCTGCCAGTAGAGTCCAACATGCTTCTAGCTCTACATTCGCGGTGGTAAAGAATCGCGGTAAATATTTTTGGCGCCATTCCTCCGTACTCCTACATCTTGCCAAGATGGGGGTCCACGACTCTTGCTCCTCGCAAATGGGACAGATTCTCGTACCATCGCACAGCAATTTTCGTGCTCCTCCATGCTCCTAGTCTAATGACACCTTCTCCATGCATTGCGCAATTAGTTGCTGTCTGTCAATATCACAAAGGCGGTTCTTAATTTATTTCCAAATACTCCGTCTGTTTTCCTGCCCCGCCATCCAAATATATCCCATCGCAATGATTTACAACCCTTTCTTTAATTTTGATGCCCACGTCGAATTACCTTCCATTCGCAACTGTTCAAGGTAAGCAGACTGCTCAATTAGAGATTGGTTACGATTCTCATCCAATATTTATCTGCTCTAATTTTGCACTCTATCATTTCACTATGTGCCTCGAATTCCCTCATTATTCCGCAGTTTGCCGTACCGCTCCCTACACCCAGAATTCCTTTCAAACATTGGGTCCTCACTTGGTACAGATTCCATATTTGTTCTCACCCCCATATGTCATCGTGGATCTAACTGTCGCTTCGTGTCAGTTTCCACTAAGATTATGGATATATTCGGAATTCTGCAGCGCATCCGGAGAGCTTCCTTTTTGAGTTATACTGTTCACAGTCACAGAAACTCACACACACATACACACACATTCATACACGTGCAGACCTATTTCTAAAAACACTTATTTTGGATTCAGGGGGACCAAAACATGCATTTACCGGGAAATCTCAGTATCGAATTTTGAGTGGAATGCAATTCCTTCTCTATACACGATGTACATAGTACATGTAGAGAAAGTAAAGAAATCTTATGTGCTCCATTCACATGAATTTCCCAACCTCTCTGTAGCAAATGATTGTTAACAAGCCTATTCTTTTATCTACCCCACGCTAATTGATGTAAAAATGAGTGGAAACAGCTTTATTACTCAGTTCCTTATAGGTAGAAGGGAAACAAGGGGATACACTACGCTAAACCGACTGTCAAGTGCTTTAAAATTATGGTTGCTATGCTATAGGAATCCGATTATTTGTGTGGTCGGGTTCTGACAAGGTTCGGTATGAGAAAAATATTCAGTATTTTAAAACTGAAATCAATAACAAGGAATGTCTTAAAAACGGTGAACTCTAAGAAAAAACTGCAAATAACACAAATTATGTATTTTAACGAGCTCTATAATTTTTAGGCAGTAAGTTTTTGTCTGTCTTACGGTTTACCAGTTATGCAAAATTCCGAAACATTCGTTCAGACAAAAGATGTCTTCAGAGGCTATTCCTAGAAAATTAAAAATATACATTTCTTTTGTCATGTAAATAGCATTAATATACACATTTCAATGAAAATCGTTAGAGCCGTTTTGAGAAAATCAAACTTTTCCAAATTTTTTCCGTGTAAAGGTTAGTTTGGGGTGTGACGGTTTTTCTCCAAATCTTCGTGTCGCATCCCTGGAAGATACTGAACTTAAATACCAAGTTTGGTAATTGACCGACATTTCGTTATTGAGACATGCTATCCAAAGAGACACATACACACATGGACCATTTTACGTCTCTGCACGTACTATGCACATACTGTATAGAGAAGGTATGTATTGTAATGCACCCAAAATATCGATACCGAGATTTCACCTGAAAAACATGTTTTGGGTCCCCCAGAATCAAAAAGATAATTGTAGAAAGGTCCGTGCGCGCGCGTTTGCGTGTGTGTGTGTGCGGGTGTATGTTTGTGTATGTGTGTGTCAGTCTGTGTTTTTCTGTGGATTGAATAGCTCAAAAACGAAAAGATCGTTGAATACCAAACTTGATATGTAAGTTTGGTAACTTCCAAGGATGCTACACGAAGATTTTCAAGAAAATCCCCCACCCCAAACTACCCTTTACATGGGACTATTTTCGAAAGTTTTGATTTTCTTAAAAATAGCTCTAACGATTTTGATTCAAATTTCGTATATTTAAGATATTTACCTAAGTAATCAAATTTATATCTTGAATTTTGCGGGTATAGCCTCTGAAGATTACTTTATTCTGAAGGAATTTTACGGAATTTTGCATAACTGCTAAACCGTAAGAGATGGACAAAAACTTACCACACAAAAAATGTAGAGCACGTTAAAACACACAATTTATGTTGTATACATTTTTTTGGTGGAGTGGACCGTTTTTGTAACTTAATGGCACATTGTCCCCATAATATTAAGTTCAAAGGCACACTAACCTAGTTGGGAACGTAAACGCAGCCGCTGGTGGCTGTGAAGTGCAGGTTGTATAGAACAAGATTACAAGCAACACCTGGTGTGTATTGGCTTATCTGTCTGAGAAACCTCGTTTATATAATTGTCTCTTTGTGGTAACTACGTGCGAGCACTTTTCTATTCCGTCTGTATATGCCAGAGGTTCGAACAGCAGAATATCGTACAACATAGAGTGGCTTGTGGGTGAAAAGCCTCGGGTCAGTGGGCACCTGGTCTCTAGATCTATGGATTTGAGTAGCATACACAGCCGGCATTTCTATATAGCTAAATTCAATACGAATATTGATACTAGTATTCCCTTTGCTGCAGCTTCTGACCGCCAGCAAACATTTCCCTCTGACGTGAAGTGCTTCTAAACACACATCAGTCAGTTTGCTTCACCTGATTAACTTGTGAAGGACTCCCTTGTCACTATCCCATCTGTAATTAAATGAAGTCTAAATGAGATCTTCATAATTGTTTTCCATTTTCATGTTTTAATTTCATATAAATATTTCTAATCTGTCGCTCACTTTGTTATAGCTTTCATAGAGGTACACTAATTGTAAATAGAACATCTTAGTACACTTACTTGGTAAAACATCAAAAACAGTGTTAGATAAAGAGATATTATTTATTTTGATCTGAAAGTTTTATTTTAGTTATTCGCAGCACTGGCATCCGAATCATGTTCCTTTCGTGTGAGAATTTCGAAGTATTGCGAAGCTGGGTTTGGAAAATTAGGTTACATTTTTTGTTAAATGCAATTTATGAAAAAGTAAAATTTTCTACACGAATGCCCCATTATCTCAGGAACTAATTTTTACTAAGGGAAGAACATTTACCACACATTTGCATCTAAAAAGGTTTCATTTTAACCAGAAAGCTTTTTTTATGTATGTTGATTATTTATTTTTTTTAAATTTAAAACTCAAAATGTTTAATAAAAATGTAAGGGCTTTATTAAAAAACTCGTACCTTTCCTTCTAATAAACAGATGTATTCTATTTGTTAATATCTATTGAAATATTTAGTTCACTATTTTAAATAGTTACTGAGACAAAGTTTAACATTGGCAAGACAGGTCACTCCACTCCCCTTAAATTATATAAATTTGTTTCAATTAAAAAAAAATATATTAATTAAGCTTACTTTCAGATCCAAATTAATTACAATGAATTTATTTCTTACGGGTTTAATTTACAGTTATTTTATTTTCTCTACTCGTACTATGTACATAGTGTATAGAGAAGGTATTGTATTGCACCCAAAATGCGATACCGAGATTTTACCGGAAATATATGTTTTGAGAACCCTTGAAGCAAAAAAAAAAAACATTTTTAGAAAAAATGTTCATGTGTGTGTCCGTGCGCAGCTTAGCTCAAAAACGAAAAGACCGTTAAAAACCAAACTTGCTATTTAAGTTTAACATCTTACAGGGTCACGACATAAAGATTTTGAGAAAAATCCCCCCAATCCAAACTACCCTTATATGGAAAAAATGTCGAAAATTTTATTTTCTGAAAAACGGCTTCAACGTCTTTGATTAAAATACCGTATATGAAAGATATTTATATGGCAAATAAAATGTATATCTTGAATTTCCTGGAAATAGCTTCTAAAGATGCCTTTATTCTGGATGAATTTCGCTTAATTTGGTATAAGTATTAAAACCATAAGAGATAGACAAGCACTTACTTTACAGAAAATGTAGATCTTGTTAAAATACAAGGTTATGTCATATACATTTTTTTTCGTGGAGCTTGCCGTTTTCGAGGAATTCCTTGTTATTAGTTTAAATTGTGAAGGACATACTTTTCTCAGACCGAAGAATCCGTTTTTCTTTTGTTTTACTCCTGACCAAGCAAAGAAGTAATTTTTAATGAGAATCGCATAACAACTGCTTTTAATACATTTGACTATCACTTTAGCCTAGCGCATTCCCTTAGTCAATTCTACTAATAAGGAACTAAGTAATAAAATTCTGCTAATGTTTAAATCGCTTAGCATGGTGTATAAAGAAGTATTATCTTTTATAAGAAGTTTGTTTGTAAAGTAGCTAGGAAAAGGCATGTGAATGTAACACATCAGTTTTTTTTCCTTGACTTGACCACTTCTATGATATTTCTTGTTGTTTGTTTCAGATGTAAATTGTCCCTGTACAGCAATGGATTTCATCCACACTGCAACCAGTTTTTAAAAGATTGGAGTACTGTTTTAGCCTAGTGTGTTTCCTTATTTACAAGAAAGCAAGTAATTAAGGCAATTTCTGCTGAAGTTTATATCGATTATCATGAAGTAGATAGAAGAATAAATTTTTTAACAATAATTTGTTACAGCGATGTAGAGAAAGTCATATGAATGTAACACATAAGATTTTTCTCATTGCAAGGTATTTATTGCTTTCTCAACCAATACGACAGCCATCAAAAAAGTGACAGATGATTTGGCATAACTAAATAATAACAAAAGTTATCAGAACACACCTTTATTTACAAAGTTACACTACCTTACTCTAATTCTCAATAGTTCTGATTGAAAACTAATATTACTAAAAAGTATGTTGATCATGAGTTGATGGTTTCGCTTTTTGTTATGAATGTGAGTGACTGTATATGTCCAAAATTGAACATACTCTCTCTTCCTTTCATTTTGCATAAACGTACACATGAGAAGAAGCATATCAACATATTAACATATGTGTGAAATTAGTGGCAGATTATGAAGGAAAGCGTATCTAAAATTATAATTTCTGTATATGAAAGCACTACAATCAGCAGCTATGGATAGCTTATCGGCAAGCTACGATATTTTAAATCTTATTACTTTCTCTATACGTACTATATACATAGTGTATAGAGAAGGTATTGTATTGCACCCAAAAATTCGATACCAAGATTTTACCGGAAATACAAGTTTTGAGACCCCCTTAAATCCAAAAAAAGCATTTTTAGAAAAATGTCCGTATGTGTGTGTCTGTCTGTCTGTGTCCATGTGTGTTGCCTGTGGGCAGCATAGCTCAAAAATGAAAAGCGTTTAAAGAACCAAATTTGATATATAAGTTTAATATCTTCCAAGGATGCGACACGAAGATTTTCAAGTAAATCCCCCCACCCAAAACTACCCTTTACATGGAAAACATTTCGAAAATTTTGATTACCTTAAAAATGACTCTAACGATTTTGATTAAATTTTCTTATATGTAAGATATTTACTTGCCAAATAAAGTGTATATCTTGAATTTTCTGGGAATAGCCTTTTAAGACTACTTTATTCTGAATGAATTTTACAGAATTTTGCATAACTACTAAACCGTAAGAGATAGACAAAAACTTATCACACAAAAAAGTATATCACATTAAAGCACACAATTGATATTATATAAATTTTATTCGTAAGGTTGATCCTTTTTTATATATTCCTAATTTTTTTGTTTCAGCTTTGAAAAACTTATACTTTCTCATACAGGAATTTGTCAACTCCTGTCCATACAAAGAAAGGAACTACAGCCACATAACTACCAGCTTTTGACTATCACTTTAACCTATGGTACTCCCTTATTCCGCTTCTACTTACAAGGAAGCAAATAATAAGACAAGTTCTGCTATTTTTTTTTTTTTTTTTGATTAGTAGGACGTAAGTTGAAGATTGAGCTTTTTAACAATAATTTATGGCATCCTATGGATGTAACCTATTAGATTTCTTATTGATAATCTGATGTTGTATTACTTAATATACTTCCAAAATACTGGAGTGTCTGTTTACGGATTCTTGGGTAGCCTTTGATATTTATTCTCGGCAGTGGTTGGCAGTATTCTGCGGAGCATTGGAGGGGTAGTTTGAGGGCACGGAGAGGTGGAGGTTTTCACCGGGGGGATGGGGTTGGTTAGTCTGTTTACAGAGTAAACATTCCCCAGAGGACGCTAATATACTCGGTGGACGTCCAGCAATTCCCCTATCACCCCATTTTGCCCAATTCCGCTACCCCCTCACCTCCAACATGACCTTCTGGCGCAATGTATGCGTGTCCGTCAATATTGTCCAAGCAAGCAAAGCCCTCTTCACATGACAGGGGTGGGCTTCCCCCCGATACACAGTTTCCGTGTATTTGACGTTCAACAGAATGGCGACAAGTCTTTGTGAGGGATGCACAGGATTTTATCACCCTTGATTGATCCGTTTATGTTAACTAGGAATATGCCCTCATTTCCCTTTCGGATCTTTCCTCTGGGATTCTACTGTTGACCACATTCAGTTTCTCTGCTGTTGGAATACAAACTTATGAAGGTCGTCAATATCCGAATCATAATCTGCAAACGAAATTTGCGCTACCTCCAGCTTTGGGGCATTGTTCATCACGGGATATGAACCAGAGGACCATAGCAAAGGACACTAACTTAATCATGTTTCTTTCTACCAGTCAACATCAGGACTTAATTACGCATAATCCCCTAAAGCATCCACAACATCATCAACACAATTTTCCCTCAGGTTCTATGACCAATTTTGGAATATACTTGCACAAGTTCTGCCTGATGGCGCCCTAGTGGTTAGATCATTCGCCTCCTGGGTTCAATCCCAAGCCATGTGAGATTTGTTGTAATCAAAGCGGCGTCTGAATATGTGTTCTTCAATTGTTTACTTTCTCTACACGTACTATGTACATATTGTATAGAGAAAGTATTGCATGCCACCCAAAAATTCGATACTGAGATTTCACGGAAACACATATTGTTGGTCCTCTGACAGCATAGCTCAAAAACAAAAAGACGTTAAATACAAAATTCGGAAATTTTTTCGAAAATTTTGATTTTACGAAAAATGGCTATAACTATTTTGATTAAGATATCGTATATTAAAGATATTTACTTGACAAATAAAATGTACATCATGAATTTTCTGGGAATAGCCACTAAAGACATCTTTATTCTGGATGGATTTTACGGAATTTTGCATAACTGCTAAACCGTAAGAGATGGACAAAAACTTATAATACAAAAAATGTAGAGCATGTTAAAACACAGAATTTATGTAATATACAATTTTTTCATGGAGTTGATCGTTTTTGAGATACTCCGTGTTTTTGGTTTAAGCATTTGAAAATGTATACTTCTCTGATACAGGAATTTGTCAACTCCCGTCCATATAAACAAAGGATCTTCAGTCACATAGCAACCAGCTTTTGACTATCACTTTTTAACAATAATTTATTACAGAGATGTAGAGTAAGTCATGTGAATGGAACATATCAATTTTTATAGTGCTTAACGCCCGCTTTTACTACTATGGGTCCGTAGGAGATGACACTGATGGAATGAGGATGAAGCACCGGTGGAATGTGATGGCGAGGAAAATCGGAGAACCCGGAGAAAAGCCGCCTCTGCGCCGATTTGTCCTACAGGCGGTCGCCTGGGATCAATATGAAGGTGAGCAATGGAGAACATAATTATGCAGCACTTGGCCGGAGAACCTGAAGAAAATCATCAAAGACGCCGCTTCGACCACAACAAACACATGCGATTCCTTGGAATAGAATCCAGGCCGCCTTGGTGAGAGGCGAGTCGTCTAACCACTTGAGAGAATGATTGGCTGGAGAACCTGAAGAAAATCATCGCAGACGCCGCTTCGACCACAACAAACACATGCGATTCCTTGGAATAGAATCCAGGCCGCCTTGGTGAGAGGCGAGTAGTCTAACCACTTGAGAGAATGATTGGCTGGAGAACCTGAAGAAAATCATCGCAGACGCCGCTTCGACCACAACAAACACATGCGATTCCTTGGAATAGAATCCAGGCCGCCTTGGTGAGAGGCGAGTCGTCTAACCACTTTGCCTTGGTTTTTCTTCCGCCACTCATTCCACCAATTACTGCATCATCTTCTTCCCTGTATTCCATTTCAACGTTATTTCATATTATCCACTTTATTCACTTTCATACGAGACATAGTGCCGCACCGTGGCCGAAAGTTTAGACCCCTCGCCTCTCACCAAGGCAGCCTGGATTCGATCCCAAGGAAGTGCATGTAAGATTTGCTGTGGGTTTCTCCAGGTGCTCCGGTTTCCCCCGCCACTCATTCGAACATTTGCTGCATACCAACTTTCCTGTCATCTTTTCACCGTTATTTCATAGTATCCACTGGCTCACTTTCATACGAGACATCAGGCCGCGCGGTGGCTCAATAGTTAGACACTTGACTCTCAACAGACGGGCTGATCCCACCTAAAAAAAAAATATCCATTCACATGAGTTTCTCTACATCTGTGCAAGAAAGTATTGCTAGAGAGTTTATTCTTCTATTTACTTCAAGCTAATCCAGATAATATTAGCAGAAATAGTCTTATTACTGGCTTCTTGTAAGTAGGAGCGAAATAAGGGAGTACCATAGGTTAAAGTGATAGTCAATAGTTGTTTGCTATGTGACTGAAGATTCTTTGTTAGTATGGACACGATTTGACAAACTCCCGTATGAGAAAAGTATAAGTTCTTTAAAGCTGAAACAAATAATAAGAAATATCTCAAAAACAATTAACTGCACGAAAAAATGTGTATAACATAAATTGAGTGTTTTATCGTGATCTACATTTCTTGTGAAGTAAGTTTTTGTTTATCGCTTACGGTTTACCTGTTATGCAAAATTTAGTAAGAGTCATCCGGAATAAAGAAGTCTTTTGAGGATATTCTCAGAAAAGCCTAGATATACAATTTATTTGGCATGTAAATCTCTTAAAGATAAGAGAAGTTAATCAAAATCATTAGAGCCATATTTAAGAAAATAAAAAGTTTCAAAAAAAAGCTCCATGTAAAGGGTAGTTTGGAGTTGGGGGATTTTCTTGAAAATATTCGTGTCGCATCCAAAAGAGCGTTAAATACCTAATACCTAAATTCCGGTCTTTTCGTTTTTGAACTATGCTGCTCATAAAAACACACACACACGGACATTTTTCTAAAAATGCTTCTATTGGATTCAGGGGTTCTCAAACTATACATTTCCAGTGAAATCTCGGTATCGAATTTTTAGGTGCATTTCAATACCTTCTCTATACACTATGTACATAGTAAATATAGAGAAAGTAAAAAGATCACTGCACTGCGACAGGAATAAGTCCTCACGTCTATAATTCCAGGATGGTACTGAGAAAGAAAGAATGAAAGAACACGTTCTGCTCAGCTAAAACCAGCAGAGACAATTCCGCATTTACATGGATATATTCCGCATTAAAGTTGGAAATTACGATTATATCTAGATTCCTCAAAAATAAACATTTTATAGCATATAACCTATAGGTGAGTTCCGCAAATGTTAAACTGGAAATTTGAAGATTTAACAAATTTTCCTTACAACTTGGTCCTAGACCCAGTGAGATGGCAGTGGTGTAGCGTGTGATAATTTAGGAGGTCTTGGAGCCCTTTAGACTTTAATAAGTTTAAATTAATACAGTTAAAACAAATAACTTTTCAATGAATATTTTATTTAATTTAAGAATGTTAACATTTAGTTATTGTTTATTAAGGATTTTTAATTTTGTATTTAACTTGATCGACTTCCATCGGAGAAGACATAACGACCATTGGTTGTTTCGTAGTTTCCTAGGATGGTTTCTAGCGTCTAACCTCCTCATTTTCACTTTCTCCACACATTCTATGTACTGGTGTTTAGAGAAGGTATTGTATTGCACCCAAAAATTTGATACCGCAATTTCATCGGAAATATGCATTTTGAGACCCCAGAATCCAAAAAAAAAAAAACATTTTTAGAAAAAGGTCCGTGTGTGTCAGTCTACGAGCAGCCTGGCTCAGAAACAAAAAGTCCGTTAAATACCAAACTTAATAATTAAGTTCAATATCTTCCAAGGATGCAAAACGAATATTTTCAAGGAATTTCCCCCACCCACAACTATGCTTTACATGTAAAGCTTATCGTAAAATGTTAGTTTCATAAAAAATGGCTAACGATTTTGGCCAAAAAAATATCGTATATTAAGGATATTGACATGAAAAGTAAAATATTAATTTTAAATTTTCTGGAAATAGCCTCTGAAGAAACCTTTATTCTGGACGAATTCTACGGAATTTTGCATAACTGTTAAACCGCACGAGATAGACAAAAACTTGCTTAAAAATATGTATAGCTCGTTAAAACACACATTTTATGCTATATACATATCTTTCGTGCAACTAGTTTTACTTTCTCCATACGCACTATGTACATAGTGTATAGAGAATGTATTGCACTCCACCCAAAAATTCGATACCGAGATTTCACCGGAAATATATGTTTTACGGTCCCCAATATCCAAAAAAAGCATTTTCACAAAAAGGTCCGTGTGTTTGTGTGTGTGTGTGTGTGTGTGTGGGTCCGTGTGTCTGTGAACACGATAACTCAAAAACGAAAAGTCGGTAAAATACCAAACTTGGTATTTAAGTTAAGTATCTTCCAGGGATGCGACACGAAGATTTTTAGAAAAATCCCCCAACCCCCAACTACTCTTTACATGGAACTTTTTTCGAAAATTTTGTTCTCACAAATGGCTCTAATGATTTTGATTAAAATTTCGTATATTAAACATATTTACCTGACAAATAAAATATATATCTTGAATTTTCTGGGAATAGCCTCTGAAGAGTAGTTTATTCTGGATGAATTTTACTAAATTTTGAATAATTGCTAAACCGTAAGAGATGGACCAAAACTTACTTCACAAAAAATGTAGAGCAAATTAAACCACCCACTTTATGTTATATACATTTTTTTCGTGGAGTTCGTCGTTTTTGTGACATTCCTTATTTTTGGTTTCTGCTATGAAAAACATATACTTTCCTCATACAGGAACTTGTCAACTCCTATCCATATAAACAAAGGAACTTCATTGACATAGCAACCAGCTTTTGACTATCACTTTAACCTACGGTTGTCCTTTATTTCGCTTCTACTTACAAGGAAGCGAGTAATTAGACTATTTCTGCTATTTTTTTCTGATTAGCATAAGGTAAATAGAAGTATAAGCTTTGTAAGAATTATTTGATGCAGGGATATGGAGAAAGTCATGTGAATGGTACACATCAGACTTTTTTCTATTTGTTTCAGGTTTAAAATACTTAAACTTCTATCATACAGGAATTTGTCAACTCCTGTCCATACCTACAAGGTAAATTTAATCACATCACCAACTTTTAAAAGATTTGATGGTCGCTTTAGTCTAGAATATATCCTTATTTTCCTTCTACTTATAAGGAAGCAAGTAATAACACAGTTTGTGTTACTTTTCCTCAATTAACATGAAATAAATAGAAGAATAAGCTTTTTAACAATAATTTGTTGAAGAGATGTAGAGAAAGTCATGTGAGTGGAGCATATCAGGTTATTATTTCTTTTTTCGCGTTTTAGTTGTACTTCGAGGCAATGAAGTACCAATAGCTGTGGGATATATGGCGAAGATGCTTCCTTTATTTGTAATCTGTGTATTTTATCTCTATGGTAATCTTTTTATGGAGGAAGTTCTAATAAAAAAAATCCTAATGTGTTCCATTCACGTAGCTTTCTGTACCTCTCTGCAACACATTGTTGTTAAAAAACTTATTCTTCTATTTACTTCATGCTAATCCAGAAAATATTAGCAGAAATAGTCTTATTACTGGCTTCTTGTAAGTAGAAGCGAAATAAGGGAGTACCATAGGTTAAAGTGACAGCCAAAAGCTGGTTGCTATGTGACTGATGTTCCTTTGTTTGTATGGACAGGAGTTGACAAATTCCTGTATGAGAAAAGTATAAGTTTTTCAAAGCTGAAACAAAAACAAAGGGATATCTTATAAACGATTAACTCCACGAAAAAAATGTATTTAAAATAAATAGTGTGTTTTAACGTGCTTTACATTTTTTGTGTGGCAGGCTTTTGTCCATCTTTTGCAACTTAGCAGTTATGCAAAATTCCGTAAAATTCATCCAGAATAAAGTAATCTTCATAGGCTATTCCCAAAAAATTTAAAATATATACGTTTTATTTGCCAGGTAAATATCCTTAATATACATCATTTTAATTAAAATCGTTAGAGCAATTTTTGTGAAAACCAAAATTTTGAAAAAGAATTCATATAAAGTGTAGTTCTAGTTGGTGGGATTTTTTCGATAATATTTGTGTTTCATCCTAGGAAGATACCAAACTTAAATGCCAAGTTTGGTATTTAACAGTCTTTTCGTATTTGAGCTATGCTGTCCCTAGGCACACCCATACTTTATTCTGGATGAATTTTACGTAATTTTGTGTAACTGGTAGGCCGTAAGGGACAGACAAAAACTTACCAATCAAAAAATGTAGAGCACATTAAAACACACAATTTATGTTATATACATTTTTTCGTGGACTTGATTGTTTTTTTATATACTACTTGTTTTTTGATTCAGCCTTGAAAAACTTATATTTTTCTCATACAGGAATTTGTAAACTCCTGTCTTTACAAACAAAAGAACATCAGTCACATAGCAACCAGCTTTTTGACTATCACTTTAACCTAAGTATTCATTTTTTTCGCTTCTTCTTACAAGGAAGCAAGTAATAAGTCTATTTCTGTTAATTTTTTCTCACTTAGCATGAATTAGATAGAAGCATAAGCTTTTTAACAAACATTTGTTGCAGATATGGAGAGAAGGTCATGTGAATGGAACACATCAGATTTTATTTTGATACGAAATTACTTAACATTATGACAATAAAGGAGATTATTAATACAATTAAAGATATAGAAGTTAAATTTTGAATTATTTATTCTGAATATTATGTATTTTTTGACCTAAATACTATAATATTTTCATATTTCATATATTTTATTCGCAATGATACAGTTTAGTGTTCAAAATATTATTTGAATTTAATTCTACGTGCTTTTTTTATGCTTTGTTTCTAATAAAATACATACAAATTCTTTTAATGCATATAATCACATTTGCAACTGAATGGTTTTATGTTAATTACAAAACAATGTTTTGAAACGGAGAGAAACCATGATTCAGGTCAGGTCCTCGGCAGTAAAGAAACTGCAGTCACTTCTATTGAAGTCCGCGGCCGTCGACGCCTCTCGGTTTCGCATGAACGCAAAGGCTGCTGGCATTTAGGGTGCCAGTCATGGAACAACCAAAGGGTTGGATATCCCATTAGCATTTTATTGCACACGTTCCAACCTCACACACACACACACGAACGTTCCCTTATATTAAGGCCCATGCCTCCGCCTACTGCTCGATATCATTCGATCCTCGAGATAAGCAGAGAAGCGAGACCGAATGCCTAAAGCGCAGGCAATTAAAGCGTACAGCACACGACATCGTATATAGTCCAATTTCCTACTTATTGTACAATATTGGTTAGAAATGAAGACTTTCTTCTCTCTTTGTATTGTTTCTAATCATCGTTAGAATTTATCTGCTATACAGAGCGTTAGAGTAGAAGATGTATACACATTTTCAATGTTTACTTTCTCTACACGTTCTATGTACATAGTGTACAGAAAAGGTATTGTATTACACCTAAAATGTCGATACATAGATTAAACTATAAATCCAATATTTAGGATCTATGTATAAAAAATCTAATGTGTTCCATTCACATCACTTTCCTATAAGAAATTGTTAAAAAAGCTTATGCTTCTAGTTACTTCCTGCTAATTGAGAAAAATTAGCAGAAATAGCCTTATTACTTGCTTCCCTGCAAGTAGAAGTGAAATAGGTAATAGTTAAAAGTTGGTTGCTATGTGACTGAAGTTCCTTTGTTTGATGCAAAAGAGTTGACAAATTCCTGTATGAGAAAAGTATAAGTTTTTTAAAGCTGAAAAAAATAACCAGGAATATCTCAAAAACGTTTATCTCCCTAAAGAAATGTATATAACGTAAATTGTGTGTTTTATCGTGGTCTACATTTTTTATGTAGCATGGTTTTGTTTATTTCTTACGGTTTACCAGTCTTGTAAATTTAGTAAAAATCATCCAGATTAAAGAGGTCTTTAGAGGGCATGTAAGTATCTTAAATATAGGAGAACTTAATCAAAATAGTTAGCTATTTTTGAGGAAATAAAAATATTCGAAATTGTCGCATCCTTGAAAGATACCAAACTTATACCAAATTTAGTACTCCTCTGGCAACACAGGCAATGACACTGATGATACATGAAAATGGAGCTCCGGTGGAATGTAATGGCGGGGTAATCGCTTGGAATCGAACCCGGGCCGTCTAGGTGAGAGGAGAATGGTCTGACCACTCGGTCACGGCGCGGCCGTATAGACAAACAGACTGACAGACAGACACACACACATACACACGGACCTTTTTCCAAAATTACTTCTTTTGAATTAAGTGGCACCCAAAACATATATTTCCGTTAAAATATTGGTATAGGATTTTTGGGTGAAACACAATACCTTCTCTATACACTATGTGCAGAGTACTTCTACAGAAAATAAAATCTGATGTGATCCATTTACATGACTTTCTCTACATCTCTGCAACAAATTATTGTTAAAAAGCTTATGCTTCTATTTACTTCATGCTAATCGAGGAAAAATTAGCAGAAATAGCCTTATTACTTGCTTCCTTGTAAGTAGAAGCGAAATAAGGGAGTACCATAGGTTAAAGTGAAAGCCAAAAGCTGGTTGCTAGGTGACTGAAGTTCCTTTGTTTGTATGGACAGGAGTTGACAAATTCCTGTATGAGAAAAGTATAAGTTTTTTAAAGCTAAAAACAATAGCAAGGAACATCTAAAAAACGTTCAACTCCCTAAAGAAATGTATATAACGTAAATTGTGTGTCTTATCGTGGTCTACATTTTTGTGTATCTCTATCTCTTATGGTTTACAGTTGTGCAAAATTCAATAAAAATCATGCAGATTAAAGAGATCTTTGTAAATAAAGTTTTGTGTTGATAACTTTCGCTATTATTTAGTTTATGTCAAATCGTCTGACACTTTCTCGATGGTCCTCTTACAATGTATGTAGTAATCAGAAAGGTATTCTACCCAGAATTTAATACCAAGGTTTCGCCGGAAATTCATATTATGAGGTCAACTGTATTCCAAAAAAAGCATTTTACTTTGTAACACCTACATTGTACATAGGTTGTAGCAGTTATTTCGGCATCACGTTGGTCTTTTTGGTAGTGTTTAACGCCCGCTTTAACTATTTATGGCACCGCAGGCGGTGACACTGATAATACATGAATGAAGATGGAGCACCGGTGGAATGCGATGGCGGGGGAAACCGGAGAAAACCCGCCCCAGCTACGCTTTGTCCACCACAAATCTCACATGCGGTCACTTGGGATTGAACCCGGGCCGTCTAGGTGAGAGGCGAGCCGTCTAACCACTCGGCCACGGCGCGGCCCCGTCACGTTGGTGCGCCAATATGTCGCGGTTGGTCTTGTACACCAATATGGCACTATCAGGTGAGTCTACTTGGAGTTTGTCAAGGGTTAATGCTCGTGAAATTCTCTACATTAAGCGATTACGTACCTTGCAGATTCCATTTGTTGCACTGGCTATGCTCGATCTTGTACACCATGAGTTGTGTGTTGCTCAGGGAGAATAACAAGAGTTTGTAACACGTAGTAGATTCAAATAAAAGAGAAATTTCACTGATGACTTCTTTTATTAATTATCTATCTGTTGCTGGTTTGAGGCACTAACCCTCCGAGCGACTCCCGACATAAACGGTCACGAACTTGATGACATAAGCTTTATAAGTGCTCCACTCATATTGAGTTCTTAAGATTTACAACTGTCACCGAAACCGTAATTTTCACAACATGTACGGTAATAGTTGCCCGTCAAATTAACTTTTACTATACACTCACAATTAATGCGTATTTCTTGCTATTCATCGCCGTCAGATTTCTTATAACAAGCCGATTTCTTACACTGGGTCTTTCTTATACTGCTTGCCACGTGAATTCTTACATTGTGGATCGTGTCACATTTCTTACACTGTCCTTCGATCATTTATATCATTTATATACCAAAAGATCCTAATATTGCCCTCCTTTTTGATTGGCTGGAAACAGGCGCGTAAAGTAGCGTTGTCATGTGACATTTTTCTACAATGAGAAATTCCCTCTATCCAGATTATAAGGGAAGGAACCTTCCTTCCTCCCAGGGGTTGTTACTTGTGTCCCTGATGCTCTAAAATTCTTGTTATTTTTAACAAAGCAAGTAGCTTTGAAGAATACAAAGCGAGCTTATACACCCTAAGGTTCTGCGTTCTACTGAAGCAGATATTTCTTACATTAAATATGTACAAACTAATGATTGAACTAGTAATATACGCGCCATACTAATATACTGTCGCAAGGTAAAGAAAGTATTACACTCTACACAAAAAGTCGATATCGACTACAGGATCTACTGTAAAATAATCTGATGTATTCCATTCACATGACTTTCTGTACATCTCTGCAACAAATTATTGTTAAAAATCTTATGCTTCTCTTTACTTCATACTAAGTGAGAAAAATTAGCAGAAACAGCCTTATTACTTGCTCCCTTGTAAGTATAAGGGAAATAAGGGAGTAGCACAGACTTAAGTATTAGACAAAAGCTGGTTGCTATGTGACTAAAATACCTTTGTCTGTATAGACATGAATCGACAAATTCCCATATGCGAACCGTATAAGTTTTTTAAAGTTGAAACCAATAACAAAGAATGTGTCAAAAGCGATCCATTCCATGAAGAAAAAAAAATCTGATGTGCTTCGTTTACATGACTTTCTCTACATCTCTGCAACAAATTATATCCATATGCTTTTATTTAATTCATGCTGATTGAGAAAAATTAGCAAAAATACTCTTACTACTTGCTTCCTTGTAAGTAGAAGCGAAATAAGAGAATGCAATAGGTTAAAGTGATAGTCAAAAGCTGGTTTCTATGTGACTGAAGTTCCATTGTTTGTATGGACACGAGTTGACAAATTTCTGTATGAGAAAAGTATACGTTTTTTTTATGTGAAAAACGACAAACTCCGCGAAAGAAATGTATATAGCGTAAATAGTGTTTTTTATCGTGGTCTAGATTTTTGTGTGGTAAGTTTTTGTGTGTTTCTTACGATTTACCAGTCATTTATCAGTAAAATTTAGTAAAAATCATCCAGAATGAAGAGGTCTTTAGAGGTTGTTCTCAGAAAATCCAAGATACACATTTTATTGGCAATGTAAGTATTTTAATAATAAGAGATGGAACATATCAGATTTTTGAGTTATGCTATCCATAATACACACTAACAGAGATGCTTGCGGGTCTTTTTATTTCATGCATAGTAAGTGTAAAGAAAGCGAAAAAATGGATGGAGATAAAAGCCGTAAAATGTAAATAAAATCTAATTGTTTCCTCGTATTCATCATTAGCGTTGTCAGTTTGATTTGTAAAAAGTGTGCAAACTCGCGATTTACTCTGAAACACATTTTACTTTCTCTCTCGCATATGCATGATACTAAACGTAAGAACCTTTTCTATAAATGTAATCTTTTTATTCAGGTGCACTCAAAAGTTTTATTGACATTAAAATCTGGGTATCGAATTTCTAGGTAAAATGCAATACCTTTTCTACTTACAATGTACCTAGAGAAAATAAAAATGTATACAACAAAATTATGTGTTTTAAAGAGAAATCCCTTTATATGTACACATTTTTGGTTTACCCGCTATGCAATGAAGAGCACTTCAAAGAATTCTCTCAAGTAATTCAGGTCATATCTTTTATTTGCCAGTTAAAACATTTACAATGTGCGGTATCTTATTCAAAATGTAAGAGGTATTTTTGAGAAAATCGAACATTTTGAGAATGTTCCATGTAAAGAGTAGTTTGCGATCTTCTAAGGATACGACACAAAGACTTTCAAGAAAATCCCCCCACCCCAACTACCCTTTAAATGGAACTTTCTCGAAAATGTTAATTTCCTCTAAAATAGCTCTAACGATTTTGAATAAAATATCGCATATTAAAGATATTTAGCTAACAAATAGAATGTATATCCTGAACTTTCAGGGAATAGCCTCTGAAGACTGCTGTATTCTGGATGAATTTTACGAAAGTTTGCATAACTGCTAAACTGTAAGAGATAGACAAAAACGTACCACACAAAAAATGTAGAACACGTTAAAACACACAATTTATGTTATATCGTTGATCGTTTTTAAGATATTCCTTGCTTTTGGTTTTAGTTTAGAAAAACTTGTACTTTTCTCATATAGGAATTTGTCAACTCCTGTGTATATACAAACAGATCACATAGGAACCAACTTTTGACTATCACTTTAGCCTAATGTACTCCCTTATTTCGCTTCTACTTACAACGAAGCATAAACTTTTTAATAATATTTTAGTAGAAATGTAGAGAATGTCATGTGAATGGAACACATCAGATTTTTAACATTTTTAGCGCACAATAAATAAATAATTTTCAAGTTTAGCACCTAAAACCCGAGCGCTAGTTATCATCATGAACCAACAAAATGTGCAGCTGCCTTCTGTGTTTTAATTCACTTTCATTATTCTGTTGATAAAAGCGAAGACGTCTATAGATTGTTGCTTCTAAGGACCGTCACAAGAAGCACCTCAAGTCTGCTTTAGATTCTGTTTGCACTTTGCTGTGAAAATAAAATAAAAATGCTCTCTCACCTGAACGTTCTGTAATTGCTGAAAAGTTTCTCTTTGCTCCCTTGCTTAGCATAGCTACACGTTCCAAAGGATGAGGGACAGACACCCCTCAATCCTTAATTACTTATTCAAGTCCCGCCCATTTGCTGTCCTTTTCTCTTCCTTGCTTTTCTCCAGCTGTCTCTCATTGCCCGAATTACTTATTCTAGTCCAACCCGTTCTGTGTCCTTCCAACCCCTAGAACGAAACTTCCCTAGCACATGGTAAAACAAGGGATTCATAATTACTGTATAGTGCAAACTTTAACTCATTTTAATTTAATTAATTTGCAAGGAAATTTTCATCCCAACACATTGTGGCGCATAGTGCATTAACTCTTGTCTGCTAAAATCAAATTATTGTTCAGGTAATATTTTTGCAATAAAACCGTATATATTTTTAAATAAAAAAGAGAATAATCATTGCAACTCCTGTCAAATGTAACCCCGTAGACCTCCAAGTGTGCCACTACACCGATTATTTTACTTGGGCCCTCCCCACCCTTTACCACAGGTACATTTGACGGCAGTCGCTGAAACTAGAATTCGCCCATGTTTTGTTTTGATCAGTCCTCTTAGCATTGCACTAACGATCCCGGCTATTCTAGTTCTTTGCTGGATCTTTCTCTACCTCGCTTTTCTCACTATCTAGCCCATCCCGTTCGTGTCCTTGAGACCCCTAGAACGAAACTTCCGAAGCACATGTTAAAACAATAATTCATTCATAATTAAAGTTTAGTGTAAACTATAACTCACTGAAAATTAATTAGTTTGCGAGCAAATTTTCATCTCAATACATTGTGGCACAAGGTGCGTTAACTCTTGTCTGCTAAGAAATCAAAGTATCGATGACTGCGCCACCAGATATAAATTAATCTTTTGTTGCAAAGTTAGCTGTCTTGTTTTAAAAACCTTAAGTAATATTTATGCAATAAAAAGCGTAGTAAGTTTTAAATAAAAATCTGATGTGTTCCATTCACATGACTTTCTCTATATCACTGCAACAAATTATTCTATTTACTTCATCTAATGGAGCAAAAAATAGTCTCCTTACTTGCTTCCTTGTTAGAAGAAGCGAAATAATGGAGTACCATAAGTTAAAGTGATAGTCAAAAGCTGGTTGCTCTGCGACTGAAGTTCCTTTTTTTGTATGGACACGAGTTCACAAAGTCCTGCATGAGAAAAGTATAGGTTTTTATAGCTGAAACCAAAAACAAGGAATATCAACAATCAACTCCACGAAAAAAATGTATATAACATAAATTGTGTGTTTTAAGGTGCTCTACATTTGTTGTGTGTTAAGTTTTTGACCTTCTCTTACGGTTTAGTAGTTATGCAAAATTCCGTAAAATTGACCAAGAATAAAGTAGCCTTCAGAGGCTATTCCCAGAAAATTCAAAATATACATTTTATTTATCAGATAAATATCTTTAATATACAATATTTTAATCAAAATCGTTAGAGCCATTTTTTAGAAAATCAAAATTTTCGAAAATTATTTCATGTAAAGGGTAGTTTGGAGTGGGGGAATTTTCTTGAAAATCTTCGTGTCGCATCCTTGGAAGATACCTAACTTAAATACCAAATTTGGTTTTAAACGGTCTTTTCATTTTTCAGATACGCTGCCCACAGATACACGCACACACACAGACACACACGAACATTTTTCTAAAAATACTTTTTTTTGGTTTCAGGGGCTCTCAAAACATATATTTCCGTTGAAATCTCGGTGTCTAATTTTTGGGTGCAATACAATACCTTCTCGATACACTATGTATATAGTACGTGTAGAGAAAGTTAACATATCGCATTATCAACGGCAAAACCTTGGTTTTTAAAACTGTTTCTCCCTAGAATAATATGGAGCTTGTGTTGAAGTTCTTCTAAAGAGATTTGGGACATTTCTTATCCCGCCAACAATTCAGAACCCGCGTGAAACGTTGAATAGTCCAAACACGATTTGCCTTGAATACATCACCGTAAGGTAAGCAATGCTGGATTGGTAGGCTGATGTATATCCCCCTGAGGGTAGAGGGGGAAAACCACCTGGACAAACAACCCCAAACCGCTTGGTGTGCGAAGCTGACGTGACATTGCAAATGTGCGTTTAATACTTAGCCTTTTAAATGTAAATTTGTACAAAGGATTTGCTCTTTAACTGTGACAGTAGGTACATAAATATCAGAATTTGATGTGGCTTGGCAAACTTGAGGCGCCAACATCGCCACCAACACTAGCAATGCGATTATCGCCGCCTTAGGCGACTAGTCGGTCTGGGTGGCTCAATGTGTTAGCGCTTGCGTTTTGATCCCAAGACTTGGATTCAAACCCGGTCCAGATACATGTATAACCTCGGTGTGTGTTGTTCAGTTGTTTAGGCGCTGGGCTTTTGAACCCAAGACCTGGATTCAAACCCGGACAAGACACTGACATTATGTCGGTCTGTGTTGCTCAATTGTTTAGGCGCTGGTCTTTTGATCCCAATACCTGGATTCAAACCCGGACAAGATACTGACATTATGTCGGTCTGTGTTGCTCAATTGTTTAGGCGCTGGTCTTTTGATCCCAATACCTGGATTCAAACCCGGACAGGATACTGATATTATGTCAGTCTGTGTTGTTCAATTGTTTAGGCGCTGGTCTTTTGATCCCAATACCTGGATTCAAACCCGGACAGGATACTGATATTATGTCAGTCTGTGTTACTCAATTGTTTAGGCGCTGGTCTTTTGATCCCAATACCTGGATTCAAACCCGGACAAGATACTGGTATTATGTCAGTCTAGGTGGCTCAGTTTATTAGGCAACTAGGATTTTTACCTCAAGGTCCGGATTCAAACCCGATTCAGATACTGACGTGTGAATTAATATTTACGGGGTGATTTCCGGCACACCGGAGACGTTGATATGATCTTTGGCAGTAAACAATGTCGTTAACAAACAAAATGATTTAATTGAATCATATATTGATACACCACCACCAGCAGTGCCATTAGCAATACCGTTATAGAAAACGCAGATGAGTCAGAAAATAATAGGTAACTTTGTTTATATCGAAAAAATATTATGTGTTCCATTCACATGACTTTCTCTACATCTCTGCAACAAAATATTGTTAAAAAGCTTATACTTCTATTTACTTCATGCTAATCGAGAAAAAATTAGCAGAAATAGTCTAATTACTTGCTTCCTTGTAAGTAGAAGCGAAATAAAGAAATAACATAGGTTAAAATGATAGTCACTGTGACTGAAGTTTCCTTGTTTGACAAATTCCTGTATCAGAAAAGTAACATTTTTCAAAGCTGAAACCAAAAACAAGGAATATCTCAAAAACGATCAACTCCTCGAACAAAATTGTATATACCATAAATTGATGTTTTAGTCTGCTCTACATATTTGTGTAGTAAGTTTTTCTCCGTCTGTTAACGCAAAATTCCGTAAAATTCTTTCAGAATAATGTAGTCTTTAGAGGTTATTTCGCAGAGAATTCAAGATATACGTTTTATTTTCGGTGTAAATGTCTTTAATATACGGTACTTAAATCAAAATTGTTAAACCTAATTTTGAGAAAATTAAAATTTTCGAAAATGTTTCCTGTAAATGTTGGTTTGGGGTGGGGGGATTTTCCTCAAAACCTTCATGTCACATCCTTGAAAGATATTAAACTTAAATACAAATTTTGAGGTTTTATAGACTTTTCGTTTTTGGGTTATCGTATTCACAAACACACGGATCTTTTTCTAAAAATGCTTTTTTGGTTACATGGGACCCTAAAACGCCTATTTCCGGTGAAATCTCGGTATCGAGTTTTTGGGTGGAATGCAATACCTTCTCTGTATACTACTTACATTCTACGTGTAGAGAGAGTAAAAATCAAATCTACTCCATTCACATTATTTTCTTTACATTACGTAACAAGCTATCCTTACAAAAATCTCAGATCCTATCTGGTTCAAGCTAGTCGAGAAAAAGTTACCAGAAATGGTGTTACGACTTTGAGAAATGCAGTTTTCTTTGCATGGTCAGGAGTAAAACAAAAGAAAAGGAATGGCAAATTCCGGTTTGAGAAAACCTGAAGTATTTTAATATTTGAAGAATAACAAGAAATAAATTGACTGCCTCCGTGGTCAAGCGGTCAGCAACCTAAATTTTCACCCGGAGGTTGCGGGTTCGATTCCTGGCTGGGACAAATAATTATTCCCTATCTCCCATAGAGTCTGAAGTATGAATGTGCAGTGTGTAGTACAGATTAGCCTAATGTTCTAAAGCTACAATAATAGAGTTTTTCACAAGTCAAAGCCCCCATGATGTTCCATTCACACGTCTTTCTCTACAAACTCGCAACAAATTATTGCTAAAAAGCTTATGCTTCTATTTACTTCATACTAATCTAGAAAAAATTAGCAGAAATAGTCTTATTCCTTGATACCTTGTAAGTGGAAGTGAAATAAGGAAGTACCATAGGTTAAAGTGATAGTCAAAAGCTGGTTGCTATGTGACTGAAGATTCTTTGTTTGTATGGTCCAGAGTTGACAAATCCCTGTATGAAAAAGGTATAAGTGTTTTAAAGCTGACACCAAAATCAAGGAGTATCTAAAGAACGATCAATTCCACGAAAAAATGCATATAACATAAATTGTATGTTTTAATGTGCTCTACATTTTTTGTTTGGTAAGTTTTTGTCTATCTCCTACGGTTTAGGAGTTATACAAAATTCCGTAAAGTTCATTCGCAATAAATTAGTCTGCAGAAGCTATTTCCAGAAAAGTCAAGATATACGTATTATTTGTCAGCAAAATATCTTGAATATAGAATATTTTAATTAAAAACGTTTCAGCCATTGTTGAGAAAATTAAAATTTTCGAAAAAAGTTCCATGTGAAGAGGATGGAGGGATATTCTTGAAAATCTTCGTGTCGCATCCTTGTAAGACACCAAACTTAAATATCAATTTTGGTATTTAACGGTGTTTCATTTTTGAGCTATCCTTTCCACAGACAGACAGACACACACGCCGGCACACTCACGGACCTTTTTCCAAAAAAATTTTTTTTTTTAATTCAGGTGAACCCAAAACATGTATTTCCAGTGAAATCTTGGTATCGAATCTTTGGGTGGAATGCAATACCTTCGCTATACACTATGTACATAGTACGTGTAGGGAAAGTAAAAATACGAGTTATATATAACAAGACAATTCAACAAAATAGACAATTAATAATTTACAATATATGTCTGCTGATTTAAAATACCGAACGTCAGACGTGACAACATTTCAAAGAAATGAACATCAGCTGCGATAAGATGTTTGGACAACATCGCTCCAGTCAGAAGGTCAATATTGGTGGAAATTGCCTAATCTCGGTCATTATATTTGCGGTTTAATTGTTGAGCTGAATTATCATTGCGATTTGCTTGTTTGCTTGACCAGGAGTATAACAAAAGAAAAACGGACTTTCCTGTATTTTAAAATCGAAACCAATAACGACGAACATTCTGGAAATTGTCAACTCTACAGCATAAATGCATATGATATTTTGTATGTTTTAACCAGATTTACATTTGTAATGTACTAAGTTTTTGTATATGGCTTACGGTTAAGTATTGATTCAAAATTCAGAAAAATGTGTGCAGAACAAACAGGTCTTCAGAGCCTATTCCCAGCTATAGATTTTATTTACAATGTAAATATATTTAATATTGCAGATTTTAATCAAAATCTTTAGAGCCATTCTAAGAAAATCAAAATTTCCAAAAAAAAAAAAAAAAAAAAAAAAAAAAATCCATGTTAAGGCTAATTGGGGATGGGGGAATTTCCTTGAAAATCTTCATGTTGTATCTTTGTAAATTACTAAACTTAAACATCAAGTTTGGTGTTTAATGGACTTTTCGTTTTTGAGCTATGCTGCCTGCAGACATACACACACACGGTCATGTTTCTTAAAATGCTATTTTTTTTATTCAGGGGGGCCCCAAAACATGTATTTCTGGTGATAGATATTTCTGTATTGAATATTTGAGAAAATATAATATATTCTCTATACACTATGTACATAGTACGTGTAGCGAAAATAAAAATATAAATGCTAAAATTTAATCGTCCGAATATTGCAAAAAAATTCCAATTATTACTAAACACTCAAATATCATCTCATTTCTTGCAGTACTCATTAGAAACACTTCCAGCGAAAGAGTTTATCACAACATTTCGTATTTTACCAACCACACAAAACCACTTAGCCACTTAGCCACTAACTAAATTGGTAGCATGTGTAAACGCGTGCATGCATGACTGCGAGGGAGTCATTCTATGACCAGGGCAAAGAGGAACAAAAAGAGGGTTGTTACAGGCGCGGCAGAATTGTTGTTTTGAGTGCGGTTGTTTATACATCGTGTTAACGGGCATGGGTTGGGAACATCCCCGTCGTTTTCATATTTGCCCTGTAACAGCAGATGACTTCGGCATTTTCTGCTCCAGCGCTAGCATGTGTGAATCAAGCCTGGTGGGGTACCTTGCCGGTCTGCTATTGCAGATAAGCGAGGTAGAAAAAACAGAGGGGTTAGCCATTCATGTAAAAAAGTTTATTGTTTTTGTATCGACCGAGGACAACTTCATTAGGCGCTCTCACCACTAGTAAAACGGGAAATAAAGTCTCGTCAATTGATCTGTAATTGAAAACATGAATTTTAGGTCAACAAACGTTGGTATTCGTGCGCTATTCCCTTTTACGCAATGTCCTGTTTCTCAAAAACCTATAATGTAGTAGTAATTGGAGTAGGGGGAGGATCTGAGAAGTAGTAGAAGGAGGCGTAAGAGGAGTGGGAGATGGATAAAAAGGAGGATTATAAGGAGGAATAGGATCAGGAGGATGAAGATGAGTAGGGTGGAGGAGTAGGGGAAGGAGTGGTAATGTGACTACTAGGTCCATGTTCGTTGCTATTCGTTGTTATAGTTCCCTTAAACAGATTGCCCTGTTTCTGAAATACCTAAAATGTAGTAATAGACGGAGGAGTAAGAGGAGTGGGAGATGGAGGAGAAGGAGGATTATCAGGAGGAGTAGGGCCAGAAGGATGAGGAGGAGTAGGGTGAAGGAGTGGTAATGTGACTTCTAGGTCCATGTTCGTTGCTATTCGTTGTTATAGTTCCCTTAAATATATAGCCCTGTTTCTGAAAAATCCATAATGTAGTAGTAGACGTAGGAGTAAGAGGAGTGGGAGATGGATAAAAAGGAGGATTATAAGGAGGAGTAGGACCAGAAGGATGAGGAGGAGTAGGGTGGAGGAGCAGGAGAAGGAGTGGTAATGTGACTTCTAGGTCCATGTTCGTTGTTATTCGTTGTTATAGTTCCCTTAAACAGATATTCCTGTTTCTGAAATACCTAATGGTGGTGGTGATGGTGGTAGTAGTAGTAGTAGAAACAGGAGGAGTAAGCGTAGGAGGATGAACATGAGGAGCATTAGGAATAATAGGAGGATTATGAGTATTAATAGGAGGCAGAGGAGGAGATGGAGGAGGAAAAGGAAAAAAGTAGGAGGAGTGAGAGAAGGAGGTAGAGGAGTAGTAGTAGAAGAAGGAGGAAGAGGAGAAGGGAGTAAGTCGGAATAGGAGAAAGAGTAGGAGAAGTAAGAGAAGAAGGAATAAGATGAGGAGGAGGAAAAGAAGGAGGAAAATGGAAATGTCGTGTTATTTATTATCTTTAACTACTGTGGTTCTCAGCGTCCCATTCTATACTGGGCGTGAAAGACCGCTTAATTTTGGTCAGAGGCCTCTCTATTAGGCTTGAGGTTCTTTTACGTGCCGTAAATCTACGACATGGGACCAACGGATTTACTTCCCCTCCGAAGGAAGTCATGCTAAGGTTATTTACACCCGAAAAAATCCATCGTACTCCGCCGGGTTTGAGCCCGCGACCTTGGGTATATGAAGTTAAAATAAGCAGGAGTAGAAAGGCTGCTAAAGGCAATTCATTCCATTCTTCAATGGTCCTATTAACAAAAGAAATTTTTCCTACGTCGGTTCTGTACCTTCTACTCTTAAGGTTATACAAATGATCGTTTCGTCCGTAGTATGTTGGGTTTTCTAACCTGTTTCTAAAGTCTACTCGTACATTTTAACCAGTATAAGCCTTAAATAGTGCGACTAACCTATGTGTTTTAAGCCTAACTTTTAGCGGCTAACATTTATTCTCTTCGCCTTTCGTAAGCCCAAAATCTTTGCCTCTCTTTATGAATTTAACCGCCCGTCTCTGTATCTTTTCCAACGAATCAGTTTGATTACCCCTGTATGGTCCCAGCATGCTACTCCATATTCCATAACTGACCACACTAAGGTCTTGTAGGCAATTTCCCTGGACTTTGCGCTCCCCTTCTTCGGTGTTCTCATTACGAAGTGCACTGTGTGGGTGTTTATGTACTTTTTGTACGTCAGACCCGAGGAGGATGGTACAATATGAGAGCAGTTACAGTGGGCAGTCAAAACCGGATGGTGGGAGGAAGATACTGTGGAGGGTCTCGAAGATTTTCTTCATATCACGCGGAGAGAGCTAGGAGTTCGAGCCTCAGGTCTGAGTCTGCAGACGACTGATAACCCCATCCTGCCGTCCAGAGCTGAGTTTCCAAAGGGCAGTCACCTCCACTAAAGGTTGCCACCACCTCAGCCCTCGCCGACACTAACAACCCTGTAAGTGAGCAGCAGTTGGATGAAACGGAAATGAAATTAAGGGACAGGAAATGAAGAAACTGCCCCGGGATTCGCCTAATGACCCTGGAAAACCCCCATGGGTAGAGATATTGGCCTCAGGGAACCTCCCGAATGTCAGTTCTAGACGAAACTCCTGAGCTTAGTAGCAAAAGTAGATAGAAGAATAATCTTTTATACGTATATTTTGTTTGCAGAACTGATAGAGGAAGTCAGGTGAATGAGCACATGAGATATTTAGAATAATAATTTAGGTTTAGGTTTGCTGCTTTTGCTGGCAGACACTGTTGCAAGCTGTTAAACAAATTATTATTGTATAATAATTAGTAGAAATATTTTCTAATTAATTTTCTAATTGGAATAGAATGTAGTGAGTTGCAGATGCACTACTCTGTTGATCAAGTATTTAGTTAGTCTGGGTGTAAGTTATCAGTCCACTGACAGTGACGTCACGTTGGAACATGGGAACTCGCTCTGCTTTACAACTCCCTCAGGCATAAGTTACGACGTCAGGAGTGAACAGTGTTCATCGCCCTTCGCCATGTTTTCGGCTCCTGCATGAATAATAGGCGCTCTTGGTCAACAACTTTCCTTCTTAAGTTCACACACTTTGTTTAAACTGTAAGAATTATTACTTCATATATAACGAACAAGGTTTGCAGTAATGAGTGCAATTCATACAGGGTGATTAAATTTGACACTTATATTTAACCCATAATAATAATAATAATAATAATAATATTATTATTATTATTATTATTATTATTATTATTATTATTATTGTTGTTGTTATTATTTTGGGAAAATGTCCGTTTGAGTGTCTGTGGACAGCATAGATTAAACACGAAAACATATATAACATGAGTTGTTAGTTTTCTCAAAAATGTCCGTAACCAGTTTGATTAAAATAACATATACTAAATATATTTATCTGACAAATAAAATTTAAATGTTGAAGTTTTTGGGAATAGTCTCTGAATATTTGTTTCGTGAAGTGGATCGTTTTTGAGATATTCCTGGTTATTGGTTTCATTTTTAAAAAAATCTATTCGTTTTTAATTTCTCTATACGCACTATGTACATAGTGTATAGAGAAGGTATTGCACTACTCCAAAAATCGATAGCGAGATTTCACCGGAAATATATGTTCTAGGGTCCCCTATATCCAAAAAAAGTATTTTCAGAAAAAGGTCAGTGTGTGTCCGTGTGTCTATGAACACGATAACTCAAAAACGAAAAGTCGGGAAAATACCAAACATGGTATTTAAGTTTAGTATGTTACAGGGATGCGACTCGAAGATTTGGAGAAAAATCCCCCTATCCCAAACTGCCCTTTACATGGAAATGCTTACGAAAATTTTGATTTTCTAAAAACGGGCTGTAACGATTTTGATTAAAATGTCACATATTAAAGATATTTACACGACAAATAAAACGTATATTTTGAATTTTCTGGGAATGGCCTCTGAAGACTCTTTATTCTGGGTCAGTTTTACGGAATTTTGCATAACTGCTAAACCTTAAGAGATGGACAAAAACTTACCACAGTAGTCTGTCTGGAAAACGCCATACTTCTGTGTATGAAGACACTCAACGGAGAATTCGTCAACAAGTTCGCTTCCTGCATGATGGTGCTTGTGCGCACCTCAGTCGGACCATTCGCCGGTACCTGTATTGAAGATTTCCTGATCGATGGTTAGGTATAGCGTTCCAATTGCTTGGCCTCTATGTTCACCTGATTTGAACTATGTCGATATATACTTGTGGGGTCATTTAAAAGTGTTGGTGTGTTCGTCTCCATGTATGTCATGGAATCCCTTGAGAATCAAACTGTGATCGGTTGTGATAGCCCCTCTTATATAGATTGCATTTACCGGTTGGGAGGGACTCGGGGCGCTAACCACATTCCACCCTCCAAAACTGAAGCCCATCCATGACGCCTGTAATGGGCAGATATGGGAGACGCAGCGGTCGGGTGGTAAGCCTTTAATGTAGATCTTTTTAAAACACATAATTTATTTTATTTATATATATATATATATATATATATATATATATATATATTTCGTGCAGTTGACCGTTTTGAGGTATTCATTTTTATTGGTTTCAGTTATAAAATACCTAAAGCTTTCTCACATGTGAATTCGTAATCTCCTGGACATTCATAGAAACGGATTTCAACCACATATCAGCCAGCTTTAAAAATATTTGACTATTGCTTTAGTCTTATTTCCCCTTTACTTACGAGGGATAAAGTAACAAAGACAATTTCTACTGTTTATCTCGATTATAATAAAGCAGATAGAAGAATACTCTTTTTTGCAATAATTTGTTACAGAGATGTAGAGAGAGCCATGTAAATGGAACACATCAGATTTTTATACATGGGTCTCCTGGTCTCTAGCCGATTGCTCTGTCACTGGGCTACAATGGCAACGTGCCGGCATAGAATTGAACTTCTCAACTAAATGCTATGTCGGTAAAGTTTGCAAAAAGCAGCAAGTAATTTTGCTTTGCTGCTTTAGTAAAAGTGTATACATCCGATTAAAAGCAATTTACTTGATAGTAAGTACGTAATACATTTGTAAGACAAAGTGATGTCTAACTAGAGGGAATTCATCAGAGCTTTACTTTGTGCAAGGCCTGCCTCCTGGTGCGTGCGTTCTTGTTAATGAAATAGAGGTTATCACAAGGAGGAAGTGGAGCAAAACTCATTTACCAGAAGGCTAAGAAGCGAAAGAGGCGGCACGAGACATTTTCCTAAAGGCCTCAACGCCAACTTGATTGACAATGTCAACCCCCATCTTCAGGCTCTCATTTCCGGCGTCGCGCCGCACAACTTCTCATTTAGCTTCCTCTGAAGACGTGTTAACATCATTTCAAATACTTACCAGCATCTCAATTATTAACACCACTTTTTATTATTTCACTCTCTACACGTACTATCTACATAGTGTACAGAGAAGGTATTGTAATGCACCCAAAATTCGATACCGAGATTTAGCCGGAAATATATGTTTTAGGTCTCCTGTATTCAAAAAAGGCATTTTCAGAAAAAGGTCCCTGTGTGTGTCCGTGTATCTGTGAACATGATAACTCAAAACCGAAAAGTTGGTTAAATACCAAACTTGGTATTTAAGTTTATTATCTTCCAGCGGTGCGATATGAAGATTTTGAGAAAAATCTCCCTACTCAAACTAACCTTTACATGAAACTTTTTTCGAAAAATTTTATTTTTTCAAAAATGGCTGTAACAATTTTGATTAAAATATCGTATATTCAAGTTATTTACCTGACAAATATAATGTACATATATCTTGAATTTTCTGGGAATAGCCTCTGAAGACTACTTTATTCTGGAGGAATTTTACGGAATTTTGCATAACTGCTAACGCATATTCCATGTTTTTGGTTTCAGATTTGAAAAACATACCTTTCTCATACAGGAATTTGTCAATTCGTGTCCATATAAACAAAGGAGCTTCAGTCACATAGCAACCAACTTTTGACTATCAGTTTAATTTATGGTACTCCCTTATTTCGCTTCTACTTACAAGAAAGCAAGTAATAAGACTATTTCTGCTAATTTTTTCTCGATTAACATGAAGCAAATAGAAGCATAAGCTTTTTAACAATAATTTGTAGCAGAGATGTAGAGAATGAAACACTTCAGTTTTTTTTAAATCATCTTCCGAAGCTGCTAAGAATATTGGATCATCCGCGAACAATGTTGTTTTTATTTGCTTCTCTTTATTTAGTCCGCTTCCTTTCGGTCTTTCTTACACCATTTTTCTAATTGTGACGATGGGGGTGGTGATGTTGTTTATTAAATTTACAATAATTCTAAAAATACTTGAATTTAAAATATTACCTACATATCTACTTTATATATCTTTATAACATACACACAATCGCGCGCTACGACAACAGAACCACAGAACACTAAAAAATCTTATGTTTTCCATTCACATGACTTTCTCCACATACCTGCAACAAATTATTCTTAAAAAGCTTATACTTCTATTTACTTCATGCTAATCAGAAAAAATTAAAAGAAATAGTCTTATTGCTTGCTTCCTTGTAAGTAGAAGCGAAATAAGAGAGTACCATAGGTTAAAGTGATAGTCAAACGCTGGTTGCTATGTCACTGAAGTTCCTTTGTTTGTATGCACAGCAGTTGGAAAATTCCTGTATGAGAAAAGTATAAGTTTTTCATAGCAGAAACCAAAAACAAGGAATGTCTCAAAAACGATGAACTCTACGAAAAAAATTTATATAACATAAATTGTGTGTTTTAACGTGCTCTACATATTTTGTGTGGTAAGGTTTTGTCCATCTCTTACGGTTTAGCAGTTATTAAAAGTCCGTAAAATTCATCCCAAATAAAGTAGTCTTCAGAGGCTATTCCCAGAAAATTCAAGATATACATTTTATTTGTCAGGTAAAGATCTTTAATATATGAGATTTTAATCAAAATCAATAGAGCCATCTTTGGGAGAATTGAAATTTTTGAAAAGTTCCATGTAAAGGGTAGTTTGGGTTTGGGGAATTTTTCTCAAAATCTTCGTGTTGCATCCCTGGAAGATACTAAACTTAAATACCAAGTTTTATATTTTACCGACTTTTCGTTTTTGACTTATTGTGTTCACAGACACACGGACACAGGATACACACACACACACGGACCTTTTTGTGGAAACGCTTTTTTTAGATAAAGGGGACCCTAAAACATATATTTCCAGTGAAATCTCGGTATCGAATTTTTAGGTGGAGTGCAATACCTTCTCTATACACTATGTACATAGTGCGTATAGAGAAAGTAAAAAAAAAAGAACACTCACACACACTTTCATTCACAACTACACCACGTATTCGTTCATATAGATTAATCCAGCACGAAATAAGTCTATATAATATTTACACAAATATGTTATCTCTTAGTACACATATGTGCCAGGTTTGTCCATTTTAGCTGTTTAGAAACAGATATACTAATGAAGAATATAAGATAAAGGCATGTGCATGTGATAGATCAGATTATAAATCATCAAGAAAACAGAAACATGACGGTAATTACTCCCAGAAACTGACATCTTCGTTGTCAGTAGCAACCAGCGTCAACGAGGAACAAATTCTGGTGTTTGTTGTAACCGCATGAAATCATTAAACCCTTCCAGGGCCTCTGAGCCTTTGAAGTGGTCGCTATGTGATCACCATAGTGAAGACGGAGTTCGACCACAGAACTTGTACAACTTTCCCTCTGATTGGTGAGCCTACACAATTGTTAAATTATGTTTGGGGGATGACAGTCTCTTTAAGGTCCTCTGCCCCAAATTTCCGATTCTGCATAGGGCTAGTTAAACTAACTCTGTTCCCAGCGGACTCCTTACACCTCCCTGCTTCTGTGTGATTTCAAGCAATCGACGTCAACAATGTTGATTTCCCCTCTGACCTCTCAAGTCAACTACCAGGTCAGTCACGGATAACTTCTTGGGCCTTTGTCCTGGCCCATTCCTAATGCCATTCTTTTAAAGGGACTGGATGTTTCCTATCTGAGGCCGTTAGTCGGCTTCTCTATAAAATCATTGTCATTTTATTAATTGTTTATCAGTTTATATATAAAGAGTGCTAATACTCAATTATTTCATGTACTCAAGAGTGTAAAAATTAGCTTTTACTCCAAACTCGGAAAGTGGAAAGAGAAAATGTCTTTGTTAGAAGTTACTTTATAGTTACGGCACGTACAAGTAGTGTTGGGTGCAATAGAGAACCAAGTAATGGTAAAGACCCTTTTAGTTTAGAGAAGAGTTTTTTCACTGTGTAACACTTGTCTTGTGGGCGTTATTATACATCCTGGGAAGGAAACGTATTTTGGGTAATATCAACTCCAGGTTCGCGGTCTTTAACACCAGTCGAAAAGAAGCAGCAGCCATGTCAGTAATTTTGTTATATATGTAGAAGATTACAGCACGTCGGGGCTGTCTGTTAGTTACATTGGGACATTGAGGTTACATCGCTACGGTCTTTCAGTTACATCGGGGCATTAAACATCGCAACACTCAGCAATACTTAGTTAATTATCGGCGCTCTTAGTGATGGATAGTTAAAGTCAATTAAGCACATCTCAACTTAGTTACATACAGCAAAATGAAAGAAACAAGATTATTAAGTAAAATATGCGTGCGTCATCGATTAGGGACATTTCTAGTGATCAGTTGATTTAGCAGATTGTACAGCAAAGTGCTTGTCTCGCATCTTCTAGTTGGCAATAAATTGAAGTAAAAGTAATGTGTGTTTACCTAACTTTATAAGATCACTCCCCAAACTACCCTCATTGCTACCACCCCGAGAGAGTCAAACCAGCATGCAGGCTGAGTCTAGCTGAGGCACCTCAACAATCTGCACAACAAAGGGTACGTAGATGTACTCATCTGGTAGTGGAGTGAATCTTGAAGCACCGCTAACTTCATCGTACATCCGAGCAAGTGGGGTCAATAATAAATGCTTCATATTTGGCTTTCAAACGCGGAGTAAAAGCATCTTCATATCTTACCAATGTTAAATTTGTAATTATCTGGTGCGCTCATCTCCTGAACTACTGAACATATCAAATTCAAGCTTTTACCACTTAAGGTAATATATCTTAGAAATTCCTAAACCCAGCAGTTTTCAACTAATCAGCCTGAAATTTTGAACATGCATTTATGTTGTAAAATAGCTACATGATTTAAATTTTGGTTTATGTATCATAAGTAGTTTTTAAGTTATTAATCTGGTACCAAATTTAAATCACCCTACACAGTGAAAATGATGAAAAATTTTAGTTTTTTATTTATCAAAATATGCATTTATTTATCAGAAACAGAATTAGTTCAAGAGGTAAAAATATTAAAGCAAGAAGCAGATAAAAATTCAAGAAATTTTATAATACAACTGACTTTAAAATTCAATATCCACAACAATATTACGAATTTTAAAAAAAATTCATATGAGAGAAACCTTTATTGCTTGTTAAGAACCTTTGCTAAAAATTTAAGAGAGCTTGAATAAAACCTGCATCGTGTGGAACATTTTGAATGGCAAAAAATGTTGAGTAAATGAAGTTTTAAATTTCAAAACATTTTCCCTCTAAGTTGCATACCTTTAAACAGTCTAAAGACCTCCTCACACACAAGTCAGACCCTCCTCCCTCTTCCTTATCTCCTCTGCAGCGGTTTTCTTTAATTTTAGTTTACAAGAAACAAATTATTTAACTGTCATTTATTATTTTTTTATTTTTTTCTACAGAAATATGAAGTTTACTATTTAATTATACAAGCAGTGGTTTAAAGTTTACGTTTAAAGGTCCGCATGTAAAAAACATAAAAGGAAAATGAACTACAGGCATTTCATTATTTAATTAGTCAAAAAGTATTTGTTTTTTCATGTTTTGCACTTTTTGATCAAATTTCACAGATGCAATTGGAAAATTCACAGTATGTAATATATTTTATTGAAATGTATACCAGATGTTAAACATAATAATAGTGATATTTTCCCCATGTATCAAAATTATAGCTTAAATGGTTATTTGAATAATGATTGTTTTCTGTCTAAATTCATTGTTATAATAAAAATGAGCCACGTGATGAATTTTTAAAAATATTCACATACGAACCTCCAGTATTATAGAAATTGAATTTGCAAATAGATCTGTATATTATATTTTAAAATATTAGCCCTAATTTGTGGAGAAAATTTTTTTGGAATTAGGGGATCACAAGACATGTATTTCCGGTGAAATCTAGGTATGTGATTTTTCATTAAATTTCAGTCCTACAAATGTTTAAGAAATGGGACAACGTGGATTGGAAATATCTTTGTTACTACGACGACAAATGCAGAAAATAAATAAAGAGTCTAAACAAGGAATGTCTCTTTACAGTTTTAGTCTGAACTGCACCATGGGTTGGAGTTGGCTGCTTTTATAAGGTTCAATTTTACTGGTCGCCTATGCAAATAATATTACACTCACAATATACAAGGGAACGCCATTAATAAAAGCCAATTTTGATATAATGGAAGGGAAAACGATGTTTCTCCGAAAATTTATGGATGATATTACAAAGCAGTTATCGGAACACATATTATGTGCTCGTTTTTGCAAACCCGCCATACGCGCATGCGCAGCTTAGAGTATATCATTAAAGAAGCACTGTTGAAGAGCATACTTTTTTACCTTCTCTACGCCTACTATGTTCATAATACATAGAATGTATTGTATTGCTTCCAAAAATTCGATGTCAAGATTTCCCGGAAATATATGTTTTGAGGTTTCCTAAGTCCGAAAAAACATTTTTAGAAGAAAGCCCATGTGTGTGTGCGACTGTGGACAGCAGAACTTAAAAACTAAAAGATCGTTAAATACTAAACTTGTTATTTAAGTACGCTATCTTCCAAAGATATGAACCTCAAACCTGATAAAGAGGCCTCTGAGCAAAATTATGCTGTCTTTCACGCCCAGTATAAAATGGGACGCTGAGAACCACAGCAGTGAAAGAGCGCCCATAAATAACACGCCATTTACATTTCCAAAGATACGACACGAAATTTTCAAGAAAATCCCCCCCCCCCAAACTACCCACTTAAGTGGAAAATGTTTTGAAATTTTGTTTTTCTGAAAAATGGCTCTTACCATTTTGATTAAAACACCGTATATTAAAGTTATTCATAACACAAACGAACCATATATCCTTAATTTTCTGGGGATAGTCTCTGAAGAGCACTTTATAACGGTTAAACAGTAAAAGATAAAAAGATACACAAAAATGTACTTAACAAACATGTAGATCACGTTAAAACACACAATTTGTGTCATGTGCCTTTTTCTTTTGAGGTTAACTGTTTCCAAGATATTCCTTGTTTAAAATACATATACTTATTTCATACGAGAATTTGTCTACTCCTGGTCATACAAACAAAAGCACTTCAAACACATAGCAACCAGCTTTTAAAATATTTAACCTATCGTACTCCCTTATGTCCCTTCTACCTATAAGGAAACAAGTAACAAGATTTCTCGATTAGCATTAAGTAAATGAAAGATGCTTTTTAATAATAATTTATTGTAGATATTTTTGAGAAAGTCGTAAATGGAACACATCAGAGTTTTTACTTTCTCTATACGAACTGTATAGAGAAGATATTGTAATGCACCCAAAAATTCGATACCGAGGTTTCACCAGAAATACATGTTTTAGGACAGCCTGAGTACAAAAAAAGCATTTTTAGAAAAATATCCGTATGTGTGTGTGTGTGTGTGGACATCATAGCTCAAAAACGAAAAGACCGTTAAATCCCAAACTTGGTATTTAAGTTTGGTACCTTTCAAGGATGCGACACGAAGATTTTGAGGAAAATCCCCACATCCCCAACTACCTTTTATATGGACATTTTTTCGAAAATTTTCATTTTCTCAAAAATGGCTCTAACGATTTTGATTAAAATATCGTATATTAAAGACATTTACCTGACAAATTATATGTATATCTTGAATTTTTTTTTGTAGAGCTAACCATTTCAGAGACATTCCCTTTTTTCAATTTTAAAATACAACCCTCTGAAAAGGAAAGCTATAATCCTTTTCATAGGTCTTCTGTTTTACTCCTGGCTATGGAAGAAGAATTTTAATGGCAGTCACATAGTGAGATCTTTTAAAATAACTGACTATCGCTTTGGCCTAGTGCACTATCTTTTTATTTTCTCTAGCGCGTAAGCACATAAAATGTACCTAGTAGCTAGAGAAGGTATTGAATTCCACCCAAAAATTCAAAGTCAAGATTTTAGCTGTAATATGTTTTGAGGTCTCCTGTGTGCCTAAAACACTTTTAGAAAAAGCTCTGTGTGTGTCTCTGGACATCAAGATCTAAAACGAAAAGTTTGTTAAAGTTTAAGTTGAGTATCTTCCAACGATGCGACACAAATATTTTCTAGATTTTCTTTTACATGCATCATTTTTCGAAATTTTGATTATCTCAAAAATAGCTCTAACGATTTTGTTTAAAAGACTTCATGTTTAAGGTATTTTTATATCAAACGAAATATATATCTTGAATTTTTTTTGAATAGCCTCTGAAGAGCCTCTTTATTGTCAGTGAATTCTGTATAGCTGACAAACCATAAGAGATAGACAAAAACCTTACTACACAAAAATATAGCACTCATTAAAACTAATGTATGCATTTGTTTTGTAGCATTGATCGTTTTCAAGATATCCCGGATTATTGGTTTTCAATTTTAAGCCAATGATTCTCAAAAGGAAGATATCTCTCTTCTCGTCTTTCGTTTGTTTACTCCTGGCCTTGCAAAGACAATGGAATTTCAATCGTTTCACATAGCGTTCGGCTTTATAGGACTTGACTATTGCTTTAGCCTGTGCATTCTCTTCTTTCCGATATAGTGAGAGTGAAGCAAGTCATAAGGCCAACTCTGCTTATGTTTATCTTGACTAGCATGATGTAGGTCAAAGATTAATCTTTTGTTTGCGGAACACCTAAAGAAAGTCATGTGAAAAAGGAATACATCAGATGTTTCTATTTATTTTTAGAGCTATCTATTTCAGGGATTTATTCCTTTCTCAATTTTAAATACTTAAAGGTTTGGAAAATAAATTTCTCATCCGTTTCATAGGTATTTTGTTTTATTGCTGGCCATGGAAAGACAATTCTAATAACAGTCCTATAGCGAGATCTTTTAAAAGAAATGCCTGTCGCTTTGGTTTGGCTAAGTGTATTCCCTTATTTTTCTTTCATAGGATGATTACATTATAAGGTAACCCCTCTCGCGGCCTCTCTCCACTGCTCGAGAGATCCGAGAGTCGCTGGGAAAGTGGTGCCGATAAAGGCGCGCTAAAATCTTAAGATATATTACGGAAATGTTAATCTGCTGACATACGAGCAGCATAATGTGCGTCTAAGCTTAGCAGCAGGAATCCTTGTAATTTCTTGCATGAGTTATCACTATCACTTTAAGTTTGTATACTGCCTATTTGGGAGCAGATATTCAAGTTTTACTTTCTCTACACGTAGGTATTGCATTCCACCCAAAAACTCTATACCGAGATTACACAGAAAGTACACGTTTCAGGGTCCCCTTTGTCCAAAAAAAGCATTTGAAGAAAAAAGGTCCGTGTGCGCCTGTGTTTGTGAACACGATAACTCACAAACGAAAAATCTTTAAAATACCAAACTTGGTATTTAAGTTTAGCATCTTCCAGAAATGTGACACAAAGATTTTGGGAACTTCCTCCCTCCCCAAATTACCATTTACGTAGAAAAAATTTCGACAAATTTTATTTTCTCAAGAATAGCTTTAACGATTTTGATTAAAATACCGTACATTATAAATATTTATATTTCAAATAAAATGTTTATATTGAACTTTCTGGGAATAGCCTTTAAAGACCTCTTTATTTATGAATGAATATTGGTGAATTTTGCGTAACTGGTAAAGCGTAAGAAATAGGCAAAAACTACTGCACAAAAAATGTAGATCGTATTAAAATACACAATTTATGTCATATCCGTTTTTTCTGTGACATTGGCAATTGCTGATAAATTTCTTGCTATTTTTCAGATTTAAATATTTTAAATCTGAAAAATAGCAAGCTTTCCTCGCGTGGAAAGTTGTAAACTCCTTGCCCTGCATAGAAGCGGTTTTCAACCACATGAAACCAGCTTTTAAAAGATTTGACTATGTCTTTAGCCTAATGTATTCCCTTATTTTCCTTCTACTTATAAGAAAGCAAGTAATTAAGATAATATCATAATGTAGATAGAGTATTAAACTTTTAACAATATATAATTTGTTACAGAGGTGTGGAGAAAATCACACAAATGATTTTTTAATATTTATTTAAGGTAAGGACTCCAGCGTGCCTTTCCCGGCGACTCACGGATCTCTCGCGCTGTGTAGAGAGTTCGTGAGAAGTGTTACTTTATAATTTAATGACTCTATACTTACTAGAAACCAAATTTTGTCTTGACTAGCAATATATATACAATGGTATTATCGTTTGTAAGAATAGTTTGTTTGGAGAACAGATAGAAAAATCTGAAGTGTTCCATTCACATGACTTTCACTACATCTCTTCAAAAAATTATTCTTAAAGAAAATTCTACTTCTACTTACTTCATGCTAATCAGAAAAAATTAGCACAGATAGTCTTATTACTTGCTTCCTTGTAAGTAGAAGCGAAATAAGGAAGTACCATAGGTTAAAGTGATAGCCAAAAACTGGTTGCTATGTCACTGAAGTTCCTTTATTTGTATGGACAGCAGTTGACAAATTCCTGTGTGAAAAATGTAAATGGCGTGTTATTTATGGACGCTCTTTAACTGCTGTGGTTCTCAGCGTCCCATTCCAAATTGGGTGTGAAAGGCCGCTTAATTTTGCTCAGTGGCCTCTCTATCAGCCTTGAGGTTCTTTTACGTGCCGTAAATCTACAACACGGGACCAACGGCTTTACTTCCCTTCCGAAGGAAGCCATGCTAAAGATTTTTACACCCGAAAAAATCCATCGTCCTCCGCCGGGTTTCAACCCGCGACCTTGGGTAACTGACGTCAGCACGGTAACCATTACACCACGGAGGGCGACTTTCTGTATGAGAAAAGTAAAAGTTCTTCAAAAAAGGGGGAAATTTAAAAAAAAATAATGATAAATAAATAAATAAAAACAGGAATGTATCAAAAACGGTGAACTCCACGAAAAAAAAAAATATTTAACATAAATTGTGTGTTTTAACGTGCTGTACATTTTTTTGTGGAGTAAGTTTTCGTCCATCTCTTACGATTTAGCAGTTATTCAAAATTCCGTAAAATTCATTCAGGATAAAGTACTCTTTAGAAGCTATTCCCGGAAAATTCAAGATATACATTTTATTTGTCAGGTAAATATCTTTAATATACGGTATTTTAATCAAAATCGCTAGAACCATTTTAAGAAAATGAAAATTCTCGAAAAAAGTTCCATGTAAAGGGTAGTTTGGGGTGATGGGATTGTTCTCAAAATCTTCGTGTCGCATCCCTGGAAGATATTAAACTTAATACCAAGTTGGTACTTTACCAACTTTTCGTTTTTGAGTTATCGTGTTCACACACACACACACGGACACACACAGACCTTTTTCCAAAAATGCTTTTCTTAGATAAAGGGGACCCTAAAAACATATATTTCTGGTGAAATCTATTTTGGGTGGAGTACAATATCTTCTCTATACACTAAGTATAGAGAAAGTAAAAATTCGTCAGATGTTCTTGGGTAGGCGTGCTTCATGTGACGTCACAGTCTGTAATATTAGTGTTATGTTTGAACAAAGCTGAAAGCAAGTGCAGGTCCACTAGGCGTCACATTCCCCGAGACTTGCGGTTTCTAATACGTGGCTTGTCTTGAGGGAGAACCCCCCTCCCCTTTCTCTTCCATGAACCTCGAATGCAAAGATCCGACAGCCAACATCTCTCGCTGAAAGCATTTCCTTGTGGAGAACTCGGACAAAAATGGATTTCCAGAGCTCAAGAGACATCCAGCGTTCTTCCGCTTTTCATCTGCTGGGAAGCAATTCAACATGTTAAATTAAATCCCTTCCAGGTTGCCGTATTCCTAATGCTTGATTATTTTTATATCCTCTACACGTTCTATGTACATAGTGTACAGAGAAGGTATTGTATTGCGTCCAAAAATTCAATATCAAAATTTCACCGGAAATACATCTTTGGGAACCCCCGGAATGCAAAAGAAGTATTGTTAGTAAAATATCCATTTATCTGTCAGTGTGTGTAACTGTAGGCAATATAGCTCATAAACGTAAAATCCCCTCTCCGCAAACTACCCTTTACATGGAAACAATTTTAGTAAATTTTGATTTACCAGAAAATGGCTTTAACGATTTTGATTAAAATACCTTACACTAAAGCTTTTCACTCTACAAATAAAACGTATATATGTATACATTAAGTTTTCTAGAAAGAGCCTCTGAAGACCTCTTTATTCTGCATGAACTGAAGAGATAGATAAAAACGTACTAAACAAAGAAAGTAGCACAATTTATCTTATATACCTTTTTCTCGTAGACTTGACTATGTACCTTAATATGTGTTTCATAATCCAAAGAAACGGATTTCATCCACATAGCAACCAGCTGTTAAAAGAGTTGACTATCGTTTTAGTCTAGTGTATTCCATTATTTTCCTTTTACTGACAAGAAAACGTTTCTGCTAATGTTTATCTTGATTAGCATGAATGCATACAAGAATAAGCTTTTTAACAATAAACTGTTACAGAGATGTAGAAAAAGTCATGTGAATGAAACACTTTTTTTATGTGCACTTGAGTGTCTGTTGTTCCCTTTGTGTTCGCTGCGAGAACTCTCACTCTCCACTTTGAGTTGGTTTCAGTTGCTTTTCGTTTTCTTCCTTTTTCCTTTTTTAATTTTCCCTCTTTCTTTTATTCCCAATTAATTTCGCTGTTTATATTTACTTTGTTACAGTCTTTCTGTATTTGTATTTGATGTTTCTGAACTGGCATCCAGAGAGTAGGTTGAACATAAATTTCGACAAGGTGCCTAAGGTCGTGCGGTGACACATGAAAACATTTTCTGCATAAGGGAAGTTGCTTTAGCTCTCTCCCTCTCTGCAACGGCGTTGAGAGGGAATGACTTGCCACGAATGACTAATTTCGTCGTTTTTGGTGTGTGGTCGTTGCGCCACTCTCGGTATATTTATCTTGGTTGTGTCTGCCTATTGAGATAGATAGGTCATTAGATAAGTTCACCAAACTTGATGCAGGACCTGCTTGAGTAAGGTCTCGGCTTAGCTGTTGTGTGTTCGGTAGAACACTTTATTCAGGAATGGTTACAGGAAAACTACACGGGTAAGACTACTGGATGACAAATAAACATAAGAAACAGAATCATTTTTCACTCTGGTGACTATTTTCTGACGTTGAACATCAAGTACTTTCGGTGAAGTTACAATTTTTATAAATTTAAATATAAGCCCTTTTATGATCAGAGAACACTTGTTAAAACAAAACTAATACTGGGAAGGTAATGCCGATAGTGTTTTGGAACAGCGCAAGTGTCATACTCATAGAATTTTCAGTCAGAGGGCTTACCGTGACACAATTGCGCGAAGCAACCATCAGGAGTCCTCACCGAGGGTGCCATCTTCCTTCACGACAACGCATGACCTCATAGAGAAGACCACCATGCCGCTAAAACAGTTTCACTCGGACATTATCGACACCCATCCTACAGCTCGGATCTTGCTCCAAGGGACTTTCACTTTTTTTTCCTCACTTGAAGGAACACCTAGGAGGCCGACGATTACATTCAGGACTGTAGCATTAGTATTAATTTGAACAAAGCTGAAAGCAAGTGAAGGTCCACTAGACTTCAAATTCCCCGAGACTTGTGGTTTCTAATACGTAGCTTGTCTTGAGGGAGAGCAGCCCCCCCCCCTTTCTCTTCCATGAACCTCGAATGCAAAGATCCGACAGCCAACATCTCTCGCTGAAAGCATTTCCTTGTGGAGAACTCGGACAAAAGTGGATTTCCAGAAAGCTCAAATGCCATCCAGCGTTCTTCCGCTTTTCATCTGCTGGGAAGCAATTCAACATGTTAAATTAAATCAGTTCCAGGTTGCCGTATTCCTAATGCTTGTTTCTTTTTATTTCTCTGCACCTTACTATATACGAGGGCTGTTTCTTCCTTCAACCTCCGATAGGCTATAAATAAAACACAAGTTCATAGAAAACAATTATTTTATTACTAAAAGTTTTGTACATTTATAGTTACTTTTCAACATAATCACCAAAAAGATTGAGACATTTATCGTACCTGTGCACAAGCTTTGCAATACCCGCTTCAAAAAATGTTGCCGCCAATGATTTCAAATGAGCATTGACGTTGTTTTGAAGATCTTCGTTGGTTTGAAAGTGCTGCCCTCCTAGCCACGTCTTCAGTTCAGGGAAAAGGTGAAAGTCGCCGGGTGCCAGGTCAGGACTGTACGGCGGATGATCAAACTTGTTCAAGGATCCGATGGGTTGTGTCAGCAGTGTGTGGACGGGTGTTGTCATGGATCAACACAATTCCTGAAGTCAGCATTCCTCTTCGTTTGTTTTGAATGGCTCTCGTAAAGTTTCACAGTAAACAGGTGCATGAATAGTGGTTCCTAACAATAATTTGTTAGAGAGATGTAGAGAAAACCATGTGAATTGAAAACAACAGAGTTTAGTCGTATGTGGGACAAAACTCGTTAAAATTGCCATGGTGATCTCTGAAAAGATCTGAATGTAATTAAGGTTTATATGTTGTTTCTGAAATAAGCCATTCATATGAATGTTGCAGTATCTTATGTGAAACAAAGCGGGGCTGTAAGCGAGGTTACCTGATAAGCAGAGTTCTGATAATCCTTTGGTATAAATCAAGTGTGGGTGTCTAATCGCTGGAACACATGGCTGCACCAGAGGGTGAAAGTGAAATGGCTGTTTCCTCGGCAGATACATGCACCACACTACACTAGGAAATGATTTCACGGGCAATATCCCAGAGCTCTCTGTAATGCGATCTACTACTTATGTGAACTAATGCAATACCCCCTTTTACTTTCTCTATACGTACTATGTACATAGGTATAGAGAAGATATTGCACTCTTTCCAAAAATTCGATACCAAGATTTCACTGGAAATATATGTTTTATGGTCCCCTTTATCTAAAAAAAGCATTTAAAGAAAAAGGTCCGTGTGTCTGTGAACACGATAACTCAAAAACGAAATCTCTGTAAAATACCAAACTTGGTATTTAATTCAGTTCTTATTTTTGGTATTTAAGTATGGTATCCTCCAGAGATGCGACACGAAGATTTTCAAAAACATTCCCCCACCCCAACTACCCTTTACATAAATTTTTTTCGAAAATTTTGATTTTCTTAAAAATGGCTCTAAAGATTTTTATTAAAATAACGTTCGTATATTCAAGATATTTAGGTGACATGTATATTTTGAACTTTCTAGGAAAAGCCTCTGAAGACTACTATATTCTGAAGGAATTTTACGGAAATTTGCATAACTACTAAACCGTAACAGATGGACAATAACTTACCGCACAAGAAATGTAGAGCACTTTAAAACACACAATTTATGTTATATATATTTTTTTTTGTGGAGTTGATCGTTTTTTAGATATTCCTGGTTTTTGGTCTCAGCTTTGAAAAACATACTTCTTTCATTTATTTCAAAATCTTCTCGGGCTTCTAACCAGGTAAAAACTTGGCTTGACACCAACGTTTCGAAGAAGTGCATCTTCCTCGTCTTCAGGGTGAACTGAAGATTTTGAATTAATACGTCGCCAGGAAAGCTTCAGTTCTTATTTTATACTTCTTTCAGTCAGGAACTTGTCAACTCCTGTCCATACAAACAAACAAAGGAACTCCAGTCACATAGCAACCAGCTTTTGACTATCACTTTAACCTATGGTAGTCCCTTATTTTGCTTCTACTAACAAGGAAGCAAGGACTATTTCTGCTAATTTTTTTTCTCGATTAGATGAATTAAATGGGATAATTTGTTGCAGAGATGAAGTGAAAGCCATGTGAATGGATCACATTTTATTTTTTCAGTTCATTTAAACGAGTAGGCTTGGAAAATGTCATCAAAATCCTGTAGCAGAGTGATTGGTGTTGGTTGGGTGGATTTGATGCCTTTATTTGGCTTTTATTGCTGGTGGCCTGTTTAATACGGCTTTCATTCCACTGGTTTAGCTCATTGCTTTACTCAGGTAAAACATTTCATTTACTTAAATAAAGAGCAAATGGTGCGTTTATTACCCATAATAATAATAAAATGCATTTCATTAGCTTTGGTAAAATATTCCATCAAAGGCCTGAAAACCGTGTACCGACAAACCTGATAAACTAAACAAGCCTTTGACTTTTTAACCCAGTTTCTGAATAGTTATGTACCCTCATTACAAAATATTGAGCTTATTTCCGGCTTTGTATTTGGAACTATTGTTTGAACATATTCCAAACAAAATACGAGAGTGGTTCATTAAGTACCCATGTCAGGAATGAAGCCACCATTTTTACTTCTTCTACACGTATTATATACATAGTTTATAGGGAAAGTGTTGCATTGCACCCAAAAATTCGATACCAATATTTCATCGGATATATATTTTTTTAATCTTTATTTTAGGTCACAGAACTATTAGGTCTTATAGCGACCACATTAAGACTCTGGTGTACAGTTTTACATCCAGTACACATGTATGAAAATATACCTCTAATGCTTATTGGTGTATGAAAACAGTCGTTTAATTATAAATATAACAATATTAAAATTATATAACAACAAACAGTAACAACTGAATTTGGTATGACGTGTTTGTAATTATACTTCTGAGAGTTATATACAGTTATATAGATTTATTCATTTAAGGCATATTAATACATTAAGTAAACTTTTTGTTCCTGCAAGTGTTAATGCAACGTTTTTTTTTTTTTTTAAACTGAATGCTGTTTTCTGACATGACTGCATTTAGGACACTGACATGTAATGTGTTTATCTGTAAGAGAACAGATACATTTTCAAAATATTGTGGTGCTTCTTTTGCCAGTAAATAATGTATGGCCTATTCTTAATTTTAGTATCTTAACTTGATGTTTTCTCTGGAATTTGTTATAGAGAACACCCTGATTGTTTTTTGACCTTATTTCCTGTAGTTTGTTGGAGGATGTGTGATTCCAATGATTTATCCATGCTGCTTTGAATTCGGTGACTGTGACTGATGAAAGGTCTGTGAAACTAGATCCTTTTCTATTGTTTTGGCTTCCTTTTCAGCTTCCTCATTACCAGCTATACCCCTGTGAGAGAGTATCCATCTGAAAATAATTTCCTTACCCAGGATTTTCAATTCATGGTGTAGAATTTGTATGTCCTGAATCAGTTTATCTGTAGTCCATGGGTTATATATTGCCTCTAGAGAACTCATAGTATCAGAAAGGATGATAAAATGGTTTTTATCTGAATTATGTGTTTGTATCAGGGCATGTTTAATTGCGTAAAGTTCATAGGAAAACACTGAGAGGTCTTTTGGAAGCTTAAAGGATGAAACTTTATTAGTGAGACAACCTAAATCCAAATAAAGCATTTTTAGAAAAATATACGTGTGTGTGTGTGTGTGTGTCTCTGGGTAGTATCGCTCAAAAACGATAGATACCACCATTATTCGAAAAATTTTATTTTCAAAAAATGACAAACAATTTTATTAAAACACCTTATATTAATATATATATTCATGACAAACAAAACACACACCTTGAATTTCTTGAGAAAGCCTCTGAACATTCTGGATGACTTTTATATAACTGGCAAACCGTAAGAGATACACAAAAAGCTTATTACACAAAAATGTAGATCTCATTAAAACTCACAATTTATGTAATATACTATTTTACTTTCTCTATACGTAATATGTACACATAGTGTATAAAGAAGGTATTGTAATGCACCCAAAATTTTGATACCAAGATTTCACCGGAAATACATGTTTTGAGACCCCCTAAATCCAAAAAAGCATTTTTAGAAAGATGTCTGAGTGTGTGTGTATGTGTACGAGCAGCATAAGTCAAAAACGAAAATACCGTTAAATGCCAAACTTGGTATTTAAGTTTGGTATCTTCCACGGATGCGACACGAAGATTTTCAAGAAAATGCCCCCACCCCTAACTACCCTTTCTTTACATGAAAAAAGGTTAAAAAACTTACATTTTCTCAAAAATGGTTCTAACGATTTTGTTTAAATTATGGTGTATTAAAGATATTTACCCGACAAACGAAATGTATATCTTGAATTTTCTGGGAATAGCCTCTGAAGACTACTTTATTCTGGATGAACTTTACGGAATTTTGCATAACTGCTAAACATTTAAACACAGTATTTATGTTATAAACAATTTTTTGGTGGAGTTGGTTGTTCTTGAGATATTCCTTGTTTTTAGCTTCAGCTTTACGGGAATTTGTCAACTCCTGTCCATACAAACAAAGAAACTTCTGTCACATAGCAACCAGCTTTTGACTTTCACTTTAACCTATAGTACTCCCTTATTTCGCTTCTACTTATAAGGAAGCAAATAATAAGACTATTTCTGCTAATTTTTTCTCGATTTGCATGAAGTAAATACAAGCATAAGCTTTTTAACAATAATTTGTTGCAGAAATGTAGAGAAAGTGATGTGAATGGAACACCTTAGTTTGTTTTATTGTTACATTTAAATAGGCCGCTTTAACTTCCATGGTTATACGAGGTCTTTGACTTGTGAAACAACTCGTATTAATGAGAGAGCGTAGGCTTTCACGGCCGGAGTCATTGTAACTAAGAAATGTTTCCGGGCTGTTTTGCCGTGGTCTGCTGGTGTTAGGAGTACCAGACATAGTTGTGGACGAAACGTCTGGTACTCCTAACACCAGCAGACCACGGCAAAACAGCCCGGAAACATTTCTTAGTTACAACTCGTATTAATGTTGCCTTAGCCGTTAAGTTAATTTTATATTACTAAACATACGCTTATTCACTCGCACATTCCTCAACAATTGCATTTGTTTTGTGGTGGACAAAGCGGCGCAGAGGCGGGTTTTCTCCGGGTTCTCCAGTTTCCCCCGTAGCCGCATTCCACCGGTGCCCCATTTTCATTCCTTGTATCACCATTCTCATCACCTGCGGTGCCGCATATAATAAAAATCTGATGTGTTACACTCACATGATTTTCTCTAGCTGTTCTACAAACTTCTTACATAACATTATTCTTCTTTGTGAACCGTGCTAATCGAGGTACTCATTAGCACAATGTTCTTGTTACTTAGTTCCTTATAAGTAGGAAGAAAATGAGGGAATACACTAGGCTAAACCGATAGTCAAATGTTTTAAAAGCTGTTGTTATGCGATTGTCACTACAAATCGCTTCTTTTCTTGGCCAGGAGTAGAACAAAAGAAAAACGTACGCTGCCGTCTGAGAAAAGTATAAGTACTTCACAACTGAAACCAATAACAATGAATACCTCGAAAACGGTAAGCTCCACGAAAAAAATATATATGACGTAAGTTGTGTATTTTAACAAAACATACAATTTTGTACAGTAAGTTTTTGTCTATCTTTTACGGTTTACTAGTTATGCCAAATTAAGCAAAATTCATCCAGAATAAACAGGTCTTCAGAAGCTATTCCCAGAAAATTCGAGATATGCATTTTATTTTTCAGGTAGATATCTTTAATATACGATATTTTATTCAAAATCGTTAGAGCCATTTTTAAGAAAATCAACATTTTTGAAAAGATTTCCATGTAAAGGGTAGTTTGGGGTGGGAGAATTTTTCTCAAAATCTTCGTGTCGCATCCCTGGAAGATACTAAACTTAAATACTAAGTTTGGTATTTTAGCTACTTTTCGTTTTTGAGTTATCATGTTCACAGACACACGGACACACACACGGACCTTTTTCTGAAAATGCTTTTTTTTTTGGATACAGGTGGTCCTAAAACTTGTATTTCCGGTGAAATCTCGGTATCGGATTTTTGGGTGGAATACAATACCTTCTCTATCTCTATACATACGGGGCTAGAGAAAGTAAAAACGGGCGTTAAACACCACAAAAAGCTCTCACATTCATACTTGCAGACTCGAACCCTGACCATCGACAATCAGGTTAATCCTAATCTTTCACTGCTGGACTCCAAATTATAACTAGAAGAATTTTCCGGGCTGAGAAACCGTGGAGTTTTCAGATCCAGAGGTTTCGTTCACGACTGCGGTGGACAACTTCAGTATACATAGCTTACGGAACACCAGAGATGTTGCCCCACAAGTCTGCGGTCACTTTGGGCACAAGGGGAACACGTATTTCGGTATCCAATTTTTGGGTGGCATACAGTAACTTCTCTATCCCTATGTACATTGTACATACGCGGTTAGAGAAAGTAAAATATATTTTAATGAAGCTTGATCGCCGAATTATTCCTACCAGATCTAAAATTGTTGGGGAAATAATGTTTAATTAGCTCGTACAAGTATTCTTATGAGTCTTACTTTCTCTACACGTACTATATACATAGAATATAGAGAAGGTATTGCACTACACCAAAAATTCTATACCGAGATTTCACCGGAAATATATGTTTTAGGGTCCCCTGTATCCAAAAAAAAAAATCAGAAAAAGGTCCGTGTGTGTATGTCCGTGTGACTGTGAACACGATAACTCAAAATCGAAAAGTCGGTAAAATACCAAACTTTGTATTTAAGTTTAGTATCTTCCACGGATGCGACACGAAGATTTTGAGAAAAATCCCCCCAAATCAAACTATTCTTTAATGGAACTTTTTTGAAATTTTTTACTGTCTCATAAATGGCCATAAAGATTTTAATTAAAGTATTTTATATTAAAGATATTTACCTGACAAATAAATTGTATATCTTGAATGCTCTGGGAATAATCTATGAAGACTACTTTATGCTAGATGAATTTTACGCAATTTTGCGTAACTGCTAAACCGTAAGAGATGGACAAAAACTTATCACACAACAATGTAGAGTCCTTTAAAGCACACAATGTATGTTATATGAGTTTTTTTCATGAATTTCATCGTTTTTAGATATTTCTTGCTTTTGGTTTCAACTTTAAAAACGTATGCTTTTCTCGCACACTACTTGGTCAACTCCTGTCCATACAAACAAAGGAACTTCTGTCACATAGCAACCAGCTACTTATAAGGAAGTAAGTAATAAGACTATTTCTGCTATATTTTTCTTAATTAGCATGAAGTAAATAGAAGCATAAGCTTTTTAATATTTTTAAGTTTCTAAGAGAACACATATGGGTGTACCATTGTTATCAATAGAAACGCTAGAGGCAAGTGTGGCATCGATAATCCTCTACTGTACGTCCCTTATGAATTAACGTTTGCCACACGCTCAAACAGAAACACAGCACGAAAAGGAAAGCAAAAATACATTACATTCGTACACCACATTGTGAATATGGAAAACTGAGGAGTGGAGGCGTCCTGCAAATCTATTGTATTTGCTGTACAGCTTCCCCCTTCCGCACTCACTCTTCTCTCCCCTAAAAAAGGAAGAAGCTGAAGAGAATGCAAACACACGACGTATGGCATTACACCCACCCTACTCGCTTGCTAAAAAAAAAAAATTACAAAATGCTAAAATGCTGTTTCCGACAGTCGTAATGAAATATGAATTAGAATGAAGGGACGTTTAAATCTGTTTGTTAGAAAAAAAGTTGAACTATGTGACCACGACAGAAATGTTTGTTAACGCGATGCTAACATTACAGTTCAAACCTTTTATCCCTCGCGGCGCCCTTTTTATTACCCTGCCTGGTCTCAGATAAGAGAAACACGAAAAATACATTTAAATCTCCAACCACCAGTTTATATTAAGTTTACATTAGACAGACCAAATACTAGTTGTTGCTTTGCCGACCTACTATTTTGCTCAAAATGAACTTTGCACCCCGATATAACACGTTTTCCTTAAGGTTTTTCATCACAGTCCACCTGGAATTATGTAGGCTATCCAGAAAGTGACGGACGATTTGGCATAACTACATAAATAATAACGAAAGTTGTTCCGGGCCTCTCAATGAAAACAGCATTTAATTTTTTATTACTTTCTCTACACGTGCTATGTACATAGTCTATAGAGAAAGTATTGTGTTCCACACAACAATTCGATACCGAGAATTCCCAGTAAATACATGTTTTAGAACCCCCTGAATCCAAAAAAAGCATTTTTAGAAACATGTCCGTGTGTTTGTGTGTATGTATGTATACCTTTGGATAGCATAGCACAAAAACGAAAATACCATTAAAAACCAAACTTCATATTTAGGTTAGATATCTTCCAAGGATGTGACACGAAGATTTTCAAGAAAATCCCCCCACCCTCAACTACCCTTTACACGGAACGTTTTTCGAAAAGTTGGATTTTCTCAAAAATGGCTTTAAATATGTTGATTAAAATGTCACATATTAAAAATACTTACACGACAAATAAAATGTATATCTTGAATTTTTTGGGAATAGCCTCTGAACACAACTTTATTCTGGATGAATTAGATGGAATTTTGCATAAATACTAAACCGTAAGTGATGGACAAAAACGTACCACAAAAAACTGTAGAGCACGTTAAAACACACAATTTATTATATACATTTTTTTTTCGTGGAGTTATTCCATTTTGAGATTTTCCTTGCTTTTGATTTCAGCTTTGATAGACATACATTTTCATACAGAAATTTGTCAAATCCTGTCCATACAAATAAAGAAACTTCAGTCACATAACACCCAGCTTTTTACTATCACTTTAACCTATGGTATTCCCTTATTTCACTTCTACTTACAAGGAAGAAATTAATAAGACTATTTCTGCTAATTTTTGTGGATTAACATAAAGTAAATAGAAGCATAAGCTTTTTAACAATAATTTGTTGCAGAGAAGTAGAGCACGTCATGTGAATGGAACACATCAGGTTTTTCTTACGGTTTTTCATCATAACCCATCTGGAATTTACGAGGGCAATCTAGAAAGTGACAAACGATTTGGCATAACTAAATAACAACGAAGGTTATCATTTGTACCAGGGTCGGCTAATAAGTCCCGGGCCTCTCAATAAAAACAGCATTTAAATTTTTTTTTTCCTTTATTTCTCAACACAGTCTCCAAAAAGGCCAATACATTTGTCATATCGGTGTTCTAATTTAATTAAACCATCTCTGTAGTGCGATTTATCAAGGTCCTCAAAATAGCTGTTTACCGCATCATTGATCTCTTTGCTGTGAAATCTTCGGCTTTCACGAAATTTGTTGAGATTTAGGAACAGGTGATAGTCACGGGGTTGTGGATCTGGCGAATAGGGTGGATGTTCAAGCAATTCGCACATTTTCTCATTGTAATGGCTGAACGATGGGCCGGAGCATTGTGGTGATGAAACAACACTTTTTTTTCCCTTCATCACTCAAACATTGCAATAAGATATCGTAGTAGTTACCAGTGATACTTTTATCCTTTTCCAAGTAATCAATAAAAATAATTCTCTGTGCATCCCAGAAAACACTTATCACAACCTTGTTAGCTGACAAAATTAACTTTACCTTTTGCGGTTGGTTCACCTGGCAAATCCACTGCTTTGAATGTTATTTACTTTCTGGAGTGCAGTGATATATCCAAGTTTCATCCATGGTAATAAGCCGTCTCAAGAATTCACTGGGATTTTTACGGTACAGCTCCACATTCTTAACAAAAACACTTTTTCTTTGCAACTTTTGATCAGGTGTCAACAAACATACCACCCTTCCTGCACAGACCTTGTGAAAGCTCTAAACATTATTTAAAACATGACCTGCACATTCTTTTGATATGTTTACAGCCTCTGCTATCTCAAACAATTTTAATCTGCGGTTTTCCAGTACTAAACGATTAATTTGTTCAATGATCTCTGGAGTTGTCACTTCTATAGGGCGTCCAGAGCAAGGCTCATCACTAGTGCTCGTACGTCCCATTTTAAACTCTACAACCCACCTTTTAATCTTTGAATATGAAGGGGCAGAGTCTTTCAATGTACTGTCCATTTCTTCCTTGATTTCTTTAGGCGTTAAGCCTTTCAAATGGAAGTATTTAATCACTGCTCGTTTTTCCAAAACCTCCATTTTCGTAAAAACTCTAAAGTTGTGTTGTTTAAAATGCTGTCATTCGAAAACTAAACAAGCTATGGACCTGTAACTATGGATACAAGCTAGTCTAAAGATAAACTATACGATGCTACCGTCTAACGGGCCTAGTGACGTCATATCTGTGTGAAGCCTGGGACTTATCAGCCGACCCTTGTAATATAACTAGAGCTCCAAATTGTATTGATGTCTTGTGTATCTTTAAAACTCAGTTACTGTCATACACCTACATTTCCGTGATATTGCTTGTTACCTGTATAGATTTTAAAATATGTTTTCTGAAATGGGAAGCTCTGATTAGTTTCATATCCGTTTTGTTTTACTCCTGGACATGTAAAGAATACTTAAATCATATTATCATTTGTATCATATAGACAAAAGAATAGAATTAGTTTGTTTGCATAAGGGTTGAGAAATTCTTGTAAATAGAAGACAATTGTGGTATTTTATCAAGAGTTCCAACTTCTATCGACACAACTTGTTGCTCACAAATTTATTTAGAGAAACCTTGTTGCCCGTGTTCTATGTAATAAGACTATTTCGTAAATAAAATAACAATGATTCGCCTGCACAAAGAATAATATTCCTAAAATACCATTTGTCTTGACGTACATTTGCACTCAAATCACTGCAACTTGATGTCCATTTCCATTTCATAAATTTCCAATCTCTTTGTGCTGCTACTTTATTTTATTGTGGCGTAAAATAAACACAGATCCCTTTGTTTTGCCACATTCTATTGTTTTGGCTTAGTACAGCATGATTGCAAATAATATGTCTATTGGAACTTCCGCCATTATGTACAGGAATAACGTTGCACACTGATATTCAGAGAGTAAACAATTGCACGTGGGTGTGATAAAGAAAACAAATAAAATGCAGAGATATTGAGTTCCGATTGGTTGGAATTTTACGCGCCAATGTACTGGATTGGCGACTTCCTACGGTCACGTGTCATGAACGAAATAGTTAACACAAAACTTTATTCACTAAATTACAGTACAGATTTCTCAACGTAATCTCCATTCTCTCAAGATATTTATTGTCACGTGGTACCAGTTTTTCAATACCGATGTTATACTTCCTACCGCCAAAAGACGGTGTTATTGTTTTTCTCTCTTCAGTGAGTTATTAATTTACGAGTAACCAAGGAAGAACCGGTGTGTCCGACAAAGGTGGAAGTTTTTCATTCGTTATGATGGAGTTGAAAGTAAATGTTGATAAAAGAATTCAGAAAAGCCGATGTGTCACTTTAGACACCATACATGACTAGCCGTCAACCGGAAGTGTGTTAACCTTCCCAGGAACTACGCAACGGTGTTTTTGTGTAAATCTCGAGCTAATGCATCGTTTAAGTTTCAGAGAAAATATCAGTTACTAAATACAATTATCGAAACTATTTGATAAGTTGGATAAGTAGAGTCAGACTGAAAAATCAATGACATGAGCTACCATGGCAACATGTCGGCATAGCATCGAATTTCTCAACGGGTTTGCATGTTTCCGGGTAAACCACAAGGTGCTCGCAAATTGAGATGACAACCCCAATGGCGACTTACAATGTTGTAAGTACTTTAAGTCCCAGGAGAATATAATTGGTCATAGATGACTAAACTATGAAGAGGCAGAGGAGGAAACTTACGTTCGATTCCTTAGTGCGCGACTGGAAGAGAAGAGGAGTCCTGCATTCGACACTCAAGTGAGCGACTGAAAGAGCAGAGGAGTCCTGCATTCGACACTCAAGTGAACGACTGGAAGAGAAGAAGAGTCTGCATTCGACACTCAAGTGAGCGACAGGAAGAGAAGAGGAGTCCTGCGTTCGACACTCAAGTGCGCGACTTGAAGAGAAGAGGAGTCCTGCGTTCGACACTCAAGTGCGCGACTGGAAGAGGAGTCCTGCGTTCGACACTCAAGTGCGCGACTGGAAGAGGAGTCCTGCGTTCGACACTCAAGTGCGCGACTGGAAGAAAAGAGCAGTTCTGCGTTCGACACTCAAATGCGCGACTGGAAGAGAAGAGGAGTCCTGCCTTCGACACTCAAGTGAGCGACTGGAAGAGAAGAGGAGTCCTGCACTCGACACCCAAGTGAGCGACTGGAAGAGAAGAGGAGTCCTGCGTTCGACACTAAGTGAGCGACTGGAAGAGAAGAGGAGTCCTGTATTCGACACTCAAGAGAGCGACTGGAAGAGAAGAGGAGTCCTGCGTTCGACACTAAGTGAGCGACTGGAAGAGAAGAGGAGTCCTGCCTTCGACACTCAAGTGAGCGACTGGAAGAGAAGAGGAGTCCTGCACTCGACACCCAAGTGAGCGACTGGAAGAGAAGAGGAGTCCTGCGTTCGACACTCAAGTGAGCGACTGGAACAGAAGAGCAGTGCTGCATTCGACACTCAAGTGCGCGACTGGAAGAGAAGAGGAGTCCTGCATTCGACACTCAAGTGAGCGACTGGAAGAGAAGAGGAGTCCTGCATTCGACACTCAAGTGAGCGACTGGAACAGAAGAGCAGTCCTGCATTCGACACTCAAGTGAGCGACTGGAAGAGAAGATGAGTCCTGCATTCGACCCTAAGTGAGCGACTGGAAGAGAAGAGGAGTCCTGCATTCGACACTCAAGTGAGCGACTGGAAGAGAAGAGGAGTCCTGCATTCGACCCTCAAGTGAGCGACTGGAACAGAAGAGCAGTCCTGCATTCGAAACTAAGTGAGCGACCGGAAGAGAAGAGGAGTCCTGCGTTCGACACTCAAGTGAGCGACTGGAAGAGAAAAGGAGTCCTGCATTCGACACTAAGTGAGCAACTGGAAGAGAAGAAGAGTCCTGCATTCGACACTCAAGTGAGCGACTGGAAGAGAAGAGCAGTCTTGCATTTGACACTAAGTGAGCGACTGGAAGAGAAGAGGAGTCCTGCGTTCGACACTCAAGTCAGTGACTGGAAGAGAAGAGGAGTCCTGCGTTCGACACTCAAGTGAGTGACTGGAAGAGAAGAGGAGTCCTGCGTTCGACACTCAAGTGAGTGACTGGAAGAGAAGAGGAGTCCTGCGTTCGACACTCAAGTGAGTGACTGGAAGAGAAGAGGAGTCCTGCATTCGACACATAAGTGAGCAACTGGAAGAGAAGAGGAGTCCTGCATTCGACACTCAAGTGAGCGACTGGAAGAGAAAAGGAGTCCTGCATTCGACATTCAAGTGAGCGCCTGGAAGAGAAGAGGAGTCCTGCATTCGACACTCAAGTGAGCGACTGGAAGAGAAGAGGAGTCCTGCATTCGACACTCAAGTGAGCGACTGGAAGAGAAGAGCAGTCTTGCATTTGACACTAAGTGAGCGACTGGAAGAGAAGAGGAGTCCTGCATTCGACACTCAAGTGAACGACTGGAAGAGAAGAAGAGTCCTGCGTTCGACACTCAAGTGAGCGACTGGAAGAGAAGAGCAGTCTTGCATTTGACACTAAATGAGCGACTGGAAGAGAAGAGGAGTCCTGCGTTCGACACTCAAGTGAGTGACTGGAAGAGAAGAGGAATCCTGCGTTCGACACTCAAGTGAGTGACTGGAAGAGAAGAGGAATCCTGCGTTTGACACTCAAGTGAGTGACTGGAAGAGAAGAGGAGTCCTGCGTTCGACACTCAAGTGAGTGACTGGAAGAGAAGAGGAATCCTGCGTTTGACACTCAAGTGAGTGACTGGAAGAGAAGAGGAATCCTGCGTTCGACTCTCAACTGAGTGACTGGAAGAGAAGAGGAGTCCTGCGTTCGACACTCAAGTGAGTGACTGGAAGAGAAGATGAGTCCTGCATTCGACATTCAAGTGAGCGGCTGGAAGAGAAAAGGAGTCCTGCGTTCGACACTCAAGTGAGCGGCTGGAAGAGAAGAGGAGTCCTGCGTTCGACACACAAGTGAGCGACCGGAAGAGAAGAAGAGTCCTGCATTCGACACATAAGTGAGCGACTGGAAGAGAAGAAGAGTCCTGCATTCGACACACAAGTGAGCGACCGGAAGAGAAGAAGAGTCCTGCATTCGACACACAAGTGAGCGACCGGAAGAGAAGAAGAGTCCTGCATTCGACACATAAGTGAGCGACCGGAAGAGAAGAAGAGTCCTGCATTCGACACACAAGTGAGCGACCGGAAGAGAAGAAGAGTCCTGCATTCGACACACAAGTGAGCGACCGGAAGAGAAGAAGAGTCCTGCATTCGACACACAAGTGAGCGACCGGAAGAGAAGAAGAGTCCTGCATTCGACACACAAGTGAGCGACCGGAAGAGAAGAGGAGTCCTGCATTCGACACATAAGTGAGCGGCTGGAAGAGAAGAGGAGTCCTGCATTCGACACTCAAGTGCGCGACTGGAAGAGAAAAGGAGTCCTGCCTTCAACATTCAAGTGAGCGACTGGAAGAGAAAAGGAGTCCTGCCTTCAACATTCAAGTGCGCGACTGGAAGAGAAAAGGAGTCCTGCCTTCAACATTCAAGTGAGCGACTGGAAGAGAAGAGGAGTCCTGCATTCGACACTCAAGTGAGCGACTGGAAGAGAAAAGGAGTCCTGCGTTCGACACTCAAGTGAGTGGAAGAGAAGAGGTGTCCTGCGTTCGACACTCAAGTGAGTGACTGGAAGAGAAGAGGAGTTCTGCGTTCGACACTCAAGTGAGTGACTGGAAGACAAGAGGAGTCCTGCGTTTGACACTCAAGTGAGTGACTGGAAGAGAAGAGGAGTCCTGCGTTTGACACTCAAGTGAGTGACTGGAAGAGAAGAGGAGTCCTGCGTTCGACACTCAAGTGAGTGACTGGAAGAGAAGAGGAATCCTGCGTTTGACACTCAAGTGAGTGACTGGAAGACAAGAGGAGTTCTGCGTTTGACACTCAAGTGAGTGACTGGAAGAGAAGAGGAGTCCTGCGTTCGACACTCAAGTGAGTGACTGGAAGAGAAGAGGAGTTCTGCGTTCGACACTCAAGTGAGCGACCGGAAGAGAAGAGGAGTCCTGCATTCGACACACAAGTGAGCGACCGGAAGACAAGAGGAGTTCTGCATTCGACACACAAGTGAGCGGCTGGAAGAGAAGAGGAGTGCTGCGTTCGACACACAAGTGAGCGACCGGAAGAGAAGAGGAGTCCTGGATTCGACACACAAGTGAGCGAACGCGAACATGTGGAGTATTGCGTTGTTTTTTAAAAGATAATTCTTTCCAAGTTTAGGATCATAAACTATTTTAATAATAAGTCATTAAAAACAATTGGCTTTGCATTCCTGAGGAATCTTGCGTTTGAATCAAAGTGAGGAACCAGAACAGAATAGTAGTCCTGCGTTCGACACTTCTGTGAATGACCAAAAGGGAGAAGTTAAGCCCTGGCTTAGACACTGAACTGAGTGATCGGAAAGAGAGAAGTGGAGACCTGCATTCGACGCTCTAGTGAAAGATCGGATGAAAGAAGAGGTTGCTTCGCGACTGTCTTATTACGATGTTACATACAATGAAAACGGGAGCAAGTTGGACAAAGTTAAATTATCTATCGATTCTGTTACTTACCAAATGAAATCAGTTTGAGGAACCTTGCTACAGAAAATGCCACTAGTAAGCGCTTTGTATATAGTTTTCTATACGATGCTCTGGAGAAGGGCAATAATGGAAATGACACCGTTTACCCAGAATATTTGCGTTTGAAGCGCCCATAAGACAGAAAAACAAAGACATGGCTACACCGCGCTGTGGTCTCATTTCTGCGATGCCACTTTGAAAACGAGGGAGTGAATAACAGCCGACTCATTATTGAGCCCTGAAGCGGTGTCACTAATTCTTTCTCCCGCCTTTTTTTCATCCCACATCTGCAGCACAAAGATGTCAGTGCTATACACGACAAGAAAGAAAGGGTTGGGGGGCTTTATTCAGCCCCCGCTAATTCCCCCTGCCCCTGCCCGTCTTTTCTTCCTCCATCCAACCAGTAGTGGGATTTCTGTTTGGTTCGCTAGTCGTAGACGAGCTCTCGTCATTGTGCGGCCCTCATACCAAGGATTTCCGTGTCGCTGAGCTCCTTATGCTGGTGGTGACATTATACCCCAATTAATAAGGCCGCGCACAGCCCCCCCCCCCCCACAACTTCCCAGATGAAAACAACCTGCGACGTTTCTTGTCGTGCACTGAACCTCGCTGTCCTATCTTAATTCACAAAGTAAATGAACTAGGTGCTGAGTTAAACGTATGACTGGCATATGACTGCACAACACGACATTGTTAAGAGAAATAATTGCAGTAATAGAAGAAATGAGCAAAAATGTGATGTGTTCCATTCACATGACTTTCTCTACATCTCTGAAACAAATTATTGTTAAAAAGCCTATACTTCTATTTACTTCAGATGTCAAGAAGGGTTAATGATTATGTGCATTGTTTACAGCTTTACGATATATATTTGCTTTTCGCAGTTATCTTGTGTCATTCTCTCTATAACTGGGTGCCTTCCTTTAGCATTGAATGGGGAAGAAAAATAGAGCAGTAAGTTCTATGGCCACTGGTGGCAAACAATAAGTACGTATTTTAGATGTTCGTCGCCAGGAAAGCTTCTCTATTTTAAACGGTAGGAGTAAGGAAAGAACAGTTAATACATAAAAATCTATTCTAATTTCACTGTTGCGCTGTGTCATTGTCGCATTACCTTTACATTGGATGGGGAGGAAAAATATTGCTAATGCTCTCTAGCGGCAAATAAATAAGTACTTACTCTAGGTGCTCATCGTTAGGAAAGGTTCTTTGCTTATTTATTTTAAACGATAGGAGTAAGGAAAGGACAGTTAATACATAAAAATTTGTTTGAATTTCACTGCTGCATTGCGTCATTGTGTCGATAAACTGGTGAGTTACCTTAACATAGAATGGGGAGGGAAAATATAGCAATACTACGACCATTTGGTAACAAATAACCGTGATACCACAGCCATCTGGTGGCTATTAACGGAAATGCGTTCGCTTGGCACGGTGTGTATTTATATTATGAGATTTTAAATACCTTCCCGTACTATTTTTAAACATTTGCTTTTCTACAAACTTTGTCGTGACAATATCAAACACAACAAAATAAAGAATTGTTAAATTTGATGCACTCGTTCGGAAGTGATACGCGTATATTTTCACCGATTCATTTTTACTTTCTCTATATGTACTATGTACATAGTGTATAGAGAAGGTATTGCACTTCACCGAAAAATTTGATACCGAGATTTCACCGGAAATATATGTTTTAGGGTCCCCTGTATCCAGAAAAATCATTTTCAGAAAAAAGGTCCGCGCGCGCGCGCGCGCGCGTGTGTGTATGTGTGTGTGTGTCCGTGTGTCCGTGTGCCTGAGAACGCGATAACTCAAAAACGAAAAGTCGGTTAGACACCAAACTTGTTGGTTAATTATAATGGTAATTAGAAATAGGCCTGGTTAGAATGTGATTTATAATAATTGGATTATTATTAAAATATTATTTGTTGGTTAAACTTATTGGCCAATAGAAATAGGCATGATTTGTATTTGATTTTTAATATTTGGGTTAATATGAAAATATAATTTGTGGTTAAATATTTTGTGAATAGAAATATGTTTAATTATTAATATCTGGGATTTTATTAAAATACAATTAATTGGTTAAATTTAAAGGTCAATAGAAATAGGCATGGTTTGAATGGAATATTCGATTTAAAACATACCTAGTAAGTTATTTGTCACTTCTCCACGAACATTATGCGCTGGGAACATGTTTCATACAGAATTTTCTTCTCTTTAGTATGTGCAGCGTCTATATTGTACAATCTGTAAGGAAACTTCAATAAAAGTACATTTTCCTCTGTTTTTGAAATTGGCTGCTATGATAGTCTTTTATTTTCAGGAGAAACTGCAGAGTTTGTTTTGTACATCGTTTTCTTCAACACATATTTCTCTCCCACCTCGTTCTTTTCGTCTCTCCTGTTTCTTGCCACCTTCGCCATCATCAAATTTCCGTCGACGGAAATGAAACTACCAGTCCGTGGCCTATCTAGGCCCGGCGCAGTCACCCTGCTGTTTACTCGCAGGTTTTGCTAACTTTCTTCTTCCTGGATATCTGCTGCGAAACGCGATATCTAATGCTAGCTTCAAGAAGAAACCATTTGTCTTTTTTTGGAAGATAGGAAACAGGGATTTGAAACTGGTATCTTCAGTGTAACTCTAAATCAGGCCAGCAAGGTAAGCTTGATTCATTTTTTGTTTTCTCTAGCACGTATGTGCAATGTACATTACTAGGTAGAGAATGAAATTTTGATACCGATATTTTAAAAGAAATTTACATGTACTGAGACGTCCTGAAGCACAAAAAATGAGAAAAAAGGTACTTGTTTTCTATAGTGTTTAATATCCGTTTTTACTGCATGTAGCACCGCCAACGATGGCTGATGATAAATGGATTGGAGATGGAGCACCGGTGGAATGCCATAATAGGAGAAACCGGAGAACCCGGTGAAAACCACCCTTACGCCGCTTTGTCCAAATAAAAATAAATCTCACATGCGGTCGCTTGGAATAGAAGCTTGGTCTCCTTGGCGAGAGGCGAATAGTCTAGCCACTCTGCCACGCCGCGGCCATGTGTGTGTCTGCGTATCTGTGAATAGTATAATAATAATGATATGAATAATGATAATAATAAAATAATAATAATAGTAATAGTAATATTAATATTAATATTGATAATAATAATAATAGTAATATTAATAATAATAATACAACAACTCCATGGCACGACAGCTCAGAAGGAACCTTGACCTACCGCCCGGCCGCTGCGTCCCCCATCTCGGACCATGACAGACGTCATGGATGGGGTCTAATATTGGAGGTTAAGATGTGGTCAGCGCTTCAACCCCCCCCCCGGCTAGTTAATGCGGTCCTCATGATCTAGATCACTACTTCTCCATCAAGTAGCTCCTCAATTAACTTAACTATTATTTTAACCTATTTTATTCCCTTATTTCGCATCTTCTTACAAAGAAGCAAGTAGTGAGACTATTTATGCTAATTCTTTTTCGATTAGTATGAAGTAAATAGGATCATAAGCTTTTTAATAATTTTTTTGCATGGATGTAGAGAAAGTCATGTGAATGGAACACAGATTTTTTTGTAGATGATGTATAAAATAGTGGGTTCTGAAAGTAATGTGACTATAACACATCAGACTTTTAAGAGTGGCAGATTCATATGTGTAATATCGTTAATTATCCGCGTAGGCTTAACCAACCAGACTCTTATGAATAATGCACAACAAGAGAATAGTTCAATTCATTTTGTTTTATGATGCTCAATTTGTCATGCTTTAAAATTACGTATCATTTAAATGTTTTGTTCACATTGTTAAACTGAGCAGAAACTCCATTGAATGTAGGTTCAGAATAAATTTAGTAAACTCCTTCCAACAGAGACTTTTCTCTATTTTACCTGTGACATCAGAAAGTAGTGTTGATTCCTCGAGTTTTTGCATTTATTTCAAGAGCAGTGATTACGCCAAAGCCTTACTTACCAGTTCTCTCTCTCTCTCTCTCTCTCTCTCTCTCTCTCTCTCTCTCTCTCTCTCTCTCTCTCAATATTTCAGTTATCGGAAAACTATATATACAACCAAACGTTGCTTTTGAATGTGTCACTGCCCAGACAAAGTTTCTAAGTGGCTTAAAAAGGTCTGAGACGGCAAAGAGTTAAGGGGGTAAGAGTTATTCAGAAGGGAAATATAAATCATAGCCAATAATGTAAATTATACAAAGAGGGGAAAATGTAGACATTTGTAAATAGGAAGGGAAGAAAGATTTCAAACACGTATAAGTAACCGAGTTGTCACGAGCTGATAGCACAGTACCGTTAGGGTAGGACATTGAACCGAAGGGGGTGAGAAGACACTGTCCGAGAGGAACATAACGGAAAAAGAGAAAACAATGCTACCGCTGGCCAGGGGACCCTTTTTGAGGTACTTGGCGTAAAGAATCGGCAGAGCAAAGATGTGATATTTAGAGTCCGTGGTAGAGCTCTTAGTTGTGACGGAAATAATTAATTTTAATACAGACCAGAGTACGCACGAGTTCACTGCATCAAAATTAATAAGCAATAATAGTCGCGGTCGGATAAAGTATAGTTTCATGGTAAAAATCTGATGTGTTCCCTTCACATGGCTTTCTCTACATCTCTGTAACAAATTATTGTTAAAAAGCTTATGCTTCTATTTACTTCATGCTAATCGAGAAAAAATTAGCACAAATGGTCTTATTAATTGCTTCTTTGAAAGTAGAAGCGAAATAAGGAAGTACCATAGGTTAAAGTGGTAGTAAAAAGAGGGTTGCTATGTGACTGGAGTTCCTTTGTTTGTATGGACAGTAATTGACAAATTCCTACATGAGAAAAATACAAGTTTTTCAAAGCTGAAATCAAAAACAAGAAATATCTAAAAAATGATTAACTCCACGAAAAATATGTGTAATATAAATTGTAAATTTTAACGTGCTCTACCTTGTTTGTGTGATAAGTTTTTGTCCATCTCTTACGGTTTAGCAGTTATGTAAAATTCCGTAAAATTGATCCAGAATAAAGTAGTTTTCAGAGGCTATTCCCAGAAAATTCAAACTATACATTTTATTTGTCAGGTAAATATCTTTAATATACCATATTTTAATAAAAATCGTTAGAGCCATTTTTAAGAAAATCAAAATTTTCGAAAAAAGTTCCATGTAAAAGGTAGTTGGGGGTGTGGGGATTTTCCTAAAAATCTTGGTGTCGCAACCTTGGAAGATACCAAACTAAAATACCAAATTTGGTATTCAACGATGTTTTCGTTTTTGAGCTATACTGTCCACAGACACACACACACGCACCGACACACACACGGACCTTTTTCCAAAAATGCCTTTTTTGGATTCAGGGGGTCCCAAAACATGTAATGCGGGTGAAATCTCGGTATCGAATTTTTGGATGTAACACAATACCTTCTCTTTACACTATGTAAGTAGTACGTGTAGAGAAAGTAAAAATTTAGGAGGAATGCGTGTGTGTTCGACAGCGGAAAAAGGCCGAACTGACTGAATGGAACACCTGTGTCGTACTACAGCCTGAAAGAGTTCCCATGGTAGTAAAACTCCTGAGATAGGGCACCCACAAATTCACACCATTCCAAATACCCACAACATGTACCCGGGTTGTGAACCCGTAGCGCTCCAGGCCGTGTGACAGTTGAAGCATTACGCTATATATCTTAGTTCGCTATATAATGTTTAACTGTGTCCTCTTACCGGAATGGTCATTTCGTCCAGTGCTGTTCACTTCTGAGGACTACTTCCTTTGCAAGTTGAGGAACAGGCCGGAAGGGAATATTCTGGAAGATTTATATACTACTGCATCCGGTCTTTCGCATCTGTAGTATAAGCCTGAAGGAGCATAAACCCTTGTAGACAAGCCTGATGTGTTCCATTCACATGACTTTCTCTACAATCTATAACAAATTATTGTTAAAAAGCTTGTTCTTTATCCACTCCGTGCTAAATCCGTTTTTTTTTATTTTCTCTAGCCCTGTATGTGCAATGATAGAGAGGTATTATATTCCACCCAAAATTTCGATGTCGAAATTTCACCGAAAATAGATGTTTTAGAACCCCCTGAATAAAAAAGTCATTTTCAGAAACAGATGCGCGTGTGTGTGTCTGTCTGTCTGTCTGTCTGTGTACGTGTCTGTGGACAGCATGGCTCAAAAACGAAAAGACGGCTATATACCAAACTTCTCAAAAAATTGGCTCTAATGATTTTGATTAAAATACCACATAATTTAGCCATGTCTATCACAAATAAAATGTCTTGAATTTTCCGGGAATAGTTTCTAAAGACCTGCTTATTCTGCATGACTTTTGCTTAGTTTTGCATAACTAGTAAACCGTAAGAGGTAGACAAAAACTCACTGTAGATCTCGTTAAAATACACAAGTTATGTCATATGCATTTTTTCGTGGAGCTTACCATCTTCGAGGTACTCCTTGTTATTAGTTTCAATTGTGAAGTACTTATACCTTTCTCGGACGGAAGTGTCCGTTTTTCTTTTGCTCTACTCCTGGCCAAGTAAAGAGCAATTTGCATTGTAGAGAAGCTAGAGAAAGTCACGTGAGTGTAACACATGAGATTTTTTTTTCTTTGCATCGCCAAGAGTTAACAAATTCACATATGTGAAAAGTCTAAAACTAAAATTAACCACAAGGAATGCTTAAAAAGTGGTCAAGACCCCGAGCAAATGTGTATGACACATATTGTGTATTTTATCGCGATCCACATATTTTGTGTAGTTAGTTATCTCTTACGACTTACCTGTTATACAAAATTCAATAAAAATCATGGAGAATAACGCGGTCCTTAGAGCCTATTCCCAGAAAATTCAAGGTATACAGTTTATTTGTGATTTAAATATCTTTAATATACAGTGTTTTAATCAAAATCGTTAGAACCATTTTTGAGAAAATCAAAATTTTCGAATTGTAAACGGTAGTTTGTAGTGGGGGGATTTTCTTTAAAATCTTCGTGTCGTATCCTTGGAAGATATTTAATATCAAGTTTGGTATTTAACGCTCTTTTAGTTATTTGCCATGCTGACCACAGACACATACACACAGATACATGCGCACGAATCTTTCTTAAAAATGCTTTTTCGGACTCAGAGGACCCCAAAACGCATATTTCCGGTGAAATAACATTAAAATTTTGGTTGCAATACAACACCTTCTCTATCCACTTATACATTGTACATACGGGGCTAGAAACAGTAAAAATCGCTATAATTTTTATCGAGAAAATCAAGTATTAAGAATGTTCTTCCATGCAAAGCGTAGTTTGGGGTGGGGGAAATCTTCGTGTCGCATCCTTGGAAGATAAAAAACTTAAATATCAAGTTAGGTATTTAACCGTGTTTTTGGTTTTGTTTAAGCTGTTCACAGACACACACATTGACTTGTTTCTATCCATACTTTTTATTGGCTTCAGGGATCCTCAAAATATGTCGTTCCACTGAAACCCGGGTATCAAAATGTTGGGTAAAATGCAATACCTTCTCTACCTACTATGTACTTTGTATACGTGCTAGAGAAAATAAAAACACTAGCTGCGAGTTATGCAATGTACACTTTTAAAGAAGAAGTTGACTGTTACAGGGTTTAGGAAGAAGACACCTCTGCAGTTAAACCCTAGGCTCTGACGAATGTGGGTTGTTCTGCTTTCTGAGGAGAAAAGAGGATCAGTAGTACATGACACCTCTATTTTCTACATTAAATACATCCAGTAACGCTAATATTCCAGTGTTTATTCAGAATTGCTACCACAAGAACCTAGTAAGCGTTGTTGGTATCTTGAAAGTACAGCCGCAGTCTTTCTCAGGTAACGCTAGAGTCTTACAGATACTATGCGTGCACGCTTTTCTGAGCGTGGCTCCCTAGTCTTCATTCTATAGGTTTTCCTCAATTTCGGAAGAAGAGCAAGGTAACCCACATTTGGATATGAAGTACGATATACACCCTGATATTTAGTAGCTTCAATGCGAAGGTTTCATTCCATCTGTAGGTCCTAAAGTTCACAAACTTGTATGTGCGCTATGTTTCGTTTAATAATTCGGCTAGTTCACGGTAAATAAGACAATAAGAAAACCTTCTTTGGCTGGTAATACTGCTGGTGGGCTTTCTCTTCTTTTCCCCGGCCCTCACTACCCACGACAAGGAAGACCGGCTACCACCATAAGGTAGAGATAAAGCAAGGGAACTACAGCAGGCTATAAGCCGCAGACAAACGCCCAGAGAGACGCGCAGAAGTGCCTAACAATTTCAGGCTTGTAAACTATGCAACAACTGCCCAGAGAGAAGGAACAATGACACGTGGACCAAGCAGACCTCTAGTGTCCACGGGAGTAAGATCTTCTTTGTACTAGCTGTCGCGTTAGCCGTACGCCAAGAACACCTAAAAGATGAGAATGAAACAAATGTAGATGATAGAATATCGCAGCCAGGAAAACTATGAAAATTCCATGGTTTCAGAGAAGGAAGTCTACGGGTATCGAATCCTGGGCCTTTTCAATGCAACTCTCACACGTTACAGTGATGCTGAAATGATTTAATACAGTGCTGTCTGAACAAGATTCGTTCAGATTTCTGTTTTATAATTGTTTATATTTTGTGCGTCATAAATTACATCGAAGAAAATAGTTGTAGGTGAGTACCGGGCCAGATAAAGCCTCTTTTTCCCTCTTTACTCCCCGAGTAAGTATCCCCAGTTGCAACAACTTCTACTGTCAGAATCTGTAATTAAATGCAAAAGGAAGCAATTCATTACAAGAAACGCAAAGTTCATATTACAATTCAGTTAGGAGGACACATATTACCTGCAGTTCGTGTCTGCGCAGTGTAGTGTGAAAGATAGCCTCTCCCCCTTTCAGGGAACATCCGCCTTACACTCCGGACTTAGCTCCGCCGGATTATCGTGTCTAAGGGCATGTAAAGGAGCAAGAAGTGGCACGACGAGAGTCTGGTAGCGATGGACTATGGACCTCAGTGGGGCAAATTCTCATAACGAAGGGATGTCTATCTAATGTATTATATTCTAATGACCTTCTCTACCCACTGTCAATTATTTATAAACAATAATAATAATTTATATACACATTATAACTGTTGACACTGTTCATCTTTTAAGTATTTAATATATACTTAAATACTTATTATACACTCACAAGATTCCACTTTTATAAAGGAGAAAAAAAATGAAATTTTGTAAGTATAAAATATATTAAAAAGTATTGTTAATGAACCAATTTTGTATTTTATTATCAAAAGTTTGAATTTTGAGCGAAAATTCTTTTTTTCTGTGCCTGTACTCCTTTGTATTTAGCCATTGCATATCTTCCAGTACTTCTTTTTACTCTCTCGTATATATGTACAAAAAAATAAATAAAAAGTTTTATGCGTTCCATTTTTATGCCTTTCTCTATATTTCTACAATAAATTATTGTTAACAAGCTTATTCTTCTATTTATTTAATGCTAATCGAGAAAAAATAGCAGAAATAGTCTTATTACTTGCTTTCTTCTATCCAGAAGTGAAATAAAGGAGTGACATTTTTGAGAAAGTAAAAATTTTCAATTTTTTTTTCTTTAAAGAGTAGTTGAGAGTGGGGGAACATTCTTGAAAATGTTCGTGTCCTATCCTTACAACATCCTGAACTAAAATTCCAAGTTTATTATTTAACCGATTTTTCTTTTTTGAGCTATGTTATCCACAGACAAACATGGAGACAGTAAAACAGATACACACACAGACCTTTTTCTAAAAATATGATATGTTACATTCACATGACTTTCTCTACACCTCTGTAACAAATTATTGTTAAAATGCTTAATCCTCTCTCTATGATAACCGAGATAAACGTTAGCAGATATTGTCTTAATGAAAACAAAGAAATGCTCTAGGCTAAAACGACAGTCAAATCTTTTAAAAGCTGGTTGCCATGTGGTTGAAACCGTTTCTATGCAGGACAAGGAGTTTACTAATTTCCGCGTGAGAAAATTTTAGGTATTTTAAACCGAAAAAATAACAAGGAATATCTCAAAAATGGTCAGTTCCATGAAAAAAAAACGTATATGTATATATCGTATGATTTAACTGATCTACATATTTTATGTTGTAAGTTTTGGCCTATCTGTTACGGTTTACCAGTTATGCAAAATTACGCAAAATTCATCCATAATAAAGATGTTTTCAGGGACTATTCCCAGAAAATTCACGATATACATTTTATTTATAATGTAAATATCCTTAAAATACTATTTTAATCAAAATCGTTAAAAGCATTTTTTAAAAGCTTTCCATGTAAAAGGTAGTTGAGTGTGGGGGAATTTTTGGGAAAATCGCATTATTAGCAAATACTGAACTTAAATACCAAGTTTATTATTAAACCGATTTTTCATTTTTTTGCTATGTTTTCCACAGACACACATGGTGATAGCCAAACAGATACACACACGGAGCTTTTTCTAAAACTGATTTTTTTGGGCCTCGGGGGCTCTGAAAACACATATTTTCGGTGAAATCTGGTATCGAATTTTTGATTGGAATACAATATATTTACTATGTACATTGTATCTGCGGACGTAATGTCACACTGTTTTGAATAACGAAGACTGCGGGGATACTGACCTAGAGAAACACGTCTTCTAAGTGTTTGCAGATACCATTGTAGAATGTGCTACTAGAGTTTCTGCTTTTATTTCACGTTCTGTTTCCATATCAGGCTATCTTGTTGGCAATAAAACAAAGCTTGCTGAGGAGCCTTTTTGTTATACTTTTTTTATTTTATACTAGAACTCTTTTGTGTTCTTGCTTTCCTTGCATTATGTTGAAATCTGTGGCACAAGACTTTCTATTGGTTTTTATTCTCATCGCGCAGAATATATATGTTTTACTTTCTCTACTACTTGGTTATATAATGACAGTAGAGGAAACATGGCATGCCACCCAAAATCGTTATCCTTAAAAAAATTAAGGTATTCCATTCACATGAATTTATCTATTCCACAAATATTCTTAAAATCTGACGTGTTCCATTCAGATGACTTTCCCCAGCTGTTTTACAAAATTCTTAAAAAAAAACTAATGTGTTCCATTTGCATGACTTTCTCCACATCTCTGGAATAAATTATTCTTAAAAAAAATCTTCTTATACTTACTTAATGCTAATCTAAGAAAACATCAACAGAAATGGTATTTTATTTGCTTCCTTATAAGTAGAAGGGAAGTAAAAACTACTATAGCTTAAAATGATAGTCAAATGTTTTAAAATCTGCTGGCTGTGTGATTGAAGTACCTTTGGTTGTATGGACAGCAGTTGACAAAATCCTGTATGAGAAAATTATTAAGTATTTTAAAGTGAAATTAATAACAAGGAATATGTAAAAAACGGCCTACTCCACGAATATATATATAATTCATTCAGAGACTATGCTCAGAAAATTGAAGATATACATTTTATTTGTCTCATAAATGTCTTAAATATAACATACTTTAACCAAATAAGATATTTTAACCAAATAAGGTATTTTAACCAAATAAGATATTTTAACCAAATAAGATATTTAACCAAATAAGACATTTTAACCAAATCGTTAGAGCCATTTTATGAGAAAATATATATATATATATTTTTTTTTTTTTTTTTTTTTTTTTTTTTGCCATGTAAAGGTTATTTGGTGGTGGAGGATTTTCTTGAAAAATCTTCGTGTCGCATTCTTGGAAGGTTCTGAATTTAAATATCCAATTTTGTATATAATGGACTTCTCCTTTTGGAGCTATGCTGCCCTCTCTCTCATACACACAAACATTAATCTAAAAATTTTTTTTGGATTCAGGGGATCCCAAAATATATATTTCCGGTGAAATCTTGGTATCACTTTTTGGGTGCAATGCAATACCTTCTCTATATACCATGAACATAGTTCGTGAAAGTAATTATTCTTAAAAATCTGACTGTTCCCTTCAGATAACTTTTCCTAGGTGTTCTACAAACTTCTTAAGAAATATTATTCTTTTTTCTATACCATGCTAATATATATAAACATTAGCAGAATGGTTATATCATTTAGTTCCTTATAAGTAAATGATATCTAAGGATGTACTATGTTAAAGAATAGTCAAATTATTTCGTGCAAATTCGCTTCTTTGCAAGGCTAGGAGTAAAACAATACAAACGCGGGCGACTTCCTCTATGAACAAAGTGTAAGTATTTTAAAATTAAGGGCTATACAAATTATCGTGGAAACGGTTAGTTCCACGACTAAAATGTAAAGGACATAACTTGTGTTTTCTGGTGTAGTAAGTTTTTCTCTACTTCTTATGGTTTACCACTTTTGAAACGTCATTCAGAATGAAGAGGGCCTCAACGCCTACTCCCAGTAAATTTAAGAGGAACATTTTATTTGTCATGCAATATAAAATACTTTAATTAAAAATCGTAAGTCATTTTTGGGAATATAATAAAAATTATCGAAAATGTTTCTATGTAAAGAGTTGTCAGGAGTGGGGGTATTTTCTGGAAAATGTTAGTTTCGTATCCTTAGGAGATGCCAAGCTTAAATACCAAGTTTGGCATTTCACGGACACTTCGTTTTGGGCTATGCTGTCCACAGACACAGACACAAACACACACAGTCGAAAGACACACGCACACACTGACATTGTTCTAAGAGTCCTTTTCTTTTGATTCAGCGTGTCTCAAACATTCATTTCCGGTGAAATGTTGGTGTTGCATTTTCGATTGGAATACAAAATCTCGTCGACCTACTATGTAAATCGTATATACGTGATAGAGAAAGTTAAAATGTGCGTTTTATGTAAAACAAGTTGTATGCTTTCATTTGCAATTTTCGGTGAACTTTCTTTCTAATTTCGTTTACTCTAATCTTCAACAATAGAATTAGGCTTATCTTAATTACTTTGTAAAGTTAAAATTATTATATTAATATTAATATGTTTGCAAGAAAACTGTAGTGTTTTTATATAATAAAAATCTGATGCGTTCCATTCACATGACTTTCTCTACATCTCTACAAAAAAATATTATTAAAAAGCTAATGTTTCCATTTACTTCATGCTGATCGAGAAAAAATTAGCAGATTATTACTTGCTTCTTTGAAACTAGAAGCGAAATGAGGGAGCAGCATAGGTTAAAAGGTGGTTGCTATGTGACTGTAGTTCTTTGTTTGTATGGACAAGAGTTGATAAATTCCTGTATGTGAAAGGTTTATCATTGCTGTAATTAAAAACAAGGAATATCTAAAAAACAATCAACTCCACGAAAAAACTGTATTTAACATAAATTGTGTGTTTTAAAGTGCTCTTCGTTTGTTGTATGGTAAGTCTTTGGACATCTCTTACAGTTTAATAGTTAGGCAAAATTCCATAAAATTCACCCAGAATAATGTAGTCTTCAGAGACTATTCCCAGAAAATTCAAAATATACATGTTATTTGTCAGGTAAATATCTTTAATATGCCATGTTTTAATCAAAATCGATAGAGTCATTTTTTAGAAAATAAAAGTTTAGAAAAAATTTCAATGTAAAGGGTAGTTTGGTGTGGGGAGTTTTTTCTCAAATTCTTCTATCCCTGGAAGATACTAAAGTTAAATACCAAGTTTGGTATTTTACCGAAGTTTCGTTTTTGAATTATCGTGTTCACACACGCACGGACACACGGACACACATATTCACACGGAACTTTTTTTGCAAATAACTATTTTGAATACATGGATTATTTCTGGTGAAATCTCGGTATCGAATTTTTGGTGGAGTGCAATACCTTCACTATACACTATGTATATAGTACGTGTAGAGAAAGTAAAAAAGAGCAAAATTCATACAAGTATGCCATCACACCGGTTCTTTTACTTGTGCTCTCCCCATTCATTACCACAGACATACTTGACTGCAGTTTCTGGGACTCAAAGTCGTAACATAGGGCTTTGAATGAATGGTCAGTCCACTTCGTATCATATTAACGACCACGTTTATTCAAGTCACTTCAGTTGTGGTGACGGCGAAAGCAATGGCAAATACCGGTTATATGTAAAACAATTGCTATGATTTCATGTGCCACCCTGTATTAAGCTGCACCAAACTTACCGATTATGCTTTAAAGAATCTGTCAGCGTTTGTAGTTTTACTTTCTCTAGCCCCGTAAGTACAATGCACATAGGGATAGAGAAGTATTGTATTCCACCCAAAAATTCGATACCGAGATTTCACCGGAAATACATGCTTTAGAACCCCCGTATCCAAAAAAAAGTAATTTCAGAAAAAGGTCCGTGTGTGTGACTGTGAACTCGAAAACTCAAAAACGAAAAGTAGCTAAAATACCAAACTTGGTATTTAAGTGTAGTATCTTCCAGGGATGCAAGACGAAGATTTTAAGAAAAATCCCCCCACCACAAACTACTTTTTACATGGAACGTTTTTCGAAAATTTTGATTTTTGTAAAAATGGCTGTAATGATTTTGATTAAAATATCATATATTAAAAATATTTACCTAACAGTTAAAATGTATATCCTGAATTTTCTGGGAATAGCTCTGAAGACATGTTTATTCTGGATGAAGTTTGCTTAATTTGGCATAACTAGTAAACCGTAAGAGATAGACAAAAACTTACTATACAAAAACTGTAGGTCTTGTTAAAATACACAAGTTATGTCATATACATTTTTCTCGTGGAGCTTACCGTTTTCGGGTATTCATTGTTATTATTTTCAGTTGTGAAGTACTTATACTTTTCTCAGACGGCAGTGTTCGTTTTTCTTTTGTTCTACTCCTGGCCAAGAAAGGAAGCGATTTGTAATGACAATCGCATAACGACTGGTATTAAAACATTTGACTATCGGTTTAGCCTAGTGTATTCCCTTATTTTCTTCCTACTTATAAGGAACTAGGTAATAAGAACATTATGCTAATGAGTATCTCGATTAGCAAGGTGCAGAAAGAAGAATAATCTAATGTATGAAGTTTGTAGAACAGCTAGAGAAAGTCATGTGAGTGTAACACATCAGATTTTTAAGCCTCTATATCATTTCATTCCCTTTAATGTTTTTGCTTCTCCTCATAAATGTAAGTCCCGCTTAATTGAAAATGTTTTTGAGTACGACAAAATGCGTACGAGTAATTAATACACGCGATTAGAGAAAGGACTGAAGATTCATTACACGTCAAATGAAAAAGGCAAGTAAACTGCAACCGTTTCAAAAACTGACATATCTACTGATATCAATATAGGCGATATTTCTATTGGCTTTATGCTCAATGGATACATAGTCATTAGCGAACTAGCTGCTTTCTGCATTTTATGTTGGTAATCTTTCCATCCATCGAGCCTAGTTTGTTATATGACAGAGCCAGTGTTGCGTTCGGCCCTGCAGATCAGAGTGAGTTTGTTATTATACTTGCACATCGCTATACGTGCATTAAAATGGCCTATTCCCCTAGACGTTTATTACCTTCTCTACAGGTACTATGCGCATAGTATATAGGGAAGATATTGCATTTCACCAAAAACACAGCATATTTCAAAACGATACCTAACGAAGATAGTAGTCGATTAACTTACACTTTAACTTGCAACTTTCAAACTGTTGTTGGATTAGGCAGTGAAGGAACAATGGTTGTCATATGCCACGTAAAACACTTCAGAACGTGTTATAACAAAACCCACATGCTACGTTTTCCATTACTAAGCAACCACACCTACGCCACGAGAATGGTACCTTCGCTACCAACCGGCATCTCTATTGGAGTGGGCCAGGCACCTGCCATTATGTTATGTACGACTGCCTAATCCATGATGATTTTATGACAGTTTTTGTATGTGCCGAATTTAGAGCTGAAAATTATATTCACGTATCACGTACGGTATTGACAACAAGGTCCACATCTTCGTTTGGTGTCGTTTTGAAACACCCTGTATATGTTTTAGAAAAACATTTTCAGAAATATGTCCTCGCACGCGTGTTTATGTGTGTCTGTGAACACGATAACTCAAAAACGAAAAGTCGGTAAGATAAAAAATTTGGTATTTACGTTCAGTATCTTCCTAGGAAGATTTTCAAGAGAACCCCCCAAACCCCAGCTACCCTCTCTTTAAAAAAATTGCAAAAATTTTGGTTTTTCTCAAAAATTGCTATAATGATATTTATTACAATCCTTATTTTTAAAATATTTACAAATAAAATGTATTTTTTGGGAATAACTTCTAATACCTCTTTACTCTAGATGAGTTTTTCTGAATTTTGTTTAATTGGTAAACCGTAACACATAGACAAATATTTACTACACAAAATACATATATCGTGTTAAAATACACAATTTATGCTCTTATTAATTTTTTGTAGGGGTTGACTGTTTTTAGATATTCCTTGTTATTGGTTTCAGTTTTAAAATATCCGATCTTTTTTATACAGGAAATTGTCAACTCCCGGCCACGCAAATAAACGGATTTCAATCCCATGGGAACCACATTTTGAAACATTTGACTGTCAGTGTAGTCTAGTATATTTCCACTTACAAGGAACTAAGTATTAAGAACGTTTCTGTTAATGTTTATCTCGATTAATATTAAGTAAAACAAAGAATAAGCTTATTAACAATAATTTATTACAGAGATGTAGAGAAAGTCATGTGAATCAGATTTTATACAGGTAATCTGTATATAGTAGGTGGGGAAGGTAATCTACTCCATCCGAACATCCGAACATCATATTTGATTTACCCGGAAACATGTTTTAAGGGCCCGTTAATCTAAAAAGACACTTTTAGGAAAAGGTGCAAATTTTGTATGTATGTGTGTGCACAGCATAACTTAAAAATTTCATGTGTTCCATTCACATGACTTTCTCTACACCTCTGCAACAAATTATTCTATTTACTTTATCTAATCGAGAAAAGATTAGCAGAAATAGTCTTATTACTCGCTTCCTTGTAAGTAGAAGCGAAATAAGGGAGTACTATAGGTTAAAGTGATAGTCAAAAGCTGGTTGCTATGTGACTGAAGTTCTTTTGTTTGTATGGACAGCAGTTGACACATTCCTGTATGAGAAAAGTAAAAGCTTCTCATAGCAGAAACCAAAAACGAGGAATGTCTCAAAAACAATCAACTCCACGAAAAAAATGTATATAGCATAAATTGTGTGGTTGAACGTGCTCAACATTTTTGTGCAGTAAATTTTTGTCCATCTCTTACGGTTTAGCAGTTATGCAAATTCATCCAGAATAAAGTAGTCTTCTGAGGCTAATTCCAGAAAATTTAAGATATACATTTTATTTTTCAGCTTAATATATGACATTTTAATCAAATTCGTTAGGGCCATTTTTTAGAAAAACAAAATTTTTTAAAAAAGTTCCATCTAAAGGGTAGTTTGGGGTGGGGGGATTTATCTCAGAATCTTTGTATCGCATCCCTGCAAGATACTAAACTTAAATACCAAGTTTGTTATTTTAACGATTATGATTAAAATTTAGTATATTAAAGATATTTATCTGACATATAAAATGTATATCTTGAATTTTCTGGGAATAGCCTCTGAAGACTACTTTATTCTGGACGAATTTTACGGAATTTTGCATAACTGCTAAACGGTAAGATGTAGATAAAAACTTTCTAAACAAGAAATGCAGAGTACGTTACAACACACAATTTAAGTTTAATACATTTTTTCGTGGAGTTGATCGTTTTTGAGATATTCCTTGATATTGGTTTCAGCTATGATAACTTACTTTTCTCAAATAGAAATTTGTCAACTACTGTCCATACAAACAAAGGAACTTCAGTCACATAGCAACCAGGTTTTGACTATCACTTTAACGTATGGTACTCTCTTATTTCGCTTCTACTTACAAGGAAGCAAGTAATAAGACTATTTCTGCTAATGTTTTCTCGATTAGCCTAAAGTAAATAGAGGCATAAGCATTTTAACAATAATTTGTTGCAGAGATGTAGAGAAAGTCGTGTGAATGGAACACATCAGATTTTTTTATAGAGCTAACATTTTTCGAGATATTCCGGATTATTGGTTTCAATATTCAGGAAGACATTGTTCTTATCGTTTGCTTATTCCTGGCAAGCAAAGAGATTAGAATTTCAATTCTTTCCCACAGTGATTGGCCTTTAAAGGACTAGACGATCGCTTTAGCCGGTGTATTTTCTTATTTCCCTTCTACATACAAGGCAGCTAGTAATGTTTATCTCGATTAGCATGATGTTGATAACAGACTAATATTTTCAAATAACTGTCTGTTTACCAAACAGCTAGAGGACATAATGAGAATGGAACACCCACAGTTTTAATTTCCCTATGTATGTACATAGCGTATAGAGAAGATATTGTATTCCACCTAAAATTCGATACCGAGATATTACGGGAAATACATGTTTTGGCCTCCTGAACCCAAAATAAAGCATTTTTTTGGAAAAAGGTCCGTGTGTGCCTGTGTATGTTTGTGTGTGTGCCTTTGACTAGCATAGCTTAAAAACAAAAAGTCCGTTAAATACCAAACTTGGTATTTAAGTTTGGTATCTTCCAAAGATGCAACACGAAGATTTTCAAGAAAATCCCCCCACCCCCAAGCACCCTTTACTTGGAAGTTTTTACGAAAATGTTTATTTTCTCTTATATTTAAGATATTAACATTCTAAATAAAATGTATATCTTGAATTTTCTGGCAATAGCCTCTGAAGACTACTCTATTCTGAATGAATTGTACGGAATTTTGCGTAACAGCTAAACCATAAGAGTTGGACAAAATCTTATCACACAAAAAACGTAGAGCGGTTAAAACACATGATTTACGTTATATAATTTTTTCGTGGAGTTGATCGTTTTTGAGATAATCCTTGTTTTTGGTTGCAGCTTTGAAAAACTTTTACTTTTCTCATACAGAAATTTGTCAACACCTGTCCACACAAACAAAGGAACATCAGTCACATAGCAACCAGCTTTTGACTATCACTTGAACCTAAGGTACTCTCTTATTTTGCTTCTACTTACAAGAAGGCAAGTAATAAGACTATTTCAGCTAATTTTTTGTCGATTAGCATGAAATAAATAGCAGCATAAGCTTTTTAACAATATTTTGTTGCAGAGATGTAGAAAAAGTCATGTGAATGTAACACACCAACTTTTTGTGTTGTATAAAGCAATATAAACTAGATTTTTATCTTCTGGTAATGTGAATGTATAACGGTATGGATTTTCCTTCCCTTAGTTATCTTCCATCCCCTTTAAACCATGAAATGAGAGCACTAGGGAATCAGCCAAGGACAACCCATTGCGTGATTGTAAAAAAATCTGATATGTTCCATTCACATCACTTTCTCCACTATTCTGTAACAAATTAATATTATTAATAAGCTTATTGGTTTAATTGTTTTTTCATACAATCCGTGTATTGGACAGGAGTTGGATAGGTAGAGTCAGCCTGAAAAATTCAATGCCATAACTGGGATTTTCACTCTGACTCTACCTATACAACTCCTGTCCAATACACCGCTTATGTGAAACAATCTGATGTGTTCCATTCACATGACTTTCTCTACTGTTCTGTAACAAATTATTCTATTTACTTCATCTAAAGGAGCAAAAATTAGCAGAAATAGTCTTATTACTTGCTTCCTTGTTAGTAGAAGCGAAATAAGGGGGTACCATAGGGTAACGTGATACTCAAAAGCTGGTTGCTCTGCGACTGAAGTTCCTTTGTATGGACACGAGTTCACAAAGTCCTGTATGAGCAAAGTATAAGTTTTTATAGCTGAAACCAAAAACAAGGAATATCTCGAAAACAACCAACTCCACGAAAAAAAATGTATATAACATAAATTATGAATTTTAAGGTACTCTACATTTGTTGTGTGTTAAGTTTTTGTCCATCTCTTACGGTTTAGCAGTTATGCAAAATTCCATAAAATTGACCGAGAATAAAATAGTCTTCAGGGGCTATTCCCAGAAAATTCAAAATATACATTTTATTTATCATGTAAATATCTTTAATATACGGTATTTTAATCAAAATCATTAGAGCCATTTTTTAGAAAATCAAAATTTTCGAAAAACTTTTCATGTAAAGGGTAGTTTAGGGTGGGGGGATTTTTCTCAAAATCTTCGTATCGCATCCCTGGAAGATATTTAACTTAAATACCAAGTTTGGTATTTTACCTACTTTTCGTTTTTGAATTATCGTGTTTACAGACACACGGACACACCCACGGACCTTTTTCTGAAAATACTTGTTTTGTATACAGGGGACCCTAAAACATATATTTCCGGTGAAATCTCGGTAGCGAATTGTTTGGTGGAGTGGAATACCTTCTCTATACACTGTGTACATAGTATGTATAGAGAAAGTAAAAACAGTACAATACCAATTGACCATAATAGTTGGCTATACTATGAATCCCGGCTAAGGGGAAGTGCAACCGGCTAGATATCGGGAGATCCGTGGTTCAAATTCCGCCTATGGCATTGAATTTTTCAGTCTGACTCTCCCTATCAAATAAGCTTATTCGTCTATCTACTTCATACTCGTCTATCTACTAATCAAAACAAACATTAATATAAATGCTTTATTATAAGCAGATGCGAAATAAGGGATTGCTCTAGGCTAAAATATATTCAAATCTTATAAAACCTGGTTCCCATGAGAATTAATCCGTTTCTTTATATTGCCAGGGGTAGACAAATTTCTGTGGGTATAAGAAAAGTTAAAGTATTTTAAAACTGAAACAAAAAACCACGATTTTGAGGAAATTTCCCACCCCAAACTACTACATGGAAAAGTTTCGAACATTTTGTTTTTCTCAAAAATGGCTCAAACGATTAAAATAATGCATATTAAAGGTATTTGCACCACAAATAAAATGTATATCTTGTATTTTCTGGGAATTGCCTCTGATGACCTGGATTTTGCAAAACTGATATATTGTGAGAGATGCACATAACTTTAACATTAGTTAAATTTTGATTCGAAGGAAACACTAATGAGAAAATTTTGATAATGCTTTTCTGTAATAGCATGATGAAGTAAAATTAATAATATTTTGTAAAACAGGCAGATTAGATTTTTATCCTCTGTACTATCTACTTTATATCATCTGACCTGCAGTTCAATTGGCAACTTTTAATTTTACAGCGGTTGATTCAAACTGGTTATAGGTGAACAAACTATGCAAAACATAGTATATGATATCAAAAGGGTCCAATTTGGAGGTTGAAACGAGTGAAAATGATTAATGTGCTTTTTTTAAGCTGGGATGAACCTGTACTCGAAGTGGACCGTGCTTCATGCATACCTTTGAAAAAAAAACGGTGATTTGATACTTGTTGCGTTCTCTATTGCGTACATAATTGGCAAAACTAGATATCAATACTTTACCGGAAATACATGTTTTCAAAGTTCATGATTCGTCCCAAAATAGGAATCGTATGTTTGTGAACAGCATAACTAAAAATCTGATGTGTGCCTTTCACATAACTTTCTCTACATCTCTAAGACACATTGTTGTTGAAAAGCTTATTCTTCTATTTATTTAATACTAATCGAGAAAAAAATAAGCAGGAAGGGTGTTATTATTTTGTTCCTTGTAAATAGAAGGGAAATAAGGGAGCACTGTACGCTAAATCGATAGTGAAAAGCTTTAAAAGCTTGTTGCTAAGTACTATTGTTTGTATGAACAGAAGTTGACAAACTCCTATATGAGAAAAGTTAAAGCTAAAACTACTAACATGGAATATCTCAGTAACGGTCAATTGCACGAAAAAAAATGTATATACATAAATTTTGTTTTTAACGAGATCTGCACATTTTCTTAAGTAAGTTTTTGCCTATCTCTGGCGGTTTATAAGTTATGCAAAATTCATCCAGAATAAACACCTCTTCAGAGGCTATTCCCAGGAAATTGAACATATACATTTGATTTGTCATTAAAACCTCACCAATATAAGAGATTTTAATCAAAATTGTTAGTCATTTTTAAGAAAAGAAGCGTAGTTAGGGGGGGATGAAAATTTTCGTGTCGCATCCTTGGAAAATACCAAACTTTAATACCAAGTTTGGTATTTAACCGTCTTTACATTTTTAAGTTATGCTGTCCATAGGCGCGCGCGCGAGCACACACACACACTCTTTCTCTCACAGATACATACACACACGGACCTGTTTCTGAAAATGCTCTTTTTGGATCAGGGCGTCCTAAAACATGCATTTTCCGGTGAAATCTCGACATCGAATTTTTGGGTGGAATACAGTATTTCTCTATCACTATGTACATTGCACATACGGGGCTAGAGAAAGTAACAAGGACGTTTTAAGACAGCTGATGCTATAAGTAGGTATTTTACTAGATGACAGTTGTGTTAAAAGCAGAAAATTAAAACACTCCAATGTAGCCAACTTTGGTTTATGCGTCCACGGCCTCAATTAAGTAAGCTATGACTCTGAAAGTTCGTATCGATATATAAAATGGCGGATGCTGTGAATGTCACGAAAATGGAGTCTGCTGAACCAGGCAAAATTATGCATATACCTTATTGGAATTAAAATTTTGATTCTCAAAAATGGATATAAAAATTTTTGTTAACATACTGTATGTTTAAGATATGTTTATGACAAATGAAATGTATATCTTGGATTTCTGGGAATTGCCTCTGAAGACCTCTTCATTCTGGATGTGTTTTGTATAACAGGCAAACCGCAAGAGATATAAAAAAACTCACTACACAAAAAATATAGATGTAATCTCAAACAATGTTTGTCATGTATATATATATATATATATATATATATATATATATATTGTGTGACCTTTTTCGAGATATTCCGGATTAGTAGCTTCAATGTTAGCCACTTAAAATTTTCTCACACGGAAAAACGTCTTTCTTTTCATTTCTCGTTTGTTTATTCCTGGAAAGCAAAGGCATTGGAATTTCAATTATTTCACCGACTTTTAAAGGACGAGACTATCGCTTTAGCCTGTGCATTTTCTTATTTCGCCGACGACATGTGAATGGCGCACATTAGAATTTTGCCTTCCTACTTACCAGGGACCGAGTATAAAGGACATTTTCTGCTAATGCTTACCTCGATTAGCATGATTTAGATAAAAGAATAATCTTTAATAAGAATAGTTTTATATGGCACAGCTAAAGAAATTTTTGTGAAAGGGACACATCACATTATATACTTTTTTGGGTAGTAATCACATCTATAAATTCACTTTTTTACATTCTGTAGTCCAGTATATACAAGGTACATAGCGTGTATAGAAAAAGTATTCTATTCCACCCAAAAATTAGGTGTCAAGATTTCACCGGAAATATATGTTTTAGGATTCCCCTGAGTCCAAAAATAGTAATTTCAGAAAAACGTCCGAGAGTGTGCGAGACTGTGTATACAAACGAAGAGGAATGCTGACTTTAGGAATTGTGTTGATCCATAACAACGCTGGTCCACACACACTGCTGGCACAACCCATCGGCTCCTTGAACAATTTCAATGGTACATTTTCGATTATCCGCCGTACAGTCCTGACCTGGCACCCTGCGACTTTCACCTTTTCCCTGAACTGAAGACGTGGCTAGGAGGGCAGCACTTTCAAACCAACGAAGATCTTCAAAGCAACGTCAATGCTCATTTGAAATCATTGGAGGCAACATTTTTTGAAGCGGATATTGCAAAGCTTGTGCACAGGTACGTTAAATGTCTCAGTCTTTTCGGTGATTATGTTGAAAAGTAACCGTAAGTGCACAAAACTTTTAGTAATGAAATAATTGTTCTCTATGAATTTGTCTTTTATTTATAGCATATCGGAAGTTGAAAAAAAAGTCCTTCGGATGTACATCTTGAATTTTGTGGGAATAGTCTCTGAAGACCTCTTCAATCTGGAACGAATTTTATTTAACTTGCAGATCGTTAGAGGTAGACAAATTCTTACTTCACAAAAAAGTGGAACTTGTTAAAACACACAATTTGTGTCATTTACATTCTCTGTAGAGTTAAACGTTTTCGATATTTACCGAGTTATTGATTCTAGTTTTTCACATGGCGATGGGCTTTTAAAAGATTTGACTATAACTTTGGCCCAGTGCATTCCCTTATTTCTTTTAAACATATAAAGAACCAGGTAACAAGACTAATACTGGTAGTGTTTATCTTAATTAGAATTATACAAATGAAAGAATAACGTTTTGTTAGAAAAGTTGTTTATGGAACAATAGAGAAAGCCATGTGAATGGAACACATCAGTTTTTATTAGCAGAATGAATTAAATCAACCACCCCCAACTACCCTGTTTATGCAAAAAAGTTTGAAAATATTGATTTTCTTAAAAATGGATCTAACGATTTTGATTAAAATCTCGTATATTAAAGATATTTGTTTGACAAATAAAATGTATATCTTGAATTTTCTTGGAATAGCCTCTGAAGACTACTTTATTCTGGATGAATCTTACGGAATTGTGCATAACTGCTAAATTGTCTTATTTTGTATAGCTAATGAGATGTTACTTTTTACTTTCTCTAGCCCCATATGTACAATGTACATAGTGGATAGAGAAGGTGTTGTATTCCACCCAAAAGTTCCATGTCGAGATTTCACCGGAAGCATATGTTTTGAGTTCCCCAGAGTCCGGAAAAAGCATGTTTAAAAAAGAGCCGTGTGTGTATGTCTATGGATAGCAAAGCTCAAAAACGAAAAGACCGTTAAAAACCAAACTTGGTATTTATATTTAGTATTTTCTAGGGATACGACATTAAGATTTTCAAGAAAATCCTCCACCCTAAACTACCCTTTATATGGAAAAAAATTCGAAAAATTTTATGTTCTCAAAAATGGTGGTAACAATTTTGATTAAAATCTGTTACATTTAAGATATTTACATGCTAAATAAATTGCATATCTTGAATTTTCTGGGAATAGCCTCTAAATACCTCTTTATTCTGAATGAATTTTGTTGAATTTTTCATAACTGGTAAACCGTAAGAGACTGACAAAGGCTTAGTACACAATTTATGTCATATCTGACTTTTTCATGGAGTTGATCGGTTTTGAGGTATTCCTTTTTACTGACTTGAGTTTTAAAATACTTAATATTTTCTTATACAGGAAGTTGCCAACGTTTGGCCAAGCAAAGAAACGGATTTCAATCCCATAGCAACCATGTTTTAAAGCATTTGTTTGTTGGTTTAGCCTAGTGTATTTTCTTATCTTCCTTCTACTTATAAAGGAACTAAATAATAAGACCGTTTCTGCTAAATTAAACCGAACAATAAGCTTAATAACAATGATTTGTTACGGAGACGTAGAGAAAGTCATGTGAATGTAACACAGTTTTTTTTTATTTTATGTCTGAAAGCAATTAATGACGAAGTAAATTTTGCTATAGAAATACTCCATTATTTGAGAAAAAATAATTGGTACTAAAGGTTGGAATTTTTACCCCACATTTGCATCTAAATACCTTTTATTTTACCGAAAAAGACTTAATGTATAAGAATTATTATTTTTTGAAAATATAAACATAAATACATTTCAATAAAATTTTAACAGCTTTATTAAAAATCTGATGTGTACCATTCACATGACTTTCTCTATATCTCTGCAACAAGTTATTGTTAAAACGCTTATACTACTATTTACTTCATGCTAATCGAGAAAAAAATAGCAGAAAGTGTTATTACTTGCTTCCTTGTAAGAACAAGCGAAATAAGGAAGTACCATAGGTTAAAGAGATAGTCAAAAGCTCGTTGCTATGTCACTGAAGTTCCTTTGTATGGACAGCAGTTGACAAATTCCTGTATGAGAAAAGTATAAGTTTTTCATAGCAGAAATCAAAAACAAGGAATGTCTCAAAAACGGCGAACTCCACGAAAAAAATGTATACAACATAGATTGTGTTTTTAACGTGCTTTACATTTTTGTATGGTAAGTTTTTGTCCATCTCTTACGATTTAGCAGTTATTCAAAATTCAGTAAAATTCATCCAGAATAAACTACTCTTCAGAGGCTATTCCCAGAAAATTCAAGATATACATTTTATTTGTTAGGTAAATATATTTAACATACGAAATTTTAATCAAAATCGTTAGAGCCATTTTTGAGAAAATCAAAATTTTCGAAAAAAATTCCATGTAAAGGGTAGTTGGGGGGGGATTTTTCTCAAAATCTTCGTGTCGCATCCCTGGAAGATACTAAACTTAAATACCAAGTTTGGTATTTTTGAGCTATCGTGTTCACGGACACACACACGGACCTTTTTCCGAAAATGCTCTTTTTTTTAAAGGGGACCCTAAAACATATTTCCGGTGAAATCTCGGTATCGAATTTTTTGGTGGCGTGCAATACCTTCTCTATACACTATGTACATAGTGCATATAGAGAAGGTAAAAACATCATATCTTTCCTTCTAAAGAGTATAAGTATTCTATTTTTCAGCAATCAGCAGTAAAGGTACTACTTAAAAATGACTTGACAAATTTAGCTGATGAACTTAAGTAATTGCTGAGATAAAGGTTCAAACCTTGACATTGGCATCGACTCCCCTTAAGTGAAACATTGAAACACGAGTTTCTGTTTTGTGGGCAGGGAACTACAGTGTTATTAGCTGCAGATTGAAGTATGTTTTGCTCATTAAGAATAACAGAGGTAGTGATGGAAAGTATGCCTGGGCCGATGAAACGGTTGGACAAGGGTCGAGCTAGTTGCAACTCTGCGCTGCGCAGATCAATAGTAAGTTTGCCGGGCTGCTTCAGCAGCTGCACCCCGCCCCGGCCTAAATAAAAAATATACAACCAACATTACAACACATGCAAATTTCATCGCATTTACAAATAAATTGCTCTCATTCTCTAAGTTTTCTTCAATGCGAGCAGTGTCTTCAACTGAGAACCTCTGGTGAAGATCCATGTTACAGGAAGTATATACATTTTGGCGAAGATTTCTTAAGCTTTATATTTATTTACTTGTAATTCTGAGGGAATATAGTAAAGTACTTTTAATACAAGAAAAAAGGTTTTAAGTGTTCTTTGACACTATTTCTTCTCCCTATTTACATGAATCTATTCTTATAAAATCGTATTCTATCTGAATTATGCTAATCCAGATAGATACTTATTTGTTTCTTTATTCTTATTACTTTCTTTATATTAAAGACTTTCATTTTTATGCTTATAGTGATAAGAATATAAATAATAATAATAATAAAAGAAATATATTAATAAATAAAAATTGTACAATGCTCAAAACATATGTATCATATCTATCTATTTTTATAGACATAAGTCCTTCGTAAGCTTTATATTTATTCACATATAATTCTGACGGAATATAACAAAGTATATAATTGTTAGTCCAAGAAAAGAAAAAAGTTTTAAGTGTTCTATTGATAAGATTTTCTCTACCTATATTGCATAAATCTCTTCTTATAAAATCTTGTTCTTCTATCTACATTTTACTAATCCAGATAAGTATATATGTATTTCTTTGTTTACTCTTATTATTCTCTTGATATTAAAGAATTTTATTTTAATACTAATAGTTATAAGAATGTAAATAATAATATTATAATAAGTTCAATATGTTTACAAGTAAAAACTGTACAATGTTCAAGAGTTATGTATCATTTGCATCTCTTTTTACAGATATACCGAAACCATTGTTTCTTTAACCATTAGTGGAGATGGTTTAACTATAAATTTCCTTCTGGGTACAAGGGAAATAATGGAATACACTAAAATAAATCACTATTCAAACATTTTAAGGGCTGGTGGTAATGTTTTGGCTTGATATTCGGTTCCTCGCGAATAAATAAAGAAAACAGAAGAAGAAGAAAAACTAACCTCATTTGAGAAAAGAAATTACTGTATAAATAAACCTATAACAAGTATTAGCACCACATAATTTGTTCTTCTATCTTCATTTTTCTAATCCGATGAATATTTATTTGTTTCTTTGTTAATTCTTATTATCTCTTAGTATTCAAAGCATTTATTATAATGCTAATAGTAATAACAATATGTATTAGTGACTGATTCTATGGTTTAGTGGTCAGCGAGCTGACTTCTCACCCGGAGGTCCCGGGTTCGATTCTGGGCTGGGGCGGGGAATTTTTCTTTAACCAGAATTATTTCCTATCCCCCACAGAGTCTGGAAGTATGTATGTAAGAGTGAATGTGTGCATGTTTTAGGAAATAAAATAGTTTAAACCCAACGTAAACCTACAGACAACGAGTTGTTTGTAATTCGAAGCCCCCGATATGACCTTAGATGTTAAAGGGGGCTACATAAATGAAAAAAAGTATTACTACAAGTACAATATTAATATAGTAAAATTATAATAATAAACGCAATAAATAAAAACTGTAGTATGTTGTGTATCATTTATATTTATTTTTATGGATATAAGACATTTTTTTAGCTAACCATTAGCAGAAATAGTTTAATTACACATTTCCTTCTAGATACAATGAAAATTATGTAATAACTAAAATAAATCGCTACACAAACCTGCTTCGCTTCTTCACGAATAATAAAACCAAAGTAGAAGAAAAACGAATGACGATTCCCATTTTACAAAAGAAAGAACTGTAAAATTTATACCCATAACCAGCATTAGCACCACATAAAAAGTTTTTGACAAAATCTGACGTTTAACATGATTCACATTCTTTGTGGTAAGTTTTCGTATATCTCTTACGGTTTACCAGTTATGCGAAAGATATTAGGAAAGAAGTATTTCTAGGAAATAAAAAATATACATTTAATTTTTATATATCTTAAGCATGTGATATTTTAATCAACATCACTAGTTATTTTCGAAAATATTCGATGTAAAAGCTGGTTCCAGCTGGAGGAGTTTTCAGGAAAATCTACCTCTGTGTATATTGTACATATATGCTAAAGGAGATAAAATATACAATCATCAAAACACAACCAAATTTCATCGCATTTACAAATGGCCCAATTTGTATCTTCAAATGTGAACCTTTGATAAAGACCGCTGTTATGCAAGTATAAGAACTATTGGGCTTTAAACTTTATTTATTTGTTTACGCACTGAAAATGCGGTAAATTTAACTTTAAAGCCTCTGTCTTTTGAATACCATACAAAACGTCATTTAATACAGTAAATCATTAATTTTTATGGGCAATATTATGTGAAAAATCTGATGTCTACCATTCACATAACTTTCTCTATATCCCTGCAACAAATTATTCTTAAAAAGCTTAAACTTCTATTTACTTTAAGCTAATTAGAAAGAAAGGGCAGAAATAGTCTTATTACTTGTTTCCTTGTAAGTAGAAGCGAAATAAGGGACTACCATAGGTTAAAGTTATGTCAAAAGCTGGTTTCTATGTCAATGAAGTTCCTTTGTTTATATGGATAGGAGTTGACAAGTTCCTGTATGAGAAAAGTATAAGTTTTTCATAGCAGAAACCAAAAATAAGGAATGTCTCAAAAACGACGAAATCACGAAAAAAATGTATATAACATAAATTGTGTGTTTTAACGTGCTCTACATTTTTTGTGCAGTAAGTTTTTGTCCACCTCTTACGGTTTAGCAGATATTCAAAATTCAGTAGAATTCATCCAGAATAAACTACTCTTCAGATGCTATTCCCAGAAGATTCAAGATATACATTTTATTTGTCAGATAAATATCTTTAATACACAATATTTTAATCAAAATCGTTAGAGCCATTTTTTAGAAAATCAAAATTTTCGAAAAAAGTTTCATGTAAAGGGTAGTTTGGGGTAGGGGGATTTTTCTCAAAATCGTGTCGCATCCCTGGAAGATATTAAACTTAAATACCAAGTTTGGTATTTTACCGACTTTTCGTTTTTGAGTTATCGTGTTCACAGACACACGGACACACTGACACACGGACACACATACTAACACACACACGGACCTTTTTCTGAAAATACCTTTTTTGGATACAGGAGACCCTAAAACATTAATTTCCGATGAAATCTCGGTGTCGAATTTTTTGGTGGAGTGCAATACATTCTCTATACACTATGTACACAGTGAGTACAGAGAAAGTAAAAATGTAAATGGCGTGTTATTTATGGACGCTCTTTACGGACCTTTTTGTGAAAATGCTTTTTTTGGATATTGGGGAGCCTTAAACATATATTTCCTATGAAATCTCGGTATAGAATTTTTGGATGGAGTGCAATACCTTCTCTATACACTATGTACATAGTGCGTATAGAGAAAGTAAAAATGAGTAATTCCACATCATTATAAAGGAAATTCAGAGTTTATATAAAAGTATTTAATGCTTTCTGTACTAACTTTTATGACAAAAGATTATTCCTTTATCTGCAACGAGATAATCTAGATAAGCATTAGCGGAAACGGTCTTATTACTTGTTTCCTTGTAAGCAGAAGGGAAATAAGCCATAGGCTAAAGCGACAGTCAAATCTTTTAAAAATACGGTCCCTATGTATAGCAAATGTGATTCGGTTTACGCTTTGCACGGGCAGGAGAAAAACTTCAGAGAGATGGAATTTGGGAAAACTTTAAGTATATTAAATTTTAAACCAATAACAAGGAATATATTGGAAATTTTAATCCTAAAAAAATATAAATGACCTAAATTGTTTTTTTAACGAGATATATAGTTATTTTAGTAAGCTTTGGTCTATTTCTTTACCAAATATATAAAATTCATCCGGAATAAATATATATTTCTATAAATTTCAATATATATATGTTTTATTTGCTATTTAAATATCTTTAATATACGATATTTTAGTCTAAATCGGTAGAACCAACTTTTAGAAAACAAAATTGTCAAAACTTTCCGAAAAAACTTTCTGAGGTGGTGGAATTTTCTTGAAAATCTGAGTATGGCATCCTAAGAGGAAACTTAACTCAAATACAGTTTGGTATTTAAGAGACTTTTTGTTTTTGAGCTATACCGTTTACACACACGTGCCTGCGCGCACGCTCACACATACTGACCTTTTTCTAAAATGCTTTTTTCCATTCAGGGGACTTCAAAATATATATTTCCGATGAAATCACAGTATGAAAATTTTGTGTCGAATTAAACACTTCTATGTACTATGTTTATAGTACGTGTAGGGAAGGATTAAAAGTAGATATCGTTAGAGCATAGATACAATTTATTTTGAATACCTTTATAGTGGAATTAACTATATGCGAAATTTAAATTGTCAAAGCTTATCCTTTCCAAATTATGTCATTCTTTGTACTTGTTAAATGAAGAGAACGGATACTCGTCATATACCAAACCAGTCTTAAACAATTGACTATAGCTTTATCATAGTGTGTTCCATTATTCCGTTTGCATCTATAAGAAAATACATAATAAAACATGTCTCCTTATAGTTATTTCAAGTAGTAGAAAGAAGAAGAATATTTCTTTAACATTATTTGTTGTTGAAAAGGTGAGAAAGTTTCGTGAATGTAACACATCTTTTTTATGGAATAATTGTTCTTTTTCACACAAGCCGTGTGTAGGACAGAAGTAGGATAGGTAGAGTCAGACTGAAAAATTCAATGCCATAGCTGGGATTTGAACCACGGATCTCCCGATTTCTAGCCGGTTGCTCTGCCACTTTGGTATACCGAGAAACATGCGAGTCAGTTGAGAAAGTCAATGCTATGCGTCCATGTTGCTATGGTAGCTCAGTGGTAGAGCAAGCGTTTAGAGATCGGGAGGTTCGTGGTTCAAATCCCGGCTATGGCATTGATTTTTTCAGTCTGACTCTACCTATCCACACCGTATAAACTTTCTCTTCACGTATAATGGACATAGTGTATAGAGAAGGTATTGTATTGCACCGAAAATTGGATTCCGAGATTTTGCCGGAAATACATATGTTGGGACCCCCCTGAATCCATAAAAAGCAAGGGTGCGTGTGTGTATGCAGACAGCATAGCTCAAAAACTAAAAGACCTTAAATACTAAATACTTTTCGAAAACTTTTATTTTCTCCAAAAATGACTAATAATTTGTATTAAAATACCATATATTAAAGATATTCCCATCTCAAATAAAATGTATATTTTGAATTTATTGAGAATGTCCCCAGAAGAGCTCTTTATTCTTTTGTAGAATGTTGCATAAGGGTAAAAACATAAGAGATAGACAGAAACCTACTCCACAGGAAATAAGATCTCATTAAAACATATAATTTATGTCATATGCGTTTTTCTTGTAGAGTTGAGATATAACATTGTTTTTAATTTCAATTTTAAACTAACAAACTTTTTCTCATAGAAAACGAACCGAATGGTTTCACATAGCGACAAGCTTTTAACAGATTTATGTTTTATATTTCCCGTCTATTTGCAAGGAAGCAAGTAATAAAACCAATTCTGTTAATGCTTATCTCGATCAGCATATCGATAAAGGAATAATCTTTTATAAGGAAACTTTGTCTGTTGAACAGCTAGAGAATGTCTTGTGAATGCAGCACATCAGATTTTTATTTTCTCTAGTCTCATTACATAGGGATAGAGAAGGTATTCTAATGCACCCAAAAATTCGATACCGATATTTCACCGGAAATACATGTTCTGGGTCCCCCTGAATCCAAAAAAAAGCATATTCAGGATATTGTCCGTGTTTGTGTCTGTCTGTATGTGTGTTGGTGTGTATGTGTGTGTTTGTGTGTCTGGGCAGCATAGCTTAAACACGAACAGACCATTAAATACCAAACTTGGTATTTAAGTTTAGTATCTTCCAAGAATACGACACGAAGATTTTCAAGAAAATCTCCCCACGCCTAACTACCCTTTACATGGAAACATTTTAGAAAATTTTGTTTCTCCTAAAAATGGCTCTAAAAATTTTGATTAAAATACCACATATTAGAGCCATTTCTATCCTAATAAAATGTATATCTTGAATTTTCTGGGAATATCTTCTAAAGGTGCATTTATTCTGGATGAATTTTGCTTAATTTGGCATAACTAGTAAACCGTAAGAGATAGACAGAAACTTACTATACAAAAAATGTAGATCTGATTACAATAAACAAGATATGTAATATACATTTTTTCATGGACCTTACCGTATTCGACGTATTCATTGTTATTAGTTTCAATTGTGAAATGCGTATACTTTTCTCAGATGGAAGTGTCCGTTTTTCTTTTGTTCTAATCCTGGCCAAGCAAAGAAGCAATTTGCAATGACAATCGCATAGCGACAGCTTTTAAAACATCTGACTATCATTTTATCCTAGTGCATTCCCTTTGTTCCATTCTACTTATAAGGAACTAAGTAATAAAATTCTGCTAATGTATATCTCGATTAGCATGGTGTTGAAAGAAGTAAGAACTTCTTTCGTATGAAGTTTTTAGAGTAGCTAGAGAAAGTCATGTAAGTGTAACACAGCGTTTTCTTTTATGGGTTATATTTTCACATGAATTTAATGAAGTAGTTAATAGTACTAGCCACATTAATTTGGTTTTAAAGCTGGCCAATACATTTCTGAAGGCCTGGATGGAGCTAAGGTCGTCCCTCCACAGTTTAAACTCACTAAGGGACCTGGAATTCCCGGAAAACTCGGTGAAAACCACCAAGGAAAACCTCAGCTGTGTTTGACTAAACCCAGATCCAACGCTGCTCCCACAGCGTGAAAATAAAGGACACAAACCCTGCGCCAAATTAAGGTCACATGCAACTCACCGAGACTCATCATTACGATTAACCAGAAATTATAGAGTCAGTTTAATTGTCTGTAAATTCAGCTCATATCATTTTTACTTTCTTCACAGGCACTATGTACATGGTGTATAGAGAAGGTAATGTAATTCACACCGAAATTCGATACCGAGATTTCACCGGAAATACATTTTTTAGGACCCCCTGAATCCATTTTCAGAAAAAAAACTCCATGTATATGTGTACGTCTGTGTTTCTTTCGACAGCATAGCTCGAAAACGAAAAGTCGGTTAAATGCTAAACTCGATATTTAAGTTTAGTATCTTCCAAGGATGTGATACGAAGATTTTCATCAAAATCTCCCCACACCCGACAACCCTTTAAATGGAACTTTTTTCAAAATGGTTTTAACAATCTGGATTGACAAACCGTATATTAAAGATATTCACATCTCAAATTAAGGTCACGTGCAATTCACCCAGGATCAATAATCACGTCTATTACGATTATCCAAAAATAATGGAGTCAGTTTAATACTCTGAAAATTCAGCTCATATCATGATTACTTTCTCTACACGTACATAGTGTATAGAGAAGGTATTATATTTCACCCAAAAATTCGATACCGAGATTTCACCGGAAGTATATATATATATATATATATATGTTTACGGCCCCCTGAATCCAAAAAAAAAAAAAAAAAAAAAAAAAAGCATTTTAAGAAAGAAAAAACTCCATGCACGTCTGTATGTCTAAGTGTCTGTGGACAGCATAGTTCAAAAACGAAAAGTCCGTTAAATACCAAACTGAGTATTTAAGTTCAACTTCTTCCAAAGATGCGATAAGAAGATTTTCTTGAAAACTTTTGTGTTGAATCCTTGGTAGATACCAAACTTAAATTTCAAGTTTTGTATTTAACGGTCTTTCCGTTTTTGAACTATGCTGTCCACAGACACATACGCCAACACACACGGACCTTTATCCAAAAGTTCTTCTTTTTGGATTCAGGGGACCCAAAATATGTATTTCCGGTGAAATCTCGGTATCGAATTTTCGGGTGCAATGCAATACCTTCTCTATACACTAAGTACATAGTAGTGTAGAGAAAGTAAAAATGTATATGACATAAGTTGTGTGTTTTAACGCGATACATATTTTTGTTTAGTAGCTTTTTGTCTAGCTTTTGCGGTTTACTAGAATTGCAATATCCAGCAAAATTCATCCAGAATAAAGAAGTCTTCAGAAACTATTGAACATATTTTATTTCTGATGAAAATGTCTTTAATATGAGTATTTTATTCAAGACTGTTACTGCTATTTTTGAGAAAATCAATTTTCCACGCAAAGGATAGACCTGAGTTGGGAGAATTTTCCTCAAAATCATCGTGTCGCTTCTTTGGAGAATACTAACCTTAAATATCAAGTTTGATATTTAACCGTAGTTTCATTTTTTAGCTATGCTGTCCAAATATATACATATAAACACACACGGATTTTTTCTAAAAATGGTTTTTTGGGGGAGGGAGGGTACCTTGTCTCAAAATATGTATCCGGTGAAATTTCGGTATCGAATTTTTGGGTGGAATACAATAATTCCTCTATGCAGTATGTAGTAGGGTCGGCTGATAAGTCCCGGGCCTCACACAGTAATGCACCATTGGGCCAATTAGACGGTAGCATCGTACAGTGTAACACTAGACTTGTATCCATAGTTACAGGTCAAAAGCTTGTTTAGTTTTCGGATGGCAGCATTTTAAACAAGACAACTTTAGAGTTATCTCGAAAATGGAGGATTTGGAAAAACGAGCAGTGACTAAATACTTCCATTTGAAAGGCTTAACGCCTAAAGAAATCAAGGAGGAAATGGGCAGTACATTGAAAGACTCTGCCCCTTCATATTCAATGATAAAAAGGTGGGTTTTAGAGTTTAAAATGGAACTACGAGCCTCGCTCTGGACTCCCTGTAGAAGTGACAACCCTAGAGATCATCGTTTAGACCTGGAAGACCGCAGATTAAAGTTGAGAGAGCAGAGGCTGTAAACATATCAGAAGAACGTGAAAGTAATATTTTAAGTAATGTTTTGGGTGTTCACAAGGTCTGTACAGGATAGTGACGCCTTTGTTGACAACCGATCAAAAGTTAGAAAGAAAAACTGTTTCTTTTAAGAATGTGGAGCTCTACCGTAAAAATTCCAGTGAAATTTTGAGACGGCTTATTATCATGGATGAAACTTGGATGCATCACTACACTATAGAAAGTAAACCACAGTTAAAACAGTAGGTTGCGCCAGGTGAACCAATTCCAAAAAAGGCAAAGTCAATTTTGTGAAGATTATGGCGAGTGTTTTTTGGGTGCACAGGGAATAATTTTTATTGATTACTTGGAAAAGGGCAACATTTTCACTGGCGGCTACTGCGCAAGCTTTCTGCAACGTTTGAGTGATGAGGTAAAAAGAAAAAGACCTCATTTTGCAAAAAAAAAAAAAAAAAAGTGCGAATTGAGGTTGGAATTGCTTCAACATCCACCCTATTCGCCAGATATAGCACCCAGTGACTATCACCTGTTACCAAACCTTAAAACATTTCTTGGAGGACGAACATTTCACAACAACGAGATCATTGATGCGGTAAACAGCTATTTTGAGGACCGTGATAATTCGCACCACAGAGATATAGTTTAATTAAATTGGAACCCCGATATGACAAATGTATTAGCCTTTCTGGAGATTATGTTGAGAAATAATGCAAATGATTTTTACTTTCTCTATACGCACTAGTACATAGTGTATAGAGAAGGTATTGTGATGCATCCAAAAAATTCGATACCAAATTTTCACCGGAAATACATGTTTTAGATCCCCCTGAATCCAAAAAAAAAAGCATTTTTAGAAACATTTCCGTGTCTGTGTGTCTGTCTGTGTGTATGTGTCTGTGGGCAGCATAGCTCAAAAACGAAAAGACCGCTAAATACCAAACTCTATATTTAAGTTTGGCATCTTCCAAGGATGCGACACGAAGATTTTCAAGAAAAACCCCCACCCCAAACTACCCTTTACATCGAAATTTTTTGAAAATTTTTGATTTTCTAACGATTTTGATTACAATATCGTATATTAAAGGTATTTACCTGACAAACAAAACGTCTATTTTGAATTTTCTGGGAATAGCCTCTGAAAACTGCTTTATTCTGGCTGAATTTTACGGAATTTTGCATAACTGGTAACGCGTAAGAGATGGACAAAAATGTAGAGCACATTAAAACACACAATTTATGCTATATACATTTTTATCGTGGAGTTGATAGTTTTTTAAGTATTCCTTGTTTTTGGTTTCAGCTTTGAAAAACATACTTTTCTCATATAGCAATTGGTCAACTCCTGTCCACAGAAACAAAGAAACTTCAGTCACATTAGTACCAGCTTTTGACTATCACTTTAAACTATTCTACTCGCTTATTTCACTTCTACTTACAAGAAAGCAAGTAATAAGACTATTTCTGCTAATTTTTTCTCGCTTAGAATGAAGTAATCAGAAGCATAAACTTTTTAACAATAATTTGTTGCAGAGAGGTAGAGAAAGTAAAAAGTGTTATATATTCTCTTAGAATGTGTTTGTTTCTGATGTGATTTTAGTGTTGATCCCGCAGGAGAAGGTGGGAAGCACTAAGAGGTTCGGTAGAGTACGAAGTTGTCTTTAATCGGCACCTGTCCCATAGGTTCGCTGTGTCTCATTAAGAATTGAGCAGTGTGGGATTTGTGTTCGTGTTACACTGGACTGGGAAATGTTACCAGACGAGGGTCGCTCTCTTCGCCACAGGGGAACACATTCATCATGTTCTGCTAGAATTCACACTGTCCCCCCCCCCACCGACTTATTCCAGTGCTGAAATGAATCTAGGTGTCTCCTTCTGGCCCCTGGAAATCCTAAACCTTATCTATGTTTGAAAATAGGAAGAGGAACTGAAATTTAAATTGGAGCTTTTGCTTAAAGTAATGCAACGGTGAATTATTTTAATATTCACAGTATAAGAAATATATTTTTTAAATTTCTACCAGTGTTATACACAACAATAGTTATATGTTTGCTATATATCAACATTCTAACTTGCATAAGAATTTATATATCAATTGTATTCTCTAAAGTCATTGTTTCAATAAAAATGAGCCAAGTTAATCAAATTTAAAATTTTTCACATAACAGTTTCAAGTTCTACAGCAGACAAATTTAAAAATAAATCTGTCACAAGAAAGAGTCCACTATGTCCTCAGAAAAAGATAGAAAAACAAAGTATTTTTTAGTAGATTTGCTTTTATTTTTCAGCATAATCTTCTTTTAGCTCGATAAACTATTCCAATGTTTCAAACCTTCCAAAGTCCTAAAAACAGGCATCTGTTTGGGAGATGACCCTTTCGTTGTACGTGAATCGTTTTTGACCGATCCACCTGTTGAGTACGGTGGTAGTTGTAGTAATTTTGAGCCTTTAATCTACAAATTTTGCTATCGAAACTGTGCAGATGTGCATTGTTTTGATGGAAGAGAATCCTTTTCTTTGCCACATAAGGGCATTTTTTCTTGATTTCGCCGTTCAACTAGTGCAATAACGATGCTTAATGCTCTCCATGTACCGCTCGTCTGTAATAGATAATTTCGCATGCATACCAAAAAATCTGATGTGCCTTTCACATGACTTTCTCTATATCCCAGCAACAAATTATTCTTAAAAAGCTTATACTTCTATGTACTTTATGCTAATCAGTAAAACATTAGCAGATATAGCCATATTACTTACTTCCTTGTAAGTAGAGGTGAAATAAGGGAGTACCATAGGTCAAAAGCTGGTTGCTATGTCACTGAAGTTCCTTTGTTTGTATGGACAGCAGTTGACAAATTCCTGCATGAAAAATGTAGATATACATTTTATTTTTCAGGGAAATATCTTTAATATACGAAATTTTAATCAAAATCGTTAGAGCTATTTTTGAGAAAATCAAAATTTTCGAAAAAAGTTCCATGTAAGGGGTAGTTGGGTTGGCGAAATTTTTCTCAAAATCTTCGTGTCACATTTCTGGAAGATACTAAACTTAAATATCAAGTTTGGTATTTTACCTACTTTTCGTTTTTGAGTTATCGTGTTCACAGACAGACGGACACACACACACACACACGCGCGGAAGTTGTTCCGAAAATGCTTTTTTTAGATAAAGAAGCCCCTAAAACATATATTTCCAGTGAAATCTCGGTATCCAATTTTTGGTGGAGTGCAATACCTTTTCTATACACTATGTACATAGTGTGTATAGAGAAAGTAAAAACCAAAATCATTATCTTTTCTCCAGATTTCACCACCTTAGCCTATTTCGGAGCTTGTTAGGCTTTAAACCCACGTTTCGAGTATACTTTTGTCTCTGGAGTGCAGAAGTATATCGATATTTCAGCCACAGTTACATATCGACGCAGAAACTCGTCAGGATTGCGAGGAATATTGACAAATTAGCTTTCGGATCCATCACACAATTGCGTTTATTCTCCATTGAGATAAAACGCGGCACCCATTCTGCCGAGGCTTTTGTCAAACCTAACTTTTGGTGTAAAATTAAGAACACCGTACCTTGTGATATCCTATGGCCTGTGCTTTTTCGCGAACTTTGACTCGTCGATCACTCAAAACCATATACTGGATTTTGTCAACCATTTTGGAGGAAGTCACTTCTACTGGACGTCCGGAAAGTTGTTCATCATTTGTGGGTGTACGGCCACGTTTAAATTCATTTATCCAATTGTAAATTGTTGCAAACGTAGGAGAAGATGTGTAATAAATTTCATATAACTGGGATTTTATCTGTTTCCGTGTTAAGTCTTTTAAATAGAAGTGTTTAATTACCTCACGAAACTCGTTTTTCAAATGAAGCACAACGTTAGATTCAATGGCCTATGGCAACGAAACCACATGATGCATATGGCTGAAAATGTAACTGCCATCTAGTAGCAGATGACATCAACCTTTTCAATTATACGAGTGTAATTCCTTGGATTTTCTAAGGACTTAGAGAACGCCCCTAGTATTATACAAGTTTTCGACAAAATATTGGAGTATTTCATAACGCTATGTTTACTCTAATGCTGTATATAAATAAACCACCATACCATCACTTAAAAAGCGGAAATTTGATGTTTTGTTTTCACCTTAGATGCACTCAATGTGATCACCACGAAATACGGTACACGTCCAGTCGGTGATCCCCTTCAAACCATCTCAACCATGTATTGTATGTGGTTCTTGAGGCTGCGGTAATGCGCCTTTATAACTCTGCCAACGTCGCTGGAAGTGGAGCGATGTAAACACATGACCACACAGGAAGAAATCACACTCTGTAAGATCAGGAGATCGTGGGGGCCATCAGCAGATGTTATTGTCCGTGGCTGTTGTACAACCAATACAATACAATATACACGCTTCTAGCTTAATGACAATCAGATATTTGACACAAAACTCAAACTTTCACCCTTCAAATGTAGTATGAAAAATTATTTATGTTAAGTTTTGGTGAAAATATAGCCTTATGAAATCGTCCAATAATTTGTAGACTCCGTATTTTTACTTCCTCTATACGTACTATGTGCTCAGTATATAGAGCAGGTATTGTATTTCATCCAAAAATTTGGCGTCGAGATTTCAACGTAAATAAATGCTTTGAGGTGTTTGAGTATAAAAGCATCGTGTGACATTGAAATGCAGTTTTGTTTATGGAGACCCTTTAACTGCTGTGGTTCTCAGCTACAATTCTATACTCGGCATGACAGACTGCTTAATTTTGCTCGGAGGTCTCTTTATCAGGCAAATCTACGACGCGGAACCAATGGCTTTACTTCCCTACCGAGAGAGGCCATGCTAAGGATTTTTACGCCCGAAAAAAAGTGTGTGTGTGTATGTGTGTGTCTGTGGACAGCATACCCGAAAACTGAAAGACTGTTAAGTACCACACTTGGTATTTAAGTTTGGTATCTTCCAAGGAAATCTTCCCACATCAAATTATCCTTTACATATTTTTTGTTTTTAATTTTTGACTATCTCAAACATGGCAAATGTTATTTCTCTCTCTCTCTCTCTCTCTCTCTCTCTCCATCTCTCTCTCTCTTTTGTGTGGAAATACAAAGCGAACCAAAATTCAATTGTTCACATATCGATCGACTTTTAAAAGATTTGACTATCCTTTAGTTGGTGTATTCCCTTTTCTCCCTTTTGATTAAAAGCAAATAGGTAGCAAGATCAATTCTGGTGATGTTTATCTCATTTAGCATGATGTAAGAGAGCAATAATATTTTGTAAGAATAGATAGGGAAAGTCAACTGAATGCAAAATTTCAGATCTTTTACAATGTTCCATGGGCCTCAATTTTTGTTTGGATACAAATAAAATTTTCCATAAAACACAAAAGTAGCTATTGTACTTTAAGAGATGACAAATTCATCCTAACAGCAATACTTAGTTTTTGAAAAAAATATTTATATGGAATTCTCAGTAATTTTAGAGATTAAAATTTATACTTTGTTACTTACTGTATATGCAATATGTACATAGTGTATAGAGAAGGTATTGCACACCACCCAAAAATTCGATATCGAGATTTCACCGGCAATATACGTTTTAGGGTCCCCCATTCCAAAAAAGGTATTTTCATAAAAAGGTTCGTGTGTGTGTGTCCGTGTCCGTGTGCCCATGTGTCCCGTGTGCCTGTGAAAACAATAACTCAAAAACGAAAAGTCGGTAAAATACCAAACTTAGTATTTAAGTTTAGTATCTTCCAGGGATAAAACACGAAGATTTTGAGAAAAATCCTCCACCCCAAACTACCCTTTGCATGAAACTTTTTTCGAAAAATTTTATTTTCTCAAAAATGGCTCTAACGATTTTGATTAAAATTTGGTATATTAAAAATGTTTACCTGGCAAAGAAAATGTGTATCTTGAATTTTCTAGGAATAACTTTTGAAGAGTACTTTATTCTGGATGAATTTTAGGGAATTTTTAATAGCTGTGAAACTATAAGAGATAGACGAAAACTTACCTCACTAAAGATGTAGAGCACGTTAAAACACACAATTTTTGTTATATACATTTTTCTCTTTGAGGTGATAGTTTTTGAGTTATTCCTTGTTGTTGATTTCTCCTTTTAAAAACTTATGCTTTTCTCACATTAGAATTTATCAACTCCTGTCACATAGCAGCCAGCTTTTGACTATCACTTTAATCTATGGTACTCCTTTATTTCGCTTCTACTTATAAGCAAGCAAGTAATAAAACTACTACTGCTAATTTTTTCCCAATTAGCATAAAGGAAATAGAAGCATAAGCTTTTAACAACAATTTGTTGCAGAGCTGTAGAGAAAGACATGTGAGTGAAACACATCAGATTTGTACTTTCTCTACACGTACTATGTACATAGTGTATAGAGAAGGTATTGCACTCCACCTTAAAATTCGATACCGAGATTTCATCCGAAATAAACGTTTTATGGTACCCTGCATCCAAAAAAAGTATCTTCAGAAGAAGGTCCGTGTGTGTGTGTGTCCGTGTCCATATGTCTGTGAAAACGATAACTCAAAAACGAAAAGTCGCTAAAATACCAAACTTGGTATTTAAGTTGAGTATCTTACAGGGATGCATCACGAAGATTTTGAGAAAAATCCCCCCAACCCCAACTACCCTTTGTATGAAGCTTTTTTCGAAATTTATTTTCTCAAAATTAGCTCTAACCATTTTGATTAAAGATATTTACCTGACAAACAACGTGTATATCTTGAATTTTCTAGAAATAGCCTCTGAAGACAGTTTTATTCTGTATGAATTTTGCATAACTACTAAACCGTAAGAGATGGACAAAAACTTAAAGCACAAAAAATGTAGAGCACGTTAAAACACACAATTTATGTTATATACGTTTTTTTCGTGGAGTTGATTTATTTTGAGATATTCGTTGTTTTTGGTTTCAGCTTTGAAAAACATACTTTTCTCATACAGGAATTTGTCAACTCCTGACCATACAAACAAAGGAACTTCAGTCTCATAGCAACCAGCTTTTTGCCTTCACTTTAAGCTATCGTATTAACTTATTTCGTTCGTCTTACAATGAAGCAATAAATAAGATTATGTCTGCTAATTTTTGTCGAGTAGCATGAAATAAATAAAATTATAAGCTTATTAACAATAATTTGTTACAGAGAAAGTAATGTGAGTGGAGCATATCAGATTTTTCAATAAAAATTGTGTGAAAACTGATTAATTTTGGAGTTCAAATACCTAGATTATTTAAAAAGTGACCATAGTTTAGTAATCAACGTTGTGGAAGTGTCATATCATAAAGCCTTTGTGTGCTTCAAAGCTCCAGTTTAAAACATTCCAACAAATGTTCTTAAATTGAGACGCTTGGAATACATTTACACAGTAAAATTGATTACATGCCTTGCTTAGAATTAATTCAATGTGAATGAAATTTAATGTGCATATTAATATAAAACCACAACACCATTTTCAGAAAGATACAAATTTGAGACTTAATTCCCAGTGTCATACTCCCGTTTTGAAGTGTCACCAACAATACATTACAAAACTATAAACCAACTATTCTAAAATCTCAGTGCTTTGTATATTCGAAAAGTGTCTCATACGTTTATAAACTAAAATATATGACATACAGATATGTTATTAGATTTCAAGTTTAAAAATCTGATTTATTACACTCACATGACTTTCTCTAGCTGTTCTACAAAATTTTTAAATAAGATTCTTCTTCTTTCTGCGCCTTGCTAATCGAGGTACTCATTAGCACAATGCTCTTATTATTTAGTTCCGTATAAGTAGGAAGAAAATAAGGGAATACACTGGGCTAAACTAGTAGTCAAATGTTTTAAAAGCTGTCGTTATGCGATTGTCATTACGAATCGCTTCTTTCCTTGGCCAGGAGTGGAACAAAAGAAAAACGACACTCCCGTCTGAGAAAAGTATAAGTACTTCACAACTGAAACTAATAACAATGAGTACCTTTAAAACGGTAAGCTCCACGAGAAAGATGTATATGACGTAAATTGTGTACTTTAACAAGGCCTATATTTTTGTATAGTAAGTTTTTGTCTATCTCTTACGGTTTACTAGTTATGCCAAATTAAGCAAAATTCATCCAGAATAAACAGGACTTTAGAAGCTATTCCCAGAAAATTCAAGATATACATTTTATTTGTCAGGTAAATATCTTCAATATACGATATTTTAATCAAAATCCTTAGAGCCATTTTTAAGAAAATGAAAATTTTCGAAAAAAGTTCCATGTAAAGGGTAGTTTGAGTGGGGGGATTTTTCTCAAAATCTTCCAGTCGCTTCCCTGGATGATACTTAACTTAAATGCCAAGTTTGGTATTTGAGCTACTATTCGTTTTTGAGTTGTCGTGTTCACGGGCACACGGACACACACACACACACACACACACACTCACGCACACACACACACGAGCGGACCTTTTTCTGGAAATGTTTTTTTTTTTGGATGCTGGGAATCCTAAAACATGTATTTCCGGTGAAATCTCGGCATCGAATTTTTGGGTAGAATGCAATACTTCTACATACGGGGCTAGAGAAAGTAAAAACATCAAAAAGCGACAACATGGAATTACGAATTCTCCCATTGCGGTGTATTAGCTCTGGTGATGGCCTATGATTGCATTAGTGGTTTGCTGAACCTGTTATATTATTTTGCACACAGCGTTGATTGGTTTCAGTGCGAACATGCGATTTTCGTTTTAGTTTGATATGACTTCATTAAAAGTAAAAATCGAATTAAAGTTGCTATTTTAGAGAAAATTGGGGACGAATGAGCTAGAACCATGGCAATTCCCAGCCAACGCAAAGCAACATAGTTTGAGATATAACATCTGCCGCTCGCGGAGCTATGACGTAACTAATCTGTAAGTAAATTATTGTCAAGTTGTAGTACAATTATTAAAGGATGAAATGTAAGTTTTCCTGCTGTAATTGTAATCTTATGCTCAAGTTCCTCACTTTTTGCTTTCTCTACACGTACTATGCACATAGTGTATAGAGAAGGTACTGCGCTCCGCCCAAAAATTCGATACAGAGATTTCATCGGAAATATTTGTTTTAGGGTCCTCTCTATCCAAAATAAGCATTTTCACAAAAAGGTCCGTGGGTGTGTGTGAACAAGATAACTCAAAAATCTTGAGAACGCTAGTAACGAGCTGCTAAAAATCGATATTTCTATACTCGGGCAGCAGTTTTAAAGACATTCTAAGCCATTTTTACTTTCTCTATACGTATTATTTACATAGTGTATAGAGGAAGTATTGTATTCCACCCAAAAATTCGATACCGAGATTTCACCTGAAATGCATGTTTTAGGACTCCCTGAAACCAAAAAAAAAGCATTTTCAGAAATAGGTCCGTGTGTGTATCCGTATGTGTGTGTGACTGTGGACATCATAGCTCAAAAACGAAAAGACCGTTAAATACTAAACTTGGTATTTAGGTTTGGTATCTTCCAAGGATGCGCGATATGAGAATTTTCAAACAAAATCCCCCCACCCCCAACTACCCTTTACATGGAACCATTTTCATTAAAATCCCGTATATTTAAGATATTTACATACCAAATATAATGTATTCCTTGAATTTCTTACTACTTGATCTGATCAAAACACACAATATATGTCCTTTCCATTTTTGTTGTGGAGGTAACCGTTTCCGAGATATTCCTTGTTTTTATTTCAGTTGTGAGTACTTATACTTTCCTCAGACAGGAAATGTCCCTTTTTCTTTTGTTCTACTCCTGGCCAAGCAAAGATCGATTTGTAATGACAATCGAATAACCACAGCTTTTAAAACATTTGACTATCGGTTTAGCCTATTGCATTCTCTTATGTTCTTTCTACTTACAAGGAACTAAGTAGTAAGAACATTCTGCTAATGATTATCTCGATTAGCAAGGTGCAGAAAGAAGAAGAATCTTATGGAAGAAGTTTATAGAAGAGCTAGTGAAAGTCATGTGAGTGTACCACATCAGATTTTTCCAACCTGCTTTGCTTTAACACCGACCTATCAGCACCTGATACCCACACGTTTAACGCTGTGTAACATTCTAAGTTTGTTTATACTTTTCAGATAAATTAACCTATACCTATATAAAACAACAAAACTGAAAAACCGAACATAGTAAATTCTACTAACTACAATTTAAAGAAAACTAAATTACTACATCTTATAACTAATAATGTTATAACCAACTATCAGCTAACCCATAAACTCCTCAATTAATATACACTTATAACTAAACGGATCCAGTATAAGAGCGAGCTGTAATATCTCATTTATCTGATTACTTTACTTTTTAATTTATAGTCTTTAATTCAAGGCAAAATATTAATATTTAACACCTATCCTTCAAGTTTAATATGCTTTTTTAGACATTATTGTTCCATTATGTGGTAATATTTATATTACTAATATTACTTTCTCCACACGTACTATATACATAGTGTATAGAGAAAGTATTGCACTCCACCAAAAATTCGATACCGAGATCTCACCGGAAATATATGTTTTAGGGTTCCCTGTATCCAAAAAAAGCATTTTCACAAAAAAGTCCGTGTGTGTGTGTGTGTGTTTGTGTGTGTGTGAGCACAATAGCTCAAAAATAAAAATTCGGTAAAATACCGAACTTGGTATTTAAGTTTAGTATTTTCCAGGGATGCGACACGGAGATTTTGAGAAAATAACACACCAAACTACCCTTTACATGGAACTTCTTTCGAAAATTTTGATTTTCTCAAAAATGGCTCTAACGATTTTGATTAAAATATCATATATTATAGATATTTATCTGACAAATAAAATGTATAGCTTTAATTTTCTGGGAATTGCTTCTGAAGACTACTTTATTCTGGACGAATTTTACGGAATTTTGCATAACTGGTAAACCGTAGGAGATAGACAAAAACTTACGACACAAAAAAGTGTTGATCTCGATAAGACACACAATTTACGCCTTATATATTTTTTTCATCGAGTTGATCGTTTTTCAGGTATTCCTTGTTTTTTGGTTTCACCTTTAAAATAAATTATACTTTTCTCATACAGGACTTTGTCAACACCTATCAATACAAACAAAGGAACTTCAGTCACATAGCAACCAGCTTTTGACTATCACTTGAAGCTATGGTACTCCCTTATTTCGCTTCTACTTACATGGAAGCAAGGAAAAGACTATTTCTGCTAATTCTTTCTCGATTGGAATGAAGTAGATAGAAGAATATATTTTTTAAATAATAAATTACTACACAGATGTAAAGAGAGGCATGTGCATGGAGCACATGAGGTTTTAAATTGCAATAATGTTACTAATGATCTTACATCTCGTTGGAAATTTAAATCATATCAAGTGGAGCGTAAATATTGACTTACATAAGCCTGTTAAATTCCATTAACGTGCAAATTCTTTTATCGCATTATGGAGCTCTGCATGTTGTGAGTAATGTCTGTTGCAGTTGATTTCATCACCCCTATTTGCAGTCACTTACATAGCTTTAAGTGGGGATTAGCGTATCGATTAAATCCATATGCAGGTTAGAATACGCGCCTCGTTCATTTGCGAGCGCTGCTGTACGCAGAGGGCTTCTGTGTGTTAATGCCCGGATTCAAACAGGGAATAGCTAATTAAGACATTACTTAATTTTTGCTAGTGAAACTTTTTAATAGACATTACACGATCAGAGCTGTATATCTTACTATTATTACTTTCTCTACACTTACTATGTACATAGTGTATAGAGAAGGTATTGCACTCCACCCAAAAATTCGATACCGAGATTTCACCGGAAATATAGGTTTTAGGGTCCCCAATATCCAAAAAAAGAAATTTTCACAAAAAGGTCCGTGTGTGTGTGTGTGTCCGTGAGTCCGTGTGTCAGTGTGTCCGTGTGTCTGTGAACACGATAAGTCAAAAACAAAAAGTCGGTAAGTTTAGTATCCTCCAGGGATGTGACACGAAGATTTTGAGAAAAATCCCCCCACCCTAAACTACCCTTTACATGGAACTTTTTTCGAAGATTTCGATTTTCTCAAAAATGGCTCTAACGATTTTGATTAAAATATGTATATCAAAGATATTTAGCCGATAAATAAAATGTATATCTTGAATTTTCTGGGAATAGCCTCTGAAGAGTACCTTATTCTGGATGAATTTTACGGAATTTTGAATAATTGCTAAACCATAAGAGATGGACAAAAACGTGCTCCACAAAAAATGTAGGGCACTTTAAAACACATGATTTATGCTATATACATTTTTTTCGTCGAGTTAGTGGCTTTTGAGAAATTCCTTATTTTTGGTTTCTGCTATGAAAAACCAGCTTTTGACTGTCACTTTAACCTATGGTGCTCCCTTATTTGGCTTCTACTTACAAGGAAGCAAGTAATATGGATATTTCTTCTAATTTTTTACTGATTAGTATAAAGTAAATAGAAGTATAAGATTTTTAAGAATAATTTGTTGCAGAGATGTGGAGAAACTCATGTGAACGGTACACATCAGATTTTTTTCCTTCTTTCCTTTTTACTTTCTCTACACTTACTACACTAGTATCCAAAAGTTAAGGGAGTACCATAGGTTAAAGTGATTGTAAAAATTTGGTTGCTGTGTGACTGAAGTTCCTTTGGTTGTATGGATAGGAGTTCACCAATTCCCGTATGGGAAAAGTATAACATTAAAGTTGAAACCAAAAGCGTAAAATATTTAAAAAAAAATCAACTCCACGAAAAAAGTATATATATAACATAAATTGTGTGTTTTAACGTGATCTGCATTTTTTGAACGGTAAGACTGTGTGCACCTCTTACGGTTTAGCAGTTATGCAAAATTCCGTAAAATTCTTCCTTAATAAAGCTTGTCTTCAGAGGCTATTCCCAGAAATTTAAGATATACATTTTATTTGTCAGGTAAATATCTTTAATATGAGATATTTTAATCAAAATCGGTAGAGCCATTTTTGAGAAAATCGAAATTTTTAAATGTTTGGTATTTAAGTCTATTCGTTTTTGAGCTATGCTGCCCAAAGACACACACACGGATTTTTTTTTAAAAATGCTTTTTTTGCATTCAGGGGGTCTTAAAACATGTATTACCGGTGAAATCTTGGTATCGAATTTTTGGTTGCATTACAATACCTTCTCTATACACTATGTATATAGTAGTGTAGAGAAACTAAAAGTTGTTTTCCTTGCCGCTATGGTAATTGAGATCTAAAAGAAGACGAATGAAAAGATGGCGCTGGGTTTCAGAACAATACCCACAATTAGGCCCCTCATTTGGCTCATTGTATATGTATGTGTTGGTGGTTAGCACGGTTAGTTAACTTTCGTTCCCCTGACAGGAAGCCCATGTTGCGCTCCCCCTCGGAGTGGCACCAAGAATCGCAATTCATTTGCTCCATTTCTTTAAACTCTGAACGTGCGCACTAGGAAGAAATTCTCACTTTAGAATTATTATGTGAACCAAGAGAACAAGCTTTTTGCCTCCTGAACAAAGTGCCGCATAAAATTGTCCTATGTAATTTTACCCTTTGATTATTTTTGGTGTTAGTTACGGTAGACAGTGGCGAAGTGGTTCGGTTGCTGGTCTCTCACTAAGGCTGGTTCGACCCCAGGGTACCGCATGTAGGATTTGTGGTGATTTCTTTAGGCGATAAGTCTTTCAAATGGAAGTATTTAATCACTGCTCGTTTTTCCAAGTCCTCCATTTTCGTGAAATTTAAAATGCTGTCATTGGAAAACTAAACAACCTGTAGCTATGGATACAAGCTAGTCTAGAGTTAAGCTTTACGATGCTACCGTCTAGTGGCGCCATATCTGTGTGAAGCCCGGGACTTATCAGCCATGTTCTCGAATTTTGTTTATTAGTTTACATTTTACTCTTCTAGATATTAGTGTGGTGACGCCTTGCAGTGCAGAACCACATTTCTCTGGTATGTGATCGTTATGGCCAACACAATAAATGTAGAACTCTTGAAGTTTTTGGGTTAGAAGTGATGTCCTGAATTCAGAGGCAAGTGTCCTCCAACAGTTCCAGAGGAAGATCTTTAACACATTCTTATATGGCAGCGTATTTCTTCGTTTTTCCTGTAGGAAGGAACAATACCGCAATATTACCTGTTTTAGAAGAACAAACAATTCTGAGTCTATCGTAAGAGTTGCAGTATATCATCCAGGTGCATTGGTTTTAATAACTTTGGGAAAAAAACAAGCGTATGCTTTGCGTTTTTACTTTATTTATCCGTACTATGTACACAGTGTATAGAGAAGGTATTGCACCCAAAATTCGATACCGAGATTTCACCGAAAATATATGTTGTGTTTCGTATTTAACGGTCTTTTGGTTTTTGATCTATGCTGCCAACAGATAGACACACGCACACACATACACACACAGAGACGGAAGCCACACACGATGTACATGTTTTAAAGATGCTTCTTTTTGGATACAGGCAGTCTCTAAACATGTATTTCCGGTAAAATCTCGACATCGAATTGAGTAATTCCAATACCTTCTCTATACACTATGTACATAGTACTTGCAGAAAAAAGAAAGAATCTCATGTGTTCCATTCGCATGACTTTCTCTACTTCTGAGTAACAAATAAGCTTCTTTTTCTATTTACTTCCTGCTAATCCAGAAAAAATTATCAGAAATAGTCTTATTACGTGCTTCCTTGTAATTAGAAGCTAAATATGGGAATATCAAAGGTTAAAGTGAAGTAAAAAGCTGTGAAGTTTGTTTGTATGGACACGAGTTGACAAATTCCTGTATGAGAAAAGTACAAGTTGTTCAATGCGGAAACCAAAAACAAGGAATACCTTAAAAACGATCAACTCCTCGAAAAAACTATATAACATAAATTGTGTGTTTTAATGTGCTCTACATTTTTTGTATGATGAATTTTTGTCCATTTCTTATGGTTTGGCAGTTATGCAAAATTCCTCCAGAATAAAGCAGTCTTCAGAGGTTGTTCCCAGAAAATTCAAGACATACATATTATTTATCAGGTAAATATCTTTAATGTACCATATTTTAATCAAAATCATTAGAGCCATTTTTGAGAAAATCATTTTTTTAAAAAGAGTTAAGTGTAAAGGGTAGTTGGGGTTGGGGATATTTTCTTGAAAATCTTCGTGTCGCATCCTTGGAAGATACCAAACTTAAACACCAAGTTTGGTATTTAACGGTCTTTTCGTTTTTGAGCTATACTGTCGACAGAGAGAGAGAGAGAGAGACACACACACGGACCTTTTTCGAAAATGCTATTTTTGGATTCAGAGGGACCCAAAACATGTGTTTCCATTGAAATCTCGGTATTGAAATTTTGGGTGCAATACAATACCTTCTCTATACATTATGTACATAGTACATGATGAGAAAGTAAAAATCGGTAAATAAATATAGTCATCTATCATATGAGAACTAATGTAAGTACAGTTGAAACTCACTTATACGTTATTCTCTTCAACATTTTTCGCACGTATACGCTAAAATTTTAAGGACCAGGAGTTCTCCATTAAAATGTTGCTCAATTATACTTTTTCTCGGTAATGCGTCATTTTTTCTGATCCCCATACACAAAATGTACCCATTTACACGTTTTAAAAAAAAACATATGGTGGTATTCTTGCTGTGTATAGCCTTGGAATTGCTTGGTTTGCGGTTTTCATTGTCGTCATATCGTTCCAACAGTCACTTATCTATTTTATGTGGAGTTTCACGTTACAAACAGGAGAAGAAACATATGTGAATATCAATCAGCAAGGAAGAAAACAAGAAAAAAAGTAAAAATCACTAACTCTTGGTGAAAAATAAAAAGTTCTGGATTAGGTTCATACCAGAATAGAAAATCAATTGCACGTTTTGTCATTTATACAATATTCTATTAGTCTCCCTTGAAAAACATATAAGTGAGGTTCCACTGTATTAAAATCATAACTTGATAAAATCTCCCTTTCTATGTATAATAAATTATTAATATCTATTTCGCTGATTCGTCTTATCAACATAACTCGTGTTTTTCATCTCCTAGAACAATTCATTCGTGGTATTACATATGACAGTTCTAAATAAATCTGGAAGAGAGAATGTACAATCTTTGAAGTGAAATGCATTGCCTTCTATTCCGCCTTTATTACATACTTTGTTATTTATAGCAACAATAGAAACGTTAACGTTTGGGAATTATTATCACTCAATAATTACGTGGCGTGACGTCACGCCCCTTTGAGAAAGTTAAATCACATGCTGTCCTATAGTTTGGTATTCTCTTTGTTCTTGGAAATGAACTACAGCTGTAGCTTTCAGTGTAAACTGCAGCATGCATCCTAATGGACACGCTGAAACACTGTTAAAGTTAGTTTCCGCCCTGTCTAGTGGCGCTACCCTGAAATGCATAGCGTTACTAACATGCAGAAATCTAAAGTTTGTGTTGTGTAGAAATTCCACCGTCAGGTGAAGATTACCTGCGACTTGGAAGTAGAGCATTTCATCTACAAACCCATGGAAGCTAAATTAGTTTCTCTTGCTACACACAGAGGCGCTGCGAGGTTAATATACCTACCGTGACTCTCTCTAGCAACAAATTACTGTATGGCTGTATGTGGTTGTGCTAGCTGCTGTATTCACGAAGTTAACGTGATGTATCTATGTAAAAAAAAAAAAATCTGATATACTCCATTCTCTACATCTCTGCAAAAAAGTATTGTTAAAAAGCTTCGGCTTCTATTAACTTCATGCTAGTTGAGAAAACATTAGCAGAAATAGTCTTATTACTTGCTTCCTTGTAAGTAGAAGCGAAATAAGGGAGTACCGTAGGTTAAAGTGCTAGTCAAAAGCTAGTTGCTTTGTGACTGAAATTCCTTTGTTTATATGCACAGGAGTTGACAAATTCCTGTATAAGAAAAGTATAAGTTTTTCAAAGCTGACACTAAAAACAAGAATTATCTTAAAAATAATTGACTCCAAGAAATTGTTTTAATTATTTGCTTTTTTTTTTTTTTTTGTAAGTAGAAGGAAAATAATGGAAAACACGAGCCTAAAACGATAGTCTAATATTTTAAAAGCTGGTTGCTATATGAATGAAATCCGTTTCTATGCAAGGCCAAGGGTTTAAAAATTTCCGTTTGAGAAAAGTTTAAATCTAAAACAAATAACAAGGAATATCTCAGAAATTGTCAACTCCACGAAAAAAATCATATTGGGCATAAATTATTTGTTTTAAGGAGCTCTTATTAATTGTTTAATTTCTCTACACGTACTCTGTACATAATGTATATAGAAGGTATTGTAATGCATCCAAAAATTCGATACCGAGATTTCACCGGAAATGCATGCTTTGGGTCCCCCTGAATCCAAAAAAAGCATTTTTAGAAAAAGGTTCATGTGTGCGTGTGTGTGTCCGTGTGTCTGTGGACAGCATAACTCAAAACGAAAATGCCGTTAAATACCAAACTTGGTATTTAAGTTTGGTATGCTCCAAGGATGCGACACGAAGATTTTCAAGAAAATCCCTCCACCCCCAACATGGAACTGTTTTCGAAAATTTTTATTTTCTCAAAAATGGCTCTAACGATTAAAATATCGTATACTAAAGATATTTACCTAACAAACAAAATGTTTATCTTGAATTTTCTGGGAATAGCCTCTGAAGACTACTTTATTCTGGATGAATTTTACAAAATGTTTTATAGCTGACTTCATTTTAACCTATGTTACTCCCTTATATCGTTTCTACTTACAAGGAAGCAAGTAATAAGCCTATTTCTGCTAATTTTTTCTCGATTAGCATGAAGTAAATAGAAGAACAATCTTACTAACAATAATTTGTTACACAGAAGTAGAGAAAGTCATGTGAATGGAACACATTAGATTTTATGTGTAGTAACTTTTTGTCTCTCACAGTACACCATTACCCAAAATTTAGCAAAATTCACAGAATAAAAAGCTCTTTAGAGCTTATTCCCAGAAAATTCAAAATATGTTGTTTGTGATGTAAATATCTATAAAATAGGGTATATTAATCAAAATCGTTAGAGCCGTTTTATCAAATAATCGTAAACTTAAAAATGTTTCAATGTAAAGGATATTTTTGCAACGACGTAGTTGGACCTCTCGTCTCCCATCTAAGAGGCCCGGGTTCAATCGCAAACCCCGCTTGTGAGATTTGTGGTTGACGAAGCAGCGTCTGTACGGTTTACTGCGAGTCCTGCGGTTTCCCCGCCACTCATTCCACCAATTTCTTCATCATGACCTTTTCTATCATCCATTTTTCGTGCATTTTATATCAACCACCTCCTCACGGTCATGCCTGAGGACGGGCCGACCACTCGTTCCAGGTTCATCAATCTGTGGTTTCGTGCCGTTAGCTCCCCGATAGGCTTCTGACCTCTAGGCATTTGTCCTTGGGGGTGTGAGTCCTAAAGTCATTACGAAACGAAAGGGTAGTTTGAGGTGGGTAACTTTTACATTCTCTACACGTACTATATACATAGTGTATAGAGAAGGTATTGTAATGCACCCAAAAATTTGATTCTGAGATTTCACCGGATATATATGTTCTGAGGCCCCCTGAATCCAAAAAACACATTTTTAGAAAAATGTTCGTGTGTGTCTGTTTGTGTGTATGAGTGTCTGTGCGCAGCATCACTCAAAATTGGTATTTAAGTATGGTATCTTCCAAGGATACGACACCAAGATTTTCAAGAAAATTCCTCCACCCCAAACTGCACTTTACATGGACACATTTTCGAAAAGTAAGTTTTTCTTAAAACTTTCTCCAACGGTTTTGATTAAATACCACATACTAAAGCCATTTCTGTCGCAAATAAAATATATATCTTGAATTTTCTGGGAACAGCCTCTGAAGACTGCTTTATTCTGAATGAATTTTACGGAATTATGCATAATTACTAAACCATAAGAGATGGACAAAAACTTACCAAACAAACAATTTAGAGTACGTTAAAATACCTAATTTATGTCACATACATTTTTTTGTGGAGTTGATCGTTTTTGAGATATTCCTTCTTTTAGCTTCAGCTTTGAAAAACTTATACTTTTCTCATTCAGGAATTTGTCAACTCCTTCCATACAAAGAAAGGAACTTCAGTCACATAGCAACCAGCTTTTGGCTTTCACTTTAACCTATGGTACTCCCTTATTCCGCTTCTACTTACAAGGAAGCAAGCAACAAAATATTGTTAAAAACCTTATGCTTCTATTTACCTCATGCTAAACGAGAAAAAAATCAGCAGAAATAGTCTGATTACTTGCTTCCTTGTAAGTACAAGCGATATTAGGGAGTACCATAGGTTAAAGTGATAGTCAAAAGCTGGTTGCTATGTGACTAAAATTCCTTTATTTATATAGATAGAAGTTGACAAATTCTAGTCTAAGGAAGGTATGTTTTTTAACGCTGAAATAAAAAAACCAGAAATAACTAAAAAACGATCAACTCCACGAGAAAAATGTATATGACATAAATTGTGTGTTTTAACGTGCTCTACATTTTTGTATTGGTCATCTCTTACGGTTTAGCAGTTATTCAAAATTCTGTAAAATTCATCCAAAATAAAGTGGTCTTCAGAGGCTATTTCCAGAAAATTCAAGATATACGTTGAATTTATCAGGTAAATATCTTTAATGTACGATACTTTAATCAATATCGCGTGAGCCATTTTGGAACAAGTCAAAATTTTCGAAAAATATTCTATGTAAAGGGTAGTTTAGGGTAAAGGGATTTTTCTCGAAATCTTTGTGTCTCATCTCTGGAAGATACTAAACTTAAATACCAAGTTTGGTATTTTAAAGACGTTTCGTTTTTGAGTTATCGTCTTCACAGACACACGTGGACCTTTTTCTGAAAATCCATTTTTTTTGGATATAGGGGATCTTAAAACATATAATATCGAGATTTCATTATGCACATAGTACGTATAGAGAAAGTAAAAGTCAGATGTGTTCGTTTCATTTGAGTTTCTCTACATCTCTTTATTAAATTATTCTTAAAAGTCTTAAACTTCTATTCAGATCATTATAATCGAATTAAATATTGTCGCGAGCAAGCTTTTGTGACGTGGAGGGTTATCTATTTGAGGGTAGTGAAAGAAAGGTAGATGGTAGGTCATTAATAACAACAGGACCTAATTAAGCTAATATATTGAGAAAGATTAAATAATTAGTGGAATGTGATGGGGGATTGCAATAAATTGCATTAATTCCAGACAATATTATTCTGATTACGGGGCTTTTTACTTTCTCTATACTCACTATGCACATAGTGTATAGAGAAGGTATTGCACTCCAACAAAAAATTCGATACCGAGAAAAAATGGGTCCCCTGTATTAAAAAAAAGTATTTTCAGAAAAAAGTGCATGTGTGTGTCCGTGTGAACGTGTCTCCGTGTGTCAGTGTGTCTGTGAACACGATGACTCAAAAACGAAAAGTCGGTAAAATACCAAACTTGGTATTTAAGTTTAGTATCTTCCAGGGATGCGACACGAAGATTTTGAGAAAAATCCCCCCCACCCCAAACTACCCTTTACATGGAATGTTTTTCGAAAATGTTGATTTTCTAAAAATGGTTCTAACGATTTTGATTAAAATATCGTATATTAAATATATTTATCTGACGAATAAAATGTATATTTTAAATTTTTTGGGAATAGCATCTGAAGACTACTTTATTCTGGGTCACTTTACGGAATTTTACATGACTGCTAAACCGTTACAGATGGACAAAAACTTACCACACAAAAAATGTAGAGCACTTTAAAACACACAATTTAAGTTATATACTTTTTTTTCGTGGATTTGATTGTCTTTGAGATATTCCTTGTTTTTGGCTTCAACTATAAAAAACACTTTTCATATAGGACTTTGGGAACTCGTGCCCATACAAACAAAGGAACTTTAGTCACATAGTAACCAGCTTTCGACTATCACTTTAACCTATGATACTCCCTTATTTCGCTTCTACTTACAAGGAAGCAAGTAATAAGACTATTTCCGCTAAATTTTTCTGATAAGCGTGAAGTAAATAGAAGTATACGCCTTTTAAGAATAATTTGTGGCAGTGATATATAGAAAGACATTTGAATGGTACATATCAAATTTTTAACTTTCTGTTCTCAGACACACACAGATATACGCACATACACATGGATATTTTTCTAAAAATGATTTTTCTGTCTCAGGTGACGTCAAAACGTATATTTCAAGTGAAATTTAGGCAACACATTTTTAGGTAGAATACAATACTTTCTCTAGGGACTATTGGCACTGTATGTATATGCGTGCTAGAGGAAGTAAATAATAAGAAAGTATAAAGGTTAACGCCTTTCATTATAAAACGTTTTCAGTTGAAAGCACAAATGAAAGCTCGGAAAACCCTAATGACCTGAAACAACGACAGGGATCTTAGAAGCTGTGAGAAAGGACGCACGTCATATCGAGTTAAGCTGCCTGAGAAAGAGGTTAGGTTGTCCACTTGAAGAACTGGGAAACCACAAAGCAGAACGCGCGCGTTTCCTCACTCCGATAACCACGTTCCGCTGGCAATATCCTCAAAGCCACACACGTACTCCACATAGATATTACAGCACGAACACCCTCCCCCCTACTGCGCTTTTAATATAGCACATCATCTAGATGCCAGAAAAACTGTGTACCAACGCCTTCTTATTTATCACTCTTGCAGCACAAAATGGACAACATAATTATCATAAGCAATACCACGTGTTTTCATCTTGTCGATAATTCACGACCCCCTGAATCCAAGAAAAGGTCAGTGTGTCTGTCTTTCTGTCTCTGTGTGTGTGTGTGCAAAAACATATCTCAAAAACGAAATGACCGTTAAATACCAAACTTGGTATATATAGTATCTTCCAAGGATGCGACACGAAGATTTTAAAGAAAATCTCCCTATTACAAACTACTCTCTAAAGAGAAAATTTTTCGAAAATTTTTATTTTCTCAAAAATGGCTCTAACGGTTTTGATTAAAACCTCTTATATTTAAGATATTTACATGCCAAATAAAATGTATATCTTGAATTTTCTGGGAATAGCCTCCAAAGACCTCTTTGTGCTGGTTGATTTTTATGCATTTTGAATAACTGGTAAACCGTAGGAGATAGAGAAAAACTTACCACACAAAAAATGTAGATCACAGTTTATGCCATATTCATTTGTTTTTCGTAGAGTTGGTCATTTATGAGTTATTCCTTGTTATTGGTTTCAGCTTTAAAAACATACTTTTCTCATACAGGAATTTGTCAACTCGTGTCCATACAAACAAAGGAACTTCAGCCACATAGCAACCAGCTTTTGACTATCACTTTAACCTATGGTACTACCTTATCTTCCTACTACTAACAAGGGGGAAGTAATAAGACTATTTGTGCTAATTTTTCTCAATTAGCTTGAAGTAAATAGAAGCGTAAGCTTTTTAACAACAATTTGTTGTAGAGATGTAGAGAAAGTCATGCGAATGGAACACATAATTTTTTTTTTTTTTTTTCTTCATACGCTCCTGAATTATCATGGCCGACCGGGCCTATATCCAATGTACGAATATCGATAGCAACAATAGAAATATGAACAATTATTTTATTTCAGCCTTTAATAACTAATAAATGGAAACCTACGTTCTTTTCTTTGAGAATATTGCACTCATCTCACACATAAATTATTATTTTCACTCTTTTTGTTTACTTAATACATTATGAATTGGATAAAACTTTAATTAAACATTATAACTGAATTAATTGAAAGTATAATTGTGGAACTGACAGTTATTAAAAGTGAAGGTTGATTGTCACTTTGTTACCAATAATCAAGACAGGAGATTAAAGAAACGAACGTCAGGTGCGACAAGAGCTGCGATAAGATGTTTCGACAATATCGCTCAGTCAGATGTCCGCGATTGGTTGAAGTTGCCTAATCTCGGCCATCCCATTGGTGTTTTAATGATTGAGCTGAATTGTCCCTGCTATTCGGATCACTGCTTGCTTGGATTAAGGTAAAGCACATGTGAACTTTGGAAAATCCAGAGTATGCATTAATGATGTTTCCACCAATAGTTGTGCACAATCAAAATTACATTTTTGCCATTTAGCACCGAGCGCGATGGCTCAGGAAATTTCATCTGAGACCTGATTTCGGGAGATTCAGTGTGCCTGACCCATAGGTTTCTTCGAGGTTTTCCCGGATACTCAGGTGAATGCTGGATAGGTTTCTTTCAGCCCCTAAAATTCCCGCACCTTATATCGACTGCAGAATTTTGGATGTTTTACATTTTTAATTGGTACTGTGAATACAAAAGAGTGGATTACTCACTACAAGATCAAATTTTACTTTTGTTTTATTACAAAGGGCGTTCAACAAGTTCTTAGAAAAAGAGAAAAACAAATTAATTTTAGTAGATTTTCTTATTTTTAAATATATTCTCCTTTTAGCTCGATACACCTTTCACAGCGTTTCTCCAGATGCTTTAAACCTTCCAAACACTAGGAATTTGGAACGTTCACAAAATAAGTATCTCTTTGGGAGATGACCTCCTCGTTAGAAATGACTGTGAAGGTTTCCACCGAACCATGCTTAGTCACTGGGGGCCAAATCTGGTGAATATGGTGGATGTTGTAGTAAATCAGAGCTTAATTCTACAAGTTTTGCCATAGAAACTGCAAAGGTATGCAGCCTTGTGTTGTCTTGATGTAAGAGAATCTGTTTCTATGCCCGATGAGGGCGTTTTTTTCCTCATTTCTCCGTTCAACTGTTGCAATAACGGTGCATTTATTTTTACTTTGTCTGTACGCACCATATACAGTGTATAGAGAATGTATTGCCCTCCACCAAAACAGTCGACACCGATATTTCACCGGAAATATATGTTTTAGGGTCCCCTGTATCCAAAAAAAGTATTTTCAGAAAAAGGTCCGTGTGTGTCAGTGTGTGTGTGTGTCCGTGTGTCCGTGTGTCTGTGAACACGATAATTCAAAAACGAAAAGTCAGTAAAAATACCAAACTTGGTATTTAAGTTTAGTATCTTCCGGGGATGCGACACGAAGATTTTGAGAAAAATTCCCCCACTCCAAACTACCTTTTACATGGAACTTTTTTCGAAAATTTTGATTTTCTAATAAATGGCTCTAATAATTTTGATTTAAATATCGTATAAAAAGATATTTATATGACAAATAAAATGTTTATCTTGAATTTTCTGGAAATAGCCTCTGAAGACTACTTTATTCTGAGTGAATTTTACGGAATTTTGGAGACGAGCAAGTGTACGTGCAATTTTTAGAGCCTATAAGGGGGAACCTGCATGGAAAGACATATCCAAAAGTTTATTAAAGCCATTATACTGCGGGAGAAATGATCACTCGGAAAAAATAAGAAATAGGGAACAGAAAACAGACATAGGTAAATTTTCCTTCGCAAATAGAACAGTAAACGAATGGAACAAAATACCTGCAGATTTACTGGAGACTTTGCCTCAAAGTGTAAATAGTTTTAAAAAGAGACGAAAGAAGAGTGATTTATAGTCAGGATAGTAAATAAAAATATTGCGTTATTATTACTGTTGTTACAATTATGTATACTATGATGTCATTGGCATTTTAACAGGTTATTACCCACATTATTGTTTATTTAACTCAATTGTATTGTACATTATATTATTACATTGACAGCGCTGCCACCGGGCCACGCCCTAACAGTGAAATAAATAAATCCATCCATCCATCCATCCATCCGTCCGTCCGTCCGTCCGTCCGTCTGTCTGTCCGTCTGTCTGTCCGTCTGTCTGTCTGTCTGTCCGTCTATCTATCTATCTATCTATCTATCTATCTATCTATTCTATCTATCTATCTATCTATCTATCTATCTATCTATCTATCTATCTATCTATCTATCTATCCATCCATCCATCCATCCATCCATCCATCCATCCATCCATCCATCCATCCTATCCTATCTATCCTATCTATCCTATCTATCCTATCTATCCTATCTATCCTATCTATCCTATCTATCCTATCCTATCCTATCCTATCTATCTGTCTATCTATCTGTCTATCTATCTATCTGTCTATCTATCTGTCTATCTATCTATCTATCTATCTATCTATCTATCTATCTATCTATCTATCTATCTATCTATCTATCTATCTATCTATCCATCCATCCATCCATCCATCCATCCATCCATCCATCTATCCATCTATCCATCTATCCATCTATCCATCTATCCATCTATCCATCTATCCATCTATCCATCTATCCATCTATCCATCTATCCATCTATCCATCTATCCATCTATCCATCCATCTATCTATCTATCTATCTATCTATCTATCTATCTATCTATCTATCTATCTATCTATCTATCTATCTATCTAAAGTGCTAAACCGTAAGAGATGAACAAAAACTTACCACACAAAAAATATAGAGCACATTAAAACACACAATTTATATTGTATACATTTTTTTCATGGAGTTGATTGTTTTTGAGATATTCCTTGTTTTTGGTTTAAGCTATAAAAACATATTTTTCACATACAGGACTTAGTGTACTCGTGTCCATACAAACAAAGGAACTTAAAGACTATTTCTGCTAATTTTTTCTCGATTAGCAGGAAGTAAATAGAAGCATAAGCTTTCTAAAAATAATTTATTACAGAGATATAGAGAAAGTCATGTGAATGGAGCACATCAGATTTTTCTGACAGTAATCAAAATTGATGATTCTGCGTGCATCTCAAAGCAACCGAGACCATCTCCATGTCCGCAGATTTTACCACCTTTGTCTTATTCGAAGCCAGTTTCATCCACAGTTATGCATCGAGGAAGAAACTCCTCAGAATTGCGTCGGAAATGTGCCAAACCAGATTTCGTCTCGATCACACGATTGAGTTTATCCTCCATTGAGAGCAAACGTGGCACCCATCTTGTCCAGACCTAATGTTTTGTGTAATATTGTGAAAACTATCTTGTGATATGCCTGTGGCCTTTAGTATTTCGCGATCGTTAATTCGTCGATCACTCAAAACAATATTCTGGATTTTGTCAATTCGGAGGAAATCACTTCTACTGGACATCAGGAACGACGAGCATCATTTGTGGATGTAGAGACACGTTTAAAATCATTTATACAATTATATATTATTACAAACGCAGGGACAGATGTGCCTTGAACTTCATCTAACTCGGCTATTACCATTTTTGCTGTTAAGCATTTTAAATAGAAGTGATTAATTACTGCACGAAACTTGGGCCGTTCCATTCTTCTAAATTACATTATATTAGATTAGAAAGCATTCCGTAGGTACGTTTATGCCAGGAAGCCACTGAACATAGAACTTGTGAAGGCATATACATGTATACATATGTTTATATACTATGAACAAAATCTGATGTGTTCCATTCACATGACTTTCTCTATATCTCTGCAACAAATTATTGTTAAAAGCTTATGCTTCTATTTACTTCATACTAATCGAGAAAACATTAACAGAAATAGTGTTATTATTTGCTTCCTTGTAAGTATAAGCGAAATAAGGGGGTACCATAGGTTAAAGTGATAATCAAAAGCTGGTTGCTATGTCACTGAAGTTCCTTTGTTTGTATGGACAGCAGTTGACAAATTCCTGTATGAAAAAGGTATAAGTTTTTCATAGCACAAAGCTAAAATAAGGAATGTCTCAAAAACGACGAACTCCACGAAAAAAATGTACATAACATAAATTGTGTGTTATAACGTGCTCTACATTTTTGTGTGATAAGTTTTTGTCCATCTCTTACGGTTTAGCAGTTATTCTAAATTCAGTAAAATTCATCCAGAATAAACTACTCTTCAGAGGCTATTCCCAGAAAATTCAAAATATACATTTCATTTGTCAGGTAAATATCATTAATATACGACATTTTAATCAAAATCGTTAGAGCTATTTTTAAGAAAATCAAAATTTTCGAAAAAAGTTCCATGTAAAGGGTAGTTGGGGGTGGGGGATTATTCACAAAATCTTCTTGTCGCATCCCTGGACACACAGATCTTTTTCTGAAATGAGTATTTTAGATACAGGAGACCCTAAAACATATATTTCCGGTGAAATCCCGGTATTGAATTTTTGGCTGGAGTACAATACCTTCTGTATACACTATGTACATAGTACCTATAGAGAAAGTAAAAAAGAGAAAGAATACAATGTGTAAAGTTCTAGTGCTAAAACCACGGGTTACAAGAAACAGCAGAATAGACATATAATCACATCATTTGTTTTTGAGGCCTGTACGCCACTGCACAAAACTTAATATGCTCCATAAAATGATATCTACTTCCTTTTTATCATGCTCAAAATTAGTGTTCAAATGTATAAATAAACATAATTTCATTATATGTAACACTGATGTAATGTCAGATGATAATTTTCTAATCGTCTACTTAATAGTTACTACTAGTAATTATATAAAACTAAAATATGATTATTGTATTATGTGCTCTCCACAGTGAATAAATGTCAACACATTACAATATGTACAGGATAAGCACAAGATTGTTGATTCAACCTCTACTGGCAACGAAACCACGTTATAAATATAGATGAAACTTTAACTGCCATCTAGTTAAAGGTTACTTTTTCGTTGCTACGAGGTAATTTCTTGGATTCTCTATTCACTTATTGAGGCCCTAGCAGTGCTTATACTAGCTGAGGGGAGTCGGAGTGTGGTTTTTAGAAGCTGGAAGCCTTTTGGGATGAAAACAGTATTATGATATTAGGAAGTCCTCCACGTTTTATATGCGTTACTGTACAACAACTAATTTGTAGTTTGTATAAAAACTTAATAAAAGTTAAAGCCTGTAAAAAGCTGATAAAGCGTGCCATCCTTGCGTGACCCACTCTATATGCTTCTGCATGAGTAAAAGTATTTTAAAATGTGCTTGAATAATGTTTGAATGCTTTACTCAACGCTTTGTTTAAATCCAGTTAAGCGTTTCATTTCATTAAATAAATGCATGTTTCATGACTATTCCATTAACTACAGAACCTATCATTTTTTTCTAAACAAAAAGTGGAACATTTCAGACCATAATCTATACATCAGTTTCATATTACGACTTGAATGCTTTAGAAACAAAGCAAATAAAAATATAACACTGCAGTCATGGTTTAAAAGTGGATATACAGGCTGCTTCGAAACGTCCTGAACAATATTAAAGCTGAAATTTGAATTATTGCGGAATTCGATGTCGTAACTTCAAAACCCTTTCATATACAGTATTACTTTCTCTACACGCATTATATACATATGGATTAGAGAAGGTATTGCACTCCACCAAAAATTTGATACCGAGATTTCACCGGAAATATATGTTTTAGAGTCCCCTGTATCCAAAAGAAGCATTTTCAGAATAAGGTCCGTGTGTATCCGTGTGTGTGTATGAACACGATAACTCAAAAACGAAAGGTCGATAAAATATCAAACTTGTAATTTAAGTTAAGTATCTTTCAGGGATGAGACACGAAGATTTTGAAAAAAAAATCCCCGCACCCCGAACTATGCTTTACATTTAAAATGTTTCGAAAAGTTTTATTTTCTCAAAAATGGCTGTAATGATTTTGGTTTAAATATCGTATCTTAAAGAAATTTTCCTGACAAATAAAATGTACATCTTGAATTTTAAGATTTATTTAACCTCATCTATAATTCTTTGTAATATTATAATGACTTGTGAGGGGTGTATAGGATCGGTTTGTGAGGGTTGTATAGGATTAGTTTTTGATGGCTGTATCGGATGTTTTTAGGTGTATGTTGGATAGCTTTGTGAGGGGTGTATTGGATTGGTTTGTGAGGGGTGTATTGGATTGGTTTGTGAGGGGTGTATTGGATGGGCTTGTGAGGGGTGTACTAAATTGGTTTGTGAGGAGTGTATTGGATCGGCTTGTGAGGGGTGTATTGGATCGGCTTATGAGGGGTGTATTGAATCGGCTTGTGAGGGGTGTATTGGATCGGTTTGTGAGGGGTGTATTGGATGGGCTTGTGAGGGGTGTATTGGATGGGCTTGTGAGGGGTGTATTGGATCGGCTTGTGAGAGATGTATTGGATGGGATTGTGAGGGGTGTATTGGATCGGCTTGTGAGGGGTGTATGGGATCGGCTTGTGAGGGGTGTATTCGATCGGCTTTTGAGAGGTGTATTGGATCGGCTTGTGAGGGGTGTATTGGATCGGTTTGTGAGGGGTGTATTGGATCGGCTTATGAGGGGTGTATTGGATCGGTTTGTGAGGGGTGTATTGAATCGGCTTGTGAGGGGTGTATAAAGTAAAACAGAATAACGGCCTACTTTGTCAGAATAATCAAATTTATGGTTGGTACCACAGATTTCTGATTATCATTTATAAAATGCTCAAGGACTATTAAATTAAACAGTTGTCTTTCTCAGTTCCTTGCTTCCATCCTCAAGATCACTAATATTAAATTGCTTCCTAACGATAACATTAGTGGCATATGTATCCCAAATATTTCCAGAGTCAGTTCATTTAGTTTTATGTAAAATAAACAAATAACTAAAGATTCAGTTTCTAACGGTGTTTCGTAAGACAAGGAACCATAAGTTAGTGCACAAAATAAGCGGTATGTTTACAAAAACGCTGCTAATATAGGAGAATCTGTGCTTACCAGTCTACCTACATTACCCCTGCAATCTGCTCTTTTATTCCTGGGTAATCAACCAATCCATACTGACCATGAGGTGTTTTAGTGATGTATCGATCTGAGCAACCATATTTTATTTCAGTGTCTTATATTCACAGTTGGTCGCACCGTAGCCGAGTCGATACACCGTTGGCCTCCCACCTAAGCGTCCCGGGTTCGATCCCAAGAGCTCGCATGTGGAATCTGTAGTATAAGCAACCGCCAGGGCGGGTTTTATCCGGGTCCTCCGGTTTCCTCCGATACTCATGCCACTAATTGCTCCTCATCATCTCTCTTATTATCAATTTCGCTTGCGTTTCATACCATCCACGACCACGATCATGACTGTCTACGGGCCGACAACCCGTCCAAGGTTCTCCAATCTGTGGTTTCGTACCGTTGGCTCCCCAAAGACTCCTGACCCCTAAACATCCGCATATAAGTTCTACAATCCTAAATAGAGGGAGGGTAAATTCACTACGAAAGAAAATGTATATTCACAGTTGCAAGGTTGGATAATATTCAAGTAGCGCTGGAAATATAATTTGGATGCCATGTATCTTCGACATTTAAAAGTCATCATTGAAATGAACTTTGAAACTATTTCGCATTTAAGTCCTTCAGCACTTCCTGAAAAACTTTAAGATCAATTGGTCCTTTTCTTTACAAATGTTTGCTTTCTCTAGTACGTATGTACATAGTAGATAGAGAAGTTATTGCATTCCATCCAAAAATTCCATTCCGAGATTTCACCGGAAATACATGTGCTGGGACCCTCTGAATCCAAAAAGACAGCACTTTTAGAAAAATAGTTATGTATGTCTGTGTGTGTGTTTTCTGTGGGTAGCTTAGCTCAAAAAAGAAAAGTCCGATAAATACTAAACGTTATATTATCTTCCAAGGATGTCATTCGAAGATTTTCAAGAAAATCCCTCCACCTCCAACTATAGCTTACGTGAACATTTTTCGGAAATTTAATTTAAAAAAAATGCTCTAACAATTTTTGTTAAAACACCATAAACTCAACTGATTTTCATGACTAACAAAATATATACCTTGAATTTTCTGGTAATGACCTCTGAAGACCTCTTTATTCTGAATGATATTTATATAACTCGTAAACCGCAAGAGATAAATAAAAACTTACTCTATAAAAATGTAGATTGAATAGAATGCACAACTTATGTCATATACATTTTTACTTTCTCTACACGTAATATGTACATAGTGTATAGAGAAGGTATTGCATTCCACCCAAAACTTCGATACTGATATTTCACCGGAAATACACGTTTTCAATCCCCCTGAATCCTCAAAAAGCATTTTTACAACAAGATCCGTGTGTGCGTGTGTGTGTGTGTATGTGTGTGTGTCTGTGGAAAGCATAGCTCAAAAACGAAAAGACCATTGAATCCCAAATTTGGTATTTAAGTTTGATATCTTCCAAGGATGCGCCACTAAGACTTTCAAGAATATCCTCCTACTCCCAACTACCCTTTACAGGGAACATTTTTTGAACATTTTGATTTGCTCAAAATTGGCTCTACAATTTTGTTTAAAATGTCTTAAATTTAAGATATTTACATGCCAAATAAAATGTATATATTGAATTTTCTGGGAACAGTCTCTGAAGACTATTTTATTCTGGATGAATTTTATGGAATTTTGCATAACTGCTAAACCGTAAGACATGGACAAAAACTTACCACACTGAAAATGAAGAGCATGTTAAAACACACAATTTATGTTACATACATTTTTTTCACGAAGTTGATCGTTTTTGATATATTTATTATTTTTGGTTTCAGCTTTGAAAAAATTATACTTTCTCATACAGAAATTTGTCAACTCCTGTCCATACAAACAAAGAAACTTCAGTCACATAGCAATCAGCTTTTGAGTGTCAGTTTAACCTATGGTATTCCCTTCTTTCGCTTCTACCTACAAGTAAGCAAATAAGACCATTTCTGCCTACTTTTTTCTCGGTTAGAATGAAGCAAATAGAAGCATAAGCTTCATGTGAATGGTACACATCAGATTTTTATTTTGTAAATTTACCACTTCTGATGTACTGCTTTTTATCGATTTTAATGTTTTACTTTACTTAAACATTTCTGAAGCGCGAAGTCAGCTTTCTTACACCTCTTTTGTTTTACTCCAGGAAATGCTAAAGGGAATCGAATGTCAATGTTTCACATGACGATAGCTTTTAAAAGTTTTGGCTATCGCTTTAGGCTGATGTACCCTTTATTTTCCATCTTCTTAAGGAATCCATGTAACAAGATATATGTCTATGTTTATCTCGATTAGATAAAAGAATAATCTATTGTAAGGAAGGTTTATTTGTGTAAAAGTTAGAGGAAATTATATGAATTGAACACATAAGAATATTTGTTACTCATGTTTCAAGCCTTTATCAGGTGAAGGTTATGTGCGTGAATTGAGCGCTGTCTGTAATTTTATTTGCTTTGTAAGTGGCATCTGTGTTCCGGTTAGCTAGAGAGTTTAGTTGCCCGGCAAGGGGACTTCTTTTTCGTTACTTTGCAATTAGCAAGAATAACAGTTCTTGAAATGAATCAAGGCGTCCCAAGAAATATGATAATAATGTTAAGGTGGGTAGCACAAATATAACGAGTAGCTATGGAATCTAATAAAGATAATTTTCAAAAGATGCCCTATAATTTAAGTAACGTTGTGGCTGTATATAATTTAAAAATCTGATGTATTACATTCACATGACTTTCTCTAGCTCCTCTACAAAATTCTTAAAAAAGATTATTATATTTTCTACACAATGCTAATTGAGATAAACATTAGCAAAGTTTTATTATTACTTGGTTCCTTATAAGTAGAAGGGAACGAAGGGGATGCACTAGGTTAAAGTTAAAGTCAAATGTATCGTTATGCGATTGTCATTGCAAATCTCTTCTTTGCTTGGTCAGAAGTAGAACAAAAGAAAAACGGACACTTCCTGTCTGAGAAAAATATAAACTGAAACCAATAACAAGGGGTATCTCAGAAATGGTTACTTCCACAGCAAAAAAGTGTGATTTACATTTTTAGTGCAGTAAGTTTTTGTCTAACTCTTACGGTTTAGCAGTTAAACAAAATTCTTCCAGAACAAACAGGTCTTCAGAGGCTATTCCCAAAAATCCACGACATACATTTTATTGGTCATATAAATAGCTTTAATATACGGGATTTTAATCAAAATCGTTAGTCATTTTTAAGAAAATCATAATTTTCCAAACTTTTTACATGTAAAGGGTAGTTGGATTATTTTGAAAATCTACTTGGAAGATACCGAACCTAAATACCAAGTTTCGTATTTAAAGGTCATTTCGTTCGTTTTTTTATTCATGCAGCCCACAGACACACACACATACAGACACACGCGGACATTTTTCTAAAAATATTTTTTTTCCTTTTTTTGATTTGGGGTGTCTCAAAATATATATTTCCGGGGAAATCTCGGTATCGAATTTTTGGGCAAATACAATAGCTTCTCTATACACTCTGTACATAGTACGTGTAGAGAAAGTAACATTTTGAGCAGCATTTTTGGACGAGAGCTATTATTGACAAAATTACCAATGACAAACTCTGTAGAGCAATTTAAGGATTTAAATTATTTAACAGTTTTCAATGGCCATGTCCGTAGTATATTTATAGAAAATGTAGTATATGCAGCATATGCAGAACAATTAGAAAAATATTATCAAAAAAAAAAAAAAGAAACACAATGAACATCGCTAAAATTATATAAGGTTTTACATCTACTTGCTTTATTCTTAAATGTTGGACTCTAAATAAGGATTCTTTGAAACGTAAAGAAGTTGCTGAGGTTAAGGTTTATGATTTCGTAGCAGTTTTCACTCTTGCAGACAGAACAGAGGCTTGGGGATATTAGGAAATAATTAGCGATATTTGAATTAGCAAATAAAATTGCAAATTAAAGCGGCAATTTATGTTTTTATTACTTTTAGTCCGTTTATATTTTCAATAAATTATTTTTGTTTTAATATTTGTTATTTCTATTGTGTTTTCATTACTTTTAATCCCTTTATATTTTAATGTTATTGTTGTTTTAGTATATGTGTTACTTCTATTGTGTTTTCGTTAGTTTAAATTACTCTCTTTATCAGATATTTTTATTGCTGTTATGTTATATGTGTTGTTTCTATTATTTGTTCATTATTTTAAATTAGTCTCTTTTACTTTGAAGTAATTGTTATTGTTTGTTTAGCATTTGTGTAATTTCCATTCTGGGTTCATTAGTTTAAAGTGGGCTATTTATATTTTCAATTAATTATTATTGTTTTAATATGCATTATTTCTATTGTGTGTTCCTAATTTTAAGCATATTTTCAATTAATTATTATCGCTATTAATATCTTTATTTTATGTACATTTGGAAATATTTTAATTGTGCTGTCATTTTGTTTCGGAATTTTATATTTGGTTAAGCAAAAGAGAGGGCCAAATGGGTTTAGATCTGCTTAAACTTTTGTAGTCGGCTTACCTTCCACGTGTTTAGGACTGACACCCCCCTAGGATTTACAAGGGGTCAGAAGCCTGTCGGGGAGCCAACGGCACATAATCACCAAAGGAAGAACCTGGAATGAGTGGTCGTCCTTTAGCATGAGCGTGAAGAAGTGAGTGATATGAAATGCAAAAGAAATGGATGATAGGAAAGGTGATGATTGAGCAATTGGTGGAATGAGTGGCGGGGGAAAATGGAGGACCCGGAGAAAAGCCTCCCAGGCGCCGCTTTATTCACCAAAAATCCCACATGCGGACGCTTGGGGTCCTAACTGCTCAGCCACGACGCTGCCGTTCTCTTCACATACATACATACATACATACATACATACATACATACATACATACATACATACATACATACATACATACATACATACATACATGCATACATACATACATGCATACATACACACATACACATACATACATACACACATACACATACATACATATATACATACACACATACACATACACACATACAGATACATACATACACACATACACATATACACATACATACATACACACATACATACATACATACATACATACACATATACACATACATACATATATACATACATACATACAGTAGGTAATTATTTCGCTTATACGAGATAATGATGAAAGCCCACACATACAGACATTAATTAAGAGTTTTTATTTCTTTATTATCTGCTATTTAACCTTCCTTTAATTACTGTCTTTAAAGTAAGATCTACCGCTGAAAAAAGAAAGTTGCATTTTAACTTTGCACAAAGTACTGCTTTTAATTTTAAGGAACGTTCTACTCATCACTTTTTTACCTTTCGTGAGCGACGAACAAATTAAAAATGAATAATTAATGTCGCCTCTTTTTCTATACACGATCCATCTTTTATAAAACTACAAACTTTTAACTATGCTAGTTAAATGTTAGGGAAGGCCTTCCTCCACCAAACTTTTCATAATCGTGTCCGTTCTATTATAGCGTCGTGTTCCCGAGGGATGAAGTCAGGACGGGGTGAAGGACTCCAGGGATCTGTGGTCAGACCTGAATGCCCTACAGGAACAATGAACACTGTAGTGGGCTCAATTGATCGCTGTGGGACACCCTGCTTCATTCACATTTTAATCCTGAGGTTTCTCTGCAGTTCCTTCTATTTGGTAATTTCAATTAGAGAAACATTTGAAAAAGCTGCAGATGTTAGGTGTTTAATAATTGAAGGGTTTGTTTCCAAAGTGACTTATATCCATGAAATCACATTTCTCACAAAAGACAAATTTCATATAATTCCTTGTCATATTAAGGTAGAATCCTAAATTTTGGTTTGTGTAATTCAGTAATACTTGCAAACGTATCTCTATATCTGAAAAAGTCTGATGTTTTTCATTTACATCACTTTCTCTACATCTCTGTAATTAATTATTGTTAAAAAGCTAATGCTTCTATTTACTTCATGCTAATCGTGAAAAAATAACAGAAATAGTCTTTTTACTTGCTTCCTTGTAAGTAGAAGCGAAATAAGGGAGTACGTAAGTTGAAGTGATAGTCAAAGACTGGTTGCTATGTTCCTTTGTTTGTATGGACACGTGTTCATGAAGTCCTGTATGAGAAAGTTATAAGTTTTTTATAGCTGAAACCAAAAGCAAGGAATATCTCATAATCACCTTCACGAAAAAAAATGTATATAACATAAATTGTGTGTTTTAAAGTGCTCTACATTTGTTGTGTGGTAAGTTTTGTCCATCTCTTACGGTTTAGCAGGTATACAAAATTCCATAAAATTGACCCAAAATAAAGTATTCTTCAGAGGCTATTCCTAGAATATTTAAAATATACATTTTATTTATCAGGTAAATATATTTAACATACGATATTTTAATCAAAACCGTTAGAGACATTTTTTAGAAAATAAAAATTTTCGAAAAACGTTCCATGTAAACGTAGTTTGGAGTGGGGGGATTTTTCTCAAAATCTTCGTGTCGCATCTCCGGAAGATACTAAACTTAAATACCAAGTTTGGTATTTTACCGACTTTTCGTTTTTGAGTTATCGTGTTCACAGACACACTGACACACTGGCACACGGACACATGAACACACCAACACACACACGGACCTTTTTCTGAAAATGCTTTTTTTTGGATACAGGGGACCCTAAAACATATATATCCGGTGAAATCTCGGTATCGAATTTTTTGGTGGAGTGCAATACCTTCTCTATACACTATGTACATAGCACGTACAGAGAAAGTAAAAACAAACAAAATTAATATAACAGAATATGTCAATAATTTTACTATCACTAGGAATAATAGTATGGGCCTAAGCGTCGCTTTTAACATCACTGACTTCTACATGACTGCAAGAAAATGCCTGCTTATAAAATGACATTGCACGAAGATCATCAGAAATACATTGTTTTTTACTTTCTCTAGCTCCATATGTACAATGTGCATAGGGATAGAGAAGGTATTGTAATGCACCCAAAAATTCGATACCGAGATTTCACCGGAAATATATGTTTTAGGGGTCCCCTGAGTCCGAAAAAAGAATTTTTAAAAGAAGGTCCGTGTATGTGTGTGTATCTGTGGACAGCATAGCCCCCAAAACGAAAAGACCGTTAAATACTAAACTTGGCATTTAGGTTTAGTATCTTCCAAGGATACGACACGAAGATTTTCAAAAAATCCTCTACCACAAACTATCTTTTACATGGAAAAAATGTAAAACTTGTGAGTTTCTTAAAAATGGATCTAATTATGTTGATTAAAATATCCTATATTAACTATATTTACATCTAAAATAAAAATTATATCTTGAGTTTTCTGGGAATAGCCTCTGAAGGCTTCTTCATTCTGGATGAATTTTACGCAATTTTGTACAACAATAAACCATAAGAGATATACAAAGTTTACCGGAACAAAACCATAGAGCTCGTTAAAATACATAATTTATGTTATATGAGGTATGATCAAAAATTTTCCGGAATGGTTTCGCAACAATGCTGACGCTGAGATTTCTTTAAGTCTAATCCAGCATATACATGCAATGTTCCTTCCCGGTGAAAATGAGAGGTCACGTGACTTCCTGTGACCATGTAGTGACGAGGTAGACCCTCAGAAGTGAACACGTGTTTTGCATGTGCTGCGATATTTACACGTAGCAAAAATGTCAGATTACCAAGAACACAAAACAAACAAAAAATGTTGCTATAAAACTGCAACAGAAGCCTATGTAATGTTAAGAATAGCTTATGGGGAGGAAGTTATGGACAAAACTCAAGCATTTGATCGGTTTTCGAAATTTGAAAGTAGTGTGACATCAGTTAGAGATGCAGATCGTTCGGGACGACCCTGTTCCAGCAAAACCGACGAAAATATCAATCAGTTGAGAGAAATGGTCTTAGGCGCAGTACAAAAGACCCATTAAGGGAGAATGTGCGACGCAAGCGGCCGGAGAAATGGAGGAGTGGTGACTGGTTCCTGCATCATGACAATGCGCCCGCGCACAAAGATCTTTCTGTTCACCATTTTTGGATAAAAATAGGATGAAAACTGTTCACCATCTCGCCTATTCTCCAGCTTTGGTACCAGTGGGTTTTTTATTTCCCACGACTTAAAATGCGGCTCCAAGGACACCGTTTTGAGGACATTGATATCATCCATCGCGAATCACAGAAGGCTCTGAACCTATTGAAAGAAAAGCGCTTCCAGAGGTGCTTCCAGTAGTAGCAGAAGCGCTGGGACAAGTGTATCAACTCCCAGAGGTGCTTCCAGCAGAGTCAGAAGCGCTGGGACAAATGTCTCAACTCCCAGAAGTGCTTCCAGTAGTAGCAGAAGCGCTGGGACAAGTGTATCAACTCCCAGAGATGCTTCCAGCAGTAGCAGAAGCGCTGGGAAAAGTGTATCAACTCCCAGAGATGCTTCCAGCAGTAGCAGAAGCGCTGGGACAAGTGTATCAACTCCCAGAGATGCTTCCAGTAGTAGCAGAAGCGCTGGGACAAGTGTATGAACTCCCAGAGATGCTTCCAGCAGTAGCAGAAGCGCTGGAACAAGTGTATCAACTCCCAGAGATGCTTCCAGTAATAGCAGAAGCGCTGGGATAAGTGTATCAACTCCCAGAGGTGCTTCCAGTAGTAGCAGAAGCGCTAGGACAAGTGTATCAACTCCCAGAGGTGCTTCCAGCAGAAGCAGAAGCGCTGGGACAAGTGTATCAACTCCCAGAGGTGCTTCCAGTAGTAGCAGAAGCGCTGGGACAAATGTCTCAACTCCCAGAGGTGCTTCCAGCAGTGGCAGAAGCGCTGGGACAAGTGTATCAACTCCCAGAGATGCTTCCAGCAGTAGCAGAAGCGCTGGGACAAGTGTATCAACTCCCAGAGGTGCTTCCAGTAGTAGCAGAAGCGCTGGGACAAATGTCTCAACTCCCAGAGCTGCTTCCAGCAGTAGCAGAAGCGCTGGGACAAGTGTATCAACTCCCAGAGATGCTTCCAGCAGTAGCAGAAGCGCTGGGACAAGTGTATCAACTCCCAGAGATGCTTCCAGCAGTAGCAGAAGCGCTGGGACAAGTGTATCAACACCCAGAGATGCTTCCAGTAGTAGCAGAAGCGCTGGGAAAAGTGTATCAACTCCCAGAGGCGCTTCCAGTAGTAGCAGAAGCGCTGGGACAAGTGTATGAACTCCGAGAGATGCTTCCAGCAGTAGCAGAAGCGCTGGGACAAGTGTATCAACTCCCTAAGGTGCTTCCAGTAGTAGCAGAAGCGCTGGGACAAGTGTATCAGCTCCCAGAGATGCTTCCAGCAGTAGCAGAAGCGCTGGGACAAATGTCTCAACTCCCAGAGGTGCTTCCAGTAGTAGCAGAAGCGCTGGGACAAGTGTATCAACTCCCAGAGCTGCTTCCAGCAGAAGCAGAAGCGCTGGGACAAGTGTATCAACTCCCAGAGGTGCTTCCAGTAGTAGCAGAAGCGCTGGGACAAATGTCTCAACTCCCAGAGGTGCTTCCAGCAGTAGCAGAAGCGCTGGGACAAGTGTATCAACTCCCAGAGATGCTTCCAGCAGTAGCAGAAGCGCTGGGACAAGTGTATCAACTCCCAGAGATGCTTCCAGCAGTAGCAGAAGCGCTGGGACAAGTGTATCAACTCCCAGAGATGCTTCCAGTAGTAGCAGAAGCGCTGGGACAAGTGTATCAACTCCCAGAGGTGCTTCCAGCAGAGTCAGAAGCGCTGGGACAAGTGTATCAACTCCCAGAGGTGCTTCCAGCAGAGTCAGAAGCGCTGGGACAAGTGTATCAACTCCCAGAGGTGCTTCCAGTAGTAGCAGAAGCGCTGGGACAAGTGTATCAACTCCCAGAGATGCTTCCAGTAGTAGCAGAAGCGCTGGGACAAGTGTATCAACTCCCAGAGGCGCTTCCAGTAGTAGCAGAAGCGCTGGGACAAGTGTATCAACTCCCAGAGGTGCTTCCAGCAGAAGCAGAAGCGCTGGGACAAGTGTATCAACTCCCAGAGGTGCTTCCAGTAGTAGCAGAAGCGCTGGGACAAGTGTATGAACTCCCAGAGATGCTTCCAGCAGTAGCAGAAGCGCTGGGACAAGTGTATCAACTCCCAGAGGTGCTTCCAGTAGTAGCAGAAGCGCTGGGACAAATGTCTCAACTCCCAGAGGTGCTTCCAGCAGTAGCAGAAGCGCTGGGACAAGTGTATCAACTCCCAGAGATGCTTCCAGCAGTAGCAGAAGCGCTGGGACAAGTGTATCAACTCCCAGAGATGCTTCCAGCAGTAGCAGAAGCGCTGGGACAAGTGTATCAACTCCCAGAGATGCTTCCAGTAGTAGCAGAAGCGCTGGGACAAGTGTATCAACTCCCAGAGGTGCTTCCAGCAGTAGCAGAAGCGCTGGGACAAGTGTATCAACTCCCAGAGATGCTTCCAGTAGTAGCAGAAGCGCTGGGACAAGTGTATCAACTCCCAGAGGCGCTTCCAGTAGTAGCAGAAGCGCTGGGACAAGTGTATCAACTCCCAGAGGCGCTTCCAGTAGTAGCAGAAGCGCTGGGACAAGTGTATCAACTCCCAGAGATGCTTCCAGCAGTAGCAGAAGCGCTGGGACAAGTGTATCAACTCCCTAAGGTGCTTCCAGTAGTAGCAGAAGCGCTGGGACAAGTGTATCAACTCCCAGAGATGCTTCCAGCAGTAGCAGAAGCGCTGGGACAAGTGTATCAACTCCCAGAGGTGCTTCCAGCAGAGTCAGAAGCGCTGGGACAAGTGTATCAACTCCCAAGGTGCTTCCAGCAGTGTCAGAAGCGCTGGGACAAGTGTATCAACTCCCAGAGGTGCTTCCAGCAGAGTCAGAAGCGCTGGGACAAGTGTATCAACTCCCAGAGGTGCTTCCAGCAGAGTCAGAAGCGCTGGGACAAGTGTATCAACTCCCAGAGGTGCTTCCAGCAGAGTCAGAAGCGCTGGGACAAGTGTATCAACTCCCAGAGGTGCTTCCAGCAGTGACAGAAGCGCTGGGACAAGTGTATCAACTCCCAGAGGTGCTTCCAGCAGTGTCAGAAGCGCTGGGACAAGTGTATCAACTCCCAGAGGTGCTTCCAGCAGAGTCAGAAGCGCTGGGACAAGTGTATCAACTCCCAGAGGTGCTTCCAGCAGAGTCAGAAGCGCTGGGACAAGTGTATCAACTCCCAGAGGTGCTTCCAGCAGAGTCAGAAGCGCTTGGACAAGTGTATCAACTCCCAGAGGTGCTTCCAGCAGAGTCAGAAGCGCTGGGACAAGTGTATCAACACCCAGAGGTGCTTCCAGCAGAGTCAGAAGCGCTGGGACAAGTGTATCAACTCCCAGAGGTGCTTCCAGCAGTGTCAGAAGCGCAAGGACAAGTGTATCAACTCCCAGAGGTGCTTCCAGCAGAGTCAGAAGCGCTGGGACAAGTGTATCAACTCCCAGAGGCGCTTCCAGTAGTAGCAGAAGCGCTGGGACAAGTGTATCAACTCCCAGAGGCGCTTCCAGTAGTAGCAGAAGCGCTGGGACAAGTGTATCAACTCCCAGAGGCGCTTCCAGCAGTAGCAGAAGCGCTGGGACAAGTGTATCAACTCCCAGAGATGCTTCCAGCAGTAGCAGAAGCGCTGGGACAAGTGTATCAACTCCCTAAGGTGCTTCCAGTAGTAGCAGAAGCGCTGGGACAAGTGTATCAACTCCCAGAGATGCTTCCAGCAGTAGCAGAAGCGCTGGGACAAGTGTATCAACTCCCAGAGGTGCTTCCAGTAGTAGCAGAAGCGCTGGGACAAGTGTATGAACTCCCAGAGGTGCTTCCAGCAGAGTCAGAAGCGCTGGGACAAGTGTATTAACTCCCAAGGTGCTTCCAGTAGTAGCAGAAGCGCTGGGACAAGTGTATCAACTCCCAGAGGTGCTTCCAGTAGTAGCAGAAGCGCTGGGACAAGTGTATCAACTCCCAGAGGTGCTTCCAGCAGAGTCAGAAGCGCTGGGACAAGTGTATCAACTCCCAGAGGTGCTTCCAGTAGTAGCAGAAGCGCTGGGACAAGTGTATCAACTCCCAGAGGTGCTTCCAGCAGAGTCAGAAGCGCTGGGACAAGTGTATCAACTCCCAAGGTGCTTCCAGCAGTGTCAGAAGCGCAAGGACAAGTGTATCAACTCCCAGAGGTGCTTCCAGCAGTGACAGAAGCGCTGGGACAAGTGTATCAACTCCCAGAGATGCTTCCAGCAGTGACAGAAGCGCTGGGACAAGTGTATCAACTCCCAGAGGTGCTTCCAGCAGTGACAGAAGCGCAAGGACAAGTGTATCAACTCCCAGAGGTGCTTCCAGCAGTGTCAGAAGCGCTGGGACAAGTGTATCAACTCCCAGAGGTGCTTCCAGCAGTGACAGAAGCGCTGGGACAAGTGTATCAACTCCCAGAGGTGCTTCCAGCAGTGTCAGAAGCGCTGGGACAAGTGTATCAACTCCCAGAGGTGCTTCCAGCAGTGTCAGAAGCGCAAGGACAAGTGTATCAACTCCCAGAGGTGCTTCCAGCAGTGACAGAAGCGCAAGGACAAGTGTATCAACTCCCAGAGGTGCTTCCAGCAGAGTCAGAAGCGCAAGGACAAGTGTATCAACTCCCAGAGCTGCTTCCAGCAGTAGCAGAAGCGCTGGGACAAGTGTATCAACTCCCAGAGATGCTTCCAGCAGTAGCAGAAGCGCTGGGACAAGTGTATCAACTCCCAGAGATGCTTCCAGCAGTAGCAGAAGCGCTGGGACAAGTGTATCAACTCCCAGAGATGCTTCCAGTAGTAGCAGAAGCGCTGGGAAAAGTGTATCAACTCCCAGAGGCGCTTCCAGTAGTAGCAGAAGCGCTGGGACAAGTGTATGAACTCCGAGAGATGCTTCCAGCAGTAGCAGAAGCGCTGGGACAAGTGTATCAACTCCCTAAGGTGCTTCCAGTAGTAGCAGAAGCGCTGGGACAAGTGTATCAGCTCCCAGAGATGCTTCCAGCAGTAGCAGAAGCGCTGGGACAAATGTCTCAACTCCCAGAGATGCTTCCAGTAGTAGCAGAAGCGCTGGGACAAGTGTATCAACTCCCAGAGGCGCTTCCAGTAGTAGCAGAAGCGCTGGGACAAGAGTATCAACTCCCAGAGGTGCTTCCAGCAGAAGCAGAAGCGCTGGGACAAGTGTATCAACTCCCAGAGGTGCTTCCAGTAGTAGCAGAAGCGCTGGGACAAGTGTATGAACTCCCAGAGATGCTTCCAGCAGTAGCAGAAGCGCTGGGACAAGTGTATCAACTCCCAGAGGTGCTTCCAGTAGTAGCAGAAGCGCTGGGACAAATGTCTCAACTCCCAGAGGTGCTTCCAGCAGTAGCAGAAGCGCTGGGACAAGTGTATCAACTCCCAGAGATGCTTCCAGCAGTAGCAGAAGCGCTGGGACAAGTGTATCAACTCCCAGAGATGCTTCCAGCAGTAGCAGAAGCGCTGGGACAAGTGTATCAACTCCCAGAGATGCTTCCAGTAGTAGCAGAAGCGCTGGGACAACTGTATCAACTCCCAGAGGTGCTTCCAGCAGAGTCAGAAGCGCTGGGACAAGTGTATCAACTCCCAGAGGTGCTTCCAGCAGAGTCAGAAGCGCTGGGACAAGTGTATCAACTCCCAGAGGTGCTTCCAGCAGTAGCAGAAGCGCTGGGACAAGTGTATCAACTCCCAGAGATGCTTCCAGTAGTAGCAGAAGCGCTGGGACAAGTGTATCAACTCCCAGAGGCGCTTCCAGTAGTAGCAGAAGCGCTGGGACAAGTGTATCAACTCCCAGAGGCGCTTCCAGTAGTAGCAGAAGCGCTGGGACAAGTGTATCAACTCCCAGAGATGCTTCCAGCAGTAGCAGAAGCGCTGGGACAAGTGTATCAACTCCCTAAGGTGCTTCCAGTAGTAGCAGAAGCGCTGGGACAAGTGTATCAACTCCCAGAGATGCTTCCAGCAGTAGCAGAAGCGCTGGGACAAGTGTATCAACTCCCAGAGGTGCTTCCAGCAGAGTCAGAAGCGCTGGGACAAGTGTATCAACTCCCAAGGTGCTTCCAGCAGTGTCAGAAGCGCTGGGACAAGTGTATCAACTCCCAGAGGTGCTTCCAGCAGAGTCAGAAGCGCTGGGACAAGTGTATCAACTCCCAGAGGTGCTTCCAGCAGAGTCAGAAGCGCTGGGACAAGTGTATCAACTCCCAGAGGTGCTTCCAGCAGAGTCAGAAGCGCTGGGACAAGTGTATCAACTCCCAGAGGTGCTTCCAGCAGTGACAGAAGCGCTGGGACAAGTGTATCAACTCCCAGAGGTGCTTCCAGCAGTGTCAGAAGCGCTGGGACAAGTGTATCAACTCCCAGAGGTGCTTCCAGCAGAGTCAGAAGCGCTGGGACAAGTGTATCAACTCCCAGAGGTGCTTCCAGCAGAGTCAGAAGCGCTGGGACAAGTGTATCAACTCCCAGAGGTGCTTCCAGCAGAGTCAGAAGCGCTTGGACAAGTGTATCAACTCCCAGAGGTGCTTCCAGCAGAGTCAGAAGCGCTGGGACAAGTGTATCAACACCCAGAGGTGCTTCCAGCAGAGTCAGAAGCGCTGGGACAAGTGTATCAACTCCCAGAGGTGCTTCCAGCAGTGTCAGAAGCGCAAGGACAAGTGTATCAACTCCCAGAGGTGCTTCCAGCAGAGTCAGAAGCGCTGGGACAAGTGTATCAACTCCCAGAGGCGCTTCCAGTAGTAGCAGAAGCGCTGGGACAAGTGTATCAACTCCCAGAGGCGCTTCCAGTAGTAGCAGAAGCGCTGGGACAAGTGTATCAACTCCCAGAGGCGCTTCCAGCAGTAGCAGAAGCGCTGGGACAAGTGTATCAACTCCCAGAGATGCTTCCAGCAGTAGCAGAAGCGCTGGGACAAGTGTATCAACTCCCTAAGGTGCTTCCAGTAGTAGCAGAAGCGCTGGGACAAGTGTATCAACTCCCAGAGATGCTTCCAGCAGTAGCAGAAGCGCTGGGACAAGTGTATCAACTCCCAGAGGTGCTTCCAGTAGTAGCAGAAGCGCTGGGACAAGTGTATGAACTCCCAGAGGTGCTTCCAGCAGAGTCAGAAGCGCTGGGACAAGTGTATTAACTCCCAAGGTGCTTCCAGTAGTAGCAGAAGCGCTGGGACAAGTGTATCAACTCCCAGAGGTGCTTCCAGTAGTAGCAGAAGCGCTGGGACAAGTGTATCAACTCCCAGAGGTGCTTCCAGCAGAGTCAGAAGCGCTGGGACAAGTGTATCAACTCCCAGAGGTGCTTCCAGTAGTAGCAGAAGCGCTGGGACAAGTGTATCAACTCCCAGAGGTGCTTCCAGCAGAGTCAGAAGCGCTGGGACAAGTGTATCAACTCCCAAGGTGCTTCCAGCAGTGTCAGAAGCGCAAGGACAAGTGTATCAACTCCCAGAAGTGCTTCCAGCAGTGACAGAAGCGCTGGGACAAGTGTATCAACTCCCAGAGATGCTTCCAGCAGTGACAGAAGCGCTGGGACAAGTGTATCAACTCCCAGAGGTGCTTCCAGCAGTGACAGAAGCGCAAGGACAGGTGTATCAACTCCCAGAGGTGCTTCCAGCAGTGTCAGAAGCGCTGGGACAAGTGTATCAACTCCCAGAGGTGCTTCCAGCAGTGACAGAAGCGCTGGGACAAGTGTATCAACTCCCAGAGGTGCTTCCAGCAGTGTCAGAAGCGCTGGGACAAGTGTATCAACTCCCAGAGGTGCTTCCAGCAGTGTCAGAAGCGCAAGGACAAGTGTATCAACTCCCAGAGGTGCTTCCAGCAGTGACAGAAGCGCAAGGACAAGTGTATCAACTCCCAGAGGTACTTCCAGCAGAGTCAGAAGCGCAAGGACAAGTGTATCAACTCCCAGAGGTGCTTCCAGCAGAGTCAGAAGCGCTGGGACAAGTGTATCAACTCCCAGAGGTGCTTCCAGCAGTGTCAGAAGCGCAAGGACAAGTGTATCAACTCCCAGAGGTGCTTCCAGCAGAGTCAGAAGCGCTGGGACAAGTGTATCAACTCCCAGAGGCGCTTCCAGTAGTAGCAGAAGCGCTGGGACAAGTGTATCAACTCCCAGAGGCGCTTCCAGTAGTAGCAGAAGCGCTGGGACAAGTGTATCAACTCCCAGAGGCGCTTCCAGCAGTAGCAGAAGCGCTGGGACAAGTGTATCAACTCCCAGAGATGCTTCCAGCAGTAGCAGAAGCGCTGGGACAAGTGTATCAACTCCCTAAGGTGCTTCCAGTAGTAGCAGAAGCGCTGGGACAAGTGTATCAACTCCCAGAGATGCTTCCAGCAGTAGCAGAAGCGCTGGGACAAGTGTATCAACTCCCAGAGGTGCTTCCAGTAGTAGCAGAAGCGCTGGGACAAGTGTATGAACTCCCAGAGGTGCTTCCAGCAGAGTCAGAAGCGCTGGGACAAGTGTATTAACTCCCAAGGTGCTTCCAGTAGTAGCAGAAGCGCTGGGACAAGTGTATCAACTCCCAGAGGTGCTTCCAGTAGTAGCAGAAGCGCTGGGACAAGTGTATCAACTCCCAGAGGTGCTTCCAGCAGAGTCAGAAGCGCTGGGACAAGTGTATCAACTCCCAGAGGTGCTTCCAGTAGTAGCAGAAGCGCTGGGACAAGTGTATCAACTCCCAGAGGTGCTTCCAGCAGAGTCAGAAGCGCTGGGACAAGTGTATCAACTCCCAAGGTGCTTCCAGCAGTGTCAGAAGCGCAAGGACAAGTGTATCAACTCCCAGAAGTGCTTCCAGCAGTGACAGAAGCGCTGGGACAAGTGTATCAACTCCCAGAGATGCTTCCAGCAGTGACAGAAGCGCTGGGACAAGTGTATCAACTCCCAGAGGTGCTTCCAGCAGTGACAGAAGCGCAAGGACAAGTGTATCAACTCCCAGAGGTGCTTCCAGCAGTGTCAGAAGCGCTGGGACAAGTGTATCAACTCCCAGAGGTGCTTCCAGCAGTGACAGAAGCGCTGGGACAAGTGTATCAACTCCCAGAGGTGCTTCCAGCAGTGTCAGAAGCGCTGGGACAAGTGTATCAACTCCCAGAGGTGCTTCCAGCAGTGTCAGAAGCGCAAGGACAAGTGTATCAACTCCCAGAGGTGCTTCCAGCAGTGACAGAAGCGCAAGGACAAGTGTATCAACTCCCAGAGGTACTTCCAGCAGAGTCAGAAGCGCAAGGACAAGTGTATCAACTCCCAGAGGTGCTTCCAGCAGAGTCAGAAGCGCTGGGACAAGTGTATCAACTCCCAGAGGTGCTTCCAGCAGAGTCAGAAGCGCTGGGACAAGTGTATCAACTCCCAGAGGTGCTTCCAGCTGTGACAGAAGCGCTGGGACAAGTGTATCAACTCCCAGAGATGCTTCCAGCAGTGACAGAAGCGCTGGGACAAGTGTATCAACTCCCAAGGAGACTACTTCGAGGGTGACAGTGCAGATTAGACAAAACAAACTGGTGTGTAGTATTTATGACGTCATTCCGGAAACTTTTTGATCACACCTCGTATACACCATCTTTGTAGAGTTGACGGTTTTTGAGATAATCGTTGTTATTCATTTAAGGTTAAAATACTTAAACTAATCTCATTCAGGGGTTTTTCAGCTCCTGGCCATATAAACAAAGGAACTTCAGTCATATAGCAACCAGTTTTCAAAAGATTTGACTCTCTCTTTAGCTGATGCTAAGTAATGAAATCATCTTTCTAATTTGTTCCGATTAGCATAAAGTAAATAGAAAATATAAGCTTTTTAAGAAGTATCTGTTTTAGAGATGTAGAGAAAGTCGTGTGATGGGAATTCATTGGAAGTTTTACCTTATCTTCGTCTTATTTATTGTAAGCATTAAAAGTATTTACATTCCATTCTAATGCAATACCAAGATTTTGCAGCAAATAATGTGGTTCCAGACTTCCAAAATTATATTTTCATGAGCATTTCTACCCAATATCGTTTCATTATATACTACAAACTATACTTACGAAACTTTATTCCTGTACTACAGTGCGCTGACAAGGTGCGTATACTCTATATTAAATTTAAACTGGCATGAAATAAAAGTACAAATGTCCTATATTTATGTAATTAATTGTTTCTCCTTACATCTTAGGACTCCAAAACATCGGTATGTGTCTCTGCACAGCCGCCATGTTCTCGTGTTCATCTTACTCAACATCATTGGAGTCACAGTTTAAGATTCCCGCTGTGGGAGGAGCCAGTCATCAATCATCTGGAGATAAGTGTTCTGATTAACAGGACCATCAAAAAATATGGGTCAAACAGATGAGTTTGAGTCATTCCGGCCCAGACCATGACATGTGTTGGATTTTCTTTTCCCCAGAAATGAACATTGCCGTTACGGGAACTGCGATAAATCCCACATTCGTCTGTGAACATGACTTTTGTCTTCTCAGGCATTCTTTGGTATTGTTGCAGCATCCGACCACAAGCATTAACACGTGTCTCCAAATCAGCATCTGAGAATTCATTCACATTCAATGGACGCCAACACTTCCTTTTCAGATCCACTTTAATGTGTTTCCTCATGGTTGATTCCTAACTCTGCACACGTTTCCTTAAGGATTGTTGGATAGGTTTTTCTACGTCAGCACAAAGTCTAAGTCTGGTGGATGGTGTTCCACTTCTCGTCGCGTCCCGAACACTGCTAACAACGTCTTCTTTGTCGGTGCTGCTTTCCCAAACCGTGCAGCGAAATCATCCATGGCATGTTTCATTGATTTGCCATTAATTTGACTCTCATGAACGGACACTCAATTGTGCAATTGCTCGTATCAGCCATTCTTTCTCAATATCTCGGCATCAACTAATTTGATTCATTTGATTTGTTGATTTGTTGTCATAAGAGCAACAATTGAAGTCGTCAGCAATGGGTATCTGACAGGAGAATAACAGGAATGTATACCAACCTCAAAGAAACATATTAACTCACGTAATTTTAAATTTAGTACAGGGGTATACGGACTGTGTGCGCACACTGTACTTCAGGTTAAATCCTGAATACGTACTTGTTATGGTTACAAACGGATAGCGACAGTCAAATGTTTAAAGGTGCTTCCTGTATGATTACCTTGAAATTCCATACGTTTACCATAACGATTTGAGGAACAACTGGATAGCAACATCAATTTAAAATAATTATAGGGTACTGAAAAATTGAAACAAATAATAACAGCTTTCTTGATTACGGATGAAGACATCAATTTAAAATCTAGTATATATTTTAAAAGGGATCTACATTTTTATAGAGTTGTGTTACGGTTTAACAGATATATAAGGTCTTTCAACAAGGGTGTCCTATATTTAACATATGATAGCTGCCGTTGTTATGGAGTGACAGCAGTCATTTGTTTCACGTGGTTACAGTTGTTATTGACAAATAACCATGGAACGTTACAGCGTTCAGCAACACGTAGAAATTGTGAAAACTTATTATCAAAATACATCATCTGTTCGCCAAACCTTCCGTTTATTGCGTGAAGTTTGTGCATAATCGTCCCTGCGAGAGAATGATTCGTCGTTTGACCGATCAAAGAAAGCCTGTGTGTAATCGACGTAAGTATTTCAACGAAAACATGGAGCACACGCGAGAACGGAAACAGACCAATTGCTCGTCGAGGGTAAGAATTGGGGCTTTTGCTGACCACAATTTGGTGAATTCTGCATCTGGACTTGAAGTTTCACACTTAAAAATTGTGTGAACTTAAGAAATAAAGATCAACGACCATAGGTTGCCCTGTGTATTCGCTGCCTGGGCTATGGAGCAATTGGAAGCTGACCCGGATGTTTGTCGAAAAATCATATTCAGCGACGAAGCCCACTTTTGGAAGGATGGTTGGGTTTAACAAACAGAATTGCAGCTATGGGAGCAATCACAATCCAATGCAGATTCTCCAAAAGGTTACTCTGTGGTTTGGATTTTGGTATTTTTCCAAGACGATCAAGGAGAAGCTCTATCAATGGAGAACGATACCGTGCTCTTATAATTTTTGGCCACAATTGGATGGTATGGATCTGGTTCCAGAAAGATGGTGCCACATGTCATACTGCTATCGAAGCAATCGATATTTGAAGAAGAAGTTCAGAGGTTTCATTATTTCCCGTGATGGAGATGTGAACTGGCCCCCGAGATCATGTGATTTAACGCCGTTGGATTACTTCTTGTGGGGTTATGTTAAATCTCGAGTTTATGTCAACAAGCCAGAAACAGTAAAGTATCTTATGAATAACATCACGCGTGTTATTCGTGAAGTTGGACCTAATTTACGTTCTTCTGTCATCGAAAATTGAGTTAAACCTGTACGCGCAACCCAACGAAGTTGCGGCGGTCACTTAACTGATGTTCTCTTCCACACGTAATGACATTAATTATATTCCAAAATAAGAAAACTGAGTGTTCGATTCGCATGACTTTCTCTACATCTCAGCAATAAATTATTTTTAAAAAGCTTATGCTTCTACTTACTTCCTGCTAACCAAGAAAAAATTAGCAGAAATAGTCTTATTATTTGCTTCCTTGTAAGGAAATACCATAGGTTAAAGTGATATTCAAAAGCTGGTTGCTATGTGACTGAAGTTCCTTTGTTTGTATGGACACGAGTTCACAAAGTCCTTTATAATAAAAGTATACGTTTTTTATAGCTTAAACCAAAAACAAGCAATATCTCAAAAACAATCAACTCCACGAAAAAATGTATGTAAGATAAATTGTGTGTTTTAAAGTGCTCTACATTTTTTGTGTGGTAAGCTTTTGTCCATCTCTTACGGTTTAGCTGTTATGCAAAATTCTGTAAAATTGACCCAGAATAAAGTAGGCTATTCCCAAAAAATTCAAAATATACATTTTATTTATCAGGTAAACATCTTTAATATACGACATTTTAATCAAAATCGTTAGAGCCATTTTTAGAAAGTCAAAATTTTCAAAAAAAGTTCCATGTAAAGGGTAGTTTGGGGTGGGGTGATTTTTCTCAAAATCTTCGTTGTGCATCCCTGGAAGATACTAAACTTAAATACCAAGTTTGGTATTTTATCGACATTTCGATTTTGAGTTATCGTGTTCACAGTCACACGGACACACGGTCACACTGACACACGGACACACGGACATACACACACTCACGGACCTTTTTCTGAAAATACTTTTTTTTTTGGATACAGGGGACCGTAAAAGATATATTTCCGGTGAAATCTCGGTAACGAATTTTTTGGTGGAGTGCCATACCTTCTCTATACACTATGTACATAGTTCGTATAGAGAAAGTAAAAATTAGTAGAAATAGTCTTATTACTTGTATCCTTGTAAGTAGAAGTGAAATAAGGGAGTACCATAGGTTAAAGAGATAGACAAAAGCTGGTTGCTATGTGACTGATGTTCCTTTGTTTGTATGGACAGGTGTTGACATACTGATTTTAAATATCAAAGTCACTGAAATTAATCAAATATCTCTTCAGTCATCTATAACTTTTAACATTTATATGGATATGATAGTCAAAGCTTGGTTAGATAGTATTAGATTTTTTATAAATGGCTATTTACAGCTGTTTTGCAGACGACTGGGTCATTAAGGCCGATATGTAAATGATATGCAATGGATAATTAATAAATTAAATGAGAAAGCCAGCAATTAGACTATGAAAATATCACCCGAGGAAATAAAGTAGTTGTATATTTGGGTTCCTTACCATTTAGAGTTAATATTGTAATGCATGATAGAATAATTGAAAAGCTAAATATATTTAAATACTTGAGCTGATGTGTTGCATTCACATTACTTTCTCTACCTGTTTTACAAACAAACTATTCTCACAAAATATTATTCTTCTACATCATACTAAACGAGAAAAATGTTAACACAATTTGTCTTCAACTTAGTACCTTATAAGCAGAAGGGAAATAGAGAATACTCCAGGCTTAAGTTTTTTAAAAACCGATTGATATGTGAACTATTGAAATTTGGTTCGGTTTGAATTTCCAGAAAAACAACAGAGAGATGAAACGAACGGTGACCGCGTTTGAGAAATGTGTAGTTTAGGATTCTAATCAGTATTAAAGAATATCTTGGAAACGGTCAAATCTGCGACAAAAATTTTTATGACATAAATTGTGTGAGATCTATATTTTTAATGTAGTAAATTCTGTGTATCTGTTAAGGTTTACCAATTATGCAAAATACCCAGAATTTTCAAAACATATTTTATTGGTCATGTAAATATCTTAAATATAAGAGCACTTGAGAAAATCAAAACTTTTGAATTTTTTTTCCATGTTGAATGCGGGGTGGTTTTCAGGAAAATCTTCGTTTTGCATCCTTCGAAGATCCTGAACTTAAATATGAAATTTGATATTTCATTTTTGAGCAATGCTGCCCATAGACACTCACATGGACATTTTCCTAAAAATGTTTTTTTTTTTGTTTTGGATTCAAGGGGGCTGAAAAGATATTTCCGGTGAAATCTCAGTATCAAAATTTTGGGTGCAATATAATACTTTCTGTATACAGTATGCACATATTACGTGTAGAAAAAAGTAAATATCTTATGTTTTCGATTCACACAGCTTTCTCTAATTCTCTATAACAAATTATTGTTAAAACATTTATTTCATGATAATCGAGATAAACATTGACATAATTGTCTTATTACTTACTTCCTTTTAAGTATAAGGTAAAAAATCTGATGTGTACCATTCACATGACTTCCTCTATATCCCTGCAACAAATTGTCCTTAAAAAGCTTATACTTCTATCTACTTTATGCTAACCAGAAAAAATTAGCAGAAATAGTCTTATTATCTGTTTCCTTGTAAGTAGAAGCGAAATAAGGGACTACCACAGGTTAAAGTGATAGTCAAAAGCTGGTTGCTATGCCAATGAAGTTCCTTTGTTAATATGGATAGGAGTTGACAAGTTCCTGTATGAGAAAAGTATACGTTTTTTATAGCAGAAACAAGAAATAAGGAATGTCTCAAAATCGATGAACTCCACGAAGAAAAATGTATATAACATAAATTGTGTGTTTTAATGTGATCTACATTTTTTGTGTAGTAAGCTTTTGTTCATCTCTTACGGTTTAGCAGTTTCTCAAAATTCAGTAAAATCCATCCAGAATAAACTACTCTTCAGAGGCTATTCCCAGAAAATTCAAGATATACATTTTATTTTTCATGTAAATATCTTTAATATACGATATTTTAATCAAAATCGTTAGAGCCATTTTTGAGAAAATCAAAATTTTCGAAAAAAAGTTCCATTTAAAGGGCAGTTGAGGGTGAGGGGTTTTTTCTCAAAATCTTCGTGTCGCATCCCTGGAAGATGCTCAACTTAAATACAAAATTTGGTATTTTGCCGACTTTTCGTTTTTGAGTTATCGTGTTCACAGTCACATGGACACACGGACACAGGGACACACCGACACACACATACGGACCTTTTTCTGAAAATACTTTTCTTGGATACAGGGGACCCTAAAACATATATTTCCGGTGAAATCTCGGTATCGCATTTTTTGGTTAAGTGCAATACCTTCTCTAAGCACTATGTATATAGTGCGTATAGAGAAGGTGAAAAGGAATAAATCGATAGTCAAATGTTTTAAAACTTGGTGCTATGTAATTGAAATTCTTTTCTTTTACCAATTCCCATATAAGAACATTTTAAGCATTTTTAAAATAAAACTAATAACAAGGAGTATATCGGAATGGCCTATTCAACAATAAATATGTATATGACAGAAATTGTGTGTTTTAAAGAGATCTAAATGTTTTGTGTAGCAACTTTTGTTTAACTCTTACGGTTTACTAGTTATGCAAAATCAACCAAATTCATCCACAGTAAAGAGGTCTTCAGAGGGTATTTTCAGAAAAATCAAAATATACATTTTCTTTGTCATGTAAATATCTTAAACATAAGAGATTTTAATAAAAGTGTTAGCAATTTTTAAGAAAATAAACATTTTTAAAATGTAACATGTTGGTGTGGGGACATTTTGCTGAAAATCTTCGTGTCCTATCCTGGGAAGATACTGATTTTAAATATCAAGCATAGTATTTAATGGCATTTTCGTTTTTGGGATATGCTGTTCAAGGACACATACACAAACAGACATTTTTCTAAAAAGGTTTTTTTTTATTCAGGGGTTTTTAGAACGTTTATTTCCGGTGAAATACTGGTATCAAATTTTTCTGTGGAGTACAATACCTTCTCTATACTCTATGTACATAGTACGTGTAGAGAAAGTAATAAAAGTGGGTTCTTAGCAAGTTAGAGCAACAATTTTAGTTCATTATACAATAATAGAACAGTTTAACCCTTAGTTGCCTGCATTAGTATAGTGAATAAGCTATTTTTCCTTCAATTCAGGTTTAAAATTGGAGTTCTAGTAAAAATATATGGGAATAAAGTATAAAATTATTATATAAAATAATAAGAGAAGATGCAAATGAAAATAAATGTAGATCCTTTATTAATGCTTCTCTTCCCAGTTAAAAGTTTAAATTCTTCTAAACCAGCCTTGAGCTTTAGGTGATCTATTGAAAGCCAAATTATGCAAGTTCAAATCCCACTGACTGTGGCAAAGGACGGGGAGAGCCCAAGTAAAATAATCGGTGTGATGTTTGGAAGGTAATGGGGTCACATTTGACTGAGTTATTTGGGCTTTACTCTTTTATTTATTTAAAAAATCACTGCACTTTTAGGGAAAAAATTGTATATAGCTTTACAATATAAAACAGTCTCGATTTCTTGTCGTTTATGGTTGAAGGTTAGTATAACATGAAATTAATCCTAGAGTACAACCCTATTTGTATAGTTACGCTTAAAACAAGCGGAACTTATAGGTACCGACAGGCAACAAATGGTTAAATAGTTGAGTGTGCTGCAACCTGGGAGGAAAATGCTGAAATAGATACGGAAAGTATTTACATTCTCAATGATTCTTGTTTTGAGGAGCTCAGATGGAATTACGCTGTAATATTTGACAAAATGTGATCCTCCAAGCAAAGACAAATCATTCCAGCGTTGAATAGGAATGAAATATTACCTTGCAAAGTCAGTAAACGCATTTCAACAAGATAGGGACACCATAATAACGTCAGCACAATTTACTGCTAGGGAATGGAAAATAATACAGCTCTCTGATAAGCCGTAATAATGAAGTATTTGGTGTCGTGGTTACACGCATTTCAAAGGGAAACACGTGTTCCATAAAAATCCCTTCAAACTTCCCCGTCTAATTAATACTCGATAAAACCTTTGCGTGGAACCCGGCTCGATCTATTCACAAAGGATCTCAATAGCAAACCCGTGTTAATTAGCCCCCTGTTCATAATGACGACTACGTGATAGTGTTCGACTACCCTATAAACCGTTTGTCAGTACCTCATTCAAAATCTACAGCATTTCTGCCTTTGGTTGGAGAGAACTTTAACCCTTCTAATTCTCGTTTGCACGCAATCTAACAGTATTTACAGAATTGCAATTCATCATCCTGTTCTAAAATCATAAATATCATCGTTTATTACTTTCTCTACACGTAGTATGTACATAGTGCATAGAAAAGGTATTGCTTCCTTGTAAGAAGAAGGGAAATAAAGGGAGTACCATAGGCGAAATCGATAATCAAATATTATGTGATTGAAGTATCTTTTTTGGTATGGACAGGAGTTGAAAAACTCCCTTTTAAGAAAAGTATAAGTACTTTAAAGATAAAAGTAATAACAAGGAATATCTAAAAAGCTCAACTCTACGAATAAATGTATATAACATTAATTATGTCCACGTCGATGACTCTTTATCACTACACCTGGCTTGAAGCTCGAGAACGTCTAGAATATGTTCGTCGCCAGGAAAGCTTCAGATACTATTTCATTAATTGCGTATTTTAACGAGATCTAATTTGTTTGTTAAGTAAAAAAATGTAGATATCATTAAAATATACAATGTAGATCATAAACATATTTTTCGTGGAGTTGACCGTTTGTGAGATATTCTTTGTTTATGATTTCAGCGTTAGAATACTTGACGAGGAATTATCAACTCCTGATAATGCCAAAAAAAAAAAAAAGAAAAACGGACTTCATCCACATAATAAGTAGCTTTTAAAAGATTTGACTATCGTTTTAGCCTAGTGTATTCCCTTATTTTTACTTTCTCTATACGAAATATGTACATAGTGTATAGAGAAGGTATTGTATTGCACCCAAAAATTCGATACCGAGATTTCACCGGAAATATATGTTGTGACACTCCCTTAATCCCAAAAAAAGCATTTTTAGAAAAATGTCCGTGTGTGTGTGTCTGTCTGTGTGTATGTGTGTGTGTGTGTGTGTGTCTGTGGGCAGCAGAGCTCAAAAACGAAAGGTCGTTAAAGCCCAAACTTGGTATTTAAGTTTAGTATTTTCCAGGGATGTGACATGACTTTGAGAAAAATCCCCCCACCCCTAACTACCCTTTACGTGAAACTTTTTTCGAAAATGTGTTTTTTTTTTCAGAAATGGCTGTATCAATTTTGATTAAAATCTCGTATATTTAAGATATTTACTTGACAAATAAAGTGTATATCTTGAATTTTCTGGGAATAACCTCTGAAGATTTCTTTATCCTGGATGAATTTTACGGATTTTTGCATAACTGCTAAACCGTAAGAGATGGACAAAAACTTAGTGCACAAATAAATGTAGAGCACACGATTTATGTTATATAAATGTTTTTCGTGGAGTTGATCTTCTTTAAGATATTCCTTGTTTCTGGTTCCAGCTTTGAAAAACATACTTTTCTCATACAGGAATTTGTCAACTGCTGTTCAAACAAAGGAACAAACATAGCAACCAGATTTTGACTAATGACTTTCTACTATTTTTTTCTCGATTAGCAAGAAGTGAAGAGAAGCATAAGCTTTTTAAGAATAATTTGTTACAGAGATATAGAGAAAGTCATGTGAATGGAATACATCAGATTTTTTTTTCTATTACTTACAAGAAAATACTTCTGCTAATGATTATCTCGATTAGTATAAGTAGATTTAAGCATAAGCTTTTTAACAGTAATTTTTTACAGACCTGTAGAGAAAGTTAGGTGAGTGCCGCGGCATGGCCGAATGGTTAGACTACTTGCCTCTTACCTAGATGGCCCGCGTTAGATCCCACGACCATATATGAGATTTGTGGTGGACAAAGCGCCGCAGGGACAGGTTTTCTCCGGGGTCTCCGGTTTTCCCCACCAGTATATTCCAACGGTTCTCCATCTTCATTCCATTTACCACCAGTAACATCGCCTGCGGTGCCAAAGTAGCAAAAGCGGGCGTTAAACACTATCAAAAAAAATCTAATGTGTTACACTCACATGACATTCTCTAACTACTCTACAAACAAACGTCTTACAATTCTTCTTTCAACACCATGCTAATCGAGATACACATTAGCAGAATCTTGTTACTTAGTTCCTTATAAGTAGACTGGAACTAAGGGAATACACTAGGCTAAAGTGATAGTCAAATGTTTTAAAAGCTGTCGTTATGTGATTATCATTGCAAATCGCCTCTTTGCATGGCCAGGAGTAGAACAAAAGAAAACGTACACTCCCGTCTGTGAAATGTATAAGTACTTCACAACTGAAACCAATATAAAGGAATAACTCTCAAACGGAAGTTCCAGGAAAATAATGTACACGACATACCTTGTGTATTTTAACGAGATCTAAGTTTTTTGTATAGTAAGAATTTTTCTATCTCTTACGCCTTACTAGTTATTCTAAATTAAGCAAAATTCATTCAGAATAAACAGGCATTTAGAAACTATTTCCAGAAAATTCAAGATATACATTTTATTTGTGATAGAAATGGCTTTAATATGTGGTATTTTAATCAAAATCATTACTGCCATTTTTAAGAAAAACAAAATTTTCAAAACTTTCATGTCGCATCCTTGGAAGATACTAAACCTAAATACCAAGTTTGGTATTTAACGCTGTTTTCGTTTTGGGCTATGCTGTCCACACACACACACACACACACACACACACACACGGACCTTTTTTTAAAAATCGGATGTGTTCCATTCACATGACTTTCTCTAAATCACTGCAACAAATTATTCTATTTATTTCATCTAATGGAGCAAAAATTAGCAGAAATAATCTTATTACTTGCTTCCTTGTTAGTAGAAGCGAAATAAGGGGGTGCCATAGGTTAAAGTGATTGTCAAAAGCTGGTTGCTCTGCGACTGAAGTTCCTTTGTTTGTATTACACGAGTTCACAAAGTCCTGTATGAGAAAAGTATAAGTTTTTATAACAGAAACCAAAAACAAGGAATATGTCAAAAACAATCTACTCCACGAAAGAAATGTATATACCATAAAATGTGTATTTCAAGGTGATCTACATTTGTCGTATGGTAAGTTTTTGTCCATTTCTTACGGTTTAGCAGTTATGCAAAATTCCGTAAAATTGACCCAGAATAAAGTAGTCTTCAGAGGCTATTCCCAGAAAATTCAAAATATACATTTTATTTGTCAGGTAAATATCCTTAATATACAATATTTTAATCAAAATCGTTACAGACATTTTTTAGAAAATTTTTTTTTCGAAAAACGTTCCATGTAAAGGTAGTTTGGAGTGGGGGGATTTTTCTCAAAATCTTCGTGTCGCATCCCTGGAAGATACTAAACTTAAATACCAAGTTTGGAATTTTACCAACCTTTTGAGTTATCGTGTTCACAGACAAACGGACACACGTTCACACATACACACTGACCTTTTACTGAAAATACTTTTTTTTGGATACAGGGGACCCTAAAACATATATTTCCGGTGAAATCTCGCTATCGAAATTTTTGGTGGAATACAATACGTTCTCCATACACTATACACATAGTACTTGTAGAGAATGAAATGGTGTAGGACAGTCGAGGTAGGATTGGTATACTCTTTCTTACGGACCGTTATGCAAACTTGCTTCTCATAAAATAAAACACTACACTTTTAACTCTTATATCATAAATAACTATTTCTCAACGACATACCCTAATATGAACTGAGGTTTTGAAGTATTAATGAGCTGAAGTCATGAGGTCACCTGTTATTAATTACGTTGACTTGTTTACCTGGGATTCCAGACTATCTTAAGCTATCGATATTTTGGGGCTGGAAGCGAAGTTTTGGGATGCCAGTAGCCGCCGTAGTGTTTTGGTTAATTTCACTGTGGAATGTAAAACACGCTAGGGTTGGTGTGAGTTCGCTGCTTTCGGCAACCGCACATTTACTGCGGTACCTTAGCGCATTAAAGCGATATCGACATTAGCCCTGATTAGTGCTGTCTAAACACTGCATCAGGAACTTTCATTTGGTGATCTAATCACTGTCAAGTTGTCATCATCAACTCTTCAAGGTTTAGGAGATTTCTCCTATTCCGGCGTCGTATTTCTTCCCATTTTTTAACCGGTCTTCCTATTGTTCTGCAGTCTAGAGGTTTATATCTGTATGACTGAAATGGAATGCGAGAGTTGTCCATTCTTTGCAAATACCTTTTCCATTTTTACTTTCTCTAGACCCATATGAACAATGTAAATAAGAATAGAGAAGTATTGTATTCCACCCAAAAATTCGATACCGAGATTTCACCGGAAATACATGTTTTAGGACCCGCTGTATCCAAAAAAAGCATTTTCAGAAAAAGGTCCGTGTGTGTCCGTGTGTGTCCTTTGTAAATACCAAACTTGGTAATTAAGTTTAGTATCTTCCAGGGATGCAACACCAAGATTTTGAGAAAAATCCCCCACCCCAAACTACCCTTTACATGGAACTTTTTTTCAAAAATTTTGATTTTCTAAAAAATGGCTCTAACGATTTTGATTAAAATGTCGTATATTAAAGATATTTACCTGAGAAATAAAATCTATATCTTCAATTTTCTGGGAACAGCCTCTGAAAACTACTTTATTCTGCGTCAACTTTACGGAATTTTGCATTATTGCTAAACCGGAAGAGATGGACAAAAACTTACCACACAACAAATGTAGAGCATTTTAAAACATACAATATATGTTATATACATTTTTTTCGTGCAGTTGATTGTTTTCTAGATATTCCTTGTTTTTGGTTTCAGCTATAAAAAGCATACTTTTCTCATACAGGACTTTGTGAATTCGTGTCCATACAAACAAAGGAACTTCAGTCACATAGCAACCAGCTTTTGACTATCACTTTAACCTATGATACTCCTTTATTTCGCTTCTACTTACAAGGAAGCAAGTAATAAGACTATTTCTGCTAGTTATTTCTCGATTAGCATGAAGTAAACAGAAGAATAACCTTTATAACAATAATTTGTTGCAGAAATATCGAGAAGGTCATGGAATGGAACAGAGAAGATATGTTATAATTACGTTGTGCTGATGTCTATTTTAAAAATGATGTAATTACAGGCGATGACATTTTGACCCAGCATAAAACATCACGTGATAGGGCACGTTCTGTCAGACATAGCTCGCCATCATATGAATGCAAATCATTCGTTTTTGTTTGCGAGTAGATGTGAGTGTTTTACGGAAGCAGAGCCTGCATAATTCATCGTACATGGGGGAGCCATGCAATATCCGCCATTTTATTAAATGAGCGTACATTTATTACTTTTAATTTAGTTAGCAGCAGCACTTGATAAATGTGGCTTTATCATACCACATACTTACGTGTTTATCGTCAACATTATCGCTCTTCTGGCCTGCTTCCCTTCAGCTGTTTCTTTATAATCTTCTCTTTCAAGGCGGAGGATATTCATTAAAGTAATTATCGTTTTACTTATAGCTAATTTTATTAACTTGCAAGAGAAACTTCCTAAATCATTTTTGACGTAGAATAATTTCCTCGTTATGCTGGATTAAGTGCGGAACGTATAATTGAATATGAAAGCCATAATGCGATTTTTCAGTCCAAAGTTGCAAGCAAAAATGAGCCGTTCCCAATAAATACTGTTACCAGGAACACAAAACAAAAAGTAGCTGATGTGTTCCATTCACATGACTTTTTCTTCATCTCTAAAACAAATTATTATTAAAAAGCTTATGCTTCTATTTACTTCATGCTAATTCACATAAAAATCTGATGTGTACTTCCTTGTTAGCAGAAGGGAAATAAGGGAGTGCTATAGGCTAAGCTAATAATCAAAAGTTGGTTGCTATATGACTCAAGTTTCTTTGTTTGTATGGACAGGAGTTGACAAATTCCTGTATGAGAAAAGTATAAGTTTTCATAGCTGAAAACAAAAACAAGAAATATGTCAAAAACGATCAACTCCACGAAAAAAATGTATATAAGATAAATTGTGCGTTTTAAGGTGCTCTACATTTTTTGTGTGGTAAGGTTTTCTCCATCTCTTATGATTTAGCAGTTATGCAAAAATCCATAAAATTCATCCAGAATAAAGTAGTCTACAGAGGCTGTTGCCAGAAAATTCAAGGTATACATTTTATCTGTCGTATATCTTTAATATACGAAATTTTAATCAAAATCGTTTCAGCCATTTTTGAGAAAATTAAAATTTTCGAAAACAGTTCCATGTAAGGGGTAGTTGACCTTTTCAGAAAAAGATGTTTTTAGATAAAGGAGACCCTAAAACATATATTTCCGGTGTAGTCTCGGTATCGAATTTTTGGGTGAAGGGCAATACCTTCTCTATACACTATGCACATAGTGCGTATAGAGAAAGTAAAAATAGCAAAAATAGTATTATTACTTGCTTCCTTGTAAGTAGAAGCGAAATAAGGGAATACCATAGGTTAAAGTGATAGTCAAAAGCTGGTTGCCATGTGAACGAAGTTCCTTTGTTTGTATGGACTGGAGTTGACAAAGTTCTGTATGAGAAATGTTAAGTTTTAAAGCTGAAACCAAAAACAAGGAATATCTCAAAAGCGATCAACTCCACGAAAAAAATGTATACAGCATAAATTGTGACTTTTAACGTGCTCTACATTTCTTGGGTGATAAGTTGCAACATTTCGTGAAGTTCATTCAGAATAAAGTAGTCTTCAAAGGATATTCCCAGAAAATTCAAAATATACATTTTATTTGTCATGTAAATATCTTTAATATATGATATTTTAATAATAGTTTGAGTAATTTTTAGAAAACTAAAATTTTCGATTTTTTTCCTTGTAAAGAGTAGTTTGTGTTGGACGATTTTCTTTTTAAAATCTTCATGTTACATTCTTGGAAGATACTATAGTGCAATACGAAGGTTGGTATTCAACGGTGTTTTCTTTTTTAAGCTATGCTGTGCACACATACACACACAACGCATACACGGACCTTTTTCTAAAAATGATTTTTTCGGACTCTGTGAGCTCCAAAACATATATTTGCGGTGAAATCGCGACATCAAAATTTTGGGTGCAATACAATACCTTCTCTATCCATTATTTACATTGTATATGCAGGATAGAAAAAGTAAAAATATTATGTGTTTCATTCACATGGCTTTCTCTACATCTCTGGAAAAAGTATTGATAAAAAGTTAATTCTTCAATTTAATCCATGATAACTGAGAGAATAATAGCAGAAATGCCTTATTACTTGCTCCTTGTAAGTAGAAGGTGTAAAGCGCATACACTAGGCTATAAATAGTCAAATCTTAAAATCTTGGTGCTATGCTTTTGAAGTTCTTTTATTTGATAAAACTATAAGTTCTTCACAGTTGAAACCAATAACAAGGAATATCTTGGAAACGGTTACCTCCACAACAAAAACATAAACGACATAAATTGTGTGTTTTGACGAGATCTACATTTTTTGGTGGAGTAAGCTGTTGTCTATCTCTTACGGTTTAGTAGTTAAGCAAAAATCAGCAAAATTCATCCCGAATAAAGATGTCTTCAGAGACTATACCCAGAAAATTCAAGATATAAATTTTATTTGGGATGTAAATAGCTTTACTATACGTGATTTTAATCAAAATCGCTATAGTTATTTTTGAGAAAATAAACATTTTCGTAATTTTTGCCATGTAAAGGGTAGTTTGTGATGGGAGGATTTTCCTGAAAATCTTTGCGTCGCATCCTTGGAAGATACTAAACTTATATACCAAGTTTGGTATTTATCGGTCATTTCGTTTTTGAGCTATGCTGCCCACAGTAACGCAGATATTTTTTTAAATTGCTTTTTTTTTTGGATTCAGGTAGTCCTGAAACATGTATTTCCGGTGAAATCTCGGTATCGAATTTTTGGGTGCATTACAGTACCTTCTCTATACACTATGTACATAGTAAGTGCAGAGAAAGTAAAAATATTGATTTTTGTGACATTCGATAGCTGGATCATGGAGTAACATTAATGGTCTCGTTATATTTTTGTGCTTCAGGTGTCATGGATGCGGAAAAGGGATCTGCACATTCTTACATCCAGCATCTTCACATATACTGGCGACGCTCGCTTTGGGGTCATCCATCCAGAAGCATCGGACGAGTGGAACCTGCGTATCGAGTATGTACAGAAGAGGGACGCTGGTATATATGAGTGTCAGGTGAACACCGAGCCCAAGATCAACATGGCCATCATGCTAAACGTTGAAGGTAAGCATGCAACGCAACCCTTGCTTTTAGAGCACGCGTCCAATCCACTCTTCCCCATTGTTAGTAACTTTATTCAGATTATATACCTATTATTTAATTTCCCTGTATATTTCTGCATTTCATTACGCCATTATAAACGGCAATTATTATGTTTAATAACGGTTATTTAATGTTTTATAGAAATGTATCTGTGATATTTTTAAAATCCACAGTATATTATCAGAACTAGAAAGTTCGTACCGTTCGGCGTTACGTATATAAGTTACGACCGGCCACCTCGCCGCATCAAAACAAGTGATTGATAAGCCTCAGGGAAGAGAGGTAAACAAACCTGTCGTCAGGTAGACACTACTCTATCCAAAGAACTAAAATCTGATGTGTTACACTCACATGACTTTCTCTAGCTGTTATACAAACTTCATGCATAAGATTCTTCTTCTTTCTGAACCTTGCTAATCGTGGTACTCATTAGCACAATGTTCTTATTATTTAGTTCCGTATAAGTAGGCTAAACCATGTTTCTAAAGCTGTCGTTATGCGATTGTCATTACAAATCGCTTCTTTTCTTGGCCAGGAGTATAACAAAAGAAAAACGGACACTCCCGTCTGAGAAAAGTATTTCACAAGTACTTCACAACTGAAACTAATAACAATGAATACCTCGAAAACGGTAAGCTCCACGAGAAAAATGTACATGCCATATTTTGTGTATTTTAACAAGACCTGAAGTTTTTGTATAGTAAGTTTTTGTCTATCTCTTACGGTTTACTAGTTATGCCAAATTAAGCAAAATTCATCCACAATAAACAGGTCTTCAGAAGCTATTCCCAGAAAATTCAAGATATACATTTTATTTCTCAGGTAAATATCTTTAATATACGATATTTTAATGAAAATCGTTAGAGCCATTTTTAAGAAAATCAAAAAGTTCCATGTAAAGGGTAGTTTGGGGTGGGGTGATTTTTTTAAAAATCTTCGTGTCGCATCCCTGGAAGATACTAAACTTAAATACCAAATTTGGTATTTTAGCTACTTTTCTGAAAATGCTTTTTTTTTTTTTTTTTGGATACAGGGGGTCCTAAAACATGTTTTCCGGTGAAATCTCGGTATCGAATTTTTGGGTGGAATACAATACTTCTCTATCCCTATGTATATTGTACATATGGGGCTAGAGAAAGTAAAAATGACTTATGATATATTTGTAAAGCACGTCTATTAGGATCATTAATTATGTACAATATAATAAACAAATCTTGTGTGCTGCATTCATAGAACTTTCTCTATATTTATGTTTCAAATTATTTTTAATAAACTTATTCTTCTACCTACTTCAGGCTAATCGAGATAAACGTTAGCAGAAACTGACTTATTACTTAGTTCCTTATAAGTAGAAGGGAAATAAGGGAATACACTAGGTTAAACCGACAGTCACATGTTTTAAAATGTGGCTGTTATGAAATTGAAATTCGTTTCTTTGTGTGACCAGGAGTTGACAAGTTCCTGTATGAGAAATGTTTAAGTATTTTAAAACTGAAACCATAACCAAGAATATCTCGAACATGGCCAACTCAACGAAAAAATATGAATATGACGTAAATTGTGTGTTTTATCGTGATCTACATATTTTTTGTGGTAAGTTTTTTTCTATCTTTGCGGTTTACCAGTTATGTAAAATTCAATGAAAATCATCCAGAATAAAGAGATTTTCACAGGCTATTCCCAGAAAATTCAAGATTAACATATTATTTGTTATCTAAATATCTTAAATATGAGATTTTAAACAAAGTTGTTAAGAGCCATTTTTGAGAAAAACACTTTGGAAAACTTTTCCTTTTAAAGTGTAGTTTGGGGTAGAAAGATTTTCTTGACACATGACACACACGGACCTTTTTCTATTTTTTTATTCAGGGGTCCTAAAACCTGTATTTTTTGGTGAAATCTTGGAATAAAATTTCTGGGTGGAATACAATACTTCCTGTTTAGTCAGAGTGTGTGCAGAGAAAGTAGACATTGAAAACGTCATTCCACGCTGCGACAAATAACATTTATAATACGAAGAAGTTTGTTCCACTTCGCATGATGTGATCCGGGTGTATTTGAAATATTTTATCCGTATGACCAAGTAAATAGCATTTTTGGGATCTAAAAGTGCATTCGTTTTAATTGCACTTTTCATTTTCAATTTTATGATACTCGTGGATTGGTATATCTGTCTTGACAGTATTCTAAATGCCGCACAGACTTAGTTCAGCTCCATACCTCTGGACTGGAACAGTGTGATGGTTGTGGGTAACTTTTTGAACAAATTTATAATAAATAATATGCTTCTGTGAAGCTTTTTTGTTACTGAACGTTTGACAGTTTGTATATTAAAACTGCCGCTGGTTTCTAAATATGTACATCAAAAAGTACTCTGCTAGAAAACTTACCATGTTCGTAAAACAAATTAATTTTGTTCACATTTGAACAGAACAAAATGTTATTCGAGCACCTTCCTTCCTATCGACGTGGTTCTGTGTTATGCAGTGATAGCTGTTTTGTTGTAATGGGTTGCACTCTACGTTGGCCTTTGCTCGCGTAAGAAGCGACGCATGGTATTACCAGTCCTGGCCGCTCTTTTTGTGCATACGCAAATCAGTACGAACTTCCTAGCTCTGTATATTAGATATCTTTTAGAAATTTACATCATTGTCATACTCAATATAGTAATATTTTTTCCATTCTTGAAAATTCATTGTTCTAATAAAAATCTGATGTGTTCCATTCACATGATTTTATCTACAACTCTATAACAAACAATATTAAAAAGCTTATACTTCTATCTACATCATTCTAATCGAATTAAATTGATATAAATGACCTTATTACTACCTTCCTTACAAGTGGTACAGAAATAAGGGAGTACCATAGACCAAAGCGACAAAGACTGAAATTGCTTTGTTTGTATGTACAGTTCACAAATTCCCGGCATTCAAGTTTTAAGTACTTAAAAACTGAAACCGATAACAAGGAATATCTTAAAAAACTGATGTGTTCCATTCACATGACTTTCTCTGCAACAAATTACTCTAAAATAGTTTGTACTTTTATTTACTTCATACTAATCAGAAAAAAATAGTAGAAATAGTCTTTTTACTTGCTTCCTTGTAAGTAGAAGCGAACTAAGAGAGTACCATAGGTTAAAGTGATAGTCAAAAGCTGGTCGCTATGTCACTGAAGCTCTTTTGTTTGTATGGATAGTAGTTGACAAATTTCTGTATGAGAAAAGTATGTTTTTCAAAGCAGAAACCAAAAACAAGAAATGTCACAAAAATATCAACTCCACAAAAAAATGTATATAACATAGAGTGTGTATTAACGTGCTCTACATTTTTCGTGCAGTAAGTTTTTGTTCATCTCTTACAGTTTAGCTGTTATTTAAAATTCCCTAAAATTCATCCAGAATAAAGTACTTTTCAAAGACTATTCCCTGAAAATTCAAGATAAACATTTTATTTGCCAGGTAAATATCATTAATATAGGAAGTTTAAGCAAAATCGTTAGAGCCATTTTTGAGAAAATCAAAATTTTCGAAAAAAGTTTTATGTAAAGAGTAGTTGGGGGTGGGGGGATTTTTCTCAAAATCTTCGTGTCGCATCCCTGGAAGATACTAAACTTAAATACCAAGTTTGGTATTTTACCGACTTTTCGTTTTTGAGTTAGCGTGTTCACAGACACATGGACACACGGACACACACACACGGACCTTTTTCCGAAAATGTTTTTTTTAGATAAAGGGGACCTTAAAACATATATTTCTGGTGAAATATCGGTATCGAATTTTTGGGTGGAGTGCAATTGCATCACTATACACTATCTAGATAGTACGTATAGAGAAAGTAAAATGGTCAACTCCACGAAAAGATGTATATGACATAAATTGTATGCTTTAACGAGTTCTACTTTTTGGTGTAGTAATTTTCTCTACCTCTTAGGGCTACCAACCTTTGCAGAATTCAACAAAACTCATCCCGGCCGTTTTCTTTCTGGTTTCCGATAGGCTATAAATAAAAGAGAAGTTCATAGAAAACAATTATTTTATTGCTAAAAGTTTTGTACACTTATGGTTCCTTGTCAACATAATCACCGAAAAGATTGAGACATTTATCGTACCTGTGGATAAGCTTTGTCATACCCGCTTCAAAAAATTATTTCAAATGAGCACTGACGTAGTTTTGAAGATCTTCGTTGGTTTGAAACTACTGCCCTCCTAGCCACGTCTCCAGTTCACAGAAAAGGTGAAAGTTGCAGGGTGCCAGGTCAGGACTGTACGGCGGTTGATCGAAAATCTCCCATTGAAATTGTTCAAGGAGCCGATGGGTTGTGCCAGCAAAGTGTGGACGAGCATTGTCATGGATCAACACAATTCCTGAAGTCAGTATTCCTCTTCGTTTGTTTTGAATGGCTCTCCGCAAACGCCGTAAAGTTTCACAATAAACAACTGCATTGACAGTGGTTCCGGGCTGCAACACTGCCGGCAACATTTTTTGAAGCGGGTATTGCAAAGCTTGTGCACAGGTACGATAAATGTGTCAATCTTTTCGGTGATTATATTGAAATGTGACCTAAGTGTACAAAACTTTTAGTAATAAAATAATTGTTTTCTATGCACTTCTCTTTTATTTATAGCCTATCGGAGGTTGAAAAAAAATGTTATAGTAGTTAAGGAACCCTGGGACTGAGTTTTATTATTTTTAGTTTTTAGGTTTCGATTGTTTAATTATACCATATAGTTTAATTATCTACAGGTATCTGTGAATCATTTTGGGAGAACATTTTTCACATCAGCTGCTTTTGAAGGCACAAAATGTTTAAAACACATATGCGATACCCTTTAGCCCAACCTCTTTCTACAAGTTTCTAATTTTGAGCAGTGCTGCTCACACACACATACACACACACACTGACACACAAAATCACACGGACGTTTTTCTTAAAAACCGTCTTTTCGTTTAAGGTGGTCTCAAAACATATAGTTAAGGTGAAATCTCAGTGACTTTTTTTGGATGAAATACAATATCTTCTCCATAAAAATGTGCAAGAACTATCCAGAAAGTGGAAGATGATTTGCTATAACTAAATAACGATGGCTACCAACCCAAAACTTTATTTACAAAATTACACTACCTTATTCAATTTTTCAACCTAATCTCCCTTTTGTCAAGCCACGTGGTGTCACGTAGTACCAGTTTTTCAATGCCGATATTATACCTTTCTACTGAGAAAGAACTTAAAGTTTCATTCAATGCATAATCGGCCAATCGAAATTTATAGGCAAATAACGCAAGTGTATAGTTATAATGCAATGAACGAATCTTCAGCGAGGAAATGGTGCATGACTTACGAGTAAGCAAGGAAGAACGAATCAGTGTGGAGTCAAGGATCGGAGTAGAAGTTCACCAACCTTCATGGAAAAGTTGAACGCAAATGTTGATTAAAGAAATCAGAAAAACCGCTGTTTCACGTTGGTCACCGTACATGATTTTTTGGATGGAAAAGATTTCCCAGCCATGATGACCTAAAAGTGGCAGTCACATCTTGGCTCAGATCCCTAGCGGTGGAAAAGTTTAACATCAGTATTGAAAAACCGATACCACGTGACAGTAAATACCTCTATAGCAATGACGATTACGTAAGAAAATAGAGTAAGGCACTGTAATTCCCTTTTACAAGGATAAATGTAATCTTAAAATCAGAGTGTTACACTCACATGCCTTTCTCTAGCTGCTCTACAATCCTCCTACAAAAGATTATTCTTCTTTGTACACAATGCTAATCAAGATAAATGCTAGCAGAACGTTATTACTTAGTTCCTTATAAGTAGAAGGGAATAAGAGAATGCACTATGCTAAAGTGATTGTCAAATGTTTTAAAAGCTATCGTCATGCGATTGTCATTGCAAATCACTTCTTTGCTTGGCCAGGACTAGAACAAAAGAAAAACGGACACTTCCTGTCTGAGAAAAGTATAAGTACTTCACAATTGAAACCAGTAAAAAGGAATATCTCAGAAACGATTACTTCCACAACAAAAACGTGAAGAACATAAATTGTGTGTTTTGACATGATGTACATTTTTGTGTAGTGAGTTTTTTTTTCTGTTTCTTACGGTTTAGCAGTTAAGTAAAATTCATCCAGAATAAAGAGGTCTTCAGAGGCTATTCCCCAAAAATTCGAGATATGCATTTTACTTCAGACATAAATAACTTTAATATACGGGATTTTAATCAAAATCGTTAGAGCCATTTTTAAGAAAATCAAAATTTTCGGAATTTTTTCCATGTAAAGGGTAGTTTGTGGTAGGGAGATTTTTTTTAAAATCTTCGTGTCGCATCCTTGGAAGATACTAAATACTAAGTTTGGTACTTAACGGTCTTTTCATTTTGGGACTATGTTGTCCACAGACAGATAGACAGACAGACAGACAGACAAGCAGACACAGACGCACATATAAACGGACCTTTTTTTTAATAAACTACTCTTCAGAGGCTATTCCCAGAAAATTCAAGATATACATTTGTCAGGAAAATATGTTTAATATTCGAAATTTTAATCAAAATCGTTGGAGCCATTTTTGAGAAAATCAAAATTTTCGAAAAAAGTTCCATGTAAAGGGTAGTTGGGGGTGGGGGTATTTTTATCAAAATCTTCTTGTCGCATCCCTGGAAGATACTAAACTTAAATACCAAGTTTGGTATTTTACCGACTTTTCGTTTTTGAGTTATCGTGTTCAGAGACACACACACACACACACACACACACACACACACACACACACGGACTTTTGTGTGAAAATGCTTTTTTTGGATATTGGGGACCCCAAAACATATCTTTCCGATGAAATCTCGGTATCGAATTTTTGGATGCATATACCTTGTATATCCCTATGTACATTGTACATATTGGGCTAGAGAAAGTAAAAATATATGAGTCACCGGATTAATATTTGGAGCCAGATGGACAATACCCAAAAAATTACACACATTTGGGATAGATTATGGTCTGGATTAAGGCCTACTGCATACAATAGCGATCATGGCAATCAGAGGATCTATTCTCATCCTCAGAAATCATTTGTAGTCGTTTTAATGCTGGTGCTATAACAATTCATTAAATTTTGTTGTGTAATTTCGAAATTACTAAAGTGTGTTTTTGACAAGATTGGTATGTGATATTTGTATTACATTTGAAGTTTATCATTTCTAATTTTATATTTTACCTGTACTTAGTTACACGATTTACTTTTAGCATTGTGAATTATTTTTACAAATGTTAATTGTGTAGCTATAGTTTGTCTACATGGCGGCCCTCAACTGAGGAAAGTAATAAAATAAACTGAAAATAAAGTTTTGTGTTGATAACTTTCGTTATTATTTAGTTATGACAAATCGTCTGTCACTTTCTGGAATTTCCTTTTATATGAAACATAAGAAAGTAAAAAGTAGCAGTTGAAGCTACAGAAGCGTGGATATAGAAAAATTCTTATGCGTAAGAAAATTTAATGTCACACAGAAACGCGTGGAGTGGTTTTTGAACTTCATTTCTTAACTTTCATCATAAATACAGTTCAGGAGTTTCAAGTCAGACAGCGTGCAAAGAAAAATACATTCAAAGCAAACACGAATGTTCAAAAGCTTCTCTTTGGCAAACTTCAGATTGCGTGAGCTTCGTTTACACGGAAAGAGAAACAGAAGACGGAGGAAAAGTTAAAATAGATTCTTTTTATACATCAACGAAACAGACGTAAAACTTTGCATCCATCGAAACGTATTGTAGACGGATGGTAATTGCAAATAAAATATACAAGAGTGTTTTACATAATAGCTCTCAACCTTAAGAATATATGATTAGCTTACTAAGTAGAAACTCAAGGAAATCACTCACGTGTATCGAAATTCGTTTTATGCAAACTTTCAATTAAATATCTCAGATGTTTCATTTACATTACTTTCGCTAACCGTTCCGTAAACAAACTATTTTTACACAAGTTGATTTTTACTTTCTCTACACGTACTATGTACATAGTGTATAAAGAAATTATTGTAGTGCACCCGAAAATTCAACACCGAAATTTCACCGGAAATACGTGTTTTGGGTTCACCTGAAGACAAAAAAAGCAATTTTGGAAAAAGGACCGTGTATATGCGTGTGCGTATGTCTTTATGTATGTGTGTGTCTGTGGACAGCATAGCTCGAAAACTAAAACACCGTTAAATACCAAACTTGGCATTTAAGTTTGATATCCTCCAAGGATGCGACGCAAAGATTTTCAGGAAAAAACCCCCACACGCTTTCAATGGATTGTTTTTAAAAAAAATTCTCAAAAATGCTTCTAACGATTTTGATTAAATTATCGTATATTAAAGATATTTACCTTACAAATAAAATGTATATCTTGAATTTTCTGGGAATAGCCTCTGAACGTTACTTTATTCTAATTGAATTTTACTGAATTTTCTATAATTGCTAAACCGCAAGAGATGGAGAAAAAGTTACCTCAGAAAAGTTTAGAGCCCGTTAAAACACCCAATTTATGTTATACACATTTTTTTCGTCAAGTTCATCGATTTTGGGATAAACCTTGTATTTTCTCATACAGGACTTGGTCAACTCCTGTCCATACAAACAAAGCAACTTCAGTCACATAGCTACCAGCTTTTGACTATCACTTCAACCTATGGTACTTCCTTATTTTGCTTCCTCTTACAAAGAAGCAAGTAATATGTCAACTCCTGTCCATACAAGCAAAGCAACTTCAGTCACATAACAACCAACCTTTGACTATCACTTTAAACTATGGTACTTCCTTATTTTGCTTCCTCTTACAAAGAAGCAACTAATAAGTCAACTCCTGTCCATACAAACAAAGGAGCTTCAGTCACATAGCAACTAGCTTTTGACTATCACTTTAACCTATGTTACTCCCTTATTTTGCTTCCTCTTACAAAGAAGCAAGTAATAAGTCATTTCTGCTAATTTTTTCTCAATTCGAATGAAGTAAATAGAAGCACAAGCATAATTTGTGGCGAAGATGTACAGAAAATCATGCGAATGGACACATCACATCTTTCTATCTACTTAATGCTAATTCAAATACACATCAATAAAAACGGTCCTACTACGTGCTTCCTTTTAATTGGAGGGCAAAACGATAATCAAATCTTTTGAAAAGTGGTCACTATGTGAAACAATTGATATTCGATTTGTTTAACACGGCCAGGAGTAAAGCAAAAGATATAAAACGAAATATGACTTCGCGTTTCAGAAAAGTTTAAGCAGTTTAAAATGAAACTAATAATAAGGAATATCTCGTAAACGGTTAAATATACTGAAAAAAAATCTGATGTGTTGCATTCATGAGACTTTTGTACATATCTATAAAATTCCAGCTAATCGAGCTAAGCATTAATAAAAATAGTCTTATTACTGGCTTCCTTGAAAGCAAGGCTAAGGCTAAAGTGATAGTCAAATCTTTCAAAAGCTGGTTTCTATATAATTGGAATTCATTTCTTTGTATGGCCAGGGGCGGACACACTCCGTATGACAAAAGTTTTAAGTATCTCAAAATGAAACCAATAACAAGAAATATCTTGGAAACGGTTAACTCTATAAAAAAGTAGGTATATGACATAATTGTGTATTTCAATGAAATTTACATTTTAGGGTACTTAGATTTTATCTCTTACTGTTTACCAGATATAAACATTTCGTCCAGAATGAAGACAGTTTCAGGGGCTACTCCCAGAAAGCTCAAGATATACATGTTATTTTCATCTTTAATATGCGGTACTTCAATTTAAACCTTTAAAGCCATTTTTTGAGAAAAAAAGGTTTTCAAAAAAGTTCCCATGTAAAGCTAGTTTGTAGTACGGCTATTTCTTCTTCTTTTTCTTCTTCGTCTTCTTTTTAACCTTTGTGCATCATTCTTATTTGGCATTAACGATTTTTTCGTTTATGAGCTATGCTGTCCATACGTACACTCTCACACACAAAGAACACAGACGGAGACATACACACACTGATATTCTTCTAAATAAACTTTTTTTTATTCAGAAGGTATGCTTCCGGTGAAATCTCAGGATAGAATTTTTGGGAGGAATACAATATATTTTTATACACTACGTAGTAGCGTACGTGGTACATGTAGAGAAAGTAGAAATAGTTGTTAATTTATTCAATATCTCACACAAAATTACTCATTATATCATGTAATAATAACAATTGCATATTTTCTTTGTAAGAAATGTCATCTATGACGATAATAACGCGTGTAATCAGTATTTCTGTGCATAATCATTAAATATTCTTAATGAAATTATTCATTCTTGCTGTATGTCGATAGTTGAGTCACCATTGATTGTAAAATTAGTATACAGGGTGTTTTAAAACGAGGCCAAACGAAGATGAGGACCTTTTTATTCATACCGTACGTAATACGTGAATATCATTATCAGCTCTAAATTAGGCACATACAAAACTGCCATAAATCACCATGGATTAGGCAGTCGTATATAACTAAATGGCACGTGCCTGGTCCACTCCAAGAGAGATACCGTTTGGTTGCGAAGGACCCAGTCGCGTGGTGTAGGGGTGGTTTGCCGGCGCAGCACAGGTCACCTTAGTAATGTAAAACGTAGAATATGGGTGTGGCGTATGACAACCGTTGTTCCTTCACTGCCTAATCCCAAATGTGTGCGATTTTAAACACACATAAAACTTTAAATAGAAGAGTTTGAAAGTTGCGACATCAAGTTTCGGACAAGTCAAAGTGTAAGCTAATCGACTGCTATCTTCGTTTGGTGTCGTTTTGAAACGGCCTGTATGCAACTTCGATTCAATAATTAATGGAAAATGCTGTATAAAAAATACAAAAACCCGACAGACCGTGTTATGTTTTGGTGGTGTCCTAGAGATATTATCAGATGGCCTTGCACATTTGCCTCGCGAACGGAATGTTGGTATTCAGTGCAAACAAGTAACAGGTTTGCACCAACGTGGAGCAGCGTAGTTTTATTAGATTTTTGTGAGCAGAAGGGTTGAAAACAAATGAAATTCAGTGCAGTATTGTGAAAGTTGTTTTTAGTGAAACACAAGTGTATGAGTGGGCAGATAAGTTAAAACGAGGAGATCCAAAATCAAAATTTGTGCTAACTGAAAGTCCTGGTAAAGTGACCTTTATAAAGTAACGGGTTCAAACCCGGTGGCGGACGATTTCTTCAGCATGACTTCCTTCGGAAGGGAAGTAAAGCCGTTGGTCCCGTGTCGTAGATTTACGGCACGTAAAAGAACGTCTAAGAAAAATTAGACTGATTTTCACGTCCAATATGGAATGGGGCGCTGAAAACCACAGCAGATATAGAACGTCCATAAATAAAAACTCCATTTCCATTTTGGGACCATAAAGGAGTCATCCTTGAGAGGTCAAAATGTAAACAGTGAGAAAAACCCTATGTTTCAAATTTTGAAACCAAAGCTTTTTTACGTTGTAGCGTGGACTGATACTGCATGAGCACTCGCTGTTAGTCACATTAGATAGCATCTAAGTCCTGAAGTTTGTCTACTTGCCCCACCTTTCGTATTCTCCGGATCTGCTGCCTTCAGGTTATCACATATTTAAACGCACTGAACGACGCTCAAAGTTCGCAGACGGCAGTGTATAACTGGTTACGCACTTTCCCACATTTTTCAACTGAGAAGCTTATCCAGCGCTGACTTACGTGCATAGAACTTGGAGAGGCGGGGGTTGCGTTGAAAAAAATGTGATGTGTATCATTCACATGACTTTCTCTACATCTTTGCAACAAATTATTCTTAAAAAAATGTATTTATTTTATGATAATCAAGAAAATATTAGCAGAAATAGTCTTATTACTTGCTTTTAAAAGCTGATACCAATAACAAGGAATATCTCAAAAACGATCAACTGCACGAAAAAAAATTATATAACATAATTTGTTGTTTTAAGGTGCTATTCAGTTTTTGAGTGTTAAGTTTTTGTCTATCTCTTACGGTTAGCTAGTTATGCAAAATGTCGTAAAGTTCATCCAGAATAATAGAGTATTCAGAGGCTATTCCCAGAAAATTCAAGATATATATTTTATTTGCCGGTAAATATCTTTAATATATGATATTTTAATCAAAATCATTATAGCCATTTTTGAAAAATCAACAATTTTTAAAAATGTTCCATGTAAAGGGTAGCTGGGGTGGGTGGATTTTCTTGAAAAGCTTCGTGTCGCATCCTTGGAAGACACTAAACTTAAATACCTAGTTTGGTATTTTACCGACTTTTCGTTTTTCAGTCATCGTGTTCAGACACACAAACGCACACACGCACGGACCTTTTTCTGAAAATGCTTTTTCTAGATAAAGGGGACCCTAAAACATATATTTCCGGTGAAACCTTGGTATCGAATTTTGGGTGGAAAGCAATACCTTCTCTATACACTATGTACATAGTACGTATAGAAAAAGTAAAAATTCTGCTTATTTATTAAATGAGCCTTGTAATTTAAATTTCACTTCCCAGGTGTAGCTCTGAATAGCTCTATATTGCTGTTTATTTTATATTGCTAAGCCATGAATGCTATACAAGCCAAACCTTTAAATAAAACATTAGTTCACATTATGCATCGTTTACAATGTTGTACTTTCCTAAAAACATAATGCACAAATATTTGCTGACCTCATACTGTCATCGAACTTTGCATAGTTCATGCTATTTAATTCGATTTCCCTCGTAATTCACAATTGAGTTTGACGGAGATGGATGTTTTCCAACGAATGCTTTTCGACAAAGCCGCCTCTAAAGCTAGTTTTAAATGATACTGCCGGTTTTTTTCGGCTCATTTAATTTTATATTCATATTTAATTATTAAATTGCGCTAAACTAAACATTGACACATGTATTATGCAGCTGCGCATTCATACAAAATTCATTTTAAATTTTCCCATTTGCATTATGTTTTGAAGTGACGTTGTTTCATGGGTACAATTATACGCAATCAGATGAAGATATAATCTATATTCGTGTCGCATTCACACACGGCCCCTTTTGTTGATCTACAGGCCGTAAATATAAATAATACTTAAGTTGAAATTCTAAATTAGAAAACTCTGATGTGTTCCATTCACATGACTTTCTCCACATCTCTACAACAAGTTATTGTTAAAAAGCTTACGCTTCTATTTACTTCATTCTAATAGACACAAAATTACCACAAATAGACTTATTAATTGCTTCCTTGTAAGTAGCGAAATAAAGCAGTACCATACGTTAAAGTGATAGTCAAAAGTTGATTGCAATGTGACTGAAGTTCCTTTGTTTGTATGGACAGGAGTTAACAACTTCCTGCTTTTCAAAGCTGAAGCAAAAAACAAGGAACATCTTAAAAACAATCAATACCATGAAAAAAAATGTATATACCATAAATTGTATGTTTTAGCGTGACCTACATTTTAGTATGGTAAGTTTCTCTCCATTTCTTATGGCTTAGCAGTTATGCAAAATTCATTAATTCAACCAGAATAAAGTAAGCTTCAGAGGCTATTCCAAGAAAATTCAAAATAGACATTTTGTTTGTCAGGTAAATATCTTTAATATACGAAATTTTAATAAAAATCGTAGCAGTCATTTTTTAGAAAATCAAAATTTTCGAAATTTTTTGTATATGAAGGGTAGTTTGTAGTGAGGGGATTTTTCTCAGAATCGTTGTGTCGCATCCCTGGAAAATGATTAACTTAAATGCGTAGTTTGGTGTTTTACCGACTTTTCGTTTTTGAGTTATCGTGTTCATAGACATACGGACACACGGACGCACACCGACCTTTTTCTAAAAATACTTTTTGGTTACAGGGGACTTTAACGTATATTTCCGGCGAAGTCTCGGTATCGAATTTTTGGGTGGAGTGCAATACCTTTTCTATACACGATGTACATAGTACGTATAGGGAAAGTAAAAAGTGCCTTCTTTTATCTACTAATTGATATAAACATTACCAGAAATAGCCTTCCTTGTAAGTAGAAGGAAACAAGGGAATATCTTAAGCTAAAACGATACTCAAATCTTTTAAATGCTGGTTGACATATGATTCCATTTCGTGACTTTGCATAGCCTGGAATTGTCTACTTCCGTAATGAGAAAACTTTAAATATCTTAAAGTTGAAACCGACAGCATATCTTGCAGATGGGCAACTCCACTAAAATATGTATGTGAGATTAAGATTTGTACTTTCTCTACACGTACTATGTACATAGTACATAAAGAAGGTAATGTATTGCATCCAAAAATGTGATACCGAGATTTCACCGGAAATATATTTTTGAGACCACCTGAATAAAAAAACAAAAAAAAAAGAAAAAAAAAAGAAAAAAGCCGCCTTTTAATAAAATGTCCGTGTGTGTGTCAATGTTTGACTTTAGGCAGCAGAGCTAAATAACGAAAAGTCCGTTAAATACCAAACTTGGTATTTATGTTTGGTATCTTCCAAGGATGCGACACGAAGATTTTCAAGAAAATCCCCGCACTCCCAGCTATCCTTTACATGAACCAATGTTAGAAAAATTGCATTTTCTCCGTGGTTCTAAAGATTTTCATTAAAATATCGCAAAATAAAGATATTTACATGACAAATGAATTTTCTGGGAATAGCCTTTGAAAAGATCTTTATTTTGGATGAAGTTTGCGGAATTTTGTATAATTGGTGAACCGTAATAGACAGACCAAAACTTACTTGATAAAAATTGCAGAACTCGTTAAAAAACACAATTTATATTAAATACATTTCTTCATGAAATTCGCCGTTTTTTATATATTTCTTGTTATTGGTTTCAGTTTTAAAATACTTAAACTTTTCTCAAACGAGAATTTGTCAACTCTCAGCCATACAAACAAAAGAACTTCAATCACAAACCTTTTAAAAGATTTGAATATCCTTTAGCGAATTGTACTCCCTTATTCCCTTCTACTTACAAGGAAGCAAGTAATAAAACCATTTCTGCTGATTTTTTCTCGATTATCTTAAATTATATTAATAAGCTTTTGAACAATAACTTGTTGTAGAGATGTAGAGAAAGTAATGTGAATAAACACATAAGATTTTTGTAGTATGTTTTTGCCTAAATCTTACGGTGTACGAGATAGGGAAAATTCACTCAGAATGCATGACCATTCACAGAAATTCTAGATATACATTTTATATTTCATATGCGTATCTTTAGTATATGGCATCTTGATAAAAATTGTTTGAGCTATTTTTCAAAAAAAGAGTTTAAAAATATATTCCGTGTAAAGGGTAGTTTTGAGTGAGAGAAATTTCTTGATGATATTCGTGTTGCATCTTTGAAAGACACTAAACATAAGTACCACCTTTGGTACCTAACATAGTTTTCGTTTTTGAGCTATGCTGCCCAAAGGCACACACATACATACATACATACATACATACATACATACATACATACATACATACATACATACATACATACATACATACACACACATACATACATACATACATACATACATACATACATACATACATACATACATACATACATTATGCACACACAGTTTTATAAAATACTTTTTATGATTCAGGGGATCTAAAACATGTAGTGCTGGTAAAATGTCGGTATTGAAATTTTTGGTGGAATGCAATGCATTCTTTACCTATTATTTGCGCGGTACAGAACATAAGGCTATTCATGCATGAAGTCAAATTGAATGTTTTGCTCCAATATCAAATATCATAAGCATTGTTGCTCTAGGCGGTACAGAAAAGGGCAGGATATAAAAATGGAAAAGATTGATATTGTGAGAGCAGTATAGCGCGTGTGCATTATCTTAACTAACATTATTATTCAAAACACAATTTCCGAAAGGCTTACATTTAATGCCATGTACCTAAAATTTCTTAATTGCTAGCAATTAAAAAGCGAAGAGATTTAAGATATTACTGGCTGCAGTAATCTGCGTTTATATTATAATAGCAAAATATGTGCATTCTAATATAAGAGTAACAGGTTCGCCATTTAAAAACAGCAATTTAAGTTTTATCCCTGTTAAATAGTGTTCATTATACTCAAGAAATATATCAGTGTTGTTAGCAGCCTCATGCGTTTGATTCTCCGGAAAGTCTTAGTGTAATTTACATATTCTTTACTGTGAAAAACGACAAATATCACTATAAGTAGTACAGAGAATATTTCAGAAATGATTAACTCCAAAAGAATGTATATAATAAATTCTGTGTTGGTTTGAAAGTGCTGCCCTGCTAGCCACGTCTTCAGTTCAGGGAAAAGGTGAAAGTCGCGGGTTGCCAGGTCAGGACTGTACGGCGGATGATCGAAAATGTCCCATTGAATTTATTCAAGTAGCCGATGGGTTGTGCCGGCAGTGTGTGGACGAGCGTTGTCATGGATCAACACAATTCCTGAAGTCAGCATTCCTCTTCGTTTGTTTTGAATGTCTCTCCGCAAACGTAAAGTACGAATACCTTCAAAACAACGTCAATGCTCATTTCAAATCATTGCCGGCAACATTTTTGAAGCGGGTATTGCAAAGCTTGTGCACAGGTGCGATAAATGTGTCAATCTTTTCGGTGATTATAGTAACATAAGTGTAGAAAACTTTTAGTAATAAAGTAATTGTTTTCTATGAACTTATCTTTTATTGAAGGTTGAAAAAATCTGATGTGTTCTCTTCACATGACTATCTCTACATCTCTGCTACAACTTATTGTTAATAAGCTTAAGCTTCAATTTATTTCATGCTAATCGACAAAAAATTAGCAGGAATAGTCTTATTACTTGCTTCCTTGTAAGTAGAAGAGAAATAAGGGAGTATCATAGGTTAAAGTGATAGTCAAAAGATGGTTGCTATGTGACTGAAGTTCCTTTATGTATATGGACAGGAGTTGACAAGTGAAGTTTTTCGAAGCTGAAAACAAAAACAAGGAATATCTCTAAAATGGCCAACACCACGAAAAAAATGTATGCAACATAAATTGTGTGTTTTAATGTGCTCTACATTTTCTGTGTTGTAAATTTTTGTCTATCTCTTACGGTTTACCAGTTATGCAAAGTTCCATAAAATTCACTCAGAATAAGGTAGTCTGAAGGGGTTATTCCCAGAAAATTCAAAATATACATTTTATTTGTCAGGTAAATATCTTTAATGAACGATATATTTAATCAAAATCGTTAACCATTTTTTAGAAAATAAAAATTTTCGAAAAAATGTTCCATGTAAAGGGTAGTTTGGGATGGGGGTGATTTTTCTCAAAATCTTTGTGTCGCATCCCTGGAAGGTACAAAACTTAAATACCAAGTTTGATATTTTACCGACTTTTTGTTTTTGAGTTATCCTGTTCACAGACACACGAAAACACACACACACACATATAGGACCTTTTTGTAAAAATGCTTTGTTTGGATACAGGGGTCCCTAAAATATATATTTCCGGTGAATTCTCGATATTGAATTTTTGGATGGAGTGTAATACCTTCTCTATACACTATGTGCATAGCACGTGTAGAGAACGTATTAAAACGGCCTTCGTAAATCGTGTTATATGTAGCATAACGTAAGCTAGAAATAAGTGTTGGAGTTTGTGGCTTGCTGTACTTGAGTGGTATGCCTAAGGCTTTGTACCTTGTAAACTTGAAGAGACCATTAGCGCATGCTTGGCGGTAGTATATCCACGACAGACGATCTATTGTTTCAACTGGTAATGAGGACCGGATAACGTTCCTAACACAAAAGGCTTAGATCTCACACCATTTCCATGTTTTCATTATAATGGAGACGAAGCAAAGCGCTTTGTCCTACATTCCTTCATCCTGACAGCCTGTTTCAGATGCCTCTGTAATATTGCTCTATTGGTAAATATTACCGCTTAAATTACCACCCATTTCACAGACTTCTAAAATTACCATTAGATAAATTGATTAGAATTTTATTAGCTTGAGATAGTTTAGGGTTAGTTTCTTATAGTTTTAATATTTATTATCAAAATGTTAAATCTTATCGAAATTATGAACTTATAAATTTATGTTTTTATTATTTTAATGTTTTTCTCTAAACGTACCATGTGCATAAGGTTAGAGATGATTTTGTATTGCACCCAAAAATTCCAAGTCGAGATTTTAACAAAAATGTAAGTTTTGAGATCCCCTGATTACATAAAAAGGCATTTTAGATGAACCTTGGTATTTAAGTTTGGTATCTTCCAAGGATGTGACACAAAGATTTTCAAGAAAATACCCCCTAAACCTAAATACTCTTCAAATGGAACATTTTTTGAAAAATATTTATTTACTCAAAAATGTCTATAACGATTTTGATTAAAACATTGTATATTAAAGATATTTACCTGACAAATAAAATGCATATCTTGAATTTTCTGGGAATAGCCTCTGAAGACTTCTTTATTCTGGTTGGAGTTTACGGAATTTTTAATAACTGTTAAACTGTAAGAAATGGACAAAACCTTACCACATAAAAAATGTAGAGCACGTTAAAACAAACGATTTATATTATATTCATCTTTTATGTGGAGTCAAACGTTTTGATATATCCCTTGTTTTAGGTTTCAGTATTGAAAAACTTATACTTTCTCATATAGGAATTTGTCAACTGCTGTCCATACGAACAAAGCAACTTCAGTCACATAGCGACCAGCTTTGGACTATCACTTTAACATACGGTACCCCCTTATTTCGCTTCTACTTGCAAGGAAGCAAGAAATAAGACTATAATTGTTTGCTTGAAGTAAATAGCAGCATCAGCTTTCTAACAATAATTTGTTGCCGAGATGTAGAGAAAATCATGTGAATGGTACACATTAGTTTTTTAATTATTTAAATTTTTTCTGTAAACGTACTATGTGCATAAGGTATAGATAATATTGTATTGCACCCAAAAATTCTGTTTTGTATTTTTAGATAAAGGTCTGCGATTGAGTGTCAGGGGACAGCATAGCTCAAAAACAAAAATTATACTCTTACAAGGATGCACCACAAAGAATTTCAAGAAAACCATTCAACAGCAAACTACCCTCTTCATGGAAAAAGTGTCGAAGCGTTTGGTTTTCTCAAAAATGGCTCTAACGATTTTGATTAAAATCTCTTATATTTAAGATATTTACATGCCAAATAAAATGCATACCTTGAACTTTCTGGGAATAGCCTCTGAAGACTACTTTATTCTGAATTTGATATAATTGGTCAACCGTAAGACATAGTCAAAAACTTGTAGCCTAGTGTATTCCCCTATGTACCTTCTATTTAATAAGGAAGAAGTAATAAAACTGTTTGTGCTCATATTTATCTGGATTATCATGAAGTATAATAATTGTTACACATATGTAGAGAAAGTCATCTGAATGGAGCACATAAGAGTTGTAGAAACAGGCGTGTGTATGTGTGTGTGTTGACAGATAACTAAAAAATCTGATGAGTTCCATTCACATGACTTTCTCTATATCTCTGCAATAAATTATTTTTAAAAACTTATGCTTCTCTTTACTTCCTGCTAATCCGGAAAAAATTAGCAGAAATAGTCTTATTTCCTGCTTCCTTGTAAGTAGAAGCGAAATAAGGGAGTACCATAGGTTAAAGTGATAGTCAAAAATAGTTGCTATGTGACTGAAGTTCCTTTGTTTGTATGGACACGAGTTCACAAAGTCCTATATGAGAAAGGTATGTGTTTTATAGCTGAAACCAAAAACACGGAATATCTTAAAAACAATCAACTCCACGAAAAATATGTATATAACATAAATTGTGTGTTTTAAAGTGCTCTATATTTGTTGTAGGGTAAGTGTTTGTCCATCTCTTACGGTTCAGCAGTTATGCAAAATGCCGTAAAATTGACCCAAAATAAAGTAGTCTTTAGAGCTATTCCCAGAAAATTCAAGATATACATTTTATTTGTCAGGTAAATATCTTTAATATACGATATTTTAATCAAAATCGTTACAGCCATTTTTTAAAAAATCAAAATTTTCGAAAAAGTTCCATGTAAAAGGTAATTTGGGGTGGGGGGATTTTTCTCAAAATCTTCGTGCCGCATCCCTGGAAGATACTAAAATTAAATACCAAGTTTGGTATTTTACCGACTTTTCGTTTTTGAGTTATCGTGTTCACAGGCACACGGACACACTGACACACGGACTCACGGACACACACACGGACCTTTTTCTGAAAATTCTTTTTTTGGATACAGGGGACCCTAAAACTAACATTTCCGGTGAAATCTCGGTATCGAATTTTTGGGTGGAGTGCAATACCTTCTCTATACTCCATGTACATAGTGCGTATAGCGAAAGTAAAAACGAAAATACCGTTAAGTATAAAATTTGGTGTTTTAGTTCAGTATCTTACTAGGATGCGACACGAAGATTTTCAAGAAGATCTACTATCCCCCAACTCTCCGTTGCATGGAAAAAATGTCGAAAGGTTTGATTTTCTCAAAAATGGCTCTAGCGATTTTGATTAAAAATTTTTATATACAAGATACTTAAATGTCAAAGAAAATGTACATCTTGAATATTCTGGGAATAGGCTCTGAAGGCTAATTTATTCTGAATTATTTTTGTGAATTTTGTAATACTTGTAAATTACTAAACCAAGAATGTAGATCTCTTTAAAACACAAAAATATACGTCATATAAATTTGTTCTTGCAGTTGACTGTTTTTGAAATATTCTTTATTACTGGTTTCAGTTTTAACATACGGGAGCTTTTGTAAACTCCTGCTCACCCAAAGAAACGGATTTCAATCCCAGAGCAACCACATTTTAAACATTTGACGGTCAGTTTAGCCTAGTGCGATCCTATATTTCCCTTCTACTTATTGGTAACTGAGTAATGAGAAAGTTTATCTCATTTAGCATGTGGTACATAAAACAAAAAGCTTACTAACAATAATTCGCTACAGAGATGTAGAGAAAGTCATGTAACAGAACATATCAGATGTTTAGAAAAAGGTCCGCGTGTCTGTGAAAAGCAGAGCTGAAAAACCAAAATACCATCAAATATCAAACTTGGTACTGAGGTTTGGTATCTACCAAGGACCTAACACAAATATCTTCAAGAAAATCAATCTCCATCCCAAAATACGTTGTACTTACAAACATTTTTGAAAATGTTGACTTTCTCGAAAAGTGCTATAACGACTTTGAATAAAACCCCGTATATTAAAGCATCACAAATAAAATGTATATCAAGAATATTATTGGAGTAACTTCTGAAAACCCCTTTATTCTGGAGGAATTTTGCATATCTAGTAAACCGTAAGAGATAGAGTAAAACTTACTACTAAAAAAATAGATCTTGTTAAAACATAATTTATCTCATATACACTTTCTCTATACGTGCTAGTCGCCCTCCGTGGTGTGATGGGTACCATGCTAACTTCATATACCTAAGGTCTCGGGTTCAAACCCGGCGGAGGACGATGGATTTTTTCGGGCGTAAAAATCCTTAGCATGGCTTCCTTCGGAAGGGAAGTAAAGCCGTTTGTCCCTTGTTGTAGATTTACGGCACGTAAAAGAACCTCAAGCCTGATTGAGAGGCCTCTGAGCAAAATTAAGCGGTCTTTCACGCCCAATTTACAATGGGACGCTGAGAACCACAGTAGTTAAAGAGCGTCCATAAATAACATTTTCTACACGTTCTATGTACATAGTTTATAGGGAAAGCATTGTATTCCACCCAAAAATGGATGTCAAGAATTCACCGGAAATAAATATTTTAGAACCCCCTGAATCCAGGAAAAAAACATTTTTAGAAACATATCCGTGTGTGTATGTGTGTGTATGTGGCAGCATAGGTGAAAAATGAAGAGTCGGTTAAATACCAAACTTTACACTTAAGTTTAGTATCTTCCAAGGATGCAATACGCAGATTTTCAAGAAATTTCCCCAGCCCAAACTACCCACGACATAGAAAAAATATTTTTTTGAAAATTTATATAACGATTTTGATTGAAATACTACATATTAAATACATGTATACCACAAATAGCATGTATGTTTTAAGTTTTCTATAAATAGACTCTGAAGACCTTATACTGGATGAGTTTTCAGAATTTTGTATAACAGTTAAACAGAAGAGATAGACAAAACTTTAGTACACAAAAGATGTGCTTCTCGTCAAAACACATGATTTATGTCGTAAATGTTTTTCTTGTAGACTTGATTCCCTCAAGATGTTTATTCTTGTTATTGTCAGTGTTAAACTGCCTTAACATTTTTGAATCTGGACCGTGCTAAGCCAACAGAACCTTGATTGTTTCACAAAGCGACTGCTTTTAAAAGGTTTTACTATTGCTTTAGCTTCATGTATTACCTTTTTCTGTTCTACCTGCAAGCAAGCATTTATAAGACCCATTCTGCTAATGTTTTCTGGGTTAGCATTATAAATTAGGTAAATTAGATAAAGTAGATAAAATGAATAGTATTGTCTAGGAATAATTTATATACGGAACAGTTACAGAAAGTTATGTGAATGGGACATATCAGAGTATTTTACTTTCTCTATACGTACTATCCACATAGTGTGTAGAGAAGGTATTGTAATGCATCCAAAAATTCGATACCGAAATTTCAGCGCAAATCCAGGCTTGAAGATGCCCTGAATAAAAAACAGCATTTTTAGAAAAATGTCCGGGTGTATGTGTGCATCTGTGGGCAGCATACCTCAAAACCGAAAACTCCGTTAAAAACCAAACTTGGTATTTAGGTTCGCTATTTTCCAAGGATGCGACACGCAGATTTTTAAGAAAATATTAAATATATTTATATGACAAATGAAACGTATATCTTGAATTTTCTGGGTATAGCCTCTGATACTCCTATGGTACTCCCTTATTTCTCTTCTACTTAGAAGGAAACAAGTAATAAAACTATTTCTGCTATTTTCTGTCGATTATTTTTTTTTGGGTAGTGTTTAACGCCCGCTTTAACTACTAATGGCACCGCAGGCGGTAATTTCTGTCGATTAGCATGAAGTAACTAGAAGCATAGGCCTTTCAACAATATTTTGTTGCTGAGATGTAGAGAAAGTCATTTGAATGGAACACATTAGCTTTTTTTTATAATTTTTCAATTCACATGTCCTCAATATTTATTTAAAATGAGTTTTCGATATGGAATTTTCTGGTAAAACACAATATGTTCTCTACTTACAATTCACGGTAAAGAAAGCAATAATGCGTTTTCTGGATTCAAAACATATAGTTCCACGTGTTACGTTAGTTTAGAAATTTAGTTTTATAAATCGCACCGGTAAAATAATTAAATATTACTTTTATATGGAATATGTAACACATAGCACTGATAATGTCTCCTCTAAGGGGAAGAACGTAACGCAGTACAGTTGTGTCAGAGAAGTTGCCTAACTAATGCGGCGCTAATCCTACCGTTCTTCTCGTATCTCCCCTCCATTGCAGGCAAGTGCAACCTTAGAGATACCTGATGACTTCTGAACGCGTTTAACCATCTCCAGTCAAAGAGAAAAAGTGCCACAGTAACATACCTACCAGTCACTGTATTACTTGCGGTGGTAGGTTTTTACTTTCTCTTGGCCGTATGCACAATACACATAAGGATAGAGAAGGTGTTGTAATGCACTCAAAAATTCGATGTCGAGATTTCACCGATAATATATGTTTTGGGGTCCCCTGAGTCCGAAAAAAAAATTTTAAAATGACTTTCTCTACATACCTACAACAAATTATTGTTAAAAACTTATGTTTCTATTTACTTCAGGCTAATCAAGAAAAAATTAGTAGAAATACCTTATTACTTGCTTCCTTGTAAGTAGAAATGAAATAAGGCAGTAACATAGTTTAAAGTGATAGTCAAAAGCCTGTTGCTACGTGATTGAAGCTCCTTTGTTTGTATGGACAGGAGTTGACAAATTCCAGTATGAGAAATGTATAAGTTTTACAAAACTGTAACCAAAAACAAGGGATATCTCAAAAACGATCAACTCCACGAAAAAATGTAGGTAACATAAATTGTGTCTTTTAACGTGCTATACATTTTTTTGTATGTTGAGCTTTTGTCCATCTCATTCGGTTTAGAAGTTTTCCAAAAATCCATAAAATTCATCCAGAGTAAAGTGTTCTTCAGAGGCTATTCCCATAAAATTCAAGATATACATTAAAATTCACAGGTAAATATCTTTAATATACTATATTTAAATCAAAGTTGTTAGAACCATTTTTGAGAAATTTTAAAAAATTTGGAAAAAAGTTCCATGTAAAGGGCAGTTGAGGGTTGGGGGATTTTCTTGAAGATCTTCGTGTCGCATCCTTGGAAGATACCAAACTTAAATACGAAGTTTGGTGTTTAACGGTCTCTTCATTTTTCAGCTATGCTGCCCACAGGCACACACAGACACACACGGACATGTAATGTGAATGGAACACATAATACTTTTCACTTACTTGATATACATATATTTCTCATAATATACATGTAGCACACATCAAGATGACTTCAAGGAAACTTCAAATTTACTGATGAAAGTTTAGGACAAGTAATAAAGTGTGATGGAAATGTGAAGTGTTGCGTTTGTTTAGAAATTTAGTTTTAGAAATCGCACTGGTGAAATAATTAAATGTTACTTTTATATGGAATTAAGAAATATCTTACAATATGTAACACATAGCAGTCAATAAATGTGTACTCTAAGGGGAAGGACGTATCGCAGCAGAGCTGAGTCAGAGAAGTTGCCTAGCAAGCGCGGCGCTAATCCAACCGTTCTTCTTGTATCTCCCTCTATTGCAGGCAAGTGCAACAGTAATGCTACATTCACAGCGAGATGCAAGCGCAGACGTAACGTAACATAAGCGCAGACGCAAGGAAACACCATTCACAATGGAATCGTAGTGCAACTCAAGAAGTTGTTACGGGTTTCTAGATCCGCAAGCGAATATCTTCCATGCGCTCCGCAAGTTACAAACTGAATAGCATAACTAACAATACCACATAAGAAAATTCACTCAATCGTTTACAAATAAATATGTTATAAAGTTACATACCAACAACTGACGCTCGCGGCAGTGACGTCACAATAATTGCTCACTCAAACTTATTGAAAATAGTACAAGAATAGAGACTTCAGAAAGTGATTTGATTTTAAGTTATTCCAAAATACTGTTTAGTTAGACCTTCAGTGAATTTAACTTGTTTACTTTCAACCGAATTTCCCAGAATATAAGACAATATTTCATTACCCAACAAACAAAATCTGATGCTTTACATTCACATGACCTTCTCTACATCTCTGTAATAAATGATTATTAATAAACTTATTAGTCTATATACTTAATGCTAAAACATAAAAAAGCCTTATTACTTAGATCCTTTATAAGTAGAAGGGAAATAAGAGAATACACTAGACTGAATCGACATTCAAATGTTTAAAAATGTGGTTGCTATGGAACTGAAAACCGTTTCTTTTGCGTGGCCAAGCGTTCACAATTTCCTGTATGAGAAATTTTAATTATTTAAAACTGAAATCAGTAACAAGGTATATCTTGAAAACGGTCAAATCCACGAAAAAAATGTATATGGCATAAATTGTGTGTTTTATCGTGATCTACATTTTTTGTATCGTAAAATGTTGTCTGACTCTTACGGTTTACCAGTTATGCAAAATTCTATAACCATCGTCTAGAATGAAGAGGTCTTTAGAGATTATTCCCAGAAAATTCAAAATATACATTTTATTTGGAGTGTAAACATCTTAAATATAAGTGAATTTCATTAAAATCATTACATCCATTTTTGAGAAAATCAAAATTTTCAAATTTTTTCCATGTAAAGGGTAGCTTGGAGTGGGAGGTGTTCTTGAAAATCTTCGTGTGACACATCCTTGGAAGATACCAAACTTAAACACCAAATTTGCTATTTAACAGTCTTTTGTTTTTGAGCTTTGCTGTCCACATACATACACTGATCTTTTTCTAAAAAATGCTTTTGCTTTGGATACAGGGGGACCCAAAACATGTGTTTCCGATGAAATCTCGATATAAAATGTTTGGGTGCATTACAATACCTTCTCTGTACACTATATACGTAGTACGTGTAGATAAAGTAATAGGCATAGTATACCATAGTATAGTTTTAATGTATAGATTGGTCAAAATGAATTCAGCGAGCTAATTGCAAACATTTCCATATAATATTAGGTATAATGTTCTGTGTATGAGCTTTCCAATTTAGATGCATATCAAACTGGAGACCTAAAAATTTAATTTGTGATGTTTGGTCGAGTAGAGCTTTATTAATCGCTATCGATATTGCCGTGCTGTTTGTGTATATGCAGGATGTTAATGATCTATACCGAAATATTTTCACAGAATATGTAGATAACAAATAAATAATTTGAAGTAGGAGACTTATGGCCTGTTTATTGAAATTTACAAGTAAAGACTATTAGTTTCTGAAGTGCCAGTACGCCACGTATCGCGGCACTTCGTCTGGAATGAAAAAAGTAACAGTAAAAATTTGCTCTACGACAGGAATAGGTATAACAGCTTCCCGCGTTACTTATCAAGCCACCAGAGCAATTAAAGAAACGCCTCCAGAGTAGGCCATATAACTCAAGAACGTAGTTAATAAATGATCAGTGTCGCACTGTCAAGTGATTAGTTCGAGATTTTACAGATTTTTGCGACATTAAATCTTGAGAACGCTAGTAGGGAGCTGCTAAAAATCGATATTTCTATACTCGAGCAGCAGTTTTAAACACATTCTAAGCCAGTTTTTAAACCTGCTTTGCTCTAACACCGACTTATCAGCACCTGATACCCACACGTTTAACGCTATGTAGTTGCGTTATGTTTATCCGGGGACCATGCATCGCCGATCTCAAATTACTTATATCAGTCACGTGCACAATCTCGTAAATTATTTCGGTGCAGTTCATTAACACTCTGTATATATATTTACTCTCTACAATTGGGTACTTCCCGGTGGCAGAGTTAAATGTACAAAATTCACTTACAATAAGAATCTTAAGTTAAACTAAGAATAATTATACAACTAACATATTATATATACATGTTTTTTTTTTAATTGCCTAACTACTTATTATTCAGTTAGCAATACTTATGTCATTTGTCAGCATGTTTATAAACGGTTATTATGAAGCTTTAACATCAATACTAGACATTACTAATATATGCATTAATAATAATATACACTAATACAGTTTTGAAGTCCTTAATCACTTCACAATATTTACTCAAATTAACGAACATTTATTCTCTTTAAATTATCCCTAGACTTCTTTACGGCCAGTGGACAGCCCTGAAAGGCTGCTACAGACAATTCATTCAATTCTTTAATGGTCCTATTAACAAAAAAAAATGTTCCTATGTCGGTTCTGTACCTTTTACCCTTAATGTTATACAAATGATCGTTTCGTCCGTAGTATGTTGGATTTTCTAACCTCTTTCTAACGTCCACCCATGCAATTAAACCAGTATAAGCTTTAAATAGTGCGACTAAGCTAACTTTTAGCGACTCCCATTTATTCTCTTCGCCTTTCGTAAGCCCAAAATCTTTAGCTCTCTTTTATGAATTTTACAGCCCGTCTCTGTATCTTTTCCAGCGATCAGTTTGGTTAACCCTGTCCGGTCCAAGCATGCTACTCCATATTCCATAACTGGCCGCAACTGGTAGGCAATTTCCTTGACTTATAAGCAAACATAACACAATAATCAGCTACGAATCGCAGGAAGCATCATTTTCATATCATTTTTAGAGACCCTAACGAACTTAAAATGGAATTACTTGCTCTACAAAATTATACTAACATAACATTTTCGAAATAACTAGCTTGGGAGGTATTTAAGTCAATATCTAATCATCCAGTTTTCCTTTCTGAACTCGTACTATGTACATAGTGTATAGAGAAGGTATTTCATTCCACCCAAAATCGATACCGAGATTTCACCGGAAATAGTCGATTTAGGATCCCCTGTATCTTTAAAAAAATAAAAAACAAAAAAATAAAAGCATTTTTGGAAAAAGTTTCGAGTGTGCGTGTGTACGTGTGTATGTGAACACGATAACTCAAAAACGAAAAGTTGGTAAAGTACAAAACGCGGTATTTAAGTTAAGTATTTTCAAGGGATGCAATACGAAGATTGTGATAAAAAATCCCCCCACCAAAAACTAACGCTAACAAAGAAAAATTTTCGAAAGTTTGATTTTCTCAAAAATGGTTGTAAGGATTTTGATTAAATACCATATATTAAAGATATTTATACTGAAAATAAAATTTATATCGTGAATGTTCTGGGCATAACCTCTAAAGACCTCCTTATTTTGAATTAAGTTTGCTGAATGTTGTGTAACTGGTAAACTGTATGAAACAGAAATTTACTACACAAAAGCTGTAGATCACGTTAAAACACAAAATTTGTGTCATATACATTTTGTTTCGTAGAATTAATCATTTCTGAGATATTCCTTGTTATTTTTTTTCAGACTTAAAGTCCTTAAACTTTTCTCACACGGAAAGTTTTAAACTCCTGGCACTGCAAGAAACGGATTACAACCAGCTTTTAAGAGATTTGATATTCGTTTTAGCCTAGTTTATTCCATTCTACTCACTAGGAAGCAAGTAATTAAGGCAATTTCTGCTAATGTTTATAGTAGGTAGAAGAATATGCTTTTTAACAATAATTTGTTACAGCGATGTAGAGAAAGTCATGTGAATGGAACACATCAGATTTTCAAAATTACGATTATTTGCAACACATATAAAGACAATGTTTCGCTCCGCATATATTTGCAAGTCAAAGTTTTCTAAAATTAATTATATTAAAAACCAGCGTCGAAGTTGACTACGGGAATTTTAAGCATATTTTGTTGGCAGAAAAGACAGAGAAAATCATGTGAATGTAACACGTCTGATTTTTAAGAAATGCCAAAGGTGAGAAAGCTCTTTTGTTAATGTTCTGCAGAGTGGAGTAATGGAGGATTCAAACCAATTCTATGTAACTGATTCATCCACCCCAATAAGTGCCAATCCAATTTCATAAAAATCTTATGTGTTCCATTCAAATAACTTCTGCATTTCTGTAACAAATTATTGTTAGTAAGCTTATTCTTCTCACTACTTCATGACAGAAACTGTCTAAATAGTTAGTTCATTATAAGCAGAGGGGGGGGAAAAGGGTTAAACCGACACTAAAACGTTTTAAAATAGGGCTTTAAGAGATTGAAATTCATTTCTTTGCGTGGCCAGAAGCTTACAAGTTCTCGTTTGAGAAAAGTATTTTAAACTTGCAATCAATAACAAGGAATATATCAAAACCGTCAACTACATGAAATAAAAGCATATTACGTAAATTATATGTTTTAAGAAGATATACATGTTTTATAGTAAGTTTTTGTCTATCTGTTATGATTTAACAGTTATTCAAAATGAAAACCTGTAAATCCTAAATCAACACATTTTCACAGAAAATTTTATTTTATACATATAAGATATTTTAACCAAAATCATTAGAGCTATTTTTAAGAAAACCAAAACTTTAGACATTTGTTTTCCTTGTAGAGGGTAGTTGGGGGCTGGGAATTTTTTTTAAAGATCTTCGTGTCGATTCCTTGGAAGAATCTGAAGTAAAATACCAAGTTTGGTTTTCACTCACTCCACTCCATGGCGCAGCTCACTAAGAGTCTTGGCCTATCGCTCGGCCGCTGCGTCAGCCATCTCGGTCCATTACAGATGTCATGGATAGGGTGCAATAATGGGCGGTGAGACGTGGTCAGCGCTTCGAACCCCCGGTTAGTTAATGCGGTCTTCACGACCTGGAGTTGCTACTTCCATCAGGTAGCTCCTAAATTGGGCCCCCAGTGACCTCACGTGGCCGAGTGGTTAGACCACTCGCCTCTCACTTATACGGTCCGGGTTTGATCCCAAGCCACCGCATGTGAGATTTGTGTTGGAAAAATCGGCACTGGGGCGGGTTTTCTCCGGGTTCTCCGGTTGCCCCCGCCATCGCATTCCACCGGTGCTCTATCTTCATTCATGTATCAATAGTGTCACCGCCTGTGGTGCCATAAGTAGTTAAAGCGGGAGTTAAACGCTACCAAAAAAATCTTATGTAATCCATTCACATGACTTTCTCTACATCTCTGCAACAAAGTATTGTTAAAAAGCGTATGCTTCTATTTACTTCATTATAATCGAGAAAAACATGAAAGAAATAATCTTATTACTTGCTTCCTTGTAAGTAAAAGGGAAATAAGAGAGTACTATCGGCTAAACTGATAACCATAAGGTGGTTGCTATGTGACTGAAGTTCCTTTATTCGTATGGTCAGGAATTTGTATGAGAAAGGATAATCTTTCAAAGCTGAAACCAAAAACAATGAATATGTAAAAAACGACCAATTCCACGAAAAAAGGTTTAGCAGTTATGCAAAATGCCGTAAAATTCAACCAGACTAAAGAAGTCTTCAGAGGCTATTCCCAGAAAATTCAAGACATACATTTAATTTATCAGGTAAAGATCCTTAATATTTGGCATTTTAATCAAAATCTTTAGAGCCATTTTTAAGAAAAAAGTTCCATGCAAAGGGTAGTTGGGAGTGGGTCGATTTTCTTGAAAATCTTCGTGTCGCTTCCTTGGAAGATAAAAACTTTGATACCAAGTTTGGTATTTAACGGTCATTTCGTTTTTGAGCTGTGCTATCCACAGACACGTAGACACACACGCACACACGGAACTTTTTGTAAAAATGTTTTTTTTTTATTTTAGGGGACCCAAAACATGTATTTCGGTGAAATCTCGGTATCGAATTTTTGGGTGCAGTACAAAACTTTCTCTATATACTATGTAAATAGTGCGTGTAGAGAAAGTAAAAAACGAGGCTGAGTGTTCCCCGATCCAGGTCTCCCAGCGGGGGACAATTCCCCACGCCAGTACTGGAAATCGAACTCAGATCTTTCGCTTGTCAAGAAGCAATGCTACTACTGCGCAGAGTAGACGACCAAGTTTGGTATTCAGGGGACCTCAAATAAGATTTTCCGGTGAAAACTCGGTATCATTATTTGGGTGGAATACACTACCTTCGCTAGTCATTATGCACATTGTACATTCGGTTAGAGAAAGTAAACAAACTTGTTCATTATCTTTCTGCGATGACCGATTCAATTTGACGATCTCTAAACCACGAGTGATTCCAAAGCCAAAGTGCTGCACTGAGCTAATCTCAGTGACTTCTGCCACGAGTGATTGTAAGTTCAACAAACCCAAAGTACTGCACTGAGCTAATCTCAGTGACCTCTGCCACAGTATTGAAGTGTTGCGTGACCAACTTTAGTCACTGCGGCAGGTGTTATATGAGACAAGTTTACTCAGCAAATTGTGTAGTGAAATTGAAAAACTTTTGTCTACCTGCAGATTACTGCCACTGGTCATGCCTAACTTGATATTTAACCAAACGTAATTCTAAAATTAGAAAAACATAATACAAATAAAAAGTGTTCCACTCACATAACTTTCTCTACATCTCCACAAATTATTGCTAAAAAGCTTATGCTTCTATTTACTTCATGATAGCCAAGAAAAAATTAGCAGAAATAGTTCTACTACTTGTTTGTAAGTGGGAGGGAAATAACAGAGTACCATAGGTTAAAATGATAATCACAAACTGGTTGCTTTGTTTATATGGACAGGAGTTGACAAATTCCTGTCTTTCAAGGCTGAAAACAAAAACTTGGAATATCTCGAAAGCAATCAACTACACGAAAAAAAATGAATATAACATAAATTGTGTGTTTTAATGGGCTTTAAATATTTTGTGTGGTAAATTTTGTCTAGGCGTTTTTTTTTTATATTTATGGACGCTCTTTAACTGCTGTGGTTCTCAGCGTCCCATTCTATATTGGGCGTGAAAGGCCGCTTAATTTTGCTCAGAGGCCTCTCTATCAGGCTTGAGGTTCTTTTACGTGCCGTAAATCTACGACACGGGACCCACGGCTTTATTTCCCTTCCGAAGGAAGCCATGCTAAGGATTTTTACGCCCGAAAATATCCATCGTCCTCCGCCGGGATTGAACCCAAGACCTTGGGTACATGAAGTCAGCATGGTAACCACTACACCACGGAGGGCGACAAATTTTTGTCTAACTCTGATGGTTTATCAGCTATGCAAAATTCCGCAAAATTCATCCAGAATTAAGTAGTCTTCAGAGACTATTCCCAGAAGATTCAAAATATAAGTTCTATTTGTCGTGTAAATATTTTTAATACATGACATTTTATTCAAAATCGTTAGAGCCATTTTTGAGAAACTCAAAATTTTCGAAAAAAGTTCCATGTAAAGGGTAGTCAGGGATGGGGGGATCTTCTTGAAAATATTTTTGTCGCATCCTTCGAAAATACCAAACCTAAATACCAAGCTTGGTTTTTAACGGTCTTTTCGTTTTTGAGTTATGCTGCCCACAAATACACATTCACATACACTCAGACAGACACACACGGACATGTTTCTAAAAATGTTTTTTTTTTATTCAGGGGGTCTCAAAACATGTATTTCCGGTGAAATATCAGTTTCAAATGTTTGGCTGGAATACAATTGGTACTTCTCTATCCCTATGTATATTGAACATACGCGGTTAGAGAAAGTAAAAAAAAAAAATATGATGTATTACATTCATAAGACTTACTCTACATTTCTGCAACAAATTTTAGTTAAAAAATATATCTTTCTATTTACTTCATGCTAATTAGCAGAAATAGTCTTATTACTTGCTTCCTTGTAAGTAGAAGCGAAATGAGGGTGTTCCATAAATTAAAGTGATATCCAAAAGCTGGTTCTTATGTAATGAAGTTACTTTGTTTGTATGGACAGGAGATAAATTCATGTATGAGAAAACTGTTTTTCAAAGCAGAAACGAAAAATCAAGAATATCTTAAAAGTGATCAACTCCACAAAAAGAATATATAAGACATAGATTGTGGGTTTTATCACGATCTACATTTTCTGTACTGTAAGTTTTTGTCCATCTCTTGCGGTTTATCAGCTATGCAAAATTCCGTAAAATTCATCCGGAATAAAGTAGTTTCCAGAGGCTATTCCCAGAAAATCCAAAAAATATATTTTATTTGTTAGGTAAATATCTTTAATATACGACACTTTGAATCAAAATCGTTAGAGACATTTTTAAGAAAATCGAAATTTTCGAATTTTTTTTATGTAAACGGTAATTTGGGGTGGGAGAATTTTCTTGAAAATCTTCGTGTCGCATCCTTGGAAGATACCAAACTCAAATACCAAGTTTGGGCTTTAACGGTCCTTTCGTTTTTGCGCTATTCAGCCCACAAACACACACACACATACACACAGACAGACAGACACGCACACGGACATTTTTCTAAAAATGCTTTTTTTGGATTCAGGGCGCCTCAAAACATATATTTCCGGGGAAATCTCGCTATCAAATTCTTGGGTAGAATGCAGTACCTTCTCTATACTATATAAATAGTTGTTATAGAGAAAGTAAAAAAAATGTGATGTGTTCCATTCACATGACTTTCTCTACATCTCTGCAACAAATTGTAGTTAGAAAGCTTATGCTTCTATTTACTTCAAGCTAATGGAGAAAAAGTAGCAGAAATAGTATTATTATTTGCTTCCTTGTAAGTGGAAGCGAAATGAGGGAGTACCATACGTTAACATGATAGCTAAAAGCTGGTTGCTAAGTGATTGAACTTCCTTTGTATGGACAGGAGTTAACAAATTCCTGTATGAGAAAGGCATGTTTTTCAAAGCAGAAACGAAAAACCAAGAATGTCTTAAAAATTATCATTTCCACGAAAAAAATGTATAGGACATAAATTGTGTCTTTTATCGCGAGCTACATTTTCTGTAGAGTAAGTTTTTGTCCATCTCTTACGGTTTAGCAGATATGCACAATTCCATAAAGTTCATCAAGAATAAAGTAGTCTTCAGAGACTATTCCCAGAAAATTCAAAATATACATTTTATTTGTCAGGTAAATAGTTTTAATATAGAGTATTTTAATGAAAATTGTTAGAGCCCTTCTTAAGAAAATCAAAATTTTCGATTTTTTTGATGGTGGGGGAATTTTCTTGAAAATCTTCCTGTCGCATCCTTGGAAGATACCAAAATTAAATACCAATTTTGGGTTTTAACGGTCTTTTGGTTTTTGCGCTATGCTGCCAACATACACACACATACACACAGACAGACAGTCGGACTTTTTCTAGAAATGCTTTTTTTTGGATTCAGGAGGTCTCAGAACAAGTATTTCCGGTGAAATCTCGGTATCGAGTTTTTGGGTGCAATACAATACCTTCTCTATACACTACGTACATAGTACGTGTAGAGAAGGTAAAAATTCAAATGTGCAATTTATTTGTGATGTAAATAGCTGCTGGTGTTGCAAAGAAATCGCTTCAGTTATTCGATTTCTGTGGGCGAAACATGTAACCGTGTTTGATATTCACCGACAGCTGGACTGTAATGTCTCGTCAGCATGTCGCAGAATGGTGTCGAAAGTGTGACCACAGCTCGCGTTGTGAAGCTGATTCACGACAAAGGAATCACGTTACGACATTGTTCACGATATTCTGCAGTACCAGAAAGTTTGTTCCTGACAGATTCTGCGAAATCTGTCCAACCAACACAAGGAGAAGTTCAAGGGGCAAGTCTGAAAGCTTACTCAAATCAACATAAATACGAGAGTCGGCTGATAAGTCCCGGGCCTCACACAGATATGGCGCCACTAGACCAGCAGCATCGTATAGTTTAACTCTAGACTAGCTGGTATCCATAGTTACAGGTCAATAACTTGTTTAGTTTTCGAATGACAGCGTTTTAAACAAGACAACTTTAGAGTTTTCACGAAAATGGAAGATTCAAAAAAACGAGCAGTGATTAAATAATTCTACAGGAAGACCGCAGATTAAAGTTGTTTGAGATAGCAGAGTCTGAAAGTTTTGCAAGGGTTCTCCAGGGACGGGAACAGTGTTCTTCATCGCATTGTTACGGATGACAAAACATGTATTCACCATTATACCTCCAGCAGTAACCGATCATCAATTAAGTAGAAACGCCCCTCTTCGCCGAACACAAAGGCATTTAAAATAGGCCCACCTGGGTAGTGCGGTGGTAGCGTGTCTGCCGCACATTCAGCAGGTCGCGAGTTCGAATCTCACACAGGGTAAGTTACCGGAATGAAGTTTTTTCGGAGTTCACCCTTATCCTGAGAATACGAATGTCGCGTAACCTTAAGCTCCATGGATCCCGAGATCATTTGAGTATCAATTTCACTAATTTCATTCATCGTCCAATATGACCCGCCAGGTTAAAGGGCGTTAAGCTACAAAAACAAACAAACAAGCACTAAAGGTGGCGCTATCTGCCAGGAAGATGATATCCAAAGTGTTTTGTCACAGCGCGAGTGTTACACTTGTGGAATCTTTGGAAAGAGGACACAGTGACCAATGACCATACTGCGAGACCATGACGCTAAGCATTCAGGAAGAAACGGCCAGGATTCCTCACCAAGGTTGCCATCACATCAACGTGCGACCTCAACTGCTATTGCGGTATCAGCGACCACTGTCCCTATAGCCCGGATCTTGCTACAAGCGTCTTTCACCTTTTTCCTCACCGGAAGGAACACCTAGGAGGCCGAAGATTCACAACACTTCATGACAACGTGGCTGTACACGCAAGGAGAGGCTTTTTAGCAGGAGGAAGTATTCAAACTCATCCCACAATGCGATAAGTGCCTCAGCTGAAATGGAGACTATGTGAAAAAAAATCTTATGTGTACCATTCACATGACTTTCTCTATATCCCTGCAACAAATTATTCTTAAAAAGCTTATACTTCTATTTACGTTATGCTAATCAGAAAAAATTAGCAGAAATAGTCTTATTACCCGCTTCCTTGTAAGTAGAAGCAAAATAAGGGACTACCATAGGTTAAAGTGATAGTCAAAAGCTGGTTGCTATGTCAATGAAGTTCCTTTGTTTATATGTATAGGAGTTGACAAGTTCCTGTATGAGAAAAGTATAAGATTTTCATAGCAGAAACCAAAAATAAGAAATGTCTCAAAAACGACGAACTTCACGAAAAAAATGTATATAACATAAATTGTGTGCTTTAACGTGCTCTACATTTTTTGTGTAGTAAGTTTTTGTCCATCTCTTATCTACGGTTTAGCAGTTATTCAAAATTCAGTAAAATTCATCAAGAATAAACTACTCATCAGAGGCTATTCCCAGAAAATTCAAGATATACATTTTATTTGTCAGGTAAATACATAGTGCGTATAGAGAAAGTAATAACCTAATGTATTTACTATCAGATGAATTTATAGGTTGTGCGAAATAAAATATACCCGTTTCTTTGCAGGCTTTCTAAACTTGAATCTCTCGTAATTACGAACATTTTAATTGTTATAATCCACTGTATAATAGTTAGTTCTATATGAATGACACATAGTTCATATTGTAGAATGCTCTTTTTGAAATGTTTATACATATTGGTAAAATATAGCATGTCCGGGCTTGTAGGTCGTGGTCGAATATTAAGATTATTAAAATTATTAAAACTTCACGTTTCTTCCTTAGCTGTGAAGGACATCTTCAGAATTGAAGATGGGCAAGATTCATGGAGCAGTGGACAACAATTTATACTGTTGAGGTAGTGGGAGGGGAGTAAATGGACTGCTGTGTTGTGATTGGCTGTTTTGCCGGCCGGTGCGAAAACGCTTTAAGGCAGGAATCCAGGTCTTGTTTAGCTTAAATCCGTCTTCTGTATTAAAATTATTGGGATGTTTGTATATTTCTATAGATTCTCTGACGATTCTGGGGGTAGTAGTATTTGGTAGTTGAGAGGACTTCTGTTTTTTTTGTTTTTTTTTTCAAATAATATGTCGTGTTTATTTAAGACGAGGGCGTGATCTGCAACGGTTGATTTGTCTGTATGGCGGAGGCGACAACATCTTTTATGTTCGGCGATGCGGGTTTTTATGTTAAGTTTTGCTGTGCCTATGTAAGATTGGCCGCATGTACAGGGTATTTTGTAAACACCTAGCCGTCCCTGCCCAGCTTTATTTCTGAAGATGTGCTCCACAGTTGAAGACGAAACGTCAAGTTTTAGTAATTTTAATATTCGAGCATGGCCTATAAGCCCGGACATGTTATATTTTACCCGTAATAACAACGGCCGTGAAAGCCTATGATCATACTTATAGGTCATTAATACTTACAGTACAATTAGGAAATGACGTAACACTCAAGACATGTGCTACTTCAAGTAATGAATTTAGTGCAAATTTCATTAACAAAAGAATGTATAAGAAGGCTTTGTCCATATAATTTAGATATAGCCTTTCATTTGTTAACACCTAGAATTCATTTTTATAATGTGCAATAAAATATTGAAGATTTATTATTTTTTTACAGTTTTTAAAGTATTTCAAAAGGTAATTGCTAACCACGAACTGTAAGTTACTTGATCAGATCTCGAATGCTTGGAGAAACTCGGCACTGCGGGTCTTGTATTCCCAATATGCATTCTCGACCTGATAAGTATATATTACAGTTCTTAGTACGCAATACATCATAAGTTGCAGCTAAATGTTTTATCACATGTGGGTTCCTCTGCTATGTAATAATTAATTATGTGACAATATTAAGACCAAAAGCTATAACATTTAAGATTTTTATTTTATAATTGTATTAATTTGGCTATTTATTTTAGCTAAATAGCTTAAACCGCACATTTAACTGTTAATTTTTTGTTTAAATTGTTATTGCTGGATTGTGTTATTCGTGTTATTTATGTATTTGGAAGACGTTGTGTTCATTCTAATGCAAAAACTTAATTCAAGGAGTTTGTAATGTGCTGGCTGGAGACGTGACCAACAATCGCAACAATGATAGAAAGAGACGAAAAGACTTAAACGTGTGTGCATTGTTAAAACGGACGTTACACGACCTTGGAACGAACGCACGGCAACACAGATATTTTGATTGATAATAGCTGTAAAGAAAAAGGAAGATCGTTTTGCTTAACAACGAAACAAGAAGGAGTAAAAGATGTGTTCTTCCGAAAAAGAAGTGTTATAACTTGATTCTGTGTATATTTATGTATCAGCAAGATTTACAATAAATTCAAAAGAATACAACAATATTTATTGATGGTAGTTGAAACAAAATGCATAATGCGTCTCGTGTACCACAAACCTGAGAAGAGAGAAGAGTCTACATGGTAAAAGTATAAAACATTAAGAAAATTAAATACACACGAACCAACTATTTTTTCGTTACAATTATAGTACCGCTAAGTGATCGAAATATTATTTGATTGTTGGAGGTAACATCTTTCATTTTCTCTACTTTCTTTTCTTCTCTTTTCTTCTTTTCTGTAGATTAGATTCTTAAGGCAATGTTTAAGGCAAGCTTACTCAAGGACATAATCCAGCCTAAGCTGTTCATTTGTTTCAATTATGAATAATGCAGAATGTTTGAAAAGTTAAGGGATTATGACAATGTTGCTTATACTGTTGTTGTTTTAATGTTGTATTGTTCTATTGCTGTAACCTCGTATGGTTTATAAAACCGTATACGCGTTTTTGAGTTATACGAAATATCTGTGATTCGTCATTGTTTAACAAAAGAGAAATGTAAGTAATTTCCCTTGTTGAAAAAATCCCTAGCATATATAGGGTCTTTCAACAAGAGTGTCCTATCTTTCAACTTAAATAAAACACGTTCTGTAAATGATAGAGGTTCTTTTTATGTTGGAATATAATTAATGTCATTATGTGTGGAAGAGAAATTCAGTTAAGTGACCGCCGCGACTTCGTTAGGTTGCGCGTATACGATTGGCCCAATTTTTAATGACAAGAACGGAAATTAGGTCCAGCTTCACAAATAACACGCGTGATGCTATTCATAAGATACTTTACTGTTTGTGGCTTGTTGATATAAACTCTAGATTTAACATAACCCCACAAGAAGTAATCCAACGGCGTTAAATCACATTACCACGGGGGCCAGTTAACATCACCACACGGGAAATGACGAAACCTCTAAACTTCTCCCTCAAAAGATCGATTGTTTCGAGAGTAGTATTACATGTGGCACCATCTTGCTGGAACCAGATGCTTCTGAGATTCGTACCATCCAATTGAGGCTAAAAATAGTCCCTTATAAGAACCTGGTATCTTTCTCCATTGATGGTTGGAGCTTCTCATCGTCTTGGAAATTTTCACAATTTTTACATGTTGCTGAATGCTGTAACGTTGCATGGTTATTTGTCAATAACTACTGTAACCACGTAAAAAAATATTACTGCTGTAACTCCATAACAACGGCAGCTATCACATGTTAAAGATAGACCACCCTTGTTGAAAGACCCTATTTGTGTATAGAAAAGGGTCTAATGAGCTTCATTCACATGACTTTCTCTATCTGCTCTGCAAACAAACCATTCCTATAAATTATTACTCTTTTCTTTACTTAGTGCCAATCAAATAACCACTACCAGAAATTATATTATTACTAAGTTTCTTACAATTTAAAGGCAAATAAGCAAATACACCAGATTAAAACGATAGTGTAATCTTTGCAACTTGTCGCTATGCGATTGTTATTGAAATGTGTTTCTCTTTCAATGGCCGGGAGTAAAGCAAAATATATATAAAACAAATGAGGACTTTCAGTTTGAGAAAAAGTATAAGTATTTTAAAATTGAAAATAATAAGAAAGAATATCTCGAAAACTGTTATCTGTACAAAAATGGATATGATATAACTTCTGTGTTTTAACGAGATTTAAATTTTTTGTGTAGTAAATTTTTGTATCTCGCACGGTTTGTCAAGATGCAAAAGTTATTCCAAATGAAGAGTACTTCAGTGGCTCTTCTCAGGAAATGCAAAGCATATATTTTATTTATGATGTGGGAATATATATTGTACGGTATTTTAATCAAAATCTCTGGAGCCATTTTTGAGAACAGCAAAGTTTTCGAAAGGTTTTAGCATCTAAAGGACAGTTTGGAGTAGAGGAATTTTCTTGAAAATGTTCATATCGCATCCCTGGAAGATACTAAACTTACATATGAAGTTTGCATTTAGTTTTCATACACACACTTACACTGACCTTTATCTAAAAACATTGAACTCAAGGGTCCCTAAACGTGAATTTCTGGTACAAATTTGGTATCGACTTTTTGGGTTAGGATACAATACCTCCTCTACCTATGTAAGAAGTAAAGAAAGCAAAAAATTATATAAATTTAGCTTCATTTGTATTATTTCTTATTTATTAAAGATTCTGTCTTACAAGTATGTACTTTTGTTGTGAGGTTTGTGGTTGAGACTGATTATTTTCAGATAATTAATTTAAAATAATAAAAAAATAATCACATAATAATTTAAATAACAAGATAATAATAGATATGAAAATGATGTTTGGTAGCAGGGAAATTACGAAAACGTCTGGAAGTCAATTGTATAAGAGGGTATTTCTTTTGTATTTCAACGAAATAACCAAAGACAAGGAAATATTTCTAAGTGCAGGCAGGTAGTAACATATGGCAGAGATTGTTCAAATCGTCCAGTCGCCGTTTAAAAGACAATGAAATTCCGACAAACTAGTGAATAGGTTAACGGTACTGAGGACCGTGGGATCGTCAAGCCGAGTGTGTTGGGGTTTTCTCACCAGAGAAAAAACCAGGTTGTAGATTGTCAGAAATATGCAGCATTAAAGGGGTGTAAATACATTTTAAAGAGACGTAGAAACGAAAACAAATTCAGCTAGTTCTGGGCAGTCTTTTGAGTCATGTCCAGCATTCCTGGTTCCTTCATAATTATTTCATAGTTACAGTCGCAATAATATTCATGGCTTCACGTCGTTATCTGACAATAACAATTGTGCTGCAAGAGTAACAAATGACGAGCTGATTTGTTGGCAAATGGTTCAAGAAACAATAGACTACAACATTTACTATTTCATCTGCTGTATTATCCACATAAGGCTTATTTGTGGTACCGCCCCTGAGTATAATTTTCCCAACCCTGTCCGGTAAGTGGACCCCATCTAAGGAACCGGAGTCACCCACAAAATACAAAGCTATTAACATAACCAAAACAGACGCATATCTGCGGTATATTTTCCATACTGTGCTGGTTAGCTCGAAATTATATTCATTATCACTTATATTGTATAGTGTTACCCTCTTGTTTAAGAACTTAGTTTACTGCTCAGATACCTGACTAATACAATAATTAAGAACACTAATTATTGTAAACCATTGCAAAAATAAATTCAGGGGGGATTGCAGATGAATGACCTTCAAATATAAAATACACTTCACGACATATAATGCGGCTTTTCGTTCTAACACATATAGGTTTCTCTACTATATAATAATTATTTATAATGCTATGGGCGTTCATTAAAATTACACTCTTAGCATCATAAAAGTTTATATGTAGTAACCGTCATCTCTTACTAGATGGCAGTTAAAGTTTTAACTATATTCATCACGTGGTTTCGTTGCCATAGGCGACTGAATCAACAATCTTGTGTTTCTTTAAAAAGATGGGGAAAAAAAAACGAGTTTCGTGCGGTGTTTAAATACTTCTATGTAAAAGGCTTAACTCCGAAATAACTAAAGGCCGAGTTGGATGAAGTTTATGGCACTTCTGCTCCTTCGTTTGCAACAATTTACAATTGGACAAATTAAATTAAACGTGGCCGTACATCTACAAATGATGAACATTGTTCCGAATGGCCAGTAGAAGTGGCTTCCTCCGAAATTCTTGACAAAACCCAGGATATGGTTTTGAGTGATCGGCTAATTAAACTTCGCGAAATAGTAGAGGACACAGGCGTATCACAAAGTACAGTATTCTCAATTCTTCACTAAAAATTGGGTCTGTCAAAGGTCTGGCAAGATGGGAGCCGCGTTTTCTCTCAATGGAGGGTAAACGCAATCGTGTGATCGATTCGGAAGCTGGCTCGGCACTTTGCTTCAAAATTCTGACGAATTTCTGCGTCGATACATCCTTATGGACGAAATATGGATACACTACTACACTCCAGAGGTAATGAATGACCTCGGGTTTTTTGGATGCACGTGGCATCATCTACATTGATTACTTGCAGAAAGGAAGAACGATAAATAGACAGGAGTATTAGATTGTTATTTCAACGGCTGAACGGAGAAATCAAGAACAGAAGTCCCTCATCTGGCAAAGAAAACTATTCTCCTCCATCAAGGCAATGCAAGGAGGCACACCTGCACAGTATCGATGGCGAAAATTGTAGAGTTCAGTTTCGAATACAATATACATGATATTCACAGGATTTCGTCCACAGTAACTTTTGATCTCATTTCCAAACCTTAAAAAGTATCCTGGCGGAAAAGGATTCACGTTTAACGAAGAGATCATTTCCCAAATAAATGCCTATTTTGAGGACCTTCTTCAATCCTATGTTTTGGAAGCCTTAACACAGTTGGAGGAACGCTGGGAAACGTGCATCGCGGTAAAAGAATATTATGGTGAAAAATAACAATAATCTACCAAAAATAATTTGTTTTTCTGAGAAAGTATTAAACGCTCCTTATACCTCTAAGTGTTACTAGATTGTTGGAATAAAACTCTCTCATTTTTTACTTTCTCAATACGAACTATATACATAGTGTATAGAGAAGGTATTGCATTGTACCCAAAAATTCGATATCGGGATTTCACCGGAAATACATGTTTTGAGACCACCTGAATAAAAAAAAACATCTTTAGAAAAATATCCGTGTTTGTCTGTCTGTCTGTCTGTCTGTCTGTGTGTATGTGTGTGTATGTGTGTCTGTGGGCAGCAAAGCTCAAAAACGAAAAGACCGTTAAATACCAAACTTGGTAATTAAGTTCAGTATCTTCCCAGGATGCGACATGAAGATTTTCAGGAAAATCCCCCCATCCACAACTGCTCTTCACATGTAAAAATTTTCGTAAATTTTGATTTTGTAAAAAATGGCTCCAACGATTTTGATTAACATATCATATATTAAAGATATATATGACAAATAATATGTATATCTTGAATTTTCAGGGAATAACCTCTGAAGACTACTTTAGTCTGAATGAATTTTACGGAATTTTGTGTAAATGGTAAACCGTAAGAGATAGACAAAAGCTTACTCCATAAAAATGTAGAGCACATTAAAACACACAATTTATGTTGTACACATTTTTTTCGTGGGGTTGATCGTTTTTTTTAGGTTTTTTGTTTCAGCCTTAAAAAACTTTTCTCATACAGGAATATGTTAACTCCTGTCCATACAAACAAAGGAACTTCAGTCACATAGCAACCATCTTCTGCTATCACTTTAACCTATGTTACACCCTTATTTCGTTTTTACTTACAGGGAAGCAAGTAATAAGACTATTCCTGCTAATTTTTCTCACTTAGCATGAATTAAATAAAAGCAAAAACTTTTTAACAAAAGCTGCAGAGATATGGAGAAAGTCATGTGAATGGATTCATCAGATTCTTTTTTTATTTGATTATATGACCTTTGTAAAGCGAATATAATGTCAGTATTAGTACACGAATGTAATTTTGATGCAGATAGCAAAAATATTTTGAATGCATATCAAATATGAGTTTCACCATTGTTTACAAGAAGACAGAAATTGAAGTCACTTCTATCGCTGAAAAAAAAACCTGGCGTAGAAGACAGGAAAAATTTCATCTAAATAATTAAAATGTAAATAAAAGAAATTAGCTGTCAAAGTTGAAAATATATGAAATCTCAATGGATATGTCAAATTTTTAATATAACAAGTCTGATAAGTTGGCTTCTATTCAGATTTGATTGAAACTGGCTTTCATTTGTAGAGGACATTGAGGGAATTGGAAACAAAACAAAAAAATCTGATGTGTACCATTCACCTAACTTTCTCTACATATCTGCAACAAATTATTCTATTTACTTCATCTAATGGAGCAAAAATTAACAGAAATAGTCCTATTACATGCTTCCTTGTTAGTAGAAGCGAAATAAGGGGGTACCATAGGTTATAGTGATAGTCAAAAGCTGCGACTGAAGTTCCTTTGTTTGTATGCACACGAGTTCACAAAGTCCTGTATGAGAAAAGTATAAGTCTTTATAGCTGAAAGAAAAAACAACTCAGGGAATATCTCAAAAACAATCAACTCCACGAAAAAAATGTATATAACATAAATTGTGTGTTTTAAGGTTCTCTACATTTTTTGTGTGGTAAGTTTTTGTCCATCACTTACGGTTTAGCAGTTATGCAAAATTCCGTAAAATTGACCAAGAATAAAGTAGTCTTTAGAAGCTATTCCCAGAAAATTCAAAATATACATTTTATTTGTCATGTAAATATATTTAATATACGATATTTTAATCAAAATCCTTAAAGCCACTTTTTAGAAAATCAAAATGTTCGAAAAAAGTTCCATATAAAAGGTAGTTTGGGGTGGGAGGATTTTTCTCAAAATCTTCGTGTCCTATCCCTGGAAGATACTAAACTTAAATACCCAGTTTGGTATTTACCGACTTTTCGTTTTTGAGTTATCATGTTGACAGACACACGGACACACTGACACACACGGACCTTTTTCTGAAAATACTTTTTTTGGATACAGGGGACCCTAAAACATATATTTCCGGTGAAATCTCGGTATCGAATTTTTGGTGGTGTGCAATACCTTCAATATATGTACATAGTACGTATACAGGAAGTAAAAATTACAATCCATTTCTTGACCAAGAACAGACTTCTGTAGCCCACCTGGTTAGTATGCTGGTAGTGTGTCTGCTTCATATTCAACAGGTCGCAAGTTCGAATCTTGCTTAGGATGAGTTACTTGGCTTTTTCGGGGTTTTCCCTTATTCTGAGAAGGCAAATGTCCGATATAACCAATCAGGTTAAAGGACATTAAGCTACAAGAAAAAAAGAAGAAGAACTAGACTTGTGCGTTTTTGAATTACGTATTCTCACCCACATAATGGTATTCTTTTACGTTCTGTATACGTACATATATACATAGAGTATAGAGATGGTATGGGATTCTACCCAAAATTCAATACCGAGATTTCAGAGGAAACTTATATTTTGAAAAAAGTCAAAGATCAGTCAGCGTCTGTCTGTCTGTGTTTGTTGATAGCGTAGTTAAAGTCCGACTAATACCAAAATTGATATTTAAGTGTGGTATATTTCAGGAATGCGACACGAAAATTATCAAGAAAATCCCGCACACCAAACTATTGTCTACCTGTAAAAATATTGAAAACATTTCAGTTTCTCAAAAATGGCTCTAACGATTTTGATTAAATGTTTGTATATTAAATATACATTTACTTCAAACGAATATCTTGAATTTTCTGGGAAAAGCTTCCGAAGATCTCTTTATAAATTTTGCTGAAATTTTAAATTGGTAAACTGTAAGATGTGTTCCATTCACATGACTTTCTCTATATCTCTGTAACAAATTATTATTAATAAACTTATTCTTCCATTTACTTCATGCTAATCGAGAAAAACTTAGCAGAAATAGTATCATTAGTTGCTTCCTTGTAAGTAGAACCGAAATGAGTGAGTACCATAGGTTAAAGTGACAGTCAAAAACTGGTTGCTATGTGACTGAGGTTCCTTTGTTTATATGAATAAGATTTGACAAGTTCCTGTATGAGAAAGGTATAAGTTTTTCAAAGCTGAAACCGTAAACAAGCAATATCAGAAAAATGATAAACTCCACGAAAAAAATGTATACAACATAAATTGTGTGTTTTAATGTAATCTATATTTTTTGTGTAGTACGTTTTGGCTGTCGCTTACGACCTAGCAGTTATGCAAAATTCCGTAAAATTCATCCAGAATAAAGTAGTCCTCAGACGCTATTCCCAGAAAATTGGAGATATACATTTTATTTGTCCCATAAATACCTTAAATATAAGAGATTTTAGTCAAGATCTTTAGAGCCATTTTTTAGAAAATCAAAATATTCGAAAAATGTTCCATGTATAGCGTAGTTGGGCGTGAGGGAATTTTTTTGAAAATCTTCGTGTCACATCCTTGGAAAATACCAAACTTAAATACCAAGTTTATGTTTAACCGTATTTTTGTTTTTGAGCTATGCTGCCCATAGACACACACACACACACACGGGACATTTTTCTAAAAATGCTTTTTTTGGATTTAGGGGGTGTGAGAACGTGTATTTCCGGTGAAATCTCGGTATCAAATTTTTGGGCGTATTACAATACCTTTTCTACACACTGTGTATATAGTACGTGTAGAGAAAGTAAAAATGAACATCTCGTTAAAACATATCTACAAGTTTCTGGAAATATATTCTGAAGACCTCTTCAAGGATTTTGCTGAATGTTTCTTAACTGATGAACCTTACGGGATAGACAAAAACAAAACATGCAAATCTCGTTAAAACACATAATTTATGTCATATACACTTTGGTGAGTTGTCCATTTTCGAGATATTACTTATTCCATTTTTACTTTCTCTAGCTCCATATGTACAAAGTACATAGGGATAGAGAAGGTATTGTAATGCATCCAAAAATTCGACTCCGAGATTTCACCGGAAATATATGTTTTCTGGTCCCCTGAGTCCGAAAAAAGCATTTTTAAAAAAAGGTCCGTGTGTGTGAGTGTCTGTCTGTCTGTGTGTGTGTGTGTGTGCGTCTGAGGACAGCATAGCCCCAAGACCGTTAAATACCAAACTTGGTATATAGGTTTAGTATCTTCAAAGAATGCGACACGGAGATTTAAAAAAAAGAAAAAAAAAAAAACCCACAAACTACCCTTTACATGGAAAAAAGTTCGAAAGTTTTGATTTTCTTAAAAATGGCTCTAACAATTTTAATTAAAATCCCGTATATTAAACCTATTTATGTCCGAAATAAAACGTTTATCTCGAATAATTTGGGAATAGCCTCTGAAGACCTCTTTATTCTGGATGCATTTTGCTTAACTGCTAAACCGAAAGAGATAGAAAAAAAAACGTACTAGACAAAAAAATGTACCTCATACAAAACACACATTTTTGTCCTTTACATTTTTGTTGTCCTTTACATTTTGAAATCATTGATTTAATCTTCCCATTTTTATCAAAATATAATATAAATTTTGAGCCGTTTTCGACATATTCCTTGTTATTGGTTTCAATTTTGAAGTACTTAAACTTTTATCACACAGGAAGTGTCTGTTTTTCTTTTGTTCTACTCCTGGCCAAGCAAAGAAGTGATTTGCAATGACAATCGCATAACGATAGCTTTTAAAACATTTGACAATCACTTTAGCATAGTGCATTCCCTTATTCCCTTCTACTTATAAGGAACTAAGTAATAACATTCTGCTAACATTTATCTTGATTAGCATTGTGTACAAACAAGAATAATCTTTTGTAGGCGTTTTGTAAAGTAGGTAGAGAAAGTCATATGAGTGTAACGCATCAGATTTTTTTTTCTTTCATTTATATATAGCCCTCTATAACATATACAGTCATATCGGTGGCTTTTGTACTTCAAACAACTCGTTGTCTGTAGGTTTAAATTATTTTTATTTTCCTTAAACACACACATTCACATATATACTCCCAGACTCTGTGGGGGGGGGGGGAGTATGGAATAACTCTGGATAAAGCATAATTCCCCTCCCCAGCTGGGAATCAAACCAGAGACCTCCTAGGGAAAAATTTGCTCGCTGACCACTCGACCACGGAAGCAGTCTATTTCTCATTATTGGTTCAATTGTAAGCCAACTTTCGTTTCATCTCTCTCTTGTTTTGCTTTTGTAACGAGCAACTTTTATTAAGATCTGACTATCGCTTTACCCTGGTGTATCCCCTTCTTTTCCTTCTGCTTACAATGAAGAAATTAATAAGACAAACTCCTGCTAATGCTTTTCTTGATAAGCATGCTTTAGATAAATGAATAATATTTTGTAATAATAGGTAAGAAAGGCATGACAGTGGAACAAATCATATAATTTCTTTTCTCTCGCAAGATGCGGAGGAGCTCAAAGGCCTGTATTCTCTAAATATTTACTAAATGAGTAATCTAAACAAAAGGAGCAGGTAACAATGCCTCTGATTGTTTACCTCGTTTCTCCATTACTAGGATCGGCTGATAAGTTTCCAGAGCCTCACACAGATATGGTGCCACTAGACCAGTTAGACGCCAGCATCGTATAGTTTAAGTCTAGACTAGCTTGTATCCATAGTTATAGGTCAATAGCGTGTTTAGTTTCGAATGACAGCAGTTTAAACAATACAACTTTAGAGTTTTCACGAAAATGGAGGATTTGGAAAAACGAGCAGTGATTAAGTACTTCCATTTGAAAAGCTTAACGCCTAAAGAAATCAAGAAGGTAATGGACAGTACATTGAAAGACTCTGCCCCTTCATATTCAATGATTAAAAGGTGGGTTGTAGGGTTTAAAATGGGACGTACGAGCACTAGTGATGAGCCTCGCTCTGGATGCCCTGACAACTCCAGAGATCCTTGAAAAAATTCATCGTTTAGTACTGAAAGACCGCAGATTAAAGTTATTTGAGATAGTACAGACTGTAAACATACCAAAAGAACATGCATTTAATATTTTAAGTAAAGTTTTGGGCTTTCATAAGGTCTGTACAAGATGGGTGCTACGTTTGTTGACACCTGATAAAAAGTTGCAAAGAAAAACTGTTTCTGTTAAGAATGTGGAGCTCTACCGTAAAATCCCAGTGAATTTTTGAAACGGCTTATTACCATGGATGAAACTTTGATACATCACTATACTTCATAAAGAAAATCACAGTCAAAACAGTGGATTGCGCCAGGTGAACCAACTCCAAAAGAAGCCAAAGTCAATTTTGTCAGCTAACAAGGTTATGGCGATTGTTTTCTGGGATGTACAGGGAATTATTATTATTATTATTATTATTGATTATTTGGAAAGCAGTAAAAGTATCATTTATGACTTCTGCGCGAGCTTAATGCAACTTTTGAATGAAGAGGTGAAAAGAAAAGACCTTATTTGGCAAAAAAAACATCTTGTTTCATCACGACAATTCTCCGGCCCATCGTTCAGTCATTGCAATGGAGAAAATGTGTGAATTAAATTTCGAATTGCTTGAACATCCACCCTATTCGCCAGATCTAGCACCCAGTGACTACCACCTGTTCCCAAACCTCAAAGAAATTCTTGGAGAACGAAGATTTCACAGCAACGAGGAGGTCATTGATGCGGTAAACAGCTATTTTGAGGACCTTGATAAATCGCACTACAGAGATGGTTTAATTCAACTGGAACACCGATATGACAAATTTATTTGCCTTTCTGAATATTATGTTGAGAAATAAAGCAAAAAAAAAAAAAAAGGTTTTAAATGCTGTATTAATCGGTACTTATCAGCCCACACTCACGTTAAACTATGAAAATTTGTCTAATAACACAGTATGAATGTTTTAGTAATGGATATTTACTCAAAGTTAATCATTTCTTCCTAAAATAATATTTATGAAACTAAAGGCGGCATTCGTTTACTTATAAATGTAAACTCTACAACAATCTGCAGGCTGCAGGAGCTTAGCATCCTACCATTACATGTAAAAATGACCCGCATCACATTATCCCTATATACCAGGTACATTCATATAATACACTAATAAAACGTGTTCCATTCACAGTTTTGCACCAAACTGTTCTTACAAAAGGTTATTGTTATATCTAAATAATACTAATCGAGATAAACACTAGGAGAAACGGTATTATTATGTGCCTCCTTAGAAGTAGAAGGGAATGCACGAAGCCAAAACGATAGTACAATTTTAAAAGCTGATTGCTATGTCAAACAATTGAAATTGGGTTCCTAATGCATGGCCAGGAAAAAAACAAAGCAGATATGAAACGAAATAGAATTCGCGCTTGAGAATTTTAAAATTGAAAATAACAACTGGGAATAACTCGGAAATGGTTAACTACAAAAAAAAATGTATATGACATAAATTGGGTGTTTTATATATATGCTCTATATATTTTATGTTGTATGCTTTTGTGTATTTTTTACGTTTACCAGCTATACAAAAGTCTTCCAAAAGCAAAAGTCTTCTGAGGCTATTTCCATAAAATTCAAAACATACATTTCATTTGTATTAAAAATACCTTAAATCTAAGAAAATCTTATTCAAAATTGTTATAGCCATTTTTGGGAAAATCAAAATTTTCAACACGTTTTCAATTTTTATAGGCTAATAATTGGGTGTGTGGGGATTTGACATAAAATCTTTGTGTTGTATCCTTGGAAGACACTTTTATTTTTGAGTTATGCAGCTCAAAGGCAATACACACATACACACACGCGGACCTTTTTATAAAAATGCTGCTTTTGGATTCAGGACCTCTCAAAACATGTATTTATCCTCTATCTGTTATGTACATTGTACATACGCGATAAAGTAATAATCCAGACAGGCCACATAAGTCTATGCTTTTTATTGCAGCAGTGTTTTTACACACTAGTTGAATTTACAGAATAATTTACCACATCGTAGATATTAGTTGTACCAATATTTTCCATATCTTAGTATAAAAATATCTGTGTTTATGTTTTAATTTTAGATATCCTGTAGCTTCATAATTAGATAAAACAATTGCTGTATTATGTAAAGGGTTGTCACTAAACACATTGGGATATAAACAATTGTAAACAATTTATGTGCTGATGTCCAATAACATTGTAGGTTGCTTTTAAAGGATTACTAATAATTTAACTAATAACAATGATAATTGCATGGTATTGTAAGGTACTCTGATACCAGGTATTTAAATTAGCTGCTTAAACTCTTCCTTAAAATCTTCGAAGTAGTAAACTTTACTTCCAAGTAGATTTAACTTCGTGACAGATTCCCAGTGCATTTCCTCATTGCCACAAAAGAAGACTGGACATTAACTACTTCTTAAGTTAGTAAACGCCCTGAACATAAGATTTTGATGGTTTTCAGAAGAACATAAAGAATCGAATATTGGTTTAAATCAAAGCAATCCAAGAACAAAGGTAAATCAGATATATTTTAAAATAAATCATATATGAATTTATAATATTAAATCTTTGAATTTTAAAATTGTAATCTAGAATATGGAACACACACACATATACACACTTGATGTCGTAACTTTCAAACTCTTCTATCTAAAGCTTTATGTGTGTTTAAAAACCGCACCCACATGCTACGTTTTCCATTATTAAGGTGACCTGTGCCGCGCCGGCGTGTCTATCAAACCACGCCTACATCACGCGACTGGGACCTTTGCTACCAACCGGCATCTCTCTTGGAATGGCCTAGGCACGTGCCATCTGGTTATGTACGGCTGCCTAATCCATGGTGATTTTATTGCAGTTTTTGTATGTGCCGAATTTAGAGCTGAAAGTTATATTCACATATCACATATATATACATATATATATATATATATAGAACATATTATGAGAAGTTCAAAAATGTTAGTTTAATTCCGTGTAATGTTTATTTAGCTACATAGTTGAATAAATAATTGAATCAGAATAACACATTAAAATTGGAAATTACAGATTAAGAATGTTGCAAATAAAAGACGCTCTACTTCTTAAGTGCGCACATACCTGCAGCTGCTAAAATTAAATAATTTTAACACACGTAAGCATTTTATGAACATATGAGAGACATTCAACTGTTTAAGGTGAACAACCTCTGATAATTCCCAATTCAAAGCTTCTTAAACGATTACGTTTATTTTTACCACATATCTCTATGGTATGCGTAACTAATTTTGAAATTTTGAGACAAATTCATCAAGTAGTTTATGGGAAGAAATGTTTTTGTTTCTTTCAATTACTCTATTACTCTATTTACCTTCCGGGAATATCGCTTTAAAAATCATTGGTTATGTTTCAAATGAATTAAATATTACTGCAGGAAAAGAATGATAAATTATTTGTTCATCAAACTGACTGGTTGAAGTTTGCATTACAAGGAGCATTTTGAACACTTAACTGCATTGGAAAATTTAATTAGAGAAACACGTCTTTTAATATTTGGAATGTCATTTCTTAGCATTAAAACTGTAATTTAAAAGATCATCTGAAATAAGTTTAAATTGTAAAGACTAAAATTAGTTTCGGAATGTTAATCTACAAGGACCATGGTATATTAATGTTTTAAAATCCAAGAATGAACCTTTTCAAAAAATGTTGTCACTTTTCAGTATTCCCCCTAAGATTCAGGATCACTTCCACAGTTCTTTAAGTTTAGCCTATTTTAAATACTCGACTCTAATTAACTATTTACTTCTATCGAACTAGCATTACTAAATCCTATACGGTTGTTTTACTAGGTGTAAAATTCCAAATTAAGGAACTTCAGTTTTCAACACGTACGTTACTTTAAACTGACACCAGTTACAAATACAATACTAAATAAAAAACAGCCGCGTGTTTATGTAAACCACACCACTTATCAGCCGTGAATGTGAGCGTGTCGCGCTCTTTGAGGGGTAAAACAAGACCGCTCGGCCCAATTCACTACTAGCGGGTTTTAACTTGAAATAGCCCCTCTTTTAATGTACGAAGTTATATGTGCACAGTTAAATATGGGCAGTTTCCCCACCTCAAAGCATAATTAAGATCTGACCATATTATCATTTACTCTGCTCGGTTGATGTAAGCTGCATCACAGTCAGTAACACCTGCTCACTTCTCTCCCAGAATACATTCAGTCGACACTTGCATTGGTTCAACAAGCCAGGTAAGCCGCGCCACTTAGACCACTCGCCTCTCACCTAGATGGCCATCGTTCGATCCCAAGCGACCGCATGTTGGATAAAGCGGCGCAGGGGCGGGTTTTCTCCGGTTCCCCCGCCATCACATTCCACCAGTGTCATGGCCTGTGGTGCTACAAGTAGAAAAAGCGCGTGTTAAACAGTAAAAAAAAACTTTATAAACCCTGACAATTTTTTCACTTATGTCAGCTATTAACACTGAACTAAGTGATACTGCTAACATTTTATGGACAACCTTAATGTAACATTACTGCCTTTATTATCAAGATTTGTTGCAGAAATTATGTAATACATATTTATACATTTTGCTGCCAGGTCCTTATTTGAGCTATAATAAAATTAACCTGTATATCTTCTTACAGTCACGTTTTCAAACATTCTGTACAGTTTTATTTAACGCCTTTTGTAGTACTCTATTATATTGTTGCTTCTGTTTTAATGTAGTGCTATTTTCTATTGTAAAGGTTGCTATTTTTGCAACGTAATTTGGGTCTCATAATTACAAATTTCTTTGCTTTTGTAGTACATCTCCTGTACATCCTTGTATTTTCCCCACTTAACCAAACTTGTGTATTAAATTTCACGCACATTTTCCACCATTTTCCACCGCACTGTTGTGGAGTGGTAGTCCCTTTTCCTTTCTTCAGTAAATAGTACATTACAATGTTAGCATCGTTAAGTATGTCTGTCTCTCTCTTACACAAACTCCTTTACTAGTCGGTTTGTTGTCTTTGTTTCCCTTGCAGACACGCCCTCAGATATCCTTGACAGTTCACTAGGACCCCGAGCTTCGCCCGGAAACTCCAAACAAGGTTGACAACTGTCTGCAACACACGTGTCTTCTGCATGACACACTAGCTGCTATGCATGCTCACCTTTGACCCCTAAGCGCCAGGAAGAGAATGCTTGACATCTCTTAGGGTTGAGGAATGGTTTCTTGCTCGGGTTATGGTGCATGCTGAATAACTTTTCTCACTGTTTTGAAACTGCTCTGCATGTTTGCTGTTTATTAACTGTCTTGTCTCTTCTCACTGCATTTGCTGCCCGCTTTCTTTAACACAGACTGAAGAATGCTTGAATTTCTTTTGTGAAAAGTAACGTCTATGCTGGAGGATGTATTAAAAATGCGGCATGCTAAACCATCAAAAACTCTCAAATGGATCATCTTTATACAGTGGTGACATCAATGCTAAGAGGGCCGTTGTTTCTTTTTTCAACCTCCGATAGGCTATAAATAAAAGACAAGTTCAGAGAAAAAAACTATTTTATTACTAAAAGTTTTGTACACTTATGGTTACTTTTCAACATAATCACCGAAAAGATTGAGACATTTATCGTACCTGTGCACAAGATTTGCAATACCCGCTTCAAAAAATGTTGCCGTCAATGTTTATTGTGAAACTTTACGACGTTTGCGAAGAGCCATTCAAAACAAACGAAGAGGAATGCTGACTTCAGGAATTGTGTTGATCCATGACAACGCTCGTCCACACAACCCATCGGCTCCTTGAACAATTTCAATGGGACATTTTCGATCATTCGCCGTACTGTTCTGACCAGCGACTTTCACCTTTTCCCTGAACTGAAGACGTGGCTAGAAGGGTAGCAACGAAGATCTTCAAAACAACGTCAATGTTCATTTGAAATCATTGGCGGCAACATTTTTTGAAGCGGGTATTGCAAAGCTTGTGCACAGGTACGATAAATGTCTCAATCTTTTCGGTGATTATGTTGAAAAGTAAACATATGCGTACAAAACGTTTAATAATAAAACAGTTGTTTTCTATGAACCTATCTTTTATTTGTAGCTTATCGGATGTTGAAAAACATGGCCCTTGTACATTCACAATGAGATGCAAGCGCAGACATAACGTAGCATAAGCGCAGACGCAAGGCAACACCATTCACACTGCAATCGTAAGAAGTTAGCACGGGTTTTTCTAGATCTTAAGTTACATGTGAATATCTTCCAAGCGCTCCACTAATTTCGAATTGAATAGCATAACTTACAATACTATTCACCATTCACTCAATCTTTTGCAAATAAAAATACATACTAACAACTGACACTCGCGGCAGGGACGTCATACTAATTGCTCATTCAAAATTATTGAAAATAGTACAAGCATAGAGACTTCAGAAGGTGATAAAGCGACACATTTAATGAACTAAGAATTATCTCTCTGCGTCTTCGATTTATGAGAACTAATAAATCTATACATAGATAATAGTTACATGCATGAAATCAAAGAAGGATTCGCAAGGAGACTGTCATAACCTCTTGAGGGAAATTAGAGATGGTGTGGCACGGCCAAATAGAAGAACATGCATGTACAGCAGACCCTGTAAAATCTTGCAGTGTGATCGTTTGTTGTTGAATTCCTAGGCAATGTATAGAGAAAAGAAGCAGAATTCCTACTCTTTGTATGCAACGCAAAGATAAAGTTAGGAATTTGCAAACTCTTGCGTATTGCGTGTTTCTATGTGAATGCCTACATTAAATAATATGAGTCCAAACTCTTGCGCTTACGTTGCGTCTGCATTTTCATTTTATAGATACGCTTCAGTTGAATTAACTTTCAAATTACTATATGGCATTAAGTTCTTATTTAGGATTATTCTTATCTGATACATTATATTCAGCAAGTGCCAGAATAATTCATTATTGACTCTTTTAATACAAACTGGAACTTACTTGCCCCTTATTGGGCTAATTTGGCCCAACTTTTGAACATATATATATATATATATATATATATATATATATATTTTATTGTTTCATTTATATAGCCCCGTTTAATAGCTGAGGTCATATCAAGAGCTTCGGTCTATAGGTTCTTTTACATTGGGTTTCAATCATTTTATTTCCTCAAACAGGAACACATTCACTCTCATATACATACTTCCAGACTCTGTGGGAGATAGGGAATAATTCTGGTTAAAGAAAAATTTCCCGCCACAGCCGGGAATCGAGCCCGGGACCTCCGGTGAGAAGTCAGCTCGCTGCGCACTCAACCATGGAGACGGTCTGATCATATATTGTTTTGTAAATATATACAGATTACTTTTGGTCGTCTCCTCAGCGCAGTGGTAGCGCAAATGCTTACCAAGCGGGAGACCTGGGTTCGATACCCTGTACCGGCGTGGGGATTTTCCCCTGCTGGAAGAACTGGTCCTGGGTGCACTCAGCCTCGTGAGGGCCAATTGAGGAGAAGTAGTGGCTCCGGGTCATGAGGACTGCATTAACCGGCCGGGGGGGATTAAGGCGATGACCACGTTTCATCATTCAATACTGCACCCTATCATGACGTCTGTCATGGACCGTGATGGAGGACGCAGCGGCCGGGCGGTAGGCCAAGGTTCTTTGTCGTGCCATGGAGTTATTTATTACTATTTGACTTTATTTTATACTATATATAATGTAAATATTGGAATTAGTGCTGCATTTTATAATAAAAGAGCTCGAAATATGTAGAAATCTATTAATTTGTGTATTATGACACTTCAATACTTGTGCTCTTAAATAAACAAGATCCGCAATTATAAGAGTGTAATAATTTATTATATTTCATATTGTTGCAATATAAACTAAACAAGTATATTTTTATTGTATTTTGTATCCAATATGATATATGAATATCTGTTACTCTCATAATTAGCGGCTCAAAATTAGGAAATCTCGTTTAAGATCGTGTTGAAACGTCGTAATCTTAAAATTACTATACTCCCTAAACTTTGAGCTCCTTTATTTAATGTGATATCACTAATTCCAATTTTTACATTAGATATGATATAAATAAGATATATACATTGCATTCATTTTTTTCACACAAGTCGTGTGTACGACAGGAGTTGGATAAGTAGAGTCCGACTGAAAAATTCAGTGCCATAGCCGGGATTTGAACCACGGATCTCCCGATCTATAGCCGGTATAGCATTGAATTTTCCAACTGACTCGCATATTTCCCGGTAAACCAAAAGGTATCTCAAATTATTTTGAGATGACAACCCCAATGGCGACTTACAATGTTGTAAGTACTTTAAGTCCCAGGATTCATAGTATAGCCAACTGTTATGGTCAATTGGTATTGGATTAATTGTTTTTTCACACAAGCCGTGTGTGATACAGGAGCTGGATGTTGCCATTTTAGCTCAGTGGTAGAGCATCTGGCTAGAGACTAGGATATTCGCAGTTCAAATCGGCTATGGCATTGAATTTTTCAGTCTGACTCAACCTATCTAACTCCTGTCCTACTCACGGATTGTGAATTAAATCGATAAGAAAAGGAAATATTTCTATACATAGGTCAGGGTACCTATTCAAGTGATTTTGTGCTAGTGCATATTCAATTAAGCAGTAATTTAAAGTGTACGTTTAAAACAAGTATAATGGTCAATACCTGTGTGGTGTTTGGTTGTAGTTTCTCGAATAGCAGAAGCAAATATCTCTTGCGTTTACACATGCACGCTCATGTCAAAGCATGGACTGTCAAATACTCCCTTTCAGTGTCGTATGGATTTGAAGGCATTCATGAACGTTAGATTTCTTCATCCTGTATTTCTGCTGCATAAATAATTTAACGTGCTCTCAAAGATAAAAATCCAAAGGATTGATGTCCAGGAAAAGTGCAGACCAGCTAATTAGACCTCCTCTATCTATCCATGAGCCAATGCATCAGGAACAATGAGACTAAAATGTGCTGGAACGCCATCATGCATAAATTATATGTTTCTTATTTGCCGGAGCACATCTTCTAGTAAGTCTGGGAGAGTGTTCTGAATGAACCGTCTGTACTCAGGACCTGCAAGGCATGCAATTGACAAATGACAAAAGTAAACAAGTAGCGATGTATGTAAAACTTGCTATTCTAGTGTAATTTTAATTCCCAGACCTGTGTTAAATGTGTAAATAACTTATTGTAATAACTTACTTTGCTAATGTAATTTTAATGTGTAAATAATTCCACTGTAATATAATGAATTCAATTGTTATAGCTATTGTATGGTCGCGATATGACCTAGGAGTTAAACCGACCTAAAATAAATAAATTAAAAAAAATATTTTATTACTAAAAGTTTTGTACACTTATGGTTACTTTTCAACATAATCACCGAAAAGATTGAGACATTTATCGTACCTGTGCACTAGCTTTACAATACTCCCTTCAAAAAAGATTCCGCCAATGATTTCAAATGAGCATTGACGTTGTTTTGAAGATCTTCGTTGGTTTGAAAGTGCTGCCATCTTTAGTTCAGGGAAAAGGTGAAAGACGCTGGGCTCCAGGTCAGGACTGTACGGCGGTTGATCGAAAATGTCCCATTGAAATTGTTCAAGGAGCCGATGGGTTGTGCCAGCAGTGTGTGGATGAGCGTTATCATGGATAACACAATTCCTGAAGTCAGCATTCCTCTTCGTTTGTTTTGAATGACTCTCCACAAACGTCGTAAAGTTTCGCAATAAACAGCTGCATTTATAGTGGTTCCGGGCGGCAACATGTTTTCTATATATTCTATAGTGTTTACTTTGTACAACAGAAACGTAAAAATAACCAAGCAGTTCAAATTATTTACTTAGCAAACAATGTGTCTTAAAATTTCAATTGGAATTATTTAATAAAAATGATATAGTCCACGAATAATCCTCCAGAAACACGCATTTTAGGTTGACAACTATAAGACATCAACAATAGTAGGCCACGCCGTGGCCGAGTGGTTAGATAGTCTCTCACCTAAACAGCCCGGGTGACCGCATGTGGGATTTTTTCTTTTTTTCTTTTTAGTCTAGCATCCTCCAACCTGCTTAGTCATATCGGCCGATGAAAGAAATTGGTGAAATGATGCTCAAATTATCTCACAGTCCATGGAGCTTAAAGTTACTCAACAACGTTTAAACTTTACCCAGGCAACTCACTCTAAGAGAGATTCGAACTCACGACCTTTTGAATGTGATGCAGACCACACTACTCAGGCGGGCTAGTGTGGGATTTGTGGTGGACAAATCGGCGCAGAGGTAGGTTTTCTCCGGATTCTCCTCTTAAACCTCTTCAACAAAAAAAAGAAATATTTATTAAAAATAATTACCCTAAATAACAACAAATTCTGAATTAAATATGAACTTCTATTCAATATTGAATTTTATTAATTTAACTATTTTGGCTGAAGTAAGTGTAACAGATTTAGAATCTGTAAACAATAAAGTAAAAAATGCTACCCTAACTATAACGAAAATAATTAAAACGAAACCTACCAACATTAATATTAATAATTCTTTCCCGCCATCATATTCCACCCGCTCCATCTTCCTTTCACGTATCATCGCCTGCGGTGTCATCGCAGAAAAAGCGGGCGTTAATCACTGTGAAAAAATAGATTTAGTTCATTATTTTCTGTAACTGCTAAGTGGAGCACAGGGCATTGTTACGATGTTTCCACTTTCGGTTAGAATGTCTAGTTCGTTAGTTCGCCGCTATGCGCCATGGTATCAAGGGATCAGTGCGTAGCACATAGATGGCGTTGTAGGACGAAATCGCGACTGCGGATGCGAAATGGCAGCATTTTCTTTCAAAATATAGGATTATTTTACCTGTAAATAAACATTATAACCGACCTAGGCTTTAATTTACCTCAGAAGGAAGCTATACTAAGAAATTTTGCGGCTACACCACAGGGCTACAACAATGGATTTAAGGAACATTAATTTAATTATACAGCAATTTGAAACAATTTGCATGAAAATAATCTTATTTAATATTTTAAATGTCATGTTTATTGTTACTGGAAATTAAAAAATATAAATATCAACTCCATACCATGTTCAAAATTATTTTGAGCCTTAAGAATGCATTATTGATGTGTTTTTGTATTTCACAAATGTTATACTTTGTGGCATTTGCTGTACAAATTAAAATAAATAAATTCTTCGATTATTTAATTTTATATTCTTTGTACATATTACATTTAATGTTCAAATATGTGTTCTTGTTAAAACCTCTCATGCATCAATGTTTATTTGTATTGATAAGTAAAAGGAAAATCTCAGAAGTAACAACAGTTTGCGCATTTCCACTGCACAGGTTATCACTATCTGAATTTTATCAAGGCCGCTTGGATATCGAAGCTCTATGCTAAATAAGTGCTAGTGGAAACAATCTTCAGTGTGTATTCTGTGATTGTTCAAAATGAGTGTGGTATTAAGTCCGACCGACTATGTAATGAAAGGTATTAAAGCACTGTGAAGCAAGCTTTAATTATAAATCTATGGTAGCTCAGGTCGTGAGTATTATAAGTAAACTATTTGTTGCACGCAAACATCGAGTCACTAGCCCATTTCAATTAAGTTAGTGTAAGTCGCAGATAGTAATTTATTTATTTCTTTGTTACATCTGCTGCAGAAGTGACTTACTGGCAGCAAACTGCAAGCATAGAAAAGTGATTTTATTTGCTCACTAACCTTCTACAAATAACCAGCACACCTTTATGACACTGAATAGAAGTACTTAGGAAGCTTTCATAAACTTATAACTTCCCTCTCTTCAGTGATGCCTGGAAATTGCTTCTGAATTTCACAGTTCGTTAAAAAAAGTCTGATGTGTTTCATTCATATACCTCTATCTACATTTCTGTTGCAAATTATTGTTAATAAACTTATACTTCCATATACGTCATGCTAATCGACAAAAATTAGCAGAAATAGTCTTATTACTTGGATAGGTAAAGTCAGACTGAAAAATTCAATGCCGTAGCCGACATTTGAACCACGGATCTCCTGATCTCTAGCCGGTTGCTCTGCTACTGAGCTACCATGGCAACACACCGGCATAGCATTGAATTTCTGAACTGACTCGTATGTTTCCCGGTAAACCACAAGGTGATCTCAAATTATTTTGAGATGACAATCCCAATGGTGACTTACAATATTGTAAGTACTTTAGACCCAGGATTCATAGTATAGCCAACTATTATGGTCAATTGCTATTGCATAAATTGTTTTCACACAAACCGTGTGTAGGACAGTAGTTGGATAGGTAGAATCAGACTTATGGCTTCCTTATAAGTAGAAGCGAAATAAGGGAGTACCATAGGTTAAAGTGGCAGTCAAAAGTTGGTTGCTATGAGACTGAAGTTCTTTTGTTTGTATGGACAGAAGTTGATACATTCTCGTATGAGAAAAGTATAAGTATTTTAAAACTGACATCAATAACAAGGAATATCTCAAAAACGGTAAACTCCACGAAAAAATGTATAGCATATAAAGGTTGTATTTTAACGAGCCCTATATTTTATGTTAATCAACCTTTTGTCTACCTCTTACGGTTTCCAGTTATGTAAAGTTCCGTAAAATCCATCCAGAATAATGCAGTCTCCAGAGACTGTTCCCAGAAAATTCAAGATATACATTTTATTTGTGATGTAAATATGTATCATATACGGTGTTTTAATCAAAATCCTCAGAATCATTTGGAGTAAATCAAATTTTCAAAAGTGGTTTATGTAACAGACACTTGGGGGAGGGGCACTTTCTTGAAAATCTTCCTATGGTATCCTAGGAAGATGCGAAACTTAAATATCAAGTTTGGTATTTAACGCACTTTTCGTTTTTGAGCTATGCTGCTCAAATACACAGACAGACATACATACGAACATTTAAAAAAAAAATTGGATTCATGGTGTCGCAAAACTTATATTTCCGATGAAATCTCCGTTTCAAATTTTTCGGCGCAATACAATACCTATGTACGTAGAAAGAGTAAAAAGTGATAAACTTTCATAACAATGCTTTGTGAAGCTACTACAGTAAACTGTTGTGAGTTGAGAAACTGATGTGAATGCATTGGTAACATTTTCTGAAACTATAATATCGGTTTATAGTTGCCTAAAGTAGTTAGTGAATTTCGTTTGATTGTTTACTCAAAATTGGATTTGAGCCATTTCACGCGGAACTCTCTGGAATTATTACAAAGTTCATTCTAGAAGCAAAGTGTTGGAACAACTTGAGGAGGAAGTTGTAATTCCCGCAGAGCGATTGTAGTTCAAATATGAATAGAAATCGAGAGTAAGCTGGCACATGGTGCCCGATCTCACATACCACAGCACGTATTAAAGGGGCTGGTTTCTTCGCATTTGTGCAATACGTGACTGCAGCTGAAACATTTACATATGCCTCCATTTCAGCGCCAGAAAATCACAACTTCTGATGTGTAACTGTTCAACAACTTTCTCTCCCTGCTTCTAGAAATCATTCCCACACACTCACACCGTTATTATTAGCGTATTTCACGCAAAAATTCCATACCGATATTTTACTGGAAATACACCTTTTAAACTTCCCCGAATAAAATCATCTGGTGTTTTCCATTCACATAACCTTCTGTATCTAGTCTGCAACAACATGTTCTTAATAACGTCACGTGTTAGAATCCCAGTGGCTCAGAAAAATGTGCATGTAGTAAAGGATGGGGAGGACCCAAGTAAAATAACCGGTGGAATGCACGCCTGGATGCTGAAGGGAGTACCATAGGTTAAACTTGGTATTTACGTTTGGTATCTTCCGAGGTTGCGACACGAAGATTTTCAAGAAAATCCCTCCACCCCCAACTACCCTTAACATGGAACTTTTTTTTCTCGAAAATTTGTATTTTCTTAAAAATGGCTCAAACAATTTTGATTAAAATACCATATATTAAAGATATTTACCTAACCATTAAAACGTATATCTTGAATTTTCTGGACATAGCCTCTGAACACTACTTTATTCTGGATAAATTTTACGGAATTTTACACATCTGCTAAACCACACAGAAATGTAGAGGACATTAAAACACACAATCTATGTTATATACATTCTTTTGTGGAGTTGATCGTTTTTAAGATATTCCTTGTTTTTCTGATGTGTAACCGTTCGACAACTTTCTCTCCTCACTTCTTAAATGAGTCCCATGCACTCACACTATTATGCTGATTATTATTGTTATTACTGTTATTATTATTGCTACTACTATTGTTGATATTATTAATACTATTCTTGTTGCTGTTGTTATTATTAATATTATTATGTTATTATTGTTGTTATTATTATTATTAATATTCGGGTATTCCACCCAAAAATTCAGTATCGAGATTTCGCTGGAAATACAAGTTTTGAATTTCCCCGAATAAAATCATCTGGTGTTTTCCATTCAGATAACCTTCTGTATCTAGTGTGCAAAAATATACTATTTGCAAATGTGAACCCTTAATTGATGAATTATTTTGCTACATATATCGCTCTTCCTCTAATCCCCAAACCGGTATTTATTTCACCAACACCACAACTGAAGCGACTTGAATAGCAGTGGTCGTTGGTGCGATATAAAGTGAACTGACCAGGCATTCAAAGCCGAACGTACCGAGTTCTAGTCTTAGCAACTGCAGTAAAATATTCCGGATGGGGAGGACCTAAGTAAAATAAGCGGTGTGATGGCTCACAAACTATTTTGAAACCTATGCCGTTCTTCTTCTAATTAGCAAACCGGTTTGTATATCCCTTTCACAGTCACCACAACTGAAGCGACTTGAATAGCCGTGATTGACTTCAACTCCCAGTGAATAAAGTCAACTGTGGTAACGGTTGGGGAGGGCCCAAGTAAAATAACCGGTGTCATGGCATAATTGGATAATGACAGGTTACTTGACTGCAGTTGCATGGCTTTTGCCGTTTTTTATTTAAAAAAAATCTGATTCGTTCCATCCACATCAATTTCTCTACATGTCTGCAAGAAATTAATATTAAAAAGCTTAGGCTTCTATTTACTCTGCTAATTGAGAAAACATTAACAGAAATAGTCTTATTACCTGCTTCCTTGTAAGTAGAAGCAAATAAGGGAGTACTATAGGTTAAAGTGATAGTCAAAAGCTGGTTGCTATATGAATGAAGTTCCTTTATTTATATGGACAGGAGTTGACTAATTCCCGTATGAGAAAAGTATAAGTTTTCAAAGATAAAACTAAAAACAAGGAATATCTTAAAAACGATCAACTCCACAAAAACTGTATATAACATAGATTGTGTGTTTTAATGTCCTCTACATTTTCTGTGTGGTAAGTTTTTGTCCATCTCTTACGGTTTAGCAGTTATACAAAAATCCGTAAAATTGATCCAGAATAAAGTAGTTTTCAGTGGCTAGCCACAGAAAATTCAAGATATACATTTTATTTGTCAAGTAAATATCTTAAATATACGAGATTTTAATCAAAATCGTTGGTACCATTTTTAAGAACATCTAAATTTTCGAAAAAAGTTCCATGTAAAGGGTAGTTGGGGTGGGAGTATTTTTTTGAAAATCTTGTGTCACATCCTTGAAAGATACCAAACTTAAATACCAAATATGGTTTTTAACGAAATTTTCGTTTTTGAGCTATACTGCCAAAAGACACACACACATATACACAAACAGACACACACACGGACATTTTTCTAAAAATGCTTTTTTTTTGGATTCAGGGGGTCTCAAAACATATTTTCCTGTGAAATCTCGGTATGGAATTTTTGAGTGCAATACAATACCTTCTCTGTGTACATAGTACACATAGAGAAAGAAAAAAAAATATAGTTTTATTACAAAATATTAAAATGTTTTCAACACAAAACAGCTATAACTAGCCTTATGTTACTGCTGAAGGTTAGTGTAATACGAAATTAGCAAAAAGGTAATTGAAAATAACAAAATCTGTGTTTTCTGCGTATGTGCATCAAACACTATGCAATTAAAAGTTAATTGGTTGACCTAATAGTTGGTTAAACGACGAAGCCCGTACTTTAAGTATTTAAGACATTGTAAGTCACTATTGAGGTATGTCATCACAAAACAGATCACCTTGTGATTTACCGGGAAGTATACGAGTCAGATGAAGAATTTAATGCTCTGCCGGCACGTTGCCATGGCAAATGAGTGGTTAGAGCAACCGGCTAGAGACCGGGATATCCAACATTTCACAGGAAAATTTACGTTAAGTATAAATATAATATATTATGTAACATAAATACTGTGCTTTAACGTGCACTACATTTTTGGTGTGCCAAGTTTTTGTCCATCTCTTACGATTTTGCATTTTTGCAAAATTCCGTAAAATTCATCCAGAATAAAGTAGTCTTCAAATCCTATTCACAAAAATTTCAAGATAATTATACATTTTATTTCTCACGTAAATATCTTTAATATACGATATTTTAGAGCCATTTTTGAGAAAATCAAAATTCTTGAATACTTTTCCATGTAAAGTGTAGCTTGGGGTGTGGGATTTTTCTCAAACGGTCCTGTCGTATCCTTGGGAAATACTAAACTCAAATACCATATTTGGTATTTTACCGAATTTTTGTTTTTGAGTTATCGTGTTCACAGACATACGGATACACACAGACCTTTTACTAAAAATGCTTTTTTGGGATACAGGGAACACTAAGACGTATAATTCCGGTGAAAACTGAGTATAGAATTTTTGCGTGGAGTGCAATACCTTCTCTATCTACGTACCAAGTAATGTAGGTATTGTAATATGGCATCTTAAATATAAACAATACACACACAACAAAGTGAACCGTATTGTTTGTATTATTGTGGTCTGTTATGGCAAATGAAGAGTATTTAAGATTAATAATGTGCATAGCACTAATTAGTGAAAAAAATCTGTGTTCCATTCACATAGCTGTCCCTAAATCTCTGCAACAAATTATTGTTAAAAAAAGCTATTGCTTTTATTTACTTAATGCTAATCGAAAAAATTAGCACAAATAGTCTTATTACTTGCTTCCTCGTAAGTAGAAGGGAAATAAGGGAGTAACATAGGTTAAAGTGTAGTTAAAAGCTGGTTGCTATGTGACTTTAGTTCCTTTGTTTGTATGGACATGAGTTGACAAATTCCTGTATGAGAAAAGCATAAGTTTTTCAAAGCTGAAACCAAAAACAAGGAATATCTAAAAAACGATCAAGTCCACGAAAATAATGTATATAACACAAATTGTGTATTTTAATGTGCTCTACATTTTTGTGTGGTAAGTTTTTGTCTATCTCTTACGCTTTAAACAAAATTCCATAAAATTCATCCAAAATAAAGTAATCTTTAGAGGCTATTCCAAGAAAATTCAAGATATACACTTATTTGTCAAGTAAGTATCTTAAATATACGAGATTTTAATCAAAATCTTTAGAGGCATTTTTCAGATAGTCAAAATTTTCGATAATGTAGTTGCGGGTGGGGGATTTTGCTTGAAAATCCTCGTGTCGCATCCTTGCAAGATATCAAACTTAATTACCAAGTTTGGTATTTAATGGTCTATTTGTTTTTGAGCTATGCTGTCCACAGACACACACACACACACATACGAACACACACGAACCTTTTTCTAGAAATGCTTTTTTGGATTCAGGGAGACCCAAAACATGTATTTCCGGTGAAATCTCGCTGTCGAATTTTTGGGTGCATTACAATACCTTCTCTATACACTATGTACGTGTAGAAAAAGTAATATAACATTTGAAATATACAAATCACTAACAACTGCTAGGTCTTCTTACACATCACTCATCCCCTCTTCCATATTACCAGAATTCTCATATTCCAGTTGTCTCGCCTTAAGTATAAATGTATCTATTCCTCCACATATTCATTAGATCGCTCATGTATCACCCAGGCGACCGCATGTAGGACTTGTGGTGGACTTAGCGACGCAGAGGCAGTTTCCCCCGGCATCGCATTCCACCGGTGCTTCATCTCATTTATTATCACTGTCATAGACTGCGGTGCCTATGTAGTAAACTCGGGCGTTAAATACTGTAATAAAAGCTCCATGTCTTCCATGTCTGCCAGTAGCGCCCATCATGCCATTACTCTCCATTCTAAGCAATAAATGCGGCAAGTTGTTTTCCCTCCATTCCTCCGCTTCGTAGATCAAAATATTAATTCGCCCTCAGTGGTGTAGTAGTTATCATGCTGACCTCATATTTCCAAGGTCGTGGGTTCAAATCTTGCGGGGAACATGGATTTTTTCTGCCGTAAAAATACTTAACATTGCTTACTTCGGAAGGGAAATAAAACCGTTGGTCCCGTGTCTTAGATTTACGGCAGTAAAAGAAGCTCAAGCTTGATAAAAAGATCTCCGAGCAAAATTAAGTGGTCTTTCACGACCAGTGCAGAATGAGGTGCTGAGAAGGACATCCATAATAAAACTCCATAAAAATATTTCAAGCACAGTGGTTACTGGCAATGGTAGAGAAGCTGGTATAATTCCAAGGCATTTGCTTGCATTAGCTGTATTCGACAAATATTATATCAACTTATTTTACATAGAAGTAGAGTGAAACAGTAAAATATGGAAAGGGAAACCCAAATCCCGGGTTCAAATCCTGGTCATACAATTGTAATTATCAGTCTGATAATCCAATGTTCTTATTAAGGTTCATCATCGTTAGCAGAAGGTACTGAATGAGTTGTCCAAAATAAAACATATCAGCGAAGTCATTAACAAAGAAAACACACTAAATGTTTATGAAAAGGGCCTTGTGTTCAAAAACATACATTAATTACGTCACATAGCGACACGAGTCAGTGCTTTACTTGCAGTGGAATTACTTACTGCGCCTTTCCCTCTGCTGCCTCAATTTAAACATGCCTGTTTTACATAAAAACTTTGTAGATATTATAATTAAAGTTTCATATATTTAACACGTTTACTTAGGAAACAAGCATATAATTATATTGAGTTTTCAGAGAATGCCCTGTGAACTGTTCTCTATGATTAATCTGTAAACTGTAAAAGAGAGACAAGACCTTACTTAAGTAAGCAGGGATATCTCATGAAAGCTCTCAATTTTTTTAAATAAATTGTTGTATTATTAGACATTTCCCAGAAATTATGTATCATTTCTTTCACTTAAAACTCCAATCTAGCGAGTGTGTATTTTCTTCTTGTTATCATGGAAAGAGAATAGAAACATCTTTGGTCGAGAGTATTTTATTGGTACGGTTTAAATATTCTAAAGTTTCATTAAAATAGCACATTGTTAGGATAAATGCTAATATGACAAGAGTTATAGACTGAAATTATAGGACACCACCTGTCGCAGGAAATTGCTTGAGTTTTACTGTCATGTTATGCAATTTAAGATTTATCTATACTGTAGTATGAGTAGGTTTCACTCCTACACTGCGTATACTAGGGAATAGTAGCTTCAAGGATAGAGTTGTTCAAGCATGCGAGAGGGAAGCAGGAGAGTGTACTTTTGGTTTTTACGATCAAGATCCACAAATAAATATGCAAGGACACGAGTGAATACAAGGCTTTTACGGTTAAGACATTAATGAATGGTTAGGGAATGTGGAAACCCAAGGGCTAGAGAAATTCCATGTTACTCATCCGGTACATTATGAATCTTGTAGTTTAATTTTTAAAATAAAAACAATTCCGTCGGACTGTACCTCAGCAGCTCAAATGAACAAGGCTCTTCTAACCTAGTTACTGAAGCTTTTATAACAAAACCCATGTTTATGCCAGCATTACTTTAGGAGGGCATAGCTATGTCAGCATTTTGACATATTGCAACTAATATCGATTGCTGAAACTGGTACAATATTACCTCTCACTAAATAATATGCAATTTACTAAAAATCAGCATATCAGATAGCCTACAATATAATACTATATTCAATCATTAATTTGTTTACAAACTCTTAAATAATTATTATACTCAAATAATTATTCTAGGTGTAGCTTGCAGCATGATATTCAGAGCACTGATGAATTCGTAGTTATCTAAACCATCTTAGAACAGGATATGTGGATAATAATTATAAAATATTAGACGTGACCACAATGTAATGTTGTTCTGCATGCTGCACGAATCATTGCACAAAAGTTAGTTATTGTATAGTTTCTATTGCAGTTGCGAGTATGGAAAAAAGTAGTTGAAGAATTATGCATGGTTTAACCTGTTTCAAAGTAGCTGCTCTGTAAACTAAGCAACAAAGGAGGGTGGAGGTTTTGTCTATCTTAGTGCAATCAGAGGCCGAAATGGTCTCGGATCAGAATATAAACTTCCGTATTAAGGGGACACTGAAGTGCGTGCGAGATCTGGTAGGCTCATGGTGAGCCTAGGTGTAGTTGCTGTGTACCTACCCTGGTAAGGGTTTAACCACAGGAACGAGGTCAAGGTTAAGGTTTTGTATTTTGAGGTTTTGGGTGATGATGTTAAGAAGGTAGCGCTCCGCTCCGCTGCTGTTTAATTTGTGAAAAATTGTTTTTGTTGGAAAATTTTGATTGAACAATCCCAATGGGAGAGGAGGGGAGTACTTAGTGCAGCTATTTTGCATTTGGGTGGTTTGAAGCCGTTTTTATCGGGGGTGCCCGCAAGCCATGCGGAGAACCCGATATCGCCTGTGTCGCCGTTCAGTGGATAAGTACTCCCCCAGCGATCTGACAAGTGCGTTCTCATGTTCGCCCAATCTGGCGTAGAATTTTTGAGCCCGGCGCCTAATGACATTTTTCACATATGGCAGGGCCAAAGCTTCATGTAGTAGCCTCAAGGGGAAACGTCGACATACAGAATATATGGACCGGAGTCCTCTATTCTGTATAGAAGCCAGAAGTCTGCTGCCATGCCCCATATTTCCCAGGCGTAGGGCATCAGAGGGACTATGAGCGTCTTAAAATTATGTAGCTTTAAGTGAACCGGTATTTGGGAAGCCAGAACAGGTTAAAGGGAGGCCGCTCTGTCCAACGTTCCCCGCACGTGTTCACGAAAAGTTGGGCCCTTACACCGAAGTGATAGAGGTAATGTTCTAAAGCCGTGCTCGGCAGATTGCTGTTCTGTGACGTCATTCCGCAGAGCAGTGCAGATCTGCTTCCGAGAATACTGAGAGTGAACTTGGGAACAAACACTCCACTGAACGGTGGCGGCCCTTGTATAATTTGACAAGGGAGTTTAAAAGTATTTTCTTTTTTCTGTTCGCGCAACTCGATTTTTTAACTGATAAACTATTAACACTGATTTTACAATTACAGATTTATAAAACAAAAAAACAGATCAGTTAAAATGGCGTGATTCCTTGCCATCACACATATGCAATTTAATTACTAAAAAATAACCTATTTACTAAAGTGCAAAAAAGTCACTGGCCTTGCAGTGACTTTGTTGCACACAACCCAATACAATGGATGAAACATAAACTCCAGCCAATACTTGCTCTGTTTCTGATACTTTCACCAGAAATGCGCACCTTTGTAGCCCAGCAAACCTTACCTTACTTTGTACCTTACAAATATATACCACAAATGTGCTTCTTACATTGTATAGTACAATATTAATAATAAAATAATCACATAGTAATAATTAACATCTCAAATGGATCAACATAAAATACCAGAGACTTTATATATATTCAAAACATGAAACGAAGATTAGAGTTGACTAGCTTACACTTTGCCTTTTCCGAAACTTGATGTTGCAACTTTCAAACTATTCTATTGAAAGTGTTATGTGTGTTTAAAAATCGCACTCATTTGGGATTAGGCAGCGAAGGAACAACGGCTGTCATACGTCACACCCACATACTACGTTTTCCATTACTAAGGTGATCTGTCTCGCACAGGTGTGTCCATCAAACCACGGCTACACCACGCGACTGGGAACCTTCGCTACCAACCGGCATCTCTATTGGAGTGGGCCAGGCACGTGCCATTTGGTTATGTACGACTGCCTAATCCATGTTGATTTTATGGCAGTTTTTGTATGTGCCGAATTTAGAGCTGAAAATTATATTCACGTATCACGTACGGTATAACCAAAAAGGTGCACATGTTCGTTTGGTATCGTTTTGAAACACCATATATAGGCTGGAGAAAAGCCTTCCCTACAAACTTTACTATTGTAAACACATTAGATGCTAAGAAACTGGTTAGAAGTATCGACTGTGGGGTAGAATGATCTTGGAGTATCTGTTGTGTAACATTTAACCATCAGAGACTCTATAAGCAAAGGTAGCCAGATGGATAACGTATCACAGTAATGTGACGTAATACCGTTTCGGAGTTTTATAGCTGCGACAGAAGAGCATATTATTTATTTATTACAACCATGCTGGGGTAGTAAATTAAAACATGCACTCTCCTTTTTCGTCTGTTCTAGACTTCTTACCAAACCTCAGAACCAGGAGTAACAAAAATGTTGTATAATGAAGCTATCCTTATGTTAGGAGCAAGCTGAAAACTTTAATAAAGCTTAAAAATTTCCTAAAAACAGTTTTTTTATATTGTTCCTGTTCGAGGAATATATTTACGGTTTTATTTTAACCAGCCCTGTAAAAGACCTTTTACATGCAGTTTTCCATTAACTACACTTTTAATCACGTCATTAATGTTTTAGTAGTTTTCTATTTTTACCTTTTCAAAACTCTGTTCCATTTTATAATCTTCCTCACATATTTCTGTGTATTTAAAGTGAATATTTTATATTATTTTTCCATGATTGCTTTTACGTGCAGGTTATTTCCCATTTCATCTTTAAAAATTAATTGTATTTACGAGTAGCTGACTTTGAAACATGATTTTTAATTATACCGCTTAATGTAGCCTTTATATGAATATGTATATTAGGAAACATATTCCTTTTAAACATTTATTTTTTCCGAGTTGAAGTAAAATATTCTAAAAAAATCTGATGTGTTCCATTCACATGACTTTCTCTACATCTCGGCAACAAAGTATTCTATTTATTTCATTTAATCGAGAAAAAGGTAGCAGAAATAGTTTTATTACTTGCTTCGTTGTTGATAGAAGCGAAATAAGGGAGTACCATAGGTTAAAATGGTAGTCAAAAGCTGGTTGCTGTGTAACTGAAGTTTCTTTGTTTGTGTGCACACGAGTTCATTAGAAAAGTATGTTTTTTTTATAGCTGAAATAAAAGCAAGGAATATCTAAGAAACAATCAACTCCACGAAAAAAATGTATATAGCACATATAGTGTGTTTTAAGGTGCTCTACATTTCTTGTGCGGTAAATTTTTGTCCATCTCTTATGGTTTAGCAGTTATGCAAAATTCCGTAAAATTTAACCCAGAATAGAAAATCAACATTTTCGAAAAAAGTCGCATGTAAAGGGTAGTTTGGAGTGGGGGGATTTTTCTCAAAATCTTTGTGTTGCATCCCTGGAATATACTAAACTTAAATACCAAGTTTGGTATTTTACCGACTTTTCGTTTTTGAGTTATCGTGTTCACAGACACACGGACACACAGACACAGTGACACACGGACACTCACACACACACACTCACACACACGGACCTTTTTCTCAAAATACTTTTTTTTTTATACAGGGGACCCTAAAACATATATTTCCGGTGAAATCTCGGTATCGAATTTTTTGGTGGAGTGCAATACCTTCTCTATACACTATGTACATAGTACGTATAGAAAAATTATTAAAAAAGTGTTTATATTCCAGAATATGTTGGTGAAATAAGACGTTAAATGTAAAATGCTCGGATAGCAATATGATATTCCCATCTGGATGAAGAATCTCCTGTGATAGTTGCTTTCTTGCCCCTCTGAACTATTCATTTAGATAGGATGCAGTCTATAGGAATATATTGTCCCAGACTGCAAAAAGTTTATTTATAATATTATTTATGTCAACATTGTGCCAATTATAAAAAAAAATCTGATGTATTCCGTTCACATAACTTCCTCTACATCCCTGCAACAAATTATTCTTAAAAACCTTATGCTTCTATTTACTTCATGCTGACCGAGAACAATTAGCCGAAATAATCGTATTACTTGCTTCCTTGTAAGTAGAAGCGAAATAAGGGAGTATAATAGATTAAAGTGATAGTCAAAAGCTGGTTACTAGTGTCTGAAGTTCCTTTGTTAGTATGGACATGAGTTGACAAATGTCTGTATGAGAAATGTATACGTTTTTCAAAGCTGAAATTAAAAACAAGTAATATCTTAAAAAGAATGTATATAACATAAATCAAGTGTTTAATGTGTCCTACATTTTTTCTCTTGCCTGTCTCTTACGGTTTAGCAGTTATGCAAAGTTCCGTAAAATTCATCCAGAATAAAGTAGACTTCAGAGGCTATTTCCAGAAAATTCAAGTTATAAATTCTATTTTTTGTGTAAGTATCTTTAATATATGTTATTTTAATTAAAGTCGTTAAAGCGATTTTTGAGAAGATAAAATTTTTCGACAAAAATTCCATGTAAACGGATTCCATGGGCGGATTTTCTTGAAAATTTTCGTGCCACATCCTTTGAAGATACAAAACCAAAATACCAAGTTTCGTTTTCAACAGTGTTTTCGTTTTTTGAGCTCTGCTGCCCACAGATACACACACTTACATATACACACAGACACATACATTTATCTAAAAATTATTTTTTATTCAAGGGTCACAAAACATGTATTTCCGGTGAAATCTCAGTATCGAATTTTTTTGGTGCTTTACGATACGTTCTCTATATTCTATGTACATAGTACTTGCAGAAGAAGTAAAAAATAAGCTCATGAAAGTCTAATAATTTATAATTACTACCTGTAAAATATTGCAGAATAATTACAATCTATTATTAGTTGGTTTCCCTTTTAAAGTTTTTAATTGAGAGAAAATTAGCGGAAATAGTCTTATTACTTGCTTCCCTGTAAGTAGAAGCGAAATAAGGGAGTAATATAGGTTAAAGTGAAGTCAAAAGCTGGTTGCTATGGGACAGAAGTTCCTTTGTGCGGACAGGAGTTGACAAATTCCTATATGAGGAAATTTTAAGTTTTTCAAAGCTGAAACCAAAAACAAGGAATATCTAAAAAAAAGTATCAAGTGTATAACATAAGTTGTGTGTTTTAATGTGCTCTACATTTATTTGTGTAGTAAATATTTGTCCATCTTTTACGGTTTAGCAGATAGGCACAATTCCGTAAAATTTAACCAGAATAAAGTAGTCTTCAGAGGTTATTCTCAGAAAAGTCAAGATATACATTTATTTTTCAGGTAAACATCTTTAATATACGGTATTTTAATCAAAATCGTTAGTGACATTTTTAAAAAAAATCTAAATTTTCGATTTTTTTTCCATGATTGGGTAGTTTAAGGTTTGAAAATCTTTGTGTCGCTTCCTTGTACGATACCAAACATAAATACCAAGTTTGGTATTTAATGGTCTTTTCGTTTAAGAGCTATGCTGCCCACATACCCACAACCACATACACACAAACAAAGAGACAGACACACACACACGGACATTTTTCTAAAAATGCCTTCTTTTTGTATTCAGGGAGTCTCAAAACATATATTTCCGGTGAAATCTCGATATCGAATTTTTGAGTGCAATACAACACCTCCTCTATACACTATGTGCATAGTTCGTATAGAGAAAGTAAAAAATTTAAAGTTTGAATATATGTGTTCCATTGACAACTTTCTCTACAGCTCTGTAACAAATGAATTTATAAAGCTTATTGTTCTATCTACTTCATGCTAATCGAGATAAATATTACTAGAAATGTTCTTTCTACTTGATTTCTTATAAGTAGAAGGAAAATAAAGGGAATACACTAGAATAAACTGGCAGTCATGTGATTGCTATGGGAGTGAGATCCATTTATTTGCGTGGCTAGGAGTACACAAGTTCCCGTATAAGAAAAGCTGAAGTATCTTAAAACTGAAACCAATAACCAGAAATATATCCGAAAAAGGTCAATTCCATGAAAAAGTGTATATGACAATAATTGTATTCTAAAGAGATCTGCATTTTTTGGGTCGTAAGCTTTTGTCTGTCGCTTACGATGTACCAATTATGCAAAATTTAGCGAAGTTATCCAGAATAAAGTAGTCTTCAGAGGCTCTTCCCAGAAAATTCAAGATATACACTTTATTGGACATTAAAATATCTTAATTATAAGCAATTTTAATCAAAACCAGAAGAGCTAATTTAAGCCAATGTAAATTTTCTATTTTCTACTTTCGCTATACGTACTATGTATATACAGTACCTTCTCTATACACTATGTATATACTATATACATAGTGTATAGAGAAGGTACTGTATGGCACCCAAAAATTCGAGATTTCACCGGAAATATATGTTTTGAGACCCCTGAATCCAAAAAGTATTTTTAGAAACATGTCCGTGTGTATTTGTGTGTGTTTATGTGTGTGTGTGTTTTTGGGCAGCATAGCTCAAAAACGAAAAGACCGTTAAATACCAAACTTGGTATTTAAGTTTGGTATCGGCAAGAATGCAGCACCAGGACTTTAAAATAAATTCCCCCACCCCAAACTACCCTTTACATGGAAAATATTTCGAAAATTTTGATTTTCTTAAAAATGCCTCTAACGATTTTGATTAAAACATCATATATTAAAGATATTTACTTGACAAATAAAATGTATATCTTGAATTTTTTTGAGAATAGCCTCTGAAGACTACTTTATTCTGGATGAATTTTACGGAATTTTGAATAACTGCTAAACCGTAAGAGATGGACAAAAACTTAAAACACAAAGAATGTAGAGCACGTTAAAATACAGAATTTATGTCATAGTCTTTTTTCGTGAAATTAATCGTTTTGTAGATATTCCTTGTTTTGTTTTCAGCCTTGAAAAGCTTATGCTTTTCTCCTGAATTTGTCAACTCCTGTCCATACAAACAAAGGAACTTCAGTCACATAGCAACCAGCTTTTGACCATCACCTTAACCTATGGTACTCCCTTATGTTGGTTCTACTTAAAAGCAAGCAAGTAATAAGACTATTCGTTCTAATTTTTTCTCGATTAACATGAAGTACATACAAGCATAAGTTTTTAACAATAATTTGCTACAGAGATGTAGAGAAAGTCATGTGAATGTAGCACATCTGATTTTTTTCATGTAAAGGATAGTTGGGGGTGTCGGATTTTATTATTTTATTACTTTCCTTAATTGAGGGCTGTCATGTAGATAAAGTATAACTACAAAATTAACATTTTTAAAACTAATTTACAATGCTAAAAATAAATCGTATAACTAAGTACAAGTAACATATAACATTGGAAATGATAAACTTCAAATCTAATACAAATAGCACATACAATATTCTCAAAAAACACTTTAGTAATTTCGAAATTACTCAATAAGATTTAATGAATTGTTATAGCACCAGCATTAAAACGAATACAAATGATTTCTGAGGATGAGAATAGATCCTCAAGTTTGGTAATTAATAGTCCTTTTGTTTCTGAGTTAGGTCGCACACATACACACACACACGCACACACAGAAGCACGGACCTTTTTTAATTTTTTTTTTTTTTTTTTCAGATTCCTATGGTCCCAAAACATATATTTCCAGTGAAATCTCGGTATCGAATTTTTGGGTGTAATACACGCACTATGTACATAGTGTATAGAGAAGCTGGTGTAATGCAACCAAAAATTTGACAGCTAGATTTCACCGGAAATACGTGTTTTGGGACCCCTTGAATAAAAAATCTTATGTGTACCATTCACATGACTTTCTCTGCATCTCTGCAACAAATTACTCTTAAAAAGCTTATACTTCTATTTACTTCATCCTACTCAGAAAAAATTAACAGAAATCGTCTTATTACTTGCTTCCTTGTAAGTAGAAGCAAATAAGGGAGTACCATAGGTTAAAGTGATAGCAAAAGGTGGTTGCTATGTGACTGAAGTTTCTTTGTTTGTATCGGCAGCAGTTGACAAATTCCTGTATGAGAAATGTAGAAGTTTTTCATAGCAGAAACCAAAAACAAGGATTGTCTCAAAAACGATGAACTTCACGAAAAAAGTGAATATATCATAAATTGTGAGGCTTAACGTGCTCTACATTTTTTTGTGTAGTAAATTTTTGTCCATCAAGATATACTTATTTGTCCGGTAAATAGCTTTAATATTCGACATTTTAATCAAAATCGAAGTGCCATTTTTTAAAAAATTACATTTTCGAAAACAGGACCATGTGAAGGGCAGTTGGGCGTGGGGTGATTTGTCTCCAAATCTTCGTGTGGCTTTCCTGGAAGATATTAAACTTAAATTCTAAGTTTGGTATTTTACCGACATTTCGTTTTTGAGTTATCGTGTTCACAGACACACACACATGCACACACGGACATTTTTCCGAAAAGGCTTTTTTTAGATAAAGGGGACCCTAAAATATATATTTCGATGAATTCTCGGTATCGAATTTTTGGGTGGAGTGCAATACCTTCTCTATACGCTATGTACATAGTAGGTATAGAGAAAGTAGAAATATGTTCAGTTAAAGGTCCGTATGTCCGTGTGACTGTGAACACGACAACTCCAAAAGGAAAATACCAAACTTGGTATTTAAGATTAGTATGTTCCAGAATGCGACACAAAAGAGAAAAATCCCCCGCACCCCTAACTACCCCTTACATGGAACGTTTTTCAAATTGGCTCTAACGATTTTGATTAAAATGTCGTACATTAAAGATATTTACCTCACAAATAAAATGTATATCTGGAATTTCCTGGGAATAGCCTCTGAAGACTACTTTATTCTGGATGAATTTTACGAAATTTTGCATAACTGCTAAACCATAAGAGTTGGACAAAAGCTTATCACACAACAAATATAGAGCATGCTAAAACACACAATTCATGTTATATACAGTTTTTTTGTTGAGTTGATTAATTTTCATATATTCCTCGTTTTTTATTTCAGCTTGAAAAAACTTATACTTTTCTGATACAGGAGTTTGTCAACAGAGAATGAATGGAACACATCAGATTTCTATAAATAAGTATTTCAAATCTGGATAATTGTCGATAATTATATTCTAATCACCTAAACATCCAAGTTTTAATTATACAATAAATGTCATGAGTATTGAAAGCTTTGTTTTGCATGAGTGAACGGAAAGTTAATTCTGTTTCAATATAATATGTTCAGCTCAGCGAGTGTTTCGGATATTGACAATAGTCACAGAAAACAGAAACACACAATAATGAAGATGCAATGCAAAGCCACACATTGGCGATATATCAGCACACACGCATGATTCGCTGTTTTCAACACATAATAACACGCATTCTCTTTTCAAATATTTACAGTTGGAGTGTTACGTATTTTCAGCACCGGAAAAGGTTTGGATTACGTTTCCATTGTGAACACTGCTGAAAATAAGGCACTGCTACAATCAAATGGATATTTCAAAAGCAAGCTTTGAAAAGGGAATACATCTTTTGTTTTACATTAATAGCTTAAGCTAATGAATCAAGTTATTGAATGTGGAGCTTACGAAAGGATGATTAACAAATATTTTTTCCCTTACAGCTCTATTCGAAATTGATTAAACAAATTTTAAAGGCATATATTTGGTCGATTTTCGAAGTATTTTTTTTTTGTAGTGTTTAACGCCCGCTTTAACTATTTGTGGCAACGCAGGCTATGACACTGATGATACATCAGTGAAGATGGAGCACCGGTGGAAAGTAATGGGGGGGACCCATCCTTGCGCCGCTATGTCCACCACAAATCTCACTTGCGGTCGCTTGGGATCGAACCCGGGTCTAACCACTCGGCCACGGCGCGGCTTCATTTTCGAAATAGTTACAACAGTAGGCTAAATTTGTATTAGAACTAAAAAACCTATTTTTATTCTAACAGCAGATATTTGTTTTTACTTTCTCTACACGTACTATGTACATAGTGTATAGAGAAGGTATTGCACTCCACCCAAAAATTCGATACCAAGATTTCACCGGAAGTATATGTTTTAGGGTCTCCTGTATCCAAAAAAGCATTTGCACAAAAAGGTCCGTGTGTGTGTACATATGTCCGTGTATCTGTGAACACGATAACTCAAAAACGTATGGTCGGTAAAATATCAAACTTGGTATTTAGTTTAGTGTCTTCCAGGAATGGGAGAGGAAGATTTTGAGAAAACTCCCCCCCCCTCAACCTCCCTTTACATGGAACTTTTTTCGAAAATGTTTATTTTCTCAAACGTGGCTCTAAGGATTTTGATTAAAATATCTTATATTAAAACTATTTATCTGACAAATAAAATGTATATCTTGAATTTTCTGTGAATCAATAAAATAATTTGTTACAGATATTTAGAGAAAGTCATGTGAATGTAACACATCAGATTTTTTTCCGACTGGAATACAATAATTCTCTACCTGCAAAGTAAAATTTGACGTATCTTCTCCCGTGTTTTGGGAAGATTTCCGGTTGGGTTATTTAATCGGAAAGCCCATTCTTCACAGCTCGGACCGTTCTAATCCCCAGCTCCGTAAACCGGAAGTAATGCGATAAAAAGCTTTACGTTTGCTGTGAGAAGCGTAAATCTAACACAAAACCCAATAATGAATACCTCAAAATGTTTTATAGAATAAACACTTCGTTCATTCTCTACGCGTACTATGTACATAGTGTATAGACAAAGTATTGTATTGCACCAAAAAATTCGATACCGAGATTTCACCGAAAATACATGTGTTGGGTCCCCCTGAATCCAAAAAAAAGTAGTTTTACAAAAAGGTCCGTGTGTTTGTGTGTGCGCGTGTGTGCGTGCGCGCGCGCGTGCGTGTGGAGAGCATAGCTCAAAAACGAAAAGACCGTTCAACACCAAACTTGGTATTTAAGTTTATTATCTTTGAAGGATGCGCCTCGAAGGTTTTCAAGAAAATCCTCCACCCCCAACTACCCTTTACATGGAAATTTGATTTTCTTAAAAATAGCTCTATCAATTTTGATTAAAATATAGTATATTAAAGATATTTACCTGAGAAATTAAATGTGTCTCTTGAATTTTCTGAGAATCCCCTCTGAAGACTATTTATTTTGGATCAATTTTACAGAATTTTGCATAACTGCTAAACCGTAAGGGATGGACAAAAACTTACCACACAAAAAATGTAGAGCACGTTAAAACACACAGTTTATGTTATATACATTTTTTTCGTGGATCTGATAGTTTTTTTAGATATTCCTTGTTTTTGACTTCAGGTTTTAAAAACTTACTTTTCCCATACAGGAATTTGTCAACTCCTGTCTATACAAACAAAGGAACCTCAGTCACATAGCAACCAGCTTTTGATTGTCACTTTAACCTATGGTACTCCCTTATTTCGCTTCTACACTCAAGGAAGCAAGTAATAAGAATATCACTGCTATTTTTTCTTGATTAGCACGAAGTAAATAAAAGCACAAGCTTTTTAGGAATACTTTGTTGCAGAGATGTAGAGAAAGTCATGTGAATGTAACACATCAGATTATTTCTGTTTGAGCTCATTGATAGTTTAAAGTAGTGAGCGCTAGAACAGCCCGGCTTCTTATCCGTTTCCCTGTGCCCGACAGCGGCCCAGGCGAACATCTGGGGGCCGGAAGATGTGTACGTGAAGAAGGGCAGCACCATCAGCCTGACGTGCTCCATCAACGTGCACTCCACGCCACCTGGGTCCGTGCTCTGGTACCACGGCGCCTCAGTGGTCGACTTCGACTCCCCTCGCGGCGGCATCAGCCTAGAGACTGAGAAAACGGAGTCCGGCACAACGAGCAAGCTGCTGGTCACCAAGGCTGCCCTCACAGATTCCGGCAACTACACCTGTGTGCCCTCCAACGCCAACCCCGCCAGCGTCTGGGTCCATGTCCTCAATGGTAAGTAAACCAACTCCACTACCTATCTTGGATTCATATCAGTATAAGTTTTCTAACTACAAGAACTTTCCGGGCTCAGAAGCGGCGGTCTGCTGGAGTTTTCGGGTTCAGATGTTTCGTTCACGACTGCGGTGAACATCTTCAATGGTGTGGTCTAAGTCCTCTCGGTGAAGGTTTCGTCACAACAAACTCGATGGGTAAGCAAGCAATATGGGGGTTTAGGGAGTTTTTGTTACTCCCATTGCTGTTTTAGGGCTTAATTTTTCCGTCTTCAGCCAAAATGTTTTGAGTTTATTTGGCAGTGTTTTGTTTCGTGCGTTATTGTTTATGTTAAGTTATGGCAAGGGAGGAAGCCTTTTATGTGATGTTGTTTACGTTGGGTGTTTTTGGGAATCGTGGTTAAATTTTGAATTGCTGAATGTTGTTATAGTCCTTGTTTTTCTTTGTTCTAAGATTTAATTATCGTCTTGATTGGGGGTTTCACTCAGTTTTCTTTTATTTAGTGGTTGTTCCTGGTATTCATTTGCTTTTTCGATAATTTGCTGTCGGTACGGTCGATCGGTTGCATTATCAAGATATTTGGTTGTCATCTTTTTGATGGTTTCTCCGATAGGATCTGTTTTTGCTGTGTCTAGGATTTCATTGTTTGGAGATCAAGGGGGGAGTTTCATGGCTATTTGTAGGCTTTTGCGTTCAAATTGATTAGACTCCATTGATTTCAATGCTATTGCTACATATGTCAGGATGGGCTTTAATAGCGGTAGTATTTATACTCGGGCTTCTCTCACGCGATTGGTCCGGGTGGAGCTGCATGTGCCATGGTGGTGGAGGGAGTGGCTATCCCGTGCGTGCGAGTCTGGTAGGCTCGTGGTGAGCCTAGGTGTTGTTGTTGTATACCTACCCTGGTAAGGGTTTAACCACAGGAATAAGGTGAAGGTTAAGGTTATATTTTTGAGGTTTCAGGTGATCATGTTAAGGAGGTAGCGCTAGATATTCTCCTCGAGCGTTTGCATTTTTAGGAGCAGCATCCTTTGCTCTCCTCCGCTGGTGTTTAATTTTTACTTTCTCTACACGCACTATGTACATAGTGTATAGAGAAAGTATTGCAGTCCAGCCAAAAATTCGATACTGAGATTTCACCGGAAATATACATTTTAGGGTCCCTTACATCCACAGAAAGCAGCTTCACAAAAAAGGCCGTGTGTGTATGTGTGTGATTGTCTGTGTGTCTATGAACACGATAACTCAAAAACAAACGGTCGGTAAAACACCAAACTTGGTATTTAAGTTTAGTATCTTCCAGGGATGCAAAACGAAGATTTTAAGAAAAATCCCTCCATCCCAAACTACCCTTTACATGGAAAATATTTCGAAAATTTGTATTTTCTTAAAAATTTCTGTAACGATTCTGATTAAAATATCGTATATTAAAAATATGTACCTGACAAATAAAATGTATATCTTGAATTTTCTGGGACTAGCTTCTTAAGGCTGCTATTCTTCTGGATCAACTTTACGGAATTTTGCATAACTGCTAAACCGTAAAAGATGGACAAAAGCTTACCACACAAAAAATGTAGAGTTTGTTAAAACTCACAATTTATGTTTTATACTTATTTTTCGTGGAGTGATCGTTTTTAAAATATTCCTTGTTTTTAGTTTCAGCTTTGGAAATCTTTTACTTTTCTCATACAGGAATTTGTCAACTCCTATCCATACAAACAAAGGAACTTCAGTCACATAGCAATCAGCTTTTGACTATCACTTTAACCTATGGTACTACTTTATTTCGCTTCTACTTACAAGAAAGCGCGTGATAAGGCTGTTTCGGCTAATTTGTTCTAAAATAGCATGAAGTAAATAGAGGCATAAGTTTTTTAGCAACAATTTGTTGCAGAGATGTATAGAAAGACATGTGAATGGAAGACATCATTTTTAAAATTATTTATTTTGGTTAATTTTGATAGACCACTCCGAATGGAAGGGGGGAGTACTTATTTCAGCTATTTCGCTGTTGACTGCTATCCTCCTTTTTGCTACAGCTTTATATACAGTCTCTGTATAGAGGTCAACGAACACTCCTTTATCATTAGGTATATTACTTGCTTAGAGATTTGAAGCTTTGTTGGTTATAACAGATGATATCACGGGTAGCAACCGAGTTAAATTTGAATTGGAGAAATCCTAGCTATTTATATTTACTACTGTGTCAAGAAAGTTCCGGCAATTTTCCAATAAAACACATAAAATGAATTATTATTCCAGTTTTATTTCATCGCGTTCAAAGTAGGCCCCCTCTGAAATTATACATTTATGCCAACGAATAATCCAATCATCAAAACATCTTTTGTAGCCACTTTTAGAAATTGATGTAAATTGTCGCCGCGAATTTTTCTTTATGTCTTCTATCTACTGAAAACGGGTGTCTCGAAGTGGTAACTTGAATTATGGAAAGAGAAAGAAATCTGCAGGAGCTAGATCTGGTGAATTCGGTGGTTGTTTGATGAAATTTGTTGAGTTTTTGGCCAGAAATTCCTTCAGAATAATATCCTTGTGAGCTGGGGCATTATCGTGGTGTAGAATCCATGAGTTGACGTTCCACAAATCTGGCCCTTTTTGCCGTACTTGTTCTCTCAAACGCCGCAAAACGCTCAGATAAGTCTTTATTTACCATCTGATCTGCTGGCAAGAACTCAGAGTGCACGACACCGCAATAATCGAAAAAAACTGTCAACATGACTTTCAGTTTTGATTGAGTTTGACGTGCCCTTTTATGTTTCGGTTCAGTTGGAAGGCGCCTTTCGGAAGCTTATTGACTGGTTTGAGTATCAAACTCGTAAACCCAAGTCTCATCACCAGTTACAATGCGTTTCATGAATGTGGGGTCGGAACTGGCTCGTTCTAACATGTCTTCAGCAATCCTTACGCGATTAAGTTTTTGTAGAAAATTCAAGTCTTTCGGAACTAACCGAGCTGCAACGCGCGTCATGCCCAAACAATCGATTCGTGAGACACAGAAAGTTCAGTGGTAATCTCATTCAGACCAAAATGACGATTTTAGACACCATTTTCTTCACTTTAGTGATGTTCAGTTCAGTTAAAACCGTTGATGGCCGACCAGAGCGAGGCAAATCTTCCACCACATCTCGACCACTTCTGAATGCACTGTACCACTCATATGCAGGTGTTTTTGATAAAGTCGATTCACCGTAAGCCCTCTGTAACATTTACAGCAATTCAGCACACCAAATACCATTTGCAATGCAAAATTTGAGACAGATTCTTTGTGCAATATTTGTATACATCGTAATATCGCAAGTCACCTTTGAGATGAACTAACAAAATGCCGTACTGTAAACAAACTAGATGACAGATGACGATCAAACTCCGCGTGGGTATAGAGGAAAGTAGTACCAACTTAGCGACAACAATGATTTCGCGTCGCCTGTTAAACAGGATTTTTAAATGATCAATTCCCGGTACTTTCTTGACAGAATATATACCTTTCCTGACGAAAATCAAAGAATCAAGATTGTCAAAAGCTTCGACTTCTCCAATTCCATTCTAACTCGGTTGCTATCCCTTGAAATCATCTTATATATTTTTTTGCTGTTCGTATTAAGCCTGGTCATTTTCGCTAGTTGCTTCTCTCAATATCTCGAAGAATTTATCATCACATTACCTGAAGCAATTCCCGGTTTCTACCCACCAATAGCAACCTGGAAACTCATGCTTCCTTCAGTCGAAACCAGTTACAGTGAGTCCTCTACTGGGAGATCTATTTCAACATCCTCACGCATAAAGTTCATCATCATTTTCTGTTTATACTGGTGGTTCTAAACTAGTAGAACTGCGACTGCGCTGTAATTTTCTCTAACCACACAATGCTACACAGTCAACTTAGTTACCTCAGGGTCTACACGGTGAGGTATATGCTATCCACTTTCTTTTGGAATACATCCTAGACAAGACGCAGCATGACTTCAATGTTATATATTTATGCATTCAATTAATACCTTCAGTAGTCGTAAGCTTTCACAGCCGGAATCCAAATTATAACTAGAAGAATTTTCCGGGCTAAGAAGCCGTGGTCTGCTGGAGTTTTCAGTCCAGACTTTTCGTTCACGGCTGCTGTGAACATCTGCAGGGGGTGGTCTAAGTCTTCTTGGTGAAGGTTTAGTCATAACTGACTCGTTGGTTTTATATATATATTGAGTGGAGTGGAAAAAGCCAGTCTACAGGTGACAGAGGGAATAACTCTGCCAAGTGTGGGGGTCGCCATAAACTGGCAATACCCACTAAAAAACCACTCCACCAGAGAGAATTCGGGTGTAGGAATGCAGCAGTACCGCTTGTTGCACCTGCGGATTCAAGAAGCGGGTATGATGGCCGGCCAGAGACCAAAGCCAGGAGAGAATAAGAACCAGGACGCAAACATGGCCGGAGCCCTGATTGCGCTCATTGAAATTTTGTGGTGAGGATTATATACATATTACCTGCAGCTCTGTAACAAAAAACACGTAGTCAGTATAACATTTGCCGCCCTTTCGGGTAAAGTCGTTGGTGTATTTTGTTGTGTCTGCAGCCCTGTAACACAAGGGCATAGTCATTTAAAATATTACATTTGGAATATATTCTAGGCTAGTTATATTTCTACATCATCTGCTGCTCTGTCTGGCATAGTCTTTAGTTATTAGTTGTGTTCAGCCCTGTAACATAAGGACGTGGTCATTTAGTAGAGGGTCGGCAGAAATAGCGGCTGCTCTCACGCGATTGGCCCGGCTGGAGCTGCAGTGGAATAAGGGGGTTAGCTACACCGATGCTTTTAATTCCAATCCGGAGAAAATCCGCGCTATTCTCTTCACCAAGCGCCGCTTTCCCGCAAACTTCCCTACATTCACGTACCTCAACCGAAGGATACAATGGACAAACACCATAACCTTCTTAGGGGTGAAGCTTGACAAGGGCGTCACTTTTGGGGAGCACATCAGGGAACTGAGGTGTCGGGGTCACGGGTCTATGGCCTCCTTGTACCCGATGCTGAAATCCACGATGCCGGTTCCCCTTAAGTTGCGCCTTTTGAGGGCTCTCATAGTCCCCTTGCTAATATACGCCTGTGAGATCTGGGGCATGGCGGCAGACTCCAGTCTGCTGTTGCTTCAGCGGGTTCTGAATAGATGTCTCCGGACTATCAATTCTGTGCCTCATGGCTTTCCTACGAGACTCCTGCACGAAGCCTCTGGTCTACCATACCTGGAGGACGAGATTAGGCGTCGGGCAACAAAATTCAACGTAAGGTTGCCATTCCATAGGAGCGCCCTCGTTAGGTTTCTCGGGGATTACAATCCCACAAACCGCCGCTTCAGGCAATACCGGCTTCCCCGAATGGCATGCGGGCATCCCCGGTAACGAAGGAGCACATCCAACAGCTGCTACGGATAAGCTCCTTACAATCCTTCAAGAGTTGTTTGGATTCAAAATTAAAACCTCAAAATAAACATTTTGAATAAACATCACACCAGGGTCGTTGCACCATGATAGGCAACCGTCGAGGGGAAATATTTGCCTCCTCCCGTCACTACACAACCCCGACACTCACCCGCCATCCTGCTAAAACCCACAATCCCGTCAGAACGTGGTTAAGTTCTCTCCGAGAACAGGGACACGTCTATCACACCTCGGGCTGCCCTCAGCCTGCCAACTACTCTGGTCTGGTCTTTGATTCCTGATTGGTACGGAAGATCTCGTTGGGTTTGTGCCTGTTTGATGTTCTCAAGTAGCGGATGGCAGTTTTTGCTCAGTTTTTGTGTCTCTACTTTCCTATTAAAGTTATTGGGATGTTCATAGATTTCTAATGATTCAAGTTTTAATCTAGCATGGTAATAAGGCATAGATGAGAGAACGGCTGTTTCATGATATTGAAATCCCTTTTCCCCTATTTGCCCAAAGCGCACGTTCAGTGACCTCAGACTTTTCGGGGTGACCTAGACGTGTGGACCTGAAAACTCCAGCAAACCACGGCTGCTCACCCCGGAAAATTTCCTTTCTCTATGCGTACTATATACATAGTGTATGTTAAAGGTATTACACTGCGCCCAAAAAAATTATATCGATATTTAACCGGAAATATATGTTTTGAGACCCCCTGAATCCAAAAAAAGGATTTTTAGAAAAATGTCCGTGTATGTGTCTCTGTATATGTGTGTGTGTCTGTGGGCAGCATAGCACAAAAACGAAAATACTGTTTAATACCAAACTTCGTATTTAAGTGTGGTATCGTCCAAGGATCCGACACGAATATTTTCAAAAAATCTCACATGTGTTACACTCGCATGACTTTCTCTAGCTGCTCTACAAAAATCCTACAAAAGATTATTCTTCTTTGTACACAATGCTAATCAAGATAAATATTAGCAGAATGTTATTACTTAGTTCCTTATAAGTAGAAGTGAATAAGGGAATGCACTATGCTAAAGTGATTCTCAAATGTTTTAGAAGTTATCGTTATGCGATTGCCATTGCAAATCACTTCATTGCTTGGCCAGGAGTAGAACAAAAGAAAAACAGACACTTCCTGTATGAGAAAAGTTTAAGTACTCCTCTATTGAAACCAATAACAAGGAATATCTCGGAAACAGTTACCTCCACAACAAAAACGTAAAAATTGTGTGTTTTGTCATGAGGTACATTTTCTGTGCAGTACGTTTTTTTCTATCTCTTACGGTTTAGCAGTTAAGCAAAATGCATCCAGAATAAAGAGGTCTGCATAGGCCATTCCCAAACAAATTCGAGATATACATTTTATTTCGGAAATAAATAGTTTTAATATGGGGGATTTGAATCAAAATCGTTAGAACAACTTTTAAGAAAATCAAAATTTTCGAAACTTTTTCCATGTAAAGGGTAGTTTGTGGTGCAATCCTTGGAAGATTCCAAACCTAAATACCAAGTTTGGTATTTAATCATCTTTTTGTTTTGGGGTTATGCTGTCCACAGACACTCACATAGACGGACTGACACACACAAACACACACACGTACTTTTTTAAAAATGTTTTTTTCGTATTTAGGGGATCCCAATACATATATTTCCGGTGATATCTCGGTATCCAATTTTAGGGTGCATTAAATGCCTTCTCTACCCCTATGTACATTGTACTAATGGGGCTAGAGAAAGTAAAAATTCCCCACCCCAAACTACCCTTTACATGGATAAAAATGCGAAAATTTTGACTTTTTTAAAATGGCTGTAACGATTTTGATTAAAATGTCGTATGTTAAGGATATCTACCTGACAAATAATTGTATATTTTGAATTTTCTGGGAATATCCTCTGAAGACTACTTTATTCTGGATGAATTTCACGGAATTTTGAATAACTGCTAAACCGTATGATATACACAAAAACTACCACGAACAATGTAGACCGCAATAAAATACACAATCTATGCTATATAATTTTTACTTTCTCCATACGCACCATGTACATAGTGTATAGAGAATGTATTGCACTCCATCCAAAAATTCGATATCGAGATTTCACCGGAAATATATGTTTTAGGGTCCCCTTTATTAAAAAAAAAAGCATTTTCGGAAAAAGGTGTGTGTGTGTTTGTGTGTCCGTATGTCACTGTGTCCGTGTGTCTGTGAACACGATAACTCAAAAACGAAAAGTCAGTAAAATACCAAACTTGGTATTTAAGTTTATTATCTTCCAGGGATGCGACACGAAGATTTTGAGAAAAATTCACCCCCACTTCCAACTACCCTTTACATGGAACTTTTTTCGAAAAATTTTATTTTCTCAAAAATGGCTCTTACGATTTTGATTGAAATTTCGTATACTAAAGATATTTACCTGACAAACAAAATGCATATGTTGAATTTTCTGGGATTAGCTTCTGAACACTACTTTACTATGGATGAATTTTACGGAAAATTTGAATAACTACTAAACCGTAAGAGATGGACAAAAACTTAACACACGAAAAATGTAGCGCAGGTTAAAAGACGCTATTTATGTTATATACATTTTTTTCGTGGAGTTCATCGTGTTTTAGACATTCCCTATTTTTGGTTTCTGCTTTGAAAAACATACTTTTCTCATACAGGAATTTGTCAACCGCTGTCCATTCAAACAAAGGAACTTCAGTCACATAGCAACCAGCTTTTGACTATCACTTTAACCTATGGTACTCCCTTATTTCTGTTTTACTTACAGGAAGCAAGTACAAAGACTGTTTTTGCTATTATTTTCTCGATTAAAATGAAGCAAACAGAAGTATAAACTTTTTAACAATAATTTGTTGCAGAGATGTAGAGAAAGTCATGTGAATGGAACACAACAGATTTTTTCAACTTCCGACATGTTTTAAATAAAACACAAACTCCTAGAAAAGAATTATTTGTCACTAAAAGTTTTGTACACTTATGGTTACTTTTCAACATAATCACCGAAAGGATTGAGACATTTATCGTACCTGTGCACAAGCTTTGCAATACCCGCTTCGAAAAAAAATTCCGCCAATGATTTCAAATGAGCATTGACGTAGTTTTGAAGACCTTATTCTTTGCGACGTTTGCGGAGAGCGATTCAAAAGAAACGAAGAGGAATGCTGACTTCAGGAATTGTGTTGATCCATGACAACGCTCGTCCACACACTGCTGGCACAACTCATCGGCTCCTTGAACTATTTCAATGGGACATTTTCGATCATCCGCCGTACAGTCCTGACCTGGCATCCAGCGACTTTCACCTTTTCCTTGAACTGAAAACGTGGCTAGGAGTGCAGAACTTTCAAACCAATGAAGATCTTCAAAACAACGTCAATGGTCATTTGAAATCATTGGCGGCAACATTTTTTGAAGCGGGTATTGCAAAGCTTGTGCATAGGTACGATAAATGTCTCAAACTTTTCGTTGACTTTGTTGAAAAGTAACCATAAGTGTACAAAACGTTTTGTAATAATATAATTGTTTTCTATGAACTCGTCTTTTATTTATAGCCTACCGGAAGTTGAAAAAAAACGGCCCTCGTAATTGCAAGGAAACAAGTAAAAAGTATATTTCTGCTAATTTTTCCTGAATTAGTATGAAGGAACTTGAAGAATAAGGTTTTTAAGAACAAGTTTTTGTAGAGAAGTAGAGAAAGTCATGTGACTGGAACATATCACATTTTTTCTTAAAGTTCATTAAAATATTTTAAAGTAATTTTGATTTACTATTTTGTTTACAGTTTTTTTTTCAAGTACTTCCAATGCATAGGAAAATTGTGTTCCCAATATGTATTCTCGACCTGATAAATATAACTTACAATTTTTATTACGAAATATACTATTACATTCCTATAGTGCCTGGATTATATAATGTGATGTTAATTTAGAACACTCAGTGTTGGTCGAAATTTTGGTGTCCGTTTCAATGCATTTAAAACGACATTTTGATAACTCAGTTCAGGTCTGTAAAATCAATTTCATTCGGTAAAACATAAAGGCTCAAAATATACATTTTTTGTACGCTGTACCATAAAAGCACACTGGTCATCCGGTGCGCAGAGGCCTCCGTGGACACAGGTCATAGGGATTTTGAATATGCATGACTCTCTACAGTTATTTAACGCACACAAAAAGCTTTGATGTATTCACAGCGAGCTCCAACACCGGTCCGCTCTTGTGAAGAATATATAAAATATGAATTCAGCGTGTCGTTTAATGGAATTGTGAATGTGCATGCTTGTTTGGGGGAGAAGAGGGGATTTTCATAGCCACTTAAGCAAGAAAATCCTGCATACTAGCGCGGTTCCGATGAATTTATATGTTAGGTATTTTGCAACCCTTCTAATATAACAAGATGGAAAGGTGCGTTCGTTTCGAAACGGAAATAGTACTATAGCATTAAATTTCATTATACCATTTATCCCCATTTAGGGTTTTCCAAAATACACTGAATACCTAAAACATGAAATAACCAAATTAAAACAAAATAGTGTTGGAAAGAAAATGACAAAACAAAAAGAAACCTTATGCATTCAATTTAAATCACTTTCTCTACATCTCTGTAAAAATTATTGCTATAAACTTCTATTTACTTCAGGCCAATCGAGAAAAATCTGATGTGTTACACTCACATGACTTTCTCTAGCTACTCTACAAACGAAAGATAATTCTTCTTTCAAAAGTACGCTAATCGAGATAAACATTATCAGAAATAGTCTTTTTTCTTGCTTTATTGTAAGTAGAAGCGAAATAAGGGAGTACCATAGGTTAAAGTGAAAGCCAAAAGCTGGTTGCTATGTGACTGATGTTCCTTTATTTGTATGGACACGAGTTGAAAAATTCCTGTATGAGAAAAGTATAATTTTTCAAAGCTGAAACCAAAACCAAGTAATATCTCGAAACCAATCAACTCCTCGAAAAAAGGTCATATAACATAAATTGTGTGTTTTAATGTGCTCTACATTTTTCTGTGTTAAGTTTTTGTCCTTCTCTATCCCTACGTACATTGGTCATATGGGGCTAGAGAAAGTAAAAGTTAGCATAAATTGCCTTATTATTTGCTGTCTTGTAGGTAGAAAGGAAAAAAATCTGATGTGTTACACTCACATGACTTTCTCTAGCTCTTCTACAAACTTCTTACCTAAGATTATTCTTCTTCCCGCATCTTGCTAATCGAGATAATCATTAGCAGAATATTCTTACTACTTAGTTCCTTATAAATAGAAAGAAAATAAGGGAATACACTAGGCTAAACCGATAGTCAATTGTTTTAAAAAGTATCGTTATTCGATTGTCATTGCCAATCGCTTCCTTGCTTGGCCAGGAGTAGAACAAAAGAAAAACGGACACGTCCTGTCTGAGAAAAGTTAAAATACTTACAACTGAAACTAAAAAATCTGATGTGTACCATTCACATGACTTTCTCTATATGTCTGTAAATTATTATTGTTAATAAGCTTATCTTTTATTTACTTCATGCTAATCGAGAAAAATTAGAAGAAATAGTCTTATTTCTTGCTTTATTGTAAGTAGAAGCGAAATAAGGGAGTACCATAGGTTAAAGTGAAAGCCAACAGCTGGTTGCTATGTGTCTGATGTTCCTTTGTTTGTATGGACTGGAGTTACCAAATTCCTGTATGTAAGTTTTTCAAAGCTGAAACCAAGAGGAAGGAATATCTCAAAAACGATCAACTCCACGAAAAAAATGTATATAACATAAATTATGTGTTTTAACGTGCTCTACATTTTTTGTGGGTTAAGTTTTTGTCCATCTCTTACGGTTTAGTAATTATGGAACATTCATCCAGAATAAAGTAATCTCCAGAGGCTATTCCCAGAAAATTCAAATTATACATTTTATTTGTCAGGTAAATGACTTTAATATACGATATTTTAATCAAAATCGTTAGAGCCATTTTTGAGAAAATCAAAATTATCAAAAAATGTTCCCTGTAAAGGGTAGTTGGGAGTGGAGGAATTTTCTGTTACCGCACCCATTCACAGCATAGTTTTATGCATTCTAGTAAAAGAATTTATATATTTATTCTTCGTGTTTCATCCTTGGAAAGTACCAAACCTATATATATATATATATTAAGTTTGGTGTTTAATTGGCAATTCCGAAATCTGTAGCCGTTGCTTCGACATTTCAATAAACAGGCCATAAGTCTCCTATCTCAAATTACTTATTTAAGTAATCTACATATTGTATGAAAATATTTCGGTATAGTTCATCAACCTCTTGTAGAATAGAACTCTTAGAAACAAAACGATAAACAATACGATTTGTGTTATATGAACGTTACCAACACCTAAAAGTATTTTTACCTTCGTATAATTAAAGAATAGGCAGTCAGAGTAACATAACAATTTTATAATTAATGTCTGTTATAGGGAATTATTATTATTATGATAAAAACAAACTCCCTCTAATAAATACACAATTTAATTTAATTATATTGCAACAGCTTAAAGACTGTCCTCAGGGCATATATGAAACTTAACGCGTATCGGAGTGACAGTGTGAACGTTTTCTGCTACATATTTGCTTTTAAAAGTATTATTCATATTTAAACACGATTCATGGTAGAGGTATGAAAATAAATTTAATTATCACTTTAATTAAAAGTTTATTACTTCCTCAAGCACGTATCGTACAATGTACTTAGTGGATAGAGAAGATACTGTATTTCACCCAAAAATTCAATATCGAAAATTCACGAAATACACCGCCCCTCGAATCCAAAAAAAAACATTTTAGTTTCTCTATACGTACTATGTACATAGTGTATGGAAAGGGTATTGCACTCCACCCAAAAAATCGACACCGAGATTTCACCGGAAGTATATGTGTCGAAAATTTTTTTTTTCAAAAAAAGGTCCGTGTGTGTGTGTGTGTGTGTGTGTGTGTGTCCGTGTGTCTGTGAACACGATAACTCAAAAACGAAAACTGGGTAAAGTACCATAAGTTGAGTATCTTCCAGGGATGCGACACGATGATTTTGAGAATAATCCCCCCACCCCTAACTACTCTTTCCATGGAACTTTATCGAAAATTTTGATTTTCTTAAAATTGGCTCTAAAGCTTTTTATTAAAATTTCATATATTAAAGATATTTACCTGACAAATAAAATTTATGTCTTCAATTTTCTTGGAATAGCCTCGAAAGCTTACTCTATTCTGAATGAAAATTACTGAATTTGGCAAGCTCCTAAACCGTAAGAGATAGATAAAAATGTACTACATAACAAATTTAGAGTACAAAAAACACACAACTTATGTTATATACATTTTTTTCATGTAGTTGATCGTTTTTTAGACATTCCTTGTTTTTGGTTTCAGCTTTAAAAAACAAACTTTTCTCATACAGGAATTTGTCAACTCCTGTCCCTACATACAAGTCACATACCAACCAGCTTTTTATTGTCACTTTAACCTATTGTACTTCCTTATTTTTCTTCTACTTACAAGGAAGCAAGTAATAAGACTATTTCTACTAATTTTTTCTTGATTAGCTTGAAGTAAATAGAAACATAAGCTTTTTAATATAATTTTTGCACAGATGTAGAGTAAGTCATGTGAATGGAACACATCAGATTTTTTAAAAATGTTCCTGTGTGTCTGTCTGTGTGTGTCGGTGTTTGTGGACAGTATAACTCAAAAACGAAAATATCATTAAGTACCAAACTTGATATTTAAGGTCTGTATCTTTTCCAGTAAATCCTTCCCACCACAACTACCATTTACATGGAAAGTTTTATTTTATTTTTTTTTCAAAAATGACTTTAACGATTTTGATAAAAGTACGGTATATGAAAGATATATACATCACAAATAAAATGTATACTGGGAATATCCCCTAGGCCCACCTAGGTAGTGTGGTGGTAGCGTGTCTGCCACACATTCAACAGGTCGTAAATTCGAATCTCGCTTAGGTTGAGTTAAGGTTTATTTATTTTCTGGAGGTTTTCCTTTATCCTGAGAAGACGAATGTCGAGTAACTTTAAGATCCATGGACCCCAAAATCATTTGATCAATTTCATTCATCGTCCGATATGATCAATTCGTTTAAAGTACGTTAAGCAAAAACAAAATTCTCTAGAGGATGACTTTTGTGTAAACTGTAAGAGATAGAACAAAATTTATTTCACCGAAAATGTATATTTCGATAAAGCACACAATTTAAGACAAATACATTTTATTTTATTTTTGGTTTCACTTTTAAGCTGTTTAAAACTCCGTGTGTATGTGTATCTGTGCAACAAAGCCTCAAGACCGTTGAAATAACAAAACTGTTATTTAAGTTTACATTCTTCCAAAAATGCGATTCGAAGACTAAATAAAATTCCTCACCCCAATCTACTCTTTTAAAAATGTTTTCTCAAAAATGGTTGTACGATTTTGATTAAAATTCCGTAAACTAAAGATATTTACATTACGAATACAATGTATGTACGTCTTACATTTTCTAGAAATAGCTTCAGAAGACTTGTTCATTCTGGCAGAATTTTTCTGAAGTTCGTATAACTGGCAAACCGAGAGACATAGACAAAACTTACTCCACTGAATGTAGATCTTATTAAAACACACAATATATGTCATATAAAATGTTATTTTAGAGTTGACAGTTTCTGAGATACTCCATGTTATTGGTTTAAACTTTTCTTAAATGGAAAGTAGCCTTTCGTTTCGTCTTTCTTTTGTTTTACTGGTCATACAAAGCAAACCGAACTTCAACTTTCCACATAACGACCGGCTTTTAAAACATTTGAATATCGCTTTAGCGTAATGTATTCCATTATTTCGCTTCTATTTACAAGGAGGCAAGTAATAAGAACGTTTCTGCTGATATTTACCTCGCCAAGCATGATGTAGTTGGAGGAATAATCTTTCATAATAATAATTTGTTTGTAGAACAGGTAGAGAAAGTCATGTGAATGAAACACATGCAATATCTCTTTAGTGATTGGGCAAAAGTCATCTAGAATGAAGAGGTCTTAAAATTGGCTATTACCAGAAAATTCAATACACACATTTTGTTTTTCGTGTAAATGCATTTAATAAATGGCACTCTCATTATAATTCTCAAAGCCATTTATGAGAAAATAAAAATTTCAGGTTTTTTTCATGTAACGGTTAGTTAGGAGTGGGAAGATTTCCCAGGAAATATTACTTAAAAGATATTAAAGGTCAATTTTAAATTTGACGTTTATCGGATTTTCCTAGTTCACAAACATACGGACATACAGACACGAACGAACCTTTTTTTTGAAACGTACTTCTTAGATTCAGTGGACCTACAACTGTATTTCCAATGAAAGCTCGGTATTGAATATACTACACATTAATCAGAGAAAGTAAATATATTTCATCGTCTTTAGAATAAAAAATACATGACTTCCTCTTCACCTCCGCAACAAATGATTGTTAAATAACTTATGCTTCTATTTACTTCATGCTAATCGAGAAAAAAATAGCAGAAATAGTCTTATTACTTGCTTTATTGTAAGTAGAAGCGAAATAAGGTAGTACCATAGGTTAAAGTGATAGTCAAAAGCTGGTTGCTATGTGACTGAAGTTCTTTTGTTTGTATGGACAGAACTCGACAAGTTCTCGTGTGATAAAACTCAGTATTTTAAAGCTGAAACCAATAACAAGGGATATCTAAAAAACGATCAACTTCACAATTTCAATTAAAGTCTCTTATATTTAAGGTATTTACATGACAAATAAAATATATATCTTGAATTTCCTGGGAATAACTTTTGAAAACCTCTTTATTTTGGATGACTTTTATTGAAATTTGCACAACTGGTAAACCGTAAGAGATAGACTTAAACTTGCTACACAAAAAATGTAGATCTTAATAAGACACACAATTTTTGTCATATTCATTTTTTCGTGGAATTGGCTGTTTTCGAGATATTCCTTGTTATTGATTTCAGTTTTAAAATACTAAAAATAGGACCGTTTCTACCAACAGCTTAACATGAAATAATTAGAAGAATAAGCTTGTTAACATTAATTTGGTACAGAGATGTAGGGAAAGCCATGTGAATGGAACACATCTTTTTTTTAACTAATAAAATATTGAAGCAATGCATACACGAGAGTCATTCAACTAATGAAGAGGTTAATATTACTAAACTAATAAATAATAAATATATTCAATATTATTCCAGGTGACCAACTGTACCGTATTTGACGCATGATATACTGATATCCCCTGGTGCGTTAAAGAAGTTGCAGATCTCCAAGGGGCTATTTCAGGTTAAAACCTGATAGTGGGGAGTCCCCGTGCGAGCCCTCTCCACTTGCATACAAGATGCTATAGCGAAGCTCGCTCTCTCCAATCTGCCTCTGATAGGCTTGAACCCTTAATTGCACGATGTTGTATTTATGCATAAAATATAAATGAATTTATGACGTTCTTTAACTGCTCTGGTTCTCAGCGTTCCATTCTATACTGGGCGTGAAAGATAGCTTAATTTTGCTCATAGGCTTGAGGAGGTTATTTTACGTGCCGTTAGTCTACGACACAGAACCAACAGCTTTAGTTCACTTTCGAAGGAAGCAATGTGAAGGAATTTTACGGCTGAAAAAATCCATCGTCCTCCGCACGGTTTGAACTCACGGCCTTGGGTATATGAAGTTAGCATGATAACCAAAGGTGAATAATCAAATATTGTAGTTTTTAGTTAACTTTTTTCTGATTCAGTGTTACACTAACCTTCAACAATAGTCAGGGTAGTTACAGCTGTTATATATTATAAAACTATAAAGCAACTCTAGTTTTTTTTTAAATAAAAAGGCAATCCATGCATTTGCAGTCAACTGTGATCCCGTCAGCTTTCAAACATACCACCACACCGGTTATTTTACGTGGGATCTCCCCATCCTTTAGCACACGCACATTTGACTGCAGTCGCTGGGACTAGAACTCGCCAAGTTTTGAATTTATGACCAGTCCACTTCGAATCGCACTAACGATCACGGCTATTCAAGTCGCTTCAGTTGTGGTGCTGGTGAAAGGAATGTAAATGACTTTTTCTGAATTTGAGGAAGATCGATATATGGAGCAAAATAATTCATGTAATAAATTGTTACTTTGAAATAGCCCCATTCAATTCTGCAACTCTTCTAACGCATGAAGGAACATTTATACACGACAAATAAGGAGAAGTTGGGTCAACTGGTACTTTTACCGCTGCCTAGTTACGAACCAGCCGGTTCCCATGGCTCGCTAAAGTACCTCACTTTGGTGCTTCGTGGCGCAGGGGATCGTGGATTCCAGTTCCGCATTGGGCATGGGTGTTTGTGTGTTTGTGAATGTGTACATATATGTGTATTTGTCACAAAATAGAAGACGGTAAACAAAGGAAATATAGGGAGAAAGGAAAAAAGAGGAATAAGAAAAAGGAATACATCACGGAGTCCCGACCAGACTCCGGAAAAAAAATCTGATGTGTTCCATTCTCTATATCTGTGCAAAAAATTATTGTTAAAAAGCTTCTATTTATTTCATGCTAATCGAGAAAAAAAATAGTTTTATTCCTTGCTTCCTTGTAAGCAGAAGCGCAATAAGGAACTACCATAGGTTAAAGTGATAGTCAAAAGCTGGTTGCTATGTGACTGAAGTTCCTTTGTTTATATGGACACGAGTTGACAAATTCCTGTATGAGAAAAGTAAGTTTTTAAAGCTTGAACCAATAACAAGGAATATCTAAAAAATGATCTACTCCACGAAAAAATGTATATAACATAAATTGTGTGCTTTAACGTGCTCTATTTTTTTTTTTTTTTTTTTTTTGTGGTAAGATTTTGTCCATCTCTTACGGTTAGCATTTATGTAAAATTCTGTAGAATTCATCCAGAGTAAAATAGTATTCTGAGGCTATTCCCAGAAAATTCAAGATATACATTTTATTTGTCAGGTAAATATGTTTAATATACGATATTTTAATCAAAATCGTTAGAGCCATTTTTGAGAAAATCAAAATTTTCGAAAAAGGTCCATGTAAAGCGTAGTTTGAGGTGGGGGGGTTTCTTAAAAATATTCGTGTCGCATCCTTGAAAGATATCAAACTTAAATACCAAGTTTGGTATTTAACGGCCTTTTCGTTTTTGAACAATGCTGCCCACAGACAGACACACGCGGACATTTTTCTAAAAATGTTTTATTTCGTATTCAAAAGATATCAAAACATCTACAAACATATCGAATTTTTGGGTGCAATACAATACCTTCTCTATACACTATGTACATGGTATGTATAGAGAAAGTAAAAATAGAATAAAAATACAAGTTGTGTGTATAAACGAAGAACGTAACGCAAATGTTTATTGTTTTTGCTTTCAGGAGAGCATCCTGCCGCTATGCAACACGGAGAGCACGGTACAGGATCCAGACCTCAAGCAGATTCCTGGTGGATGTCTGTCTTAGTGGTACTCTGCACCATCAGGCAGCTAGGGCTCCTACAGATGGTATCAAGATGATGAGTGCATCAGCTCCCTTAAATCTGTCATCAAGTTCTTAGTCCACTCGACTAAGGACTAATGTTTTCTCACGTGTTTGTATATTGTGCTTATAAACGGGTGCCACGAGACTATCAGGTAACTAATTCAGTAAGACTAAAAACTAAAACATAAATTTGTGGTGACGGGATGCAACTTGCAGCCCTTCAAGATGAAAAACTCTATAGGCGAGTGTTTATGATGACGAGTGATTTTTATTTTATATTTAAGGGTACGAATGATAGAGACATACATTCCAAATGTAGAAACTCACCCAGCACGAGAGAGACATCTAGTGTTAAATTCTTAAATAATTATGTTTATTTTTAACGAGAATAACCGAGTGAAGAAAAGAATTTGAGCCGTTTTGTGCTAGTGCCATTAATTCTTGCCACACCTTTTACTAAATTAACTTTCAAATTTGAATAATACATTCGACTCTCATTCAGAATCATTCTTAGTTGACAAACTAATACAGTACTGAACCTTTTACCACAACTTACAGCTAATTTGGGTCTTAACAAGTTTCTTTTACCCAAATCTGGAAAATTTATCATTTTATAAATATATATTATTTTACGTTGTATCCAATTTAAAACTATAAATTATTGCTCTCACATTACATGCAATAGTGAAACCTTTTTGGGGAAATTTAATAATTTTAGAATTATGACATTTCAACACCATGAATATCATAATCTTTAACATCTGAGTTTCCAAAATTTTGAACTCCCTTATTATTAGAATAACAACTATTTATATTTCATATTAGAAGCAGTATAAAATAAAAAGTATTCTTTCCAAACGTCGTTTCCAATTATTTTTTTTCTGTACCCATTATGAAATATAATGAAGTATTTATTACTTTCATATAATGTGGAGGCTCAAAGTTTGTGAAATCTGGATTGTTTAGATTATGGCGTTCATGGTAGGTTTTATTGGTATTTATATCTGCATTAAGATTTATATTTTATATGTATTGTATTATAAATAATTTAATTTATTTTGTAAAAAATATTAAAAACTAAGGAAAAATCCTCGTTTGAATGTGGATTTGATTTTAGATCCACATGTTTAACTTTCTCCTTACAATGTTTCTTAATTACAAGCATTGTTTTCAAATTTATGACGTTGAAGTTACATTAATTTATCAAATAGCAATTATTCAATTACTACTCTTTGTTTTCAATAATTATTAAAGTGTTATAATCCTAAAATTACTATTTTACCAAAATCTGGAGCTGCTGTATTTAATGTTGGGCAATAGTTGTAATTTTTTCAATGAATTCAACTAAAAATAAAAATATATGTATGCATTTATGAAATACTTCTTCAAATTTGGGCCAAAGTAAAACATTCAGGCCCAAATTAGCTCCAGTTTATGGTAAAAGGCTCAATACTATTTTATTGATCATAATTTGTCAAACAAGAACGATCATGAAAGAATTGAATGCCGTATTCAAATTTGAAGGTATATTTAACCAAAAAGTTTCCAGAATTAATGTCACTAATGTGTAAAAAATTCGTTACAACAAGAGCAGATAAAAAGATATAGACGTTTGTTTCTCTCAGATGTTGATATAGATACTTAATTCATAATTTCGGAGAATTCGAAATTATATATATTTAGAAATAAAAGTGTCATATTTTCTTTTCTCAAATCCTCTCTCCATGGATTTTAATGTGTATTTGATGATATTTGTTATGATGTAGCGCTGTGCATGTAAGTGCAGCTACGGAACGAGATGCAGGCATCCTTGAAACTAAACCTTTGTTTATTTAAAAACCCGCACTGTGACTGTTGAAGCAGAACCTTTCACCGGCTGCTAGCAACGCAGGCGCTGGCAGTGTATTCACAGGAGAAAGAAGTAACAATGAATAGAACGACATCTGTTACATAGTAATGAGAATAGATTTATTTTTAGGTAACCTATTGAATGATAAAATGTGTTTAAGTGCAAGTGACTTCTCGGGGGTATTTTGGACTATTTGAATAGAGTTTTGGATCCAGAATTCAATAAAAAGTCTAAGGTAATATTTTTCAGCCATGCCTGTAAAGATATGGAGGGGTTTTGTTCAAGCTGCTATTTCTGAAGATATTATTTGTGTTGCACTTTTTGTGGAACTGACTATTATACTCACTTCATGTGTTTGTGACACATTTATGTATAATTGTGGCAGCATTTGTTCTTTGTAAACCGTTGTCACGCATGTGTGAGTTCTTTTGTTGGTGAAAAGGTAACACTGCTAGAGGGAGACGCCTCTGTGGTTGTATTTTGGTAAGATGCATTAATATTTTCATGTTTAACTTGTAAAACTGAAACGTTCTTATATAAAGGATTCACTAGAATTATGTCCTAACGTAAACAGAGAGGCAATGAAAACAAATTCACGTCCGAACGATGCAAAATGTCATTAACGTTAATGATTAAATTAAATATTATACTAGTTTTATTTTATTTTGAAATCTTGCTACTAAACTGTTGTCTGCTAGAGACAGAGAGCACCAAATCAATATGAATATTTATAAAACTATAACAAAAATGAAAACCAAAGCATAATAGTAAGCTAAGAGTTGAGTTTTATTTATTGCCACTCTTTAGTTGTAGTGGTTCGCATTCTATATTAGGCGCTTATTTTGCTTAAAGACCTTAAGTTCATGCTTCGTTTGGTTTGAATCCATTATTTTATTTTTTTAAATTGTTTATTTTGGTTATACCTTACAATGAAATGTATAAATATACATCACTTTGGTGTCAAACGTTTAACTGATTACAAAAACATTACTTTATTCTATTTGCAGTTAGTAAATTTAATCAATTATAAACGTTTATATAATTCTTATAACATTTTACAGAGTCAGTATTACAGAAGAGCTTGGCATGCTCTGTTTTCATATAAATTACATACTGCATTAAATTCCCATATTCATAACATTGCAACACGTAATACATTGTATTTGCTATTAACCACAATGTAAACTTATGTCTTAAAGTCTGAGTTGAAACAAAATCTGGTTGAAGAAGAGTATTTGGAGTGCACTATTTATAGTGATTTAAAAGTAGTTTCTTCAGGGAATCCATAAAGTGAATCTTAATTTGCTGTGTAACAGAACATTCATGCAACCTATGGTTTACTGCGTCTTTTACGCTGCATTTCGGGCACTTACTAGAATCAGTGAGATAAACTTTATATAATCTGTTACGAGTGGGCAGGATATCAAGTATGACTTGAAACCATAAGGATCTGATTCTAGCTGGAAGATGTTTCAAGCAGATATTGTGAAATAAATGAGAAAAATGAGTTTCCTGAAGGCATAACCTTCACTATTCTCATTTCAGGTGCATTACAGTAAAGCATGAGGGTATGATATATTGTCTTCTTCCCGTTGGGAACCAGAGGCTAGCTTGATACCAATAGACCGCGGAGGGCGATACAAAAATGAAGAAATTAAACAATTGCAACATGGAAGAGTATCCATATCTAAATAAAATATTAAACTGGTAAACTGTAATAAAACTAACGAAGCTAAATAATTGAATACAAAATTATTTGTACTACTTTTAGGGTTTAATTACTAAACATAGAAATTTAATTTGTTACTGCTCTCATAACCATATCAAAAAATGAAGGGGATGTTTACAAATTATTGGATGATTTCAAGGACTGTATTGTTACCAATACTTGGCATAAATAATTGACACACATTTGAAGCAAGGAAGTTTGAAGTTTTGTTTCTTTATCATCGTGAGAAACGTGTACATTGTTTTTCAAGAAAAATACTACTTTACCAACCTGGTGTGTTGAATGAATGCACAAGAGTTGTATCGGGTTGCTAGGCATTTAGACGACAATTTGGACGGTTGTTGGAGCGCACGATTTGGTAACTAACCTATGTCTGACCTATTTTCGGTAGTAGCTATGTGCCAGCATACTGGATTTTAAAATAATGAATCAATTTTCGAACACCGTTCTGTACACGTAATGTGGTTGGAAATATAGGCAGCTGTGTTAAGTCAAGTGTGAGAACCGACTTCTGGGCATAAAAATACCTGAACTGGAAGGTGGGGAACTAGCGATTTTGTTTTGCACAAGACTCTTAAAAATATAAAAATAAAAAGAAAAGCGAAATTTGTTTGGGTTGTTGTACTTCAGGTTTTGAAAGGGAAAGTTCCAACTAGGTAGCGCCATTTGAGATTGCAATGTCAGTTTTAGTTTCGTGTTCTCAAAACACTGACATATGTCCGCAAAAATGACCATATAAAGAAATGAAAGCTACAAAATTTGTTTAAGATAAAGAAAGTGCTTTAACTGAAATGTAATTAATTACTTTCCTCTCACGTGGTAATTTTTACATAAAGTCTCTTAAGTTACTAGTGTAATATTTTCCAAAATTTATTTATTTTTAAGTGTAGTATGACATTCTAAGCGCATTCTAAATTAATTTTAATAGATATAAAAAATAAAACTTAAGATTTATTGTCTTCAACAAAATAGCAGATGAATGACAATATGTTTAACCATTAAGAACAAATCAGGAAATAAACTGTGTCATATGACCGCAATAAATACACGACTTGTGTCTGTCTTAGGTATTGCACTACATAAGATACTATTATGGTCTATAAAGAGACTAATACCGTCACGACCTCTGCGCGGAACTACATTGTGGTTACACTCCCCCAATAAGAATAAGAATTAAGTAAACCAGCTGATTAATTCTTCATCCTTCGAGTTGCAGTCCATTTGAGTATTTTTGGTCGCTGTGTATTTTACTTTAACTGGCTAACAGACGATTTAAAACGTTTCGAAAACTTTGCAGTTCTTCGTTTTGGAAATACTGGGGCTTTAAATTAAATGTTAATAATTCAAACTAACTTCTTTAGATTTTTTTAGACAGTCTAAAGCACTAAAGGCAGATTAAACACTTTTGTAGAACGCTGTAATTAAGGTTCACAAAAACAGAGGCGGTTTAACAATATGCTTCATACTTTTTGTGAAATTATACATGAATGGAGTTTCCATACATTGAAAGAAAATTTTATGAAGACAATATATGGCTTTTGGGTGGAATGGAGAGGACTTGATTGTAAATAATGTAACAGGATAAAATTATAACCCGTTTAAATATTTAGGTTCTATTATAGACATTTTTGATGCCTGTAAAATGGAATTGCTCAAGACAAGAAGGTAACTAGGTTTTTGCTGCAGTGAAGTGACAAAATCAACTAAAAAGGTTATTTTGAAAATAATGATAGAGAGTTTTGTTATGTACGGTTCAGAATGTTGGACCCTAAGGGAAAGAGGAAAGAGAATGTTGAAGAGTATGATACGGATGGGTTACGTAAGAGCATGGAAACATCTGGGCTACAGAACATAAGGAATAATGTTATTAGAGCTGGGACAGAGGGCAGAGGAGATGTGGTAAATAACATTGAAGATTGCAATGGTGCGGTTGTGCTGAAGAAGAACAGTGATATAGACGGACAATGTAGTGGTTCCCCAAAAGAAAAAGGGGAAGATACGCTTAACCCTTTGTTGCCTGCAATACATATGCCGTTTTTCCTTTAATTCAAGTTTAAAACTGGAATTCTAGTAAAAATATTTGGGAATAAACCTATAAAATTATTATATGAAATAATAGAGGGAATAGAGATGAAAATAAATGTAGATATAATTCTTTGATACTCTCTTCTTTTAACAAGTAGATTTTATATACCTCTTCCTTCGTTTGTTTCTTTTTGTAAGTACTCTTTTTCCATCTAGTCCAAAGCAGAATTTTTGCCATTACTAAGTAATGATCGGAACTTATATCACATGCTCTGTACATGTGCAAGTCTTGTATCTGTGGTCGCATTTTATCATTAACCAGCACATTATTTATTATGGATTTCCATCCTCGTGAAATGAACACTTTAGATAATAAACCGTTGGAACAAGTGAAGGATTTTAACTTTAATTATTGGACAAGAACTGAAAGAGATATGAGTAAAAAGATTTCAAATGATATGTGATACTATATATAGAACAATGAGAAATAAAACAAGAAAGGAAACTAGGTTAAAGTTTTACAAAACTTTACACTATTTACACTATTATATGGAAGTGAAACATGGGTCACCTTAAAGAAAATGAAAAGCCGTTTACAAACTGCAGAAATGAACTTTTTAAGGCAAACAAAAGGATGTACAAAATTAGATCAAATCTGAAATGAAGATATAAGAGTAGAACTTAATATACAACCAATACATTCCAAAATGTAAAATATCAGAACCAGTGGATGCAGCATGTTCAGAGAATGGCAGATTCAAGACTGCCTGGGATTGCATTTGAATATGAACCAAAAGGAAGGAGAGATGTCGGTCGACCCAGAAAAAGGTGGAGGAAACAACAGTGAGACGGAACAGGCAATCTGCCCATACCGTGAATTGAAGAAGAACAAATGTAGATCCCTTATTAATATTTTTCTTCCCAATATAAAGTTTAAATTCTTCTAAACCAGTTTTCATAATGCTGCCAAAGACAGTACCAAAAAGTGGTTCAAATGGCAATGAGTGTCATGGACTGGCCATTCATTCAAAGCCAAATGATGCAAGTTCAAATCTCAGTGATTGTGATAAAGGACGTGGAGAGCCCAAGTAAAATAATCGGTGTGATGATTGGAAGCTAATGGGGCTACATTTGGCTGTAGTTATTCTTTTTTATTTATTTTAAAAAATCACTGTGACTTTTAAGGCAAACATTGTATCTACTTTTACAATATAAAATAGTCTTGATTACTTGTCGTTTATGGTTGAAGGTTAGTGTAACATGAAATTAATCCTAGAGTACAACCCTATTTGTATAGTTACGCTTAAAACAAGCGGAACTTATAGGTACCGACAGACAACAAAGGGTTAAATTGGTAAGGTGGTGTGAAAAAATGTTGATTTTGAAAATAGACAGTGGAACGTTAGATCGCGAAGGCAGACAGGTATTAAAAGTTAAATGCTGAATTGAAGAATAAGATATAAGATTTAACAGTTTAATATGAACTAAATAAATGTTCCAGCATACAAGGTTCTCTACTAGTAATAGAAATAAATTATGAGGATAACAGTCTTGGAAAAAACATGTTCATATGAGTGATTTCTTGGTAATAGTTCAGAAATAAACAGTTACAATAGTAACTAAAAATAAGTCAAGCATACTACTCCACATTTAAATAATAGCATTGCAAAACCAACGCGGTGTGTAAAATTTTCCAACATAATTATCAACTGCTAAAAATCTTATTAGAGCACAGAATAGTAAATCTATAAATATATTGGAGTATGGCACCGATAAGCCTTACATGAGCTTACCTTTTTTTTTAAGTGAACATTTTTATGAAATAAATTGGTTTTTAAATTTTATAAATGACTAATATATGGGCAAAAAGCATAACTAAAATTTTAAAAATTAAAAAAGAAATAATTTTGCGTATTAATACACTGTTGATTAAAAAAAAGAAACAAAAACATTATTAATTTACCATCAGCATATTTTACAAACAAAATTTAATAGACAGTTTAACATGAATAATCTTACTCTTATGAAAGATCAAAATGTACTTTAAATACTGAAAAACGTGTTAAATATTACAGACATGTGTCAAATAAATAAAACTAAAAACATGTTAACAATGAAAACATTAAATATTATTCCTAAGAATTAAATCAAGAAGCGTAAACAAACGGATAAGTTGTTAAGTATATAAAATAAACAAATAATTATTTTTGTATATATGCACACTCATATGTTATGTCCTACAGAATGAGGCACTTTAAAACAAAAACTTAATACGCTACGGATATGTTTATATAATGTAATATGCTCGGACACATTAATTCTTATTTTGTGCTCACTTAATTGAAGTTATTGAGATGCAGTTGATTTCGAAGTGAAACGTAACTAACCTATTGTGCTAAGTGGTCGGCAGTAAAATTAAAAATAGGAATTATTCGCAAGGTCGGTTATTTTGTTAACTAACTTCTTTTTAATCAGAAGTAAGAGCTTTAATTTGGTTTAAGAGACCTGCCTATTTATAAGAAGCAAAATGATAGAGGACCCATGACCAAACACTTGAAAAAGAAAATACTTTGGTCACAGTTTTTGAGGCAATAGTAGGAGGAAAAAAGACGTCACGTGGCTATACCAGTTGCTATAACAAAGACCTGGGCAGAAGCAACCAGTTTCCTACCTTTGCCCATTCCACTATCTCATAAAGCTCTTTCCTTCAAATAGCTAAGTGTTTAATAAAGATATTCAATCTAATAGTAAATTATAACAATTTATGCAGATCGTAATCTAGCCACATCCCATTCAATAAATTAAGTTACATTTTTTATAATAAAAAAATACTAAAATAAATGTTAATAAAGACATAAATATTAATATAAAATCTTAAATCAAAAAAAGTATACTTCCATTATATTTTACTGCTAGGAATGTTAGCACTTGAATTTTATTAATATATTAAATACATTAAGTTAAAATAAAGAATTCGTAATATATCAGTACACCATTAACATTGAATTCTAATATATTTTATAAATATAAGACCTTAATTATTTTAAATTAATACACCTCTAAATGAAGTTCTTAAAAAGAGGATTTTTGTGAAATTATTGGGCATTAGAATTATTTGACATTATATTTATTAGTTTTTATGCCTTTAACTTCTGCATGCTTTATAAATATAAATTAAATAAATTTAAGTTGGTATAGAATAAATCATTAGAAATATTTTTCTTACTCTTAAAACTTTAAAGGGAATAAATTCTTATCTTTAATTCTATAATGCTTATAATTACAGGTATATTAATCTTAACCATTGGACTTTATCATGAAGGAAACCATACATTTTAAACTGCAGTTACAAAATATGTATCTCCATTTACTCAGTAAACAATACTATATTTTTCTCCAATTTTAGGTTAATGCAAATGCAAATATGTTTATTCGTGCACGATTGAATACAGTTAATCGACATGCGTATTGTTTTCATTGTCTCTCTGAGAACATTCGATAATGCTGACAAAAGTAACAGAATAACAGGTATGATGCAGTGATATCACTGTGACGAAGAATACACTATTATAAATGACATTTGCAATAAACATTTGCAAGAAAGAAAGGCTCTAGAGTTTAATTAAAGATGAACGAACTGTAAATTATTATAAAATGGGATCAAAATGAGCTTGTTAGAACTGAATGTATATGTGTATTACATTATGTGTGTTAAATTACTGTCATATGTACATCCAGTAAAATATTTTATTTTGACATTTATGTTGTAAGGTAGGGCTCGGAGTTTTAGGTAAATACATATTTTATTTCCGTCCTAATATGAACTTGAAACTGAGTTTAATGTCCTGCCTGTGTACACTAGACCAAATATTTTAAGTCTTATTGCACATAAAAATGCATATTTTCTGATTTTTTACTTTCTCTATAGGTACTATGTACATAGTGTATAGAGAAGGTATTGCACTCCACCAAAAAATTCGACACCGAGATTTCACCGAAAATATATGTTTTAGCGTCCCCTTTTCTAAAAAAAAAAAAAAAAAAAAAAAAAACATTTTCGGAAAAAGGTCCGTGCGTGTGTGTGTGTGTGTGGTGTGTGTCCGTGTGTCTGTGAACACGATAACACAAAAACGAAAAGTAGGTAAAATACCAAACTTGGTATTTAAGTTTAGTATCTTCCAGGGATGCGACACGAAGATTTAGAGAAAAATATCCCCAATCCCCAGCTACCCTTTACATGGAACTTTTTTCGAAAATTTTGATTTTCCTAAAAATGGCTCTAACAATTTTGATTAAAACTTCGTATATTAAAGATATTTACCTGACAAATAAAATGTATATTTTGAATTTTCTAGGAATAGCCTCTGGATGAATTTTACTAAATTTTGAATGACTGCTAAACCGCAAGAGATGGCTATAAACTTACTACACAAAAAATGTAGAGCACGTTAAAACACACAATTTATGTTCTATACGTTTTTTTGGAGCAGTTCGTCGTTTTTGTGACATTCTTTATTTTGGGTTTCTGCTATGAAAATCGTATATATTTTTCATACAGGAATTTGTCAACTGCTGTCCATACAAACAAAGGAACTTCAGTGGCCTAGCAACCAGCTTTTGATTACCACTTTAACCTATGGTACTCCTTATTTCACCTCTACTTACAAGGAAGCAAGTAATATGGCTATTTCTGCTAAAGTTTTCCTGGTTAGCATGAAGTTAATAGAAGTATATGCTTTTTAAGAATTATTTGGTGCAGGGACATAGTGAAAGTCATGTGAGTGGTACACATAAGATTTTTTATGTAAATAAATATTTTTCGTATATTCGCATAAATCACTCACAAATCGCATAAAATTATTTTGACATAATTTCATAAAATCACAAACGCAGCAGCAGCAAAATTATTTTAACAAGTCACTATCCATTTCTGTAGTGGCCAATTAGACATGCCAGGTGACGTAATCTTTTGTTAATTATTACGCTCGCAAGATAACGGGAAATTCTCCATTACCATATGCTTGAAATAAATATTTTATCGCTTCACAGTCCGGCTAGGATATACACTGATGCTTGTTAAACTGTATAGTCATTTGTTATTTGTGAATCGCAAAGCTTAGACAACCTTCTAGTTGTGTTGGGAAGTTAAATATCCACAGTTTTGGATTCACAGAGGATTAAACATGCCCAGAGTGAAAAGTAGCGCAAGAATATTGTGCGGAATTTAAGAATATTTTCAGAAAAATCCTGAAATCATTGATATGAGTAACATTCCATGTTACAATTACGCTAGACTTACTCCTTGAAACGTGGAGCGATCATTTTCGAAATTCAAGCCACTTCTTCGTCACAATCGTGGATCTTTAGGGATGGAAGCGCGTGGCTGTATACTGTAACTCTACAATACTTTATGATTACTCCCACGAATGATAACTGGTGAGTGCCATGCATATTTCTATTAGATCAGGCATTCAGATCCTTAAAAACATATTTTTACTTTCTCTACACGCACTATGTGTATAGAGAAGGTATTGCACTCCACCAAAAATTTCGACACCGAAATTTCACCGGAAATATATGTTTTAGGGTCCCCTGTATCCAAAAAAAGTATTTTCAGAAAAAGGTGCGTATGTGTGTCCGTATGTCTGTGAACACGATAACTCACAAACGAAAAGTCGGTAAAATACCAAACTTGGTATTTAAGTTCAGTATCTTCCGGGGTTGCGACACGAAGATTTTGAAAAAATCCCCCCACCCCAAACTACCCTTTACATGGAACTTTTTGATTTTCTTAAAAATGGCTCTAACGATTTTCATTAAAATATCGTGTATTAAAGATATTTACCTGAAAAATAGAATGTATATCTTGACTTTTCTGGGAATAGCTTCTAAAGACCTGTTTATTCTAGATGAATTTTGCTTAATTTGGCATAACTAGTAAATAGTAAGAGATAGACAAAAACTTACTATACAAAAAATGTAGTTTTTTTTAAAATACGCAAGTTATGTCATATACATTTTCCTCGTGGAGCTTACCGCTTTCGAGGTACTTATAGTTATTAGTTTCAGTTCTGAAGTACTTATACTTTTCTCAGACGGTAGTGTCCGTTTTATTTTTGTTCTACTCCTGGCCAAGAAAAGAAGCGATTTGTAATGACAATCGCATAACGACAACTTTTAAAACATTTGACTATTGGTTTAGCCTAATGTATTCCCTTATTTTCTTCCTACTTATACGGAATGAAGTAATAAGAACATTGCGCTAATGAGTACCTCGATTAGCAAGTTGCAGAAAGAAGAATTATCTCATGTAAGAAGTTTGTAGAACAACTAGAGAAAGTCATGTGAGTGTAACACATCAGATGTTTTATTCAAGCACACATACACACATTCACTCTGACATACGTACTTTCAGGTTCTGTAAGGATAGGAAAAGATTTTTGTTAAAGAAATATTCCCCGTCCCAGCCGGGACTCGAACCCTAGACCTCCAGACGAGAAATTGGCTCGCTGACTACTCCACCATGGATACAGTCTCTATAGTATTAAGTTCTTGTTTCTGTGCATTACCGTGTATGGGAATTCTTTTTACAATGTTCAGTAATTCGGTACGTTTTAATTGGAAATCAAATGTTTTAATAAATCAAATTATTGCAATTATAATTATTGTTGCCGCTTGTCTACCTTTCTCTTTAAGGTGTTTTTAATAGCAATGCTTTTCCCTAATTTATTTTAATTTCGTGTCTACAGTCTCAGAACATATTAAGATGATGTGCAATTTCAAAAATCCACAGTATATAGGATATGTTATTGAAATTTATATCAGTAATAGTAAAGTTTTTACCATCTATCGAAATTATAGCTTACATGGTTATTTAAATAATACCTTCTTTCTCTAAATTCTTTGTTCAACATCCAGTTCTACATAAAATGAGTTTAAAAAAAACCTGATTTGTTCCATTCACATGAGTTTCTCTATATCTCTGCCACAAATTAATGTTAGAAAGCTTATGCTTCTATTTACTTCATGCTAATCGAGAAAAAAATAGCAGAAATAGTCTTATAACTTGCTTCCTTAAAAGTAGAAGCGAAATAACGGAATATCAGACATTAAAGTGATAGTCAAAATCTGGTTAATATGTGATTGAAGTTCCTTTGTTTGTTTGGACAGGAGTTGACAACTTCCTGTATGAGAAAAGTTTGTTTTTTAAAGCTGAAACCAAAAACAAGGAATATCTAAAAAACGATCAACTCGATGAAAATAAATGTATAACATAAGTTGTGTATTTTAACATACTCTAAGTTTTTTGTGTAGTAAGTTTTTATCTGTTACGGTTTAGGATTTATGCAAAATTCCGTAAATTTCATCCAGAATAAAGTAGTCTTCAGAGGGTATTCCCAGAAAATTCAAGATATACATTTTATTTGTCAGGTAAATATCTTTAACATACGATATTTTAATGAAAATCGTTAGAGCCATTTTTAAAAAAATCCAAATTTATGACAAAGTTCAGTGTAAAGGTAGTTTGTGGTGGGGTGATTTTTCTCAAAATCTTCGTGTCGCATCCCTGGAAGATACTAAACTTAAATACCAAGTTTGGTATTTTACCCACTTTTCGTTTTTGAGTCATCATGTTTACAGACACACGGAAACACGGACCTTTTTCTGAAAATGCTTTTTTTGGATACAGGGGACCCTGAAACATATATTTCTGGTGAAATCTGGGTATCGAATTTTTGGGTGGAATGCAATACCATCTCTATACAGTATGTAAATTGTACGTATAGAGTAAGTAATAGATCTGTCATATTATACTTTTTTAACATTAGCCCTAATTAGTGGAGAAAGATTATTATTTTTTGTATTTCCTAAACTCATGATTTTTCAAAATTTAACAGTTGATATGTAAAAATTGGAGCATTATTTTGAAAACAGTAATATGACTATTTTCTTTAATGTACCTTTAGGAAACAGTATAAAAGGTTTGAAACATATTACAGAAAAATGGTATCGTGTGGCACATTTTAAGTATGGAAAAGTGTTGGGAAAAGGTTTGTGAGAAAATAAACTTTAAAGTTTGGAGTGCCTATTAATAAACATGCGCCTGCCCTTCTATAGCTTCAGTCTATTTCAAATTTGAGTGCGCCAAGAGGGAAAAATCTGATCTGTTCCATTCACATCGCTTTCTCTATATCTCTGCAATAAATTATTTTTAAAAAGCTTATGCTTCTATTTACTTCCTGCTAATCGAGAAAAAATTAGCAGAAATAGTCTTATTTCTTGCTTCCTTGTAAGTAGAAACAAATAAGGGAGTACCATAGGTTAAAGTGATAGTCAAAAGCTGGTTGCTATGTGACTGAAGTTCCTTTGTTTGTATGGACACGAGTTCACAAAGTCCTGTATGAGAAAATAGGTATAAGTTTCTATAGCTTAAACCAAAAAACAAGGAATATCTCGAAAACAATTAACTCCACGAAAAAAACGTATACAGCATAAATTGTGTTTTAATGTGCTCTACATTTTTTGTGTCTCTCGTTTAGCACTTATACAAAATTCCGTAAAATTCACTCAGATTAAGGTAGTCTTCACAGGCTATTCCCAGAAATTTCAAAATAGACATTTTATTTGTCAAGTAAATATTTTAATATACGATATTTTAATCAAAATCGTTACAGCCATTTTTTAGGAAATCAAAATTTCATAAAAAAATTCCATGTAAAGGGTAGTTTGGGGTGGAGTGATTTTTCTCAAAATCTTTGTGTCGCATCCCTGGAAGATACTAAACTTAAATACCAAATTTGGTGTTTTACCGACTTTTCGTTTTTGAGTTATCGTGTTCAGAGACACACGGACAGACGGACGCACACACGGACCTTTTTCTGAAAACACATTTTTTGGATACAGGGGACTCTATAAAACATTTTTGGTGGAATGCAATACCTTCTCTATACAGCATGTACATGGTATGTATAGAGAAAGTAAAAATGATAATTTCCTTAAAATTTAGAATTCATTTTATCTTATCATCAAACAAAATAATTTTTCAATTTTTCGCAACTTTTGATTTAATTTCACAGATGTATCGGATTTATTAATCTCCTTTTGGTGTTTTAGTGATGAATTTTTCTCCTGAAAATCTTGAAATGTTTTATTGTTCTAACTGTGTATATGTTTATTCCATTGTTTCAGAAAGAAAAACAGCAATAAATCATATATTGTCTTTAATTAAATTTAGAGCCTTTCTTTCCAAGAAATGAACAAAAGCACCTCCCAACGAAGAATAGAATATTGTAATATTTCTAATGGAGAGGGCACGCTGTTTGAACAGCATCTATGTAAATAAAAAGGAGTAATGTTGCAGTGTAATAACGTCATAGAAATTAAATTAAAATGTATGTATGTATGTCTGTATGTACGTATGTGTGTGGTACGTCAGTGCTTCAATTGATGAAAGAGTTTTTTGTGTACAGCGAGTGACTGAGGAAGAGACAGACATTACGAGATATACGCAGAATCTCCTCGTACCACTGCAACCTCCTGAACAATGATGGATGACTGTCGTAGTTCTTGTTCTCGGTTCTTTTGTTTTTTCTTCCCGTCCATTTGTCTGTAACCGTTTAGATCGGAATTTGTTTGTAGGTAATGCCCATTTAGACCACGTCACCATGCTGATCGTTTCCTTTCGACATCCAAATGAAAAGTGGAGAAGTTGTTCTTTATTGGCCCATCCACAAGTGTGTAGAGGTGGAACGCATTCCAGTGTTACTGTAACATAATATGGTTATGAAGAGAACGAACAAATGATATTTCTACCTGACACCTACAATGTATCAGCTTAAAATTCCACCAAAAAGAATGATATTATGTACAGCAAAATAAAACTGGCATTTGAAGTTGTTGTATCACTTATTTCCTCAAAGATTCACGGGTGAATGTGCAGACATTTGCAATCATAATATGCTATTTATTTTCTCTACTCGTACTATGCACATGATGTATACAGAAGGTATTGCAATAAACCCAAAAATCGTTTGCGTGTCTGTGGACAGCATAGCTCAAAAACAAAAAGTCCGTTAAATACCAAACTTGGTATATAAGTCTGGTATATTCCAAGGATGCGACGTGAAGTTTTTCAAGAAAATCCCTCCACACCAACTACGCACATCCCAACATTTTTTAAAATGTTGATTTTTTTTCAAAAATGACTCTAGTGTTTTTAATTAAAATATCATATATTAAAGATATTTACCTGACAAATAAAATGTATATCTTGAATTATCTCGGAATAGCCTCTGAAGACTACTTTATTCTGGATGAATTTTGAGGTATATATCTTTAATATACGATGTTTTAATCAAAATCGTTAAAACCATTTTTAAGAAAATCAAAATTTTCTAAAAAATGTCCATGTAGAAGGTAGCTTGGGGTGGGGGGATTTTTCTCAAAATCTTCGTGTCGCATCCCTGAAAGTTACTAAACTTAAATACCAAGTTTGGTACCTTACTGACTTTTCGTTTTTGAGTTATCGTGTTCACAGACACACGGATACGCACACACGGACCTTTTTCTGAAAATATTTTTTGTGAATACAGGGGACCCTAAAACATATATTTCCAGTGAAATCTCGCTATCGAATTTTTGGGTGGAGTGCAATACCTTCTCTATACACTATGTACATAGTACGTGTAGAGAAAGTAAAAACATGTAAATGGCGTGTTCTCAGATGTCCATTATAAATTAGGTATGAAAGACCACATGATTTTGCCTAGAGGTCTCTCTATCGTGCTTGAGGCCGTAAATCTACGACACGGGAGCAACGGCTTTACTTCTCTTCCGAAGGAAGCCATGCTAGGTATTTTTACACCCGAAAAATCCATCGTCCTCCGCCGGGTTTCAACCCGCGACCTTAGGTATAGTACAGGCTGCGGAAGCTTATAAGACATATAGGTATGATTTAAAAATACTCTTTCAATGTTTGGAGTCACGTTTCTTAGATAAAAACAAGAAAAATGCTCATATAAACACATGTCCCGAAAGCATTTATTCTCGATTTATTGAGGGTCAAAATGCAATTAATCAGAACATTTTAAAGTTACACCTTATTCTATTTCTGATGTTGCCAGCTTGTTAGGAGGTGTTCCACACAAACACCACTTATAGAAAATGATGAAAATGTCCCCTTGCGTCTAAGAATGTAAAATACTCCCAGTCGGTGTTGTATGATTTCGCGGGCTTCCATGATTCGTGCATTAAGAGTTGCCGTAGTTTTATTGTTGTGCGTCACGTTGGTGCACCAATATGTCGCAGTTTTATTGTTGTGCGTCACGTTGGTGGACCAATATGTCGCAGTTTTATTGTTGTGCGTCACGTTGGTGCACCAATATGTCGCAGTTTTATTGTTGTGCGTCACGTTGGTGGACCAATATGTCGCAGTTTTATTGTTGTGCGTCACGTTGGTGGACCAATATGTCGCAGTTTTATTGTTGTGCGTCACGTTGGTGCACCAATATGTCGCAGTTTTATTGTTGTGCGTCACGTTGGTGGACCAATATGTCGCAGTTTTATTGTTGTGCGTCACGGTGCACCAATATGGCGTGGTTTTATTGTTGTGCGTCACGTTGGTGCACCAATATGTCGCAGTTTTATTGTTGTGCGTCACGTTGGTGCACCAATATGGCTGGTTTTATTGTTGCCACGTTAGGATGCCAATATTTCGCAGTTTTGTTTCTGGTATCGCGTTGTTGCGTCAATATGACGCTATCAGGTGAGTCTACTTGGAGTTGGTCGAGGGTTAATGCTCGTGAAATTCTCTACATTATGAGTGTACATACCTTGCAGATTCCCTTTGTTACACTGGCTAGGCTCGTTCTTGCAGACCAGGAGTTGTCTCTTGCTCAGGGGGGAAAGAATGACAAAGGTGTGTAACACTTTTGGTAGACTCAAATAAAAGACAAATTTCACATAATTTCACTGATGATTTCTTTTATTGATGAGCTGTGGTTGTATTGAGGCCCTAGCCCCGCGAGCGACTACCGACATAACCGATCACGAACTTGATGATATAGATTTGTTGAAGTGCCAGTTCCACTTTTACCGAGTTATTATATTTTTACACTCGTCACCGTAATCTTGAGCTTCACGGTCCGTATAACATTTACGGTAATAATGGCCCGTCAGATTAATTTATAACACGCCGATTTCCTACACTGGACACCACGCGATTTCTTAGACAGTGTCTCGTCACATTTCTTATACTCTGAATTTGTATGTGTGTGCGATTTCTTATACGTGGTTTCCTACCTTGTGAGCCCGATCTCTTATACGTGGTTTCCTACCTTGAGTGCCCGATTTCTTGTACGCACATCATTTATATACTAAAATGCCCAAGTATTGCCCTCCTTTTTGACTGGCTGAAAAAGGCGCGTAAAGTAGCGTTGTCACGTGACTGGGATTTTTCTTTATTTTCCACCCACGTGACCTTTCTCTACAATGAGAAATTCCCTCTTTCCAGAATATAAGGGGCTGATTCTTTCTTCCTCCCAAGGGCTGTTACTTGTGTCCCTAATGCTCTAAAATTCTTGTCATTTTTAACAAAGCAAGTTGCTTTGAAGAATACAAAGCAAGCTTCTACAGCCTAAGGTTCTGCGTTCTACTGAGCAGATATTTCTTATATTAAATATGTACAGACTAATGATTATTATTTGGTTACACCACTCACTTCTCACCTAGACGGTCCGAGTTCGATCCCAAGCGACCGCATGTGAGATTTGTGGTGGACAAAGCGGCGCTGGGGCGGGTTTTCTCCAGGTTCTCCGGTTTCTCCCGCCATGGCATTCCAGCGGTACTCTATCTTCATTCAGGTATCATCGGTGTCACCGCCTGCGGTGCCATAAGTAGTTAGAGGGGCGTTAAACACTACCAAAAAAAAACTAATGATTAAACTAATCATATATGCGTCGTGCTAATGTACTGTCGCAGAGTTTCTTCATCCGGGATGTCTGCTGAATAAACTAATGGTTTAAGGTGCCCCAAAAGATTGAGGCCGGGGCAACATGGAACTGGTTCTCCTCTACCTATCCATTTGTCATGCCAGATACCAGCCAGTGAATAATGAGATTAAAATATGCTAGAGCATCATTTTTCTTCTTATTTGCAGAGGCACATTTTCTAATAAGTCTGGGCGAGGGTTCTGATGAATAACAAATGTTAACAATAGCTATGGCAACACAAGGCCAACTCCGAAGTGTAAAATGGGTCAAAGCCTTCTATCAATGACTGCTTAGATATATGAAGTATTAGTTGGACCCGGAAAGCCGTTGAAGGTGACTTTCAATAATAAATTGATAACGCGAAAAGCAAGCGTCTTATAGCATATACTCATTTGAACATATTTTCTTATTTCGATAACATGGATCCATTCCCAAAGTTATAAAAAGTATTTTTGAATCATCTCTATTATAAAGATTTAATGTGTTCCATTCACATGACTTGATCTACATCCCTGCAAAAAAAAAATGTATTAAAAAGCTTATGCTTCTATTTACTTCATGCTAATCGAGAAACAATTAGCAGAAATAGTCCCTCTACTTGCTTCCTTGTAAGTAAAAGCGAAATAAGGGAGTACTATAGGTTAAAGTGATAGTCAAAAGCTGATTGCTGGTTGACTAAAGTTCCTTTTTACTTCCTGTATACGTACTATGTACATAGTGTATAGAGAAGGTATTGCACTCCACCAAAAAATTCGATACCGAGATTTCACCGGAGATATATGCTTTAAGGTCCCCTGTATCCAAAAAAAGCATTTTCACAAAAAGGTCCGTGTGTGTGTCCGAGTGTCCATGTGTCTGTGAACACGATAACTAAAAACGAAACGTCGGTAAAACACCAACCTTGGTATTTAAGTTTAGTATCTTCCAGGGATACGACACGAAGATATTGAGAAAAATCCCCCACACCAAACTACCCTTTACATGGAACTTTTTTCGAAATTTTTTATTTTCTCAAAAATGGCTCTAACGATTATGATTAAAATATCGTAAATTAAAGATATTTACCTGACAAATAAAATGTATATCTTGAATTTTCTGGGAATAGCCTCTGAAGATATGTTTATTCTGGATGAATTTTTCCGAATTTTGCTTAACTGCCAAACCATAAGAGATGGACAAAAACTTAGCACACAGAAAATGTAGAGCACATTAAAACACACGCTTTATGTTATATACATTTTTTTCATGGAGTTGGTGGTTTTTTAAGATATTCCTTGTTATTAGTTTCCGCTTTGAAAAATACTTTTCTCATACAGGAATTTGTCAACTCCTGTCCATACAAACAAAGGAGCTTCAGTCACATAGCAATCAGCTTCTGACTATCACTTTAACCTATGGTACTCCCTTATTTCGCTTCTACTTACAAGGAAGCAAGTAATAAGACTATTTCTGATGTTTTTTTCTCGATTAGCATGAAGGGAATAGAAGCATAAACTTTTTAACAATAATTTGTTGCAAAGATGAAGAGAAAATCATGTGAGTGGTACAATTAAGATTTTCCTTTTAGATTTCTAACTCGTCAAGCAATTTTCTTTTCAAAATCTTGACGCAGTGTTATTAGAAATAAGTAGTGTATGTTCTTTCTTCGCAACAGAAATACTATCACTATGTTTTCCTAATTGCTGAGAAGCGAGAGTGTGTTGTTTGCAAATACTTCAGCATAACCTTTAATCGATGTCTTCCAACAACAAAGGAGCAGCAGCTATAATTCACCGACTTCTCTTCTCTATGGTAAGTAGCTGAATTAATATTTTAAGCGTTTGTAGTTTGAAGCTTAAATCGATATTTGCTAATGGTTAATGACTGATACTGAGAAAGGTTTATGTTTATCATCCAACAAAGGGTGTAACAATGCATTTACCATCGTCCTGACTTAATATAACATTTTACGAAATGAATTAGAGGAACGGCGCTGCCGTGGCTGTGAGTTAGACCCCTCGTCTCCAAACTAGGCTGCCCGGTTTCGATCCCAGGCACCCGCATGTGGGATTTTTGGTGGAGGCAACATCATCTGGCCAGGTTTACTCCAGATCCTCCAGGTTTCCCCTCCTCTCATTCCACCAATTGCTCCATCATCAATCTCACTTGTTTTCATATTATTGTCGGCGCAAAGCTTCTGGAATCGTGACCCTGACCGCCAACCCAGCTACCGAGCCTGGCTTATGGGAGTTTGTGACATGATACTTTGCTTACTTAAAGTCACAGCGAGCAAACTTTGTACAGTCTGTATCGAAAGTGTTCCGCATATGTTTGTATTCAAAGTGCCCAGTAAATAGAGTTCCTTTCATTTATTTTATTTTTTTAACCATGGCTCCTAGTTTTCAAAGTTAAGTGGCAAGGTATTACTTAGAGCAGAGAAATAATTGCAAATGTCCTTGACTTCATGAAACAAGAGGCAGAGATGAAGGAAGAAAATGTATGTTTCCCGAGTTCTTCAAAAGCCCGTAGAAAGTGAATGAAAGAGTAGCCAAGGCAACTGATATTTCACTGAGTTCCGTTCCCAGGGTTCTCAAGGATAAGAAAGAAAGAAAAATAAAACTTAATATATCACTTTTAAATTAAAAGATGTGGAACAGTTGTGTCGCCAGCGAATTGCAGAAATTGGAAGGCCAGAAAGGGAAAATGTATGTCGACATGTTGAGAACATTGTAAAGCATTAGAAATAATTCTAATCCAGGATAATTGTGCAGAAATTAGCGATAGCGTTGATGATGACAATGGCGTGAGCGAAGACGAAGGACTCTCAGGTGTGGAAGAATTGGAGGCACATTGTTTATATAGTAGGCCATTTGTATAGATGTTTTGTAGATAAGAATGTTTATCAGTGCAGCGCATAAGAGGTGACAGATATTTGACATTGACTGTGACAGACAGGAATCGACTGGTGAACTGCTTATCTGAAAGTACAACTCGCTTCCTAGCTCTCATTAAGAGATCTGTTGCCCAAAATCATCACGCTCTTGCCTGGCTACGGACCAGGTTCTCCAATCTATGTTTCCTGCCGTTGGCTCCCCGACAGGATTCTGAACCCTAGACATTCGCTTGTAAGTCCTAGGAGGGGTGTTAGTCCTAAACACGGGGAGGGTAAGCCTACTACAAACTGGAGATGCTAATCACTTCTATGGCAGTAAAGCATTTTATTCTCTCATTATCAATAAAATCGTCCCTTTGCTTTCTCCAAATGTTTACTTTCTCTGCACGTACTATCTACATAGTGTTTAGAGAACGTATTGTATTGCACCCAAAAATTCGATGCCGAGATTCTACTGGAAATACATGTTTTGGGCCTCCTGAATCCCAAAAAAAACATTTTTGGAAAAAGGTCCTTGTGTGTGCGCGTGTGTGTATGTGTGTGTGACTGTGGACAGCATAACTCAAAAACAAAAAGACCGTTAAATACCAAACTTCGTATTTAAGTTTGGTATCTTCCGAGGATGGCACACGAAGATTTTCAAGAAAATCTCCCCACCCCCAACTACCCTTTACATGGAACTTTTTTAAAAACTTTGATTTTTTTAAAAAATGGCTCCAACGATTTTGATTAAAATATCGTATATTAAAGATATTTACCTGACAAATAACACATATATCTTGAATTTTCTGGGAATAGCCTCTGAAGACTACTTTATTCTGGATGAAGTGTGCATAACTGCTAAACCGTAAGATATGGACAAAAACTTACCACACAAAAAATGCAGAGCACATTAAAACACACAATTTATGTTATACAATTTTTTTCTAGGAGTTGATCGTTTTTAAGATATTCCTTGTTTTAGGTTTCAGATTTGAAAAACTTGTTCTTTTCTCATATAGGAATTTGCCAACTCGTTTCCATACAAACAAAGGAATTGCAGCTTTTGACTATCACTTTAACCTATGATACTCCCATATTTCGCTTCTACTTCCAAGGAAGTAAGTAATAAGACTATTTGTACTACTTTTTTCTACACTATTGACAATAATTTGTTACACAGAAGTAGAGAAAGTCATGTGAATGGAACACATCAGATTTTTTTTACACAGGAGCCTCATTAAAATATTTATAATTCCAGCTATTGGAAATTGTAAATTCCGAAATCATCAGTATTCAAAGTGTGAAATTTATCTTGAAAAAGCTTGCATATCAAATGCAAATATTACCCCAACTCTATGACGGAGCTTCAACTTGAAGACAACGTTCAAGATTTAGATCTCCTATTACTTCAATGTCAGCTGCGCTTGCGCCAGTTCGGTTGGCTGAGATAGGCTAGCAACAGCGCCTGCCCATTCGTTGCAACTTAACAGTTTCCATGTGCCTTTATTCGTTAGTTCAGCCTTTCCAAATTTCCACTAGAAACGTCCTAGCAGCTCAACGCAAAAACGAATAACTAAGGTTTAGAAATAGTCAACACAGTGCTCACTGATCAATCTGTATCAAAAGGCATTCGTAAGTTACCTCAAAGAATAAACTTATGATTAACATATTTTTTCATCTACAATATTAATATTATCTCTATTGCCTTTTTAACAAACATAATAAATTTATCATACATTTCTCAAAGATTTAGTTCATTACACCACAAACAAACTATTAAACTTACATTATTAATTTCAATATTATCCCTTATAGGGGATATTAAATTTCGGTAGAAGAAATTATATTACTTTCTCTCCACACACTATGTACATACTGTATAGAGAAGGTATTGTAATGCACGCAAAAATTTGATACCAAGATTTTACCGGAAACAACTTCTAGAGTCCCCTGTATAAAAAAAAATATATGTTTAAAAATAAGTACATAATGTCGAAATATCACAAAAAATACACGTTTTGAGACCTCAGAATCCTAAAACACTTTTAAAAACATTTGTGTGTGTGTGTTTGTGGGTGAGGGGGGGGGGGGGAGCATAGCTCAAAAGCGAAAAGTGGGTAAAATACCACACTTGGTATTTAAGTTCAGCATCTTCCAAGGATGCGACACGAAGATTTTCAAGAAAATACATTCAACTAACTTAATATCAAATAGATTATATAACAATAATAATAATATAATAAATTATAAATATAGAGTTAAAAACGCTTTTAGTAATCTTGTGTGTGTTTTTATTTCTCTTTGTAAACCAATCTTTTTTTTTTTTAAATTGTATGACCGCTAAAAAACCGTCTTCAGAGACCGCATAGTTTTTAACTTCCTCTACACGTGCTATGTACATAGTGTATAGAGAAGGTATTGTAATGCACCCAAAAATTAGATACCGAGATTTCACCGGAAATACACGTTTTGAGACTCCCTGATTAAAAAAAACATTTTTAGAAAAATGTCCATTTGTGTGTGTCTGTCTATGTGTGTATGTATGTGTGTGTGTGTGTCTGTGGACATCATAGCTTGAAAACAAAAAGACCGCTAAATACCAAACTTGGTATTTAAGTTTGGTATCTTGCAAGGATGCAACACAAAGATTTTCAAGAAAATTCCCCCAGCACCAACTACCCTTTACATGATTTTTATCTGACAAATAAAATGTATATCTTGAATTTTCTGGGAATCGATTCTGAAGACTACTTTATTCCATAACGGATACAGAAAAAGTACTTAACAGAAAATTTAGAGCATGTTAATTTTCTTGTTATTCATGTTTTCTTGGAGCTGATGGTTTTTGAGATATTCCTTGTTATTGGCTTCAGCTTTAAAGAACTCATACTTTTCTCATACAAGAATTTGTCAACTCATGTCCATGCAAGCAAAGGAACTTCAGTCACAGAGAAACCAGCTTTTGACTATCACTTTAACCTATGGTACTCCATTATTACCCTTCTACTTCAAGGAAGCAAGTTATAAGGTTCTTTAACCTAATTTGTTCTCGATTATAATGAAGTAATTAGAAGCATAAGCTTTGAAAAATAATTTGTTACAGAGATGTAGAGAAAGTTATGTGCATGGAACACGTCAGATTTTTTCTCATATCAATAATTTGTTAGAATGTTTCGGCTCATTAGCATATAAATAAGACATAAATATATTTAGCATGTAATTATAAAATACTATTTTGTAGCATATTTCGTTAATGAATATAAAACAACCTGTAAATTCGTATAAATAGAAAAAGACTGTATAAAATGTATCACAGAGCAGAGGGGATTTTATATAAAACCTGAAAAAAAATCTGATGTGTACCATTCACATGACTTTCTCCATATCCCTGCAACAAATAATTCTTAAAAAGCTTATACTTCTATTTCCTTCATGCTAATCAGAAAAAATTAGCAGAAATAGCCTTATTACTCGCATCCTTGTAAGTAGATGCGAAATAAGGGACAACCGTAGGTTAAAGTGATAGTCAAAAGCTGATTGCTATGTCAATGAATTTCCTTTGTTTATATGGATAGGAGCTGACAAGCTCCTGTAAGAAAAAGTATACGCTTTTCATAGTAGAAACCAAAAATAAGGAATGTCACAAAAACGACGAACTCCACGAAAAAAATGTATATAACATACATTGTGTGTTTTAAAGTGCTCTACATTTTTTGTGCAGTAATTTTTTGTCCATCTCTTACGGTTTAGCAGTTATTCAAAATTTAGTAAAATTCATCCAGAATAAACTACTCTTCAGAGGCTATTCCCAGAAAATTCAAGATATACATTTCATTTCTCAGGTAAATATGTTTAATATCCGAAATTTTAATCAAAATCTTTAGAGCCATTTTTGAGAAAATAAAATTTTTCGAAAAAAGTTCCATGTAAAGGGTAGTTGGGGGTGGGGGATTTTTCTCAAAATCTTCGTGTCGCATCCCTGGAAGATACTAAGCTTAAATACCAATTTTGGTATTTTACCGACTTTTCGTTTTTGAGTTATCGTGTTCACAGACACACGGACACACGGACACACACACACGGACCTTTTTGTGAAAATGCTTTTTTTTTTGGATATTGGGGCCCTAAAACATATATTTGCGGTGAAATCTCGGTATCGAATTTTTGGTGGAGTGCAATACTTTCTCTATACACTATGTACATAGTGCGTAAGGAGAAAGTAAAAACAAAAGGAAACATATGATTATGTTTTCAATTTACCACAGCTTCTGATTAACTAGTGTATAGAGAAGGTATTGTAGTTCACCCAAAAACTTGATGTTGTGATTTCGCTCAAATGTGTTTAATATTCAAAGAAAAGCACCTTTTACGTTCTCTAATATGTGCAATGTACGTAGTGCTTAGAGGTAGGTGGTTTATTCCACCCAAAAGTTCGATGTCATAATTTCGCTGCAAATATGTTTTGAGACCACAAGAAAACATTCTTAGTTTCTCTAGCCCGGATGCACAATGGACGTAGTGGATAGAGAAGGTATTGTATTTCACCAAAAACTTCGATACCAGATTTTTCAGCACATACACCTTTAGGATCCCCTGGATCAAATAAAAGTAGTGGTTTGGAAAATAGTCCGTAATGTCGAAATATTAGGTGAATTACAATAGACCCCTTGAATCCTAAAACATTTTTAGAAAACATGCCTGAGTGTGTATGTGTTTGTCTGGGGTGGGGCATCTTAGCTAAAAATGAAAAGTCGGTTAAATAACAAACTTGATATTTAAGTTCAGCATCTTCCAAGAATGGCACATAAGGATTTTAAAGAAAATCCATCCAAATACTGTTTAGATAGAATATTTTTAATTTTTTTTTATTTTTTCAAAAATAGCTTTACCGAGTTTTTTATGAAATGTGATATATTTAAGATGCTTTCGTAACAAACGAAATGTATATTTTGAATTTTCTGGGATTAGGCTCTAATTATCTCTGTATCTCTTTATTCTGGAAGATTTTTGTATAATTTTTGCATATCTAGTATACCGTAAGAGATAGGCAAAACTTACTACACAAAACATGTAGACTTCATTAAACTTTTTGTTTTTTGTTTTTTGTTTTTTTTTAGAGCCAACATTGTTCCTGATTTTGGTAACTATTCGTTTCAGTTTTAAGGTATTTAGAGCTTTTCTCAAATGGATGACATCTCTCTTTTGTTTACTTCTAGCAAGCAAAGAGAACTGCATTTCAATTGTTTCACTTAGCGACTGCTTTTAAAAAATTGAGCATCACTTTAACCTAGTGTATACTCTCATTTCCATTCTACTTACAGTAATAAGACCAATTCTGGTAGTATTTATTTTGTTTAACGTGACGTAAATAAAATAATAATCATTTGTGGAACACCTAAAGAAAGCTATGTGACTGAAACTCATATGAGTTTTAGAAAAAGGTCGGTGTGTGTGTTTGTGAACAACATTGTTCAAAAACTAAAAGACTGCTAAATATCAAACTTGGTATTTAAATTCAGAATCTTCCAAGGTTGCGAGACGAAGATTTTCAAGAAAAGCCCCCCACAACAAACTACGACTTACATGAAAAAATCTTTGAAAAAATTCTTACTCTTAAAACTGTAAGGATTTTGGTTGAATATTTACACCACAAATAAAATGTACATCTTGAACTTTCAGACAATAGCCACTAAAGCCTTCATTATTGTGAATCAATTTTTTTGAATTTTGTATAACTAATAAACCGTTAGAAATAGACAAAAATTAACTACAGAAAAATATAGATATCATTAGAACACACAACTTATGTGATGTACATTTCTTCATGTGGTTGACCGCTTTTGAGTTATTTCTTATTGGTTTCACCTTTAAATGCTTATTCCTTTCTCATAAGAGACTTTGACAACTCTTACAAACAAAGGAGTCGAGTCGTCAGCAAGCTGACTTCTTAACCGGAGGTGCCGGGCTCAATTCCCGGCAGGGGCCTGAAAATTTTCTTTAACCAGAACTATTAGTCCCTATCCCCCACAGGGCCTGGAAGGGTAAATGTGTATATGAGTTAGGGGAGCATAACAAAATTTAAACCTAACCTAAAAAGCCAAATAACGAGTTGTTTCAAATGTGAAGCCCCCGATATGACCTAAGATATTAAAGATTCTATACAAATGAAACAATAAAAAAAATTTAAACACATAGCAGCCAGCTTTTAAAATATTTAACCATCCAAGTACAAGGAAATAGGTAATAATACCACCTCTGCTAATTTTTTCTCGATTAGCATGAAAGAAATGGAAGAATAAAGTTTTTAATAATAATTTGTTGCAGATATATAGAGAAAGTCATACGATTGGAACACATCATATTTTTACTTTCTCTACACGTAATATGGACATAGTGTATAGAGAAGATACTGCATTCCACCAAACATTTCGATACAGAGATTTCACAGGAAATATGTGTTTTAAGGTCCCCTGTATTTTCAGAAAAAGGTCCGTAAGTGTGTGTGACCGTGTGTCTGTGAACACGATAACTCAAAAAGGAAAAGTCGGTAAAATACCAAACTTGGTGTTTACGTTTAGTAACTTCCAGGGATGCGACACGAAGATTTTGAGTAAAATCCCCCACCCCAAATTACCCTTTACATGAACCTTTTCGAAAATTTTGAATTCCTAAAAAATGACTAACGATTGTGATTAAAGTATCGTAAATTAAAGATATTTGCCTGAAAATAAAATGTATAATTTGAATTTACTGGGAATAGCTTCTGAAGACTACTTTATTCTGGGTGAATTTTACGGAATTTTGCATAGCTTCCAAACAGTAAAAAATGGACAAAAACTTACCACACAAAAAATATAGAGCACATTAAAACACACAAGCTATGTTGTATAAATATTTTTTCGTGCAGTTGATGGTTTTTTAGATATTTTGGTTTCAGCTTTCTCAGACAGGATTTGTCAACTCGTGTCCATACAAATAAAGGAACTTTAGTGCATAGCAACCAGCTTTTGACTATCACTTTAACCTATGGTACTTCCTTATTTCACTTCTACTTACAAGGAAAGCAAATAATAAGACTATTTCTAGTAATTTTTATCAGTGTGAAATAAATAGAACAATAAGCTTTTTAACAATAATTTGTTGCAGAGATGTAGAGAAAGTCATGTGAATGGAACACATATTTTTGTGACTATAAATCCTCAGCCTAATAATAACTAAAGCGCTAAGAAAGCACGGAGAAGCCCATTACTGCAACGGCACATCATCCCCACGGATCAGGGTGCAGTGTAAATCTACCCTCTATCAGCTGAGAGATATCTCTGCAAACTCAACCACAACTTTAATAACTCTTCCAGCCCTTCACTTTAACGTATGAATTATGGAGCGGGTGCCAGGGGTTGCTAGGCAAGGGGCGCAGTATAGGGCAAACATTTATGAGGGTTTATACAGTTCGGGGCCCATGTGAGCAGTGAATGGGTGAAACACAGATTTTGAGTTCTTTGTATCCAAACCCTACTTGCTCATTTATCGTCACCTCACTCTCGCTTTTAGAAAACATTTCTTTATTAAAAACAACCCCCATATGTGTTTTTTTTCTTTGTGGCTCGCGTGTCATTTCAAATTACCCTTATTTATGGGACGTGACTTTTAATGCACACGTGACGTCCATGCTACATATCGATGTGGTGTCAGTCCCTTTGGTGTTCTCAACTGCCATACAAAGGAACATTTTTATTCCCAGTAACCCGTGCGAGGGTGTTCAATAAGTCCATAAAAATATACAATAAATGTTTTGGGTCCCCCTGAATCCAAAAATATCATTTTTGGAAAAAGGTCCGTGTGTGTGTGTGTGTGTCTGTGGACAGCATGGCCCCAAAACTAAAAGACCGTTAAATACCAATCTTGGTATTTAGGTTTAGTATCTTCCAAGGATGTGACGCGAAGATTTTCAAACCCCTCCCCCCCAGAAACTACCCTTTACATGGAAAACTTTTCGAAAAGTTTGATTTTATTAAAAATGGCTCTAATTATTTTGATTAAAATCCCGTATATATCTCGAATTTTTCGGCAATAGTCTCTGGTTTTGAAAAACTTATAGTTTTCTCATACAGGAACTTGTCAGCTCCTGTCCAGACAAACAAAGAATTTTCAGTCACATAATAACCAGCTTTTGACTATCACTTTGACCTATGGCACTCCCTAATTTCGCTTCTACTTACAAGAAAGCAAGTAATAAAACTATTTCTGGTATTTTTTTTTTCTTGATTAACATGAATTAAATAGAAGCATAAGCTTTTTAACAATAATTTGTGGCAGAGATGTAGAAAAAGTCATGTGAATGGAACACATCAGATTTTTTTATCCAGGGAGTCTCAAAACTTGCGGTGACATCTCGATATCAAATTTTTCTCTCCACTGTGTACATAATACGTGCAAAAAAAGTAACATTGACAGGATTCATTGAAAACATGTTAAATTTCTTTGATGCATTTAAAATAAGCAGTTAATAAAGAACTCAGTTGTAACAGACGAACGCGACACGGTTGTAAGCTTCCAGTAATGTAGTGGTAGCGCATACTTGCAAGTGACGTCAAACTAACAACAAGTGAACACTGCTGCAGAACGGTGGCAAGTTACTAACCGCAATATAATCGTTTACTAAACCAAATAGTTTATTTGATGGGGTTGCCGCACCACATGTGATATCGTGTGGCAGAGGTAGCTTGTTAATCAGCTGGCGCGTTTGGTCTGCTACTCTACACCTTAAGGATACGCATCTGTGAAAAACCTAAAATCTACAATTTTGCTTGGAGTAATTTGCAACTTTAACACAGCAACTTCAGTATTAAGAAATGTTTACATGATCATTTTCAGACTTTTGTTCAAAATAGTGCCTGTGATATTAACACATTTATAGTATTTTATTGTCATTTAATTAAATAATTCCACACGATGCAATTTCAGTTACAGAAATTGCATTTATACTGATAAATACAGTATTAGTAAATTGATGAGAAGAATTTTTATTTTCTCTACACATAGAGAAGGTATTGTAATGCAGCCAAAAATTCCATACCAATATTTCACCGGAAATACATGTTTTAGGTCCCCCTGAATCCAAAAAAATCTGATGTGTTGCACTCACATGACTTTCTCTAGCTGTTTTACAAACTTCATACATAAGATTCTTCTTCTTTCTGCACCTTGCTAATCGAGGTACTCATTAGCACAATGTTCTTATTATTTAGTCCCTTAGAAGTAGGAAGAAAATAAGGGAATACACTAGGCTAAACCAGTAGTCAAATGTTTTAAAAGCTGTCGTTAGGGATTGTCATTACAAATCGCTTCTTTTCTTGGCCAGGAGTAGGACAAAAGAAAAACGGACACTCGCGTCTGAGAAAAGCATAAGTACTTCACAACTGAAACTAATAATAATGAATATCCCGAAAACGCTAAGCTCCACGAGAAAAATGTATATGACATAACTTGTGTATTTTAACAAGACCTAAATTTTTTGTAGAGCAAGTTTTTGTCTATCTCTTACGGTTTACTAGTTATGCCAAAGTATGCAAAATTCACCCAGAATAAACAGGTCTTCAGAAGCTATTCCCAGAAAATTTAAGATATACATTTTATTTGTTAGGTAAATATCTTTAATGCATGATATTTTAATCAAAATCGTTACAGCTATTTTTAAGAAAAAAAATTCAAAAATAGTTCCATGTAAAGGGTATTTTGGGGTGGGGGGATTTTTCTCAAAACCTTCGTGTCTCATCCCTGGAAGATACTAAACTTAAATACCAAGTTTGGTATTTTAGCTACTTTTCGTTTTTGAGTTATCGTGTTCAAAGACACACGGACACACTGACACATGGACGCACATACACGGATATTTTTCTGAAAATACTCTTTTTGGATACAGGGGATCCTAAAACTTATATTTCCGGTGAAATCTCGGTATCGAATTTTTGGTGGAGTACAATACCTTCTCTATACACTGTATACATAGCACGTATAGAGAAAGTAAAAACCGGCCCTAGTAAATAACTATATTACTGATACACTTTCGTTCATTTGAACGTAACCTACAGCGTTCCCAACCATCTCCCCGAATTCCTTTCCCCCGAAGCAACCGCCGCGAATGGATATTATTCCGAATGCATTTCACCACGAATCATTTCCCCGAATCCTTTTGCCCAAGGTCATTGCCCCGAATGGGCATAATTACTGAATGATAATTATTTCGAATACATAACAAGCAAACCACGAAGGGCGTTCAATCCGTCCCTAAAAAAGATAGAAAAATAAATTATTGTTGGTAGGTTTTTTTTCCCCCCAACCTTTTAACCCTCTACACTTTTCTCAGTATTTCTGTAACCGTTCTAAGCCTTCTAAAATGTAGAATTTTGGAAGGTTTTCAAAATAGACATCTGATTGGGAGATGACCTCTTTGTTAAACGTGAACTACTTTTTCAATTTCGGAAATAAAATGTCACTGGGGGCCAAATCTGATGAATATTGCGGAAGTGTGCATCCTTACACTGCCTTAATAGAATAGAATGTTTGTCATTGTCAGATGAGGGCATTCTTACTTTCTCTATTCGCACTATGCACATAATGTATAGAGAAGGTATTGTACTCCACCCAAAAATTCGATACCGAGATTTCACCGGAAATACATATTTTAGGGTCCCCAATATCCAAAAAAAGCATTTTCACAAAAAAGTCCATGTGTGTGTGTCCGTGTGTCCGTGTGTCAGTGTGTCTGTGAAAACGATAAATCAAAAACGAAAGGTCGGTAAAATACCAAACTTGGTATTTAAGTTTAGTATCTTCCAGGGATGCGACACGAAGATTTTGAGAAAAATCCCCCACCCCCAACTACCCTTTACATGGAACTTTTTTCGAAAATTTTGATTTTCTAAAAAATGGCTCTAACAATTTTGAATAAAATTTCGTATATTAAAGATATTTACCTGACAAATTAAATGTATATTTTGAATTTTCTCGGAATAGCCTCTTGAAGACTACCTTAATCTTGGTCAATTTTACGGAATTTTGCATAACTGCTAAACCGTAAGAGATGGACAAAAACTTACCTCACAACAAATGTAGAGCACCTTAAAACACATAATTCATGTTATATACATTTTTTTCGTGGAGTTGATTGTTTTTAAGATATTCCTTATTTTTTTTCACCAAAAATATTTTTCTCATACAGGACTTAGTGAACTCGTGTCCATACAAACAAAGGAACTTCAGTCGCTGAGCTACCAGCTTTTGACTATCACTTTTACCTATGGTACCCCCTTATTTCGCTTCTACTTACAAAGAACCAAGTAATAAAACTATTTCTGCTAATTTTTGCTCCATTAGATGAAGTAAATAGAATAATTTGTTGCAGTTATATAGAGAAAGTCATGTGAATGGAACACATCAGGTTGTTTTTCTTGATTTCTCCTATAATGATGCATAATACTTTGCATTCATAGTTCTTCCTTTCTGAAAGTAATCAATGTTATGATACCGCATGCATCCCAAAAAACCGAGGACATCTTTTATCTGCAAATTTCATCACCTTAGCATTCTTAGGAGCCTTTAAAAATCCATTGTTTCGTCTGTACTTTTGTCTCTGAAGTGTAGTAGTGTACCCATACTTAATCCGCAGTTATGTATCGACACAGAAACTCTTAAGGATTATGACAGAAAAGTGTCAAACTAGCTTCGGAATCAATCACACAATTGCGTTCATTCTCCATTGAGAGCAAACGCGGCACCCATTTTGCGGAGACCTTTCTCAGACCTAATATTTTGTGCAAAATTGAGAACAATGCACCTTGTGATATACATATGGCCTCTACTATTTCCCGAGCTTTGATTTTTTGATCACTTATAACCATATCCAGGTTTGGTATTCTACCGACTTTTCGTTTTTGAGTGTTCACAGACACACGGACACACACACGGACCTTTTTGTGAAAATGCTTTTTTTCTGGATACAGGGAACACTAAAACATATATTTTCGGTGAAATCTCGGTATCGAATTTTTGGGTGGAGTGCAATACCTTCTCTATACACTGGTACGCGTAAGGAAAGTAATTAATGGTCAGTAAAATAACAAACTTAATATTTATGTTTAGTATCAGGGATGCTACACGAGAATTTTGAGAAAAATAACCCCTCCCAAAGTATCCACTTGGAAACATTTTTGAAAATTGTTATTTTCTCAAAATTCGCTCTAACGGTTTTGATTATATACCGTTTATTAAAGATACTTCCATGAAAAATAGAATGTGTGTCTTGAGTTTCCTGGGAATAGTCGTTTAAGGGTTCACTCTCGATGAATTTTGCTAAATTTTGCAAAGCGTGTAAACCGTAAGAGATAGACAAAAAACCTACAGTAAATCTCGTTAAAACATACAATTTATGTCATACATTTTTTTTTACTTTCTCTACACGTACTATGTACTTAGTGTATGAGATTTTACCGGAAATGCATGTTTTGGTCCCCCTGAATCCAAAAAAAAATATTTGGAAAAAGATTCATGTGTGTGTCTGTGTGTGTGTGCCTGTGGACAACATATCTCAAAAACGAAAAGACCTTAAATACCAAACTTAGTATTTAAGTTTGGTATCTTCTAAGGATGCCACACGAAGATTTTCGAGAAAATCTCCCCACCCCCAACTACCCTTTACATGGAATTTTTTTCGAAAATTGTGATTTTTTCAAAAAAGGCTCTAACGATTTTGATTAAAATGTCATATATTAAATATATTTACCTGATAAATAATACGTATATCTTGAATTTTCTGAGAATAGTGTCTGAAGATTAATTTATTCTGGACGAATTTTGCATAACTGCTAAACTGTAAGAAATGAACAAAAACTTACCACACAAAAAATGTAGCTAAAATTAAAACACAATTTATGTTACATGCATTTTTTCGAGGAGTTGATCGTTTTTGAGATATTCCTTATTTTTGGTTTCAGCTTTGAAAAACTTGTACTTTTCTCATAGAGGAATTTGTCAACTCGTGTCCATTGCAACCAGCTTTTGACTTCACTTTAACCTATGATACTCCAATATTTTCCTTCCACTTACAAGGAAGCAAGTAATAAGAACATTTGTGCTAATTTTTTCTCGATTAGCTTGAAGTAAATAGAAGAATAAGCTTATTAATAATAATTTGTTACACAGAAGTAGATAAAGTTATGTGAATGGAACACATCAGACTCTTTTTGATTGGAGTTGGCCATTTCTGAGATATTCCTTATTACTGGTTTCAGTTTTAAATACTTAAAATTTTCTCCTACGGGAATTTTTCAACTTTTGGCAATGCATAGAAACCTCTTTCAGCTACAGAGCAACCAGCTTTTAAAAGATTTGACTAACGGTTTAGCCTAAATTCCGTTATTTCACTTCTATTTACAAGAAATCAAATAAAAGACAATTTCTGTCTGTGAATTTCAATTAGCATGAAGAGCCTTAATATAGGTATTAATGCATTGCAATGTTTGAACTTGAGATACCAAACAGAGCAGGGCAAAGTGAACCTTGAAATTTGAAGTCGGTGCGCTTAAAGGTGTATGTTTGAAGAGATATTTGCTGACTTAATGGATGGTCTTACTTGATTTACTGACGTTCTATGTGTTATAGTTTATTCATACATGAGAAACCTTTGTTTAAAAATATAGGAACATTTAGGAATTTGTTTAACCCAGCTCAAGTGTTTCATACTCATATGAATAATCAGAGTAATCACTGGCGTCTCTACTCTAGTTATTACTTTCTCTACACTTACTATGTACATAGTGTATAGAGAAAGTATTGCACTCCACCCAAAAATTCGATACCGAGATTTCACCGGAAATATATGTTTTAGAGTCCCTAATATCCAAAAGAAGCATTTTCACAAAAAGATCCGTGTGTGTGTGTGTCCGTGTGTCCTTGAACACGATAACTCAAAAACGAAAAGTCGATAATATACCAAAGTTCGTATTTAAGTCTAGTATCTTCCAGGGATGCGACACGAAACTTTTGAGAAAAATCCCTCCACCCCAAACTACCCTTTACATGGAACTTTTTTCAAAAATTTTGATTCTCTCAAAAATGACTCTAACGATTTTGATTAAAATATCATATATTAAAGATATTTAGCTGACAAATAAAATGTATATCTTGAATTCTCTGGGAATAGCCTCTGAAGACTGCTTTATTCTGGATGGATTTTATGGAATTTTGCACAAGTGCTAAACCGTAAGAGATGAAGAAAACCTTACCTCACAAAAAATGTAGAACATTTTAAAATACGCAATTTATGTTTTATGCATTTTTTTCATGGATTTGATCGTTTTTAGATATTCCATGTTTTCTGTTTCAGCTATGAAAAACTTACACTTTTCTCATACAAGAATTTGCCAACTCCTGGCCATACAAACGAAGGAACTTCAGTAACATAGCAACCAGCTTTTGACTGTCACTTTAATATGGTACATTCTTATTTCGCTTCTTCCTACAAGGAAGCAAGTAATAAGACTATTTCTGTTTCTGGATTAGTATGAGGTAAATAGAAGCTTAAGCTGTTTAACAATAATTTGCAGAGATATAGAGAAAGTCATGTGAATGGAACACATCAGATTTTTATATATGCTGACAACCTAATAATTTGTTATCTATTTTCCGTACATAGAAGCAACAAGCTGCGTTAGGGACCAAAAAATATGTGGCTTGATTAAGCATTTCTGCGAAAGACATACAGAAGTTCTACCTGTGTCTAAGGTATCCTGTAGAGGAGAGAGCGAGGGTCCACCCTATCAATAAATCCGTAGCTTGCTTGCCCTTTAAGAAGCAAACTTCGGTAGTGGGCACACTCTGCAAGCATGAACCGAACACAGCCTGTTTTCTATGACACTAATAGATACATTAAAGGCGAATTTAACCTGCACGTATTGCAGCATCTTATCAGGTAACACTCTCAGCTACAGAATACCAGAAGGATATCGCAGACATCTATTCCTTAACTTCCCATTCTTTGCTTGTGGATCACATACAGGAAGTTAGTGGTGAATGGCAGTTTGGTTGTGCTGATCTTGTTTGATTTCCTCCTTTTTTCTTTTCATTTCGACTTCTCTTTCCGTCCTGGATATGCGGTTTATTTTTCACCGAAGCTTGAATTTCAAAGCAAGAACGTGAGAGAAAAAGAGGACGACGTCAGAAAAGAAAGGAACCAGAAGCGGAAGATGGAAATTTCGGGAGAAAGGCAGGTCACGCACTGATCCCATCCCATCACTTCCTCTTCTTCTCTCAGGACTACAAAACACCAATAAGTCAATATCTCCATCTTGATTGCATTGTGAAGCTCTTCATGTAACCATGCAACGTCAAAATATGCTGCGACCACAAAAAAGATCTAGATCCGACTATCAAAAATATCCATTTAATAATCTTATAGATCATTTTCATCATCAAATGCAAGCATTTAAACCTTAGCGTAGAATCAATCATAAATTATTTAAAATATATTCACAAAAAAAGATTGAATAATCCACTATTTTACAAATATGCCTACATAAAGATTTCACACAAAATCACTCACCCCAAACTACCCTTTATTTTATGGAAGATTCTTCGAAATTTTCAATTTTTGCAAAAATTCTTGTTTTTCACTTTGTTTATACTCACTATGTACGTACATAGTGTATAGAGAAGTTATTGCACTCCACCAAAAAATTCGATACCGAGATTTCACCGGAAATAAGTTTTAAGGTCCAATTGATCTAAAAAAAAGTCTTTTCCGAAAAAGGTCCGTGTGTGTGTGTGTGTACGTGTGTCTTTAAACACGATAACTCAAAAACGAAAAGTCGGTAAAATACAAAAGTTGGTATTTAAGCTTAGAATCTTCCAGGGACACGAAGATTTTGAGAAAAATTCCCCGATCCCAAACTACCTTATACATGGAACTTTTTTTGAAAATTCTTATTTTCTAAAAAATGGCTCTAACAATTTTGATTAAAATATCGTATATTAAAGATATTTACCTGACAAATAAAATGCATAATTTGAATTTTCTGGAAATAGTCTCTGAAGACTACCTTATTTTGAGTGAATTTTCCGGAATTTTGTATAACTGCTAAACCGTAAGAGATAGATAAAAACTTACCACACAAAAAATGTAGAGCACATTTAAACACACAATTTTTGTGGTATACACTTTTTTTTCTTGGAGTTGATCGTTTTTTAGATATTCCTTGTTTGTTTTTTTTTTTTTTTTTCAGGTGCATAATCTTAACCTTTCTCATACAGGAATTTGTCAACTCATGCCCATACAAACAAAGGAACTTCAGTCACATAGTAACCAGCGTTTGACTATCGCTTTAACCTATGCTTCTCCCTTATTTCCTTTCTACTTTCAAGGAAGAAACTAATAAGACAAGTTCTACTAATTTTTCTAGATTAGCATGAAGTAAATAGAAGCATAAGCTTTTTAGCTACAATTTATTGCAGAGATGTAGAGAAAGTCATGTGAATGGAACACATCAGATTTTTTTAATTTTTGTTTAATTTATATTTTAAAATATTAAATTTAATGTTAGAGTTTTAGAAAACGTTATTTAATTAGTAAAATATTTAATTTATATTATATCTATATACGGGCTGTTTCAAAACTACACCAAACAAAGATAGCAGTCGATTAGCTTACACATTGACTTGTCCGAAACTTGATGTCGCAGGCTTCAAACTCTTCTATTTAAAGCTTTATGTGTGTTTAAAAATTGCATTCATTTGGGATTAGGCAGTGAAGGAGCAACGATCGCATAAACAACGTCAGAACGTGCTTTATGAAACACACAACAAAACCCACATGCTACGTTTTCCATTACTAAGGTGACCTGTGCCGCGCTGGCGTGTCTGTCAAACCATGCCAGCACTACGCGACTGGGACCTTCCCTACCAACCGGCATCTCTCATGGAGTGGGTCAGGCACGTGTCATTTGGTTATGTACGACTGCCTAATCCATGGTGATTTTATGCATTTTTTCTATGTGCCGAATTTAGAGCTGAAAATGATATTCACGTATCACGTACGCAATGACCAACAAGGTCCACATCTTCGTTTGGTGTCGTTTTGAAACACCCTGTATAGTCGATATATAGGTATTAAGAAAAAGGAAAATATTTCACTCACCTACTTATACTAAGCATTTTGATGTTAAAGATAACGTGATGCCGTGGAAGAGTGGTTAGACAGCCCGGGTACGACCCCAAGCGCTTCATGTGGCATTTCTGGGCAAACGGCGTCTGGGCGGGTTTTCTCCGGGTCCTTTGGTTTCCCCCGCCACTCAGTCCGTCAATTGTCCCTTCAAACCTTTCGTTTTCATTTCATATTATCCACTTCCTCACGCTCATGAGTGGCTACTGGCAACCATTCATTCCGTGGTTTCATTCTCTTGGCTCCCGACAGGATTCTGAACCCGCTTATAAGTACTACGGGGGTGTCAGTCCTAAATACGGGGAGTGTAAGCCGACTACGTAACGTAAGAACATATTAAAGTTTTTAAATTTTAAATAAACTGAATATCTCGAATTTTCTTAATAGTATTTTAAGCATTTTAGATAAATTTTATTTACTATTATTACTTTCTCTTCACGTATTATGTGCATAGTGTATAGGGGAAGAATTGTGTTCCTACCAAAAATTTTATACCGAGATTTCACCGAAAATATATGTTTTTAAGTCCTCTGAGTCCAAAAAAGCATTTTTAGAAAAAGATACATGTGTGTGCTGTAGCCAGCATTGTTCAAAAACTAAAAGTCCGCTAAATGCCAATCTTGGTATTTAAGTTAATACCTTCCAAAGAAAGATTTTCGACAACTTTGATTTTCTCAAAAATGGCTGTAATGATTTTTATTCAAATACCGTGTATTATAGATATTTATATATCAAAGAGCATATATCTTAAATTTTCAGAGAATAGCCTCTAAAACGTCCTTATTCTGGATAAATTTTGCTGAATTTTGCATACCGGTAAACTGTAAGAGGTAGACAAAGCTTAAGAAAATATATATACCTCTCATAAAACACACAATTTATCTTATTATACCTTTTTGTGGAGGTAACCGTTTTTGAGATATTGCGTGTTATTAGCTTTAGTTTTAAAATACTTAAACTTTTCACATATGGGAATTTGTGTACTCCTGGCATTACAGAGAAACCTATTTCATCCACTTGGCAACCAGTTTTAAAAAAAATTACTCTCGTTTTAGCTTAGTATATTCCATTAATTCACTTATGCTTACAGGAAGCAAGTAATGGCATCATTTCTGTTAATGTTTATCTTGGTAAGCATGATATAGAAAGAAGAAGAATCTTTTGTTATACTCTGAAATAATATATTTGACTAAATTCAATATAATTAAAAATAATCAAAAAGATTTTATTATTTTAGCCTGAAATCACCTATTAAATCCTCTTAATTTCATTTTAAGGAAATGAAAGTTTATTTATAGAAGTTATTGAGAAAGTTACGTAATGGAGCACATTATATATATATATATATATATATATATATATATATATATATATATTTTCTTTACTACAAAGAGAACGTAATATAAATGTTATCATCTAGCGACCATAGCTATTGAAATATTTGGCCGTACTCTTTCGTTCTTGTAAAGAAGTAAGCAATAGAACCGTTTTCTATTATACTGCTTATATTGAGTAGATAAGTATTACAAAAATAATATGTTCCAATATATAAAGAAAAGTCATGTGAATGGAACACATCAGGTTTTATTTTTTGTTATTTCTACATGGAAGTAGAAATACTTTTGAAGTTTGTACCTGTCCCAGATATGAGTTACACCTCACATTGTATTTTTTTCTCTGTTCATGGCCTGCAGGATATTGAAGTAAACTTCCATGTTTACTTTCTCTGCACGCATTATGTACATGGTGTATAGAGAAGGTATTGTATTAACCCAAAATTTCAATACTTAGATTTCACCGCAAATATACGTTTTGACACCCCCGCATTCAAGATTATGTTTTAGAAAAATGTTCCTGTGTGCGTGTGTGTATGTCTACCAGTGGGTGTGTGTGAGTGTGGTGTGTCTGTGGGTAGCACAGCTCAAAAACAAAAAGACGTTAAATACCAAACTTGGTATTTAATTAGGTATCTTCGAAGGATGAGACACGAAGATTTTCAATAAAATATCCCCATCCCCAACTACCCTTTACATGATAAACGGTTCTAAAATTTTGATTCTTTCAAAAATGGCTGTAGAGATTTTGATTAAAATGCATTAGATTTAAGAGTTTGATGACACATTTATTGCATTACGTGAATTTTTGGCACCGCTCTATTCTGGATGAATTTTGCTGAATTTTGCATAGCTAGCAAACCGTAAAAGATAGGCAAAAGCTTACTACTCAAAAAAATGTATCTCACGTTAAAATTCAAATTTCTGAGATATCCCTTTTATTTGTTTCAGGTTTAAAATGCTTAAACAATTTTTCACACTGAAAGTTGTAAATTCTTGACCCTGCAAAGAAACTGTTTTTATCCACATGGCAACCGGCTTGTAAAATATTTGACTATCGTTTTAGTCTAGTGTATTCCCGTATTTTCCTTGTACGTACAGGAGGGCAATAATTAAGTAAATGTGTGCTAACTTTTATCTCGATTATCATAAAGTAGATAGAAGAATATGCATTTAACAACAATTTATTGCAGAGACAATCATACGAATGGAACACATCAGATTTTATTTTTTGTTATTTCTACAAGGAAGTAGAATGTTTTTTGAAGTTTTTAGCTGTCGGAGATATGAGTTACACCTCACATTGTATTTTCTCTGTTTTCTGAAGTTTGTAGCCGTCCCAGATATGAGTTACACCTCACATTGTATTTTCTCTGTTTTCTGAAGTTTGTAGCCGTCCCAGATATAAGTTACACCTCACATTGTATTTTCTCTGGTTCATGGCCTGCAGCATATTGAAGTAAACCTCCATTTTTCTGTAAAGGGAAGAAAGACAAGGAAAGAGTACATTCAAATCCTTTGCTCCGAAGTCGGGGAATACATTCCCGTCACGGACTCGTGTAGCTTGTCATATTTTCGGGCGAGGGTTAGTCCCATCCTCCGCTCAAGTAAACTCTCCACGTAGGCAAAGCAGTAACGGTTAGACAATACCAAGAAAAATATCCACGGTTTAAGACTAACAAAATAAGTAGGCAAGAAGAACGACTAAATCACCGCACGCTACCAGGCGCTACCATCATCAGCAACGAACAGAGCAAGAAAAGGGGGAGCAAAGAAAAGGGAGAAGCACAAAAAGAAGTATGATGGCTACAGAGAACAAAAGTTATATTAAGAAACGGACTACTGCTACAGAATTTTGATGAAAACTCCTGCTATGCTCGCACGAGGCTGCTTGAAAAAAATATAACAATTTCCTGCTGAACGTTACGTGAATATCCATTTTGTCTTTTGCAAAATGACAGTTTAATGGGTGTACCTATATATAAAATTACATAGATTTTGAGTCTATGTGCATATAAAAATGCTTAAGGAAGTGATAAAAAATCTTATGTTACACTCACATGACTTTCTCTAGCTACTCTACAATCAAACTTCTTACAGAAGATATTTCTTCTTTCTACACCACGCTAAACGAGATAAACATTAACAGACTGTTCTTATTGCCCGCCTGGGTGGTGTGGTGGTAGCGTGTCTGCCTCACATTCAACAGGTCGTGAGTTCGAATCTCGCTTAGGGTGAGTTACCTGGATGAGGTATTTTTCAGGGTTTTCCCTTATCCTGAGAAGACGAATGTCGAGTTACTTTAAGTTCCATGGACCCCGAGATCATTTCACCAATTTCATTCATCGATGTGACCAACCAGGTTAAAGGATGTTAAACTAAAAAAAATGTTCTTATTACTTCCTTTAAGTAGAGAGGAACTAAGGGATTGCACTAGGCTAAAGTGATAGTCAAATGTTTTAAAAGCTGTCGTTATGCGATTGTCATTGCAAATTGCTTCTTTGCTTGGCCAGGAGTAGAAAAAAAATAAAAATCTGATATGTTACACTCACATGACTTTTTTAATTACTCTACAAACAAACTTCTTACAAAAGATAATTCTTCTTTCTGCACAATGCTAATCGAGATAAACGTTAACAAAATATTCTTATTACTCAGTTTCTTATAAGTAGAAGGGAACTAAAGGAATACACTAGACTAAAGATTTATTTAACATTGTTCGCATAAATTAACACCTTTGTTTATACAAAGCATAATAACTTACACCATTTCTTACTTAAATCTACCCAAATAAAATGTCACCTTATAAAAATTATAATTTATCCCAAAGAATAAAAATGTTCCTAAAAAGAAAGAAAATAGAATTGAATAAGTTATTCCAATTAAGAAGATGTGTTGATCGAATAAAAGTTGCTAACTTATTATTCAAGAGGTTAAAACCCATTTACATATTAATTATTTATATAGTTTACATTAGATGCTTTAATAGTTTAATAACAAAACGTTATTCTTGTAAACCAGACTTAAGTCTTACTTTTAAAACTTCAAAGCAAAGAAATTATTGATAGTCAAATGTTTTAAAAGCTTTAATTATGCGATTATCATTACAAATTGTTTCTTTGCTTGGCCAGAGGTAGAAGAAAAAAAAAAAGAAAATAGAAAAAACGTGGACACTTCCGTCTGAGAAAAGTATAAGTACTTCACAATTGAAACTAATAACAAGGAATAACTCGAAAACGGTAAGCTCCATAATATATATCACATAACCTGTGTATTTAACAAGATCCACATTTTGTGTAAAGTAACTTTCTGTCTATTTCTTTCAGTTTACTAGTTGTAACAAATTAAGCAAAATTCATCCAGAATAAACAGGTCTTTAGAAGCTATTCCTACAAAATACAAAATATACATTTTATTAGTCAGGTAAATATCTTTTGTATACCATATTTTAATCCAAACCCTTAAAGCCATTTTTGAGAGCGTCAAAACTTTCGAAAAAAAGTTCCATGTAAAGAGTAGTTAGGTGTGGGGGGATTTTCTTCAAAATCTTCGTGTTGCAACCTTGGAAGATACCAAATTTAAATAGCAAGTTTGGTATTTAACGGTCTTTTCGTTTTTGAGCTATGCTGTCCACAGACACACACACACACACACACACACACACACACACACACACACACGCACACACGGACCTTTTTGTAAAAATGCTTTTTTGAATTCAGGAGGACCCAAAACAGGTATTTCGTATTTTTGGGTGGAATGCAATACCTTCTCTATACACTATGTACATAATACGTGTGGAGAAAGTAATAACGATAGAAACAATTTCCTTCTTAGCATTACGCAAATATCCTTTTTGACTTTTACGAAATACAAAATTATATGAATTTTCAGCCTATGTGCACATAAAAATGCTTAAAGAAGCGATAAACAAATATTATGTCTTTCATTAATATGACTTTCTCTACGGCACTGTAAAAATTATTGTTAAAAAGCATATTCTTCTATCGACTTTAAGATAAACATTAGAAAAAAATGTGAAACGTTGAGTCAGACTGAAAAATTCAACTCCATAGCCGGGATTTGAAGCACGGATCTCCCGATCTCTAGCCGCTTGCTCTACCACTGAGCTACCATAAGAACATGCCGGGACAGCATGTTTCCCAGTAAAATTATTTTGAGATGACAACCCCACTGGCGAATTACAATGTTGTTAGTAATTTAAGTCCCAGGATTCATAGTATAGCCAACTATTATGGTGATAATAGGTAGCTGGTGGTGGGGGAATTTTCTTGAAAATCTTCGTATCGCATCCTTGCAAGATACCGAACTTAATTACCGATTGATATTAAACGGTCTTTTCGTTTTTGAGCTATATTGTCCATAGAGACACACACACACACAAACAGGCATAGACTGACAGACATTTTGAGAATGAAAAACTGTTGGAAAAAGGTTTACAAGAAAATAATTTTAAATTTGGGAATGCTTGTTAATAGCCATCTGTTATAGCTTGAGTTAATCACAAAGTGAGAAAGTTATATATTTTTTTTAAAGTTAAGAATTAATGTCAGTTTACTCGGGAATAAATTCCTCACTAGCTTTGGCCACAATTCATATACGTAGACCTTAAAATTGAGTTTTTACAGACAATTTCAAAGTTAAGGATCACACGTCAGAAAGAAGCCCAAGTGTCGTGTTGCTGACTTTTAATAAACTAAAGTTAAGGACAATTTTAATATATTAGTGCTTTTTTCAATGCTTTTAGTGTTTATTGCATGAATATTTTGGGCATTTAAGTGTACATAAGTCCTCGGTAGGGTATTGAAGAAGAAAGTGGTGGAAAAATGGCGAGGGAACCCGGAGAAAACTCATCGAGATGCGCTTTGTCGGCCAAAATCCCAAGGAGTCGAACCCATGCCATCTTAGGTAGAAGTGAGCGCTGTAACGAAAAAGTTGGTTCGTGTGTGTTTAATTTTCTCAATTGTTTATACTTTTACCAGGTAGACTGTTCTCTCCTCTCAGGTTTGTGGTATACGAGACGCGTTCTGTATTTTGATTTCAACTACCATCAATAAATATTGTTATTATTCTTTTGAATTTATTGTAACTCTTTGCTGATACACAAATCTATACAGAATCAAGTTATAGCACTTATTTTTCACAAGAATACATCTTTCGCAAAACGATCTTCCTTTTTCTTTACAGCAATTATAAACAGAAATATCTGTGTTGCCGTGCGTTCATTCCAAGGCCGTAAGGTCAGTATGTTTTAGCAATGCACATGTTTCCATCTCTTTCCATTATCGTTGCGATTGTTGGTCACGTCTTTAGCCCAAGCATTACAAACTCCTTTACTTACACCGTTTTGTATTAGAATGAACACACGTCTTACAAATATATTAATAACACAAGTAAAGCAATTCTGCAATAACAATTCGCATAAGAATTAACAGTTAAATATATATTTTAAGCTATTTAGCCAAATAAATTTCAAGTTAATAATAAAATTACAAAATAAAAACCTTATATGTTGTGGCTTGTGGCCTTAAAATTGTCACACACTTTAACCACTCGGCCATGACGATATTTCCTCTGGTTACCAGAGAAAACAAAGAATGTCTAAAGACAATTACAGAAAATGACCTTTGCTCTGTATTACCTTTATGTTGAACGAGAAAGCCATACTACTCCAAATTATATCCAAGTTGTTAGAGAAAGTTGAGAGTAGGGTCAAGTAATTACAACTGCTAGGACAGGTGGCGCTGTTGTACATGGAAGATGTAAGATCCCAAACACTGCTCTCCTCGGCAGTTAACAGCGAAGTTCGGTGTTCTCAAAGAGAATCAGGTCAGTAGTCCAGTACCTCCTTCTTTGTGCTTCCTCTTCCTCGTTTCTTCATTGCTTTTGGGCCCTTCTCAGATATTTACCTTTGAATAGTTGTGCGGAAGTTTGTCGACAGACTTTATAACCCTCATAGCCTCACAAAACTCTACTCTATCCGTTGCTGTTTCAGGGTGCTTTTTGTCGAAAATAATGTTTTGTGGTATTAAATTAAATATTATGAAAATTATATTTACTTTCTCTGCACGTACTATGTACATAGTGTATAGAGAACGTATTGTAATGCACCCAAAATTTCGATACCAAGATTTTACGGGAAATACATGTTTTTGGTCCCCCTGAATACAAAAAAAAGCATTTTTAGAAAAATGTTCGTGTATGTGTCTGTCTGTCTTCTGTATGTCTGTGGCTTGGACAGCACAGCTCAAAAACGAAAATACCGTTAAATACCAAACTTGGTATTTAAGTTCGGTATCTTCCAAGGATGCAACACGAAGATTTTCAAGAAAATTCCCTCACCCCTAACTAACCTATACATAGAAAAAGTTGAGAACATTTTGATTTTATCAAAAATGGCTCTAATGATTTTGATTAAATCTCTTATATTTAAGACATTTACATCATATAAAATGTACATCTTCAATTTTCTGGGAAGAGCCTGCAAAGACATCTTTATTCTGGATGATTTTTATTGAGACAGTAGGAGATAGAAACTTTTTATACAAAAAATGTAGATCATGATAAAACACAAAATTTACGTCATATACATCTGTTTTCTTGGAGTTTTCGAGATATTTCTTGTTATTGATTTCAGCTTTAAAATACTTAAAATTTTGTCATACGGGAACTTATCAACTCCTGACCACCCAAAGAAACCGATTTCAATTCCTTAGCAACCACGTTTTAAAACATTTGACTGTGGACTTAGCTTAGTGAATTTTCTTATTTCCCTTCAACTTATAAGGAACTAAGTAATAAGAACATTCCTGCTAGTGTTTTAGCATTAAATAGATAGAAGAATGAGCTTATTAACAACAATTTTACAGAGATGTAGAGAAAGTCATGTGATTGGAGCACATCAGAGTTTTATATTATTAACATGTATTTTCATTGAAATATGGGTATCGAAGTTTTGGGTAGAATGCATTTCTCCCTCTAGTTACTAGATATTTTGTAGAGAAATAAAAAAGTAAGATCTCCCTCTATTGTGTATACTGTTTCACTTACACTCCTTACAATACTCACACTATTGAACTCGGAAAGAAAACATCTGAAGTGTGAATGCGTTTGTTGTCAAAGGAAACGAGACCGAAGCATTGTTATTCATGCACCATAAAATGCTATACAAATCTATTTTCTTTTCCGTCGGGCATTTCCATTTAAAGTAAACCAAATCGTTTAAAAGTACCACTTCACGTACAGGAACGTGCTCCGATCTATCACCGAAATGGAAATCTCCAGTCGGAATTTCTACCGAGCTCCCAGCTCTCGCAGGGACGTGTTTCCCGGGAGGAGGATTTTCCACGAAAAACAGTTGAAGTTCTGATGTCCACCTCAGACATTACGAGACTGTTGCTGACTTTTACCTTTTTTATCATTGTTGCCATATTACGTGTTCTGGATGTCCTATTCTGTGAAGTGGAGGTGGCAGAACCTTCGGAGACTTCTTCATTCTTGATGACTTTTGTATAGCTCGGAAATTGTAAGAGATAAAAAACTAACTACCCAAAATATAGAGTGCTCATTAAAACACACAATTTTTGCATAGTATAATTTTAGTAGAATTAACCCTTTTAAGAGATATTTCTCGTTTTGATTTTCAGTTTTAAACTTCTTAAACTTTTCTCAAGGAAGTCAACATTTCTTTCATATATATTTTATTTAATCCCGGGAATGCAAAAAAGGAAACCGAATTTCAATTGTTTCACATAACGACGAGCTTTTAAAAGATTTGACTATGTGCTAACTCCATGCACGACAATCCACAAGAATCCTTAGCCCACCACCCTGCCCCTGCATCCTCCATATAGGCCCTAAGTCGTCATGAATGGGGTGCAGTACTGGAGGGTGAGGCGTTATCAGCGCCTCGAGCCCCTCCCGGCCGGTTGATGAGGCCTTTTCGATCTGAAACCGCTACTTCTCAAACACGTAGCTCCTTAATTGGCCCATTCAGGGACCTCAGGAGGCTGAGTGCATCCCGGACCACGTCTCCCGGCGGGGAAAAATTCCACAGGCCGGTACCCGGGATCGAACTCAGGTTTCCGGCTTGGCAAAGACTATCATATTAGGCTAGTATACTCCCTTATTTCTCTTCTACTTATATGGAAGGAATTAATAATAGCATTTTTACTTTCTCTACACGTACTATGTACATAGTGTATTGCATCCAAAAATTCAATTCCAAGATTTCACAGACTGCCTCCGTGGTCGAGTGGTCAGCGAGCTGACTTCTCACCCGAAGGTCCCGGGTTCGATTCCCGGCCGGGCGGGGACTTTTTCTTTAATCAGAATTATTCCCTATCCCCCACAGAGTGTGGAAGTATGAATGTGAGAGTGAATGTGAGTGTGTATTAGTAATATAATAATGATTAACCTAATGTTCTAACCTACAGTAATACGAGTTGTTTCACAAGTCAAAGCCCCCGATATGACCATTCAAGTTAAAGGGGACTATACAAATGTAACAATAAAAAACAAAAAAAAAAGAATTTCACCGGAAATATATGTTTTTGAACCCCCGAATCCAATAAAGCATTTCCAGAAAAAGGTTCATGTGTGTGTTTGTGTGTGGACAGCATAGCTCAAAAACGAAAAGTCGATTAAATACCAAACTTGGTATTTAAGTTCAGTATCTTCCAACGATACGACACGAACATTTTCAAGAAAATTCCCCCACCCCAGTTACACTTTACATAGAAAAAATTTGGTAAATTTTGATATAAAATTGCTTTAGCATTTTTATTAAAATCTCTTATATTTAAGAAATTTACATTTCAAATAAAATGTATATCATAAATTTTCTGAGAAAAGCTTCTAAAGACCTCTTTATTCTGAATGAATTTTGCTGAATTTTATGTAACTGGTAAACCATAAGAGATAGGCAAAACCTTACTACATAAAAATGTACATCACGTTAAAACACACAATTAATGTCATATCTTTCCCTATTTTTTGCGTGGAATTGATCATTTCTGAGATATTCGCTGTTATTTGTTTCAGATTTAAAATACTTAAACCTTTTCTCACACGGAAAGTTGTTACCTCCTAGCCCTGCATAGAAACGGATTTTATTCATATGGCAACCGGTTTTTAAAATATTTTACTATCATTTAAGTCTAGTATATTTCCTTATTATCCTTCTACTTACACTTTAGCATAGATTATCTTAATTATTCGCTTTCTTGTATCTCGATTATCATAAATTAGATAGAAAAATATGCTTTTTAACAATAATTTGTTACAGCGATGTAGAGAAAGTCATATGAATGGAACACATCAGATTTTTCTCCTGGAGTTGACCGTTTTTAAGATAGGCCTTGTTATTAGTTTCAGCTTTAAAATAACTATACTTTTCTCATACGAAAATTTTGCAAGTCCTATCCATACAAAGGTAATTCAATCACAGAGCAACCAGCTTTTAAAATAATTGACTATCAATTTAGCCTAAGATATTCCCTTATTTCCCCTCTACTCACAATGAAGCAATTAATAAAACCTTTTCTGCTGATTTTTCTCGATTAGCATTAAGTAAATAGAACAATAAGCTGATAAACAATACTTTATTGCAGAGATGTACAGAAAGACATGGAATGGAACACGTCAGGTTCTTTTACTTTACAATGTACATAGTGGATAGAGAAAGTATTGTGGGCACCCAAAAATTTGAGAACGAGATTTCACCAGAAATACATGTTTTAGGATTCCCTGAATAAAAAAAAAAAAGCATTTTCATAAAAAGGTCCGCATGTGTGTCTGTCTGTGGACAGCATAGCTCAAAAACGAAAACACAGTTAAAAACTAAACTATGTATTTAGGTTTGGAATCTTCCAAGGATGCGACACGAAGATTTTCAAGAAAATCGCCCCACCCCTAACTAATCTTTACCTGAAACATTTTTCTTTAAAATGGCTATAACGATTTTGATAAAAATACCATACATTAAAGCTGTTTCCATCACAAACAAAATGCATATCTTGAACTTTCTGGGAAGAGCTTCTGAAGACTATTCTGAATAAATGTTACGTCATTTTGCATAACTACTAAACCGTAAGAGATGGACAAAAACTTACACCACAAAAAATTTAGAGCACGTTAAGACACACAATTTATGTAATATACATTTTTTTCGTGGAGTTTGCTGTTTTCAAGATATTTCTTGTTATTAGTTTCAATTGTAAAATATTTATACTTTTCTCAGACAGGAAGATTTCGTTTTTCTGGTCAAGCAAAGAAGCGATTTGCAATGACAATGGCATAACGAGAGCTTTTAAAATAAATGACTATCACTTTAGTGCATTCCTTTAGTTTCCTTCTTCTTACAAAGAACTAAGTAATAAGAACATTCTGCTAATGTTTATCTCGATTAGCATTGTGTAGAAAGAAGAATAATCTTTTGATGAAATTCATGTGAGTGTAACACATCAGATTTTTCTGGCTGGGATTTTACACAATGATTGCTTTCTTTGAGGAGATTCCAAGAGTATAGTTCCATATAAACTCATGTTATCTGAATCGCAGCGAGACAGTGAATAGAGTAGCTCTATGTCTGCAGATGAAACAACATGCTGGGAGACGGATGCACATATAAATAAGAACAAAAGAATAAGGACAGTAAAGGATGCGTAGCCACGGTTCCACAAAGGCATATAGGCATAGGTTCAGGATGCGTGAAGTTTGGTCGGCACTGATGCGAGGAGAAAACCGGAGGGAGAGAGAGAGAGAAAACATCTTTAATGGAAGTCGTTCATCATGTGACTGTCCGTATTCATCTCTGTCCCACTCGGATACGGCAAGGGAGGAGACGGTCCCATAACCTCACTTTTCTGTTGTTGGCTTCTGACAGTGTCACTTTAGCTGATGTAGAAGATACTTTCACTTATAAGTGACACTTATTTGAGGTTTTCACGGCCAAACTGGACCAATTCCCGTAGCACTTAGTACAGAAAACATATTAATTGTACCAGGGCCTTTTTTTCAACCGCCGATAGGCTATAAATAAAAGACAAGTTCATAGAAAATAATTATTTTATTACTAAAAGTTCTGTACAGTTATCTTTCAACATAATCACCTAAAAGATTGAGACATTTATCGTACCTGTGCACAAGCTTTGTAATACCCGCTTCAGAAAATGTTGCTGCCAATGATTTCAAATGGGCATTGTCGTTGTTTTGAAGATCTTTTGTTTTGAAAGTGCTGCCCTCCTAGCCACGTCTTCGGTTCAGGGAAAAGGTGAAAGTCGCTGGTTGCCAGGTCAGGTCTGTACGGTGGATGATCGAAAATGTCCCATTGAAATTGTTCAAGGAGCCCTTGGGTTGTGCCAGCAGTGTGTGGACGAGCGTTGTCATGGATCAACACAATTCCTGAAGTCAGCATTCCTCTTCGTTTGTTTTGAATGGCTCTCCGCAAACATCTTAAAGTCCGAAGATCTGAAGCAATTTAAGTAGTGGTCAATACAGAGAAGTCATGAATTTATACTACGGTACATTACCCATCAAACATCAGGAATGAACAAGAAACGTTAAAGGCGATCCAAAAACTAAGGAACGACATGGCATAACTAAATAATAATCAACACAAATAATATATCAACACAAAACTTTATTTACAAGGTTATAGTACCTTACTCTATTTCTCAACATAATCGCTATCACTACCGACTAAATCACTAAAGATCTGAGCCAAAATGTTGAAGTCTTCAACGTTACGAAATCTTTTTCACTCAAAAGGTAATGTATGGTGACCAAAGTGAAATGCCGAGTTTTCTGAATCCTTTCACCAATATTTCCTTTCAACTCCTCTATAATGATTGATGAACTTACACTGTGGTCTTTTTGTACACACTGTTATGTTCTTCCTTGATTATGCGTCATTTGCTCACTGAAGACTCGTTCATTGCAATATCGCTACACACCTGCGTTATTTGATAATTTATGGAATATGAGGATTAATAATTATTGCAGTTTTTGGAGGGAGATTGTTAAGTTGAACAATTTTTTTAGTCCTTATTTTATTTGTTTACCGTTTATTCTAAAATAGTACATATTCAACCAGAATTATGTTTCTTGTTTGCTTATGCTATTCTATTCCCAATACACTTGCGTTATTTGCCTTTAAAATTCATTTGCCGACCATCCTGTTCATTCAAAAAAGAAACAAACCAATAAATTCTTTGGCTGTAGATAAGTATAACATTGGCAATGAAAAACTTTCACCACGTGATAAGATCTTAAGACAATGGTTATTGGGTTGACAAATAGAGTAAGGTTCTGTAACTTTGTAAAAAAATCTGATGTGTGACTTTCTCTAGCTGTTCTAGAAAACACTTACAAAAGATTATTCTTCTTTGTACACAATGTTAATCAATATAAATATTAGCAGAATGTTATTACTTAGTTCCTTATAAGTAGAAGGAATAAGGGAATGCATTATGCTAAAGTGATTGTCAAATCTTTTAATATGCGATTGTCATTGCAAATCACTTCTTTGATTGGTCAGGAGTAGAACAAAAGATAAACAGACACTTTCTGTGTGAGAAAAGTTAAGTACTTCACAATTGAAACCAATAACAAGGAATATCTCGAAAGCGGTTACTTCCACAACAAAAACGTGAAGGACAAAAATTACGTGTTTTGTCATGAGGTACACTTTTTGTGTAGTATGTTTTTTTTTCTATCTCTTATAGTTTAGCAGTTAAGCAAAATTCATCCAGAATAAAGAGGTCCTCAGAGCCTATTCCCAAAAAATTCAAGATATAAATTTTATTTCGGACATACATAGCTTTAATATACGGGATTTTAATCAAAATCGTTAGAGCCATTTTTAAGAAAATCAAAATTTTTGAAATGTTTTCCATGTAAAGGGTAGTTTCTGGTGGGAGGATTTTTTTGAAAATCTTCGTGTCGCATCCTTGGAAGATTCTAAACCTAAACACCAAGTTTGGTATTTAATGGTCTTTTTGTTTTGGGACTATGCTGTCCACAGACACACACACACACACGGACCTTTTTCTTAAAAATTGTTTTTTCGGACTCAGCGGACCCCAAAACATATATTTAAGTTGAAATCTCGGTATCGAATTTTTGGGTGTCTTTACAATACCTTCTCTATCCCTATGTACATTGCATATCTGGGGCTAGAGAAAGTAAAAATGTTGTCCGTCATTTTATGGATGGTCCTGGTAATAAGCATTAAATGTTTGATGTTTTCACAATTATATAGGGTTAAAAGGTGCACAATGTAGAAATTTGATGTTTTCACAATTATATAGGGTTAAAAGGTGCACAATATAGAAATTTGAACGAAATTCTTGTAAAGAACAATTTCTTTACAAGACTATTATTAAGAACGCAGCATCTAGTTTCATTATCTATTCATTGTCGTCTAGATATTGCCTGTTAAAAACGGAAACAAAGTGTTACTTACTGTAAAACGTTTAAACTTTTCTCACACGGTAAGTTGTAAATTCTTGGCCTAGTGTAGAAACGCTTTTCAACCAGCTTTTGAAGATTTCAGAGATTTGACATTTGTCTATTCCCTTCTAGTTACAAGAAAGTAAGTAATCAGTCTCTACCAATGTTTGCCTTGATTATCAAAACGTAGATAGAATAATATACTCTTTAACAATAATTTGTAGAGAAAGTCATGTGAATGGAACATATAAGATGTTTTACTTTCTCTATACGTACTATGTACACTCCACCCAAAAATTCGATACCGAGATTTCACCGGAAATATATGTTTTAGGGTCCCCAATATCCAAAAAAAGCATTTTCAGAAAAAGGTCCGTGTGTGTATGGCCATGTGTCCGTGTGTAAGTGTGTCCGTGTGTCTGTGAACACGATAACTCAAAAGCGAAAAGTCGGTAAAGTACCAAACTTGGTATTTAAGATTAGTATCTTCCAGGGGTGCGACACGAAGATGAGAAAAATCCCCCACCCCAAACTACCCTTTACATGCAACCTTTTACGAAAATTTTGATTTTCTGAAAAAATGGCTCTAACGATTTTGATTAAAATATTGTATATTAAAGATATTTACACGACAAATAAAATGTATATTTTGAATTTTCTGGTTATAGCTTTTGAAGACTACTTTATTCTGTCACAATTTTACGGAATCTTGCATAACTGCTAAACCGTAAGAGATGGACAAAAACTTACCACACAAAAAAGGTGGAGCACTTTAAAACACACAATTTATGTTATATAGATTTTTTTCATGGAGTTGATTGTTTTTGAGATATTCCTTGTTTTTGTTTTCAGCTACAAAAATCTTATATTTTTCTCATACAGGACTTTGTGAACTCGTGTCCATACAAACAAAGAAACTTCATTGACATAGCAAATAGCTTTTGACTATCACTTTAATCTATGGTACTCCCTTATTTCGCGTCTACTAACAAGGAAGCATGTAATGCGACTATTTCTGCTATTTTTTTCTCGATTATGAAGTAAATAGAATTATTTGTTGCAGTGATGTAAATAAAGTAATGTGAATGGAACACATCAGATTTTTAGAAAAAAAAAAAAAAAAGAAAAACAGGTCCGTGTGTGTTGTTGTGTGTGTGTGTGTGTGTGTGTGTGTGTGTGTGTGTGTGTGTGTGTGTGTGTGTCTGTAGACAGCATAGCTCAAAAACAAAGAGTCCGTTAAAAACCAAACTTGGAAATTATGTTTTGATCTCATAAGAATGTGAGAAGAAAATTTGCAAGAAAATCCCTGCACCCCAAACTTCCCTTTACAGAAAAAATTTTCTATAATTGCGATTTTCTCAAAAATGGCTATACCGAATGTGATTAAAATATCGTGTACATAAGATATTTACATGAGAAGTAAAATGTATACCTTAAACTTTCTGGAAATAGCATCTGAAGTGCTCTTTATTCATTTTTTTTACTTTCTCTACACGCACTATATATAGCATATTCTAATGCACCCAAAAATTAGATACCGAGATTTCACAGGAAATACAAGTTTTGAGACCCCCTGAGTCCTAAAAAAGCATTCTGTGTGTGTGTGTGTGTGTGTATGTGGGCAGCATAGCTCAAAATTTAATGTCCTTTAAAAACCAAATTAGGCATTTAGATTTGGTATCTTCCAAGGATGCGATACGAAGATTTTGAAGAAAACACACGCATTCCTAACAAGCCTTTACATGGATTTTTTTGTTGAAAGATTTGAATTTCTCAAAAATTGCTTTAACAATTATTCTGATTAAAATATCGGATATTAAATATATTTCTGTGACAAACAAACTGTATGTCTTGAATTTTCTGGGAATAGCCTCTGAAGACTAGTTTATTCTGAATGAATTATACGGAATTTTGCATAACTGCTAAACTGTAAGAGATAGACAAAAACCTACCACTCAAAAAATGTAGAGCACGTTAAAGCACACAATTTATTTCTGTGGAGTTGATCGTTTTTGAGATATTCCCTATTATTGGTTTCAGCTTTAAAAAGCTTATACTTTTCTCATACAGGAATTTGTCAACTCTTGTCCATACAAACAAAGGAACATCAGTCACATAACCAGCTTTTGACTATCTCTTCAACCTATGCTACTCCCTTATTACACTTCTACTTACAAGGAAGCAAGTAATAAGAATAATTCTACGTTTTTACTTTCTCTATACGCACTATGTACATAGTGTATAGAGAATGTATTGCACTCCACCAAAAAATTCGATACCGAGATTTCACCGGAAATATATGTTTTAGGGCCTCCTGTATCCAAAAAAAGTATTTTCAGAAAAAGGTCCGTGTGTGTGTGTGCATGTGTCCAATTGTCAGTGTGTCCGTGTGTCTGTGAACACGATAACTCAAAAACGAAAAGTCGGTAAAATACCAAACTTGGTATTTAAGTTAAGTATCTTTCAGGGATGCGACACGAAGATTTTGAGAAAAATCCCCCCACACCAAACTACCCTTTACACGGAACTTTTTTCGAAAATTTTGATTTTTTAAAAAATGGCTCTAACGATTTTGATTAAAATGATTAAAATATCGTATACTAAAGTTATTTACCTGACAAATAAAATACATATTTAGAATTTTCTTGGAATAAGCTCTGAAGACTACTTTATTCTGGATGAATTTTTCATAACTACTAAACCGTAAGAGATGGACAAAAGCTTAACCAACAAGAAATGTAGAGTACGTTAAAACACACAATTTATGTTATATACATTTTTTTCATGGAGTTGATAGTTTTTGAGATATTCTTTTTTCTTGGTTTCAGCTTTGAAAAACTTATACTTTTCTCATACAGGAATTTGTCAACTCCTGTCCATACAAACAAAGGAACATCAGTTACATAGCAACCAGCTTTTGGCTTTCACTTTAACCTATGGTACTCCCTTATTTCGCTTCTAGTTACAATAAAGCAAGAAATAAGACTATTTCTGCTAATTTTTCTGGATTAGCATGAAATAAATAAAAGATAAGCTTATTAACAATAATATTTTACAGATATATAGAGAAAGTCATGTGAATGGAACACATCAGATTTTTTTTTCTCGATCAGAATGAAGAAAAAGAAGCATAAACTTTTTAACAGTAATTTGTTGCAGAGATGCAGAGAAATTCATGAGAATGAAACATATAACATTTTTTGTTCCTTATTTTACTTTCCTTTGCAGTTACCTGCGTAAAAGAAAGCTTTTACTCCTTATATTAGGACTATTTCTCATATTTTAAGTTTGTATATTTCCCTTGTGAAACACGTAGATCTTAACATCTGTGCTGAAGAAACAGATATTGATACCCAGGTAAATTTCTGTGTTCTCATTTGTGTGTCTAGACGCTGCTAACATTGCATGTTCAGAAGTTATGTACAGCACTGCCAATTTGCCAAGTAAACTATTCTCGTTTAATTAATATGTCGATTTTATCTAGCTGTCTGAAACACGAATGTTTGTCTAGCCAATTTTCTGCTAGACGTTGGAAACAGATGTTTATCTACTAATAGTGTTGCAAATGATGTCGTAGAGCTGAGAATGTTACGACTTCAGGTAAGTTGTTAATTATAAGATGCACTCGTATTTGACTAATTTTGTTTCGTCCATAGCTTTGAAGTAGCTTATTTCGAATTAAGAAGAGATTTTACTTTCTCTATACGAACTATGCGTATAGTAAGCAGAAAAAGGTATTGTATTCCATGATGTGATATTTCATATGTTTTCAGGTGACAGGAATAAAAAAAAACAACTTATAATTACAAGAAATGTCTCGAAAACGCGTCAGCTCCGTGGAAAAAATGTATATGACATGTATTGTATGTTTTGATGAGATCTAAGTTTTTTGTGTAATAAGTTTTTGTGTATCTCTTACGGTTTACCAGTTATTAAAATTCAAAAAAGTCATCCAGAATTAAGAAGTCTTCAGAGGATATTCCCAAAAATTCAAGGCATACATTTTATTTCTCATGTAAATATCTTAAATATAAGAGATTTCAATCAAAATCGATAGAGCTATTTTTGAGAAAATAAAAAACGTCAAATACTTTTCCATGTAAAGGATAGTTTGTGTTGGGGAGATTTTCTTGAAAATCTTCTGCCGCATCCTTTGGTATTTTACGATCTTCTCGTTTCTGAGCTATGCTGTGCACAGACATACACACACAGACACACACACACACGCGAGCGCGCGCATACATACACACACACACACACACATTCGCGACCTTTTTTAAAAATGCTTTTTTTTGGCTTCAGGGGGGTCTCAAAACATGTATTTCCGGTGAAATCTCGGTATCACAGATTTGGGTGCATTACAATACCATTATACAATACGTAGCTACTACATAGTAAAAATACAAAAAACAAAAGAACCGTTAGTATTTAAGTTTGGTATCTTCCATGGATGCGACACGAAGATTTTCAAGAAAATCCTTCACTCCTAAGTACCCTTTACATGGAAAAAATTCGAAAATTTTGATTTTATAAAAAATGGCTCAAAAGATTTGGATTAAAATATCGTATATTAAAGATATTTACCTGGCAAATAAAATGTATAACCTGAATTTTCAGGGCCTAGACTCTGAAGCCTACTTTATTCTGGATATATTTTAAGGAATTTTTATAACTGCTAAACTTCAAGAGATTTACAAAAACTTACCACACAAAAAATGTAGAGCACTTTAAAACACACAATTTATATTATATACATTTTTTTTTCTGGAGTTGATCATTTCTTAGATATTCCTTACTTTTGGTTTCATCTTTAAAAACTTACGCCTTTCTCATTCAGGAATTTGTTAACTTTGGGTCCATAAAAACAAAGGAACTTCAGTCACATAGCAACCAGCTTTTCACTATCACTTTAACCAATCATACCCCCTTATTTTGCTTCTACTTACAAGGAAGCAAGTACGAAATAAGACTATTCCAGCTAATTTTTTCTCGATTAGCATGAAGTAAATGGAAGTATAAACTTTTTAAAATATAATTTGTTGCACAGATGTAGAGAAAGTCATGTGAATGGAACACATAAGATTTTTTAGTATTTGTACCATCCCATATAAGATAAACGTTGCTGAAGCCTCCGCGACTGATAGAAACCCATGTCATAAATAGAGCGGTTTTGGTTGCCGCTACCAAATAAATGGGTGGTGGGTGGTAAATCTGCTCTCCCGTCTAACGCTGTAGGTTGGGCACCACTGGTCATACTGATGCTCAGTTTTTTCTCAGTAATGTAAATTTGTCTAGGATATAGCATTTGGCTATCGCTATTTTCTTTGTAACTACAACAAAATGTGCAATTTAGCTGTTTCTGCAAAGTTTATGTCGATTAAAGTGAGGCAGGCTAAAAAATAAGCTGTATTAAAAACAGCTTTTCCAACTGTTAATATAATGATAAGGGTATAGAAAGTCATGTGAGTGTAAGACACACTTTCTATGTAGATCAGATGCTTGAATGCTTTTCCTGAGTTAATTATGTATCTTTAAAGAATATTAAACAAACGGTACATCAAATTTGTGGTATTTTCTAGAGAAAGGTAATGATTTGTTCACTTCGAATCAGCATATAATGTTATTCTTTTGTGTTTTGTTTCTTTTCTCTTTCTCTTTCCTGCTCTTCTCCCGTTTATCCAAATGAAAAACTAAAGAATGACTTCCCTTCATAAATTTTAAACCATTGTACAATTCCCTTGGGTCTTCGCTGAAACATCGTTTCTTTCTTGTTTCCGTTCCAAGGAGGAATGTTTCATTACGGTACCTTTGTTCGTATTCCACAGGACCGTAAACGAGTAGTATTCTGCAAAATTCCCATCAGAGAGCAGCACATCTGCCTTCAATGCTGTCCGTAGCCATAGCTTTACTCACTGCTAAAAGGCAGACGAGCTCATTTAGCGCGTTTTCTCGTTTTATTGCTAATATTTCCACGGTATGTTCTCGACTCTCTAGATTATTATCCAACGATTCTTGTACTCTATGATATCACACGGTAGAATACGTTTTCACTTTCTCTAGCTCGCAAGTACATTGTCCATATTGGATAGAAAAGGCTACTGTTGTATTCCACTCAAAAATTGGATACCGAGATTTCATCGCAAATATATGTTTTGAGATCCCCTGAGTCCGAAAAGCAATTAACAAATCTGATGTGTTCCATTCACATGCTTTCTCTACATCCCTGCAACAAATTATTGTTATAAATCTTATGCTTCTATTTACTTCATGCTAATCCAGAAAAAATTAGCGAAAATAGTGTTATTACTTGCTTCCTTGTAAGTAGAAGCGAAATAAGAGAGTAACATAGGTTAAAGTGATAGTCAAAATATTTTTTTTTATTCAGGGGGTTTCAAAACTTTTATTTAAGGAAAACTCGGGATTGAGCTTTTGAGTGGAATACAATACAATACCTTCTATACCTTGTATATCCACTGTACATAGATTTCGCTATAACACACAATTTATGGCATATACATTTTGGTTGCAGAATTGGCCGTTTTCAAGATATTCTGTGTTAATTGGTTTCAATTTTAAACGGTGTCCCATTTCCTTTTATCTCTCTCTCTCGTTTGCTTCTTGCCTTGTCTTAATACACTTTTTTGTTTTTGGGCTATGCTGCACAGAGGAACAAACACACTGCCATTTTTCTAAAAATGCTATTTTTGGATTCTTGGGATTCCAAAACATGAATTTCCGGAAATCTCGGTGCAATACAAGACCTCCTCTATACATAATGTATATAGCACGTGTATAGAAAGTAAAAATGAGATATTGAATCCATTAGCCGCTTTTAAGCAAAACATTGTTTACTGTGACTCTATTACAATGGATGCTTTATAAAGTATGAAAGTGAGATATGTAAGCAATTAAACTAGACAACAGAGTCCAAACTGTCAGTCATTAGGATGAAAGAAAGATGTGTATTATGAAATGCAGGGCTGAAAGCGATTGGACTCAACTCTAAAATAGCATACTTTATCTTATTTTGTGCCAGGTATTTTCAGTAGAAGCTCCCGCATTTTCCTCCGCTTCGATTAAAAATAAATCTAAAAAAGTTATCTCATTAAAATGAAATGTTGGAGTTACATAAAAAAACGAAAGGAACGAAATGGATATTAACAAGGATCATCTTTTATGAAGTAGAATAGAAAGGATGAAAGAAGAGAAATGAATAAAAGATTTTCTGGAACGAGGTTAGGCAAATCTTCGTCAGCAGAGAAATGGAGAAAAAGTAAAAATCCTTGAACGTTTTCGGATTTTCACAATGAACTGAGGCTATATTATAAAGACCATTACAGTACCTGGCAGGTAATTGAAACATTAGCTCAAATATATAAAGTTTTGGCAAGTATACTTTGGTTCCTTCCATTTACCTGAATGTATGTTCATTTTATATCTTCCGTTATACCCAGAGTTTGAAACATACTTCTTTCACGTTTGGTTTCATTTTCTACACTTTCTCAACTGCTACTTGGAAGGGAAACTGCCATTCATTTGCTGTGTGCAAATATATCCTTTACACGTACCTCTAGATACTGGAAGGCCTAACAACTGCCTTTCCGTCTCCTGTGACGTCATTCCCTGGAGGCGAACTAGCATTTTGCAAAGTTCGTTTGAAGGATTAATAAGAGTATTGTTGCTAATTGTATGTGAATATTGCAGTGCATTATTTACTGTAATAATTGTGCTTTAGTGTTGTGTACCAAACTGCAAGGGAAATTATGAATTGGACAATAAAATCCATTTGTTTAAGTCTCAGAAACTATACGTTTTGCGACAGAAATGATTCCATGCCTTGCCAAGGGAAAGCTATAAAATTATTAATCATTCTGTGGTAAGATTAATTACAGCATATTTAACATATTAATCATTACAAATGCAAGAATTTTGCAAACGGTAATAAGTGAATATGAAAAATGTAAATAGCGTGTTATTTATGGACGCTCTATAACTGCTGAGGTTCTCAGCGTCCCATTCTATCCTGGGCGTGAAAGACCACTTAATTGTGCTCAGAGGCCTCTCTATCAGGCTTGACGTTATTTTACGTGCTGTAAATCTACAGTCCAAGACCAACCAACCCCTTTACTTCCCTTAAGAAAAAGCCATGTTAAGGATTTTTACGCCCGAAAACAATTCATCGTCCTTCGCTGAGTTTGAACCAGCGACCTTGGGTATATGAAGTTAGCATGGTAATCATTACACAACGGAGGGTGACATTGTACGTTTGTGTGTGATTTTTACTTTCTCTACACATACTATGTACATAGTGTATTGAGAAGCTACTGTATTGCACCCAAAAATTCGATACCGAGATTTCGCCGGAAATACATGTTTTGGGTCACCCTGAATTCAAAATAAAACATTTTCATAAAAATGTCTGTGTATGTGTGTCTGAGGGCAGCTTAGCCCAAAAACGAAAAGATCGTTAAATTCCAAACTTGGTATTGAAGTTTTGTATCTTCCAAGGATGCGTCACGAAGATTCGGAAGAAAATCCCCCCACCCCTAACCACCCTTTACATGGAGGTTTTTTGAAAACTTTTAATTTTCTCAAAAATGGCTCTAACGATTTTGATTAAAATATCGCATATTAATGATATTTACCTGAACTTATGCATTTATTGAATTTTCTGGGAATAGCCTCTGAAGACTACTTTATTTTGGGTGAATTTTAAGGAATTTTGCATAACTGTTAAACCACACAACAAATGTAGAGCACTTTAAAACACCCAATTTATGTTATACATATTTTTTTCGTGGAGTTCATTATTTTTGAGATATTCCTTGTTTTTGATTCCAGCTATGAAAAACTTAACTTTTCTCATACAGGAAAAGTTCTCTTAAAAATGCGTCCGCATGTTTCTTTGAGCAAACTCACTCCAAAATGAAATGTAGGTTAAGTACTAAAATTGATATTTAAGTTCAGTATCTTTCAAGGTTGAGACACCAATATTTTTACGAAAATTCCTCCCCCCCCCGCTCAATGGAACATTTTTTTAAAAGTCTTAATCTTCTCAAATAGCTTTAATGACTTTTATTAAAATGTCATATGTTTAACATTTTGCATCATAAACGAAATTTATATCTTGAATTTTCTGGGAATAGCCTCTGAAGACCTCTTCATTCTGGATTTGTTATATATAAATGATAAGCCGTAATATATGCAAAAATATGATGTGTTCCATTCACATGACTTTCTCTATATACTTCATGCAAATCGAGAAAAAATTAGCAGAAATAGTCTTACTTCTTGCTTCCTTGTAAGTAGAAGCGAAATAAGAGGGTACCATAGGTTAAATGATAGTCAAAAGCGGGTTCTATGTGACTGAAGTTCCTTTGTTTGTATGGACACGAGTTCATAAAGTACTGTATGAGAAAAATATAAGTTTTTATAGCTTAAAGTAAAAACAAAGAATATCTCAAAAACAATCCACTACACGAAAAAAATGTATATAACATAAATTGTGTGTTTTAATGTGCTCTACATTTGTTGTGTGCTAAGTTTTTGTCCATCTCTTACGGTTTAGCAGTTATGCAAAATTCCGTAAAATTGACCCAGAATAAAGTAATCTTCAGTGGCTATTCCCGGAAAATTCAAAATATAAATTTTATTTGTCAGGTAAATATCTTCAATATATGATAGTTTAATCAAAATCTTTAGAGCCGTTTTTAAGACAATCAAAAGGGTAGTTTGGAGTGGGGGGATTTTTCTCAAAATTTTCGTGTCGCATCCCTGGAGGATACTAAACTTAAATACCAAGTTTGGTATTTTACCGACTTTTCGTTTTTGAGTTATCGTGCTCACAGCCACACGGACACACACGGACCTTTTTCTGAAAATACCTGTTTTGGATATAGGGGACCATAAAACTTATATTTCCGGTGAAATCTCGGTATCCATTTTTCTGGTGAAGTGCAATACATTGTCTATACACTATGTGCATAGTGCGTGTAGAGAAAGTAAAGAAACATTTTTTGTAGCTGTCTTACCCTCCCTATATGTAAGACTGACACCCTCCTAGGACTTACAAGCGGATGCCTAGAGGTCAGAAGCCTGTCGAGAAGCCAACAAAACGAAACAACAGAATGGAGAATCTGGAACGAGTGGTAGGCCCTTAGCCAGACACGAGTGTGAGGAAACGGATATGAAATGCAAGAGAAATACATGCCTTAGGTAATATATTTTAACTAGTAATACAGTTTAAGTAACAGAAAACAGAAAATTAAACCTAACTACATGAAGTTATAAATTAATTAAATCAAACAGTTTATTTAACTGGATTTGGGGTGTGTTTGTGAGGGCGAAGTCCACAGTCGTGTCTTTCCTTCGTGCAAGCGCGTCTGTCACATTCAATCCAGCTCTCCTGGTTTCTCTTTTGGACTTTCCTTCCGCTTCCTCTCGAGTTTTTGTTTCCGGATCTTGTTTCCTTAATATTTTGTTCAGGTGTGAGAAGAATGAGTTTTCTTTGTTTCCTAAAAATGAAGAGGCATTCTAGCTCTAATGTCTCCATCTGAAAAAAAAGTTATGTGTTCCATTTACATGACTTTCTCTGCACCTCTGCAACAAAATAGTGTTAAAAAGCCAACGCATCTATTTATTTCATGCTAATCGAGAAAAAAAAATAATAGAAATAATCTTACTAACTGCTTCCTTGTAAGTAGAAGCGAAATAAGGGAGTAGCACAGGCTAAAGTGATAGTCAAAAGCTGGTTGCTATGTGACTGAAGTTCCTTTGTTTTTATGGACACGAGTTGACAAATTCCTGCGTGAGAAAAATATAAGTATTTCAAAGCTGAAACCAAAAACAAGGAATGTCTGAAAAACGACCGTCTCGAAGAAAAAAATGTATATAGCATAAAATGTGTGTTTTAACGTGATCTACATTTTTTGTGTGGTAAGCTTTGTCCATCTCTTATGGTTTAGTAGTTATGCAAAATTCCTCTAGAATAAAGTAGTCTTCAGAGGCTATTCCCAGGAATGCCAAGATATACATTTTATTTGTCAGGTAAATATATTTAATATACGATATTTTAATCAAAATCGTTAGGGCCATTTTTAAGAAAATCAAAATTTTTTGAAAAAGTACCATGTAAAGTGTAGTTGGGGTTGCGGGGATTTTCTTGAAAAATCTTCGTTTCGCATCCTTAGAAGATACAAAACGTAAATACCAAGTTTGGTATTTAACGGTCTTTTCGTTTTTGAGCTATGCTGTCCACTGACACACAGACACACACACGGACCTTTTTCCAAAAATTCTTTTTTTGGATTCAGGGGGACCGAAAACATGTATTTCCGGTGAAATCTCGGTATTGAATTTTTGGGTGCAATACAATACCTTCTCTATACACTATGTAGATAGTACGTATAGAGAAATAAAAAATGTCAATGTATATGTATCTGAAGTTAACTGGAAACGAAAAGACCGTTAAATACAGTATTTGGTATTTACCAAGGATGCGACGATATGATTTTTAAGAAAATCCTTCCATCACAAACTACCCTATCATTGGTTTTTATTTTTCATAAATGTTATTTTTCTAATATGGCTGTAATAATTTTAAACACACACTAAAGATATTTACATGACAAAATGTATATTTTGAATTTTCTGGGTATACTCTCTGAAGACCTCTTGGATGGATAACAGATAAGCCCTAAGACATATATATAAACTTGTCCAAAGAAGTAGCTCGTTAAAATACACTATTTGAAACCGTTAATTAGCCTCCCTATCAAAACTATTATTAGTTATTAATTATTTATCAATGTAAAGCTAAAAGAGTACAAATGTATGTATTTAACAGTGTGTATTCGGCTTGGAGCAGAAATAGAAAGCTGACGCCAAGAGAGTAGAAGGGGATGAGAAGCGCTTTTGTTAGAAAGGTTTCTTTTGTCCAGTCAGCTACAATCTAGTTACAACGGGGGTAAACCTTAAAATTCGGAAGACAGTAATTCTTTATTGTACAAGATATGTCGCGTGAGGGTTGCACTGCAAACACGGTAACTAATAACGAATGTTTAGTAGTCTCCAGCGCTCTAAGTATATTTAAAGTCAGTGACGAGTGTTAAAGTATATTGTATAACGCAGAATTAAGGAAGAAGAATTAAATAGAGTTACGTGTGATCAGCCAAGTATTAACGTTCTTAACATGTGTTTAAGTTAGCAAAAGTGTAAAGCAAAAGTGCTTATCTCGCTTCTCCTAGTAAGAAATAAACTCCAGGAAAGTTACGTTAGTTTTAGGTATTATAAGATCACTCCCTGAACTAACCCCATTAGCCGCACCACCCCGAGAGAGTCAACCATCGTGCAGGCTGAGCAACGCCGAGGCAAAATACAACGGTATTAGATTCACCTCACCAGAGATGTGGGTTTACTCATAGGCAGTGCAGTAAGTCTTGCCAACGTTTTCAATCTAGGCTCGAAGCCGAGAACTCAGCATTTGGTGTTTTGAGTGTGGGGATAGGGCCACCGTACAGGGCAAACAACGCCTGAACTCACCGCATATGGCGTCCCAAACGTGGTGCAAAACGATATCACCGCAAGTTTATGTCATACACATTTTTGTGGAGTCAGTCGTTTCCGAAATATTTATTTTTATTAATTTCAATTGTAAACTACTTTAACTTTTCTCATTTCGTTTCATTTCGCTTTTGTTTTGCTCCTGCCCGTGTAAAACGAGAACCAAATTTCAGTTGTCTCATAGCGACCGGCTTTTTAAAAGATTTGACAATAGCTTTACTTCTACTTATAAGGAACTAATATAACCCTTTCTGATAACGTTTGTCTGCATTACCACGATGACATCTTTTGCAGCAATACTTTGTAGGGAAAGTTCTGCGAGGAGAACACATCAAATTTTTACTTTCTCTACACGTACTATATACGTAGTATATAGAGAAGTTATAGTAATACATGTTTTAGGTTCCCCAGAATCCAAAACAAAGCAGTTTTCCGTGTGTATGTGTTAGTGTGTGTGTCTGTGGACAGCATAGCTCAAAAACAAATAAAGCGTTAAATACCAAAATTGGTATTTAAGTTTGGTTTCTTCCAAGGATGAAACACGAAGATTTTCAAGAGAATCCCCCCACCCCAACTACCCTTTAAATTGAAATGTTTTCGAAAATTTTTATTTTCTCAAAAATGGCTCTAAAGACTTTTATTAAACTATCGCTTACTAAGATATTCACATGAGAAGTAAATGCATATCTTGAATTTTCTGGCAAAGTTTCTAAAGACCCCTTTATTTTGGAATATTTTTATTGAAGTTTGCCTAAATGGTAAACCGTAAGAGATGGACAAAAACTTACGACACAAAAAATATATAGCACTTTAAACACACAATTTATGTCATATACATTTTTTTTAGAGTTGATCGTTTTTAAGATATTCCTTGTTATTGGTTTCAGCTATAAAAAAAACTTATACTTTTCTTACAGGAATGTGTCAACTCCTATCCATACAAAACAAAGGAACTTCAGTCACATAGCAACCGGCTTTCGAGTCACTTTAACCTATGGTACTCCCTTATTTCCTTCTACTTATAATGAAGCAAATAAAAAGACTATTTCTGCTACTTTGTTCTGAATTAGCATGAAGTAAATAGAAGCATCAGCTTTTATACAATAATTAGTTGCAGAGATGTAGAGAAAATCACGTGAATGGAACACATCAGGTTTTTGTTATTATACTACAAATGAAGTTTTGAAAAGTAAAGTCTGTTCAAATGCCCATTGACAAAAGCAGGTGGAATTCCTAACCACTAGGAGACCGCAAATGGATGACGTCACATATTTTACCCTGGCAACATAGAGCATTTTCAGTTAGGCTATAGGCTATAAATAACAGCATTTCTGGTGGATTTTGTGTTGTTTCCACCCTCGCACGCCTGGCACCGTTACTGAATATTTTGTCGTCACAGGTCGATATTAGAGAGAAGCTTGGCTCATCGCCACGGTGTTCGAGAAGCCCTGATTAGGGCCAAAAAACAGAGCATCCATTATCTTGCCTTCGAGATAATTTCATATAGCGCTGATAAATGGTTCTTATCGCTTCCAAGACTTTACCTGCAAGCAACGCTTCAGGAGAGTCTGCTGGCCGTGTGTGAGGGCGCTGGCAACTCCGACGTCTTGCCACGTGCGACTCTGTAGGGTCTTAAACGTTAGGCTGAACAACGGAGATTCTAAATCCTACAGTTTTCAAGTAATCAGTCTGACATTTTGAACATACATTTATGTTGTACAGTAGTTATAAGCTTTAAAATTTGGTTTATGTGTCATTAGTAGTTTTTGAGTTATTACTTTTTAATTAAAAATCTGGCGCCAAATTCAAATCACTCCACACGATGTAAATGCTGAAAAATGTAATTCTTTTATTTTTCAAAATATGCGTTTAAGTATCAGGAACAGAAATATTATATGAAGTTATCGTACCACAATTAGTTCAAGACGTAAAAATATTACATCAAGAAGCAGATAAAAATTCAAGAAATGTTATAATACAATTGAGTTTAAAAATCAATGTCTACAACAATTTTAAAAAAAACATTTGACAGAAACCCTTTTCTGCTTGTTAGGAACTTATCTTAAAAATTTAAGAGATCTTGAATAAAAACTGCACCGTGTGGAACATTTTGAATTGCAAAAAATGTTGAAAAAACTGTAAACTAGTAAATCAAGTTTTAAAGTAGAAAACATTTTCACTCTAAGTTGCATAGCTTCAAACAGTCTAAACCCCTTCAGACACATAATTTGGACCCTCCTGCCCCTCTCTCCTCTGCAGCAGTTTTCTTCAATTTTAGTTTAGGAGAAACAAATTATTTGTCATCTTATTAATTTTTTATTTTTTCTATGGAAATATGAAGTTTATTATTTAATTACACAAGCACTGGTGATCTTAGAGCAAAACAATTTATACTTTCTCTACACGAACTATGAACATAGTGTACAGAGAAGGTATTGTATTCCACCCAAACATTCGGTACCGAGATTTCACCGGAAACACATGCTTGGGTCTCCCTGAATCCAAAAAAAGCATTTTTACCACAAGGTCCGTGTGAGTATGTGTGTGTGTGTGTCTGTGGACAGCATCGCTCAAAAACGAAAAGACGGTTAAATACACTTGATATTTAAGTTTGGTATATTCCAAGGATGCGACATGAAGATTTTCAAGAAAATCTCCCCATTCCTTAACTACCCTTTACATGGAAAATTTTTTGAAAATTTTGTTTTTCTTAAAAATGGCTCTAAAGATTTTGATTAAAATATCACATATTAAAGCCATTTCTATCACAAATAAAATGTATATCTTGAATTTTCTGGGAATAGCTTCTAAAGACCTGTTTGTTCTGAAAGAATTTTGCTTAATTTAGAACAAGTAGTGAACCCTAAGAGATAGAAAAGAAACTCACTATACAAAAAATATAGATCTCGTTAAAATACACAAGTTATGTCATATACATTATTTTCGTGGAACTTACCGTTTGAGAGGTATTCCTTGTTAATAGTTTCAGTGTTGAAGTATTTTTACTTTTCACAGACGGGAGTGTTCGTTTTTCTTTTGTTCTACTCCTGGCCAAGCAAAGAGGCGATTTGGAATGACGATCGCATAACGACAGCTTTTAAAGAAAGCATTTGACTATCACTTTGGCCTAGTGTATTTTCCTGAGTTCCAGTCTACTTATAAGGAACTAAGTAACACAATTCTGCTAATGTTTATCTCGATTAGCATGGTGTTCAAATAAGAATTATCTTTTGTAAGACGTTTGTTTATGAAGTAACTAGAGAAGTCTAGTCATGTGAGTGTAACACATCATATTTTGAACTGTAATTTAAATGTATTACGCCACATGAAACAAGTATAAATTGTTGTTCTTGTCTGTAATTGTTGATTCCAAAGCCGCATATTGTAGTAGCCTATTGTATTGTTTAATTCAAAATCTACTCAATTTGAAGTAATATAAAAAATATCACTTGCAACAGCAGGGTTACAGGCATTGTTGCACACTTTCTACTCACTCTGTATATCTACCAGCTTCCTTTCCTTTCATTCCTCCATTTCATTGCTCTTCTTCAGCTTTCAGGACGCTGTCTGGTATGGCTCGGAGTTTTGCTGGAAGATGGCGCGGTTGCTTGCTCTGATTAGAACTGTCTTCCGTCTGGTTGCGCCGCTTGAGGCTAGGTGCCAGTGTTGCCAGATTGGGCGACTAAAATCCGCTTTTTAAGACCAAATTTTGATGAAGGCGATTTACGAATTTATGGGCTACTAAATATTTCTGCAAAATATAACTTTTATTAATGTCAGTTTTTAGCTTTATGCGACGTTTGGTAGGGAAGAGAGACCTAAATCTAAATCCTCTCTGACGAGAGTAAAACTTATTTATACAATGTTATTTTAAGCCTGCCAATAATTACTTTTTTTTTTTTTGCACAATATTGTTAATTTGCGATTCTTTTTAATATTGTTGCTATGGATGGATCATAAGTTGGCAATCTCACTTGCAATGTGGTTTCAATGAAAGCAAAAGAAATTTCAGTGCTGGTAGTTAATGTTTCATTATACTTCTTATACATTAGAATTGTTGTTTTGGTTTTATCGATATTTTAACAATTAAATTTAATAATCATCAAAACCATTAGTGCAGGAAGTACGAATAAAAATCTGATGTGTTACAATCACATGACTTTCTCTACTTCTCTGTGATACATCAGTGTTAAAAAAGCTTATTTTCTATATATTTCATAATAATCGAGATAAACATTAGCCGAAATTGTCTTGCTTCCTTGTAAGTAGAAGCAAAATAAGGGAATACACTAGACTAAAGTGATAGTCAAATCTTTTAAAAGGCGGTTGCCATGTAGATGAAATTCGTTTCTATGCAGGGCCAGGTGTTCACAACTTTCTGGATGAAAAAAGTTTAATTATTTTAGATCCGAAACAAATAACACAGAATATCTCAGAATATTTTGAAAATATTCCAAGAGTGTGTATGTGTTTATGTATATAAAATTGCATATTTTAATAAAAACTGAAATTTGCGATTGTTTTTAATGATTCGGGCGAAATTTTGAGAAATGCTTCTTGCAACACTGCTAGGTGCCATTGTACAGGCTTCCTTCCGTCGGACTCTCAGCGCTTGTGTAAAGCTACATTTACAATGAGATGCAAGCACAGACGCAAGGAAAGCAAGGGAGAAGACTGTTTCTGCTATTTTTTTCTCTATTGCATGAAGTAAATAGAAATATAAGCTTTATAACAATACTTTGTTGCAGGGAGGTAGAGAAAGTCATGTGAATGGAACACATCAGATTCTTTACAGCATTTTAAGCATGCAATATGCATTCTCGACCTGGTAAGTATAACTTACAGCTCTTAGTATGCAATATACTTATTTAGTCATTTTAGGCCATTACCATAACCTTATAGAAAAATATGATGTGATCTATTCACATGGCTTTCTCTAGATTTCTGCAGCAAATTATTGTTAAAAAGTTTATACTTCTATTTACTTCATGCTAATCGAGAAAAAATTAGCAAAAATGGTCTTATTACTTGCTTCCTTAGAAGTAGAAGCGAAATAAGGGAGTATCATAGGTTAAAATGATAGTCAAAAGATGGTTGCTATGTGACTGAAGTTCCTTTGTTTGTATGAACAGGAGTTGACAAATTTCATGTATCAGAAAACCGCAAGGTTTTAAAGATAATACCAAAATAAGGAATATCTAAAAAACAATTAAATCCACGAAACAAATTTATATAACCTAATTTTTGTGTTTTAACGTGCTCTACATTTTTTGTGTGGTAAGTTTTTGTCCCACTCTTACGGTTTAACAGTTAGTCAAAATTTCGTAAAATCCATCCAGAATAAAGTAGTCTTCATAAGCTACTCCCAGAAAATTCAAGATATACATTTTATTTGTGAGGTAAATATCTTTAATACACGATATTTTAATCAAAATCGTTAGAGCTATTTTCAAGAAAATCAAAATTTTCGAAAAAAGTTCCATGTAAAGGGTAGTTTGGGGTGGGGCATTTTTCTCAAAATCTTCGTGTCGCATCCCTGGAAGATACTAAACTTAAATACCAAGGTTGGTATTTTACCGATTTTTCGTTTTTGATTTATCGTGTTCAGAGACACACGGACACACACGGACCTTTTTCTGAAAATGTTTTTACTTTTTCTATACTATGTACATAGTGTATAGGAAAGGTATTGTATTGCACCCAAAAATTCGATACCGAGGTTTCACCGGAAATGTATGTGAGACTCCCAAAATCCAAAAAAAAAACATTTTTAGAAAAATGTTCGTGTGTTCGTGTCTGTATGTCTGTCTGTGTGTATGTGTGTGTGTGTCTGTGGGCAGCATAGAGAAAAAACGAAAGGACCGTTAAAGCTCGTAGGTATTTAAGTTTGGTATCTTCCAAGGATGCGACACGAAGATTTTCAAGAAAATCTCCCCGCCCCAAACTATCCTTTACTGGAAAAAATTTTGAAATTTTTAATTTTTTTAAAAATGGCTCTAACGATTTTTATTAAAATATCGTATATTAAAGATATTTACCTGAATCTGTATATCTTGAGTGTTCTGGGAATAGCCTCTAAAGACCACTTTATTCTGGATGAATTTTACGACATTGTGCATAACTGCTAAACTGTAAGAGATGGACAAAAACTTCTCTACAAAAAATGTAGCTCGCAAAAAAACACACAATTTATACCCTACACATTTTTCGTAGAGTTGATCATTTTTAAGATATTCTTCTGCTTTGAAAAACATACTTTTTTCATACAGGAATGTGTTAACTCCTGTCCATACAAACAAAGAAACTTAAGTTACATAGGAACCAGCTTTCGGCTATTATTTTAACTTAAGGTACTCCCTCATTTCGCTTCTACTTACAAGGAAGCAAATAATAAGACTATTCCTGCTAATGTTTCTCGATTAGCATGAAGTAAATAGAAGCATAAGCTTCTTAACAAAAATTTGTTGCAGAGATGTAGAGAAAGTCATGTGAATGGATCATATCAGATTTTTTTTTTTTTTTTGGATACAGGGGACCCTAAAAGTATACTTCTGGTGAAATCTCGGTATCAATTTTTTGGACGGAGTGCAATACCTTCTCTATATACTATAGTACGTTTAGGGAACGTAAAAATCAACGTTACCTCAGGGTTCTTAATCTTGAAAACGCTACTTAGTGTGAAAAAGTGCAATTTCCGTGACAGGCTATATTTAGTACAAGCGACGCTTCTTTCGTGCTCAGTGCCTTTAATTAAAGTAATTCTTTTCGGCGAGGGTGACATTTCATATCGTAAAAAATGAAGCTCACTAGGTAGGGTTCGCGAGCATCGGGGTGTGACGCAATACAATAAATTACACCAGAGTGCGGGATAATATAGACCTGTGCTACGCAGTGGTCGACACAGGCCACCGCGCTGGTCGCACAGTTCATGTTCCTATGTCACAGCTAGCTTTCTTTTCTGCCTTTTACATTTAAAAGTGGTTTAGAAGGCGCGTGTGTTAGTCTCGAAATTTTATATAGATATCAGAACATAAAAGTCGATGTGTACGCTCACTCTTCTTTAAGTTACTGGAAATTGACAGATATAAGGATCTTTAACCGGGCGAGATCACATTCAAGTTATTAAGTAACGATTACAACTTGAAGTAAAAATATGATGTGTAACATTCACATGACTTTCTCTACATCTCTGCAACAAATTGTAGTTAAAAAGCTTATGCTTCTATTTACTTCATGCTAATCGAGAAACATTAGCAGAAATAGCCTTATTATTTGCTTCCTTGTAAGTAGAAGCGAAATGAGAGAGTACCATAGCTAAAATGATAGCCAAAAGCTGGTTGTTATGTAACTGAAGTTCCTTTGTTTGTATGGGCAGGAGTTAACAAATTCCTGTATGAGAAAAGTATGTTTTTCAAAGCAGAAACGAAAAATCAAGAATATCTTAAAAATGATCATCTCCACGAAAAAAATGTGTACGACATAATTTGTGTGTTTTAACGTGCTCTACATTTTTATGTAGTAAGTTTTTGTCCATCTCTTACGGTTTAGCATTTATGATCAATTCCGTAAAATAAAGTAGTCTTCAGAGGCCATTCCCAGAAAATTCAAGATATACATATTATTTGTCAGGCAAATATCTTTAATACACGATATTTTAATCAAGATCATTAGAGCCATTTTTTAAAAAATCAAAATTTTCGAAACTTTTTCCATTTAAAGGGTAGTTTGGGGTGGGGGATTTTTCTCAAAATCTTCGTGTCGCATCCCTGGAAGATGCTAAACTTAAATACCAAGTTTGGTATTTTAGCTACATTTCGTTTTTGAGGTATCGTGTTCACAGACACACGGACACACACACGGACCTTTTTCTGAAAATGCTTTTTTTTTTGATACAGGGGACTCTAAAACATATATTTCCGGTGAAATCTTGGTATCGAATTTTTGGGTGGAGTGCAATACCTTCTCTATCCCTATGTACATTATACATACGGGGCTAAAGAAAGTAATTAAAAACGACAGATAAATAAGAGTAACTTAATAGTAAAACATGAAAATAAACAAACAAAAATAAGAAATCAAATAATTAAGAAGGAAAAATAACGTAGATAAACAGAGGGAATTAAAGTAAATCAATAAAGTAATAAATGGAATGTAATCACGAATAAAAACAGAATCAAAGCTACTTAAATAAAGCTATGTTAAAAGGAAAACGGACAGCTGAAATAGAATCGCTTAAAAGTACGAAAGCCCAGCGCCGGGCCATTAGGGAACAATGGAGACTGGTGTTTCAAGGCCTAGAAGCTCAGAGCTGCAGACAATAAGTGGAAATACCGAGGCAACGTCCACGTTCCACCAAACACAGAATGTGTAATCAGGCGTGTTGAAATATTAATAGCCGTAAGAACACGGATGTCGTGGCACTTAAAACTGTGAGACCCAATGAATTCTCAGCCAGTAAAATTGGTGAGAGTCTAGGAGCATCCTAGAAAATGGGCGGCCAATAGACTTTAGACTCTTGCATTCTTCAGTGGAATGTGAGACACCGTGTGGTGAACTCGCATCACGTTATAGCTCGTGGCATTACAACAGTTTACTGTCCGCGAAGTACGGCAATTTGATTCACGCGGGAAGGAAATTCATATAGATATTAGCGTGACGGGAAAGGTGAAAAAATTAACTTTAATTGTGAACGGTTTTGGCGAGGTTCAACCTTGAAACAAATTCTTGGAACTTTGACGGCCAGGGCAACGTGTGAAGTATCAAGTGCCAACTAAACAGCCACAATCTATACCTCAAAATCGCTAATAAATGCAGTAAAAAGCTCATTGTTCCGATGACATGACTTTCTCTACATATCTGTATCAAATTATAGTTGAAAACCTTGTTCTTCTGTTTACTTCATGCTAATCGAGAAAAATTAGCGGAATTGGTCTTATTACTTGCTTCCATGTAAGTAGAAGGAAAATAAGGAAGGTCATTACACTAAAACGATAGTAAAATCTTTTAAAAGCTGGTTGCTATGTGACTGAGTTCCTTTGTTTGAATAGCCAGGAGTTGACAAATTCCTGTATGAGGAAAAAATAGTTATTTTAAAACTGAAGTCTATAACAGGGAATATCTCAAGACGGTGAACTCTATGAAAAACTGTACATAACATAATTTTAAAAATTTTGTCTATTTCTTACGGTTAACAAATTATGCAAAATTCAATAGAAATCATCCAGAAAAAAGAGGTCTTTCGAGGCTATTCTCAGAAAGTCAAAGATATACATTTTATTTGTCATGTAAATACCATAAGTATAAAGATTTTAATCAAAATCGTTAGAGCCATTTTTTAAAAAATCACAATTTTAATTTTTTTTTCCACGTAAAGGATAGTTTGGGGTGGGGGGATTTTCTAGAAAATCTTCGTGTCGCATCCTTGGAAGATAACAAACTTAAATACCAAGTTTGGTATTCAACGGTATTTTTTGGTCTTTGAGCTATACTGTCTACAGACACAGACGGACCTTTTTCTAATTTATTTGGAATCACGGATCTCAAAGCATGTATGTCATGTGAAATCTCAGTTTTCAAATTTTGGGTGCAATACAATACCTTCTCTATAAACTATTTACATAGTACGTGTAGAGAAAATAAAAAGGGAATATACTAGGCTAAACCGACAGTCAAATGTTTTGAAAGCTGGTTGCTATGCACTAAAATTCCGTTGTATGGCCAGGAGTTGATAAATTCCCATATGAGAAAAGTATAAGTGTTTTAAAACTGAAAATATCTTAAAAGGGTGAACTCTACGAAAAAGGGCATACGATTTTTACGTATGTAGGTGTCTAGAAGTAAAACGACAGGAATACAGTTAAACAATTTAAATAGAGAAATTACGGAATATTTCACATAATGGAAAGACTGACAATGTCAGCAGAAAGACTGACAAAAGAGGGCTCTCAAAATGGCCGCGCTGACTGAAGTGTCTTGCTTTGGTGTTTCGTGGCGCAGGGGATCGTGGGTTCCAATCCAACCTTAGGAATGAGTGTTTGTGTGTAACTATATATGCCTGTGTATGTATAAGTAAAAATAAAACGGTAAAATAAATAGGTCAACAAAGGAAACTGAAACAACGGGGAAAAAAAAGAAACAAAAAAGACTAAAATAGTTGGTAATAAGAATACTGAAGGAATGATAGGCGCTGAAATAGGTTTATCTAACCCATGTTGGTAGAGCAGAGGGTAGGAGAAGTGAATAGAACATCAGATTCCTCCCCCCCCCCTTTCGTTTTCTGGAATCAAGGGATGTGTGTGAGCACATATTTTGATTTCATGTGGTTTTTTGCTAGTCTATGTTCCAAATAGGCAAAGGAAGTGTTCCGCAACGTAACGAATTTCAATTTTTACTTTCTCTACATGTACCATATACATAGTGTATAGAGAAGGTATTGCATTCTATCCAAAAATGTGATACCGAGATTTCACCGGGAATATATGCTATGGGTCCCCCTGAAAAAAAAAATCTGTGTTCCATTCACATGACTTTCTCTACTTCTGTGTCACAAATTCTTCTTCTATTTACGAGAAAAAATTAGCAGAAATAGTCTTATTACTAGCTTCCTTGTTAGTAGAAGCGAAATAAGGGAGTATCATAGGTTAAAGTGATAGTCAAAAGCTGGTTACTAGGTGATTGAAGTTCCTCTGTTTGTATGGACACGAATTGACAAATTCCTGTATGAGAAAAGTTTAAGTTTTTCAAAGCTGAAACCAAAAACAAGGAATATCTAAAAAACGATCAATTCCTCGAAAAAAAAAATCATATAATATAAATGGTGTGTTTTAATGTGCCCTATATTTTTGTGTGGTAAGTTTTGTCCATTTCTTACGGTTAAGCAGTTATGCAAAATTCCTCCAGAATAAAGTAATCTTCAGAAGCTATTCCCAGAAAATTCAAGATATACATTTTATTTGTCAGGTAAATATCTTTAATATACGATATTTTAATCAAAATCGTTAGAGCCAATTTTGAGAAAATCAAAATTTTCGAAATAAATTCCATCAGAAAGGTAGCTGGGGATGAGGGGGATTTTCCTCAAAATCTTTGTGTCACATCCCTGGAAGATACCTAACTTAAATACCAAGTTTGGTATTTTACAGACTTATGGTTTTTGAGTTATCGTGTTCACAGACACACACAGACATACACTGACCTTTTTGTGAAAATACTTTTTTTGGATACAGGGGAACCTAAAACATATATTTCCAATGAAATCTCGGTATCGAATATACACCATTGCGCATAGTACGTGTAGAGAAAGTAAAAACAGATTAGAATGAGAAGCACGTCGATTTTGCATGTTAACATTTGCAGCGGAGCATGGGTAATACCTGTATAGTTTTATAGTACGATTTAGAGCCTGGTATTAGTTTCGTGCGTGATGTATAGAGTGCAGCACTAAACTCCAGCAGCGCATATTTTGTGAAATATTGGAATGCCTGTACTACCTCCTTGGTCTTCATTGAGAATGAATGCTTGCATGGAATAATGCGAGGTAATATATAACTACGCTCCACCGGGCTATAAATGGAATTCAATACATTCAACTGTTAGCATTTGTTCTTTATCGGGGATGTGCTGGTCGATAAACAATTTGCCTGTGGTGCAATACAAACTGTCATTAAGTTTTATATTCTCTTTTCTCATCTATAAATGGTGTACAATATAGCTAAAACTCTGTGCCGACCAAGCACTTCATCTGTTTCTCACTGCGGTCGGCTTCAAAACAATGTGAAGGAAAAAAATCAGATGTGTTCCATTCACATGACTTTCTTTACATCTCTGCATTTTTCTCAAAATCTTCGTGTCGCATCCCTGGAAGATACTAAACTTAAATACCAAGTTTGGTATTTTACCGACTTTTCGTTTTTGAGTTATCGTGCTCAAAGTCTCACACACACACACACACACACACACACACACACACACACACACACATGGACCTTTTTCTGAAAATCTTTTTTTTGGATACAGGGGACCCTAAAACATATATTTCCGGTGAAATCTTGGTATCGAATTTTTTGGTGGAGTGCAATAATACCTTCTCTATACACTATGTGCATAGCACGTATAGAGAAAGTAAAAACCGGTGTTTCACTTTGGATGCCGTACATGACTTTTTGAACGGAAAAAACACCCTCCTCGGGCGAAAAAATCCTTAGCAGAGCTTCCTTCAGAAGGGTAGTAAATGCGTTGGTCCCGTGTCGTAGATTAAAGGCACGAAAAAGGACCTCAAGCCTGATAGAGAGGCCTCTGAGCAAAATTAAGCGGTCTTTCACGCTCGATATAGAATGGCACGATGAGAACCACTGTAGTTAAAGAGCTTCCATAAATAAAACTCCATTTAATATTAAATTGGATGGAGAAGATTTCCCAACCGATGGAGACTTCAAAGTAATATCTTGACTCAGGTTTTTAGCGGTGGAAGAGTATAACCTCTGCATTGAAAAACCGACTCCATGTGACAATAAATACCTTGACGATTGCGTTGAAAAACAGAGAAAGATACTGTAACTTTGCAAATAAATGTTTGTGTTGATAGATTTCCTTGTTTAGTTATACCAAATCGTGTGTCATTTTGTGGATGATACTTGTGCCAACCTTACAATTCATCTGCGTGTCACTGCTTCTGAATACTGTGAAGTAAAAATACTTTGGCTGTATTTGAAACACAAGAGGTTGCTTGACTAAATAATCGAATGGATATCTTACAAAGAGAAAAAGATCTGATGTGTACCATTCACATGACTTTTTCTATATCCCTATAACAAATTTTTCTTAAAAAGCTTATACATTTATTTAGTTTTATGCTAATCAGAAAAAATAGCAGAAATAGTCTTATTACTTGCTTCCTTATAAGTAGAAGGGAAATAAGGGGTACCATAGTTTAAAGTGATAGTCAAAAGCTGGTTGCTATGTGACGGAAGTTCCTTTGTTTGTATGGATAGGAGTTGACAATTCCTGTATGAGAAAAGAATAAGTTTTTCATAGCAGAAACCAAAAATAAGGAATGTCTCAAAAACGACGAACTCAACGAAAAAAATGTATTTAACATAAATTGTGTGTTTTAAGGTGCTCTACATTTTTTGTGTAGTAAGGTTTTGTCCATCTCTTGCGCTTTAGCAGTTATTCAAAATTCAATAAAATTCATCCAGAACAAACTGCTCTTCAGAGGCTATTCCCAGAAAATTCAAGATATACATTTTATTTGTCAGGTAAATATCTGTAATATACGAAATTTTAATCAGAATCGTTAGAGCCATTTTTGAGAGAGTCAAAATCTTCGAAAAAAGTTTCATGTGAAGGGTAGTTGGGGTGGTGGGATTTTTCTCAAAATCTTCGTGTCGCATCCCTGGAAAATACTAAAGTTAAATACCAATGGACACACGGACACACACGGACCTTTTTCTGAAAATGTTTTTTTGGAATTTGGGGACCCTAAAACATATTTCGGGTGAAATCTCGGTATCGAAATTTTGGGTGGAGTGCAATACCTTCTCTATACACTATGTACATAGTGCGTATAGAGAACGTAAAAATGTGATCAGCTCCATTCACATGACTTTCTCTAGCTGTTACACAAACAGCTCTCCTTACAAAAGAATATTTTTTTTATGCTAATCAAAGTAAATATTAACGGGAATTGCCTTATTACTTGCTTCCTTGTAAGTAGAGGGCACAAAAGGGAATGCACTAGGATACAGGCATAGTCAAATCCTTTAAAAGCTGTTCCTATGTGAAACAACTGAAGTTCGGCTCGCTTTACATGGCCTGCGGTAAAACAATTGAGAGGAAATTTCTGTTTCAGAAAAGTAAATAATTTAAAATTGAGACCAATAACAAAGAATATCTCAGAAACGGTCAGCTCTACGTAAAAAACGTATATGACATAAATTATGAGTTTTAACGTGATCTACAATTTTTGTGAAATAAGTGTTTGTCTATCTTAAAATTTTTTAGTACTTCTAACATTTCTTCACCTCAACTTCCTCCGTTATTACCTTCTCTAGCACGTATTTACAATGTACATAATAGGTAAAAAAGGTATTGTATTCTAGCCAAAATTTCAATACCATCATTGGGGTCTCCTGTAACCAAAATTTTTTTACAAAAAGGTCCGTGTGTGTTCATCTGTCCGTGAACACGATAACTCAAAACGAAAAGTGGGTTGAATACCAAACTTAATATTTAAGTTCAGCATCTTTAGTGGATGTGACAAACAGATTTTAAAGAAAATCCCCCACCCGAAAATTAGCCTTTATATGGAAAGGTTTTATAACATTTTCATTTTCTAAAAAATAGCAGTTCCGATTTTGATTGAAATATTCTATATTACAGATAATTGCATAACAAATAAAATATTTATCCTGAATTTCTGTAAATAGTCTCTAAATTCCTGTTGTTTCTGAATGACTTTGCATAACCGGTAAACTTTAATACATAGACAAAGGTTACTTCATTAAAAATTTACATCTCGTTAAAATACGCAATTAACATTATATATCTTTGTAGCGTAAAAAATTTCCGGGATATTGCAAGTTATTGTTTTAGTATTAACACAACAGGAATTTTTCAACTTCTGACAATACAAAGACAACAAATTTCAATAACATAGCAACGAGATTTTAAAAGATTTTACTATCACTTTAGCGTAATGTATTCCCTTATGTATTACCAGAACTTAAGTAGTTAGACCATTTCTGCAAGAAGTAAATAAAATAATAATTTGTTTAATAATAGATTGTTTGAGAAACACGTAGAAAAATTCATGTGAATGAAACACATCAAATTTACCACATTCTCTCGCAAGGGCGTATATTTCACATAGAGGTAGAGAAGTTATTGTATTTCACCCAACAATTGGATACCGAGGTTCACCTAAAATGCATGTTTTGAAGACCCTTGAAAACTTTTTAGAAAAAAGGGATAAGTTGTGTGTGTGTATGATAAACCTAGATAAAATTACCAGAGGACATTGATTGACAAATAAACTAGATAAAATGCCAAGAGGCTTTTATTGATAAATAAATTGGATAAAATGAGCAGAAGGTGGACGATAGGTAATTATTTATGACATTTTACACAGTGATACCAGCATGATTCACTTTCCTTTGAGACTGGGTTTTATTTGTAAAGAATCATTTTTAGAGGAGCATTAACTTAGTACGTTAAAGTTATATAAATATTTCTATAAATATGAGCAATGAAATACATAGTGGAATACATATATCCATATTATATGCATCATAAGAAACAAAGCTGTATACTTTCTTTACATCTTTCCGCCGCCTTAAACAGCATTATTTCATGAAGTACTCCTTAATCTTGCTTAATTTTCATTTTATAAAGCCTTGGGATTCATAATTTGTTTTAAAAGGTGGCATCCCTGTATAGCCGCACTTTAATCCATCTAGGTCCCAATGGAAGCCATTCACAATGCGTTGTCTACCAAGCTTTGCACATAAATCGCCTTGCACACCATACAAACCGTACCTCTTGTGATGCAAATTTAAAAAATAAGATGGAAGTTTTCTTATTTTCCTTTACTTCCTTCCTGCACCCCTTTCCATGACCTCTCACCCTCCATTCCTCCTTTAGCTTTTGTTATCGAGAAAGTGTTGAGTAGAAAATGTGGTTGACGTTAAATGAAAAATAGTGGCGTATGGGGAAAGCCCGCTTTCACGTAGAAATAAGAAATGGTTCAGGATCCCCAAGAGCGGATGACTAGCAGCACGCGTCGCTCGCATTTCTTAGATCTAACCCTTCTTCGCCTCCGATGGCCGTACATCCTTAAGCCTATCTGTGACGTAGAAATGTGATCACATAGATATGATGAAACATTTTACAGTGTAATAGATAGATAAGTTTATTTGCCAGAACAAAGTACATTGTGTAGCAACTCAAATTTAAGTTATATCAAAAACAATTGGCAGCATCATTAAATTCATCCAGACAAAAAACGAATTTAAAACCAAGGTACACTTCACTGACCTCTTAAAAGATTCAATGAACAGAGCTTTAGTGCTGTTACCGAGTCTGTTAGATAGATTTAATGATACTGTTTCAAAGGAATTTTGTATCTTGCTATATTTACATCTATTTGTGTAAATATTGGAACTAGTTCTGGTGTGATGAAGATGGATTTCGGAACATAGATTGTATTTATGACTATTTTTCTTAGCAAATAAGAGGTAGTGGAACACAAACAATGAAGTCAAAGTTAAAACACCCAACTTAATAAATAGATGTATAAGAGTTCTGGGGACTACACCCCATATGTCACCCTCCGTGGTGTAACGGTTACCATGATAGCTTCATATACCCGGCGGAGGGCAATGAATGTTTTCGGGCGTAAAAATCCTTAGCATGGCTTCCTTCGGAATGGAAGTAAAACCGTTTATCCCATGTCGTAGATTTAGCTACTTAAAAGAACCTCAAGAGGCCTCTGAGCAAAATTAAGCGGTCTTTCACGCCCAGTATAGAATGCGACGCTGAGAACCACAGCAGGTAAAGAGCGTCCATAAATAAAACACCATTTCATTTTACACCACATAAAATTCGAATTGCCTTTTTCTGTAATAAAAGTATATTTTTAGCTAAAGCATGGTTACCCCAAAATAAAATACTATAACTCAAATGGCTATGGATTTGTCCATGATAACTTGATGATAAAGCATTGGAACACACGCAACATAAATAAACTTCTGCTTACTTTGTTGGCGATATAATTAATATGTGATCGCTAATCTAGATCAGGTTCAAAGTGAATGCTTATAAATGTTTCAGTTGAACAAAAAGTACAACTAATATTAAAAGTGAGGTCAATTCTTTTGTTCTCATTGAGAACAAGACTATTGTATTTGCTTACTTTCTCTATACGTACTATATACATAGTGTATACAGAAGGTATTGCACTCCACACAAAAATTCGATACAGAGATTTCATCGGACATATATGTTTTAGGGTCCCCTTTATATAGAAAAAGCATTTTCGGAAAAAAAAAAAAAAAAAAAAAAAAGGTCAGCTTGTATATGTGTCTGTAAACACATAACTCAAAAAAGAAAATTCGGTAAAATACCACACTTGGTATTCAAATTTAGTACCTTCCAGGGATGTGGCGAAGGTTTTGAGAAACATCCCCCACCCCAAACTACCCTTTACATGACTCTCACGATTTTAATTAAAATATCATATATTAAAGACATTTACCTGACAAATAAAATGTATATCTTGAATTTTTTGGGAATAGCCTCTGAAGACTACTTTATTCTGGATGAATTTTACGGAATTTTGAATAACTGCTAAACCGTAAAAGATGGAAAACAACTTAATATATCAAAAATGTAGAGCACGTTAAAACACACAATTTATGTTATATACATCTTTTTCGTGGGGCTCATCGTTTTTCAGACATTCCCTGTTTTTGTTTCTGATTTGAAAAACTTATACTTTTCTCATACAGGAAATTGTCAACTGCTGTCCATACAAAGGAAGGAATTTCAGTGACATAGCAACCAGCTTTTGACTATCACTTTAACCTTATTTCGCTTCTACTTACAAGGAAGCAAGTAATAAGACCATTTCTGCGATTTTTTTCTGATTAGCATGAAGTAAATAGAAGAATGAGCTTTTTGAGAATAATTTGTTGCAGAGATGTAGAGAAAGCCAAGGTGATAGGGACACATCAGATTTTTGCAGTAAGAGCACCAGGTTTATCGTTCAGACTGGCATCAATATTGACAGACACTTACTGCCAAATCGTCCGCATACAAATATGCTTCTAGACAACCATCTCGGGAGGTCGTTAATATGAATTATAAAAAATCTGATGTGTTCCATTCACATGACTTTGTCTACATCACTGCAACACATTTTAGTTAAAAAGCTTATGCTTCTATTTACTTCATGCTAATCGAGAAACATTAGCAAAAATAGTCTTATTATTTGCTTCCTTGTAAGTAGAAGCGAAATAAGGGAGTACCATAGGTTAAAGTGAAGTCAAAAGCTGGTTGCTATGTGACTGAAGTTCCTTTCTTTGTATGGAGAGGAGTTAACAAATTCTTGTATGAGGAAAGTAAGTTTTTCAAAGCAGAAGAATATCTTAAAAATGATCAACTCCACGAAAAAATGTATAGGATATAAACTGTGTGTTTTTTCACGAGCTACATTTTCTGTACAGTAAGTTTTTGTCCATCTCTTACGGTTTAGCAGTTATGCTTAATGCCGTAAAATTCATCCAGAATAAAGTGGTCTTTAGAGGCTATTCCTAGAAAATTCAAGATATACATTTGATTTGTCTTTAATATACGATACTTTAATCACAATTGTTTGAGCCATTTTTGAGAAAATAAAAGTTTTCGAAATTTTTCCATGTAAAGGGTAGTTTGGGGTGGGGCGATTTTCTTGAAAATCTTTATGTTGCATCTTTGGAAGATACCAAACTTTAATACCAATTTTGGGCTTTAACGGTCCTTTCATTTTTGCGCTATGCTGCCCACAGACACACACACACACACACACACACACACAGACAGACAGACACACACACCCACACGGACATTTTTCTAAACATGTTTTATTTGGATTCAGGGAGTCTCAAAACATATATTTCCGGTAAAATTTCGGTATCCACTTTTGGGTACAATATAATAGCTTCTCTATACATTATGTACATAGTTCGTATAGAGAAAGTAAAAATTAAGGGCCGAGCACAGAACCCTCTGGGACACCATGCACCATACAGTGCCTACAGCGCCAGAAGTACCCGACTTGACGTATAGATAGCGGTTGTTTAAACAACAACAATGGTGAGCAGTACCATTGTTTAGCATTTGTTTGGCAGCCATCATTAGTGAATGCTCTCAGCGAATTTGTAAACTGGTCATCATTATGTAATACAAAACTTTCATTTGAAAGATCTTAGTCCAAACAATATTACAGCTGAGCTAGATTCTACTTTTACGAAGTCTGCTCCTTCATTTACAATAGTGAATTATTGGATGGCAGAGTTTAAGCGCGAATTAACAAGCTGCCAATAAAACATCGCAGTTTTTGACCAAATCAACGTTTCCACTCCTGAAATTGTAAAGAAAATCCAGAAAATGGTTTTGGATGACCGTTGACTGAAATTGCCCGAGCTAGCACACATTACAGGCATTTCAGAAAGTTTTCTACACGCACACTTACTGAAAATTTGAATATGAGAAAGTTGTGTGCAAGGTGGGTGTCGCGTTTGCTCACAATAGAACAAAAACAGCATCGTGAGGATGTTTCTGTCAGTGTTTGGCAATGTTTTGCTGCAATAAAACTGAGTTTTTGCGTCTATTCATAACAATGGATGAAACCTGGGTCCATCACTTTACATCTGAGACGAAGAAACAATCAAAACAGTGAATTGGAAGGAGAGAATCGGCTCCAAAGAAGGCGAAGACAGTTCCATCTGCAGACAAGGTAATGGCGTCAATTTTCTGGAACGCACGCAGGATAATTTCCATTGATTATCTCAAAAAGGAAAAGTAATCAATTGCGAATATTATTCGAACTTGTTACAGTGTTTGAGTGATGAAATCGTGCAAAAATCTCCGCATTTAGCGAAAAAGAAAGTTTTGTTTCATCAAAGCAATGCACCAGTTCACACGTCCATTATCACCATCGCCAAAATCAATGGGTTTAATTCCGAATTGCTTCCTCATGCACCCTATTCGCCAGATTTAGTCCCCTATGATTATTTTCTTTTTCCAAACTTGAAGAAATGGCTTGGTGGTAGAAGATTTGGGGACCCAAAACATTTATTTCTGGTGAAATCTCGGTTTCGAATTTTTGGATGGAATGCACTATGTACATAGTACGTGTAGAGAAAGTAAAAACACTTGGAAGAGAAGAAAATCCCACGTCACATATTGAGCCGCCATGCTACACTCCCTGGAAGATCAGCTGTTCCTAGCCACATCGTCTCAGTATCATATACCAAAGGCTTAGTATAAAACTGAACTACAATCTGCAATCTCGGAAGAACTGAGCTATCTGGAAACGGCACCGCCACTCGATGTAATCAAGAAAGAAAAACAACTTTTTTTTTTTTTTTTACTTTCTCTATACGCACTGTCCACATAGTATATAGAGAAGGTATTGCACTCCACCAAAAATCTCAATACCGAGATTTCACCGGAAATATATGTTTTAGAGTCCCCTTTATCTGAAAAAAGTATTTTCAGAAAAAGGTCCCTGTGTGTGTGTGTGTCCGGTGTGTCCGTGTGTCTGTGAACACGATAACTCAAAAACGAAAAGTCGGTAAAATACCAAACTTGGTATTTAAGTTTAGAGTCTTCCAGGGATGCGACATGAAGATTTTGAGAAAAGTCCCCCTACCCTTCCCTTTACATGGAACTTTTTTCGAAAATTTTTATTTTCTAAAAAATGGCTCCAACGATTTTGATTAAAATATCGTATATTAAAGATATTTACCCGACAAATAAGATGTATATTTTGAAATTTCTGGGAATAGCCTCTGAAGACTACTTTATTCTGAGTGAATTTTCCAGAATTTTGTATAACTACTAAACCGTAAGAGATAGACAAAAACTTAACAGAAAAAAAAATGTAGAGCACATTAAAACACACAATTTTTATTGTATACATTTTTTTCTTGAGGTTGATTGTTTTTTAAATATTCCTTGTTTTTGTTTTCAGGGTCGAAAAGCTTAACTTTTCTAATAAAGGAATTTGTCAACTCCTGTTCATACAAACAAAGGATCTTCAGTCACATAGTAACCAGTTTTTGACTATCGCTTTAACCTATGCTACTCCCTTATTTCCTATCTACTTACAAGGAAGAAGGTAATAAGACTATTTCTGCTAATGTTTCTAGATTAGTATGAAGGAAATAGAAGCATAAGCTTTTTAAGAATAATTTGTTGCAGCGATATAGAGAAAGTCATGTGAATGGTACACATCAGAGTTTTGTTGTTGCAGATTTTCACCTAATTCACAGATGCATCGATTATACTCATTACGATAGGGTTAGGAAACGTTTTATATTTTCATTTATATATCGGCTTCGGACATCACTTCAGGTTAAGTTCTAGTATACCTGTACGTTTTTATAAGCGAGCGGAGAGGGGAGAGACTGTCTCCTAGGCTACAGAGTCTATGCTATAGCTGGGCATGGAAGTAAGTACAAAGTTTTGTAGTAAACATAAGTTTTTAATACAAATATTATATACTACAAAATAATAAATCTATACTGTAGCTGATGAAATAATTAATTTAATATGATATTTAGGTGCATTGACAACTATTGCCATAGATTACAATATATTTTGTGAATGGATCAAAAGCAAAACGTGTTTTATTGGACTGCGGAACTTCAGAACAGGGTGTAAATTACTGGATCGCTAGAGCTCAGATTTGGATTCCAAACTTACACAGTTATGAACGCACAGAGCAGTCAGCGGTATAAAGAGAGGTCAGTGAGGAGGGGTTTGTGCGCAAACATGTACACGTTGAGAATATGATCTGTTCCAAAAGTCTCATTGCATATATTGACATTATAGGCATCGCTCTAATTCATAAAGTAACACAATAGAACAGTTATTTCATAACTAATATAATTAGTAAATAAAACACCTTGTACTTTTATAAATAAATTATAAAGTTTTAAACAAAACAAAATTACAATAATAATGTATAAAGCTTTGAAAAGACTCAGAATTTATTGCAGTGAATTACAAGATACATTTTTACTGTATCGAAAAAAGGGCTCTCCTCCTGTCACTTAAAATATGTTTCTCACTCGGACGTCCCAGGTTCGATTCCCGGCAGTGTCGGGGAATGTTTCTTTAAACAGAATTATTCCCTATCCCCCACATAGTCTGGAAGTATGTATGTGTGTGTTTGAGGAAAATAAAAACGATTTAAATCTAACGTGAAGAACCTATAGTAGAGTTGTTTCTAATGCAAAACACCCGATATGACCTCAGATTTTAAAGGGGCCTATATAATTTAAACAATTAAAACAAAAATGTTTGATTGATCGACAAGTTTTTTGTTGTTTTTTTTTCAAATGTGGTGGTATCGTGTCTGCCTCATATTCAACAGATCGTGAGTTCGAATCTCGCTTGAGGTGAGTTACCCGGATAAGGTTTTTTCAGGGTTTTCCCTTATTCTGAGAAGACGAATGTGGAGTAACTTTAAGCTCCATGGACCCTGAGATCATTTGCGCATCATTTCACCAATTTCATTCTTCGTCCGATATGACCAACGAGGTTAAAGGATACTAAGTTAAAAAAAAAAAAAAAAAGTTTTTTCAGTGTCAAGCACCTAGCCTTTCCTGTTTTTTGGCATTTTACAATCTGCGCTCTCTTTGTGTCCAGTGTTTTATCTGCTAGCAGGAACTGACTGAGGCGAGGTAGTGAGCAATGCTAGATAGTGAAACGGGATGTAGAGACCACGCCTACTGCATCATAGTTATAGTCTATGTACACCAAAGCTCTCGACTCCGAGCTCTACTGACAGCTTGCTTAAGATTGAATGAGGGGAGAGTTTGAGGAGGGAGAGGTCGCAGTGAAAATATGTGTGCACCTAAGTATTTTCCAGCCAGAACCAAATCGCTTCCATGTCCGAAGCCTATTTATATATATCTTAAACAGTATAAATAAATGTGTTACCTTAGAAGTATATTTTATTGTAAGATATCTAATTATTGGAATCCACTGTATTACACATTTTATCTTGATAAATATACACCTCATTACATTATCATTGAACATGTATTTCTTGATGTCCAAACCTCATATTAAGGGTTTTTATTGTATTACTATTGCATTTCACCGTTAATGTTTCCCCATTTGAAATTCTATGCTAGTGTGTAGTTAACTTGCTGGCATAGATGACCAAGTTGTCAGTTTCCATTAACTTTAAATGCAAGGGATGCCTTTTCCAGTGCTGCTAATCCAGGAGTTGTAGTAACCTCTCATCTGGGCCTTAGCAGCTGAAGAGGCAGCGATCTCCAGGTTTGTGTCCTGCAAACATAATATATTATTAAATATTTTAGAGGCAATTAAGATACTGAATAGATAAAATTACGATAATAACGCATAGGAGTCTTCAAGCTTTAAGACCAGACCGAAAGGGAATTATTTCCAATTAAAAAGCCTATATATTGTAAAATAAATAATTCAACTAATAACTTTTAAATCTATAATTGTATTAACAATTTCCCTTATTGTAATAATACGCTAGCTCCAAGTGAATTGTTTTTACATTCTCTATACGTACTATGTACATAGTGTATAGAGGAAGTATTGTATTCCACCTAAAAATTGAATACCGAGGTTTCATCGGAAATACATGCTTTAGGACCTCATGAATCCAAAAAAATCATTTTCAGAAAAAGGTCCCTTGTGTGTGTGTCCGTGTGTCAAAAACGAAAAGACTGTTAAATACCAAACTTCATATTTTGGTTTGGTATCTTCCAAGGATGAGACACAGAAAATCCCCTCCCCCACTTCAACTACTCTTTACATGGAAAAAATAAACCCGGCGGAGGACGATGTGTTTTTTTTTTTCGCCCTAAAAGTCCTTAGCCTGGCTTCCTTCGGAAGGGGAGTAAAGCCGTTGGTCCCGTGTCTTAGATTTATGGCATGTAAAAGAACCTCAAGCATAATAGAGGGGCCCGTCAGCAATGGGACGCTGAGAACCGCAGCACTTAAAGAGCGTCCGTAAATAAAACGCCATTTCATTTCATTGAAAAAAATTTGAAAAATGTTGATTTTCTTAAAAATTTTGTTTAAAATCCTGTATATTAAAGATGTGTACATTCCAAACAAAATATATATCTTGAATTTTCTGGGAATAGTCTGAAAATACCTCTTTATTCTAGATGCTTTTTTATGAATGTTGCTTAACTGCTAGACCGTAAGAGATAGAAACAATTTAGCACACAAAATATGTAGATCTCGTCAAAAACACACAATTTATGTCCATTATATTTTTGCTGTGGAGGTAGCCATTTCCTACATATTCCTTGTTTCAGTTGAGAGGTACTTATACTTTTCTGAGACAGGTAGTGTCAGTTTTTCTTTTGTTCTACTCCTGGCCCAGCAAAGAAGTGATTTTCACATAACTACAGATTTTAAAACATTTGACTATCACTTTAGAATAGCGTATTCCTTTAGTTCCCTTATACTTATAAGGAACTAAGTAATAAGAGAATTTTCTTATGATTATCTCGATTAGCATGATACAGGAAGAAGAATAATCGTTTGTAGAACAGTGAGAGAAAGTCATGTGAGCGTAACACAGCAGATTTTTTACTTTTCCTACATGTACTATACATGAACAAAACTGAAGTTCTTAATGGAAAGAATCCCGTCAGATCAAAAATAGTACTCGATAAAAAATAATTGAGCAGATATCACGCTTCAAGTGTTTGTAACGTAATGTCTCGTACCATTGATGCCATAGAGAAAATAAATAAATTCAACAGTATAACAGCACGCTAAAAGCAACATTAAAAAAGTTGATGTGTTCCATTCACATGACTTACTCCACATGTCTGTAACAAATTATTGTTAAGAAGTTTATACTCCTATTTACTTCATGCTAATCGAGAAAAAATAGACGGAAATAGTATTATTACTTGCTTCCTTGTAAGCGGAAGCAAAATAAGGGAGTACCATAGCTTAAGGTGATAGTCAAAAGCTGGTTGCTATGTGACTGAAGTTCCTTTGTCTGTATGGACACGAGTTGACACATTCCTGTATGAGAAATGCATAAATTTTTTCAAAGCTGAAACCAAAAACAAGGAATACCTAAAGAACGGTCAACTCCACGAAAAAAAAAAATTATATACATGACGTAAATTGTGTGTTTTAACGTGCTCTACATTTTTTGTGGAAAGTTTTTGTTTATCTCTTACGGTTTAGCAGTTACGAAATTCCGTAAAATTCATCCAAAATGAAGGAGTCTTCAGAGGCTATTCCCAGAAAATTCAAGATATACATTCAAGTTTGTTAATCACGGAGTTTTTGGTTTTGAGTTATCGCCTTCACAGACACGCGGAGCTTTTTCTAAAAATGAATTTTTTTAGTCAGGGGACCTCTGCGTATAAAGTTTCTGGACATTCCTGTATCGAATTTTGGATGAAATGCAATTGTTTCTAGGTACACTACATACATAGTACGTGAAGAGAAAGTAAAATCTGAAACAAAATCTAATGTGGGCTATTCACACGACTTTCTCTACAACTCTGCAATAAATTATGTTTAAAAAGCTTATGCTTCTATTTACTTCCTGCTAATCGAGAAAAAATTAGCAGAAATAGTCTTATTACTTGCTTCCTTGTAAGTAGAAGCAAAATATGAGAGTATCATAGGTTAAAGTGAAAGCCAAAAGCTGGTTGTTATGTGACTGAAGTTCCTTTGTTTGTATGGACACGAGTTCACAAAGTCCTGTATGAGAAAAGTGTGTCTTTTTATAGCTGAAACCAAAAGCAAGGAATATCTCAAAAACTATCAACATCTGTTGTGTGGTAGGTTTTTGTCCATCTCTTACGGTTTAGCAGTTATGCAAAATTCCGTAAAATTGACCGAGAATAAAGTAGTCTACAGAGGCTATTCCCAGAAAATCCAATATATACATTTTATTTGTCAGGTAAATATCTTTAATATACGATATTTTAATCAAAATCGTCAGAGCCATTTTTTACAAAATCAAAATTTTCGAAAAAATTTCCATGTAAAGGGTAGTTTGGGGTGGGTGAATTTTTCTCAAAATCTTCGTGTCACATTCCTGGAAGATACTAAACTTAAATACCAAGTTTGGTATTTTGCCGAGTTTTCGTTTTTATGTTATCGTGTTCACAGAAACACGGATCTTTTTCTGAAAACACTTTTTTTGGATACAGGAGACCCTAAAACATATTTCCGATAAAATCTCGGCCACGAATTTTTGGTGGAGTACAATACCTTCTCTATACACTACATACATAGTAAGTATAGGGAAAGTAAAATAGCAAAAATTTGGAATTTAATTTTGTGTTTAACTATGTTCTGCTATTGGGTTACTCAACTTCAGGCGAGACTGGTGTAAATAATCAGGGCCCCATGAGCTCCGCAGTGAACAGAAATTCCGCCCCGGCAGGAGCTCTGGATGCCAGTAAATCTATTGACAGGAGACTGATGCATTCAAGCGCATTTAAATGCCATCGTGCTGCATCAGGATGAAAATTGCAACCCGCCCAACAGAGAGAGACATGTGGCCGCGCGCGTTGTTAATCATTTGTTTAAATGCACATGTCCGCCTCTCTTCTATCAGCACTTCACTCATTCCAAGTGAAATAATCAAATAGGCTCGTGTCATCATCGAACTGCATTTCTGCCATGTATTCAGCATCTGTAGCACGATAACTTTAGCTTCTAGTAGATCCTAGAATCTAAATAAATAAAGCTTAGATAGGAGAGGAAACGGTGAAGAGTTATTTAAGAAGTATAAGGACAATTATAGAAAAACAAAACTGATATTCCATTCACATACCTTCCTCTACATCTCTCCAGTAAATAATTGTTAAAAAGCTTATGCGTCTTTTTACTTCATACCAATCGAGAAAAATTTAGCACAAAATGGTTTATTTGTTTTTTCACACAAAGTGTGGTGGACAGGAGCTAGATAGGTGGAGTCAGTTGCTCTGCCACTGAGCTACCATGGCAACATGCAGGCATAGCATTAAATTTCTCAACTGACTCGCATGTAAACCACAAGGTGATCTCATTTTTTTTTTTTTTTTTTAATTTTTTGAGATGATAACCCCAATGGCGAACTACAATTTTGTAAGTACTTCAGGACCCAGGATTCATAGTATAGACAACTATTATGGTCAATTAGTATTTTTTTTATTACTGCTTCATTTGTATAGCCCCCTTTAACATCAATGGTCATATCGGGGGCTTTCACTTGTGAAACTGTAGGTTCAGAACATTAGGTTAATAAACGTTATATTACTAAACACACGCACATTCACACTTCCAGACCCTATGGGGGATAGGGAATAATCTCCGGGTGAGAAGTCATCTTCCTGACCACTCGACCACGGAGGCAGTCTGTCAATTATTATTGGTTGAATTGTTTTTTCACCTATTCAATTCCTTCCTACACACGGCTTGTGTGAAAAAAACAATTAAATCAACACTAATTGTCCATAATAGTTGGCTATACTATGAATCCTGGGACTTAAAGTACCTACAACATTGTAAGTCGCCATTGGGGTTGTCATCTCAAAATAATTTGAGATCACCTTGTGGTTTACCAGGAAACATGTGAGTCAGTTGAGAAATTCAGTGCTATGCCGGCATGTTGCCATGGTAGCTCAGGAGTACAGCAACCGGCTAGAGACCGGGAGATCCGTGGTTTAAATCCTGGCTATGTCATTGAATTTTTCAGTCTGACTCTACCTATCTAGTCTTATTACATGCTTCCATGCAAGTAGAAGCGAATTAAAGGAGTACCATAGGTTAAAGTGATAGTCAAAAGCTGGTTGCTATGTGACTGAAATTCCTTTATTTTTATAGACAGGAGTTGACAAATTCCCGTATGAGAAAAGTATACGTTTTTTATAACTGAAACCAAAGAAACGTTCAACACCAAAAAAGTGTATATCATAAATTATGTGTTTTAACGAGCTGTACAATTTTTGTGTAGTAAGCTTACGGTGTGCCAGTTACGCGAAATTCATCCAGAATAAAGATGTCTTCAGAGGCTTTCCAAGAAAATACATGTGTAAATATCTCTAATATACGATACTTTTAAAAATAAAACAATTTTTGAAAAGAATTAAATTTTCAAAATTCTTCCATGTAAAGGATCGTTGGGATGGGGAATATAACACATTATTGTTAAAAAGCTTATTTTTCTATCTACACCATACAAATGATATAAAGATTAGCAGAAATTGTTCTTATTACTTGGTTCCTTACAAGTAGAAGAGAAACAATCTAATGTGTTCCATTCAGATGATGTCCTCTAGCTGTTTCCACCCAAAACCCAAACTGCACAGTCAGGCCGAGGGTTATCGTCTTCTGAAAACACTGTATCCCTTATTTCCCTTTTGCTTATAAGCTTTATCTCGATTAGTATGATGAATATAAAAGAATTGTGGTATTTATGAATAGCTTATTTATGGAACAACTAGAGAATGTTATATGAATTGAACACATCAGATTTTTATTGTCCTTGAGCGTGTACATAGTTCGTGATAGATGAGTCGGGGCTAAGAGTTATTCAGAAGGGAAAGATAAATATAAATGGGAAGGGAAAAAAGATTTCAAACACGTATAAGTAGCCGAGTGGACAAGAGCTGGTAGCACAGTACCGTTAGGGGTAGAGCATTGAACCGAAGGGGGTGAGAGTACACTGCCCGAGGGGAACATAACGGGAAATTAGAAAACCGCTGATCAGGCGACACTTGAGGCACTTCGGCACAGCAAAGATGTGATAAATATCCGTGGTGGAGCCGAACAAGGCTACCTTTAGTTGTGAGGTAAATAGTTATTGTAATACAGGCCAGAGTAGGGACGATATCACTGCATCATAATTAATAAGTAATAATAGTCGCGGTCCAGTAAAGCATAGTTTCATAGTAGAACATTTAGGAGGAATGCGTGTGTGTTCGACGGCCGAACTAAACTAAATCACTTGTGTCTTACCACACCTGAGAAAGATTCCATGATAGCAAAATCGTGACATAGGGCAACCACATCTCCACACCATTCCTAATAGCCAAAACCCGTAACCCCGTTACCGCCCTACAGAGAAAGCAAAATAGGGTACATCTACAATAAAACTTTTTGCCCATAAATTCTTGGAGATTCAACTCCAGTAACAGATGAGAGAAGAAGAGGGACTAATCTGTCGAGTACCTTTAAGGATATTTAATTAATACAAGGACAGCCCGCATGCAAGGTCAGTGTTATCTCCCAAGCGCTACTTTTCTCTTTATTTCTTTTTCAATTCTCCCCAAGTTTCTCTCTGCCTTTCCTTCGGTTTCTATAGCAGAGCTTAAAAATCTGATTCCACATTTACATGACTTTCTCTATCCATTCTACAAAAATCTATTCTTACAAAGCTATTCTCCAGAACGAAATCCTGATGCTCAGATGTCGCTTATATTATCTTAGCAATTCACAGTGTTGTTAAGCAACAAAATATTTAAATATTACAATATCTTATTCTTCTATTCACATCATACTAATCGAAATAAAACTTTATTACCATTTACATGTAGATACACAGGAATAAGCGTGCACTAGCCCAAACCGACATTCGAATCTTTTAAGAGAGAGTAGCTATGTGATGGATCAAAATGACATTCACTTTGCATTAACAGGAGACAGAGAAAGACAAACAAAAACAATAACGACCTAAATTTGAGTAAATAAACAGTATTCGAAACTCTGAAACTTTGAAATTTTAAACTACTAATGGTAGATTTTTAAATTTAACCCTCAGGTGTAATATAATGCAAATAAATATCGGTTAAAATTTCAGTCATCTTGCTCTAATGGTTTGGAAGATATTGTCAAATTTGTTTATGTTTTGTTATTTCAACAGACTCCCTAACGAAAAAAATAATGGAAATCTTGATCTATTATTTTAACCCTAGGCTCACAATGAATCTATTTTTTTAAATTACCCTAGGTTATTTGTGTCTATTTGTTTAGGCTCCAGAAATGTTTAAAGTTATGAATACCTATGATGTGTACTTTCTCTACACGTACTAGAGCTTTACTTTCTCTACACGTACTATGTACATAGTATATAGAGAAGGTATCGCACTCCACCAAAAAATTTAATACCGAGATTTCACTGGAAATATGTGTTTTAGAGTCCCATGTATCCAAAAAAACGGATTTTCAAAAAAAGGTCCCTGTGTGTGTGTGTGTGTGTGTGTGTGTGTCCGTGTGTCTGTGAACACGATAACTCAAAACAGAAAAGTCGGTAAAATACCAAACTTGGTATTTAAGTTTAGTATCTTCCAGGGATGCGACACGAAGATTTTGAGAAAAATCCCCCCACCCCAAAACTATCGTTTACATGGAATGTTTTTCAAAAATTTTGATTTTATAAAAAATGGCTCTAACGATTTTGATAAAAACATCAAATATTAAAGATATTTACCTCACAAATAAAATGTATATTTTGAATTTTCTGGGAATGGCCTCTGAAGACTACTTTATTCTGGGTGAATTTTATGGAATTTTGCATAACTGCTAAACCGTAAGACATGGACAAAAACTTACCACACAACAAATGTAGAGCACTTTAAAACACCCAATTTATATTATATACATTTTTTTCTGGATTTGATTGTGTTTGAGATATTCCTTGTTTTTTGATTTTAGCTATGAAAAACTTGAATTTTCTCATACAGGAATTTATTAACTCCTGTCCATACAAACAAAGCAACTTCAGTCACATAGCAACTACTTTTGACTATCACTTTAACCTATGATAATCCCTCATTTTGTTTCTACTTTCAAAGAAGCAAATATAAGACTATTTTTGCTATTTTTTTTCTCGATCTGCATGAAGGAAATGGAAGCAATGAATTTTTTAATATTTTTCTGCAGAAATGTAGAGAAAGTCATGTGAATGGAACACATCAGATTTTTTAAAGATGTCTGTATGTGTGTCTGTGGACTGTGTGTATGTGTGTGCCTTTGGGCAGCATAGCTCAAAAATGAAAAGACCGTTAGAAACCAAATTTGGTATTTAAGTTTGGTATCTTTCAAGGATGTGACACGAAGATTTACAAAAAATCCCCGCACTCCAAACTATCAACTACATGGGAAAGATTTCGAGAATTTTGTTTATCTTAAAAATGGCTAACGATTTTGATTCAAATCTCATATATTTAAGATATTTACTTGCCAATCAAAATGTATATCTTGAATTTTCTGGGAATATCCTCTAAAAACTACTCTATTCTGGATACATTTTACGGAATTTTGCATAACTGCTAAACCGTAACAGATGGACAAAAAGTTACCACACAGAAAATGTAGAGGGCATTAAAACACACAATTTATATTCTACAGTTTTTTGTGTAGCTGATCGTTTTTAAGACATTCCTTGTTTTTGGTTTCAGCTTTGAAAAACATGCTTTTCTCATGGAGAAATTTGTCAACTCGTGTCCACACAAACAAAGGAACTTCAGTCACAATGCAACTAGCTTTTGACTATTACTTTAGCCTATGCTACTTCCTTACTTCTCTTCTTCTAACAAGGAAGCAAGTAATAATACTATTTCTGCTAATTTTTACTCGATTTGCATAAATAGAATAATAAGCTTTTTAACAATAATTTGTTGCAGAGATGTAGAGAAAGTCATGTGAATGGAACACATCAGATGTTTTTCTTTTGTTCTTCAGTTTTATTTTTTCCTAATACTGGTTTTATGGCATATAAACTAAATGATCATAACTGAAGATGAAGTTGCTCCGAAAGAGCTGCCTGATGTTCCCAGCAAAGCCTAATAAGGGAAGAGAAAATAAGAGGAGGAAAAAGGTAATAAAAAGCTCAATTCGACAGCTTGACGCAAGTAGCACTTGATTCAGGCACTCGGCTGAAGAGAGGCTAAAATCTTATATCTTTGAGTACATTTTATACACAGTCTTCTCCAAGCCCTATGGAAAACAACAGATTTTGTCAAATAAACGGTTTTCCTAATAGTAGGCAATACTGGTAAGGTGTTGATAGAAATTTTATAAATTGTATATCTAATTATTATGTTTATAATCAATTTTACTTGCTCTACACTGCTATGTACATACTGTATAGAGGAAGTATTGTATTCCAATCAAACAATTTGTACCATGGTTTCACTGGAAATATATGTTTATAGGTCCAGGAGTCCAAAAAATAATTTTTAGAAAAATATCCATGATTTAGTGTGCCTATGGAATAGAATAGCTCAATAAACAAAAAGACCATTAAATATGTACTAAATTTGTTATTTAAGTTTGGTATCTTCCAAGGATGAGAGACGAAGATTTTCAAGAAAATCCTCATACTCCAAACTACCCTTAACATAGATTTTTTTTTTAATTTTTGTTTTTCTTAAAATGGCTCAAACAATTTTAATTAAAATGCCATAATTTGTGCAGTAATTTATTTCCCATCTACTTAAAAGGAACCAAGTAATAAGCACAATTTTTGCTAATGTTTATCTCGATTATTTTGAAGTAGATAGAAGAACAAGCGTTTTATCAATAATTTGTCGCATAGATGTGGAGAAAGTCATGTGACTGGAAGACATCGCATTTTTACTTTCTCTATACGCACTATTTACATAGTGTATAGAGAAGGTATTGCACTCCACCCAAAACTTGGATACCGAAATTTCACCGGAAATATATGTTTTAGGGTCCCCAATATCCAAAAAAAGCATTTTCACAAAAAGGTCCGTGTGTGTGTGTCCGTGTGTCTGTGAACACGATAACTCAAAACGAAAAGTCGGTAAAATACCAAACTTGGTGTTTAACTTTAGTATCTTCCAGGGATGCAACACGAAGATTTTGAGAAAAATCCCCCACCCCCAACTACCCCTTACATGGAACTTTTTTCGAAAATTTTTATATTCTCAAAAATGGCTGTAACGATTTTTATTAAATTTTTGCATATTAAAGATATTTACCTGACAAATAAAATGTATATCTTGAATTTTCTGGAAATAGCCTCTGAATACTCTGGATGAATTTTACTGAATTTTGAATAACCACTAAACCGTAAGAGATGGACAAAAACTTACTACACAAAAAAATGTAGAGCACGTTAAAACACACAGTTTATGTAATATACATTTTTTTCGTACGTTCGTCATTTTTGAGACATTTCTTATTTTTGGTTTCTGCTATGAAAAACTCCTATCCATATAAACAAAGGAACTTCATTGACATAGCAACCAGCTTATGACTATTATTTCAACCTATGGTACTCCCTTATTTCGCTTCTACTTATAAGGAAGCAAGTAATAAGACTATTTCTGCTCATTCTTTCTGATTAGCATAAAGTAAATAGAAGTATAAGCTTTTTAAGAATAATTTGTTGCAGGGATATAGAGAAGGTCAAGTGAATGGTACACATCAGATTTTTTATAGTGTCCACACACTTGGCCCTTTTTTTTTAAATGATTTTTTGATTCAAGGGTCTCAAAACATGTATTTTTGGTGAAATCTTGATATCGATTTTTTTTAGTGGTATACAATACAAATCGATACCCTATGCACATAGTACACTTAAAGGCACAAAAAATACGTCTGACGCTGTGATTTTGCTGAAAATGTGAACGTTTGATGGGGACTCGGGTCTTTCCACGATTTTCATTGACGACATTCTGGTAAGAACATGCAAAACAGAATGGGCAATCCACGGTTTCATCCTTCAAACCCTTTCCGCTCTCTCAGAACTAGTTGTCTTCTTTAAGCAGTGTGTTAATTTAGTCCACCAAATGCATTAGAAATACAGTATTAGTGCAGAGAAAAGAGTAATATAATTTTGTACCCTAATGGTGGAAAGGGGTGGAGTGTTGTCCAACCACAAAGTTTACGGTTCACAGTTCGCCACCCAGAACTGCATTTGTCGCAAATTATGTTTCATGTTGATCCCATTCCCTTCGGTAACGTGGGCTGTCCAATATGCTTTTAAGAACATAAGTGAACAGGTGAACGACATGGGTGGAGTCAGTATTTCCAGGTGGGTTATTAATGTCTTTGAGTGTACATATAGAGAAAATAAAAGTTAATATTTTAGAAGAAAGTATCACCTTATCGACTCAAATGCCCTATCTTGCCAATGTTAAAGTTTGACCCTTTATCTCAACAACTATTTAAGATAATGAGGTAAACTTTTCAAGCTGAATTCAGCATTACATTTACTGTAGATGGAAGAACAATGAATATTTCTGTTAATTAGAAGAAAAGGTGTATATTGTTTTTAAATAAAATCTCAACATTTTACTGAAAAATGACGATTTTTAAATTTGAAAACAAAATCGGATGTGTTACACTTATATGACTTTCTCTAGCTGTTCTACAAACTTCTTAAATAAGATCATTCTTCTTTCTGCACCTTGCTAATCGTGGTACCCATTAGCACAATATTCTTATTACTTAGTTCCTTACAAGTAGGAAGAAAATAAGGGAATACACTAGGCTAAACCAATAGTCAAATGTTTTAAAAGCTGTCGCTACGCGATCGTCATCACAAATCGCTTCTTTTCTTGGCCAGGAGTAGAACAAAAGAAAAACGGACACTCCCGTCTGAGAAAAGTATAAGTACTTCACAACTGAAACTAATAACAATGAATACCACGAAAATGGTAAGCTCCATGAGAATAATGTATATGACATAACTTCTGTATTTTAAAAAATACTACATTTTTTGTATAGTAACTTTTTGTCTATCTCTTAAGGTTTACTAGTTATGCCAAATTAAGCAAAATTCATCCAGGATAAACAGGTGTTCAGAAACTATTCATAGAAAATTCAGGATATATATTTTATTTGTATGGTAATTATCTTTAATATACGATATTTTAATCAAAATCGTTAGAGCCATTTTTAAGAAAATCAAAATTTTCGAAAAAAGTTCCAAGTAAAGGTTAATTTGTGGTGAGGGGATTTTTCTCAAAATCTTCGTGTCGCATCCCTGGAAGATACTAAACTTCAATGCCAAGTTTGATATTTTAGCTACTAACTACCCTTTACATGGAACTTTTTTCGAAATTTTTTATTTTCTCAAAAATGGCTGTAACGATTTTGATTAAAATTTCGTATATTATTCACATTTATCTGACAAATAAAATGTATATCTTGAATTTTCTGGGAATAGTCTCTAAAGAGTAGTTTATTCTGGATGAATTTTACTAAATTTTGAATAACTGCTAAACCGTAAGAGATAGACAAATACTTACTCCACAAAAAATGTAGAGCACATTAAAACACACAATTTATGTTATATACATTTTTTTCGTGGAGTTCGTCGTTTTTGTGACATTCGTTATTTTTGGTTTCTGCTATGAAAAACGTATACTTTTCTCATACAGGAACTTGTCCATTCCTATCCATATAGACAAAGGAACTTCATTGACATAGCAACCAGCTTTTGACTATCACTTTAATCTACGGTTGTCCCTTATTTCGCTTCTACTTACAAGGAAGCGAGTAATTAGACTATTTCTGCTACTTTTTTTTCTGATTAGCATAAAGTAAATAGAAGTATAAGCTTTTTAAGAATTATTTGTTGCAGGGATATGGAGAAAGTCATGTGAATGGTACACATCAGATTTTTACTTTCTCTAGCCCCATATGTACAATGTACACAGGGATAGAGAAATATTGCATTCCAACCAAAAATTCGATACCGAGATTTCACCGGAAATACATGTTTTAGGATCCCCTGTATCCAAAAAAAGCATTTTGAGAAAAAGGTCCGTGTGTGTGAGTGTGTGTGTCCGTGTGTCTGTGAACAAGATAACTCAAAAACGAAAAGTAACTAAAATACCAAACTTGGTATTTAAGTTTAGTATATTCCAGGGATGCGACACGAAGATTTTGAGAAAAATCCCCCCACCCCAAACTACCCCTTACCTGGAACTTTTTTCGAAAATTTTGATTTTCTTAAAAATGGCTCTAACGATTTTGATTAAAATATCGTTTATTAAAGATATTTAACTGAAAAATAAAATGTATATCTTGAATATTCTGGGAATAGCTTCTAAAGACCTGTTTATTCTGAATGAATTTTGCTTAATTTGGCATAACTAGTAAACCGTAAGGGATAGACAAAAACTTACTATGCAAAATATGTAGGTCTTCTTTTAATACACAAGTTATGTCGTATACATTTTTTTCGTGGAGCTTACCATTTTCGTGGTATACATTGTTATTAGTTTCAGTTGTGAAGTACTTATACTTTTCTCAGACGGGAATGTCCGTTTTTCTTTTCTTTTACTCCTGGCCAAGAAAAGAAGCGATTTGTAATGACAATCGCATAACAACAGCTTTTAAAACATTTGACAATGGGTTTAGCCTAGTGTATTCCCTTATTTTCTTCCTACTTATAAGGAACTAAGTAATAAGAACATTGTGCTAATGAGTACCTCGATTAACAAAGTGGAGAAAGAAGAATAATCTTATGTAAGAAGTTTGTAGAATAGCTAGAGAAAGTCATGTGAGTGTAATACATCAGATTTTTCTTAATAAGTTTCGCAGTACTTCGAAACTCTCACATGAAGGAAATATAAATGCGATACCAATGCTACGAGTAATTTCAGTAAAACTTTAGGATCAAAATAATAATAATAATAATAATAATAATAATAATATTAACAATAATAACAATAACATTAATAACAATAATAATAACAATAATAATACTAATAACAATAATAATACTAATAACAATAATAATAACAATAACAATAATAATAAGAATAATAATTGCAATAGTAACAATAATTATAATAGTAAATATAACAGTAATAATAATAATAATAACAATAATAATAATAATAACAATAAATGATCTCTTCTCTAACACTAATACTTACAAAATTATTGAGTTTTTACCAAGTTAGTGTATCAAAATATTCTAAAAAGATATTACGCAGGATTATTTTCAGCAATATTTTTTACCTATTTGCAATCGGCGTACGTCTATGAAAATTATATCAAAATGAGCAGGAGATTGGAAATATTCATATGCAATGAAAACATGAAAATGGAAAAAATAAAAAACATCGGTTGTGTTCCATTCACATGACTTTCCCTATCTCTCTGCAACAAATTATTGTTAAAAAGCTTATGCCTCTATTTTGTTCATGCTAATTAAGAAAACATTAGCAGAAATAGTCTTATATCTTGCTTCCTTAAGTAGAAGCGAAACAAGCGAGTACCAAAGGCTAAAGAAATAGTCAAAAGCTGGTTGCTATGTGATCGAAGTTCTTTTGTTTGTATGGACAGGAGCTGACAAATTCCTGTATGAGAAAAGTATGTTTTTCAAAACTGAAACTAAAAGCAGGGAATATCTTAAAAACGATCAACTCCGCGAAGAAAGTGTATATAACATAAATTGTGTGTTTTAATGTGCTCTACATTTTCTGATGGGTAAGTTTTTGTCCATCTCTTACGGTTTAGCAGTTATGCAAAAATACGTAAAACTCATCCAGAATAAAGTACTCTTCAGAGGCTATTCCCATAAAATTCAAGATAAATATTTTATAGGTCAAGCAGATATTTTAAATATACGAGGTCTTAATCAAAATCGTTAGAGCCATTTTTAAGGAAATCAAAAATTTCGAATTTTTTTCCATGTAAAGGTTAGTTGAGCTTGGGGGATTTTTTTGAAAATCTTCGTGTCGCATCTTTGGAAGATACCAAAATTAAATACCAAATTTGGTTTTTAACGGTCTTGTCATTTTTTGAGCTATGCTGCCCACAGACACACACAGACAGACAGATACACTCACAATTTTCTAAAAATGCTTTTTTTTGGATTTTGGAGTTCTCAAAACATGTATTTCCGGTGAAATCTTGGGATCGAATTTTGGGTGCAATACAATACATTCTCTATACGCTATGTATATAGTACGTATAGAGAAAGTAAAAACACGAAAATCCCATTTCGACTAACCTTAAAGACCAAGTTCTTCATATAAGCTGAAGTAATGCCATTGTGCTCTTTTGGTTCCATTTTCTTCAGCTTCAGAGCACATAAAAGGGCAAGAAATAACATGTTGCTAAGCTAGTAAGTTTGCTTAAATCTTCCTTGGCCTGTTTTTAATGTAAACAAATTCTCGTTCTTGCCTGTCCAAGGAACAGAGCAGAAACGCGCAGTAATGCTTAAGCAAACGAACTTGCCATTACCTTGTGAAAAGAGTAGGAATGGAAAACGGCTTTTATCGAACAAAAATCCAATACGTGATCGACTAAAGAAGCATAACATGGTTTCCACTTAGTCGGTGATCGATGTATCGATTCTAAGGAGAGAAAAGTTGCTTGGATAAGCGTTTTGTAGAAAATATTGAGTGGATAGCTATCTATATGAAGCCTTGACGATATTGATAACTGGAATAAGAGGCAGTAATATTCAACCCTTAGCAGCAGAAATTTACTTCTAGATTTTTTTCTTCTTGTAGCGATATTTCCTTAAATTGTAGGAGAGCTTTCAAACCAGTTGCCTGAATTATTACTTTCAATTAAAACTGTAAAAAATCTTACATGTCCCATTCACGTGACGCTATTGTGCAAACAAACTATTCATACATGTTTACTTTCTCTACACGTATTATGTATATACTGTATAGAGAGGGTATTCTATTCCAACCAAAAATTCGCTACCGAGATTTCACAGGAAATACATGTTTTGGGTCCCTCTGAATCCAAAAACCGCATTTTATCAAAAAGGTCGTCCGTGTGCGTGTGTGTGTGTATATGTATGTATATGTATCTGTGTGTGTGTCTGTGGGCAGCATAGCTCAAAAACAAAAGGACCGTTGAATACCAAACATAGTATTTAAATTTGGTATCTTCCAAGGATGCGACACGAGGATTTTCAAGAAAATATTCCCACCCCCAACCACCCTTTATATTAACTTTTTTCGAAAATTTTGATTTTCTTAAAAATGGCTCTAACGATTTTGATTAAAATATCGTATATTAAAGATATTTAGCTGACAAATAAAATGTATATCTTGAATTTTCTAGCAATAGCCTCTGAAGACTACTTTATTCTGGATGAGTTTTACAGAATTTTGCATAACTCCTAAACTCTAAGAGATGGACAAGAACTTATATCAAAAAAAATGTACAGCACATTAAAGCACACAATTTATGTCATATAATTTTTTTTCGTGGAGTTGATCGTTTTTTTAGAAATTCCTTGTTTTTGTTTTCAGCTTTGAAAAACGTATACTTTTCTCACACAGGAATTTGTCAACTCCTATCCATACAAACAAAGGAACTTCAGTCACATAGCAACCAGCTTTTGACTGTCACTTTAACTTATGATACTCCCTTATTTCGCTTCTACTTACAAGGAAGCAAGTAGTAAGACTATTTCTGCTATTTTTTCTTGATTAGCATGAAGTATATATAAGCATAAACTTTTTAACAATAATATTACTGAAATGTAGAGAAAGGCATGTGAATGGAACGCATCAGATTTTTATTTTATATGCATAGTGCTAATCGAAATACATGTCATAAATTCTTATAATAATACCACGAGTGTTTTCATCTTGTCGATAGTTCACGACCGTAGAGATGAAAACCGAGTTGTATCTGATAAGACAATTCAGCGAATAGACTATTAATAATTTATAATATATAGGAAGGGGTATTTTATCAGGTTATCATTGTAATACATTAGTTCTCAAATGGTAGACCATGTTTATTTACCAAATGTTTTTTTTTTTTTTTTTTTTTTCACTTTCTTCACTGCCTCCTGAATTATGACATGGCCGACCGTGTCTACACCCAGTGTACAAATATCGATAGAAACGACAGAAACAGGGAACAGTTATTTTATTTCAGCTTTTAATAAGTAATACATGAAATGGAAACAAACTTTATTTTATTTGAGGTTATTGCACTCATGTCATACATATGGAATCTAATAATGATTATTTTCACTCCTTTTCAGGCTAAATACGAAGGCTGTTCAATAAATAATGATCACAATTTTTTTTGACAATGTACCTTTACTCATCCTCATATTTTTGATGGTCCTTCTCAAAATAGTCTCCCATGAATGCGATGCCCTTGTCCCGGCGTTTCTGCTAGTCTTCAAGGACATGCTGGCAACCATTTTTGAGAGGTGCTTCAAAATCGCCTCCGCAGCCTTCACCACTGCTTCTGATGCCTCCCACGAAGACGTTTCTTCAAGTTAGGGAATAGAAAAAAGTCACATGGGGCTAAATCCGGACTATAGGGAGGGTGAGGGATGCATGCACTTCACGTTGATTTGTGCAAGATATTCAGCAACAACATTGGCAATATGCGGCCGCGCATTATCATGGTGCAGCATCCAGCCTGCTTCTCGGGAATGTGGTCTTTTGCGCCTGATATGGACTTGCAATCTTTTCAGGACATCCCTCTAGTATCGTCCAATTACTGATGTGTGTGCAGGTACAACATGCTGATAAACCATTCCATGAATATCAAAGAAGGACCATATTTTTCCCAACAGAAGCAACCACTTTCGCTTTTTTGGGGATTGGTGATGAAGGAGACTGTAACTGGAGCACCGGGTCCACCTTCCTTTGAAATTGATTGTCTCCCCTCTTTAAGCATTTTAAACCACTTTCGAGCTGTGCTGTAGGGAAGAACAGACACTCCAGAGGCCTCCTGTAACATTGTATAGGCCTCAGCTGAAGATTTGTTGAGACGAAAGCAGAATTTCAAAGCCGCATATTGTTCCTCGTGTGTTACCTTCATTGTAGCGGTAGGCGATACTGAACATGTCTGAACTTGCCTGGTTCTCACAGGCGGGAACCAGGAGTACCAACAATGAAACTACTACGGCGTGATGTTTCACATTAAGCTGGCATTTAAAATTTATAATTTTACATAAGAGTAAAAATTTAAATAAGCATTTAACTGAATTAATTGAAAGTACAATTGTGGAACTGACAGTTATTAAAAGTGAAGATTGGCTGAGTGGATTGTCACCTTGTTACCAATAACCAAGATAGAAGATTAAACAAACGAACGTCAGTCAGGTGCGACAAGACTTAAAACAAATGAACATCAGCTCCGAGAAGATGTTTCGACAATATCGCTCCAGTCAAATGATCGCGATTCGTGATTGTCTAATCTCGGTCATTCTATTGGCGCTTTTATAATGCTGAATTGTCGTATTAATTAATTCATTTTAAACAGAATGTAAATAAAGGTATGTACTAGACTAAAGTGATAGTTAAATCTTTTAAAAGCTGTCACTTGCGATTGACTTCGAAATTAGCTTCTGTATGCAAGACTGTAGGTAAAGTAGGTAAATGAAAAATGTATGACTACTTCCCTTCTAGTGAAATATAAGTATTTTAAAATTGAAACCAATAGCAAGGAATATCTCGGAAATAATTAAGTATTAAGAAGTATAAGACAAATTGTGTATTTTAGCGGTGTCTACATTTCTGTCTAGAAAGCTTTTATCTATCTCTTACAGTTTACCAGTGAAATCCAAATGAACAGTATTTCTGCTGACATTCCTAGAGAATTAATGATATACCTACATTTCGTTTGTAACAAAAAGTTTAAACAATATTTTAAACAAAATCGTTAGAGGCAATTTGGGAAAAATAAATTCAAGAAATTTTTCATGTAAAGCATAGTCGCCTTTGGAAGGATTTTCCTGATATTCTTTGTCTTGCTTCCCTGTGAGATACTGAGTTTATATGCTAAATTTGGTATTTAACCGATTTTTCGTTTTTGAATTACACACACATACATATATGAAATATTTTCTAAAAGGCCTTTTTCCATTCAAAACATGTATTTGCGGTGAAATCTCCATATCTTAAACATAAGATATTTAATCAAAATCGTTAGAGCCATTTTTGAGAAAATCAATATTTGCAAAAATGGTCCATGTAAAGCGTAGTTGTGAATGGGGAGATTTTCTTCAACATTTTCGTGTCACATCTTTGAAAGGAGTCCAATCTTGCTGTTTAACGGTCTTTTCGTTTTTGAGCTATGCTGGCTACAGACACACGTGCACATGCACAAACACACGGATATGTTTCCAAAAATGCGTTTTACTTTCAATACAAGCACTATACACATAGTGTATTGCGGTGTTATCGTTTGCACCATTTTTGGAACGCATTATGCGATGAGCTCAGACGTTGGGTGCCCTGTGCGATGGCCTTATCCCCACACTCAAAACACCAAATGCTGGGTTCTCTGTTTCGAGTCCAGATTGAAAATATTGGCAAGACTCACTCCACTACCTATGAGTAGATCCACGTACCTGGTGACGTGAATTTTGCCTCGGCGTTGCTCAGCCTGCACGATGATTGACTCTCCTGGTGTGGTGCATAAAACTTACGTAAGTTCCTGGAGTTTATTTGTTACTAGGAGAAGCGAGATAAGCACTTTTGCTTTACAATTATGCTAACTTGTACACTTCTTATGAACTTTAACACTTGGCTGATCACACGTAAGTATAGTTCCTTCTTCTTCCTTAATTCACATCACTGACTTTACAGATACTTATAGCACTGCAGACTACTAAGTTTTCTTTACACGTTACAGTGTATAACTTTATGTGAAGAAGCTACGTTCAGCCCGACAACCAACAACACAACAGCGACAGACAGATATCAACAGACAGCCCCGATGTGCCTACTTGGCTTTTTATATACTAAAAATACCGTCATGGTGGCCTCTTTCTGATTGGACAGAAAGGCCGCGCGATTGACGTAAACATTACCCAAAAGTAAATTTTCTCTTCCAAGGGTGCACTGCAAACATCACGTGACATGTCTTATACAATGAGGAACTACCGTCTTCCGAATTTTAAGGTTTACCCCCGTTGTAACTCGATTGTACGTGACTGGACAAAAGAAACCTTTCTAACAAAAGGGCTTCTCACCCCCTTCTACTCTCTTGGCGTCAGCTTTCTATTTCTTCTCCAGCTGAATTTACTCTGTTAAATACATATATTTATACTCTTTTAATTTTACTTGATAAATAATTAATAATAGTTTTTATTGGGAAGCTAATTAACGGTCTCTGTATAGAGAAGATATTTAATACACCCAAAAATTTGATAGAGATTTCACCAGAAATATATGCTTTACGACCCCCTGAATCGAAAAAAATGAATTTTAGCAAAATGTTCATGTGAGTGTGTGTGTCTATGGGAAACACAGCTCAAAACCTAAAATGTCATATAATACCAACGTGGTATTTAAGTTCAGTCTCTTCCAAGAATGCAACACGAAGATTTTCAAGAAAATCTCCCCTCCTCAAATACTCTTTACATGGAAAAATGTTCCTAAAGTTTGATTTTCTCAAAAATGGGTGTAAAAGTTTTCATTAAAACGTCATATATTAAAGATATTTACATGAAAATAAAATGTTTATATTTAATTTTCTGTGAATAGTCTATGAAGAACTCATTTTTCTGGATGAATTTTGCGGAATTTTGCATAACTGGTAAACCGTAAGAGATAGAAGAAAACTTACTGCACAAAAAATGTTGATATGTTTAAAACACACAATTTATGATATATAACATTTTTTCGAGGAGTTGGCCAATTTTCTGTGATTTCTTGTTATTACTCTCAGTTTTAAAATACTTATGCTTTTCACATACGGGAATTTGTCAACTCCTGGCCACATAAATAATTATTTTAATCTCATATCAACCGCATTTTTAAACATTTGACTGTCGGTTTAGCCTAGAGATTTCCCTTATTTCTCTTCTATGTATATGGAACAAAGTAATAAGACCGTTACAGAGATGCAGAGGAAGTCATATGAATTGAAAACAGATTCTTTTCAGAATCATATGTCTTCAAAACATGTACTCGTGTGTTTCCAATATCGCTCTCCGTGATATAATAGTTACCATGCTAACTTCATATACCCAAGTTCGCGGGTTCAAACCCGGCGGAGGACGATGGATTTTTTTCGGAGGTAAAAATCCTTAGCATGGCTTCCTTCGGAAGGAAAGCAAAGCCGTTGGTCCCGTGTCGTAGGTTTACGGCACGTATAAGAACCTCAAGCCTGATAGAGAGGCCTCTGGGCAAAATTAAGCGATCTTTCACGCCCAGTAGAGAATGGGACGCTGAGAACGACAGCAGCTAAAGAGCGTCCATAAATAAAACGCATTCATTTCATATACAAAGGCTATAAATAAAAGACAAATTTATAGAAAAATATGATTTTATTCCTAAAGGTTTTGTCACACTTATAGTTACTTTTCAACTAATCACCGAAAATATTGAGACATTTTTCGTACCTGTGCACAGGCTTTGCAATACCCGCTTTAAAAAATGTTGCCGCCAATGATGCAGCCCCGAACCACTATCCATGCAGCTGTTTATTGTGAAACTTTACAACGTTTGCGGAGAGCCATTCAAAACAAACGAAGAGGAATACTGACTTCAGGAATTGTGTTGATCCATGACAACGCTCGTCCACACACTGCTGGCACAACCCAACGGCTGCTTGAAGAATTTCAATGGGACATTTTCGATCATCCGCCGTACAGTCCTGAGCTGGCATCCAGTGACTTTCACCTTTTCCCTGAATTGAAGAGACAGCACTTTCAAACCAACGAAGATCTTCAAAAATGTCGATGGTCATTTGAAATCATTGGGGGCAACATTTTTTGAAGCGGGTATTGCAAAGCTTGGGTGATCTCCTTAGCGAGGTGGTAACGCATGTGCTTGCCAAGCGGGAGACCTGGGTTCGATTCCCAGTACCGGCGTGGGGAGATTTGGACCGGGGTGCACTCAACCTCGTAAGGTCCCTGGGGGGCTAATTGAGGAGCTTCTTGCTGGAAAAGTAACGGCTCCAGGTCATGTGCACCGCATTAACCGGCTGACCACGTCTCACCCTCCAATACTGCACCCCATCCATGACGTCTGACGAGATGGGGGACGCAGCGGCCGGGCGGTAGGCCAAGGTTCCTTGTGAGCTGTCGTGCCATGGAATTATGGTATTACAAAGCTTGTGCACAGGTACGATAAATGTCTCAATCTTTTCGGTGACTATGTTGAAAAGTAAACATAAGTGTACAAACATTTTAGTAATGAAATATTGTTCTCTATAAACTTGTCTTTTATTTATAGCCTATCGGAAATTGAAAAAAAAAAAAAAGAAAGGCCCTTGTATTTCCGATAAAATCTCGTTATCGAATGTTTCGGTACATTACAATACCTTTTTATACACTACGTACATCGTATATGTAATAAGATTATAAAAAGATATGTCATTAAGATTGATGTGAAATTTTCAAGAGTAAGTTTAATCTTATAGAGGTTTCCCAAAAATTAAAAGAAGGAAGAAGGCGCTGAAGAGTTTTTCGACGTTTTAACTGAAGATGGCTTGAGAAGTGAAAGAGAGGGCCTTAATCTCATTAACTCTACTCCTTCAGGCATCTCCGTATTTGTTTTGTTTACTTAAATACGATTTGGGTGCAGCGCTACCTCTGGTTATTAATACTGACTCAGCTGTTTTATTTCATCCTGCACCCGGATTAAGAAATAAGGAAGGGAATATTTCCTCAGCTCCCACTGCAGTTTACGCTGATGGGAGCGTGGCAATAACAGAGATGGAGAACAAAATGAAGAAATGCAAATATGCTCTCAATGTAAAGTAGAGATCCTGATTTCTGTTTCATAGGAACAAGCCTGCAGAAAATAACTTTCCTAACCTACATTGGAAAAATATGTTTGCTGTTTAAGAAAACGTAAGCTAAAAATACAATAAAATAAAAAAATCTGATGTGTTCCATTCACATGACTTTCTCTACATCTCTGCACAAATTATTGTTAGAAAGCTTATGCTTCTATATACTTCATGCTAATCGAGAAAAAAATAGCAGAAATAGTCTTATTACTTGCTTCCTTGTAAGTAGAAGCGAAATAAGGGAGTACCATAGGTTAAAGTGACAGTCAAAAGCTGGTTGCTATGTGACTGAAGTTCCTTTGTTTGTATGGACAGGAGTTGACAAATTCCTGTATGAGAAACGCTAAAACCAAAAACAAGGAATATGTCAAAAACGATCAACTCATTGGAAAAATGTATGGAACATAAACTGAGTGCTTTAATGTGGTCTACAATTTTTGTGTGGTAAGTTTTCGTCTATCTCTTACGGTTTGCTAGTTATGCCAAATAAATCAAAATTAGATCAGAATAAACAGGTCTTTAGAATTTATTCCCAGAAAATTCAAGATAAACATTTGATTTGTGATAGATTTGGCTTTAATTTGTGGTATTTTAATCAAAGTCGTTAGAGCCATTTCTAAGAAAAACAAATTTTTTCAAAAATTTGTCCATGTAAAGGATAGTTAGGGGTGAGGGGATTTTCTTGAAAATCTATGTGTCGCATCCATGGAAGATACCAAACATAAATACCAAGTTTGGTATTTATCTTTTCGTTTTTGTGCTATACTGTCCACAGACATACACAGACAGACAGACAGTCAGACACACACACGGACATTTTTTTTCGAATACTTTTTTTTTTTTTTTTTTTTTGTTTTTTTTTTTTTTGTTTCAGAGGCGAAATGTCGGTATCGAAGTTTTGGGTACAATACAATACCTTCATGTTACATTCACATCAAGTACACATGTATAGTGACAAACACTCGTGAGTAAGCATCGCTACAGTTAAAAATCTGATGTGTTCCATTCACATGACTTTCTCTACTTCTGTTAATATTATTGTTAATAAGCTTATTCTTCTACTTATTTCAAGCTAATCCAGAAAACATTAGCAGAAATAGTCTTATTACTTGCTCCCTTGTAAGCAGAAGCAAAATATGGGAATATCATAGGTTAAAGTGAAGTCAAAAGCTGGTTACTAGGTGACTGAAGTTCCTTTGTTGGTATGGACACGTGTTAACAAATTCCTGTATGAGAAAAGTATAAGTTTTTCAAAGCTGAAACCAAAAACAAAGAATATCTCAAAACGATCAACTCCTCGAAAAAAAAGCATATAACATAAATTGTCTGTTTTAATGTGCTCTACATTTTTGTGTGGTCAGTTTTTGTCCATTTCTTACGATTTAACAGTTAAGAAAAATTCCTCCATAATAAAGTAGTCCTCAGAGGCTATTCCCAGAATATTCAAGACATACATCTTATCTGTCAGGTAAATATCTTTAATATATGCGATTTTAATCAGAATCATTAGAGCCATTTTTGAGAAAATCAAAGTTTTCGAAAAAAGTTCCATGTAAAGGGTAGTTAGGGGTGAGAGGATTTTCTTGAAAATATGTGTGTCGCATCCATGGAAGATACCAAACATAAATACCAAGTTCGGTAATTATCTTTTCGTTTTTGTGCAATACTGTCCACAGACAGACTGACACAAACACAGGCATTTTTCCAAAAATGCTTTTTTTTTTTTTTTTTTTTGGTTTCAGAGTGTCTCAAAGCATATATTTCTGGCGAAATGACGGTATCGAATTTTTGGGTGCAATACAATACCTTCATATTACATTCACATTCAGTACACATGTATAGTGACAAGCACTCGTGAGTATCGCTACAGTTAAAAAGGAAAACCTCACAGTACAGTAGACAGTGAGCGCAGCACGCAATCGCCGTTTCGCGGCCCTGTTATAAAACGAATACCCTGTATTAAACGGGTTTGCAGCTTTATCACTAATAGAAGCTATACGGCCACAATAGAATAAGTTCCACCAAGACCTAAAAAATACATTTATGCACCAATTTTGGTATTTTATCGACTTTCCATTTTTGGTTCTTGTGTTCACACACACGGACCTTTTTCTAGAATTTTTTTTCGGACTAAAAATATATTTCCGGGGAAATTTCGACATAGAAATTTTGTGTGGAATACAATACATTTTCTAGCTATTGTGTATATTGTAATTCACACGGCTAGAGAAAGTAAAAGCTTACCTAATTCTTGTAACATTCTTGTTACAGTTAAACAGTTCCATGCTTTCAGTTCTTTAACAAACAGTTTCTTTTTATTTCAGAACTTGATTTTGTTTAAGAATTGTTGGACTGAGATACCTTTTCTTTTTGAAAGCATTTATTGAAGTTCATGTAGATATAAATAATCACTTCTTTAATATTTCTTCCTTTCGGCTATCCATACATATTTCTGGAACAGTCTGGATGTATTCTAAATTTAACACATTAACTAGGTTCTCTTTTTTAGCTCGCAGACCCCTCGTGTTTTCTGTAATTGTAGAACACATCTGTCTTCCATTGACATGACCTTCTCTACATCTCCGTAATAAATTACTGTTAAAAAGCTTATTCTTCTGTTTACTCCATGGCAATCGTGATAAAACGTAGCAGAACTTTTTTCTTGTAAGTAAAACGAATTAATGGAATACACTAGGCTAAAACGATAGTCAAAATATTTTAAAAGCTGGTTGCTGTGTGGATGAAATCCGTTTCTTTGTATTGCCAGGAATTACAAATTCCCATATATGAAAAATTTAAGTATTTTAAAACTGAAGTCAATAACAAGAAATACCTCAAAATGGCGAACTCCACGAAAAAATGTATAAGTGTGTTTCAAAGAGATTTACATATTTTAAGTACGGTTTACGAATCAGGAAAAATCCAGCAAAATTCGTCCAGAGTAAAGAAGTATTCAGAGTCTATTTTCAGAAAATTCAAGATATACACTATTTGTCGTGTAAATATCTTTAATATACGTCATTAGAACCATTTTTGAGAGAATCAACATTTTTTTAAAGTTTCTCTGTGTAAAGGGTAGCTTCTGGTGCGAATTTTTTTTTTTTTTTTTGTCAATATATAAGCATAATTCCTGGAACGGTCTTTTCGTTTTTGAGCTATGCTGTCTACAGACACACGCGCAGACAGACACTTTTCTAAAAACGCTTTTTACGGACTCAGGTGACCTCAAAACATATCCTATCTCGAATTTTTGGGCGTAACACCATGCCTTCTCTAGCTACTATGTACATACGGCTAGAGAAAGTAAACACTGGCCAAATTCCCACATTCTTGTTTACAGTTCCATGCTTTCTTTGCCTCTTGAATAAGTAGTGTTTCTTTTGCTTCAGATCTTGATTTCTTATCCCCGTCTTTTGTTTAAGAGTTGTTGGACTGAGATAAGCTTTCTTTTTGAAAGCATTTATTGCCTCAATGAAGTTCATAGTGATATAAATAATCATTTCCTTCATATTTTTACTTTCTCTATACGTACTATGTACATAATGTATAGAGAAGGTGTTGCACTGTACCCAAAAATTCGATACCGAGATTTCACAAGAAATATATGTTTTGAGACCCCCTGAATCCAAAAAAAAGCATTTTTAGAAACATGTCCGTGTGTGTGTCTGTCTGTATGTATGTCTGTGTGTGTGTCTGTGTATCTGTGGGCAGCATAGCTCAAAAACGAAAACACCGTTAAAAAACAAACTTGGTATTTAAGTTTGGTATCTTCCAAGGATGCAACACGAAGATTTTCAAGAAAATCCCCCCACCCCAACTACCTTTTACATAGGAACTCTTTTCGAAAATTTTGATTTTCTAAAAAATAGCTGTAACGATTTTGATTAAAATCCCGTATATTACTGACATTCACATACCAAATAAAATGTATATATAGAATTTTCTGGGAATAGCCTCTGTAGACCTTTTTATTCTGGATGAATTTTGCCGAATTTTGCTTAACTATTAAACGGTAAGAGATACACAACATCTTACTACACAGAAAATGTAGAGCACGTTAAAACTCACAATTTATGTTATACAATTTTTTTTTTTTTTTCGTGAAGTTGATCGTTTTTTTGTTATTGAATGTTTTTGATTTCACTCATAAAGGAATTTATCAACTCCTGTCCATGCAAACAAAGGAACTTCAGTCACATACCAACCAGCCTTTGACTATCACTTTAACCTATGGTACTTCCTTATTTCGCTTCTACTTAAAAGGAAGTAAGTAATAAGTCCATTTCTGACATTCATTTTTCTCGATTAGCAGGAATAAAGTGGAAGCATAAGCTTTTTAACAATCATTTATTGTAGAGATATAGAGAAAGTCTTGCGAATGAACACATTAGATTTTTTCCTTTCCGCAAATATATCCTACATCTTTCTAGAACAGTATTTATGTATTCTAAATTAACTCTATCTTAACACATTTACCCTCTTAAATGGGATCTCTTGTTAGCTGACACACCCCTAGTGTTTTCGGTAATTATAAAACTCTGATGTGTTCCATTCACATGACTTTCTCTACATCTCTGCAACAAATTATGGTTGAAAAGCATATTCTTCTATCTACTATATGCTAGTCAATATAAACATTAGCAGAAATGCTTTATTGTAAGTAGAAGGGAAATAAAGGAAACCACTATGGTAAAACAACAGTCAAATCTGTTAAAAACTAGTTGCCATGTGGATGAAATCAAGTTCTTTCCATTGCCAGATGTTGAAAATTCCTGTATTTTAAAACTAAAACAAATAACAAGGAATATCTCACGAAAATAAAGTATTTGATGTAAATTGTACTTTAAGAGTATCTATATATTTTGTGTTGTAAGTTTTTGTCAATCTCTTAAGGTTTACAATTATGTAAAATTCAGGAAAAATCGTCAGGAATAAAGAGGTCTTTAGAGGTTCTTCCCAGAAAATTCGATTTATTCATTTTATTTGTGATATATATAGCCCTAATATACATTATTTTAATCAAAATCGTTAGAGCTATTTTTTGAGAAATACAACACTTTCAAAACGTTTTACTTTCTCTACACATACTATGTACATAGTGTATAGAGAAGGTATTGCATTCCAACCCAAAAATTCGATACCGAGATTTCACTGGAAATACATGTCTTGTGTCACCATGAATCCAAAAAAAGCATTTTCAGTAAAAGTGTGTGTGTGTTTGTGTGTGTGGCTGCGTGTATGTGTGTCTGTGGACAGCATAGCTCAAAAACGAAAAGACCGTTAAGTACCAAACTTGGTATTTAAATTTGGCATCTTCCAAGGATGCGACACGAAGATTTTCAAGAAAATCCCCCCAACCCCAACTAACCTTTACATGGAACTTTTTTCGAAAATTTTGATTTTCTTAAAAATGACTCTAATGATTTTTATTAAAATATCGTATATGAAATATATTTACCTGACAAATAAAATGTATATCTTGAATTTTCTGGGTATAGCCTCTGGAGACTACTTTTTTCTGGACGAATTTTACAGAATTTTGAATAACTGCTAAACCGTAAGAGATGGACAAAACCTTATCAGACAAAAAATGTAGAGCACTTTAAAACACACAATTTACATTACATACATTTTTTTCGTGGGGTTGATCGTTCTTTAGATATTCCTTGTTTTTGTTTTCAGCTTGGTAAAACATACTTTTCTCATACAGGAATTTGTCAACTCGTGTCCATACAAACAACGGAACTTCAGTCACATAGCAACCAGCTTTTGACTATCATTTTAACCTATGGTACTCATCTATTTCGCTTCAACTCGTACTTACAAGGAAGCTTGTAAACAGAAGAAAAACACTTTAAAACATTTTCCATGTAAAGGGTAATTTGTGCGGGGATTTTTTTTTTTGGGGGGGGGGACAATATTTGAGAGGCATCCTTGGAACGCACCTTTCGTTTTCGAGCTATGCTGTCCACAGACAAGCGCGCTCACACACACACACAAACACAGAATTTTCTAAAAATGCTTTTTACAGACTAAGGAGACCTCAAAATATATATTTCCGGTGAAATCTCTAATTTTGTTTTGTAATGCAATGTCTTCTCTAGCTACAATATGCATTATATGTACATACAGCTAGAGAAAGTAAAAACTGGCCAAACCCCCACATTCTTGCTTACAGGATTTCTTAGCCTTTTTAACATGAAGTGTTTCTTTTTGTTTCAGAATGTGGTTTCTTCTTCCCGGCTTTGTTTAAGAGTTGTTGAACTGAAATAACCTTTCTTTTTGAAAGCATTTATTGCCTCAATGAAGATCGTAGTGATATAAATAATCACTTCTTTAATATTTTTTCCTTTCCGCAAAGCTATCCATGTCTTTCTTGAACAGTATTTTTGTATTCTAAATTAACTCTATCTTAACAGGGAAGTCTTTGTTAGCTCGCAACCCCCTCGTGTTTTCGGCAACTGTAAAAAATATGCTCATTTTGAAGAACTGGTCTAATGAAGGCAGCGCGCTCGGGTTTATTTTATTCCAGCATCGATTTCAACACAGATGTGTATCATTACTTTCTTTCAGAAGGATGCGTCAGTTAGAACAAAAAGACAGGCGATTTCTCTCTCTTCTATTCTTTCTTTTCGCTGATTTTCCCGCCCCTCGTTCGCGAAGGAAAGGGGATTCAACAACGCGTTACATGGTATCAAATTAATTTGAAAATGGGGATGGAAAAGAGCATCACTGTACACAAATTACAATTTCCTTTGCCCCTGGAAGTGAGCGGACATAATAAATACACCTTTTTTCTCTCAGATGAAACTGTGTGACTGCATTGTTCTTATTTAATCGTTAAACACTACGTTCTGCACAGTAATAAACGTTTGTACTCACTAACCTGGAAAACACGGAATCTGTTTAACACAAACATTACATTGTTCTTGTTGAAATTATTATTATTATTATTATTATTATTATTATTATTATTATTATTATTATTATTATCATCATCATCATCGATATTAGCATCATTAGCTTTATTGACTAAGAAATCTGTGTTCCATTCACGTGACTTTCTTTACATATCTCAATAAATTATATTTAAAAAGCTTATTCTTCTATTTACCTAATAATAATCGAGACAAAATTAACAAAAGGGGTCTTGTTACAGTTTTTTTCTTCTTTTTTTTTAAGCTTAACGTCCTTAAACCTGGTTGGTCAATCGAACGATGAATGAAATTGGTGAATTGATGCATAAATGATTTCAGGGTCCATGGAGCTTAAAGTTACTCGACATTCGTCTTCTCAGGGTAAGGGAAAACCCCGAATAAAACCTTATCCGGGTAACCCACCTCAAGCGAGATTCGAACTCACGATCTTTTGAATTTGAAGCCGACACGCTACTACCACATTATTCAGGCGGGCTTCTTCTTCTTCTTCTTCTTCTTATTATTATTATTATTATTATTATTTTCATCACGAATGACCCCATGGGGGCCTACGCAAAGTATTTAGTCTTGTACTCTGGAGCTGATCTAATAGCTTTGTTCCCTGAAGATGCCGGACGCAGATTTCGGCGAAACGTCGGTAATTAGACCATTTGGACCACGGCCAACAAGCCCGGCTACCTCTTATAATCAAGTTATTTTTAACTATTATTATTATCATCACTATCATTATTATTATTATTACAGTTATTAGTATTATCATCATTAACATCATTGTAACAAATTACTTTATTGACTAAAAAATCTGTGTTCCATTTGCACGACTTTCCCTACAATAAATTATTATTAAAAAGCTTATTCTTCTATTTACTTCCTGCTAATCGATAAAAATTAGCAGAAATAGTCTTATTACTTGCTTCCTTGTAAGTAGAAGCGAAATAAGGGAGTACCATAGGCTAAAGTGAAAGCCAAAAGCTGGTTGCTATGTGATTGAAGTTCCTTTGTTTGTATGGACAGGAGTTGACAAATTTGTGTATGAGAAAAGTATAAGTATTTTAATTCATAACAAGGAATATCTAAAAAATGGTTAACTCCTGGAAAACAAATGTATTTAACTTAAGTCGTGTATTTTAACGAGCTCTACATTTTTTGTGTGGTAAGTTTTTGTTTATCTCTTATGATTTACCAATTATGCAAAATCCAATAAAAACAATAAAAAATAAAGAGGGCTTTAGAGGTCATTACCATATAATTCAAGATATACATTTTATTAGCCATGTAAATCTCTTTAATCAAAATCGTTAGATTTTTGAGAAAATCAAAATTTTCGAAAAGTGTTCCAAGTAAAGGGTAGCTAGAGGTGGAGGATTTTGCTGAAAATCTTCGTTTTTGAGTAATGCTCCCCACAGAGACGCGCGCGCACACACACAGACATGTTTCTTACAGATGCGGTTTTTTTTTGGATTCAGAGGTTTCGTAAGATGTATTTCCTGTGAAATCTCGACATCAAAATTTTGCGTGGAATACGATATCTTCTTTATCCACATTATACTATGGGCTAAGGAAAGTAAAAATGTAAAATGATATATATGTAAGTTCGTTTATTATAGGACTGGAACTTTTTGAGTGAATATTTTTAAAAAAGCTACAAGAGGCTCAATTTATTGGAATAATAAATTTAAAAATAAAAGGGTATTATTTAAATAACCATGCAAGTGAGAATTTTTATACCTGGAAAAATATCATCATTATTGTAGGTATTTAACTGGTATAACTTTTAATGAGATGCATTTCATTCTGTAGATCCTCCATTTAGAATAAATAATCCAACGAATATACTATGGATAAAAGAATATGTCTTTATATCAATATATTATAGAAGTATGAATACAGAAAGTCATGTGAATGTAACACGTCAGCTTTTTGGTTATATTTAATACAAATAAGTATGAGGGACTATCAGATAAGTATAATTAAGTATATATAGTTTCTAAAATTAAAAATCTGATGTGTTCCATTCTCTACATCAATGCAAAAAATTATACCATTTACTTCGTCTAATCGAGAAAAAAATTAGCAGAAATAGTCTTATTACTTGCTTCCTTGTTAGTAGAAGTGAAATAAGGGAGTAACATAGATTAAAGTGATAGTCAAAAGCTGGTTGCTATGTGACTGAACTTCCTTTGTTTGTATGCACACGAGTTCACAAAGTCCTGTATGAGAGAAGTATACGTTTTTTATAGCTGAAATCAAAAACAAGGAATATCTCAAAAACAATCAACTCCACGAAAAAAATGTATGTAACATAAAGTATGTGTTTTAAAGTGCTCTACATTTGTTATATGGTAAGTTTTTGTCCATCTCTTACGGTATAGCAGATATGCAAAATTCCGTAAAATTGACCCAGAATAAAGTAGTCTTTAGAGCTTATTCCTAGAAAATTTAAAAATACATTTTATTTTTCAGGTAAATATCTTTAATATACGATATTTTAATCAAAATCGTTAGAGCCATTTTTTAGAAAATCAAAATTTTCGAAAAAAGTTCCCTGTAAATGGTAGTTTGGGGTGGGAGGATTTTTCTAAAAATCTTCGTGTCGCATCCCTGGAAGATACTAAACTTAAATATCACCAAAAATTCTATACCGAGATTTCACCGGAAATATATGTTTTAGGGTTCCCTGTATCCAAAAAATGTATCTTCAGAAAAAGGTACATGTGTGTGTCCGTGTGTCTGTGAACACGATAACTCAAAAACGAAAAGTCGGTAAAATACCAAACTTGGTATTTAAGTTTAGTATCTTCCAGGGATGCAACACGAAGATTTTGAGAAAATTCCCCCCCAAACTACCCTTTACATGGAATTTTTTTAGAAAATTTTGAAAATGGCTCTAACGATTTTGACTAAAATATCGTATATTAAAGATATTTACATGAAAAATAAATTGTATATTTTGAAGTTTCTGGGAATAGCCTCTGAAGACTACTTTATTCTCTGTCAATTTTACGTAATTTTGCATAACTGCTAAACCGTAAGAGATGGACCTCTGAAGACTACTTTATTCTCTGTCAATTTTACGTAATTTTGCATAACTGCTAAACCGTAAGAGATGGACCTCTGAAGACTACTTTATTCTCTGTCAATTTTACGTAATTTTGCATAACTGCTAAACCGTAAGAGATGGACAAAAATTTACCACACAACAAATGTAGAACACCTTAAAACACACAATTTAGAGTATATACATTTTTTTCATGGAGTTGATTGTTTTTGAGATATTCCTTGTTTTTTTTTTCTTCAGCTATAAAGACATACTTTCTCATACAGGACTTTGTGAACTCGTGCCCATACAAACAAAGGAACTTCAGCCGCAGAGCAACCAGCTTTTGACTATCACTTTAACCTATGGTACCCCCTTATTTCGCTTCTACTAACAAGGAAGCAAGTAATAAGACTATTTCTGCTAATGTTTGCTCCATTAGATGAAGTAAATAGAATAATTTGTTGCAGTGATATAGAGAAAGTCATATGAATGGAACACATAAGATTTTTTTTGGACACAGGAGACCCTAAAACATATATTTCCGGTGAAATCTCGGTATCGAATTTTTTGGTGGAGAGCCATACCTTCTCTATACACCATGTACATAGTATGTATAGAGAAAGTAAAACTGTCGTCACAAATTGTCGAGACATTTGAAGGTGTTATGTTGAAGACCAGGAGTAGCTGTGAAGACTGTTAGCGACAAGGACGCTCTCTGGTGGCTTACGTTAAAAACTTCACCGCAACAAGAAGAATCAGGATCAGAAGAAAATATATCTGCAGGAATGCCAAGGGACGTGAGGACTGAGCTGTCCGAAACTTTGGTGCGCACGGACCGGACTTGGCTACCGGGTCACGTGACTGGATAGTGGATGGGGGTCGCAGTGGTTGCTATTTACAGCCCCCAGGTGACCTCTCCCGCTCGCAGTTCGGGAAACCGACCAGAAGAGGAAGAATGGAAACTTGACTGGAATTCTCAACAAGAACAATAAAGCAGATGTTGTGGGTGTAACACTGGCTTTTCCGCCGGTCCATTTGATGGCGCTTGCTCCAGAATACGAGCTTCGTTTTGTGCCACAAATATTTACAAAACTTCAAAAAGTGTCAGGAACAACATTCCATACGTATTTTAAAATTAATAAATATGAAATATAGCAGAGAATATATAGATGTGTCAATAGAATTGACTTCTGGATAGGAGTCAGACTGAAAAATTCAATGTCATAGCCGGGATTTGAACCACGAATCTCCGGATCTCCAGCCGGTTGCTCTGCCACTGAGCTACCATGGCAACTTGCATTGAATTTCTCAACTGACTCGCATGTTTCCCGGTAAACTACAAGGTGATCTCAAATTAACAAACCTGCGAGTCAGTTGAGAAATTCAATGTCATACCGGCATGTTGACATGGTAGCTCAGTGACAGAGCAACCGGCTAGAGATCCGGAGATCAGTGGTTCAAATCCCAGCTATGACATTGAATTTTTCAGTGTGATTCTACCTATCCAACTCCAGTCCTACACATGGTTGGTGTGAAAAAACAATTAAATAAATAAGAATACCTTCTGCTTGATGCTTCTAGAATTCACCTGTGTCGTTCTTCAACTAATGTGAGCTGTTGTTTTTACTTACTCTAATCCGTATGTACAAATAAATAAAGAAAATTCCAATATGCTGCCCCAACACATGGTAACCATACCGGGGAATATATTCAAAGCTTAAATTTATTTCCATACGGGATAGAGAAATAAAAACATAAGCTCACATTAGTTGTTGACCAACACAGGTGAATTCAAGAATCAAAAGGTGTTCTTGACACATTCATATACTCTCTGCAGTGTTTTAGATTTATTAATTTTAAAAAAAATCTAATGTTTTCCATTCACATATCTACATCGCTGCAACAATGTATTGTTAAAAGCTTATTCATCCATTTCTTTCGTGCTAATCGAGAAAAATCTGATATGTTACATGGCCGATGTTTGTATGGCTGGGAGTTGACAAATTCTCGTATGAAAACAGAAACAAGAAATACCTCAAAAACGGTCAACTCTACGAAAAACAAAACAAAAAATGTATAACATACATCGTGTGTTTAACGAGCTCTACAAATTTTGTATAGTAACCTTTTGCCTATCTCTTACAATTTACCAGTTATGCAAAATTCCGTAAAATTCATCCAGAATCAAGATATCATCCGAAGCTATTACCAGAAAACTCAAAATATTACATTTTATTTGGCATGTAAATGCCTTTAATATACAATATTTTAATCAACATCGTTAGAGCTATGTAATAGAAAATCAAAATTTTCGAAAATGTTTCCATGTAAAGGATATTTGGGGTGGGGAGATTTTCTTGAAAATCTTCAGGTGGCATCCTTGGAAGATACTAAATATAAATTCGTTTTTGAGCTATGCTGTCCACAGGCGCACACACGGACATTTTTCTAAAAAGGTTTTTTGTTGTTTGTTTTTTTTATTTAGTGGGTCCCAAATTAGGATATCGAATTTTTGGATGCAATAAAATACCTTCTCTAAACATTATGTACAAAGCACATGTAGAGAAAGCAAAAACTTTCAAGAAAGTAATTCCACACATTTTTTGAAGTTAATATATCTAAAACACAGTAGGGATTATATGGACGTGTCAATGGATTGCCTTCTGCTTGATGTTTCTTGAATTCAAATATGTCGTTCAACAACTAATGTTAGCTGTTGTTTTTACTTTCTCTAGCCCGTATGTACAAATAAATAATATGCAAATATGCTGCCCCGCCTCATGGTAACCATACGGGGAATATATTCAAACTTTAAATGTATTTCCATACGGATAGAGAAATAAAAACATAAGCCCACATTAGTTGTAGACCAACACAGGTGAATTCAAGAATCAAAAGGTGTTCTTGACACATTCATATACTCTCTGCAGTGTTTTAGATCTCGTATGAAACCAGAAACAAGAAATATCTCAAAAACGGTCAAATCTACAACAAAAAAAAACTTTTTACATAAATTGTGTATTTAACGAGCTCTACAAATGTTGTATAGTAAGCTTTTGCCTATCTCTTACAATTTAGCAGTTATGGAAAATTCCGTAAAATGCATCTAGAATAAAGATATCTTCAGAAGTTATTCCCAGAAAACTCAAGATATACATTTTGTTAGCCATGTAAATATCTTAAATATACGAACGATACTTTAATCAAAATCATTAGAGCCATTTCTGAGAAAATCAAACTCTTCGAACATTTTTCCATGTAAAGAATAGTTGGATTGGGGGGATTTTCTTGAAAATCTTTGCGTTGCATCCTTGGAAGATACGAAACTTAAAGACCAGGTTTTGTATTTAACGGTCTTTTTGTTTTTGAGCTATACGAAGTACTACGCGTGCACCTTTTCTTGGGTGCCAGTTTTACGTGTCCCGTGTCATAGATTTACAGCAGAAAAAAAGATTCTCAAGACTGATAAAGAGGTTCCACAGTCAACAGCCGTATTTCACGCCCAGTATAGAATGAGAACTGCATCAGTTAAAGAGCCCACATAAATAAAACACCATTTCATTTTATTTTCAGTTTATAAAGGATATTTAATAAAACATTCTTGGCACAGACCTTTTAAGAGTTTTAAATGTGAAGATATTTATAAACATTTACCTGAATATTGGAGAGCTATTTGTCTTTTCTTGCAGGTAATAAACTTTCATCTAATGTTAAAAAGGTGTTGGGCCCAAAAGGTGAGAAACAACAGTTCAGCAATGGGCTTCAGTAAGGGCGATGAAACAGAGTGATGACTGTCTCTCTGCATGGCCTCCGTGCGTTCACCTGTCAGAAACAAAGAAAACACACATGCATTCACAATTTTTGGGGGTTTCTTCACATCTCTCTAATTATTATTATTGTTATTTTATTCCTCCTTCTACTTCATGCTTATCGATATGAGCATTAACAGAAATTGTCTTATTACTTGAGTCCTTATAAATCTTGTTGTCATGCGGATTTACTTCGTTTCTTTGCATTGGCAGGACCTGAGTATTTTAAAATTGAGACCTATAACAAGGAATATCTTAAAAAGTTGATGTGTTCTATTCACATGACTTTCTCTACATCTCCGCAACAAATTGTAGTTATAAAGCTTATGCTTCTATTTACTTCATGCTAATCGAGAAACATTAGCAGAAATAGCCTTATTATTTGCTTCCTTGTAAGTACAAGCGAAATAACAGAGTTCCATATGTTAAAGTGATAGTCAAAAGCTGGTTGCTATGTGACTGAGGTTCCTTTGTTTGTATGGACAGGAGTTAAAGAAATTCCTGTATGAGAAAAGTATACTTTTTCAAAGCTAAAACGAAAAACCAGGAATATGTAAAAAATGATCAACTCCAAAAAAAAAAAACGTATATCATATAAATTGTGTGTTTTGTCGTGAGCTACATTTTCTGTGTGATAAGTTATTCATCCAGAATAAAGTACTCTTCAGGGGCTATTCCCAGAAAATTCAAGATGTGCATTTTATTAGTCAGGTAAATATCTTTAATATACGATATTTTAATGAAAATGGTTAGAACCATTTTTAAGAAAATAAAAATTTTCAAAATTTTTCCATGTAAAGGGTAGTTTGGGGTGGGGGATTTTCTTGAAAATCTTTGTGTCGCATCCTTGGAAGATACCAAACTTAAATACCAAGTTTGGGCTTTATAAAGTCTTTTCGTTTTTGAGATATGCTGCCCACAGACACACACATGCAGACAGACAGACACACACGGATATTTTTCTAAAAATGCTGAGAATCTCAAAACATATATTTCCGGTGAAATCTCGGTATCGAATTTTTGGGTGCATTACAATACCTTATCTATACACTATGTACATAATACGTGTAGAGAAAGTAATATTACAATTTTAATGTACTTTTCTACTTAAAATATTTTCAAAAGGAATTAGAGAAAATTGCAATATTGAAGAATAGAAAAGTGAAGTTGAGAAGCACACGTCTACATATAGTTTCAGGTAGTTGGTAGTTAAAGTGCGCCGAGAGGGAGAATCTGTGTATTTTCTTAAAATATAGAATTCATATAACTCTATAATGAAAAGTATAATATTTTAATTTTTCAAAATTCAGTTAAATTTCAGAATGCGGCACTTTTATAGGATTTTGTATCAGATTCGTACCTCTTTTGTTGTAACTACACTACGAAACAGAAAAAGCCATGAAGTAACCATAGTATATAAAATCATAACTGCCTGTGAACTTAGCGATCCAGAATCTCTGCGGTAACTTGTGAGGTTGGCATTTGAGAGGTCTGTTCTCGTCCGATTTTGAGTTTTTCGTTGTTTTGTTCTACTTGGTAGGCAACTGAGGCCTTATTTCTGATTTACCACGATTCCGTTTCCTTAATTTCCCTTTCATTTGGTTTCTTTCTCGCATTCAGGTAGGTTAGAATTTGTAGCATATGTCCACATAGCGTATATACCTGCTCATAGAAAAGAGTATTTCCCGTGGACACTAGAGGGCTGCTGGAGCCTGGAACTGTTAAGACTTCCTCGTGTCACTTTGATATGTCCACCTGTGGTTGTTTCACATCTCTTGTAGATTTAGGCAATGTATCCCCCTCCTTGGTATACCCTTTGTGAAGTCAAGCCTATGTGCAAAAAGAGATCGAAACATCAACCATAGTGCATGTCAAGTCCTCTCAGACTGTTTAAGTAATGTCCTTCAGTCCTGGGAGCACCTACTTTTAAATCAATAGCTCTTCAATTTATACACAAAGGCTTCTTGAGGATCAATATGCAGGTATCAGACCTGTAAGAATGAAAAATCCTAGGGTTTTTAGAAGCATCGAATCCAGGTACTCTCGCTCCACAGCAAGAATATTATCATAATGAATAAAATACAGTAAAACTATGAGAATTATAATAAATGTTGATTATTGTCATATGCTTTTAAACTTTTACAATTAACTCATTATATTTATTTGAAATACCTTTTCGTACCATTTTAGTTGTGGTTCGAAACTCCGATGTGTTCCATTCACATAACGTTTGGTTTAACGTCCTTTAACCTGGAAGGTCATTCCTTACAATGAATGAAATTGGTGAAATGAGGCTCAAATGATTTTAGGGTCCATTGAGCTTAAATTTACTCGATATTCGTCTTCCCCAGAACCTTATCCGGGTAACTCACCCTAAGCGAGATTACAACTCACGACCTTTTAAATGAGAAGCAGACACGCTACCATCACACTACACAAATTACGTGTTTTAACGAGATCTACAGGCTTTGTATGGTAAGTTTTTGTCTATCTCTTACGGTTTACAAGTAATGGAAACTTTAGCAAAATTCATCCACAATCAAGTGAATCATCCAAGTGTGTATAGTGTCGAACGCCTACTCTTTCGTATTTTAGACATTTTTTTCAATCCGCGCTATCTTTCAGTGTTCACTAGTTTATCTACTAGCAGGAACTGACCAAGACCAGGCAGTAAGCAATGCTAGATAGTCCAACACGTTTCGAAACGGGCTCCATCACGTCATAGTTATCTCGCTGTGCACCGAAACTCAATGTGGCAATTTCATGACCCCTGACCGAGCTTTAAAAATAACCATGTGATTATTTTATTATTAAAGTTTCATTGCATTGGTAACATACTACTGTGTCAAGAAAGATCCGGGAATTTGTCAATAAAACACAAAAAATGAATTATTCATACAATTTTATTTCATCTCCTTCAAAGTAGGCCCCTTCTGAAATTATACATTTATGGCAACGAATAATCCAATCATCAAAACATTTTTTGTAGGCACTTTTAGGAATCGATATCAATTGTCGCCGCGAATTTTCCTTTATGTCTTCTATCTACTGAAAACGGGTGCCTCGAAGTGGTAACTTGAGTTTTAGAAAAAGAAAAAAATCAGCAGGAGCCAGATCAGGTGAATACGGTGGTTGTTCGATGAAATGTGTTGAGTATTTGGCCAGAAATTCTTTCACAATAATAGCCTTGTGAGCTGGTGCATTGTCCATGAGTTGTCGTTCCACAAATCTGGTCTTTTTCGCCGTATTTGTTCTCTCAAACGCCGCATAACACTCAGATAATAGTCTTTATTTACCATCTGACCTTCTGGCAAGAACTGAGTGTACGACACCGCGATAATCTAAAAAAAACTGTCAACATGGCCTAAAATTTTGATCAAGTTTGAGGTGCCCTTTTAGGTTTCGGTTCAGTTGGAAGTCACCATTCGGAAGCTTGTTGACTGGTTTGAGTGTCAAACTCGTAAACCCACGTCTCATCACCAGTTATAATGCGTTTCATGAATGTGGGGTCGGAACTGGCTCGTTCTAGCATGTCTTCAGCAATCCTTATGCGTAGTATTAGTAGAAAATTCAAGTCATAGGGACAGAGAAGGTATTGTAATGCACCCAAAAAATCGATACCGAGATTTCACCGGAATTACATGTTTTGGGTCCCTCTGAATCCAAAAAAAGCATTTTTGCACAAATGTCCGTGTGTGTGTGTGGGTATGTGTTTGTATGTGTCTGTGTGTCTGTGGACAGCATAGCTCGGAAAACGAAAAGACCGTTAAATACCAAACTTGGTATTTAAGTTTGATATCTTCCAAGGATGCAACACGAAGATTTTCAAGAAAATCCCCCATCCCCAACTACACTTTACATGGAACTTTTTTTGGAAAATTTTGATTTTCTCAAAAATGGCTCTAACGATTTTGTATATTATTGTATATTAAAGATATTTACCTGACAAAGAATATATATATCCTGAATTTTCTGGAAATAGCCTCTGAAGACTACTTTATTCTGGAACAATTTTGCATAACTGCTAAATGGTGAGAGATGGACAGACACTTAACCTACAAAAATGTAGAGCACACTAAACCACACAATTTATGTTATATAACATTTTTTCAAGGAGTTAATCATTTTTGAGTTATTCCTTGCTTTTGGTTTTAGCTTTGAAAAACTTATACTTTTCTCACACAGGAATTTGTCAACTCCTGTCCATACAAACAAAGGAACTTCAGTCACTAGTAACCAGCTTTTGATTATCACTTTAACCTATGTTACTCCCTTATTTCGCTTCTACTTACAATAAAGCAAGAAATAAGACTACTTCTGCTAATGTTTATCTCGATTAGCATGGTGTTGAATGAAGGATTATCTTTCGTAAGAAGTTTGTAGAGTAGCTAGAGAAAGTCATGTGAATGTAACACATAACTCAAAAACGAAAAGTAGCTAAAATATCAAACTTGGTAATTAAGCTTAATATCTTCCAGGGATGCGACACGAAGATTTTGAGAAAAATCCCCCCATCCCAAACTACGCTTTAAATGGAACTTTTTTCGAAACATTGTGATTTTCTTAAAAATGGCTCTAACGATTTTAAATTAAATCTCATATATTAAAGATATTTACCTAATAAATAAAATTTATATCTTGAATTTTCTGAGAATAATTCTGAAGACCTGTTTATTCTGGATGAATTTTGCCTAATTTGTCATAACTAGTAAACTGTAGGAGATAGACAAAAACTTACTATACAAAAAATGTAGGGATTGTTAAAATACACAAGTTATGTCATATACATTTTTCTCGTGAAGCTTACCATTCTCGAGGTATTCATTGTTATTGGTTTCAGTTGTGAAGTACTTATACTTTTCCTAGACGGGAGTGTCCGTTTTTCTTTTGTTCTACTCCTGGCCAAGAAAGAAGAGATTTGTAATGACAATGGCATAACGACAGCTTTTAAAACATTTGACTATTGGTTTAGCCTAGCGTATTCCCTTATTTTCTTCCTACTTCCTCTTCCTTAGCAAGGTGCAGAAAGAAGAAGAGTCTTATGTATGAAGTTTGTAGAACAGCTAGAGAAAGTCATGTGAGTGTAACTCATCAGATTTTTTAGCTATGCTGTCCACAAACACTCAGATGCACACATACGGAGTTTTTTCGAAAAATGTTTTTTGTGATTCAGGGGGACCTAAAACCTTTATTTCTGGTGAAATCTCAGTATCGAGTTGTTGTGTGGAATACAATACCTTCTCTATACACTATGTACATTTTACGTGTGAAAAAAGTAAAAAGGATAAGAGAAACAGTACTTACAATACAGAAAATTATAAATTTGAGCTTGGGCTAAACGCTATGTCATATTCGAAAGTAATTTGTTAGCAGCAAATCTATTAAATTAGTCTGGATATTAACAGGATGTGTTGCTGAAACACGCAGAGTTCCTTTTGCGGCTATCTCGTTTCGCCTCTTTAACCAATATGTCATCAAAGGCTGCGTTTACAGAAGCGATAGGCGGGCAGTATAAAGCAGGGGCAGATAGCGCCCCATTTTCTGCACAATCGAGCAAACGTTGTCCTTAACTCCAGTTCCTTGCCAGCAAATACTGCAATCAGTTTCCACTTACCAAGTTTTAGACTCCGACTTTTTTTACATGACGAGAGTTCAAAGAGCGTACGTCCAACTGTAAATCGTATCCTGATATATCGATAAATAAGAATAAAAATCTGATATGCTTCATTCTCTACATGTCTGTAGCAAATCATGGGTAGTAAACTTATGCTTCTATTTACTTCATTCTAACCGAGAAAAAATTAGCAGAAATAGTCTTATTACTTGCTTCCTTGTAAGTAGAAGTGAAATAAGGGGGTACCATAGGTTAAAGTGATAGTCAAAACCTGGTTGCTATGTCACTGAAGTTCCTTTGTTTGTATGGATAGGACTTGACAAATTCCTGTATGAGAAAAGTGTAAGTTTTTCATAGCAGAAACCAAAAATAAGCAATGATTAAAAAATGACGAACTCCATGAAAAAAATGTATATAACATAAATTGTGTGTTTTAAGCTGCTCTACATTTTTTGTGCAGTAAATATTTGTCCATCCCTTACGGTTTTGCAGTTATTCAAAATTCAGTAAAATTCATCCAGAATAAACTACTCTTCAGAGGTTATTCCCAGAAAATTCAAGATATACCTTTTATTTGTCAGGTAAATATCTTCAATATACAAAATTTTAATCAAAATCGTTAGAGCCATTTTTGAGAATATGAAAATGTTCGAAAAATGTTTCATGTAAAGGGTAGTTGGAAGTGGGGGGATTTTTTTCAAAATCTTCGTGTCACATCCCTGAAAGATACCTACTAAACTTAAATACCGAGTTTGGTATTTTACCTACTTTTTGTTTTTGAGTTATCGTGTTCACAGACAAACGGACACATACACAAGGACCTTTTTCTGAAAATACTTATTTTGGATACAGGGGACCCTAAAACATATATTTCCGGTGAAATCTCGGTATCGAATTTTTTGGTGGAGTGCAATACCTTCTCTATACACTATGTACATAGCACGTATAGAGAAAGTAAAAATAAAAAGCCGTCAAATAAATAACTTAATATTTACGTACAATATTTTCCAAAAATGCAAAACAAATGTTTTCAAGAAACTAACTCACTTTTATAGGTACATTTTTCGAAAAAATAATATAGGTGTTCAATAAATTCTTAGAAAATCTAAGAAATGACATGCCTAGCATAAAAAATAGTATGTATTTAGTAACCGTCATCTCTTACTAGATGGCAGGCGAAGTTTCAGCAATGCCCATCACGTGGTTTCGTTGTCATGTGATTGTTTAGAAAGATGAGAAAAAAAAAAAAAAAAAAAAAAAAACGAGTTTCGTGTGGTGAGTAAACACTTCTGTTTAAAATGCACAAAACCGAGAGAGATAAAAGCCGAATTGAATGAAGCTCATGGCACATCTACTCCTTCATTTGCAACAACTTACAATTGGATACCTGAATTTAAACATGGCCGTACATTCACAAATGATGAACCTCGTTCTGGACGTTCAGTAAAAGTGACTTCCTCCGAAACGATTGACAAATTCCACGATATGGTTTTGAGTGATCAACGAATCAAAGTTAGCGAAATATTAGAAGCCACAAGCATATCACAAGATACATCCTTATCATTGTTCTACCAACAATTAGCTCTGACAATGGTCTCGGCAAGATAGGTGCTCAGTGGAGAATAAAAACAATGGTGTGATCGACTCGGAAGCTGGTTTCGTACCTTTTCGTCGCAATCCTAACGAGTTTCTGCGTCGATACATAACTGGGAATGAAACATGGATACATTACTACACTCCAGAGACAAAAGTACAGTTGAAACAATGGGTTTTTTAATGTGAACCGGCTCCGAAGAAGGCAAAGGTGCTGAAATATACAGATAAGGCCTCGGTTTTTCTGGGATGCACATGGAATCATCTACATTGATTACTTCCAGAAATGAATAATAGTATTATGCATCGTTATTGTACTGGTTGAACGGAGAAATTAAGAAAAAACACCCTTATATAGCACAGAAAAAGATGTTTTACTATCAAGACACTGCAGGGGTGCACACCTGCACAGTTTCGATGGGGAAATTGTAGAATTAAGATTCCAATTAGTAAACACCCACCGTTTCACCAGATTTGGACCGAAGCATCTTTTTTTCTTTCTCCGCCCCCCCCCCAAACTCGGGGCAGCTCGGCAGTAAATGGTTCACGTCTAAGGAAGAGGTCTCTTCCAAACAGATGACTATTTTGAGGACCTTCAGAAATCCTACTTTTTGGAAGGCTTAAAACTGTTGGAGAAACGCTAGGAAAAGTGTATCGAGTTAAACGGAGATCATACTAAAAAATAAAAAAAAAAATCCCAAAAAGAATTTGTTTTCTCTGTCTTCTTCTAAGAACTTATTGAAAGTCCCTCGTAATTTTCTGAAATTTGGCTATAACAATTTTGATAAAAATGCCTAAATGAATCTATTAGAGAAAGCAATTACGATTGTGGGTAGTGACATTAGTGTGAATTTAACACATTACCGAGGGTATTTTTTCCCCGAAATTATATTGACTCACATGACCATTTGTGTTACGAGGGTCGTATTTTTTTCAACCTCCGATAGGCTATAAATAAAAGACAAGTTCATAGCAAAAAAGTATTTTATTACTAAAAGTTTTGGACACTTATGGTTACTTTTCAACATAATCACCGAAAAGATTGAGACCTTTATCGTACCTGTGCACAATCTTTGCAACACCCGCCTCAAAAAATGTTGCCGCCAATGATTTCAAATGAGCATTGAGGTTGTTTTGAAAATCTTCGTTCTTTACGACGTTTGCGGAGAGTCATTCAAAACAAACGAAGAGGAATGCTGGCTTTAGGAATTGTGTTGATCCATGACAACGCTCATCCACACACTGCTGGCACAACCCATCGGCTCCTTGAACAATTTCAATGACGCATTTTCGATCATCCACAGTACAGTCCTGACCTGGCACCCAGCGACTTCCACCTTTTCCCTGAACTGAAGACGTGGCTAGGAGGGTAGCACTTTCAAACCAACGAAGATCTTCAAAACAATGTCAATGCTCATTTGAAATCATTGGTGACAACATTTTTTGAAGCTGGTATTGCAAAGCTTGTACACAGGTACGATAAATGTCTCAATCTTTTCGGTGATTATATTGAAAAGTAACCATAAGTGTACAAAACCTTTAGTAATAAAATAATTGTTTTCTATGAACTTGTCTTTTATTTACAGCCTATCGGAGGTTGGGAAAAAAAAACGGCCCTCGTATTAACGCTATTTTTAATACAGTTAAATGTTCATTGTACTTATTTTGTTTCCATAGTAGCATCTGTGGTCATGGCTGGTCATCAGTCATAGTAAAAGATGGCGCAATGGTTAGCACGAGCCAGAATACGGAGAAAATAAAAGAAAAACATCCACATAACTCAGTGCCCGCGGGAAGTTATCGCTTTAATGGCAGAACCCCGAACATCCAGGCTTCCCGTTTATACAAACTTATATATTTCATAGAGGGGGAAAGTTATTTTCATAGCCTTGCAAGAAGAGCTGCTTCCAACCTAAAAGCTAAGTGTGCTAATGATTTATAACTTAATCGAGTTCAAATTCGTCGCGTCGGGAAAAAGTATGGAGGGGAAATTCAACACGATGGAAGAGAAATATGCATATAAATTCACCCCCAAGACGCTGCTGCCTTTCACATCCCGTCAGCCACCACCACTTACATAACCAAGACCACAAAGAAGCGCACAAGTGCACTATATGGGGTAGAGGACATAACTTGGCAACATTGTCAATTGAGTAAAGTGAGTGTTCGGAAACGAGGAGCCTTGGAAAGTGGAGAAAATACAAGATGCGTATACTGCCGTGCATAAAATACGCTACAACGTGACTGTTTATGTTGGTAATAGCGAATATAACCACACCTTCTGCCAGCGTGAACTTCCTCTGTTGCTCGAGCATAGTCACTGATTAGCAAGGTACTTTTTCTCCTCCAAAATATCCTTTTGCCGTGATTCTCAAGCTCACCTTGGAATTTGAAGAGCGGTGCGAAGATAATTGGAAACTTCGGGAAAGCAACTCTTGATTCTTCGGATTACAAAGCGTCTAGTATCTTCGTCAAGTTTCCAGGAAGTTCTGTGACGTTATTTTCTAACTAAATAGGGAGGAAACATTTCAGTGAAATGCTGCTGTGTTGTGAGTTCTACTGAGTAGTGAGCGCACAATTTGACATTTAACGGTCTTTTCAGTTTTGATTAATCTGTTCACAAAAAGGAGCAGAAATAACTACAAGCACAGATCTTTTTCTAAAAAAGAATTTTATTTGATTTAGGGAATCTAAAACACCTATTTCAAATAAAATCACGATACTACATTTTCGTGAACAATACAACAGTTACTATATATGTGGTAGAGAAACTAAAATTATATTTAAAAAAATGATGTGTTACATTCACATGACTTTCTCTATATCTCTGCAATAAATTATTTTTAGAAAGCTTAAGCTTCTATTTACTTCCTCCTAATCGAGAACAAATTAGCAGAAATAGTATTTTCTCTTGATTTATTGTAAGTAGAAGCGAAATAAGGGAATACCATAGGTTAAAGTGAAAGCCAAAAGCTGGTTGCTATGTGACTGAAGTTCGTTTGTTTGTATGGACAGGAGTTGACAAATTCCTGTATGAGAAAAGTATATTTTTTATAGCTGAAACCAAAAATAAGGAATATCTAAAAAAAAATCGCCTCCACGAAAAAAATGTATATAACATAACGTGCGTGCTTTAAACTGTTCTACATTTGTTGCGTGCTAAGTTTTTGCTCATCGGGTTTATGCAAAATCCCGTAAATCTGACTCAGAATAAAGTAGTCTTCAGAGGCTATTCCCAGAAAATAAGATATACATTTTATTTGTCAGGTAAATATCTTTAATATACGATATTTTAATAAAAGTCGTTAGAGTCATTTTTTAGAAAATCAAAATTTTCGAAAAATGTTCTATGTAAAGGGTAGTTTGGAGTGGAGGGATTTTTCTCAAAATCTTCGTGTCGCATCCCTGGAAGATACTATACTTAAATACCAAGTTTGGTATTTTACCGACTTTTCGTTTTTGAGTTATCTTGTTCACAGGCACACGGACACACTGTCGCACGGACCTTTTTCTGAAATTGCTTTTTTTGTATACAGGGGACCCTAAACATATATTTTCGGTGAAATCTCCGTGTCGAATTTTTTGGTGGAGTGCAATACCTTCTCTATACACTATATACATAGTATGTATAGAGAAAGTAATTTGTATATCAGTTCACTAGAAGTTCAAAAAAAAATTCAAAATAAAAAAAAGTATAAATGTTGCTCACTTAATACTTGCTATAAAATTATGATTGTGGTGTAAAAAGTCTAACTATGTGTTGAGACACATAGATACTGAAAATGTCAGCTCTATATCTCTCCCACTTTCTGAGTAAAATATACATAGGCATCCAAAAGCGTAGTTTTGAGAAAACTGAATTTAAAGGTAGAAATGTTCTAAAAGGGGGCACTTCGTGCAGACTGATGTTTAAATGATATTTATATGCCTTAAAAACTTCTTAACTCCTCTCCCCTAAAGTATATATTATCTGAAACTGGAAATAATAAAGATTTTATTAGTGCTGAAACAAAAACTTTTATGTGTTCCATTCACATAGCTTTTTCTAACTGTTCCGAAAAAAGGAAATGCCCAGGTTAAAGCGATAGGGAAATCTTTTAAAACACGGTCGTTATGTCAAACAATTGATAGTCAGTTACCTTTGCTTAATAAGAGTAAGCAAAAGAGAAAGGAAAAGAAAGATGTCAACCTCTCGTTTGAGATAAGTTTAAGTGCCTCAAAACTGAAACCAATAACTCGGAATATCCCGAAAACGTTTAACTCTATGAAAATGACAGAAATTGTATGTTTTAACCACATCTACCTTTTTGTGGTACGTTTTGCCTAACTCTTACGGTTTGCACGTTATACAGAAATCTTTCAGAGTGTTGAGATATTTAGACGTGTTCTCAGAAAACTAAGATACACACTTGTTTGTCATGAACATATCTTAAATGTGTGGCATTTTAATTATAATCGTTACATCCATTTTTGAGAAAATCCAAATTTACGATAAATGTTCCAACTAAAAGGGTAGTTGGGTGTTGGGTGATTTCATTAAATAATTTTATTTTATTTTCTTGAAAATCTTCTTGCCGTAACCTTGAAAGATTCTGATCTTAAATACCAAGTTTGGTATTTATCCGACCTTTCGTTTTTGATCTATACAGCCCACACTGACACACATACACACAGATAGACGTGCACACGCACATGTTTATAGACAGACAGACAGATTTATTGTCTGTTACCATATACTCTACAGATAGACTCGTCATAAATGTACAATAATTAAAGAATTCACTTAGTTGTTTTACATTTTCCTATATGGATGTCATTCATACTTATAGTAAAATGATTAGGAACGTTACAGTTGAGAATGAATAAGTATGCATTGTTTTTATAAAATAGTGCAGCATTATATATTAATAAATCAGTCAAAGTAAAAATATAAAATTGTTTAAAAACATTCCTTAATGAGTCTCATTTTTTTTTTTTTAGTCAGTATGTATTTCCAGTGAAATCTCGGTATCGTGCTAGTGGAAGTAAAAATGTGATTCTTGAGTATCCTGTGCTTCAGCTAACTATTGACTATTTCACAGTACCCTGTGCTTTAGGTGACTATTGACTATTTCACAGTACCCTGTGCTTTAGGTGACTATTGACTATTTCACAGTACCCTGTGCTTTAGGTGACTATTGACTATTTCAGAGTACCCTGTGCTTTAGGTGACTATTGACTATTTCACAATACCCTGTGCTTTAGGTGACTATTGACTATTTCACAGTACCCTGTGCTTTAGGTGACTATTGACTATTTCACAGTACCCTGTGCTTTAGGTGACTATTGACTATTTCACAGTACCCTGTGCTTTAGGTGACTATTGACTATTTCACAGTACCCTGTGCTTTAGGTGACTATTGACTATTTCACAGTACCCTGTGCTTTAGGTGACTATTGACTATTTCACAGTACCCTGTGCTTTAGGTGACTATTGACTATTTCACAGTACCCTGTGCTTTAGGTGACTATTGACTATTTCAGAGTACCCTGTGCTTTAGGTGACTATTGACTATTTCACAGTACCCTGTGCTTTAGGTGACTATTGACTATTTCACAGTACCCTGTGCTTTAGGTGACTATTGACTATTTCACAGTACCCTGTGCTTTAGGTGACTATTGACTATTTCACAGTACCCTGTGCTTTAGATGACTATTTCACAGTACCCTGTGCTTTAGGTGACTATTGACTATTTCGGAGTACCCTGTGCTTTAGGAGACTATTGACTATTTCACAGTACCCTGTGCTTTAGGTGACTATTGACTATTTCACAGTACCCTGTGCTTTAGGTGACTATTGACTATTTCACAGTACCCTGTGCTTTAGGAGACTATTGACTATTTCACAGTACCCTGTGCTTTAGGTGACTATTGACTATTTCACAGTACCCTGTGCTTTAGGAGACTATTGACTATTTCACAGTACCCTGTGCTTTAGGTGACTATTGACTATTTCAGAGTACCCTGTGCTTTAGGAGACTATTGACTATTTCACAGTACCCTGTGCTTTAGGTGACTATTGACTATTTCAGAGTACCCTGTGCTTTAGGTGACTATTGACTATTTCACAGTACCCTGTGATTTAGGTGACTATTGACTATTTCACAGTACCCTGTGCTTTAGGTGACTATTTCACAGTACCCTGTGCTTTAGGTGACTATTGACTATTTCAGAGTACCCTGTGCTTTAGGAGACTATTGACTATTTCAGAGTACCCTGTGCTTTAGGTGACTATTGACTATTTCACAGTACCCTGTGATTTAGGTGACTATTGACTATTTCACAGTACCCTGTGCTTTAGGTGACTATTGACTATTTCACAGTACCCTGTGCTTTAGGTGACTATTTCACAGTACCCTGTGCTTTAGGTGACTATTTCACAGTACCCTGTGCTTTAGGTGACTATTGACTATTTCACAGTACCCTGTGCTTTAGGTGACTATTTCACAGTACCCTGTGCTTTAGGTGACTATTTCACAGTACCCTGTGCTTTAGGTGACTATTTCACAGTACCCTGTGCTTTAGGTGACTATTTCACAGTACCCTGTGCTTTAGGTGACTATTTCACAGTACCCTGTGCTTTAGGTGACTATTGACTATTTCACAGTACCCTGTGCTTTAGGTGACTATTTCACAGTACCCTGTGCTTTAGGTGACTATTTCACAGTACCCTCTGCTTTAGGTGACTATTGACTATTTCACAGTACCCTGTGCTTTAGGTGACTATTTCACAGTACCCTGTGCTTTAGGTGACTATTGACTATTTCAGAGTACCCTGTGCTTTAGGTGACTATTTCAGAGTACCCTGTGCTTTAGGTGACTATTTCAGAGTACCCTGTGCTTTAGGTGACTATTGACTATTTCAGAGTACCTTGTGCTTTAGGTGACTATTTCAGAGTACCCTGTGCTTTAGGTGACTATTGACTATTTCAGAGTACCCTGTGCTTTAGGTGACTATTTCAGAGTACCCTGTGCTTTAGGTGACTATTTCAGAGTACCCTGTGCTTTAGGTGACTATTGACTATTTCAGAGTACCCTGTGCTTTAGGTGACTATTTCAGAGTACGCTGTGCTTTAGCTGACTATTTCAGAGTACCCTGTGCTTTAGGTGACTATTGACTATTTCAGAGTACCCTGTGCTTTAGGTGACTATTTCCGAGTACGCTGTGCTTTAGCTGACTATTTCAGAGTACCCTGTGCTTTAGGTGACTATTGACTATTTCAGAGTACCCTGTGCTTTAGGTGACTATTTCAGAGTACGCTGTGCTTTAGCTGACTATTTCAGAGTACCCTGTGCTTTAGGTGACTATTGACTATTTCAGAGTACCCTGTGCTTTAGGTGACTATTTCAGAGTACGCTGTGCTTTAGCTGACTATTTCAGAGTACCCTGTGCTTTAGGTGACTATTTCAGAGTACGCTGTGCTTTAGGTGACTATTTCAGAGTACCCTGTGCTTTAGGTGACTATTTCAGTACCCTGTGCTTTAGGTGACTATTTCAGAGTACGCTGTGCTTTAGGTGACTATTTCAGAGTACCCTGTGCTTTAGCTGACTATTTCAGAGTACCCTGTGCTTTAGGTGACTATTTCAGAGTACGCTGTGCTTTAGCTGACTATTTCAGAGTACCCTGTGCTTTAGGTGACTATTTCAGAGTACGCTGTGCTTTAGCTGACTATTTCAGAGTACCCTGTGCTTTAGGTGACTATTGACTATTTCAGAGTACCCTGTGCTTTAGGTGACTATTTCAGAGTACGCTGTGCTTTAGCTGACTATTTCAGAGTACCCTGTGCTTTAGGTGACTATTGACTATTTCAGAGTACCCTGTGCTTTAGGTGACTATTTCAGAGTACGCTGTGCTTTAGCTGACTATTTCAGAGTACCCTGTGCTTTAGGTGACTATTTCACAGTACCCTGTGCTTTAGGTGACTATTGACTATTTCACAGTACCCTGTGCTTTAGGTGACTATTGACTATTTCACAGTACCCTGTGCTTTAGGTGACTATTTCACAGTACCCTGTGCTTTAGGTGACTATTGACTATTTCACAGTACCCTGTGCTTTAGGTGACTATTTCAGAGTACCCTGTGCTTTAGGTGACTATTTCACAGTACCCTGTGCTTTAGGTGACTATTGACTATTTCACAGTACCCTGTGCTTTAGGTGACTATTTCAGAGTACCCTGTGCTTTAGGTGACTATTTCACAGTACCCTGTGCTTTAGGTGACTATTGACTATTTCACAGTACCCTGTGCTTTAGGTGACTACTAGCGAGCATGCTCTTACCTTGCAGCACAACAAGGAGTACGGAAGCTGGTCTTGTGTCAGCTGGCGCACAGGTGTAGTTGCCTGCGTCACTCTGCGTCACTCCAGCAACCGTCAGTTGACTGGTGGCCTTATGCTCTGTCTTCTCTGTGTCGATGCTAATGCCACCTCTCGCCGCCTGAACAAAACAATTATTATTACACAAGTAATAACAGAAGATCGCATCAAGTCAAGTGATTATAATCTTAGAACACGTCATCCTATAATATGAATGAATAACTGTATTAATAACAATATCATACACTGAACTTCAACAATCGCACGGGTCCGCAGACCGTACGTGCTTTTGTAATACACACTAAAAACAATATTAAAACAATAACAAAGAATTAAAAGAGTAAACACGAAAATAAAAATACAAAGATATTCAAATACAACAATTTAAAGTTACAGCATAGAGTACACCTTATTCAGAAGCATAAATGTATCTTATAATAGATAAATGCACTTAAAAGAAATATATACACAATATATAGGACCATAACACAACAATGACCTAAGTATGTATGTAAAACATGTATGTATGTATGTATGTATGTATGTATGTATGTATGTATGTATGTATGTATGTATGTATGTATGTAAAACATTGTAATCATTTTTGTTCAGGTGCTCTTATCCCCTCCCCCCTCTTCTCTATCAACAGCCTTCTAAGATCTCAGCTGGCTTGCCTTAAGTATAACTATACCTAGCCCGTCCACGCCTTCCGTGCCTGCCAGTAGCGTCCAACATGCTTCCAGCTCTGCATTAGCGGTGGTAAAGAATCGCGGTAAATATTTTTCCTGCCATTCCTCCGTACCAAGATGTGATCCACGACTCTTCCTCCTCGCAAGTTGGACAGATTCTCTTACCATTCTCGTCAGATAGTTCCGTGCTCCTCCATGCTCCTAGTCTAATCCACGCGAGCCCCTGTCTAATGAGTTTGGTACCTTTTTGATGTATTGCTCCATATCCCACTCCAATTTTAGCCCACACTATACTTCTAATGTAACCTTCGCCTTCTTCTCAAAAATAGGACTAACAGTTTTGATTAAAATACATTATATTAAAATGTATATAATATAAATTGTGTGTTTTAACAAGCTCTACATTTTTTGTTCACTAAGTTTTTGTCTATCTATTACGGGTTGTCAGATATACAAGATTAATCCAGAATAAAGAGGTCTTCAAATGCTATTTCCAGAAAATTGAAGATATTTTGTTTGTCATGTAAATATCTTTAATATACCATATTTTAATCAAAACTGGTAGAGGCATTTGTGAGAAAATCAAAATGTTCAAAAATGTTTACTGTAAAGGGTCGTTGGGGGTTGGAGGATTCTCTTGAAAACCTTCGTCTCGCATCTATAGAAGATATCAAACTTAAATACCAAGTTTGGTATTTAAGGGGCTTTTCGTTTTTGAGCTATACTATCTACAGACAACACACACACACACACACTCACACACACTCACCGACACGCAAGCACATGCACACACACACGGACCTTTCCAAAAATTATTATTATTATTATTACTATTATTATAATTATTATTTAGGGATTGTTAAAATGTATTTCCATTCAAATCTAGGTGTAGAGTTTTTTGGGGTAGTACAATATCTTATCTACCCACTATATTCATTGCACCCACTTGCCACAGAAAGTATGAGGCATTCATGCAAATTTTATGTGGATCAACGTAAAGTGGTCAGCAGAATGTCCTTTATTAAAACATACCTTTTTGAACGATGGTTGGAGAAACCCTTAACAGAGTAACACATTTATACTTTTTACTTTCTCTACACGTACTATGTACATAGTGTATACAGAAGGTATTGTAATGCACCCAAAAATTCGACACCAAGATTTCATCGGAAATATATTTTTGAGATCCCCTGAATACAAAAAAACGCATTTTTAGAGTAATATCCTTGTGTGTTAACGTGTGTGTATGAGTGTGTGTGTGTGTGTGTGTGAACAGCATAGCTCAAAAACGAAAAGACCGTTAAATACCAAATTTGGTATTTAAGTTTGGTATCTACCAAGGATGCGACAAGAAGATTTACAAGAAAATTCCCCCTCCCCCAAACTACCCATTACATGGAACCTTTTACGAACATTTTGATTTTCTCAAAAAAGGCTCTAACACTTTTGACTAAATTACAGTATTTTAAAATGTATAAATATAAAATGTATATACCTAATATAAATTGTGTGTTTTAACGAGCTCTACATTTTTTGTTCAGTAAGCTTTTGTCTATCTCTTGCGGGTTGTCAGATGTACAAAATTCATCCAGAATAAAGTAGTCTTCAGAGGCTATTCCCAGAAAATTCAAGATATACATTCTATTTGTCAGGTAAATATCTTTAATATACGACATTTTAATCAAAATCGTTAGATCCATTTTTAAGAAAAACAAAATTTTCGAAAATGTTTCCATGTAAAGGGTAGTTGGGGGTGCTGGATTTTGTTGAAAAATCTATGTGTCGCATCTGTGGAAGATACCAAACTTAAATACCATGTTTGATATTTAACGGACTTTTCGTTTTTGAGCTATGTTGTTCACAGACACACACACACACACACACACACGCGTGCGCGCGCGTGCGCGCGCACATAGGACCTTTTTCCAAAAATTATTTTTTATTATTATCATCTTCATTATTATTATTATTATTATTATTATTCAGGGATTGTTAAAATGTATTTCCGATCAAATCTAGGCATCGAGTTTTTGGGGTAATACAAAATATTCTCTACCTACTATGTTCATGCCACAGAAACTTAGAGACAGTCATGCAAATGGCTATATGTAAAGTGATCAAAAGAATGTACTTTATTAAGACATCATTTTTTCATGGAGTTGACCGTTTTTTAGATATTTCTTGTTATACTTTTCTCATACAGGAACTTCAGTCACATAGCAACCAGTTTTTGACTGTCACTTTAACCTATGGTACTCCCTTATTTCGCTTCTACTTGCAAGGAAGCAAGTAATAAGTATATTCCTGCTATATTTTTCTTAATTAGCATTAAGTAAGTAGAAGAATAAGCTTTTTAATAATACTTTATTGTAGAGATGTAGAGAAAGTCATGTGAATGTAACATATCAGATTTTTTTCTGAAATTTTTTTGACCTCAATTTATGAAATGTGTCATACACAGAGCGTTTAAAGTATTTATATAGAGATTTCAACGTGAAACTATTAACATTTCCCTTTGAAGCAATTTTTAAAATGTGGGCACATTATTATCACATCAAGAAGCCAATTCAGGGGTTAATTTCATGCACTGTTTCCTGCACGCTATATTACTCGAATGAATCGATTAGTTATATATTATCTTGGGTTCTTTCATGTCTTTGAAAACACGTAAGAACAGAAAACACGAAAGCCTATTGCATGCTCATTTTACAAGACCAATTTATAGCATAGAAATGAGATCGTATCTGATAATTTAAGTAAACTCAATTAAAATAATGATTGTCTTCTGATTTCATTATTTCAAGGTTTGCAGTATTGATGTTTAAACTTAGAAGTATCTAAAGAACCTTAAGGAACACCTTCGCTGAATTTTCTTACTGTTTTAATTATTTTTTATATATCTACTTCAAAATGCATACATTTAATATGAATAAACAGAAACTACTGCGTAAATGAACTCTAAATGTGATGTGTTCCATTCACATGACTTTCTCTACATCTCCACCAAATTATTGTTAAAAAGCTTATGCTTCCTTTTACTTCATTCTAATCGAGAAAAATTAGTAGAAATAGTCTTATTACTTGCTTTTGTCTAAGCAGAAGAGAAAAAGGGAGTGCCATAGAGAATTCAGTTCAAAATCTTGGTTTCGCAGATATTAAACTTAAATACTAAGTTTGGTATTTACCGGACTTTTCGTTTTTGAGCTATACTGTCCACAGACACATAGACGCACACACAGGGACCTTTTTCCAAAAATTATTTTTTTGGGATTCAGGGGGACCCGAAATATGTATTTCCTGTGAAATCTGGGTATCAAATTTTTGGGTGGAATACAATACCTTCTTTATACACTATGTACATAATATGTGTAGAGAAAGTGATATTAAAGCCACAGATAGCACTCTAGGACGAAATCACAACTTGCGGATGCGAAATGGCGGACAATTTTGTCCAGGTACCTTCTTCTTTTATATGTAAATTAACATTATTCGGAACAACCGGCTTTAATTTACTTCCGAAGGAGGCCATCACTCTCCGCCAGGTTTTTAGTGGCTAGCATAGTAATTGTTACACCACGGAGGACGACGAAAGCGGGCATCAAACATTATCGAAAAAACAACAAAGAGCTAGAGTTTTTCTATTAGAAATAGCCTCTTTGAGTTCTGCAACTCTTTCTCAGCGGCAATGTATGTTTTTATAATCTAATACGCGGCAGTTGGAGCACCTGGTATAACTTTAATTTACTGGGAATAGCCTTGAGGTCCTATTTATTCCGGAATAACTTTTACATAACTCGTAAACCATAAGAGATACATAAAATCTTAATTCATAAAAAATCTATATCTCATCAAACACACCTATTGTCATTTATTTTTGGAGTTAATCATTTCCGAGATATTTCTTCTTATTAGTTTATACTTTCCAATACTTATACTCGTCTCGAATGGACGGTCGTCATTCGTTTTTCATTTGATTTTACTCCTGGGCATACAAAGAGAACTGAACTTAAACATCATCACATGACGACCACACATTTTAAAGGCGTGACTATCGTTTTAGTCTAGTGAATTCTCTTATTCCTGTTGTAATTAAACGACTTTATTTTTGTCAGACTGAAAAAGTTAATGCCATAGCCGGGATTTGAACCACGGATCTCCCAATCTATAGCCGGTTGCTCTGCCACTGAGCTGCCATGGCAACATGCTGGCATAGCATTGCATTTTTCCACTGACTCTCATGTTTCCCGGTAAACAACAAGGTGATCTAAAATTATTTAGATTTACTGAATGTTATTAAAAGGTTTCTATAACGAAATAACCAATAAAAACTTTTCTATTATCCTTTAACTCTTTGAACGGGCAAGCGTTGCTGAAAATGAGAAAAATATCACGTTTATTGAATCGACATAATCTTATATAAAGGATACCATAGTGTGTAGTATACTTCTTGCTGTAATTCAGTGTGTTAATAGTTTCCCTGTGGAATTTCAGTATATACGAGCCTTAATGTTTATGTTTAATTTTGTGCTTATGTTTGCGTAAATCATTTCGATTACACGCGACAATCTTCTATATTGATGTTAGGTACGATCTAATTTCCATTGTGAATTAGATACTAATGTATCGGTCGAGCAAATATTATTGTAAGTTCATTACCACTCTAAAGATGTACATATTAAATCATAGTTAACATGCCTTCGAAAAAAAATTTTTGATGCGTTCCATTCACATGACTTTCTCTACATCTCTGCAACAAATTATTGTTAAAAAGCTTATGCTTCTATTTACTTCATACTGATCGAGAAAAAAAATAGTAGAAATAATCATATAACTTGCTTTATTGTAAGTAGAAGCGAAATAAGGGAGTACCATAGGTTAAAGTGAAGTCAAAAGCTGGTTGCTATGTGACTGAAGTTCCTTTGTTTGTATGGACAGGAGTTAATAGATTCCCGTATGAGAAAAGTATACATTTTTTTAAAACTAAAGCCAATAACAAGGAACATCTCCAAAACGATAAACGCAACGAAAAAATATATATGACATGAATTGTAGCGTGATCTACATTTCTTGTGCAGTGAATTTTTGTCTAACTCTTACATTTACCATTTATTCAAAATTCAGCCAGAATAAAGAGGTTTTAAGAGGCTTTTCTTAGAAAATTCAAGACATACATTTTATTTGTCATGTAAATATCTTAAATATAAGAGCTTTTAATCCAAATCGTTACAGACATTTTTGAGAAAATCAAAATTTTCTAAATTTTTTTCAAAGGGTAGTTTGGGGTGGGTGGATATTCTTGAAAATCATCGTGTCGCATACTTGGAGTATGCCAAGCTTAAATACCAAATTTTCGTTTTTGAGATTTACTATCCAAACAAACACACACACTGATCTTTTTCCAAAAATGTTTTCTTTTTGGATTCAGGAGTACCCAAAACATGAATTTCCAGTGAAATTTCTGTATCGATTTTTTGGGTGCATTACAGTACCTTCACTATGTACTATGTAAATAGTACGTGTAGAGAAAGTAAAAAACTTGGAGGTAAGTTTGTAATAAAAGAGCTATCCTAGACCAAAAAAGTAACTATTGGTAGTTATATTAAAATATATTAAACTTACCAAAATAGACACAAGACGTCCAGCGTGGAACCAGTCAATACGTGGAGGTCGTCCCGCCGTAAATGGTGACGTCACGATACACGTAAAAGTAACGGTGCTTCCCTGGCGCACATATTGTTCCTTTGGACCCATTATAGTCGCTAAAAAAAAAAAAAAACATTAAAATTATTATAAATGAAATGTTCCCTTACATTTCATTCTCAGTTGTGTTTTTACTTTCTCTAGTCCGTATGCACAAATACAAAAATCTGATGGGTTACACTCACATGACTTTCTCTAGCTGCTCTACAAAACTCCTACAAAAGAGTCTTCTTTGTACACAATGCTAATCGAAATAAATATTAGCAGAATGTTATTACTTAGTTCCCAGGAAATAGCTATGCTATGCTAAAGTGATTGTCAATTTTTTTAAAAATCTATCGTTATGCGATTGTCATTGCAACTCACTTCTTTGCTTGGCCAGGAGTAAAACAAAAGAAAAACAGACACTTCCTGTGTGAGAAAAGTTTAAGCACTTCACAATTGAAGCCAATAACAAGGAATATCTAGCAAATGGTTAACTCCACAACAAAAACGTAAAGGACAAAAGTTGTGTGTTTTGTCATGAGGCACATATTTTGTGTAGTACGTTTTTTCTATCTCTTACGGTTTAGCAGTTAAGGAAAATTCAGCAAAATTCATCCAGAATAAAGAAGTCTTCAGAGGCTATTCCCAAAAAAATTCGATGTATACATTTTATTTCGGACATAAATAGCTTTAATATAGGGATTTTAATCAAAATCTTTAGAGCCAATTTTAAGAAAATCAAAATTTTCGAAATTTTTCCATCTAAAGGGTAGTTTATGGTGGGGGGATTGTTTTGAAAATCTTCGTGTTACATCCTTGGAAGATACTAAACCTAAATACCAAGTTTGGTATGTAACGGTCTTTTTATTTTGGGGCTATGCTGATCACAGACACACGCAGAGGACAGACATACACACACGGACCTTTTTTTAAAAATGCTTTTTTTGGACACAGGAGACCCCAAAACATATATTTCCGTTGAAATCTCGATATCGAATTTTTGGATGCATTTCAATACCTTCTATATCCCTATGTACATTGTACATGTGGGGCTTGAGAAAGTAAAAAATAAAAATGAAGATAAAATATATATTTAATTATTTATTATTATCCTTTATCAATTTATATTAATTTAGCATTTGTTTATTATTTATTTATTATTTAATCGTTATCTATTATAATTTAATTTATTATTTATTATTATAGTTATATATAAAATTCTTAATATATATTCTAATTATATCATTGCTATTTGTTTTATATTTATTATAATTATTGTTGCCATATTTCTATAGTTACATAATGTGAGATAAACATCAAACTATTATTAAAATTAATTAATTAAACAGGTAACCAGTTATTATAATTTAAATTAATAATTAAAAACCTAAAGTTAAATGGAAATCATACAAACTACAAACTACACTACGTATTGGTAGCAAATACTACTTCCTACCCTTTTGTACTTTAACATCAGATATTTAAAGTTCTGCTCAATTGCTAAGTATTCTACAATTTTATATATAATAAAATCTTCTACTATTATTCTACTGTGCAATTAGTTCTTCTGCGACATAGTACTATATGTTAATCCATGTGTAATTATTTTCCTATTTTCTATTACGCGTAATATTTAATTACATTAATTATCCTTTAATTATAAATTAAAATATTCACTTTCACTATACACTTTAAAATTCAGCACTTCTTTATTCCCTCCTTATCACTCTTATTCTACTTTTCCACTCTCTTCCCCTTCTCACTTCATCCCTGACTCCATGTCCGTATGTACAAAGTGCATAGTGGATAGAAAATGTATTGTATTCTACGCAAAAATTCGATATCGAGATTTCAACGGAAATACATGTTTTGAGATCCCCTGAATAAAAAATTTTAGAAGCATATCCATGTAAATCTGTCTGCTTTTTTATGTGTGTTTGGGTGTGTGTATGCTTTTGTGGGCAGCATAGCTCAAAAAAGAACAAGTCGGTTAAATACCAATCTGGTATTTAAGCCCATATTTTCAACGATTCGACACGAAATTTTCAAGATAATCCCCCAACTCAACTATCCTCTATATGAAACATTTTTTTAAAATTTTGATTTTCTCAAAAATTATTCTAACAATTTTTATTAAATTTATCATATGTTTAGCATATTATCATGACAAATGAAACACATATTTTTCATTTTTGGATACCTGAAGACCTCTTCATTCTGGATGACTTTTTTTTTAATTTTGCATAACTGGTAAACTATAAGAGATAGACAAAAGCTTACTATACAAAATATATATTTATACAACCCATTAAAGTTTTCGAGATATTCTGAGTTACTGGTTTCAGTTTTAAGGCACTTAAACGTGGTTGATAAATAAGCTAGTGGCGTACTGGCACTTCAGAAACTTAGAGCCGTTACTTCGAAATTTCAATAAACAGGCCATAGGGCTCCTATCTCAAATTAATTATTTAAGTAATCTACATATTGTGTGAAAATATTTCGGTATAGTTAATTAACAGCCAGTATTTATATGTTTATGGACACGTGGTTGAGACTGTATCCTGGAATGTATTGAACCCGGAAAGGACCAGGCTCTTAGCTTGAGTATTCCTGCGGTGCGCTAGGGAAGAAATATGCGCGTGGCTCGCCAGGTCCGCTCATGCAATAAGCCAGCAGCGATGTCCGGAACGCGTCGTCTTATTAGATGAGGAGGATCTTCTTTCCTTGCCTCCTTGGCCACCGCCTTTCCATAACTCAAGGCGACAAGTTTATTAGAAAACGGTCGGTCCATTGTGCACAGCAATTCAGACACGCCCACTCAAGAATGTGCTTCTGCTCACTAACCTGTCCAACCGAACCAGATTTCCCCACTACTTCAGATCCACTACTTCCCCAGAGTATAAATAACACATGCGAAATATACAGAGTGATTTATGTAGAACGGACACATTTCTTTCTTCAATTATTCCGTTGAAAATTCATTCAATGGCCCAATTTTAGCACCAAATTAAGCTCAATGTCCTGGAGTTTAGATTCCTTGTCACTAGATGCGCAGATGTTTATGTTTTATTCCTAATTGCATAGTTGGCAGCTGTTTCGACATTTTGTTCTTGTAGTCAACGTGAAAATGCAGTACGATGTAGAGCTGAGTCAAGGATATTTTCAGCAAGATGGCGCTACATGCCATACATCAAATGAATCCATGAATCTAATTGCAAGTTTCTTTGATGACCGGATAATTAATTATAAGGAACCTGTGGCCACCGAGATCTCCGGATTTGATATCGCCGGACTTCATTCTATGGGGTTACTTAAAAGACAGGGTTTACGCCACACGTCCCCAGATATTGAAGGGTCTGAAGCACGCATCACAAAGGAGATTCAAGCTATTGACAACAGACTCCTCCAACGAGTGGCCAGTAACATAGAACGACGTGTTGAGTTGTGTCTTATGCAGGATGGAGGACATTTTCAACATTTGCTATAGAGGTAAATAATCTCCCAAAATTCCTCTACAATTTAGGTATAATAAGTTGTCACTAGCATAGCATGTTTTGAAACAATTAATGAAAGAAATGTGTCAGCTCTATGTAAATCACCCTACTTAAGAAGCACAAGTGAGGTGGTCAAGTTTAAATCTATGTTTTACTTTCCCTGCTTAGTACATACTACATACGAGGGCCGTTTTTTTTTCAACCTCCGATAAACTATAAATAAAAGACAAGTTCGTAGAAAAACAAATATGTTATTACTAAAAGTTACCTTTCTACATAATCACCGAAACGGTTAAGACATTTATCGTACCTGAGCACAAGCTTCGCAAAAAATGTTGCCGCTAATGATTTCAAATGAGCATTGACGTTGCTCTAAAGATCTTCGTTGGTTTGAAAGTGCTGCCCTCCTAGCCACGTCTTCAGCTCAAGGTAAAAGTCGCTGGGTGCCAGGTCAGGGCTGAACGGCGGATGATCGAAAATGTCCCATTGAAATTGTTGAAGGAGCCGATGGGTTGTGCCAGCAGTATGTGGACGAGCGTTGTCATGGATCAACACAATTCCTGAAGTCAGCATTCCTTTCGTTTGTTTTGAATGGCTCTCCGCAAACGTCGTAAAGTACGAAGATCTTCAAAACAACGTCAATGTTCATTTGAGATCATTGGCGGCAACATTTTTTGAAGCGGGTACGATAAATGTCTCAATCTTTTTGGTGAAAGTTCAAAAGTAACCATAAGTGTACAAAATGTTTAGTAATAAAATAATTGTTTTCTATGAACTTGTCTTTTGTTTGATAGGCCTATTGGAGGTTGAAAAAAACGGCCCTCGTAGATACAGGGAATATTGCATGCCAATCAAAAATTGGATATTGAGATTTCACTAGAAATACAAGTTTTAGGGACTCCTGTGCCCAAAAACAATCATTTTTAGAAAAATAAAAGTCCATGTGTGTTACTGTGTTTATGTGTGTGAGAGAAAGAGAGAGAGGGAGAGAGAGTGCGCTTATGTCCGTGTGTCCATGTGTGAACAACTCAAAAACGAAAACTCGGTGAAATACCAAACTTAATAATTAATATCAGCATTTTCGAAGGACACAAGATTTTCAAGAAAAATCCCCCACACTGAACTATTGTGAATTGTTCCTTGCACACCAATCGCATGTACGACAGAAGTTGGGGAGGTAGAGTCAGACTGAAAAGTTTAATGCCATAGCCGGGATTTGAACAACGGATCTCCTGGTTTCCTTGCAGTAAATATACCCACTCGTATGCTTAGCGGGAAATATGCAACTCGGTTGGAAATTTAATTCCATTTCAACATGTTGCCATGTAGCTCAGTGGTAGAGCAACCGGCTAGAAACCGAGAGATACGTGGTTCAGATCCCAGCTACGGCATTGAAACTTCAGTCACATAGCAACCACCTTTTAATTGTCACTTTAACCTATGGTACCCCTTTATTTCCCTTCTACTTACAAGGAAGCAAGTAATAAGACTATTTCTATTATTTTTTTTTCTCGATTAGAGTGAAGTAAATAGAAGCATAAGATTATTAACAATAATATGTTGCGGAGATATAGAGAAAGTCATGTGAATGGAACACATTAGATTTTTTTTTTTAATAGTATTAAACGCCGGTGGAATATGATGGCGGTGGGAACCCGGAGAAAACGCCCCCCTGCACTGCTTTCACCACCTTGGCGTCCTGGACTGTTTAAAGATTGATGAATTGGACAATACATTGATATAGGTGAAGAAGAAAGGTAAAAGATCGTATGTACGAGTTACACTCACATGACTTTCTCTAGCTGCTCTATAAAACTCCTACAAAAGATTACTGTTCCTTGTACTCAATACTAATCAAGATAAATGTTAGCAGAATGTTATTACTTAGTTCCTTATAAGTAGACAGGAATAAGGGAATGCACTATGCTAAAGTGATTGTCAAATGTTTTAAAAGCTATCGTTATGCGATTGTCATTGCAAATCACTTCTTTGCTTGGCCAGGAGTAGAACAAAAGAAAAACAGACACTTCCTGTGTGAGAAAAGTTTAAGTACTTCACAATTGAAACCAATAACAAGGAATATCTCGAAAACGGTTACCTCCACAACAAAAACGTATAGGACAAAAATTGTGTGTTTTGAGGTACATTTTTTGTGTAGTTCGGTTTTTTTCTATCTCTTACGGTTAAGCAGTTAAGCAAAATTCATCCAGAATAAAGAGGTCTTCAGAGGCTATTCCCAAAAAATACGAGATATACATTTTATTTCGGACATAAATAGTTTTAATATACGGGATTTTAATCAAAATCGTTAGAGCCATTTTTAAGAAAATCAAAATGCTCGAAATTTTTTCCATGTAAAGGGTAGCTTGTGGTGGGAGGAGTTTTTTGAAAATCTTTGTGTCGTATCCTTGGGAGATACTAAACCTAAATACCAAGTTTGGTATTTAACTGTCTTTTTGTTTTGGGGCTATGCTGTCCACAGACACAGAGACAGACAGACACACACGGACATTTTTTTGAAAAGCTTTTTTCGGACTCAGGGGACCCCAAAACATATGTTTCCGGTGAAATCTCGGTATCCCTATGTACATTGTACATATGGGGCTAGAGAAAGTAAAAAGGCAGTGTGAATTTTTATTTACAGGTTTATTTTTCATGCAGTGTGGTAAACCTGATCCATAATTCAGTGCAAATTTATTTTCATTAGAGTCGTGAACAAGTGACGAAAGTTTGCAGTCAATGTTCTGTAATTATCCAGTCATAACGTTGGCGATATCACGAACCAATCACGATAATTGGAAAATATGTAAATATACGTGAGTATAGGGAGAGGCCATTATTTTTATTCGCTAATTTGTTGCCTGTACGAGGTCGTGGAAAGCAGAGGGTTCTGTGGTGCGAGCTGGAGTGGTTTCAGAAGCCGCAAACGATATTAATTTCCCCACAACATGTGCTAAATATCACAGAAAAACTCCAATTATTAGCAGCAAAAATACACTTGCACGGCACACAATTGCAGTTAACGTAACACATTTGTTCATACCTGAGCTTTATATTAAATACGGAAATGCTCTTTATTAATATAGAAATACATATATATGTTTCCATTCGAAAACAAATTTAAAGCATTACTATATTTATTTGCTTCTTACTGAATATTATTTCGAAACTATCAATCAGTACAAAATATAAAAATCATATATGTTCCATTCACGTGTCTTTTTACTTTCTCTACACATACTATGTACATAATGTATACAGAAGGTATTGTATGCCACCCAAAAAATCGATATCGAGATTACACCGGAAATACATGTTTTGGATACCTTTGAATCCCCCCAAAAAAAAAAAAAACATTTCTGGAAAAAGGTCCGCGTGTGTTTGCCTATGTGTGTCTGTGGACAGCATAGCTCAAAAACGAAAATACCGTTAAATACCAAACTTAGTATTTAAGTTTGGTATCTTGCAAGGATGCGACACAAATATTTTAAGAAAAATTCCCCAACCCTAAAGAACCCATTACATGGAAAACTTTCCATAACTTTTATTATCTGAAAAATGACTCTAACGATTTTGATTAAAATATCATATATTAAAGATATTTACCTGACAAATATAATGTATGTCTTGAATTTTCTGGGAATTGCCTCTAAATACTACTTTATTCTGGATGAATTTTACGGAATTTTGATATTTATTAAACCGTAAGAGGTAGACAAAAAAATTACCATACGAAAAATAAGAGCACGTTAAAATTCACAATTTATGTTGTATACATTTTTTTTTCGTGGAGTTTATCGTTTTTGAGATACTCATTGTTTTTGGTTTCAGCTTCAAAAATCATACTTTTCCCATACAGGAATTTAACAATTCCTGCCCATAAAAACAAAGGAACTTTTTTTTTTTAATATAGTACCAGAGTCTGATCCGGACTCTGGCACAGTATACCCTACTTTTATTTACTAATTTCTTTTTTACCTTGTTTTTCTGTATTATTACTGGATTGCTGTTTTCTTGCTTTTACATCACACATATAACACCCATGCCCAAGGTGGGACTCGAACCCACGATCCGCAGCGCTACGAAGCACCAAAGCGGGTCGCCTTGGCGAGCGTGGCCATGGGGATTGGCTTTTTAGTCACATAGCAACCAACCTTTTACGATCACTTTAACCTATGGTATTCCCTTATTTCACTTCTACTTAGAAGGAAGCAAGTAATAAGACTATTTCTGCTGATTTTTTCTCGATTAGCATGAAGTAAATAGAAGCGTAAGCTTTCTAAAATTAATTTGTTGCAGAGATATAGAGAAAGTCATGTGAATGGAACACATAATATTTTTCCACATAGTCTCCATATGGGTTGAGGCACTTCTCGCTTCGTGGGATGCGTTTGAATATTCCCTCCTGGTAAAATGCTTTCTAGTTATTCATATAAAATGAAGCTTGGTCGTTACTCTTTGCTTCATTTTACAGCCTTGTTGCCAAAATATCTGTGCTTTGGTTTCCTTGTATGACATAAAGGAATCCTTTGTAACATCAGTTTTTTATAAAATGGTTTAAAAAATGTGTATGTAGCGAGTGAAGTTTGTTATTAACACCATATGCCTAGAGTAAAAGATGAATCTAGTTCTACAGATGTATGTAGTAAAGTTTCTGAGTGCCAAAACGTGACTCTTTTGCAAGTAAACATTTGTTACATTTCAACCATATGTTGAACTGAAATTCAACGAGAATTCATGATAAATATTTAAACAGAGATTGTTTTTAGCATAACAAAAAACGTACTCAATGACTATTTAGAAATATTATTTCTCAGTGGACTGTGTGTCATGTCCATTATTTTAGATTCTGAATGGTTTGGAAATGGCTAGGGAATCACCATTTCCAAAATGTTTGCTGCCGTTTAGTTTGAATATTAGCCAGGGGATTATGCAATCGTTAATGTGAAGCTTGTGGAGATTTAAATTATTAACCACGACACCAGAAAAGCTAAAAGGTTTCAAATTTCCATCTGTTTGTAACAGTTATTCTGTTGGCTCCCCATACCTAAGGTCGCGGGTTCAAACCTGGCGGAGGACGATGGATTTTTTCGAGCGAAAAAATCCTTGGCATGGTTTCCTTCGAAAGGGAAGTAAAGCCGTTGGTTCCGTGTCGTAGATTTACGGGACGTAAAAGAACCTCAAACCTAATAGAGAGGTCTCTGAGCTAAATTAATGGGTCTTTCACGCCCAATATAAAATGGGACGCTGAGAACTAGAGCGTCCATAAACAAAACGCCATTTCATTTCATTTCTCAAGTTTGGTATTTAAACCACTTTTCGTTTTTACTTTCTCTACATGAACTATGTACATTGTGTATGGAGAAGGTATTGCACTCCACCCAGAAATTCGATACCAAGATTTAATCGCAAATATGTCCCCCGTATTAAAAAAAAAATCACTAAAAGGACCGTGTGTCTGTGAACACGATAACTAGAAAACGAAAAGTCGGTAAGATACCAACCTTGTGGTTTACCGGGAAACATGCGAGTTAATTGAGAAACTCAATGACGTGCTGACATGTTGCTATGTTAGCTCAGTGGCAGAGCAACCGGCTAGAGATCGGAAAATTCATGGTTCAAATCCCGGTTATGGCGTTGAATTTTTCAGTCTGACTCTATCTCTCCAACTCCTGTCCTACACACGGCTGGTGTGAAAAAGAATAATTAATCCAAGACGATCACTGGTTAACAGTTATATTGAAGTAGATAGAAGAATATCCTTTTTAAAAATAATTTGTAAGAGAGATGTAGAGAAAGTCATGTGAGTGAAACACATCAGATTTTTATTGTTTTATCAGTATTCTCAAAGCATATATTTACGATGCAAAAAAATATCGTCTTATTGCTTGCTTCCTTATATGTAGGAGCAAAATAAGGGAGTACCATAGGTTAAAGTGATAGTCAAAAGCTGGTTGCTATGTGACTGAAGTTCCTTTGTTTGTATGGACACGAGTTGGCACATTCCTGTATGAGAAAAGTATAAGTGTTTCAAAGCTGAAACCAATAACAAGAAATATCTCAAAAACGAAAAAAAAGTATATAACATAAATTGCGTGTTTTAACGTGCTCTACATTTTTGTGTGGTAAGTTTTTGTCCATCTCTTACGGTTTAGTAGTTATGCAAAATTCAGTAAAATTCATCCAGAGTAAAGTAGTCTTCAGCAGCAATTCCCAGAAAATTCAAGATATAATTTTATCTGTCAGGTAAATATCTTTAATATACAATAATTTAATCAAAATTGTTAGAGCTATTTTTGAGAAAACAAAAAAAAGTTAAAAATGTTCTATGTAAAGAATAGTTAGGTGTGGGGGAATTTTCTTGAAAATTTTCGTGTAGCATTCTTGAAAGATACCAAACTTAAATACCAAGTAAAAGGCCTTTTTATATTCAGGAGTCTCAAAACATGTATTTCTGGTGAAATCTCGGTATCGAATTTTTTGGTCCCATACAAAACCTTCTTTATTCACTATATACATAATACGTATAAAGAAAGTAACAAATTTGAATTATCATTATCTAATCATAAAATATAAAGACATTTGCAAAGCTACATAAGCTAACTAGAATGTTATTCTTGGTAAACACACTGCCTCTGCTTTACGTCAGATATGGAATTTTCACTTTCGGTTGTAGCAGCGTTGCGTTGCTTTATTTATTTGTAATTTTACAATTTTTTGGCACAGCTAGTCGTAAAATGAAAATTAACTTACCTATGGCTTGTGTGAGTGCAGGTCCATCCTGAGGAACTGCTGAGGCTGATCCAAGAGCATCCCACGGCGAATCTCTCATATCTGTATCTGAAACATAACATTAATGACAATTGCTTAAAAATCTTAAATCTTATATTCATATGGGATTCTCTACCCTTATCATGTAATAAAGGATGTAAAAACTATTATTACTAAATTTAATGATTTATTTACTATATTTTAATCAGAATAAACCTTAAATGCAATAGCTATATTACCAATCCGTTATAGGTACAAACACTATAGAAACATATTTACAAACTGGACGTTATAAAAGGATGATCACAAACCAAAATACTTCGTCTTTTACAGAAAACTTAGTAGTGTGTGGTAATTCTAATACATGTGATTGGTAATTGTACAGAGTTTCAGCCAATTGCCACCTAAAGCGCTACTGCAAGGTAAACAATAATGGCAATCCGTTTAGAAACCTGTCTTGCGAAGAAATCCGCACAGTTATTCAATTTCTTTGGGCGAAACATTGAAGCGTGACTGAGATTCTCCGACAGTTAGTAGAGGTTTATAGAGAGACTATAATGTCTCCCCAGCATGTCGCAGAATGGTATCGAAAGTTTGCGACCGGTAGAGAAAACGTCACGCAGTGGCCGACCCAGTACGACAACCATAACTCGCGTGGAGGAGCTGATTCAGCGATTTTAGAAAAATGTCCGTGTGTGTGTGTGTGTGTGGTCAGCATAGCTCAAAAACAAAAAGTCCGTTAAATACCAAACTTGGTATTTGAGTTCAGTAACTTCTAAGGATGCGACACGAAGATTTTCAAGAAATTCCCACTACACCCAACTACCCTTTACATGGAACATTTTTTGAACAGTTTTATTTTCTCAAAAATGCTGTAATGATTTCTATTAAAACGTCATATATTAAAGATTATTATTATTACACGACGAATAAAATGTATATTTTGAATTTCCTCGGAATAGCCTCTGAAAATATCTTAATTCTGGATAAATTTTGCGGTATTTTGCATAACTGGTAAACTGTAGATATTTTTAAAACACACAATTTATGTAATATATTTTTTTTCGTAGAGTTGATCATGTTTTAGATATTCCTTGTTATTAGTTTCAGCTTTAAAACACTTATACTTTTCTCATACGGGAATTTGGCAACTCCTGTCCATACAAACAAAGGAACTTCAAGCACATGGCAACCAGCTTTTGACTATCACTTTAACCTATGGTACTGTTTTGTTGTTTTCTACTTTAATGGAAACAAGTAATAAGACCATTTCAGCTATTTCTTCTCGATTGACATGAAGTAAATAGAAGAATAAGTTTTTAACGATAATTTGTAGCAGAGATGTAGAGAAAGTCATGTGTATGGAACAAATCAGTTTTTTTTTTTATTCAGATGCTGTCAAAGTATGTATTTCCGGTGGAATCTCGGTATCAAATTTTTGGGTGCAATACAATACCTTGGTCGTCTGCTTAGCGGTGGTAGCGCTGCTGCTTGCCAAGCGGGAGACCTGTGTTCGATTCCCAGTACCGGCATGGGGATTTTTCCCCTGCTGGGAGACCTGGTCCGGGGTACACTCAGCCTCGTGAGGTTCCTGGGAGGCCAATTAAGGAGCTACTTGATGGAAAAGTAGCGGCTCCAGATCATCAAGGCCGCATTAACTGGCCGGGGGGCTCGAAGCGCTGACCACGTCAAACCCCCCAATACTGCACCCCATCTATGCACCGAGATGGGCGACGCAGCGCCCGGGCGGTAGGGCAAGGCTCTTAGTGACCTGTGCCATGGAGTTACAACACAATACCTTCTCTGTACATAGTACGTGTTGACAAAGTAAAAATTATAAGAACTAAATCGTGGATAGGTATCGTCCTTACAATGGTTTATAACGGTATCGAGGAATAGTGGTCTCGTTCCATCACATTTCTTACCTCTGTACGTGCGATGAAGGTCGAGTTCACCATTGAACCCGGGTACGTGAATGCAGTGTATTTGTTTTGGCACCGTTTTCTTGCCCAGATATCGTTCACTGCCGGCAGAACAACGCTCTGAATGAATGCAAGGTAATGATGCGCATCGAACATATCTTGAAAGAAAGAAACAAGAAAAATAGGAAAAGAGAAGCGAAAGAGAAAAAATCAAAGGAATCAATATACCTCCCACGGTTCCTTGGATACTTCAGAGCTGTCGTCACGGGTTCCGTCTACGAATTCTAATGCTGCTATAGAAATAATACATTGCAGGAGAGAAAACGGCAAGTTTAAAGTTGGCACTCTCCCACTGACGTCATGTTTACCGAACAGCAGAACATCGCTTTAAACTGCTCGAGTCTGTTTACATGGAAGTATAACCATATGGTCCCAAGCAGCTAATTTTAATCACGTCAAAGAAAATAAAGCAAAGTGGGAGTTATATTCAGTGTTAGTTCCAAGATTCATTTCATTCTTCTTAAAGCGTAACATATTTTAAAGGTTCAGCGTCGAACCTTCACCTGAAATTGATGCAATAGAAACAAAATCTGATGTGTTCCATTCATATAGCTTTCTCTACACATCTCTGCAACAAATTATTGTTAAAAAGCTTCTATTTACTTTATGCTAATCGAGAAAAAATTAGTAGATATAGTCTTAATACCTACTTCCTTGTAAGTAGAAGCGAAATAAGGGAGTACCGTAGGTTAAAGTGAAAGCCAAAAGCTGGTTGCTATGTGAATGAAGTTCCTTTATTTGTATGCACAGGAGTTGACAAATTTCTGTATGAGAAAGGTTAGGTTTTTCAAAGCTGAAACCAAAAACTAGTAATTTCTCAAAAATGACCAACTCCACGAAAAAAATGTATACAATATAAATTGTGTTTTATAAAGTGCTCTACATTTTTTGTGTGGCAAGTTTTTGTCCATCTCTTACGATTTAGCAGTTATGCAAAATTCAGAAGAAAGTAGTCTGGAATGTAATACCTTCTCCAGTTACAATATACATTGAAAGTACATACGGTTAGAGAAAGTAAAAATCTGATGTGTTACACTCACATGACTTTCTCTAGCTGCTCTACAAAACTCCTACAAAAGATTGTTCTCCTTTGTACACAATGCTAATCGAGATAAATGTTAGCAGAATGTTATTACGTAGTTCCTAATAAGTAGAAGAGAATAAGGGAATGCACTATGCTAAAGTGATTGTCAAATGTTTTAAAAGCTATCGTTATGCGATTGTCATTGCAAATCACTGCTTTGCTTGGCCAGGGGTAGAACAAAACAAAAACAGACACTTCCTGGTGTGAGAAAAGTTTAAGTACTTCACAATTGAAACCAATAAAAAGGAATATCTCGAAAACGGTTACCTCCCCAACAAAAACGTAAAGGACAAAAATTGTGTGTTTTGTCATGAGGTACAGTTTTTAGTAGTATGTTTTTTTCTATGTCTTACGGATTAGCAGTTAAGCAAAATTCAGCAAAATTCACCCAGAATAAACAGGTCTTCAGAGGCTATTCCCAAAAAATTCGAGATATACATTTTATTTCGGACATAAATAGTTTTAATATACGGGATTTTAATCAAAATCTTTAGAGCCATTTTTAAGAAAAACAAAATTATCGAAATTTTTCCATGTAAAGGGTAGTTTGTGTGTTTTTTTTTTTTTTTAAATCTTCGTGTCGCATACTTGGAAGATACTAAACCTAAAGACCAAGTTTGGTATTTAACGCCTTGTTTTTTGGGGGCTATGTTGTCCAAAGACACACACACACAGGGACCTTTTTTAAAAATGCTCTTTTTTGGACTCAGGGGACCCCAAAACATATATTTTCGGTGAAATCTCGGTATCAAATTTTTGGGTGCATTACAATACCTTCTCTGTACCTATGTACATTGTACATATAGGGCTAGAGAAAGTAAACATCTTATGTGCTCCATTCCCATGACTTTCTCTATATCACAGCAACAAATTATTCTATTTACTTCATCTAATGGAGCAAAAATTAGCAGAAATAATCTTATTACTTGCTTCCTTGTTAGTAGAAGCGAAATAAGGGGTACCATAGGTTAAAGCAATAGTCAAAAGCTGGTTGCTCTGCGACTGAAGTTCCTTTGTTTGTATGGACACGAGTTCACAAAGTCCTATATGTGAAAAGTATGTTTTTATATCTGAAAAAAAAACAAGGAATATCTCAAAAATAATTAATTCCACGAAAAAATGTATATAGCATAAATTGTGTGTTTTAAGGTGTTCTAAATTTGGTGTGTGTTGGTTTTGGTCCATCTCTTACGGTTTAGCAGTTATGCAAAATTCCGTAAAATTGACAGAGAATAAAGTAGTCTTCAGAAGGCTATTCCCGAAAATTCAAGATATACATTTTATTTGTCATATAAATATCTTTAATATACGACATTTTAGTCAAAATCATTAGAGTCGTTTTTAGAAAATCAAAATTTTCGAAAAAAGTTCCATGTAAGGGGTATTTGTGGTGGGGGTATTTTTTTTAAAATCTTCGTGTCGCATCTTTGGAAAATATTAAACTTAAATACAGAGTTTGGTATTTTACTGACTTTTTGTATTTCAGTTATCATGTTCAAAGCACATGGACACTCTGACACACGGACACACACACACACGGACCTTTTTCTGAAAATATTTTTTTTTGGATACAGGTGACCCTAAAACATATATTTCCGGTATCTAATTTTTTGGTGGAGTGCAATACCTTCTCTATACACTATGTATATAGCACGTATAGCGAAAGTAAAAATGTATCTCAATAGTTTAGGACATATTACAGTTTTTATTAGGGAAATCAATAACATCTTAATTTGCGTCTGGTTTGTCGCTTCTACTTCAAATTTTCATCTTGCGATACAGACTTCTTGCTTGTATACATCAAAGGAGAGATGCATGTAATTTGAACACAGAATTTAAAGGCCGCTGGTGTTTTAAATGCTGAAGAAAGGAGGCAAATTCCTGTGATGGCGTAATGAATAGAGGGGTGTGCAGTATATGAGTCAGCCGACACTAATAGCACCACTTTGAAAGCCTCTGCACTGTAACCTTATAAACACTAGAACCTGTTTGTTTGGAAAATGGATACAAAGGCTGCCTAATATTAGGTTTCCTTTCGCGCGGCCCAGGAACTTCCTTCTTCGCCTTTGGCTTTAATGAATAAGTGTATTTATTGACATAAATATATCATACATAGAATTACAACAATCACACGGGTCCACAAACCGTACCTGCTTTTGTAATACACATTATAAATAATATTAAAACAACAACAACAACAACAACAACAAAGAATTAAATGAATAAACACGAAAATAAAAAGTCAAAGGTAATACACAATCAAAAGCATTATTAAAATAACAATAAGGAATTAAGAGTGAACCCGAAAACAAAAAAAAAAAGATATTCAAATATAGCAATTTAAATTTATAGCACAGTTGATCTTATTCCTCCCCCCCCCCTTCTCTATTGGCAGCTTCCTCAGATCTTGCCTTAAGTATAAATTTACCTAGCCCGTCCATGTTTTCCGTGCCTGCCAGTAGCGTCCAACATGCTTCTATCCCTACATTCGCAGTGGTAAAGAATCGCGGCAAATATTTTTCCCGCCATTCCATCTCTGTAACAAATTATTGTTATTAAATGTATTCTTCTATCTACTTCACGTTAATCCAGATGCATTAGCAGAAACGGTCTTATTACTTAGTTCCTTGTAAGTAGAAGAGAATTAAGTGAGTACACTAGGCTAAAGCGATAGTCAAATGCTTTGAAATGTGGTTGCTATGGGATTGAAATCCGTTTCTTTGCATGGCCAGGACAAATTATTAGATTAGTCTATAGTATTTTAAGACTGAAACGAATAACAAGGAAAACGTTATTACACAAATTGTGTTTTAATGAGATCTATATTTTTGGTGTAGCAAATTTCTGTCTATATCTTACGATTTACCATTTATGCAAAATTTACAAAAAGTCACAAGTATTAAGACTTCCTCAGAGGCTATTTCCAGATATACATTTTATTTGTGATGTAAATAACTTTAGAATGCGGAATTTTAATCAAAATCGTTTAGTCATTTTTGAGAAGTAAAAGAAATTAAAAAATGTGTCCATGTAAAGGGTAGATTAGGATGGTGAAATGTTCCTCAAAATCTGCATGTCGCGTCCTTAGAGGATACTAAACATAAATATCCAGTTTAATTAACGGACTTTTTATTATTTTATCTACACGCACTATGTACAATAGTTTATAGAGAAGGTATTTCATTCCACCCAAAAATTCGATACCGAGATTTCACCGGAAATACATGTTTTGGCTCGCCCAGAATCCAAAAAAAGCATTTTTACAAAATGGTCCGTGTGTATGTGTGTGTATGTCTATGGACAGCATAGCTCAAAAACGAAAAGTCTGTTAAAAACCAAATTTGGTATTTAAGTTTGGTATCTTCCAAGGATGCGACACGAAGATTTTTAAAAAAATCCCCCCAAATCCAACTACCCTTTGCATGGAACTTTTTCGAAAATGTTGATTTTCTAAAAAATGCCTCTAACGATTTTGATTAAAATATCGTATATTACAGATATTTTCCTGACAAATAAAATGTATATCTTGAATTTTCTGGGAATATCCTCTGAAGACTACCTTATTCTGGATGAATTTTACGGAATTTTGCATATCGGCTAAACCTTTAGAGATGGATAAAAATTTACTACACAGAAAATGTAGAACACATTTAAACACACAAGTTATGTTATATACTTTTTTTTTTTTCGTGGAGGTGATCGTTTTTAAGGTATTCGTTGTTTTTGGTTTCAGCTTTGAAAAACTTATACTTTTCTCATACAGGAATTTGTCAACTCCTGTCCATACAAACAAGGAATTTCAGTCACTTAGCAACCAGCTTTTGACTATCACTTTAACCTATTGTACTTCCTTATTTTGCTTCTACTAACAAGGTAGCAGGTAGTAAAACTTTTTCTGCTATTTTGTTCTCGATTAGCATGAAGTAAACGGAAGCATAAGCTTTTTAACAACAATTTGTTACAGAGATTTGGAGAAAGTCATGTGAATGGAATGCATCAGATATTTTTAGGTATATTTTCAACACACATACACACACTAACCTCAAAACGTGTGTTCAGGTGAATTTGAGGTATCGAATTTATTGGTGGAATACAATATGTTCTCCACCACTAAGTACATTATACATATGTGCTAAGGAAAGTAAAACGAAGACGGTAACAAGTTACGAAATATAATTATTGTTTGGCTAAGGACAGATGAGCAGCGTATGAGGCACCATTAGTGGTAGGAGCACTCTCCATTACTCACTGCTGTTCTCTTGTGGTGACCGATAGCAACATTCCGCTGATGCTGTGGGTGTTGCATATGTCACAGGATGCGAGCACCGATTTGAATTGCAACATGCACAATTTTAGCCTGGATGTGTTATTTATCCCTGAGGCTTAGGACAACGGGACTGGTTGGTGTTAGAATGTCCCTAGGGATACAGAATTCATCGCTTCTAAAATACAACACAGCTAACTGATACATGAACAAGAGGTTTAACATTTCGAGAGCAGAAATAGTTTCGAAGCTTATCCTTAAAGCTTTTTTCATGTGAGCCATTAAACCTTTAGTGTCAGAGGATATTTAACAACTCATGTCAATATCTACCTTTTACTTTCTCTACACGTACTGTGTACATAGTGTAAGAGAAAGTGTCGCACTCCACCCAAAAACTCGATACCGAATTTTCACCGGAAATATATGCTTTATTGTCACCTATATCCAAAAAAAAAAAATCTCAGAAAAAGGTCCGCGTGTGTATGTGTCACGATAACTCAAAAACGAAAATTCAGTAAAATACTAAACCTGGTATTTAATGTAATATCTTCCAGGGATGCGACATGAAGATTTTCAGAAAAATTCCCTCACTCCAAACTACCTTTTACATAGCACCTTTTTCCAAAGTTTGGTTTTCTAAAAAATAGCTCTAACGATTTTAATTAAAATATTGGATATTAAAGATATTTACCTGATAATTAAAATGTATATCTTAAATTTTCTGGGAATAGCCTCTGAAAACTACTTTATTCTGGATTACTTTTTACGAAATTTTGCATAACTGCTAAACCGGATGAGATACACAAAAACTTACCACATAAAAATGTACAGCGCATTAAAAGACACAATTTATGTTATATGCATGTTTTCATGGAGTTAATCGTTTCTAAGGTATTACTTGTTTTTGGTTTTACCTTTTAATTTTTTCATACAGGATTTGGTCATCTCCTGCCCATACAGTCACATAGCGACCAGTTTTTGACTATCACTTTAACCTATGGTACTTCCTTATTTCGCTTCTACTTACAAGGAAGCAAGTAATAAGACTAGTTCTGCTATTTTTTCTCGATTAGCATGAACTAAATAGAAACATAAGCTTTTTAACAATAATTTGTTGCAGAGATGTAGAGAAAGTCATGTGAATGGAAAATATCAGATTTTTTAATGTATACATCGTACGAGGAAAAAGAATACTGATGTGATCCATTCACATGACCTTCTCTAGCCGTTCTGAAAAAAACAAATTATTCTTTTGTCTACATCATCATCATAAACATTAGCAGAATCTCCTTCTTGCTTCTTCTTTGTAAGTAATATCAGACGAAGAGAATACATAGTGAAATGTTTTAAAAGGTTTGCCACTTATACAAAAGCTATAGATGAAGAGGTCTTCAAAGAATCCAAATATATTTACATTTCATTTGTCATGAAAATATCTTAAACATATGGCGTTTTAATCAAACTTTTTAAGAGGTATTTTTGAGAAAATCAACATTTTCGAACAATTTTACAATTGTGTTTGGGTGTGTTTTCTTGAAAAACTTAGTGTCGCAAGATACTGAATTTAAATACCAAGTTTGGTACTTAACAGACTTTTCATGTTTACTTTCTCTATACGTACTAGGCACATAGTGTACAGAGAAGGTATTGCACTCCACCCAAAAATTCGATACCTAGATTTCACCGGAAATATATGTTTTAGGGTCTCCTTTAACTAAAAACAGTATTTTCGAAAAAAGGTCCTTGTGTTTGTGTGTGTGTGTGTCTGTGAACACGATAACTCAAAAACGAAAAGTCATCACTTGTCACTTCTAGAGGGCGTACAGAGCGAGGCTCATCACTAGTGCTCGTACGTCCCATTGTAAACTCTGCAACCCACCGTTTAATCATTGAATCTGAAGGGCCAGTGTCTTTCAATGTACTGTCCATTTCCTCCTTGATTTCTTAGGCGTTAAGCCTTTCAAATGGAAGTATTTAAACCTCCATTTTCGTTAAAACTCTAAAGCCTGTTTTGTTTAAAATGCTGTCACTCCAAAATTAAACAAGCTGTTGACCTGCTACCGTCTAACTGGCCTAGTGGTGCCATATCTGTGAGAGGCCTGGGAATTATATATAATGCTTATCTTTATTAGCACTAAGTAGAAAGAAAAATGTTTTAAAAGATGTTTGTTCACAGAATTGCTAGAGAAAGACGTCTGAATTAAGCGTGCAGGATTTTTCCCACCTTCATAGCTAAGAATTCAGGAAACAAGCTTATGTATGATTGAGATCCTGGAGAAACACAAGTCAGATGCTGTGGGATTCAGAGCTTGAGATCTCCATGTAGCAGGTTCACCTCAGACGGGTCAGTGTATTCCATATGGAGTATAAATTATGTAAAGTTCATATCTCTAGGCACTTGAAACGTGATACAGAATGATGAACAGGGCTCCGAGGATATGGAACTCGCCACTGGTGTGTCTTCGCTCTTCTGGCAAATAAAGCAAGGTTATCAGCAAGCTGACACTGTTGGGTTTGTCCAGTCTCTTTGCCATAATGAGGCTCTCACCATTGTTTGTGCTAAACAATGAATACTTCTGCGAAACAGTTGCTTGGCAAAAAAGTTGCAAGTGGGGTTTTATTACTTTCTCTGGCATATACAATACATAGTAGCTAGAGAAGGTATTGTATTCCACCCAGAAATTCGATATCGAAATTTCACCTAAAATATGTGTTATGAGGTCCTCTGAGTCCGAAAAAATATTTACTTTCTCTACACATCCTATATACATAGGGTATAGAGATGGTATTGCAATGCACCCAAAAATTCCATGCCGAGATTTTACCGGAAATATATGTTTTGACACCCCCTGAACCCAAAAAAAGCATTTTTGGAAAAAGGTCCGTGTGAGTGTGTATGTTAGTGTGTGTGTGAGTGCGTGGACAGCATAGTTCAAAAACTAAAAGACCGTCGAATACCAAACTTGGTATTTAAGTTTGGTATCTTCCAAGGATGCAACTCGAAGATTTTCAAGAAAATCCCCCCATCATCGACCCTTTACATGGAACTCTTTTCGAAAATTTTGATTTTCTTAAAAATGGCTCTAGCTTTTTTTATTAAAATCCCTTATATTTAAGATATTTACTTGCCAAATAAAATGTATATCTTGAATTTTCTGGGAATAGCCTCTGAAGATTACTTTATTCTGGATGAATTTTACGGAATTTTGCATAACTGCTAAACCGTAAGAAATGGAGAAAAACTTGCCACACAAAAATGTAGATCACGATAAATCAAACAATTTATCTCATACACATTTTTTTCGTGGAGTTGGTCGTTTTTGAGATATTCCTGTTATTGGTTTCAGCTTAAAAAAAAAACTTATACTTTTCTCATACGGGAGTTTGTCCATACAAACAAAGGAGCTTCAGTCACATATCAACCAGCTTTTGACTATCACTTTAACCTATGGTACTCTCTTATTTCGGTTCTACTTACAAGGAAGCAGGTAATAAGACTATTTCTGCTATTTTTTCTGATTAGCTTGAAGTAAATAGAAGTATAAGCTTTTAAAGAATAATTCGTTGCAGAAATGTAGAGAAAGCCATGTGAATGGAACACATCAGATTTTCAAGTTTAAGTTCTGTTACGCTTAATTTTCATTATGAGTGGTGCACCACACTAAGTTCCTTCTATACACTTTTCATTTTGTATAGTGATTGTTCCACTGCATAATGGAAATACGAGGGTCGGCCAATAAGTACCAGGCCTCACACAGATATGGCGTCGCTAGGCCAGTTAGACGGTAGCATCCTATAGTTTAACTCTAGACTAGCTTGTATCTATAGTTACAGGTCAATAGCTTGTTTAGTTTTCCAATGACAGCATTTTAAACAAGACAACTTTAGAGTTTCCACGAAAATGGAGGATTTGGAAAAACGAGCAGTGATTAAATACTTCCATTTGAAAGGCTTAACGCCAAAGAAATCAATGATGAAATGGACAGTACATTGAAAGATTCTGGCGTTTCATATTCAATGATTAAAGGTGGGTTGTGGAGTTTAAAATGGGACGTACGAGCACTAGTGATGAGCCTCGCTCTGGACGCCCTGCAGAAGTGACAACTCCAGAGATCATTGAAAAAAATTCATCGTTTAGTACTGGAAGACTGCAGATTAAACTTGCTTGAGATAGCAGAGGCTGTAAACATATCAAAAGAACGTGCAGGTCATATTTTAAATACTGTTTTGGGCTTTCACAAGCATGTGCAAGATGGGTGCCGCGTTTGTTGACACCTGATCAAAAGTTGCAAATAAAAAATGTTTCTGTTAAGACTGTGGAGCTCTACCGTAAAAACCCCAGTAAATTTTTGAGACGGATTATTACCATGGATGAAACTTGGATACATCACTACACTCTAGAAAGTAAATCACAGTCAAAACAGCGGATTGCGCCAAGTGAACCAACTCCAAAAAAGACAGTCACTTTTGTCAGCTAACAAGGATATGAGGAGTGTTTTCTGGGATGCTCAGGGAATTATTTTTATTGATTACTTGAGAAAGGGTAAAATTATCACTGGTGACTACTACGCAAGCTTACTGCAACGTTTGAGTGATGAGGTGAAAAGAAAAAGGCCTCATTTGGCAAAATAAAAAAAAATCTTGTTTCATCACGACAATGGTCCGGCCCATGATTCAGAGGGAATTGCTCGAACATCCACCATACTCGCCAGATCTAGCATCCATGACTAGCACATATTCCCAAACCTCAAAAAACATCTTGGAGGACGAAGATTTTACAATAATTAGGAGTTCATTGACGTGGTAAACATCTATTTTGAGGACCTTATGTTTTTGGTAATGTTTAACGCCCGCTTTAACTACTTATGGCACCGCAGGCGGTGACACTGATGATACATGAATGAAGATGGAGCACCAGTGGAATCCGATGGCGGGGGAAACCAGAGAACGTGGGGAAAACCCACCCCAGCACTGTTTTGTCCACCATAAATCTCACATGCGGTCGCTTGGGATCGAACCCGGGCCGGTTAGGTGAGAGGCGAGTGGTCTAACCACTCGGCCACGGCGCGGCCTTTTTTTTTATATGACCTTGATACATCGCAATACAGAGATGATTTAATTAAATTAGAACACCGAAATGACAAATGTATAAGCCTTTCTGGAGATTTTGTTGAGAAATAAAGCTAAAAAAAAAAGAAAGTTACATGCTGTTTTCATTGAGAGGCCCGGGACTTATCAGTCGACCCTCGTCTGTCCTGTGTACGCAACAGAGAACGTGAAGTATTCAATATATTTCCTGTCATATCTCTTGTTATTACATAGCACTTTGGATACAATACCTTAACGGAATGTTATTGTATCCTAAATAAAAAAAGAAACAGCGGAAGAACAAACACATTCTCTTGCGTAATTTTGTCTCCAGGCAAATGCAACCATGCAAAGCCCGCGGTACTCTCAAAGCTATAAGGAAGATTTATTGCACCAACAGAATGTCACAAATCTAATGTGTTCTATTCACACGAGTTTCTCTACATGTCTGCAACAAATCATTGTTAGATAACTTATGCTTCTATTTACTTCATGCTAATCGAGAAAAAATTAACAGATATAATCTTATTACTTGTTTCCTTGTAAGTACAAGCAAAATAGGTTAAAGTGATAGTCAAAATCTGATTGCTATGTGACTGAAGTTCCTTTGTTTATATGGACAGGAGTTCACAAATTCCTGTACAATGTTTTTTTTTAAAGCTGAAACCAATAACAACGAATAAACGACCAACTCCACGAAAAAAATGTATATGACATAAACTGTGTGATTTATTGAGATCTGCATTTTTGTGTGGTAAGTTTTTGTCTTTCTCTTACGGTTTACCAATTATGCAAAATTCAATAAAAGTCATCCAGAATAAATAGTCTTCAGAGGCTATTTCCAGATCATTCAAAATATACATTTTATTTGGACTGTAAATACCTTAAATATAAGACATTTTAATCAAAATCGTTATAGCTATTTTTGAGAAAATCAACATTTTCGAAACTTTTTCCATATAAAGGGTTGTTTGAGGTGGGGAGATTTTCTTGAAAATCTTCGAGTGGCATCCTTGGAAAATCCCAAACTTAAATACGAAGAACGGTCTTTTCGCTTTTGAGCTATGCTGTGAACACACACACACACGGACCTTTCTCCAAAAAAAAAAAACCCAAAAAAACTGATGTGTTCTATTCTCATGACTTTCTCTACATCTCTACAACAAATCATTGTTAGAAAGCTTATGCTTCTATTTACTTCATGCTAATTAAGAAAAAATTAGCAGACTTATTAGTTTTAAAATGTAAAATTTTAGGGCTATTTTGCCGTGGTCTGTAGGTTAAAATATATTTAGTTAAAATAGTTCTACCTAAAGTTTCGTCCCTGTCTGTGAGGGACATCTTCAGAGGAAATGTGCTCACGTCGGTAATTCTTTCGAGTTAGTTCTTTCATTTCCTCTGAAGATGTCCCTCACAGACAGGGACGAAACGTTAGATAGAACTATTTTAACTAAACATATTTTAACCTACAGACCACGGCAAAATAGCCCGAAAATTTTACATTTTAAAACTATGGACACCGGCCGTGAAAGCTTACGCATATATTTAGACTTATTACTTGTTTCCTTTTAAGTAGAAGGGAAATAAGGGAATACCATAGCTTAAAGCGATAGTCAAAAGCCGAATACTGAGTGACTGAAGTTCCTTTGTTTGTATGGACAGGAGTTCACAAATTCCTGTATGAGAAAAGTATAAGTTTTCTTAAAGCTGAAACCAATAACAAGGAATACCTCAAAAACGATCAACTCCACGAAAAAAAAGAAGTTTATAACATAAATTATGTTATATAATGTGTTTTAAACTTTTTGGTTTGGTAAGATTTTGTCTATCTCTTAGTTATGCAAAATTCCGTAAAATTCATCCGGAATAAAGTAGTCTGGCTATTTCCAAAAACTTCAAGATATACATTTTATTTGGCTTTTAAATACCTTAAATAAAGAGATCTTAATCAAAATCGTTAGAGCTATTTTTGAGAAAATATAAATGTTCGTATTTTTACTTTCTCTATATGTACCATTTACATAGTGTATAGAGAAGGTATTGTAATGCACCCAAAAATTCGATACCGAGATGTAACGGAAATATATGATTTAAGGTCACCTGTATCCAAAAAAGCATTTTCACAAAAAGGTCCGTGAATGTGTGTGTGTGTGTGTGTGTGTGTGTGTCCGTATGTCAGGACCTTTTTGTGAAAATGCTTTTTTTGGATATAAGGGACCTTAAAACATATATTTTCGGTGTAATCTCGCTATCGAATTTTTGGGTGGAGTGCAATACCTCCACTATACACTATGCACATAGTGCGTGTAGAGAAAGTAATAATTGCATAAATAATTTTTACATACATTTTTAGATCACTCAATTTCGTATCCTTTTGATCACTTTGGTAGCTTAAAAAACATTCAATGGTCATATCGAACGATGGATGAAATTGGTGATATGATGCTCAAATGGTCTCGGGGTCCATGGAGCTTGAAGTTACTCGACATTCGTCTTCTCAGGATAAGGGAAAACCCCCAAAAACCCTTATCCGGGTAACTCACCCTAAGCGAGATTCGAACTCACGAAACAGAACCCAGGCGGGCATCACGTTACTGTAAGTGTTGAGAAACAATAGAAAGGTTTACCTCTGACCGACAGCTGGATCGCTGAACTCATCTTGGGGTCTGTGTTCACCTGGCACTCGTATTTTCCCTCGTCCCGCGGCTGCGCACTCGCGATAGTCAGGGTCCACGCATCCGAGTGCGGCTTGTGAAGGACGCCAAAACGTGAGTCAGACGTGTATACCAGCGTCTCCCATGTAAGGATATGTAGGTCCCTCGTCCTTATCCAGGATACCTGCCGTAACAAAACAAAAACATGCTAATTACTTCCTGCTAATCGAGAAAAAATATCAGAAATAGTCTTATTACTTGCTTCCTTGCAAGTAGAAGCGAAATATAAAGTATCATAGGCTCAAGTCAAGCGCTAGTTGCTATGTGACTGAGGTTCCTGTGTGAGAAAAAGTATAAGTTTTTTAAATCTGAAAGCAATAACAAGGAACACCTCTAAACGATCAAATCCACGAAAATATGTATATGATATAAATTGTGTGTTTTAACAAAATCCACATTTCTTGTATAGTAACCTTTTCTCTATCTTTTACGGTTTACTAGTTATGCCAAATTAAGAAAATTTCATCCAGAATAAATACGTTTCTAGAAGCTAGTCGCAGAAAATTCAAGATATACATTTTATTTGTGACAGAAATGACTTTAATATGGGGTACTTTAATCAAAATCGTTAAAGCCATTTTTAAGAAAATCAACATTTTCGAAAATTTGTCCATGTAAAGGTTAGTTAGGGGTGGAGGAATTTTCTTGAAAATCTTCGTGTCGCATCCTTGGAAGATGCTAAAGTTAAATACCAAGTTAGCCGCCTTTTCGTTTTTGAGATATACCGTCACACACACATACACGCACACACACGGACCTGTTTCTGAAAATGCTTTTTTGGATTCAGGAGGTCCTAAAATATATTTTTTTCGGTGAAATATAGACATCGAATTTTTGCGTGGAATACAATTTTCCTCTATCCCTATGTCCACTGTACATACGGGACTAGAGAAAGTAAAAAATATATGATGTGTTCCATTCACCTGACTCTCTACATCTCTGCTACAAATTATTATTAAAAACCTTATGTTTCTATTTACTTCATGCCAATCGAGAAATGTCGCCCTCCGTGGTGTAATGGTTACCATGCTGACTTCATATACCCAAGGTCGCTGGTTCAAACCCGGCGGAGGACGATGGATTTTTTCGGGCGTAAAAATCCTTAGCATGGCTTCCTTCGGAAGGGAAGTAAAGCCGTTGGTCCCGTGTCATAGATTTACGACATGTTAAAGAACCTCAAGGCTGATTGCGAGGCCTCTGAGCAATATTAAGTGGTCTTTCACGCCCAGTATAGAATGGGACGCTGAGAACCACAGCAGTTAAAGAGCGTCCATAAATAACACGACATTTAATTTTAATTTCCAATCGAGAAAAAATAACAGAAATAGTGTTATTACTTGCTTCCTTGTAAGTATAAGCGAAAAAAAGAGAGTGCCATAGGCTATGTGACTGAAGTTCCTTTGTTTGTATAGACAGGAGTTGACAAATTCCTGTATGAGAAAAGTATAAGCTTATTAAAGCTGAAACCAATAATATGGAATATTTCAAAAAAGATCAAATCCACGAAAAAAAATATACATAGGACATAAATTGTGTGTTTAATCGTGATTTAATTTTTTGTATAGTACGTTTTTGTCTATTCCTTACGGTTTACTCGTTATGTAAAATGCAATAAAAATCATCCAGAATAAAGAGGTCTTTAGACGCTATTCCCAGAAAATTCAAGATACACATTTTATTTGCCTTATAAATATCTTTAATATACTGTATTTTAATCAAAATCATAGAGCCATTTTTGAGAAAATAAAATTTTCGCAATTTTTTCCATGTAAAGCGTAATTTGGGGGGGGGTCTTGAAAAGTTTTGTGTTGCATCCTTAGAAGTTATCAAACTTGAATACCAAGTTTGGTACTTAACGGTCTTTTCGTTTTTGAGCTATGCTGTCCACAGACACACACACGCGCAGGGACCTTTTTCCAAAAAAAAAAAAAATTTGTATTCAGAGAGTCCCAAAACGTATATTTCCGGTAAAATTAGGTATCGAATTTTTGGGTGCATTACAATACCTTTTCTATACACTATGTAAATAGTACGCGTAGAGAAAGTAATACATACCTAATTGTTATTTTCACACAAGGCGGGTGTAGGACTGAAACCACAGATTCCCCGGTCTCTAGCCGGTTGCTCTTTCACTGAGCTACCGTCGCAACATGCCGGCACAGAATGGAAGTTCTCATCTGACGCGCATGTTTCTCGGTAAACCACAAGGTGATCTCAAATTATTTTGAGATGAAAATCTCAATGCCGACTTACAATGTAAGTTCTTTAAGACCCAGGATTCATAGTACAGGCAATTATTATAGTAAATTAGTATTAATTTTTCACACATAAATTGCCTGTTTATGTTTCTTCTAATAAATAATTTGAATAATGACGTGCAAAGAGCAAAGAGGTGAATTAGCCCGATGTGTAAATAAATGTAAGAGCTAATTTCATTTATTTTTTGTTTTGTATGTTTTACTTTCCCTACACGCTGGAGAAAGTATTGTATTCCACCCAAAAATTTGGCACTGAGATTTCACCAGAAATACAAGCTTTCAGGCCCCCGCCAAAAAACAATTTTAGACAAAAATATTTGTGTGCGTCTGTCTTTGTTTATGTGTGTGTGTGTGTGTTTATGTGTGTGTGTTTATGGGCAGCGTAGAAATTTCACCGAAAATACATAAGATCTGAGTCCAAAAAATCTGATGTGCTCCATTCAAATGACCTTCTCAACCTGTTCCACATATAAACTATTATTTTATCTGTTCCTTTTTAGATAATCGAGATAAACATTAGCAGAATTGGTCTTATTACTTTCTTCGTCGTAAGTAGACGGGAAATAAAGGAATGTACTAGGCTAAAGCGATAATCAAATCTCTTAAAAGCTATATGTGAAACAGAAGGACCCCCGTTCGCTTTGCATAGCTAGCAATAAAACAGAGTTGAAACGAAATGTGACTTCCTGTTTCAGAAAAGTTAATGTAGTTTAAAAATGAAACCTTTTAATGAGGCATATCTGGGAAACGGTAAATTCTCCAAAAAAAAAAAAAAAAAAAAAAAAAGCAAAAAACAAAAAACAAAAAACATAAATGTTTTAATGAGATATATAATGTTTTTTTTTTTTTTTTTTTTTTTTTTTTTTGTAGCTTAACGTAGTTGGTCTTATCGGACGATGAATGAAATTGGTGAAATGATGCTCAAATGATCTAGGGGTCCATGGAGCTTAAAGTTACTTGACTTTCATCTTCTCAGGATAAGGGATCACCCCGAAAAAGCCTTATCAGGGTAATTCACCCTAAGCGAGATACGAACTCACGACCTGTCGAATATGAGGCACACACGCAACCACCACACTACCCAGGCTGGCCTACAGTTTTTGTGGTATGTTTATCAGTTATGCTATGTTTAACAAAATTCATCGAATAGAGAGGTCCTTAGCGGCAAACTATTTCTAATAAAATATCAGTTTTCAAATTTTTGACCAATTGTAATGCAAAATTCACTCCCAGTGTTGCTTAAAATGTAAAAGAAAAGAGTACCAACATGCTATCCGTTAGTAAAAAAAATCTGATGTGTTCCATTCACATGACTTTCTCTACATCTCTGCATCTCTGCAACAAATTATAGTTAAAAAGCTTATTCTTCTATTCAATTCTTACTAATTTAGAAAAATTAGCAGAAATGCTCTTATTTCTTGCTTTATTGTAAGTAGAAGCGAAATAAGGGAGTACCATAGTTTAAAGTGAAAGCCAAAAGCTGGTTGCTATGTGACTGAAGTTCCTTTGTTTGTATGGACAGAGTTGACAAGTTCCGTATGAGAAAAGTATAAGATTTTCAAAGCTGAAAGCAAAATCAAGGAATACCTAAAAAACGATCAACTCCACGAAAAAAATGTATATGACATTAATGGTATGTTTAAATGTGCTCTACATTTTTTGTGTGTTAAGTTTTTGTCCATTTCTTACGATTTAGCAGTTATGCAAAATTTCGTAAAATTCATCCAGAATAAAGTAGTCTTCAGAGGATATTTCCAGAAAATTCAAGATATACATTTTATTTGTCAAGTAAATGTCTTTAATATTTCACATTTTAATCAAAATTGTTACAGCCATTTTTAAGAAAATCAAAATTTTCGAAAAATGTTTCATAAAAAGGGTAGTTGGAGGTGGGAGGATTTTCTTGAAAACCTTCGTGTTGCATCCTTCGAAGATAATGAACTTAAATACCAAGTTTGGTATTTAACGGTGTTTTCGTTTTTGAGCTGTGCTGTGCTGTCCACAGACACACGACCTTTTTGTAAAAATGCTTTTTTTTTTTAGATTCAGGGGGACCAAAATGTATATTTCAGGTGAAATCTCGGTATTGATTTTTTTTGGTGCAATACAATACCTTCTCTAAATACTATGTATATTGTACGTGTAGAGAAAGTAAAAACTGATGTCACCAGTAGGAAAATGAAGTCAAAGATGTGATATATTTTCAACTGTAGACGGAACAGGTCGTCAGGGCTATACCTTGTGAAAGCAGAAGAAGAAAGAAGAAGCAAAGAAAGGGAGAAAGAAATAGATACAAAAAATATGGACAGGGAAAGAAAGAAAAAAGGAAGAAAGAGTAAATGAGAGAGAAAAATGTAGAGAAAGAAAGATAGTGAAAGAAAGTAGAAGGGAATAAAGAGAGAAAAGGATAGAGGAAAAGAGAGAGAAAGAAATGAAGAAACATAGGAGAGAAAGAAAGATTGAAGCAATCAAAGATAGAGAAAAGGAGCGAGAGAGAGAAAAAATAAAGAGAGAAAGGAATAAAGAAAGAAGAAGAAGAAGAAGAAGGTACCAAAGCTAAAAATATAATATACAAGAAAGGGAAGCAGATAAAATGAGGTGAAACTACCAAATAAAGCGACTATGAAAGAAGAGGAATAAGGCAAAGGAAAAGTTTAGTCTTATTCTTTAAAGAGGTGGTGGAGATTATAATAAAAAGCGGTACAAAAGTGAGGCGCACAGAGGATGTGACTGGAATAAACCCCCACCTGTGGATGTGAGCAAAAGGTGAGATAAAAATGTAGCTTTATTTGCTGGAAGCCGCAACAGATGTCTTCTTGTTTGTTTTATTTCCGAATAAGTACACCAAACGTCTTTTCGCTCCATTTTGTGCACAAACAGCTTCTTACTTGTTTAAACAGTTGACAAACTGTGTTTGAAAATAACCATCATTTGGATTCTGTAGTTGCTTCAAAACTCTTTTCTGCTACATGAAGCAAAAGAACTTGTTTAAAAGTCTATGTAATGACAGGGATTTCACTTTCGGATAAAAAAAATCAAATGTGTTCTATTCACATGACTTTCTCTACATCTCTACAACAAATTATAGTTAAAAAGCGTTTTCTTCTATTTACTTCATGCTAATTGAGATAAACATTGGTATAAATTATCCTATTACTTGCTTCCTTGCAAGTAGAGGGAAAATAAGGGGGTACCATAGGTTAAAGTGATAGTTAAAAGCTAGTTGCTATGTGACTGGAGTTTCTTTGTTTTATGGAGTTGATAAATGTTCACAAGAGAAAAAAAAAGTGTGTAACATAAATTGTATGTTTTAACGAGTTCTACATTTCTGGTTTTATCTATCTCTTACGGTACTGCAGTTATGCAAAATTCATCCAGAATAAAGATGTCTACAGAGGCTATTAACAGAATGTTCAAAATATACATTTTATTTGTGAAGTAAATACTATTAATATACGATATTTTTATCATAATCGTTACAGCCATTTTGGAAAAAATCAAATTTTTCGAAAATATTTCCTATAAAGGATAATTGGGGTGGGGGAGTTTTTGAAAATCATCGTGTCGCATCTTTGGAAGACGCTAAACTTAAATACCAAGTAAGAAGTTCAATGGACTTTTAGTTTTTGTGCAATGTTGCCCATAGACACACACACGCTAATTTTTTTTCTAAAAATATTCTTCTTTGGATTCCTGGGCCCTCAAAACATATATTCCGGTGAAATCTCGGGATCAAATTTTTAGGTTCAATACAATACCTTCTGTATAGATGCACTATGTAAATAGTACGTGTAGAGAAAGGACAATGGCTTCTTCTTAAATCATTTTAACAGTAATACAGGTAGTCGTAACAACAGTATTAAACGATACAGATAGCGTATAACATATGCACAGTAAAAAATCTTATGTGTTCCATTCACATGACTTTCTCTACATCTCTGCAACAAATCATTGTTAGAAAGCTTATGATTCTACTTACTTCAAGCAAATCTTATTACTTGCTTCCTTGTAAGTAGAAGCGAAATAAGGGAGTACCATAGGTTAAAGTGTTAGTCAAAAGCTGGTTGCTATGTGACTGAAGTCCTTTGTTTGTATGGACACGAGTCGAAAAATTTCTGTATGAGAAAAGTAAGTTTTTCAAAGCTGAAACCAAAAACAAGGAATATCTAAAAACCGATCGAGTCGGAAAAAATCTAAATAGCATAAACTGTGTGTTTTAATGCGCTCTACATTTCTTGTGTGGTCGTCTCCTTAGCGCGGTGGTAGCGCAGCTGCCTACCAAGCAGGAGACCTGGACCGGGGTGCACTCAGCCTCGTGAGGTCCCTGGGGGGCCAATTGAGGAGCTACTTGATGGAGAAGTAGCGGCTCCAGGTCGAGGACCGCATTAACCGGCCGGGAGGGGCTCGAGGCGCTGACCACGTCTCAATACTGCACCCCATTCATGACATCTCTAGTGGACCGAGATGGGGGACGCAGCGGCCGGGCGGTAGGCCAAGGCTCCCCGTGAGCTGTCGTGCCATGGAGTTAAGTTAACATTTCTTGTGTGGTATTTGTATATCTCTTACGGTTTAGCAGTTATGCAAAATTCATTACGAATTAAGTAATCTTCAGAGACTATTCCCAGAAAATTCAAGATATACATTTTATTTGTCAGGTAAATATCTTTAATATACGATATTTTAATCAAAATCGCTAGAGCCATTTTTTCTATAAAAAATAAACATTTTCGAAAAAAGTTCCCAGTAAAGGTTAGCTAGATGTGGGGGGATTTTCTTGAAAATCTTCGTGTCGCAAGATACCAAATTTAAAAACTAAGTTTGGTATTTAGCGGCGTTTCTTTTTTGAGATATGCTGTCCACAGACACATACACAGACCTGTTTTCAGAAATGTTTTTTGTTTATTCAGTGAGACCCAAAACATGTATTACCGGTGAAATCTCGCTATCGGATATCTGGGTGCATTACAATACCTTCTGTATACGTTATGTACATAGTACGTATAGAGAAATTAAAAAAAAAGAATAAGTTCTTTGGCAGTAGAAAAATAACAACAATGACACCATGTGATAATAAATACCTAGAGAGAGTGGAGATTTCGATGAGGAAAAGAGTAAGGTACTGTAAATTGTAAATAAAGTTTTGTGTTGATAACTTTCGTTATCATTTATTTATGCTAATCGTCTGTCACTTTTTACTTTCTCTAGCTCCATATGTACAATGTACATAGGTATAGAGAAGTATTGTATTCCACCCAAAAATTTGATATCGAGGTTTCACCGGAAATACATGTTTTAGGACCCCCTGTATCCATAAAAAGCGTTTTCAGAAAAAGGTCCGTGTGTGTGTATCCGTGAGTCCGTGTGTCTGTGAATACGATAACTCAAAAACGAAAAGTAGCTAAAATACCAAACTTGGTATTTAAGTTTAGTATCTTCCAGGGATGCGACACGAAGATTTTGAGAAAAATCCCCCACCCCAAACTACTCTTTACATGGAACTTTTTTCGAAAATGTTGATTTTCTTAAAATTGGCTCTAACGATTTTGATTAAAATATCGTATATTAAAGATATTTACCTAACAAATAAAATGTATGTCTTGAATTTTCTGGGAATAGCTTCTGAAGATCTGTTTATTCTGGATGAATTTTGCTTAATTTGACATAACTAGTAAACCGTAAGAGATAGACAAAAACTTAATGTACAAAAAATGTAGGTTTCCTTAAAATACACAAGTTATGTCATATACATTTTTTTCGTGGAGCTTACCGTTTTCGAGGTACTCATTGTTATTAGTTTCAGTTTTGAAGTACTTATACTTTTCTCAGACGGGAGTGTCGGTTTTTCTTTCGTTCTACTCCTGGCCAAGAAAAGAAGCGATTTTTAATGACAATCGCGTAACGACAGCTTGTAAAACATTTGACTATTGATTTGGCCTAATGTATTCCCTATTTTCTTCCTACTTACACGGAACTAAGTAATAAGAACATTGTGCTAATGAGTACCTCGATTAGCTAGGTGCAGAAAGAAGAAGAATCTTATGTAAGAAGTTTGTAGAACAGCTAGAGAAAGTCATGTTTGTGCAACACATCAGATTTTTTGATGGTATTGCTATAATTCAAAGCTTCACATTTATGGCTCTGCTGTATAAAGTATTTCAAACGACAGCAGCTTGTATCTCCATTCTGTCAGTTAGCAACAAAGATGCATTTCTCATTTAAATTACCAAAACAGATATTCGGGATTCTGAAGTTTTCTCGCATATTGTGTGTGTGTGTGTGTGTGTGTGTGTGTGTGTGTGTGTGTGTGTGTGTGAGCTGGCGTCAAACCAAAGAAAACAAGAGCATTCTGTTCGTAGCACAGCCATTAAACACTCCATGCTCAGGGAGAAGACAAGCTATGAATCTTCCCTCGAACGTTCACAGACTGCCTCAAAAATATCTTTTGCTCCACTCTGTTTTCTTGCCAAAGAAACGAACAGAAAGAAAAGGCAGGTAAGGTGCTTCAGAATAACTATGCTTTTGTGTCGGTATTCACGCACGTGTTCATGTGCGGAACTAGTGGAGGACTAAAATATATTACTGCATCTCTTCAGCAGAAGAAAAAGAACTAAAACTTGGCTTTCTTCAATTTCTGAAGAAAACCACACAACAGTTTGTACAGTTAAGAGAAACAGATGAGGACAGTTGTCCATTGTGCTAATGTGAGGAGTGTTCAATAAGTCTTAGAAAAACAAGAGTTGGATAGGTAGAGTCAATGCCAGAGCCGGAATTTCAACTGGGCTCTAGACGGTTGACCTTCATTGGTTTCTATACTGTGAATCCTGGGACTTAACGTACTTACAACATTGTAAGACGCCATTTGGGTTGTTATGTCAAAATAACTTGAGATCGCACTGTGGTTTACCGGGAAACACACATGTTGCCATGGCTGCTCAGTGGCAGAGCAACAGGCCAGAGACCGAAAGACACATGGTTCATATCCCGGCTATGGCCAGTCTGACTCTACCTGTCCTGATTCTCCCCTACAATTAAACCAATAGAAAAAAATCTGATGTGTACCATTCACATGACTTTCTCTGCAACAAATAATTCTTAAAAAGCTTATACTTCTATTTACTTTATGCTAATCAGAAAAAATTAGCAGAAATAGTCTAATTACTCGGTTCCTTGTAACTAGAAGCGAAATAAGGGACAACCGTAGGTTAAAGTGATAGTCAAAAGCTAGTTGCTATGTCAATGAAGTTCCTTTGTTTATATGGATAGGAGTTGACGAGTTCCTGTATGAGAAAAGTATACGTTTTTCATAGCTGAAACCAAAAATAAGGAATGTCACAAAAACGACGAACTCCACGAAAATATGTATGTAACATAAATTGTGTGTTTTAATGTGCTCTGCATTTTTTGTTTAGTAAGCTTTTTCCATCTCTTACAGTTTAGCAGTTATTCAAAATTTAGTAAAATTCATCCAGAATAAACTACTCTTCAGAGGCTATTCCCAGAAAATACAAGATATACATTTCATTTGTCAGGTAAATATGTTTAATAAACGAAATTTTAATCAAAATCGTTAGAGCCATTTTTGAGAAAATCAAAATTTTCCAAAAAAGTTCCATTTAAAGGGTAGTTTGGGGTGGGGGATTTTTCTCAAAATCTTCGTGTCGCATTCCTGGAAGATACTAAACTTAAATACCAAGTTTGGTATTTTACCGACTTTTCGTTTTTGAGTTATCGTGTTCACAGACACACGGACACACACACACACAAACACACACACACGGACCTTTTTGTGAAAATGCTTTTTTTGGATATTAGGAACCCTAAAACATATACTTCCGGTAAAATCTCGGTATCGAATTTTTGGGTGGAGTGCAATACTTTCTCTATACACTATGTACATAGTGCGTATGGAGAAAGTAAAAAATGATTTCGGTGGATTTTTATTCAATTTTTATTCTCCAACTGTTTCAAACCCTCCAAAAAGGGGAAGGTTCTCAATATAGGCATCTGTTTGGGAGATGACCTCTTCGCTAGACGTGAATAGTTTTCGCCGAGCAACTTTTTACTTTCTCTACACGTACTATGTACATGGTATATAGAGAAGGTATTGTAATGTACCCAAAAATTCGATACCAAGATCTCACCGTATGCATCGAGTCCCCTAGCCCATAAAAAAAGTATTTTTAAAAATTGTCCGTGTGTGTATGTCAGTCAGTGTCTGTGTGTGTCTGTGGACAGCAAAGCTCAAAAACGAAAAGTCCGTTAAATACCAAAGTTGGTATTAAACTTCAGTATCTTGCTAGGATGCGACACGAACGTTTTTTTTTTTTTTTGTTTTTTTTTTTTTTAGAAAATCCCTCTACACTTAACTACACTTTACATAGAAACAATTTAGAAAATCTTCACTTTTCAAAAATTCCTCTCACAATTTTGATAAATATATTGTATATTAAAGATATTTCCATGATAAAAAAATATGTATATCTTGAATTTTCTGGGAATAGCTTCCGAAGGATGAATTTTGCGGAACTTTTCATAGCTGGTAAATCATAATAGGCAGACAAAAACTTATATTATAGAAATTGCAGAGCTCATTAAAACACACAATTTATTTATATGCATTTCTCTCGTGGAGTTGATCAGCTTTGAGATGTTCCTTGTTATTGGTTTCAGCTTTAAAATAGTTATACTTTTCGTATACGGGAATTTGTCAATTGCTGTCCATATAAAGGAAGGTACTTCAATCACATATTAACTAGCTTTTAGAAGATTTGACTATTGATTTAGCCTGTTGTACTCCCTTACTTCGCTTCTACTTACAAGGAAGCAAGTAGTAAGATTATTTCTGTTAATGTTTCTCGAATAGCATTAATAAAATAATAATAATTTATTAGAGAGATGCAGAGATAGCTGTGTAAATGGAACACATCAGTTTTTAACTGCAACATAATCTCCTTTTAGCTCGACACACTTTTCCTAGCGTTTTAAGCCTTTCAAAAATGTGATTTCGGAAGGTGTTCAAAGTACGCATCCGTTTGGGAGATGAGGTCTTCGTTAGCCTTGACTTGTTTTCCGCCCAGATACTTCTTTACCACTGGCAGTTCCAGACGAAACTCCTGAGTCACCTGACTGGATCCTTGTAGTTTTTACTTACTCTACACGTACTATGTACCTACATAGTGTATAGAGGAAGTATTGTATTGCATCCGAAAATTCCATATCGAAACTTCACCAAAAAAACATCTTTTAGGGTCCACTGTATTCCAAAAAAAGTATATTAAAAAAAAAACGTCCGTGTGTGTATTCGTGTATCCGTGTGTCTGTGAACACGATAACTCAAAAACGAAAAGAAGGTAAAATACCAAACTTGGTATTCAAGAACATTTTAAAGAAAAAAAAATCCGCCACCCCAAACTACCCTTTACATGAAAAAAATGTCGAAAATGTTGATTTTCCCAAAAATGGCTCTAATGATTTTGATTAAAATACCGTATATTAAAGATATTTATATGACAAATAAAATGTATAGCTTGAATTTTCTGGGAATAGCCTCTGAAGGCCTCTTTATTCTGAATGAATTTTGTTGAATTCTGCGTAATTGGTAAACCGTGAAAGATAGACAAAACCGTACTACACAAAAATATATATCACATTTAAATACACAACTTATGTCATATACGTTTTTTTTTTTTTTTTGCATTGAATTGATTTCCGCTGTTATTTGTTTTAGGTGTAAAATACTTTTTTTTTTTCACACGGAAAGGTTAAACTCCTGGCCCTGCATAGAAACGGATTTGAACCACATGGCAACCTGCTTTTAAGATTTGACTATCGTTTTAGTCTAGTGTAGTCACTTATTTTCCTTCTACTTACAAGGAAGCGAGTAATTAAGACTTCTGCTAATATTATCTAGATTATCATAAAGTACACAGAAAAATATGTTTTTAATAATAGTTTATGCAGCGATGTAGAGAAAGTCATATGAATGGAACACATCAGGTTTTTAGCAGAACGCTTTACACTCTATTTGCAAAAACATTCAGTATAAATCAAAACACTTCTATGCTAATTTTGAGAAATAAAGCGATGCAATGTTTTCTTAGCTCGTAAATCTCGTGTAGGCATGCAACGGAAGTGATTACTCTGTAGAGGAGTTGGCTTGAATATCGTGTAAAGTTTGTATGAATGTTAACTGCCCTTTCCTTGGCATTTCTACCTTTAGAGCAATGCGATTCCTTGAAATTTTCTTCGCTACTACGACTAGACGGAAGAGAAATATCAGGCACTTAACCTAGTTCCAGCACGATTTCACGAAACATAACAGTGCTAGACACTTCAACAAGGAAGTGATTTGCAGAGATTCTCATCTGCTACCAGTCATCAGAAAAACGTTCCAAAGCAGCTCAAATATTCCCACTCAACGAAGCGTACTGGAAATCACTGACCGTAAATAAATTCCTCGTAAAGCTTTGCGTATACTTAGATGTAAACCACAGATATGGTCACGTGATGAAGATATCCCGGAATAAGGAATGGAACACGTGTTTCTTAAAGGGCCATTGTAGAACTACTGTGACAATTTACTAGGGCTGATAAGTCCCGGGCCTCTCAATGAAAACATCCTTTTGCTTTATTTCCCAACATAATCTCCAGAAATACTGATACATTTGTCATATCTGGGTTCTAATTTAATTAAACCATCTCTGTAGTTCCATTTATCAAGGTCCTCAAAATAGTTGTTTACCGCATCAATGACCTCCTCGTTGCTGTGAAATCTTCTGTCCTCCAAGATATTTTTTGAGGTTTGGGAACAGGTGGTAGTCACTGGGTGCTAGATCTGGGGAATACGGTGGATGTTCAAACAATTCCAACTTTAATTCGCACATTTTTCCCATTCAATGACGATGGGCCGGAGCATTGTCGTGATGAAAAAAGATTTTTTTTTGCCAAATGAGGTATTTTTATTTTCACCTCATTACTCAAACGTTGCATTAAGCTTGTGTAGTAGTCACCAGTGATACATTTACCCTTTTCCAAGTAATCAGTAAAAATAATTCCCTGTGTATCTCAAAAAACACTCGCCATAACCTTGTTAGCTGACAAAATTGACTTTGCCTTTTTTGGAGTTGGTTCACCTGGCACTATCCACTGTTTTGACTGTGATTTACTTTCTAGAGTGTAGTAATATATCCAAGTTTGATCCATGGTAATAAGCAGTTTCAAAAATTCACTAGAATTTTTACGGCAGACCTCCACATTCTTAACAGAAACACTTTTTTTTTTGCAACTTTTGATCAGGTTTTAATTAACGCGGCACTCATCTTGCACAGACCTTGTGAAAGCCCAAAGCATTACTTAAAATATTACCTGCACGTTCTTTTGATATGTTTACAGCCTCTGCTATCTCAAACAACTTTAATCTGCGGATTTCCAGTACTAAACGATGAAGTTTTTTCAATGATCTCTGGAGTTGTGACTTCTACAGGGCGTCCAGAGCGAGGCTCATCACTAGTGCTCGTACGTCCCATTTTAAACTCTGCAACCCACCATTTAATCATTGAATATGAAGGGGCAGAGTCTTTCCTCCTTGATTTCTTTAAGCGTTAAGCCTTTCAAATGAAAGTATTTAATCAGTACTGGTTTTTTTAAATCCTCCATTTTCGTGAAAATTCTAAAGTTGTTTTGTTTAAAATGCTGTCATTCTAAAAGTAAACAAGCTATTGACCTGTAACTATGGATACAAGCTAATCTAGAGTTAAACTATACGATGCTACCGTCTAATTGGCCTAGTGGCGCTATATCTGTGTGAGGCCCGGGACATATCAGCCTACCCTCGTATCTTAGCGCCAATGCAATGACCGAGATTAGGCAATTTCGCGGTCATATGACTAGAGCAGCATTGTCGAAACATCTTATCGCAGCTGATGTTCAAATCTTGTCGCACCTGACGTTCGTTTGTTTAATCTCCTGTCTTAGTTATTGGTAACAAGATGACCTTTAATGATTGCCAGTTAAAAATTTGTGTTTTCTATTAATTCAGTTACAATGTTTATTTAAGGTGTTTTACAGCTCATAATGTATTTAGTTCAAAAATGGAGTGAAAATGATCATTATTTGTATTTCTTGTGTATGAGATGAGTATAACAACCTCCAATAAAGTAACGTTTGTTTCCATTTCATGTATTACTTATTAAAAGCTGAAATAAAGTATTTGTTCCATATTTCTATTCTTATCGAAATTCGTACATTGGGTGTAAACACGGTCGGCCATATTGTAATTCAGCAGGCAGTGAAGAAAGAAAAAAAATCTGATGTGTTCCATTCACATGATATTCTCTACATCTCTGCAACAAATTGTTGTTAAAAAGCTTATGCTTCTATTTACTTCATTCTAATAGAGAAAAAATTAGCAGAAATAGTCTTATTACTTGCACCCTTGTAAGTAAAGCGAAATAAGGGAGTACCATAGGTTAAAGTGATAGTCAAAAGCTGGTTGCTATGTGACTGAAGTTCCTTTGTTTGTATGGACACGAGTTCACAAATTCCTGTATGAGCTTTTTCAAAGCTGAAACGAAAAGCCAGAAATATCTTAAAAACGATCAACTCCACGAAAAATTGTATGGGATATAAATTGTGTGTTTTAATGAACTCTACATTTTCTATGCAGTATGTTTTTGTGTATCTCTTACGGTTTAGCAGTAATGCTCAAATCCGTAAAATTCATCCAGAATAAAGTAGTCTTCAGAGGCTATTTCCAGAAAATTCAAGATATACACTTCATTTGTCAGGTAAATATCTTTAATACACGATATTTTAATCAAAATTGTTCGCCATTTTTAAGAAAATTAAAATGTTCGAAATTTTTTCCATGTAAAGGGTAGTTTGGGGTACTGGGATTTCTTGAAAATCTTCGTGTCGCATCCTTGGAAGATACCAAACTTAAATACTCTATCCGTTTTTGAGCTATGCTGCCCACAGACACACATATACACACACAGACAGACAGACAGACACACACACGAACTTTTTTCTAAAAATGCTTTTTTTTGGATTCAGGGTGTCTCAAAACATGTAATTCCGGTGAAATCTAGTAATCGAATTTTTGGGTGTAATCCAATACCTTCTCTATACACTATGTACATAGTTCGCATAGAGAAAGTAAAAAGCATTCGGTACATAAACACTGTCGAATGCGTCATCTACCATTTGAGAGCTAATGTATTAAAATCATAACTTGATAAAATTGCTCTTTCTGTATATTAAAAAGTATTAATAGTTTATTTCGCTGAATTGTCTTATCAAATAAAACTCGTGTTTTTATCTCCTAGAACGTCGCTTCACTCCGGTCGTGAATTATCAACAAAAGGAAAACATTCATGCTAATGCCTATGAAAAAATCTGATGTGCTCCATTCACTTGAGCGTAACAAATTATTGTTAATAGGATTATTCTTGTATTTCATGTTAATCATGATAAACATTAGCAGAAACGGTTTTATTACTTAGGTATTTATACGTAGAAGGGAAATAAGGGGATACCTAACCTAAACCAACAGTCAAATGCTATAGAAGGTGGTTGCTATGGGATTCTTTGCATGATCAGGTGTTAACAAGTTTCCGTATTAGCAAAGTATTAAGAATTTTAAAACCGAAATCAATAACAAGGAATATCTTAAAAACAGTCATCTACAGGAAAAAAAATTATATAACATAAATTGTGTGTTTAACCGAGCTCTACATTTTTGTGTAGTGCATTTTTGTCTATCTCTTACGGTTTACCAGTTATGCAAATTTCCGCAAAATTCATCCCGAACATTCACAGGTTATTCCCAGGAAATGTAAGATCTACATGTTATCTATCTTGTAAATATATTTAATATGGATATATTAATCAAAATCGTTACAGCATTTTAAGAAAGTTAACATTTTCGAAGTTTTACTTTCCCTCACGTACTGTGCACATAGTGTATAGAGAAGGTATTGTAATACACCCAAAATTCGATAACGAGTTATCACTGGAAATACATGTTTTGGGACCCCCTGAATCCAAAAAAGGAATTTTTGGAAAAAGGTCCGTGTGTGTGTCTGTGTGTGTACGTTTGTGTGGGCAGCATAGCTCAAAAACGAAAGTACGTTAAATACCAGTACAGTATCTTACAAGGATGCGACACGAAGATTTAAAAAAAAAAAATTTAAAAAATCCCAGTACTGCCAACTAACCTTTACATGGAAAGGTTTTTGAAAATGTTGATTTTCTCAAAAATGGCTGTGACGATTAAAATGTCGTAGCTATATTAAAGTATTTACCTGACAAATCTTGAATTTTCTGGGAATAGCCTCTGAAGATTACTTTATTCTGGATGAACTGTGTAACTGGCAAACCGAAAGATATTGACAAACTTACTTAACAGAAAATGTAGAGCACTTTAAAACACACAATTTATGTTGTATATGTTTTTTAGATATTCCTTGTTATTGGTTTCTGCTTTGACACACCTATACTTTTCTCGTGCGGAAATTTGTCAACTGCTGTGCAAACAAACAAAGGCACTTCAGTTACAGCAACCAGCTTTTGACTATCACTTTGACCTATTGTACTCCCTTATTTCCCTTCTACTTGCATGGAAGCACGTAATAAGATTATTTTTGCTAATTTTTTCTTCATTAGTATGAATGGAAAAATAAGCATAAGCTTTTTAACATTATTTTGTTGCAGAGATTTTGAGAAAGTTATGTGACTGGAACACATCAGATTTGTTTTTAAATCTGAAATCAATAAAAAGGAATATTTTAAAAACGGTTATCTTCAGGAAAAAATGTATGTAACATAACTTGTGTGTTTTACAGAGCTCTACGTTTCTGTGTAGTAAGTTTTTCTCTATCTCTTACGGTTTACCAGTTATGCAAAATTCCACAAAAGTCATCTTGAATAACGATGTCTTCAGAAACTGTTCCCAGAAAATTCACGATATACATTGTATTTGTCATGTAAATATATTTAACATATGAGGGCCGTTGATTTCGAACCTCCGATAGGCTATAAATAAAAGACAAGTTCATAGAAAACAATTATTTTATTACTAAGAGTTTTGTACACTTATGGTTACTTTTCAACATAATCACCGAAAATATTGAAACACTTATCGTACCGGTGCACAAGCTTTGCAATACCCGCTTCAAAAAATGTTGCCGCCAGTGAATTCAAATGTGCATTGACATTATTTTGAAGATCTTCGTACCTTACGACGTTACGGAGAGCCATTCAAAACAAATGAAGAGGAATGCTGACTTTAGGAATTGTGTTGATCCATGACAACGCTCGTCCACACACTGCTGGCACAACCCATCGGCTCCTTGAACAATTTCAATGGGACATTTTCGATCATCCGCCTTACAGTCCTGACCTGGCACCCAGTGACTTCCACCTTTTTTCTGAACTTTAGGAATTGTGTTGATCCATGACAACGCTCGTCCACACACTGCTGGCACAACCCATCGGCTCCTTGAACAATTTCAATGGGACATTTTCGATCATCCGCCTTACAGTCCTGACCTGGCACCCAGTGACTTCCACCTTTTCTCTGAACTGAAGACGTGGCTATGGGGGCAGCACTTTCAAATCAACGAAGATTTTCAAAACAATTCCAATACTCATTTGAAATCATTGGCAGCAACATTTTTTGAAGCGGGTATTGTGCACAGGTACGATAAATGTCTCAATCTTTTCGGTGATTATGTTGAAAATAGGCAAAAGTGTACAAACCTTTAGTAATAAAATAATTGTTTTCTATGAGCTTGTGTTTTATTTATAGGCTGTGGGAGGTTGAAAAAAACCGCCCTCGTACGAAATTTAATCAAAATCGTTACAGCCATTTTTGAGAAAACCAAAGTTTTCGAAAGTTTTTTCATGTAAAAGATAGTTTGTGGTGGGGGTATTTTCTTTATAATCTTCGTGTTGCTTCCTTGGAAGATGCTAAACTTAAATATAAAGTTTGGTATTCAACTGATTTATGTTTGAGTTTTCGTTTTCACTGACACGCCATTGCTGAACATTCGGTTACAGCAATTTGCTGAACATCGCAGACCTCTAGTAGCTTTAAATATAGTGTATAGCAGTTAAACGCATTAATTTTAGGTGCTGACTTAACGACATCAGTTTATGGATGTTCAAAACATAGTTTATTCCCGAGCAGTAATTTTGCTCTGGGTTGTCAAGCGCTGCCCGTTTAGATGATATGTTCCAGCGCTTTCCTTGCAGAAATAAACTCGCCCTAATGCTTGTTGACACCGCAATTTGTAATGTGAAGCTATTGCCGCCGAGATAAGGACCAGGCAGCAAATTTTGCGCATCTTTTCTCTGTGGGCGGCGGGGTGTTAAGCTTAACAGCCAATAAGTCAAAGTCTGTGCGAACAGCAAGAAGCAGAAAGCGAATTGATTTATATCCAGAGGTTCCCCGTCGCCCATTCGGCTTGCTGCAAGCTGTGGGGAGCTTGGCGGAAATTAGTGTTTATTTCTCACGCCAGCTTCTCTGCACACTCCTTGTTAGCAAGGCTTCTTAATCAAGTTCTTCGATTAAACGTCTCAACGGGCTTTTGTTCTTCTTCGGCGTGAGAGGACCGAGCCAGGACTGGCATTTGGTCGGGTTCGCTCCCCTTTGGGTTTTTCCGTGTTTTCCTGGGACCTCTTAGGTCAAGGTTGGGTATACTCGTAAAGTGCAAGAAAACGACTGTTGCCGCCATCTTCTGAAGACGTGAGAGGACCGTGAGAGGACCGAGCCAGGACTAGCATTTGGTCGGGTTCGCTCCCCTTTGGGTTTTTCCGTGTTTTCCTGGGACCTCTTAGGTCAATGTTGGGTATACTCGCAAAGTGCAAGAAAACGACTGTTGCCGCCATCTTCTTCGGCGTGAGAGGACCGAGCCAGGACTGGCATTTGGTCGGGTTCGCTCCCCTTTGGGTTTTTCCGTGTTTTCCTGGGACCTCTTAGGTCAATGTTGGGTATACTCGTAAAGTGCAAGAAAACGACTGTTGCCGCCATCTTCTGAAGACGACGATCAGTATGAGGACATCCGAGAGCAAAATAACAGCGCATAGGCATTCTGTTTTGTAAAATACGATGATCGTCGCTCAGAAAAATTACAGTGTCAGGGAAGTGGGAAAGAATGGTACCAAGAAGACTGTGTTGGTGCCAAGGAAAGAAGAATTTCATTTGTGGCAAATGCAGGTTATGTGACTAATGTTTTTCCATATTCAAATGTGTATTTTTCAAGAACCAAACTATTTTAGACTGACCCTATTTACCTTGATGACTGACCCGATTTAGACCGAATGCTCAGGGTAAATCGGGTCGTGTACAGAAGTGCTATTAACCTCAGTGTTTCGTGTATTCTTATTGTAAATAAAAATATGTCTATTGGGTTTTGTTGCTTAAGGACTTACGTAATCAAAAATATATTGCTATATTTATTCACATGAACGTTTTAAGCACTACTATTATTTTTATAGTTGTTAACCCGTTTTAGACTGTTACCCTATTAGTTCTTTAAAGATGTAAACAAAACCAAGGAATATCTCAAAAACGACGAACTCCACGAAAAAAATGTATATAACATAAATTGTGTGAGTTAACGTGCTATACATTTTGGTGTGGTAAATTTGTGTCCATCTCTTACGGTTTGTCAGTTATGCAAAATTTCGTAAAATTCATTCACAATAAAGTAGTCTTCAGAGGCTATTCCCAGAAAATTCAAGATATAAATATCTTCCATATCCGATATTTTAATCAAACACGTTAGAGCCATTTTTAAGAAAATGAAACATTTCGAGAAAAAAATTCCATGTAAAGGGCAGTTTGGTGTGGGGGAATTTTCCTCAAAATCTTTGTGTCGCATCCCTGGTAGATACCACCCTTAAATACCAAGTTTGGTATTCTTCCGACTTTTAGTTTTTGAGCTATCTGTTCACAGACACATACACGGACCTTTCTCTGAAAGTGCTTTTTTTGGTTACAGGGGACCCCAAAACATTTATTTCCGGTGAAAGCTCGGTATCAAATTTTTGGGTGGAGTGCAATACCTTCTCTATACACTATGCACATAATACGTGTAGAGAAAGTAAATAAAGGCTCAGGGTAGGTTTAGTCCAAAATTGAACTAGAATCTGCAGTCTCGCCGCCGATTCTTGTATAGGCTTCATGGCGCATCTGAGCTGCCCTCTAGTGAAACTGTTAGAGACTTACTCATACCTTCCCCCTGGTGGTAGTAAGCCGCAATAAATCAGTACTTGGTCGCAGTTTCCAAGTTGTCCTTCGACAAACATGCCCCACCCTCTACAACATCGTAAGGGAATAAGTTCAAATAACTACATATATAATAGAGAACAATACTCATAACACAAGTGTATCGCATTTTGTCCATTTTAATAACATTGTTATAAATAAATATAGGGTCTAATGTATTTTGAACGTCAATGCCACGTGTTTAGTACAACTCGCACACCACCGACTTGCATTCGTGTGACGCTACGTGCGTAGTCGGCTTACTCTCCCCGCATGCAGGCCTGGCCTAGCAGTCAGAAACTTTTCGGGGAGCCAATGGCATGTAACCACAGAATGAAGAACCTGGAACGAAGGTCGGCCCTCATGAGCGTGAGAAAGTGGATGATATAAAATAAAAGCGAAATAGATGACACAAAAGGTTGTGAATGAGTGGCGGGGTAAACCGGAGAACGCGTATGCCGTTTCGTTCAACACAAAACCCAATGCGGGCGCTGGGGTTCGAATCCGGGTCTTCTAACAGGGAGGTAACCAATCTGCCACTCACCTGACTCAGAGAGAAAACGAGGAATCGATTCAGTCATAAAATTTCATTTACACTATGAATGACTTTACATATATTGAATTAGCAGATATTCATTTAATTTATGCCGCAACTGAGGAATCCACCAATGCTCCGAGGGACAGTTTTCATCGGCGATTTCCAAATCCATCTTTCCAAAAGATGAAGCTAAATTACAGCTATTTTCAGGAAAATACCCAAAACATATACATTACATTTTTACTTTCTCTATACGTGCTATGTATATAGTGTATAGAGAAGGTATTGCAGTCCACCAAAAATTCGATACCGAGATTTCACAGGAAATATATGTTTTAGGGTCCCCTGTATCCAAAAAAAGTGTTTTCAGAAAAAGGTCCGTGTGTGTGTCTGTGTGTCTGTGAACACGATAACTCAAACACGAAAGGTCGGTAAAATACCAAACTTGGTATTTAAGTTCAATATCTTTCAGGGATGCGACACGAAGATTTTGAGAAAAATCCCCCCTCCCCAAACTACCCTTTACATGAAACTTTTTTCGAAAATTTTGATTTACTAAAAATGACTGTAACGATTTTGATTAAAATATCGTATATTAAAGATATTTACATGACAAACAAAATCTATATATTGAATTTTCTGGGAATAGCCTCTGAAGACTACTTTATTTTAGGTCAATTTTACGGAATTTTGCATAACTTCTAAACCGAAAGAGATGGACAAAAACTTACCACACAACAAATGTAAAGCACCTTAAAACACACAATTTATGTTCTATACACTTTTTTCATGGAGTTGATTGTTTTATAGATATTCCTTTTTTTTTTTTGTTTTTAGCTTTTAACTTAACGTTTCTTATACTGGAATTTGTCAACTCCTGTCCATACAAACAATGGAACTTCAGTTACATAGCAACCATCTTTTGAGTATCACTTTAAACTATGGTACTCCCTTATTTCTCTTCTACTTACAAGGAAGCAAGTAATAAGACTGTTTCTGCTAATTTCTTTGTCGATTAGCATGAAATAAATAGAAGTATATGGTTTTTAACAATAATTTGTTGCAGAGATGTAGAGAAAGTCATGTGAATGGAACACATAAGATTTTTCGGATTCAGCGCACTTCGCAAAGCCTTAAGAACCTTTAAAATGCGTAGTGGCACATTCCACTATCTTACTGCAGTGGCATGGTTCGCCAGTATAAGGACTGAAAAATGAAAGCGCATGCGCTTGCGAGCGCATTGATTTACATTAGACGCAGTTTACAGTCTAATTAGCTATCTGTTGACAGCCACCTTATTCAACGTCACTACCTCCATCATTAATCACCAGCTAACATTTCCAGGATTCCGTTGACCATTCCCTCGTATGAGCTAATGATATTGTCGATGCTTTCAACTTCAAATTTCCAAGTAACAACTTTGTTCACGTTTAAGCAATAATAATAATAATAATAACAAAAAATCTGACGTGTTCTATTTACATGACTTTCTCTATATCTTTACAAAAATTATTCTTAAAAAGCTTATGCTTCTATTTTGAGAAGAATTAGCAGAAATAGTCTATTACTTGCTTCTTTGAATTTAGAAGCAGAATAAGACAGTGATATTCAAAAGTTGGTTGCTATGTGACTGTAGCTCCTTTGTTTGTATGGACAGGAGTTGACAAATTCCTGTCTTTTTTAAAGCTGAAACCAAAAACAAGGAATATCTCAAAAACGAACCACTCCAAACAAAATGTATATTACATAAATTGTGTGTTTTAACGTGCTCTACATTTTTTGTGTGGTAAGTTTTTGTCCATGTCTTACAGTTTAGCTGCTATGCAAAATTCCGTAAAATTCATCTAGAATAGAGTATTCTTCAGGGGATATTCCGAGAAGATTCAAGATATACATTTTATTTGTCAGGTAAATATTTTAATATACGATATTTTAATCAAAATCGTTAGAGACATTTTTGTGAAAATAAATATTTCGAAAAACGTTCCATGTAAAGGGTAGTTGGAGTTGGGGGATGTTTTTGGAAATCTTCGTGTCGCATCCTCGGAAGATACCAAACCTAAATACCAAGTTTGGTTTTTAACGGACTTTTCGTTTTTGAACTATGCTTCCCACAGACACATACACACAGATAAAGACAGACTGACATGCACACGGACATTTTTCTATACCTTCTCTATACACTATGTACATAGTACGTATAGAGAAAGTAAAAAACAACAGCAATAATAATAATAATAATAATAATAATAATATTTATAAACAGGCTTACAATGTAAAAAATCTTGTGTGTTCCATGACTTTCTCGACATCTCTGTAATAAATTATTGCTAAAAACCTATTCTTGGATTTACTTAATGCTATTCGAGAAAAAGTATTACTTAGTTCCTTTTAAGTAGAAGGGAATTAAATGAATGCGCTGCGCTAAAGCGACAGTCAAATGGCATGAAAGAGTAGTCGCCCTCCGTGGTGTAATGGTTACCATGCTAACTTCATATACCCAAGGTCGTGGGTTCAAACCTGGCGGAGAACGATGGATTTTTTAGGATGTAAAAATCCTTAGCATGGCTTGCTTCGGAAGGGAAGTAAAGCCGTTGGTCCCGTGACATAGATTTACGGCACGTAAAAGAACCTCAAGCCTGATAGAGAGGCCTCTGAGCAAAATTAAGCGGTCTTTCACGCCTAATTTAGAATGAAACGCTGAGAACCACAGCAGTTAAAGAGCGTCCATAAATAACACGCCATTTTGTTTTGAAAGATATCGACGTACGATTGTCTTTAAAATTGGCTTCATTGCTTGCCCAGGAGCAGAACAAAACAAAAACGCATACGTCCTCTCTGAGAAAAGTATAACTATTTTAAAATTGAAACCAATAACAAGGAATATATTGTAAAAATGAAACCAATATATTGTAAATGGCCAATTTTACAACACAAATGTATATAAATTCTGTGTTTAACGAGATCTACATTTTAGTGAAGCAAGTGTTTGTCTGTTTCTTACGGTTTAACCATTATGCAAAATTCTGCAAAAATCAACCAGAAACCTATAGAAAATTCAAAATGTACATTTTATTTGTGTTATAAATAACTTTAATCCTATATGGTATTTTAATCAAAATTGTTAGAGCTATTTTGGAGAAAAACAAAAATTTTAAAAAAGTTTTCAGACAAAGAGTAATTTGGCGTGGGGAAATTTTCTTGAAAATCTTCCTGTCGTAGATTTGGAAGATAATGGGCTTAAATACCGCGTTTGGTATTTAACGGCCCTTTAGTTTTTTAGCTATATTGTCCACACGCATAGACATACATTTTTTAGAATTCAGGGGGTCCCAAAATATATATTCCCGAAGAAATTTCGGTATAGAATTTTTGGGTGGAATACAAATTCTCCATTATACATTGTGTATATAGTACGTGTAGATAAAGTAAAAATAATATTTTGTAAGTTGCTTATGGAATAAGTAGACAAAGTCATATGAATGGAACATATCAGATTTTTACTTTCTCTGTACGTACTATGTACATAGTGTATAGAGAAGGTATTGTAATGCACCCAAAAATTCGATACCGAGATTTCATCGGAAATATATGTTTTGAGACCCCCTGAATCCAAAAAAAGCATTATTAGAATAATGTCCGTGTGTCTATCTGTCTGTGTGTGTATGTCTGTGGGCAGCATAGCTCAAAAACGAAAAGAGCTTTAAAACCAAACTTGGTATTTAAGTTTGGTACCTTCCAAGGATGCAACACGAAGATATTCAAGAAAATCCCCCAACTCCAACTACTCTATATATGGAATTTTTTTTCGAAAATTTTGATTTTCTAAAAAATGACTCTAACGATTTTTATTAAAATATCGTATATTACAGATATTTACCTGACAAATAAAATGTATCTTGAATTTTCTGGGAATAGCCTATGAAGAATACTTTATTCTGGATGAATTTTACGGAATTTTGCATATCTGCTTAACCGTAACAGATGGATAAAAACTTCCTACACAGAATATATAGAGCACATTAACACACAATTTATGTTATATACATATTTTTCGTGGATGTGATCGTTTTTAAGGTATTCGTTGTTTTTGGTTTCAGCTTTGAAAAACTTAACTTTTCTCATACAGGAATTTGTCAACTCCTATCCATACAAACAAACGAACTTCAGTCACATAGCAACCTGCTTTTGTCCATCATTTTAACCTATGGTACTCCCTTATTTCGCTTCTACTTACAAGGTAGCAAGCAATAAAACTATTTCTGCTAATTTTTTCTTGATTAGCATGAAGTAAATAGAATAATAAGCTTTTTAACAATAATTTGTTACAGAGATGTAGAGAGAGTCATGTGAATGGAACACATCAGATTTTTTCCCTACGAATTGCATATACCGGGAGGATGGGAAGTCATCACATTAAGTTGTATTTAGAACATATTTTGTATTTGACATTTTTGTCCCTGACCATTTCCTACCGAGATATTTTGTTTTTCTCGAAAACAATAGACAGACAAGCTGGCAACACTGGAGGCTGTGTGATTGTCACTTGTATTAGGCCAGTACATAAACAAACACGCCTCTTGCTGCTACCGCAGCAGTGTAGGCCAATCAGAATGAGTTGCAGTCATTATTTCCAAAACATTACATCACTCTATGTCGTGTTTGCAAGCGACCAACGTGTTTACATCTAGAGGTCGGTTCAGATCCCTGACCAACTCGACGCAACGTTAGCGAGTTACTTCACGTGTGAAAAAGCTGCTTGGAATATTCCTTTAACTCTTTTAAGTGGTTAATTATTTGGAAACCCAATACTCTACTCTACGTATCTTACAAGTAACAAACTATTATCTGCGTACATTCTTGTGCAATCGCGCATCCAATTTGGAACTAAATTCATTTATTTTTTCGAAATGGGTTGATCATAGAACAAAATTCTATTAAACTTTCTTGTTTGTAATACTTCTATGAAACACATATTAGAAAGAATGTAGTAAGTTACCTTCCACCCAGTATTAATATTGCAGAAATGTCCTCAATTTTTATATAAATGATGGTAAACCTGCATGATTTAGCACAGTAGCTTTACGGATATTTAAGTTTTGTTGTTTCTTCTTTGTCATCGTTACCTTAGTACTTGAGAGCCTCCCCTGATTTTGAAAACATGAAACGTGCCTGTGATGCAGCGCAGTGTGGAGTTATCTCCCTTCATCACACTCGACCAGTACTTCTCTACTCTTATTTTACAGTGTACTGTGGCACCTCCCTCAATAACCCAAAATTTTATATGGCTTGTGAATCTCCACGAATTAAGGCCCCATTGTATATTTTATATGGCTTGTGAATCTCCATGAACTAAGACCCCACTATGTATTTTATATGGCTTGTGAATCTCCACGAATTAAGACCCCACTATGTATTTTATATGGTTTGTGAATCTCCACGAATTAAGACCCCACTATGTATTCTATATGGCTTGTGAATCTCCACGAATTAAGACCCCACTATGTATTTTATATAGCTGGTGAATCTCCACGAATTAAGACCCCACTATGTATTTTAAATGGCTTGTGAATCTCCACGAATTAAGACCCAACTATGCATTTTATATGGCTTGTGAATCTCCACGAATTAAGACCCCACTATGTATTTTATATAGCTTGTGAGTCTCCACGAATTAAGACCCCACTATGTATTTTATATGGCTTGTGAGTCTCCACGAATTAAGACCCCACTATGCATTTTAAATGGCTTGTGAATCTCCACGAATTAAGACCCCACTATGTATTTTATATGGCTTGTGAATCTCCACGAATTAAGACCCCACTATGTATTTTATATGGCTTGTGAATCTCCACGAATTAAGACCCCACTATATATTTTATATGGCTTGTGAATCTCCAAGAATTAAGACCCAACTGTGTATTTTATATGGCTTGTGAATCTCCACGAATTAAAGCCCCACTGTATATTTTATATGGCTTGTGAATCTCCATGAACTAAGACCCCCCCTATGTATTTTATATGGTTTGTGAATCTCCACGAATTAAGACCCCACTATGTATTTTATATGGTTTGTGAATCTCCACGAATTAAGACCCCACTATGTATTCTATATGGCTTGAGAATTTCCACGAATTAAGACCCCACTATGTATTTTATATAGCTGGTGAATCTCCATGAACTAAGACCCCACTATGTATTTTGAATGGTTTGTGAATCTCCACGAATTAAGACCCCACTATGTATTTTATATGGCTCTTGAGTCTCCACGAATTAAGATCCCACTATGTATTTTAAATGGTTTGTGAATCTCCACGAATTAAGACCCCACTATGTATTTTAAATGGCTTGTGAATCTCCACGAATTAAGACCGCACTATGTATTTTATATGGCTTGTGAATCTCCACGAATTGAGACCCCAGTATGTATTTTATATGGCTTGTGAATCTCCACGAATTGAGACCCCACTATATATTTTATATGGCTTGTGAATCTCCACGAATTGAGACCCCACTATATATTTTATATGGCTTGTGAATCTCCACGAATTGAGACCCCACTATATATTTTATATGGCTTGTGAATCTCCACGAATTGAGACCCCACTATATATTTTATATGGCTTGTGAATCTCCACGAATTAAGACCCCACTATATATTTTATATGGCTTGTGAATCTTCACGAATTGAGACCCCAGTATGTATTTTAACTACCGAAAGGCAGCCTTGGGAGTAACATGTGTTAAGCACATTCTATTCAATTTCCGATTCTTGCTACGAGTTCGAATCCCGGGTGCAGGTTTTGGCTATTAGGAATGGTGTGGACTTGTGGGTGCTAGGATATGCACTAGCAGGGAAACTCTTTTCAAAGTGTGGTACGACACAAGTGCTTTATTCAATTAGTTCGGACTTTTTCCGCCGTCGAACACACACGCATTCCTCCTAAACTTTCTCCTGTTAAACTATGCTTTACGTGACCGTGACTATTGTTACATGCAGTGATCGCGTCTGTATTAAAATTGTTTCCTCACAACTAAAGGTTACACCACGCACCTAAATATAGCATCTTTGCTGTGCCGATGTGCTACGCCAGATGCCTCAACAAGTGTCACCTGACCAGCGGTAGCATTGTTTTCTCTTTTCCCGTTATGAGCAGTGTACTCTCACACCCTATCAGTACTACACTATCAGCTCGTGACAACTCTGCTACTTAGACGTGTTTAAAACCTTTCTTCCCTTCCCATTTTCAATCGACTTTTATATTTCCCTCTTAAATCACTCAGCCCCGTGACAAGACATGTGCTGTCTCAGAGTTCAAAATGTTCACAGACCTCGAGAGAAACGTTTCTTGCTTCCATAATTGCACAGATCAGCTGTATTCTATCATTTAGTGATTATACCATGATTTGTAACTTACAAATTCTTATAGCAGTATAAGTAAAAGTTCTAAAGTTTTATTCAACAAAAGTGTACCCATAGTAACCATGAACGCAAAAACCAGATGTGTTCCATTCACATAACTTTTTCTAGTTGGTTCACATATAAACCATTTTTTTTAAATGAAGTTCCGGAGTCTGGTCGGGGCTCCAGTGATGCATACCCTACTTTTATTTACCTAATGTTTTTACTTTTTTGTTTTCTGTGTGATTACCGAATTGCTGTTTTTCTTCTTTTACACACACACACACATATACACAAACATATAACACCCATGCCTAAGGTGGGATTCGAACGCACTATTTATATCAAAGATTATTCTTCTATCTACATCATGTTAATCGATATAAACATTAGCAGAAATGGTCTTATTACTTGCTTCCATGTAAGTAGAACGGAAATAAGGGAGTACACTAGACTAAAGCGATAGTCAGATCTTTTAAAAACTGGTCGCTATTAGAAACATTTAAGGCGTGGTTCGCTTTACATGGTCCTATTTGAAAAAAATTCTTATGTGTTCCCATTTCATGTCTTTCTCTGTATCTCTATAAAAATTATTGTTGAAAAACCTTATTCTTTTATCCACTTCATGATTGACTTTCACTAGGAGACACTTAGATCAATATATTGGTCTGAACGGAAAGAGAAACACAAACATTTTTTGTTAAGTTGCTGAGCCTGTTGCATGTTGTTGCTAGAAGACGATATAACAGAGAAATGGCTCAAACAAAGACAGGAGGACAATTTGAGCGCTAGATTTTCAGACATCCCAGTCCGTTGTTTCTGAACAGTGAAATGCTAGAAGAAAAAGTTGTGTTGATCCACCCAGGTGGACCCAGTATCCGATATTGCGCTGACTGATGAGTGGGTAGGTAATTCTGTTGGTAGGCAGACAGGTGAACTTGCATGAAAGTGGGTGGACCCGGAGAAAACCACTATGTCCACCACAAATCACACATGCGGTCGCTTAGGATCGAACCCGGGCCGTCTAGATGAGAGGCGAGTGGTCTAACCACTCGTCGGCTGGTAGGCAGGCACATAAACATGCAGGAAAGTGGGTGGTTGGGTAGGCACATGGGTCGGTTGGCAGGCAGAAAGGTATAGCGGGCGCAAAACTTCTGGAATTGTGACCCCGACCGCAAACTAGCTGCCGAGCCTAGCTTACTTTAAGTTTGCGATATGGCTACTTTGTTTACTCACAGTCACAGCGAGCAAAACATTGAGCAGCAACATATAGAACTCGCTTCCTAGCTCTCATTAAGATTTCCACATGTTGCGCCAGTTATAAGCAGACAGGAAAGTGGGTAGCTGGGTGGGTAGGTAGATACGTAGGCAGACTGACAGGTGAGCGGGTTCTGGCGCTTTCCGTACACTTGGACTAAATAGAAGATTCAGGTAATCGGAAAATAATGTCGAAGGGCTGAAGCGATGAACCAAAAGGAACCCCACGTTGATATTCCATTTAAAGATGTCAGGTGAGCGGTATGCAAGGTGTACGGGCGTTGATCCGAGCCCCTGCAGAGAGGTATGACAGTTCTCACTCCACCATCACCGTGTCAGGTAGCGAAGTGCTCTAGCAATGGCGTGATTTTATCTTCGATCGCCCAGAACAAGTTATATCCGTCTAAATGCCTTAAACACACGAACAGTTAAGAGGTGAATATCAGCTGAACATCAACTCCATGCTACTTTATGAAAACTGAAAAATTACATGTCCAAAGGCAATAAGGTTGCTAACATATGTTGCAAGATAAACTTAGTGCTCATTTTCTACATTATGGAAAACCTCTGACCCAATTTGTGGTCATGTTTGCTAATACATGTAATAATAGTAATATTTTCACCAGGTGTAGTATACTCTGATTATCCGGTGTAATATGGGGGAGAAGAAGCTTAAATAATCTAGCAACCTGTAATTTAATTCTGTGTACGTAAATGGGAAGTTACGTTTAAAAGATTTTTTCAAAGTACATTCTAAGTTAAAAAATCTGATGTGTTCCATTCATGTGACTTTCTCTACAACTTCGCAACAACTTATTGTTAATAAGTTTATGTTTATATTTACTTCATACTAATCCAGAAAAAAACCCAGCAGAAATAGTCCTATTACTTGCTTCCATGCAAGTAAAAGCGAAATAAGGGAGTACCATAGGTTATAGTAAAAGCCAAAAGCTGGTTGCTACGTGACTGAAGTTCCTTTGTTTGAATGAACAGGAGTTGACAAATTCCTGTGTGAGAAAACTGCAAGATTTTCAAAACTGAAACTAAAAACAAGAAATATCTTAAAAACGATTAACTTCACGAAAAAATATATATAATTTGCTCTATATTTTCTGTGCAGTAAGCTTTTGCCCATCTCTTAAGGTTTAGTAGTTATGCAAAATTCCGTAAATTCATCCAGAATAAAGTAGTCTTCAGAGGCTGTTCCCAGTAAATTCAAGATATACATATTATTTGTCACCTAAATATATTTAATGTACGGAATATTACATAACTGGCAAAACGTAAGAGATAGACAAAAACTTACTCAGCAGAAAATCTAGAGCTCGTTAAAACACACAATTTATAGTATATACATTTTTTCTCGTCAAGTTGATCGTTTTTGAGATATTCTTTCTTATTGGTTTCAGCTTTAAAAAAAACATACATTTCTCGTACGGGAATTTGTCAACTCCTGTCCATACAAACAAACGAACATCAGTCACATAGCAACCAGCTTTTGACTATCACTTTAGCCTATGATACTCCCTTATTTCGCTTCTACTTACAACGAGTAAGGAAGACTATTTCTACTAAATGTTTCTCGATTAGCATGAAGTAAAAAGAGACATAACTTTTTAATAATATTTTTTTGCACAGATGTATAGAAAGTTATTTGAATGCACACATCAGATTCTGTGAGGGATAGGAAATAATTCCGGTTAGAAAAAAATTCTTCGTTCCCAGCCCAGAATCAAACCCACGATCTCCGGGTGACCACTCGCTGACCACTCGACCACGGAAGAGGTCCATAAGATTTTGGGGTTGTCATCTCAAAATGATTTGAGATCACCTTGTGGTTTACCGGGAAACATGCGAGTCAGTTGAGAAATGCAATGCTATGCCGGCATGTTGCCATGGTAGCTCAGTGGCAGAGCAAGCGGCTAGAGATCGGGAGATCCGTTGTTCAAATTCCGGCTATGACATTGAATTTTTCAGTCTGACTCTACCTGTCCAACTCGGTCCTACACACACGGTCACACACGGCTTGTGTGAAAAAATCTGATGTGTTCCATTCACATGACTTTCTCTATATCTCTGCAACAAATTAGTTTTAAAAAGATCATGCTTCTATTTACTTCATGCTAATCGACAAAAACTTAGCAGAAATAGTCTTATTACTTGCTTCCTTGTAAGTAGAAGCGAAATAAGGGAGTGCCATAGGTTAAAGTGATAGTCAAAAGATGGTTGCTAGGTGACTGAAGTCCCTTTGTTTGTGTGGACACGAGTTGACAAATTCCTGTATAATAAACGCTAAGTTTTTCGAACCTGCAAACAAAAACAAGGAATATCTCAAAAACCATTATCATAAAATGTGTGTTTTAACGTGCTCTACATTTCTTGTGCTGTAAGTTTTTGTCTATCTCTTATGGTTTAGCAGTTATGCAAAATTCCGTAAAATTCACTCAGAATAAAGTAGACTTCAGAGGCTATTCCCAGAAAATTCAAAATGTACATTTTGTCAGGTAAATATCTTTAATATGCGATATTTTAATCAAAATCGTTGGAGTCATTTTTTAGAAAATCAAAATTTCCAAAAAAAGTTTTATGTAAAGGGTAGTTGGGGGTGGGAGGATTGTTCTCAAAATATTCGTGTCGCATCCTTGGAAGATACTAAACTTAAATACCAAGTTTGGTATTTAACGGTCTTTTCGTTTTTGAGCTATGCTGCCCGCAGACACACACATACACACAGACAGAGGCACACTCATGGACATTTTTCTAAAAATGTTTTTTTTTTGGATTCAGGTGGTCTCAAAACATGTATTTCCGCTGAAATCTCGGTATCGAATTTTTGGGTCTAATGTAATACCTTCTCTATACACTATGTACAGAGAAAGTATAAAACAGTTATTCCATACGAATAGATGTGTTGTTTATTACTAGGGCCCCATATGCGACATGGATTCAAATCCTTAAGAAAGCTCTCACTCAAAGTTGGTACTCCTGTACGGCATTATTCCAACAAATAGGAAACAAAAGAGCAATGGTTGCTTTTGCAGAAGCGCGCCCATCCCAGTTCAGAACCATGAATAATGCAGTTATCGTAAACAGAGTCGATGGGGCCCGTGTAAATATTCACATACGTTTTGTCCCTCTTTAACTGCACTCAATGTATCCCTTTTTGCACGCGATGGATTAAAACAGAGTTCCGTTTTATAGGTCACGATTATGAGAAATCGATTTGAAACACACTAGGTCGTCAACTGAATGGCTGCAGGGAGAAAAATGTTTATTGTGGGTAGAGTAAGTATGATGGCAATAGGGACCTGGGATTAGTGTACCCATCGCTCAGCAGAACAGTGGTCGTGCACTAAAACCGTCCTAAATTATATTGAGTCGATATTCTGCAATTGCTGCTCTTCACACAGAGTATATTTGCTTCTGCCCAAAAGTTGCATTTATCGCGAGGATGCATTTTTTTCGTGGAGTTCGTCGCTTTTGAGATATTCCTTGCTTTTGATTTCTGATTTGAAAAACGTATACTTTTCTCATACAGGAATTTGTCAACTGCTGTCCATACAAACAAAAAACTTCAATAACATAGCAACCAGCTTTTGACTGTCACTTTAACCTATGATACTCCCTTATTTCGCTTCTACTTACAAGGAACCAAGTAATAAGACTATTTTTGCATTTTTTTCTGATTAGCATGAAGTAAATAGAAGTATAAGCTTTTTAAGAATAATTTGTTGCAGAGATGTAGAGAAAGTCATGTGAATGGAACACATCAGATTTTTATTATTCTTTGTGCTTTCTCGTGTAGACGCGTTTTGAATTACTCTAAATAAAAATCTAATGTGTTCATATTACATTATTTTCTCTATACCTCTGTAACAAATTATTGTTAAGTTTATATTTATATTTATTTCATGCTAATCGAAAAAATTAGCAGAAATAGTGTGAGGTTCCCTTGTTTGTATGGACACGAGTTTGCAAATTCCTGTATGAGAAAATTAAAAGTTTTTCAAAGCACAAAACAAAAATTTAAAATAACTCAAAAACGATCAACTCCAAGAAAAAAAATGTATATAACATAAACTGTGTGTTTTAACGTGTTCTACATTTTTTGTGTGTTAAGTTTTTGTCCACATCTTAGGGTTTAGCAGTTATACGAAATTCCGTAAAATTCATCAAGAATAAAGTAACTTCTGAGGCTATTCCCAGAATATTCAAGATATACATTTAATTTGTCAGGTAGATATATTTAATACATGAAATTTTCATTTAAATCGTTAGAGCTATCTTTTATAAAATCAAAATTTTCGAAAAAAGTTCCATGTAAAGGGTAGTTGGGGGTGGGGGAATTTTCTTAAAAATCTTCGTGTCGCATCCTTGGACGATACCAAACCTAAATACCAAGTTTGGTTTTTAATGGACTTTTCCTTTTTGAGCTCTGCTGCCTATAGACACACACACACACACACACACACACACACACACACACACACAGATACACGGACATTTTTCTAAAAATATTCTTTTTGGTTTCATGACGACTCAAAACATCTATTTCCGGTTAAATCTCGGTATCGGATTTTAGGGTGCATTACAATACCTTCTTTGTACACAATGTACATAGTACGTATAGAGAGAGTAAAAAGACAGAATATTTCTAATGCTCAAACTTATAAAATACATTTTTACTTTCTCTACACGTACTATGTACATAGTGTATAGAGAGGGTATTGCAATCCACCCAAAAATTCAATACCATGATTTCACCGGAAATATATATATTTTAGGATCCCCTGTATCCAAAAAACGCGTTTTCACAAAAAGGTCCATATGTGTGTAGGTGTGTAAGCGTGTGTCTGTGAAAATGATTACTAAAAAACATAAAGTCAGTAAAATACCTAACTTGGTATTTAAGTTTAGAATCTTCCAGGGATGCGACACGAAGCTTTTGAGAAAAATCCCCCCAGCCCAAACTACCTTTTCATGGAACTTTTTTCGAAATGTTTGATTTTCTTAAAAATGGTTCTAACGATTTTGATTAAAATATCATATATTAAAGTTATTTACCTCACAAAAAGTATATCTTCAATTATCTGGGCATAGCCTCCAAATACTACTTTATACTGGGTGAATTTTACGGAAGTTTGCATAACTTCTAAACCATAAGAGATGGACAAAAACTTACCATACAAAAAATGTAGAGTATGTTAAAACACACAATTTATGTTATATAAATTTTTTCATGGAGCTGATCGTTTTTTAGATATTCATTGTTTTTGGTTTCAGCTTTGAAAAAGCTATACTTTTATCTTATAGGAATGTGTCAACTCCTGTCCATACAAACAAAGGAACTTCAGTCACATAGCAACCAGAGTTTGACTATTTCTGCTAATTTTTTCTAGGTTAGCATGAAGGGAATAGAGACATAAGCTTTTTAACAATAATTTGTTGGAGAGATGTAGAGAAAGTCATGTGAATGGAACACCTCAGATTTTTACAATATGTACTGCTTTAGTGAAACCCGAGGAGTTTACGAATGTCGTGATATCTGCGGAGGAATTTTATTGTCAATTATTGTTGCAAGAATCTGAGGGGGTTGAACCTTGGTGGGGGCTTCACCCTGCTTGTGACGAAAAGCTCAAGTTGTGGAGTGCCTTATCACCTCGTTCCCCTCCAGTGCTGTAGTGGCGTATAAAGGGGGAGATTCTATCTCTCCGAGTTTACAGCTCACCACAAGAATGTCACGTTAGTACTTGAGGATTAATGCTGTAAGCAATCAGCTGATGCACCTGAAATTTCAGCTTTATCTACTTTCAAGACCTGTCCAGAAGGCGTGTGTGTGCGTTAAGGAAGGGTATTCCACTCTCGTTTATTATACATCAGACCTTAGAGGAAGGATGAGATTAGTGTAATTTCAGAGGGTGGCCGACATCCGGACAGGGAGAGAGCCATCGTGGAGGGTCTCTAACAGTTATTCTTGAAGCGGGAAGAGCAGGGAACCCGTGACTCTGTCCCGAATAGACCACCTTAGTCCATCTCCTAACGGTATCGGTACTGCTGCCACGTCGAGTCCAACCCAATCCGAATAATTCCCTTACGGGAGGCGTTCAGATGTTTTGTCCAACTACTTCTAGAATTTTTAGAAGTACCACGGGTGCTCTGGATCCGCAGCGCCCGCACCAGAGCAGCTGAAGAGGTCGGAACACACAATTTATGTATTTTATGTTTTTGTTGTAGAGGTAACGGTTTCCGAGATACTTCTTGTTTTGGGATTCAATTGTGAAGTAGTTATACCTTTCTCATACAGGAAGTGTCCGTTTTTCTTTTGTTCTACACTTGGCCAAGCTAAGAATCGATGTGCAAATACAATCGCATAATGATCTTTTAAAACTTTTGACTGTCAGTTTAGGCTAGTCCATTCCCTTAGTTCCCTTCCACTTATAAGAAATTAAGTAATAAGAACATTTTGCTAAAGTTTATCTCGATTAGCATTCTGTAGAAAGAAGAATAATCTTTTGTAAGAAGTTTGCTTGTGGAGCAGCTAGAGAAAGTCATGTCAGTGTAATACATCAGAATTTTACTTTCTCTGCACGTACTATGTACATGGGGTATAGAGAAAGTATTGGTATGGCACCCAAAAATCGGATACCAAGATTTCACCGGAAATACATGTTTAGGGTCCTCCTGAATATACACACAAAAAAAAAGAAGCATTTTTAAAAAAAGGTCCATGTATGTGGAGGAGGAGGCGCAGCACAGTTCAAAATCTAAAGGACCATTAAATATCAACCTTGGTGTTCAGGTTTGGTGTCTTCCAAGGATGCGACACGAAGCTTTCCAAGAGAATTCCCTCTACTGCCCTTTACTTGGAAAACATTTCGAAAGTGTTGATTTTCTCAAAAATCTGATGTGTTCCATTCACATGACTTTCTCTACATCTCTGCAATAAATTGTAGTTAAATAGCTTATGCTTCTGTTTACTTCATGCTAATCTAGAAACATTAGCAGAAATAGTCTTATTACTTTCTTCCTTGTAAGTAGAAAGGAAATAAGGGAGTAGCTTAGGTTAAAGCGATAGTCAAAAGCTGGTTACTATGTGACGGAAGTTCCTTTGTTTGTATGGAGATGAGTTGACAAATTCCTGTATGAGAAAGATTTTCGAACCTAAAGCAAAACCAAGGAATATCTCAAAAACGATTAACTCCAAGAAAAAAAACTTATACAAAATAAATTGTGCGTTTTAATGTGCTCTACATTTTTGGTGCGGTAAGTTTTTGTCTATCTCTTGCGGTTTAGCAGTTATACAAAATTCCGGAAAATTCCCTCAGAATAAAGTAGTCTTCAGAGCCTATTACCAGAAAATTCAAAATATACATTTTATTTGTCAGGTAAATATCTTTAATATACGGTATTTTAATCAACATCATTAGAGTCATTTTTTAGAAAATCAAAACTTTCAAATAAAGTTACATGTAAAGGGTAGTTTGGGGTGGAGGGATTTTTCTCAAAAGCTTCGCGTCCCATCCCTGGAAGATTCTAAACTTAAATACTAAGTTAGGTATTTTACCGACTTTTCGTTTTTGAGTTATCGTGTTCACAGACACACGGACGCACTGACACACGGACACACACGGATTTTTTTCTAAAAATACTTTTTTTAGATAAACGGGACCCTAAAACATATATTTCTGGTGAAATCTCGGGATCGAATTTTTGTGTGGAGTGCAATACCTTCTCTATACACTATGTACATAGTACGTATAGCGAAAGTAAACATGTACCTAACGAGTTTTATTAAAGTACCGTATATTACAGATATTTACATGACAAACAAATGTGAATCTTGAGTTTTCTGGGAATAGCTTTTTAAGTCATCTTTATTCTAGATGAATTTTGTGGAATTTTGCACACGGTTTCTGATACAGGACTTTTTCAACTCCTGTCCAGACAAACAAAAGCACTTCAATCACATAACAACCATATTTTAAAACATTTGACTATCACTTTAGCCTAGTGCATTTCCTTATTTCCCTTCTAATTAAAAGGAAGCAAGTAAAACGGTAATTTCTGTTAATTATTTCTCATTAGTATGAAAGAAATGGAAGAGTAAACTTTTTAACAATAATTTGTTCCAAAGATGTAGAGAAAGTCTGTGATTTAACGACCTTTTTACATTTGTATGATCAAAATTATTTTTCCAGTTTTAAAAATGAATACAAAAATGTCGGGCAAGATGACAACTGCCATAAAAAGTTTAATGTGTTACTTTCTCTACACGTACTATGTACATAGTGTATAGAGAAGGTATTGTAATGTACCCAAACATTCAAACCGAGTTTTCACCTGGATTATATCTTTTGAGACCCTCTGAATCCAAAAAAATTCTGTTTTGAAAAATTGTCGGTGTGTGTCTGTCTGTGTGTACGTGTGTGTGTGTGTGTGTGTGTGTGTGTGTGTGTGTGTGTGTGTGTCTGTGGGCATCATAGCTCAAAAACAAAAAGTCCATTAAAAACCAATCTTGGTATTTAGGTTTGGTAACTTCCGAGGATGCGACACGAAGATTTTTAATAAAATCCCCCCCACCCCCAACTACTCTTTACATGGAACTTTTTTCGAAAATTTTGATTTTCTTAAAAATGACTCTAAAGATTTTGATTAAAATATCGTATATTAAATATATTTACTTGACAAATAAAATGTATATCTTGAATTTTCTGGGGATAGCCTCTGAAGACTACTCTGGATGAATTTTACGGAATTTTACCTAAACCGTAAGAGATGGATAAAAAGTTACATTACAAAAAATGCAGAACACGTTAAAACACACAATTTATGTTATAAGCATTTTTTTTTCGTGGAGTTGATCGTTTTTAAGTTTGATTTCACCTTTAAAAAATGTATACATTTCTCATACAGGAACTTGTCAAATTTTGTCCGTTCAAACAACGGAACTTCAGTCACATAGCAGCCAGCTTTTGACTATCACTTTAACCTATGGTAATCCCTTATTTCGCTTTTACTTACAAGGAAGCAAGTAATAAGATTATTTCTGTTAATTTTTTCTCGATTAACATTAAGTAAATAGAAGCATAAGATGTTTAATAATAATTTGTTATAGAAGTTTGGAGAAAGTCATGTGAATGGAACACATCAGATATTTAATTTTATCACTTACGCAAATTAAGTAGTGTAGAATTCCGCGAATATTTACCGCGATTCTTTAACACCGTGAATGTAGAGCTAGAAGCATGTTGGACGCTACTGGCAGACACGGAAGACGTGGACGGGCTAGGTAAATTTATACTTAAGGCAAGACAGCTGAGATCTGAGAAGGCTGGCAATATAGAAGAGGGCGAGGCTACATTGTTTTACATACATATATTTTATGTCATGCTTAGGTCATTGTTGTGCTATAGTTTTATATATTGTGTATATATAATGTGTATATATTTCTTTTAAGTGTACATTTATGCTTCTAAATAAAGTGTACTCTGTGCTAAAAATTTAAATTGCTGTGTTTGAATAGGTATCTATGTATTTTTATTTTCGTATTTACTATTTTTATTCTTTGTTGTTGCTTTAATATTGCTTTATAATGTGAAGCTTTTTTTTTTTTTTTTTTTTTTTTTTTTTTTTTTTTTAGTAGCTTAACGTTCTTTAACCTAGTTGGTCATATCGGACGATGAATGAAATCGGTGAACTGATGTTCAAATGATCTCAGGGTTCATGGAGCTTAAAGTTACTCGACATTCGTCTTTTCAGGATAAGGGAAAACCCTGAAAAAAACTTTATTGGGGCAACTTACCCTAAGCGAGATTCGAACTCAAGACCACACTACCCAGGCGGGCTTGTATGATTGTTAAATCAATAAATACACTTACTCATCCATTCATTCATTCTTATGCACCATGTACAGTGCACATACCGGCTAGAGAAAGTTAAAAATTGCGGTAGTGGCCTCACTTTACGAGTTCTTAGCTGTGTGGAGAGCTAGTAGTATCCGTAAGACAGTGCTCTCTAATAATATGAACTTAATTTAAGTCATTCGTCATCTTGCCCCTGTTGTCAACTTTCCCCGGGCTCCCCTAATACCTATATTCACATTATAGTAACATAAATACGAAGGTTATCTTCCTAGATAAGATATTCGTTGATACGTAAGGTTCAACGTTTATCGATTGTAAATGGAGTTTCATATAAAAGCTTTCGAGACGGATTTCATACTCGCAATTTAAAAGGTTTGTTAAAAGACTTCAAAATATTCATCTCCTGGAGCGGAACGAAAATCCGAGGAAAAAGACGAAGAGAAACAGAATTATGTTTACATACTTCCCAGGCCTTCGAGATATCAGCTTTTATTTCGCTCATCTCTCCGAGATCGTTAGCAACCAGAGGTAAACAACTTCCGTTTCGTCTTTAGATATGCTTCTTTTTTTTGTTCAGAACTTACTTCGGGGAGAATTCCTTATTTCTGTAATGTATTATAAAAATACATTTAGTTGGTGTATACCTCAAAATCTGGCCTTTTCAAATGCAACTCTTGCAAGTTACTGACGTCACACATTCGTTTCGCCCAACCTCACATAATTAGGTAAAGTGTGGTGAGTCACATATACTGTCAAATATTGCAAAGTGCTGTGTGCGTGTTTGTGTCTATCAACAGCGTAACAGTCAAAAGAAAAACTACTTAAATACCAAACTTAGTAATAAAGTTCAGCATCTTTCAGGCACGCGACACGAAGATATTCAAGAAGATCCCCCATCCCAAACTAGCTTTTACATGGAATTTTTTTTAGAAAATTTTGATTTTCTCAAAAATGGCTCTAACGATTTTGATTAAAATATCGTATATTAAAGGTGTTTACATGACAAATAAGATGTATATCCTGAATTTTCTGGGAATAGCCTCTGAAAACTACTTTATTCTGGATGAATTTTAAGGAATTTTGCATAACCACTAAACTGTAAGAGATGGGCAAAAACTTAAAACACAAAAAATGTAGGGACGTTAAAACACACAATTTATGTTATGTACATTTTTTCGCGGTGGTCGTTTTTGAGATATTCCTTATTTTTGGTTTCAGCTTTGAAAAACTTATACTTTTTTCATTCAGGAGTTTGTCCATAGAAACAAAGGAACTTCAGTGATATAGCAACCTATGGTACTCTCTTATTTGGCTTCTACTTACAAGAAAGCAAGTAATAAATCTATTTCTACTAATATTTTCTCGATTAGCATGAAGTAAATAGAAACATTCGCTTTTTAAGAATATTTTGTTGCAGAGATGTAGAGAAAGTCATGTGAATGGAACACATGGTATTTTTCCTTGTAAGACTTATCAGACCTACTTTACCCTTAGGCTCAGAACAATCTTCTTAGAGAGTAATCCTTTTCTAATGGACAAAACGTAATGTTCCTGTAGTCTCAAAGACTGGAAGTTTCGAAGCCCGGCTACGGACTATATAAGGGGCCGACTGGTGAAGTGAAAGCGAGCTAAAGATTAATTCCGTTAGTGACACCTGCTAAATAAGTGACGTGAACGCATTTACTCAGTTATTTGTGTCCAAAGGTGTGACGGGTAGTGCCCTAGTGAGTAATGTAGTGAATTTAACAGAAACTGGCGTTCTCATTTGTTACAATAGATGAGCTAGTGTGAATGGATCTCAATAGATTTTTTTGTCTTTTCATTATTCTGTTCACAGATTCACATACACATACAAATTGACAGAAAAAGCATCAGAATTACTTATTTCTAAAATTTATTTTTATATTCATTACACATCAAAAAGCATATTTTCAGTGAAATCTCAGTATCAAATTTTTGTGTTGAATGCATTGTGTTATCTATCTATCTACTGTTTGCTGATAGAGAAAGTAAAACTGCTACTAAAACAGGTTGTTTAGGGTAGTATAATTTAATGCAACAGGAGCTGCTGCAATCATTGCTTCTGAATGTGTTTATTTCTAAAAGTAAATTAATCTTACAGCAAGCAATTCATTTCATTTACGTTACATTAATTGTGAATTTTCTACATCGCTAATGTACAGACTGTCGCAATTACTGACTGTAATTATATATGTTTTCTGTTTTATTTTTAATGAAAACGAATAGTTCTCATTCAATTTACAATCATTTCCAGCTCTCTTTGGTACTGGAATATTTTTACGTCCTCACATGTGTATTTGTATATTTATTTGCTTTTTAATTTACATTAAACGCCATAATTACGAAACAATTCATACAGTTGGGGTGGACTGACAATTTCATATTCACAATTGCTAATTATCCTATGTTTCAAATGTAAACGAATTATAAATTGAACTTTAAAACAACGCAATTAAAACAGTGGTTGACAAAGGAACCACGAAACAGCTGAACCCCTGCATTGTCAGACATCGTGTTACGTGTCTTTGGACGTTTCAATCACCTATGGCAACGGAACCACGTGATGCATATAGCTGAAACTTTAACTGCCATCTAGTAAGAGACGATGGGTACTATTGCCGGCGCAAAACTTCTAGAATCATGACGCTAAGCGCCAAGCCAGCTACCGAGCCTAGCTTATCGGAGTTTGAAATATGATACATTGCTTATTTAAAGCCACAGCGAGAAACTTTGTACAGTCTGTATTGAGATATTCCTGGTTATTGGTTTCAGCTTTAAAATTCTTATACTTTTCTCATACAGGAATTTGTCAACTCCTGTCCATACAAACAAAGGAACTTCAGTCACATAGCAACCAACCTTGGACTGTCACTTTAACCTATGATACTCCCTTATTTCGCTTCTACTTACAAGGAAGCAAGTAATAAGACTATTTCTGCTATTTTTTTTCTCGAATAGCATGAAGTAAATGGAAGCATAAGCTTTTTATAAATAATTTATTGCAGAGATGTAGAGAAATCCATGTGAATGGAACACATCAGATTTTTAATCTCTCTACACGTACTATGTACATAGTATATAGAGAAGGTATTGTATTGCACCCAAAAATTCGATACCGACATTTCACCGAAAATACATGGTTTGGGTCCCCCTGAATCCAAAAAGAGCATTTTTGGAAAAAGGTCCATGTGTGTGTGTCTGTGGATAGCATAGCTCAAAAACGGAAACACCGTTGAATACCAAACCTGGTATTTAAGTTTGGTATCTTCCGAGGATGCGACTCGAAGATTTTCAAGAAAATCCTCCAAACCCAACTACCCTTTACATGGAGCTTTTTTCGAAAAGTTTTCTTAAAAATGGCTCTAACGATTTTGATTAAAATAGCGTATATTATAAATATCTACCTGACAAATAAAATATATATCTTGAATTTTCTGGGAATAGCCTCTGAAGACTGCTTTATTTCGGATGAATTTCATGGAATTTCGCATAACCGCTAATCCGTAAGAGATGGGCATAAACTTAACACACAAAAATGTGGAGCACATTAAAACACACAATTTATGTTACATATATATTTTTTCGTGGAGTTGATCGTTTTAGACATATTCCTTGTTTAGTGTTTCAGCTATGAAAAACTTATACTTTCCTCATACAGGAATTTGTCAACTCGTGTCCATACAAACAAAGGAACATCAGTCACATAGCAACCAGCTTTTGACTATCACTTTAACCTAAGGTACTCCCTTATTTCGCTTCTACTTACAAGGAAGCATGTAATAAGACTATTTCTGCTATTTTTTTTCTGATTAGCATAAAGTAAATATAAGTATAAGCTTTTTAAGAATAATTTGTTGCAGGGATATAGAGAAAGTCATGTGAATGGTACACATCAGATTTTTTACTTTCTCTATACTCACTATATACATAGTGTATAGAGAATGTATTGCACTCTACCCAAAAATTCGATACCGAGATTTCACCGGAAATATGTTTTAGGGTCCCCTGTATCCAAAAGAAGTATTTTCTGAAAAAGGTCTGTTTGTGTGGGTCCGTGTGTCAGTGTGTTTGTGAACACGATAACTCTAAAACCAAAAGTCGGTAAAATACCAAACTTGGTATTTAAGTTTAGTATCTTCCAGGGATGCGACACGAAAATTTTTAGAAAAATTCCCCACCCCAAACTAACCTTTACATTGAACTTTTTTCGAAAATTTTGATTTTCTCAAAAATGGCTCTAACGATTTTGATTAAAATATAGTATATTAAAGTTATTTACCTGACAAATAAAATGTGTATTTAGTATTTTCTGGGAATAGCCTCTGAAGATTATTTTATTCCGGATGAATTTTTATAACTACCATACTGTAGGAGATGGACAAAAACTTAACCCACAAAAAATGTAGAGCACGTTAAAACACACAATTTATGTTATATACATTTTTTCGTGGAGTTGATCGTTTTTGACATATTCTTTGTTTTGGGTTACAGCTATGAAAACCTTATACTTTTCTCATACAGGAATTTGTCAACTCGTGTCCTTACAAACAAAGGAACATCAGTCACTTAGCAACCAGCTTTTGACTATCACTTTAGCCTATGATACTCCCTTACTTTGCTTTTACTTACAAGGAAGCAAGTAATAAGGCTATTTCTGCTAATTTTTTTCTAGATTAGCATGAGGGAAATGGAAGCATATGCTTTTTAAATATAATTTATTACAGAGATGTAGAGAAAGTTATGTGAATGGAAGACATTAGATTTTTTTATAAGTTACGCAAATTAAATAATCTGCTTCAAGTAGTGAACGGATTAAGGTCGAAAAAGAGATCGTAGTGAAGTTTCTGCCTTGATTGTGTTGCTGGTGAGGAAGGTCAGATGTTTTGGTATATGTTGTACCTACAAACGCCCCATTTCACCGTGAAAAAGTGTGGCAATGACAGTACCTATTGCAGCTGCCAACTCTCTGTATTCCGCGGAAATCTTTCATCAATGTATGTGTCCACAATTGTGTGTTTGGGGGCGTGAGTTTGGCCGCGTTCTGATACCGAACAAAAATCAGGCACTGGCATTGTCCTAAACCATCATCGTGTACCTACCTCGAGTTATAGGGTAACGCCGGAGAAAAGTGCTGCAATTTATTGGGTTTTCGTATAAAACCTGACCGGTCCCACAGGGGTTTTTTCACCGGAAATATATGTAGTATAATATAAAAGTATTTTCAGAAAAAGGTCCGTGTGTGTGTGAACACGATAACTCAAAAATACCAAACTTGCTTTTCTAAGTTAAGTATCCTCCACGGAGGCGTCACGAAGTATTCCAGAAAAATTACACCACCCCAAATTACCCTTTACTGGAAACTTTTTTCGAAAATGTTGATTTTCTTAAAAATAGCCCTAACGATTTTGATTAAAATATCGTATATTAAAGATATTCACCTGGCAAAGAAAATGTATATCTTGAATTTTCTGGGAATAACCTCTAAAGAACAGTTTATTCGGGATGCATTTTATGGAATTTTGTATAATTGCTAAACCGTAAGAGATGGACAAAAACTTACCACACAAAAAATGTACAGCACTTTTAAAACACACAATTTGTGTTGTAAACGTTTTTTTCGTGCAGTTGATAGCTTTATAGATATTCCTTATTTTTGGTTTCAGCTTGGAAAAACTTATACTTTTCTCATACAGGACTTTGTCAATTCGTGTCCATACAAACAAAGGAACTTCAGTCTCATAGCAACCAGGTTTTGACTATCACTTTAACCTATCGTACTCCCTTATTTTGCTTCTACTTACAAGGAAGCAAGTAATAAGACTATTTATGCTATTTTTTTTTCTCGATTACAATGAAGTAAATAGAAGGATAAAGTTTTTAACAATAATTTGTTGCAGAGAGGTGTAGAGAAAGTCATGTGAATGGAACACCTCAGATATTTTATCTCGGTATCCTGGGAATTCCAAATCTGATTTTGTTGTATATGTTCAGCGCTTCTGAATTATATGAGAAGTATGTAACGTATATATTTATAATTTAACAATATACACCTGGTACAGGAAACATGGTTTTAAAAAATCTGATGTGTTACATTCACATAACCTTCTCTACATCTCTACAACAAATTATTATTAAAAAGCTTATGCTTCTATTTACTTCATGCTAATCGAAGAAAATTTGCAGAAATACTGTTATTTCTTGCTTTCTTGTAAGTAGAAGTGAAATAAGGGAGTACCATAGTTAAAGTGATAGTCAAAAGCTGGTTGCTATGTGACTGAAATTCCTTTGTTTGTATGCACACGAGTTGACAAATTCCTGTATGAGAAAAGTATAAGTTTTTTAAAGCTGAAACCAAAAACAAAGGAATCTCAAAAAATATGAACTCCACGATAAAAATTGTACATAACATAAATTGTGTGTCTTAATGTGATTTACATTTTTGGTGAGTAAGTTTTTGTCCATCGCTTATGGTTTAACAGTTAAGCAAAATTCGTAATTTTTATCCAGAATAAAGTAGTCTTCAGAAGCTACTCCCAGAAAATTCAAAATACACAATTTATTTGTCAGGTAAAATATCTTGAATACATGATATTTTAATCAAAATCGTTACTCATTTTTGAGAAAATCAAAATTCTGGGAAAAAGTTCCATGTAAAGGTAATTTGGAGCGGGGTAATTTTTCTCAAAACCTTCGTGTCGCATCCCTGGAAGATACTAAACTTAAAATCGCAGGCTTGGTGTTTTACCGAATTCTCGTTTGTGTTCAGTCACACGGAGCCCTTTTTCTGAAAATGCTTTTTTGTTTTGGATACAGGGGACCCTAAAACAGATATTTCGGGTAAAATCTCGGTATCGAATTTTTGGGTGGTTTAATACCTCCTCTATACACTATGTACATAGTACGTGTAGAGAAAGTAAAAAGGAATCCTAAATTTCCGGAACTTTATAATTTTATATACAGCTGCCTATTTGTCATTTTAGTTATGTAGATTACCAAAAATGTCCCTAGTTATCAGTTAAGCATTCTGCGTTAAAATTTTAAACTCAAATATTTAACCGTTTATTAGATTAGAAAGTATTCTGTATATTCGCTTAGGCCAGGAAGCCACCGAAGGCATATACATGTATACATGTGTTTATATACTACGGAAAAAAAATGTATAAAGCTCTAATGCTAAAAGCATGTTTTTCAAAAACAAAAGAATAGACATATAATGACACCATTTGCTTTTGAGGCCTGTAAGCCACTGCACTATACTTAATGTGCTCTATAAAAGCATATGTACTTATTTTTTTCCTTGCACATAAAAACAAAGAGTGTCAAAAATTAGTGTTAATATGTATAAATTAATATAATTTCATTATATGTAACACGGATGTAATGTCAGATGATAGTTTTCTAATTATCGACATAATAGTTACTACTAGTAATTATGTAAAACTAAAATATGATTATTGTATTATGTACTCTTCATAAATGTCAACAAATTACAATACATATGTACAAATATGTTTTAGAATTTCCAATGCAAAGATTTACAATTATGTACTAGACTGTAAAATATCAAAGCATCAGGCTTTACAGACCTTGTGTCATTGCTAAATACTAAAAAATTCATTTGACACTTTCGTGCAAGTCAAAGTATACATCAGTTTAATTTGAATATAAAGCTCACATACACTAATAAATGCAATACGTTATAATACTTATAAATACAATGATTATAACGGTATTATCAGACAGATTTGTCACTTTCATTATTCATCTACAGTGTAAAATTATTTATTGCAAAGGTACTCCTTAAGAGAGGCCTTAAAAGCTCTGAAATGTCCAACATTTTCTTTGAGATTACTGGGGAGAGCATTAAATATCTTGATTGTGTGAAACAGGACAAATATTCGTGAACGAAGCCCCTGACTAACATAACACTTGGTGATCCAAACAGCAGAGGGTCTTATAAAACCTTTACAGCCCAGTCATTTGAGTTTAATTCACGCAGATGAACTCCAGACACTTCAGAAGCAGCAGTTAGGAACTATTACATTAAAATGCGGATTGCAGCTCAACGAATAATGCCCTATAAAAAGCTATATAGTTTCTGGATAACATAGGGAAGCTCTCTGCCCAAAATGCGATTGTTGATCCTCTCTTAACTGATATACACTGTAGCCATTTCGTGGGTTCCGGAAGGTTCCATCTCATAATCTCTTTCCTAGGTGGGCTGGAAACGGTTTTACTGCGAAATCCATTCCCCGGAAGTAATCGTTCACTGAGAGCGGAGTAACTATTGAAACTGTGCTCCCCCAAAAGAATAAAAGTAAACGTTTATTATAGGGACATTAGTGCAAGTCTACCGCTGCAGTATTTTAAACTCTGGAGAGCACTTTAGCAATAGAGAGAAGCTGAATTTCACATCCATTGCGAGAAAATATTGGTATTCTATTTACATGGCCGTCATGTGAATTCCAACTTAAACCTGCAGCATGACTTTTCCATCGCATTTTAAAAACTTATTTATTTTTACCTCTCATATCAGGAGTTTTTATAGGATAAAAATCTGATGTGTTCCATTCAAATGACTTTCTCTACATCTATGCAATAAATTATTGTTAAAAAGCTTATTCTTCTATTCACTTCATACTAACCGAGAAAAAATTGCAGAAATACTCTTATTACTTGCTTCCTTGTAAGTAGAACCGCAATAAGGGAGCACTATAGGTTAAAGTGATAGCCAAAAGCTGGTTGCTATGTTACTCAAGTTCCTTTGTTGGTATGGACAGGAGTTTACAAATTCCTGTATGATTTTCAAAGCTGAAACTAAAAACAAGAGTTATCTTAAAAACGATCAACTCTACGAAAAAAATGTATATAAGATAAATTGAGTGTCTTTATGTCCTCTACGTTTTTTGTGTGATAAGTTTTTTCCTATCTCTCACGGTTTATTATTTAATTTAAGCATTCACATAGAAACACGCAAAACGCAACGCAACGCAAAAGTTTGCAAACTCCAAACTTTATCCTTGCGTTGCGTGCAAAGAGGATGAAATCTGCATCTTTTCTCTATGCATAACCTACGAATACAACAACAGACGATCGCACTTCAAGATTTTACATGGCCTGCTGTACATGCATACTCTTCTATTTGACTGTGATTTCCGCTTAATCTCTAATTTCCCTCAAGAGGTTATGACAGTCTCCTTGCAAATCCTTTGATTTAATGGACGTAATTATCATCTAACGACTTTGATTAAAATGTCGTATATTAAAAATATTTACCTGACTAATAAAATGTATATCTTGAACTTTCTGGGAATAGCCTCTGAAGACTACTTTATTCAGAGTTAATTTTACGGGATTTTGCATGATTGCTAAACCGTAAGAGATAGATAAAAATTTACCACACAAAAAATGTAGAGCACATTAAAACACAAATTATGTTATAGTCATTTTTTTCGTGGAGTTGATAGTTTTTTTAGATATTGCTGTTTTTTTTTTAGCTTTAAAAATCTATACTTTTCTCATACAGGAGTTTCTCAACTCCTGTCCATACAAATAAAGGAACATCAGTGACATAGCAACCAGCTTTTGGCTTTCACTTTATCCTATGGTACCCCTTTATTTCGCTTCTACTTACAAGGAAGCAAGTAATAAGACCATTTCTGCTAATTTTTTCTCGATTAACATGAAATAAATGGAAGCATAAGCTTTTTAACAATAATTTGTTGCAGAGAAGTAGAGAAAGTGATGTGATTTTTACCCACATACCAGGCAGAGCTACAATAAGACGAGGGATAATAGTCGAAGTGATTAAAAAAAGGTTTATGGGGTTTCAAAATGAAAGTGTAAACTTTTTAACAAACTGTTTACTAGACGGTATGGATGAAATAAAGGGTAGGGCTTTAATTTCACATCACAAAATGATCGTTTTTCTGCGCTATGTAGTTCACTCAGTTGTAGGAGATTTGGGTGTTCACCATTCCACGGTGTGCAAGACTTCGTGGCAAAGACAGGTGACTGAATAAAATTTCCAACCTCACATCTGAAATTCAAGAAGCGAAAGAAAAAATGTCTTCTCATTTTAAATTCCCTTCAGTTATTTTTGCCCTTGACTGTACACACGTACATATTGCGATATACTCCTCCTTGGCAAGGCCTCCTATCCAGCTATTCATTTGTTTATTCAGTTTATACTGAAAAGTTTCCAAAATATTAATTATCAGTAAATGTAAACTGTTATTCAATCAAAAACCAATAATTGCTTTAACTGATCAGTCTTCACTTTCCTTGTCAAGTAACTACTTATAAGAGTCAAATAATTTTTACTTTCTGTACACGTACTATGTACATAGTGTCTAGAGAAGGTGTTGCATTCCACCCCAAATTCGATACCAAGATTTCATCGGAAATACATTTTTTAGGGTCTCTGGGTTTTTAGGGTTACCTGTATCCCTTATTTTCAGAAAAAGGTTCGTGTGTGTCTGTGAACATGATAACTCAAAAACGAAAAGTCGGTAAAAAACCAATTTTGATGTTTAAGTTTAGTATCTTCCAGGAATGCGACACGAAGATTTTGAGAAAAATCAGCCTACTCCAAACTACCCGTTACATTGAATTTTTTTCGATTTTTTTTTATTTTTTCAAAAATAGCGTAACGATTTTGATTAAAATATCGTATATTAAAGATATTTACGCCCGCCTGGGTAGGTGGTCGTGAGTTCGAATCTCGTTCAGGGTGAGTTACCCGGGTAAGGTTTTTTTTTCTCGGGGTTTTCCCTTATCCTGAGAAGACGAATGTGGAGCAACTTTAAGCTCCATGGACCTCGAGATCATTTGAGCATCATTTCACCAATTTCATTCATCACCAATATGACCAACCAGGTTAAAGGACGTTAAACTATAAAAAAAAAAAAAAGTTACCCGTGAATGGAACACATCAGATGTTTAATTAAGTGACCTATTATCTTAATTAACATGTTGTTAGCAATTAAGTAGCAGCTCCAGTACCAAAGTTGTAATGATGCCTTTGGAGGTGAAGAAATTTCCAGTAACGTAAGATGTTTTAATGAGGTTCGAGCAGCAACCCTTGAGAGAAGTAAGCAGCAGTAGACACGTAAGAGGATGTCGTCTTGAATTGGTGTAGTAAGTCGCGTAACAATTGTTCCCTAGAGTGCGATAGTCGCTCGCAAACTTCTCATCTACCATTTGCAGTAAATGACTGGTACACAAGCAGCCATCTAGTCAACACAAGGGCAGAGCTGCTGAAATTAGCAGCTGTACCTCCCCTTCCTACGAAAGTCTCGGTGGTCACACTATAAAACCTGTTCTTCCACAAAAAGAATATTGTTCTCTTCACTTATTAATTTCTCTATACGTACTATGTACATAATGTATAGAGAAGGTATTGTATTGCACCGAAAATTCGATACCGAAATTTCACCGAAAATATATATTTTTATTTTTTTATTTATTGTTTTTTTAATTGTTATTTTGTAATGGGATGGTACCCCCTTTGGGAATTAGGGACGTTATTTCTTTCAGGAGAAGCAAGAGCTCTACATCACAACAGGCCAGCATAGAGAGGAATAATGCATGATATTGCATCCAAGATCATTCCGGATCGATATAGAATCAATCAGGTGCTCATATCTTGTATATCCAGGGTTTAAAAGAGTTGATTCTGTTGTCTCGAATCATCCGCCACCTCTCTGCATACAAAAACTGCGTAAAGCTGGAACCACACAGTCAGCTGGCGTGTCCAAGGTACTAAGCCAAGCATAGGTACCCATTACTGTCCAAATAAGAGCTCTCCACAACGCAGGACGCGTCCAGGGAAAATTCAGGTGCAAAATATCCGTTGCTGAAGGCTGCCAGGTGTCACCAATCCATGTCCATATCAGTGCCATGTCCATATCAGTCCTTTACCTGAGCACTCCAAGAGTCGATGTGAGAGCGAATCTGGAGCTTGGCACATTGGACAAGCGGGAAGAATTGCCAGATGATGTCTGTGTAATTTATCTGCAGTTGGTAGGATTTCATTGACAATCTTATATGCCACCGAGACCCATTCCGTGTTGCTTTCTGGTATAGCAAAGCCACGCCAAATTTGCCTCCAGGTCAACTGTGGATACTTGTATATGTGGAGTAGTAGGTTCCCTCCGTTGAAAAAAGGTATAGACTTCCTTAGCCGCCCGAAAACGGCCATTAGCCACTTCTGTGGAGGTAGTGTGCTCAAGTCACGTAGGAGATCACATAACATTTTAGGAATCTTATGGAGTTCTCTCCGCTCCCAAAACAACTGATAACGCCGTTGTACAAGCACCTCTACACTATCACCCTGTCCATCCAGTGCTTGCAGAATCATTTTTAACGAAAGTGCTTTACATTGCATCACCACCTCCAACAACCCCCAGCCACCCTGGCCCTTTGGAAGACGTTTTCCTGTCCATATGAACTATCCGATTATTTGCTCAATTTTTTGGCTGTGCCTTTTTGTTGGAGGCAGCACGTGTGCTACTCAATGCAAATGCATTACAAAACCACACACGTTGTATCAAGTTCAGCATCCTCGACATTTGACCGTATAGTACACCACGTAAAGTATTAATGCATGACGTCCAATTATAGTCCCGCAGGTCTTCGTCGTCTCCACTGAAGTATAGGTCAAGAATTTTTGTGCGTTGCACAGTGGGTATTCCTAACACCGTGGTATCCGCCCCATGGGAAGGCTTTCAGATTTCCTCAAATTAAACGTCATCCTCGCACATTGGGCGTATTCCTGTAACAGCTTCGTAGATAGGTGACATCCTGCTCGTCGGTAACCATCACCGTAATATCATCGGCATAGGCCCTTACAAAAGATGTTACTATTAAATACCTTCCCACCACTTAAATCAATTATCAGGAGCCTAATCTAACCATCTGCACATCGTTCCCCCACCACTTAAGCATGTGGACGTGCGCACAGAATCAAAGTCAAGAGCAACAATATACGAGATATGCTCTCTTATATACTGCCACTGAGTGACGCCAACCTTCGCGCAATAAAATGTAACAGTATCTTTGATTGGTCCCTTGGTAGCATCACTTCGCATGCTATGAAAATAAATTGTGTCAAGTTTTGCTAGCATTGCGTTCACATGACGCGTTTGGGAAAACCCAATGCTTCCCTCTCACTTTATCTTCCTGCTTGCTTTGTCTATTTCTCAAGTTTTCTATGCTTCCTGGACGACAACTCACTATGCCTGTTTCACTAATTTCTATCTCTGTCGTTTTCTATTTTACATTATTTAGCCTAAACCTGTGGTCATTAGCAAGTGGTGGTTGGTGGACTGTTACCTGGAATTAAGCTAGCTCTGGGGTTATCTTAAATAACTAGTTTTCCTGACAACTGAAAGATGCTCTCTCGCAAGAATTTGCTAATATTTCAAGACATCATTGGTAAAATGCTGTGCATGGAGTGACAAAAAGAATGGTGTATGTTGGATAAGAAAACGGATGACATTTTCCCAATGTTATATAAAACCCTATCTTTGCCCAGTATGCGATTTCTTTTGTTTCTTTGATTTTCCTATCTCAAATACTAATTATAACCGTTTAAAAGGGGCTGAATGACCGTATACATCGGCTGCACTTAGGTGTACTCGTATTAATATCTCCTTAGGTTCAGATCTGTGCTAAGTCCGCACTTAAGATAGGAATATTGCAGAGCATGATCACAAAAGAAAATAAGAATGCAACATTTTGACAGTGATTCGCATAAAATGAACGTTTTGGTTGGGGCCTTCCTAAAAGGATAACACTTTCATCCGGCTTCTGCTTGTACATAATGATAATCGATAAACATTAGCAGAATGTTATTACTTAGTTCTTTATAAGCAGAAGGGAATAAGGGAATGCACTATGCTAAAGTGATTGTCAAATGTTTTAAAAGCCATCGCTATGCAATTGTCTTGCTAATCACTTCTTTACTTGGCCAGGAGTAGAACAAAAGAAAAACGGACACTTTCTCTCTGAGAAAAGTTTAAGTACTTCACAATTGAAACCAATAACAAAGAATATCTCAAAAACGGTTACCTCCACAACAAAAACGTAAAGGACATAAATTGTGTGTTTTGTCGTATTGTACATTTTTTGAGTGTGAGTTCTTTTCTATCTCTTACGGTTTAGCAGTTAAGCAAAATTAGGCAAAATTCATCATGAATAAAGAGGTCTTCGCAAAAAATTGGATATATATTTTATTTCGGACATAAATAGCTTTAATGTCATCAGAGCCATTTTTAAGAAAACCAAAACTTTTGAAATGTTTTCCATGTAAAGGGTAGTTTGTGGCGGGTGGATTCCTTTTTTAAATCTTCGTGTCACATCCTTGGAAGATACTAAACCCAAATACCAAGTTCGGTATTTAACGGTATTTTCGTTTTGGGGCTATGCTGTCCACAGATACACATACACAGACAGACACGCACACACACACGCGCGTGCGCGGACCTTTTCTTAAAACAGATTTTTTGGGACTCAGGGGACCCTAAAACATATGGGGCTAGAGAAAGTAAAAATAGTGACGACCAAGGAAAAAAAAATATGTGTTGTATTCACATGACTTTCTCTAAATTGCTATAATAAATTATTGTTAAAAAGCTTATTCGTCTATCTACTTTAGGATAATCAAGGTAAACAGCAACAGAGTTCCTTTAAGCAGAAAAGAAATAAGGGAGTACACTAGACCAAAGCGACAATCAAATGCTTTCAAATGTGGGTGCTATAGAATTGAAATTTGTTTCTTTGCGCGGCAAGGAGTTGACAAATCCCCGAGAAATGTATAAGTATTTCAAGCCTGAAACCAATAATAAGGAAAAGCTCAAAACGATCAGCTCTACAAAAGAAACTGCATAATAAAAGTTGTGTGTTTTAATATGATCTACATTTTTGTATAGTAATATTCTGTCTATCCTTTACGGTTTAACCGTTATATAAAATTTAGTAAAATTAAAACAGAATAAAGAGCACTAAGATGACTATTCTCAGAAAATTCAAAATATATATTTTATCGCTAATGTGAATAACTTTAATATACAGTATTTTAATCAAAACCGTTAGAGCCATTTTTGAAAACAACACAACTTTCAAAACACATTTCATTTAAAGGGTAGCTGGGGTGGGGAATTTTTCTGAAAATCTTAATATCGCATTCTTATAATATACCGAACTTAAATACAAAGTTTGGTGTTTAACGGTCTTTTAGTTTTTGAGCTATGCTGTCCATAGACACACCGGGACCTTTTTCTAAAAACGCTCAAACGTATTTTTGCGGTGAAATCTCGATATCGAATTCTCGGGTGGAATACATTACTTCCTCTATACACTATGTACATAGTACGTGTAGAGAAAGTAAATATGCTTAGAAACCGGAGAGATTGTGCTGAAAGTTTTGTCAATATGAACACAAACAGCCCCGTTACACTCTACACCACATTTTATACGTGACAGTATATACATCAGTTGCACTTGAATGTAAAACTAATTTCTGAAATACCTGATATGTAAGCTAATCATTCTGAACCCATATTTAGTAATGTAAGCTAAATTTACAATTAATGTACTAATTGCTATGCCAACAAGTACTGTAAGTACTTACAGTAAGAGTTTGAGAGGTCATTAATACTTACAGTACAATTAGGAAATGACGTAACACTCAAGACATGTGCTACTTCAAGTAAAGAATCTATTAACAAATTCATTAACAAAAGAGTGTATAGAAGGATTTATCCATGTTATTTAGATATAGGTTTTCATTTGTTCATATCGAGCATTTATTTTTACTTTCTCTATACTACTATGTACATAGTGTATAGAGAAGGTATTGCACCCATCCAAAAATTCGATACCGAGATTTCACCGGAAATATAGTTTTAGGGTTCCCTTTTTCCACAAAAAGCATTTTCAAAAAAAGGTCCGTGTATGTGTCCGTGTGTCCATGTTTCCGTGTATCCGTGTGTCCACGTGTCTGTGAACATGATAGCTCAAAAACGAAAAGTTGGGAAAATACCAAAGTTGGAAAATAGTGTCTTCCAGGGATGCGACACGAAGATTTTGAGAAAAATCCCCTCTCCCCAAACTACCCTATACATGGAACTTTTTTCGAAAAACTTTATTTTCTCAAAAACGGCTCTTACGATATTGATTAAAATATCTTATATTTAAGATGTTAACATGATAAACAAAATGAATATCTTGAATTTTCTGGGAATAGACTCTGAAGACTACTTTATTCTGGATAAATTTTGCGGAATTTTGCATAACTGCTAAACCGTAAGATATGGACAAAATTTTGTCACAGAAAAAATGTAGAGCACGTTAGAACACACAATTTATGTTATACACCTTTTTTTCGTGGAGTTGATCGCTTTTGAGTTACTCTTTGTTCTTGATTTCACTTTTAAAAAGCATATTTTTCTCATACAGGAATTTGTTAACTCCTGTCCATATAAACAAAGGAACATCAGTCTCATAGCAACCAGCTTTTGACTATCACTTTAAGCCATGGTACCCCCTTATTTCGTTTCTATTTACAAGGAAGCAAGTAATAAGACTAGTTCTGCTATTTTTTTCTCAATTAGTATGAAGTAAATAGAAGCCTATGCAATTTAATAATAATTTGTTGCAGAGATGTAGAGAAAGTCATGTGAATGGAACACATCAGACTTTTTCTTAATGTTCAACAAAATATTTAAAAGAAATATTGATTTATTATTGTTATTTTTTACAGTTCTTTCAATTATTTCAAAAAGTAATTGGCTAAGCATGAACTGTGAGTTACTTATCAGATCTCGAATGTTTGGAAATATGCATTCTCGACCTGATAAGTATAACTTACAGCTTGTAGTACGCAATATACTATTTATTGTCCCCTTAAGTCCACACTTAAGCTGGGAATATTGCAGAGCATGATGATACAATAATTAACAACGCAGGATTTTGACAGTGTTCCACATAAAATGAAAAGCTTTAGTTGGGGCCTTCCTAGCAGGACAGCACTTTCATCCGGCTTCAGCAAAAACAAAATGGTGTCACCACGAGGGAAAAAAATATATTTTCTCAATTCACATGACTTTCTCTACATCTCTGTTACAAATTATTGTTAATAAGCTTAATCTTCTATTTATTTAACCCTTAGTTGCCTGCATTAGTGTACTGCATATGTCGTTTTTCTTTAATTTAAGTTTAAAACTGGAGTTCTATTAAAATATATGGGAATAAACATATAAAATTATTATATAAAATAATAGGAAAAATAATAGAAGTGAAAATATATGTAGATCCTTTATTAATCTTTTTCTTCCCAATTAAAAGTTTTAATTCTTGTAAACCAAGTTTCATAATCCTGCCAAAGGCATTCAAAGCCAAATGTTGCAAGTTAACATCACAGTGACTATGATGAAGGACGGGGAGAGCCCAAGTAAAATAATCGGTGTTATACTTAAAAGCAAATCGGATTACATTTGACTGTAGTTAAGTGGATTTTACTCTTTTATTTATTTTAAAATTACTGCAATTTTAGGGCAATGAATGTATATATTTTACCACATAAAACAGTTTTAATTATTTATTGTTTATGAAATTAATCCTAGAGTACACCCCTATTTGTATAGTTACGCTTAAAATAAGCGGAACTTATGGGTACCGACAGGCAACAAAGGGTTAATGCTAAAACATTGGCAGAAACGTTCTTACTATGTAGTTCTTTTATAAGTAGAAGGGAAATAAGGAATTTAATAGGCTAAACCGACAGTGAAATGGTTTAGAATGTGGTTGCTATGGGATTGAAATCCGTCTATTTGCATGGTCAAGCATTGACAAGTTCCCCTAACAGAACATTTTAATTATTTTAAAATTGAAACCAAGGAATATTTCGAAAACGGCCAACTCCACGAAAATATATCAGTGTTTTATCGTGATTTACATTTTTCGTTTTTATCTATCTCTTAGCAGTTATGAATAAAGATGTTTTGAGAGGCTATTCCCAGAGAATTCAACACATACATTTTGATTGTCATGTAAATATTTTAATATAGGATATTTCAATCAAAATCGTTAGAGTCATTATCGAAAAATGTTTCATGTAAAGGGTAGTTTGAGGGTGGGAAGATTTTCTTGAAAATCTTCGTGTACCATCTTTGGAAGATATGAAATTTAAATACCAAGTTTGATATTTAATGATATTTTAGTTTTTGAGCTATGTTCTCCACTGACACACACGGACCATTTTCTAATTTTGGGGGAGGGGTTCAGGGGGACACAAAACATGTATTTCCAGTGAAATCTCGGTATCGAATTTTTGGATGCATTACAATACCTTCTCTGTACACTATGTAGACAGTACATGTAGAGAAAGTATAAAAAAAAGACTGTACAGCCACCACACAATAGCTTTGCATTCACTCTCGCTTTATACAAATTGGATCGAAAAGTTATGACAGCGGATATATGATTGAATTATGCCCCAATGTATATTACCAATGGCTATAATGGTCTAACGATATGGAACAGCTACAGAGCAAAAGCAGGGAATTAAATCAGCTATCCCAAAGCCATAACGTGAAACCTCCCTCGCCTGGGCCGCTTTGTAAGTCAATTTGGTTCTGATTAATATACACGAACGGCGAACACTAAATCAACCTTAGGAGCTTCGCTATTCAATATTTTCAACTATGGAAATGAATAAACATTCATCTGAAGATCTTTCAAGAAAGGAAAAACAACAACAACAACTTTTGCTGGAAGCAAAAACAACTTCATGGCTGCTGATCCAGTATGACTCACTGCAGCACTTCGTCTGCAACAAAGCTTGACAAAAACGTCAATGTAGTGATTTTCAAAGTTCACAACCTAACCAAGAAAACACGAGGTTTAAGAGAATGTTTACTTTCCCCACCACCACATAGTAAGAAGTATTGCAATCCACTCAAAAATATTCAATACTCTAATTTCACTGAATATACATCTTTTGAATAAAACAGCTTGAATAAAATAGTATATTCCGTACTAAGAACTATAGTCTATACTTATCAGGTCGAGATGTACATTGCGAGCCTCGAATTCCCAAGTATTCGAGACCTGATAAGTAACTTACAGTTCGTGGTTACCCAATTACTTTTTAAAATACTTGGGAAAAAAAATGTAAAAAAAACGTTATAACACAAAACTGTTTTTCAATATTTTATCAAACATTAAGAAAAAATCTGATATGTTCCATTTACATGACTTTCTCTACATCTCTGCAGCAAATTATTGTTAAAAAGCTTAGGCTTCTATTTACTTAATGCTAATTGAGAAAGTATTAGCAGAAATACTATTATTAGGAGTAGCATAAGTTAAAGTGATAGTCAAAAGCTGGTTGCTATGTGACTGAAGTTCCTTTGTTTGTATGGACAGCAGTTGACAAATACCTGTTTGAGAAAAGTGTAGGCTTTTCAAATGCAGAAACCAAAAGCAAGGAATGTTAAAAAACGATGAACTCCACGAAAAAAATGTATATAACATAAATTGTGAGATTTAACGTGCTCTACATTTTTCGTGTAATAAGTTTTTGTCCATGTCTTACGGTTTAGCAGTTATTCAAAATTCCGTAAAATTCAACAAGAATAAAGTACTCTTCAGAGGCTATTCCTAGAAAATTTAAGATATACATTTTATTTGGCACGTAAATAGCTTTACTAAACGATATTTTAATCAAAATCGTTAGAGCCATTTTAGGGAAAATAAAAATTTTCGAAAAAAGTTTCATATAAAGGGTAGTTCGGGGTAGGGGGATTTCTCTGAAAATCTTCGTGTCGCATCCCTGGAAGATATTAAACTTAAATACCAAGTTTGGTATTTTACCGACTTTTCGTTTTTGAGTTATCGTGTTCACAGACACACGGACACACACACGGACCTTTTTCCGAAAATACTTTTTTTAGATAAAGCGGACCATAAAACATATATTTCCGGTTAAATCTCGGTATCGAATTTTAGGTGGAGTGCAATACCAATACCAAGTGTGCGCAATGCGTATAGAGAAAGTAAAAAAGTTTAAAAAAACAATTATAAATAAAAATTGCTTTTCAATATTTAATCGAACATTAAGAAAAACTGAATTCTCGTTGTGAACAAATGAAAGACTATATCTAAATTATATGGACAAAGCTTTCTTATGCACTCTTTTGTTAATGAAGTTTTCAATAGATTCTTTACTTGAAGTAGCACATGTCTTGAGTGTTACGTCATTTCCTAATTGTACTGTAAGTATTAATGGCCTCTCAAACTCTTACTGTAAGTACTTACAGTACCTTTTGTATCTATTAATAAATGAATTGTAAATTTAGCTTACATTATCAAATATGTGTTCAGAATGATTAAATTAGATATCAACAAACTTTTCAGAAATCCTTTATCTACTACTATAACCAACAATGGTCTTGTTCGTAGTAACTAGGGATATAAAACGTATATTTTATATTCTAACAAAACATCTCGCTAACAAAACATAAAATACAGGTTCAACAAAACGGTAAATGCACTTTAATGATGATTATCTATATCTTATTTCTCCTGATAACGTTAGAATAAAAATCTCTCATTATTGATAGCTTTAAAACTTGTAATATTTACTGAATCCTGTATGAGAAAAGTATGGTTTACATAGCTGAAAACAAGAACAAGGGATATCTTAAAAACGACGAACTCCACGAAAAAAATTTATATAACATAAATTGTGTGCTTTAACGTGCTCTACATTTTCTATGCGGTAAGTTTTTGACCATCTCCTACGGTTTAGTAGGTGTGGAAAAATCCTTAAAATTCATTCAGAATAAATTAGTCTGTAGAGGCTATTCCCAGAAAATTCAATACACGCATTTGTCAAGTTAGTATTCTAAATTTACGAGATTTTAATTAAAATCGTTAGAGCTATTTTTGATAAAAAAATTTCGAAAAGTTTTCTATGTAAAGGGTAGTTTGTGGTGGGGAGATATTCTTGAAATTCTTCGTGTCGCATCCTAGGAAGATACCACATACGCACACACACAAACAGACAGATAGACAAACACACAGGGACATTTTTCTAAAAATGTTTTTTTTTGGATTCAGGAGTCTCAAAACATGTATTACCGGTGAAATCTCGGTATCGAATTTTTTGGTACAATACATTCTCTATACACTATGTACATAGTTCGTATAGAGAAAGTAAAAACGGCGCTCGTAAATATGCGCATGAGAAATTAGAACAATCGTGCTTATGCAGTTGCATATTAACATCCCACTCACAAATAATGCTCTATTTAAGTCACTTATAAATGAGTATCCTTGTAAACTATAATACTACAAATTCCGTAGCGTTTCTCTTTCTCTTGCCGAAGGACAAAGAAGTGACCTGCGTTGTAAGCGCGTCTCTACTGATTACAATAACTGGAAGGCATACACTTGTGTTTGATATCTGAAAGCTGAGGATGAGTATAGCAAACTGGATACTGCGGGCGTTATTGTAGCACTACTGTCGCTACGAGCGACATCTGACTACGCTATACTTAATGTATACAGGCAATGCATCATACCTGTCACAGAAACTGTATATAATTAATCTCAACTTATATTTCACGCTTCCCATTAAGAGTGTGATGTAGTGCACAAATGGGTGCCAGTTTGTCACTCCTCGTCAACAAAAATCTGATACGTTACATGACCTTCTCTAGCTACTCTACAAACAAACTTCTTATAAAAGATAATTCTTTTTTCAACACCATGTAAATCCAGATAAATATTAGCAGAAGTTTATTACTTAGTTCCTTATAAGTAGAATGGAAATAAGGGAATGCATTAGGCACACTTCCGTCTGATAAAAGTAGAGTACTTCAGAATTGAAACCAATAATAAGGAATATCTCGGAAACAGTTACCTCTATAATAAAAACATAAAGGACATAAATTGTGTATTTTAACAAGATCTACCTTTTTGGTGTTTTAAGTTTTTGTCTATCTCTTACGATTTACTACTTATACTAAATTAAGCAAAAAGCATCCAGAATAAACATGACTCTAAAAGCTATTCCCAGAAAATTCAAGATATACATTTTATTTGTGATAAATATGGCTTTACTATTTGGTATTTTAATCAAAATCGTTACAGCCATTTTCAAGAAACACAAAATTTTCGAAAATATTTCCATGTAAAGGGTAGTTAGGGGTGGGAGGGTTTTGTTAAAAATCTTCGTGTCGCATCCTTGGAAGATAGCAAACTTAAATATCAAGTTTGTGTTTAACAGTCTTTTTGTTTTTGAGCTATGCTGTCCACAGACACACACACACAAACACACACACACACACACACACACACACACACACACACACACGGACCGGTTTCTGCAAATGTTTTTTCTTGGACTCAGGGGGTCCTAAAACATGTATTTCCGGTAAAATCTCGACATCAAATTTTTGGGTGGAATACAATATTTCTTTATCCCTATGTACAATGCGCATAGTGGATGGAGAAGGTATTGTATTCCACGCAAAATTTCGATGTCGAGATTTCACCGGAAATATATGATTTCAGAAAACCCTGAGTCCGAAGAAAAATATGTTTAGAAAAAGTTGGTGTGTATGTGTGTATGTCTGTGGACAGCATAGCTCAAAAAAATAATGTAAAAAAATAAAAAAATAAAAAAATAAAATAAAATAAAATCTGCTTAACTATTATCCTGGCATCTAGTGGCAATACCAGGACAAAGTTGAATCGATTTTATTTTTCCTCCTAACTTTATTTAATTCTTTAAAATTATACATAATTTTTCAGATACAATCTACTATTTCCACCGCTACTCTACACAATCATACATTTAATTACAATTTCAAATCTCTAACTACTTCTATAACTACTTACATAAATTTCATAAATTAATTACAAATTTGTTTCTACACTACTCTACTCTAACAAATAGTAACAAAAATTATTAAATAAAATAAAGTCTCAATCGGGTTAATTGTCTTATTAGATGTATCCAACTGGAATCCTTCCTCCTCTCAACTGGAAGTGCAGCGCCGTCAGGAGAAGAGGTTGGTTCATCAGCTGCTTGGTTTTTTATTGGCTCATCTCCTCTTCTTCATCCTCTTCTTGTTGAAGTCGTCTTCTTCTTCCTGCTTCTATTCGTCCAGTGGAAATCCACAAGTTCCTACGTCTGTTTATTCTCTGTATTCCTTCTTGAATATTTTCCTCATGTATAATATTTCTTTCTTCCAGTTGTTGTTCCATTGGCTCCTGTCTTTCCCTGTTAACCTATATTCTCTTTCCTTCCCTTACATCCCTTCTTGCTCTAAAATTTTGATTTCCTAATTTACGTAATTGGTTATATTCTTCCATTACTTGGTCGGATATGTTTAACGCCATTTGTTGCAAAAGTCGTCTCCATGTCTTAAAATATCAAATATTCTTTTTCCTTGTAGTCATCTTCGATCTTCAAATAAAATCCCGTCGTATTTTTTGCACTCAAACATTGCATGCTCAGGCGTATCTTGTTCTCCACATTGATCACACTTATCCTCTTCTTTTCTATTTATTCGTTTAAAGTAAACATTACAAGGTCCATGTCCCGTTATGTATTGAATTCCTCCTTTGTTCGGTTGTATTTGTTTTAAATATAATATTTTCTGTATATTAGGAAATATGTCATAAGTTCTTCTTCCTTCTTCTATTTCATCCCATTCTTTTTGCCAAATAGTCGTTACTTGTTTTTTCACTTGTCTTGTATTACAAATTGTACCTACTATTTCTTCCGTCTTTTGGTTTCGTCCTTTTCTAATCCAAAAATACGCCGCGCGTTGTCTTATTAATAAATCTATCGGCCTAAAGTTACCAAAAGGGCCATCGTTGAGGTTGTCGTTACTGCTCCGGTCATCCTCAATAAGGCTTGTCTCTGTATTCTTCTTAATAATTTAACATTTTTTTAATAATTTCTCTCGATGTGACCATACTCCGGCTCCATATCCTGTAATTCCAACTAAAAAACTCATATGGTATGTACGAATTGTATTTAACGGTAATTTAAATTTCTTTGTGGCCAAACTTTGTAATTTCATCATAACTTTGCTGGATTTAGTTCTAACGTACTTAATATGTGTATCAAAATTCAATTTTTCATCTAATTTTATCCCAAGATATTTGATCTCTTTCTGTCGCTTCACGTTTACATTATTAAGTGTTATAGTTGGATCTCTTTTAAGGTTCCCTTTAAATAGCATATATGCCGATTTATGCGGTGCAATTTGTAATTTGGATTCATTACACCATGTATCCAGGTGGTCAAGGGTAATATTTGTTTTAGCTTCTAATTCAATTTACTATCTGCTTCTATTAAGATCAATACGTCGTCAGCATACGCTACAATGTTCAGGGTATGATTTAAGTTATTTAGTTCTTCTAAAATTGGTTCAGTTAATATGTCCCAAAATAGGGGTCCTAATACGGAACCTTGTGGACATCCTTTAGATATTTCTCTTACAATCGTCTTATTTTCACCATGTACATATACTCTTGTATCTTTACAATAGTCTTTCAATATATTATATAAGCTCTTTGGATAATTTTGCTGTCTCATCGTGTTAAATAAACAAGGCCACCATAAATTATCAAAGGCGCCTGCTATGTCTACAAATATTCCCAACACATATTTTTTGTTACTATTCTTTATTCATATTAATGCTTCATTTATGGCGTCCTCCGTCGAATATCCTTTTCTAAAACCATACTGTTTAGTAGTCAATCCTTTCATTAGTCGATATTCACTAATTATTTTATACAATAATTTCTCATGTATTTTACCTAACGTATTTAAAAGACATATTGGTCTATATGTTTTTGGATTTTTTGGATCTTTGTCCTTATCTTTTTTCAAAATAACAACATTCGCTTCTTTTCAGCAATATGGAACTCGTCCAAATATTAAACATTCGTTAAATAAAGCACACAGATATAGTGCTATAGATTTTTCTAGTGTTTGAATTACTTCCCCGTATATATTATCGGGTCCTGGGTCTTTTTTCTATTTTAATTCTCTAATGGCAATTTTTACTTCTGTCACGTCAAATGGATATATTACATTTTGGTTGTTATAATTTTGTTTATATTCCTCTCTTCGACTGTTTGTGTTGTTCCGTATCATCATCGTCCTTATCTGATGATAATATCTTGTTCATTAAATGATGTATTGAATCTGTCCAGCCTGTTGTTAGGGTTGCATCGTCTTTTGTTAATGTTATCACTTCCGGTGCCGTTATCTTTTCCATGATAATTTTGTAAGGTACTCCCCACATGTCTTCTTCCAAATTTTCCTTTAAGAACTTACCCCATTTTTCTTGTCTGGTTACTTCTAACAGATTTTTGTATCGTTCCTTCAATTCCATATATATATATATATATATATATATATATATATATATATATATATATATATATTCAAATGTCTTTCTCTCTCCGTTGCCGTTATACTTCTTTGATAATTTTGTCTGGCGTTCCTAACCTTTGTTCTTAGTTTTTGTAATCTTTCATTCCAGATATTATATTCATTTGTTGTCTTTTTAAGAGTTAAATCCATTGCCCTTTGTATATTTATAGTCAACTGTTTAGCTTTCTTCTTTACATCATCTCCCATTTTTTCTATTTCTGGTAATATAAAATTTTCCGTTAGCTTGTTCCAATCTGCATTCTTTATTTGGATTCTTTTTCTTTTATTGATCATTCGATGTTCTTCTCCATGTCGTTGCGTAATAAGGTCAAAGTATATTAAATTATGGTCGCTTGTTGTCAAATTTTGTGCTACTTTCCAATTTTCTATTCTGTCGGTTATATAGCCTCTTGCTAGTGTAACATCAATATTTTCTTTTGCGTCAGTTCTATTTTCAAATGTATATGGATTATTTGGTCGCTTTAAAACATTTAAACTATAATTTGCAATCAGTTCTTCCATTGCCTCTCCTCTTATATCTGGATATTTACTCCACCACCATCTTGACTTTGCATCCATCGTAAACAACATTGCCTTTCCATTATATGCATCCAAAATATCCCTCATTTTGTTTAAGTGTATTTCAATTTCGTCCATGTATTGAAAGTAGTGGTTACATAAGATAAAACTTACTCCTTTTGTTGTTAATTCTACACAATTTACATATTCGTCACAGTATTGTGAAATTGTTACTACTTGTATGGCCTTATTTATTATCACAATTGTCCCTTTAGCATTATTTCCCTCTAGAATGGTTCTTGCCGCAACAGGCATGTGTGCTGGTTTGTTGTTTATAATATAGGGTTCCTGAATGCAAACTATATCGAGTTGTCTATCATCTATAAGTTTACTTATTTCCATCATAACAGTTTTAGATCTTTGTGCATTTATTTGTCCAGATCTTAATCCACTAATCTGGTACTGACAACATAGCATAGCTCAAAGACCATTAAAAACCAAACTTGGTATTTAAGTTCAGTATCTTCCAGGGATGCGACAAGAAGATTTTGAGAAAAATCCCCCACCCCCAACTACCCTTTACATGGAACTTTTTTCGAAAATTTCGATTTTCTCAAAAATAGCTCCAACGATTTTGATTAAAATTTCGTATATTAAAGTTATTTACCAGACAAATAAAATGTATATTTTGAATTTCCTGGGAATAACCTCTGAAGACTACTTTATTCTGGATGAATTTTTCATAATTACTAAACCGTAAGAGATGGAAAAAAACTTAACACACAAAAAATTTAGAGCACATTAAAACACACAATTTATGTTATATACATTTTTTTCGTGCAGTTGATCGTTTTTGAGATATTCCTTTTTCTTGGTTTCAGCTTTGAAAAACTTATACTTTTCTCATACAGGAATTTGTCAACTCCTGTCCATACAAACAAAGGAACATTAGTCACATAGCAACCGGCTTTTGGCTTTCACTTTAACCTATGGTACTCCCTTATTTCGGTTCTACTTACAATAAAGCAAGAAATAAGACTATTTCTGCTAATTTTTTCTAATGAGCATACAGTAAATAGAAGTATAAGCTTTTTAAGAATAATTTGTTGCAGGGATATAGAGAAAGTCATGTGAATGATACACATCAGATTTTTTCTCAATTAGCATGAAGTAATTAGAAGCAAGATTTTTAACAATAATTTGTTGCAGAGCTGTAGAGAAAGCCATGTGAATTGAACACATAAGGTTTTTCTCCTAATAAACTAATCATCACATAGGCACTAAAACACAGGATTCTAATTCTAAGCCTCGAAGTTTGAGTACATTTTCTTTTATACACAAAAATAACTTGTGGATGTTTTCGGCAAGCGATGTGATGTATGGATGGCTGTTTACAATGCCCACCATGACCTCCATTGACCCAGATATTTAATAGACATGACATAACATTTGACTCTTCATTTAAGCTTGTTTTTCATTTTGTATTTCATATCCTCAAGTTGTGTATTGCCAACAACGATTTGATATTCTTTGGGCCTATAAAGTTTTGCTTGAATCTTTCTTTTAGAAATAAGTCCGATGTGTTCCATTCACATAACTTTCTTTACATCTCTGTAACAAATTATTGTTAATAAGCTGTTCTTCTGTCCACTTCATGTTAATCAAGATAAGCATTAGTAGAAACGGTCTTATATTGAGGTCCTTAAACTTAGAAAAGAAATAAGGGAATACACTCAATTAAATCGACAGTCAAATGTTTTAGAATGTGGTTGCTATGAGCTTGAAATCCGTTTCTTTGAGTGGCCAGGAGTTGAAAAGTTCCCGTATAAGAAAAGTATGTTTTTAAATCTTAAAGGAATAACAAGGAATATCACGGAAACGTTCAATTCCACGAAAAAAGTGTATATGGCATAAATTGTGTGTTTCAAGATCTACATTTATTATTGTTAATTTTTGGTCTATTTCTTACTGTTTACGTTATGCAAAATTCAGAAAAGTCATTCAGAATAAAAACGTTTTCATGAAGTATTCTCAGAAAGATCAAGATATTCATCTTAAATATATGATATTTTAATGAAAATTATTAGAGATATTTTTTAAAAAAAAAACAAAATTTTCGTAAAGGTTAGTTGCGGTTGGGGGGATTTTATTGAAAATCTTCTTGTCGCATCATTGGAAGATACTGAACTCAAATACCAATTTTGGTATTGAACGGACTTGTTATTTTTGAGAATGCTGCTCACAGATACACACGCACACTGACAGACACACAAGGACAGTTTTCTAAAACCATTTTTTTTTATTGATGGGGTCTCAAAACATACATTACGTATCAAATTTTTGGTTGCAATACAATACCTTTTCTATACACCATGTACATAGTACGTGTAGAAAAAGAAAAATCTGATGTGTTACATTCAAATGACTTTCTCTAGATATCTGCAATAAATTATTTTTAAAAGGCTTAAGCTTCTATTTACTTCCCGCTAATCGAGAAAAAATTAGTAGAAATAGTCCTTTTTCTTGCTTTATTGTAAGTAGAAGCGAAATAAGGGAGCAACATAAGTTAAAGTGAAAGCCAAAAGCTGGTTGCTATGTGACTGAAGTTCCTTTATTTGTATGGAGACGAGTTCACAAAGTCCTGTATGAGAAAACTATAAGTTTTTTATAGCTGAAACCAAAAACATGGAATATCTAAAAAACTATCACCTCCAAGAAAAACATGTATTTAACATAAATTGCGGTTTTAAAGTGATCTGTATTTTTTGTGTAGTAACTTTTTGTCCATCTCTTAAGGTTTAGCAGTTATGCAAAATTCCGTACAATTGACCCAGAATAAAGAAGTCTTCAGATGCTGTTCCCAGAAAATTCAAAATATAGATTTTATTTGTCAGGTAATTATCTTTAATATATGATATTTTAATCAAAATAGTTAGAGCCACTTTTTAGAAAATCAAAGTTTTCGAAAAATGTTATATGTAAAGGGAAGTTTGGGGTGGGGGATTTTTCTCAAAATCTTCGTGTCGCTTCCTTGGAAGATACCAAACTTAAATACAAAGTTTGGTATTTAACGGTGTTTTCGTTTTCGAGCTATGCGACCCACAAACACACACACACACACACACACACATATATATACATATATATACACACACACACACGGACATTTTTCTAAAAATGCTTTTTTTTGTTTCAGTGGGTCTCAAATCATATATTTCCGGTGAAATCTCGGTATCGAATTTTTGGGTGCAATACAATACCTTCTCTATACACTATGTACTTAGTACGTGTACAGAAATTAAAAATCTGATGTGTTACACTCACATGACTTTCTCTAGCTGTTCTACAAACTTCATACATAGGATTGTTCTTCTTTCTGCACCTTCTAATCGTGGTACTCATTAACACAAGGTTCTTATTGTTTAGTTCCGTTTAAATAGGAAGAAAATAAGGGACTACGCTAGGCTAAACCATTATTCAAATGTTTTAAAAGCTGTCGTTATCCGATTGTCATCACAAACGGCTTCTTTTCTTGACCAGGAATGCAACAAAAGAAAAACGGACACTCCCGTCTGAGAAAAGTATAAGTACTTCACAACTGAAACTAATAACAATGAATAGCTCGAAAATGGTAAGCTCCACGAGAAAAATGAATATGACATAACTTGTGTATTTCAACAAGAACTAAATGTTTTGTATGGTAAGTTTTTGTCTATCTCTTACGGTTTACTAGTTATGCCAAATTAAGCAAAATTTATCCAGAATAAACAAGTCTTCAGAAGCTATTCCCAGAAAATTCAAGATATAAATTTTATTTTTTAGGTAAATAGCTTTAATATATGATATTTTAATCAAAATCGTTAGAGCCATTTTTAAGAAAATCAAAATTTTCTAAAAAGTTCCATGTAAAGGGTAGTTTGGGTTGGGAGGATTTTTCTCAAAAGCTTCGTGTCGCATCCCTGGAAGATACTAAACTTAAATACCAAGTTTGGTATTTTAGCTACTTTTCGTTTTTGAGTTACCGTGTTCACAGACACACACACACACACACACACACACACACACACACGGACCTTTTTTGGATACAGGGGGTCCTAAAACATGTATTTCTGGTGAAATCTCGGTATCGAATTTTTGTTGGAATACAATACTTCGCTATCCCTATGTACATTGTACATATGGGGCTAGAGGAAGTAAAAAGTAATAACAAGAAAGTAAGCTTAAGTATTTGAAATAGAGAATTTGAGATCTTGTTAGCATTAGTGATTCGACTGTTAGGTTTGTATGATATATTTATATTGGACTGTTTGGTAGATCGATTAATCGTTCGATAGCACTTCATGAACATTACAATGAGTGGCACTTAAGCATTGGTTTCCAATTCATGAACACCACTTGAGTTCTAATAGCAAATTAAAGTGTTATTCATTCTAACCAGAAGGGTTAGAGCTCATCGCATGCCAGATTTCACCACCGTTTTGTGGAATACTTCAGTTTGCATTCCCCGTAGCGTTGATATGAAATATAAACCCCCTTCAAATAACAGTTACACGAGATCAGTCAACTAACCACATTTTTTCTAAAGACACGCATTAAAACATCAAATAGACAAAGATCAGCATCATTCAGCTTCTGTTTGAAAAAAAATCATCCAGAATAAAACGTCTTCACAGGCTATTGCCAAAAAATTCAAGATATATATTTTATTCGTCATATAAATATTTCCTATACAGGGTTATTCAAAAAGAAAGAACGCATTTCAAACTTTTATTGCTTCCAAACTGCAAGAGATAGAAGCATGACTCCTACGTTCATGGCGAGAGAAAAGCGTGGGGGGTAGAAGTTCCAATCACGGCCGCATTGGCGCTGTTGTTTGTTGTATGTCTCTAGTGAAATGGCGGCGACACGTCAAGAGAAATCATTTTGTGTGCTGCAATTAGCAAAACTAGAGTCCATTGTTGCAGTCTTCGTTTGTTTGAAAGTGCTGCCCTCCTAGCCAGGTCTTCGGTTCAGGGAAAAGTTGAAAGTCACTGGGTGCCAGGAAAGGACTGTCGGATGATCGAAAATGTCCCAATGAAATTGTTCAAGGAGCCGATGGGATGTGTTGCCATGGATCAGCACAATTCCTGAAGTCAGCATTCCTCTTCGTTTGTTTTGGATGACTCTCCGCGAACGTCGTAAAGTACGAAGATCTTCAAAACAACGTGAATGCTCATTTGAAATCATTGGCGGCAACATGTTTTGAAGCGGGTATTGCAAAGCTTGTGCACAGGTACGATAAATGTCTCAATCTTTTCGGTGATTATGTTGAAAAGTAACCATAAGTGTACAAAACTTTTAGTAATAAAATAATTGTTTTCTATGATCTTTTCTTTTATTTATAGCCTATCGGAAGTTGAAAAAAACAGGCCCTCGTAAATATTTCAGCGTTCTCAAGAGCATTTCTGGTGATAAATTTTTGGGTGCGATGCAATACCTACCTCCATAACATACTATGTTTAGCTACTTATCAGAGAAAGTAACAATTAAAATAAACAATGTTTAGGTATTTGAAGTGAGTGTACTTCGTCCTCAGTTATTTACGCTTCAAGTCAGCATCACGGATGGAAGGTACGCAGAGTTATGGACATAATACGGCAGTGAATAACAGGCTGCTATTTTGGAGAGGCCAATATCTCAAGCGACTGTAAACGAGATAAACGATAAGAGAGATATTTTCCGACATAACTGAGGTTAATAAATCTGGGCTGAGGGAAGTATACTCAGATTATTGAACGTGGAGTTTTGTGTAGCGGACTGTAGCTTTTGACGTGCTTCGCCTCACAGCCACTCAATACGTCAAACTTACACAACAGCCACATAAATCCGCTCTCCACTTCTTTGGTCAAGGAAAAAGGATGGGGAGTGCAGATAGAACTGTTCATTATGAAATTATTAGCGTTTTTACTTTCTCTACACGTACTATGTACATAGTGTACAGAGAAGGTATTGTACTCTACCAAAAAATTTGATACCTGCATTTTTAGAAAAAAGTCCGTGTGTGTGTCCCTGTGTCAGTGTGTCAGTGTGACTGTGAACACCACAACTCAAAAACGAAAAGTCAGAAAAATACCAAACTTTGTATTTAAATTTATTATCGTCCAGAGACGCGAAACCAAGATTTTGAGAAAAATTGCCCCACTCCAAACTACCCTTTACGTGGAAAATTTTTCGAAAATTTCGATTTTCTCCAAAATGGATGTAACAATTTTGATTAAAATGTCGTATATTAAAGATATTTACTTGAAAAATAAAATGTATATCTTGAAATTTCTGGGAATAGCCTCTGAAGACTACTTTATTCTGGATGAACTTTAGAGAATTTTGTATAACTGCTAAAACGTAAGAGATGGACAAAAACGTACTACATAAAAATGTAGAGCACGTTAAAACATACAAGTTATGTTATATACATTTTTTTCGTGGAGTTGATCGTTTTTTATATATTCCCTGTTTTTGGTTTCAGCTTTTAAAAACCTCATGGAGGAATTTGTCAACTCCTGTCCATACAAACAAAGGAACTTCAGTCGCATAGCAACTAGCTTTTGACTATCACTTTAACCTATGGTTCTCCCTTATTTCACTTCTACTTACAAGGACGCAAGTAATAAGACTATTTCTACTAATTTTTTCTCGATTAGAATGAAGTAAATACAAGCATAAGCTTTTTAACAATAATTTGTTGCAGAGATGTAGAGAAAGTCATGTGAATGGAACACATTTTTTAATGTCTTATTACACTAACCTTCGGCAATAGAATTAGGCAAGTTGCAAAATTGTCTTGTAAAATTATTAATGCAAAAGAACAAAATCCATGCAACTGCAGCGTCCAGGCGTGCCATGATACCTGTTATTTTACCTGGGCCCTCACCATCCTTCACCACAGGTACTGTAGCCGCTGGGACTCGAATGGATGGCCAGTCAAGTAGCTTTAGTCGTCATAGAACTTGGTTTTTGAAAACTATGAAGCATACAAAACGTGTAGCTATGTAAGTGTAATATAATAACTCCCCGGTCTCATTCCAGCCGAGATTCGAACTCTTGACGCTCCAAGTTATTAGGTAGAAACGACAATGTTACTGCAGTCATCTCGTTTCAGAGCTTAGTTAAATGCCTTATCTTGGCTTGACTAAGCACGGGCTTGAATGTAGTTGACAGGAGTGCGTCATTTAACCAGACAATTTAGGATATTTGTGGAGCAGAATGGGGCAAAGTGGAACGCAAGAGACCGAAGCGTGCAATTAAATTCTCCTTGCATTGCGACCTTGCAATAATCCGCTGCAGTGAATCAGCGGGTCGCGTAAGGAACTTGGCTACGCTTTCATAAGTGCGTGTCGAGGCATTTCTCATTAGCAAACAGCAAGTTCTGCATATAAAATCCCGGTTTATTTCCTGTTAGTGTTTGCTGTGTTCTCCAGTACAGTGCGATCCATATAAACCTGAATATACCATGATTTCTCTCTGAAAGCTCGTAGAAATGTTAATGATCTCAGTGGCTCAGGGAGAATCGACAATAATCAACGCAACAATTGAGTAATGTCATCTATTGACTATATTGGTGATTTACATGGTAATTATTAGTATTTAAACAATCGAGACGCGTGCAATATTTTGAAAGTATGAACATGTAGTTTTGAGAAAAATACTGTTTTATAAAATAGTACATTATGTACGATCTTTAAATGACTGTAGAGCCCGAAGCAAGGATAAATGCCCAATTTTTTTTTTTTTTTTTTTTTTCAGGGATCTCAGAAAATATGTACTTCCAGTGAAATTTCGATATAGAATTTCTTAGTACAATACAATACTTTCTCTATATATTATGGGACGCGCCGTGGCCGGGTGGTTAGACCACTCGCCTCTCACTTAGACGACCCGGGTTCGATCCCAAGCGACCGCATGTGAGATTTGGGGTGGACAAAACGGCGCTGGGGCGTTTTTTTCCGGGTTCTCCGGTTTCCCCCGCCATCGCATTCCATCGGTGCTCCGTCTTCATTTATGTATCACCAGTGTCACCGCCTGCGGTGCCATAAGTAGTTAAAGCGGGCGTTAAACACTACCAAAAAAATCTATACACTATGTACATAGTATCAAATATCTTTTCTACCTACATACAATATACTATGTGTGTAATGGTTACTATGCTAATTTCATATACCCAAGGTCGCGGGTTCAAACCCGGCGGAGGACGATGGATTTTTTCGGGTGTAAAAATCCTTGGCATGGCTTCCGTTGGAAGGGAAGTAAAGCCGTTGGTACCGTGTCATAGCTTTACGGCACGTAAAAGAACCTCAAGCCTGATAGAGAGGCCTCTGAGCAAAATTAATTTGTCTTTCACGCCCAGTATAGAATGGGACGCTGAGAACCACAGTAGTTATAGAGCGTCCATAAATAATACGCCATTTACATTTTTTACAATATACAATGTAAGAAAGAATAGCGTCCAAAACAATGTGCATCATATGTTTATATACATACGAGTGGTTTGCCAGTTTCAATTATAAACACCAGAACACTCAGATTAAAGCTACTTGTACTTGACATAAAATATGTGTCATGTCGAGTCAATAGCTGAAATGGTTTAAAATCTGTGCCTAATTTACTGTTGCTTTGCGCTTTGACCCACGTGTCTCCAAGACCCTCAATGTTACGCAAAACATCCCTAAAATAGTGTTATTCAATTGTTTATTCATATAAGTGCTGTGTAGGACAGGAGTTAGATAGAATTGTAGTGAAAAATGCGACATTAGAACCACGAATCTCCTGGTTTCTAGCGGTTGCTCTAACCTTATAGCTACCATGGCAGCATGCTTACACGACATTAATTTCCTCAACTGACTCGCATGTTTCCCACAAGGTGACCTCAAATTATTTTGAGATGACAACCTCAATTGCGACTTACAAAGTTGTAAGTACTTTAGGTTCCGGGTTTCATAATTTAGCGGGAAATATGTGAGTGAGATGAGGAATTTAATGTCTTGCGGCATGTTACTATGGTAGCTCAGTGACTACAGAAAGCGGCTAGAGACCGGGAGATCCAAATCCCGGCTATGGCATTACCTAGCCAATACTGGAAGTTGCGAAAAAGTTCGGGACTAGTTCATTTAACAGTTATAAGTAGGATTTTAATGAAATGTCATTTTTGTTCCGGACGTGATGTTTATTGACAACTAAGTTCATTTTGCAAGAAAGAGTAAATATAGGTCATCAAAGTGTATATTTCCCATATTTTACAGGTTAAAGTAATTTTTAGCATTTATGTGTGCTTTTAGGTCATTTTCTCGCCTTTGTAGATCTCTAAATGGCATTTTTGTATCTAATTGTCCGTTTTAAGTCATTTTTCGCTATTTAAAGATGAAGTAGTAATATAATGCGATACACAAGTAATAAAATTATTCACGGCAGCTTTGGTCACCCCTGGAGTATAGATGACATATCGGGGATACCACGTTCTGAGGGCAGATAACGCCTTAGCGAACTGTGTGAAGGAAACTCACCGGCAGTTACAGTTAGAAACACATTTCTTCGGTTCAGAATGCAGTGCGTATTAACAGAATGCCGAAACAAAAATTATCAACTACAAGCCCTTTAGGAAATATGTCACAATTCGGTGAAAACGTGTTCTTATCTGATGGAAGTGTCTTATTTTGTAAATTAAATTCGCTGCAGATAAACGACTTTAGAAAACAAGAGGATGACTATGGTGGTGTATTGCAATGCTAAGTTAGGCTTACTTAATATTTTTATATTATACTATCTGCAGTAATAAAAGATTCCATACTAAGAAAAATTATAGTTTTAACAATACAATTACTCACAAAACATCATTAGACCTGATATTAATTTTTATGTTATTAATTTAGAATTTTCATTGGGTCATTTTTTAAATTTTTACATTCTCTAAACTAGGGAACATATTGTATTGAACCCAAAAATTCGATACCGAGATTTCACCGGAAATACATGTTTTGCATTTTTAGAAAAAGCTCCTGCGTGTCTGTGGACAGCATAGCTCAAATCGAAAAGACGGTTAAATACCAAACTTTGTGCTTAGTTTGGTATCCTTCAAGGATGTGATACGAAGATTTTAAAGAAGATCCTCCAACCCCAAACTATCCTTTACATAAAAAAAAAAGTCGATAATTTTAATTTTCTCAAAAATGGCTCTAACAATTTTGATTAAAATCTCTCGTATTAAAACATTTAAATGCCAAATAAAATGCCTATCTTGAATTTTCTGGGAATAGTCTCTAATACGTCTTTATTCTGGATGTTTTTTTATTGAATTTTGTACAACTGGTAAACCGTAAGAGATAGACAAAATGTTACTTGGCTGTGTATTTCGTTAAAACAATTTATGTCATAAATTCTTTCATGGAGTTGACCATTTTTGAGATATTCCTTGTTATTTGTTTCAGTTTTTAAATGCTTAAAAACGTTTCTCATACAGGAATTTGTCAACTTCTGGCCATACAAACAAAAACACTTCTATCACATAGAAATCACATTTTAAAAAAAAAATTGACTGTGGGTTTAGTAGTGTAGCTGCCTATTTCTCTTCTACTTATAAAGAACTATATAAAGTAATGTTTATCTCGATTAGCATAGGGCAGATAGAACAATAAGCTTATTAACATTTTCTTATAGAGAGTTAGAGAAAGTTCTATGAATGGAACATTTCAATTTTACTTTCTCTATACGCACTATGTACATAGTGTATAGAGAAGGTATTGCATTCCACCAAAAAATTCGATACCGAGATTTCACCGGAAATATATGTTTTAGGGTCCCCTGTATCCAAAAATAAGTATTTTCAGAAAAAGGTCCGTGTGTCAGTGTGTCAGTGTATCCGTCTGTCCGTGTGACTGTGAACACGATAACTCAAAAACGAAAAGTCTTTAAAATACCAAACTTAGTATTTAAGTTTAGTCTCTTCCAGGGATGTGACACGAAGATTTTGGGAAAAATCCCCCACCCCAAACTACCCTTTACATGAAACTTTTTTCGAAAATTTTGATTTTCTAAAAAATGGCTCTAACGATTTTGATTAAAATATCGTGCATTAAAGATATTTAATTGACAAATAAAATGTATATCGTGAATTTTCTGGGAATAGCCTATGAAGACTACTTTATTCTGAGTGAATTTTACGGAATTTTGCATAACTGCTAAACCGTAAGATATAGGCAAAAACTTACAACACAAAAACATGTAGAGCACCTTAAAACACACAATTCATGCTCTATACATTTTTTGTTGGTGTTGATCGTTTTTGAGATATTCCTTGTTTTTGTTTTCGGGTTCGAAAAATTTAACTTTTCTCATACAGAAATTTGTCAACTCCTGTCCATACCAACAACGGGACTTCAGTCACATAGCAACCAGTTTTTGACTATCACTTTAACCTATGCTACTCCGTTATTTTGCTTCTATTTACAAGGAAGCAAGTAATAAGACTATTTCTGTTAATTTTTAGTCAATTAGCAGGAAATAAATAGAAATATAAGTTTATTAACAATAATTTATTACAGAGATGTAAAGTAATGTGAATGGAACATGTAATTTTTTTTATTACTGCTCTTATTTCGAAATTATTATGGAAACGAAATCGAAATCGGTTTCATTTCGAAACAACCTCTATAAGCGTAAGATAAGGATAAAGTTACTTGTTAAACATGCTGTACCTGTAACGAGCTTTCCAGTGCTACAAGTTTGTCCCATTACGCAGAGTCGTAGTTGAAACAATGGCTACCATTGACGTGGAGTCCCAGGAAATCCAGTTGTTGTCCAGTATAACACCAAAGTAGCGTAATGCATTTTGGATACTTTGTGACTTTTGTATATTAGTCAGCGGTGGGGTATCGGAATTCGATTATCAAGTCGTCGAGGGAGGACGGTGGTGATTTGTGTGCGCGCGCGTGTTAGGGAGGGAGATGAAATGTTGAATGTGAGGGTTCGGCAATAGAGTTTATAGTATACATGCAGCATGGGAGGAACAGGAATTTGAATCTGGAAGTTGCTGCCATAAATCACAGTGAGACACCTCGCAGGGTGGAAGGAGGCTGTCAGCGAAATATAAACATCTCTGTTCTACAGCTTACCCTGGTATTGAGACCGTAGAAATGACCTTTAATAAGCAAATAACCTGTGGAAAGCTTATAACAACGTAATTCGTCGGGCAAATGTAATAATACGACACAAACTCTGATTTATGTGGTAAAAACATACGAATGTTGTGTTGATAAATATCAGATATCGATACGACCCTCAACCCCAAAAATTATAAAATACAAATCATCATTCAATGTAAGCTACACGCTCTCAGACGTGATGAAGGGTTTAGGAACTTAAGTGTAAAATAAAGATGAAGGATTACCAATTAAACTCGTCGAAATGTTATTTTACTGGATACAACAAGGCATATTATTTCAGACCCAAGCTAAATAACTCCCTAACAGCCGCCAAATTACCAGAATGAACTCAATAAATTGTACCTTGTTACACAATTTTTATTCTTAAAATTGTTTACGAAAGAATAACTAATAATGCAGTAAGAGCGCATCGACTTTTTTGAGGTTATGTTGCCGACGTACAGATCACTCATTTTAGCTTCTCTATATAGTAAGTACATATTATAGGTAGAGAAGGAGGTATTGCAATACACCCAAAATTTCATACCGAGTTTACAGCGGAAATGTACATTTTCCGGTTCCCTTCGGTTCCTCTATCCTCCCCCCCAAAGAGCAGAAAAAGATTCAGAGTGTCGCAACACGATAACTCAAAACCGAAAACTTGGTAATTAAGCTTAATATCTCTCAAGGACGCGACATAATTTTTTTTTAGGAAAATTCTGCCACCCAAAACATCCTTTACTTGAAAAATATGTCGAACATTTTGATCTTCTCAAAATGACTCAAAACACCGTATAATTAAACCGCTCTAGGTGGCCCAGGCGCTTTCGTCTGTAACTGGCATTTGGAAGTTCCGGGTTCGCTCCCGTCGACTGCGTTCTCAGTCCTGAGTTTTTCCAGGCCCTTCGTTCCTTCATTTTATTTCCCTTCTTCATATTTAAGGTCGGCGCAGGTGTGGCTTGAGGCTTTGCAGGCAGATGGCACGGTTGTTTGCTTCGAGTAAAACTCTATTCGCACTGGTTGAGTTAGGTGTCGTTGTAGTGGCATTCTTCCGACGGAACCTGGTGCCTGTATAGCCTCCGTGGTACTCCAGGGATGCCATTAAGTGAACCGTTAGGACTTCCGAGCGTCTCTGTGCTTGACTTCGGCATTTCCTGTGTGTTGGACTGTGGTTTCCCCTTCCTCTATAGATCAGTATCTGGTCGCTATTGCCATATGTTACCCTCTCTGTGTTCTACAGTTTAACCTGGTATTGAGACCGTAGAACTGACCTTTAATAAGCAAACAACCACTGGAAAGCTTCCTTCCCTTACTGCCAATAACACAACAACGTAATTCGTCGTGCAAATGTTATCACATTCCGATTTATGGGGTAAAAACATTATACGAATATTGTGTTGATAAATATCAGATATCGATACCAACTCAATTCGAAAAATGATAAAATACAAGCCATCATTCAATGCCAGCTACACGCTCTTAGACGTGAAGAGTGGTTTAGGAACTTCAGTATAAAATAAAGATGAAGGATTACCAATAACAGCTGTCAAAATGTTATTTTCTTGGATATAAAATGGCATATTATTTCAGACCCAAGCTAAATAACTTCCTAACAGCCGCAAAATTACCAGAATGAACTCAATAAATTGTACGTTGTTACATTCTAAAAATTGTTTACGCAAGAATAACCAATATTGCAGTAAGAGCGCGTCGAGTATTTTGAGGTTATATTGCCGATGTACAGATCACCTTCTCCCTTCAGTAAGTACACATTACGAAGGTAGAGAAGCTAAATTAAAATCCACCCTAAAGTCCATACCGAGAATACAGAGGAAATACACATTTTAGAGTTCCCTGTATCAATTCATATGCCTTTCTCTACGTCTCTGTAACAAATTATGGTTAAAAATAGCAGAAATATTCTTATTACTTGCTTCCTCGTAAGTAGAAGCGTAATAAGGCAGTACCATAGGTTAAAGTGACACAAAAGCTGGCTGCTATGTGATTGAAGTTCCTTTGTTTGTATGAACAAGAGTTGACAAATTCCTGTATGAGAAAAATATAAGTTTTTCAAAGTTGAAACCAAAAACAAGGAATATCACAAAAACGATCAACCCCACGAAAATCAATGTATATAACATAAATTGTGTGTTTTAAAGTGCTCTACATTTTATGTGTGGTAAATTTTTGTCAATCTTTTACGGTTTAACAGTTATGCAAAATTCCGTAAAATTCATCCAGAATAAACTAGTCTTCAGAGGCTGTTCCCAGAAAATTCGAGAAATACATTGTTTATTGTCTTTAATATAAGAAATTTTAATCAAAATCGTTAGAGCCATTTTTTAGAAAATCAAAATTTTCGAAAAAAGTTCCATATGAAGTAGTTGGGGATGAGAGATTTTTTTTCAAAATCTTCATGTTGCATCCCTGGAAGATACTAAATCTAAATACCAACTTTGGTATTTTACCGTCTTTTCGTTTTTGAGCTATCTGTTCACAGACACACTGACCTTTTTCTGAAAATGCTTTTTTTTGGTTACAGGGGGCCCTAAAACATATATTTCCGGTGTCCTGTATATGAACAAAAAAAGGGGCAATTCTAAACTATATATACAAAGCTACTTATACACTCTTTTGTTAATGAAGTTTGCAATAGATTACTTGAAGTAGCACATGTCTTGAGTGTTACGTCATTTCCTAATTGTACTGTAAGTATTAATGACCTCTCAAACTCTTGCTGTAAGTACTTACAGTGTTCGTTGGCATGACAATTAATAAATGAATGTAACTTTAGCTTACAGTACTTAATGTGTGTTCAGAATGGTTAAAATATTATTTCAAAAAGTATATTCTTATTACAGTCTGATGGGATGTAAGAACAGGAGAGGATTCTTGAACAGAAAACCTACAAGTAAAACAAAACACACGCGCATTATGAATTCTCGTCGCTCTGAGGACATAAAAATCTTTCTTCTTTGAATGGAGATGACGGTAGGGATTCAAATAAACTGTCCCTGGTGTCGCAAGCTCGTATTCTTTGTCTTTTTACTGGAGAGGCAGGCCATTCTTTTATACCTGTGGGACAAGTTTGAGGGGGTGTTCCGCAGTCTTGGTTGGGCCTATAACTTTTAAACGTCGGTCTCCATCATGCGACCCATTCCCTCTTACCCTCGGAAACCCTGCATGAATTTGTGCAACTTTCCCACCAGCCGCAGTTTGTACGAGTATAAATCTCTAGACACAAATCGAAACTTTCCTTCGTACCTGTATAGCAGCCCGAGTATTGCATGCATCTTAAAAATAATGGCTTTTGCTCAAGATAACTGCGTCTTTATTTCTTGCTTTTAAACAGCACCTTTCTAAAGTCAAAACATGCTTTCATCCAATTCAGAATCATTGAAAAATCTGATGTGTTCCATTCATATGACTTTCTCTACATAGCTGTAACAAATTATTGTTAAAAAACACATTCTTCTATCTACTTTATGATAGTTGAGATAAACATTAGCAGAAATTATTATTACTTACTCCATTGTAAGTAGAAGGAAAATAAGGGATTACACAAGGCTAAAACGACAGTCAAATGTTTTAAAAACCGGTTACCATGTGGGTGAAATATATGTCTATGCAGGGCCAGGAGTTTACAACTTTCCATGTTGAAAAAGTTTAAGTACTTTAATTCCGAACTAAATAACAAGGAATTTAACGAAAAAAATGTATATGACATAATGAGTTTTTGTCTATCTCTTACGGTTTGCCAGTTACGCAAAATTCATTCAGAACAAAGAGACTATTCCCAGAAAATTCAGGATCTACATTTTATTTGCCATATAAATATCTTTAATATACGGTAATTTAATCAAAAGCCATTTTTGAGAAAATCAAAATTTTCGATATTTTTTTTCATGTAAAGCATTGTTCAGGGTGGGGAAATTTTTCTCAAAATGTTCGTGTTACATTCCTGAAAGATACTAAACTTAAGTACCAAGTTTGGTATTTTACTGACGTTTCGTTTTTGAGTTATCCTATTCACTGACACACGGACATAGTGACACACACGCGCGCATGCGCGCGTACTCACGGATATTTATTTTTCCCTATTTTTTTAATTTCTCTACACGTACTATGTACATAATAGCACTCCACCCAAAAATTTGATACCAAGATTTCAACGGAAATATATGTTTTAGGGTCCCCTGTAACCAAAAAAAAAAAACAGCATTTTCAGAAAAAGGTCCGTGTGTCTGTGAACACGATACCTCAAAAACGAAAACTCGGTATCTTCCAGGAATGCCAAACGAAGGTTTTGAGAAAAATTCCCCACCCCAAACTACCCTTTACATGGAACTTTTTCGAAAAAGTTGATAATCTTAAAAATTGCTCTAAGATTTTGATTAAAATATCAAATGACAAATAAAATGTCATCTTGAATTTTCTGGGATTATCCTCTGAAGATTTCTTTATTCTGGATGAATTTTACAGAATTTTGCATAACTGCTAAACCGCAAAAATGGTCAAAACGTTACAACACAAAAATGTAGAGCACCTTAAAACACACAGTTTATCATACATACATTTTTTTCGTGGAGTTGATCATTTTTTGAGATACTCTTTATTTTTGGTTTCTGCTTTAAAAAACTGATACTTTTCTCTCACAGGAATTGAACAATAATGCTCCCTTATTTCGCTTCTACTTACAAGGAAGCAAGTAATAAGACTATTTCTGCTGAGTTTTTCTTGATTAGTATGGAGTAAATAGAAGCATAAGGTTTTTAACAATAATTTGCTGCAGGGATATAGAGAAAGTCATGTAAATGGAATACATTAGATTTTCTACATACTGGGGACCCTAAAACGTATATTTCCGGTGAAATCTCTGTATCGAATTTTCTCTATACACTCTATACTCTATACACTAAGTATATAGTACGTGTAGAGAGAGTAAAAATGTTGGTGGAAGACAGTACAATAATTTTCTTCCGCAGGAAAAGCACGAAAGCAATACATTTTAGATTTACCTATATACGTTCCTAGATTTGATTTCCAACAAATTGTAAATTTCTCCCCAAATCGCATTTTTTTGTCATTTTAATACCAGAATACTCCCATAAATGATTAGCTTATCTCAGGATTTGAATCTGCGAGTATCTGACCAGAAGATCCATTATCACTAACTGTGGAGATTTATTAAAAATCTAACGTGTTCCATACACATGGCTTTCTCATCATCTCTGCAACAAATTATTGTTAAAAACCTTACTCTTCTGTTTACTTCATGCTAATCAAGAAAAACTATCAGAAATGTTCTTAAGGGAGTACCATATGCTGAAGCAATAATCAAATCTTTTAAAATCTGCTTGCCATGTGATTGAAGTTCCTTTGCTTGTATGGACCAGCAGTTGACAAATATCCGTATGAGAAGACTATAAGTATTTTAAAACTGAAAACAGTAATAATGAATTTCTCAAAAACAGTCAACTTAAAGGAAAAAAATAAATATAGCATAAATAGTGTCCAAATTTAATTGTTTTTTCACACAAGCCGGTGTGGAACAGGAGTTGGATAAGTAGAGTCAGACCATGGCAATTAGCCAGGTGTAGTATTAAAGTACATTAAAATAAAAAAGATAATAATAATAATAATAATAAGAAGAAGAAGAAGAAGAATAATAATTTGGGATCACCCGGTGGATACAGGGAGTCAGTTTGGTATTTAATGGATTTTCCGTTTTTAAACTATGGTGTTCATACACAGACACTGGCCTTTGTCTAAAAATGTTTTTTTTATTTTGAGTCTCAAAACATGTATTGCCGGTGAAATCTCTGGGTTTTTGGACAAAATACAATACCTTCTCTATACAGTGTAAAGAAATGCTAGTGGGAGAAAATACAAAGAGGGTGTAGTTATGTGTTTTCAAAAGAAAAAAGACGAAAACTATGCATGGAGAGATGTACCTATATACGTTCCTCGGATTTAACTTCCAACAAATTGTAAATTTCTCCCCAAATCACTCCTTTATTTACTTTTTCTACACGTACTATGTACACAGTGTATAGCTCAAAAACAAAAAGACCGTCAAATACCAAACTTGGTATTTAAGTTTGGTACCTTCCAAGGATGCGACACGACAGTCTGCAAGAAAATCCCTTCTCCCCCAATTACCCTTTACCTGGGACTTTTTTCGAAAATTTTGATTTTCTCAAAAATGGCTCTAACGATTTTGATTAAAATATCGTATATTAAAGATATTTACCTGACAAATAAAGTTTGAATTTTCTGAAGATTACTTTATTCTGAAGGAATTTTGCATAATTGCTAAACCGTAAGAAATGGATAAAAACACACCAACAATTTAGAGCACGTTAAAACATACAATTTAACTTATATACATTTTTTTCGTGGAGTTGATCGTTTTTGACATATACCTGGTTTGGGTTTCAGCTTTCAAAAACGTATACTTTTATCATACAGGAATTTGTCAACTCGTGTCCATACAAACAAAGGAACATCAGTCACATAGCAACCAGCTTTTGGCTGTCACTTTAACCTATGGTACTCCCTTATTTCGATTCTACTTACAATAAAGCAAGAAATAAGACTATTTCTGCAAATTTTAACTACAATTTGTTGCAGAGATGTAGAGAAAGTCATGTGAATGGAACACCTCAGATTTTTTTTTTATGTGATCTAAAACATATACTCGTATTTCTGCTGAAATCTCGGTATCTAAGGGTGCAATAAAATACCTTCTCTATACACTATGTAGAGAGAACTTGTAAATTTCTCTCCAAATCACTTTTTTGCCATTTAAATACCAGAATATCTCCTTTAATGATTAGCTTATCTCAGGACTTGAAGCTGACTAGCAGATCCATTATCACTATCTGCGGAGACTCGTTTACTTTTATTAAAAATCAAGGGCAGAAGTATTCTCTTTAGAGCCGGCTGGAAGAAGGAAACTGGATAAAAGTATCTAGATTAGAATCTGATCAATTTAAAGTCAGGTTATTTTGTCTACAGCTCAATTAAAGGAGTTGCAGCCCGGAGAGTTCCGTAAAGAGGCACTTACTGAGATATACAGCTCGGCTGAAAGGGTCGCTGAGATGAAGTACCTGATACCGACAGAGCTCGTTAAGACCTGATTGGAACCAGTCACAGAGCAAAAGAAATAGCACCAGCCATTTGGTCTACAAAGTAGAAGTTCTCAGCTTTTCATTGTTAGCGTCTTAAGCAAATAAACTCTCTAACTTCGTTTATATCCGCTAGTCTCTTTTACAGCCTTCCCGTTGATACAAAAAGTATTGTCAAGCAACCTTCATTATTGCTAACAACCAAGGTTGAGGTCAAACAATAAAAACCTTATGTGTTCCATTCACATGACTTTCTCTATATCACTGCAACAAATTATTCTGTTTACTTCATCTAATGGAGCAAACATTAGCAGAAATAGTCTTATTACTTGCTTCCTTGTAAGTAGAAGCGAAATAAGGGAGTAACATAGGTTAAAGTGATAGTCAAAAGCTGGTTGCTATATGACTGAAGTTCCTTTGTTTGTATGGACACGAGTTCACAAAGTCCTGTATGAGAAAAGTTAAAGTCTTTATAACTGAAAAAAAACAAAACAAGGAATATCTCAAAAACAATCAACTCCACGAAAAATATGTATATAACATAAATTGTGTGTTTTAAAGTGCTCTACATTTGCTGTATGGTAAGATTTTGTCCATCTCTTACGGTTTAGCAGTTATGCAAAATTCCCTAAAATTGACCGAGAATAAAGTAGTCTTCAGAGGCTATTCCCAGGAAATTCAAAATATACATTTTATTTGTCAGGTAAATATCTTTAATATACGATATTTGAATCAAAATCGTTAGAGTCATTCTTTATAAAATCAAAATTTTCGAAAAAAGTTCCATGTAAAAGGTATTTTGGGGTGGGGGATTTTTCTCAAAATCCTCGTGTTGCATCCCGGTAGATACTAAAATTAAATACTTTTCGTTTTTGAGTTATCGTGTTCACAGACACACGCACACACTGACACCCAGACACACTGACACACACACACACACACACACACACACACACACACGGACCTTTCTCTGAAAATACTTTTTTGGGTACAGGGGACCCTAAAACATACATTTCCGGTGAAACCTCGGTATCGAATTTTTTGGTGGAGTTCAATACCTTCTCTATACACTATATACATAGCACGAATAGAGAAAGCAAAAATAGTTGTAAGTACTAATAATGATTCATATAATCCAACCATAGGCGTCCGCAGGGGCGGGACCAGTCACTTGATGCAGATTTGGTTATGTTAGCTAAATTCACAATTCATTTATTTATTGCCATGACAACAAGCACTATAAGTACTTACAGTAAGAATTTGAGAGGTCAATAATACTTACAGTACAATTAGGCATGTGCTACTTCGAGTAATCTATTGCAAACTTCATTAACAAAGGAGTGTATAAGAAGGCTTTGTCCGTATAATTTAAATGCAGCCTTTCGATTATTCCCATCGAGAATTAATTACTTTCTCTATAAGTACTATGTACATACTGTATAGAGAAGGTATTGTATTGCACCCAAAAATTCGATGCCGAGATTTCACCGGAAATACATGTTTTGGGTCCCCATGAATCAAAAAAAGAGCATTTTTGGAAAAAGGTTCGTGAGTGTGTGCGTGCGTTTGTGCGTCTGTGGACAGCATAGCTCAAAACGAAAACACCTGGTATTTAAGTTTGGTACCTTCCAAGGATGCCATTCGAAGATTTTCAAGAAAATCGCCCCACATCAAACTACCCTTTATATGGGAAAAATTTCGAAAAGTTTGATTTTTTAAAAATGGCTGTAACGATTTTGATTAAATCTCTTATATTTAAAATATTTCCTTGCCAAATAAAATGCGTATCTTGAATTTTCTGAAGACTACTTACGGATGAATTTTACGGAATTTCGCATAACTGCTAAATCGTAAGAGATGGACAATAACTTACCACAGAAAATATGCAGAACACCTTAAAACACACAATTTACATTATATACATTTTTTTCGTGGAGTTCATTCTTTATGAGATATTCCTTGATTTTGGTTTCAGCTTTGAAAAATTATACTTTTCTCTCACAGGAATGTGTCAACCCGTGTCCATACAAACTAAGGAACTTCAGCAAATAGCAACCAGCTTTTGACTATCACTTTCGCCTATGGTACTGGCGTATTTCGCTTCTAGTTACAAGGAAGCAAGTAATAAGACTATTTCTGCTTATCGTTTCTCTATTAGCAAGAAGAAAATGGAAGCATAAGCTTTTTAACAATAATTTGTACCAGAGATGTAGAGAAAGTCATGTGAATGGAACACATCAGCTTTTTATATACTATTTGATATCCAAGCTCCAACCAAACTGAACTGAGGGTTTGCTTCGTCCTCATAATGTCTATAATTTACTGCCTTTGAGTTGTGTGCAGATAAAGCAATAGGGATTGATTCCATTAGTTGTTGTGACAACCAGAATATTAGTTTGTTTTGTTTACATGTGCTTAAACCCAACTTCAACATCAATCAACTTGGTACAAGCGAGAACTTTGTTGACACAAATATGCCGACCAGGTTTTGATATCGTAATTATAATCAAGGGCTTTCGAAACTTAGCAGTCAGGTAAATTCCTCGAATGCTATAAGTCGTTCAATGGGAACTTTTTTACTTCCTCTCTTCCGTATGTACAATGTATTGTGTTCCACCCAAAATTCGATGTTGAGTTCCCCTTAGTCCGCAAAAAGCAATTTCAGAAAAAGGTCCGAGTGTGAATGTGAAGAGCATAACTCAAAAATGAAAAGACTTTGAGAAACCAAACCTGGTATTTAGGTTTATTATCTTCCAAGGATGCCACAAGAAGATATTCAATAAAATTCCCCCATTCCCAACTACATTTTTCGAAAATTTTGATTTTTTCAAACAAAGCTCTAAATATTTTGATTAAAATATCACTTATTAAAGACAAATAAAATGTATATTTTCTGGGAATAGTTTCTGAATACTACTTTATTCTGAATGAATTTTACGGCGTTTTGCATAACTACTACACCGTAAGAGATGGACAAAAACTTCCCATACAAAAAATGTAGAGCACATTAAAACACACAATTTATCTTATATACATTTTTTTCGTGGAGTGGATCCTTTTTGAGATATTCCTTGTTTTTTTTTCAGCTTTGAAAATCTTATACTTTTCTTATACAGGAATTGGTCAACTCCTGTTCATATAAACAAAGGAACTTTATCACATTGCAACCAGCATTTGTCTATCACTTTAACCTGGGGTACTCCCTTATTTAGCTTCTACAGACAAGAAAGCAAGTAATAAGACTCCTCCTGCTATTTTTTTCTCGATTAGCATGAAGTAAAAAGAAGCATAAGGTTTTTAACAATAATTTGTTGCAGAGATGTAGAGAAAGTCATGTAAATGGAACACATCAGATTTTTTTTGTGGAGTTGATAATTTTTTAGATACTCTTTATTATTGATTTTACTTTTAAAATGTTGAAACCTTTTTCATACGGATTTGTCAATTGCTTGTAATGTAAAGAAATATATTTTAATCTCATAGCAACACATTTTAAAATGTTTGTGTGTCGTTTTAGACTAGTGTATTCAGTTCTACTTATAAGGAAGCACTAAGACCATTTCTGTTAAAGTGTATCTCATTAGCATGGAGTAGATAAAAGCTTATTATCAATAATTTGTTACAACGATGTAGAGCAAGTCATGTGAATTTAGAATATAAAATTTTTCATACGGGAATTTGCCAACTCCTGGCAACGCATAGAAACGGATGTTTATTATCTCGTGGTACCAGTTTTCAAAGGCGATGTTATACTTTTTTCTACCACCAAACAACTAATTCGTTTTTATGAATGCGTAAAATGCTCGGTCAATCAAAGTTTATAGGCAAATCATGCAAGTGTATGTTTATAATACAAAGAACTAACTTCAGTGAGTAAAGAGCGTAAAATTTACGAGTATTCAAGGAAGATCCAAGTGTGTACGACAAAGATCTGAGTGTTATTTCATCAAGCGTTGTGAAGAAGTAGAAGACAAATGTTGATGAAAGAAGGCAAAGCATTCGGTATTTCATTTGGTGACCACACAACACTTTTTGGGTGGAAAAGATTTCGCAATCGGTGACAACCTCAACATCTTTCTCAGAATTTTAGCTGTGGAAGAGTATAACACCTGCATTGAAAAATCTGATGTGTACCATTCACATAACTTTCTCTATATCTCTGCAACAAATTATTCTTAAAAAGCTATACTTCTATTTACTTTATGATCATCAGAAGAAACTAGCAGAAGCAGTCTTATTACTGCTTCCTTGTAAGTAGAAGCGAAATAAGGGACTACCATAGGTTAAAGTGATAATCAAAAGCTGGTTGCAATGTCAATGAAGTTCCTTTGTTTGTATGGACAGGAGCTGACAAGTTCCTGTATGAGAAAAGAATAAGTTTTTCATAGCAGAAGCCAACAATAAGGAATGTCTCAAAAACGATGAACTCCACAAAAAAAAAAAAATGTATATAACACAAATTGTGTGTTTTTAGGTGCTCTACATGTTTTGTGCAGTAAGTTTTTGTCCATCTCTTACGATTTAGCAGTTATTCAAAATTCAGTAAAATTCTTCCAGAATAAACTACTCTTCAGAGGCTATTCCCAGAAAATTCAAGATATACATTTTATTTGTCAGGTAAACATCTTTAATATACGATATTTTAATCAAAATCTTTAGAGCCATTTTTTAGAAAATCAAAATTTTCTAAAAAAGTTCCATGTAAAGGGTAGTTTGGGGTGGGGGGATTTTTCTCAAAATCTTCGTGTCGCATCCCTGGAAGATACTAAACTTAAATACCAAGTTTGGTATTTTACCGACATTTTGTTTTTGAGTTATCGTGTTCACAGGCACACGGACACACGGACACACACACACACACACACACACACACACACACACACACACACACACGGACGTTTTTCTGGAAATACTTTTTTTGGATACAGGGGACCCTAAAACACATATTTCCGGTGAAATTTCGGTAACGAATTTTTTGGTGGAGTGCAATACCTTCTCTATAGCACGTATAGAGAAAGTAAACATCGGTACCACGTGATACCTTGATAGCAATGGTGATTACGTTGAGAAACAGAGTAAGGTGCTGTAACTTGTCTTTTGTTGTTGTTGAGTTATGCCAAATCGTTTATTAGTAACTGGGTTGCCCTCGTAGAAGCATAAGCTTTTTAACATTTTAAGTTTTAAAATTTAAAGCCGAATGCAATACGATAAGTAGAGGTTATACCTACAACTACAAAAAAAAAATCTGATGTGTACCATTCACATGATTTTCTCTACAGCTCTGCAACAAATTGTTAAATAACTTATGCTTATATTTACTTCAAGTTTTTCAAAGCTCAAACCAAAACACAGGGAATACCTCAAAAACGATCGACTCCACGAAAAAAATGTATATGTGTGTTTTATCATGATCTACATTTTTTTTCTATTAAGCTTTTGTCTATGATTTACCAGTTATGAAAAATTCAATAAAAATTGAGCTATTCCCAGAAAATTCAAGATCTACATTTTATTTGGCAAGTAAATACGTTAAATATAAGGGATTTTAAACTAAGCTGTTAGACATAGTTTTAGGAAAATCAACATTTTCGGAATTTTTTCCATGTAAAGGAGAGCTCGGAGTGGGTGGGATTTTTTGAAAATCTGCGTGTCGAATTTTTGGAAGATACCAAACTTAAACTCCAAACGTTCTTTTCGTTTTTGAGCTATGCTGCCTACAGACACACACACGCACACTTACAGACAGACAGATAGACAGACACACACACACACGGACAGTTTTCTAAAAATGCTTTTTTTTGGATTCAGGGGATCTCAAAACGTATATTTTCGGTGAAATCTTTGTACAAATTTTTAGGTGCAATACAATACCTTCTCTATACACTAGGTATAAGGTGCGTTCAAAAAGAAACGAGAGTATAAGTACCGAAACTAGTACGGGCCGCGCCGTGGCCTCTCACCTAGACGACCCGGGTTCGATCCCAAGCGACCGTATGTGAGATTTGTGGTGGACAAAGCGGCGCAGGGTGAATGGCTGTCTCATAAAATTCCCGGGGCTGCGATGTGAACCAGTTCCGCTCGTACAGCTGAACGTAGTCGTCCGAGGTGATCGTTTGCCACTTAGAGCCTTTTTAGGGGACCAAATATGGCATAAGCACAGCGAGAGAGAGAGAGAGAGAGAGAGGAGGGTGGAGGGTGGCCCAGAACCTCCCACTTGAATTTCTGCAGGAGTGCCGCGACTTCATTGGCCGTTAGAGGCTTTGTATTGTCGTGGAGAAGAATGACCCCCCGGGTGAAATTGCCTTGATTTGATCGCTTGGCGAAGGTTGGTCAAGGTGTGTGAGTAACGCTGGGCACTCAGTGCTGTCCCGTGCTGCTGGGGTCATTTTTGCACTCGTGAGGATGGCCTTGGTGGTGGTGGTCCTGGATGCTTCCACTGGAGACTTTGATTCTGCAACCACTTGGGCCAGGAACCCTAGCATAGCGCTGCAGATGACCTAAGAAGTGTGAACACTTCCAACGCTCAATTCGACCTCGGTGGCTATGGCTTTCAGTCCCTCGGCGGTTCAAGCAGCTGGAAGATGTCATCGGTACTGCAGTGTGGTGCTCCAGACCGTGCATCATCGGCTAACGACACCCGTCCTTCCCTGAAGCGCTTGTGCCACGCCTTGACCCTTGCAAGGGACATGCAGTGTTCGCCACACACTTGTGACATTCGTCGACGAATGTCCGTTCCCCCTACTCCTTCCGCTGTCAGAAAACGAACACTTCTTTGATCTTTTGGCGCCTCATTTCAATGTTGCAATGCGAATGGCAACGTTAGACGTTTGATGCATGCTGCTGCTAGCTGTGCATAGTCACGTGACGTGCACGCGTGTCCTCTAGCGACGGGCTGTGAACTTCCACGCTCTGCTCGGAACCTCACTTCGTTATACACCATCCTGTCACCGGTTTCCACATTCCAGACTCCGGCTCGTTTCTTTTTGAACGTCCCTTATACATAGTACGTGTAGGGAAAATATAAATTAATACCCCCGTTTATACAGAGAGACCATAGATATAAAAATCTGATGTGTTCCATTCACATGACTTTCTCTATATCTCTGTAACAAATTATTGTTAGTAAGCTTATCTTTTATTTATTTCATGCTAATCAAGAAAAATTAGCAAAAATAGTCTTATTACTTGCTTTATTGTAAGTAGAAGCGAAATAAGGGAGTACCATAGGTTAAAGTGAAAGCCAAAAGCTGGTTGCTATGTGACTGATGTTCCTTTGTTTGTATGGACAGGAGTTGACAAATTCCTGTATGAGAAAAGTATACGTTTTTCAAAGCTGAAACCAAGAAAAAGGAATATCTCAAAAACGATCAACTCGACGAAAAAAAATGTATCTAACATAAATTGTGTGTTTTAACGTGCTCTACATTTTTTAAGTTTTTGTCCATCTCTTACGGTTTAGTAGTTATGCAAAATTCATCCAGAATAAAGTAGTCTTCAGAGGCTATTCCCAGAAAATTCAAGATACACATTTTATTTGTCAGGTAAATATCTTTAATATTCAAAATTTTAATCAAAACCGTTAGAGCCATTTTTGAGAAAATAAAAATTTTCGAAAAAAGTTCCATGGAAAGGGTAGTTTCGGGTGGGGGGATTTTTCTCAAAATCTTCGTGTAGCATCCCTGGAAGATACTAAACTTAAATACCAAGTTTGGTATTTTGCCTACTTTTCGTTTTTGAGTTATCGTGTTTACAGACACACGGACACACACAGGACCTTTTTCCGAAAATGCTTTTTTTGGATACAGGGGACCCTAAAACATATATTTCCTGTGAAATCTCGATATCGAATTTTTGGGTGGAGTGCAACACCTCTATACACTATGTACATAGTGCGTATAGAGAAAGTAAAAATACAAGCAACTTTAACAAAGACGAAGGACTCTAATCCACACCTGGTTCTCTATACTTTCCCAACTCCGAAATTCCCAGGAAAAATACAAACAAAACTTGAACCCGTCCCTTTGATCCCGCCCATTGGGTTCTTCTATTTCTTCCCCCCAATTTCCTAAAATTCCGTTGTTGATCTATGAATTTTAACGTTTTTCTTTTTATACATACATTATAGATATACACACATTTACAAAAACACAAACAAACATGCCTAAGGCGGGATTCGAACCCATGATCCCCTGTGGCGCGAAGCACCAAAGCGAGGCACTTTAGCGAGCGCGACCATGGGGACGGGCTGCAACTTCCAGGTTTATAATTCTTTCCAAGATAGCGACGCGAGCACATTGTCCTCTGAAGATGTCCCCTACAGACAGGAACGAAACGTTAGGAAGAAATATTTTCAACAAACATTTTTTAACTTAGAGACCCCGGCAAAACAGCCCGGAAGTTTCAAATTTTAAAACTAGCAGTGAAAACTTACGCATATATTTTTAACAGTTTGTTACACAGATGTAGAAAAAGTTATGTGAATGGCACATATCAGATTTTGAATAGTATATTAATCATGAATAACTGAACAGAATCACTCGCGGATCGATCTTGGAAATGGATACTAAATGCGTTGTTTCTATATCCATTTAGGTAGTAGATGAGGAGGAGAAGGAACGCGATGGTGTGTGAAGAGAGACGGGGGCAAATAATTCAATGCAGAGTGGCAGCGAGGCCCACCCTTGGAATCCGGGGGAGCCCGAAAACGGTGGGAATCCTATTACGCAATTGCGCAATGGAGTACGTAATGCAACGGACCTGTAAAGCTGATTATCATAGCAACTCGTCTAACCAATGCTGCATCTGAATACAATATTCCCTTCCCAACGGTTGTACCGCGCACTTTAATCGGATTCCCCAAAATAATGTGCAGTTGAAATTAAAAAAAAAAATGAAAGAAAAAAGCATACTTCGACAGTTTAATTGATCCCTTTACATACGAGGAGAGAAGTTATTACTCAAAATATACGTCTACTGCAAAAATAACTTGCATTAAAAATTAAAACTCTGATATCAAATTATGCTCTAGGGGCATCTTGATAATTTTCTAACTGTCTGAGCATCATAACTGTACTAAATTTCTGGTAATAGGAAATACAAGGGTTTTCAGTAAGTACGAATGAAGTCGCTATTTTTTACTTTTGCTTTTTTGTACAAAGTAGTTAGAAAACCGGTTTCAGTCTGTGATTGGCATTTGGGAGGTCATGAGATCGATTCCCTTGATTCCCGGGTCACTAAGCAAATGCCGGGAAAGGTTCTTCACTCTCCCGAACTTACTCTCACTTTATTTCATCTCGATTTCATTCAAACGTCTCCTTCAGGGTTGCCAATGTCGGCGGTTCCTTTCCGTGGTGGTGACTGCGCTCAGGAAAAGCAACTCTGGCCGACGGAATGGCGGTGGAAGTCGTATGTAGAAACAGGGAGTTTATTCAGACCTAGAGCGTAGAATTCTAGCGCTCCCGGGTCAAGATGAAATACTTGGGCTATGTTAGGGACCCTCCACGGTGGCTTTCCCCCTACGTCCGGTTTCGGCAGCCTTTTGTAATATCTCTCATTTCATCCTATTCTCCTGGGGTCTGATGTACAATAAGTCAATGGCTGCAGTGTGGAATCCCTTCCGACATTACACATGCTTAGTTAGAAAAGGTATTGCATTCCATCCCAAAATTTTCCTCCAAGATTTCAGTGAAAATGCAGGACTTATCTCTTGTATTCCAAAAAGGTTTTACAAAAAGCTCCGTGTCCATGTGTTCGCGTACGCGCACATAATAACTCAGAAACGAAAAGTCCGTTCATACTAAATTTGATAGTTAAGTTCAGCATCTTCCGCGATGATTTTCGATAAAATCCCTTCAACCCAAACCCTTTACATGGAAAAGCTTCGAAAGCTTTGAATTTGCAAATATATTTCTTTTTTAATTTCTACGACAATTTTACAAAGCTAAATAATTGGGATTCAGAAGATAGCTGATTATACTAAGAACAAGCTTGTAAAAGTGTGGTTATGTATTGTAAGTAGTATAAGAGAAATGCACATGTTTTAAGACTAAGTTTTACTACTTTTCTGCTGAATGAAATACTTTTTATAGACTCAACCACACAAGCTATTAATACAAACACTTGAAATAATTGTAATGATTTATAGAATAATTCATATAAATTTATAGAAAAACAATTTAATATTTTAAGAACTGTGGTAATTTATCTCACTTATGGTATAATTTTTTTAGCTCGGACTACCATGTTCCACTAAGCAACAATATTTAATTGCACCAAACGGTTTAAGGCAGAGAGTGGCAAGATTTGCCAATGACCGGTTCACAGAACAGGTAGAAAAAGGCATGTGAATGCAACACATCAGATTACATATGTGATATATAAATTAGTTTGTCGCTGTCACTTTCGTCTGCCTTGGAGTCGGACTAAATTAGCGCCAGTGAAATACTTTATAAACGAGCGAGTACATACCTCTTTGTAGTTCTCTGGGGCGCCGGCTATGCTCATCCACGTAGAACACGAATTTGATTCTCACTAAGGGGGAGAAAGACTGACTGGAGTATGTGACTTACAAACAGAAATACTTCATTTTAAGATTCTTCAGTACTGAGACCTTTTATTCACTTTTGTTATTGTTGAGGCACTAATTCAACGAGCGACTCCCGACGTAGTAATTCTTGAAGACGTAGAAATATTAATAACTAGTGCTACTTTCTTCTGCTTACTAATTTCTTGTTTTTGACGGTGATGGGTAATTACTACGTACTTCCCTATTAGGCGACAAATCAACTCTTGCGATAACTGCAATGTTTCGCGTAATAATATTCATACTCAGGCACTAACACCGCTGCATTCACGTACAGCATCACAGTATAACAAGCAGCCCAACAAGAAGAAGAAGCAATCTCATTTCTTGTAAGCGCATCGCTTATATACCTAATATCTCCAATCTTGAAGCTCGTTCCTGATTGGTTGAAAAGAAGCGCGAAAATAACGTTGTCACACTCTTTATAATGGAAAAGTCCCGAGCTGCTAACTTTTAGCGGAGAGACCTTTCTCTAAAAAGTTCCCTGTTACTTATGTCTCTAATGCGCTAAAATATTGCACTTACAAAAGCAATTGTTTTGCTAGGATTAACAAGGAAAGTAACCTTGGGAGCGGGCTAATATATGTTGCAAATTAAAGGTTTAGCTTTAACACTTAAGAAAATCACTTTTAGCACCTCGTTGTCCCCTAGGTAGTAGGATGATGGCATAGTGGCGTGGAAACTTTTATAAGAAGTTTAGGAAATGTTACAACAAAATGCAATCTAGAATGGCGCGTTCACTCTTCATCATGAAGACACCTTGGGAGTGAGAAATCTCAGCTCCGGTGATAGGAATTAAATTTAGTGCAGGGTTGCTGGAAATTCCATCAAGCAAGTGACGGCGCTCTCATTTCAGGAAGGGCAGTTGTGGTAAAGAAACAGTTCCGCCTGCAAGTCGACACGCGATGCAATAAAATCTAATTTAAGCCAAGGAAAAGAGGGTGAGCACACTTGCCGTGTTTCTGCAACCAAACTTCCTTTTTTTACTTTCTCTACACGTACTATGTACACAGTGTATAGAGAAGGTATTTTGATTTTCTCAAAAATGGCTCTTAGGATTTTGATTAAAATATCGTATACAGGGGACCCTAAAATAAATATTTCAATTGAAATCTCTGGATCGAATTTTTGGGTGTAATACAATACAATACCTTCTCTATACACTATGTACTGTAGACGCTTTGATTATATTTATACATTTTGGGGACATTTGCCACGAAGAAGTGCTTAACCTGCCAGTTTCTACAAATAATTCATTTGGAATTAATTTGAGGATGTTATGTTGCTACGAAGGTAACGAAATTAAAAGCAGAAGAAATCAGATGTGTCACATTCACATGACTTCCTCTGCAAGCTTCTTACAAAAGATTGTTCTTCTTTCTACACATTACTAATCGAGATAAACATTAGCAGAATGTTCTTAATGCTTAGTTCCTTATAAGTAGAAGGGAACTAAGGAAATACACTGTGCTAAAGTGGTAGTCAAATGTTTTAAAAGCTGTCGCTATGCGATTGTCATTGTAAATCACTTCTTTGCTTGGCCAGGAGTAGAACAAAAGAAAAACGGACACTTACGTCTGAGAAAAGTATAAGTACTTCACGATTGAAACTAATAACAAGGAATAACTCGAAAACGGTAAGCTCCACGAAAAAAATATATATGACATAAAAACGAAAAATCGGTTAATGCCAAACTTGGTATTTAAGCTCAGTATCTTCCAAGGATGCGACACAAAGATTTAAACCCCCTCCCCCCAGGTGTCTTTACATGGAAAAGATTTCGAAAAGTTTGATTTTCTTAAAAATGGCTGTAACGATTTTGATTACAAGCTCTTATATTTAAGATATATGTATGACAAAATAAATGCATATGCTGTTTTTTCTGTGTTTTAACAAGATCTACATTTTTGTATAGTAAGTTTTTTTCTATCTCTTACGGTTTACTAGTTATGCCAAATTAAGCAAAATTCATCCAGAACAAACAGGTCTTTAGAAGCTATACCCAGAAAATTCAAGATATACATTTTATTTGTGATAGAAATGGCTTTAATATGTGGTATTTTAATCAAAATCGTAAGAGCCATTTTTAAAAAAAAAATATTCGAAAATTTTTCCATGTAAAGGGTATTTAGGGGTGGGGGATTTTCTTGAAAATCTTCGTGTCGCATCCTTGGAAAATACAAATCTTAAATACCAAGTTTGGTATTTTATCGACTTTTCGTTTTTGAGTTATTGTGTTCACAGACACACAGACACACACGGACCTTTTTCTAAAAATGCTTTTTTTGGATACACGGGACCCTAAAACATATATTTCCGGTGCAATCTCGGTATCGAATTTTTGGGTGCAATACTATACCTTCTCTATACTCTATGTACATAATAGTATAGAGAAAGTAAAAATGATAGCCCATTATGTGAAATTGATTTACCAATAACCGCTTGTGTGTTACTGTACCTGAGTATAATAGACGGTTCGGAAATGGGTGTTTCCTGTGTACAGTTTTGCGAACTGAGCTCTCGATAATAACGTTGATGTTTATGACGTCACTTTACCTGCTATACTACGCCGCTTCACTCTTCTATTTATACCAAACTATAAAACTAACAGTTCATTACCGCACATCATTTTTAAAGCTACTTTTACAGAAATCCCCTGAAGTATCGTTTATCACTCTCTATATGGATTTCTGGTCATTTGCACAGCTAAACCATCGATACATTGATGAAGCAGAGGGGGGGGGGAAAACGCAGAAGGCACGTGAAATTTTGGCGAACCTTCCAATTACGTCACAAAACAAGAAAGAATAGCTTTTCCGTAGTATTTCCACGTCGCTTTCAAATTTAATCCAAATCCCGCTTCGCTGTGAGTTATAGCCGCCATAACATTCGCTTATTAAGGGCACATTAACGAGGGTGGTTTGTTGTGTGGGTTACTGGTATAAAAGGCTGGTCGAAAGGGGATCGAGCCCTAATTGATAACTCATAAATATTTCCTAATGAGAATTACAGGCACTCAGTACACACTGAATGCTGATTCACGTACAGCGGAATTCCTGTTGTTAACCTGCCGTAATGAGCCACCGTAAAAGTAATATAAAAACCTTCCCGATGGTAAAATTTTAATTGGTTTCTATGAGCCACCATTTTAGTAAAATAATAAAGATAACTTACTCCGTCAACACTTTTATGCACTTTAATGACACATTATGGCTTTATCATAACTATACCACGAGTGTTTACATCTTGTCGTTAATTCACGAAGCGACACGAGAGATGAAAACACGAGTTGTATTTGATAAGACAATTTCATGGACTATTAATAATTTATAACATATGATAAACCGTAAAAGAAATTTTCCATGAAAATTATTTGAAACCATTACTTCAAGTGGTGTGATAGATAAAGAATAAGCAGATATTGAATCATAGTAGGGGTGAGCATAATGTAACAAGCTAGTGATTCGTGCTTCTTGGCATTCCTTATTTGGTTATTTTCCTGAATGTAGGCGGATTGCTAGTCAATATACGAGGGCTGTAAAGTAAGTAGTGGAAACATAGTCCCCGCATTCACAGGAGAGTGGGGATGAGCCAATAGGATATGGGAGCGATCAGGTGACTGGTGTCGATGTGTGGTCGGGCTGCCAGTTGAGAGTGTGTTGTTGCTGTGTAGTGTTGAAGTGAACAGTGTCAAGTGCACCACTCTAAAGCATGTTTACCAAAGGCGATCAGCGTTCGTGGATTAAAATCGAGGTTGCCCGTGGAAAAAATGCATCAGCATGTTATCGAGGATTACGTGAAGCCTATGACCGTACAGGACGGTTGCACGATGGATCAAGGCGTTTCTGCAAGTCGGACTGAGACTGCGGATTTGCAACGCACAGGTCGGCCGTCCATTCCGCAAGATCAGATTGACATCGTGAGTGTTCTCGTTGCCATGGACCATCAATGGACTGTCCGGGAGTTATTCGTGGAGGTTGGTCTCAGGCATCAACTGTGTGGCATATCCTGACGAAATGTCTTCACCTGAGAAAAATTGGGTCCCGTTGGGTTCCACATCGACTCACTAAGGTACAGAAAAGGCACTGGCTGGCATCCACCTGGATAGATACCGCAACGAAGGAGACGCATTTCTGCAGCGTATTGTCGCCATTGATGAGACGTGGACACGAGCCTATGAGCCGGAATTGAAGCGTCAGTGGAATGAATGGCGTGACCCAGGTTCACCACGTCCACAGAAAGTTGGACAGGAAGCCAGTCGGGTGAAGCTGATGCTGATTGTGGCATTCTTACGCATGCTGTGCCTGAGGGACAAACCGTCAACTGTGACTAATATTGCTGATTTCTGGAGCGCCTACTTCGTCCAGCTATGCGGCGCAAACGTCCACGTTTATTGCGAGACGATCACCCCACAGTGTTGCATGACAACGCATGAAGGAACCCTTCCGAGGCCGCCGATTTCCTGACGTGGCTTCTGTAGTCCGCGCAGTAGGGCGCTCCGTCGCAGTCAACAGAGATCGCCTTGCCAACGGTCCCCAACGGCTGCCCTACATTTGGCAAAAGGTCAGGGACTTTGCGGGTGACTACATAGAAGGAATGTAATGCAATTGTACTTGTGAGTTCAATAAATATTGTGTTCTATCGATGTTGCCACTACTTTATTTACAGCCCTCATATAAGCTTCACCTAACTAAAGGTTTGTCGTATTTGTTCAAGATGTTATTGCTGCAACTACTTAGGAGTATGAAAGGGAACAGGGGTTTACGGCCTACCCGGCCATAGGAACGAACCCAGACTTCTGGCTACATCTGTTCTCAGGTGCTCCCATTGCTTTATTATGATTAGCTTCCTATATTTTTATTACATTAAATTAATACCTTTATAGATGTATCAATTATTGCGAGTTCCTTTCCTCTGCCCTACAGCATGAGTGACGTCTTTACCACTCACCAAATCTATAGACGTCACAATAGAAAGGGAGACTTTATCTGGTTATGATTGTAATACTTACATTAGTTCTCAAATGGTACATGATGCATTCGACCATCTTTTACTTTCTCTACGCGTACTATGTACATTGTGTATAGAGAAGGTATTGTATTGCACCCAAAATTCGATACCGGGATTTCACCGGAAATACATGTTTTTGGATCCCCCTGAATCCAAAAAAAGCATTTTTTGAAAAAGGTCCTATGTGTGCGTGTGTGTTTGTCTGTGGACAGCATAGCTTTAAAACGAAAATATCGTTAAATACCAAACTTGGTATTTAAGTTTCGTATCTTCCAAGGATGTGACACGAAGATTTTCAAGAAAATCCCCCCACCTCCAACTACCCTTTACTTTTTTCGAAAATGATGATTTTCTCAAAAATGGCTCTAAAGATTTTGATTAAAAATATTGTGTATTAAAGATATTCACCTGACAAATAATATGTATAACTTCAATTTTCTGGGAATAGCCTCTGAAAACCACTTTATTCTGGAGGAATTTTGCATAACTGCTAAACCGTAAGAAATGGACAAAAACTTACCACACACAAAATGCAGAGCACATTAAAACACACAATTTATGTTATACAAATGTTTTTCGAGGAGTTGATCGTTTTTGAGATATTCCTTGTTTTTGGTTTCAGCTGTGAAAAACTTGTACTTTTCTCATACAGGAATTTGTCAACTCGTGTCCATACAAACAAAGGAACCTCAGTCACCTAGCAACCAGCTTTTGACTTCACTTTAACCTATGGTACTCCCATATTTCGCTTCTACTTACAAGGAAGCAAGTAATAAGACTATTTCTGCTAATTTTTCTCGATTAGCATAAGGTCAATAGAAGAATAAGCTTATTAACAATAATTTGTTACACAGAAGTAGAGAAAGTCATGTGAATGGAAGTCATCAGATTTTTTTTACTGAATGTTTTTCTTTCTTTCTTCACTGCCCCCTGAATTATAATATGGCTGACCGTGTCTCTTTCCATTGTTCATCAATAGCAACAATAGAAGTAGGAAACAATATTTTTTATTTCAGCTTTTAATAATTGATACATAAAGGGGAAACAAACGTTTTTGTATTTGAGGTTATTGCACTCATCCCATACATAATAAATATAAATAATGGTTATTTTCACTCCTTTTTTGCACTAAATACATCATGTACTGGATAAAACTTTAGAAAAACATTGTTACTGAATTAATTGAAAGTACAATTTAGGAACTGACAGTTATTAAAAGTGAATTTTGGCTGACTGGATTGTCAGTTTGTTACCAACAACAAAGACAGGCGATTTAAAAAACGAACGTCAGGTACGACAAGATTTCAAAGAAATGAACATCAGCTGCGATAAGATATTTCAGCAATATCACTCGAGATAGAAATCTTCGTACTTTACGACGTTTGCGGAGAGCCATTCAAAACAAACGAAGAGGAATGCTGACTTCAGGAATTGTGTTGATCCACACACTGCTGGCACAACCCATCGGCTCCTTGAACAATTTCAAAGGGACATTTTGGATCATCCGCCGTACAGTCCTGACCTGGCACCCAGCGACTTTCACCTTTTCCCTGAACTGAAGACGTGGCTAGGAGGGCAGCACTTTCAACCCAAGGAAAATCTTCAAAACAACGTCAATGCTCATTTGAAATCATTGGCGGTAACATTTTTTGAAGCGGGTATTGCCAAGTTTGTGCACAGGTACGATAAATGTCTCAATCTTTTCGGTGATTTTGTTGAAAAGTAACCATAAGTGTACAAAACTTTTAGTAATAAAATAATATTTTCTATGAACTTGTATTTTATTTATAGCCTATCGGAGGTTGAAAAAAAAAAAGACCCTCGTATATTGTAGATTTTGCAAATGTTACAGGTGCATCTCCTTAACTCCAACCAAGTTAGATAAACAAATAAGTCGCAGAATTCCTTTTCGTGTAGATAGAGGTAGAAATCTTGTTCTATCTGTTCCACTCAGCTTGTGAAAACATGATATCTATATATAAAAGAAAGTCGTGTTAGTTGCACTATTTATAACTCAATAACAGCTGAACCGATTTGACTGAAAATTGGTGAGGAGGTAGCTTAGAACCAGGAGACGGACATAGGATACTTTTTATCCCGTTTCCGTGGCACGTGACATATAACGTGGTGTAACAAAACGCAACAGACAGAAAAACGCATTGTTGTCTATGGTGTTTGTTTCGAGTTTCTGTTAGCTTATTGTGCCGATATTATCATTAACAATGCCGCGACCAAGACAATCGAATCTTTTTCAACAAAGTCGTAATGCAACTAGGATTCGAAACATTGCGAATGAAATTGCACGTGAAGAGCAACTATCCACTGGAATGTTTAAACTCCTTCAATGTGCCTGGCTTACCACGCACAATTTACGACTAAAGGAATCATGTAATCATGCTTCGAAACATAAACCAACCAAAACTGTGCAACGGAACGCGTTTAGTGGTAAGTAAAATATTGAACAATGTGATTTACCCGACGATACTCAAAAGGAAAATTTGAAGGTGAGGAAGTTTTCATTCCGAGGATCGCAACCGATTTGCCGTTTGAGTTTAAACGACTTCAATTTCCGATCCGTCTTGTATCCGCCACGACCATTAACAAATCACAAGGCCAATCCTTGAAAGTTTGTGGTCTGAATCTAGAAAATCCATGTTTTTCCCATGGTCAATTATATGTGGCATGTTCACGGATTATTTGTTATTTGTTCTTGCGCCTGATAATAAAACAAGAAATGTCGTCTATCACAAGATGCTGCACTGAAGAGTGCAACCCATGCACCAAAATACAGGCCAATAAATAATCATTAAAATACTTGATTTTTTGCATTTATATTTATCATCCTAATAAGAAATTGAACTTAATAAAATCCAAAATGTGCTCATTTATTGCTTCTAAGGCGGAAGAAAGTTCGCCGGGTCAGCCAGTAAATAATATATTTGAGGCACTGCACGGTTTTCCTTAGACAAAGGAGAATGCGCTTCCGCAAGTGACATTAATACATATTTTAAATGTGTGTGCACATAAAACGACCCTAAGAGCACCCTAGGGAACCTGGTTGGGGCTACTCTGCCCAGATTCACTATCTCCGACAAATATTTAACGATGCTTTGCCTCACTGTTTTTAAAGCACTGACATTGGCAATCATTTGCATTGCGAAATGAGATCCCTGCGGACAGCGTTTTTAGTGTCCGTTCTAACGAGTGCCAAATGGACCGGTCGTTTGTTAGCCATCGACCGAGGAGTACAGACTCTGTGCCGACACAAAAATGCAATTATCTGCTATCTCATATTAAAATTCTCCACTCAAACTCTGTTGAAATTTTCATTTCCATTGACCAAATCTCTGTTAAATCTGTCGAGAACTTTCTCCATTAGTTTTTCCTCAGAAAGCGCTCAAACTTTTTCTCTTTGCAACCTGCATTCAAGGCAATAAATCGCTTGGGAGGGAGAGAAAAATGCTGAACAGAAGTTCATGAATGAAAAGCATAAACCTTAATAGGAAACTACGCCTCCTGCTTTTCGTTAGATACTCTGTTTGTATCAACATGTATTTGAAAGCCATTTTGTTTTCTTTTCCGTGGTAAGATTAGCTTTGAGGTTTCGTAATTCACGGTAAAATAATGCAAGGGTTTCTTCTGCAGCTATCTCTACAGAGATTAAAAACATTATCTGTAGATATAACATTTAATAAATGTTTTATTTGGAATTCCGCTCTAAATATTACATGTAGCATTTGAATTCAATAACAGAGGGGAATAAAGAAGCAACAATTTAACAAAAAATCTGATGTGTTCCATTCACATAACTTCCTCTAGCCGCTCCAAATACAAAGTATTGTTACAAAAGATCTTTTGTCTACATCATGCTAATCGAGATAAACATTATCAGAATTGGTCTAATTACTTGCTTCACTGCTAAGTTAACTAGGTAGTTTAAAACTGAAACCAATAAAAATGAATATCTAAAAATCTGAAGTGTTCCATTCACATGACTTTCTCTACATATCTGCAACAAATTAGTTTTAAAAAGCTCATGCTTCTATTTACTTCATGCTAATCGACAAAAGTTAGCAGAAATAGTCTTATTACTTGCTTCCTTGTAAGTAGAAGCAAAATAAGGTAGTACCTTAGATTAAAGTGAAAGCCAAAAGCTGGTTGCTATGTGACTGATGTTCCTTTGTTTGTATGGACAAGAGTTAACAAATTCCTGTATGAGAAAAGTATAAGTTTTTCAAAGCTGAAACCAAAAACAAGGAATATCTAAAAAAACGATCAACTCCACGAAAAAAATGTATGTAACATAAATTGTGTGTTTTAATCAGCTCTATGGTTTTTGTGTGGTAGGTTTTTGTTCATCTTTTAAGGTTTAGTAGTTATACAAATTCTGTAAAATTCATCTAGAATAAAGTAGTCTTCAGAGGATATTCCCAGAAAATTCAAGACATGCATTTTATTTGTCAGGTAAATATATTTAACATATGATATTTTAGTCAAAATCGTTAGATCTATTTTTGAGAAAATTAAAATTATCGAAAAAAGTTCCATGTAAAGAGAGTTGGGGGTTGGGGAATTTATCTCAAAATCTTCGTGACGCATCCCTGGAAGATACTAAGCTTAAATACCAAGTTCGGTATTTTCGTTTTTGAGCCGTGCTGTCCTCCCACACACACACACACACTGACAGACATCACACGCAAACACGCGCGCACACACACACGGACCTTTTTCCAGAAGTGTGTTTTTTGTTAGGATTCAGGGGGACCCAGAACTGTATTTCCGGTGAAATTTCGGTATCGAATTTTGGGTGCATTGCAATACCTTCTCTATTCACTATGTACACAGTACGTGTAGAGAAAGTAAAAATAATAGAATTAAATGTTCTTGAATTTTAGAGGACTAATTAACGAAATGCAATTTATACCTCTGCCAAAGGTCAACAAAGAAACGTAATGAATAAAGCTTTCACTTGGCGCTTGGACAACTGCAGGTGTCCAGAATAGCTTTTCTTCAATGCATAGGTCAAACGTTTCATTCTTAGCGTTTATTGAACCAATGCCTAATTGTCTAAAGCGTGTCTCAAGCTTATAAAAATCCGATGTGTTCCATTCACATGACTTTCTCTACATCTCTGCAAAAAAATATTACTAAAAGCTTATGCTTCCATTTACTTCATGCTGATCGAGAAACAATTAGCAGATAGAGTCTTATTACTTGCTTCCTTGTAAGTAGAAGCGAAATAAGAGAGTACCATAGGTTAAAGTGATGGTCAAAAGCTAGTTGCTATGTGACATAAGTTCCTTTGTTTGTATGGGCAGGAGTTGACAAATCCCTGTATGAGAAATATTAAGTTTTTCATAGCTGAAATCAAAATCAAGGATTATCTAAAAAAACAATCAGCTCCACGAAAAAAATGTATATAACATAAATTGTTTGCTTTAATGTGGTTTACATTTTCTGTGTGGTAACTTTTGTCCATCTCTTACCGTATAGCAGTTAAGCAAAAATCCGTAAAATTCATCGAGAATAAAGAGTCTTCAGATGCTATTCCCAGAAAATTCAAGATATACATTTTATTTGTCATGTAAATTTCTTAAATATACGAGATTTTAATCAAATTTGTTTAAACTACTTTTAAGAAAATCAAAATTTTCGATTTTTTTTTTTTCCATGTAAAGGGTAGTTTAGAGTGGGGGGATTTTCTTCAAGAACTTCGTGTCGCATCCTTGGAATATACCAAACCTAAATACCAAGTTTGGTTTTTAAGGGTACTTTCGTTTTTGAGCTATGCTGCCCACAGACACACACACACACGGACACGTTTCTAAAAATGCTTCTTTTTTTTGGATTCAGAGGTCTCAAAACATATATTTCCGGTGAAATACTGGTATCGAATTTTTGGTTGCATTACAATAGCTTCTGTATACACTATGTACGTAGTACGTGTAGAGAAAGTAAAAAGAAACTGGAAGTAAATAAAGGGCGCTACACAGTTGAAGTAATAATGAAGCTCATGGGGCGCGGTAAAGAGGGCAAACACTGCAGTGTTTTCTTGGCGAGGGATGCAATTAATAGGAGATTTGTTCCTTTCAAAATTTATGGGTCTCGACTGCACACACAGTTGCAAGACAGACATATAACAAATCTTATGTGTTCCATTCACATGGACTTCTCTACATCTCTGCTTCAAATTATTGTTAAAAAGCTAATGCTTCTTTTTACTTCATGCTAATTGAGAAAAACATTTGCAGAAATATTCTTATTAGTTGCTTCCTTGTAAGTAGAAGCGAAATAAGGGAGTACCATAGGTTAAAGTGATAGTCTAAAGCTGGTTGCTGCAGTTCCTTTGTTTGTATAGACAAGAGTTGAGAAATTCCTGTATAAGAATAGTATAAATTCTTTAAAACTGAATCCAATAACAAGGAATATCTTAAAACCGATTCATTCCAAAGTATGTTACATGAATTGTGTGTTTTAACGAGCTCTACATTTTCTGTTCAGTAAGTTTTTGTCTATCTCTTACGGTTTGCCAGTTATACAAAATTCCGCAAAATTCATCCAGAATAAGTTAGTCTTCAGAGGCTATTCCCAGAAAATTCAAGATATACATATTATTTTTCAGGTAAATATCTTAAATATACGACACTTTAATCAAAATCGTTATAGCAGTTTTTGACAAAATCATTTTTTTTGGAAATAGTTCCAAGTAAAGTGTAGTTTGAGGTGGGGGTCTTTTTAACAAAATCTCCGCACCGCATCCCTAGAAGATACTAAACTTAAATACCAAGTTTGGTATTTTACAACTTTTCGTTTCTGACCTATGCTGTCCACAGATACACACACACGGTCCGTTTGCTAAAAATGCATTTTTTTTTTTTACTCAGGAGATCCTAAAACCGGTGAGATATCGGTATTGAATTTTTGGGTTCAATACAATATTTCCTCTACACCCTATGTACATAGAAGGTACGTGTAGAGAAAGTAGAAACGTATATCCCATTAAAACACACAATTTATGTTATATACTGCTTTTGTAGAGCATTGTTTAAAAGATCGAAAATTTCGAGAAATTTGCCGTGTAAATAGTTCAAAGTGGTGAATTTTCCTGAAAATCTTCATATCGCAAACTCATTTTTTTCTAGATGCGCTTTTCTTCTGTTTTCTTTCTTTTTACTTTCTCTATACGCACTATGTACATAGTGTATAGAGAGGTAATGCACTCCACCAAAAAATTCGATACCGAGATTTCACCGGAAATATATGTTTTAGGATCCCCAATATAAAAAAAAAAGCATTTTCACAAAAAGGTCCGTGTGTGTGTGTGTGTGTGTGTGTGTAGGTGTGTGTGTGTCCGTGTGTCCGTGTGTCTGTGTGTCTGTGAACACGATAACTCAAAAACGAAAAGTCGGTAAGATACCAAACTTGGTATTTAAGTTTAGAATCTTCCAGGGATGCGACACAAGATTTTAAGAAAAAAAACCCCACCCCCAACTACCCTTTACATGGAACGTTTTTCGTAAATTTTGATTTTCTCAAAAATGGCTCTATCGATTTTGATTAAAATGTTGTGTATTAAAGATATTTACCTGACAAATAAAATGTGTATCTTGAATTTTCTGGGAATAGCTTCTGAAGACCTGTATATTCTGGATGAATTTTGCTTAATTTGACATAACTAGTAAACCGTACGAGATAGACAAAACCTTACTATACAAAAAATATAGGTCTTGTTAAAATACACAAGTTATGTCATATCCATTTTTCTCGTGGAGGTTACCATTTTCGAGGTATTCATAGTTATTAGTTTCAGTTGTGAAATACTTATACTTTTCTCAGACGGGAGTATCCGTTTTTCTTTTGTTCTACTCCTGGCCAAGAAAAGAAACGATTTGTAATGACAATCACATAACGACACCTTTTAAAACATTTGACTAATGGTTTAGCCTCGTATATTCCCTTAATTCCTTCCTACTTATACGGAACTAAAAAATAAGAACATTGTGCTAATGAGTACCTCGATTAGCAAGGTGCAGAAAGAAGAAGAATCTTATGTATGAAGTTTGTAGAAGAGCTAGAGAAGGTCATGTGAGTGTAACACATCAGACTTTTGTAGTTGTTTTTTATATACAGAAAACCCTAAAACATGTATTTCCAATGAAATCTAGGAATGGAATTTGTAGGTGGAATGCTATTCCTTCTCTACCGATGTATTATGTACGAATTAGAGTAGATAAAAACCATCTCTCAACGCATTATTATTGATTATTCTAATAAACTTGTTTCCTTCTGCTGTGATACAAGCATTATATTGAATAAAATACTATCGACAATTTTTTTTTTCTTTAGCATATCGTTATGACATCTGCTAGTCTATCGTTTTTATCTAAAGCAGTATGAAACTCTTTATAAAGGGAAAACCGATGTTAGTCCATAAACTTGTCCCCTTAATCAAGGCAATTTAAAAAAGGTACTGGAAGTAAATAAAGGGCTCTATGTAAAACTGTTGAAATAATAATGAAGCACATGGGGCGCGGTAAAGAGGGCAAACACTGCAGTTTCTTTCTCGTTTGTCCTGTATTTTTCTTGGGGAGGGATGCAATTAATAGTAGATTTGTTCCTTTCAAAATTTATGCGTCTCGACTGCACCCACAGTTGCATATAAAAAATACCGGGACGCTAATAGGGGTTGTTGGGCTTGGGAAAAGGGGAGGCTGGGAGGGATGAAACTAAACCCAAGAGTTATTACACGGCGGTGAAAATCCAGCCCACCAAGTCCGTGTTCCAAGCGACGTGATATATCGCTTACCTCCGCCACAACTCAACCAAACATCTTCATTAAATACAACAGTTTGTTTCTTTGTTTCGCAATTAGAACGATTTAGAACAATTAGCTGTCCGAAATTAGAAAACATTACATTATTCTATTTCATATTCGGATGTGTTTCATTCACATGACTTTCTCTACATCTCTGCTACAAATTATTGTTAAAAAGCTTATGCTTCTATTAACTTCATGCAAATTAGAAAAAAATAGCAGAAATAGTGTTATTACTTAATACCTTGCAAGTAGAAGCGAAATAAGGGAGTACCATAGGTTAAACTGATAGTCAAAAATTGGTTGCTATATGACTGAAGTTTCTTTGTTTGTATGGATAGGCGTTAACAAATTCCTGTATGAGGAAAGTAAGTTTTTTTTAAAGCTGAAACTAAAAACAAGGAATATCTCAAAAACGATCAATTCCACCAAAAAATATATATGACATAAATTGTGTGTTTTAATGGGCTCTAGATTTTATGTAAAGTAAGTTTTTGTCTATCTCTTACGGTTTAGCAGTTATGCAAAATTCCGTAAAATTGTCCCAGAATAAAGTAGTCTTCAGAGGCTATTTCCGGAAAATTCAAGATATACATTTTATTTGCCAGGTAAATATCTTTAACATACGGTATTTTAATAAAAATCGCTAGAGCCATGTTTGATAAGAATAAAAATGTTCGCATTTTTTTTTTCTATTTAAAGGGTAGTTTGGGGTTAGGGGTTTTCTCAAAATCTTCGTGTCGCAGCTCTGGAAGATACCGACTATTCGTTTTAGAGTTATCGTGTTCACAGACACACGGACATAGAGACACGAGGATCTTTTCTAGGAATGCTTTTTTTGGATTCAGGGGGTCCTAAAACATGTATTTCCGGTGATATCTGGGTATCGAATTTTGGGTGCATTACAATACCTTCTCTATACACTATGTACATGTAGAGAAAGTAAAAAATCTGATGTGTTCCATTCACATGACTTTCTCTACTTCTCTGCAACAAATTATTGTTAAAAAGCTTATGCTTCGATTTACTTTATGCTAATCGAGAAAAAAAAAAAAAAACAGGAATATTCTTATTACTTGCTTCCTTGTAAGTATCGCCCTCCGTGGTGTAATGGTTACCATGCTAGCTTCATGTACCCAAGGTCGCGGGTTCAAAACCGGCGGAGGACGATGGATTTTTTCGGGTGTAAAAATCCTTAGTATGGCTTCCTTCGGAAAGGAAGTAAAGCCGTTGGTCCCGTGTCGTAGATTTACGGCACGTAAAAGAACCTCAAGCCTGATAAGAGAGGCCTCTGAGCAAAATTAAGCGGTCTTTCACGCCCAGTATAGAATGGGACGCTGAGAACCACAGCAGTTAAAGAGCGTCCATAAATAACACGCCATTTCCATTTTTTCCTTGTAAGTAAAATCGAAATAAGAAAGTACCATACGTTAAAGTGATAGTCAAAAGCTGGTTACTATGTGACTGAAGTTCCTTGGTTTGTATGGACACGATTTCAAAAAGTCCTGTATGAGAAAATTATGTTTTTTATAGCTGAAACCAAAAACAAGGAATATCTCAAACACAATCACCTCCACGAAAAAAATGTATCTAACATAAATTGTGTGTTTTAAAGTGCTCTACATTTGTTGTGTGTTAAGTTTTTGTCCATCTCTTACGGTTTAGCAGTTATGCAAAATGCCATAAAATTGACCCAGAATAAAGTAGTCTTCAGAGGCTATTTTCAGAAAATTCAAAATATACATTTCATTTGTCAGATAAATATCTTTAATATACGATATTTTAATCAAAATCGTTAGAGCCATTTTTAAGAAAATCAAAATTTTTTAAAATGTTTCGAGTAAAGGGTAGTTTGTGGTGGGAGTATTATTAATCAAAATTGTTAAAGCCATTTTTTGCGAAAATCAAAATTTTCGAAAAACTTCCTTGTAAAGGGTAGTTTGGTGTGGGGGGATTTTTCTCAAAATATTCTGGAAGATACTAAACTTAAATACCAAGTTTGGTATTTTACCGACTTTTCGTTTTTGAGCTATTATGTTCACAGACACACGGACACACACACACACACACACACACAAGGATCTTTTTTCTGAAAATACTTTTTTTGGATACAGGGGACCCTAAATCATATATTTCCGGTGAAATCTCGGTATCAAATTGTTTGGTGGAGTACAATACCTTATCTATATACTATGTACACAGTGCGTATAGAGAAAGTAAAATTTTGACCGGCTTTAGCCTATAGATGTCCTTTAGTTCATTTCCTCTTGAAGCAAGTAAAAGACAATTTCTGTTAATTTTATATCGATTAGCATGAATTAAATGAAATAATAAGCTTTTTAACAATAATTTGTTACAGAGTTGTAGAGAAAGTCATGTGAATGGAACACATCAAATTTTTATATATTATGTTTAAATGCTTTGTTCATTACAAATAATAAAATAAATAGGAAATGATACATCAGTACGAAGACAAGAAGACTTTTTGGACCCAGACGTAGATAGGTAATTCCGAAATGAGCTGAACAGTTTGCAATGTGAACATTTTACGTTTGTGCACCATTTTGCTTTAATTGCACTTACACGCCCACCAACACCGCTGCTATGAGCAACAAAATCAATACAGTTACTTGGTATGCACAATGTTACAGAATTCGGTTAGATCCAGGGGCTTCAGCACTTCACTGAATTCTTAATTGGAAAACGCCTCTTTTGTTTTGCTGCAGTACTTAAAACTTCAGCGGAAAGCTTCTTCCTAAAATCACTGATGGAAGATTTCTAAAAACGCACTGCAGTTGTATCTATTATTGAGTAATGAAGTTTACTCTATAAAGTAAAGGTGGTCTATTTTTCGCTTCTGAATGGTACACAGGAGATTTTTTTAAAGCTGGTTGCTATGTGATTGAAGTTCCTTTGTTTGTACGGATAGGAGTTGACAAATTGAAAGGCTAAGAACCATAGTGGGCCATCTCCATGTGAGGTCAAATGGAGCTGTTGCCATCTGTCGGTATATTTTATGGTTATACTTCTTATATTGCAGTGGGCCATGTCCAGTATTTCTCGTTTACAAACACTAGAGCATCAAAATATCGGTCTAAATGTAACTACAAATTCTATTAGAGTGGCGCAAATTCATGCAGCAAATCACGCTACCACATATGCTGATCTCATGCTACCACTTATTCCTCCAGTGAATCATGATCTTCACAAGAGTTTGCGTGTGCAAGTCAATAATGATGATCAGCAGGACATTGATTAGATGTATGGAAATGGCCCAGTTGTATTTCTTTAGGCTGAGTCAAAGGAAAATAGCTCCCAATAAATAACTAAAAAACCTAATTTTGCATGAAGCCACATTAATGCTGTGCTAATATAAGATAGAAATGTATATTCTAGATTGCTGTGGCATTTAGTTATTATGTGTAACTTGGCTCAATAAATTATGATATTGAAAAAAACGTTGACCTTCGATTTCTCCATTTTTGGCCCACTATGGTTCTCAACACTTCAATTCCCGTATGAGAAAAGTATAAGTATTTTAAAGCTGAAACCAATGGCAAGGAATAACATAGAAACGAGCAGCTGTATTTTTTATTGAATATTCATCAGTATGCCCCGTTATAATAATAACGTTACATGCATTCACACATTAGTACGCACTATTAACACACTAGTTTTACATTTGTTTATCATTATAATACAGTGATAATTATAATAATAAATAATAAAAATAATAATATATAATAATATACATTTAAATTTTGTTTTAGAAATAAACTCATTGCAGTCAAATGTCATTAAAATAATTTTATATTATTACATTTGGCTGTTTAAATTATTTTTAGAATTATTCTGTGCTCAGAATTAGTACATGTTAATTATATAATTTATTTATACATCTATTTGGTTTAGATACCCATGGATGTAATATATTTATAAAAACTTCGTAAATGCCGGAATACTATTTGTTGATTACTGACAGACCAGGTATCTCCATTCTGAATAATTTCTTTGATTAATATTGCTCTCTGATGTTCTATGTTTATGCAGTCGTATATTAGATAGTCAACTGTCTCTTGGGCTCTGTTGCATTCGCACGTTGGGTCGTCTATTATATGAAATCGATGTAAATAGGATATTGTTTTCCCGTGACCTGACCAAATAGCTGTAATTTCTGGAACTATTGGGAGATTAATTTTCAACCTTTCTTTAATTAGTGGAAAAAGGATATAAAAAGCATAAAAACATAGATGAATTATATCACGTTTTAATGAGACATATAATTTCTATGTAGAAGTTTTTGCTTATCTCTTCTAATACCACACGGTTTAGGCTGTTGGCCTGTTTCGGTTCCGAAGTCCTCCTCCTTCCATCTTTTCCTCTTCTTTGTCCTTGAACCTGGTAAGTGTATGCAATGTATGGACTTCTATTGTTTTTCATTTCGTTTATTGTATAATGTGTTATTATTTTGTTTAATACTTCTACTTTTATTTGTTGTATTTTATTGTTTTGTTTTTTAACTAATCTGGTATCAGCTATGGTTCAGAACAACTTCATTTCTGCCATTTGGACACATGTTTTGTGCTGTGCTGTCAATATCAATATTTCTGAAACATATTTTACAGTTCAAAGCCATTGTGTTATACAATGTTAGCATTGAATCCTTTCTTGCTTTATTATTTAAAGTTATTTTTATTGTAAAATTTACTTAATTTGTTAATAATATCTGTTTCTGATACATGAGCTGTTTCACACCCGTTCTTGTTCAATAGTTTTATTTTCTAGCACTATTTCGGACCAAACTGGATGAGTACCTATAAATACCATTGCTTTTGTTTTGTCTATAGATATTTGTAGGTTATGTGTTTTTGCTATTTGATATAACTTATATGCTATTTTTAGTTTCTCTATACGAACTATGTACATAGTGTATACAGAAGGTATTGTATTGCACCCAAAAATTCGATTCCGAGATTTCACAGGAAATACATGTTTTTGGTCCCCCTGAATCCAAAAAAAAAGCATTTTTACAAAAAGGTCCGTGTGTGCATGAGTGTGACTGTGTGTTTGTGTCTGTCTGTGTCTGTGGACAGCATAGCTCAAAACGAAAAGTCCGTTAAAAACCAAATTTGGTATTTAGGATTGGTATCTTCCAAGGATGCGACACGAAGGTTTTCAAGAAAATCCCCCCACCTCCAACTACCCTATACATGGAACTTTTTTCGAAAATTTTGATTTTCTAAGAAATGGCTCTAAAGATTTTGATTAAAATATCGTACATTACACATACTTACCTGAAAAATAAAATGTATATCTTGAATTTTCAGGGAATAGCCTCTGAAGACCACTTTATCGGCTTGGATATCTGCTAAACCAATGGATAAAAACTTACTCCGCAGAAAATGTAGATCACATTAAAATACACAAGTTGTGTTATATACAATATTTTTCGAGGAGTTGATCGTTTTTAAGTATTCGTTGTTTGTGGTCTCAGCTTTGAAACGGTTATACTTTTGTCATACAGGAATTTGTTAACTCCTATCCATACAAAGGAACTTCAGTCGCATAGCAACCAGCTTTTGACTATCACTTTGACCTATGATTTCCCTTATTTTGCTTCTACTTACAAGGATGCAAGTAACAAGACTATTTCTGCTATTTTTTCTCGCTTAGCATGAATTAAATAGAAGCATAAGCTTTTTAACAACAATTTGTTACACAGATGTATAGAAAGTCATGTGAATGGAACACATCAGATTTTTTTATGTTCGTCTTCGCTTTTGTTTATCAAGATTTGACATTCGCGAAAACCATTGTGTTTACTATTCTAGACCCTAAATTATATATATATATACATATATATATATATATATATATATATATATATATTAATTAAAAAACCGGACATGTTCCATTCACAAGACTTTCTCTACATTTCTGCAACAAATTATTGTTAAAATGCTTGTGCTTCAACTTACTTCATGCTAATCAAGAACAAATTAGCAGAAATAATCTTATTACTTGCTTCCTTGTAAGAGGCAGCGAAATAAAGGTGTATCATAGGTTAAAGTGATAGTCAAAAGCTGATTGCTATGTGACAAAAGTTCCTTTGTTTGTATAGACAGGAGTTGACAAATTCCTGTACGATTTTCAAAGCTGAAAATAAAAACAAGAAATATCTTAAAAACGATCAACTCCACGAAAAAAATGTATACTACATAAATTGTGTTTCACATGCCGTACATTTTTTGTTGTTGTAAGTTTTTTTCTATCTCTTACGGTTTAGCAGCTATGCAAAGTTCCGTAAAATTGAAAAGTCATGATATACATTTTATTTGTCAGGTAAATATCTTTAATATACGATATTTTAATAAAAATCGTTAGAGCCATTTTTGAGAGAATCAAAATTTTTGAAAATGTTTCGAGTAAAGGTAGTTTTGGGGTGGGAGTATTTTTCTCAAAATCTTTGTGTCGCATCCCTGGAAGATAGTAAACTTAAATACCAAGTTTGGTATTTTACGGACTTTTCGTTTTTGAGTTATCGTGTTCACAGACACACCGACATACACACACAGACACACACGGATCTTCTTAAGAAAATGCTTTTTTTGGATATAAGGGACTCTAAAACTCATATTTCCGGTGAAATCTCGGTATAGAATTTTTGGGTGGAGTGCAATACCTTCTTTATACACCATGCACATAATGCGTGTAGAGAAAGTAAAAATAGCGGTTGACATAGGACAACCTTGCCTAACCCCTTTGAAATCAACATTGTTTCTCCTTTATCTTGATTTTCGTTTCTTCATGTAGGCTTTTAATTACATTTATTAAATTCTTTGTATTACTTTCTTCTTTAATATATCCCAAAGATTTGATCTAAATACGTTATCAAAGAGTGTTTAAAGATAATAGAGATAGTTGGAATGAAGATGGAGCACCGGTAGAATGCGATGGCGGGGGAACCGGAGAAAACCCGCCCCTACCCCGCTTTGTCCACCACGAATTTCACACGCGGTCGTTTGGGATCGAAACGGGATTGAGAGGTGAGTGGTTTAAACACTAGGCGCGCTCCGTTATCAAACCTTGTTTGTTTTGTTTTTCTTTTTTAATAATCTATAATCTAAATCTGTTTCTGAGTTGAAATCTATTAAACTAACTATACTACTTTTGACACTCTATTACTAATAATTTTAGTATAGACTTTGTAAGCTGGGCAGAGTAGCATAATTCGCCTCTAATTTTCAGGCTTTGTTCAATCGCTTTTATGAATATTGATATGATTCTTCTCATTTTCCATTCTTCTAGAAATTTTATTTCTTCTTATGTTTATTATATAATTTTAATAATATTTCTTGAACATTTTCTTGAGTATATTTTAATAAGTCCATGGTAATGTTATCTATGCTACATGTTTTGTTATTTCTATTATGTTTTAGAATATTATTATTTTTATTATAGGTTTTTTATTGCAACTTTCAGTGTTTTATTATAGAACGTCAGATGTTAGTAGTTTCGGTAGTTTGACAGAGCAGATGTAAGGCAGCAAGGGTTGAACGATGGCCCGCGCTAACGTCAGCAAGGGCACAAGTTAATTCTCCCAGACTAAATAAGAGGTATGTATACACAAAAATCGTGGTATGTACTTCACATTCCCTGCGATATCTCAACAGTTTGAACACAAGATGTCTGAGGGTGAATGACGTACCTGTGTACAGCAATTCAGCCACTGGCAGCTTGAGTTTATTAAGAGATCTGTTCTCTGGTTGGATAGTGAAGTGGTTACGCCCACAACAATAAAAACAGGTCTGTAGTGTGTGTGTCAGGTTTTCTTACAGGATTAATACATCATGTCCCTTCTCGTTATTTCATTAATCTTGTTCTGGAGAAGGGTTCATCGTGTAAACTGTGCAAGAGCATGCTAACCACTGAATTCACTTTCACAGCTGGAAGAACTTGGCGGGGTCGATACAATCTAATCTGCAGCACCTCATGCAAATAAGCACTATACAAGCTTACTTCAAAAACCTTTAAAAACCTTCAATTCTTATATTCCGATTACGTGAAAAAAACCTGACGTGTTCCATTCCCATAACCTTCTCTACATCTCTGCAACAAAATATTGTTAAAAAGCTTATGCTTCTATTCACTTCATGCAAATCGAGAAACAATTAGCAGTCTTATTATTTGCTTCCTTGTAAATATAAGCGAAACAACGGAGTACCATAGGTTAAAGAGATAGTCAAAAGCTGGTTGCTAGGTGACTTAAGTTCCTTTGTTTATATGGACAGGGGTTGACAAATTCCTGTATGAAAAAATTATACGTTTTTTAAAGCTGAAACCAAAAACAAGGAATATCTAAAAAGCAATTAAACTCCACAAACATGTATTTTCGATGAAAGCTCGATATCAAAACTTTGGGTGCAATACAATACTTTCTCTTTACACTATGTGGAAAAAGTAAAAATGAAAATGTTGGAAAACTTAAATACCAAGTTTGGTATTTAACGATGTTTTCGTTTGCTATGCTATCCACAGACACACACGCCGAAACAAATACACACCTTTTACTAACATGTTTTTTCGACTCACGGGACCTCAAAACATATATTTCTGTTGAAATCTTGGTATTTAATTTTTAGGTGGAATACAATACTTCCTCTATACATTACGTCTAGAGAAGGTAAAATTGTTTCTTATTTTGGAGACGGAACCTAAAAAATCTGATGTTCCATTCACATAACTTTCTTTACATCTCTGCAACAATTATTGTTAAAAAGCATATGCTAATCGAAAAAATTAGCAGAACTAATTTTATTACTTGCTTCCTTGTAAGTAGAAGCGAAAATAGGTTAAATTGATCTTAAAAGCTGATTGCTATGTGATTGAAGTTCCTTTGTTTGTATGGACAGGAGTTGACGAAGTCCTGTGTGAGAAAAGTATAAGTTTTTTAAAACTGAAACTAAAAACAAGGAACATATAAAAAACAATCAACTCCACGAAAAATATCTATATAACATAAATTGTGTGTTTTAACGTGTTCTTCATTTTTTGTGCCTTAAGTTTTTGTCCATCTCTTACGGTTTAGCAGTTAAGCAAAATTCGGCAAAATTCATCTATAATAAACAGGTCTTCAGATACTATTTCAGAAAGTTAAAAATATATAATTTACCTTTATATAAATATCTTTAATATACCGAATTTTATTCAAAATCTGTAGTGCCATGTTTGAGAAAATCAAAGCTTTCAAAGCTTGTAAAGGATAGCTTGTGGTGCGGGAATTTTATTTAAAATCCTCGTGTAGCATCTTTGCAAGATAAAAAACTTAAATACCAAGTTTGGTTTCTAACAGTATTTTCATTTTTGAGCTATGATGTTCACAGGCACGCGCGCGCTCACACACACACACACACTAGTGACAGAAACTTAAAACCCATATTCACATCTCTACTACTGAAACAGTTGCCATCTACGAGGGGCAATATTTATATTTTAAGCCCAAAAATAACGAATCTGATTGTTCCATTAACATGTCTTTCTCTACATTTTGCTAACAAATTATTACTGAAAACCTTGTTCTTCTATCTACTTTGTGCTCATCGAGGTAAACATTAGCAGACATGGCGTATTACTTGTGCCTTGTTAGTAGGAGGGAAAAAACTAGGCTAAGGCGAAAGGAGTTCACAAATTCCCGTGTGAGAAAGGTCGAAGTATTTTAAAACTTATACTAACAACAAGAAATACCTTGTAAATGCTCAACTCAAAAACAAAATGTTTATGAAATAAACTGTGTGTTTTAACGATATCTACATTACTGTACAGTACATTTTTGTTTATCTCTTACGGTTTACCAGTTATGAAAAATTCAGCAAAATGCATCTAAAATAAAGAGGTCTTCAGAGATTATTTCCAGAACATTTAGGATATACATTTTATTTCTTATATAAATATCTTTAATGTACGGTATTTTAATCAAAATGGTTACAGCTATTTTTGAGAAATCAAAAGTTTCGAACATTTTACCATGTGAAGGGTAGTTTGGGATGGGGGAGGATTTTTTTAGGAAACCTTTGTATCACATCCTTGGAAAATATTAAACAAAAATACCAAGTTTGGTATTTGACAGTCTTTTCGTTTTTGAGCTGATGTCTACAGAGACAAACACACATACACAGGACGTTTTTCTAAAAACTTGTTTTTAGATATAGGGGACCTCTAAACATATAGCTCTGGTGAAATCTCGACATCGACTTTTTGGGTGCAATACAAATCTCCTCTACCTACCATGTAGGAACAAAATATGATGTGATCCACTCACATAACTTTCTCTACATCCCAGCAACAAATTATCCATAAAAAGTTAATATTCATGCTAATCGAGTAGAAATTGGCAGGAATAGTCTTATTACTTGATTCCATGTAAGTAGAAGCGAACTAAGGGAGTACCATAGGTTAAAGTGATAGTCAAAAGCTGATTGCCATGTGAGTGAAGTTTCTTTGTTAGTATGGACACGAGTTGACAAATTCCTGTATGAAAAAAATCCTAAGTTTTTAAAGATGAAACTAAAAATAAGGAATAGCTAAAAAAGATAAACTCGGCGAAAAAAAGTACATTATATAAATTGTGTGCTTTATCGTGCTCTACATGTTTTGTGTGGTAAGTTTTTTTCCAACTCTTATGGTTTTGCAGAATAAAGTAGTCTTCGGAAGCTATTCCCAGAAAATTCAAGATAAACATTTTATTTAACAGATAAATATCTTTAATATACTATATTTTAATCAAAATCTTTAGAGCCATTTTTAAGAAAATCAGACATTTCGAAAAAATTGCCATGTAAAGAGCAGTTTGGGGTGGGGGGATATTTCTCAAAATCTTCGTGTCGAATCCCAGGAATATACTAAACTTCAATGCCAACTTTGGTACTTGACAGTCTTTTCGTTTGATGTCCACAGACACACATACATACAAGCTTTTTCTAAAAAATTGTTTTAGATTTAGGGGACCTCCAAACATATATCTCTGGTGAAAACTCGACATCGAATTTTTAGATGGAATACAATATATTCTCTACCTACCATATAGGAAAATAAAAGTTTCAAATGTTACGTAGTGAAGTTATAAACTATTGATCTGAAATGTATTGTTGAAATTTCTGAACAAAATATATACGTACCTATCCTGTCAGAGAGCAGATATGAGAGTGCCTTGCTTCCGGTTCCCTGACGTTCACCGGATGAACTTCACTCAGCGTTAAAATATTACATATTTGCTCTTAACATTTAATTCAGCCCCATTAGATCCATTAACGGGCAGGATTCACTTTTATATACACAAGTTCTTAACATGATATGCACGATGATCTCTCGTATACTTGGTCCGCTGATAAGTCCTGGGCCTCTCAATGAAAATAGCTTTTAATTTTTTTTGTTGTTGCTTTATTTCTCAACATGATCTTCAGAAAGCCCAATGCATTTGTCATATCGGTGTTCTAATTTAATTAAAGCATCTCTGTAGTGCGATTTGTCAAGGTCCTCGAAACATCTGTTAATTGCATCAATGACCTCCTCGTTGCTGTGAAATCTTTGTCCTCCAAGAAACTTTTTGAGATTTGGGAACAGGTGGTAGTCACTGAATGCTAGATCTGGTGAATAGGGTGCATGTTCAAGCAATTCCAACTTTAAGTCGCACAGTTTCCCCATTGCAATGACAACAATGGGCCGGAGCATTGTCGTGACGAAACAAGTTTCTTTGTTTTTTTACAAATGAGGTCTTTTTCTTTTCACCTCATCACTCAAACTTTGCAGTAAGCTTGCGTAGGTTTCACCAGTGATAGTTTTACTATATACCAAGTAACCAAGTAATCAATAAAAATAATTCCCTGTGTATCCCAGAAAACACTCATCACCTTGTTAGCTGACAAAATCGACTTTGCCTTTTTTTGGAGTTGGTTCACCTGGCGCAATCTACTGCTTTGACTGTGATTTACTTTCTGGAGTGTAGTGATGTATCCAATTTTCATCCATGATAATAAGCCGTCTCAAAAATTTGCTGGGATGTTTACGGTAGAGCTCCACATTCTTAACAGAAACAGTTTTTCTTTGCAACTTTTGATCAGGTGTCAACAAACGCGGCACCCATCTTGCACAGACCTTGTAAAATCCCAAAACATTACTTAAAATATTACCTTACGTTCTTTTGATATGTTTACAGCCTCTGCTATCTCAAATAACGTTAATCTGCGGTCTTCCAGTACTAAACGATGAATTTTTTCAATGATCTCTGGAGTTGTCACTTCTACAGGGCGTCCAGAGCGAGGCTCATCACTAGTGCTCGTACGTCCCATTTTAAACTCTGCAACCCAGCTTTTAATAATTTGGCAAAAAGGACAGAGTCTTACAATTTACTGTCCATTTCCTCCTTGATTTCTTTAGGCGTTAAGCCTTTCAAATGGAAGCATTTAGTCACTGCTCGTTTTTCCAAATCCTCCATTTTCATGAAAACTCTAAAGTTGTCTTGTTTAAAATGCTGTCATTCGAAAACTAAACATGTAACTATGGATACAAGCTAGTCTAAAGTTAAACTATACCTTACTGCCGTATAACTGGGCTAGTGGCGCCATATTTGTGTGAAGCACGGGACTTATCAGCCGACCGTTGTATTAAGCTGACTTGATTCAGTGCTCATCGAAATGTACGTATTTCGTTTCAGTACACAAAAGTCGTGTGTATATATATATGTGTGTGTGTGTGTGTGTGTGTGTGTGTGTGTGTGTGTGTGTGTGTGGACAGCATAGCCCAAAACGAAAAGACCGTTGAACACCGCAGTTGATATTTAATGGTATCTTCCAAGGATACGACACAAAGATTTTCAAGGAAATTCCCCCCACCCCCGACCTCCCTTTACATGAAAATGTTTTCGAAAATTTTTATTTTCTTAAATATGGCTTTAATGATTTTGATTAAAATATCGCTTAATAAATATATTTACCCTACAAATAAAATACCTAACTTAAATTTTCTGAAAATAGCCTCTGAAGACTACCTTATTCTGAATGAATTTTAAGTACTTTTGCATAAGAGCTAAACCGTAAGAGATGGACAAAAACTTACAACACAAAAAATGTAGAGCACGATAAATCACACAATTTAAGACGTTTACATTTGTTTCGTGGAACTGATCATTTTTTAAATATCCCTTGTTATTGGTTCAGCTTTAAAGTAACTTTAAAATACTTTTCTCATACAGGAATTTGTCAACTCCTGTCCATACAAACAAAGGAACATCAGTCACATAGCAACCAGCTTTTGCTTTCACTTTAACCTATGGAGCTGCTATATTCGCTTCTACTAACAAGGAAGTAAGTAATAAGTCTATTTCTGCTAATTTTTTCTCACTAGTCATGAAGTAGAAAGATGAATAAGCTTTTTAACAATAATTTGTTGCAGAAATGTGGAGAAAGTCATGTGAATGGAACACATTAGACTTGTTTATTTAAAAAATAAAACACCAGACAAAAGCAGGAATCTGTTTTAGTAAAACAATATCCATACTTTTATTTAATTAGCCTGAACTTTCTGTGTAGTGAGGTTTCGGAAGCCTAATTATTGATTTTTAATTTTATTTTTAAAATTTTCTTTTGTTTTCAATTTTTTAAAACTATAAGACTCTCCATACATATAATACAGTAGACAAAAGAGTTTACTAACAACGAAAAAAATAATTCAGCTCTTTATGTCATTTGGTATTCATTTTAATACCAATAATTTAAAAGCCTGCATTCTCCTCTAAAATTGCTTGGCACTTTTCAGAGAGGATTTTGCTATTCGGGCTGTCATATTAAAGGTTTTTCATGAGACAATATCTGTTAACAGAATCAATTCAAGATGTATGTTTTTCTTTAAAATACTATAAAATTCTAAATGCAGAAATCAACAGTTAAATTTCAGACTTCAAAATGCTAAAAATCACCATCCCTACATATAATCTTTTTACTGTAACGTAACCTGAGAGTAAATTAGGCAGGAGTGTTGGATAACATGTTTTTGAGCACCCTATTGTGAATTTCGCAATGTTCCCGTATGCCTGGTGTTCCCCACACGGCTTAGACTTTGTTCCCTCCCGCATATTCCCTCCTTTACACTCACGCATATTGTGGAAAACACACACACTGAAAGGCTCCCAGGAAAATTAACACGCACGCAGGCGAAATAAAAGTTGCGCTTTTGTTGTCGGTGGAGGCCATGTGCGTAGTCTCACCACGGCCACCTAGACACACACATACGCGTATAAATCTTACGCTCCCCGCAGCACGACCACTAAGCTTATACATTCGTGAGCGCTTGTAAAGGATTTCTCTCCCCGTGTGCATTATTCAATGCTCTAACACACAGAGCCCCGAGTGCTTTCTGATCATCCTTCACCATTTCAAACATGCTCTCTTTGGTCCTTATGCATCTTTTATGGTGTTTGTTATTTACACGCTAGCAGCTTCATGTACTATTTCCTCTAGCACGTATGGCATATGTCATAGTAGCTAAAGAAAGTATTATATTCCATCCCCAAAAAATCTGATGTGTTCTCTATATCTCTGAAAAAAAGAATTGAAATAGTCTTATTACTTGCTTCCCTATAAGTAGGAGCGAGATAAGGGAGTACCATAGGTTAACGTTATAGTCAAAGCTGTTTCTATTTGACTCAAGTTCCTTTGTATGTTTTTCAAAACTCAAACCAATAAAAAGGGATATCTAAAAAACGATCAACTCCACGAAAAAATGTATATAATATAAATTGTGTGTTTTAACGTGCTCTACATTTCTTGTGTGGTAGGTTTTTGTCCATCCCTTACGGTTTAGCAGTTATGTAAAATTGCGTAAAAGTCATCCTAAATAAAATAGTCTTCAGAGGCTATTCCCAGAACATTAAAGATATGCATTTTATTTTTCAAGTGAATATCTGTTATATACGATATTTTAATCAAAATTGTTAGAGCCATTTTTGGGAAAATCAAAATTTTTGAAAAAGGTTCCATGTAAAGAGTAGTTTGGGGAGGGGGGATTTTTCTCAAAATCTTCGTGTTGCATCCCTGGAAGATACTAAACTTAAATACCAAGTTTGGTATTTTATCGACTTTTCGTTTTTGAGTTATCGTGTTCACAGACATACAGACACACGGACACAGGCACACACACAAATACGCATCTTTTTCTAAAAATACTTTTTTTGGATACAGGGTAAAGTAAAACGTAGATTTCCGTTGAAACCTCGGTATCGAATTTTTGGGTGGAGTGCAATACCTCATCTATACACTATGAACATAGTACGTGTAGAGAAAGCAATTAGATACCGAGATTTCACTACAATATATATTTTTAGGTCTTCTCAACTAGAAAAAATCTGATGTGTACCATTCACATGACTTTCTCCATATCCCTGCAAGAAATAATTCTTAAAAAGCTTATACTTCTATTTACTTTATGCTAATCCGAAAAAATTAGCAGAAATAGTCTAATTACTCGCTTCCTTGTAAGTAGAAGCGAAATAAGGGACAACCGTAGGTTAAAGTGATAGTCAAAAGCCAGCTGCTATGTCATTGAAGTTCCTTTGTTTATATGGATAGGAGTTGACAAGTTCCTGTATGAGAAAAATATACGTTTTTCATAGCAGAAACCAAAAATAAGGAATGTTACAAAAACGACGAACTCCACGAAAAAAATGTATATAACATAAATTGTGTGTTTCAATGTGCTCTACATTTTTTGTGTAGTAAGTTTTTGTCCATCTCTTACAGTTTAGCAGTTATTCAAAATTTAGTAAAATTCATCCAGAATAAACTACTCTTCAGAGGCTATTCCCAGAAAATTCAAGATATACATTTTATTTGTCAGATAAATATGTTTAATATACAAAATTTTAATCAAAATCGTTAGAGCCATTTTAGAGAAAATCAAAATTTTCAAAAAATGTTCCATGTAAAGGGTAGTTTGGGGTGGGGGGATTTTTCTCAAAATCTTCGTGTCGCATCCCTGAAAGATACTAAACTTAAATACCAAGTTCGGTATTTTACATGCTTTTTTTTGGATATTGGGGACCATAAAACATATATTTCCGGTAAAATCTCGGTATCGAATTTTTGGGTGGAGTGCAATACCTTCTCTATACACCATGTACATAGTGCGTATGGAGAAAGTAAAAAAGTATTTTTAGAAAAATCCGATGTGTTATATTAACATGACCTGCTCTACGAGAGCCAACCAGAAAGTAATGACCACAACCATATGATAGCCAAAGATATCAACATAAAACTTTATTTACAAAATAAAGTGCCTTACTCTATTTCTTAGCTTCCTTTCTCTGAAGACATTTATTGTCAACCTTTTTACTTTCTCTATACGCACTATGTACATAGTGTATAGAGAAGTTATTGCACTCCACCCAGAAATTCGATACCGATATTTCACCGGAAATATACGTTTTAATTTCCCCTGTATCCAAAAAAAATATTTTTACAAAAAAATGCTTATTTGTGTGTGTGTGTCCGTGTGTCCGTATGTCTGTGAACACGATCACTCGAAAACGAAAAGTCGGTAAAATACGACACGAAGATTTTCAAGAAAATTTCCTACACCACAAACTACCCTTTACGTAGAAAAAATTTCAAAAATTTTGAGTTTCTGAAAAATGGCCCTAACGATTTTGATTAAAATCCTATACCTCATAGACATTTACCTGACAAATAAAATGCATGTCTTGAATTTTCGGGGAATATCTTCTAAAAACCTGTTTTATTGAGCTTTGCACAACTGGTAAACCGTAAGAGATAGACAAAAACTTACTGCGCAAAAAATGTAGATCACCATAAAACACACAATTTATGTCATATACATTTTTCTTTCTCTAGTCCCATATGTACAATATACATAAGGATTGAGAAGTATTGCATTCCACCCAAAAATTCGATACCGAGATTTTACCGGAAATACATGTTTTAGGACCCCCTGTATAAAAAAAAAAGCATTTTCAGAAAAAGGTCCGTGTGTGTGTGTGTGTTTGTGTGTGTGTCCGTGTGCCCGTGAACACGATAACTCAAAAACGAAAAGTAGCTAAAATTCCAAACTAGGCATTTAAGTTTAGTATCTTCCAGATTTGCGACACGAAGATTTTGAGAAAATACCCTCCACCCCAAACTATCCTTTACATGAAACATTTTTCAAAAATTTTTATGTTCTTAAAAATGGCTCTAACGATTTTGATTAAAATATCATATATTAAAGATATTTACCTAACAAATAAAATGTATATCTTGAATTTTATGGGAATAGCTCCTGAAGACCTGTTTATTCTGCATGGATTTTGCTTAATTTGGCATAACTAGTAAACCGTAAGAGATAGACAAAAACTTATTACACAAAAAATTTAGGTCTTGTTAAAATACACAAGATATGTCATATACATTTTTCTCGTGGAGCTTACGTTTTCGAGGTATTCATTGTTATTAGTTTCAGTTGTGAAGTACTTATACTTTTCTCAGACGGGAGTAATTGTTTTTCTTTTGTTCTACTCCTGGTCAAGAAAAGAATCGATTTGTAATGACAATCATATAACGGCAGCTTTTAAAACATTTGACTATTGGTTTAGCCTAATGTATTCCCTTATTTTCTTCCTACGTATACGGAACTAAATAATAAGAACATTGTGCTAATGAGTACCACGATTAGCAAGGTGCAGAAAGAAGAAGAATGTTATGTAAGAAGTTTGTATACCTGCTAGAGAAAGTCATTGAGTGTAACACATCAGATTTTTTTTCATTCAGCTTTTAAAAACATACCTTTCTCATACAGGAATTTGACCAGCTTTTGACTATCACTTTAACCTATGGTAGTCCCTTATTTTGCTTCTACTTTCAAGGAAGCAAGTGCTACTTTTTTCTCGAATAGCATGAAGCAAATAGAAGCATAAGCTTTTAACAATAATGTGAATGGAACACTCTTTTGTTAAGGTGCAACAGTTTTGTTACAGAGAAGTTAACCGTGGCCAGAGAAAGCCTTTTTCTTTTTCAGACGGAAGTCTCTTGACGCAGATTTCTCTAGTGTCTCCTGTGCTTCACAGCATCTGATGCATGGTCCATTTCCCAAACTACATTGCGTCTTTTTCGCTTCGTATTTCATCTGATATGCTTCCTCTATTGTAGCTTTGATCTTCTCTGTTAGCTTGTACGTGCCTTAGTATTGTCCGAAAGTATCCATTTTCGGATGTGACTCATGGAAACGTTCCTTTCTGATTCAGAAGTTACCTACTTTTTCCCTTTTTACTTTCTCTACACGTACTGTGTAGGTAGTGTATAGAGAAGGCATTGCATTACAAAAAATTCGATACCGAGATTTCACTGAAAATAGACGATTTAGGGTCCCCAGTATCCAAAAAAGATGTTTTTAGAAAAAGGTCCGAGTGTGTGTCCGTGTGTCAGTGAGGACGATAACTCAAAAACGAAAACCAATTAAAATGTATCTTCCAGGAAGTGACACCAAGATTTTCAGGAAATCTCCACACTCCAAACTACCCTTTTCATAGAAACATATCGCACTCCGTGGTGTAATGGTTACCATGCTAACTTCATATACCCGGGTTTAAACCCGGCGGAGGACGATGGATTTTTTTAGCGTAAAAATCCTTAGCATGGCTTCCTTCGGAAGGGAAGTAAAGCCGTTGGTCCCGTGTTGTAGATTTACGGTACCTAAAAGAACCTCAAGCCTAATAGAGAGGCCTCTGAGCAAAATTAAGCAGTCTTTCACGCCCAATATAGAATGGGACGCTGAGAACCACAGCAGTTAAAGAGCGTCCATAAATGAAACACCATTTCTATTTTTTCATAGAAACATTTGCAAAAATTTTGATTTTTTCAAAATGTTTTAACTATTTTGATTAAAATACCGTATGTTAAGCATATTAATATATGTAATAACATGTATATATTGAAATATATACATATAATATGTAGTAATAGCCTGAAAAGCCTTCTTTATTCTGGATGAATTTTGGTGGATTTTGCATAACTGTAAAACCGTAAGAGACAGACAAAAACATACTACACAAAATTATAGATCCCGTTAAAACACGCATTTAGATAACATACATTTTTTGTGGAGTTGACAATTGCCTAGATATTCCTTTTTATTTGCTTCAGATGTAAAATACGTAACCTTTTCTCGCACGGAAAGTTGTATACTCCTGGCCCTGCATAGAAATGGATTTCATCTACATGGCAACCAGCTTTTAAAACATTTGAATCTGGTTTTATCCTAGTGTATCCCCTTATTTTCCTTCTACTTACAAAGAAGCAAGTAATTAAGATAAGTTATGCGTTTATCTCGATTATCATAAAGTAGATAGAAGAATATGCTTTTTGACAATACTTTGTTACAGCGATGAAGAGAAAGTCATGTGAATGGAATACATCAGAATTTTTAACATATTTCTGAAACTGAAACTTAACTACCATAAAGATTAGAAAGAAAACATCTCATGTGTTCAATTCACATGACTTTCGCTACATGTCTGCAACAAATTATTGTTAAAAAGCTTATTTACTATTTACTTCGTGCTAATCGAGAAAAAAATACTAATTGCTTTCTTGTAAGTAGAAGCGAAATAAGGGAGTACATAGGTTAAAGTGATGGTCCAAAGCTGGTTGCTATGTGACTGAAGTTCCTATGTTTGTATGGACACGAGTTCACAAGAAATATACTTTATAGCTGAAAACAAAAAACAAGGAATATCTAGAAAACAATCAACTCCACGAAAAATATGTATATAACATAAATTGTGTCTTTTAAAGTGATCTACATTTGTTGTGTTGTAAGTTTTTGTCCATCCCTTACGGTTTAGCAGTTATGCAAAATTTTGTAAAATTCATCCAGAATAAAGATGTCTTCAGAAGCTATTCCCAGAAACTTAAAGATAAATATTTTATTTGACAGTTAAGTATCTTTAATATACGATATTTTAATCAAAATCCTTAGAGCCATTTTTGAGAAAATCATAATTTTCGAAAAAAGTCCCATGTAAAGGCTAGTTTGGGGTGAGGAGATTTTTCTCAAAATCTTCGTGTCACATCCCTGGAAGATACTAAACTTAAATACCAAGTTTGATATTTACCGACTTTTCGTTTTTGAGTTATCGTGTTCACAGAAACATACACATGGACCTTTTTTTGAAAATGCTTTTTTTTATGCAAGGGACCTTAAAACACGTATTTCCGGTGAAATCTCGGTATCGAATTTTTGAGTGGAGTGCAATACCTGCTCTATACACTATATACATTGTACGTGTAGAGAAAGTAACAAAATGTAGGGCTCACTTGCCCGGTCCTCGTTCTTGGCTTTGTTTACCTTAAGTATGTTTCTTATTTTGGGAAGACTATAATGTTTTCTGCGAGTGTAGAGAATTTATAATAAGCTGAATGTGCACGTGGATGTAAACTGCTGTTAGCTTCGGTATAACAATATCCATGGCTAAACATGTCAGACTCTGTCTTTTCATGGCTTAAACTTTGAAATAAATGGCTTTTGGGAGGATTATAAACCTGTCATATAATGTATACTTTCTCAGCACGTACTATGTACTTAGTGTGTTCGGGATATATTGTATTTTACCAAAAAAATTCGATACCGAGATTTCACCGGGCATATATCTTTTAGGATCCCCCGAATCCAGAAAAGGCATTTTCAGAAAAAGGTCCGTGTGTGTCGGTAGACAGCGTACCTCAAAAACGAAAAGACCGTTCAATACAAAACTTGGTATTTAAGTCTGGTATCCTCCAAGGATGCGACACGAAGATTTTCAAGAAAAAATCTCTCATCCCAAACTACTCTTTACATGGAAAAAGAATTCAAAATTTTTGATTTACTCAAAATGGCTGTAACAATTTCGATTAAAATATTGTACATTAACGATATTTACCTGACAAATAAAATGTATTACTTGAATTTTGTGAAAATGGCCTCTAAAGACCTCTTTATTCTGAATGAATTTTGCTGAATTTTGCGTAGCTGGTAAACCATAAGAGTTAAACAAAACCTTATTTCACAAAAAGTGTAGACCACGTTAAAACACACAATTTGTCATATAATTTTTTTTTTTTGTGGAGTTGGTCGTTTTTGAGATGTTCCTGGTTATTGGTTGCAGATTTAAAATATTTAAGATTTTTCTCACATGTAAAGCTATAAACTTCTGGCCCTGCATAGAAACGGACGTCAACAACATGGCAAGCAGCTTTTAAAAGATTTGAATCTCGTTTTTATCCTCGTGCATCCTTCTACTTACAAGGAAGCACGTAATGAAGACAATTTCTGCTTTATTTTATCTTGATTGTCATAAAGTAGATAGAATAATAACAATCATTTATTAAATCGATATAGACAAAGTCATGTGTATGGAATACATCAGAATTTTTAATACGTTTCTGAAACTGAGGCTTAACTACCATGTAAGATTAGGAAGAAAAAACGAAAGGTGGGATTCTCTTATCTCGGCTTTGTTTATGTTAAGTATGTTTCTTATTTTGAGAAGAAAAATGGAAATGACGTTTTATTTATGGACGCTCTTTAACTGCTGTGGTTCTCAGCGTCCCATTCTAAATTGGGCGTGAAAGACCTCTTAATTTTGCTCAGAGGTCTCTCTATCAGGCTTGAGGTTCTTTTACGTGCCGTAAATATAAGACACGAGACCCATAGTTTTACTTCCCTTCTGAAGGAAGCCATGCTAAGGATTTTTACTCCCGAAAAGAAGTCATTGTCCTCCGCCGGGTTTGAGCCTGCGACCTTGGGTATATGAAGTTAGCGTGGTAAGCGTTACACCACGGAGGGCGACATTTTGGGAAGAGTATAATGTTTTCTGCGAGTGTAGAGAATTTAAAATAAGCTGGATGTAAACAGATGTTATCTATCCATGGCAAAACATCTCAGACTCTGTATTTTCATTGCTTTAATTTTAAGATAAATGTCTTTTAGGAAGATTACATATCATTCTTGTTTTAATAATAGCCTAAGAGTGTATATGTAGAGATTATAATGTGCAGTTCGCTGGGACAGAGGGATGACCAAGCTTCAAGCTGACTCCACGCTCATGAGCAGTTAAACAATAACGAGTTATAATGCTGTGCCACGCCCCCTTTGCCCCGATCTCTAACTTCGCAAAGCATGTTACTTGAGCAATTTGGGCTGTCCAAACAGTCTCTCAGATATGAAAGTGGCTCTCGTCTTTGACAGAAATCCTCTTCTCCCTTTGAAGCAGTAGCATATAAACACAGTTTTGCTCGTCAGCTGATGAAATGACAGTTAGTGCAAGGCGCACTACTTCACTAACCAAACACTGTATCTTGTCAGAAGGTTCTCTAACCTCACCGGACTTCTTCCTTCCTCTTACATGCTTAACAAGTGTTACAACATTAGTAATTAATATACAGTATTAATATTAAAGACACGTTGAGATACTCCAGTGTATTCACAGTAAGGCAACATTTAACAGTTTAATATTCTATACGAGTTGTGTGATAAATTCATATGATTATCCATGATCGTTAGTGCGATGTATTCAAAGCCAAAAGTAGCGAGTTGGAATCCCAGGGACTGCAGTCAAACGTGACTGTGCTAAAGGATGGGGAGAGCCCAAGTAAAATAGCCGGTGTGATGGCAAGCTTAGGATGCTGATGGGGTTGCATTTGACTTCAGTTACATGGACTGTGCATATAGACACAGTATAGCTCGTCAACTGATGAAATGACAGTGCAAGGCTACTATTTGTCTAACTAAATTACTACATGACTCACCAAACACTGGATCTTGCTAGATGGTTCTCTAACGTCACCGGACCTTGTTTCAACTTCTTCCTTCCTCTTGCATGCATCACAAATGTTTTAGCAGTAGTAATTAATATATAGTATTACTATTAAAAATAGGGTGAGATATACTTCCAGTTAATCTTTCTCTTTCTGTAGTCTTCTTCCAAAAAGACAAAATTTAACAGTTTAATATTTTAGATGAATTATGTGTTATGAGTCCATATGGTTATTCACCATCGTTAGTGCGATGTGTTCAAAGCCGAAAGTCGCGAAATCGAGTCCCAGTGACTGCAATCAATTGTCATAGCAATTTTGTTTTTCCTATCTGCTTGGGACACCTCCAAAATATGGGTTTTGAACGCATCGACGGCTTTTTCTGCCGACCAAAACCGTTGTCCGCGGTTTTTATACTTTATGCTCAGGAACAAAAAGAATACACTAGGTGTCAAATCAGGACTGTAAGGCGGGTGAGTCATCAATTCGATTTTTTGAGTGTTCAAATAATTGGTTGTTGGATATTATATTAGAAGCAGCTGAAAAACTCAGAGGCACAGCCGGGATTTTAACACGGTTCTCCCGCACTCTACGGGGAGATTACAGTTTTTCAGATGGTTCTAATAATAACAAAAATATTTTTGTTATTATCATTATTATTATGAAGATGCTATACAGCATGTTAAGAAGCTGATACATAAATGGAAGAACAACTGGATTGAAAATAATATCAATAGCAAACTGCATGAAGTAAAAAGTAACACATCATTTATTAAAATATACGAAACTCTCAGCAGATAAATAAAAAAATGTAAATGGCGTGTTATTTATGGACGCTCTTTAACTGTTGTGGTTCTCAGCGTCCCATTCTAAATTGGGCGTGAAAGACCGCTTAATTTTGTTCAGAGGCCTTTCTATTAGGCTTGAGGTTCTTTAACGTGCCGTAAATCTACGACACGGGACCAACGGCTTTACTTCCGTTCCGAAGCAAGCCATGCTAAGGATTTTTACGCCCGAAAAAATCCATCGTCCTCAGCCGAGTTTGAACCCGCAAACTTCGGTATATGAAGTTAGCATAGTAACCATTACACCGGGGAGGGCTAAGAATTGGACAAACTAAACGAACTCATGACTATGTATTCACCAAACAGCAACTTCCATCCTGTGAACATTGCAGCCAGAGACTATCAACAGATGATACTCACCAGACTAAGAACTGGACATACTAAACTAACTCATGACTATGTATTCACCAAACAGCAACCTCCATCCTGTGAACATTGCAGCCAGAGACTATCAACAGATGATACTCACCAGACTAAGAATTGGACAAACTAAACTAACTCATGACTATGTATTCACCAAACAGCAACTTCCATCCTGTGAACATTGCAGCCAGAGACTATCAACAGATGATACTCACCAGACTAAGAACTGGACATACTAAACTAACTCATGACTATGTATTCACCAAACAGCAACCTCCATCTTGTGAACATTGCAGCCAGAGACTATCAACAGATGATACTCACCAGACTAAGAATTGGACAAACTAAACTAACTCATGACTATGTATTCACCAAACAGCAACCTCCATCCTGTGAACATTGCATACAGAGACAATCAACAGATGATACCAGACTAAGAATTGAACATACTAAACTAACTCATGACTATGTATTCACCAAACAGCAACCTCCATCCTGTGAACATTGCAGCCCGAGACAATCAACAGATGATACTCACCAGACTAAGAACTGGACATACTAAACTAACTTATGACAATGTATTCACCAAACGGCAACCTCCATCCTGTGAACATTGCAGCCAGAGACTATCAACAGGTGATACCAGACTAAGAATTGGACAAACTAAACTAACTCATGACTATCCACCAAATAGCAACCACCATCCTGTAAACATTGCAGCCAGAGACAATCAACAGATGCTACTCACCAGATTAAGAATTGAACATACTAAACTAACTCATGACTATGTATTCACCAAACAGCAACACCATCATGTGAACATTGCAGCCAGAGACAATCAACAGATGCTACCAGATTAAGAATTGGACATACTAGACTAACTCTTGACTGTGTATTCACCAAATAGCAACCACCATCCTGTGAACATTGCAGCCAGAGACTATCAAATGTTGATACTCACCAGACTAAGAATTGGACAAGCTAAACTAACTCTTGACTATGTATTCACCAAACAGCAACCAGCAGATGATACTCACCAGACTAAGAATTGGACATCCTAACTTAATTCATGACTATGTGTTCACCAAACAGCAACCTCCATCCTGTGAACATTGCAGCCAGAGACTATCAAATGTTGATACTCACCAGACTAAGAATTGGACAAACTAAACTAACTCTGGACTATGTATTCACCAAACAGCAACCAGCAGATGATACTCACCAGACTAAGAATTGGACAAACTAAACTAACTCATGGCTATGTATTCACCAAACAGCAACCTCCATCCTGTGAACATTGCAGCCAGAGACTATCAACAGATGATACCAGACTAAGAATTGGACAAACTAAACTAACTCATGACTATGTATTCACCAAACAGCAACCACCAACCTGTGAACATTGCAGCCAGAGACTATCAACAGATGATACCAGACTAAGAATTGGACAAACTAAACTAACTCATGACTATGTATTCACCAAACAGCAAACACCAACCCGTGAACATTGCAGCCAGAGAATTTCAGCAGATAATACCAGACTAAGAATTGGAGAAACTAAACTAACTCATGACTATGCATTCACCAAACAGCAACCACCATCATGTGAACATTGCAGCCAGAGAATATCAGCAGATGATACCATACTAAGAATTGGACAAACTATACTAACTCATGACTATGTATTCACCAAACAGCAACCACCAACCTGTGAACATTGCAGCCAGAGAGTATCAACAGATGATACCAGACTAAGAATTGGACAAACTAAACTAACTCATGACTATGTATTCACCAAACAGCAACCTCCATCCTGTGAACATTGCAGCCCGAGACTATCAACAGATGATATCAGACTAAGAATTGGACAAACTAAACTAACTCATGACTATGTATTCACCAAACAGCAACCACCATCATGTGAACATTGCAGCCAGGGACTATCAGTCAAGCACATCAAAACAGAATGTTCCCACTATTCTAAGAACATAACCAGCCATCAAATTCCTCCAGATCTTCAGGCAGTACTCGACGAACCAACCAAATTATCATCATTGTTCAAACACATAAAATATTATAAACTTGCTACTGCACTGTAAAATATTGTATACTTTTAATACAATGTTGTATGAAATAATATATAAGTATTATTGTTATAGAATTCCAATAACTAATGATACAAGCTAGATATAATTCTTAAATTAATATGTAAATATTGTATTCAAAATGTTATAAAATGTCTTATATTTCCGAGTACAAGACGTCGCTATCAGACTTATGTAGTTAGGCGACATTAAATAAAATTATAAATAAACAAATAATTCCCAGCAGTAATGAGGAGTAATAAACAAAACAAAAAGAATATCTGATGTGTTCCATTCACATGACTCTCTCTACATATCTGCAACAAATTATTGTTAAAAAGCTCTTACTTCTATTTACTTCATGCTAATCGAGAAAAAAATCAACAGAAATAGTCTTATTACTTGTTACCTTGTAAGCAGAAACGAAATAAGGGAGTACCATTAATCAAACTGATAGTCAAAAGCTGGTTGCTATGTGACAAGTTCTTTTGTTTGTATGGACAGAAGTTCACAAATTCGTGTATGAGAAAATTGTGTTTTTGAAAGCTGAAACTAAAAACAAGGAATATCTTAAAAACGATCAACTCCACGAAAAAAAATGTATAAAACATTAATTGTGTGTTTTATGTGCTCTACATTTTCTGTGTGGTAAGTTTTTGTCCATCTCTTAGGGTTTAGCAGTTATGCAAAAATCCGTAAAATTCATCCAGAATAAAGTAGTCTTCAGAGGTTATTCCCAGAAAATTCAAGACATACATTTTATTTGTCAGGTAAATATCTTTAATATACGATATTTTGATCAAAATCGTTAGAGCCATTTTTTAGAAAATCAAAATGTTCGAATTTTTTTTCTCTGTAAAGGGTGGTTTGGGGTGGGGAATTTTCTTGAACCAAGTTTGGTTTTTAATGGTCTTTTCATTTTTGAGCTATGCTGTCCACAGACACACACACACACACACACACACGGACGTTTATCCTGAAGTACTTTTTTGGATTCAGGGGGACACAAAGCATGCATTTCTGGTGAAATATTGGTATAGAATTTTTGGGTGCATTACAATGCCTTCTCTGTACACTATGTACATAGTACGTCTAGAGCAGTGTTTCCCAACCTTTTGAAGTTCACGGCACCCTTGGGAATAACATTAAACACCAGGAGCATCCTTCCTTGAATTAAAAGAAAATTAAGCTTAATATGTTAATTTATTGAAATATTATATAATAATAACGTACACCATAACATAATACAGTAAACTTTACTACAATCACTGAGTAAAAATACATCAATAAATTTTGTTCGATTAATGATTAATGTGAAACTTGTGATTGATGCTTAGAGCACAGATATGTGATGTCGGGTCTTACAGTTGACAGTGAAACACGCAAATCATCCTCAAGGTTATTCAGTCTATTTCTTGCTTTGCATTTTATTGTCACCATAGCAGAGAAGGCTTGCTCGCATAGATAGGATGTTGAAAAGGGCAAAAGTGCGTTAATTGCTTTCTTCATTAGGTTAGGGTACTCCTCTCTCCGTTGAAGCCAAAAACTAGCCACCGACGCCTCACTCTTGGTGAACTTACCTTTGAGTAAGTTCACCAATCAGAGGAAAGTTCAATAAATTCATCTCGTTCGCAAGCAGTGAAATCTATTTCCTCTGCACTATCTACGAAATCAAATGGTGAGACAACCCAGTCGAGATTCGTAGTGGAAATAGTTGGAAAGTACGCATCTATTGCATCTTGCAATCTTGATAAGTGATCACAAATGCGGTCTTTCAGTTTACCCAGATCTTTATCTCCTACCACATTAAAAAGAGATGGAAAGTTCGATAAATCTCCTTTTTGAACGGCAGACTTCCAAGAACTAAGTTTTCTTTTAAAACCTTTCATTTTATTGGTTGAGGAGATTATTGTTTCATGTCGATCCTGCATCGAAACATTCAGTTCATTCAGCTTATGAAAAACATCTGCCAGATACGACAGTTCAAAACACCTAGAATCACTTAGTAAGAGCTCATGAAATGTGTCTTGATTTTCATCCTTAAAAAAAGTTTTTAGCTGTTCTTTAAGTTCGAGAAACCGGTTCAATACATGACCCCACGACAACCACCTTACTTCTGTGTGAAGTAACAAAGAGGTATGAGCTGCATCCGTTGCGGGACATAACTGTTCAAAAATTCTGCACTTTAAAGGTCGAGACTTCATATAGTTCACCATTTTCACAACTTGGTTAAACACTTCAGCAAAATCTTCATTACACGCTTTCACGACTAATGCCTCTCTATGCAGAAAACAGTGAGTTATAATAATGGATGGATTTTGATTGAAAGCTCTGGCAGTAAAACCTTTAATTTTCCCAGACATAGATGGTGCACCATCTGTACATATACCACAACAGTCTTTCCATGAAATATCATGGTCATTGAGATAGCAATTAATAGAAACGAAAATATCATGCCCTGTGGTTGTAGTCTCCAGCGGTCTACAGAACAGAAACTGTTCACTAATATCTTTTTCATCAATATATCTGATAAAACCAAGGAGTTGCGGTTTGTCACCAATATCGAGACTCTCATCTACTTGCAAAACAAATGTTCTATAAGTTTTTATTTTCTCCGTGACTTGTTCGTTGATATTGCAAGACATTTCAGATATCATGCGGCTGATTGTGTTGTTGGACAGAGGAACTTTCGAAATTTGATTAGCTGCTCCTTCGCCAAGTATTGTTGAAACTATAACTTGACATGCAGGGCCAATGATTTCCTCTCCAACAGTATGAGGTTACTTTTTTTTAGCTATCAGTTCTGCTACTTTAAATGAGGCTTCAAGAGCAGTATCACCTATGGTCATTCTCTTTACCATTCGCGCAGCTGTTTTCTTCTCCCCTTCTAATATATGTGAAAAATACATTACACTTTTCTGTGACACACTAGGATGCTTTGTTGTAAGATGCCGCTTCAGTTTGCTAGGTACCATGGCCTCGTTGCTAAGTGTTTCGCCACAAACTAAACACACAGGGATAGGGTTTTCCTCGTTGTTATTCCACTTAAATCCATACGCTAAGTAACTGTCCTGGTATGTTCTTTTCTTTCGTTTGTCTTCTTTATGTGGTGAATTCGACGGTCCGGGAGAAACTGTAAGATTTGGCTTCTTAAAGCAAGCAGTAGGAGCCGACTGTTCACTTTCACTGTCCTGGCGTTTACGTTTAACAATGAACTTATCCATAGCTAAACACTGTGAATCAACGCGAGGAAGACAACTGAAAGCGCCAAGCGGCGTACACTTTTATATATTCATGTGTCGAAGTCTCAGGAATGTTCGTGAGGAAGCGAGTAGTCTCGGGAATGTTCGGCAGGGTATAGCTGTAATGCCATCTGTGGGATACTAGTATAACTGAATTATGAAATGAATCGACCACTATCACCATCTGCCATGCATGAGAGTAATTGATTTGACTTATTTTATTTCAAGACCTTACAAGACTTAAGGCTTCAGTAGAAGGTATTTTTTTTTTGTTTATCTCAATATCTCGCGGCACCCCTTAGGCAATCACACGGCAACCTAGGGTACCGTTGGTCTAGAGAAATGATATAATGTAAGATGTCTTACCACTCTATCCCCCAGGTTCCGCACCCTGCACGGCAGGTGTACCGTCTGACCCACCAGTGCTGTCACGTGAGGTGCTGTCGGCAGAAACTCTGGCGCAGTATCATGCTGACGCTGTTCCCACGAGGTCTTGCTGGTGCCCCAAGAAAACCCTGAAACAGAAATTATGCTCTCTGACTTCTTTATACTCTTCTTTGGTGTTTAAACAAAACCATTTCTTGCAAAGGGTCCAATGGGCCACGAATACACAAAAATCTGATGTATTCACATGACCTTTTCTACCTGTTTTGCACAAAAAAACTACTCTTAAATAAAGTAATCTTCAGAGGCAATTCCAGGAAAATTCAAGATATACATTTTATTTGTCAGGTAAATATCTTTAACATACGATATTTTAATCAAAATCATTAGAGCCATTTTTTTAGGAAATCAAAACTCTCGAAAAAAAAATCCATGTAAAGGGTAGTTGGGAGTGGGGTGATTTTCTTGTAAAATCTTCGTGTCGCATTCTTGGAAGATACCAAACCTAAATACCAAGTTTGGTTTTTAACGAACTTTTCGTTTTTGAGCTATGCTGCCCACAGACACACACACGGACATTTTTCAAAAATGTTTTTTTTTTTGGATTCAGGAGGTCTCAAAACATGTATTTCCGGTGAAATCTCGGTATCGAATTTTTGGGTGCATTACAATACCTTCTCTATATTACTATATACATAGCACGTGTAGAGAAAGTAAAAATACTATATTTCAATCTACATCATGTTTAACGGGATAAACATTTCCATAATTGGTATTGTTACTTATAAGGAAAGTAAGGGCACATACTAGAGTAAAAGCCGATCGATATGTGAACAATTGAAGTTCGGTTCGCTTTGCATGTCCAGAAAAACAAGAGAGAGAAGAAACAAAGGAAGATCTCGTTTCAGAAGATGGTATTTTACAATTGAAGTCTCTTTCCATCCCAAGCGACCACATGTCAGATTTATGTTGGACAAAGAGTCTCAGGGTCGGGTTCTCCGGTTTCCCCCGCCATCGCATTCCACCGGTGCTCCATCTTCGTTCCATGCATCACCTATGTCATCGCCTGCGGTGCAATAGCAGTAAATAAGGGCGTTAAACACTATAACAAATTACCTACTTCCTTCTACACAGCAAAGAAACAAGGGAATGAACTAGGCTAAAGCGACAGTTCGGTTCGCTTTGCATTGGCAGTAAAACAAAAGAGAGGTGAAACGAAAACTAGCCCCGTATGAGAAGGTACGTAATTTAAAATTGAAACCAATAGCAAGGAAATCTCAAAATCGAACAACTCTACAGCAAATGTATATCACATAAACTATGTATTTTAACGAGATCTACATTTTTGGGATAGTAAGATTTTGTTAATCTCTTACGCTTTACGTTATGCATTATTAAGCAAAATTCGTCCAGAATAAAGTGGTCTTCAGAGTCTATTCCCTCAAAATTCAAGATATACACCTTGATTACATGTAAACAACTTTAATATACGGTGTTTTAATCAAAATCTTTAGATACATCTTTGAGAAAAATAAAAGGTTCAAAAAGATGCCAAACTTAAGTACCAAATTTGGTATTTAATGACCTTTTAATTTTTGAGCTATACTGCCCACACACACACAGACACACACACATACACTGATGTTTTTCTAAAAATGTGTTGTTGTTTTCTTAATTTCTCTACACGCACTATTACATAGTGTATAGAGAGGGTATTGTAATGCACCCAAAAATTCCATACTGAAATTTCACCGGAAACACATGTTTTGGGTTCTCTGAATCCAAAAAAAAAAAAAAAAAAAGCATTTTTGAAAAAGGCCCCTGTGTGTGCGTGTGTGTCTGTGGACAGCATAGCTCAAAAACGAAAAGTCCTTTACAAACCAAAGTTGGTATTTAAATTCAGGATCTTCAAGGATGCGACACGAAGATTTTCAAGAAAATCCCCCTCCCTCCAACTACCCTTTACATGAAAAATGTTTCGAAAATTTTGATTTTCTCAAAATTTTTGGTTACAATAACGTATATTACATATATTTACCTCACAAATAAAATGTATATCTTGAATTTTCTGGGAATAGCTTCTGAAGACTACTTTATTCTGGATTAATTTTACGGAATTTTGCATAACTGGCAAACTGTAAGAGACACACAAACACACACTTAACAGAAAATGTGGAACTCCTCTATGTTATATACATTCTTTTTCGTGGAGTAGATCGTTTCTAAGATATTCCTTGTTATTGGTTTAAGCTTCAAAATCTTATAATTTTCCCATACAATAATTTATCAACTCCTGTCCATAGAAACAAAGGAACTTCAGTCACAAAGCAACCAGCTTTTGATTAATACTTTAGCTTTTGCTACTCCCTTATTTCCCTTCTTCATGGAAGCAAGTAATAAAATTATTTCTGCTAATTTTTACTTGATTAGCATGAAGTAAATAGAAGAATAAGCTTTTTAACAATAATTTGTTGCAGAGATGTAGAGAAAGTCATGTGAATGGAACACGTAATATTTTTCGGATTCGGGTAGCCTTAAAATACATATTTCAGGTGAAATCTCGGTATCGAATTTTTGGGTGGAATGCAATACTTTATAAACTATAATGTGAGTTATTTTAAATAATATATAAATGAATTTAAATCAGAACGAACCCAGATCAATAAAATGTTAATTGAATTTAAACCAATTATTAATTTGTTTCTGTCTAAGTCTAGACAGAGCATCCTCTAGTTCAGACAATCCATTTGCTCCTATAATTTATGCAAAGCTGTTGTATTAAAGACGAACTTCACCTTCTCCATTCTTCGGGGTTTCTTTCATGAATAAACAACTGCCGACCTCAGCAGCTTGTTTTTGTCCCTTAAATAAACCAAATGCGACCATTTCGAGACAAAAAGGGGCATACAACTCGTTTAATTGTTTCAACAGAGAATTCAAAGCTTTTAAATCGACTTGTTACGCTTCTTTGGGTCGCTAATAGATAAACAACGGCAGTTGAGTAAAATACAGAAACCCCTTGTTCTCACACTAATAAATAGAGCTCGGTCCGGGGTCACCGGATTGAGGTGGGGTGCACACAAAATATAACTATGACGCGATGGAGTTGCCATGGTAGTGGCCCGTTTCGAAACGTGTTGCAGTATCTAGCATTGCTCACTGCCTTACCTCGTTTAGTTCCTGATAGTAGATAAACCAGTGAACACTGAAAAAGAGCAGATTGAAGAATGTCGAAAGTACGAAAGGGTGGGTATTCGATACAGAATGAACTTGTGGATGATTCAAACATATTTTGAGTAGCAGGAGGAGAGCATTTTCTTTCGATACAGTAAATATGTGTCTCATAATTCAAGGCAGTAAATACTGAGTGTGTTTGGTCGATTTATGTTAATTGACTTTTCAAAGCTCTGCAAATTATTATCCTGAATTTTTACATTAAGCTTTATAGTTTATTTGTAAAAGTGGAAAGTGTTTTTTGTCCTAATCATTTTATAAAATAATGTTTTGTTGCGTTACTTTGCGAATTAGAAAACGATGCATGTAAGGTCAATACATGTAATAAGTTGCTTTTGAAACAGATTACGTGTTTACGCTACAAACCCCTACCAACTATCCTCTCTTTATACCGCTGACTGCTCTGTGTGTTCCTAACTGTGTGCGCTTCGAAACCCCAAACCGAGCTCTATTTGACGACCTACATATTTTCTTCTTCAGTTATACGTATCTTACTTATTGGCAGTAATGTTCTTTCGCCAAATATCAGTACACTCATTGCTCCTTACTTTTTGAAACCTGTAATGACTGAATTGATCTTGATATGAAAACAAGGTATCTGTGCCTATTTTCTTCCTTCTCCCATATACTGAAGCACTTCAGTTTCTGTTTAAAACCTATATTTTTTATTTTATTCCGTTTTACTTTCTCTACACGTACTATATGTACACAGTGTACAGAGAAGTTGTATTGCACCCAAAAGTCGAATACAGAGATTTAACCAGAAAAACATATTTTGGGACCCCCTGAATCCAAAAGAGCATTTTTAGAAAAGTGTCTGTGCATGTGTGTCTGTAGATAGCTTAGCTCAAAAACGAAAAGTCCGTTAAATACCAAAGTTATTTAAAAAAAAAACACAACCAACTATCGTTTACATGGAAACATTTTCGAAAAGTTTGTTTTTCTCAAAAATTGCCGTAACGAATTTGTTTAAATATCGCAAATTAACGATGTTTACATGACCAAAATAATGTTTTTCCAAATTTCCTGGGAATAGTCTCTGAAGACATACTTATTCTGAGTGAATTTTGCAGAATTTTGTTGAACTGGTAAACCGTAAGAGATAGACAAAAACTTACTGCAGATCCTGTTAAAACACACAGTTTATGTAACATACTTTTTTTTCGTGAAGTTTACCATTTTTTAGTTAAAACTTTTCACATACGGGAATTTGTCAACCTCTGGCCACGCAAAGAAAGGTATTTCATCCACATGGCAACTGGCTTTTAAAATATTTGACTATCGCTTTGGCCGAATTTGTCCTCTTATTTCTATTCTACGTAGGAGGCAAGTAATGGAAACATTTCTGTTAATTTTTATCTCGATTAGCATGAAGTAGATAGTTTTTAATAGTAATTTGTTGCAGAGATGTAGAGAAAGTCATGTAAATATAACACATCAGATTTTTATTATATGTAGTATAGAAAGTAAGCTATATAAGAAAGTAGAATGCTGTGTATATAACGAAATAACTGGGCAAAACAAGTGCTTTTTTGTAAATTTAATTGCTAGGTAAAATATAATTTTACAGAATCACAAGGGGGTCCGAAATTCAATTCAGTTTCTCTAGGGCGAGAAATGTTATTTCTCCATCTCACAGTCCGTGACGTCACACGTATTACAGAGATGTCAAGAGAATTGGCCACCGAATGGCAAAAGTCAGCTGAGAGCTAGGTACATGTTTTCATTTTTAGCTTGGCTCGGCAGGGGGTGCAGCGAGAGAGAGAGAGAGAGAGAGAGAGAGAGAGAGAGAGAGAGAGAGATACCCAGTCCCCGCGTTTACTGGCCTCTGTGTCGACTACATACTTTCCTTTTCTTTAATGCGTCAGATGCCTTGTATTTTTACTTTCTCTACTCGTACAGTGTACATAGTGTATAGAGAAGGTATTGCATTCCACCCAAAAATTTGATACCGAGATTTCACCGGAAATACACGTTTTGGGTCTCCCTGAATCCAAAAAAAGAATTTTTGGAAAAAGGTCCGTGTGCATGTGTGTGTGTGTGTCACTGTGGACAGTATAGCTCAAAAACGAAGACCCGTTGAATACCAAACTTGGTATTTAAGTTTGGTATATTCCAAGATTTTCAAGAAAATCCCTCCCCCCAACTACAGTTTACAAGGAACGTTTTTCAATTCTTTTTATTTTCTCAAAAATGGCTCTAACGATTTTAATTAAAATATCTTATGTTAAAGATATTTACCTAACAAATAAAATGTATATCTTGAATTTTCTGGGAATAGCCTCTGAAGACTACTTTATTCTGGATGAATTTTGCGGAATTTTGCATAACTGCTAAGATAGACAAAAGCTTCCACACAAACAATGTAAAGCACATCAAAAGACACAATTTATGTTAGATACATTTATTTCGTCCGTTGTTTTTTTTTTTAGATATTCTTTGTTTTTGGTCTCAGCTTTAGAAAACTTATACTTTCCTCATACAGGAATTTGTCAACACCTGTCCATACAAAGAAACTTCAGTCACATAGAAACCAGCTTTTGACTATCACTTTAACTATGGTATTCCCTTATTTCACTTCAACTTTCAAAGAAGCAAGTAATAAGACTATTTCTGCTAATTTGCTTTCGATTAGCATTAAGTAAATAGAAGAATAAGCTTTTTAACAATAATTTGTTGCAGATATGTAGAGAAAGTCGTGTGAATGGAACACATAAGATTTTTTCCAAATGTTTCTAATCCCAAATTAGTTTCAGCAACAGAATCTGAATCGGTATAAAGTTAAAATAATAACTTAATGTTTTGGTTCATCTTTTGTTTGGTTAATGAGAAAATTAATTCGAAGATACTTTTGGAGGAAAACGAATATGAATTTTGCTTTTAACCCCTCCAGGGATAATAGGTATAATAACAATCAGCTCCTATAACCAACAAGAAAGACAATCTAAAACCCTATTAACTTAATGAAATTATACAATACCATCTTGGAATTAAACGAACTTTTATATTCTTAAAGGGCTGCATAACACTATAACAAACAGTTACTTTCTTCTCAATGACCTTAAATTATTTTTAATTTCAAATTTGATTATTTAAAAATATTAAAGAAGCAACTTTTAAACAGCAGAAGTAATATTAAAACATATCAGCAATTTTTTTTTTATTTTATTTTGCTAGTCATAGCTTATACATCTTAAATTGTGAAGGGAACTTGCATATGTTTATTGCAAGGAACATTTTGCGTGTGCGCAAAAAACTCATGTGTGCCCTATATTACTATACCCTTTTGACGAAAAATATTTAATGTGTGCAATAAGTGACTATACCCTTTTGACAACAAATATTTTATGTGTGCACTAAGTGACTATACCCTTTTGACAACAAATATTTTATGTGTGCACTAAGTGACTATACCCTTTTGACCACAAATATTTTATGTGTGCGTAAGCGACCATTTTCATGTGTGTGCTAAGTGACAATACCCTTTTGACATCAAATATTTTATGTGTGCAATAAGTGACTATACCCTTTTGTCAACAAATATTTTATGTGTGCTAAGTGACTATGCTCTTTTGACAACAAATATTTTATGTGTGCTAAGTGACTATGCTCTTTTGACAACAAATATTTTATGTGTGCTAAGTGACAATACCCTTTTGACAACAAATATTTAATGTGCACTAAGTGACTATACTCTTTTGATAACAAATATTTTATGTGTGCACTAAGTGACTATGCCCTTTTGACAACAAATATTTTATGTGTACACTAAGTGACTATGCCCTTTTGACAACAAATATTTTATGTGTGCACTAAGTGACTATGCCCTTTTGACAACAAATATTTTATGTGTGCTAAGTGACTATGCCCTTTTGACAACAAATATTTTATGTGTGCACTAAGTGACTATACCCTTTTAACAACAAGTATTTTATGTGTGCACTTAGTGACTATACCCTTTTGACCACAAATATTTTATGTGTGCACTTAGTGACTATACCCTTTTGACCACAAATATTTTATGTGTGCACTTAGTGACTATACCCTTTTGACCACAAATATTTTATGTATGCACTAAGTGACTATACCCTTTTGACCACAAATATCTTATGTCTGCACTAAGCTACTATTTTCATGAGTGCGCTTAGTGAATTTACCGTTTCGACAACAAATACTGCCTGCATACACCATGTGACTTTACCTTTTCGACAACAAATATTTCATGCGTGCTCTAAGTGAACAGAGACTTTTCACAACAAATATTTTTTGTGTGCGCTAAGTGAGTAGAACCTTTTGACAACAAAGATGTTATATATGTGCTAACAACAAATAGTTCGTATACCCAAGGTCGCGGGTTCAAACCCGGCGGAGGACGATGGATTTTTTCGGATGTAAAAATCCTTAGCATGGCTTCCTTCGGAAGGGAAGTAAAGCCGTTGGTCCCGTGTCGCAGATTTACGGCACATAAAAGAACCTCAAGACTGACAGAGAGGCCTTTGAGCAAAATTAAGCGGTCTTTCACGCCCAGTATTTAATGGGACTCAGAGAACCACAGCAGCTAAAGAGCGTCCATAAATAACACGCTATTTAAATTTTGTTTTCATATACACACTAAACATTTAACAAACATTTCAAGTGTGTGCTAAGTGACGATACCCTTTTGACAGACAATTCAACTGTGCGCTAAGTGACCATACCCTTTTGACAAACATTTCAAGTGTGTGCTATGTGGCCATACCCTTTTGACAAACATTTCAAGCGTGTGCTAAGTGGCCATACCCTTTTGACAAACATTTCAAGTGTGTGCTATGTGGCCATACCCTTTTGACAAACATTTCAATTGAGTGCTTGACCATACCCTTTTGACAAACATTTCAAGTGTGTGCTATGTGGCCATACCCTTTTGACAAACATTTCAAGCGTGTGCTAAGTGGCCATACCCTTTTGACAAACATTTCAACTGTGTGCTAAGTGACCATATCCTTTTGACAAACATTTCAATTGAATGCTTGACCATACCCTTTTGACAAACATTTCAACTGTGCGCTAAGTGGTTATACACTTTTGAGGAACCATAACTTTTTTCTTAAGCATGTGCCCAATAAATGCGTTCCCACTTTGTTTTATTGAGAGTTTAAAGGTAATTGCAAAAGTGGTACATTTTTTTCCTACTGCATTGCACAACTGTATCGACTAAACCAATATGACGTCCATCTCGTTTGGATAATGTAGATGGCCTTTGTTTGACACGCCGTTCTCCTCTAGTAACATAACAATCTGCTCCAGTTTCTGGAGTTTAGTGTGAGCAAGTAGGCCATGTGAAAAAACGTTGAAACTAGCCTTAACCTAGTTGCTTTGCTTGGAAAATTTTATAACAACAGAAAAACTTCCCTTTTTATAGGATTAGTGAGAATACAGGCGTCCAGTGTGCTTTAATGTGACCTCTCATCGGCGAAGCTAGTGAATGCAACTTTTAACTTGTTACAAATTTATGTCGCTTCTCTGCTTTGCTTGTTGCTGTCAACCCAGTAAATGAATAGGTTCGTCTAGTGTGCTGATGTGAAAATCTTGAGGTTTAAATTTAATATATATTAAAGGCTATGATGGATAAACTTTCAGTCAAAATATGTATATTACCTTCTCTAGCTTGATGCACAATGGATATATTTTATTTCACCCCAAAATGTTATAAAATGTTATATATATTATACCGAGATTTCGCCGGAAATATAATCTTTAGGGCGCCCCGAGTCCAAAAAAAAGCATTTTAGAAAAAGATCAGTGTCTGTCTGTCTGTGGACAGCATAGAACAAAAATGAAAAGACCGTTAAATACAAAACTTGGTATTTAAGTTAATACAGTACGCGTTTTGATTAAAATATCGCATATTAAAGATATTTACGTGCGAATTAAAATGTACATCTTGTATTTACTGGTAATAGTCTCTGATGACCATTTTATTCTGGATGAATTTTATGGAATTTTGTAAGATTTGTAAACCGTAAGGGATAGACAAAAACTTACTACAAAAATAATGTAGAACACGATAAAACACGCAATTTATGTCATACACACTTTTTTCGTGGAATAGGTCGTCGTTTTTGAGATGTTACTTGTTGTTGGTTTCACTTTAAAAATCTTATACTTTTCTCATACAGGAATTTGTCAACTCCTGTCCATACAAACAAAAGTACTTCAGTCACATAGCACCCAGCTTTTGACTATTACTTTAACCTCTGGTACTCCCTTATTTCCTTTCTACTTACAAGGAAGCAAGTAATAAGACTATTTCTGCTATTTTTGTCTCGATTAGCATGAAGTAAATAGAAGCATTAGCTGTTTAACAATAATTTGTTGCAGATTTGTCATGTGAATGGAATACATCAGATTTTTCTTTTCTTTTTGTTTTAACTTTTCTCAAACGGGAAGTCACCTTTCGATCATCCGTCCTTTGTTTTACTGGTGACTATGCAAAGCGAGCCGAACTTCAATTTTTCATACAGTGATCAGCTTCTAAAGATTTGATTGTTGCTTATTCTGTTATTTTCCTTCTTTTCTCGGTAATGTAAAATTATTTTCTTATCAGCTAATGTCTTACTCTGTTTTGCGTTACAAAAAATATTCAAACTTTCATAAGTATTATGTTTTAGATGTTTCGTAGATATGCAAATCGGGTGCTGATGTTTAACTGTTTTTACTGAATCTAAAAGACAGAATAGAGGACTATATTAACTGAAATAAGTGAACCATTAAGATCTCAAAGCTTTTGTTATAGAATACAACCAAGTTTGAGCAGCAATAATAGTAAAAGGCCAGAGTCTGGAAAATATGAAACAAAAGCATAACGCCTAGAGCCCAGGAAAGTTTCACATAGTCCATTTGACCCAGATGTTCCGTTCCTATGCAGCAGAAACTTTGACAAGTGTCTGATGTTGCTTTCTGCACTAAATGAAATCCCAGAACTCATTCCAGATCCTGCAATAAAACTGACTCAAAAACTCCTTTCCTGCCACAAACTCTAAACATCAGAAAGAAATCTAAGTTAAAGCCAGCAAAGTAAGTCCATGACACGACGGAGCGTTTCATCCGATCGAACCACGGTCATACCACACTAACAAGAAAAACTTTCCCGTTTTGTAGTCTTCTGTATATTTGCTTCTTTTCCAATGAATTTTATTGTCAAGGCAAGCTTCGAAAGGAGAAAATAAATGGAACTATCTATATGGGAAGTCATAATGACTGAAAAAGTGTATTTATTGACGTAACAATATCATACAGCGAACTTCAACAATCGCACGGGTCCACAGACCGCACGTGCTTTTGTAATGCACAAAACAGTAATTAATATTAAAACAACAACAATACAGAATTAAAAGAATATAATACGAAAATAAATCGACAAAGACATTCAACTATATAAAACATATATTTCCGGTGAAATCTCGGTATCGAATTTTTGGGTGGAGTGCAGTACCTTCTCTATACACTATGTACATAGTACATGTAGAGAAAGTAAAAATAAACAAAAACTAAAAATATGATGCGTTCCATTCACATGACTTTCTCTACTTCTGTGTAACAAATTATTCTTAGTAAGCTTATTCTTCTATTTACTTCAAGCTAATCGAGAAAAAATTAGCAGAAATAGTCTTATTACTTGCTTTCTTGTAAGTAGGAGCGAAATAAGGGACTACCATAGGTTAATGTGAAAGCCAAAAGCTGGTTACTAAGTAACTGAAGTTCCTTTGTTTGTATGGACGAGTTGACAAATTCCTGTATGAGAAAAGTACACGTTTTTCAAAGCTGGAGCCAAAAACAAGGAATATCTAAAAGACGGTCAACTCCTCGAAAAAAATTATATAACATAAATTGTGTGTTTTAATGTGCTCTACATTTTTGTGTGATAATTTTTGTCCATTTCTTACGGTATAGCAGTTATACAAAATTCCTCCAGAATGAAGTAGTCTTCAGAGGCTATTCCCAGAAGATTCAAGATATACATTTCGTTTATCATAAAAATATCTTAAATATACGGCATTTTAATCAAAATCTTTAGACTCATTTTCGAAAAATTTCACAATTGTCAATTTCACAATTTTCGAAAAATGTTCAGTGTAAAGGGTTGCTGGGGGTGGGAAGATTTTCTTGAACATTTTCGTGTCGCATTCTTGGAAAATACCAAACTTAAGTTCCAAGGTTGGATTTAATGGTATTTTTGTTTTTGAGTATGTTGGCCACAGACATATATGTAACATTTTTCGAAAAATGCTTATTTTTAGATTCAGGAGGTCTCAAAACATATTTCGGGTGAAATCTCCGTATCGGATTTTGGGTACAATACAATACTTTCTCTATACACTGTAAGAAAAAATTGTCATTAGTCAAGAACTGGTGTCCGACCTATACTACTCAGTTTCGATTGATGACCGCACGCATGTCGTAAACGGGCTGCAACATCTTATTTATTATGCACACTTTCAAAAATAGATACACAAAATATCCAATAGGATTCACGGTTCATACATTTGTTGCAGCTCCTTGCCAGAAGCTAACTCTTCAGAGAAACAAACATTAATTTTAATTTCAGCGTAACGTTTCTTTGCTCTTCATATAACTGCTTGCAGGTGCACACCTCGGAAAGTGGGAGATGCGACAAATGTAGTATCAAGAGAAAATAAATTTCAAATCTCGTGTACAAGAAAATGAAAGGAAGCAAAACTGGCTACAACTGAACAGGAAAAATTTGATGTGTGCTCTTCACATGACTTCCTCTACATCTCTGCAGCGATTTTTTCTATGTAGTTTGGCGTGGTGGAATTTTGCTCAATATCTTCATGTAGCATCCTTGGAATACGCTAAAATTAAATACCAAGTTTGGTGTTCTTCTGGCTTTTCAATTTTGACTTATCAAGCTCAGACACACGAACACACAGACCCCCCCCCCTCAAACACACACCTTTTTTCTGAAAAAGCTTTGTTTGGATTGGTGGTATCCCTAAAACATATACGAGGGCTGGTTTTTTTCCAACCCCCGATAGGCTATAAATAAAACACAAGTTCATAGAAAACAATTATTTTATTACTAAAAGTGTTGTACACTTATGGTTACTTTTCAACATAATCACCGAAAAGATTGAGACATTTATCGTACCTGTGCACAAGCTTTGCAATAGCCGCTAAAAAAAATGTTGCCGCCAAGATGCAGCCCGAAACCACTATCAATGCAGCTGTTTATTGTGAAACTTTACGACGTTTGCGGAGAGCCATTCAAGGCTGAAGAGGAATGCTGACTTCAGGAATTGTGTTGATCCATGACAACGCTCGTCCACACACTGCTGCCACAACCCATCGGCTCCTTCAACAATTTCAATGGGACATTTTCGATCATCCACCGTACAGCCCTGAAATGGCACTCAACGACTTTCACCTTTTCCCTGAACTGAAGACGTGGCTAGGAGGGCAGCACTTTCAAACCAACGAAGATCTTCAAAACAACGTCAATGCTTATTTGAAATCATAGGCGGCAACTTTTTTTGAAGCGGGTTTTGCAAAGCTTGTGCACAGGTACGATAAATGTGTCAATCTTTTCGGTGATTACGTTGAAAAGTAACAATTGGTGTACGTAACTTTTAGTAATAAAATAAATGTTTTGTATGAACTTGTCTTTTATTTACAGCCTATCAGAAAAAACAAACGGCCATCTTATTTCCACTGAAATTTGGTGTCGAATTTTTGGGTGGAAAGCAATAGATACCATTTCTAAGTATTACTACTACGTGCGTGTTAGAGAAAGTAAAAACTATATTCATGAGCGCCGGACTTTCCTATGAAATGCTTAACGTCAACGCCTACTATGATTCACCTCTTGATTCCCCTTCACTAACAAGTGACACACGCATCACGTAACTAAACTAACATAACCTGAATCATCGTGCGGTTGAAATATGTGATCAAGACATTTGAATACTAACAAGCGAAGAGGGTTTTGTGTGATGAGCTGGAATAATAATGCTTAGCTTCATTTCCATAAAATGGTGCCATTTTAGCTCCAGATTCTCACCAAGAGCAAACGCTGTAATTGAGTTATAACTTGCAGACACACAACATTTGCAAAGGAAATTCTTCCCAGCGTTTATAACTGGCTCTCTGCAAATAAATTACTTATTTTATACTCTGTGTGGGCTAAAAGCTATATCAACATCAACAACGATTTGTTAATCTCATTCGTTGAGGCTTAATTTGAATAAACTCTGTTTCTTATCCCAACAGACACATGACTATATTTGGAAGTCATACACAGTTTACAGGAAGCTATTAATGCTTAAAATATTCGACTTTCTCTACACCTCTGTAACAAATGATTGGTAAAAAGCTTATTCATTTATCTACTTCATGCTAATCGAGGTAAACATTACTTGCTTTCTTATAAGTAAAAGGGAAATAAGGGGATACACTAGGTAAAGCGATAGTCAAATATTTTAAAAGCTGGTCAATATGAGAACAACTGAAGATCGGTCTGATTTGCATGTTCAGTAAAACAAAAGAGATGAAACGAACGTGACCACGTTTAAGAAGATAGGCACATACTTTAAAATTGAAACCAATAATAAGAAATATTTCGTAAACGCACAAATAAATATGTAACATGTATTATGTTGATTTAATTGTTTTTACACAGGAGTTGGATAGGAAGAGTCAGACTGAAAAATTATTTTCTTTAGCGAGACAAGAGATGAATATTTTTTGCAGTATAGAATAAATTAGAAGATGATAGTATCATCTGGAAAGAATGCAAAAAATAAGATTCCAAAATATAAACCTATAGGAAAGAGGGATATTAAAAGATGAAATTGAGGCCGGAGCAGGTCAAGAAGGCCTAATCCTTAAAAGGCAGAAGAAGAACAACGAGATCTACATTTTTTGTGCAGTAAGTTTTTGTCTATCTCTTACGGTTTAGCGCTTAAGCGAAATTTGGCAAATAAAGAGGTCTTCAGAGGTTATTCCCAGAAAATTGAAGGTATACATTTTTACTTTCTTTACACGCACTATGTACATAGTGTATAGAGAAGGTATTGCATTCCACCCAAACATTCGATACTGCGATTTCACCGGAAATGTATGTTTTAGGGTCCCCTGCATCCAAGAAAAACGTTTTCAGAAAAAGGTACGTGTGTGTGAGTCCGTGTGTCTGTAAACAAGATAACTCAAAAACGAAAAACCGGTAAAATACCAAACTTTATTTTTAAGTTTAGTATCCTCCTGGGATGTGACACGAAGATTATGAGAAAAATCCCCCCACCGCAAACTATTCTTTATATGGTAATTTTTTCGAAAATTTTGATTTTCTCAAAAAACGCTCTAACAATTTTGTTTAAAATATCGTATATTAAAGATATTTACTTGACAAATAAAATGTATATTTTGAATTTTCTGGGAATAGTCTCTAAAGACTACCTTATTCTGGATGAATTTTATGGAATTTTGCAAAACTTCTAAACCGCAAAGATATGGACAAAAACTTACAACACAAGAAATGTAGGGCACGTAAAACACACAGGTTATGTTAAATATACTTTATTCGTGGAGTTGATCGTTTTTTAGATATTCCTTGTTTTTAGTTTCACCTTTGAAAAACTTAACTTTTGACATACAGGAATTTGTCAACTCCTGTTCATACAAACAAAGGAACATCAGTCACATAGCAACCAGCCTTTAAATATCCCTTTAACCTATGATACTCCCATATTTCGCTTCTACTTATGAGGTGCAAGTAATAAGATTATTTCTACTCATTTTTTTACGATTAGCATGAAGTAAATAGTAGCACCATCCTTTTAACAATCATTTTTTGCAGAGATGTCTGTAAAAAATAATAACAGAAAATTCTAATTTTACTTTCTCTACATGTACTATGTACATGGTGTATATAGAAGGTATTGCAATGCACCCAAAAATTCGATACCGATATTTCACCGTAAATACGTGTTTTGAGTTTACCTGAATCCAAAAAAAAGCATTTCTAGAAACATTCCCGTGTGTGCATGTGTATGTGTCCGTGGGCAGCATAGCTCAAAAACGAAAATACCGCTAAAAACCAAACTTGGTATTTAAGTTTGCTATCTTCCAAGGATGCGACACGAAGAGTTTCCAGAAAATACCTCCAACCCCTACTACCCTTTACATGGAATATTTTTCGAAAATTTTTATTTTCTCAAAAATAGCTCTAACAATTTTGATTAAAATAGCGTATGTTTAAGATAGTTTTAGGACAAACGAAATGCATATCTTGAAGTTTCTGGTAATAGCCTCTGAACACCTCCTCATTTTGCATGCCTTTTGTATAACTGGAAAACCGTGAGAGATATACAAAAACTTACTACACAAAAAATGTAGATCTAATTAAAACACACAATTTATGTTATATATCTACATTTTTTTTCTTTGAGTTAGCCGTTTCCGAAATATTTTCAGATTATTGGTTTCAATTTTTTCCACTTAAACTTTTCTCAAACGGGAAAACATGTTTCTTCTCGTTTCTCGTTTCTTTGTTCCTGGAAAGCAAAGAGATTCGAACTTCAATTGTTTCACATACCGACCTGTTTTTAAAGAAGGATACTAAAACTTTAGCTTGTGCATTTTCTTATTACTTTCTCTACACGTACTATGTACATAGTGTATAGAGTAGGTATTTCACTGCACCCAAAAATTCGATACCGAGATTTCACTGGAAATATATGTTTTAGGGTCCCCTGTATCCATAAAAACATTTTCAGAAAAAGGTCCATGTGTGTCTGTGAACAGGATAACTCAAAAACGAAAATACGGTAAAATACCAAACTTGATATTTAAGTTTAGTATCTACCAGGGATGCGACACGAAGATTTTGAGAAAAATCCCCCCACTCCAAACTACCATTTACATGGAATTTTTTTCGAAAATGTTGATTTTCTAAAAAATGACTCTAACGATTTTGATTAAAATATCGTATATTAAAGATATTTACCTGACAAATAAAACGTATATCTTGAATTTTCTGGGAATAGCCTCTGAAGACTACCTTATTCTGGATGAGTTTTACGGAATTTTGCATAACTGCTAAACCGTAAGAAAACTTCCAACACAAAAAGTGTAGAGCACTCTAAAACACACAATGTATGTTATATACATTTTTGTCGTGGAGTTGATCGTTTTTGAGTTATTACTTTTTTTTATTATTTTTTTATTTCACCTTTAAAACATGTATGCTTTTCTCAAACAGGAATTTGCCAACTCCTGTCAATACAAACAAAGGAGCTTTAGTCACATAGCAACCAGCTTTTCACGGTCACTTTAGCGTATGGTACTCCCTTATTTCCTTTCTACTTACAAGGAAGCAAGTAAAAAGAATATTTCTGCTAATTTCTTCTCGATTAGAGTGAAGGAAATAGAAGCATAAGCTTTTTAACAATATTTTGTTGCAGAGCTATAGAGAAAGTCATGTGAGTGGAACACATAACATTTTCCCTTCTACTAATAAGGAATCAAGTAATGTGGACAATTTATGTAAATGAAACACGTCAGATTTTTACTTTCCCTACACGTACTATGTACATAGTGTATAGAGAAGTTATTGTATTGCACCCAAAAATTTGATACCGAGCTTTCAGCGGAAATACATATTTTGGGTCCCCCTGAATAAAAAAAATCTGATGCGTACCATTCACATGACTTTCTCCATATCCCTGCAACAAATAATTCTTAAAAAACTTATACTTCTATATATCTTATGCTAATCAGAAAAAATTAGCAGAAAAAGTCTTATTTCTCGCATCCTTGTAAGTAGAAGCGAAATAAGGGACAACCGTAGGTTAAAGTGATAGTCAAAAGCTGGTTGCTATGTCAATGAAGTTCCTTTGTTTATATGGATAGGAGTTGACAAGTTCCAGTATGAGAAAAGTATACGTTTTTCATAGCAGAAACCAAAAATAAGGAATGTCACAAAAACGACGAACTCCACGAAAAAAATGTATGTAACATAAATTGTGTGTTTTAATGTGCTCTACATTTTTTGTGAGTAAGTTTTTGTCCATCTCTTACGGTTTAGCAGTTAGTCAAAATTTAGTAAAATTCATCCAGAATAAACTACTCTTCAGAGGCTATTCCCAGAAAATTCAAGACACACATTTCATTTTTCAGGTAAATATGTTTAATATCCGAAATTTTAATCAAAATCGTTAGAGCCATTTTTGATAAAATCAAAATTTTCGAAAAAAGTTACATGTAAAGGGTAGTTGGGGGTGGGGGGATTTTTCTGAAAATCTTCGTGTCGCATCCCTGGAAGATACTAAACTTAAATACCAAGTTTGGCATTTTACCGACTTTTCGTTTTTGAGTTATCGTGTTCACAGACACACGGACACACACACACACACACACACACACACGGACCTTATCGTGAAAATGCTTTTTTTTGGATATTGGGGACCCTAAAACATATATTTTCGGTGAAATCTCGGTATCGAATTTTTGGTGGAGTGCAATACTTTCTCTATACACTATGTACATAGTGCATATGGAGAAAGTAAAAAAAGCATTTTTGGAAATAGGTCAGTGTTTGTGTGCATTTCTGTGTGTGTGTGTGTGTGTGTGTGTGTGTGTGTGTGTGTGTGTGGAATGCATAGCTCAAAAACAAAAATAACGTTAAATACCGAACTACCCTTTACATGGAAAAAATTTCGAAAATGTTTGATATTCTCAAAGATGGCTGAAACGATTTTGATTAAAATCTCTTATATTTAAAATATTTACTTGCCAAATAAAATGTATATCTTGAATTTCATGGGTATAGTATGTAAATGCTTCTATATTCTGGATGATTTATATTGAATTTTGAATAACTGGTAAACCGTAAGAGATGGACAAAAACTTTACACACAAAAAATATAGGGCACATTAAAACACACAATTTATGTGATTTACATTTTTTTCGTGGAGTTGATCCTTTTTTAGATATTCTTTGGTACTGTTTTCAGTTTTAAAAACATACTTTTCTCATATAGGAATTAGACAACTCCTGTCCATACAAACAAAGGAACTTTAGTTACATAGCAACCAGCTTTTGACTATCACGTTAACCTATGGTACTCCCTTATTTCGCTTCTACTTACAAGGAAGTAAGTAATAAGACTCTTTCTGCTATTTTTCTCGATTACCAGGAAGTAAATAGAATCAAGGGCTTTTTAACAATAATTTGTTGTAGAGATATGGAGAAAGTCATGTGAATGGAACACATCAGATTTTTAAAATAGTTATCGCGCTAATGGGATCCGAACATATGATTTTCAGAAATTGCATGTTTCTCTGCCACCTTATAGATTGGCTCTGCATGCTCCTACTGGTTTTGCGCACCGCAGAAAATTAGATTGCATTAGACGTTCATTTTCTAGTATTTCTTTTTTTCCCTCGTTTTTATGGCAATTGGAAAGTCAGTGGAAGGATCAACTTTGTTCATAAATCACGTTAGTTCGTTATTAATAGCCTTGCGTGCTTGAACCAAAAACATGGTTTGATTGTGAAGAACAATCTACTAGGAACCATGCCATCAGCGTCCATAAATCACATCCACTTTTAAACATATTTATATTCAACCACGAAACATTATCCATGAATAAGGGAGTGAACAGGATGAAATACATGTTCCAGGTTGTATGCAAGTTGTGAAACAAGGTATAAATATGCCTTATAAAATGTTGTACTAAAATATTTATTATTAATGTACATTGGTTGCCTTTAAATGTATTAATACTTTCTCTATACATACAAAATACATAGTGTATAGAGAAAGTATTGCACTGCGCCCAAAAATTCGATACCGAGATTTCACCGGAAATATGTTTTAGGGACACCTCTATCCAAAAAAAATCATTTTCAGAAAAAGGTCCGTGTATGTGTATGTGTCCATGTATCCGAGTGTCTGTGAACCGATAACTCAAAAATGAAAAGTCGGTAAACTACCTAACTTGATATTTAAGTTTAGTATCTACAAGGAATGCGACATGAAGATTTTGAGAAAATTTTGATTTTCTCAAAAATGGCTCTAATGACTTTGTTTAAAATATCATATATTAAAGATATTTATCTGACAAATAAAATGTATATTTCGAATTTTCTGGGAATAGCCTCTGAAGACCACTTTATTCTGGATGAATTTTGCGGAATTTTGCATAACTGCTAAACCGTAAGAGATGGAAAAAAATTACTACACAAAAAATGTAGAGTAAATTAAAACACACAATTTATGTTATACACATTTTTTCATGGAGTTGATAGTTTTTGAGGTATTCCTTGTTTTTTGTTTTAGCTTTGAAAAACTTAACCTTTCTCATACAGGAATTTGTCATCTCGTGTCCATACAAATAAAGGAACTTCAGTCACATAGCAACCAGCTTTTGACTATCACTTTAGCGTATGGTACTCCCTTATTTCGCTTATACTTACAAGGAAGCAAGTAATAAGACTGTTTCTGCTAATTTTTTTCTCGTTAACATGAAGTAAATAGAGGTTTTTTAAAAATATTTTTTGCAGAGATATAGAGAAGGTCATGATAATGGAACACATCAGATGTTTTAATGCACAAAATGTTCGGTGAATCGAATGTTATTGACAGATACCGCAAGTGTGTGGTGAAATGCAATGAACGAGTCTTCAGTGAGGAAATGGCGCACAATTTACGAGTCATCAAGGAAGAATCAGTGAGCACGACGAAGACCGGAGTGGAAGTTTATCAATCCTTATGGAGAATTTGAAAGTAAATGTTGATAAAAGAATTCAGAAAAATCTGATTTGTTACATTCACATGACTTTCTCTACATCACTATAACACATTATTGTTAAAAATATTTGTCTTTATACTATTTGATAATATAGATTATCATTAACAGAAATTGTCTTATACTTGCTACCTTGTAAGTAGAAGGAAAATAAGGGAGTACACTAGGGTAAAACGATACTCAAATCTTTTTTCAAACTGGTTGTCATGAGGTTCAAATCCGTTTCTGTGCATAGCCAGCAGAAAAGCGCGAGAAAAGCTTCAGTTTTTACTTTCTCTATACGTATTATGTACATAGTGTATACAGAAGGTATTACACTCCATCAAAAAAATCGATACCGAGATTTCACCGAAAATATATGTTTTAGGGTCCCCTGTATCCAAAAAAAGTATTTTCAGAAAAAGGTCCGTGTGTGTGTGTTCGTGTGCCTGTGAACACGATAACTCAAAAACGAAAAGTCGGTAAAATACCAAACTTGGTATTTAAGTTTAGTATCTTCCAGGGATGCAACACGAAGATTTTGAGAAAAATCCCCCACCCTAAACTACCCTTTACATGGAACTTTTTTCAAAATGTTTGATTTTCTAAAAATTGGATCTAACGATTTTGATTAAAATATCATATATTAAAGATATTTACCTGACAAATAAAATGTATATTTTGAATTTTCTGGGAGTAGCCTCTGAAGACTACTTTATTCTGGATGAATTTTGTATAGCTACTAAACCGTAAGAGATAGTCAAAAGCTTAACACACAAAACATTTAGAGCACGTTAAAACACACAATTTATGTCATATAATTTTTTTTCGTGGAGATGATCGTTTTTGAGATATTCCTTTTTCTTGGTTTCAGCTTTGAAAAACTTATGCTTTTCTCATACAGGAATTTGTCAACTCCTGTCCATACAAAAAAGGAACATCAGTCACTTAGCAACCAGCTTTTGACTACCACTTTAACCTATGGTACTCCCTTATTTTGCTTCTACTTACAATAAAGCAAGAAATAAGACTATTTCTGCAAATGTTTCTCGATTAGCATGAAATAAATAAAAGATAAGCTTATTAGCAATAATTTGTTACAGAGACATAGAGAAAGTCATGTGAATGGAACACATCAGTTTTTTTTTTTTTAAATTTGAAGCAAATAGCTTGAAATATCTTAGAAATAGTCAATTATACGAAAAAACGTGTGTCACAGAAATTACGTGTTTTAACGAGATCTAATTAATTATGTAGTAAGTTTTTGTCTGTTTCTTACGGTTTACCAGCTATGCAAAATTCACCAAATCCTTCCAGAATAAAGAGGCCTTTGGGGACTATTCTCAGAAAATTCAAGATATACATTTTATTTGTCATGTAAATATCTTTAATATACGGAATTTAAATCAAAATTGTTAAAGCCATCTTTGAGAAAATCAACATTTTCAAACTTTTTCCATGTAAAGGGAGTTTGGGGTAGGGAGATTTTTTTTTCAGAAGCTTTGTGTCGCATCCATGGAAGATACTAAAACTAAATACGTATACTTCGGGTGAAATTTCGGTATCGAATTATTGAGTGGAATGCAATACCTTCTCTATACACTATGTGCATAGTACGTGTAGAGAAAGATTCACTTGTTTCACTTTGGACACTATACACGTCTTTTTGGGTGAAAAAAGTTCCCGACCCCAAAGTGGCAGTATCTTTGGCGGTGGAAGAGTATAACATCTGCATTGAAAAACTGGTACCACGTGACAATAAATACCTTGATAGTAATAGAGATTTCGTTGAGAAATACAATTAGGTACTGAAACTTTGTAAATAAAGTTTTGTGTTAATAACTTTCGTTATTATTTAGTTACCTCAAAACGTCCGTCTCTTTCTCGGATGTTCTTGTACATTTTTAGAAATAATTTGCACAATTTAATAAATATCCGTGTTTCAGAATAGCTGGAATTGCTAAGTAAGTTGGTGTTAGCATCGTGTAGTGTTATATTAGCAATACAATTTATGTATTTTCATATATCAGTTTGGGTGAGACAGACTTTTCGGTTATTTGCTCAACGCATGGAAAAGGTGCCCTAGGTTTATATAAATAAAGAAATTTACTTTTACTTTCTCTACTCGTAAGATGTTTATAGTAGGCAGAGGAGGTATTTTATTTCACCCAAAAATTGGATGTTGAAATTTCACCAGGAATATATATCTTAAGGTCCCCTCAATAAAACTTCTGTCCATACAAACAAGTCACACAACAACCAGCATTTGACTATCACTTTAACCTATGGTTTGCAGCTTATTTCGATTCTACTTACAAGGAATCAAATAATAAATCTATTTTTTCTCAATTGTCATGAAGTAAATAGATACATAAGCTCATTAACAATAATTTGTTGCAGAGATGTAGAGAAAGTCATGTGAATGAAACACAATTTTTTTATTTTTGGTAACAAATTTAAAACCTTTATACATTCGGTTTCCCTCAAATGAAATGGAGTAATTTATTATTTGATAGTAGTGAAATATCATTGTATTCTGTTGACTAAGGTAACAAAATTAATTCACGCTATCTAAATTCTAACTTCTGCTTTCAGTTTTCCCCACTGGGGTTTTAATTTCATAAAAGCGCACGCATACTCATTCCAACCTTCCCAATACAAACACACATACACACAGACAGACAGAATATGGTTTAGGTGGTGGTTATACGGGGATTAACGGCTTTTTCTCAGATTTAATCTCATGCTCATATCCGCTATATTTAAACATTTTTGGAGTGTACCTTCCTATTACATATTTTGTACCTTTCATAGCAACATAATTCTTTTCAGTTTCTAGACTTCCTTATATTTTCTGTACGCGTTCTATGTACACAGTGTATAGAAATGGTACTGTATTGCACACAAAAATTCAATGCCCAAATTTCACCGGAAATACATACATACTCCCTGAATAAAGAAAAAAAAAAGAAACAATATGTGCGTGTTTGCGTGTGTGGATGTGTGGCCAGCAAAATTCAAAAAGGAAATTATTTTAAAAGCAAACATGGTATTTACTTGTAAGTTTAGTATCTATCAAGGATGCGACACAAAGAGTTTTAAGAAAATCTTCCCACCCCAAACTAATGTTTACATAGAAAAATTGTCGAAAAATATTTTCTCAAAAATAGCTATAACGATTTCGGTTAAATTAGCGTATATTAAAGATATTTACATGACATATAAAATGTATATTTTGAATTTTCTGAGAATAGCATCTGCAGAGCTCTTTATTATGAATGAGTTTGCAAAAGTTAGTTTAACAGTTAAACCGCTAGAGATAGGAAAAAGCTTAGCACACAAAACATCTAACATCAAAGAAGACGCTTTCATGTAGCACGAAGTTTGCAGAGGTACACGCCAGGCTTGACGCAACTTGTCTGCTAATTTCGACTTTGAATGGAAGAAAAGAAGAAACGCAAACGGCCGGTTTAATGGCGGAAAGTTGGGCGCAAACAGACACACAAACTGCCCCTGCAGGTAAACTGGGGTAGTTAAGACGGGTTAGTTTTCCTTGGTGCTTAGCTTTGTTGTCACAGGTAAGTGTATTTTAGACAGAGATTACAGCTTCTGACTGCAAATAAAGTCACCCCAGCTCAGTAGGATGGCTAATTTGTTTTCCCTGTCGTGGCGTACCCAGCGACTTATATCCACACAGTAAAACAATATGTGTGTTACATTCACATGAGCTTCTCTAGCTGTTCGTCCTAAACATTATTCTCCTATCTACTCATACAAATCAAGGTAAACATTTGTAGAACTGGTCTTATTACTTTTTACTTTCTCTACACGTAGTATGTACATAGTGTATAGAGAAAGTATTGTAATGCACCCAAAAATTCGATACCGAGATTTCACCGGAAATACATGATTTGGGTCCCCCTGAACCAAAACAAAAAAACTTTTTCCGAAAAAGGTCCGTGTGTGGCTTCTGTGGACAGCATAGCTCAAAAACGAGCTTGGCATTTAAGTTGGGTATCTTCCAAGGATACGACACGCAGATTTTCAAGAAAATCCCACGGGCCGCGCCGTGGCCGAGTGGTTAGACCACTCTCCTCTCACCTAGAGATTTGTGGTGGACAAAGCGGCGCTGGTGCGGGTTTTCTCCGGTTTCCCCCGCCATCGCATTCCACCGGTGCTCCATCTTCATTCATGTATCATCAGTGTCACCGCCTGCGGTGCCATAAGTAGTTAAAGTGGACGATTAACACTACAAAAAAATCCCCCACCCCAACTACCCTTTACAAGTAACATTTTACGAAATTTTGCTTTTCTCAAAAATAGCTAAAATGCTTTTGATTAAAATATAGTATATTAAAGATATTTACCTGACAAATAATATGTATATCTTGAATTTTCTGGGAATAACTTCTGAAGATTACTTTATTCTGGATGAATTTTACGGAATTGTGCACAGCTGATAAACCGTAAGAGATGGGGAAAAACTTACTACACAGAAAATGTAGCTCACGACAAAACACACAATTTATGTCATTACTTTATTCAGGATGAATTTTGCGGAGCTTCACATAACTGGTAAACTGTAAGAGATCGACAAAAACTCACCTAGCAAAAACTGTAGGACCCTTTGAAATACACCATTTATGTCTTATAAATTGTTTTCGTGGAGTTGACCGTTTTTGAGACATTACTTGTTATTAACCTCAGTTTTAGAATACTTATATTTTTCTGATACGGGAGCTTGTCAACTTCTGGCCATACAAAGGAGCTTCAGTCACATAGCAACGAGCTTTTAAAATATCTATTATTTTAAGCTATGGTGCTCCCTTATTTCTCTTCTACTTACAAGGAAACAGGTAAATAAGACCATTTCTGCTAATAATGTCTCAATTAGCAAGAGGTAAATAGAAGAAGAAAAAATTAACTCTATATTTTACAGAGGCGTAGAGAAAGTCATGGGAATGAACACATGAGATTTTTTCTTTTTACTTTCTCTATACGCACTATGTACATAGTGTATAGAAAAGGTATTGCACTCCACCCAAAAATTCGATACCGAGATTTCCCCGTAAATATATGTTTCAGGGCCCCCTTTATCCAAAAAAAGCATTTTCGGAAAAAGGTCCGTGTGTCCGTGTGTCTGTGAACACCATAACTCAAAAACGAAACGTTGATAAAATATAAAACTTGGTATTTAAGTTTAGTATCTTCCTGGGATGCGACACGAAGATTTTGAGAAAAATCCCCCCACCCCAAACTACTCTTTACATGGAACTTTTTTCGAAAATTTTGTTTTTCTAAAAAATGGGTCAAACAATTTTGATTAAAATGTCATATATTAAAGATATTTACCTGAAAAATAAAATGTATATTCTGAACTTTCTGGGAATAGCCTCTGAAGACTATTTTATTCTGGATGAATGTTATAGATTTTTGCATAACTGCTAAACCGTAAGAGATGGAGAAATACTTACAACACAAAAAATGTAGAGCACCTTAAAACGCACAATTTATCTTATATACATTTTTTCTTGGAGTAGACCGTTTTTGACATATTCCTTGTTTTTGTTTTCAGCTATGAAAAACATACTTTTCTCATACAGGAATTTGTCAACTCCTGTCCATACAAACAAAGAAATTTCAGTCACATAGCAACCAGATTTTGATTATTAGTTTAGCCTATAGTACTCTCTTATTTCCCTTTTGCTTACAAGGAAGTAAGTAATAAGACTATGCTACTTTTTTTCTCGATTAGCATGAAGTATATAGAAGTATAAACTTTTTAACAATAATAATTTGTTGCAGAGAGGTAGAGAAAGTCGTGTGAATGGAACACATCAGATTTTTATTATTGTTTTGTTTTGTTCCGTTTTTGTATTCGTATATGTAGATATTTTTAAATAGCTTAGTTTGGATTCAGGAGGCCTCCAAACATATAATTAACCGCCAAAATGTGTGGGTAGAATTATATATTTCCTTTTACATACAGTGGACAGTGTCAGAGAAATTATAATGTAACGAATAAACTAACTTTAAAGTTTCTAAAACGGACTCTCTTTAGCCAGTACAATATTAACTTTTATTTCAATGTTGATCACTTAGATCTATAGTTTTAAGTTTTAAAATTTCCGGGATGTTTTGCCGTGGTCTGTAGGATAAAATATTTATGTTTAAAACATTTCTAAAGTTTCGTCCCTGTATATGAGGATATCTTCAAAGACAATATGCTCACGTCACTATAAAGAGGCAGTACATATACCGACTCTAACTCACAGTGTTATAATTCTTTACCAAGATAGCAACGTGAGTACATTGTCTCTGAAGATGACCGACATAGATAGGAACGAAACGTTAGGAAGAAATAGGTTAAACAAAAATCTGATGTGTTCTATTCATATGAGTTTCTCATACATCTCTAACAAATTATTGTTAAAAGTTTATTGTTCTATTAACTTCATGCTAATTGAGAAAAATTAGCAGAAATAGCCTTATTACTTGCTTCCTTGTAAGTAGAAGCGAAATAAGGGAGTACCATAGGTTAAAGTGAAGTAACAAGCTGGCTACTAGGTGACTGAAGTTCCTTTGTTTGTATGGACACGAGTTGACAAATTCCTGTATGAGATAAGTACAAGTTTTCCATAGCTGAAACCAAAAACAAGAATATCTCAAAAACGATCAACTGCTCGGAAAAAATGTATATAACATAAATTGTGTTTTAATGTGCTCTACATTTTTTGTGTGTAAGTTTTTGTCCAGCTCTTACGGTTTAGCAGTTATGCAAAATTCTTCTTATTTTTTAGGCAAATATCTTTAATATACGATATTTTAATCAAAATCATTAGAGCCATTTTTGAGAACATCAAAATGCTCTAAAAAAGTGCCATGTAAAGGGTAGTTGGGGGTGGGGGGATTTTTTTGAAAATCTTCGCATCGCATCCTTGGACGATACCAAACTTAAATACCAAGTTTGGTATTTAACGGTCTTTTCGTTTTTGAGCTATGCTGTCCACAGACACACACAAACACACGCACACACACGGAACATTTACCAAAAATGCTTTCTTTTTTTTTGCATTCAGGGGGACCCAAAACATATATTTCCGGTGAAATCTCGGTATGGAATTTTTGGGTGGAATATAATACCTTCTCTTTATACTATGTAGATAGTACGTATAGAGAAAGTATGAATATTTTAACGTACAGGACACAGTCAGGAAATGTTAAAACTATGGACAGCGGTCGTGAGAGCTTACTTATATCTAATTGTAGCTGTCTATTAAATTTACAAATGTGCAATTCGCATGACATTTCAGACCCTTTTCTTGATCTGAATAGCCTCGAGAATGTCAAGTGTCTTTTAGTTCAGAAGTTGTCCACCACATCTATGTAATTAATATCAATATCCCGGTCGTAAATCTGTCCACTTTGTCAACCTCGAGTTAAGCGTTTCGCTCTTCCATTGATTGATGGCTAATAACAATTAAAATGTCTTTGCCTACTGAATATTTTCTTGGAATTCCATCGGTTGGCAAACCCACTTGCAGTTTGTAGAGGCAGACGATACACAGGACAGACCTAACTTGGCACACTAATTTGTAAATGTGTCTTCATTACGCAGGTCATGTAGTACTTTGTTAAGGCTTAACAAACTCCCCAGCGCTTCTTTAGCTAAAGCTCAGATCTTGTCGTCACATTTCTGAAGTGTTTTGCGTTGAATGCATATGGGATTTATGGTAACCAATTAGAAAGTAGTATCTTCCTGCAATTAGAAACTGTGAATTTTAATTTATAATTTTTCCTCTTGTAGAAAAAAATCTGATGTGTACCATTCACATGACTTTCTCTACATCTCTGCAACAAATTATTCTTAAAAACCTTATGCTTCTATTTACTACATGCTAATCGAGAAAAATTAGCAGAAATAGTCTTATTACTTCCTTCCTTGTAAGTAGAAGCGAAATAAGGGAGTACCATAGATTAAAGTGATAGTCAAAAGCTGGCTGCTATGTGGCTGAAGCTCCTTTGTTTCTATTGACATAGTTGGCAAATTTCTATATGAGAAAAGTATGTTTTTCATAGCTGAAACCAAAAACAAGGAATATCTAAAAAAACGATCAACTCGATGAAAAAATGTATATAACATAAATTGTGTGTTTTAACGTGCTCTACATTTTTTGTGTAGTAAGTTTTTGTCTATCTCATAATTCCGTAAACTTTGTCGAGAATAAGTAAGCTTCCGAGGCTATTCCCAGAAAATTGAAGATATACGTTTTGTCAGGTAAATATCTAATATACGATACTTTAATCAAAATCGTTAGAGCCGTTTTTAAGAAAATCAAACTTTTCGAAAAATGTTCCATGTAAAGGGCAGTTTGGGGTGGGGGATTATTCTCAAAATCTTCGTGTCGCATCCCTGGAAGGTACTTAGCTCAAATACAAAGTTTGGTATTTTACCGATTTTTGTTTTCGAGTTATCGTGTTCACAGACACACACACACACACACACACACACACACACACAGACGACCTTTTTGTGAAAATGCTTTTTTTTTGGATACAGGGGACCCTAAAACATATATTTCCGGTGAAATCTCGGTATCGAATTTTTGGGTGGAGTGCAATACATTCTCTATATACTATGTACATAGTACATGTAGAGAAAGTAAAAAAATATATATCTGAAATGTTTCACTCGCATGACTTTCTCTAGTTGCTCTACAAACAAATTTCCTACAAAAGATTATTCTTCTTTCTACACAATGCTAAACGAGATAAACATTAGCAGAATGTTCTTATTACTTAGTTCCTTATAAGTAAGAGGGAACTAAGGGAATTCACTAGACTAAAGTGATAGTCAAATGCTTTAAAAACTGTCCTTATGCGACTGTCATTGCAAATCGTTTCTTTGCTTGCCCAGGAGTAGAACAAAAGGAAAACGGACACTTCCTGCCTGAGAAAAGTATAACTACTTTACAATTGAAAACAATAGCAAGGAATATCTCGGAAACGGTTACCTCTACAACAAAAACGAAAAGGATATAAATTATGTGTTTTAACGAAATCTACATTTTTGGTATATTAAGTTTTTGTCTATCTCTTGTGGTTTAGCAGTTAAGCAAAATTCGCCAAAATTCATCCAGAATAGACAGGTCTTCAGAGGCTATTCCCAGAAAATCCAAGATATGCATTTCGTTTGTTATAAAAACATCTTAAACATACGGTATTTAAATAAAAATCGTTACAGACATTTTTGAGAAATTCAAAATTTTCAAAAAATGTTTCTTGTAAAGGGTAGTTGGGGATGGGAGGATTTTCTTGAAAATCTTCGTTTCACATCCTTGGAAGATACCGAACTTAAATACCAAGTTTGGTATTTAACGGTCTTTTCGTTTTTGAGCTATGCTGCGCACGTACACAGACACACAGTCACACACACACACACACACACGCGCGCGCGCACGGACATGTTACTAAAAATGTTTTTTTGGGGGGGATTCAGGGAGTATCAAAAGATATATTTGCAGTAAAATCTCGGTATCGTATTTTGGGGTGCAATAGAATACCTTCTCTATACACTATATACATATTACGTATAAGGAAAGTATAAAAATAATTCTGTTATGTGATATCATCACATCTCAATTGTTTTTGAATTACAAATAACCATTTGTGAAAAATGGGCAACTTCCAGAACTCATAAAAAAGGATGTTAGTGTCACTAACACGTGCCAAGTGGTTATACCACTCGCCTCTCACCAAGGCGGGTCACATGTGACATTTGTGGCGGAGGCGGGGGTTTTCTCCGGATTCTCCGATTTTCCCACCACCGCATTCCACCAGTGTCATCGCCTACCGTGCCACAAGTAGTAGAAACTCAAATCATAACAAAAAAAATCTGACGTGTTCCATTCACATGACTTTCTCTATGTCTCTGCAACAATATATTGTTAAAATGCTTATACTTCTATTTACTTCATGCTAGTCGAGAAAAAAATGGCAGAAATGGTCTTATTTCTTGCTTCCTTGTAAGTAGAAGCGAAATAAGGGAGTAACATAGGTTAAAGTGATAGTCAAAGGCTGGATGCTATATGCCTGAAGTTCCTTTGTTTGTATGGACAGCAGTTGACAAATTCCTGTATGAGCAAATATAAGTTTTTGAGAGGTGAAATCAAAAACAATGAATAACTCAAAAACGATCAACTCTACGGAAAAAAAAATATATATAACATAAATTGTGTGTTTTAACGTGCTCTACATTTTCTGTGGAGTAAGCTTTTGTCTATCTCTTACCGTTTGCAGCTAAGCAAAATTCATCCAGAATAAAGAGGTCTTCAGAGGCTATTCCCAGAAAATTCAAGATATACATTTTATTTGGTATGAAAATATCTGTAATATATGGAATTTTAATGAAAATCGTTAGAGCCATTTTTGAAAAAATCAGAATTTTCGAAAAAAGTTCCATGTAGAGGGTAGTTGCGGGTGGGAGGATTTTCTTTAAAATCTTCGTTTCGCATTCTTGGATGATAGCAAGCTTAAATACAAGGTTGGTATTTAACGGTATTTTTTATTGTTGAGCTATGCTGTCCACAGACACACACGGTCCTTTTTCCAAATTACAATATCTTCTCTATGCACTATGTACATAGTAAGTTTAGAGAAAGTAAAAATCTATCGAAAATAAATTGTTTTCTATCTTTTTCTATGACTTACTAAAACGCCCCTCCTACCTTTAGAACTTTGACTCTGTTTAGTAAGTCGATTCTTGGATAGGACGAAATAATGTACAAAAATCGTATCCACGTCATCAAAAGAGAGGGAAAAAATAGAAATAGAAAAGCACGAGAGGCTCCTACTGACGAAAACTAACCACGATGAGGGCCCTAGGGAGGTACAAAACTTCCGTTACCGTTCCGAACCGGAAACCACCAACTTCCATCCATCTCGTTTACTGCGAGACCTCCGGCACGGCTTAGCAATCCCAAAGGAGAGAGATGCCCTCCCACTTTCAAAGTCTCAAAAAAGAGATAAAGAGGCGGCTGAAAGAAAGAAAGATAGAAGAGCAAAAAGAATTATCGGAAATGGATGCCAATAGATGGGACAGTAGCCGAAAATACAAACCGAGAAAGAACAAGCAAATAAAAGGCGTGAAAAGAATGTCTTAGCAAATGCGAATTTCAAAGCAACGCTCAAGGAACATAAAAAGAGTGTCTAGAAAAAGAATCGCGGTTAGCAAAGGGAGCACAACTTGACCTACATTTTCTTGCCCTGAAGTCGTTTCTGATTTCCTAGCTCTACATGTTGGAGGCTTAACAAAACTCTTCTTTTTCTTCTGTCTTTATGGTTTAGACTATTCGTCAGTCTCGCTTCCATCTTAATGCAGGTCTTCCTATCGATCTTCTGTCTCTCAGTTAATAATCTAGCAACTGATTTCTGATTTCACAGCTCTACATGATGTGGTCTTAACAAAATTCTTCTTTTTCTTCTGTGTTTTACTTTCACTATACGTACCATGTAGATAGTGTATAGAGAAGGTATTGCACCCCACCCAAAAATTTGATACCAAGATTTCACCGGAAATATATCTTTTAAGTTCTCCTGTATCCAAAAAAAAAATCATTTTCACGAAAAGGTCCGTGTGTGTGTGTCAGTAAACATGATAACTCAAAAACTAAAAGTCTGTAAAATAACAAAGTTTGTATTTAAGTTTAGTATCTTCCAAGGATGTCACACAAAACTTTTGAGGAAATTTCCCCCCCAAACTACCCTTTACATGGAGCTTTCTTCGAAAATTTTGATTTTTCAAAAGATGGCTCTAACGATTTTAATTAAAATATCGTATATTAATAACATTTACTTGATAAATAAAATGTATATCTCGAATTTTCTGGGAGTAGCTTCTGAAGACTACTTTATTCCGAATGAATTTTAGAGAATTTTGCATAACTGCTAAACCGTAAGACATAGGCAAAAACTTCTGCACAGATATAGTAGACCTTTTCAAAACACACAATTCATGTCGTGTTGTTTGTTGTGCAGGTAACCGTTTCCGAGAAATTCCTTGTTTTTGGTTTCAACTGTGAAGTACTTATATTTTTCTCAGACAGGAAGTATCCGTTTTTCTTTTGTTCTACTCCTGGCCAAGCGACTTGCAGTAACCATGGCATAACAACAAATTTTAAAACATTTGACTACCACTTTAGTATAGCGCATTCCTTTATAAGGAACCAACTAATATGAGTTTTCTGCTAAATTTTATCTCAAATAATATGGTGTAGAAAGAAGGATAATCTTTTGTAAGAAGTTTGTTTGTAGAGCAGCTAGAGAAAGTCATATGGTATATCACATCATATTTTTATAGCTTAGACTATTCCTCAGCTCCAGTCTCGCTTCCATCTTAATGCAGGACTTCCTATGGGTCTTCTCTGATTCAGTTTATAATATTTCATCTCTCTTGTGTTTCCTAGCATCCATTCTATTAATATGCTCTTTACATTATAATTCTCGTTGCCATTAACTTAATTTGTATTCCACGCAACAATACGATACACCTGAAATATGTTTTGAAGCTCACTGGCCGTTGTTTTTTTTTTATTCTATTTTCTCTATACCCGCACCCTAGCCGAGTAAGTACACCACTCTGGTTTGCTCCCTGGCGATCTCATGTGGGATTTATTGTGGACAAAGCGGCGCAGGAGCGGGTTTTCTCCGGGTTCTCCGATTTCCTCCGCCATTGCATTCCACCGGTGCTCCATCTTCATTTTATATATCATCAGTGTCAAATACTGCGATGTGTATGTAGTAAAAGCGGGCGATAAACACTATAAAATTATCTACTATGTATTGTAAGGAAAGTATTATATTCCACACAAGAATCCGATGTCAAGATTTCAATGGAAATATCTGTTTTGAGGCCCCCTGGATCAAAAAAGTATTTAAAAACGTCTGAAAATGCGTCTGTGTACAGCACAACTTAAAAAACGAAAAGTCATAAGCAATTTGGGTCATAAATGTCGATTTCTAGATTTTGGAGCAAAAAATTACTTAATTTCATTGTGCATTCTCCTGAATTGTATATAGCACATGTTTTGGATGCCATTTTAAAGCTCCGTGCTAGTTAAATGACTATGCCAAACTTTAAAATCAGTTTTCTCTGGTTCAATTTATTCTGCCATATGTAAAGATCTTTTTTCTTTCAGAAAAATGCAACTAGAGGTCTGAAAAGGTTTATAAAGCTATGCCAGATATGTGTAATAAACTGTCCGGTTGCAATTTTGATTACTGATTATAGATTAGTAAAGTTTTTTTTTTTTTTTTTTTTTTTACTTTCTGTAAACAGGTACATAGTGCATTGAGAATGTACTGTATTGCACCCAAAAATTGTATACTTCTGTCAAGGAAGTACCGGGAATTTATCATTTAAAATTCCTGTTTAAAAGGGGATTCGAAATTATTCTTGTCGCTAACTTGGTACAACTTTCCTTTATACTCACGCGGAGTTTGATCGTCATCTGTCATATAGTTTGTTTACAGTACGCCATTTTGTTAGTTCATCTCAAAGGTGATTTGCGATATTATGATGGATACAAATTTTGAACAAAGAATCTGTCTCAAATTTTGCATTGCAAATGGTATTTCGTGTGCCGAATCGCTGAAAATGTTACAGAGGGCTTACGGTGAATCGACTTTATCAAAAACACATGCATATGAGTGGTACAGTGCATTCAAAGGTGGACGAAATGTGGTGGAAGATTTGCCTCGCTCTGGTCGGCCATCAACGGTTTCAAATGAACTGAAAATCGTCATTTAGGTCTGAGAGAGATTGCCACTGAAAATTCTGTGTCTCACGAATCGATTCGTACCATTTTAAATCATTGTTTGGGCATGACACGCGTTGCAGCTCGGTTAGTTCCGAAAGCCTTGAATTTTCTACAAAAACTCAGTCGCGTAAGGATTGCTGTAGACATGCCAAAACGTGCCAGTTCCGACCCCACATTCATGAAACGCATTGTGACTGGTGATGAGATGTGGGTTTACGAGTTTGACATCCAAACCAGTCAACAAGCTTCCGAATGGCGCCTTCCAACTGAACCGAAACCTAAAAGGGCACGTCAAACTCGATCAAAACTAAAGGTCATGTTGACAATTTTTTTTTTCGATTATCGCGGTGTCGTGAAGGTCAGATGGTAAATAAAGACTATTATCTGAGCATTATGCAGCGTTTGAGAGAACAAATACGGCGAAAAAGGCCAGATTTGTGGAATGACAACTCATGGATTCTGCATCATGATAACGCACCAGCTCACAAAGCTATTATTGTGAACGAATTTCTGGCCAGAAACTCAACAAATTTCATCAAACAACCACCATATTCACCTGATCTGGCTCCTGCAGATTTCTTTCTCGTTCCAAAACTCAAGTTACCACTTCGAGGCACCCGATTTCAGTCATAGAAGACATACAGTAAAATTCGCGGCGACAATTGACATCGATTCCTAAAAGTGTCTACAAAAATGTTTTGATGATTGGATTATTCGTTGGCTTAAATGTATAATTTCAGAAGGGGCCTACTTTGAAGGCGATAAAGTTGAATTGGATGAATAATTCATTTTTTGTGCTTTATTGGCATATTCCCGGAACTTTCTTGACACAGTAGTATATTTAAAATGTTTACATGACAAATAAAATAAATATCTAGAATTTTCTTGGTATAGCCTCTGAAGACCTCGTTATTCTGGATCATTTTTTTTTAATTCAGCATAAATGTTAAACCATAAGAGACATTAAAGTTTACTATACAAAAATGTAAATGTCCTTAAAGCACACCATTTATGTCATATACATTTTTTTCGTGGAGTTCTAAGTTTTCGAGACATTTCTTGTTATTTGTTTCAGATTTAAAATACTTAAAGAAACGGGTTTTTAATCCCATAGCAACCATATTTTAAAACATTTGACTGTCGCTTTAGTCAGGCGTATACCCTTATCTCCCTTCTGCTTATAAAGATCTAAGTAATAAGACCGTTTCTGCTAATGTTTATCTCGATTAGCAATAAGTAGATAAATTACTAGCCTTTTGTAAGAATACTTTGTATAGGAACAGTTATAGAAAGTTATGTGAATGGAACACATCAGAGTTTTACCTCTTGTATCATAGATAAATATATATTTTAAGGTCCCTTGTATCCAAAAAAGTATTTTGAGAAAAAGGTCCGTGTGTGTGTTGTGTGTGTGTGTGTGTGTGTGCGCGAGTGTGTGTCCGTGTGTCTGTGAACACGATAACTCAAAAACGAAAAGTCGATAAAATACCAAACTTGGTATTTAAGTTTAGTATCTTCCAGGGATGTGACACGAAGATTTTGGGAAAAATCCCCCAACCCCAAACTACCCTTTACATCTAACTTTTTTCGAAAATTTTGATTTTCTAAAAAATGACTCTAATGATTTTGATTAAAATATCGTATATTAAAGATATTTACCTGACAATTAAAATGTATATTTTGAATTTTCCGGGAATAGCCTCTGAATACTACTTTATTCTGGGTCAATTTTACGGAATTTTGCATAACTGCTAAATCATAAGAGATGGACAAAAACTTACCACACAACAAATGTAGAGCACCTTAAAACACTCAATATATGTTATATACATTTTTTTTCGTGGAGTTGGTTGTTTTTTAGATATTCCTTGTTTTTGGTTTCAGCTATAAAAAACATACTTTTCTCATGAACTCGTGTCCATACAAACAAAGAAACTTCAGTGACATAGTAACCAGTTTTTGACAATCAGTTTAACCTGTGGTACCCCCTTATTTTGCTTCTACCAACAAGAAAGCAAGTAATACGACTATTTCTGCTAATTTTTTCTCGATTATGTGAAGGAAATAGAATAATTTGTTGCAGAGATGTAGAGAAAGTCATGTGAATAAAACACATCAGATTTTTTCGTGTTGGTTTTTGTTCTGTTGCTTCTGCACTAACCTAGAGTTGCTTCTTTTCTTTTCCTGAGGCGATATAGCCATCGATTGAGGTCCTATCACAACAACCCAATCTTTCCTAAGAAGTTAATACTCCGACGCACTCCAGACCAATCGAAAACGCTGAAAGGTTAAAATCTAAAAGCCTTACGAAGTTCCAACATATGGAGTTGTTTATTCTTTAATGCATGGAAGAGCAAAACAAAAGAAAAGAGAGGATCGATGTGGCTATCGGAGTTGCGTCACTGTATTAGATCAGACACATTCGATAATAAACATATAGAGCGACAGTGTAAGCAGTTTCTGTTATTACTTTCTCTACACGTACTATGTACATAGTGTATAGAGAAGGTATTGCACTCCACCCAAAAATTCGATACCGAGATTTCACCGGAAATATATGTTTTGGGTCCCCCCGAATTCAAAATGATCGCTAGATACCAAACTTGGTATTTAACTTTGGTGTCGTCTAAAGATGCGACACGAAGATTTACATGAAAATCCTTCCACCCCAACTACCCTTTACATGGAACCATTTTAGAGAAAATAAAAAATTTCGAAAAAATTTCCATGCAAAGGAAGTTGGCGGTGGGGGATTTTCTTCAAAATCTTCGTGTCGCATCCTAGGAAGATACCAAATCTAAATACCCAGTTTAGTTTTTATCGGACTTTTCGTTTTTGAGCTATGCTGTGCACAGACACACACACACATACACAGACAGACCCACACAGATTCAGGATGTCTCAAAACATGTATTTCCGGCGAAATTTCGGGTGTAAAAATTTTTAGCATGGCTTCCTTCAGAAGGGAAGTAAAGCCGTTGGTTCCGTGTCGTAGATTTACGGCACATAAAAGAACCTCAAGCCTGATAGACAGGCCTCTGAGCTAAATTAAGCCTATTTCACGCCCAATTTAGAATGCGACGCTGAGAAACTCAATAGTTAAAGAGCGTCCTTAAGTAACACACCATTTACATTTCTCAGACAGGAAGTGTCCGTTTTTCTTTTGTTCTACTCCTGGAAAAGCAGAGAAGCAATTTGCAATGACAATCGCATAACAATAGTGTTTAAAACATATGAATATCAGCTTAGCCTACTGCATTCCCTTATTCCCTTCTGCTTGTAAGGAACTAAGTAATAAGAACATTCTGCCAATGTTTACCTCCATTAGCATTGTGTAGAAAGAATAATATTCGTTTGTAAGGAGATATTGTTTGTAGAGCAGCTCGAGAAAGCCATCTGAGTGTAACACATCAGATTTTTTACTTTCTCTATACTCACTATGTACATAGTGAATAGAGAATGTATTGCACTCCACCAAAAAATTCGATACCGAGATTTCACCGGAAATATACGTTTTAGGGTCCCCTGCATCCAAAAAATGTATTTTCAGAAAAAGGTCCGTGTGTGTGTGTGTGTCCGTGTGTCCGTATGTCAGTGTGTCCGTGTGCCCGTGTGTCTGTGAACACGATAACTCAAAAACGAAAAGTGGGTAAAATACCAAACTTGGTACTTAAGTTTAGTATCTTTCAGGGATGCGACACGAGATTTTGAGAAAAATCCCCCCACCCCAAACTACCCTTTACATGTAACTTTTTTCGAACATTTTTATTTTCTAAAAAATGGCTCTAATAATTTTGATTAAAATATCGTATATTCAAGTTATTTACCTGACAAATAAAATGTATATTTTGAATTTTCTGGGAATAGCCTCTGAAAACTACTTTATTCTGGGTGAATTTTTCATAACTACTAAACCGTAAGAGATGGACAGAAACTTAACCCACAAAAAATGTAGAGCACGTTAAAACACACAATTTATGTTATATACATTTTTTCGTGGAGTTGATCGTTTTTGAGATATTCGTTTTTCTTGGTTTCAGCTTTGAAAAACTTATACTTTTCTCATACAGGAATTTGTCAACTCCTGTCCATACAAACAAAGGAACATCAGTCACATAGCAACCAGCTTTTGGCTTTCACTTTAACCTATGGTACTACCTTATTTCGCTTCTGCTTACAATAAAGCAAGAAATAAGACTATTTCTGCTATTTTTTCTCGATTAGCATGAAATAAATAAAAGATACGCTTATTAACAATAATAATTTACAGAGAAATATAGAAAGTCATGTAAATGGAGCACATCCGATTTTTTTGTATTGAATAATTTGAATTTTTTTAATTGCTCTTGTAGATTAATCGTTAGAGCAACCGCACGAAAAACGTGAGACTCGCGTTTGAATACCGGTTGTGGCATTGAATTTTTAGCTGGTTCTTAAGGTCAAATTTATAGGGAAAGTCGTGTAAATGTAACACACATTGCACTTCGTAATGAGAACACTGAAAAAGGGGAGCGCAAAGTGCAGGGAAATTGCCTGCAAGTCCTTAGAGCGGCCAGTTATGGAATATGGAGTAGCATGCTGGGACCATACAGGTTTAACCAAACTGATCGCTGGAAAAGATACAGAGAACAGTTGTATAATTCATAAAGACAGGAAAAGAGTTTGGGCTTACGAAAGGCGAGGAGAATAAATGGTATACGCTAAAAGCTAAGCGTAAAACACAAAGGCTAGTCGCACTATTTAAAGGTTATACTGGTTTAAATTCACATGTAGACGTTAGTAAAACGTTAAAAAATCTGATGTGTTCCATTCACATGACTTTCTCTATATCTCTGCAACAAATTATTGTTAAAAAGCCTGTGCTTCTACTTACTTCATACTAATCCAGAAACAATTAGTAGAAATAGTCTTATTACTTGCTTCCTTGTAAGTAGAAGCGAAATAAGGGAGTACCATAGGTTAAAGGGATAGTCAAAAGCTGGTTGTATGTGACTGAAGTTCCTTTGTTTGTATGGACAGGGATTGTTAAATTCCTGTACGTGAGAAGTATGTTTTTGAAACCTGAAACCAAAAACAAAGATCTCAAAAACAATCAACTCCACGAAAAAAAATGTATATAACATAAATTCTGTGTTTTAAAGTGCTCTGCATTTGTTGTGCAGGAAGTTTTTGTCCGTCTCTTATGGTTTAGCAGTTATACAAAATTCCGTAAGATTGACCCAGAATAAAGTAGTCCTCAGAGGCTATTCCCAGAAAATTCAAAATATACATTTTATTTGTCAGGTAAATATCTTTAATATACGAAACTTTAATCAAAATCGTTAGAGCCATTTTTGAGAAAAACAAAATTTTCGAAAAAAGTTCCATGTAAAGCGTAGTTTGGGGTGGGAGGATTTTTCTCAAAATCTTTGTGTCGCATCCCTGGAAGATATTAAACTTAAATATCAAATTTGGTATTTTACCGACTTTTCGTTTTTGATTTATCGTGTTCAACGGCACACACGGACCTTTTTCTGAAAATACTTTTTTTAGATACACGGGACCCTAAAACATATATTTCCCGTGAAATCTCGGTATCGAATTTTTTGGTGGAGTGCGATACCTTCACTATACCGTATGTACATAGTACGCATAGAGAAAGTAAAAAACCGTAGAAAAAATTCCTTTTGTTACTAGGACCATTGAAGAATGGAACGAATTGCCTGTAACAGACTTTCAGGGCTGGCCTTTGACCTTAAAGAAGTTTCTGTATAATTTAAAGGGAATAAGAATTAGATATTAATTAAAGTAATATTGTGAAGTAATTAAGAATCTGTAAGTATTAATGTTGAGGTTTCATAGTATCTGTTTATAAACATGCTGGTAATTGACATATGTATTGCTTAGGTATTTCAAAAACCATGTATATATAGTATGTTGTATTACTATTATTAATATGCATTTTTGAAATACTTGATATGCAAGTTAACCATTCTGAACACATATTTGGTAATGTAAGCTAAATTTACAATTCAATTATTAATTGCCATGCCAACGAACACTGTAAGTACTTACAGCAAGAGTTTGAGAGGTCATTAATACTTACAGTGCAATTAGGAAATGACGTAACACTCAAGACATGTGCTACTTCAAGTAAAGAATCTATTGCAACATTCATTAACAAAAGAGTATAAAAATACTTTTTGGCCCGCCTGGGCAGTGTGGTGGTAGCGTGTCTGCCTCACATTCAAAAGGTCCTGAGTTCGAATCTTGCTTAGGGTGAGTTACCCGGATAAGGTTTTTTTCGGGGTTTTCCCTTATCCTGAGAAAACTAATGTATTTATAAGCTCCATGGACCTCGAGATTATTTTGAGCATCATTTCAGCAATTTCATTCATCATCCAATATGACCAAACCAGGTTAAAGGACGTTAAACTACAAAAAAGAAGGCTTAGTCCATTTAATTTAGATATAGTTATCTATGATTTAGAGGTGGCCTTTCATTTGTTCTCATCGAGAATTCGTTTTTTTTTTTTTTCTAAATATTGAATAAAATATTGAAAACCAATTTTGATTTATTATTATTTTTTACAGTTTTTAAATTATTTCAAAACGTAATTAGCTAACCACGAACTGTATCACATCTCTCAGCTTGGGAAAACTGGGCCCTATGGGCCTCGCAATCCCAATATGCATTCTTGACCTGAAGTATAACTTACAGTTCTTAGTAGGCAATATACTATTATTAACTGTTACATTCTTATTCTTCTTCTTATTATTATAAATGAATTTTGTACATTTTACTCTGCCACCGGACAGTACCCAATTTCAGAAAACACACACACACACACTCACTCACTCACTCACTATATGTAGCAATTTCCCCGCCACAACCGGGAGTCAAATGCGGGACTTCTGGCAATCAACCGCAGGGACATGTTTCTCCAAGTACGATTTGCTTAAAAAGGTTTTAGCACTGCTGTAACAATTGTACCCAACTAGATTAGGGACAGTTCATCTAATCTAAAACTTCCCAAAAGTCTCGTTAACAAATCATCAAGGACATATTTTCATTGCTGGTTACGATACGATCTCAAGAAGCCTTTTGAAGCCCAAAAACAAAGCGAAAATGCCATGGCACCAAAACATTTGAGTCATCACGACGTCAAAGGACCAGCGGCAATTTAACAGCACTAAAACACCAAAGACGTTACAAGAAAAATGAGACTCAAAACTGTTGCATACCACGTTCCAGACAGAAGCTATAGCATTCCTCGGTAAACCACAGGTTTATAGCTTTCTGGTTACTGTGCAATTGTCATGCTGCCGTTTTGAAAAATAACCTACGTAACACAAAAGGAATGTCTAATTTTAAAACCAACGTTTCTTGCTTTGGTTTACATTCCATTCTCCTGAGTCATGTATTTTGCTTACGAACAAAAAGCACCACCCATATAAGCATTACATGTGCTTTGAAAGACTTACATTACAAAAAATCTGATGTGTACCACTCACATGATTTTCTTTAATCTCTGCAACAAATTATTCTTAAAAGTTTATACTTCTATTTACTTCATGCTAATCAGTAAAAAAAAAATAATAATAGAAGAAATAGCCATATTACTTGCTTCATTGTAAGTAGAAGCGAAATAAGGGAGTACCATAGGTTAAAGTAATAGTCAAAAGCTGGTTGCTATGTCACTGATGTTCCTTTGTTTGCATGGACCGCAGTTAACAAATTCCTGTATGAGAAAAAAATAAGTTTTTCACAGAAGGAACCAAAAATAAGGAAATGTCTCAAAAACGTCGAACTCCACGAAGAAAATGTATATAACATAAATTGTGTGTTTTAACGTGTTCCACATTTTTTGGTAGTAAGTTTTTGTCCATTTCTTACGGTTTAGCAGTTATTCAAAATTCAGTAATATTCATCCAGAATAAACTACTCTTCAGAGGCTATTCCCAGAAAATTCAAGATATACATATTATTGGTCAGGTAAATATCTTTAATATACGAAATTTTAATCAAAATCGTTAGAGACATTTTTGAGAAAATTGAAATTTTCGAATAAATTTCCATGTAAAGGGTAGTTTGGGGTGGCGGAATTTTTCTCAAAATTTTCTTGTCCCATCCCTGGAACATACTAAACTTAAATACCAAGTTTGATATTTTACTGACTTTTCGTTTTTGAATTATCGTGTTCACAGAACACGGACACACACACACGGACCTTTTTGTGAAAATGCTTTTTTTAGATAAAGGGGACCCTAAAACATATGTTTCCGGTGAAATCTCGGTATGGAATTTTTGGGTGGAGTGCAATACCTTCTCTATACACTATGTACATAGTACGTATAGAGAGAGTAACTGAGATTTCATTGGAAATACACATTTTAAGGACTCTTGAATTCAGTAAAATGAACAGTATTACTAAAACAATTGGTATTCATATCCTTCAGGATATCTTCCAAGGATACGACACTAAGATATTTACGTAAACCCCCTCCTAATCCAAACTCTCCTTAGCATTGAACATTTTTGGAAAATTTCGATTAGTTTAAAACTAGCCCTAGTTAGTCTTTACTTTCTCTAGACGTACAAGGTACATAGTGTATAGAGAAGGCACTGCACTGCACCCAAACATTCGATACCAAGATTTCACCGGAAATATATATCCAAAAAAAGTATTTTCAGAAAAAGATCCGTGTAGGTGTGTGTGTCTGTGAACACGATAACTCAAAAATGAAAATTCGGTAAAATATCAAACTTGGTATTTAAGTTTAGTAGAGTTCATCGTTTTTTATACATTCCTTGCTTTTGGTTCCTGCTTATAAAAACTTAGACTTTTCTCAAACAGGAATTTATCAACTACTACCCTTACAAACAAAAAAACTTCAGTCACATAGCAACCAGCTTTTGACTATCACTTTAACCTATGGTTCTTCCTTATTTCTCTTCTACTTACAAGGAAGCAAGTAATAAGACTATTTCTGATAATTTGTTGTCGATTAGAATGAGATAAAAAGTAGTATAAGCTTTTAAACAGTAATTTTTTGCAGAGATGTAGAGAAAGTCGTGCGAATGTAACATTTAAGATCTTTAGAAAGAGGTCTGTGTCTGTATTCGTGTGTCTGTGAATACGCTAGCTCAAAAACGAAAAGTTGGCAAAATACCAAACTTAGTATTTAAGTTCGATATCTTGCAAGGATGCGACACGAAGATTTTCAAGAAAAACCCCCACCCTTTACATGGAAAAATTTTCGAAATTTTTGTTTTTCTTAAAAATGGCTCTAACGACTTTAATTAAAATATCGTATATTAAAGATATATACCTGACAAATAATATGCATATCTTAAATTTTCTGTGAATAGCCTCTGAAGACTACTTTATTCTGGATGAATTTTACGGAATTGTGTATAACTGGTAAATCCTAAGAGTTAGACAAAAACTTACCACGCAAAGACTGTAGAGTACATTAAAACACACAAGTTATGCTATATACATTTTTTTCGTTAGGCTAATCGTTTTTTAGATATTCCTTGTTTTTTGTTTCAGCCTTGAAAAACGTACTTTTCTCATGCAGGAATTTCTCAACTCGTATCAATACAAACAAAGGAACTTCAGTCACATAGCAACCAGCTTTTGACTGTCACTTTAACCTATGGTACTCCCTTATTTCGCTTCTGCTTACAAGGAAGCAAGTAATAAGACTATTTCTGCTAATTGCTTCTCGATGAGCATGTAGTAAATAAAAGCATAAGCTATTTAACAATACTTTGTTGCAGAGATCTAGAGAAAGTCATGTGAGTGTAACACACCACATTTTTACTTTAAGGAAGCCAAAATTATCCAACATCACTATTTCCGTTTTTCCACATTTAAAACTAATGTTTATGTGTTTGTTATTTTCTTGTCATCCAATCTTTTAACTTTTGTTTTCTGTTGTGCAACTTTTTATTGCTGTTTCGTAACTTCTCAACTTTTATTATTAGCTCCTTTCCATTAAATGATAGATTTAAAGGCAAATAACTGCAATCGTAGGATATCAAATCTTTTGTTTTCTATATGGAAACTTAGCCAATATAAAATACTGACACGCTACAAACACGACACGAATTAGGTAACTATAGTTTAAGGTTTTTGCCCCCAAAGAGTCTGTAAACAAAAGGACGTTCTTTCTTATATTTAAGGTTAATTTTCAGAATGTAAAACAGAAGTCTGAGATTCTGGGCTTAGAAAATCTGAACTATCTTACTAGAAGGAATATTCTATGGCAAGTCTACAAACATTACATATAAAACGTTAGACCTTTATCCAAGTTATACTTTTCTTCAAAATTCCTATATAAATGTGGTTGGCTTTATTGCTTTTAGCCTCACCATTACTGACTAAATGCTTAAAATTAATTTACAATACTTCAGTATTAAGGGAAGGCTAAAGATGGAGAATTGTTCATTTTTGCTTTCTCTAGCCCCGTATGTACAATGTACATAGGGATAGAGAAGTATTGTATTCCACCCAAAAATTCGCAGTCAAGATTTCACCGGAAAAACGTGTTATGGGACCCCCTGAATCCAAACAAAGCATTTCCAGAAAAAGGTCCGTGTGTGTGTGTCCGTGTTTCTGTGAACACGATAACTCAAAAACGAAAAGTACCTAAAATACCAAACTTGGTATAAAAGTTCAGTATCTTCCAGGGATGCGACACGAAGATTTTGAGAAACATCCCCCGAACCCAAACTACCCTTTACATAGAACTTTTTTCGAAAATTTTGATTTTCTTTAAAATGGCTTGAACGATTTTTATTAAAATATCGTATCTTAAAGATATTTCCCTGGCAAATAAAATGTATATCTTGAATTTTCTGGGAATAGCCTCTAAAGACTTATTCTGGATGAACTTTGCTTAATTTGGCATAACTAGTAAACCGTAATAGATAGACAAAAACTTACTATACAAAAACTGTAAGCCTTATTAAAATACACAGCTTACGTAATATACATTTTTTTCGTGGATCTTACCGTTTTCGAGGTATTCATTGTTATTAGTTTCAGTTGTGAAGTACTTATACTTTGCTCAGATGGGAGTGTCCGTTTTTTTTTTTGTTTTTTTTTTTTTTTTGTTCTACTTCTGGCCAAGAAAAGAAGCGATTTGTAATGACAATCGCATAACGACAGCTTTTAAAACATTTGACCATCGATTTAGCCTAGTGTATTCCCTTATTTTCTTCCCTTACAAGGAACTAAGTAATAAGAACATTGTGCTGAAACCTCGATTAGCAAGGTGTAGAAAGAAGAATAACCTTATGTAAGAAGTTTGTAGAACGGCTAGAGAAAGCCATGTGAGTGTAACACAGATATTTTATAATCACTAATAATTGGTAATACATTCAGCTTTATGCTGCTAAGGTTTCATAACCTAATTCAATTTCTTTGTGGTCCAAATAAATTAAAAAGTTAGGACTTGTCATGCCACGCCCACTTTTTCTGCTTGCTTGATTATCAGCTTTGATCCCTTGTTTCTCTACATTTCTAACAGGCAAACATAGTTATAAATATTTAAAAGGTTTGTTTCTTTAGTTTCTGACCAGGAAGAAGAAGCTGACTAAAGTTATGGTGAATTCCAGACAGTATCTAAAGTATGTAGATCACTCCCTAAATAAAACAATCAAACAACATTTTCTTTTCTCGTTTTCTCAGTTTTGTAATTTTTCACACTTATGTACCATTTTCTTGAAAACTATTTGAGATATTGCAATGAAATTTTGTACACACATATTTCAATCCACAATGAGTATTTTTGTGAAGTTAGTTTTCTTTTGATTTTGATTATATAGATATTTTGCTATGAAATACATAATAATTTTAAATACAGAAACTCTCACATACCTTGAAAAATACTCTAAAAAGCATTGAAGGAAGATAGTGAAAAATGTTTCTGCGACAAAATACAGCATAATTCTAATACTTTATGTACACTTGTTTTCAAGCAACTTAACTTAAGGGATACTAAGAAAAAGCTACATAAGTTTTTTGATGTTTTGAAAATTTCAATGTAGTGTAATTTTTTTATTTGTTGACAAATTAGTTATAAAATAGCACAGCCATAGAAGGTATCAAGATAATTAACTGCGCAAATTTTCATTGCTTTAGAACAAAAATCATGGCCATGGTAGAATTTTTGTTGTGTCGAGGTATTTCTTGCTAGGTTCCCCCTTAAAAGTAACAACAAACTGGATGAAGTAGTTGCCAAGATGGTGATTATTCCTAATTAAGAATAGGAGCAAGTAAGGAGAAGAGAAAGGCAGTACCAAAAGTTAACGACAAAAGTTAAAAAACAAAGGGGAACCCCTTCCGCACTGATAATCGCATACATCAATTCTACGCTAACTCCTCCCAGGAAGAGCAGATGAAGGAGGAAAACACAGACCATAGTGTCACTCGGCGTGCATGCATCCGCGCGCCAACTGCCAGCACTGCCACTCACCACAAACCCAGAGGCACATACACTAATAGAAGATAAGGAAATTGCTTGAAACAAAGTTTTGGTGAACCAGTACCCCAACACATGGCGAGGAAGTCGTGCATAATGATTCAGTGAGATATATTGGCTTACGTTTGGACACAAAATTAACCTGAAAGGTGCAAATAAATAAACTAATTCGAAAACGTCGTTAAAGATTGCATAAAGTTGCATAAAGTTAAACATTTAATCAAAGCTTTGCCACTTCACTTGTCATTGATTAGTCCTATATAGATGTATGGTTGCCCAATATGGGGTTCTGCATCAAACAAAAATCCTCGAAATCCACCAAGATTAAAAAGAAACAGACAGATAGACAGACTTCATTGATATCTACTTGCGGATTATATTTTTGTTTATGCCTGGGGACAGTCTACCTCAAAACACTTTTCTTGTGTATTTACACATGTATGTATATTGTACCAGCACAATTGTATTGTACATTATGTACAACCAAGTTATCTTAAGTTTAAAAAAACAAAAACATTTGCCAACAGACAGTGGGGAATCACGAGAAACCCAAGCCAGAGTGTCCGATGCACGGATCGACCCAGAATTTCTCGAATAGAAATCGGCACAACCCCGCTCGGTAAGTTAGTAATAAACTAAGCAACCATCTCATTCTATCCTAAAAACAAACTATATATATTATTTGCTGTGTAAATATCTTAAATATATGAGATTTTAATCAAAATCATAATAACCATTTTTAAGAAAAACAAAGTTTTCGAAAAAATTTTCATGTAAAACGTAGTTGGGGGTGGTTTTTGAAAATCTTCGTATCGCATCCTTGGAAGATATTGAACTTAAATATCAAGTTGGGTGTTTAACGGAATTTTAATTTTTGAGCTATACTGACGACAAACACACACACACACACACACACACACACAGAGGCACAAGGACGTTTTCCTAAAACTGATTTTTATTTTCTCTACACGCACCATGTACATAGTGTATAGAGAAGGTATTGTATTCTACCCAAAAATTCAATATCGAGATTTCACCGGAAATACATGTCTTGGTTCCCCCTGAATCCAATTAAAGCATTTTTGGAATAATAACCGTGTGTGTGTGTGAGTGTGTGTGGAAAGCATAGGTGAAAAAGGAAAAGACCGTTAAATACAAATCCTGGTATTTAACTTTGGTATCTACCAAGCATGCAACACGAAGATTTTCAGGACCTCCCCCCCCCCGCAATCCAAACTACACTTTACATGGAAATTTTTCGAAAGTTTTGATTTTTTCAATAATGGCTATAGTGATTTTGATTTAAAAAATCGTATATTTAAGATATTTCAAACAGAAAACAGACAAATAAATTGTTTATTTTGAGTTTTCTGGGAATAGCCTCTGAAGACTATTTTATTCTGGATGAATTTTGTGGAATTTTGCATAACTTTAAACCGTAAGAGACGGACAAAAACTTGCCACACAAAATGTGTAGAGCACATTAAAACACACAGTTTATGTAATATAATTTTTTTTTGTGCAGTTGATTGTTTTTAAGATGCGTTGTTTTTGAAAATCTTATACTTTTCTCATACAGAAAATGGTCAACTGCTGTCCATACAAAGGAAGCAAGTAATAAGACTATTTCTACTATGTTTTTCTCGATTAGCATAAAGTAAATAGAAACATAAGATTTTTATCAATAACCTGTTGTAGAGATGTAGAGAAATTGATGTGAATGGAACACATCTGATTTTTTTTTTGTATTTGATTCAGGACGTCCCAAATCTTGTATTTCCGGTGAAATCTCGGTATCAAATTTAAGGGTGCAATACAATACCTTCTCTATACACAATGTAAACTGTACGTGTAGAGAAAGTAAAAGGAATAAGTTTTTAAGAGTAATTTATTACAGATATGTAGAAAAGGTTGTATTTTACTAGCGTTCTTCACTCTGAGAATGCCTGACTTATTTACACGACTCATGTATTTCCATTTCAGTAACTTCTACATCGTATAATAATGTCTATAATACTTTGCACATCCAATTAGTTAATTAAAGCTTATATGTTATTAGAGTTCATTATAAACAAATAAATGAACTGCTATACGTTCACATATGCGCCAACAAAAGAGGTACAAAATTCCAAAGGTTGCATATTCCAATATAATTAACATTCATTAAAATACCTAACGGATTACAAAGATGTGCAGTTTCCGATTATCATTAACGAATATTTTTCATATGCAGAGTTCTGTTTTCTTTTGTATTTTTTAGGTTTCGGAATTGAAGTGCATACACATGTTCGCCATATTTGCTAAAATTGTTTTCATATTTCTCATTAGAATATGTTTTGAAATAATTATGTATTTAAAAAATATAATATTTTCATTCACGTTATCTCATTATTGTTAAAAACCTTATGCTTCTATTTACTTCATGCTAATCGAGAAACATTAGCAGAAATAGTATTATTATTTGCTGCCTTGTAAGTAGAAGCGAAATAAGGGAGCACCATAGGTTAAAGTGAAAGTCAAAAGCTGGTTGCTATGTGACTGAGGTTCCTTTGTTTGAATGGAAACGAGTAGATAAATTCCTGTATGAGAAAAGTATAAGGTTTTCAAAGCTGAAACTAAAAATCTAAATTTATATAGCATAAATTGTGTGTTTTAAAGTGCTCTACATTTTTTGTGTGGTAAGTCTCGTCCATTTCTTACGGTTTAGCAGTTAGGCAAAATTCTGTAAAATTCATCCAGAATAAAGTAGTCTTCAGTGACTATTCCCAGAAAATTCAAGATATTCATTTGGTTTCTAAGGTAATTATCTTTAATATTCGATATTTTAATTAAACTCGTTAGAGCCATTTTTAAGGAAATCAAAATTTCTGAAAAAAGTACCAAGTAAAGGGTAGTTGGGGTGGGAGGATTTTCTTGAAAATCTTCGTGTCGCATCCTTGCAACATACCAAACTTAAATACCAAGTTTGGTATTCAACGGTATTTTGGTTTTTCAGCTACGCTGTCCACAGACACACACACGGACCTTTTTCTAATAATGTTTTTTTTGGATTCAGGGGGACCCAAAACATGTATTTCCAGTGAAATCTCGGTATCGAATTTTTGGGTGGAATGCAATGCCTTCTCTATACACTATGTACATGTACGTGTAGAGAAAGTAAAATGTACTACAAGTTTTTAAAGAAGCCAAAAACAAGGGATATCTCCAAAACAATCAACTGCACAAAAAAATGTATATGATATAAATTGCGTGTTTTAACGTGCTCTGCATTTTTTGTGTGGTAAGTTTTTGGCCATTTCTTACAGTTAAGCACTTATGCAAAATTCCGTGGAATTTATCCAGAATAAAGTAGTCTTCAGAGGCTATTCCCAGAAAATTATAAACAATAATTTGTTACAGCGATACAGAGAAAGTAATGCGAATGAAGCACATAAGTATAGAGAAGCTATTGTATTGCACCCAGATATTCAATACCAAAATTTCACCGGAAATACATGTTTTGGTTACCCCTGAATTCGAAAAAAGAATTTTTGGAAAAAGATCTCTCTGTGTGCGCGCGTGTTCCGTATATTAAAGATACATCCATCCCAATTAAGTAGTATATTTTGAATTATCGGTTAATAGCCTCTGACGTCCTCTTTATTCCTTATGAATTTGCCGAATTTTATTTAACTGCTAAACAGTAAGAGATAGACGTGGCATGTTGCCATGGTAACTCAGTGAAGAGCAACCGGCTAGAGACCGGGAGATCCGTGGTTCAAATCCCAACTCTTATTAAATATTAAAGTACCCTTAATAACCCATAGGTGAATATCGGCATCGAACTCTTTTGTGGAATACAGTGCTTCTACTACATACTATTCGTAGCAGAGAAAATAAAAGTTATAAACTGCTGAAAATTAGTTAAAGGAGTCATCTTAGCTGTTATAAACCATACCACGTTACTTTGCTGTTAGAAGATCATAAAAACATTTTGTTCTTTAAAATGCAACGCAGTTACGCAGACAGTTGCCTGCCATGCATGAAAAACTAGTTTAGCTGAAAGCACAATTATAATTTTCCCTCGGGAAGACAAAATGTGAACATGGAGGTAGGAAAATTAGCTTTGCAAATACTCTGGTGAACTTTCCTGTATTCATCACGTGCGTCTTACTGCCAATGTAAACATTGCCTTAATTGAAACATAGAGTTCTTATGTACAACTGACACTTTTCAAAGTTCCATACTCCTGTATAGATTTTGTTAATAAAAATCTTATGTGTTCCATTCTGACTTTCTCTACATTTCTGCAACAAATTATTGTTAAAAAGCTTATGCTTCTACTTACTTCATGCTAATCGAGCAAAAATAGCAGAAATAGTCTTGTTACTTATTTCCTTGTAAGTAGAAGAGGAATAAAGGAATACCATAGGTTAAAGTGACAGACAAAAGCTGGTTGCTATGTGACTAAAGTTCCTTTGTTTGTATGTATGGAGAGAAGTTGACAAATTCCTGTATAAGAAAATTATTTTTTTTCAAAGCTGAAACCAATAACAAGGAATATCTCAAAAACGATCAACTCCATGAAAAAAATGCATGTGACATAAATTGTGTGTTTTATCGTGATATATGATACGGTTTAGCAGTTACGCAAAATTCAATAAAAAGCATCCAGAATAAAGAAGCTTTTAGAGGCTCCTCGCAGAAAATTCAAGATATACATTTTGTCAGGTAAATATCTTTAATATACGAAATTTTAATTAAAATCATTACAGCCCTTTTTTAGAAAATCAAAATTTTCGAAAAAAGTTCCATGTAAAGGGTAGTTTGGGTTGGGGAGATTTTTCTCAAAATCTTCGTGTCGCATCCCTGGTAGATACTAAACTTAAATACCAAGCTTGGTATTTTACCGACTTTTCTTTTTTGAGTTATCGTGTTCACAGACATACGGACACACACACGGACCATTTTCCGAAAATACTAAAACTTATATTTCCGGTGAAATCTCGGAATCGAATTTTTTGTTGGAGTGTAATACCTTCTCTATACACCATGTACCAAGCATTTAATTGCAGAAACAAGTGAAAGCTTTGTCCTCAGTTGTCTTTTCTGCTGACAGCTCAATTCCGAGAGCAGTTCCTGACCTTGACCAGAGTTAAACCAGTTAGTCTCATATTAAGTGTACAACAGGCAGGACCATCAAGCTTATTCGCTTTTTACTGATGGTCAGATGAATACAAGTTTGGGCCCCAATAACAATGAAAATTAACCGTAAAGTAATAAAAACTCAGAAGTGAAATGCTACGTATTGTAGTGAACATTTTACAATGAATCACACAAATAGGGCATCTGTGTTCTATTCATATGACTTTCTTTAGCTGTTCCACAAACAACTTTTATTTCAAAACACAATTATTTTATCTACATCATGCTAATCAAGATAAACTTAGCCAAAATTGGTTGTACTACCTGCTTCTTTGTAAGTTAGTCGCCCTCTGTGGTGTAATGGTTACCATGGTGACTTCATATACCCAAAGTCGCGGGTTCAAACCCGGCAGAGGACGATGGATTTTTTCGGGTGTAAAAATCCTTAGCATGGCTTCCTTCGGAAGGGAAGCAAAGGCGTTGGTCAAGCCTGATTGAGAGGCCTCTGAGCAAAAGTAAGCGGTCTTTAACGCCCAATTTAGAATGGGACGCTGAGAACCACAGTAGTTGAAGGGCGTCCATAAATAACACTCCATTAACATGTATTTAATCGAGAAACATTAGCAGAAATAGTCTTATTAGTTGCTTCCTTGTAAGTAGAAGCGAAATAAGGGAATAACATAGGTTAAAGTGATAGTCAAAAGATGGTTGCTATGTGACTGATGTTCCTTTGTTTGCATGGACAGGAGTTGACAAATTCCTGTATGAAAACAGAATGTTTTTCAAAGCAGAAACGAAAAACCAAGTATATCTTTAAAATGATCAACTCCACGAAAAAAATGTATATGACATTAATTGTGTGTTTTATCGCGAGCTACATTTTCCATACATTAAGACTTTGTCCACCTCTTACGGTTAGCAGTTCCGTAAAATTGATGCAGACTAAAGTAGTCTCCAGAGGCTTTTCCCAGAAAATTCAAGGTATACATATTATTTGTCAGGTAAATATCTTTAATATACGATAGTTTAATCAAAATTGTTAGAGCCATTTTTAAGAAAATCGAAATTTTCGAAAAAAATTTCCATGTAAAGTGTAGTTTGGGGTGGGGGAATTTTCTTGAAAATCTTCGTGTCGCATTCTTATAAGATACCATACATAAGTACCATGTTTGGCATTTAACGGTCTTTTCGATTTTCAGCTATGCTTTCCACAGACTCACTCACACACACAGACGCACACACATACATACGCGGACCTTTTTCTGAAAATGCCTTTTTTAGAATTTAGATGGTCCTATAACATGTTTTCTGGTGAAATTTCGATATCGAATGCAATACTTCCTCTACGCACAATGTTCTTTGTACGTGTAGAGAAAGTAAAAAGATGTGAAAATATTAGGCTAAGTAATTTTCTAGCTATATGCGTAATTATTGTTTCAATTAATATGTAAGGTCTTATTGGGGGCTTTGCACTGAAATAACTCGTTGTCTGTAGGCTCTTTTCATTAGGTTTTAATCGTATTTTGCTCAAACACACACACACACACTCTCTCTCACATACATACTTCCAAACACTGTGGGGTTGGGCATATTTCTCCCTAAAGAAAAATTCCCCGCCCCAGTCTTGACCATGAAGACAGTCATTTATTGTTTTTATTATTATTATTATTAATTGTACCAATTGAAGTGAGCAAAATGCGTAGTTAATGCTTTATCGATATAAATCTCGACCCATGAATGGGAGCGAGTTTAAGATTGAAAGAGCGTGTAATACGTGATGGATGGCTGTCGATAGCTTTAAATGGAGGGAAGTAAAACATTACATGTTATTCATTCGTCACAAGCTCGGGACATTAAAACATCGACATTCTGTAGCTGCGTTGGGCGCCGGCTATAACTTTCCGGTTTTCAGTGCTTACAACTGGTTCAATTTGTGCTCAATTGATTACTCTGAGCCCTAAATTCGGATACAAGACAGACACCACTCTTCCGCTAATTAACTAATTCTTATACTATAACCTATTCTCGTATACAAAAGAAAATTTACTCGTAAATCACTTATCGATAAATGTTGCAATATAATGTATGTATGTGTAAGGGAATTTTCTGGGAATAGCCTCTAAAGACCTCTTTATTTTGGATGATATTTATTGAATTTTACGTAACTGGAAAACCGTAAGAGATGGACAAAAACTTACCACCCAAAAATATACATCACATTAAAACACACCATTCAGTCACATAGCAACCAGCTTTTGACTATCACTTTAACCTATGGTACTCCCTAATTTCGGTTCTACTTACAAGGAAGCAAGTAATAAGACTATTTCTGCTAATTTTTTCTCGATTAGCATGAAGTAAATAGAAGAATAAGCTTTTTAACAATAATTTGTTACAGAGATGTAGAGAAATTCATGTGAATGGAACGCATCAGATTTTTTTCTAATGTTTTTAGTGGGGATCCACAAAGATTCTTAGAAAACATGAGTTGAGTTAGCTTGGAATGTTAGTGTCTCATTTGACATTTCCAAGCAGATATTTTAATTAATTTTTCTTTTTCTTGTACTTCGCATTATGCAAACAATCTAATTTTGGCAAAGCTGCTCTGTTTTACTTAAATTACCGTGCATACATATCCTCACCGCAATGCTCGTAAAGCCATTAGTGGGGCGAAACAGCGCGGTGGGGTGAAGTATAAAGACTGGGGAATTCAGATGGCGAAAAGAAAAGGGGAAGTTCTTAAATGCCATCGTTGGGGTTTGCCCTTTAAATGGCTAAAGAAATCAGTGACAGTTGCAGGTGGTGTATATATAGTAAGAGAGAAAATAAAATGCTTGCTGAAAAGGAAAAACGGGCAACAAAAACTAGAAACAACGGTTATGACGACATAATTTTTGAAAGAAAACTGTTCTCTACACGTTATTACTATAAACAACGTTAACTTTTACTTGTGTTCGCTACCTCCTAACTCAGGTTCTCGAGGCCTGGCCGGGTTCGAGAGTTCCTACTTCGTTGCCTAGTAACGACTTTCTCAAACTTTTCCATTCCAGCAAAACTTCCATACATTTACGACGCGAAACTTTCTACAGAAAGACCATTTTGAAGACTCTAATGGAAAATTAAGTTAAATTGTTATGACATCACCTTCTTTATTGTGATTTCCTCCTTTTTCGTTCTTCCACTTTTATGGAATTGGTGTAAGAAAGTCGTAGCTAAATTATAAACAAAGATTCAGTCGTTAATAAATCAAAAAAAGGACTTTCAGATCGTTTTACATTTTACTTACTGAGACAGTAAATGTTGTGTCACGGGGTTAAAAGTTATCTAAAAGGGAGATATAAATTATAGGTAATATAATATAAATTATACTAAGAGGGGACAAATGTACATTGAAAATGGGTAGGGAAAGAATATTGTAAAACACGTCTAAGAAGGCGAGGACATACAGTTGTCACTAGTGACCCAGGTAGGATAATACCGTTAAGGGAAGGACATTGAACTGAAGAGAAGCAATTCTTTTGCTGGTCAAGCGACACGTTTGCCACTAGCCATGGAACATCCACGGAGCTAAGATGTGATATTTGGGTCCGTGCTGGAGCCGAACGGCCTACACATGATATAAATAGTGTTGATTTAATACGGACGAAATCACTGCAGCAAAAGACTGTCAAAAGTAATAAGAAATGATAGGGGCAGTGACAGTCAAAAGCTGGTTGCTATGTGACTGTTGTTTGTATGGACAGGAGTTGACAAATTCCTGTATGAGAAAGGTATAAGTTTTTAAAAGCTGAAACCAATAAAAAGGAATATCTCAAAAATTATCAACTCCACGAAAAAAAATATTCAACATAAATTGTATGTTTTAATGAGCTCTATATTTTTTTGTCTAGTAAGTTTTTGTCCATCCCTTACGGTTTAGCAGTTATGCAAAGTTTCGTAAAGCTCATCCAGAATAAAGCAGTCTTCAGAGGCTATTCCCAGAAAATACAAGATATAAATATTATTTTTCAGGTATATATCTGTAATATTCCACGTCTTAATCAAATTCGTTAGAGCCATTTCAAAATTTTCGAAAAAAGTTCTATGTAAAGGATAATTGGGGGTGGACGGATTCTCTTGACAATCTTCTTGTCGAATCCTTGCAAGATACCAAGTTTGGTATTTAAAGGTCCTTTCGTTTTCGAACTATGTTGTCCACAGACACACACATGCACGCACGCACACAAGGATCTTTTTCCAAAATCGAATTTTTGTGTACATTACAATTCCTTCTATATACACTATGAACGTAGTACATGTAGAGAAAGTAAAAATTGTTCTGCTAATGCTTTTCTCGGGTCGTCTCCTTAGCGCGGTGGTAGCGCAGCTGCTTACCAAGCGAGAGACCTGGGTTCGATCCCCAGTACCGCCAGGGTGCACTCAGCCTCGTAAGGTCCCTGGGGGACCAATTGAGGAGCTACTTGATGGACAAGTAGCGGCTCCAGGTCATGAGGACCGCATTAACCGACCGGGAGGGGCTCGAGGCGCTGACCACGTCTCACCCTCCAATACTGCCACCCATCCATGACGTCTGTAGTGGACCGAGATGAGGGACGCAGCGGCCAAGGTTCCCCGTGAGCTGTCGTGCCATGGAGTTATTATAATGCTTTTCTCGATAATGATGGTTTTTTAAGAATTATTTGCTTCATAGATAGAGAAAGTCATGTGAATAGAACACAAATGATTTTTTATAAAAAGCATCACTTTCAGCGTATCGTTTATAATAGTTGCTCTTAGCTTTGAGAGTCTAAAAATTCAGGAAAATCTCTTATAATAGTTTTTGGTTAATTTTATAGCACGACATTACAGAAAGTGGTTGCATAATGGAGTAGATAGATTACATAGAGGGGAGACTTTATGAACCGCCACTCACTGCTGGTGGGTGCCTTTCAAGAGAGTTCTCGTATTTAGCTGCTTTGCTACTTTCCTTGCTATTTAGTTTATGAAGATGAAGTCGAGATGAATCGAGGAAGCTAATGGCTGCGGCTAAACCAAGCGGAATTTAACCGCACCAACTTTGCTTCTAGTTGACTTTGAGGTACATAACACTGGCATTAATGGGCGCCCTTTGCTTTACTGCGTACTTGCATCATATTCTCATTAAATTAGGATGTATTATTACTTTCTCTTCACGTACTATATACATAGTGTATAAAGAAGGTAGTGTATTGCACCCAAAAAGTCGACACCCAGATTTCATCGGAAATATATGTTTTGAGACCCCCTGAATCCAAAAAAAGCATTTTTAGAAAAATGCCCGTGTGTGTGTGTGTATGTCTGTGAACACGATAACTCAAAAACGAAAAGGCAGTAAAATACCAAACTTAGTATTTAAGTTTAGTATCTTCCAGGGATGCGACACGAAGATTTTGAGAAAAATCCCCCACACAAAACTACCCTTTACATGGAACGTTTTTCTAAAAGTTTGATTTTCGCAACGATTTCGACTAAAATATTATATATTAAAGATATTTACCTGACAAACAAAATGTATATCTTGAATTTTCTGCTAATAGCTTCTGAAGACTATTTTCTGTACAAATTTTACTGAATTTTGCTTAACTGCTAAACCGTAAGGCTTAGATATAAACTTACTACAAGAAATGTACAGCACGTTAAAACACACAATTTATAATAAGAACTAAAGCTTTCCTATTGACGTGTTAATTCAAAATCTTCTCGGGCCCGAGAAGATTTTGAATTAACACAATTTATGTTTTATACATTTTTCTCGTGGAGTTGATTGTTTTTCAGATATTCATTGTTTTTGGTTTCAGCTATGAAAAGCCTACTTTTCTCATACAGGAATTTGTCAACTCCTGTCCATACAAACAAAGGAACATCAGTCACATAGCAACCAGCTTTTAACTACGCTTTAACCTATGGTACTCCCTTATTTCGCTTCTACTAACACAAGAAATGATAGTATTTCTCGAGTAGCATGAAGTAAAGAGAAGCATAAGCTTTTTAACAATAATTCGTTGCAGAGATGTAGAGAAAGGCATGTGAATGAAATACATAAGATTTTTTTTTTCCATATTAGTGCGCATAGTAACTGATATCGTCATCTGTTTTATCTTATATGTATATAAAGCTGTTTCAAAAACAACACCAAAGAAAGGTTAGCTTACATTTTGACTTGTAAGAAACTTGTTGTCGCAACTTTCAAACTCTTCTATTTAAAGTTTTATATGAGTTTAAAGTCGCACACATTTGGGATTAGGCAGCGAAGGAACAACGGTTGCCATACGCCACGTAAACAACCTCAGAACGTGTTATACGAAACACATGATGCGGATCATGATACGTTTTTACTTTCTCTACACAAGTGTAGAGAAGGTATTGTAATGTACCCAAAAATTCGGTACCGAAATTTCACCGGAAATACATGTTTTCGGTCCCCCTGAATCCAAAACAAAACACACTTTTGGAACAAGATCTGTGTGTGTGTATATCTGTGGACAGCATAGCTCAAAAACGAAAAGTCCGTTAACTAGCAAACTTGGTATTTAAGTTCGGTATATTCCAAGGATGTGACACGAAGATTTTCAACTCACCCTCAACTACTCTTTACACAACTCTTTTGATTTTCCCAAAAATGCTTGTAACGATTTTGATTAAAATAACGGATATTAAAGGTATTTACCTGACAAATAAAATGTATACTTTGAATTTTCTGGGAATAGCCTTTGAAGACTATTTCTGGATGAATTTTATGGAATTTTGTAGGTATAACTAGGTAAGAGATAGACAAAAATTTATATAACATAAAATGTAGAGCTCGAAAAACATACAATTTATGTTATATATATTTTTTTCGGGGAGTAGATCTTATAGATATTTCTTGCTTTTGGTTCAGCTTTAAAAACCATGCTTTTCTCATACGGGAATTTGTCAACTCCTGTCCATAGAAACAAAAGAACTTCAGTCACATAGCAACCAGCTTTTGACTATTACTTTAGCGTATGGTAATCCTTTATTTCCCTTCTGCTTGCATGAAAGCAAGTAATAAGACTATTTCTGCTTGTTTTATATCGATTAGCATGAAGTAGATTGAAGCATAAGCTTTTTAACAATAATTTGTTGCAGAGATGTAGAGAAAGTCATGTGAATTGAACACATCAGCTTTTTTTACTTTCTCTATATGTACAATGTACATAGGGATAGTGAAGTATTGTATTCCACCAAAAACTTCGATACCAAGATTTCACCGGAAATACATGTTTAGGACCCCCTGTATCCAAAAAAATCATTTTCAGAAAAAGGTCCGTGTGTCTGTGAACACGATAACTCAAAACGAAAAGTAGCTTAAATACAAAACTTGGTTTTTAGGTTTAGTATCTTCCAGGGATGCGACACGAAGATTTTGAGCAAAAATACCCCACCCCAAACAATCCTTTATATGGAACTTCTTTCGAAAATTTTGAGTTTCTTAAAAATGGCTCTAACGATTTTTAATAAAATATCATATATTAAAAATATTTACCTGATAAATAAAATGCATATCTTGAATTTTCTGGGAATAGCTTCTGAAGACCTGTTAATTCTGGATGAATTTTGCTTAATTTGGCATAAATAGTAAACCGTAAGAGATAGACAAAAAATTTAGGTCTTGTTAAAATACACAAGTTATGTTACATACATTTTTCTCGTGGAGCTTACCGTTTTCGAGGTATTCGTTGTTATTAGTTTCAGTTATGAAGTACTTATACTTTTCTCAGACGGGAGTGTCGGTTTTTCTTTTGTTCTACTCCTGGCCAAGAAAAGAAGCAATTTGTAATGACAATCGCATAACGACACCTTTTAAAACATTTGACTAGTGCACTTTAGCCTAGTGCATTCCCTTATTTCCATCCTACTTATAAGGATCTAAGTAATACAATTCTGCTAATGTATATCTCGATTAGCGTGGTGTTGAAAGAAGAGTTATCTTTTGTAAGAAGTTTGTTTGTAGAGTAGCTAGAGAAAGTCATATGAGTGTATCACACCAGATTTTTTATTATTCATCAGCATGCCCCGTTATAATATCACATACATTCACACATTAGTACACACTATTAACACACTAGTTTTACATTTGTTAATCATTATAATATAATGATAATTATTACAATAAATAATATAAACTTAAATTTTGTTTTAGAAATAAACTCATTGCAGTCAAATGTCATTAAAATAATTTTATATTACATTTGAATGTTTAAATTATTTTTGGAATTACTCTGTGCTCAGAATTAGTACAGATTAATTATACAATTTATTTATACATCTATTTGGTTTAGATATACATCTATTTAATATATTTATAAAAACCTGATAAATGTCGGAATATTAGTAGTTGATTACTGACAGGCCAGGTATCGCCATTCTGAATAACTTCTTTGATTAATATTGCTCTCTGATGTTCTATTTTATGCAGTCGTCTATTAGATAGTCAACTGTCTGTTGGGTCGTCTATTACATGAAATCGATGTAAATAGGATTTAGTTTTCCTGTAACCTGACAAAATGGCTGTAATTTCTGGAATTGTTGGGAGATTAATTTTTAATCTTTCTTTAATTAGCACAAAAAAAGACTTAGTAACTGATTATTTGGGTGCCATTCCTCGACACCTGCCCTTTTAATTTCTGATTTGATGGTGGATTTGGAAATTTTACTATATATTATTTCTTCTCTTGTACAGGCTTCTTTAGCTAATCTGTCAGCTAATTCGTGACCTACGATGCCAACATGGACCTTCGCCCAACTGAAGTGAATCGTCCAGTAACGTTGTTGTAACACCATACCAGCATTATAAATATTAGTGTTTATTTAGGCTAAATAATGATAGATCGTGTTGCCTGTAATGAGTCTTATAATATAATAGCACTAACCTGAAGTACTTAACTTGTTCAGCATTAGTTACTTATTTCACACAGCACTCTCCCATATTACGTACCTGAAATCAAAGATAAGAAATTAAGAGTGGTTTAATACCATTTGTAATAGACGTTATAACTAACGTTGCAGAATTAACTGATGGGAAAGAGCTTCATTGCTATTTTCTCTTTTGGAAATAAAGGGGACACTTTTGTATTCAAATGAGAAAAATATTATTTTGGGGAAAATTTATATTTTATTTGCAATTAAATCCTTAGTATAAGTATACAGAATTTATTAATGTGTATTACTTATATGTATGATACCATGGTGTAGTTGTGAGTGCAAGTGTGTGTGTGTGTGTGTGTGTGTGTGTGTGTGTGTGTGTGTGTGTGTGTGTGTGTGAGTGATAACAGAGTGCTCTTTCTGTTATTGTTCTATGGCTCCGTTGCCCTAGCACGCGAGTATGTGTATGTGTGTGTATTTCTAATGTTGTTAAGATATATATATATATATATATATATATATATATATATATATATATATATATAAAATAGATATGTAGCTAATATTCTAAATTCAAGTATTTTTACTTTCTCTATACGTGTATAGAGAAGGTATTGTATTCCACCAAAAATTCTATACCAAGATTTCACCGGAAATACATGTTTAGGACCCCCTGCATCCCAAAAAAAAAAAGCATTTTCAGAAAAAGGTCCGTGTGTGTGTGTGTGTGTGTGCTGTGAACACGATAACTCAAAAACGAAAAGTCGGTAAAATACCAAACTTGGTATTTAAGTTTGGTATCTTCCAGGGATGCGACACGAAGATTTTGAGGAAAATCCCCCCACCCCAATCTACCCTTTACATGGAACGTTTTTCGAACATTTTGATTTTCTAAAAAAATGGCTCTAACGATTTTGATTAAAATATCGTATATTAAAGATATTTACCTGACAAACAAAATGTATATCTGGAATTTTCTGGGAATAGCCTCTGAAGACTACTTTATTCTGGGTACATTTTACGGAACTTTGCATAACTGCTAAAAATGTTAGAGAAGGGCAAAGCTTACTACATACAAATGTAGAACACGTTAAAACACACAAATTATGTTATATACATTTTTTTCGCGGAGTTCGTTGTTTTTGAGACATTCCTTGTTTTTTGGTTTCAAATATAAAAAACATAATTTTCATACAGGACTGTGTGAACTAGTGTCCATACAAACAAAGGAACTTCAGTCACATAGCACCCAGCTTTTGGCTTTCACTTTAACTTATGGTATTTCCTTATTTCGCTTCTACTTACAAGGAAGCAAACAATAAGACTATTTCTGCTAGTTTTTTCTCGATTTTTTTGTTGTTGATGTGTTCCATTCACATGACTTTCCCTACATCTCTGTAAAAATTATTATTAAAACTCTTATTCTTTTATTTATTTGACGCTAATCGAGAAAAAATTAGCAGAAATAGTCTTATTGGTTGCTTCCTTGTAAGTAGAAGCGAAATAAGGAAATATATATATATATTTATTGATATATTAATTTTGTAAGATTCATCAGGTTTTGTTCTATAAAATAGAACTAATGTTTATTATCAGATAATACCTAAATTGATACATAATTGTGTCTATACAATTTATAAAACATTTATTGTTCCGTGGACTGAAAAGTTGGGCAAACGCTGCCATAGAGGTTGCATGCGTATCGGAGAGGCATTTTCCGAAAGTGTCGGAGCGGCAAAACGGGAACATATCGATCGCAGAAACAGGAATATCAGGTCGCATTGTTGGAACATTCGCCCACTAATTAGCATTTCGCTAACGTACTCGGCTACTAAACTGTCCCTATATAATTATATCCAGATAGGATAAGATAGCATACAGACGGCACCAAACCTGAGATTATAGCACCTACGCCCGACGTGGAGGTGCCCCGAGAGAAGGGCATGCGGTAAGAGGATACAGGGGGGCCGGAACCAGGCGCCACCCCACAGCAATGACAGCGTCCCTACCCTCACCAGTAGCAGTCTTCATTCCGGGAATCAGCCGAAGTCTGGAACGGAGATAGACACTATGGGCATTCCCTGTCACGCTACACCGAGGCCGACATTTCCAACCCAACGCGATGAAGGACGAATGAAATGAAAATGACATGGAGGGACAGGTAATTCGAGGGATGTAAAAAATCTGATGTGTTCCATTCACATAACTTTCTGTACATCTGAGTAACAAATTATTGTTAAAAAGCTTATTCTTCTATTTACTTCATGTTAATTGAAAAAAAAATTGCAGAAATAGTCTTATTACTTGCTTTTGCAAGTAGAAGTGAAATAAGGCAGTACAATATGTTAAAATCATGTCAAAAGCTGGTTGCTATGTGACTGATGTTCCTTTGTTTGTATGGACAGGAGTTGACAAATTCCAATATGAGAAAAGTAAAAATGTTTAAAAGTTGAAACAATTCAAGGAATATCTCAAAAACGATCAACTCCAGGAAAAACGTGTATATAACGTAAGTGGTGCGTTGTATCCTGATCTATATTTTTTGTGTTGTAAGTTTTTGTCTATCTCTTACGGTTTAACAGCTATGCAAAACTCGATAAAAAAACATCCATAATAAAGTAGTCTTCGGAGGCTATTCTCAAAAACTTCAAGATGTACATTTTATGTGGTATGTAAACATCTTTAGTTTACGATATTTTAATCAAAATAGAGCCATTTTTGAGAAAAACAACATTTTCGAAAAAAAAAAGTTCTACGTAAAGTTATTTAGGGGTGGGGGAGTTTCTTGGAAAACTTCGACTCGCATCCTTGGAAGATACCATACTAAATATCAAGTTTGGTATTCGACGGTCTTTTCGTTTTTGAGCTATGCTGTCCACAGACATACTCACGGACCTTTTTTTTTCTAAAAATGCTTTTTTTGGATTCAGAGGGACACCAAACATGTAATTCCGGTGAAATTTCGGTATCGAATTTTTAGGTGGAATGCAATACATTTTCTGTACACTATGTACAAAGTACGTGTGGAGAAAGTAATAAAAAACAAAAAAAAAAAAAAAAAAAAAAAACATAGGCTGGTAGACTGACCATGCGAAGCAAATCCTGACCCCCCAACTGGGGATCGCATACTAAACGGCCAGTACCATTACGCTCCGTATTTTTGAGATAGATACTTAAATTTAAGAGCGTATAAAGATAGGGATATTCTCCACAATAACGTGTGTTAATTTTTAAAAGAATAAAAAGGAAGGTAAACAATTAAATTAATACAAATTGGCCAGTGAAGGTTGGAGGACATCTCGGCAACTGCGACCAAATACTGATCTATGCGGCCTACCCCTCGGGGAAGGGATGAGAGGAAGGGAAGGCATGGGCCAGCACACAGGAAATGACGGAACTAAGCGCAGAGACGCACGGAAGTCCATAACAGAGACAGTAGATGGCTGCCCTGAATCACCACGGAGATTACACAAGCGCCGGGAGGCCGGAAGGGGGCCTTTACTACGGCACCTAGCCTCAACCACTGCAACCAGGAGGAAGAAAGTTTTACTCGGAGCAAGCAACTGTACCATCTGCCTGCAAAGCCTCGAGTCACACCTGCACCGACTTGAAAGATGAAGAAGGGAAATGAAATAGAGAAACCATGGTAGATCATTCGCCTAAGCGGCCCCAGGAAAACCACAGAAAAACCCAGGGCCAGAGTGCGCGGCAGCGGGAAGCGAACCCGGACTAAGTCGACATTGTAAGTCGCTATTACTAAATAATTTGTGATCACCTTGTGGTTTATCGGGAAACATTCGAGTCAGTTGTGGAATTTAATGTAATGCCGGTATGTTGTCATGGCAGCTCAGCCACTCTAAAACTGCCGGGTAACCTCCCCGACGTTTTAGCGGATCATCCTGGTGCTGTGTCTAAAGTTGTTGCCTTTTTAACCTCACTAACTTTTACACTCAGGGTATCCTTCATTAACCTCAGATATATCACAGGAACGATAACTACGGTTTTTAGCTTTTCATCACAGATGCCTTTAGCTCCCCCGTTTTTACTTCCTCTATACGTACTATGTACATTAGTGTATAGAGAAGGTATTGTAATGCACCCAAAAATTCGATACCATGATTTCACCCAAATACGTGTTTTGGATCCCCCTGAATCCAAAAAAAAAAAGCATTTTGGAAAAAGGTCCGTGTGTGTGTGTGTGTGTCTGTGGTAGTGTTTAACGCCTGCTTTAACTACTTATGGCAACGCAGGCGGGGTGTGTCTGTGGCCAGCATAACTCAAAAACGAAAAGACCATTAAATACCAAATAAGTTTGGTATTTCCAAGGATGCGACACGAAGATTTTCAAGAAAATCCCCCATCCCCAACTACCCTTTAGATGGAACTTTTTTCGAAAATGTTGATTTTCTCAAAAATGACTTTAACGATTTTAATTAAAATATTATATGTTAAAGATATTTACCTGACAAATAATATGTATATCTTGAATTTTCTGAGAACAGCCTCTGAAGATTACTTTATTTTGGATGAATTTTGCTGAATTTTGCATAACTGCTATACTGTAAGAGATGAACAAGAACTTACTACACAAAAATGTAGAGCACATTAAAACACACATTTTATGTTATACATTTTTTCGTGGAGTTGATCGTTTTTGGTTTCAGTTTTGAAAAACTTATACTTTTTTCATACAGGAATGTTTCAAATCCTGTCCATATAAACAAAGAAACTTCAGTCACACATCAACCAGCTTTTGACTGTCACTTTAACCTATGGTACTCCCTTATTTCGCTTCTACTTACAAGGAAGCAAGTAATAAGACTATTTCTGCTATTTTTTTCTAGATTAGCATGAAGTAAATAGAAGTATAAGCTTTTTAATAATAATTTGTTACAGAGGGGTAGAGAAAGTCATGTGAATAAAACACGTCAGATTTTTGTCTTAGCTCTCCAAGTTAATTGTTCGTTTTAATTCCTACTGGTTTTTAATACTTGTTTAGATATCACGATCCTTTTTAGCATGCTTTTATTACTATTTTAACTTCACAGTTTTATGTTAAGGCCCCTAATAACCCTGCAGTTGAGTGCCCTTAAACCCCACCATCATCACGGCAGCTCAGTGGTTATAGTGACAGATAGAGACCGGGAGATCCGTGGTTCTTATCCCGGCTATGATATTCAACTTTTCAGTCTGATCTACTTACCGAACTCTGGTCGTATACACGGCTTGTGTTTCGGTGAAATCTTGCTATAGAATTTTTGTGTGGATTTCCTTCATTTGTAGGTGGAAAGTATAAAACTACATCAGCAATTGTTCCTTCTGTGTTTATATGGATTCTCAAGGCACTAAACCGACATTAATAATGAACCTGCACTGATATCTGATACTAGCGTTAAACCAGATGGTGCTACAGTGGTTTTCCTGTTATTATGCCTGGAGTACACCTTTCCCAGGTCCGCATTACAATTGTACCCCAACAGGTGCAGTTATTAGAAGCAAAGTTAATAGCCTAGGTCACGTACATTTCTAATTGCAGATAGTTTTCTGTTAGAACTGTTGCATTCAGATAAAATACTCTTATTGCTAAAATTAAAAAGTCAAGCATAGATATGTAACATTTGTTTTTCTCTGCAATGAAACTGGAATCGTAGTTCGGTAGCTGCATTTTAATGCCTTCAGTCGGATGAGCGTGTAGGTCCCCAAAGATTATTTTCATAGCCACGGCTGATTTACATATACAGGAAAGAAAAAGTTAATGTGTTCCATTCACGTGACTTTCTCTACATATCTGCAACAAATTATTGTTAAAACGCGTATGCCTCTATCTACTTCAAGCTAATCGAGAAACATTATTTCTTGCTTCCTTGTAATAAAGGAAAACCATAGGCTAAAGTGATATTCAAAAACTGCTTGCTAGGTGACTGAACTTCCTTTGTTTGTTATGGACGGAGTAGACAAATTCCTGTATGAGAAAAGTTAAGTTTTTAAACGTGAAGCCAAAAAAGTGGAGAAACCAAAACGACCCACTCTACACTCTCCACTCTAACGTGCTCTACATTTTTTGTGTAGTAAGTTTTTTCCACCTCATACGATTTAGCAGTTATGCAAAATTCTGTAAAATGTATCCAGAATAAACCTGTCTTCAGAGGCTATTCCCAGAAAATTCAAGATATACATTTTATTTGTGAGGCAAATTACTTTAATATACGATATTTTAATCAAAATCCTTAGAGACATTTTTGAGAAAATAAAAATTTTCAGAAAAATTTGTATGTAAAGGGCAGTTGGGGGTGGGGGATTTTCTTGAAAATCTTCGTGTGGCATCCTTGAAACATACCAAACCTAAATACCAGTTTGGTTTTTAACGGACTTTTCGTTTTTGAGCTATGCTGCACACACAAACACACACATTTTTCTAAAAATGCTTTTTTACTTTCTCTACACGTACTATGTATATGTTTTATAGAGAAAGTATTGTATTGCGCCCAAAAATTCGATACCGAAATTTCACCGCAAATACATGTTTTGGGTCCCCCTGAATAAAAAAAAAAAGCATTTTTGGAAAAAGGTCCATGTGTGCGTGTCTGTGGACAGCATAGTTCAAAAACGAAAAGTCCGTTAAAAACCAAAGTGGTATTTACGTTTGGTATCTTCCAAGGTTGCGACATGAAGATTTTCAAGAAAATCCCTCACCCCCAACTAACCTTTACATGGAACTTTTTTCGAAAATGTTGATTTTCTCCAAAAAGGCTTTAACGATTGTAATTAAAATATCGTATATTAAAGATATTTACCTGACCAATAAATGTCACATATTTTGTAAGTTTTTGCCCATCTCTTACGGTTGAGCAGTTATGCAAAATTCCGTAAAACTCACTCAGCATAAAGAAGTCTTCAGAGGCTATTCCCAGGAAATTCAAAATATACATTTTTTTTTTGTCAGGTAAACATCTTAAGTATATGATATTTTAATCAAAATCGTTACAGCCATTTTTAAATAATCAAAATTTTCGAAAAAAGTTCCATGTAAAGAGTAGTTTGGGGTGTGGGAATTTTTCTCAAAATCTTCGTGTCGCATCCCTGGAAGATACTAAACTTAAATACCAAGTTTGGTATTTTAGCGGCTTTTCGATTTTGGGTTATCGTGTTCACAGACACACGGACACACAACGGACCTTTTTCTGAAAATACTTTTTTTGGATACAGGGAACCCTAAAACATAAAATTCCGGCGAAATCTCGGTATCGAATTTTTGGGTGCATTAATATTACCTTCTCTATACACTATGTACATAGTACGTGTAGAGAAAGTAAAAATATCAGTCCCAGACGAATGGCCTGAACAACCTGGCCTATATGAACCATGGAGCGATCTCGTTTGTTATCCTGGCCTCCGTATTTATGAAGCAGTTGAAACTTATTGCTTTTAAAAGTTCATATTAATAACGGTACCATGCACCAAAAAGTTACCAGGAAATGAAACGAATCAGTGAAATTTTACGAACCGTGTATCCGCATTATCTTCATTTCGCGCAATGAAACGCAATTTCAGATCTTTCAGCCGTGTCATTCCTGACTGCGTAAAGCATCATTGATTCCAAAATGCAAGAGCATAATCAATTTGGTGTGACGCTCGTTGCACTAGCAGAGAAAATTGCAGAAATCCTGCACGCCCCTCAAAAATATTGCAGCAATAAATTGCGGAAACCACGTACGAAAATAATATTAGTAGAAAGCAATCAATGGCGAGCTTAAAGGGTGTTTGTAACCTGATGGCAATGGCACTCGTTGCAGAGTTTCGAAAATTGCTGCAAATTAAACAATTTCATTGGAACAAACATAGAAAATATTTAATTAAAGGACACCTGAAGAGTAGTTTTTACATCAATATCTGAAAATAGCGACAGTATATGTGTATCTTATTAGTTTCAATATTAGTTTTGTATAGATCTGCTTCAGTAGAACGGAGAACCTTAGGGTGTAAAAGCTTCTATTATGCTCGCCAAGGTTACTTGCTTTGTTAAGGCCATTGTAGAGCAAGATTGTTAGAGCATTAGAGACACAAGTAACATGCCGAAGGTTAAAAGAAGGTTCTTTCCAGAATAGTCTAGAAAGCGGTACTTTCTCAGTGTAAAGAATGATCACGTGAGTGGAATAAAAAGAAATCACCCAGTTAGTCACGTGACAACGCTATTTTTCGCGCTTCTTTGAGCCAATCAGAAAGGAGGGCAATATTGGAGGCTTTAGGCATTTAAGCGATGCGCGTATAAGAAATCGGGCTAATTTACTAATGGTTACTTGCTTAGTATGAGGCTATTTTGCTAACTGTTACTTGGGTTTAGATATTGTTGTTGTTACTCGTTATTGTGAATTCTCAGGGTAAAAGTTACTCTTATTGTAAATGTTACGGGGAAGATTAACGTTACTGTAAGATAATCAGAATTCAGTAAGAACGTAAACTAGCACATTTGTCGTCATTTTCACGAATTTTTATGTCGGGAGTCGCTTGTAGGGTTAGTGCCTCAACCAGCAACAGAGAACAATAAAAGCTTTCATTTTGTGAAATTAGTGAAATATCTCTTCTTTTTGAGTCTACCACGTGCTACATATCTCAGTCAATCTTTTCTCCCCTGAATAAGAGATAACTTGTGTTCTACTGGAACGAGCATAGCCGGCGCAACAAGGGACTCTTCACAAGGTAGAGTATTTCACGGTGCTAACCCTTGACCGACTCCAAGGTAGACCAATGCGACACTACTATATTGGCGCCACACACGAAACAGCGAAAAAATATAATTACTTTCTCTACAGGTTTTATGTACATAGTGTATAGAGAACTATTGCATTCCACACAAAATTTCGGTGGCAAGATTTCGCCGGAAATACGTGCTTTGGGTCCCCTGAACCCCGAAAAAGCATTTTAGAAAAAGGTCCGAGTGTCAGTGTCCTAGTGTCTGTGAACACGATAGCTAAACTCGAAAAGTTACTAAAATACCAAACTTGGTATTTAAGTTTAGTATCTTCCAGAGATGTACCACGAAGTTTTTGAGAAAAATTCCCCCAGCCCAATCTACCCTTTACATGGAAAAAATTTCGAAATTTTTTATTTTATCAAAATTGGCTATAACGTTTTTGATTAAAATATCGTATATTAAAGATCTTATATTGCAAATAAAACGTATATCTTGAATTTCCTGGGAATAGCATCTAAAGGCCTCTTTATTTTGAATGAATGTTGTTGAATTTTGCTTAACGGATAAACCATAAGAGATAGACAAAAATTTACTTCACAAAAAATGTAGAGCACGTTAAAATACACAATTTCTGTCTTATACGTGATTTTTGTTGAGATATTCATTGTTAAAAGTTCTAAATTCCTGGCCCTGCATAGAACAGGATTTCAACCACATGGCAAACAGCTTTTAAAAGATTTGACTATCGTTTTAGTCTAGTCTAGTGTACTCCCTTATTTTCCGTCTACTTACAAGGAAGCGAGTAATTAAGTCAATTTCTGCTAATGTTTATCTCGAGTATCATAAAGTAGATAGAAGAATATGCTTTTTAACAATAATTTGATACAGCGATGTAGAGAAAGTCATGTGAATGAAACACATCAGATTTTTATATGTTTTTATGCAAACTCTACTGTCAGAGTTTATTTAATTTCTCTGCCATGCTGGCTTGTAATTATTATAAATGTTATTGTTAGAAAAGCTATTGTTCCCTTCAACATACTAAGTTTTCGATTACGTGGGAAGTAGAACACAATACAAGCATCGTATTAACGAACAAAGCAATGAGCCAGGTCTAAACTGAAGAATATTCCATCCGTAAATCAAAAGCGTTTGTACTCGACCACTTACCATACTGTTTATTTCGCTAAGTAATCACTGTTGCGATATTTCACGAAACAATACTGTTGCTGATTTTAGAAAAAATATCTGACGTGTTACACTCACATGACTTTCTCTAGCTACTCTACAAACAAACTTCTTACAAAAGATAATTCTTCTTTCCACACCATGCTAATCGAGATAAACATTAGCAGAATTTTATTCTTAGTTCCTTATAAGTATACTGGAACTAAGATAATGCACTAGGCTAAAGTGATAGTCAAATGTTTTAAAAGCAAATCGCTTCATTGCAAATCGCTTCTTTGCTTGGTCCGGAGTAGAACAAAAGAAAAACGAACACTCCCATCCGAGAAAAGTATAAGTACTTCACAACTGGAACTATTAACAAGGAATACCTTGAAAACAGTCAGCTCCACGAAAAAACTATATATGACATAACTTGTGTATTTTAACAAGATCTTTATTTTTGTGAATTTTCGTCTATCTCTTACGGTTTACTAGTTATACCAAACAGAGCAAAATTCATCCAGAATAAATAGGTCTTTAGAAGATATTCCCAGAAATTTCCAGATATACATTTTATATGTGATTGAAATGGCTTTAATAAGTGGTATTTTAATCAAAATCGTTTTAGCTATTTTTAAGAAAAACAAAATCTTGTTTTCCATGTAAATGGTAGTTAGAGGTGGGGGGATTTTCTTGAAAATGACGTACACAGACACACACACACACACACACACACACACACACACACGGACCTGTTTCTGAAAATGCTTTTTTTGGACTCAGCTGTCACTTTAACCTATGGTACTCTCTTATTTCGCTTCTACTTACAAGGAAGCAAGTAATAAGACTATTTCTGCTAATTTTTTCTCGATTGGATGAAGTAATTTTTAGCATAAGCTTTTCAATAATAATTTGTTGCAGAGATGTAGAGAAAGTAATGTGAATGGATCACATTAGATTTTTTTGGTATCGAAAATTTGGTTTCAATACAATATCTTCTCTATACACTATATATATAGTAGATACGTGTAGAGAAAGCAATTATAGGAAATATTCCATACTTACCGTGTATAAGCTACCCTGGAATGACCAAGTTAGTAAACTGTCGGACCTCCTCTAAAACTGATCCAGGTGAATTTGCAAGCTCCTCTGGTATCTCCAGGGAGAGTGGAGCACTGAATTATACAGTAGCTGAATTACTCCAAATATACTCCAGATTGCATTAATGGCACTAAGTGCATTAAGCAAACGAACAGCCTTTAGATACTCCGTAGCGGTCTAAATATATTCGACAAAGAATATTAATACAAAATCCGATGTTACTTTCACATACCTTACTCAATCTGTTCCATATCGAAAGTACTCTTAGTAAAGATTATTTTATCATTAGTACTACCACGAATGTTTTCATCTTGTCAATAATTCACGACCGGAGCAAAGCGACGAGTTGTATTTGATTAGACTATTCAGCAAAATAGACTACTAATAATTTATAATATATAGGAAGGGAGATTTTATCAGGTTATCATTGTAATACTTGCATCAGCTCTCAAATGGTAGATGACGCATTACGTCCAGAAAGTAAGCTTCGTTTGGTAATAAAATTAAATTGTGTACAGATACAGAATAATTATTTATTGCACAAAATTCTACAACTCTTAAACTACTTGTCCACATAACTGCCGAAATTTTGGAGGCATTTATCATAGCGTGGCACATGTTTTTGTATACCTTCTTCATAGAAGTTTTTCGCCTGTGTCTTCAAAAAGTTGGAAATATTTTCTTTCAGCTCTTCGTCATTGTTGAAGTGTTGACTTGAAATGTAAGAACAGATGAAAGTCGCTAGGAGCGAGTTCAGGGCTGTACGGAGGATGGTTAAACACGTCCCAGCCAAATCCCTGTAGGAGGTTTTTCGTCACATTTGCAGTGTGTGGTCGTGCGTTGTCGTGAAGAAAAACAACACCTTTTGACAGCAATCCTCGGCGCTTATTCTGTATTACGCGGCGCAATTTCCTAAGTGTCTCGCAATAAACATCTGCTTTGATTGTTTGACCACGCGGTAAGGAATCAATGAATAAGATGCCTTTCCAGTCCCAGAACACTGTTCACATCCTTTTTCGAGGTGCCAAGTTTTGTTTCGGCTTAACCTTTGCTGGGGATGAAATGTGCCTCCATTCCATTGATTGCCGCTTACTTTCAGCGGTGTCGTAAGAAACCCAAGTCTCATCTCCTGTGACTATCTTTGTCAGAAATTCTTCGCCGTCTTCATCATAACGGGTTAAAAACTGAAGTGCACTACCCATCCGTTTTGTTTTGTGTTGCTCAGTAAGAATCTTTGGTACCCAACGTGAGCAAAGTTTACGAAATTTCAGTTTTTCGGTAACAATTTCATGAATTAGTGATCGTGAGATTTGGGGAAATTCCATAGCGAGAGCACTAATTGTAAACTTGCGGTTTTCCTGGATCTTGTCATCAATCGCGTGAACCAGTTCTTCTGTAACCAAAGATAAACGCCCACTTCGTTCTTCATCGTGCACTTCACTACGTCCTTCATTGAGCTGTCGGACCCATCTTCTCACCATTGAATCACTCATCGCATTTTGTCCGTAAACTTCGCAAATTTGCCCATAAATTTCAATTGGTTTCACTTTCATAGCATTCAGAAATCACAGATCTGATTTCACAAGCGGCGGGATTTTCAATCAACACCAACAATGTAAACAAGCACATCAAAGCGTATGTGACTGACAGCGATCTCAAAATGGCGCAAGTTTCTTCTCCTTGATACAGAGCGTCTACCGCGCATGTGTGGAACTGCGATCGCAGCGCCGCAGCGGAGATAAATTGAAACGGAACTTTCTTTCTGTACGTACCTCGTATGTGTGTCTCGGTGCCTGTGTACGGCACAGCTCAAAAACTAACTGACCGTTAAATACCAAACTTGGTATAAGTGTATATCTTCCAAGGCAGCGGCATGAAGCTTTTCAAGAAAATCCCCTCACGCCCAACTACCCTTTACATGGAACATTTTTCGAAAATGTTGATTTTTCTTACAAATGGCTCTAACGATTTTGATTAAAATATCGTATATTAAAGATATTTACCTGACAAATAAAATGTATATATTGAATTTTCTGGGAATAGCCTCTTAAGACTACTTTATTCTGGAAGAATTTTATGGAATTTTGCATAACTGCTAAACTGTAAGAGATGTACAAAATCTTACCAATTAAAAATGGAGAGCAATTTAAAACACACAATTTATGTTATATACCTTTTTTTCGTGGAGTTGATCGTTTTTTTTAGATATTCCTTGTTTTTGGTTTCTGCTTTGAAAAACGTATACTTTTCTCATACAGGAATTTGTCAACTCCTGTCCATACAAACAAAGCAATTTTAGTCACTTAGCAACCAACTTTTGACTATCACTTTAACGTATAGTACTCCCTTATTTCGTTTCTACTTACAAGGCAGCAAGAAATAAGTAATGAAACCAATGGAAACATAAGCTTTTTAACAATAATTTGCTGCAGAGATGTAGAGAAAGTCATGTGAAGGGAACACATCAGATATTTTTTTCTAGAGTTAATGAATTTAGATTTCATTGGTCTTTGTTTTAAAACACTTATAATTTTCTTATACATAAAATCTTAATCCGTTTTAGCCTATTTACTTCTGCCCTTGTAAAAACAACTTAATTCTATAGTCAATCACATAAGTTTTCTAAAATATTTGACTATCGCCTTAGACTTATTTCCCTTCCACTTACAAGAAATCAAGTATAAAGACCATATCTGCTAACGTTTACCAACTAACAGCAGGTAGACAAAAGAATATGTAAAGCAAGTTTGTAGAACAGGTAGAGAAAGACATCACATTCTTGTTTCTCTCCGTCTTTTGTCCCATCCTGCCCTAAGGGAACATTAAAACAGCTCACGATTTTCTAATTCTTTAGCTAAACGCTTTCGCTTTTCATGACTCGATCATTTACCCATAACTTTAAAATTATTTACCGCATTAAATATTACGATAATTTTATTAGAGTTGCACACATCATTATCATAGAAAACAAGTACCTGCTTTAAGCTACACTCTATGAATTACTTTCTCTATACGTACTACGTTCATAGTGGATAAAAGAAGTATAGTATTGCCCCAAAAATTAGTTACCGAGATTTCACTGGAAATACATACTGAATGCAACAACAAAAATCTGTTTGTACGACCACGAGTTAACAAATTCCTGTATGAGAAAGGTATAAGTTCTTCAAAGCTGAAACCAAAAACAAGGAATATCTAAAAAACGATGAACTCCAGAGAAAAAAAGTATATAATGTAAATTGTGTGCTTTAATGTGCTCTACATTTTTTGTCTGGTATGTTTTTATCAATCTGTTACAGTTTAGTAGTTATGCAAAATTCCGTAAAATTCATCCAGAATAAAGTAGTCTTCAGAGGCTATTCCCAGAAAATTCAAGATATACATTTTATTTATCAGATAAATATCTTTAATATACGATATTTTAATCAAAATCGTTTGAACCATTTTTAAGAAAATCAAAATTTTTGGAAAAAAGTTTCATGTAAAGGGTAGTTGGAGGTGGGGGGATTTTCTTGAAAATCTTTGTTTCGCATCTTTGGAAGCTACTAAACTTAAATAGTATGGTATTTTACTGACTTTTCGTTTTTGAGTTACCGTGTTCACGGACACACACACGGAACCTTTTTGTGAAAATGATTTTTATATATATATATATATATATATATATATATATATATATATATATATAAGGGACCCTAAAACATATATATCTCCGGTGAAATCTCGGTATCGAATTTTTTAGTGAAGTTCATTACCTTCTCTATACATTATGCACATAGTGCGTGTAGATAAACTGAAAAGAATTTTAAACTAAAATCCGTGTGTGTGTGTGTGTGTGTGTGTGTGTGTGTGTGTGTGTGTGTGTGTGTGTGTGTTGAGCCAGTACATGTCTTGTCACGGGGCTAAGAGTTATTCGGAAGGGAAGATAAATCATAGCTAATAATATGCTTTGAGCTAGACATAGAGATGTGCGCAGTTCAGCTAAATATAAATCAAGTAAATTTTGATTTAATAGCTCTATATCGGTCCCCACTAGGTAACTATGAGTTATTCAAAAAACAGTTAGATGATTCCTTAAAGTTTATATTGAAACCGAAAAGAAAAATGATAATTTGTGGTGACAAATATTGATTATCTTATACCTAGTCTCCGAAAGGACCAACTCAATTCTATATTTTTTACATACAACATGTCACACATAGTACATTTTCCTACAAGAATTCAGGGTAGCTCCTCTTCAGCAATAGATAACATATTCATGAATATAGATAGAATTAAAACTTCAATAACCATACCATTTGCAAATGGCCTTTCAGATCATGAGGCACAAATACTTCTCATTAAAGAGATAAATTTAAAGTTAAAGCCAATCTATAAATATTGTAGAACACGAAAAGTAGATAGAAGCTCCCTCACATTGTTTAAGTATGCCCTTCAACAAGAATAATGGACTGAAATCTATGAAATAAATGGAGTAAATGACAAGCTCAATCATGTCCTACAACATTTTAACTCTCATTTTGTAGCATGCCTTCCAGTCAAATATTGTAAAGTATATAATCAGAAGGAAAATAGCACCTGGATTACAACAGGCATTAAAACTTCTTGCAAGCATAAGCGAAAATTATACCAAGAATTGAAACATAATAAGACCCCATACTTAGAATGTCACTACAAAAAGTAGTGTAAAATTCTAAAAGAAACAATAAAAGCTGCTAAAATATTGCATTACAATAAAGAGATATCCAATTCTAATAATAAAATAAAAACTATCTGGAATATAATAAAAAAGGAAACAGGTAAGAGCTCTCAAGAAAGCCCCTCAATTGCACTGAATTCCTGTAAACAAAAAATTGATGATCCTCAAAAGGTCGCACATATTTTCAACAATTTCTTTTTGAATGTAACAGACAAATTAAAAATAAACTATGGATGTAAACAATCAGCAATAAATTTTTTGAAAACTTCTTTTGTAAACAAAGTCCCTGAATTTAAAATAAAAATGACTACACCATTTGAACTAAAAAATATAATAAATTTGCTCAAGACCAAAAATTCCTCTGGACATGATGAAATATCAAGTAAAATCCTAAAAGCATGTTCTGGCCTAATATGCATTCCCCTTAGCTATTTATGTAACGAATCACTAAAGAGTGGAATATTTCCTGACAGAATGAAGTGCTCTATTGTCAAACCACTTTTTAAAAAAGGAAAACAAGATAATATATAAAATTATAGACCTATATCTCTCTTGTCTGTTTTCTCAAACTTATTTGAGAAAGTAATGTTCAATAGGCACTATAATTACTTGGAAAAGAACAACTTATTTGCCAAAGAACAGTTTGGCTTTAGAAAAGGAGTAGCGACAGATAACGCAACCTACAAGCTCACGCATAAAGTGTTAACAGCTTTAAATGAAAAGGAACATGTCGGTGGAATCTTTTGTGACCTGTGTGAATCATGAGATTCTGATAGCTAAACTAAATTTCTATGGAATAAAGAATAACATATTAAATTGGTTCATTTCATATCTAGAGAAGAGAAAACAAAGGGTCAAAATTAATAACTCCAATGGGTATCAAAATATTGCCTCAGAATGGAAATCAGTAAAACATGGTGTTCCCCAGGGATCAAACTTAGGGCCTCGTTTGTTCTTGGTTTACATAAATGACCTCCCATTATACATTAACAGTTTTGCAAGTATTTATTTATTCACAGATGACACTAGTGTTCTAGTAACAAGTAAAGATTTCAATGAATGTGTAGTTAAATTAAACTATGTTCTAAATTGTATGTCAAATTGGTTCAAAGCAAACAAACTCTCAGTAAACCTTGAAAAACAAAAACAATTACATTTATAACTACTCGCTCACCACAAACGTACATAGAAATAGGAATTAATGATACATTGTTAGAACAGCTAAATGAAGTCAAATTTCTTGGCCTTCAGGTAGATAAGCATTTGGACTGGAAGTCACATATTAGCTACATCACACCTAAACTTAGCTCAGCATGTTATGCTCTCCGTGCACTGGTTAAATTTCACTCAATCGATACACTTAAGTTGGTGTATTTTGCCTACTTTAACTCCATCATCGAGTATGGAATAATATTCTGGGGTAATTCAGTAGAAAGTAAACGCATATTCCGGATGCAGAAGAAAGCTATATGAATAATCTGTAATGCTTATAGCAGACAGTCATGCAAAGAACTATTTCAAAAATTGGGCATCCTCACCTTACCTTGTGTTTATATATTATCCATTTTAAATTTCTATGCAGTTAATCGACATAGTTTTATAACAAACATGGAAATTCATAACATTAATACTAGACAAAAGGGATATATTCATCGTCCCAATGCCAATCTTCGTTACTTTCAGAAAGGTGTATATTATGAAACAATCAAGATATTTAATGCTCTCCCCAGTAATCTCAAAGAAAATGTTGGGAATTTCAGGGCTTTTAAGGCCTCTCTTAAGGAGTACCTTTGCAATAAATCATTTTACTCTGTAGATGAATATTTAAATGACAAATCTGTCGGACAATGCCGTTAATAATCATTGTATTTATAAATATTACAATGTATTGCATTTTGTGTATATTAGTGTGTGTTGTTTAAATTAAAATTAAACTGATTTATACTTTGACTTGCACGAATGTGTCAAATGATTTTTTTTTCTTTTTTTTTTTTTCTTTTTTTTTAGTATTTAGCAATGACACAAGGTCTGTAAAGCCTGATGTTTCGATATTTTACACTCTAGTACATAATTGTAAATCTTTGCATTGGAAATTCTATAACATATTTGTAAATATGAATTATAATTTGTTGACATTTATGAAGAGTACATAATACAATAATCATATTTTAGTTTATATAATTACTACTAGTAACTATTATATTTATTAATTTATACATTTTAACACTACATTTTGACACTCTTTGTTTTTATGTGCATGCAAAAAAAAAAGCAGTATTCTGTTGTTTTTGTAACCTATGCTTTTAGCACTAGAGCTTTATACATTTTTTTCCCCATAGTATATAAACATATGTATACATGTATATGCCTTGACAAGTTCTATGTTCAGTGGCTTTTTGGCCTAAACGAACCTACAGAATGCTTTCAAATCTAATCTATTAATTATACCAAGAAGGGAAATATAAATGTAAATGGGAAGGGAAGAAAGTTTTCAAACACGTATAAGTAGCAGAGTTGTCACGAGCTGGTAGCACAGTACCGTTAGAGGGTAGGACATTGACCCGAAGGGGGTGAGAGTACACTGGCCATGGAGAACATAACAGGAAAAGATAAAACAATGCTACCGCAGGTCCGGCGACACTGTTTGGGGCACTTGACAGAGCAAAGATGTGATATTTGGGTGCCGAACAGGCTACCTTTAACTGTGGGGGAAATAGTTATCTTAATACTGACCAGAGTACGGTTTAAATCATGATGAAAGGTAATTAGTAACAATAGTCGCGGTTGGATAAAGTATAGTTTAACAGTAAAAAAATAGGAGGAATGAGTGTGTGTTCGACGGCGGAAAAATACCGTACTAACTGAATAAAGCATTTGTGTCGTACCACACCCTGAAAAGAGTTTCCATGCTAGTAAAATCTGAGATAGAGCGCCCACAAATCCACACCATTCCTAATAGCGAAAACCTGCACCCGGGATCCAAACCCGTAATCCCCGCTACCGCCCCAGTGTGTGTGTGCGTGTGTATGTGTGTGTTAGTGAACAGCATAGCTCAAAATCGAAAAGTCCGTTAAATACCAAACTTGATATTTAAGTTCAGTATCTTCAAAGGATGCGACACGAAGATTTTCAAGAAAGTCTACTACACTTTACATGAAAAAGTTTCGATTTTTTTTCTCAAAAATGGGTCTAACGATATTGATTAAAATCTCATATATAAAGATATTTACATGACAAATAAAATGTATATCTTGAATTTTCTGGGAATAGCCCCTAAAGATCTCTTCATTCTGATAAACGCTGCTGGATTTGCATAACTATTAAACCGTAAGAGATAGATCTACACAGAAATGGAGATCAAACATGCAGAAATGTTTGAAAAAAGCTCTGTAAAGGGTAGTTCGGGTGGGGGGATTTTCTTGAAAATCTTCGTGTCGCATCCTTGAAAGATACAAACTTAAAAGCCACAGACAGACAGACAGACAGATACACACAGACATTTTTTTAAAATGCTCTTTTTTTACTTTCTCTAGCCCCATATGTACAATGTACATAGGGGTAGGGAAGTATTGTATTCCACCCAAAAATTCGATACCGAGATTTCATCGGAAATACATGTTTTAGGACCCCCTGTATCCAAAAAAAGGCATTTTGAGAAAAAGGTCCGTGTGAACACGATAACTCAAAAACGAAAAGGAGCTAAAATACCAAACTTGATATTTAAGTTTAGTATCTTCCAGGAATGCGACTCGAAGATTTTGAGAAAAATCCCCCTACCCCAAACTACCCTCTACATGGAACATTTTTCGAAAATGTTGATTTTCTTAAAAATGGCTCTAACGATTTTGATTAAAATATCATATATGAAAGATATTTACCTAACAAATAAAATGTATATCTTGAATTTTTTGGGAATAGCTTCTGAAGACCTGTTTATTCTGAATGAATTTTGCTTAATTTGGCATAACTAGTAAATCGTAAGAGATAGACAAAAACTTATGTACAAAACATTTAGGTCTTGCTAAAATACACAAGTTATGTCATATACATTTTTCTCGTGGACCTTACCGTTTTCGAGGTATTCATTGTTATTAGTTTCAGACGTGAAGTACTTATACTTTTCTCAGACGGGAGTGTCCATTTTTCTTTTGTTCTACTCCTGGTCAAGAAAAGAATCGATTTATAATGACAGTCGCATAACGACAGCTTTTAAAACAATTGACTATTGGTTTAGCCTAGTGTATTCCCTTATTTTCTTCCTACTTATACGGAACTAAATAATAAGAACATTGTACTAATGAGTACCTCGATTAGCAAGGTGCAGAAAGAAAAATCTTATGTATGAAGTTTGTAGAACAGCTAGAGAAAGTCATGTGAGTGTAACACATCAGATTTTTTATACAGCGGGACGCAAAATATGAATTTCCGGTAAAATCTCGGTATGGAATTTTTGGGTGCAATACAATACCTTCTCTATACACTATGTACGTAGTGCGTGTAGAGAAAGTAATAAGCTTATTAACAGTAGTTTGTTACAGAGATGTAGAGAGGTCATGTGAATGGAACACATCAGCTTTTTGTTTTATTTCCGATAAATGGTGATATAAAGTTCCGACAAACCAATCAGCGCAAATGACCGCAAGCCATTTCGATATCGCAGCCGCCCGCCTGCGCTGACAAAAGGAACAAAGTCCCAGGTGGGGCGATTAGTCTGGCGACAGCAGGTGGTCCTGAAGAATGACTTGGCTGCAACAAAAGCAAGACGAGGGAAGAAGTTTGCAAACGGCCGCCAGGTGGCGATTGCTCGTGTTTCCATGCTCATTAGCCACGTCATTAACGTTGACGGGTGTGGGAAGAACAGCGCAGCGCGCCGTTAACAGACAAGTCCTCCTGCAACGCGGTTACTCCCTTCACAGTAGAAAACATTTTATATAGCATTTTGTTCATCCGCTTGTAACTTTGGCAATCACTGGATATGTCTCAGCACACCTGTCTTTCTCAGACGAAGACTGTTCTGAAATAAATATACGAGGAAAAGAAATCTGATGGAATATCGCGGAATTACGATGAACTTAACGTGAACAATCATATTCAAAGCTAACTCTTTCAAGGTGTTGACGTCAGAACTTAGTTTTCCCGAAATACCTCAAGAAGGAGAATTGTGATGAGCTACACATACGTCAAACATATGTATAGCTTGGCAAGGTAATTAAAAATACTACCATTTTTCGGTTCGCGCAGCGCAAGTGATCTTCAGCCGGCAGCGTTCGGAACATATCGATGGAGGGAGAGTTTGCCATCACCGCTATATCATTGTTACAAAACGCGCATGCATGAGTGAATGTAGGATGAGAACATGTACTTGTTTCGCAAGTAAGGGCAACAATCTCCCTAGCCTCTGTCCTCTAGGAAACATTCCAGAGGAAAATTTAGATATTGAAAATCTCGACATTAATTTTAATATTTCTCAGTTTATTTACTCTTTCAATGATTGTTGCGATCACTCACTACCGTTTGCAAGGCCCTCTCTCCCACCAGACACAAATGCGCTTGTGTTCTATGTCACGTGGAGAAGGGAGAATAACGACATCGGCAATAGTTGCGTCCACAACATTCTGCGCAGCTTTTTCACTACCCTGACAGCGGTTTATGTCTGTGTCGTGAAACTTAAAGTCTGGATATTTAAGCTCAGCATCTTTCAAGGATGACACATGAACAATGTCATGAAATTCCCACCCACCCAAACTACCCTTTGCATAAACAATTTTCCAAAATGGCTCTAACTTTTTGATTAAAATACAATATGTTTAAGATGTGTTCATTACAAATGACATGTATATCTTGAACTTTCTGGGAAAAGCCTCTGGTAGCCTCTTCATTCTGAAGCATAATTCGTAAACTGTAAGAAATAGACAAAAGGCTACCATACAGAAAATGTCGAGCTCGTCAAAATACACATTTTTCATTTTTATTGTGACCTTCACCGTTTCAGAGATATTCTTTGTGTTTGTTTCAATTTTAAACTACTAAAATTTCTCTAACGGAAAGTCATCCTTTCTTTGACAGTTGACAGTTGCAAACCGAACTGAAAAGCAATTGTTTTTCATAGATCCAATTTTTAAGAGGTTTAACTGACCTACTGGGTTTTCTTATTTCCCGTACCTACAAGGAATTAACTATTAAGGGTCTTTTCTGCTAAGGTTTATTTTGATTTTCATGAAGTACATACAAGAATAAGCTTTTATAAGAATATTTTATAAGGTATGTGAATGTAACACATCAAATGTTCTAGTTCTAAAGTTGACAATCACTGGTTCTGCTTTATCTTCCTATCAGCACAGCTGTCTTTCTCAGACGAAGATGGTTCTGAAATAAATATACGAGAAAAAAGAAAATGATGGAATAGTGTTATCGCGGAATTACGATGAACAATCATATTCAAAGCTAGCTCTTTCAAGGTGTTGACGTCAGAACTTAGTTTCCCTGAAATACCTCAAGGAGGAGAATGATACATATGTATTGTCACCTGTACAATAGCAAGAGGTTTATTTAACTTATTTTATTGTCAGGATTATTTTATTAATCATTTTATAGCAACTTGAATTAAGCTTAGAAATCTCTATTCTTTAAAATGCAGCTGTTTCACCAACAGGATGCTCTATAGGAGTGTCAGTTGCCAGGAAAGTTCCTGTGCCACGTCAGCTTCTGGAACAATCCTGCAGAAAGGTCACTTTGACTTGTGCAAGTATAAGATGGGTCCACACCATATTTGGTAAATATCCGCCTTGTCAATACTCATACCCCGATAGGAGCTCAAGAGGATATATAAGCAAGTAGGTGAGCCCGCCCCGATGTTCTTGTTGGTCGTTTAGTCCGTTAGTCTTTTGTCTGCTCGACGCTCGGGCTGCGCTGCACCCAGACTCTGCAGGCCTCCGCAGGATCCAATTGGACCACGACCGCTACCTTGCCATGGTACAGTACATCACTTTCTGGTAAGCATCTAAATTCCTAACTCCTTAACTAATCCAATATTGTTATTCATTCAGCTATCTAAGTTAGAGAGCCCCAATCTTTGTAAATCAAACACTAGCCCCTTCATACTTATGCATATGTCAGAATATATTAGTTACGCTAAGCCAAGCTTAAGTTCTCTATCATATGATCCCCAGCTATTCCTCCCTGTGTCCAGCCGTAGTAGTGAAACTATAGCTTGGCAAGGTAATTAAAAATACCACCGTAAATATCGCGCAGCTCAAGTGATCAACTACTTCCCCTCTTTTCGCTTTAGCCGGCAACGTTCGGAGATGGTAAGAAACATGCCGATGGAGGGAGAGTTTGCCATCACCGCTATATCATTGTTACAATACGCGCGTGCATGACTGAATGTAAGAAAGAAAACACTACCTCCTTCCAACTGATTTACCTGCTTGAAGGAGCGCCCTATCCCACTAGCTAAAACACCGCCGAACAGACAGTACCTTTGAACCTGGTTAACATACCTATTGGATCCTTCAAAACAAACTCTACCCAAGCCAAGGAGTTCGACGACGAGAAAAAGAACATCTACGAGTCAACAGTTCCATATTACAAAGATAAATATGCAGTTGACTATATTACGGTGATAAGGTTACTATTCCTAAGTTCTTCGTCAACACCTGCAAGATGCAAAGACTTATACATCGCAGATATTAATTAGTACATCTGCTTTGAAGGGTTTAATATGTTCTCTTAAGGAATCATCTTTATTGTCTCCATTATTAATGATATTTTTATTGAATAATATCGCATGTTCTTTCACTACATCATTTGTAACATTTTTACTCGAATTTTGATATTGTTTATTATAGGTTATTGTATTTCTTATTACTACAGTGCGATGCATACAAACCTGAACCATTTTAATAGGTCATGCTTTCTCTCTGAAAGCTTGAAGAAATGTGATGTGTTTTTAATGATCTTAGTGACTCAGGAAGAATCGACAACAATCATATCAATAATCGACCAATGCCATCTGTCGACTATATTGATGATTTCGATGAAAATTACGGGCTATATGGCTCAATCGACGCAACGATTTGTTTGGAGAGTTTACTAGCCTTTGTAACAGTCTCTGCACCCAATGGTGGTCTACGTTTTCCACTCTCACTAACGAGAATATCAGTTGTCTCCAGCTTTCTTGCTAGCGATAAAATATCCAGAACATCCCATACATTAAATTCTCTTCAAAATTCCCGTTGTGTTGTTACCAAGGAATTTGTCTTCCAATATGTTTTCACAATGAAAACACGCTCTCGAAGTGAGTACTGCATGATGCTGTTATGACTGCAAACTAAAGACTCTATAATGCCATGAAAATGCACATAATTTCCATCGAAATCATCAATATAGTCAACAGATGGCATTGATGGCTTCTTGTAGATTTTCCCTGATCCACTGAGATCATTAAAACAAATTGAGAGAGAAATTATGGTCTATTAAAATGATTCAGATTTATATGGATTGCACTGTATTTCCAAACATTTATATGTGTTCTTGTTAATATTTTACGATGACCTTTTTTTTTCAACCTCCGATGGGCAATTATTTTATTACTAAAAGTTTTGTACCCTTATGGTTACTTTTCAACATAATCACCGAAAAGAGTGAGACATTTATCGTACCTGTGCACAAGCTTTGCAATACCCGCCTCAAAAAATGTTGCCGCCAATGATTTCAAATGAGCATTGTCGTTGTTTTGAAGATGTTCGTACTTTACGACGTTTGCGGAGAACCACTCAAAACAAACGAAGAGGAATGCTGACTTCAGGAATTGTGTTGATCCATGACAACGCTCGTCCACACACTGCTGGCACAACCCATCGGCTCCTTGAACAATTTCAATGGGAAATTTTCGATCATCCACCGTACTGTCCTGACCTGGCACCCAGCGACTTTCACCTTTTCCCTGAACTGAAGACGTGGCTAGGAGGGCAGCACTTTCAAACCAACGAAGATCTTCAAAACAACGTCAATGCTCATTTGAAATCATTGGCGACAACATTTTTTGAAACGGGTATTGCAAAGCTTGTGCACAGGTACGATAAATGTCTCAATCTTTTCGGTAATTATGTTGAAAAGTAACCATAAGTGTACAAAACTTTTAGTAATAAAATAATTGTCTTTTATTTATAGACTATCAGAAATTGAAAAAGAAACGGCCCTCGTATTTGTTTAGCTTTGTTTATCAGAAAACCATACAATAAAATAAGCTATAAAATAAGTAAATAAATAAATAAAGTCATGTAAATGGACACCTAATTTGTTTAATTTTATTTCAATTTGGGTGCTGTAAACACGTGAATTTCCGATGAAATTTCGGTATCGAAATTATGAGTCGAATGCAATACTTTCTCTACTTATTATATATATGATTTGCACATAAGTGGTGTAGGAGATAAAAAGCGCTTTACCACCGTATAGCGTTCACCTTCGAAATAAATTAATGTGATATTTGTGTCCGTTTACATTGGAGAGTTAGGGAAAGATCGAGAGCCAAGTTGGCCCTAGCGGTAAACAAAAGCAGAGTGAAGCGAATGCCGTGTTTAGGACTGGGAAAAACGAAGCTGCCATGCAGGTGAACGTTATCGCTTGTTATTGGGGGCTTTATGCCTGCCTGGCAGGGGCCCAGGTTACCTTGGCTTAGTCAAATTCAATACCGTTATCGAGGCCCGCCGCTTCCTCCAGGCCACATAATCTTGTTTATACGAGGTTGTGAGCGCCGTAAATATGTGAGCTAGAAGCCTCGAATACATGTAAAGTGTCTGGGGGACATCTTCCCCCCCCCTACAACTCATATTTTATTTCCCATATATTGCCATAGACTACTTTTATTGCTACTTTTAAGTGCCAGGACCTGTTTTAATCTGTCAGCCTTAGAGTTACATGGAAGTCCATTTCAGAGAATATTTTAGCGCTGATGATAGTGTTGGTGTACCTGTAATTTTATATTCGCATTACGAATAATCTGATGTCTTCCATTCATATAAATATCTGCACATCACTGTAACAAATTATTTATTTATTGGATAGGTACAGTCAGACTAGAAAGTACGATGCCATAGTCGGGATTTGAAACATTGATCTCCCGCTCTCTAGCCCGTTGCTCTGCCACTGAGCTACCATGCCTGCATACCATTGAATTTCTCAACTGACTCGCATGTCTCCTGGTAAACCACAACGTCATCTCAAATTATTTTGAGATGATAACCCCAATAGCGACTTGCAATGTTTTAAGTCTCAGAATTCACAGTATAGCCAACTATTATGGTCCTTTGATATTGGTTTTAGTTGTTTTTCATACAGGCCGTGTGTAGGATAGGTATTTATTAATTTTAATTGTTTCATTTAGCTTCAATAGTCATATCGGGGGCTTTTGACTTGTGAAACAATAGTTGCTACTCATATGAACTGTATGTAGGTTTCGTTTCATAAACCGCTTGGTAGAACTAACACCCCCCTAGGAGTTACAGGTCAATGCCTAGGGGTCAGAAGCCTGTCGGGCAGCCAACGGCACGAAACCACAGGAATGATGTAGAATTAATGATTGGGAAGGTGATGATGGAGCAAATGGTGGAATGAGTGGCGGGGGAAACCGGAGGACCTCGAGGGGAAACCCGCCCAGACAACGCTTCGTCCACCTCGAATCTCGGGGGACGAGCGATCTAACCGCTCAGCTATGGCGCCGACTGAAACTGTAAGTTAAGGGCATGAATCATTTTTGCTTCATCAAACACCCGCTCGTTCACTCTCGCAATCATACTTCCAGACTCTGTGGGATATAGGGAATAATTTTGGTTAAAGACAAATTTCCCACCCCAGCTAGGAATCAAACCGGGTGAGAAGTCAGCACGTTGACCACTCGACCACGGAGGCAGTTAACAAATTATTGTTAAACAGCTTATAATTCTATCCACTTCTTGATAGTCGAGATAAACTTTAGCAGAAATTGTCTTAATTACTTGCTTTCTTATAAGTAGAAGATACATATGAGCCCGCCTGGCTAGTGTGGTGGTAGCGTGTCTGCCTCATGTTCAACTGATCGTGAGTTCGAATCTCCATTAGAGTGAGTTACCCGGATAAGGTTTTTTCCTTATCCTGAGGATACGAATGTCGAGTAACTTTAACTCCCATGCACCTCGAGATCATTTGAGCATAATTTCACCAATTTCATTCATCGTATAATATCACCAACCAGGTTAAAGGACGCTAAGCTACAAATAATAATAATAAATCAGGGAATAAACTAGGTTAAAACGATTGTCAAGTCTTTTAAAAGCTGGTTGCCATGTGGTTGAAATCCGTTTTTCTACATTGCCAGAAGTTAACAAATTTCCATGCGAGAAATTTATTTTTATTCTGAAACAAATGACAAGGAATACCTCAAAAATGTTCAGTAAAAATCTAATGTGTTTCATTCACATGGCTTTCTCTATATCTTCACAAAATTGTTGTTAAAAAGCTTATGCTTCTATTTACTTCACTCTAATCGAGAAAAAATTAGCAGAAATAATCTTATTACTTGCTTGCTTGTAAATAGAAGCGAAATAAGGGAGTACCATAGGTTAAAGTGAAGTCAAAAGCTGGTTGCTATGTGACTGGAGTTCCTTTGTATGGACACGAGTTGAAAAATTCCTGTATGAGAAAAGTATAAGTTTTTAAAAGCTGAAACCAAAAACAAAGAATATCTCAAAAACGATCAACTCCCCGAAAATAATGTTATGATATAAATGGTGTGTTTTATCCTGATCTACATTTTTTGCACAGTAAGTTTTTGTCCATATCTTACGGTTTGGCAGTTATAAAAAATTCAGTAAAATTCATCCAGAATAAAGTAGCCTTCAGAGGCTATTCCCAGAAAATTCAAGGTATACATTTTATTTGTCAGGTAAATATCTTTAACATACGATATTTTAATCCAAATAGTTAGAGCCGTTTTTGATAAAATAAAAAATTTCATTTTTTTTCCATGTAAAGGGTAGTTGCGGGTGGGGGGATTTTCTTGAAAATCTTCTTGTCGTCTTCTTGGAAGATACTGAACTGAAATACCAAGTTTGGTAATTAACGGTCTTTCCGTTTTTGAGCTATGCTGCCCACAGACACACACACACGTAGTTTTTCTAAAAATATATATATTTTTTTGTATTCATGGTGTCCTAAAACATGTATTTCCGGTGAAATCTCGGTATCGATATTTTGGGTGCATTACAATACCTTCTAAATACACTATGTACATAGTATGTATAGAGAAAGTAAAACATAAACGTATAAGACAAAACGTATAAATTGACTGGTCGTCCATCAAAGCCGAAATTCACGAGCTCGAGTCGCAGCGCTTACAGTCATATATGCCTGTGTAATGGATGGGGAGGGTCCAAGTAAAATAACAGGTATAATGATACGCTTGGATATTGACGCGGTTACATTTGACTGCATTTTGCCTAATTTTGTTGCTGAAGGTTAGTGTAATACGAAGTTAGAAAAAAAGTCCCTTGAAAATACTAAAAATTTGGATAGGTCTTCAGAGGCTATTCCTTGAGAATAAAAGATATATGTCATGAAAATGCCTCAATAAAAATAGAAAATAAAAAAATTCCAGGCATTTTTGAGAAAAAATTTCCAAAAATGTTCTATGCATAAGGTAGCTGGCAGGGGGGAGATTTTCATGAAAATATTCTTCTCCATCCTTAGAACGTACTGAATTTAAATATCAAGTTTGGTATTTAACCTACTTTTTTTAAGAATTGTTTTTCGAACTCCGGGGACCTCAAAACATATACAATCTCGACTTCGAATTTCTGGTTTGAATATATTACCTTCTCTATCCACTATGTGCACTGTACCTATACACAACTACGGGCTAGAGAAAGTAAAAAGAAAAAGAAAAGAATCGTGAATAATGATTTCTAATTTGAGACATTTAAAAGTTTTGATAAGTTTAAACCAAAAACAAGGAATATCTAGAAAATCTCTGTCATAAAAGAATATCAGATATGTACAATTCACTTGACTTTCTCTACAAAAATTATCATTTTTCCTGCATAAGCATAAATGATTGTATTAGTACTTTCTAAGTAGAACGGAAATAAGGCAATAGACAAGCCTAAAGCATTAGTCAAGTGTTTTAAAAAGCCTGTCGCTATGTGCGACAATTTCAAATCGGCTTTCTTTGCACGCCTCGGAGTAAAACAAAAGGAATGAAACTTAATATGATTCTGCTACATGGCCTCCCGTTCTCGAAGTTTAAATACAATTAAAACCAATCTCGGAAACGGTTAATTCTACAAAAAAAAAAAAAACTGAAGATGAAATTCAAGATATAAATTTTATTTACGAGATGTAAATATCTTTCATATATGGGTATTTTAATCAAACTCGTTCAAGCCATTTTTGAGCAAAAAAAAAAATGTTTCATGTAAAGAGTAGCTTACTGTAAGGGATTTTCTTGAAAATATTTCTGCCGCATCCTTGGAAGATATTAAACTTAAATTCTAAACTTGGTATTTAAAGGAATTTTCGTTTTTCAGCAATACTATCCACAGACCCACACATGGACACACACACAGACCATCCTTTTTCAAATATTGTTTTTCCTTTTGGATTCAGAGGATCTCAAAACATATATTTCCGGTGAAATCTCGACATCAAATTTTGGATGGAATACATTACACTCTTGCCTACTATGTCAACGCATGTGTAGAGAAAGTAAATGAAAAAAATCTGATGCGTTACACTCCCATGATTTTCTCTAGCTACTCTACAAACAAACTCCTTACAAAAGATTCTTCTTCTTTCTACACCTTGCTACTCCACGAAAAAATGCATATTATATAAAGTGTGTATTTTAATGAGGTCCACACTTTTTTCGTAAGTTTTTGTCTATCTTTTACGGTTTACTAGTTATGCAAATTCAGAAAAAAAATTCAACCAGAAAACACAGGTGTTCAGAAGCTATTCCCAGAAAATTCAAGATATACATTTTATTTGTCAGGTAAATATCTTTAATATACGATATTTTAATCAAAATATTTAGAGCCATTTTTGAGAAAACAACATTTTTTATGTAAAATGTATTTTAGTGTGGGGGATTTTCTTGAAAATATTTGTGTCGCATCCTTGGAAATTATAAACTTAAATTCCAAATTTTACATTTAACGCTCTTTTCACTCTTGAGCAATGCTATCCACAGACCCATAAACGGACATACACACACTCGACCCTTTTTCTAAGTGATTTTTTTTCTTTTCTTTTCATTCAGGAGACTGAATTTTACTTCCTGTAAAATCTCGACATCGAATTTTGGATAGAATACATTACCTTCTATGCCTACTATATCATAGCACGTGTAGAGAAAGTATATAACAAAATACTTTCTATTCTTTTATATAATCTTGAAATCATATAAAGGTTTAATTTTTCCGAAAATTATTATATTTTTTATTTTTTCCAATAGTATTAAAGTTGTTAACAATAAAAGCAAAACAAAATTATTTTGCATAGAAAATAAAAAGTGTGTGTCTTTGAACTCATTATTAATTTTGAAGTGCAATGCCTGTGTAAAAATTATATGTAAGGCTGACTTAAAAATATTTCACTAGCTCTATGGGGGTCTCATCTACCTATTTACTCCATCCCAGTTAGTAGATTTAAGCAGTTTGCGAACGTAGGGTACTAAATTTACTCTTAAACTGTAATTGTAATCAGAAATGGAGCAACAATCGTAATTGCAGGAAATAAAAGACTCACCGCAACTCCCTGAACGAGAAACACTAGAACTGGCATCACGCAGCATTTTGTTCATATTTAATTAAAAATCTTTGTTACTCTCTCTTTGAAACCTGTGAACTTCTTACGTTCTTGCTTAGCTTTGTAACCCAAAAGCGGATAATCAATATCTCTAACTTTTTGAGATGTTGAAGTTCATTTAAAAAAATCTGATGTGTTACACTCACATGACTTTTTCTAGCCATTCAACAAACTTCTTATTTACGATTATTCTTTTTTCTGCACTTTGCTAATCGAGGTATTCAACACAATGTTCTTATTATTTAGTTCCTTATAAGTAGGAAGAAAATAAGGGAATACACTAGGCTAAATCGATAGTCAAATGTTTTGAAACCAGTCGTTATGCGATTGTCATTACAAATCGCTTCTTTTCTTAGCCAGGAGTAGAACAAAAGAAAAACGGAGACTCCCGTCTGAGAAAAGTATAAGTACTTCACAACTGAAACTAATAACAATGAATACCTCGAAAACGGTAAGTTCCACGAAAAAAATTAATATGAGGTAAGTTGTGTATTTTAACAAGGCCTACATTTTTGTATGTTATGTTTTTGTCTATCTCTTACGGTTTACTAGTTATGCCAAATTAAGCAAAATTCATCCAGAATAAACAGGTCTTTAGAAGCTATTCCCAGAAAATTCAAGATATACATTGTATTTATCAGGTAAATATCTTTAGTATACGATACTCTAATCAAAATTGTTAGAGCCATTTTTAAGAAAATCAAAATTTTCGAAAAAAGTTCCATGTAAAGAGTAGTTTGCGGTGGAGGGATTTTTCTCAAAATGTTCGTGTCGCATCCCTGCAAGATACTGAACTAAAATACCAAGTTTGGTATTTTAGCTACTATTCGTTTTTGAGTTATCGTGTTCACAGACACACGGACACACACACGGAACTTTTTATGGAAATGCTTTTTATGGATTCAGGGGGTCCTAAAACATGTATTTCCGGTAAAATCTCGACATTGAATTTTTGGGTGGAATACAATACTTCTCTATCCCTATGTACATGCTAGAGAAAGTAAAAAAAAATTAAGTATTCCATTTACATGACTTTCTCTACATCTCTGTAACAAATTATTGTTAAAAAGCTTATGTTTCTATTTACTTCATGTTAATCGAGAAAAAATTAGCAGAAAAAGTATTGTTACTTGCTTCCTTGTAAGTAGAAGCGAAATAAAGGAGTACTATATGTTGAAGTGATAATCAAAAGCTGGTTGCTATGTGACTGAAATTCCTTTGTTTGTATGGACAGGAGTTAAAAAATTCCTTTATGAGAAAAGTATGTTTTTAAAGCTGAAACCAAAAACAGGAATATCTCAGAAACATGTAACTCCACGAAAATATATGTATATAACAAATTGTGTGTTTTAATGTGCTCTACATTTTTTGTGTGGTAAGTTTTTGTTCATCTCTTACGGTTTAGCAGTTATGCAAAATTCCGTAAAATTCATCCAGAATAACGTAGTCTCCAGAGGTTATTCCCGGAAAATTCAAGATATACATTTTATTTATCAGCTATAATTTTGATTTTCTCAAAAATGGCTGTAGCTATTTTGATTAAAATATCATGCATTAAGGATATTTACCTGACAAATAAAATGTGTATCTTGAATTTTCTGGGAATAGCTCTGAAGACTACTTTATTCTGGATGAATTTTACGAAATTTTGCATAACTGCTAAGCCGTAAGAGATGGACAAAGCTTACCGTACAGAAAATGTAGAGCACGTTAAAACACACAATGTATGTTATATACATTTTTTCGAGGAGTTGATCGTTGTTTAGATATTCCTTGTTTTCGGTTTCAGCTATGAAAAACTTATGCTTTTGTCATGCAGTAATTTGACAACTCCTGTCCATACAAAGGAACTTCAGTCACATAGCAACCAGCTCTTGACTATCACTTTAACCCACAGTACTCCCTTATTTCGCTTCTACTTACAAGGAAGCAAGTAATAAGACTATTTCTGCTAATTTTTTCTCGATTAGCATGAAGTAAATAGAAGCAAAATCTTTCTAACATTAGTGTGTTATTGAGATGTAGAGAAAGTCATATGATTGGGACACATTAGATTTTTTTTCTTTTTTTTTGATTCAGGTGGTCACAAGACATGTATTTCCGGTCAAATGTATCGAATTTTTGGGTGCAGTACAATACCTTCTCTATACACTATGTACATAATACATATAAATAAAAAGAAGGTAGTTATGCTAAGGAGTTTTACGCCCGAAAATATCCATAGTCCTCTGCCGGGTCTGAACCCGGAACCTTGGATATACGACGGTTGTAGAAGAGGTAGCCAAAGGCATGTGATTGTAACACATCAGATGTTTAAACAGGTATTTTGTCACTTAGCGATATTTCAAAAACATCCCGGTATGAAAAATGCGAGGGAAATACATCAAAATAGACATAACCAAGTTGCAAGCCTATAATTATAAATATTAACAAACACTAATTTAAGACTTGCCAGAAAGGGTTTTTGTATCAAAGGACGGTTCGATTCTAAAAATGCATAAACAAATGAATGAATAGCTTTCAGTGTAATTCATTAGATTGAAAGTGGAGAGGCTTTCATCTGTTTGTGCGTGTAGCATAGCTGTGAAAGGCAGGTAACAGCGGAGAGAGAGAGAGAGAGAGAGAGAGAGAGAGAGAGAAATGTGTGTACGCTACCCGTCATGTTCTCTCGCGGCTGAATGCTCACCTACGCTTTGATAAGAGCTCTGGCAAGTTTGCGCTGGGGTCACTTGTAAACTTTACCGCACGTCACAAACAAGAGACACCCTCTCTACAGGTTGTACCAACTCCTTTACCGTCAAAGAAAAATTCCTCTCCATCGACGTTTGTAAGGCCCAAATTACACTATTACAACACGATAATACAAAAACGAAATGTCGTTACTATCTTAAACGATACGTCATAACGGATAAACGGACAGGCAAAACAAACCATGCGAAAAACGTAAATCTGGTTAAAACGCAATTTTTCCAAGTAAAGGGTAGTTAGGGGTGGCGGGATTCTTCGTGTCGCATCTTTGGAAGATACCAAATCTAAATACTAAGTTTTTAGTATTTAACGGTCTTTTCCTTTTAGAGCTATGCTGTCCACAGGCACACACACATAAACACGGACCTTTTTCTGAAAATACTTTTTTTTTGGATTCAGGGGGTTCCTAAAACATGTATTTCCGGTGAAATCTAGGTATCGAATTTTTGGGTGGAATACAATACTTCCTCTATACACTATACACATAGTACGTATAGAGAAAGTAAAAACGGACGAGGCCTTCTCTTTAAACAAGGTGTGAATTTTGAAATGGATAATATATAAACACAAGGTAAGGTGAGTAAGCCCAAACTTATGTTGCTTCCTTATTTTTATTATCCCTTTACATCTATCACCGCTTTCTCTTCCCTGTATTTCCTTTCTATTATTTTCCTTTTTATTCTATACACTATCCTGACTTCCATATACCCAACATTCAATTTCACAAATTGAAAAACACCGCCCTCGTAAAATTACATACTTAGGCACTTAAAATTAATTCACAGGTTTTAAAATCTAAAAATTCTTGTATGGAATATAAAGGATTTGCAACCAACCATGCAGACATTTAATATATAGGCATTTTATTGTATAATTTTATATCTAAATGCATATCATACTTTGAATTTTTGATAGTTTAAAATAAGGAATATTTATATTTGATTTTATCCTTCTATTACAATTATGCATTTCTCTTCTTAATGTCTGGCTTTCAGAAAATGTGTGTAAATAAACTAAAAAATCTAAAATATAAAGATCGTAAATAGCTAAATTACCTAACTCAATAAAGAGTGGTTTACATGGAGCTGTATAGCAACATGTTTAATTGTTCTTATAATTTTCTTTTGTAAAAGGAAATTTTCAATCATTTTATTATGTCTCCCCAAAAATTTAACCCATATCTTATTACTGATTCAAAAAATTAAAAATACATACTTCTGACATATTCGGAAGGAATACATTCTCTTGGATTTCACATTAGAAATATTATGTTGGACGGCCTTTTTACTTTCTCTACATGTACTATGTACATAGTGTATAGAGAAGGTATTGCATCCCAACCAAAAATTCGATACCGAGATTTCACCGGAAATACATATTTTGGGTCCTCCTGAATCCAAAAAGAGCATTTTCAGAAAAACGTCCTTGTGTGTATGTGTGTCTGCCAGTCTGTGGTCAGCATAGCTCAAAAACGAAAAGTCCGTTAAATACCAAACTTGGTGTTTAGGTTTGGTATCTCCCAAGAATGCGATACGAAGATTTTCAAGAAAATCTCCCCACCTCTAACAACCCTTTGTATGCAACTTTTTTCAAAAAATTTTATTTTCTTAAAAATGGCTCTATCGATTTTGATTAAAAGATCGCATATTAAAGATATTTACTTGATATGTAAAATGTATATCTTGAACTTTCTGGGAATAGCCTCTGAAGACCACTTTATTTTGGATGAAATTATGGAATTTTGCATAACTGCTAAACCGTAAGAGATAGACAAAAACTTACCACAAGAAATGTAGAGCACGTTAAAACACACAATTTATGTAATATACATTTTTTTCGTGGAGTTGATCGTTTTTGAGATATTCCTTTTTTTTGGTTTCAGCTTTGAAAAACGTATTTCTTTTGTCATACAGGAATTTGTCAAATCCTGTCCATACAAACAAAGGAACGTCAGTCTCAAAGCAACAAACTTTTGACTATCACTTTAACCTATGGTATTCCCTTATTTCGCTTCTACTTACAAGAAAGCAAGTAATAAAACTATTTCCGCTAATTTTTTCTCAATTAGCATGAAGTAAATAGAAGCATAAGCTTTTTAACAATAATTTGTTGCACAGATGTAGAGAAAGTCATGTGAATGTAACACATAAGATATTTTTTCAGGTATTCCATATGAGAAGTCCAGGAACTACATCACAGAAGTACTAGCAACATTTTCGGACAAAGAACGAATTGCAATTGCTTTACATATTCTGTCACATAGTGAGTTAAGCTTGCATCGGCTTTCCGTACACTGGTTTTATTACTGGATATATTTATGTCAGGAAAATTTGATTCATGCGAAATTGAATACAAACAAAGCTTAATGCGTAATTACGCTGGAATCACAAGCCGAAACCTTGGGATAGCCTGCAACAAGGAGCTAAAATATCCAGATATCGCCCATGCGTCGCAGCTGTTTTTGTTTGCGTATTGGTTCGGAAATAAATTCACAATATATGATCCCAGATATCTATTCATTTCTCTACACGTACTATATACATAGTGTGTAGAGTAGGTATTGCACTCCACCCAAAAATTCGATACCGAGATTTCACCGGAAATATATGCTGTATTCAAAAAAACATTTTCAGAAAAAGGTGCGTGTGTGTGCGTGTGTCCACGTGTCAGTGAACACGATAACTCTTAAACGAAAAGTCGGTAAAATATCAAACTTTGTATTTAACTTTAGTAGCTTCCAGGGATGTGACACGAAGATTTTGAGGAAAATTCCCCCACCCGAAACTACCCTTTACATGACATTTTTTTCGAAAATTTTTATTTTCTTAAAAATGGCTGTAACGATTTTTATTAAAATATTAACGATATTTACCTGAAAATAGAATGTACATCTTCAATTTTCTGGGAATAGCCTCTGAAGCCTACTTTATTCTGGATGAAATTTACGGAATTTTGCATAACTCCTAAACCGTTAGAGATAGATAAAAACTTGCTTCACAAAAAATGTAGAGCACCTTAAAACACATAATTCATGTTATATACGTTTTTTCATGGAGTTGATCGTTTTTTAGATATTCCTTGTTTTTGGTTTCAGCTTTGAAAAACCTTCTTTTCTCATACGGAATTTGTCAACTCCTGTCCATACAAACAAAGGAAATTTAGTCACATAGCAACCAGCTTTTGACTATCACTTTAACCTATGGAATTCCATGATCCTTTGCTTAGATTCTCTAAACGTGAATTTATTATAAAATCTCTGTTTGGAACTTTTGGTTGGCTGTTTTCTCTACCTCCTATGTACGTGGTAGCGGAAGTAAAAAGTATAATTACTCTTTCTAAATGTTTATACACATCTAAAACATTAGACTTTCCGTTAAAGATGACTACTTTAATAAGGATAGTCAGGAATTGGCTATGGCAAGGTATTTCTTCTCCTAACAAAAGTTCGTCTTCACTTGATATAACACAATGGATTTCCTTTTCTTTTCTTGGCGCTTATCGCAACAGCTGTTCTTTGTTTTCCTTCATGTCACGCAACCTACCGTCTTCATGAGCTTTCACTTGTTTCTTGGAAACAAGAAACGGAATTGGTATTTGTATTTTAAGAAGAACGAAACAGAAAGGAATAAACTGTTTATTAAAAGCCAGAACAAGGGTATCTTGTTTTCACTGAAGAAGTCTGCTCCGTAGTTACTATTTCTATTATGTGCCTCAGTCAATGTCTAAAGAGACAAGTGGAGTCACTAAGATTTGAGGTTAGGTAACAAACTCCCGATTTTCATTATCCAAGCCAGGCTCTACAGTCTGCCACAGAAATATGATCAAGTATGTATGATAAAACATTTTACAGTGTAATAATATAGCATCTAACTGTGACATATCTCTGTGATAAAAGTTATACCCAGAATCACACTTTTGATCGTATCTGTGATTAAAAAAAACTGATGTGTAACACTCACATGACTTTCTCTAGCTACTCTATAAACTCCTTGTAGCACCATGCTAATCGAGATAAAATTAGCAGAATTTTATTACTTAGTTCCTTATAAGTACAAGGGAACTAAGGGAATGCACTAGGCTAAAGTGATAGTCAAATGTTTTAAATGCTGTCATTATGCGATTGTTACTGCAAATCGCTTCTTTGCTTGGCCAGGAGTAGAAAAAAGAAAAATGGACACTTTCGTCTAAGAAAAGTATAAGTACTTCACAATTGAAATTAATAACAAGGAATACCTCGAAAACGGTAAGCTCCACAAAAAGAATGTATATGACATAACTTGTGTATTTTAACAAGATCTACATTTTTTGTAAAGTAATGTTAATTTAGGCAAAATTCATCCAGAATAAACAGGTCGTTAGAAGATATTCCCAGAAAATTCAAGATATACAATTTGTTTGGCATGTAAAAATCTTAAATATAAGATATTTTAATCAAAATCGTTACAGCCATTTTTGAGAAAATCAAAATTTTTCGAATTTTTTTTCCATGTAGAAAACACTAAACTTAAATACCAAGTTTGGTATTTAACGGTCTTTTCGTTTTTAAGCTATGCTGGCCACAGACAGACAGACACACCACACATGCACGCACAGACACACGGGCCTGTTTCTGAAAATGCTTTTTTTGGATTTAGGGGGTTCTAAAACATGTATTCCCGGTGAAATCTCAACATCGAATTTTTGGGTGCATTACAATACCTTCTCTATACACTCTGTACATAGTACGTGTAGAGAAAGTAAAAACAAAATGGCAGATCCTACACATGTTCAGTGGCTATAGCCAAAATGCCCATTTTCTATTATGAATCACATGCAATGCTTCAAAATCCTCCAAAATATAATTATTATAAAAACAGAGACAAAAGACTAGAAATGTATAAAAGCATAGCAGAAGCCATTATGAAGAACATGAAGGATATTCGGTTAATGTTTTAAGGAAAAACTTAAATGCCTTGGAAGGACGATACTTAGAAGAACAAAATGAAAGTTATTATGACAGTTATTAATTACCATATTTGCTACTGGCTTATCTAATCATACTCATAAAGGTAGCATTAATTAACGTTCTTCAAAAAATGGACTTATTTTGGTTAAGTTTTAGGTTAGGTTTCACGAAAATATTGCGGGTTAATGTAATAGAAACCCAAAGCAAATGTATTTAAAATATTCAATATAATGTAATAAATAAAATTCTAAACAGAACGAAATAGGCACAGCGAATGGTGTTAACTGCTGGATATTTTTTTTAAATTTGTAATAAAAAATCTGATGTGTTCCTTTCACATGACCTTCTCTACATCTCTGCAAAAAAATGTTAAAAAGCTTATGCTTCTATTTACTTTATACTCATCGAGAAAAAATTAGCAGAAGTAGTCTTATTACTTGCTTCCTTTTAAGTAGAAGCGAAATAAGGGAGTACCATAGGTTAAAGTGATGGTCAAAAGCTGATTACTATGTGACTGAAGTTAGTATGTATGGACAGCAGTTTGACACATTCCAGTATGCGGAATATGTTTTTAAAAGCTTAAACCAATAACAAGGAATATCTCAAAAACGATCAACTCCACGAAAAAAATATACATGACATAAATTGTGTGTTCCAAAGTGCTCTACATTTTTTGTGTGTTAAGTTTATGTTCGTCTCTTATGGTTTAGCAGTTATGCAAGATTCCCTAAAATTCATCCAGAATAAAGTAGTCTTCGAGGCTATTCCCAAAAAATTCAAGATATACATTTTATTTGTCAGGTAAATATCTATAATATACGATGTTTTAATCAAAATCGTTGTAGTCATTTTTGAGAAAATAAAATTTTTCGAAAAGAGTTCGATGAAGAGGGTAGTTTGGGGTGGGGGGATTTTTCTAAAAATCTTCGTTTCGCATCCCTGGAAGATACTAAATTTAATTACCAAGTTTGGTATTTTACCGGATTTTCCTTTCTGAGTTATCGTGTTCACAGACACACGGACAGACACACACACGGACCTTTTTGTTAAAATGCTCTTTTTTGGATACAGGGGACCCTAAAACATATATTTCCGGTGAAATCTCGGTGTGGAGTTTTTGGGTGGAGTGCAATACCTTCTCTATACACTATGTACGTACATAGTACGTTTAGAGAAAGTAAAAATAATTACATTTCATACTATCTAAAACCGCTGACTCTTTTATGACTATTTTAATACTTATTTGACCATTTTAATACACTTTTGTGCGGCAGTATAAAAACTTTGAAACAAATTAGTAAAAAACTTGCATCGTGTGAAGCATTTCGAAGAAAAATTGCGAGAAAATAAGGTTTAAAGTAAAAACATATAAATAAAGCGATACCTGCTTATTTATAGCTTCAAATGATTGGCAGTTAAAGTGCGTCAGGTGGGAAAAACGGTATAGCTTCTTAAAGTTTAGTATTCACATTATTTGATTACAAAAATAATATTTTTTATATTTTCACAATTTTGGGTCAAATTTCACAGAAGCGCCATATCAATAGAAGCCATGGGAGCAAGGTGAGGTAAATTTGTGGTTGGATAATAGCTTATTGTCTCGGGATTAGAACCGTTCATCTAATTGTTGCCTTCAGTTATTGTTTTCCAATCAAGATGGATTATGTTCAAGTAATTAGACCCCTATAATGCACCAACGCCGTCTGCATTCAAAAACAGACCTTTAGCTGGGCAAGGATTGAGTTTTTTTATGGGGGTCGAAAGCGTGACTCATCACGTATTGTGACAAATGCCCTTCTATAGGTTATCTTCGGTTACTGATCTTCAGTTCCTGAGAGCCTACAATAATTTAATTGTCTTTCGAATTACTAAGCTACAGGCTGCTCGTTCCTTGTAGACGAATGGCCTCTAACGAAAATACGGAGAGCTAGCCTACTCTTGACAAACAGGTCAGCAAATAGTTTATGTTACAAAAACAAACAGCTCTGCTTCTTTTCGAGAATACACATCGTACAGTTGACTGCAAAGTGTTGTGCGTTACGGGTTTACACCATTGCAGGTGTTTTAACGAGAGATGCTTAGTTATTAATGAAAATGACAGAAATTCAAAAGAAGATGAGGGAGAAATGTCGAGAATAGAAGAAATAGAAGAAAAATCTTATTGTTCCATTCACATGACTTTCTCTGTATCTTTGTTAATAAGCTTATCTTTTATTTATTTCATGCTAGTCGAGAAAAATTAGCAGAAATAGTCTTATTTCTTGCCTTATTGTAAGTAGAAGCGAAACGAGGGAGTACCATAAGTTAAAGGGAAAGCCAAAAGCTGGTTGCTATGTGACTAATGCTCCTTTGTTTGTATGGACAGGTGTTCACAAATGACTGTATGAGAAAAGTATAAGTTTTTCAAAGCTGAAACCAAGAAAAAGGAATATCTCAAAAACGATCAACTCCACGAAAAAAAATGTATATAACATAAATTGTGTGTCTTAACGTGCTCTACATTTTTGGGTGTTAAGTTTTTGTCCATCTCTTATGCTTTTGTAGGTATGCAAAATTCATCCAGAATAAAGTAGTCTTCAGAGGCTATTCCCAGGAAATTCAAAATATACATTTTATTTGTCAGGTAATTATCTTTAATATATTATATTTTAATCAAAATCCTTATAGCCATTTTTAGAAAATCAAAAATTTCGAAAAAAGTTCCATGTAAAGGGTAGTTTGGAGTGGGGCGATTTTTCTCACAATCTTCGTGTCGCATCCCTGGAAGATACTAAACTTAAATACTAAGTTTGGTATTTTACCGACTTTTCGTTTTTGAGTTATTGCGTTCAGACACACGGACACACACGCACCTTTTTCAGAAAATACTTTTTTTTTTTATACAGGGGACCCTAAAACATATATTTCCGGTGAAATCTCGGTATCGAATTTTTGGGTGGAGTGCAAAACATTCTCTATACATTATGTACATAGTACCTATAGAGAAAGTAAAAATTAGGTGTAAAGTGTAGTGTAAGCAGTATCCAAGGTTGAGAATAAATACATGTAACTGCCATCACTGGAAGTGTGATATTAGCTTGTAGTGAGTGTAAAACTGTAGCGCAGAAACATGAGAATAACGTACACATCTGACTGCCGTTCCTGCTTCTGTGTACCAATACTCGCACCTAACCTCATTTTAAAATGTCATTCATCAAGAACTGGCGCACGACCTGTACTAGCATACGGCGAACCTACAGCACCAAAAATATGAACATCAGTTAACTCAGGCGTTAGCAGACTTGGCTCTAGAACAGGCCACGAACAGCCAGTCAATATTGTCAAATTAGCGTTTTAGAGCTAACTCTCGCTTCTTTTTTACGCCATCTAGTTGGAAAATGAGTGAGTTAGCTGGAATCCGGAAGTATGACTTTTTATTTACATACTATGCGTATAGAAGGTATAAATAGTATCTATTGTATTCCACCCAATAATTCTATGTCGAAATTTCATCCGAAATATATATTTTGAGGTCTCCTAAGTCCTTAAAAAAACATTTTTATAAAAAGCTAGCGGTGTGTGAACAGGAAGCTCAAAAACGAAAAGACCCTTAAATACTATATTTGATAGCTAAGTTGGTATATTCTTCCATGCACGCGACAGAAATTGTTCAAGAAAAAGCCACCAGCCCAAACTACCCTTTACATGGAATATCATTTGAAATGTTTGTTTTCTCAAAAATGCCTGTAATGATTTTAATTAAAATATCTACATTTAAGACACTTACATTACAAATTAAATGTGTATTTTGAATTTTCTGGGAATAGTCTCTAAACTCTTCTTCATTCCGGATGAATCTTGTATAACTGATAAACTGTGAGAGGCAAAACTTACTACACTAAAAATTTAGTTCTCGTTAAAGCACACAATCTTTCAGAAAACGGCCAATATATATTAAGTGCCCTTTCCACAAACGGGAGGTCATCTTCCGTTTCATCGCACTTTTGTTTTACTCCTGGCCGTGCAAAGCGAATCGAATTTGATGTTTTCCAGGTAGAGACGGCCTTTTTATAAGACTTGATTGTCGTTTTGGCCCAGAGTATTACCTTAGAAGGAACTAAAACAATATTTCTGCTAATGTTTATCTCCATCACTACGATAATGTAGATAAAGGAATGTATAGAATGTCATGAGATTTTTTCAGTCACTTGGCTTCCTCTCTGAATTTTTGGCCCTTTAGTAAAGCATTAACATTCATACGATTATAGAAACATTATTTCTACTAAACGAAGATTTCAGAGAGCATGAGGAATGCTGTTAATTTAGTAAAAAGTTGCAGCAGCGACTATTTGACAATAAAGAGGGGCTGAAAATGTTTCCTTGAGTTCTGTTACACATAGTTTAAATAGCGAAAAATGTCTTTAATACCATTGTTCGAAAGTGCGAATTGGAGGTGTTGAGTATTTTTATTGCAACAATTAATTTGGCCAGTAAAATCTATTTTTAAATAACTATGCAAGCTATAGCTTGTTAAGGTAATTAGAAATACTGCTATATTCGGTCCGCGCAGCTCAAGCCTTCAGCTGCTTCCCCTCTTCCCGCTTTAGCTGGCCGCCGTTCAATCATGTCAGAAAGGTGGGGATGGAGCGAGAGTTTGCCATCACCCCTATATCATTGCTATATGGAGTGCATGGTTTAATGTAGGATAATAATGAATACAAGTTTTCGCAACAACATGGTAAACAATCTTCCTAAACTATCCTCTAAGGGACTTGCCATAGAGAACTTGGAGTTGAAGGTTTCGACGTTATGTAAATAAATATTATACTATGATTTTTGTGATCACTCACCACCGCTTGCAATGTTCTCTCTCCCACACTGACAAAACCCTCGTGATGCGCATGCGTGTCACATGGATATGCGGTAAGCAACATTGCAGATATTAGTTCAATTTTAGATTTGACTCTGCCATCGCTCGATTGACCAACATGGCTGTCCATACACAGGCAGAAAAAAAGAACGGAAGGCTGTGAATTTTGCATTGGAAAGCAGAACCGATTTTCAGAAAGTCCATTTTTACTCTTTATTTCAATCCAGTTCATTTATATACACCTAACCTAATGTAATTTAACCTCGACGAAATCTCGAAACCTGTCATTCACCTGTCTCGTAGCCATATTGTCTCCGTAGCCAATAGGAGAGGCTCAGGAAATAGCCTTAATGTAAAACTAAACTAGAATCTGCAATCTCGCATGCGGTAAAATGGAAGATGACGTAATCGGCAATAGTTGCGCCCACAACGCTCTGCGCAGCTTTTTCATTACCCTGACAGATTATACAGGGTGATTTATATAGAGCTGATACATTTCTTTCATTAATTGTTTCAAAACGTGTTATGCTAGCGATAATTGTAGAGGAATTTTGGGAGATTATTTACCTCTATAGCAAATGTTGAAAATGTCCTCCATCCTGCATAAGGCACAACTCAACACGTCGTTCCATGTTACTGGTCACTCGTTGGAGGACTCTGTTGTCAATAGCTTGAATCTTCTTTGTGATGTTGTGCTTCAGATCGTCCAATGTCTGCAGACGTGTGGCGTAAACACTGTCTTTTAAGTGAGTAAAGAAGTCCGGCGATGTCAAATCCGGAGATCTCGGTGGCCACAAGTTACTGGAAAGTATCCGGTCATCAAAGAAATTGCAATTAGGTTCATGGATTCATTTGATGTATATGTAGCACATCTTGCTGAAAATATCCTATATCGTACTGCATTTTCACATTGACTACAAGAACAAAATGTCAAAACAGCTGCCAATAACACATTTAGAAATAAAGCATAAACATCTGCGCATCTAGTGATAAGGAATTGAAACTCCAGAACATTTTGCTTAATTCGGTGCTAAAATTGGGTCATTGAATGAATTCCAACGGAATAATTAAAGAAAGAAATGTGTCAGTTCTACATAAATCACTCTGTAGTTCTAAAATATGTTAACAATGTCACTGTAAATATGTCTAAAAGGTATCAATTTCAACAAGATATCTTGGATACTTCTCGTACATAACCTTAATTGGCGTTGTTCATTCCCACCACACCCACGCATATCCTCAGAGAAAAATCTCACAGATTAGCACTGAAATGGCTAACTAACGGAAGAATTGTTACAACTCGATTAAGTTGGTAGTACTGTGGTTGATGGAACACAAGAGGCTGTAGGGCTTGAAATAAAAAAGTTGTTGAGTTGTAAATGTCGGTAGCGAGCAGAGATCGATCAAAGTGCTCTTCACTTGTCTTCCTGTGAGTGTGTAATTGATCATACAACCCGTCGACTCGCATAAGCGCTGCCAGCTGACAGCGGTAGGAAAAGAGAACATGCTAATTGGTATACGTAGCCGATTACCTGAAGACTTGTCCTTAAAGATACCGAAAACTTTCTAAAATCCACAATTTCAGTTACTTTTACTTAAAAATTAATGCAAAAATCTGACGTGTTCCATTCACATGACTTTCTCTATATCTCTGTAAAAAATTATTGTTAATAACCTTATCTTTTATTTATTTCATGCTAAACGAAAAAAAAAAAATAGCAGAAGTAGTCTTATTTCGTTCTTTATTGTAAGCAGAAGCGAAATAAGGTTAAAGTGAAAGCCAAAAGCTGGTTGCTATGTGACTGATGTTCCTTTGTTTGTATGGACAAGAGTTGACAAATTCCTGTATGAGAAAAGTATAAGTTTTTGAAATCTAAAACCAAGAAAGAGGAATATCTCAAAAACGATTAACTCCAGGGAAAAAAATGCATATAACATAAATTGTGTGTTTTAACGTGCTCTACATTTTTTGTGTGGTAAGTTTTGGTCCATCTCTTACGGTTTAGTAGTTATGCAAACTTCATCCAGAATACGGTAACTATTCGCAGAAAATTCAAAATATACATTTTATTTGTAAGGTAAATATCTTTAATATATGACATTTTAATCAAAATCGTTAGAGCCATTTTTAAGAAAATCAAAATTTTTGAAAAAAGTTCCATGTAAGGGGTAGTTTGGGGTGGGACGATTTTCCTCAAAAGTTTTGCGTCGCATTCATGGAAAATATTGAACCTAAATACCAAATTTTGTATTTTACTGACTTTTGGTTTTGAGTTATCGTGTTTACATAGACACACACACACATAGACTTTTTCTAAAAATGCTCTTTTTAGATTCAGGGGGCCCTAAAACGTGTATTTCCAGTAAAATCTCAGTATACAATTTTGGGCGGAATATAATGCATTCTCTATATACAAAGTACGTGTAGAGGAAGTAAAAATGCTTTTATTGGACTCAGGGGACCTCAACACATACTTTTCCGGTGAAATTTTGCTATCGATTTTTGGGATGAAATACACTATTTTACCTACTACGTAGTTGCATTGCACATACGTGCTAGACAACTTAAAAACGCTTTGGGTTTACGAATCCTCAAAGAAATGTATGAGGGTCGTTTTTCCAACCTCCGATAGGCTATAAATAAAAGACAAGTTCATAGAAAACAATTATTTTATTACTAAAAGTTTTGTACACTTATGGTTACTTTTCAACATAATCACCGAAAAGATTGAGACATTTATCGTACCTGTGCACAAGCTTTGCAATACCCGCTTCAAAAATCTGATGTGTTACACTCACATGACTTTCTCTAGCTGTTCTACAAACTTCATACATATTCTTCTTTTTTCTGCACCTTACTAATCGTGGTACTCATTAGCACAATATTCTTATTACTTAGTTCCGTATAAGTAGGAAGAAAATAAGGGAATACACTAGGCTAAACCAATAGTCAAATGTTTTAAAAGCTGTCGTTATGCGATTGTGATTACAAATCACTTCTTTTCTTGGCCAAGAGTAGAACAAAAAAAAAAACAAAAAAAAACAAAAAAAAAACGAGACACTCTCGTCTGAGAAAAGTATAAGTACTTCACAACTGAAACTAATAACAATGAATACCTCGAAAACGGTAAGCTCCACGAGAAAAATGTATATGACATAACTTGTGTATTTTAACAAGAGCTAAATTTTTTGTATAGTAAGTTTTTGTCTATCTCTTATGGTTTACTATTTATGCCAAATTAAGCAAAATTCATCCAGAATAAACAGGTCTTCAGAAGTTATTCCCAGAAAGTTCAAGATATGCATTTTATTTGTTAGGTAAATATCTTTAATATATGACATTTTAATCAAAATCGTTAGAACCATTTTTAAGAAAATCGAAATTTTCGAAAAAAGTTCCATGTAAAGGGTAGTTTGGGGTAGGGGGATTTTTCTCAAAACCTTCGAGTCGCATCCCTGGAAGATACTAAACTTAAATACCAAGTTTAGCTACTTTTCGTTTTTGAGTTATCGTGTTCACAGACACACGGACCTTTTTCAGAAAATGCTTTGTTTGGATACAGGGGGTCCCAAAACATGTATTTCCGCTATGGAATTTTTGGGTGGAATACAATACTTCTCTATTCCTATGTACATTATACATATAGGGATAGAGAAAGTAAAAAATGTTGCCGCCAATGATTTCAAATGAGCAATGACGATGTTTTGAAGATCTTCGTTGGTTTGAAAGTTTTGCCCTACGTCTTCAGTTCAGGGAAAAGTTGAATTATTCCGTGTACTTTTGTTAGATATAAGTGCTTTAATTTCTCTAAGGGTTTGTTGTAAACAACTTTCGTGGTAATATGTTGATTGCGAAGCCAGAGATAATGAAAAGCCTATCGTAACCAAGGAAAGGACACTCTGATACTATTGGCAGTCGAGTGAGATCGGCTGTGACTTCGCGCAGGACATGCATCCTAGGCTACTGCGGTGCAGTTAACTTTCCGCGTTGATTTAGAAACGGTAAATATTTACAGCGGGATAATAATTGACTTCCGCTTATTGAATTGGAAACAAATGAAACATTTTGTTCCAAGGAAGGACATAGATCTTCCGTCGGAATTGATAAACAATAAGAATCGCGAGAGGTAAAATGTTTGTGTCAAAGAGAAGCAAGCACTGAATTGCACTACTGATAAACTACAATTCTGCAAACAGATTTTCAGTTATGGATTATTTAAGAAATTATCAACCAAAATCAATAGCCTGTATCTAGAGCCCACAAATTCTGATACCACCCTGAGAGAGAGAGAGAGAGAGAGGGGGGGGGGGGCAGAGGTCTCATAGCTCCTACCAACATAAAACCCATGATTGCACCTATGAGATATTTAGAGGCGCCAATGTTTTTACTTTCTCTTCACGTACTATCTACATAGTGTATAGAGAAGGTATTGCACTCCACCCAAAAATTCGATGCCGAGATTTCACCGGAAATATACGTTTTAGGGTCCCCTGTAACGAAGAAAAAAAAAAGCATTTTCAGAAAAAAGTCCGTGTGTGTCCGTGCGTCTGTGAATTCGATAACTCAAAAACGAAAAGTCAACAATATACCAAACTTGGTATTTAAGTTTAGTATATTCCCGGGATGCCACACGAAGATTTTGAGAAAAATCCACCCACCCCAAACTACCCTTTACATGGAACGTCTTTCGAAAACTTTGATTTTCTCAAAAATGGCTATAACAATTTTGATTAAAATATCATATATTAAAATATTTACGTTACAAATAAAATGTATATCTTGGATTTTATCGGAACAGCCTCTGAGGACTACTTTATTCCGGATGAATTTTACAGAATTTTGCATAACTACTAAAACGTAAGAGATGGACAAAAACTTACCACTTATATATATTTTTTTTCGTGCAGTTGGTTGTTTTTGAGATATTCCTTGTATAGGGTTTCAGCTTTAAAAAACGTATACCTTTCTCATACAGAAGTTTGTCAAATGCTGTCCATACAAAGGAACTTGTCACATAGCAACCAGTTTTTGACTATCACTTTAACCTATGATACTCTCTTCTTTCGCTTTTACTTACAAGGAAGCAAATAATAAGACTATTCCTGCTAATTTTTCCTCGATTAGCATGAAGTAAATAGAAGCATAAAGAAAGTCATGTGAATGGAACACATCAGATTTTTCTGCTTCAAGCAAGAGATACAAAAGGGTGTTTATAGGTGAATGTACCTTTGATGTGGAGGAAGGTCCATTGCATACCTACATACCGACGGTCTATTCTTAGTTACCATTCTGTTGACGGGGCGTTATGAAGTGGCCCAAGGATGTTTTCATTTGTATTCCTTTCCTTTCAAGTCACAAAGTGAGCAACACAAACAGACGAGGCTGCCGGTCTTGTGTCCTCTTAGAAATTCAACATTTGTAATTGTCCAAACAAGCAGTGTGTGAAACTATGTCAGTGAGAGTGGCGTCATCTGTTGGCTTCAGCAGTGTATTACTAGTTACGTGTTGGTGTACATCTTACACGGTACACGTCCTAATAATAATAGATGTATTTATTTATAAAAAAAGTCTAATGTGTTCCCTTCACATGACTTTCTCCACATCCCTGCAACAAATAATTGCTAAAAAAGCTTATGCTTCTATTTATTTCATGCTAATCGAGAAAAATTTAGCAGAAATAGTATTATTACTTGTTTCCTTGTAAGTAGAAGAGAAATAAGGGAGTACCATAGGCTAAAGTGATAGTCAAAAGCTGGTTGCTATGTGACTGAAGTTCCTTTGTTTGTATGGACACGAGTTGACAAATTCCTGTATGTAAGGCAATTCCCAGAAAATTCAAGATATACATTTTTTTGTCAGGCAAATATCTTTAATATACGATATTTTAATCCAAATCTTTACCGCAATTTTTGAGAAAATCAAAATTTTCGAAAGAAGTTCGATATAAAGGGTAGTTTAGAGGGGGGTTCTCAAAATCTTCGTGTCGCATCCCTGGAAGACACTGCACTTAAATACCAAGTTTGGTATTTTTTTTTGTAGTGCTTAACGACCGCAGGCGGTGACACTGGTGACACATGAATGAAGGTGGAGCACCGGTTGAATGCGATGGCGGGGGAAACCGGAGGACCCGGAGAAAACCCACCCCAGCTCCGCTTTGACCTCCAGAAATCTCACATGCTGTCACTTGGGATCCAGGTGAGAGGCGAGTGGTCTAACCACTGGACCATGGCGTGGCCTAGTTTGATATTTTACAGACTTTTCGTTTTTGAGTTATCTTGGTCTCAGACACACGGACAGATTGACACATACACGGACTTTTTTCTGAAAATGCTTTTTTGGGATACAGGGGACCCTAAAACATATATTTCCGGTGAAATCTCGGTATCGAATTTTTGGGTGGAGTGCAATACCTTCTCTATACACACATAGTGCGTATAGAGAAAGTGAAAATGTGCTTCAAGCACATTTTGAAGGATGATTGAGAGCAAGTGTCACCGCGTGCAAGTGTTTCACTGGGACTGTAAGGTTGTATCTACTATCTTCGCTTTGTTTCATGAGCGCCAGGGATGTGGGACATTAATCACGATGAAGCCCAGGAAGGTTCCCAAGATGAGTGGTTAACTATACTGTAAACAGCGGGCAGATTGATACGGAAGGACACGGTGATAATTAAATTAACGAGGTTGTGGAGGGAAGCTGCATATATCAGGCGTTTCGGAGTGTGACTAATTAACCATCGAGCCAAACAATGTGGGCACCGACCCCTTCCAAACGCAACAACGACACATAATTGTATTACTGCTCCGTTTTACTTTATTTTTATACAGACTGGTTGGATCTCCGTAATCACACCGAATGCATTGTCTGGGGAAAGCAAAGTTTACTTCATTGCCAAGTGTCGATTTGTGTTCTCTCTCTACCGCTTAACAACGGTAGAGCTACATTCCGCTCTTAAAATGTATACCATATTACTTTCTCTAGCCCCATATGTACAATGTACATAGGGATAGAGAAGGTATTGTAATGCACCCAAACACTCGATACCGAGATTTCACCGGAAATATATGTTTTGGAGTCCCCCGAGTCCGACAAAAGCATTTTCAAAAAAATGTCCGTGTGTGTGTGTGTCTGTCTGTCTGTCTGTATGTGTGTCTGTGGACAGCATAGCCCCAAAACGAAAAGACCGTTAATGCCAAACTTGGTATTTAGGTTTAGTATCTCCCAAAGATGCGACAAGAAGATTTTCAAAACAATAACCCTACTAAAAACTACCCTTTACATGGAACAAATTTCGAAAATGTTTATTTTTTTTTTAAAAGTGGATCTAGCGATTTTGATTAAAACCCCGTATATTAAAGCTATTTATGTCCGAAATAAAATGTTTATCTCGAATTTTTGGGGAACAGCCTCTTAAGACCTCTTTATCCTGGATGAATTTTGCTTAGCTGCTAAACCGTAGGAGATAGAAAAAAACTCACTACACAAATAATGTACATCACCACAAAACACACAATTTATGTTCTTTACGTTTTTGTTGTGGAGGTAACCGTTTCCGAGATATTCCTCGTTATTGGTATAAATTGTGAAGTACTTAAACTTTTCTCAGATAGGAAGTATCCGCTTTTCTTTTGTTCTACTCCTGGCCAAACACAGAAGTGATTTGCAATCGCATAGCGATAGCTTTTAAAACATTTGACAATCACTTTAGCATAGTGCATACCCTTATTCTCTTCTACTCATAAGGACCTAAGTAATAACATTCTGCTAATATTTATCTTGATTAGCATTGTGTACAAGAGGAATAATCTTATGTTGGAGGTTTGTAGAGCAGCTAGAGAAAGTCTTTTTTTACTTGTTCTGTTATTTACATAATACTTATTTACGATACAAGTGGAAAAATCTGATGTGTTCCATTCACATGACTTTCTCTATATCACTGCAACAAATTATTCTATTTACTTCATCAAATGGAGCAAAAATTAGCAGAAATAGTCTTATTACTTGCTTCCTTGTTAGTATAAGCGAAATAAGGGGGTACCATAGATTAAAGTGGTTGCTCTACGTCAGAAGTTCCTTTGTTAGTATCGACACGAGTTCACAAAGTCCTGTATGAGAAAAGTATGTCTTTAGAGCTGAAAAAAAAAGTAACATCTCAAAAACAATCAACTCCACGAAAAAAATGTACATCACATAAATTGTGTGTTTTAAGGTGCTCTACATTTGTTGTGTGGTAAGCTTTTGTCCATCTCTTACGGTTTAGCAGTTATGCAAAATTCCGTAAAATTGACCAAGAATAAAGTAGTCTTCAGAGGCTATTCCCAGAAATATCAAAATATGCATTTTATTTTTCATGTAAATATCTTTAATATATGATACTTTAATCAAAATCGTTAGAGCCATTTTTTAGAAACTCAAAATTTTCGAAAAAAAGTTCCATGTAAAGGGTAGTTTGGGGTGGGGGGATTTTTTACAAAATCTGCGTGTCGCATCCCTGGAAGATACTAAGCTTAAATACCAAGTTTGGTATTTTACCGACTTTTCGTTTTTGTGTTATCGTGTTCACAGGCACACGGACACACGTACACACACACACGGACCTTTTTCTGTAAATATATTTTTTTTTTGATACAGGGGACCCTAAAACATATATTTCCGGTGAAACTCGATACCGAACTTTTTGGTGGAGTGCAATACCTTCTCTATACGCTATATACATAGAAGGTATAGAGAAAGTAAAAAATAACGGTTTATATTGTAGGTAGGAAGTTTGCGATGGCCCAGCGGTGTGGATAAAATATGATGATCATTTTCTAATGGCAAAGCAAATTCTATGGCAAATCGGCTACCATTGTTAATGTGCTCGCGAGCAGGGCACAATAGGGATATTGTGAGTGGTGTGTAGATGTGGGTGCGCTAGCTCAGAAAATGTTGGCAAGGAATCTTTCTCAGGTGGGGTAAGACTCAAGTGGTTTCCTTTTAGTTGAGGATTGTTATTGAATAAAGTTACGCTTTAATATCATCTGTTATTACTTTTGACCGTATTAAATAAACACAGTTTCTGTCACGGCCATAGGTAGCCCGTTCGGCTCCCACTGCAGACCCAAATATCACATCTCAACTCCCGAATGTTCCATGACCAGTGACTTTGAGCGATTCTGGTGTATTAGATAAACACTGTTTCTGTCACGGCCATATGTAGCCCGTTCGGCTCCCACTGCAGACCCAAATATCACATCTCAACTCCCGAATGTTCCATGGCCTGTGAAATCGTATCGCTCGACCAACACGAGAACTCTTTATGCTTGCTTTATTATGTCCTCCCTTAGGAAATGGAACTTTCAACCCCCTTCGGTTCATTTTACCGCCCTTAACGATATGCTAACTGGATCGAGTGCCAGCTTGTGTCCTTGCTTTGGACATGTTCTTCCCTGGTCTTTTTGTCCCTTCTCAATACAATTTATATTGTATTGGATATAATTTATCTCTGTTTTACCGTCACAAACAATAGCTTTCGGCGGCAAGATGGCGTTGGAAGTTGTGTGTAGACCCAGGGAGGTTGGTCGCACCTGAGGCGCCGGCTACTAGCGCTCCCCACGTCAAAATGAAGAACTGCTTGCAATAAGCCAGGGAACCTCAACGGTGGCTCCCTCCCGCTGTCCGGTTTCGACCATCCTTTGAAATTATCTCATCGCATCCTACTCTCCTGGGATCTGACGTACAATAAGCTACTGGTTGCAATGCGGAATCGCCTCCGACATCACACACACACACATACACCAGTGTCCCTTTAAGCGAATTTCTCGTTTTGCAACGTTTTTTACTTTCTCTACACGTACTATGTACATTGTGCATAGAGAAGGTATTGCACTCCATCCAAAAATTCGATACCGAGATTTCACCGGAAATATATGTTTTAGGGTCCCCTGTATCCAAAGAAAGCATTTTCAGAAAAAGGTCCGTGTGTGTCCTGTGTCTGTGAACACGATAACTCAAAAACGAAAAGTAGCTAAAATGCCAAAATTGGTATTTAAGTTTAATATCTTCCAGGGATACGACACGAAGATTTTGAGAAAAACCCCTCCACCCCAAACTAACCTTTACATGGAACTCTTTACGAAAATTTTGATTTTCTTAAAAATTGTTCTAAAGATTTTGATTAAAATTTGGTATATTAAAGATATTTACCTGACAAATAAAATGTATATCTTGAATTTTCTGCCAATAGCCACTGAAGACTACTTTATTCTGAATGAATTTTACGGAATTTTGCATAACTGCTAAACCGTAAGAGATGGACAAAACTTACAACACAAAAAATGTAGAGCTCCTTAAAACGGACAATTTATCTTATACACATTTTTTCGTGGAGTTGATCATTTTTGAGATACTATTTATTTTTGTTTTCAGCTTTAAAAAACATACTTTTCTCATACAGGAATTGTACTCCCTTATTTCGCTTCCACTTACAAGGAAGCAAGTAATAAGACAATTTCTGCTAATTTTTCTCGATTAGCATGAATTATATAGAAGCATAAGCTTTTTAAAGAAAGTCCTGTGAATGGAACACATCAGATTTTTTTTATATTATTTTCAGAAGCTGCAATAAAAGTAATTGTCTCGTTCTTTTTACGCTCCGTGCTACTTTTATTTCGTTTTGTTACATATAATGCTAGTAGCAGTACAATTCGTTAAAAGAGAGCATGACATCCCAAACAACCACATGCATTATGGTCTTGTTTTGCTGGCTCTAGCACACAAGCACAACTTTTTCCGGTAAAACGAATTGGATTCTTGTGCCATTGGAAAAGGAAACACTCCACCAAAATGAGACAAAGCCGACTAAAACCGCTTTATCGAACGCTGCAACGAAGCAAAGCTTGTTCTTTAGCATAAAAACTTGTTTTGCATCAACTTTGTCCTGAATAACATTTCCTACAAATTAAACAATTTGCACACATTTTATGTTTCTACTGTTGTAAAAAAACCAAGTATCTTGCTGAAACTCCAAAGCTTCCAAATGTTAGCTCCCTTATGACCCGAGGTAGGTAGTTGTCTAAATGCGCATATCTTAAAATAGTTAATAAAATATGACTAATGTCAATTTAATCTCCTTAGCGCGGTGGCAGCGCAGCTGCTTTCCAAGCGGGAGACCTGGCCCGGGGTGCACTCAGCCTCGTAAGGTCAATTGAGGAGCTACTTGATGGAGAAGTAGCGGCTCCAGGGCTCGAGGGAGGGCTCGAGTCGCTGTCCACGTCTCACTCTCCAATACTACCCCCATCCATGACGTCTGTAGTGGACCGAGATGGGGGACGCAGCGGCCGGGCGGTAGGCCAAGGTTCTCCGTGAGCTGTCGTGCCACGGAGTTATTAATGTCAATTTAAATGCTTTCTTAGACAGTTGATGCATATGCTAAAAGCAGAAAATTGTCACTGAGATATCTCTATTTTTTTTTTTTTTTTTTTTTTTTTGTAGCTTATCTCCTTTAACCTAGTTGGTCGTATCGGTCGATGAATGAACTTGGTGAAATGATGCTCAAATGATCTCGGGGTCCATAGAGCTTTAAATTACTCGACATTCATCTTCTCTGGATAAGGGAAAACCCCAAATAAAACCTTATCCGGGCAACTCAACATAAGCGAGATTCGAACTCACGCCCTTTTGAATGTGGAGCTTTTTTTTTTTGGTAGTGTTTAACGCCTGTTTTCACTGCTTATGGCACCGCAGGCGGTGACACTGATGATACATGAATGATGATGGAGCACCGGTGGAATGCGATGGCAGGGGAAACCGGAGTACTCGGAGAAAATCCGCCCCATCGCCGCTTTGTCCACCACAAATCTCACATGCGGTCGTTTGGGATGGAACCCCGGCCGTCTAAGTGAGAGGCAAGTGGTGTAACCACTCGGCCACGGCGCGGCCGCTGAACGTGGAGCAGACACGCTACCACCACACTTACAAATTATTGTTAATAAGCTTATTCTTATATCCACTTCACGCTAATCCAGATAAACCTAGCAGAAACGGTCTTATTATTTAATTCCTTATAAGTAGAAGTAAAATAAAGGAATACATTAGGCTAAATCCACAGTCAAATGTTTTAAAATGGGGTTGCTATGGAATTGAAATTCATTTCTTTCCACGACTAGGAATTGACAAGTTCCCAAATGAGAAAGGTTTAAGTACTTTAAAACTGAAACCAATAACAAGGAATATCTCGAAAACGGTAAACGCCACGAAAAAAAAAAATATATATGACAAATTGTGTGTTTTATGAATCTCTACATTTTTTTATGTAGAAAGTTTTCTTAATCTCTTACGGTTTGCTAGTTATGCAAAATTAAAAAAAGTCGTCCAGAATAAAGAGGTCCAGAAAATTCAAGATATACATTTCATTTATCATGTTACCATCTTAAACATAAGAGATTTTGATCAAATTCGATGGAGCCATTTTTGAGAAAACCAATTTTTCAAAATTTGTTACATGTAAAGGGTAGTTGGGTGGGGGGGATTTTTTTTTTTTTTTTTTTTTTAATTCTTGTGTCGCATCTTTGGAAGATATTCAACTTAAATAACAAAATTAGTGCTTAACGGACTTTTCTTTTTTGGGCTATGCTGCCCAAAGACACACACACAGAGAAACACCGACCTGTTTCTAAAAATGTTTTGTTTTTTTGGATTCAGGGTCATAAAACGTGTATTTCCGGTGAAATCTGGGCTACGAAATATCGGTGCAATACGATACTTTCTGTATGCACTATGTATGTACATAACACGCGTAGAGAAAGTAATTATTACACTCCAATATAGCCTAATTTGGTTTACGCGTCCACGGCCTCATTCAAATAGGGTATGACTGAAAACTCGTATCTATCCATAAAATGGCGGATGATATGAATGTCGTGAACATGGAATCTGCTGAACCAGAAGAAATTATGCAAGCAGCGGCGAGAGCAAAATTACAAGTGAATTTTGTTACATTATTTGCATAGCTTTATTATCTTCACTACTTCCGTTGTATCAAATTGTTTTTATGTTCTGTACGAGTAAGTCATCATATTGTCAGCACTGATGCTAATCAAGGCAACAACTGAATATCGCATAACATTAAACATGAACTCCGTGAAATTGTTAAAACAATCTATTTATAATTATAATATGTGTATAAATATTGAGAACTGTTTAAAAATAGTGTACGACACAAGTATTAAAAAAAAATATTGTTCGTAGGCCTATGTCGTCGTTTCGCAAGCTTACTACTCACAGTATAGAACCCATTTTTACTTTCTCTAGCCCCGTATGTACAATGTAGAAAGGGATAGAGAAGTATTGTATTCCACCTAAAATTCGATACCGAGATTTCACTGGAAATACATGTTTTAGGACCCCCTGTATCCATAAAAAGCATTTTCACAAAAAGGTCCGTGTATGTGTGTGTGTCCGTATGTCTGTGAACACGATAACTCAAAAACGAAGAGTAGCTAAAATACCAAACTTGGTATTTAAGTTTAGTATATTCCAGGGATGTGACATGAAGATTTTGAGAAAAATCCCCCCATCGCAAACTACCCTTTACATGGAACTTTTTTCGAAAATTTTGATTTTCTTAAAAATGGCTCTAACGATTTTGATTAAAATATCGTATATTAAAGATATTTACCAGGCAAATACAATGTATATCTTGAATTTTCTGGGAATAGCTTCTAAAGACCTGTTTATTCTGGATGAATTTTGCTTAATTTGGCATAACTAGTATACCGTAAGAGATAGACAAAAACTTACTATACAAAAAATGTAGGTTTTTTTTTTAAAATGCACAAGTTATGTCATATACATTTTTCTCGTGGAGCTTACCGTTTTCGAGGTATTCATTGTTATCAGTTTCAGTTGTGAAATACTTATACTTTTCTCAGACGAGAGTGTCCGTTTTTCTTTTGTTCTACTCCTGGCCAAGAAAAGAAGCGATTTGTAATGACAATCGCATAACGACAGCTTTTAAAACATTTGACTATTGGTTTAACCTAGTGTATTCCATTATTTTCTTCCTACTTATACGGAACTAAGTAATAAGAACATTGTGCTAATGAGTACCTCGATTAGCAAGGTGCAGAAAGAAGAATTATCTTATGTAAGAAGTTTGTGGAACAGCAAGAGAAAGTCATGTGAGTGTAGCATATCAGAATTTTTACCGCTGGTACATAAATAACTATTTCGCACAATCCGTGTATAGGAGTTGGGTAGATAGAGTCAGACTGAAAAATTCAATGCCGTAGCCGGGATTACAAACACTGATCTCCCTGTTTCTAGCAGATTGCTCTAATCACTGAGCTACCATGTCAACATTCCTGCACGGCATTAAATTTCCCAACTGACCCGCACTTTTCCCTGTAAGCCACAAGGTGATATGCAATTATTTTGAGATGACATTGTCCAATGGCGACTTACAATGTTGTAAGCACCTTTAAGTCCCGGGCTTCATAGTACAATGGTCGGCTGATAAGTCCCGGGCCTCTCAATGTAAACAGCATTTACATTTTGTTTATTGCTTTATTTCTCAACATAATCTGCATTTGTCATATCGGTGTTCTAATTTAATTAAACCATCTCTGTAGTGCGATTTATCAAGGTCCTCAAAATAGCTGTTTACCCCATCAATGACCTCTTCGTTGCTGTGAAATCTTCAACCTCCAAGAAGTTGTTTGAGGTTTGGGAGCAGGTGGCAGTTACTAGGTGATAGATCTGGCGAATAGGGTGGATGTTCAAGCAATTCCAACTATAGTTCGCACATTTTTGTCTTTGCAATAATTGAACGATGGGGCGGAGCATTGTGAGGAAACACGACTTTTTTTTTACATCAGGTATTTTTGTTTTCACTTCATCACTCAAACGTTGCAGTAAGCTTACGTAGTAGTCACCAGTGATACTTTTACCCTTTTCCAAGTAATCAATGCAAATAATTCCCTGTGCATCCCAGAAAATACTCGTCATTACCTTGTTATCTGACAAAATTGACTTTGTCTGTTTTGGAGTTTGCTCACCTGGCGCAATCCACTGTTTTGACTGAGATTTGCTTTCTGGAGTGTAGTGATATATCCAAGTTTCATCCATGGTAATGAGCCGACTCAAAAATTCCCTGGGATTTTTACAGTAGAACTCCACCTTCTTAACAGAAACAGTTTTTCTTTGCAACTTTTGATCAGTGTTAACAAACGCGGCACTCATCTTGCACAGACCTTGTGAAAGCCGAAAATATTACTTAAAATATTACCTCGCGTTCAGTTGATATGTTTATAGCCTCTGCTATCTCAAACAACTTTAATCTGCGGTCTTCCAGAACTAAAAGATGAATTTTTTCAATGATCTCTGGTGTTGTCACTTCTAGAGGGCGCCCAGAGGAAGGCTCATCACTAGTGCTCGTACGCTCCATTTTACGCAACCCATCTTTTAATTGTTGAATATGAAGGGACAGAGTCTTTCAATGTACTGTCCACTTCCTCCTTGATTTCTTTAGGCGTTAAGCCTTTCAAATGGAAGTATTCAATCATTGCTCGTTTTTCCAAATCCTCCATTTTCTTTGAAAACTTGTCTTGTTTGAAATACTGTCATTCAAAAACTAAACAAGCTATTGGCCTGTAACTATGGATACAAGCTAGTCTAGAGTTCAACTATACGATGCTACCATCAAACTGGCATAGAGGCGCCAAATCTGGGTGAGGCCCGGGATTTATCAGCCGACCCTCGTAGATACCTGGTGGCCCAACAGTGTCGTATTTGACGGGTGCTATTACAAAGTTGCAGAACTCAACGGAGCTATTTCAAGTAAATAACTATCAGTGATTAAGCGACCTTCATTTTACACCTGTTTCTTATCAGCGGTGACACTGGTCGTGCTCAGAGGGGTAAAATGAAGGTCGCCATCAGACGTTCAACAAAGACCTACTTTCGGTCTTTCGGGAACTCTACTATGGTGGTACCCTCAAAGTCATCCCACCAACGAGAGCTGTATTTTCAGAGGGAAGTCACCACCACGGAAGAGCGCCACTACCGCAGTCCTCGCCAACACTTACAATCTGACAGAGACCGACTGGGATGAAATGATAATTGAGGGGACAGAAGAACCTTCCGCAGTGACCCGGGATAACCTCCGAGAAAAACAAAAACATGGGACAGAGAGGTCGGCGGCGGGTAACCATCCCATGGCCTGTCAATGCCAGTCGCCGACGAAACGTTTGGAAGACCTGAGTCGGTGCTAAAGCAATGTAATTATGACACGATTTTTTGTAGTGTTTAACGCCCGCTTTTACTACTTTTGGCACCGCAGCGGGTGACACTGGTGATACGTGGATTGAAGATGGAGCACCGGTGGAATGCAATGACGGGGGAAGCCGGAGTATCCGGAGAAAACTCGCCCCTGCGCCGCTTTGTCCAACAAAATCTCACATGCGGTCGCTTGGGATGGAACCCAGGCCGTCTAAGTATGAGATATACAGGATATTTCAAACGAAGAAGTGGACCTTATTGGTCATACCGTACGATACGCGAATATAATATTCAGCTCTAAATTCTGCACATACAAAAACTATCATAAATTCATAATGGATTAGGCAGTCGTACATAAGCAAATGGCATGTGCTTGGCCCACTCCAAGAGAAATGCCGGTTGGTAGCGAAGGTTCCAGTAGGCGTGGTTTGATAGACACGCCGGTGCGGGACAGGTCACCTTAGAAATGGAAAACGTAGCATGTGGGTGTGGCGTATGACAACCGTTGTTCCTTCGCTGCCTAATCCCAAATAAGTGCGATTTTTAAACACACATACAACTTTAAATAGAAGATTTTGAAAGTTGCGACATCAAGCCAAAATGTAAGCCAATCGACTGCTATCTTCGTTTGGTGTTCGTTTTGAAACAGCCTGTATATCACACGATGATGTATAACTTTGAAGCTTTCACGAGTTATCAGATTAATGCTTCATGATTTATGAGAAGAAAGATATACTCTGATGGGTTTATTTCATTATATTTTGCGAATATTTAGCACCAAATTTTTAGCACCCTTGTGGTTAATAAGAACAAATTTATACCCACTGCAACGCTAATTTTAGAAAATGATGTGGTTAAATGGTTTGCCGCCTGAAACAACAGATGCGGTTGTTAATTTGCGAAAGTGTCGAACATGTGAGTTTCATATGCACTCTCCTCGCACGCATTAACATTTGCGAGAGGATGGGCTGGCTGTTGAAAAGGTACTTCCGTTTGGCTTGCGGTGCGTCTCGCTCCACGGCTGATTAGATATCGGCTTTTAATTAGTATTTATAGCGCTACATGTCAATGTAGATGCGCTGCTACTCGTTTTTGTGATGTGCTAGCTCTCATTTGTTTTAGCTGCATTGCGTCGACCGTTTTCCGAGAACGCTTCTCAGCTGGCGCTCTTTTCCATTACGTTCATGGAGATAAGAGAGTTTAAGAGAAACTGGAATAAAAATCTGACGTGTTTCATTCACATAATTATCTAGTGCTCCAAATACAAAATATTCTTACAAAATATTATCACTTTCTCTACACATACTATGTATATACTGTATAGAGAAGGTATTGCATTGCACCCAAAAATTCAATACCGAGATTTCACCGAAAACATATGTTTTCTGACCCCCTGAATCCAAAAGATCTGATGTATTACGCTCGCATGACTTCTTACAAAAGATGATTCTTCTGTCTACACAATGCTAATCGAGGTAAACACTAGCAGAATGTTCTTATTACTTAGTTCCTTATTAAGTAGGAGAGAACTAAGGGATTGCACGAGGCTAAAGTGATAGTCAAATGTTTTAAAAGCTATCGTTATGCGATTGTATTGCAAATCGCTTCTTTGCTTGGCCAGAAGTAGAAAAAAGGAAAAACGGACACTTCCTGTCTGAGAAAAGTATAAGTACTTCACAATTGAAACAATAACAAGGAATATCTTGAATGGGTTACCTCCATAACAAAAACGTAAAGAACATAAATTGTGTGTTTTGACGAGATCCATATTTTTGTATAGTAAGTTTTTTTCTATCTGTTACGGTTTACTAGTTATACCAGATTAAGGAAAATTCATCCAGAATAAACAGATCTTTAGAAACTGTTCCCAGAAAAGTCCAGATATACCTTTTATTTGGGGTCTAAATAGGTTTAATATACTGGATTTTAATGAAAATTGGTAGAGCCATTTTTAAGAATATCAAAATTTTAGAAAATGTTTCCATGTAAAGGGTAGTTTGGGTGGGAGAATTTTCTTTAAAATCCGCATGCTGCATCCTTGGAGAACATTGAACTTAAATACAAAGTTTCGTATTAAACCGATTTGTCGATTTCAAGCTCTGCTGCACACAGACACACATACACACACATAGACATGTTTCTTAAAGTGTGTTTTTTTTATATTCAGAAAGCCCAAAAAATATATTTCTGGTAAAATATTGGTATCGCAGTTTTAGATGGAATAGAATACTTTCTCTATCCACTCCACATTGTACATACGTGCTAGAAGAAGTAAAAAGGGGGAATATTGCTCTCTCTACATGTACTATATAGAGAAGATAATTATTAAATTCCAACGAAAAATTCTATACCGATATTCACCGGTAATATCTGTGTTGAGGACCCTTGAATCAAAACAATTACAAAAAGGTCCATATGTATGTGAGTGGCCAGCATAGTTCAAACACTAAAAAAACCACTTTAAAAACCAAAATTGATTATTACTTTCTCTACACGTACTATGTACATAGTGTATAGAGAAGGTAAAGCATTCCACCAAAAAAGTCGATACCGAGATTTCACCGGAAATATATGTTTTAGGGTCCCATGTATCCAAAAAAAAAAGTATTTTCAGAAAAAGATCCGTGTGTGTGTCCGCGTGACGGTGTGTCAATGAACACGATAAGTCAAAAACGAAAAAGTCCGTAAAATACTAAACTTGGTATTTAAGTTTAGTATCTTCTAGGATTGCGACACGAAGATTTTGAGAAAAATCCCCCCACCCCAAACTACCCTTAACATCGAACTTTTTTCGAAATTTTTTATTTTCTAAAAAATGGCTCTAACGATTTTGATTAAAATATCGTATATTAAAGATATTTACCTGACAAATAAAATGTATATCTTGAATTTTCTGGAAAAAGTCCCTAAATGCTACTTTATTCCGGAGAAATTTTATGGACTGTTGCATAACCACTAAACCTTAAGAGATGGACAAAACCTTACCACACAGAAAATGTAGAGCATTTTAAAACACACAATTTACGTTACACAGGTTTTTTCGTGGAGTTGATCGTTTTTAAGATATTCCTTGTTTTTAGTTTCAGCTTTGAAAAACACATGCAGAAATTTGACAAATCCTGTCCACACAAACAAAGGGACTTCTATTACATAGCAAGCAGCTTTTGACTATGACTTTAAACTATGATACTCCCTTATTTCGCTTCTACGTACAAGGAAGCAAGTAATAAGACTATTTCTGCTATTTTTTTCTCAATTAGCATGAAGTAAATAGAAGCATAAGCTTTGTAACAATAGTTTGTAGCAGAGATGTAGAGAAAGTCATGTGAGTGTAACACATCATATTTTTTAAGTTTGGTATGTATCAAGGAAGCGAACCAAAATTTTCAAGAAATTTCTCCCTTTAATGAAAAAGGTATTGAAAATTCTTTGATTAAATATTTTATATAACAAATAAAATGTATATCTTGAATTATGTTGGAATATCTTCCGCATTCTGGATGACTTTTGCATGTATGGTAAAGCTTAAGAAGCTTACTACACAAAAATGCAGATCTCGTTTCGTAATCGGCTTTGTAGAACTGACACCCTCCCTAGGGATTATAAACCAATGCCTACGGGTCAGAAGCCTACGGTGGCGGGGAAAACCGGAGGACCGGAGAAAACTCGCCCAGACGCCACTTCGTCCACCACGAATTCCACATGTGGGCGTTTGGGATCGAACCCGGGCCACCTAGTTGGGAGGCAAGCGGTCTAACCATTCGGCCACGGCGCCGCCCTAGATCTCATTAAAACACACAATTTGTTATATACTCTTAATTATTTCGGAGGTATTCCTTGTTATTGGTTTTAATTTTAAACCGCTTGGCCGTGCAGTAAAAAATTTGACTGCCGCTCTAGCCTAAAGTATTCCCTTATTTCCATTTTGCTTAGAAGGAAGTAAGTAATAACACAATTTGTGCTAACGTTTGTCTCGATTATCATGATGTAAACAAAAGAGTAATCTTATACAACATTTGTTTTTTCAGAACAGGTGAAGGTCATGTGAATGGACCACATCAGATATGTTTACTTTCTCTACACGTACTATATACATATTGCATAGAGAAGGAATTGTAATGCACCCAACAATTTGGTACGGAGATTTCACCGGAAATACATGTTTTGGGCGCCCCTGAATCCAAAAAAAGCATTTCTAGAAAAAGGTCCGTGTGTGTGTGTGTGAGCGCGCTTGTGTGTGCAGACAGCATAGCTCAAAAACGAAAAGACTGTTAAATATCAAACTTGATATTTAAGTTTGGTATCTTGCAAGGATACGACTCGAAGACTTTCAAGAAACCCCCCCCCACTCCCAACTACCTGTTACATGGAACCTTTTTCGAAAATTTTGATTTTCTGAAAAATAGCTCTAACGATATTGATTAAAAGTTCGTATATTAAAGATATTTACCTGACAAATAAAATATATACCTTGAATTTTCTGGGAAAAGCCTCTGAAGACTACTTTATTCTGGATGAACTTTACGGAATTTTGCATAACTGCTAAACTGTAAGAAAATGTAAATGGCGTGTTATTTATGGACGCTCTTTAACTGCTGTGGTTTTCAGCGTCAAATTCTAAATTGGGCGTGAAAGGCCGCTTAATTTTGCTCAGAGGTCTCTCTATTAGGCTTGATGTTCTTTTACGTGCCATAAATCTACGACACGGGACCAAAGGCTTTACTTCCCTTCCGAAGGAAGCCATGCTAAGGAATTTTACACGCCAAAAAATTCATCGTCCTCCACCGATACCAAGATTTCACCGGAAATACATGTTTTGGTCCCCCTTGAAACCTAAAGGAACATTTTTAGAAAAAGGTTCGTGTGTACATTTGTGTGTGTCTGAAGAACACTTTGTTCTGGTTGATTTTCTCAGAATGTTGCATAACGGTTAAATCTAAGAAATAGACAAAAACCTACTACACAAAAAATGTAGAGCCCATTAAAACACACAGTTTATGTTATGTAATTTTTTCGTGGATTTGATTGTTTTTTAGATATTCCTTGTTTTTGATTTCAGCTTTGAAAAACTTATACTTTTCTCATTCAGGAATTTGTCAACTCCTGTCCATACAAAGTAAGGAACTTCAATGACATAGCAACCATCTTTTGACTATCACTTTAACCTATGGTATTTCCTTATTTTGCTTCTACTTACAAGGAAGCAAGTAATACGATATTTCTGTTAATTTTTCCCCGATTGGCAAGAAGGAAATGGAAGGAGAAGCTTTTTTAATAATAATTTGTTACAGAAATGAAACACATTAGATTTTTAGAACAAATGTTTTAGAGGAAGTAAAAATAGGGATGAAGCAAAATAAAGTATGGAATAGAATAACAAGAAATGAAGGGAAATCAAAGAAAACGGACTGGTAACACTTAACGAGCAGACAGAAAACGAAAGAGTAGAGGAAAAGAGAAAGCAGGCGATAAATCTAAGGGATTAGTACTGTTGCCAAATCTCAAGAATCTGTTCCCTTGAAAACATATGTCTGAACCATCCAACATCTTATTTACGTTCATATTCTGCCAAAGGCTGGAGGTGTTTGTTTCTGTGTGCTGCATTTGCATTTAGTTTACAAACCCATCATCAGAGGGAGCATTATGTACACTAACGCGCATAATATGTGGTACACTTCCCTAGAGCGCATTACTGTTTTTCCTCCGTAAGGTTTCCATCTTTATGAATCGCGTAAGCTACCGCCTTCCCAAGGACGCCTTGGGATGGTAGTTTTCCAGCCGCCTCTCCCTTCTTTACAGTTCTACCCGCCAAGTTAAGCAGCATCGGGCCCGGTCCCGACTCGGACGGGTGACCGTCCAGTTGTACTCCGACCAGATCTGCAACACTGGCTTCCCCCACCCCGTACCTACATCCCTTCAGTTCCCCCCGCTAGCCGGCACTGCTTTCCTTGACAGCCCGCAAGCGGCTGGCCAAGGTAAGCAGCATCGGGCCTGGTCCCTCTCTGGGTGGGTGACCACACAGGTAGGTAAGCCAGCCCGCGCCGGCTGCACAGAGGGAAACACCCTGCCCACATTACTTCGACACAGACATAAAGGCTTGCACAAGACTACATCTTTTATATCACACGGGTAAATCCGCGAGAAAAGCGGATAGGTACCGTGGTGATTTGCCCCCGCCCGAGTACACTCGGGCGACTAGTTCCTGCTCCTGGCTCCTGGCTCTTTATGAATATCTATGGCCAGCATATAGCCTTCATTTTAATCATTTGACTATCACTATTGTCTTTTTTACTTCCTCTACACGTACTATGCTGGTATTGTATTGCACCCAAAAATTCGATACCGAGATTTCACCGGAAATACATGTTTTAGGCCCCCATGAAACAAAAATGAACATTTTTAGAAAAAGGTTCGTGTGTGTACCTGTGTATGTGTGTCTGAAGAACACTTTGTTCTGGTTCATTTTCTTAGAGTGTAGCATAACGGTTAAATCTAAGAGGTTGGACAAAAACTTACTACACAAAAGTATATATTTCATTAAAACACACAATTTATGTCACATATTCTAGAGTTGACCGTTTCCAAGATATTCCTTCTTATTGGTTTCAATGTTAAAACACTTATACTTTTCTCAGACAGGAAGTGTTTGTTTTTCTTTTGTTTTTACACCTGGTCCAGCAAAGAGTCCAATTTCAATGATAATCACATAACGATCGTTTTATAACATTCGACTATCGCTTTAGCATAGTGAATTCCTTTAGTTCCCTTCTACTTATAAGGAACAAGTAACAAATACATTCTGCTGTTGCTCGTCCGAATTAGTATGGTGTAAAAGAGAATAGTTTTTAAAGAACACTGTTTGTAGAACAGTTAGAGAAAATGATGTGAGTGTAACACATTGGATTTTTTATTTTGTTTTATTATATTATTATATTTTATTTTAAATAATTTACACCTTAACTTTTTATATATTCTGAATCTTTGCCTACTGATTTTAATATTCAATTTTAGTTTTTAGGTTAGTGAATTCTCTGGAAAAAATACATAATAATATATAAAATTTGTAACGCTTATTGCCTTCTCTACATGTACTACGTACATGGTGTATAGAGAAGGTATTTTATTGCACCCAAAATTTCAATACAGAGATTTCACCGGAAATACATATTTTGAAACCCCCTGAAAAAAATGGAAAAAGATCCCTGTATGTGTATCTGAGGACAGCATAGCTCAAAAACAAAAAGACCGTTAAATACAAAATTTGGTATTTAAGTTCAGTATCTTCCAGGGATGCGACACAAAGTTTTTCAAAACTATCCACCCGCAACTACCCTTTACATGGAAACTTTTGATTTTCTTGAAAATGGCCCTAACGATTTTGATTAAAATATCGTATATTAAAGATATTTACCTGTCAAACAAAATGTATATCTTGCAATTTTCTGGGAATATCCTCTGAAGACTGCCGTAACAGATGGACAAAAACTTACTTTACAGAAAATGTACAGCTCGTTAAACACATATTATGCTACATAATGCTTTTTCGTGGAGTGGGTCGTTTTAGAGATATTCCTTGTTATTGGTTTCAGCTTTAAAAAACCTATACTTTTCCCATGCGGGAATTTGTCAACTCCTGTCCATACAAACAAAGGAACTTTATTCACATAGCAGCCAGCTTTTGACTAATACTTTAGCCTATTGTACACTCTTATTTTCCTTCTACTTGCATGTAAGCAAATAATAAGACTATGTCTGATATGTTGTTGTTGTTGGTTTTTTTTTTTTTTTTTTTTTTTTTTTGTTTTCTCGATTAGCACGAAGTAAAAAGAATTATAAGGTATTTAACATTAATTTGTTACAGAGATGTAGAGAAAGTCATGTGAATGGAGCACAGCAGATTTTATTTATTGTTTACTTTCTCTATACGTACTATGTACATAGTGTATAGAGAAGGTATTGTACTCCACCCAAAAAATCGATACCGAGATTTCACCGGAAATATATGTTTTAGGGCCCCCTGTATCCAAAAAAAAAGTATTTTCAAGAAAAGGTCCATGTGTGTGTGTGTGTGTGTGTGTGTGTGTGTGTGTGTGTGTGTGTGTGTGTGTGTGTTTCCGTGTCACTATGAACACGATAACTCAAAAACGAAAAGAACTTTAAATTCCAAACTTGGTATTTAAGTTTAGTATCTTCCAGGGTTGCGACACGAAGATTTTGAGAAAAATTGCCCCACCTAAACTACCCTTTACATGAAATTCTTTTCGAAAATGTTGATTTTTTTTAAAAATGGCTCTAACGATTTTGATTAAAATATTGTATATTACAGATATTTACCTAATAAATAAAATGTATATCTTCAATTTTCTGGGAATAGCCTCGGAAGCTTGCTTTATTCTGGATGAAATTTACTCCTAAACCGTAAGAGATAGATTCAAGCTTACAACACAAAAAATTAAAACACACAATTTATGTTATATACATTTTTCCATAGAGTTGATCGTTTTTTTAGATATTCCTTGTTTTGGTTTCAGCTTTAAAAAACAAAATTTTCTTATTCAAGAATTTGTCAACTCCTGCCCATAAACAAAGGAACTTCAGCAGAACATAGCAACCAGATTTTGACTATCACTTTAAGCTATGGTACTACATTATTACGCTTCTGCTTTTAAGGAAGCAAGTTATAAGACTATTTATTTTAATTTTTCTCGATTAGCATGAAGTAAATAGAAGCATAAGCTTTCTAACAATAATTTTTTGCAGAGATATTGGGAAAGTCATATGAATGGAACACATCAGATTTTTTTTTAAATACAGACTAGAAAAGTAAAATGTTATATTCTAATTTGGAGCTGAAGTGTACACAGCATATGCGAGGGGAGGGTAGGCCTTCCTCAAGGGAGTCAGGCCAGAGCTAGTGTTGATCTGACATCGACAAAGGGAATGCAATTACTATTATAATCTAGATAATGCAATAGTAACAGCTCGTGGGCAAGGCGGGAGTATACTCGACCACGTGATCCACTTGCTGGACTGGTAACCCTGGCAACGATGTTAACACATCCTCTAAACATTCCTTTACAATTAATAAACCTAATGTGCTGCATTCACATCAATTTCTCTACATCTCTATAACAAACTACTGTTAAAAAGCTTATGTTTCTATTTACTTCATGATTATCGAGCAAAAATTGGCAGAAATAGTCTTATTACTTGTTTCCTTGTAAGTAGAAGCGAAATAACGGAGTACCATAGGTTAAAGTGAAAGCCAAAAGCTGGTTGCTATGTGACTGATGTTCCTTTGTTTGTATGGACAGGAGTTAACAAATTCCTGTATAAGAAAAGTACAAGTTTTTCAAAGCTGAAACCGACAGCAAGGAATATCTCAAAAACGATCAACTCTACGAAAAAATGTATGGGAAACCAATTGTGTGTTTTATCGAGATGTACGTCTTTTGTTTAATAAAGTTTTTATCTATCTCTTACGGTTTACCAGTTATGCGAAATGCAATAAAAATCAGCCAGAATAAAAGATCTTTAGAGGCTATTCCCAGAAAATTCAAGATAAACATTTTATTTGGCATGTAAATATCTTAAATATAAGAGATTTTAATCAAAATCGGCATTTTCAAGTTAGACATTTAACGGAATTTTTATTTTTGAGCTTTGGTGCCCACAGACAGACACGCAATACACGGGCCTTTTTCTAAATATGCTTTTTTTTGGGTACCGAAACATATATTTCTTGTTAAATCTCGGTATCGAATTTTTGGGTGCAATAAAATACCTTCTCTATACACTATGTACTTAGTACGTGTAGAGAAAGTAAAAATGCCCCATATACACACTTTGTGGTAAAATGTTACAGCGAAGCACGCCACTGAGTGAAGAATACGTCCCTGTTATCCTCTCAGGTAAAGATCGTCTTTTAAAAGGGATTTAGTGGAAAAGAAAAGGTTTTAACAAGCAGGTGGAACAAATTTGGTTTTCTGAACACGTTTCCTGCACAGATCGATGGGCCTATGCCATTCCTGTGACATGTATCTCACAGATGGGAGTGCTTGGTTTGCAACCTAACAGATTTAAACTTCTTTAATGTTTATAGCTTTAACCACTACTTTCAATTCTTACCTAATACACTACTTTGTCTAAATATATATATATATATATATATATATATATATATATATATAACAAGTGGGAGACCTGGGTTCGATCCCCAGTACCAGCGTGGGGATTTTTCCCCCGCTGGGAGACCTGGCCTGGGTTCACTCAGCCTCGTAAGGTCCCTGAGGGGGGCCAATTGAGGAGCTACTTGATGGAGAAGTAGCGGCTCCAGGTCTTGAGGACCGCATTAACCGGCCGGGGGTGCTCGAGGCGCTGACCACGTCTCACCCTTCAATTCTTCCCCCCCCTCCATGACGTCTGTAATGGACCGAAATGGGGGATGCAGCGGCCGGGCAGTAGGCCAAGGTTCCCCGTGAGCTGTCGTGGCATGGAGTTAGTTATACATATATAAATTATGGGGTTCCTCAAGGATCAATTTTGGGACCTGTATTTTTTTTATTTATATTAACGATCTTCTTGACTCAGTCTGTGATGAACATTTTACTCCTTACCTTTATGTAGATGATTTAGCAATTACTTTCTCTGACAAAGATGAACACCAGTTGTTAACAATTAGTGTAATGCCAATAATTTGAGCATAAGTTCTGGGAAAATTACTGATACTCAATACAAATTGAACACTGGCTATTTGGGAAGCTCATTAAAAATTTTAGGTTTTTATATTGATTCTAACTTGGGATAGTCGACGCACATTAATAATATTTTTAAAAAATTACAAAAAGAGTTTCTATGTTAAGAATCTTGAGCTATAGTGTCACTAAGGATGTGCTGATGAAGGTGTATTATGCTCATATTCATTCGCAAGCTAATTGTGGTTTGCTTCTTTGGGGGAATCACTCCTTGCCAACGAAAAAATGTTTATTACAAAAAAGGGCTATTAGATTAATTTTTGGAGTTCATCTAAAAGAACATTGTAAACCAGTTTTTATTGATTTAAATATCTTAACTTGGCCATCAATGTATGTGCTGAACCGTCTCTTATATGTTAAAGAAAATGTTAGCAGTTTTGCAGTTTGCTCGAGCATTCCTAGCTATACAACACGAAATGGTCAGAACTTATATATAAACACATTTAAACATACGAAAATTTAAAACAGCTTTATAGTTGTTTCTATTAAACTTTATAATATTTTACCCCAAAGATTAAGAGAGCTACCCATTTACATTTTAAAAGGACCATACATTGGTGGCTAATCCATTGTATTCTGTGAATTACTTTTATATTTAGCTTGATAACTTTTAATTTGTGACGTTGCTATACTCTAATATTTGTTGGCAATAAACTCTATCTGTCTGTATATCCAGAAAGTGACAAGGAACTAAGCTGTAAGAGCATGAAGTAGGTAATAAATAATCTTTTGTAAGAATAGTTTGTTTGCAGTATGGGTAGAGAAAGTTATGTGAAAGTAACACATCAGTTTTTTTGTATTATTAGTATCAAAACATAAATGGTGCCCCTTGTATTGAACAACCCTAACTATTCTAAGCATTTCCAGAAAAAGGTCCGTGTGCGTGTGCGTGTGTGTCCGTGTGCCTGTGAACACGATAACTCAAAAACGAAAAGTAGTTAAAATACCAGACTTGGCATTTAAGTTCAATATCTTCCAGGGATGCGACACGAAGATTTTGAGAAAAATCCCCCCACCCCAAACTAACCTTTACATGGAAATTTTTCGAAAATTTTGATTTTCCTAAAAATGGCTCTAACGGTTTTGATTAAAATATCGTATATTAAAGCTATTTACCTGCCAAATAAAATGTATATCTTGAATTTTCTGGGAATAGCGCCTGAAAGATCTGTTTATTCTCGATAATTTTGCTTAATTTGGCATAACTAGGAAACCGTAAGAGATAGACAAAAACATACTATACGAAAAATGCTACAATACACAACTTATGTCATGTACATTTTTTTCGTGGAGCTTACCGTTTTCGAGGTATTCATTGTAATTAGTTTCAATTGTGAAGTACTTATACTTTTCTCAGATGGGAGTGTCCGTTTTTCTTTTGTTCTAGTCCTGGCCAAGAAAAAAAGCGATTTGTAATGACAATCGCATAACGACAGCGTTTAAAACATTTGACTATCGATTTAGCCTAGTGTATTCCCTTATTTTCTTTCTACTTATAAGGTACTAAGTATTAAGAACATTGTGCTGAATACCTCGATTAACAAGGTGCAGAAAGAAGAATAATCTCATGTAAGAAGTTTATAGAAAGTCATGTGAGTGTAACACATCAGATTTTTCCATATTGCTTTTAATCCATTCCTAAAATACTACTTTTCCTAATGCATACACGAGGGTCATCCATAAAGTGACAGATAATTTGGCATATCTGAACAATAACAAAAGTCAGGGTTCGCGATATAGTAGAGATCACAAGCATATCACAAAATACAGTGTTCTCAAATTTGCACGAAAATTTAGTTCTGACAAAGGTCTCGGCGAGATGGGTGCCGCGTTTACTCTCAATGGAGAATAAACGCAATTGCCTGCTCAAATTCGGAAACTGGTTTGGAATTTTTCCGTCGCAATCCTGACGAGTTTCTACGTCGATACAAAACTTTGGATGAAACATAGATACATTACTCCAGAGATAAAGTATAGTTGAAATAGTGGGTTATTAAAGGCGAACTGGCTCCGAAGAAGGCAAAGCTGGTGAAGACAAGGAGCAGACAAGGTGACGGCTTAGGTATTTTTGGGATGCACGTGGAATCACCTACATTGATTCCTTTCTGAAAGGAAGAACGATAAATGGAGAGTATTTTTCATTGTTATTGATTCGGTTGAACGGAGAACTCAAGAAAAAACACCCTCATTAGGCAAAGAAAAAAATTCTCTTCCATCAAGACAGTGCAAGGTAGCACACCTGCGCAGTTTCGATGGCGAAAATTGTAGATTTAAGGTTCGAATTACCACAACACCCACCATATTCACCAGATTTGGCCTCCAGTGACTTTGTTACTTTCCAAACTTGAGGAAGTGGCTCGGAGAAAAACGATTCAGTCTAACGAAGATGTCATCTCCCAAACAGATGACTATTTTGAGTACCTTCCGAAATTCTACTTTTTGGGAGACTTAAAACAGCTGGCGAAAAGTGTATCGATGTAAAAGGAGATTATGTTGAAAAATAAAACAAAAATCCACTAAACATAATTTGGTTTTCCAAGGATTTATTGAACACTTCTCGTACGGACTAGGAAGAAAACTGAAGGGTTACACAAAAGAACAAACCTAGCTTTCAATATTAATAAGTTTTAATGATGCAATACACTTTTTCCACGAACTAAGAAGTGTAATTTGTTAAAGTTAGCCACGATGAAATCGCTACTGGAAAAGGACTAAATGCTTCAGCAAGTTCATGACCTGCCTTATATTTGACGCCAGAGATGCCCTCGGGTCGGCCTTGTGGCGCCATCGCAGGTGCTCTGTTTGGCAACGCTCTGCGCATGCGCAACATGGCAAATGATACTCAAGGAGTGGAAAGACACGTACCAATTGCAGTCAAACAGGGCTCTGATTTATTTCGATAAAATGCCTTGTTTTGTGGTAGAGATTAAGTCAATACCTGAGCCAACTCGGTGAAGATCAAGCTATATCAGAAGCAAGGTGGAAAATAATCCGATGTGTTACACTAACATGACTTTCTCTAACTGTTCTACAAACTTCTTACATAAGATTCTTCTTCTTTCTGCACCTTGCTAATCGAGGTACTCACTATCACAATGGTCTTATTATTTAGTTCCTTATAAGTAGGAATAAAATAGGGGAATACATTAGGCTAAACCCATAGTCAAATGTTTTAAAAGCTGTCGTTATACGATTGTCATTACAAATCGCTTCTTTTCTTGGCCAGGAGTAGAACAAAAGAAAAACGGACACTCCCGTCTGAGAAAAGTATAAGTACTTCACAACTGAAACTAATAACAATGAATATCTCGAAAATTGTAAGCTCCACGAAAAAAATGTATATGAAATAACTTGTGTACTTTAACAAGACCTACATTTTTTTGTATAGTAAGTTTTTGTGTATCTCTTACGGTTTGCTAGTTATGCCAAATTAAGCAAAATTCATCCAGAATAAACAGGTTCTTAGAAGTTATTTCCAGAAAATTCAAGATATAAATTTTTTTTGTATGTAAATATCTTTATTATAGGGATTTTAATCAAAATCGTTAGAGCCATTTTTTAGAAAATCAAAATTTTCGAAAATGTTTCCATGTAAAGTGTAGTTGGGGGTGAGGGGATTTTCTTGAAAATCTTTGTGTCGCATCCTTGGAAGATATCAAACCTAAATACCAAGCTTAGTATTTAACGGTATTTTCGTTTTTGAGCTATGCTGTCCACTGACACACACACACAGACCCACATACACACGGATCTTTTTCTGAAAATGCTTTTTTTGGATTCAGGGGGTCCCAAAACATGTATTTCCGGTGAAATCTCGGAATCGAATTTTTGGGTGGAATATAATACTTCCTCTACACAGTATGTACACAGTACGTATAGAGAAAGTAATAGCAACCTTGTGTACTGAAGACAATTAGAGCAGGAAACAAAAGAAAACATTTTTATAAGTCTTTAGTAATTTATTTTCGGAACCATAAACGTGAAGTCAAATACCTTAAGTCGGTTGCTATAGTAATTCTGATCGGTTCTCTTTACCTAGCCAGGGGTAATAAATAAATAAAAGATGAAATACATATTCCCGTTTGATAGGAATTAAAGCATTTTGAAACTGAAACCAATAACAATATCGAAAATCGTTAAACGAGAAAAAGTGTATATGGCAAATTCTTTTTTAACGAGATCTACATGGTTTGTGTAGTAAGGTTTTGTCTACTTGTTACGATTTATGAAACATTTAATCAGAATGAAGAGGTTTTCAGAGCCTAATTCTAGAAAAATATGGATAAAATATACATTTCATTATCTTATAAATTACGGCATTATAATCTAAATTGTTGGGGAAATGTTTGAGGAAATCAACATTTTCGCAAAATGTTTCATGTCAATGGTGGTTGACCGCGCCGTGGCCGAGTGGTTAGACAATTCGTCTCTTAACTAGACGGCCCAGGTTCGATCCCAAGCGACCTCATGTAAGATTTGTGGTAAACAAAGCGGCGAGGGGGCGGGGTTTCTCCGGGTTCTACGGTTTCCCTCGCCATTGCATTCCACCGGTGCTCCATATGCTTTCATGCATCATCAGTGTCTTCGCCTGCGGTGCCATAGAAGGAAAAAGCGGGCGCTAAACACTATAAAAATGGTGTATATATATATATATATATATATAACAAACAAAAGTACAAAGTTTTGTATTGCGTCGAATTTTCATTTTTGAGATATGCCCAAAATCACACACAAACACGCATACAGATATTTTTTTTGATAATATATATGTCCAGTGAAATCTAGGTATCGAAATTTTGGATGGAATACAAAACCTCTTCTGCCTACAATGTAAACTGCATCTACGTGCAAGAGAAAGTAAAAGGGGTACAAAAATCCGGTCTTAATGTTAAATATTTCTTCCATGAGGAAACAGCCTCTGAGCATTTCATAGAATATTGCTTAAACACGGAACAATTAGGATTTTAGACAATTTTAATATATTGTTTTACCATCCCCATTAAATAACATGGTACTGCAATATTTATTGCCCAATCCCTACACCTCGATACCAAGAATAAGAATCAATTGAAAATGCTTAATGAAATAAAAAAAAGCTGATGCTTTCCATTCACATGACTTTCTCTACATCTCTGCAACAAATTATTGTTGAAACGTTTATGCTTCTCTTTACTTCATTCTAATACAGAAATAATTAGCAGAAATAGTCTTAATATTTGCTTCCTTGTAAGTAGAAGTGAAATAAGGGAGTACCAAACGTTAAAGTGATAGTCAAAAGCTGGTTCCTATGTAACTGAAGTTCCTTTGTTTCTATGGACAGGAATTCACAAATTCCTGTGATAAAGGTATGTTTTGGAAAGCTGAAACGAAAAACCAGGAGTATCTGGAAAACGATCAACTGCATAAAAAATGCGTATATTATAAGCTGTGTGTTTTAACGTGTTCTATATTTTTGTGTGGTAGGTTTTTCTTCATCTCTTGCGGTTTAGCAGTTATACAAAATTCCGTAAAATTCTTAGAAAACTCAAGATATACATTTAATTTTTCAGGTAAATATTTTTAATACACGATATTTTAACCAATCGATAGAGCAATTTTAGAGAAAATCAAAATTTTCGAAAAAAGTTCTATTAAAGGGTAGTTTGGGATTGGGTGGTTTTTCTCAAAATCTTCGTGTCGCATCCCTGGAAGATACTAAACTTAAATACCAAGTTTGTTATTTTACTGACTTTTCGTTTTTGAGTTATCGTGTTCACACACAAGGACCTTTTTTTCTGAAAACATATCTTTCCAGTGAAATCTTGGTATCGATTTTTTGGGTGGAGAATAATACCTTCTCTATACGCTATGTACATAGTACGTGTAGAGAAAGTAAAAATTAACATGCGTATTAGTATTGTGTAAGAACATTTGGCTTTCTTGTGATAAAGAATTAATAATGACCGTCTGAATCTTCTGAGGTAAGATTACCTACACTTTCAACCCTGAGTTGCTTCGCAAAAGTTCGGTATTTGAAATGAGTACTGGTAATTCAAATTATTCAAATGAAGGTCTCCTCTATATTTAAGTCAGAAGGGGAAGCTATTAAGCTCCTTTGTTACACACCATACATAATGAAGAGCATCAGTTCTGGTGGTTAAATAGATGCTCGAGGGTCGACTGTGCAAGATGCGTGAAGGTTCTGGTCTTTCTTGCGGAAGTGTTGCATGTTTTCATGTTCCTCAAGCACGCCGCAGTATTCTCAGCTGAGTTTCAGCAGAAGGCGTATTGCGTATTTTCTGCCAAAAGCCTCTGAAGACCTCTTCATTCTGAGTGACTTTTATATAACTGGTAAGCCATTAGAGATAGACATAAGCTTTCTCTACATCTCTGAAACAAATTATTGTTAAAAAGCTTAAGCTTCTATTTACTTCATGCTAATCGAGAACAAATTAGCAGAAATATTCTTATTACTTGTTTCCTTGTAAGTAGAAGCGAAATAAGGAAGTACCATAGGTTCAAGTGAAAGCCAAAAGCTGGTTGCTATGTGACTGATGTTCCTTTGTATGGACACGAGTTGACAAATTCCTGTATCAGAAAAGTATAAGTTTTTAAAAACTGAAATCAAAAACAAAGAATAGCTCAACAACAATAAAATCGAAAAATGTGTAATGTGTAATAACATAGGTTGTGTGTTTTAAGGTGTTGTACATTTTTGTGTTGTAAGTTTTTGTTCATCTCTTATGGTTTAACAGTTATGCAAAATTCCGTAAAGTTCATCCAGAATAAAGTAGTCTTCAGAGGCTATTCCTAGAATACTCAAGATATACATTTTATTTGTCAGGTAAAGTATCTTTCATATACGATATTTTAATCATAATCGTTAGAGCAATTTTTGAGAAAATCAAACTTTTCGAAGAAAGTTCCATGTAAAAGTTAGTTTGGGGTGGGAGATTTTCTTGAAAGTCTTCGTGTCGCATCGCTGGAAGATACCAAACATAAATACTAAGTTTAGTACACACACTCACACATACACGGATCTTTTTCCGAAGATTGTTATTTTGGATTCAGACAAACATATTAATAATTTTAATATATAAGAAAGCTATAACTAATCTCATTTTTGAAGTTTAGTGTAATACGAAATTAGAGGAAAAGTCCATTGCAAATACTAAAAGCTTTGATTATTTATATTTGTTGTATTTATGCATTTAAGTGTTAAATACCAAATATGTTATCTAACGGTATTTTATTTTATGAACTATGCTGCCACAGACACACACATGCAAACTCGCGCACGCACACTCATATAAAGACCTTTTCTATTTTTTGTCCCAGATGACCTCAAACATATATTTCTGGCAAAATCACATCAAATTTTGGGTGAAGAACAATACGTTCCCTATACACTACATACAGATTATGTGTAGAGAAAGTAAGCAATTTGTAGGAATCATAATATATACTTCATCCGTAAAAAAATATAGTAATAAACGACTTGGATAGAGGAATATGTGTAAAAGGTTTGCATGAGATTGTTTTGAAAAGACTTTGTTTCTCAGTGGTATATTCAGATTATGTTGTACCTGTCAGAACATGTTGGAATGAGAAAACGCTACTTTTTACGAAGATGAAAAAGATGTAGTAAGCAAGCGAAGATTAACTCTCGTTCCAATAGGCTCATTTAGCATAGCCGCAATTTGTAACCAATTACTGTAGATGAAACTTTTTTGGTTATTTTTCTTCTAACAGCACAATTCATAACTGGCAGGAGTTTCAATAGCTCATTTGCTTCAGCCTACCAGTTGGTAATGTCTCCATTTCCTCACTTGCCATCCATCTCTCATACTGTCTGCTTTTGATTCCCCCTCTCTCTCTTTCTTTTTTATATTCTTTTTCTTCTGAGATAGAGTTACATTTCAGTTCTCCTTTGTGTGTTCATTAGTTTAAATCTGAACGCTATTGTGTTCTAAGGAATTAAATGAGTCCTAAAGTACTTTTAGGATTCTCTCTGTCTTTTTGTTTTAAGGTTGGCCCTCATCTTGTTAATTTCGTAAAAACCAGTCTTGATGTACATTTCTATCAGTTACATATTTTATTCTAAGTCCGTGAAAAATATCATTTCATATATTGCTACTTATTGATAAAGTCTATCTCAATTACATTTTTAAATTTGAGCAGTACTTATTGTGTTCAAAAGTTAAACAAAAATATATATTTTGCAACCTCAGAACCAAATAAGCATTTTTTTTCTTACTTTAGTCCATATCAGCAATATAGATAGTGGATAAAGAATGTATTGTATTCCACCTAAAATACGACGTCGAGATTTCACCGGAAATATATGTTTTGAGGTTACCTGATTCCGAAAAAAGCATTTTTAGAAAAAGGTCCCTGTGTGGGACAGCATAGTTGAAAATGAAAGGCCCGTTAAAAACTTGGTATTTAAGTTTAGTATCTTCCAAGGACGTGACAAGAAGATTTTCAATTATCCTTTACATAGAAAGTTTTTAGAAAATATTGATTTTCTCAAAAATGGCTATAACAATTTTGATTAAAATATCGTACATTAAAGATATTTATCTGACAAATAAAATGTATATCTTGAATTTTCTGGGAATAGCCTCTGAAGACTACTTTATCCTGGATGAATTTTACGAAATTTTGCATAACTGCTAAACCGTAAGAAACGGACAAAAACTTATCTCACAAAAAATGCAGAGCACATTAAAACACACGATTTATGTTATATATTTTTTTTCGAGGAGTTAATAGTTTTTTATATATTCCTTGTTTTTGGTTTCAGCTTTGAAAAACTTGTACTTTTCTCATACAGGAATTTGTCAACTCGTGTCCATGCAAACAAAGGAACTTCAGTCACCTAGCAACCAACTTTAACTATTACTTTAACCTATGATGCTCCCATATTTCGCTTCTGCTTACAAGGCGGCAAGTAATAAGAATATGTCTGCTAATTTTTTTCTCGATTAGCATGAAGTAAAAAGAGCAATAAGTTTTTAACAATAATTTGTTACACAGAAGTAGAGAAAGTCAAGTGAATGGAACACATCAGATTGTTTTTCTTTCTCTAGCCCATATGAGCAATGTAGATATTGGATAAAGAAGGTATTGTATTCCACCTAAAATACGATGTCGAGATTTCACTGTACCTGAGTCCGAAAAAAGCATTTTTAGAAAAAGGTCCCTGTGAGGGACAGCATAGTTGAAAATGAAAAGCCCGTTAAAAACTTGGTTTTTAAGTTTAGTATCTTCCAAGGATGCCACACGAAGATTTTCAAGAAAATCCCCCCAAACCCCAACTGCCCTTTACGTAGAGCTTTTTTCGAAAATGTTTATTCTCTTAAAAATGACTTCAACGATTTCGATTAAAATATCGTATATTAAATATATTTACATGACAAATATAAAGTATATCATGAATTTTCTGGGAAAAGCCTCTGAAGACCACTTTATTCTGAATAAATTTTACGGAATTTTGCATAATTGTTAAACCGTAAGAGAAGGACAAAAACTTACCACACAAAAAATGTAGAGCACATTAAAACACACAATTTGTTATATACATTTTTTCGTAGAGTTGATCGTTTTTCAGATATTCCTTATTTCTACTTTTCTCGTACAGAATTGGTCAACTCCTGTCCATAGAAACAAAGGAACTTTAGTCACATAGCAACCAGCTTTTGACTATCACTTTAACCTATGTTATTAACCTATATCGCTTCTACTTACAAGGAAGCAAGTAATAAGACTAGTTCTGCTAATATTTTCTCAATTAGCATGAAATAAATAGAAACCCAAGTTTTTTTTAAAATATTTGTTGTAGAAACATAGAGTAAGTCATGTGAATGGTACACATCAGTCTTTTGTTTTAGAGTTCGCTCATCTGGTTAATTTCGCAGCAACCTGATGTACAGTTATTTATTTTATTTTGAAGCCCGCAAAAAATAGTCTTGTCATATTTTGGCTATCGAGGATGGAAGTATCTGCTTATTGAGAAAATCTGATTTATACATTCAATACTTCTCGGATACATTTTAAAAATAAAGGAATACTGTATTGTGTTAAAAAGTTATATGTCGACATTTTATTAGAAATTAACATTTGGAGATCTCTGAATCCAAATAAGCATTTTTACTTTCTCTAGCCCAATATGTACAATGTACATAGGGATAGAGAGGGTATTGAAATGCACCCAAAAATTCGATACCGAGATTTCAGCGGAAACATATGTTTTGGGGTCCCCTGAGTCCGAAAAAAGCATTTTAAAACAAGGTCCGTGTGTGTGTGTGTGTGTGTGTGTGTGTGTGTGTGTGTGTGTGTGTGTTTCTGTCTGTCTGTGTGAGTGTGTGTGTTTGTGGACAGCATAGCCCCAAAACGAAAAAAACGAAAAAAATCCCCCTACCATAAACTATCCTTTACATGGAAAAAAATTCGAAAATTTAGATTTTCTTAAAAATGGCTTTAGCGATTTTGATTAAAATTCCGTATATAAAATGTATATCTCGAAATTTTGGGGAATAGCCTCTGAAGAGCTCTTTATTCTGGATAAATTTTGCTTAACTGCTAAACCGTGATAGAAAAAAACTCAATACACAAAAAATGTACATCCGGTCAAAACACACAATTTATGGCCTTTACGTTTTTGTTGTGGAGGTAACCGTTTTCGACATATTCCTTGAAGTACTTATACTTTTCTCAGACAGGAAGTGTCGGTTTTTCTTTTGTTCTACTCCTGGCCAAGCAAAGAATTGTTTTTCAATGACAATTGCATGACGATAGCTTTTAAAACATTTGACAATCATTTTAGCATAGCGCATTCCCTTATTCTCTCCTATTTATTAGGAACTAAGTAATAACATTCTGCTAATATTTATCTCGATTAGCATTGTGTACAAAGAAGAATAATCTGTTGTATATGAGATTTGTAGAGCAGTTAGAGAAAGTCATGTGAGTGTAACACATAGATTTTTTTTTCCTTCTCTAGCCCGTGTATAGAGAACGTATTGCAATGCACCCAAAATTTTAATAGCGAAGTTATACCAGAAATAATGTTTTGGGTCCCCTAAATCCAGAAAAATGCTTTTTTGGAAAAAAGCCCGTGTGTGTGTGTGTGTGTGTGTGTGTGTGTGTGTGAGTGTGTGTGTTCCTGTGTCAGCATAGAATAGCTCAAAAAAGAAAAGACCGTTAAACACCAAAGTTGGTATTTAAGTTTGGTATCTTCCAAGGATGCGACACGAAGCTTTTCAAGAAAAATCCCCTCACCCCAAATTACCCTTTACATGGAATTTTTTTCGAAAATTTTGATTTTCTTAAAAATGGCTCCAACGATTTTGATTACAAAACAATGTTTTCGCTATAGGTGCACCGTGTATATAGCACGTGTAGAGTAAGTAAACCGCTTTTTTTTTTGGATTCATGGAGTCTCAAAACATGTATTTACGCTGAAATATAGATATCGAATTTTGCAGTGCAATACAATACCTTCTCTATTCATCATGTACATTGTATATACGGTTTAGAGAAAGTAAACATGATTTTTTGGATTCATGGGGGTCAAAACATGTATTTACAATGAAATATTGTACCCAAAAATTCTATACCGAGATTTCACTGGAAATATATGTTTGAGGTTACCTGAGTCCGAAAAAAACATTTTTAAGAAATCTGATGTGTTTCACTCACATGACTTTCTCTAGCCGTTCTACAAACTTCTTACATAAGATTATTCTTTTTTCTGCACCTTGTTAATCGAGGTATTCAGCACAATGTTCTTATTTCTTAGCTCCTTATAAGTAGGAAGAAAATAAGGGCATACACTAGGCTAAATCGATAGTTAAATGTTTTAAAAGCTGTCTTTATGCGATTGTCATTACAAATCGCTTCTTTTCTTGGCCAGGAGTAAAACAAAAGAAAAACGGACACTCCCGTCTGAGAAAAGTATAAATACTTTACAACTGAAACTAATAACAATGAATACCTCGAAAACGGTAAGCTCCACGAAAAAAAATGTATATGACCTAAATTGTGTATTTTAACAAGGCCTACATTTTTTGTATAGTAAGTTTTTGTCTATCTGTTACGGTTTATTAGTTATGCCAAATTAAGCAAAATTCGTCCATAATAAATAGGTCTTTAGAAGATATTCCCAGAAAATTCAAGATTTACATTTTATTTGTCAGGTAAATATCTTTAATATACGATATTTTAAACAAAATCGTTAGAGCCATTTTTAAGAAAATCAAAATTTTCGAAAAAAGTTCCAAGTAAAGGGTAGTTTGGGGTGGGGGATTTTTCTCAAAATCTTTTTTTCGCATCCCTGGAAGATACTGAACTTATAAATACCAAGTTTGGTATTTTAGCTACTTTTCGTTTTTGAGTTATCGTGTTCACAGACACACGGACACATGGACACACACACACACGGACCTTTTTCTGGAAATGCTTCTTTTTGGATTCAGGGGGTCCTAAAACATGTATTTCTGTTGAAATCTCGACATCGAATTTTTGGGTGGAATGCAATACTTCTCTATCCCTATGTACATTGTACATACGGGGCTAGAGAAAGTAAAATGGTCCCTATGTGTATCTGTGGACTGCATTGTTTAAAATGAAAAGATTAATCCCATGCTTACAATATAAATTACAGAATCAATTTATTCTTATCTTGTATAACATTCTATACGCACCATGGACGCTACTCTGGCGGCAAGTTTGGTTAATAATACCTGCAAGCCAGCTATTGACTTTTGTTCTTTTCCCTCGCGGAAAACTGAAACGCAAACAAGAAAGCTAAGGATTCAAGCTGTAGTTCGAAAGAAGTAAGTGCAATAATTTTATATTGTACCTCAAAGCAGTAACATATGCTTAAGAATTAACTGCACCATGGATAATGTTGTTTAGAAATTAATGCTAACGTTCTTAAGTTAATAAATAGAAACTCTAAATACTGTATTAGTTAGCTTATACGACACCATATGGGAATAATTTGTTAATTATTATTATTATTATTACTCTTATTTTTATTATTAGTATTTTGTACGTATTGTTATTTACGTATTACTATGCTCTGTCCTGAGGGATCATCGTGAGAACCAAAGTTCGCAACATTCACTTCATCGGAAATAAAAGATCAGAACATCCCCACAATTCAGCATATGTTCCCAGTATATTTCCAGATGTAAACAAAACGACCTTTTGAAACAGCACTATCAGTCAAATGTATGCTCTTTATAGGCAGAAAACCACAAATAATACTACATCGCACATGGCTTCCGCTTGTAACTATCCTCCTAATAAGTACAAAGCATGACACGGAGCGGCGCCACCAGTACGATTTTCTGGTCCGTGCACGGTGCCTATACAAATACCTAGGACTTAAATCCTCGCTGATTTGTACTGTTAAACAGAGCTACTAGTCCCATTATGTTATTTGTATGAGTCACCTGATTTCCGCAGTAACGGTTTCTGGTTGTTGCTGTATAGAATGGTGGAGGACGGTCGCCGTGAATTTCCTGTAGCATATTCGTCGTAACAACAGGAAAAACAATTCCTGACAGACGGAATCAGAAAGACACAAGATTGGGATCTTCACTTGGCTGAAAGCTCACGTTGGAAATGAAGGCAATGAAAAGGCTAAACAAGCAGCAGCGAAGGAGTTGCATTCAGCAGAACATCACAGAGCGCGGTCAAAAGAGGTCTAATGGACAATAGCGCAGAGAGATGGGCAACACAGAGGCAAACCACAACAAAAGGTGCTATTATAAAATCGTTCGGCATAGACTGAAGTCAAATATAACCCTCACACATAGCATCACAGTTCTAACCACAGGACACGGCAAAATCGGGGAATATCTACAAAGATTTAAGATTATACAAGATCTGCCCTGCATCTGCAACAGGAACACACAGTCAACCACAGTTTTACTTTCTCTATACGCACTATGTACATAGTGTATAGAGAAGATATTGCACTCCACCAAAAAATTAGAAACCGAGATTTCACCGGAAATATAGGTTTTAGGGTCCCCTGTATCCAAAAAAAGTATTTTCAGAAAAAGGTCCGTGTGTGTGTCCGTGTGTCTCTGAACACGATAACTCAAAAACGAAAAGTCGGTAAAATACCAGACTTGGTATTTAAGTTTAGTATCTTCCAGGGATGTGACACGAAGATTTTGAGAAAAATCCCCCGACCCCAAACTACCCTTTACATGGAACTTTTTTTTCAAAATTTTGATTTTCTAAAAAATGGCTCTAACGATTTTGATTAAAATATCGTATATTAAAGATATTTACCTGACAAATAAAATGTAAATTTTGGATTTTCTGGGAATAGGCTCTGAAGACTACTTTATTCTGGGACAATTTTACGGAATTTTGCATAACTGCTAAACCGTAAGAGATGGACAAAAATTTACCACACAACAAATGTAGAGCACTTTAAAACACACAATTTATGTTATATACATTTTTTTCGTGGAGTTGATTGTTTTTTAAATGTTCCTTGTTTTTGTTTTCAGATATAAAAAACATACTTTTCTCATACAGGACTTTGTGAACTCGTGTCCATACAAACAAAGGAACTTCAGTCACATAGCAACCAGCTTTTGACTATCACTTTAACCTGCGGTAGTCCCTTATTTCGCTTCTACTTATAAGGAAGCAAGTAATAAGATTATTTCTGCTAAATTTTTCTGAGAGTAACTTGTTGCAGGGATACAGAGAAAGTCATGTGAATGGTACACATCAGACTTTGTATCAATGCGAAGTGCTAAATAGTGATAGGAAAGTGCTAGAAACAAGTATTATTAGGGCGGGTAGAAAGTGGCCAACAAGCAAAAGTGAACTGGTCATCAAATGCTTAAAACACTTCCAGAAATTTGCAAATAGCTTGGATTTTGACTCTCTAATCAAATAAAAAGTGTAACATAAATTAACTAGTGAAACAAAAATGTGTAGGGTACAACATGCATGTAGTATTGCGCCAAGCAATAAAACATGTTTTCAAAAACAAAAAAACCGTTGACTAGTAGGGAAAAAAGCCAGAGCGTTAAATACTTACTGTAAGTTTTCTGAGGAATATCCAACACTTTCTGTAAAAGAAGTGAAATTAACATCTGAGTTCACCGGCTACAACTATAAACAGTGCTCGCAAAGAAAAACCTGAAACGGAGTAAGTGCTTACACCCTAAAAAAAGCCCTCTGTGGTTACCATGCTATCCCCCCATACACCCAAGGTTCTGGGTTCAAAGCAGTAGAGGACAGTGCACTTTTTCGACATAAAAACCCTTAGCAAAGGTTTCACTTTACAGGAAAGTGAAGCCTTTAGTCCCATGTCATAAGAGAACGGTAAGCCTGATAAAGAGGCATCTGAGAAAAATTAAGCGGTCTTTTACGCCCAATTTAGAATAGAACGTTGAGATCCCTAGTTAAACAGCGTCGATAAATAAAACTCAACTATTACTACTCTATTTTCATTATTATAATTATTATTATTTATAAAGAAAAACAGAAAGCGTGTGAAATAGTAACTAAAATGAGATGATTTTATGAAGAATGCAATTCGCGAAATAGTGCACAATTTCAAATAGTTGAGAAAGCGCAACAGTAACGAAAGAAGAACCTTTTCTTTTCGGCGATGAATAGTTTAAACGACGCCGATTTTGATTACCTGTAAAGCAGCAGCATAAACAGCTCACACGACATTTCTGATCTGGAGCGAATAGAACTACTTCCAGAGAGCGAATAATTGTAAGTTATCGAACACATGTCATATTTTTTGCTTCGCTGCTGTTTTAGAGCTAATAATTAACATGTTACCCATTTATTTTGTTATCACCGTTATACCTAACAGAATATTATAGTCACTGTTTAAGTTCTGGGAATAAGGGCTGTGTTCGTTTTATATTACAATGAGTCACGTGGTCGTATTTCTGGCGCGAATGGCGGAAGGCAACAATATAACGGTCGCCTGGGTTTTGTTCTGGCGAGAATCAACTTAAGGCTGAATAGATAATAGGATGTCTACTTCATGGTTTAAAGTTACAAAGTTAAAGCATTGGGTTAGGAGGAGCATACAGTCATGGTCCCTCTCTATCTATCCATTTTTACATTCTTTAGCCCCTTATGTACAATGTACATAGGGATAGAGAAGTATTGTATTCCACCCAAAAATTCAATACCGAGGTTTCACCGGAAATAATGTTTTAGGACCCCCTGTATCCAAAAGAAGCATTTTCAGTAAAAGGTCCGTGTGTGTGTGTGTGTGTGTGTGTGTGTGTGTGTGTGTGTGTGTGTGTGTGTGTGTCTGTGAACACGATAACTCAAAAACGAAAAGTAGCTAAAATACCAAACTTGGTATTTAAGTTTAGTATCTTTGAGGGATGCGACACGAAGATTTTGAGAAAAATCCCCCCACCCCAAACTATCCTTTACATGGAACTTTTTTTCGAAAATTCTGATTTTCTTGAAAATAGCTCTAACGATTTTGATTAAAATGTCATATATTAAAGATATTTACCTAACAAATAAAATGTATATCTTGAATTTTCTGGAAATAGCTTCTGAAGACCTGTTTATTCTGGATGAATTTTGCTTAATTTGGCATAACTAGTAAGCGTAAGAGATAGACAAAAACTTGCTATTCAAAAAAAATGTAGGTATTGTTATAATACACAAATTATGTCATACAGTTTTCTCGTGGAGCTTACCGTTTTCGAGGTATTCATTGTTATTAGTTTCAGTTGTGAAGTACTTATACTTTTCTCAGACGGGAGTGTCCGTTTTTCATTTGTTCTACTCCTGGCCAAGAAAAGAAGCGATTTGTAATGACAATCGCATAACGACAGCTTTTAAAACATTTGACAATTGGTTTAGCCTAGTGTATTCCCTTATTTTCTTCCTACTTCTACGGAACTAAATAATAAGAACATTGTGCTAATGAGTACCACGATTAGCAAGGTGCAGAAAGAAGAAGAATCTTATGTATGAAGTTTGTAGAACAGCTAGAGAAAGTCATGTGAGTGTAACACATCAGATTTTTCATGCTAGATACCAGCCAGTGCATCTCAAACAATGAGACTAAAATGTGCTAAGGCCATAAACCACATGTTTCATCTTATTTGCAGAGACACATTTTGTAATAAGTCTGGGAGAGTGTTCTGAATGAAGTCCCTGTAGACAACACTTGTAAGGCGTGCTGGGGGAATGTATTACACATCTGATAAATGACAAATGTCAACAATTAGTCCCGCCTGGGTAGTGTGGTGGTAGCATGTCAGCATCACATTCAACAGGTTGTGAGTTCGAATCTCTCGCTTATTTTTTCCGGAGTTTTCCCTTATCTGAGAAGACGAATGTCGAGTAACTTTAAGCTCCATGGAGCCCGAGATCATTTTATCATCTTTTCACCAATTTCATTCATCGTCCGATATGACCGATTAGGTTAAAGGAGGTTAAGCAAAAAAAAAAAAATGTTAACAAGTAGCCATGACAACACAAGGTCAACTTTGCAGGATATAATGGGTCAAAGCCTTCTGTGAATACGTGCATAAATAAATGATATTATTAAGTTGGACCCGAAAAGCCGTTGAAGGTAACTTTCATTAATAAATTGATAACGCGAAAGTGAAGTGTTTTAGAGCATATGTTTATATGAACATATTTTCTTGTTTCTATATCAGGAATCCGTCCCCAAACGTTGTAAGAGTATTTTGAATCATCCTGTATATTTTTCGTCAGTGATTATTGATTGCTTCCTGTGTACTAATACCAAACAGTAAATATCACCATATTCGGCCGAAACTTCCATACTCGACTGAAGCGCACAAGATTGCTTTGTGTTCCATTCACATGACTTTCTCTACATCTCTGCAACAAATTATAGTAAAAAAGCTTATGCGTCTATTTACTTCATGCTAATCGAGAAACAGTAGCAGAAATAGTCTTATTACTTGCTTCCTTGTAAGTAGAAGCGATATATGGGAGTACTATAGGTTGAAGTGATAGTCGAAAGCTGGTTGTTATGTGACTGAAGTTCCCTTGTTTGTATGGACAATATGAGAAAAGTATAAGTTTTTTAAAGCTGAAACCAAAAACAAGGAATATCTAAAAAAAAACGATCAACTCCACATCATAATTTGTGTGTTTTAATGTGCTCTATATTTTTTGCGTAGTAAGTTCTTGTCCATCTCTTACAGTTTAGCAGTTATGCAAACTTTCGTAAAATTCATCCAGAATAAAGTAGTCTTCACAGGCTATTCCCAGAAAATTTAAGATATACATTTTATTTGTCAGGTAAATATCTTTAATATACAAAATTTAAATCAAAATCGTCTGATTAATTTTTGAGAAAATCAAAATTTTCGAAAAAAGTTCCATGTAAAGGGTAGTTGGGGTGAGGAAATTTTTCTCAAAATCTTCGTGTCGCATTCCTGGAAAATACTAAACTTAAATACCAAGTTTGGTACTTTACCGAATTTTTGTTTTTGAGTTAACGTGTTCACAGACACATGGACACACACATACAGACTTTTTTTCTGAAAATGCTTTTTTTTTTTGGATACAGGGGACCCTAAAACATATATTGCTGGTGAAATCTCGGTATCGTTTTTGGGTGGATTGCAGTACCTTCACTATATACTATATACTATGTATACAGTACATTGAACGTGCGGAGAAAGTTAAGAGAGTTAAAAGGTTATAGAAACTTTGTAATTATCACTTATTTATTTACTTTATCCCAGGTTTTCAATAAGTTTCTGTAGGATAAATGAAGTCATTAGGTTCAACCGGAAAGTCTCGAATCATTAAACTGATAACGCGAAAACTAAGCGTTTTAGAGCACATGTTTTTATGAACCTACTTTCTTGTTTCTATATCAGGAATCCTTCCCCAAGCTTTGTAAAAGGATTTTTGAATCAATCTGTATATTTTTCGTCAGTGGTTATCCTGTGTACTAATGTAAAACAGTAAATATCAGCAGATTCAGCCGAAACTCGACTGAAGATTGCTTTATGGTAATATTGGCTGCACTGCCGTTATAACCAGAGGACGTCATTAATACCTACCAATAGCGAACTATTTGTACAGAATAAAGCGTTTGGTCCTTTCAACAAATAGCAATGTGATAGCCTCTAGAGTTTCGTTTGGTGTTTTTATGTCTTTTTGTTGTTATATTCGCTGGTATCAGTATTTACAAACAAATAACACAGCAGAAAGTTACAAGAGCTAATTTGCACATAAAACAATAATATGCTCTCTTCCGGCGGATGTTAAATATGCGTGTCATATGAAAGCGCCATCTCCTCTGCTGTTTCCGCTGTTTAAATAGCTCTAGCCAACAGCTACAAAGTACCACAAGTTAAGAGAGTTAAAATTAACTTCTCCTGCACTGATGTAAGGAAAACTATATGTGTTTCATTCACATGACTTTCTCTACCTCTCTGCAACAAATTATTGTTAAAAAGCTTATACTTCTATTTCCTTCATGCTAGCCGAGAAAAAATTATCAGAAATAGTCTTATTACTTGCTTCCTTGTAAGTAGAATGAAATAAGGGAGTACTATAGGTTAAAGTGATAGTCAAAAGCTGGTTGCTATGTGACTGAAGTTCCCTTGTTTGTATAGACGGTAGTTGACAAATCAACTCCACAAAAAATAAAAAAGGTATAAAACATAAATTGTGTGTTTAACGTGCTATACATTTTCTGTTATGTAAGTTTTTCTCCATCTCTTACGGTTTAGCAGTTAAGTAATATTCCGTAAAATTCATCCAGAATAAAGTAGTCTTCAGAGGTTATTCCCAGAAAATTCAAGATATACATTTTATTTGTCAGGTAAATATCTTTAATATACGATATTGTAATCAAAATCGTTATAGCCATTTTTAAGAAAATCAAAATATTCGAAACAAGTTCCATGTAAAGGGTAGTTGGGGGTGGGGGATTTTCTTGAAAATCTTCGTGTCGCATCCTTGGAAGATACCAAACATAAATACCAAGTTTGGTATTCAACGGTATTTTCGTTTTTGAGCTATGCTGTCCACAGCCACACACACGCACACACGGACGTTTTTCTGAAAATGCTTTTTTATGGATTCAGGGGGATCCAAAGCATGTATTTACGGTGAAATCTCGGTATCGAAGTTTTCGGTGGAATACAATACCTTCTCTATACACTATGTACATAGTACGTGTAGAGAAAGTAGTAATGAAAATGGCGTGTTATTTGTGGACGTTGTTGAACTACTGTGGTTTTGAGCGTCATCCTAAATTGGGCGTGAAAGACCACTTAATTTTGCTCAGAGACCTCTGTATCAAGCTTGATGTTCTTTTAGGTGCCGTAAATCTATGACACGAGACCAACGGCTTTAGTTCCCTTCCGAAGGAAGACATGCTAGGGATTTTTACACCCGAAAAAAATCCCTCTCCTCCACCAGGTTTGAACCCGCGACCTTGGGTGTATGAAGTTAGCATGGTAACCATTGCAGTACGGAGGGCGAATAGAGGAAAACCGCAGGAAATGACGGAGGTAAGCACAAAGACGCACGGAAGTACTTTACTAGATGGCAGCCCTGGCGCGTCACGGCGGCTATACAGACGCCGTGAGCGACATTGCAGATTCCAGTTGAGATTTAGATTTGACTCCGTCATTGGTCGATTGACCAACATGGCTGCCCATGTGCAAGCAGACAGAACGAACGGAAGACTGCGCATTTCACCTTGGTAAACAGAACCGATTTTCAGAAACTGCATTTTTACCCCTTGTTTCGATCCAGTTTATTTACATATACCCAACCTAACGAAGCCTAACCTCGACGAAATCTCGAAACCTGTCGCTCACCGGTCACTTATTGTCTCCGTAACCAATAGGAAAGGCTCAGGAAAGAACCTTAGGTTAAAACTGAACTAGAGTCTGCAATCTCGCGCGCCGGGAGGCCGTCGGAAGAATGCCACTATAACAGCATTCGCGTGCAAAGCCTCAAGCCACACCTACACCGACCTGAAAGATGAAGAAGAGAAACGAAATGAAAGAATGAAAGGGAATGGAACCGTGGTAGATATACAGTATCCCAGCATTCACCTAAGCGGGCACAGGAAAACCACGAAAAAAATACCATTTTAACAATAAATCGGGAACGAAGGGTTTTGGGTATGTATATGGGTATGTATATGAACATATTTTCTTGTTTTGATGTAAGAAACCTCCACAAACTTTGTAAAAGTATTTTTGAATCACCTTGTATATGATATGCAGCCCTAAGCTGAGGATTACCGTACTTTTCGGACCATCACTTTGTTAAGACAATTTTGAAATAAAAATAATAAAGTTTTTATTATTTTGATGTAGGTATCCCATACATTTCACTCTAATTTTTTTCTTTTTTTTTTTTTTACTTTCTCCATACGCACTATGTACGTAGTGTATAGAGAAAGTATTGCACTCTACCCAAAAATTCGATACCGAGATTTCACCGAAAATATACGTTTTAGGGTCCCCAATATCCAAAAAAAACATTTTCACAAAAAAGTCCGTGTGTGTGTGTGTGTACCCGTGTGTCTGTGAACACGATAACTCAAAAACGAAAAGTCGGTAAAATACCAAACTTGGTATTTAAGTTTAGTATCTTCCAGGGATGCGACACGAAGATTTTGAGAAAAATCCCCCCACCCCCAACTACCCTTTACATGGAACTTTTTTCGAAAAATTTGATTTTCTTAAAAATGGCTCTAACGATTTTGATTAAAAGTTCGTGTATTAACCATATTTACCTGGAAAATTAAATGTGTACCTTGAATTTTCTGGGAATAGCCTCTGAAGAGTAGTTTATTCTGGATGAATTTTACTGAATTTTGAATAACTGTTAAACCGTAAGAGATGGACAAAAACTTACTACACAACAAATGTAGAGCACATTAAAACACACAATTTATGTTATACACATTTTTTTCATGGAGTTCGTCGTTTTTCAGACATTCCTTATTTTTGGTTTCTGCTATGAAAAACGTATACTTTTCTCATACAGGAACTTGTCAACTACTATCCATATAAACAAAGGAACTTTATTGATATAGCAACCACTTTTTGACTATCATTTTAACTTATGGTTGTCCCTTATTTCGCTTCTACTTACAAGGAAGCGAGTAATAAGATTATTTCTGCTCATTTTTTCTGATTAGCATAAAGTAAATAGAAGTCTAAGCTTTTTAAGAAGAATTTGTTGCAGGGATATAGAGAAAGTCATGTGAATGGTACACATCAGATTTTTTACTTTCTCTTGCCCCGTATGTACAATGTACATAGGGATAGAGAAGTATTGTATTCCACCCAAAAATTCGATATCGAGATTTCACCGGAAATACGTGTTTTAGGACCCCTTGAATCCAAAAACAGCATTTCCAGAAAAAGGTCCGTGTGTGTGTCTGTGTGTCCCTGTGTCTGATCACGATAACTCAAAAACGAAAAGTAGCTTAAATACCAAACTGGGTATTTAAGTTCAATATCTTTCAGGGATGCGACATGAAGATTTTGAGAAAAATTCCCCCACCCCAAACTACCCTTTACATGGAACTTTTTCAAAAATTTTGATTTTCTTTAAAATTGCTCTAACGATTTTGATTATAATCTCGTATATTAAAGATGACAAATTGTATATCTTGAATTTTCTGGGAATAGCTTCTAAAGACCTGTTTATTCTGGATGAATTTTGCTTAATTTGGCATAACTAATAAACCGTAAAAGATAAACACTTACTATACAAAAAATGTAGGCCTTGTTAAAATACACAATTTACGTCATATACATTTTTTTCGTGGAGCTTACCGTTTTCGAGGTATTCATTGTTATTAGTTTCAGTTGTGAAGTACTTATACTTTTCTCAGACGGGAGTGTCCGGTTTTCTTTTGTTCTACTCCTGGCCAAGAAAAGAAGCGATTTGTGATGACAATCGCATAACGACAGCTTTTAAAACATTTTACTATCGATTTAGCCTAGTGTATTCCCTTATTTTCTTCCTATTTATAAGGAACTAAGTAATAAGAACATCGTGCTGAATATCTCGATTAACAAGGTGCAGAAAGAAGAATAATCTTATGTAAGAAGTTTGTAGGACGGCTTGAGAAAGTCATGTGAGTGTAACACATCAGATTTTTTTAATTTATGTAGCCCCTTTTAACATCTACGGTCAATTCCGGGGCTTCGAATTAGAAACAACTCGTTGTCTGCAGATTTACGTTGGGTTTAAACCATTTTATTTCCTCAAACACGCATTTTATTTCCCCGCCCCAGCCGGTCATCGAACTCGGGACCTACGGCTGAGAACTCAGCTCGCTGACCACCACTCTGATTTGAAGCACAACAAAAAGTATCCTTTAGACTTCATTTTCACTTTCACTCATAGCTGAATTTCTACTTTCCGTGGATGATTATCCCAGTTGCGTTTCTCTTGTCCTATTATTGTGCTCTTTTGCATATTGCAAAACTTCTAATTTGAATGCAACACACTGTGGGAATCTCTTCTGTTTATGCGGCATTGTATACACGAGAGCTTAGAAAATTTAACAACTGAATATCGCTTTCACAACGGTATTTGCTACTGACACATGAACATAAAAGAAAGGGGCTGAGAGAGAAAAGTTTCTTTGCATCGCCCGTTATTGGGCAAAACTGCTATTCGGTATGTCTTGTCATTGGTGCTATGTTGAGCCTTGATCCTCGGGTACACAACGCTCGCATTCCCTGTATTCCATGTATTCCCCAAACTATCGGTAAATTTAGCTGCTTTTCACATGTGAACTTTGAACCATAAGATGCATTTAAATTTCAGATTGTATTTTATAACGAAAAAATCGTATCTGTTCCATTCACATGACTTTCTCTACATCTCTGCAACAAATTATTGTTAAAAGGCTTATGTCTCTATTTAATTCATGCCAATGGGGAAAAAATTAGCAGAAATATTCTTATTACTTGCTTCCTGTAAGTAGAAGTGAAATATGGGAGTAGCGTAAGTTAAAGTGATAGTCAAAAGCTGGTTGCTATGTGACTGAAGTTCCTTTGTGTGGATAGGAGTTGATAAATTCCCGTATGAGAAAAGTATAAGTATTTAAAAGCTGAAATTAGTAACAAGGAATATCTCGAAAACAATTAACTCCACGAACAAAATATATATATATTGTGAGTTTAACGTGCTGTACATTTTCTGTTATGTAAGTTTTTGTCTGTCTCTTGCGGCTTGACAGTTATGTGCAATTCCGTAAAATCCATCCAGAATAAAATAGTCTTCAGAGGCTATTTCCAGAAAATTCAAGATAGACATTGTATTTGTCAGGTAAATATATTTTATGTACGATAGCTTAATCAAAATCATTAGAGCATTTTTGAGAAAATCAAATTTTTCGAAAATTTTTCCATGTAAGGGGTAGTTGGTTGTGTGAGGAATTTCTTGAAAAACACCGTGTCGTATCCTTGGAAGATACTGAACTTAAATACCAAGTTTGGTATTTAACGGAGTTTTCGTTTTTGAGCTATGCTGTCCACAGACACATACACACATGGTCATTTTTCCAAAATGCCTTTTTAGGATTCAGGGGAACTCAAAATATGTATTTCCGGTGAAATCTCGGTAATGAATTTTTGGGTGGAATACAATACCTTCTCTATACAAGTCGCCCTCCATGGTGTAATGACTACCATGCTAACTTCATATACCCAAGGTTGCGGGTTCAAACCCGGGGGGAGGACGATGGATATTTTCGGGCGTAAAAATCCTTAGCATGGCTTCCTTCGAAAAGGAAGTAAAGCCGTGGGTCCCGTGTCGTAGATTTACGGCACGCAAAAGAACCTTAAGCCTGATAAGGGAGGCCTCTGAGCAAAATTAAGCGGTCTTTCACGCCCAGTATAGAATGGGACGCTGATAACCACAGCAGTTAAAGAGCGTCCATAAATAAAACGTCATTTCATTTCTCTATACACTATGTACATAGTATGTGTAGAGAAAGTAAAAGTGTGTCTTATGGTCGGAAAAATACGAAACAGCTGCAAGTTTGTATTTAAGCATTTCTTAAAAGTAATGCGCACCATTGCGGCAATGTTCTCATGCTCCATCTGAAACTCCAAAGAATATCACAGACCGACGAAGATACAGAAAACTGATCCAGAAAATTTAATTTAGTTGATGCACCCGCAAGCTGTTACAAAGGCTTTTTCGCGGGGCCTGGCCCTCTGGAAGGTAAAATGTGGGCATGAAATAAAACAAATGATATCCGGCCTGAAGTTACCCGGAGCAGGTATGTTCCGGATAGGAGTTTTAATGCCGCACTGAATTGTGTTTACATTACGCACTCAGTTCGCCATTATTAGCCCGGATGTTCGGCGCTGCAGCTGGAACCAAAAAAGTGTTTGTTTACCCAAGACATGTGTACAATTGCTGCGAAAAGGCATCAGATAAATTAAACCCCACAATGTTTACAGCTTGTATTTCATAATTAAAGGTTTTAGAGTTGCTTTTTACATTATTACCTATTTTTCCGAAATAATCACAGCATTAAAAAATTTAATGCATTGCATTCACATAGATTTGTCTACCTGTTCTGCAAACAATGTATGCTTCTATTTCAAGCTAATCGAGATAAACAAACAGAATACCTTTATTACTTAGTTCTTTATAATTAGCAAGGAACTAAAGGAATGCTCTATGCTAAAGTGATAGTCAAATGTTTCAAAAGCTGTCGTTATATGACTGTCATTTTTTTTAAGCTTAACGTCCTTTAACTGGTGAAATGATGCTCAAAGCTACTCGACATTCGTCTTCTCAGGATAATTGAAAACCTTATCCGGGTAACTCGCCCTTAGCGAGATTCGAATTCACGACCTGTTGAATATGAGGCAGATTCGCTACCACCACACTACCCAGGCGGACAACGATTGTCATTGCAAATCGCTTCTTTGCTTGGTCAGGAGTAAAACAAAAGAAAAACGGACATGTCCTTCCTGAGAAATGTATAAAGTACTTTATAACTGAAACGTATAACAAGGAATATCTTGGAAACGGTTACCTCCACAACAAAAACGTAAAGGGCATAAATTGTATGTTTTGACGAGCTCTATATTTTTGTGCAATAAGTTTGTGTATATATCCTATGGTTTACCAGTTTTGCAAAATTCCGCAAAATTCATCCAGAATAAACATGTCTTCAGAGACTATTCCCAGAAAATTGAAGATATTCATAAGAGATTTTAACAAAATCGTTAGAGCCATTTTTGAAAAAATCAAAATTTTCGAAAAAATGTCCATGTAAAGGGTAGTTGGGGCCGGGGGGATTTTCTTGAAAACCTTCGTGTCGCATCCTTGGAAGATACCGATCTTAAATACCAACTTTGGTATTTAACAATGTTTTCGTTTTTGAGCCATGCTGTCCGCACACACAGACACACAGACAGACACACGCACGAACATTATGCTATTTTTTTTTTTTTGATACAGGAGGTCTCAAAACATATATTTCCAGTGAAATCTTGGTATCGAATTTTTGGGTGCAATACAATACATTCTCTATACACTATGCACAAGTACGTGTAGAGAAAGTAAAAATCGGCTGTGATCCATCCACATAACTTTGTCTACTTATTCTGCAAACAAAGTATACTTCTATCTACTTCATGCTGATCAAGGGCAGGGGATCGTGGGATCGAATCCCGCCTTGGGCATGGGTGTTATATGTTTGTGTAAAAGGAAGAGTAAAACCAGTAATGATACAGTAGATAAACTTAGGGGATACAGCGCCGGAGTCCTGATCAGACTCCGGTATTGTTTAAAAAAAAAGATAAACCAATAGAATAGCCTATCACTTAGTTATTTGTAATGAGAAGGGCACTATGAAAATACATTATGCCAAAGAAATAATCAAATGTTTGATAGCTGTCGTTATGCGATTGGCATTGAAATGTCGTTCTCTTTGCGTGGTTAGGGGTAAAACAAATGACTTCTGTTTGACAATTTTAAAATTCGAACCAATAACATGTTATATTTCGGAAACGGCTAGCGCCACAACAAAAATATACATTTTGACGAGATCTGCATTTTTGAGAAGTAAGCTTTTGTCTATCTCTTACCGTTGACCAGATATCTAAGAGTCATTTAGAATGAAGAATACTTCCGGATATAGATTTTATTTGTCATGTAAATACCTTAAATATGCGGCATTGCAATAAAAATCGTTAGAACCATTTTTAGAAAATCGACAATTTCGAAAAATGTTCCATGTAAAGAGTAGCTTGGGGTAGAGGGACATCCACACACACGGATTTTTTTTTATTTTTGTTATAAAGGACCCTAAAACGTGTATTTTTTGTGAAATATCTTTATCAAATTTCTGGGTGGAGTGCAATACCTTCTCTACCTATGTACTAAATTCAAAAAGTAAATACTCTGATGTTCGCAGAAATACCTCTTAAAAATTCTTATAATTATTCCATGCTATTCATGATTAACATTATCAGAATAACCTTATTACTTAGTTGTTTGAAAGTTCAAGAGAACTAAAGGCATACATTAGGCTGAATCAATGATCAAAGTTTAAAAGCTGTCGCTATGCGATTGTCATTAAAATTTCTTTTTCTTTGTGTGGTCAGAAGTAAAACATTATTCATTCCTAGTAATAGACCTATGAACCAAAAAGGTACTTTTTAGGATGAGATAGTACATGTCTGGTCACGGGGTGAAGAGTTATTTAAAAGGGAGATGTAAATTATAGCCAATATATTATAAATCGTACTAAGAGCGACAAATGTACATTGAAAATGGCTAGGGAAGAAATATTGTAAAACAAGTCTAAGAAGGCAACGTGAAACAGTTGTCACTAGTGACCCAGGTAGGATAGTACCGTTAAGAGAAGGACACTGAACTGAAGGGGTGAGGTTACACTGCCCGAGGATGGACATACAAGGAAGACAGAAACAGGTCAACCGACACTTTTGGCACTCGGCATGGAACATCCACGGAGCTAAGATGTGATTTTTGGCTCCGTATTGGTGCCGAACGGAACCAACAATACGGAGTTGTAATACCTCTGGTTGTAACGTAAATACTGTTGATATAATACGGACCAAATCACTACACCAAAAGACTGTCACAAGTAATAAGTAACAATAGGTGCGGTTGAGTAAAGCGTAACTTAAGAGTAGAAAATTTAGGAGGAATGCGTGTATGTTCGACGGCAGAAAAGGCCGAACAAAATGAATGAGTTCAATAATAATATGAAATTCGAAGAAAATTATTTGCGTTTTACCAAATCTGAGAAAAATTCCCATGCCAACAAAATCCTGAGCTAGGACACCCATATTTCCACACCATTTCTTTAACAGTCAAAACCTGCACCCGAGTTACGAACCCCAGACCCCTAGTTACCGCCGCAAGGAATACGTTACTGTACAACTCACCTTAGCCACGTAAAGTGTCGAATCTGTTAGCTGCTCGCCAAGTTTGCAAATACGAGGGCCGTGTTTTTTTTCAACCTCCGATAGGCTATAAATAAACACAAGTTCATACAAAACAATTATTTTATTATTAAACGTCTTATACACTTATGGTTACTTCTCAACATAATCACCAAAAAGATTGAGACATTTATCGTACCTGTGCATAAGTTTTGCAATACCCGCTAAAAAAAATGTTGCCGCCAATGACTTCAAATGAGCGTTGAAGTTGTTTTGAAGATCTTCGTTGGTTTGAAAGTGCTGCCCCCTAGCCACGTCTTCAGCTCAGGGAAAAGGTGAAAGTCGCTGAGTGCCAGGTCAGGACTGTACGGCGGATGATCGAAAATGTCCCATTGAAACATTCAAGGAGCCGATGGGTTGTGCCAGCAGTGTGTGGACGAGCGTTGTCATGGATCAACACAATTCCTGAAGTCAGCATTTCTCTTCGTTTGTTTTGAATGGCTCTCCGCAAACGTCGGAAAGTACGAACATCTGCAAAACAACGTCAATACTCGTTTGAAATCATTGGCGGCAACATTTTTTGAAGCGGGTATTGCAAAGCTTGTGCACAGGTACGATAAATGTCTCAATGTTTTCGGTGATTATCTTGGAAAGTAACCATAAGTGTACAAAAGGTTTTAGCAATAAAATAATTGTTTTCTATAAAATTGTCTTTTATTTATAGCCTATCGGAGGTTGAAAAAAACGGCCCTCGTGCCTATCGGTGCCTGGCCTCTTATTCGGGTGGCATATGAAAAGCAAATAAATAAACTTCGATAACATTCAAAATCGCATGCTAAATATGCGGTTTGTTTGGCTTATACGTAGCCCATTTCCCACATTAGCATCAGTTATTTATTCTAACTGAAAACTAACAATTCTGTTTACACTGCTATCATATTTATAGTTTATAAACGCGCTTTGTATTCAATCAATGATAAAAATTCTTGTTTTGATTACATACTAGTTCTGAATATATATGTTTAGTGCTATTGAACAACGCCTCCCAGACACTTTCTATTATTGTTGCTGGCTCTTGACGTACCTACATATAGAAATGTATCTTCTTTTACTGGAGATAGACAAGTGTGTTTGAATGGCTACCCAGGGCCGAAGCCCCTTACTCTTGATTCACCAGGGAGTAAGTACTCCGTGGCTTTTCCATTAGGGCAATACCTGATTTCTTAAAGTGCCCCCCCCCCCCGGCATGGGAACGTACCGGGACGGAAGTGGGTACGCCACCTACGGGCGTCAACCCATCCGGGAAGACTACCAAACAACCTTGGTCGGGTCGACGGATGCCAGCTTACCGTCTACTAGCTATCCAGGCTAGTGTCGAAGGACGTTGAGGTGTCTGCACAACCCCGCCAAGGCCAAAGCTGAGACGTACCCAGTTACCCATGGCTATTGGGACCACTGCCACGTCGAGTCCAACCCAATCCGAACAGCTCCCCTTCTGGAGGGGCTCGAATGTTCGGCCCGACTACTTCTGGTCACGTCAGAAGTACCACGGGTGCTCAGGGTACGCAGCGTTCGCACCAAAGCAGCTGAAGAGGTCGGAACCTCCCCTCTAACTGGAGATAGAATACACTATACGTACCTAGAGAAAGTATTGTATTCCACCCAAAATTTCGATGACAAGATTTCACTAGAATATATTTTTGAGGTTCGCTGAGTCCAATATATATACAAGAGGGTCATTTCAAAAGCCATGGCAACTATTTTTATCAGTCAATAAAGCTGCAGGAAACAAAACTCAGGATATTCAATTGAAAGTCCCTGGAATGTTCTTTGCAATGCTGACACTAAATTGAGATCCGGGTACAACGGTCTATGCGTAGGGGCCATTGAAAGATGACTAAATAGTGATCATTGGTTTATTCGTATTATGTGTATACGCACGAAAAAGTACGCGTAGTGTGTAGTGTATGTAATACTCTTATAACCTAACGACCTTCAAAATAATGCCCCAAGGCTTCCAAAAGTCTTTGCCAACTGAGGAAGGCTCTGAATACCATTAACTTTACAGTCATCCATCTTGGAACACCGCCTCTAGGTTACTAACGTTTGCATGTGTCTAATAGCACTACCAATGCACTAGACGTCATCTGGTGGTGGCATCCCGTACTGTGTACATGTTTTTACTTTCTCTATACGTATTATGTACATAGTGTATAGAGAAGGTATTACACTCCACCAAAAAATTCGATAGCGAGATTTCACCGGAAATATATGTTTTAGGGTCCCCAGTATCCAAAAAAAAGTATTTTCAGAAAAAGGTCCGTGTGTGTGTCCGTGTCCGTGTGTCTGTGAACACCATAACTCAAAAAGAAAAGTCGGGAAAATACCAAACTTGATATTTAAGTTAAGTATCTTCCGGGGATGCGACACCAATATTTTGAGAAAAAATCCCCCACTCCAAACTACGCTTTACAGGGAACTTTTTTCGAAAATTTTGATTTTCTCAAAAATGGCTCTAGCGATTTTGATTAAAATACCGTATATCAAAGATATTTACCTGACAAATAAAATGTATATTTTCAATTTTCTGGGAATAGCCTCTGAAGACTGCTTTATTCTGGGCGAATTTTACGGAATTTTGCATAACTACTAAACCGTAAGAGATAGATAAAAGCTTACTACACAAGAAATGTAGAGCACGTTAAAACACACAATTTATGTTATATACACAAGTATGTATATTATGTTATATACATTTTTTTGATCATTTTTAAGATACTCCCGGTTTTTCGTTTTAGCTTTGAAAAACTTATACTTTTCTCATACAGGAATTTCTTAACTCCTGTCTATACAAACAAAGGAACTTCAGTTACATAGCAACCAGCTTTTGGCTATCATTTTAACCTATGGAACTTCCTCAGTTTGCTTCTACTTACAAGGAAGCAAGTAATAAGACTATTTCTGCTAATTAGCATGAAGTAAATAGAAGCATATGCTTTTTAACTACAATTTGTTGCAGAGATGTAGAGAAAGTCATGTGAATTGAACACACCAGATTTTTAGATAAAGGCTCTGTGCCAATGACTCAAAAATCTGATTTCTTCCATTCACATTACTTTCTCTAGCTGTACCAAACACAAACCATTCTTTTATTCCACATCATGTTAATCGAGATAAACATTAACAGAATTGGTCTTAATACTTGCTTTATTTTAAGGGGATATATTATGCTAAAGCGTTGGTCTAACCTTTAAAAGCTGGTCGCTATGTGAAATATTTGAGATCGGATTCGCTTTGCATGGTTTTATTTGAGAAACTTTAGGTTAGTAAAATCTGAAACCAATAAGAAGGAATGTTAAAAAAGTATCAACTCTACAAGAAAAATCTGATGTGTTACATTCACATGACTTTCTCTAGCTGCTCTACAAATCTCATACAGAAGATTATTCTTCTTTGTACACAATGCTAATCAAGATAAATGTTAGCAGAATGTTATTACTTAGTTCCTTATAAGTAGAAGGAAATAAGGGAATGCACTATTCTAAAGTGATTGTCAAATGTTTTAAAAGCTATCGTTATGCGATTGTCATTGCAAATCACTTCTTTGCTTGGCCAGGAGTAAAACAAAAGAAAAACAGACGCTTTCTGTGTGAGAAAAGTTTAAGTACTTCACAATTGAAACCAATAACAAGGCATATCTCGAAAACGGTTATTTCCACAACAAAAACGTAAAGGACAAAAATTGTGTGTTTTGTCATGAGGTACATTTTTTGTGTAGTACGTTTTTTCTCTCTTACGGCTTAGCAGTTAAGAAAATTCAGCAAAATTCATCCAGAATAAAGAGGTCTTCAGAGGCTATTCCCAAAAAATTCGAGATATATATTTTGTTTCGGACATAAATAGCTTTAATATATGGGATTTTAATCAAAATCGTTAGAGCCGTTTTAAAGAAAATCAAGAAATTCGAAATTTTTTCCATGTAAAGGGTATGTTGTGGTGGGAGGATTTTTTTTTTTTTAAATCTTCGTGTCGCATCCCTGGAAGATACTCAACTCAAATACCAAGTTTGGTATTTTACCAACTTTTTGTTTTTGAGTTATCGTGTTCACAGACACACGGACACACACACCCGGACCTTTTTCCAAAAATGTTTTTTGTAAATAAAGGCGACCCTAAAACATATTTCCGGTGAAATCTTAGTATCGAATTTTTGGGTGGAGTGCAATATATACTCTATACACTATATACATAGCACGTATAGAGAAAGTAAAAAAGAGCTCTTCAAAAGCTATTCGCAGAAAATTAAAAATATACATTTTGTTTTTGATGTAAATATCTTCAATAGGTATACGGTATTTTAATCAAAATCGTTAGTCATTTTTAAGAAATCCAAATATTTCCAAATGTTTCCATGTAAACAGTAGTTTGGGGTGGGAGTATTTTTCTCTAAATCGTCATGTCGCATCCTAGGAAATAACTCAACGTATATACCACATTGCTATTTTATCGAATTTTCATTTTTCAGCTATCGTCTTCATAGACACACACACACAAACACACAGAGAACTTTTTCTAAAATGCCTATTTTGGATGCAGGAGACCCTAAAACATGTATTTCCGGTGAAATTTCGACATCCAATTTTTGGATGGGATACAATATCTTTTTACTTACCAGATGTACATAGTACGTGTAGAGAAAGTAAAACTTGAACATTGGCCATTGTTTATCATGAAGTGCATAGAAGATTAAGCTTCTGTAAGGATAGTCTGTTTCATAATACGAAGAGACGCTCATGTGAATGGAACATAAGACTACATTGTACGTAGATACAGAAAGTTTTGCATTCCATTCAAAAATTCGACCGGAAATAAACGTTTTAGGTCCCCTGCATAAAAAATAAGGTTTAGAAAAAGGACCGTGCTCATGTGTGAACATAACTCAAAACAAAAAAGTCGTAAAATACCAAACTTGGTACTTCCAAGAATGCGACATGATGATTTTGAGGAGAATTCACCAGATTCAACTATCTCTTATTGGGAAAAAAAGTCGAATATGTTGTTTTTCTCAAAAATGACTATAACGATTTTGATTGAAAGATCTAAAATAAATATATTTATTTCGCAAATAAAGTGTAACTTTCTGATAATAGTCTCCGAAAACCTCTTTATTCAGAATGAATTTTACTCAATTTTTATAACTGGTAAACTGTAAGAGATAGACAAACATTAACTACTAAAAGATGTGGATTTCGTTAAAAAGCACAATTTCTGTTTATTTCCGAAATATTCCTTGCTTTAATTTCAGTTTTAAAATACTTAAAACTTTTCACATACGGGAATTTGTGAACTCTTAGTAATGCAAAGAAGCAGAAGTCACCACATAGCAACCAGCTTGATTATCGTTTTAGTCTAGTGTATTCCCTGATTTCCTTTCTACCTACAAGGAATCAAGTAATTAGATCATTTCTGCTAATGTTTATCTTCTGGACTAACATGAGGTAGCTAATAGAGTAAGTTATTTAACAATAATTTGTTAGCGAGATGCAGAGAAAGTCATATGGGTGGACACATCAGATTTTATAGAAACTTATTCATGTGCGTGTGCTTGTATAGAGAAGGTATTGTATTACATTCAAAAGTTCGATACCGAGAGCTCACCGGAAATACATGTTTTGAGTCTCCCTGAATCTAAAAAAAACCATTTTTGGAAAAAGGTCCCTGTGTGAGTGTTTGTATCTGTGGATAGCATAGCTCAAAAATGAAGAGACCGTTAAACACTAAACAGCCAAGGATACGAAGATTTTTAAGAAAGTCCCCCACCCCCAACTACCTTTACATGGAAGTTTTTTCTAAAATTTTGATTTCCTCAAAAATGGCTCTAACGATTTTGATTAGAATATCGTATATTAAAGATACTTACCTGACAAATGAAATGTATATCTTGAATTTTCTGGGAATAGCCTCTGAAGACTACTTTATTCTGGAAGAACTTTACGGAATTTTGCATAAGTACTAAACCGTAAGAGATAGACAAAAGCATACTACACAGAAAATGTAGAGCACATTAAAACACAATTTACGTTATATAATTTTTTTTCATGGAGTTGATCGTTTTTTAGATATTCCTTGGTTTTGGTTTCAGCTTTATAGAACTTACACTTTTCTCATACAGGAATTTGTCAACTGCTGTCCATACAAACAAAGGAACATAGCAACCAACTTTTGACTATCACTTTAACCTATGGTACTCCCTTATTTTGCTTCTACTTACAAGGAAGCAAGTAATAAGACTATTTCTGCTATTTTTTTCGATTAGCCTGAAATAAATAGAAGCATAAGCTTTTTAACAATAATTTATTGCAGAGATGTAGAGAAAGTCATGTAAATGGAACACATCAGCTTTTTGGAAAAAGGTCCGTCTTTGCGTCTGTGTGCGTGAGTGTGGACAGCATAGCTCAAAAATGAAGAGACCGTTAAATACCAAACTTGGTATTTAAGTTTGATATCTTCCAGGATGCGACACGCAAATTTTTAAGAAACTCCCCCACCTCCCTTTACATGGAATTTTTTTCTAAAATTTTGATTTCCCCAAAAATGACTCTAACGATTTTGATTAAAATATGGTATATTAAATACACTTACCTGACAAATAATATGTATATCTTGAGTTTTCTGGGAATAGCCTCTGAATATTATTTTATTCTGGATGAATTTTACGGAATTTTGTATAACTACTGAACCGTAAGAGATGGACAAATCTTACTACACTCAAAGTGTAGAGAACATTAAAACACACAATTTATGTTATATAATTTTTTTTTGAGTTAATCGTTTTTGAGATATTCCTTGTTTTTTGTTTCAGCTTTAAAGAGCTCGTACAGGAATTTGTCAACTCGTGTACATACAAACAAAGGAACTTCAGTCACATAGCAACCAGCTTTTGATTATCACTTTAACCTATGCTACTCCCTTGTTTCGCTTCTACTTACAAGGAAGCAAGTATACCATGAAGTAAATAAAAGCATACACTTTTTAACGCAGATGCATAGAAAGTCATGTGAATGAAACACATCAGATTTTAAATATAAACAACTCACATTCTATATGATGATAATGATACTAAAGCCACTAGTGACCAGTGGCATTACTTGCAATAAGTGACAAAGTATTCAAATAAACCGGCACTACAAAAGCTAAATAGCACAAGCACTGCGCTCGCTGTTCCTGTGGCTTTTCAGGGAAGTCCCAAGGGCTGTTTGTGGCATGTCAACGTCACTTCCAGACCGCACAGCGCTGCGCACAAAGACCTGTGTACATATGTAAGTGCCGAAAGGTAAATTTCAATGAAAATGGTCTGTTCAGAAGGCTATCTTTCATACGCGAGACGCTGTAGGCTGATGAGTTATTGGATTTGACAGGTTTTCAATCCACTTGCTGTAAAACACTCTTTAGTATGAATGAATAGATGCATTTATTTAAATACCAGTATACGTACACTGATCATCAATCGCACCTGTCTGACGAAAGAATGCAGTTGTTAGGGAAGTCGTTGGTGTAGCATAGTTTAGAGTGGTCAGAGAAGTAATTGTAAATGGCGCCCTTTAACTGCTGTAATTCTCAGCGTCCCATTCAAAATTGTATAAACACCTATGCTTGTACAAACTAAAAACAATCGGATGTATTGCATTCACATGACTTTCTCTACATCTCTGCGACAAATTATAGTTAAAAAGCTTATTCCTCTATTTACCTCATACTAATTTAGAAAAATTAGCAGAAATGGTCTTATTACTTGCTTCCTTGCAAGTAGTTCCTTTGTTTGTATGGACAGGAGTTGACAAATTCCTGTATCAGAAAATTACAAGTTTTTGAAAGCTGAAACCAAAAACAAGCAATATCTAAAACACGATCAACTCCACGAAAAACATGTATATTACATAAATTGTGTGATTTAACGTGCTCTACTTTTTTGTGTGGTAAGTTTTGGTCCATCTCTTACGGTTTAGAAGTTATGCAAAATTCCGTAAAATTGATCCAGAATAAAGCAGTCTTAAGAGACTATTCCCAGAAAATTCAATATATATATATTTTATTTGTCACGTAATTATCTTTAATATACAACATTTTAATCAAAATCGTTAGAGCCATTTTTAAGAAAATCCAAATTTTCGAAATTTTCTCCATAAAGGTATTTACGGGTGGGAGGAGGTTTTTTTGAAAATTCCGTGCCATATCCTTGAAAGATACCAAACATACATACCAAGTTTGATATTTAACTTCTACTCGGTTTTAGTTATGGTGTCCCCAGACACAGACACACACACACACACACACACACACACACACACGGACCTTTTTCCAAAAAAATGTTTGTTTGTTTTTTTATTCAGGGGGACCCAAAACATATTTTTCTGGTGAAATCTCGATATCGAAGTTATGGGTGGAATACAATACCTTCTCTATACCCTATGTAAAAAAACGTAAATGGCGTGTTATTTATGGAGGCTCTTTAACTGCTGTGGTTCTCAGCGTCTCCTTCTATATTGGGCGTGAAAGATCAGTTAGTTTTGTTCAGAGGTCTCTCTATCAGGCTTGAGGTTCTTTTACGTGCCGTAAATCTACGACACGGGACCAACGGTTTTACCTCCCTTCAGAAGGAAGTCATGCTAAGGATTTTTACACCTGATAAGTCCATCGCCCTCCGCCAGGTTTGAACCCACGACCTAGGGTTCGCGCTCCACAATATAAATGCCGAAAATAAACACCTAAACATTCACAAGTGAGGTTCATTCTTTGCATTCCAATGACGCAATTTAGATTCAAATGTTTTTTCCTTGTTTCCACTACTGGGAGTATTTGCCGCAATGTTGTCTGAAACATTCATATATTTGTAAAAATAAAGGCATGTTGCATTGCACTCCCGCATTCCAATGGATGGGGGATAAAGCTTTTCCAATGCGAAAGTATTTCTTTATTTTAAACTGCAGATTTCTACTGTAGTTATTATTAAAAATCACCGAAAATAGGTAACAACTACAACAGTAATAATAATAATAATCATAATATCAATAATACACTGCTAAACAGAAAAAAAAATTAAGCAATTGCAGCAGAATTAGAAATGCAAATTATTTTAGAGTAAAATTATTCCAAAATAGATGAAATGCTATTAACTATTACAAAAACTATGTAATATATACAGGGCGTACCAGGATTCAACTGCACAAATTGGCAGGATTTCCGAGAGACCCTAGATAAACTCTTTGAGACAGGGAAACTATTGCCCCTTTTTGCCAAATATCAAAAGTTAAGGCATTTTTTCTGGATCGCATTTCACGTGAAATGCCAGTAGTCGAAGGAATGCATTATTGTTACACAATTCATATGGTATTCAAAACATTGGACTTTTGCGTGTTCTTTGAGGGTATGCACACCACTGATAACCGTTCGATTGATTTCAGATCATATGCAGTTAGCTAGAGCGGATCGATATAACATATTGATGGGTGAGTTGGTGTTGCGCTGGTCATCGAAATCCGCGATAGTGACATCGCATTGCTCTCTGAAGTTGCATTGCTGAGTTTTTACTTTCTCTAGCCCCGTATGTACAATGTACATAGGGATAGAGAAGTACTGTATTCCACCCAAAAATTCGATGTTCAGATTTCACCAGAAATACATGTTTTAGGACTCCCGAGTCCAAAAAAAGCATTTTAAGAAACAGAGAGAGAGAGAGAGAGAGTCTGTAGACAGCATAGTTCAAAAACGAAAACACGATTAAATAACAAACTTGGTATTTAAGTTTGGTATCTTCCAAGGATGCGACACAAAGATTTTCAAGAAAATCCCCCACCCCTAACTATCCTTTACATGGAAAAAGTTTTGAAAATGTTGCTTTTCTCAAAAATGGCTTTAACAATATTAATTAAAATCTCTTATATGTAACATATTTACATGCAAAATAAAATGTACATCTTGAATTTTTGGCAATAGCCTCTAAAAACCTCTTTATTTTTAATGCTTTTTATTGAATTTTACATAACTGCTAATCGGTAAGAGATGGACAAAAGCCTACCAGAATCAAGACTGTTTTATATTGTAAATATATATATATACAATTTTGCCCTAGAATTGCAGTGATTTTTTTAAATAAATAAAAGAGCAAAACCACATAATTGCAGTCCATTAGCTTCCAAGCATTACACCGATTATTTTACCTGGGTTCTCCCCATCCTTTATCACAGTTACAGGGATTTGAACTTGCAACAATGTTCTGAATGGATGGCCAGTCCATTACCTATCACATAACACTCATGGCCTTTTGAGCTACTTTTTTGGTAGAGTCTTTGACAGGATTATGAAAAGTGGTTTAGAAGAATTTAAACTTTCAATTGGGAATAAAAAGATTAATAAAGGATCTACATTTATTTTTATTTCTGTTTGCTCTATTATTTTATATAATAATTTTATAGGCATGTTCTCTTATATTTTTACTAGAACTCCAGCTTTAAGCTTCAATTAAAGGAAAAACGGCATATCCAGGATACTAATGCAGGCAAAGGGATAATAAAACAATTAGGTCTATTTAAAAGCATTTACAAAATTTGTGCTTTAAAACGTAGAAACCATACTATGGTTTTAACGGTGGAATAAATAAACACCTCTTTTATTGCTAGGATTCGAACAGCGGTACTTTGGTTTTGTCTGTGTAGGTATTATGTCGTTTTAATTACTTCAGCTATTATGGTTATACGCCCTTGTGCTTCGTAGGTACAATCTCTGCAGGGATGTTGCAAGTCGTCACGTCTAACAGTTCCGCTGGTAACCTGTTGTACTTCGGATATTGTATTATTTCTCAAAGTCTGCTTTTATTTGTCTTTTATGCAGACATGAAAAAATAGAATGTACTTTCACTTTCTAGTACATAGTTCTTAACTAGTTTTATGTAGGCACTTTTTACTTTCTCTACACGTACTATGTACATAGTGTATAGAGAAGGTATTGTATTGCACCCAAAATTCGATATCGAGATTTCACCAGAAATACATGTTTTGGGTCCCCCTGAATCCAAAGAAAGCATTTTTGGTAAAAGGTCTACGTGTGTGTGTCTATTTGTGTGTGTGTGTGTGTGTGTGTGTGTGTATGTGTGTGTGCGCCTGTGGACAGCAGAGCTGAAAAACGAAAAGATCTTTGAATACCGAAATTGGTATTTAATTTTGGTATCTTCCAAGAATGCGACACGAAGATTTTCAAGAAAATCCCCCCACCCCCAACAACCCTTTACATGGAACTTTTTTCGAAAATTTTGATTTTCTTAAAAAATGGCTCTAACGATTTTGATTAAAATATCGTATATTAAAGGTATTTACTTGACAAATAAAATGTATATCTTGAATTTTATGGGAATAGCCTCTGAACACTACTTTATTCTGGATCAATTTTACGGAATTTTGCATAACTGCTAAACCGTAAGACATGGACAAAAACTATATATATTCGTGGACTTGATCCTTTGTAAATATTCCTTGTTTTTGGTTTCAGATTTAAAAAACTTATACTTTTCTCATACAGGAATTTGTCAACTCGTGTCCATACAAACAAAGGAACTTCAGTCACATAACAAACAGCTTTTGACTATCACCGTAACCTATGGTACTCCCTTATTTCCCTTCTACATACAAGGAAGCAAGTAATAAAACTATTTCTGCTAATTTTATCTCGATTAGCATGAAGTAAATAGAGGAATAAGCTTTTTAACAATAATTTGTTACAGACACACACACACAGACAGACAGAAACACATACGGACATTTTTCTAACAATGCTTTTTTTTTATTCAGAGGGTCTCAAAGCATATATTTCCGTAAAATCTCAGTATCGAATTTTTGGGTGCAATACAATACCTTCTCTATACACTATGTACATAGTGCGTATAGAGAATATAAAAATAAGTTTGGTTTGTTCTAGAAACTAATAAAACCTCTATTATTTATAGTTTCAGAAAATTTATGCTTTTGGAGGGTTAAGACGATTTTAATCAATTTAAATATAATTTAAATGCTAGTCTGTATTTCTTTAAATCTGTTATTTAATGCCCTTTTTAGAACATTTGTATCTTGAAATTCAGTTTTCTCAAAACAGCAGTTTTGATATTTATGTACCTTTTTCTCAGAAAGCATGAGAGCTGGAAATTTCTGCACATATATAAACACGTAGTTGAACTTTCTGGACCACAATCGTGATGCTATAGTATATGTTGATCATATAATTGAGGTTCAGAAGGTATATGATATTACTAAGAAGAATTATGCAAAAGTTTGCAAATGTTAACTTCTATATCTCTAAGCGTATTAACAATCTCCTTTATTGTCATAATACTAACTTCTTATCAAAAATAAATCTGATTTGTTCCATTCACATGACTTTCTCTACAACTGTGCATCAAATTACTGATAAAAAGCTTATTTTTCTATTTACTTAATGGCAATTGAGAAAAGATTATCAGAATTAGTCTTATTACTTGCTTCCTTGTAAGTAAAAGTGAAATAAGGGAGTACCATAGGTTAAAGTGATAGTCAAAAGCTGGTTACTATGAGACTGTAGTTCCTTTGTTTATATGGACAGAAGTTCACAAATCCCTGTATGAGAAAGGTATGTTTTTTAAAGCTGAAACTAAAAGCAAGGAATATCTTAAAAACAACCATCTCCACGAAAAAAATGTATATAATATAAATTATGTGTTTTAATGTGCTCTACATTTTCTCTGTGGTAAGTTTTCTTCCATCTTTTACGGTTTAGCAGTTATGCAAAAATCAGTCAAATTCGTCCAAAATTCAATATACATTTTATTTGTCAAGTAAGTATCTTAAATATAAGAGATTTTAATCAAAATCGTTAGAGCCATTTTTAAGAAAAACAAAATGTTCGAATTTTTTTCCATGTAAAGGGTAGCTTGGAGTGGGTGGATTTTCTTGAAAATCTACGTGTCGCATCCTTGGAAGATACCAAACTGAAATACCAAGTTGGGTATTTAATGGTCTTTTCATTTATGAGCTATGCTGCCCACAGACGGACACACACACACAGACAGACACACACGGACATTTTTTTAAATATGATTTTTTTTTTATTCAGGGGGTTCCAAAATATATATACCCGGTGAAATCTGGGTATCAAATTTTTGGATGGAATACAATACCTTCTCTATACACTATGTAAATAGTACGAGTAGAGAAAGTATAATTATTGAAGACCATGAAAAAAATTCTCCCTTTCAATGTGGATTTGATCCAATTATTCCGTATTGCAAGCAGTATAGAGTAAAAGGTGCATGAATTCACATGTTTTAAGACTAAGTTTTATTAATTTTCTGCTGAATGAAAAACTTTTTATAGACTAAATTTCGTAAGTTATTAATACAATCACTAAAATAATTTCCATTATTTGTAGAATAATTTATACACATTTCTGTAAAAAAAATAAACAGTTGAATACTTTAAGAGCAGTGGGAATTTAACTCAAGGTGTAATTTCCGTATGATCAGACTAACTTGTCCCCTTAAAGCATATACTCATTGTGAAATATCGGTATCTAAAATTTGGGTAGAATATAATAGAATGTAAAACGTCAAAAGTGGTTCGTGAATGGAATTTGAGGTTATGTCTACTCGTCCAAAAACCTTTGCAGCATAGATAGCTACAAAAAGCTGTCGATTATGTATTAAAAGAGAATTCAGGCTGTATCACAAAAGTCTCTTTGCAAATGAAAAACATGCGAGGGCGCCCTATCATGTGTAAATCGCCCTGTGTTCTATGCAGAGGCCGATGGCATACCAGAAAGCCAAACTAGCCACTGCGTAGTAAATGAAAATGTTTGGTGATGGCTTACCACTAACCGCAGATAGCATTCGCGCTCTCGATCCCCTTTCAAATATGATGAACTGCATGCATGGATTGCGGATGTGGACCACAGAGATCTCAGGCCTGCTATATCAGTAAAGGCTCAACCTAACGGATGACAGTCACAAATTGCACACTAGAAAACATTTTAACGTATTTAGATTATCACATACTTGAAATTGTGCTTCTAGGTTGCCACGGAGTAAACGCTAAACTCAAGGCACCATCTGTTTCTACTCAAGCTTCCCTTCCAGACCTTTCCCGACTGATTAATTAACGTAATGTATTTCCTATATGTTAGTTTACCCAAACCATTTACAAATTTAGAATGAATGCATAAGTGAACTTATTGACATAACAGTATCATACAAGGGCCTTTTTTTTACTTTCTCTACACGTACTATATACATAATGTATATAGCAGGTATTGTATTGCACCCAAAAATTCGATACCGAGATTTCACCAGAAATACATGTTTTGGGTTCCCCTGAATCCAAAAAAAAAGGATTTTCAGAAAAAGGTCCGTGTGTGTGTCTGTGTATTTGTGGACTGCATAGCTCAAAAACGAAAATACTGTTAAATGCCAAACTTGGTATTTAAAATTGGTATCTTCCAAGGATGTGACACGAAGATTTTCATGAAAATCCCATCCCCAACTACACTTTACATGGAACTTTTTTCGAAAATGTTGATTTTCTTAAAAATGGCTCTAATGATTTTGATTAAAATATCGCATATTAAAGATATTTACCTGACAAATAAAATGTATATCTTGAAATTTCTGGGAATAACCTCTGAAGACTACAATACTCTGGATCAATTTTACGGAATTTTGCATTACTGCTAAACCGTAAAAGACGAACAAAACTTACCCAACAAAATTGTAGAGCCCTTTAAAACACACAAATTTTGTTATAAACACTTTTTTTACGGATCGTTTTATAGATATTCCTTGTTTATGGTTTCAGCTTTGAAAAACAATTTTCTCATACAGGAATTTGTCAACTCGTGTCCATACAAACAAACTTCAGTCACATAGCAACCAGTTTTTGGCTTTCACTTTAACCTATGGTACTCCCTTGTTTCACTTCTACTTACAAGGAAGCAAGTAATAAGACTATTTCCGCTAATTTGTCTCGATTAGCATGAAGTAAATAGAAGCTTAAGCTTTTTAACACTAATTTGTTACAGTGATATAGAGAAAGTCATGTGAATGGAACACATCAGATTTTTTTATGTCAATCATTAGTGTAGTTCTTTACCTAAATGTATGGTAAGAAGGATATTATTCAAGCAATACACATGCGGGTAATGCCGGTCAGTATATTCTAATCTGTTATTTAGATAAAAAAAATCACTAAAACGAACACTAAAGAACGTATTTTATTTTATAACTTCAATACAACAAATTTCTTTTTTTACACATATAGCACAAAAATAATTTTTCGGACTTTCGCAGCTACTATATTCTCAATAAACCTACAAATATAACCTGTAGAAAGTACTGTCCAGAGACCTGTTGGACATGTGTGGAGGAATAGAAACAACAATAATTCCGTCGCTTTTGAAGTCTTCGAAATCGTCCATAGTAATATAGCTGCCATGTTTATCCAATACTGGCTTCTGGTTTTCACATTCATTCCCAGCATTACCCCAACGCACAAATATTTTGGTTTAAGAATGCGTCATCAGCAAGCATATTGTTTGAAACTAATTCTCACATATGCTACTAAATTAAGAGAATCATGAGTTTTTTGGAAAACCCTCTAAAGATACGAGGGACGTCCAGAAAGTAAGTTCCGTTTCAATTTATCTCCGCTGCAGCGCTGCGATCGCAGTTCCGCACATGCGCGGTAGACGCTCTGTATCAAGGAGAAGAAACGTTGGCCATTTTGAGATCGCTGTCAGTCGCATACGCTTTGTTGTGCTTGTTTACAATGTCGGTGTTGATTGAAAATTCCGCCGCTTGTGAAATCAGATCTGTGATTCATTTTCTGAATGCTAGGGAAGTGAAACCCATTGAAATTTATCGGCAAATTTGCGAAGTTTACGGACAAAATGCGATGAGTGATTCAATGGTAAGAAGATGGGTCCGACAGTTCAATGAAGGACGTAGTGAAGTGCACAATGAAGAACGAAGTGGGCGTCCATCTTTGGTTACAGAAGAACCTCCTACAGGGATTTGCCTGGGACGTGTTTGACCATCCTCCGTACAGCCCTGACCTCGCTCCTAGCGACTTTCATCTGTTCTTACTTTTCAAGTCTTTCCTTGGCGGTCAACACTTCAACAATGACGAAGAGCTGAAAGAAAATGTTTCCAACGTTTTGAAGACACAGGCCGGCAAACTTCTATGAAGAAGGTATACAATAACTAGTGCCACGCTATGACAAATGCCTGCAAAATTTCGGTAGTTATGTGGAAAAGTAGTTTAAGAGTTGTAGAATTTTAGGCAATATATAATTATTCTGTGTCTGTACACAATATCATTTTATTACCAAACGGAACTTACTTTCTGGACATACCTCGTATATAATTATTTTAATACGGTACATTTACTGTGTAGTTCTTCAAGCAAAATTTACATAAAATTTTCGGTAATTATTTGTTTAAAAATTTGATGTGTACCATTCACATGACTCTCCATATCCCTGCAACAAATAATTCTTAAAAAGCTTATACTTCTATTTACTTTATGCTAATCAGAAAAAAATAGCAGAAATAGTTTTATTACTCGCATCCTTGTAAGTAGAAGCGAAATAAGGGACAACCGCAGATTAAAGTGATAGTCAAAGGCTGGTTGCTATGTCAATGAAGTTCCTTTGTTTATACGGATAAGAGTTGACAAGTTCCAGTATGAGAAAAGTATACGTGTTTCATAGCAGAAACCAAAAATAAGCAATGTCACAAAAACGACGAACTCCACGAAAAAAATGTATATAACATAAGTTGTGTGTTTTAGTGTGCTCTACATTTTTTGTGTAGTAAGTTTTTGTCCATCTCTTACGGTTTAGCAGTTATTCAAAATTTAGTAAAATTCATCCAGAATAAACTACTCTTCAGAGGCTATTCCCAGAAAATTCAAGATATATATTTCATTTGTCAGGTTAATATGTTTAATATCCGAAATTTTAATCAAAATCGTTAGAGCCATTTTTGAGAAAATCAAAATTTTCGAAAAAAATTCCATGTAAAGGGTAGTTGCGGGTGGGGGGATTTTTCTCAAAATCTTCGTGTTGCATCCCTGGAAGATACTAAACTTCAATACCAAGTTTGTATTTTACCGACTTTTCGTTTTTGAGTTATCGTGTTCACAGACACACGGACACACACACACACACACACACACGGACCTTTTTGTGAAAATGCTTTTTTTTTGGATATTGGGGACACTAAAACATATATTTCCGGTGAAATCTCGGTATCGAATTTTTGGTGGCGTGCAATACTTGCTCTATACACTGTGTACATAGCGCGTACGTAGAAAGTAAAAATCTGATGTGTACTATTCACATGACTTTCTCCATATCCCTGCAACAAATAATTCTTAAAAAGCTTATAATTCTATTTACTTTATGCTAATCATATAAAAAATTAGCAGAATAAGTCTTATTTCTCGCATCCTTGTAAGTAGAAGCGAAATAACGGACAACCGTAGGTTAAAGTGATAGTCAAAAGCTGGTTGCTATGTCAATGAAGTTCCTTTGTTTATATGGATAGGAGTTGACAAGTTCCAGTATGAGAAAAGTATACGTTTTTCATAGCAGAAACTAAAAATAAGGAATGTCTCAAAAACAACGAACTCCACGAAAAAAATGTATATAACATAAATTGTGTGTTTTAATGTGCTCTACATTTTTTGTGTAGTAAGTCTTTGTCCATCTCTTAGGGTTTAACAGTTATTCAAAATTTAGTAAAATTCATCCAGAATAAACTACTCTTCAGAGGCTATTCCCAGAAAATTCAAGATATACATTTCATTTTTCAGGTAAATATGTTTAATATCCGAAATTTTAATCAAAATCGTTAGAGCCATTTTTGAGAAAATCAAAATTTTCGAAAAAAGTTCCTTGTAAAGTGTAGTTGCGGGTGGGGGGATTTTTCTCAAAACCTTTGTGTCGCATCCCTGGAAGATACTAAACTTAAATACCAAGTTTGGTATTTTAGCGACTTTTCGTTTTTGAGTTATCGTGTTCACAGGCACACGGACACACGGGCGCGCGCGCGCGCGCACACACACACACACACACACACACACACACACATACACACACACACGGACCTTTTTGTGAAAATGCTTTTTTTGGATATTGGGGACCCTAAAACATATATTTCCGGTAAAATCTCGGTATCCAATTTTTGGTGGAGTGCAATACTTTCTCTATATACTATGTACATAGTGCATATGGAGAAAGTAAAGATGCGTTAAACATATTTTTTTCTCACTACTGCTCTCAGTTCTTCTGGAGAAGTGGTGAGTATAACTAGATATGTCTAAGGATGCATTTAGAGAGGGCAACACAAAATAATTGACCACTACGGCGATGGTCATTGAGATAAATACGTGACCGGCATTACCCACTAACCGGGGTTACCCGTGCACTATACGAAGTGAGTAAAATGCATTTTTACTTTCTCTAGCCACATATGTACAGTGTACCTACATAGGGATAGAGAAGTATTGTATTCCACCCAAAAATTCGATACCGAGATTTTACCGGAAATACATGTTTTAGGGCCCCCTGTATCCAAAAAAAACATTTTCAGAAAAAGGTCCATGTGTGTGTCCGTGTGTCTGTGAACACGATAACTCAAAAACGAAAAGTAGCTAAAATACCAAACTTGATATTTAAGTTTAGTATCTTCCAGGGATGCGACACGAAGATTTTGAGAAAATCCCCCCACCCCAAACTACCTTTTACATGGAACTATTTTCAAAAAGTTTGATTTTCTTAAAAATGGCTCTAACGATTTTGATTAAAATATCGTATATTAAAGATATTTACCTAAAAAATAAAATGTATATCTTGAATTTTCTGGGAATAGCTTCTGAAGACCTGTTTATTCTGGATGAATTTTGCTTAATTTGGCATAACTAGTAAACCGTAAGAGATACACAAAAACTTACTATACAACATGTTTTGGTCTTGCTAAAATACCCAAATTATGTCATATACATTTTTCTCGTGGAGCTTACCGTTTTCGAGGTATTCATTGTTATTAGTTTCAGTTGTGAAGTACTTATACTTTTCTCAGACGGGAGTGTCCGTTTTTCTTTTGTTCTACTCCTGGCCAAGAAAAGAAGCGATTTGTAATGACAATCGCATAACGACAGTTTTTAAAACATTTGACTATTGGTTTAGCGTAGTGTAATCCCTTATTTTCTTTCCACTTATACGGAACTAAATAATAAGAACATTGTGCTAATGAGTACCACGATTAGTAAGGTGCAGAAAGAAGAATAATCTTATGTATGAAGTTTGTAGAAGAGCTAGAGAAAGTCATGTGAGTGTAACACATCAGATTTTTGGTTTATACATCCTAAGAGGTTACCAATTGAAGCGGAATATTGAAGTAGATGTGTACGTTGTGCTGTGCCTTGTTTTCCTTCTCGAACACTGTCAGCTATCGGGTTGGCAAGAAGATGTGGCATTCTCTGAAATAATTATTGGAAGGCAGACGGAGAGCTGGAGTATTCTGTGCCCCCAAGCCGGTTGTAATCTAAATCAGGAACGAGTCGAGGAAACAACACGCATCTCTCCTACATTTGTTTGTTCTGCAGTTTCTCGTGTGCTTTATTTTGTCTCCACAGCCCTTTAATTCCGTCTCACAACGCCCTCGCACCATCAATCTGCCTAGCTTCAACACTCCCTCGCTTTTCCCCTTTCCCAAAATCATCAGGATAATGCCTTAGGAATGGGCTTATGAATCTTACAACCCCACTTCGTTTCCTTTCGAGCTCTTGTTCAATGTATTCTTTTCCGTTCAATAACTCATGAAAATCACTTAAATTCCTCCGATTCCAAATTTCCCTGTCTACGTATAGGAACGCTCTTATCTATTCCATTGGCATGGCCTTCTCTGACTACCCTGCACACGCATTCTATTCTTATTCTTATAAAAAACTACTGACATTGCCCTCTGTATGTTAAAAAAAAATCTGATGTGTTCCGTTCACATTACCTTCGCTACCTCTCTGCAACAAATTAATAATAAAAAGCTTATGCTTCTACTTACTTCATGCTAATCGAGAAAAAAATTAGCTCAAATAGTCTTATTACTTGCTTCCTTGTAAGTAGAAGGGAAATAAGGGAGTACCATATGCCAAACTAATATCCAAATGCTGGTTGCTATGTAACTGAAGTTCCTTTGTTTGTATGGACAGGAGTTGACAGATTTCTGTATGAGAAAAGTATAAGTTTTTCAAAGCTGAAAGCAAAAACAAGGAATATCTGAAAAACGATCAACTCCACGAAAAACAAATATATGGCATAAATTGTGTGTTTTATGTGCTCTACATTTTCTGTGTGGTTAAATTTTTGTATATTCTTACGGTTTAGCAGTTATGCAAAGTTCCGTAAAATGTATTCAGAATAAAGTAGTCATCAAGAGGCTATTCCCAGAAAATTCCAGATATTTATCAAGTAAATATTTTTAATATATGATACTTAATAAAATCCATTAGAGCCATTTTTGAAAAAATCAAAATTTTCGAAAAAAGTTGCATGCAAAGGGTAGTTGGGGATAGGGTGGATTTTCTTGTAAATCTTCGTGTCGCATCCTTTGGAAGATACTAATGTTAAATACCAAGTTTGGTTTTTAACGGTCCTTTCGTTTTTGAGCTATGCTGTCTACAGACACGCGCGCGCGCGCACACACTCACACACATACATACCCATAGACAGACACGCACGGACATTTTCCTTAAAAAAAATTGGATTCAAGGGGTCTCAAAACATGTATTTCCGATGAAATCTCAGTAGTATTGAATTTTTGGATCGATTACAATACCTTCTCTATACACTATGTGCATAGTGAGTTTAGAGAAAGAGCATACGAGCGAGCAACCACCAAAGTTAGAAATTCACCAAACGCATGTACTAGTCCTCTAAATTGGAAACCATTAGTGCTGTACCATTATTCACAGTACTTTTCTTGTTTCATCATTTATGAATCTGAAGCTTTTACATAGTGTTAAATATGAAAAGGTCTGAGCTTAAAAGTGTCAGCATTCAGTATTAAAGCAAATCAGGGAAGTACAAGCGGAAAAGGGAACGATAAAATATCTGAAAGTTTAATGTAAACAAACAAGCGACGAACAAATTGGCTCATATTGTATGAACAAAGAGAACGTGAAGAATTTATTGGAAAAAATCTGATGTGTTCCATTCACATGGCTTTCCCTACATCTCTGCAACAGAAATAGTCTTATTACTTGCTTCCTTGTAAGTAGGAGCGAAATAAGGGAGTACCATAGGTTAAAGTCATAGTCAAAAGCTGGTTGCTATGTGACTGAAGTTGCTTTATTTGTATGGACAGGAGTTGACAAATTCCTGTATGAGAAAAGTATGTTTTTCAAACCTGAAACCAAAAACAAGGAATATCTCAAAAACGACCAACTCCACGAAAAAAAATTATATAACATAAATTGTGTGTTTTAATATGCTGTATATTTCTTGTGCGATAAGTTTTTGTCTATTTCTTACCGTTTAGCAGATATGCAAAATTCCGTACAATTCATCTACAATAAAGTAGTCTTCAGAGGCTATTCCCAGAAAATTAAAGGTATATGATTTATATGTCAGGTAAATATCTTTAATATACGATAATTTCATCAAAATCTTTAGAGTCATTTTTGAGAAAATCAAAGTTTTCGAAAACAGTTCCATGAAAAGGGTAGTTGGATGTGGGGGATTTTTTTGAAAAGCTTCGTGTGGTGTCCTTGGAAGATATCAAACGTAAATACCAAATTCGGTATTTAATGATCTTTTCGTTTGTGAGCTATGCTGTCTACAGACACATACACACGGACCTTTTTCCAAAGGGGGGCCCAAAACATGCTTTTCCGGTGAAATCTCGGTATCCAATTTTTGGGTGCATTACAATATCTTCTCTATACACTATGTATATAGTACGTGTAGAGAAAGTAAAAAATGAAGTCATATAATGAGGTACATTAAATAAATATAGTGTTTTTAAATGTCTAAGTTATAATACTTCAAAGGAAAGTTGTAATCAATCCTCTTTAATAAAAACATCTTCTTGTTTTTTTCATTGCATATTATTATATGCCTGAAATGGTATTTGTGTTTACCATTTGCTTATAGAGACGCCGTGGCCGAGTGGTTAGACCGCTCGCCTCCCATTTAGGCGGTCCAAGCGCCTGCATGTGGGATTTGTGTTGGACGAAGCGACGTCTTAGCGGATTTTCTCCGGGTCCTCAGGTTTCCATCAATTGCTCCATCATCATCCATTTCGGTTGCATTGCATATCACCCACTTTTTCACGCTCATGCCTGGCTTCGGGCCGACCACTCGTTCCAGGTTCTGCATTCTGTGGTTACGTGTCGTTGGCTCTCCGACAGGCTTCTGACCCCTAGGCATCTGCTTGTAAGACCTAGGGGGATGTCAGCCCTAAATATGAAGAGTTAAACCGACTAAGACGAAGGAAACGGATCATTTTCTTATAAAGGAAATTTGCTTTATTGAGGAAGTGATTAAGTTTCATGTTACATTCTCTGCTTAGTAATAGCACCGAGATTACAATGAAAATATACGTTTTAAGGTCCCCTGCATTAAAAAAATAAGAAACATTTTTAGATAAACGGTCAAGATAGGTACGTATGTGAGCGTGTATGTGTACGTTAAGTCTTCCACACTGTAGCCTTGGCTTATTGAGTGAAATTTCAGCGGGCGGCCGACATCTGGACAAAAAGAGAGCCGTTATGGGGGGTCCCAAACAGTTCACAACCAGGTCTTAATTTCGGCGCGGGAACACTAGGAGCCCGTGGCTCAGTTCCGGAGAACATCCGAGTCCGCAGACAACCACTAGCGCCATCCCACCTCCAAAAGTTGTATTTCCAGAGCCATGATGTTCTCAACTTCAATGATATTCCGGTCTAAATCCCGGCTATGGCAACGACTTTTAACTCCTGTCCTACACACGGCTTGTGTGAAAAAACAATTAAATCAATACCTCTATATGTACTATGTACTTTATACATCGTGCTAGAGAAAGTAAAAATGTAGAGGTCGTAAGAACACACAATTTATTGAAATAGATTTTTGTTATAGAGCTAACTATATAAATATATTGCTTATTTATTAATATTATTATTTAGGTCTATATTTTCCATAACTTATTCTCACCAGCTATCTCTGTTTGTTTCAAGCTAATAAAATATATATTTTGCGCAATATTAATGGAATTATAAATACAAAATCTATTTGTGTAAGCGTGCTTTAAAAATCTGCACAAAAATATGTAAATGTTATGGACGTTACTGCAACGAATTTCAGAGGAGCAATTATAACCGATAAATTTAATATTTAATACCACCGATACTGCCAGATTGGAAACGTGGTTTACTTGCTGTTTTGTGGTCTACACTAATTATGAACGGAGTGTGACCACATGGATGACACATGCATACGTCATACTTTATCTTCTCACGTCTCCCATCGAGAAAAATTAATTTTGTGGACAATGCTACGAATTTGTTTTTGTAAATAATGAAAATAAGGTGACTTACCTTAAAAAATCTATCGTGTTCCATTCACGTGACTTTCTCTACTTCTGTGTAACAAATTATTGTTAATAAGCTTATTCTTCTATTTACTTCATGCTAATCCAGAAAAAAATTAGCAGAAATAGTCTCATTACTTTGTTCCTTGTAAGTAGAAGCGAAATATGGGAGCATCATAGGTTAAAGTGAAGTCAAAAGCTGGTTGCTATGGACTGAAGTTCTTGTAAGAGAAAAGTACAAGTTTTTCAAATCTGAAACCAAAAACAAGGATCTCAAAAACGATCAACTCCTCGGAAAAAATGTATATAACATAAATTGTGTGTTTTAATGTGCTCTACATTTTTTGTGTGGTAACTTTTTGTCGATTTCTTACGGTTTAGCAGTTATGCAAAATTCATCCAGAATAAAGTAGTCTTCAGAGGCTATTCCCAGAAAATTCAAGATATACATTTTATTTGTCAGATAAATACCCTTAATATACGGCATTTTAATCAAAATCATTAGAACCATTTTTAAGAAAATCAAAATTTTCGAAATTTTTTGCATGTAAAGGGTAGTTTGGGGTAGGGGGATTTTCTTGAAAATCTTCGTGTCGCATCCTTGGAAGATACCGAACTTAAATACTAAGTTTGGGCTTTAACGGTCTTTTCGTTTTTGAGCTATGCTGTCCACAGACACACACACACACACACACACAGGACTCAGGGGGTCCTAAAACATGTATTTCCGGTGATATCTCGGTGTCGAATTTTTGGCTGCAATACAATACTTCCTCTATACACTATGAACATAGTACATATAGACAAAGTAAAAAGGTGCGTGTCTGTCTGTGAACAGCAACGAAAATACCGTTAACTAGCAGACTTGGTATTTAAATTTGGTATCAGGAATTGGGTTCAAACCCGGCGGAGGACGATGGACTTTTTCGGGTGTAAAAATCCTGAGCATGGCTTCCTTCGGAAGGGAAGTAAAGCCGTGGGTCCCGTGTCGTAGATTTACGGCACGTTAAAGAAACTCAAGCCTGATAGGAGAGGCCTCTGAGCAAAATTAAGCTGTCTTTCACACCCAATTTAGAATGGGACGCTGAGAACCACAGCAGTTAAAGAGCGTCCATAAATAGCACGCAATTAATTAAATTAATTAAGTTTGGTATCTTCCAAGAATGCGATACGGAGATTTTCAAAGAAATCCCCCCACCCCCAGCTACTATTTACATGGAACTTTTTCGAATTTTTTTATTTTCTCAAAAGTGGCTCAAACGATTTTTATTAAAATATCGTATATTAAAGTTATTTACCGGAGAAATAAAATGTATCTATAACTTTAATTTTCTGGGAATAGCCTCTTAAGACTACTCTATTCAGGATGAATTTTAAGGAATTTTGCATAACTGGTAAACCGTAAGAGATAGACAAAACCTAACTGAATAGAAAATGTAGGGCATGTTATAACAAACAATTAATGTCAAATACGTGTTTTTCGTAGTGTTCACCGTTTTTGAGATATTCCTTGTTATTAGTTTCAGTTTTAAAATACTTCTACATTTCTCATGCCGGAATTTGTCAATTGTCCATATAAACAATGGAACTTCGGTCACATAGCAACCAGCTTTAGACTATCACTTTAATCAAATGGTACTCCCTTATTTCGCTTCCACTTACAAGGAAGCAAGTAATAAGACTATTTCTGCTATTTTTTTTTCTGGATTAGCATGAAGTAAATAGAAGCATAAGCTTTTTAACAGTAATTTGTTACAGAGATGTAGAGAAAGTAATATGAATGGAACAAATATGATGTTCATTTTTATTTCTCTTTGTCTCTCCTCCTCTGCTTCTCCCTGCATTTATATAATTGACTAAAACGCCATATTGAATATAATGGCGGCAGTTTACGAGAGAAAATAATGACTAACCTGTAGATTCCGCTGCGACTGTGCATTTTTAACTCCCTAGAGAACGAAGATCTGTCTAAAAACAGCTGAAAATAAAAAGCATGCACATGACTGGTGTACTGCGACAAGCGTCAAACAAAAATGTAATCCAAAACACAAACAGCTGATGCTCCGCTGCTTGCATATGTTTTTGTTTCTTTCATAATGCCCTGCAAGTCCCTCTCTTGAGTTCTTATCCAAACAAATGCAGCTCGGCACAGACCGAGATGGCGATATGGGAGTGGTTTTGTCATGCAGAGTGTCGGATAATGGACAGTGATTGTATTTTGTTCCCGCTTTGCCAGCAGCCACCGAAATTTATGTGTTTACTCTGATTCTATATGCGAGCATACACTTTTCTGTTTCTCTGAAATGGTTCTCATTTCGCACAGCGGATACATTTTTACTTGTTTTTATTTCTGAGATCTACAAAAAGCAGATTGGATTGCAATACCAGCATGTAGTTTATATAAATACAGCCGCAACAGTGCTGGCAATTGTTACATATATTATATACGAGTGTGGTCTGAAAAGTTCTCGGTCTCATCCAGAGATCGCAGCACTACTTGCATGTTTTTGTTTTTTTCCTTACGTTGGTACACATGTTAATAGACCCTATGTAAAATTACATACTCCAGGCAATTGCAAAATTCCAAAAAATTCATCCAGAATAAAGATACCTTCAGAGACTACTCCCTGAAAATTCAGGTTATAGCTACATTTTATTTGGGATGTAAACAGCTTCAATATACGGTATTTTAATCAAAATCGTTAGAGACATTTTTAGAAAATAAAAATTTTCGGAAATTTTTCCATTTAAAGGGCAGTTAGGGGTGAAGGGCTTGCTTGAAAATGTTAGTATCCGTCTTTAGAAGATGCTGAACTTCAATACTAAGTTTGGTATTTAACGGACTTTTCGTTTTTGAGCTATGCTGTCCACAGACACACACACATGTTTCTAAAGATGCTTTCTGGGATTCAGGGGGTCTCAAAACATACATTTCCAGTGAAATCTCGGTAATGAATTGCTGGGTGCAATACAATATCTTCACAGTACACTGTGTACATAGTACTGTAGGGAAAGTAAAAATCTGATGTGTTCCATTCGCATACTTTCTCTATATCCCTGCAACAAATTATTCTTAAAGAGCTAATACTTCTATTTACTTCATGCTGATCGACATAAAAATTAGCAGAAATAGTCTTGTTACTTGCTTCTTTGTAAGTAGAAGGGAAATAAGGGAGTACCATAAGTTAAAGCGATAGTCGAAAGCTCGTTGCTACGTGATCGGAGTTCCTTTGTTTGTATGGACACGAGGTGACAATTCCTGTATGTGAAAAGTATAAATTTTTCAAAGCTGAAACCAAAAACAAGGAATATCTAAAAGACGATCAACTCCACGAAAAAAAATGTATATAACATAAGTTGTGTGTTTTAATGTGCTCTACAAGTTTTGTGTGGTAAGGTTTTGTCTATAGCTTTAATATATGATATATTAATCAAAATCGTTAGTTATTTTTTAGAAAATGAAAATTTTCGAACATTTTTGCATGTGAAGGGTAGTTTGGGGTGGGGGTATTTTCTCGAAAACGTCCGTGTCACATCCTTTGAAGATTGTAAACTTAAATACCAAGTTTGGTATTTAATGGTCTTTTCGTTTTTGAGCTAAGCTACCCACAAACACATACATACACACAGACATAGACAGACATAAACAGACAGACACACACACACACGGACGCTTTTCTAAAAATACTTTTTTTTTTTTTTTTTGTATTCAGGCTGTCTTAAAACATGTATTTCCAGTGAAATCTCAGTATCGAAGTTTTGCGTGCATTACAATACTTTCTCTATGCACTATGTACATGGTACCTGTAGAGAAAGTAAAAAAGATGTCTTCCCGTTCCAGAAAAGTTTAAAATGGAACCTAATTATCCGGAATACCTCGAAATCAGTTAACTCTAAAAAAACATGCTTATGGCATTCATTGTGCTTTAGCGAGTTCTATATTCTTGTGTTGTATTTTTACTTTCTCTTCACGACTATATACATAATGTATAGAGAAGGTATTATTTTCCACCCGAAATTTTGATACCGGGATTTCACCAGATTCACCAGGATTGTGTTTTGTAGGCTCCTGAGTCCAAAAAAACTTTTTTGAAAAAGGGCCGCGTGTGTGTATGTGTGTGTGTGTGTGTGTGTAGATAGCATAACTCAAAAACGAAACGAACGTCAAATACCAAACTTGGTATTTCAATTTTCCAAGAATGTCTCACGAATATTTTGAAAAAATTCCCCACCTCAAGCTGCCCTTTACGTGGATAATCTTTCGATTAATATAGAATTTATTAAAATATCTTATTATAAAATATTTTTATGACAGCCGAAGTATGTTCAATTTTCTGGTAATAACCTCTGAAGACCTCTTTCATTCTGGATGAAAATTCAAGAAATACATTTCGTTTGCCATAAAATATCTTAAATCTAAAATATTTTCATCAAAATCTTTAAGAGTCGTTTTTGAGAAAATAATTTCGAAAAATATTCCACAATAAGGTTAGTTGGGGTGGGGAGATTTTCTTAAAAATCTTCGTGTCGCATCCTTGAGAGATATTTAACTTAAATACCTAGTTTGTTATTGAACGGACTTTTCGTGTTGAGCTATGCTATGCACAGACACACACAAGCTTATGTTTCTAAAAATGCTTTTTTTATTCAGGAAGTCTCGAAACATGTACTATCCGGTAAAATCTCTGTATTGAATTTTGAGTGTAAAACAATACCTTCTCTATACACTATGTACATAGTACGTGTTGAGAAAGAAAACGTTTGATACCAAGATTTCATTGGAAATATATTTAGAGCCCTTGAATCTAAAACTGCCACTTTGAAAAAGATTATTCTATCATTCTGTCTGCCTATACATGTACAGAAAGTAAAAACAGAAAGGTTAACTTACTTGAAATATTAAGATTAAATACCTTCAAAGTGAGTTGGAAGGCCTCTACTAACGAAAAAAGAAAAGCAGCAGTATTAAGGAATTTATAGGATTGAAAAAAGTAGTGCGCAAATTCAATCTTAAGTTTAGTGGCATTCCTAAGCTCCCTTGATGTTTTGCCAGTACAGTCCTTGGGAAAAGGTGAAGACGTTATGTCAACAAACAGGGTGATCCATAAAGACATTAGGTTATACCTTAGACACATCCTCTGTATGGATTTTTCTGAACATTTTAACGTTATGGAAATTTCACTCTCTCTACACGTACTAAGTAGGTACATTGTATATAGAAAAGGTATCGTATAGCTCCCAAAAATTCTATTCCAAGATTTCACCAGAAATATATGTTTTCAGACCCCCTGAATCCAAAATAAAAAACGTTTTTATAAATGTATATAAATACTTGGTTTTTAAGTTCAGTATCTTCCAAGAATACGACACGAAAATTTTCAAGAAAATTCCGTACACCCCCAACTACTTACCCTTTACATGGAGCATGTTTCAAAAATTTTGATTTGCTCAAAAAAAAAGGCTCTAAGAATTTTGTATAAAATACTGTGTCATAAATGTATTCACATGACAAATAAAATGTACATATTGAATTTTCTGGGAATAGCTTCTTTAAGACCTGTTTATTCTGGATGAATTTTGCTTAATGTGGCATAACTACTAAACCGTAAGAGATAGACAAAAACTTACTATACAAAAAATGTAGGTCTTGTTAAAATACACAAGTTATGTCGTATACATTTTTCTCGTGGAGCTTACAGTTTTCGAGGTATTCATTGTTATTAGTTTCAGTTGTGAAGTACTTATACCTTTCTCAGACGGGAATGAGCGGTTTTCTTTTGTTCTACTCCTGGCCAAGAAAAGAAGCGATTTCGCATAACGACAGCTTTTAAAACATGACTATTGGTTTAGCCTAGTGTATTCCCTTATTTTCTTCCTACTTATAAGGAACTAAGTAATAAGAACATTGTGCTAACGAGTACCTCGATTAGCAAGGTGCAAAAAGAAAAATAATCATTTGTAAGAAGTTTGTAGAACAGCTAGAGAAAGTCGTGTGAGTGTAACACATCAGATTTTTTCACATAGCGACCAGCTTTTGACTATCGCTTTAGCTTAGTGTACTTCCTTATTTACTTATGTACTTACAAGGAAGCAAGTAATAAGACCAATTCTGTTAATATTTATCTAGATTAACATAACGTAGATAAGATTTGTAAGTAAAACTTGTTTGTGGAACAGCTCAAGAAAATTATGTGAATGGGACACGCTAGATGTTTTTCTTCCGTATTCTAGTTTAATTAGATTTTATTTTACGGTTTAATACTTGGTCATAATTTAAAATAGTAAATGCTAAATGAATGGAATATATTGTGGACGAATTATAACAATGACCAGTTCACAATATCAGTGTTTTGTCCAACAATTTAAAACACTATGAACATTTTTTCCAATTAACCCAGACTGTGGACATGGAACATTCAAATCTCACTTTGAAAGTTTTCAAATAATTAATTCAGTTGGAAATAAATGTAAATGGCGTGTTATTTATGGACGCTCTTTAACAGCTTTTCTAAATTAGATGTGAAATACCACTTAATTTTGCTCAGAGGCTTCTCCATCAGGCTTGAGGACACGGGACTTCCCTTCCGAAGGAAGCCATGCTAAGGATTTTTACACTCGAGAAACTCCATCGTCCTCCGCCAGGTTTGAGCCCGCGACCTTGGGTAATTCAGCCGGAGCATTATGTTCTTTCCGTCTAAATGTTTGTAAAAAGGTCAAAGTTCACACTTTGAGTGTTCAACATATATTTAATTCAGAGGAAGAATATTTTAACTTCTGCCAGATGTTATTCACACCACCTATAAACGAGACAATCAAAATAAAATGTTGCGTTCATAAGTTTAATAAATGTATTAGTTATATGTTTAAACCAAGTAATGTAACTATTGTTTATATATTTGCTTATTTAACACTTTATATATGTGTTCTGAATATTTTTAGTTTTATAAACTAAAACCCTAGTATGCATTTGTAAATTAGGGATTTAAGATTTTGAGGAATAGATAAATACTTGGTCATATCTAGACCTAACTATTCGGTAAGGTGCTTATGTGGTGGACTTTAAGATATCATCCTCGAAATACGAGGTACGTCCAGAAAGTAAGTTCCGTTTCAATTTATCTCCGCTGCAGCGCTGCGATCGCAGTTCCGCACATGCACGGTAGACGCTCTGTATCAAGGAGAAGAAACGTGCGCCATTTTGAGATCGCTGTCAGCCACATACGCTTTGTTGGGCTTGTTTACAATGTCGGTGTTGATTGAAAATCCCGCCGCTTGTGTAATCTGATCTGTGATTCGTTTTCTGAATGCTAGGAAAGTGAAACCAATTGAAATTTATCGGCAAATTTGCGAAGTTTACGGACAAAATGCGATGAGTGATTCAATGGTGAGAAGATGGGTCCGACAGTTCAATGAAGGACGTAGTGAAGTGCACGATGAACGAAGTGGGCGTTTATCTTTGGTTACAGAAGAACTGGTTCACGCGACTGATGACAAGATCCAGGAAAACCGCAAGTTTACAATTAGTGCTCTCGCTATGGAATTTCCCCAAAGCTCACGATCACTAATTCATGAAATGGTTACCGTATGTTCTTTCACTTCGCGCCAAGCAGATTCTGTACCGTCCAGTCGAGCTGCACCAATACCCATCATCTGGCCAAGTGCAGCCAGCTGCTGTGTTTAAAAACCGAAGATAAATATTTGTTAAAAATATGGGACATTTAGAAGCAATGTTTATGAAAATGGGGACATATTGAGGAAGAAAGTGGAAGATCAAAATGGTTTCCGAAAGTGAATGAGAACAGGCTAGAAATAGAGGCAGAATTTTAACAGTACCGGAGTCTGGCGCTGTATCCCCTGTTTACATTTCCCCTCCTAAATTTACTGTATGATTACTGGTTTTACTGTTCCTTTACACAAACACATAACACCCATGCCCAAGGCGGGACTCGAACCCACGAAGCACCAAAGCGAGACGCTTTAGCGAGTGTGGCCATGGGGACCGGCAGAGAACTAAGAAATAAAATTTCTCTTTTTTTATTGTTTCATTTATATAGCCCCCTTTAACATCTAAGGTCATATCGGGGGCTTTGCACTTGAAATAACTCGTTGTCTTTAGGTTATTTTACGTTTGGTTTAAATCATTTTGTTTTACTCAAACACGCATACGTTCACACACAAACTTCCAGACTCTCTGGCTAGAGAAAAATTCCCCGCCCCAGTCGGGAATCGAACCCGGGACCCCCGTGGGAGAAATCAGCTCGCTGACTACTCGACCACGGAGGCAGTACAAAATGTCGCTTTATTTACAGTGTAAAATAAAGAAGGAATGGTCAAGAAAGGGGTATGTGGATGGATGTATGTAATAAACAAGAGAAGAACAGATTAGTACGGATGAGAACAAAAGCACTACTTTTGAAAGGGACAATGAGCTTGAACGTTATATTTTATACGGGAAAAAAACAGTATTGTTCACTGCTTAACTAAGGGTAAAAAGAAAAGAAATTGGAGGAAAGAAATTTGGAAACAAAAATGGTCCCGACCTCACAGAGACAGTTGGACAGTAACATCGTATAATTTAACTCTAGACTAGCTTGTATCCATAGTTACAGGCCAATACCTTGTTTAGTTTTCAAATGACAGCATTTTAAACAAGACAACTTTAGAGGATTCATGAAAATGAAGGATTTGGAAAAACGAGCAATGATTATATACCTCCATTTGAAAGACATAATGCCTAAAAAAATCAATCAGGAAATGAACAGTACATTGAAAGACTCTGCCCTTTCATATTCAATGATTAAAAGGTGGGTTGCAGAATTTAAAATGGGACGTACGAGCACTAGTGATGAGCCTCGCTCTGTACGCCCTGTAGAAGTGACAACTCCAGAGATCATTGAAAAAATGTATCGTTTAGTACTGGAAGACCGCAGATTAAAGTTGTTTGAGATAGCAGAGGCTGTAAGCATATCAAAAGAACGTGTACGTAATATTTTAAGTAATGTTTTGGGCTTTCACAAGCCTGTGCCGCGTTTGTTGACACCTGATCAAAAGGAATTTGGAACTCTACCGTAAAAATCGCAGGGAATTTTTGAGACGGCTTATTATCATGGATGAAACCTGAATACATCACTACACTCCAGAAAGTAAATCACAGTCAAAACAGTGGATTGCGTCAGGTGAACCAACTTCAAAAGAGGCAAAGTCAATTTGGTCAGCTAACAAGGTTATGGTGAGTGTTTCCTGGGATGCACAGGGAATTATTTTTATTGATTAACTGGAAAATGGTCGAAATATCACTGGTGACTGCTCCGCGAGCTTACTGCATTTTTCGGGCGTAAAAATCCTTAGCATGTCTTCCTTCGAAAGAGAAGTATAGCTGTTGGTCCCGTGTCGTAGAGACCTCTAAGCAAAATTAAGCGATATTTCACGCCCAGTACAGAACGGGACCCTGAGAACATAGCAGTTAAAGAGCGTCCATAAAGAAAACTACATGTAATTTAAAGAGGAGCGAACCCGGACCTCCCGAATGGCAGTCCCATAGGAAACGCCTGAAACCCCAGGCTCGGTAAGGGCGGCGGGAGTATAAATATCAACTTGAATTAATTGTTTTTTCACACAAACCGTGTGCAGAATAGGAGTTGGATAGGTAGAGTCAGGCTGCAAAATTCAATGCCACAGCCGGGATTTGAACCACAATTCTCCTGGTCTCTAGCCGGTTGCTCTGCCGCTGAGCTACCATGAGAAATTCAATGCTATGCCGGCATGTTGCTATGGCAGAGCAACCGGCTAGAGACCGGGATATTCGTGGTTCAAATCCTGGCTGTGGCATTGAATTTTTCAGTCTGACTCTACCTATTCAACTCCTGTCCTACACACGGCTTGTGTGAAAAAACAATTTAATCAATACTAATTGATCATAATAGTTGGCTATTCTATGAATCCTGGGTCTTAAAGAACTTACAACATTGTAAATCGCCATTAGGGTTGTCATTTCAAAATAATTTGAGATCATCTTGTGGTTTATCGGGAAACATGCGAGTCAATTGAGATACTCAATGCTATGCCGGCATGTTGCCATGGTAGCTTAGTGTTAGAGCAACGGGCTAGAGACCGGGAGATCCGTGGTTCAAATCCCGGCTATGGCATTGAATCTTCCAACTCCTGTCCTACACACGGCTTGTGTGAAAAAACAAACAATGAAATCATTACTAATTGAACCATAATAGTTGGCTATACTATGAATCTTGGGACTTACAATATTAGCGGGAAACATGCGAGTCAGTTGAGAAATTCAGTGTTGACATGGCGGCTCAGTGGTAGTGCAACCGGCTAGAGACCAGGACATCCGTCGTTCAAATCCCGGTTATGGCATTGAATTTTTCAGTCTGACTCTACCTATCCAAATATCAAATTATTTGCGCTTTTTCACCTTCCATCCTGAATTTGTGATAGAATTCCATTTTGCACCAGGAGCTTGAAATTGCCAAGGAAAGGGACAATGACACTTCAAAAGCACCTTTCGCTACAATGCTAGACAACAGCGTGCACCCCTGATATTTTTCGAAAGCAAACACGTCGCGGAGAACGCCTCCTCAGCAAAAATATTTTGGAATTTTTAATAGCAACCCCACAGCCAAAAGCGACTTGAACCTGCACTTCAAACGCCGCCATCTGCAATCTGAAAGACTTTCAGGCAGCCTTGGTTCCGCTCTCGAAATAAACGCTTTCATCAAATTACCTTTAAAGGCCCCGACTCCAACTGGCACTTAAAAACGCAAAGGAAAATCTTTTCAAAGTGAAGAGACGAATACAAACAGCTAAACTCCGGGTGAAGTATTGGCCAGGCTTAACTTCTGATGATGACATTTCTTCACTTTTCTTTGACACACAGACCGTATGAATAAACTCAACTGGGGACTGCTTCCCTCTTTGTTGTGTACAAAGGCTGCATAATAAAAGATTTACTTCTCTCTGTACAAGTTCTATCCAGAGTTCCTTGCCCTTATTTTACGTGTCCTTAATCACTAAACTCTAAGAGAGATTTGAAATGAATTTTAAACATCTATAATAACTGTTGAGTTAAAAATTGGGTCCTATACTGTATATAAAAATGTGATTTGTTCAATCCACAAGACTTTCTCTATATCTCTGTAGCAAATTGTTTGGCATTTGGATAAATCATGATTACTCCAAAACTGCCTTTTTGTTCTAAGACAGTAGTGATATAAAAAGATCTGATTTGTTACACTCACATGACTTTCTCTATAGCTCTGCATTATTACTTGCGTCCTTGTAAGCAGAAGCGAAATAAGGGAGTACTGTCGGTTAAAGTGATGATTAAAAGTTGGTTGCTATGTAACTCAAGTTCCTTTATGAACTGTTAAATCCCTGTATGAGAAAAGTAGGTTTTTAAAGCTGAAACCCAAAAACAAGGAGTAACACAAAAACGATCCACTCCACGATAAAAATGTAAATAACATAAATTTGTGTTTTAAGGTGCTCTACATTTTTTGCATAGTAAGTTTCTGTCCATTTCTTACGGTTTAGCAGTTGTTCAAAATTCAGTAAAATTCATCCAGAATAAACTACTCTTCAGAGGCTATTCTCAGAAAATTCAAGATATACATTTTATTTGGCAGGTAAATATCTTTAATATATGAATTTTTAATCAAAATCGTTAAAGCCATTTTTGAGAAAATCACACTGACACACGGACACACACACACACACACACACACACGGACCTTTTTGTAAAAATGCTTTTTTTGGATACAGGAGACCCTAAAACACATATTTCCGGTGAAATCTCGGTATCGAATTTTTTGGTGGAGTGCAATACCTTCTCTATACACTATGTACATAGTACGTATAGAGAAAGTAAAATCTATAATAAATTACAATTGGGCAACATCCGTGTATATAAATCTGATATATTCCATTCACAAGACTTTCTGTTCATCTCTGTAGCACATTATTCTTAAAAATTGTATTCTGCTATCTATGTTGTGCTAATTGAGGTCAACATTAGCACAAATAGTCTTGTTAATTAGTAATTTTAACCCTTAATTGCACGATTGATTTTGCTACATATACCGTTCTTCCTCTAATTCCAAACCCGGTATTTATATCCCTTTCAGTAGCACCACAACTGAAGAGACTTGAATAGCCGCGATCGTTAGTGCGACAGTAATGACCTGGCCATGTATTCAAAGCCAAACGTCGCGAGACCAAGTCCGAGCGAGTTCAGTCAAATGTTTTTGTGGTAATGGATGCAGTAGGACCGGATTTTTTTTGAGGGGAGAGTATTTAACTCTCACTTTTACTACTTGTGGCACCGCAGGTGATGACACTAATGATACATGGAATGCAATGGCGGGGGAAACCGGAGAACCCGGAGAAAACCCGCCCCTGCGCCGCTTTGTCCACCACAAACCTCACATGTGGTCGCTTGGGATCAACCCGCTGTTGACTAATAAATTGAGTAACATACTGTGTATAAAAATGTGATGTGTTCCATTCACAAGACTTTCTCTATATCCCTGTAGCAAATTCTGTGTTATTTGGAAGAAGAAAACATAACCTCAAAACTGGCCGTTTTACTAAAACAGTAGTGATATAAAACATACAGAAATCAGAGCCTCATTAAACGATAAAGGATTATTTCTTTTATATAAATACTGTCTTACTACAAAAAGGCCACTTTTGGAATAATCATGCTCTGTCCAAATGTCGCAGAATTAGTGTTAAAAATCTGATGTGTTACACTCACATGACTTTCTCTAGCTGCTCTACAAAACTCATACAAAAGATTATTCTTCTTTGTACACAATGCTAATCGAGATAAACATTAGCAGAATGTTCTTATTATGTAATTCCTTATAAGTAGAAGGGAATAAGAGAATGCACTATGCTAAAGTGATTGTCAAATGTTTTAAAAGCTGTCGCTATGCGATTGTCATTGTAACTCATTTCTTTGCTTGGCCAGGAGTAGAACAAAAGAAAAACGGACACATCCTATCTGATAAAAGTTTAAGTACTTCAAAATTTAAACCAATAACAAGGAATATCTCAGAAACGGTTACCTCCACAACAAAAACGTAAAGGACATAAATTGTCTGTTTTGTCGTGATGTACATTTTTGTGTAGTGAGTTTTTTTTCTATCTCTTGCGGTTTAGCAGTTAAGCAAAATTCATCCAGAATAAAGAGGTATTCAGAGGCTATGCCCCAAAAATTCGAGATATGCATTTTATTTCGGACATGAATAGCTTTAATATACGGGATTTTAAAGAAAATCGTTACATCCATTTTTAATAAAATCAAAATTTTCGAAATATTTTCCATGTAAAGGGTAGTTTTAGTAGAGGGACTTTTTTTTGAAAATGTTCGTGTCGTATCCTTGGAAGATACTAAACCTAAATACCAAGTTTGGTATATAACGGTCCTTTCGTTTTGGGGCTATGCTATCCACAAACAAACACAGGCAGACAGACACACATACATGGACCTTTTTTTTAAAAATGCTTTTGGACTCAGGGGACCCCAAACATATATTTCCGGTGAAGTCTGGGTATTGAATTTTTGGGTGCATTACAATACCTTCTCTATCCCTATGTACATTGTACATATGGGGCTAGAGAAAGTAAAAAAGTGAGTATAGTAATAGGTTTCAAAATTTACAAAACAGGTCTCACACCGGCTGCCCGTCACCATCGGGCCCTCCCCATCCTAAACCACAGGCGAGATAGAGCACCCGTCGGACCTCCCCACACCCCACTAACAGCATATTTCAGGCCATGAAATAGAGACTTTTGGCGACAGAGTGCAGCTTGACTCGGACCAAATGACTTCAGTTTTTCTTTGCTTTATATATTATTCAGAATTTGTGTAAACAGTCCATGAGAGTTGACAGATATCATTGGTTTAAAGCTTTTCTGCAGTAGATTATGACATTCTAAGACTTACAGTGTTAAATTGTATGTTAAAACTTAAAAGTAAATTTTCTCGTGTTTTTATTTTTCAGCGTTTTCAAAACTTTAAGATTTTCACACGATGTAGATTTTATTCAAGCTCTTCTGAATTTTAAGGATAGGTTCTTAGTAAGCAAAAATGGTTTCTATCATATCATTTTTTAAAATTCCTAATATCGTTTTAGATATAAATTTTTAAAGTCAATTGTATTTTAAAATTTCTTGAATTTTTGTCTGTTTCTTGCTTTATTTTTTACTTCTAGAACTAATTGTAGTAATAAAGTCATGTGACAGTTCTGCTTCAGATATTTAAATGCTATTTTGAAAAATAAAAAAAAAAATTTGTCATCATTTTCATTTTCTTGAAAATCTTTGTTTCGTATCCTTGGAAGATACCAAGCTTAGATACCAAGTTTGGTATTTAACAATATTTTGGTTTTTGAGCTATGCTACCACAGACACACACAACCACAGACATATCATTTTATAAAATTTTTTTTTTTGAATTCAGGAGGCCCCAAAACGTGCATTGCAAGTAAAACCTCAGAATCGGATTTTTGGGTAATAACAATACCTTCTCTATACACTATGCACATAGTGCATGTAGAGTAAGTAATAATGTATGACACACGGTTAAAATTGTTTTATAATATAAAACATAATTTTCACCACTATCATAAATGACTGTTGAATCATCCTGTATACGGTGGATTTTCCAAAATTCAAGGAAATCCTTGTTAATGATTCGGGTCAGGGCAAAGAGATTCGGAAGCATTTATATCTTGCGAACCTGTTCAGAGTTGAGCTCTGTGGCAGAACAAAGTTTCTCTTGTTAGACTTCAAGTTTCATTCTATCATCAGTTGCCAGGAAACTTTTGGAGCGGGGAAAAGCGGCGCAGCTAAACAGAAAGGCGCGGATGAAATTGACAAGTAACGACGGATTTGTCAACAACAGATAAATCCTTATGCCACGTCCTTAACAAGGCATCTAAATTTTGTGTCAGTACTTCAAGAAGGAGATGCTGCAGAATAGGAAGTTAGGCTCCAAACCTTAAAGGAATTAGGATTACGTTCATTAAAACTACATAAACAAGATTAATTCATGATTCTATTCAAAATGCTGCACACATATTATGTATATAGCGTATAGAAAAGGTAATGTATTGTACCCAAAAATTCGATACCGAAATTTCACCGAAAACATCTGTTCTGTGAATCAAAAAACCTTATCTGTTCCATTCACATAACTTTCCCATCATCTCTGCAACAAACTATTATTAAAAAGCTTATGTTTCTAGTTACTTCATGCTAATCCAGAAAATAATAGCAGAAATAATCTTATTACTTGCTTTCTTGTAAGCAGAAACGAAATAAGGGAGTGTCATTGGTTAAAGTGATAGTCAAAAGCTGGTTGCTATGTGACTGAAGTTCCTTTGTACGGACAGGAGTTGACAAATTCCTGTATGAGAAAAGTATAAGTTTTTCAAAACTGAAACCAAAAACAAGGAATATCTCAGAAACAATCAACGAAAAAATGTATATAACATAAATTGTGTTTTAATGTGCTCTACATTTTTTTGTGTGGAAAGGTTTTGTCGATCTCTTACAGTTTAGCAGTTATGAAAAAATCTGTAAATTCCATCAAAAATAAAGTAGACTTCAGAAGCTATTCCTAGAAAATTCAAGATATACATTTTATTCTTCAGGTAAACATCTTTAATATACGGTATTTTAATCAAAATCGTTACAGGCATTTTTGAGAAAATCAAAATTTTTCGAAAAAAGATCCATATACAGGTAGCTGGGGTGGGGGGATTTTCTTGAAAATCTTCGTGTCGCATCCTTGGAAGAAACCAAACTTAAAGTATTTGTATTTAACGGTCTTTTCATTTTTGAGCTAAGCTGCCCACAGACACACAAACACATAGACAGAGACACACAGACATTTTTCTAAAAATACTTTTTTTGGATTCTACTTTCGTTTTGGATCTATGCTGCCCACAGGCACACGCGCGGACATTTTACTAAACGTGGTTTTTTTTTTTTTCTTCTTCTTTTTTTTTTTAGATTCAGGAGGTCTCAAAACATAAATGTCCGGTGAAATTTCGGTATCAAATTTTTTTATGGAATGCAATACTTTCCCTATACACTATGGACGTGTATAAAAACTAATTTTGGGGGGAGGATCAGAGATTCTGAAGAACTAGATTTTTCTAATACTAATTGGAACTAGAATAGGAATAAGTTCAAAAATCTATTTTTTTAAATGAATATGACTACAAACGCATATTGTTTTGTTTGACTGTTCATCAGAATATATTTTTTTTATTATATTTACCAGTTGTAAGAAATAATCTCTGTAATATCCAATAATCAGGATGTCTGTAATAAAATAAAATGCATATATTGAATATCATCAAGCGTTATTTATCTGTGGAGCTATAAACACGCAAAGCCTGAAACAAAAGAAAGAAGAAAAAACGAGAGATACACATGACCAGAAACAAGAGAACGTGAAACAAATGTACACGTCATAAATAAATAGCAACTCAGACTCACGAACCAGCTTGTATGCGTTTGAAAACGCCAACAGTCCGCGCGCGGTGGGGCAAGAGTTTAATGTTTGTCCCTGGAGATAAACATTGTTTGGGAACCCAGGCTACGTGTAGTGGTTTGAAAAACAATATACAACACGTGCTTCCTATTGCAGTGCCAGCTCCTATTTAGAATTAAAAGTGATTCGGAAATAAATAAAAAAAGGAGAGGCATAACCCTTTGATGTAGCTACAGAAGGATGGATGAGCCATATGTCTGCGCGAGGGAAGATAAATGAGGCAATGCGGCCTGTCATTGAACTAAATGCTCTCTCTCTCTCTTCCTCTTTAACTTGACTACTATCTCTTTTATATTGCTTCATATAAATCATCGAAACGTCAAACTAAGCGCCGCGGATCAAACCCTACTTTACGACTATGCACTGCTTTCTCGTTCTTCAGCTCCAGCTTCATAATTATTTGTCATGACCACAATTCCTCTTGCTTCTTCTGGTTCAATTTATACAAGCTTTGACAGCTGATGCAGTAGAATATTGAGAAATATACCTGTACATAATATACAGCATATGGAATATACCTGTAAAATCATAAAAATCTAATGGCTCCATTCATACGACTTTCTCTACAATAAATTATTGTTAAGAAGCTTGTGCTTCTATTTATTTCATGCTAATACAGAAAAATCTAGCACCCAAACCTCAAAAAATGTCTTGGAGAACGAAGATTTCACAGCAACAAGGAGGTCATTGATGCATAAAGACCTTGATAAGTCGCACAACAGAGATGGTTTAATTAAATTAGAACACCGATATGACAAATGTATTAACCTTATATTGAGAAATAAACCAAAATAATCTGATGTGTTACACTCGCATGACTTTCTCTAGCTGTTCTACAAACTTCTTACATAAGATAATTCTTCTTTCTGCACCTTGCTAATCGAGGTACTCATTAGCACAATGTTCTTATTACTTAGTTCCGTATAAGTAGGAAGAAAATAAGGGAATACACTAGGCTAAACCAATAGTCAAATGTTTTAAAAGCTGTCGTTATGCGATTGTCATTATTTCTTTGCTTGGCCAAGGAGTAGAAAAAAAGAAAAAAAGGACACTCCCGTCTGAGAAAAGTATAAGTACTTCAAAACTGAAACTAATACCAATAAATAGCACGAAAATGGTAAGCTCCACGAATAAAATGTATATGACATAACTTGTGTATTTTAACAAGACCTACATTTTTTGTACAGTAAGTTTTAGTGTATCTCTTACGGTTTACTAGTTATGTCAAGTTAAGCAAAATTCATCCAGAATAAACAGGTCTTTAGAAGCTATTCCCAGAAAATTCAAGATATACATTTTATTTGGTATGTAAATATCTTTACTATACGGGATTTTAATCAAAATCGTTAGAGCCATTTTTTAGAAAATCAAAATTTTCGAAAATTTTTCCATGTAAAGGGTAGTTGGGATGGGGGATTTTCTTGAAAATCTTCGTGACACAACCTTGGAAGATACCAAGCCTAAATACCAAGTTTAGTATTTAACGGTCTTTTCGTTTTTGAGCTATGCTGTCCACAGACACACACATACACACGGACCTTTTTCTGAAAATGCTTTTTTTGGATTCAGGGGGTCCTAAAACATGTATTTCTGGTGAAATCTCGGTATGGAATTTTTGGGTGAAATACAATACTTCCTCTATAGATTATGTACATAGTACGTATAGAGAAAGTAATGTTTGTATGGACACGAGTTGACAAATTCCTGTATGAGAATATTATAAGATTTTCCAAGCTCAAGCCAAAAACAAGGAATATCTAAAAAAAGATCAATTCCACGAAAAAAAATGTATAGGTATAACACAAATTGTGTGTTATAAACTGCTCTACATTTTGTGTGTGGTAACTTTTTGTCCATCTGTTACGGTGTTGCAGTTATGCAAAATTCCGTAAAATTGATCAGAATAAAGTAGTCTTCAGAAGTTATCCCCAGAAAATTCAAGATATACATTTTATTTGTCAGGTAAATAACTTTAATATACGATAATTTAACTAAAATGCTTAAATGCCAAGTTTGGTATTCAACGGTTTTTTCGCTTTTGAGCTATGTTGTCCACAGACACACAAGGACCTTTTTCTGAAAATGCTTTTTTTTGGATTCAGGGGGACCCAAAACATGTATTTCCGGTGAAATCTCGGTATCGAATTTTTGGGTGGAATGCAATAATTTCTCTATACACTGTGTACATAGTACCTATAGAGAACGTAAAAAATATTAAATTCTGTTTTCATTGAGAGGCCCGGGACTTATCAGCCGACACTAATAAATGGTACACAAATGTGAAAGTGTACTATAGGCCTCAGATCAACGTTCTGAGTGCGCCATTTTAAATCGATACTTAAACATGTTTCTTTATTCCCTTTTCTAATGCTTGCTTAATCTATCATTGTCTGTTTCTACGTTTTGCTTCCTTTTTTCCAACCATTCTAGCTTTCCTAACTGCTTTTGATATTGAATTTTGCATTATATGCTCTTCAGTCTATCCTACAGACAGGCTACCAGCATTTTTTCTCCCAGAGAAACCATTTATCATTTGTCCAGAACGTCGGACATTCTAACACGAGAGCGAATATACTTGCTTTGTTGGCTGTTTATTGTAAAGGCTTATACGAAGCTTTTAAACAGTATTTCAAACTCAGTAATACTACAGGGATGGAATACAAAAATAATTTAGTGTTTGTTACATTTTAAACACATATAGCCGCAGTGATAAAAGCCTTTAGCTCTTTTAAAACCTCATAAATAATAGGAAAACTTACAATCTTGTAATTATCTCAGTTTTTACTTTCTCTATACATACCACGTACATAGTGTATAGAGAAGGTATTGTGTTGCACCCAAAAGTTCAATACCGAGATTTCACCGGAAATATATGTTTTGAGACCTCCTGAATCCAAAAAAAAAAAAAAAAACATTTTTAGCAAAATGTCTGTGTGTATGTGTCTGTCTGTATATCTGTCAATCTGTCTGTCTGTGTGTATGTGTATGTATGTGTGTCTGTGGGCAGCATAGCTCAAAAACGAAAACACCGTTAAATACCAAATTTGGTATTTAAGTTTGGTATCTTCCAAGGATGCGACACGAAGATTTTCAAGAAAATTCCTCCAGTACAAACTACCCTTTACATGGAAAAAAAATCGAAAATTTTGATTTTCTTAAAAATGGCTGTAATGATTTTAATTAAAATCCCTTATATTTAAGCTATTTACATGCCAAATAAAATGTATATCTTGAAATTTCTGAGACTAGCCTCTAAAGACCACTTTATTCTGGGTGATTTTTATTGAACTTTCCATAACTGGTAAACCGTAAGAGATAGACAAAAGCTTACCACACAAAAAATGTAGATCACGATAAAACACACAATTTATGTCATAGACGTTTTTTTTGTGGAGTTGGTCGTTTTTGAAGATTTCTTGTTATTGGTTTCAGTTTTGAAAAACATACTTATCTCATACGGAAATTTGTCAAGTCCTGTCCATACAAAGGAACTTCAGTCACATGGCAACCTGTTTTCTTCTATCACTTTAACCTATGCTACTCCCTTATTTCGCTTCTAATTACAAGGAAGCAAGTAATAAGACTATTTCTTCTAATTTTTCTGAATTAGCATGAAGTATAAGCTTTCTAATAATTGCAGAGATGTAGAGAAAGTCAGGTGAATGGAACACATCAGATTTTTATTCTATAGTAATACTGAAGGTAAATTGCATTATATTTATTAAAGAAGCTAACATTTGCATGTAGTATTATGCATATGTAAAGGAAGTTTCTGTGAAAAAAACAAATTTTATGTGTTGTATTCACATGACTTTCTCTACAGTCTTATAACAAATTACTGTTAAGCCTATTCTTCTATCTACTTCATGCTAAACGAGATAAGTAGTAGCAGAAGCAGTCTTATTACTTAGTTTCTTATAAGTAGGAGTAGACGCCCTCCGTGGTGTAATGGTTACCATGCTAGCTTCATATACCCAAGGTCGCGGGCTCAAGGCGGAGGACGATGGATTTTTTTCGGGTGTAAAAATCCTTAGCATGGCTTCCTTCGGAAGGGAAGTAAAGCCGTTGGTCCCGTGTCGTAGATTTACGGCACGTAAAAGAACCTTAAGCCTCATAAGAGAGGCCTCTGAGCAAAATTAAGCGGTTCTTTCACGCCCAGTATAGAATGGGAAGCTGAGAGCCACAGGAGTTAAAGAGCGTCCATAAATAACACGCCATTTACATTTTATAAGTAGGAGAGAAATAAGGGAATACACTAGGCTAAACCGACAGTCAAATGTTCTAAAATGTGGTTGCAATGGGATTGAAATCCGTTTATTTGCATGTTCAGGAGTTGACATGTTTTAAAGTTTTAACTACGAGGTATGTCCAGAAAGTAAGTTCCGTTTCAATTTATCTCCGCTGCAGCGCTGCGATCACAGTTCCGCACATGCGCGATAGACGCTCTGTATCAAGGAGAAGAAACGTGCGCCATTTTGATTAGATTAGATTAGAATAGAAAGCATTCTGTAGGTTCGTTTAGGCCAGAAAGCCACTGAACATAGAACTTGTCAAGGCATATACATGTATACATATGTTTATATACTATGAAAAAAAATGTATAAAGCTCTAGTGCTAAAACCATAGGTTACAAAAACAACATAATATTTTTTGCATGCATTTAAAAACAAAGAGTATCAAAATATAGTGTTAAAGTTTATAAATAAATATAATTTCATTATATGTAAAACTAATGTTATGTCAGAGGATAGTTTTCAAATTATCGATATAATAGTTACTAGTAGTAATTATATAAACTAAAACATGATTATTGTATTATGTACTCTTCATAAATGTCAACAAATTACAATACATATTTACAAATATGTTATAGAATTTCCAATACAAAGATTTACGATTATGTACTGGAGTGTAAAATATCAAAACATCAGGCTTTCAGACCTTGTGTCATTGCTAAATACTAAAAAAATTCATTTGACACATTCGTGCAAGTCAAAGTATAAATCAGTTTAATTTTAATATAAAAGACACACACTAATATACACAAAATGCAATACATTGTAATATTTATAAATACAATGATTATTAACGGTATTGTCCGACAGATTTGTCATTTAAATATTCATCTACAGAGTAAAATGATTTATTGCAAAGGTACTCCTTAAGAGAGGCCTTAAAAGCCCTGAAATTCCCAACATTTTCTTTGAGATTACTGGGGAGAGCATTAAATATCTTGATTGTTTCATAATATACACCTTTCTGAAAACAACGAAGATTGGCATTGGGACGATGAATATATCCCTTTTGTCTAGTATTAATGTTATGAATTTCCATGTTTGTTATAAAACTATGTTGATTAACTGCATAGAATTTTAAAATGGATAATATATAAACACAATGTAAGGTGAGGATGCCCAATTTTTGAAACAGTTCTTTGCATGACTGTCTGCTATAAGCATTACAGATTATTCGTATAGCTTTCTTCTGTATCCGGAATATGCATTTACTATCTACTGAATTACCCCAAAATATTATTCCATACTCGATGAGAATATTTATATTTTGCCTACTTTAACATATATACATGCCGACAACTAAAATAAAACAGTACCTCAAATCAGCTAAAGACCGACTCGATCCACTTTCAAAATCTGGTGTTTACAAAATCCCGTGCACATGTGGCCAAGTTTACATCGGCACTACAAAACGTAGCATTAACACACGCATTACAGAACATAAAAGAAACTGCCGCCTCGGACAAACAGAAAAATCAGCCGTAGCACAACATGTTTTATCTTTGGATGACCACCATATGCAATATGATAAGGTAGAGGTTATAGCTACGACTAAAAATTATTTTCCCCGTTTATACAGAGAGGCCATTGAGATTTATAAGAACACCAACAACTTCAACAAAGACGAAGGACTTAAATTAAACTCCACCTGGTTCCCTATACTTTCCCAGCTCCGCAACCTCCAGGCCAAATAAACAAACCAGAACATGTCCACTTGACCCCCCGAGTGTATATACTGGCTATAACCCGCACTGATGTAATTCTTTTCGAGTTAGCGACGTGAGTGCAGTGCCTCTGAAGATGTCCCCCACAGACAGGGACGAAACGTTAGGTAGAAATATTTTAACTAGACATATTTTAACCTACAGACCACGGCAAAACAGCCCGAAAATTTTAAATTTTAAAACCATTTATTTTATTTATTTATAGCATTCTTTTAGGGCGGTATTTTTCTATTTTCTCTTGACTTGGTTTACTTAACATTAAGTCCTGCGTCAGTTAATTAAGTGCTACATGTAACAAAAGAAGAAGCGATGTTTCGGGAGATGGAAAGTTTAAGTGACACCGTTATTGATAACCTGGTTATCAAACTTTGAGAGGAAATCGGCAGCACAAACATTTCAGAGGACGACTCGGATCTGGGGAATAGAACCGCTTCCGAAGATCGAACAAATGTAAGTTATCCCATACATGATATTTATATTTTCGCGTGTTAACTACTACATAAGTATCTATTTATTTTGTTATGTCTATCACCATTATCCTAACAGAAGATTTTAGTCACCGTTTAAGTTGTGAGAATAAGGGTTCTGTTTGTTTACGTTACAATATGCTACGTGTACGTGTCACGTGGTCGTCAAAGTGTGACAGTATTTCTTTCGCGAATGGCGGAAGACTACATTATAACGGTGCACTGGTCGCCTGGCTTTTGTTTTGGTGAGAATCAATAGGCTTTAGTTATAATTTAGACTCAAGCAGTGAAAGTGAAGTAAAATGTGTAGAGAATGCTTGTAAATACAATATTGTAATCGTTAATGATATGTTAACGAGTAGAGGAAAGAAAGGGGCATGTCAGCATGTTTGCAGAGCAACTACAAACGCCAGAGCTGTTCTGGGAATGTTTACTTATCGCTATCGGCCCATTTATCACGAAAAAGGACATCGATGGAATATCGGGGTTGCGGCCGGCGCACACTCCCTTAAAGCTGACTGTGCCGTTCTCATTAATGTAGGCAAGCCAGAGTTTCACCAACTAGATTGCATATCTTTTAAGCTGATATCCCACGGTCAAATATTTTGGTCCAATACTCTTGGATCCTAGAACATCGGATAATTTCATTGTATACAATTTTCGTCCTATTTTTTGGTCCAATTCTAGTTTGTTACAGCGGTTTCTAATTTTTTGTAGAAACCTATGAAATCAACCAATGAGCGACCTGGTGGTGATGACATAATAAGATGGCAGCTAGAGCTTGGTCTTCCTTCCCGCCAACGGATTGTTAGCTGTATCTTGTAGACTTTGTCCTAAATAATAGGGTTATGGTAGCTGAGCTATGGTTGCAATACACATTTTTTGTGCGGCAGAGATTTATGAAATAATGACTCGGGTATTTATAACCCCTGCAAATGTATTATATCGGGTCCATTTGTACCTAACCTTCTTTTCTGAACAAAAGTATAAAAACGTTATTGCTGGTTGTTTTGCTGCCTCACATTTGTGTCTAGGCGAGTGATTTTTGCCTCAACTAAGAACAGTAACTTTCCAAACAAATTTTCGTCCATTCTAAGGAAGTTAAAATAATTTACAGGGTCAGAAACGAGTTCATTTTGTAGCACATATAGTACACCTCTTCCTTGGCCTGCATTCCTACGTTCCAGCCATGTTCTAGTCCACCTCTTTACTGATTTTTTCTTTCTATTATAATATGCTCTTGCAATGGATATATAAACTAGCTTGCGACAGCGAACGTAAATAATTGTGTATCAGCAACCTCCACTATTTTCTATCAGCATGCGAGAAATATTTGGACCAATACACACTTCCGTGGGAATGGTACGGAGAAATTGTACATAACGTTCAAGTTGTATAAAAAGATTGCAACCAAACTTTGACCGTGGGACACCGGTTTTACTTTCTCGACTTAGGTAGACAAGGTATAGCATTCCACTCAAAGTTCGATACCGATATTTTATTACCGAGCCAGGCGTTTCATCTGGGACTGGCAACAGGGAGGTGTGGGTTCGATCTGGAGGATGATGGATATTTTCAGGCGCAAAAATCCTAAGCATGGCTCCCTTCGGAAGGGAAGTAAAGCCGTTGGTCCCGTGTCGTGGGTTTACAGCTCTGTATAGCCTGTGGCGCTATACTGACACACACGAACGTTTTTCTAAAAATGTTTTTTTATTCAAAGGTCCCAAAACATGTACTTCCGATGAAACCTCTAGTATCGAAATGTTTGGTGTAATACAATATCTTCTTTATACACTATGTAAGTATATAGTACGTGTAGAGAAAGTATTATTGGCTTATGAAGGCCTGCTATAACCGTATCGTCATTGTGCCCAGCAATGCGTAATAAATAACACTATAACGCTTGGTGAATGGCACAAACTTAACCTCAAATTTATTTCATCTTTCGTTGCTTTTGTTTTAATAACAGAAAATTCTCCTAGAAAAAATATTTCTTATGTTTCTTTATATAGCCCCCTTTAATAGCTAAGTCATATCGGGGGCTTTTCATTAGAAACAACTCGTTGTCTGTTGGTTATTTACGTTGTGATTAATACGTTTTATTTTCCTTAAGCACACACACATTCACTCACATACATACTTCCAGACTCTGTGGGGAATACGGAATAATTCTGGTTAAAGAAAAATTGCCCGCCCCAGCCGAGAAACGACCCCGGGAACTCCGGGTGAGAAGTAAAATAAAAAAAAATTGATGTGATCCATTCACATGACTTTCTCAACGTCACTAAAAATTATTGTTAAAAAGTTTAAAAGTTTATACTTCTATTTACTTCCTGATAATCTAGAAAAAAAATAGCAGAAATAGTCTTATTACTCATTTCCTTGTAAGTAGAAGCGAAATAAGGGAGTACCATAGGTTAAAGTGAAAGTCGAAAGCTGGTTGCTATGTGACTGAAGTTAGAAGTTCACAAATTCCTGTATGAGAAAAGTATGTTTTTCAAAGCTGAAACCAATCACAAGGAATATCTCAAAAAACGATCAACTCCACGGAAAAAATGTATAAATTGTATGTTTTATCGTGATCTGCATTTTTGTATAGTAAGCTTTTGTCTTTCTCTTACGGTTTGCCAGTTATACAAAATTCCATAAAATCCATCTAGAAATAAGTAGTCTTCAAAGGCTTTCCCAGAAAATTCAAGATATGCATTTTATTTGCAATTAAAATACCTTTAATATACGATACTTTAATCAAAATCGTCAGAGCCATTTTTGAGCAAATCAAAATTGTAGAAATGTTTTCCATGTAAAGGATAGTTGGTTGTGGGGAGTTTTTCTTGAAAATCTTCGTGTCGCAGCCTTGGAAGAAACCAAGCTTAGATACCAAGTTTGGTATTTAACGGTCTTTTCGTTTTTCAGCTCTGCTGTCCACAGATACACACACTAACATTTTTCTACATAAGATCTTTTCGGAACTGAGGAGTACATATATTCCGGTGAAATCTTTACATCGAATTTTTGGGTGGAATAAAATACCTTTTGTGTACACTATCTACGTGTAGACAAAGTAATAATATTTGTCACAGCATGCTATAACCGTACCATCATCGCGTCCAGTATTGCGATAACCCTTGGTGAATGACATAAACTTAACCTCAAATGTATTTCATCTTTCGTTGCTTTTCTTTTACTATCAGAAAATTCTCGTAGAAAAAGCATTATATGCTACGTGAGCGTAAACTTCTTTTTGACTCTCGCGTGGTTTTGGTTTCCACTCGAATTAGATAAATACTACATCTAGGAAAGTGTGGAAGACAATTGCACTTCGTAATGAGATCACTGAAGAAGGGGAGCGCAAAGTGCAGGGAAATTGCCTGCAAGTCCTTAGTGCGGCCAGTTATGGAATATGGAGTAGCATGCTGGGACCTTAGTGCGGCCAGTTATGGAATATGGAGTAGCATGCTGGGACCTTAGTGCGGCCAGTTATGGAATATGCAGTAGTATGCTGGGACCTTAGTGCGGCCAGTTATGGAATATGGAGTAGCATGCTGGGACCTTAGTGCGGCCAGTTATGGAATATGGATTAGCATGCTGGGACCTTAGTGCTGCCAGTTATGGAATATGGATTAGCATGCTGGGACCTTAGTGCGGCCAGTTATGGAATATGGAGTAGCATGCTGGGACCTTAGTGCGGCCAGTTATGGAATATGGAGTAGCATGCTGGGACCTTAGTGTGGCCAGTTATGGAATATGGAGTAGCATGCTGGGACCTTAGTGCGGCCAGTTATGGAATATGGAGTAGCATGCTGGGACCTTAGTGTGGTCAGTTATGGAATATGGAGTAGCATGCTGGGACCTTAGTGCGGCCAGTTATGGAATATGGAGTAGCATGCTGGGACCTTAGTGTGGCCAGTTATGGAATATGGAGTAGCATGCTGGGACCTTAGTGTGGCCAGTTATGGAATATGGAGTAGCATGCTGGGACCTTAGTGCGGCCAGTTATGGAATATGGAGTAGCATGCTGGGACCATACAGGGGTAATCAAACTGATACAGAGACGGGCGACAGTTAAATTCATAAAGAGAGGAAAGATTTTGGACTTACGAAAGGCGAAGAGAATAAATGGGAGCCGCTAAAAGTTAGACATAGGTTAGTCGCACTATTTAAAGTTTATACTGGTTTAAATGCATGTGTGGACGTTAAAAAGAGGTTAGAAAACCAGGCATACTACGGACGAAACGATCATTTGTATAACATTAAGGGTAGAAGGTACAGAACCAACATACGAAATTGTTTTTTCTTTCTTTATACGCACTATGTACATAGTGTGTAGAGAAGGTATTGCACTCTACCAAAAAATTCGATACCGAGATTTCACCGAAAATATATGTTTTAGGGTCCCCTGTATCAAAAAAAAAGTATTTTCAGAAAAAGGTCCGTGTGTATCCGTGTGTCCGAAAGTCTGTGAACACGATAACTCAAGAACGAAAAGTCGGTAAAATACCAAACTTGGTATTTAAGTTTAGTATCTTCCAGGTATGCGACACGAAGATTTTGAGAAAAATCCCCCCCCCAACTACCCTTTACACTTTTTTCGAAAATGTTGATTTTCTAAAAATGGCTCTAACGATTTTGATTAAAATATCGTATATTAAAGATATTTACCTGATAAATAAAATGTATATCTTGAATTTTCTGGGAATAACCTCTGAAGACTACTTTATTCTAGGTCAATTTTACGGAATTTTACATAACTGCTAAACCGTAAGAGATGGACAAAAACTTACCACACGACAAATGTAGAGCACCTTAAAACACACAATGTATGTTATATACATTTTTTTCGTGGAGTTGATTGTTTTTGACATATTCCTTGTTTTCGGTTTCAGCTATAAAGACTTATACTTTTCTCACACAGGACTTTGTGAACTCCTGTCCATATAAACAAAGGAACTTCAGTCACATAGCCACCAGCTTTTGACTATCACTTTAACCTATGGTACCCCCTTATTACGCTTCTACTAACAAGGAAGCAAGTAATAAGACTGTTTCTGCTAATTTTTGCTCCATTAGATGAGGTAAATAAAATATTTGTTTCAGTGATATAGAGAAAGTCATGGGAATGGAACACATCAGATTTTTTGTTAATAGGGCCTTTGAAGAATGGAATGAATTGCCTGTAGCAGCGTTTCAGAAGAAGATTAGCAATAACTTAAAGAGAATAAATGTTAGGTAATTTGAATAAATATTGTGAAGTAATTAAGGATTTCAAAAACTGTATTAGTGTATATTATTATTAATGTATGTATTAGTAATGTATAGTATTAATGTTGAGACTTCATAATTGCTGTTTATAAACTTGCTGGTAGTTAACATAAGTATTGCTATACTGAATAATAAGTAAAAGAACATGTATATGTAATATGCTAGTTGTATAATTATTCTTAGTTTAACTTTAAGATTATTATTGGAAGTGAATGTTGTACATTTAACTCTGCCACCGAGTAGTACCCAATTGCAGCGAATACACACACAAAGCATAATTCTACGCTCTTACATCATAAATTACTATCCCACGCCCACAAATGCTTCAGGTGGGCACGGCTGATACTGCTACATGGCAGAAGACAAGTGACTGGCGTCGTGTACATCAAACCCAATTGAGAATGTGTCACTAGAGCCTCGATGGAGAGGAGAGGAGAGAAGAGGAGAGGGAATATTTTCGCGCGGCTGTAACTCATCAGCCCATTCCCGCCCACAGCGCTCGCGGCGGGGAGGGGTGTAACTGAGAAGTTTGTCTTGGGTCGGAACATTTTATGATTCTTGTCAAAGCGACTGTCGGTGTGCTTGCCCTTTTGATCAACTTGGGCATTATGACGAATCCTTCAAACATCTGTTTTCCCTCTCTAACCCATGTCGCGCATGGATACAAGCTCTCATGATGCTTGAAATACTTGAGGGTTTTGGCGCAGAGGACTAGATTATTGAGCCTCTCTCACCCTCTCTCTCCTCTTGTCTCTCTTTCTTCTTCACACACTCACACGCACACACACACACACACACACACACACACACACACACACACAATTTGTACGCCCTGTTTAAAGACGAACTTCGCCGCACAACTTTCTGTGCCAGCATTATTATTTCAAACTTTAAATGCATCGTACGAGGGCCGTTTTTTTCCCGATAGGCTATAAATAAAAGACAATTACATAGAAAACAATTATTTTATTACTAAAACTTTTGTACACTTATGGTTAGTTTTTAACATAATCACCTAAAAGTTTGCGACATTTATCGTACCTGTGCACAAACTTTGCAATGCCCGCTTCAAAAAAACGTTGTCGCCAATGATTTCAAATGAGTATTGACGTTGTTTTGAAGATCTTTGTTTATTTGAAAGTGATCCCCTCCTAGCCACGTCTTCAATTCAGGGAAAAGTCGCTGGGTGCCATGTCAGGACTGTACGGCGAATGATCGAAAATGTCCCATTGAAATTGTTCAAGGAGCCGATGAGTTCTGCCAGCAGTGTGTGGACGAGCGTTGTCTTAGTTCAACACAATTCCTGAAGTCAGCATTCATCTTCGTTTGTTTTGAATGGCTCTCCGCAAACGTCGTTTTGATTAAAATGTCATATATTAAAGATATATATTTGACAAATAATAGGTATATATTGAATTTTCTGGGTAGCATCTGAAGACTACTTGATTCTGGATGAAGTTTACGGAATTTTTTGTAACTGGTAAACCGAAAGAAATAGACAAAAACTTACCACACAAAAAATGTAGAGCACGTTAAAATACACAATTTATGTTATATACATTTTTTTTTTTTTTTTTTTTTTTTTTTTTTTTTTTGTGGAGTTGATCATATTTTAGATGTTCCTTATTTTTTGCTTCAGCCTTAAAAAACTTATACTTTTCTCATATAGGAATTTGTCAACTTGTGTCCATACAAACAAAGGAACTTCAGTTACAAAACAACCAGCTTTTGTCTTTCACTTTAACCTTTGGTACTCCCTTATTTCGCTTCTACTTACAGGGAAGCAAGTAATAAGACTATTTCTGCTAATTTTTTCTCACTTAGCATGAATTAAATAGAAGCAAAAACAATTTAACAAAAATTTGTTGCAGAGATATAAAGAAAGCCATGTGAATGGATTACATCAGATTATTTTTTGTCTGTGTACAGCATAGCTCAAAAAGGAAAAGACCGTTAAATGCCAAACTTGGTGTCTTCCAAGGATGCGACACGAAGATTTTCAAGAAACCCCCCCCCCCAATTCCCAACTACCCTTTACATGGAACTTTTTTCGAACATTTTGATTTTCTTAAAAATGGCTCTAACGATTTCTTCCCTTATTCCCCTTTTAATTACAAGGAAAAAGAAACAAGTCCATTTTTACTTTCTCTACACGTACTATATACATAGTGTATAGACAAGGTTTTGCACCCCAGCCAAAAATTCGATACCGAGATTTCACCGGAAATATATGTTTTAGAGTTCCCTGCAAAAAAAGCATTTTCACAAAAAGGTCCGTCGGTGTGTGTGTGTGTGTCTGTGTGACTGTGAACACGATAACTCAAAAACGGTAAAATACCAAACTTGGTATTTAAGTTAAATATCTTACAGGGATGCGAAAAGACACGACGATTTTGAGAAAAAGCCCCCCACCCCAAACTACCGTTTTCATGAAACTTTTTTCAAAAATGTTTTTCTCAAAAATGCCTCTAACAATTTTGATTAAAATATCGTATATTAAAGATATTTACCTGACAAATAAAATATATGTCTTCAATTTTCTGGGAATAGCTTCTGAAGACTACTTTATTCTGGATGAACTTTATGAAATTTTGTATAACTGATAAACCGTAAGAGATGGACAAAACCTGACCACACAAAAACTGTAGAGCACCTTATAACACACACTGTATCTTATATACATTTTCTTTCGTGGAGTTGATTGTTTTTCAATTATTCCTTGTTTTTGATTTCACCTTTAAAAATCTTACTTTTCTTATACAGGATTTTGTCAACTAATGTCCATACAAACCAAGGAATTTCAGTCACATAGCAACCGGTTTTTGACTATCACTTTAACCTATGGTACTCCCTTATTTCGTTTCTACTTACAAGGAAGCAAGTAATAAGACTACTTCGGTTAATTTTGCTCAATTAGCATGAAGTAAATAGAAGCATAAGTTTTTAACAGTAATTTGTTGCAGAGGTGCGGAGAAAGTGGTGTAAATGGAACACATCATATTTTTTTTTTGTTTTTTTTTGTTTTACTCCTGGCTATGAATCGAATTTTAATTGTTTCACATAGCGATCAGCTTTTAAAAGATTTGACTCTTGCTTTAGATTATTGAACCCCCTTATTTTCCTTTTAATTACAATGAAGAAGAAACAAGTCCATTTTGATAGTCTTTATTTCAATTAGCATGGCAGAAGAAGTGTTTGTAAGAATAGTTTGCTTGACTAACAGAAAGTCATGTGAATGGAACACATCAGTATTTTATTTCTCTTCGTCTAACAGTCTTCCCACACACCTAACATGCATTTTGCATTCTCGTAACTGCGCGGTGAAATGTACAACGTCCTATCAATAGAGATGTCCGTTTTGCCTCCAGGTTTCTCACCTCAATACGTGAGTTGCTGGTCTGGATAGTGTGAGGTCATTGCCGTTACAGAGAGAAATAAAACTCAGTTCCAATATAAAATTCGTTATAGCAAGGCCCGCCCACTCGAGGTTACGTCTTTCACTGGCAAAATAAACACGCAGGAATTGTGTGCCGAGTCTAGTTGGAGGTAGTAACCAAATAAGAAATATATACTTCTCTTACTCCTTTTGCCTACTTCAACTCCATCATCGAGCATGGAATAATATTCTGGGGTAATTCAGTAGGTAGAAAATGCATGTTCCGGATACAGAAGAAAGCTATGTGAATAATCTGTAATGCTTATAGCAGACAGTCATGCAAAGAAATGTTTAAAAATTGGGCATACTAACCTTCCTTGTGTTAATATATTATCCATTTTAAAATTCTAGCAGTTAAACGACATAGTTTTATCACAAATATGGAAATTCATAACATTAATACTAGACAAAAGGGATATATTCATCGTCCCAATGCCAATCTTCGTTGCTTTCAGAAAGGTGTATATTATGAAACAATCAAGATATTTAATGGTCTCCCCAGTAATCTCAAAGAAAATGCTGGGAATTTCAGGGCTTTTAAGGCGTCTATTAAGGGGTACCTTTGCAATAAATCATTTTACTCTGTAGATATTTAAGTGACAAATCTGTCGGACAATACCGTATTAATCATTGTATTTATAAGTTTTATAATGTATTTAATTTTGTGTATAATAGTGTGTGTGTGTGTTTTATAATCAAATTAAACTGATGGATACTTTGACTTGCACGATGTGTCAAATGATTTTTTAGTATTAACAATAACACAATGTCTGTAAAGCCTAATGTTTTGATATTTTATACTCTAGTACATAATTGTAAATTTTTACTTTGTAAATATGCATTGTAATTTTTTTACCTTTATGAAGAGAACATAATAATCATATTTTAGTTTTATATAATTAATAGTAGTAGATATTATGTATGTCGTAATTAGAAAAATATCATGTGACATTACCTTAGTATTACATATAATGAAATTTATTATTATGTATTTATACATTTTAACACTATTGTTTGATACTCTTTGTTTTTATGTGCATGAAAAAAAAAAAAAAAAAGGAAGTACATATACTTTTATAGAGCACATTAAGTATAGAGCAGTGGCGTACAGGCTTCAAAAGCAAATGCTATGATTATATGTCTATTCTGCTGTTTTTGTAACCCAAGATTTTAGCACTAGAGCTTTATACATTGTTTACTCTTTTTTTTTTTTTTTTTTTTTTCGTAGTATATAAGCATATGAATACATGTATATCCCTTGAAAAGTTCTATGTTCTGTGTTTCCTGGCCTAAACGAACCTACAGAATGCTTTCCAATGTAATTTTAATAAATAAAATTATAAGTTCACTATTGAAGCAAATATGGATGTAATGTGTTGTTTTGTTGTGTTAGAATTTAGCAACACAAATATATACACTTATACTCCTAACAGCCTGTACATGTAGCATTAGTTATAACATTAAGTGTTTAATAATTAATGAACGTATTATTTCAACTGTTAATAAAGACAAGCGTGAATAATACATAAACTAAGATGTCAACAGAGTTCATTTATCCATCCACTAAACCACATCTGAGAAAAGTGTAAATATCTGAAGCAATGAAAATACTTTTTGGCAGTAAATAAACCCACCTAATATACATTTCACCTGAGCACCCAGAACAAATACGTAGCAACTTAAATAACAAATTTGGTACTTAACTGATCTTTATACAGGGTTTTTAAAACGACACCAAACGAAGATGAGGACCTTGTTGGTCATACCGTACGTGATACGTGAATATAATGTTCAGCACATACAAAAACTGCCATAAAATCACAATGGATTAGGCAGTCGTACATAACCAACTGGCAAGTGCCTGGCCCACTCCTACCTGTAGGCAGCGAAGGTCCTAGTCACATGGTGTAGGCGTGGTTTGAAAGACACGCCGGCGCGGCACAGGTCACCTTAGTAATGGAAAACGTAGCATTGTGTTTCGTGTAACACGTTCTGAGGTTGTTTACGTGGCGTATGACAACTGTTGTTCCTTTGCTGCCTAATCCCAAATATGTGAAATTTTTAAACACACATAAAGCTTTAAATAGAAGAGTTTGAAAGCTGCGACATCAAGTTTCGGACAAGTCAAAGTGTAAACCAATCGACTGCTATCTTCGTTTGGTGTCGTTTTGAAACGGCCTGTATATTATATATCGGGTGGTCCGCTTAGCGCGGTGATAGCGCAGCTGCTTACCAAGCGGGAGGCCCGAGTTCGATTCTCGGGATTGGCGTACAGGATACAGAAAGTAATATAAATGCACCATTTTCAGCTCTGCCACTATTTTTACTTTCTCTACACGTACTAGTACAAAGTGTATAGAAAAGCTATTGTAATGCACCCAAAAATGTGATAAAGAGATTGCACCTGAAGTTTTAGGCCCCCCCTGAATAAAAAAAAAAGTATTATTAGAAAAATCTCCGTGTGTATCTGTGTGTGTATGTGCGTCTGTGGGCAGCATAGCTCAAAAACGAAAAATTCGTTAAAACCCAAATTTCGTATTTAAGTTCAGTGTTATCCAAAAATGTGACATGAAGATTTTCAAGAAACTCCTCCAACCACAACTACCTTTCACGTGGAAAAAAAATTATAAATTTTGATTTTCTCAAAAATGGCTCTAGCGATTATGATTAAAATATTGTATATTAAAAATATTGATATGACAAATAAAATGTATATCTTGAAGTTTCTGGAAATAGCTTCAGAAGACATCTTTAATCTGGGTGAATTTTGCGTAATACTGCATAACTGGTAAAGCATAAGAGATAGACAAAAGTTATTACACAAACATGTAGATCTCGTTAAAACACTCGATTTATGCTACATACATTGTTTTCGTGGAGTTGACCGTTTTTGAGATATTTCTTGTAATTCGTATCAGTTTTAAAATATTATTTTCTCATACGAAAATTTGTCATTTCCTGGCCATACAAAGGAGCTTTAGTCACTCAGCAACCACCTTTTAAAGGATTTGGCTATTGCTTTAGCCTATGGTACTCCCTTGCTTCACTTATACTCACAAGAGAGCGAGTAACAAGACTATTTCTGCTAATCTCGATTAGATTGAAGTAAATAGAAGAATATGTAAGTCTTTTATCCTAAGTAATATAACTCGTTGCGAGCAAATTTATCTAGTGAAAAGTTGTAGCTCGAGTTTTACTTAATAAGACTGTTTCGTGAATAAAATAACAATGATATGGACACGAAGAATAATATACCTAAACTTTCATTTGTCTTGATGTATATTTGCAGTCAAATTGCTGCAACTTGATGTCCGTATTATAAATTTCAGATATCTTTGTATATTATACTATTTTGACTCAGTAGAGCATGATTACAATTAATATGACTATTGCAACTTCCGCCATTATATACGGGAATATCACTGCACATTTCAGTAATAAAAAGAATTGCACGTGCATATGATAAAAATCTTATGTGTTACACTCACATGACTTTCTCTAGCTGTTATACAAACTTCTTACATAAGACTCTTCTTCTTTCTGCACCTTGCTAATCGTGGTACTCATTAGCACAATGTTCTTATTATTTAGTTCCGTATAAGTAGGAAGAAAATAAGGGAATACACTACGCTAAACCAATTGTCAAATGTTTTAAAAGCTGTCGTTATGCGATTGTCATTACAAATCACTTCTTTTCATGGCCAGGAGTACAAGAAAAGAAAAACGGACACTCCCGTCTGAGAAAAGTATAAGTACTTCACAACTGAAACTAATAACAATGAATACCTCGAAAACGGTAAGGTCCACGAGAAAAATGTATATAACATAACTTGTGTATTTTAACAAGACCTAACTTTTTTGTATAGTAAGTTTTTGTCTATCTCTTACAGTTTACTAGTTATGACAAATTAAGCAAATTGCATCCAGAATAAACAGGTCTTCAGAAGCTATTCCCAGAAAATTCAAGATATACATTTTATTTTTTAGGTAAATATCTTTAATATATGATATTTTAATCAAAATCGTTAGAACCATTTTTAAGGAAATCAAAATTTTCGAAAAAAAAATCCATGTAAAGGGTAGTTTGGTGTGGGGGATTTTTATCAAAAGCTTCGTGTCGCATCCCTGGAAGATACTAAATTTAAATATCAAGTTTGGTATTTTAGCTACTTTTCATTTTTGAGTTATCGCGTTCTCAGACACACGGACACACTGACACACGGACATACGGACACGGACCTTTTTCTGAAAATACTTTTTTTGGATACAGGGGACCCTAAAACATATATATCCGGTGAAATCTCGGTATAGATTTTTTGGTGGAGTGCAATACATTCTCTATACACTATGTACATAGTGAGTATGGAGAAAGTAAAAAACGATTAAAATGCAGAGATAATGAGTTCCAATTGGTTGGAATTTTAGGCGCCAATGTATTGGATTGGCCACTTCCTACGATCACATGTCATAAAGGAAATAGTCAATAATAATGTTTACAGAGAATATAATATGAATGAAACAAAATTTTTCTAATTTTTTGGGGTGGGGATTCAGGGAACTCGCTGTATCCAGTTTATACAGTACCTTCTTTACCAACTATGTACATAGTATGAAGAAAGTTCGAAATGCAAATTGAAATTTAAAATGTACCATTTTCAGCTCTGCCACTATAGATACTTGACCTCTACTGATCTATATTTCTCGAACTTTTAGAGAAATTAAGTATTATTCCCTTATTCATATATTTTAAATTTGATTTAGCTACCCTTATTGACTAAAGACATCAAGCATCCTGTTCCCTTATTCATATATTTTAAATTTGATTTAGCTACCCTTATTGACTAAAGACATCAAGGATCCTGTTCCCTTATTCACATATTTTAAATTTGATTTAGCTACCCTTATTGACTAAAGACATCAAGCATCCTGTTCCCTTATTCATATATTTTAAATTTGATTTAGCTACCCTTATTGACTAAAGACATCAGGTAACATATTCCCTTATTCATATATTTTAAATTTGATTTAGCTACCCTTATTGACTAAAGACATCAGGTAACATATTCCCTTATTCATATATTTTAAATTTGATTTAGCTACCCTTATTGACTAAAGACATCAAGCATCCTGTTCCCTTATTCATATATTTTAAATTTGATTTAGCTACCCTTATTGACTAAAGACATCAAGTATCCTGTTCCCTTATTCATATATTTTAAATTTGATTTAGCTACCCTTATTGACTAAAGACATCAAGTATCCTGTATTCTTATTTATATATTTTAAATTTGATTTAGCTACCCTTACCGGTTAAAGACATCAAGTATCCTCTTCCCTTATGCATAATTTTACATTTGATTTAGCTACCCTTATTGGCTGAAGACATCAAGCATCCTGTATTCTTATTCATATATTTTAAATTTGATTTAGCTACCCTTACCGGTTAAAGACATCAAGTATCCTGTTCCCTTATTCATATATTTTACATTTGATTTAGCTACCCTTATTGACTAAAGACATCAAGCATCCTGTATTCTTATTCATATATTTTAAATTTGATTTAGCTACCCTTACCGGTTAAAGACATCAAGTATCCTCTTCCCTTATTCATAATTTTACATTTGATTTAGCTACCCTTATTGGCTAAAGACATCAAGTATCTTTGGAAGGAAACCGCCACTTCCCACACCTCAGTTTAACGCACCCTTGTCGCCTGTGATGTCATACACCCTCCCATTTCCCCTCATTTTGTTTTTAAGAAGGCGTAACCAGGAAGTCCCTGGCGCCACTATTCCTGTCTCCTAGACTCATTGTACAACTTCTTATAATTAAAGCATTAATTATATAATTTACAATTCAAACATTTACACAGCAATTTACATACACCACTCACTATGAGCATGATACATTATACACACATACCAACGGTCAAACTGCCCCGTAATTGACGTGCACAGATCTCACTTCGTGCGTTAAAAGAGTTGCAGAATGCAACGGAGCTAATTCAAGCAAAAACCTGCCAGTGTGGAACTGGCTCTCTCAATGAACACGACCTGCTCAGCATCTCCGCTGATAAGTAAGGCTTAAATAGGGTCTGTAAACTATAAGATAACTACTGCGTGAGAGATTCGGGAGTTGCCGGGAAAGTGGTGCCGGCAATTACGCACTGGAGTCCTTACTTTAAATAAATACTGGAAATATTTATTGACTATCTGCTCCCAAACAGGCAGTAAAACAAGTTAAAGATGTTCTCACTCAGCAGCAGAAATCCCTGTGTAATCTACAGAATCAAAGGGATAACATCATGCAAGGAATCACAAGGATTCCTGATGCTAAGCGAGAATATTTTCACAAATTGTGCTGCCCGTATGTGAGCAGAAGGTCAACATTCCCGTAATGTATCTTATGATAGGTATTTTAGTGCGCTTTTGCCGCACTAATGGCAGGTCATCCAATACCCTCTTACCTGTTTTAACGTGAAACAACACCGTTGAGTTCCGCAACCATTTCATCGCATGAAGGTATATTTATACACGTCAATTACTGAGCAGTTGGGTCAACAAAGATCGCTAAAGATAATCTCACTGCACCTCGCTTCTAGTCACATTATATAAGTTGTATGTAGCAATACGAAGCAAAGGTTGGTTGCTTTAGGACAAGGGTGTATCAATCCTGCTAAATAGTTAGGCCCGGCGTTTTTTTTTTTTTTCTTTTTTTTGTAGTGTTTAACGTCTGCTTTTACCACTTGTGGCACCACAGGCGATACACGGAATAAAGATGGGGGGGGGGGGAAACCGGAGAAAACCCACCTCTGCACCTTTCATATGCGGTCGCTTGGGATCGAACCCGGCACGTCTGGGTGAGCAGCGAGTGGATACACATAATATAAGAAATTATCTAAAGTATGATATATTTGTCGTTTGTTTTATTAGAATTTTTCTATTAATATTTATATCTTTATTAAGATTTATTTTTAGTATATATTGTATTATGAATAACATAAATTAATAATTTCTCTACACGTACTATGTACATAGTGTACAGAGGAGGTATTGCATTCCAGCCAAAAATTCGATACCGAGATTTCACCTGAATTAGACGTTTAAGGGTCCCCTGTATCAAAAAAAAATTTAGAAAAAGGTCCATGTGTCAGTGTGTCCGTGGGTCTGTGAACACGATAACTCAAAAACGAAAAGTCGTTAAAATATCAAACTTGGTATTTAAGTTTAGTATCTTCCAGGGATGGGACACGAAGATTTTGAGAAAAATCCCCCCCACCACAAACTATTCTCTACATGAAAAAAAAATGTATTTGCTCAAAAATGGATGTGACGATTTTAATTAAAATACCTTATATTAAAGATAATTGCACGGCAAATAAAATGTATATTTTGAATTTTCTGGGAATAACCTCTGAAGACCTTTTTATCCTGGATGAATTTCGCTGAATTTTGCATAATTTGTAAATTGTAAGAGATAGACAAACACTTGCTGCACAAAAAACTTAGATCTAGTGAAAACACACACTTTATGTCATATACATTTTTTTCGCGGAGCTAACATGTTTAGGTATTCCCTGTTATTGGTTTCAGTTTTAAAATACTTTAAACTTTTCTCTTACGAGAATTTGTAAACTCTTGGCAATGCAAAGAAACGAATTTCAACCACATGGCAACCAACTTTTAGAAAGCATTTGACAATCGTTTTAGCCCAGTGTAATCACTTATTTACCTTCTAATTACAATAAAACAAGAAATAAGACAATTTCTGCTAATGTTTATCAACGATTAGCTTGGGGTAGATAGAAGAGTAAGCTTTTTAACAATAACTTGTTACACAGCTGCAGAGAATGTCATTTGAATATAACACAACAGATTTCGCTTTTGATCGACGCACGCTTCTCACCAAAGCGGCCTGAGTTCGATTCCATGCGACCGCAGTGGGATTTGTGGTGAATAATCCGGCGCAGGAGCGGGTTTTCTCTCGGTTTTCCGGTCTCCCCCGCCATCACATTCCATCGGTGCTCCATCTTCATTCCATGTATCATCAGTGTTGTCGCCTGCGGTGCCTTACGTTGTAAAAGCGGGCGTTAAACAGTATAAAGGAACATTCTAAATAGTACACCAATAACCACACCATGGAGGACAAATTGGGTAGAAGCGAAATATATGTTTACACTTAAGATCTTATTGGCTATAATAGAAAGATGTGCTTTCAGTTAGTCATATCATGATTGGTAGCACACGAATAAGAAACCGCCGAAGTTTTGCTTTTCTGAAAAGAATCTGTATTAGAGCTCAATACCTTACAAGTATGTGATACCAAGATTCTCAGAAAAACTCACACCCCAAAACATTCTTTGTAAGGAAATTTCTCCGAAAATGTTTATTTTTCTAAAAACCACACTAAAATCCCATTAATGGAATCTGTGAGTATAAAAATATACTAAAAGTATTACAAATGGAACCAATGTTTTGTTTTGTAATTAAAAGTTTGAATTTTGAGTAAAAAAAATTTTTAGGGAGGAAGGGCCTTTGTTTCTCTTAGTCCATGGAAGAGTATCAGAGGCTATAGCCCCAGATATTCAAGAGCAGAGTGGCGCAGTGGAAGCGTGCTGGGCCCACAACCCAGAGGTCCTTGGATCAAGACCACGCTCTGCTATGCCTCATTTAACGAGGACAATATTATTATTTAAACCTTGGCAACACTTATTGTTTTGTTTTTTGGTAGTGTTTAACGCCCGCTTTAACTACTTATGGCACCGCAGGCGGCGACACTGATGATGCACGAATGAAGATAGAGCACCGGTGGAATGCGATGGCGGTGTAAACCAGAGAACCCGGAGAAAACTAGCCCCAGCGCCGCTTTGTCCACCACAAATCTCACATGCGGTCGCTTGGGATCAAACCCGGGCCGCCTAGAGATTGTTGTAGGGCCATCTGGCGATTCTGCTGAAAAGTTTCACTTTGTTGATCTTAACTTTTTGTTAATAGAGTGTTATTTGTGTTGTTTACGATGACTTTAAAACTCTGTCTCAGTAAAAAGATGGATTTAGTTCGTGAACATATTCGTTCAATGATTTATTATGAATTGTGATGTGGATTAACAACACAAAAGTGCACTGATCAACTTACTACCGGATTTGTGGATTAATCCACTGTAAAGCGCTGGTATAACGAGTTTAATCGTAGCCGCCGTTCGCTCAATGACGAAATTCACGAAAGTATTTCAAAATAAATTGTTTTGTCAGAAAATATTGATGCTGCGCAAAAACTAAAAGTGCAAGATGGACATTCCATGAGATAGAGGCAACCCTAGGTACCCGATGCTAATGACAAAGGTTTGCAGCCATTGCATCCCACATAATTTGACACAAACTCAGAAGTATACTTCAAATGCTCAAAAAATATAATGGTTAGTCTAAAAAAGATGTGTATAAAAATGAAGCAAATGATTCATGGACCTATTCATATGAGTTATTTTAATCCATTCTAAATGGGAGTTGACTTTTAAATACGTTTAGGCGAGAGTACAGATTCTAATGAACAAGAGCAGAGTGGCGCAGTGGAAGCGTGCTGGGCCCATAACCCAGAGGTCCGTGGATCGAAACCACGCTCTGCTATGTGTTATTTTATTCCATTCTAACTTTGAGTTCACTTATATATAAGTTTCGGCGAGAGTACAGACACTAATGAACAAGAGCAGAGTGGCGCAGTGGAAGCGTGCTGGGCCCATAACCCAGAGGTCCGTGGATCGAAACCACGCTCTGCTATGTGTTATTTTATTCCATTCTAACTTTGAGTTCACTTATATATAAGTTTAGGCGAGAGTACGGACAGCAGTGTACAAGAGCAGAGTGGCGCAGTGGAAGCGTGCTGGGCCCATAACCCAGAGGTCCGTGGATCGAAACCACGCTCTGCTATGTGTTATTTTATTCCATTCTAACTTTGTGGTCACGTATATACAAGTTTAGGCGAGAGTACGGACAGCAGTGTACAAGAGCAGAGTGGCGCAGTGGAAGCGTGCTGGGCCCATAACCCAGAGGTCCGTGGATCGAAACCACGCTCTGCTATGTGTTATTTTATTCCATTCTAACTTTGAGTTCACGTATATATAAGTTTAGGCGAGAGTATGGACAGCAGCGTACAAGAGCAGAATGGCGCAGTGGAAGCGTGCTGGGCCCATAACCCAGAGGTCCGTGGATCGAAACCACGCTCTGCTATGTGTTATTTTATTCCATTCTAACTTTGAGTTCACGTATATATAAGTTTAGGCGAGAGTATGGACAGCAGCGTACAAGAGCAGAGTGGCGCAGTGGAAGCGTGCTGGGCCCATAACCCAGAGGTCCGTGGATCGAAACCACGCTCTGCTATGTGTTATTTTATTCCATTCTAACTTTGAGTTCACGTATATATAAGTTTAGGCGAGAGTACGGACAGCAGTGTACAAGAGCAGAGTGGCGCAGTGGAAGCGTGCTGGGCCCATAACCCAGAGGTCCGTGGATCGAAACCACGCTCTGCTATGTGTTATTTTATTCCATTCTAACTTTGTGGTCACGTATATACAAGTTTAGGCGAGAGTACGGACAGCAGTGTACAAGAGCAGAGTGGCGCAGTGGAAGCGTGCTGGGCCAACACCCTCTACATACTGGAGGGCCTAACAACTGTCTTTACCGTTTCCGGTGACGTCATTACCTAGAGGCGAGCTACCATTCTGCGAAGTTCGTTTGTAGGATTGTTAAGAGCATTGTTTTAGCATTCTTGCTAAGTGTATGTGATTATTGTAGTGCACTGTTTAGTGTAATAATGGTGCTTAAGTGCTGTGTGCCAAACTGCAAGGGAAATTATGATCTGGACAATAAAATGAATGTATTCTAGTTTCAGAAACTAGAGGTTTTGCGACAGAAATGATTGCATGCCATTCCAAGGGAAAGCTATAAGGTTATGAATTATTCTGTGGTAAGATTAATTACAAGATATTTAACATATTAATTATTAGAAATTCAAGAATTTTGCAAATAGTAATAAGTGAATATGAATTAATATTATAGCACATAAACCTAACCTGTTGCCTTTAGAAAACCATTACAATTTAAAAGTGCTATTCACATGTTTACAGTTATAAATAACAATAACATGTGACCATTGTTAGTAATAATAACAATAATAATAATAATAATTACAATGTTTGGAGCAATACAATTACCGGAAGGTAGTTAACCTAACCTCTTTTGTATTTAGTTCAGTAAGTCATTGGTAATGCTCAGAAACCTTAGATGCAGCTGAAATTGACATTCAATATCACTGTAGAATTCTAGATTAAAAGTAAACTATAACAATACCAAGCAATAATTATACCTGTTCAGATTTATCAATTGAGTCCATTGGGAAGGTAATCCTACCATAACCTTAGCTCCACCTACATAACCTTAAACATTTAGCAAGCCGTAAGGAAAGTAATTATACCGTAATCTTACTGCAGTGTAGGCAAGGATAAAATCTAACCTGTTAGATTTAGTAAGCCATTAGGGGAAGTAATTTTAAAAAAACTAACATGTTAAATGTATCCAATCACTGAGGATATTAAGCTACTATAACCTTAGAAAAGCCTGTAGATAATGATAAAACCTAATCTGTTAGACTTAGCAGCCATTAGGAAATTAATTTTGCAAAAGAAAAAGACAATATGTTGAATCTGTCCAATCACTGAGAATATTAAGCTACTATAACCTTAGAAAAGCGTGTAGATGATGATAAAACCTAATCTGTTAGTTAGACTTAGCAGCCATTAGGAAATTAATTTTGCAAAAGAAAAAGACAATATGTTGAATTTAGCAAATCACTGAGGTTATTAAGCTACCTCACAATCTTAGAAAAACTTGTTAAATTTGGTAAGCCATAAGAGAATTACTTTAAGTGAACTGAGTAGATGATCAAATCTAGCAGTTTTTGGCATAAATAAATTCTCTGTTCTTTCCTAATTTATAAAATATATAACGTTAATGTGTTTTTCTGCATTTAAGTTGTTAAAAAGAATATTTTATCTACCAAGCTATCTTTCAAATTCAGCAGAAGCATGTCCCTATCACTGAAAATCATATTTGCGCTAATATTTTTGCTGTATTCTTTTTTTTTTTTTTTTCTGTGCCTAGCCAAAAATATATTGACTGTTGTTAAGTGCACCATTTTTTTCTTTCTTTCTCCACATGGGTTTACATCGAAGAAAGTTTCCTTGCAAACCAGATTTGAGTTTTTGAGCATAAAAGAATACATGCATTCGTACTAAAAATTCCCGAAATGTTTCCAAACATTTCTTTTCTTTTCGTATGTTTATGTGGGTATAGTGTTTATGTTTTTCTAAGGAATATGATTTGGTAAAAATACATAGTTGTAAGTATGCAGGAATATGCAGACATGCATTAAGCTTTATAGACATAGATTAATGATAAAACATTCACAAACAAAAAAGACATCAAAGTTAATAAATTCAGTTTTGAATAAGTTTTTACGGTAAGCATAATGCTTTTAAAGGCCTACATTATAAGCTTACATGGGATCTGTTTAACTGCTTTCCTTGTTACGTTCCTTTTCCTTTTTTATTTATTGAATTAGCCAAAATCACAGGTATTGTTCATGGTGTCACGATTTATACCTTCAGTATAGTTTAAGTTGCACTTGCCCAAAAATGGGTATACCATTATTAAAGAACTATTCCATCTATAAATCTAAGATCAAAAATCTTTAGGAAATTTGCAGGTCTATGTTCAATAAAATACGCTATTTATATTAAAATAGCATACTGTGTTGGAGAATGTGTAGAGAAATCCCTGTGAACGTAACATTGAACAAATATCTAATTCTAAGCTAGACGGTAGCTAAGGGCCAACTCTGTTGAACGAGCGTAACGTGAAGAATAACTTGTTTTAGTGCGTTGGAAAAGGTGTAGAGAAAGTCCTGTGAATGTAATATCGAATTATAAGTCCGACAGTAACTAAGGTTTAACTCTGTTGGAATTTTGTAAATGCAGAATAATCGTTATCATCAGAGTCGTTAGACACTGTGTAGAGAAAGCTTTGTGAATGTGACATCTAACGGGATATGGAGTTCTAAGCTAGAATAACTAAGGTTAAATATGTTTGATTTGTGTGGATTAACATGAAGAATAAACCCGTGTTATCATAGTATGCTAGAGAACTTCATGTGAGTGAAACATAGAACAGAATATGAATTATAAGCTAGATAGCATTTTTCGCCTTGTGTCAAAAATTATCGGTGCCAAGTTTGGTGAAATCGGAACAACAGTGTAGAATTCTATTACAAATACATACATTAACACATACAAATACATACACTAACTTCTATGTATTAAGATGAGTAAAATATTATTTGTTGATGTGTTTTGCGCAAACAAACCAGTATTTGTCATTGACAATGCATGTCAATGCATACGTGACGTCACAGTGATGTTGTGAGGTCTTACCTATCTAGAAGGTATTGGCTGGGCCCATAACCCAGAGGTCCGTGGATCGACACCACGCTCTCTTGTGAGATATTTTATTCCATTCTAACTTTGGATTCACTTATATGTAATAAGTTTAGGCGAGAGTACAAATTCTAATTAACAAGAGCAGAGTTGTGCAGTGGAAGCGTGCTGGGCCCATAATCCAGAGGTCCGTGGATCGACACCACGCTCTCTTGTGAGATATTTTATTCCATTCTAACTTTGGATTCACTTATATGTAATAAGTTTAGGCGAGAGTACAAATTCTAATTAAAAAGAGCAGAGTGGTGCAGTGGAAGCGTGCTGGGCCCATAATCCAGAGGTCCGTGGATCGAAACCACGCTCTGCTATGTGTTATTTTATTCCATTCTAACTTTGGGTTCACTTATATATAAGTTTAGGCGAGAGTGCAGATTCTAATGAACAAGAGCAGAGTGCCGCAGTGGAAGCGTGCTGGGCCCATAACCCAGAGGTCCGTTGATCGAAACCACGCTCTGCTATGTGTTATTTTATTCCATTCTAACTTTGGGTTCACTTATATATAAGTTTAGGCGAGAGTGCAGATTCTAATGACCAAGAGCAGAGTGGCGCAGTGGAAGCGTGCTGGGCCCATAACCCAGAGGTCCGTGGATCGAAACCACGCTCTGCTATGTGTTATTTTATTCCATTCTAACTTTGTGGTCACGTATATATAAGTTTAGGCGAGAGTACGGACAGCAGTGTACAAGAGCAGAGTGGCGCAGTGGAAGCGTGCTGGGCCCATAACCCAGAGGTCCGTGGATCGAAACCACGCTCTGCTATGTGTTATTTTATTCCATTCTAACTTTGAGTTCACGTATATATAAGTTTAGGCGAGAGTACGGACAGCAGTGTACAAGAGCAGAGTGGCGCAGTGGAAGCGTGCTGGGCCCATAACCCAGAGGTCCGTGGATCGAAACCACGCTCTGCTATGTGTTATTTTATTCCATTCTAACTTTGAGTTCACGTATATATAAGTTTAGGCGAGAGTATGGACAGCAGCGTACAAGAGCAGAGTGGCGCAGTGGAAGCGTGCTGGGCCCATAACCCAGAGGTCCGTGGATCGAAACCACGCTCTGCTATGTGTTATTTTATTCCATTCTAACTTTGAGTTCACTTATATATAAGTTTAGGCGAGAGTACGGACAGCAGTGTACAAGAGCAGAGTGGCGCAGTGGAAGCGTGCTGGGCCCATAACCCAGAGGTCCGTGGATCGAAACCACGCTCTGCTATGTGTTATTTTATTCCATTCTAACTTTGAGTTCACTTATATATAAGTTTAGGCAAGAGTACAGATACTAATGAACAAGAGCAGAGTGGCGCAGTGGAAGCGTGCTGGGCTCATAACCCAGAGGGCCGTGGATGGAAACCACTCTCTGCTATGTGTTATTTTATTCCATTCTAACTTTGGGTTCACTTATATATAAGTTTAGGCGAGAGTGCAGATTCTAATGAACAAGAGCAGAGTAGCGCAGTGGAAGCGTGCAGGGCCCATAACCCAGAGGTCCGTGGATCGAAACCACGCTCTGCTATGTGTTATTTTATTCCATTCTAACTTTGGGTTCACTTATATATAAGTTTAGGCGAGAGTACAGATTCTATCCAACAAGAGCAGAGTGGCGCAGTGGAAGCGTGCTGGGCCCATAACCCAGAGGTCCGTGGATCGAAACCACGCTCTGCTATGTGTTACTTTATTCCATTCTAACTTTGAGTTCACTTATATATAAGTTTAGGCAAGAGTACAGATTGTAATGAACAAGAGCAGAGTGGCGCAGTGGAAGCGTGCTGGGCCCATAACCCAGAGGTCCGTGGATCGAAACCACGCTCTGCTATGTGTTATTTTATTCCATTCTAACTTTGGGTTCACTTATATATAAGTTTAGGCGAGAGTGCAGATTCTAATGAACAAGGGCAGAGTAGCGCAGTGGAAGCGTGCAGGGCCCATAACCCAGAGGTCCGTGGATCGAAACCACGCTCTGCTATGTGTTATTTTATTCCATTCTAACTTTGGGTTCACTTATATATAAGTTTAGGCGAGAGTGCAGGTTCTAATGAACAAGAGCAGAGTAGCGCAGTGGAAGCGTGCAGGGCCCATAACCCAGAGGTCCGTGGATCGAAACCACGCTCTGCTATGTGTTATTTTATTCCATTCTAACTTTGGGTTCACTTATATATAAGTTTAGGCGAGAATACAGATTCTATCGAACAAGAGCAGAGTGGCGCAGTGGAAGCGTGCTGGGCCCATAACCCAGAAGTCCGTGGATCGAAACCACGCTCTGCTATGTGTTACTTTATTCCATTCTAACTTTGAGTTCACTTATATATACGTTTAGGCGAGAGTGCAGATTCTAATGAACAAGAGCAGAGTGGCGCAGTGGAAGCGTGCTGGGCCCATAACCCAGAGGTCCCTGAATCGAAACCACGCTCTGCTATGTGTTATTTTATTCCATTCTAACTTTGGGTTCACTTATATATAAGTTTAGGCGAGAGTACAGACACTAATGAAGAAGAGCAGAGTGGCGCAGTGGAAGCGTGCTGGGCCCATAACCCAGAGGTCCGTGGATCGAAACCACGCTCTGCTATGTGTTATTTTATTCCATTCTAATGTTGTGGTCACGTATATATAAGTTTAGGCGAGAGTACGGACAGCAGTGTACAAGAGCAGAGTGGCGCAGTGGAAGCGTGCTGGGCCCATAACCCAGAGGTCCGTGGATCGAAACCACGCTCTGCTATGTGTTATTTTATTCCATTCTAACTTTGAGTTCACGCATATATAAGTTTAGGCGAGAGTATGGACAGCAGCGTACAAGAGCAGAGTGGCGCAGTGGAAGCGTGCTGGGCCCATAACCCAGAGGTCCGTGGATCGAAACCACGCTCTGCTATGTGTTATTTTATTCCATTCTAACTTTGAGTTCACTTATATATAAGTTTAGGCGAGAGTACGGACAGCAGTGTACAAGAGCAGAGTGGCGCAGTGGAAGCGTGCTGGGCCCATAACCCAGAGGTCCGTGGATCGAAACCACGCTCTGCTATGTGTTATTTTATTCCATTCTAACTTTGTGGTCACGTATATACAAGTTTAGGCGAGAGTACGGACAGCAGTGTACAAGAGCAGAGTGGCGCAGTGGAAGCGTGCTGGGCCCATAACCCAGAGGTCCGTGGATCGAAACCACGCTCTGCTATGTGTTATTTTATTCCATTCTAACTTTGGGTTCACTTATATATAAGTTTAGGCGAGAGTACAGACACAAATGAAGAAGAGCAGAGTGGCGCAGTGGAAGCGTGCTGGGCCCATAACCCAGAGGTCCGTGGATCGAAACCACGCTCTGCTATGTGTTATTTTATTCCATTCTAACTTTGGGTTCACTTATATATAAGTTTAGGCGAGAGTACAGATTGTAATGAACAAGAGCAGAGTGGCGCAGTGGAAGCGTGCTGGGCCCATAACCCAGAGGGCCGTGGATCGAAACTACGCTCTGCTATGTGTTATTTTATTCCATTCTAACTTTGAGTTCACTTATATATAAGTTTAGGCGAGAGTACAGATTCTAACGAACAACAGCAGAGTGGCGCAGTGGAAGCGTGCTGGGCCCATAACCCAGAGGGCCGTGGATGCAAACCACGCTCTGCTATGTGTTATTTTATTCCATTCTAACTTTGGGTTCACTTATATATAAGTTTAGGCGGGAGTACAGATTGTAACGAACAACAGCAGAGTGGCGCAGTGGAAGCGTGCTGGGCCCATAACCCAGAGGTCCGTGGATCGAAACCACGCTCTGCTATGTGTTATTTTATTCCATTCTAACTTTGAGTTCACTTATATATAAGTTTAGGCAAGAGTACAGACGCTAATGAAGAAGAGCAGAGTGGCGCAGTGGAAGCGTGCTGAGCCCATAACCCAGAGGTCCGTGGATCGAAACCACGCTCTGCTATGTGTTATTTTATTCCATTCTAACTTTGGGTTCACTTATATATAAGTTTAGGCGAGAGTACATATTCTAACGAACAAGAGCAGAGTGGCGTAGTGGAAGCGTGCTGAGCCCATAACCCAGAGGTCCGTGGATCGAAACAACGCTCTGCTATGTGTTATTTTATTCCATTCTAACTTTGGGTTCACTTATATATAAGTTTAGGCGAGAGTGCAGATTCTAATGAACAAGAGCAGAGTGGCGCAGTGGAAGCGTGCTGGGCCCATAACCCAGAGGTCCGTGGATCGAAACCACGCTCTGCTATGTGTTATTTTATTCCATTCTAATGTTGTGGTCACTTATATATAAGTTTAGGCGGGAGTACAGATTGTAACGAACAACAGCAGAGTGGCGCAGTGGAAGCGTGCTGGGCCCATAACCCAGAGGTCCGTGGATCGAAACCACGCTCTGCTATGTGTTATTTTATTCCATTCTAACTTTGAGTTCACTTATATATAAGTTTAGGCAAGAGTACAGACGCTAATGAAGAAGAGCAGAGTGGCGCAGTGGAAGCGTGCTGAGCCCATAACCCAGAGGTCCGTGGATCGAAACCACGCTCTGCTATGTGTTATTTTATTCCATTCTAACTTTGGGTTCACTTATATATAAGTTTAGGCGAGAGTACATATTCTAACGAACAAGAGCAGAGTGGCGTAGTGGAAGCGTGCTGAGCCCATAACCCAGAAGTCCGTGGATCGAAACCACGCTCTGCTATGTGTTACTTTATTCCATTCTAACTTTGAGTTCACTTATATATACGTTTAGGCGAGAGTACATATTCTAACGAACAAGAGCAGAGTGGCGTAGTGGAAGCGTGCTGAGCCCATAACCCAGAGGTCCGTGTATCGAAACAACGCTCTGCTATGTGTTATTTTATTCCATTCTAACTTTGGGTTCACTTATATATAAGTTTAGGCGAGAGTACAGACACTAATGAACGAGAGCAGAGTGGCGCAGTGGAAGCGTGCTGGGCCCATAACCCAGAGGTCCGTGGATCGAAACCACGCTCTGCTATGTGTTATTTTATTCCATTCTAACTTTGAGTTCACTTATATATAAGTTTAGGCGAGAGTACAGAATGTAACGAACAAGAGCAGAGTGGCGCAGTGGAAGCGTGCTGGGCCCATAACCCAGAGGTCCGTGGATCGAAACCACGCTCTGCTATGTGTTATTTTATTCCATTCTAACTTTGGGTTCACTTATATATAAGTTTAGGCGAGAGTACAGACACAAATGAAGAAGAGCAGAGTGGCGCAGTGGAAGCGTGCTGGGCCCTTAACCCAGAGGTCCGTGGATCTAAACCACGCTCTGCTATGTGTTATTTTATTCCATTCTAACTTTGGGTTCACTTATATATAAGTTTAGGCGAGAGTACATATTCTAACGAACAAGAGCAGAGTGGCGTAGTGGAAGCGTGCTGAGCCCATAACCCAGAGGTCCGTGTATCGAAACAACGCTCTGCTATGTGTTATTTTATTCCATTCTAACTTTGGGTTCACTTATATATAAGTTTAGGCGAGAGTGCAGATTCTAATGAACAAGAGCAGAGTGGCGCAGTGGAAGCGTGCTGGGCCCATAACCCAGAGGTCCGTGGATCGAAACCACGCTCTGCTATGTGTTATTTTATTCCATTCTAATGTTGTGGTCACGTATATATAAGTTTAGGCAAGAGTACAGATTGTAATGAACAAGAGCACAGTGGCGCAGTGGAAGCGTGCTGGGCCCATAACCCAGAGGTCCGTGGATCTAAACCACGCTCTGCTATGTGTTATTTTATTCCATTCTAACTTTGGGTTCACTTATATATAAGTTTAGGCGAGAGTACATATTCTAACGAACAAGAGCAGAGTGGCGTAGTGGAAGCGTGCTGAGCCCATAACCCAGAGGTCCGTGTATCGAAACAACGCTCTGCTATGTGTTATTTTATTCCATTCTAACTTTGGGTTCACTTATATATAAGTTTAGGCGAGAGTACAGACACTAATGAACGAGAGCAGAGTGGCGCAGTGGAAGCGTGCTGGGCCCATAACCCAGAGGTCCGTGGATCGAAACCACGCTCTGCTATGTGTTATTTTATTCCATTCTAACTTTGAGTTCACTTATATATAAGTTTAGGCGAGAGTACAGATTGTAACGAACAAGAGCAGAGTGGCGCAGTGGAAGCGTGCTGGGCCCATAACCCAGAGGTCCGTGGATCGAAACCACGCTCTGCTATGTGTTATTTTATTCCATTCTAACTTTGGGTTCACTTATATATAAGTTTAGGCGAGAGTACAGACACAAATGAAGAAGAGCAGAGTGGCGCAGTGGAAGCGTGCTGGGCCCATAACCCAGAGGTCCGTGGATCGAAACCACGCTCTGCTATGTGTTATTTTATTCCATTCTAACTTTGGGTTCACTTATATATAAGTTTAGGCGAGAGTACAGATTGTAATGAACAAGAGCAGAGTGGCGCAGTGGAAGCGTGCTGGGCCCATAACCCAGAGGGCCGTGGATCGAAACTACGCTCTGCTATGTGTTATTTTATTCCATTCTAACTTTGAGTTCACTTATATATAAGTTTAGGCGAGAGTACAGATTCTAACGAACAACAGCAGAGTGGCGCAGTGGAAGCGTGCTGGGCCCATAACCCAGAGGTCCGTGGATCGAAACCACGCTCTGCTATGTGTTATTTTATTCCATTCTAACTTTGAGTTCACTTATATATAAGTTTAGGCAAGAGTACAGACGCTAATGAAGAAGAGCAGAGTGGCGCAGTGGAAGCGTGCTGAGCCCATAACCCAGAGGTCCGTGGATCGAAACCACGCTCTGCTATGTGTTATTTTATTCCATTCTAACTTTGGGTTCACTTATATATAAGTTTAGGCGAGAGTACAGACACTAATGAACGAGAGCAGAGTGGCGCAGTGGAAGCGTGCTGGGCCCATAACCCAGAGGTCCGTGGATCGAAACCACGCTCTGCTATGTGTTATTTTATTCCATTCTAACTTTGAGTTCACTTATATATAAGTTTAGGCAAGAGTACAGACGCTAATGAAGAAGAGCAGAGTTGCGCAGTGGAAGCGTGCTGAGCCCATAACCCAGAGGTCCGTGGATCGAAACCACGCTCTGCTATGTGTTATTTTATTCCATTCTAACTTTGGGTTCACTTATATATAAGTTTAGGCGAGAGTACAGACACTAATGAACGAGAGCAGAGTGGCGCAGTGGAAGCGTGCTGGGCCCATAACCCAGAGGTCCGTGGATCGAAACCACGCTCTGCTATGTGTTATTTTATTCCATTCTAACTTTGAGTTCACTTATATATAAGTTTAGGCAAGAGTACAGATACTAATGAACAAGAGCAGAGTGGCGCAGTGGAAGCGTGCTGGGCTCATAACCCAGAGGGCCGTGGATGGAAACCACTCTCTGCTATGTGTTATTTTATTCCATTCTAACTTTGAGTTCACTTATATATAAGTTTAGGCGAGAGTACATATTCTAACGAACAAGAGCAGAGTGGCGTAGTGGAAGCGTGCTGAGCCCATAACCCAGAGGTCCGTGTATCGAAACAACGCTCTGCTATGTGTTATTTTATTCCATTCTAACTTTGGGTTCACTTATATATAAGTTTAGGCGAGAGTACAGACACTAATGAACGAGAGCAGAGTGGCGCAGTGGAAGCGTGCTGGGCCCATAACCCAGAGGTCCGTGGATCGAAACCACGCTCTGCTATGTGTTATTTTATTCCATTCTAATGTTGTGGTCACGTATATATAAGTTTAGGCGAGAGTACGGACAGCAGTGTACAAGAGCAGAGTGGCGCAGTGGAAGCGTGCTGGGCCCATAACCCAGAGGTCCGTGGATCGAAACCACGCTCTGCTATGTGTTATTTTATTCCATTCTAACTTTGGGTTCACAAATATATAAGTTTAGGCGAGAGTGCAGATTCTAATGAACAAGAGCAGAGTAGCGCAGTGGAAGCGTGCAGGGCCCATAACCCAGAGGTCCGTGGATCGAAACCACGCTCTGCTATGTGTTATTTTATTCCATTCTAACTTTGAGTTCACTTATATATAAGTTTAGGCAAGAGTACAGATACTAATGAACAAGAGCAGAGTGGCGCAGTGGAAGCGTGCTGGGCCCATAAACCAGAGGTCCGTGGATCGAAACCAAGCTCTGCTATTTGTTATTTTATTCCATTCTAACTTTGAGTTCACTTATATATAAGTTTAGGCAAGAGTACAGATTGTAGTGAACAAGAGCAGAGTGGCGCAGTGGAAGCGTGCTGGGCCCATAACCCAGAGGTCCGTGGATCGAAACCACGCTCTGCTATGTGTTATTTTATTCCATTCTAATGTTGTGGTCACGTATATATAAGTTTAGGCAAGAGTACAGATTGTAATGAACAAGAGCAGAGTGGCGCAGTGGAAGCGTGCTGGGCCCATAACCCAGAGGTCCGTGGATCTAAACCACGCTCTGCTATGTGTTATTTTATTCCATTCTAACTTTGGGTTCACTTATATATAAGTTTAGGCGAGAGTACATATTCTAACGAACAAGAGCAGAGTGGCGTAGTGGAAGCGTGCTGAGCCCATAACCCAGAGGTCCGTGTATCGAAACAACGCTCTGCTATGTGTTATTTTATTCCATTCTAACTTTGGGTTCACTTATATATAAGTTTAGGCGAGAGTACAGACACTAATGAACGAGAGCAGAGTGGCGCAGTGGAAGCGTGCTGGGCCCATAACCCAGAGGTCCGTGGATCGAAACCACGCTCTGCTATGTGTTATTTTATTCCATTCTAACTTTGAGTTCACTTATATATAAGTTTAGGCGAGAGTACAGAATGTAACGAACAAGAGCAGAGTGGCGCAGTGGAAGCGTGCTGGGCCCATAACCCAGAGGTCCGTGGATCGAAACCACGCTCTGCTATGTGTTATTTTATTCCATTCTAACTTTGGGTTCACTTATATATAAGTTTAGGCGAGAGTACAGACACAAATGAAGAAGAGCAGAGTGGCGCAGTGGAAGCGTGCTGGGCCCTTAACCCAGAGGTCCGTGGATCTAAACCACGCTCTGCTATGTGTTATTTTATTCCATTCTAACTTTGGGTTCACTTATATATAAGTTTAGGCGAGAGTACATATTCTAACGAACAAGAGCAGAGTGGCGTAGTGGAAGCGTGCTGAGCCCATAACCCAGAGGTCCGTGTATCGAAACAACGCTCTGCTATGTGTTATTTTATTCCATTCTAACTTTGGGTTCACTTATATATAAGTTTAGGCGAGAGTGCAGATTCTAATGAACAAGAGCAGAGTGGCGCAGTGGAAGCGTGCTGGGCCCATAACCCAGAGGTCCGTGGATCGAAACCACGCTCTGCTATGTGTTATTTTATTCCATTCTAATGTTGTGGTCACGTATATATAAGTTTAGGCAAGAGTACAGATTGTAATGAACAAGAGCAGAGTGGCGCAGTGGAAGCGTGCTGGGCCCATAACCCAGAGGTCCGTGGATCTAAACCACGCTCTGCTATGTGTTATTTTATTCCATTCTAACTTTGGGTTCACTTATATATAAGTTTAGGCGAGAGTACATATTCTAACGAACAAGAGCAGAGTGGCGTAGTGGAAGCGTGCTGAGCCCATAACCCAGAGGTCCGTGTATCGAAACAACGCTCTGCTATGTGTTATTTTATTCCATTCTAACTTTGGGTTCACTTACATATAAGTTTAGGCGAGAGTACAGACACTAATGAACGAGAGCAGAGTGGCGCAGTGGAAGCGTGCTGGGCCCATAACCCAGAGGTCCGTGGATCGAAACCACGCTCTGCTATGTGTTATTTTATTCCATTCTAACTTTGAGTTCACTTATATATAAGTTTAGGCGAGAGTACAGATTGTAACGAACAAGAGCAGAGTGGCGCAGTGGAAGCGTGCTGGGCCCATAACCCAGAGGTCCGTGGATCGAAACCACGCTCTGCTATGTGTTATTTTATTCCATTCTAACTTTGGGTTCACTTATATATAAGTTTAGGCGAGAGTACAGACACAAACGAAGAAGAGCAGAGTGGCGCAGTGGAAGCGTGCTGGGCCCATAACCCAGAGGTCCGTGGATCGAAACCACGCTCTGCTATGTGTTATTTTATTCCATTCTAACTTTGGGTTCACTTATATATAAGTTTAGGCGAGAGTACAGATTGTAATGAACAAGAGCAGAGTGGCGCAGTGGAAGCGTGCTGGGCCCATAACCCAGAGGGCCGTGGATCGAAACTACGCTCTGCTATGTGTTATTTTATTCCATTCTAACTTTGAGTTCACTTATATATAAGTTTAGGCGAGAGTACAGATTCTAACGAACAACAGCAGAGTGGCGCAGTGGAAGCGTGCTGGGCCCATAACCCAGAGGGCCGTGGATGCAAACCACGCTCTGCTATGTGTTATTTTATTCCATTCTAACTTTGGGTTCACTTATATATAAGTTTAGGCGGGAGTACAGATTGTAACGAACAACAGCAGAGTGGCGCAGTGGAAGCGTGCTGGGCCCATAACCCAGAGGTCCGTGGATCGAAACCACGCTCTGCTATGTGTTATTTTATTCCATTCTAACTTTGAGTTCACTTATATATAAGTTTAGGCAAGAGTACAGACGCTAATGAAGAAGAGCAGAGTGGCGCAGTGGAAGCGTGCTGAGCCCATAACCCAGAGGTCCGTGGATCGAAACCACGCTCTGCTATGTGTTATTTTATTCCATTCTAACTTTGGGTTCACTTATATATAAGTTTAGGCGAGAGTACAGACACTAATGAACGAGAGCAGAGTGGCGCAGTGGAAGCGTGCTGGGCCCATAACCCAGAGGTCCGTGGATCGAAACCACGCTCTGCTATGTGTTATTTTATTCCATTCTAACTTTGAGTTCACTTATATATAAGTTTAGGCAAGAGTACAGACGCTAATGAAGAAGAGCAGAGTTGCGCAGTGGAAGCGTGCTGAGCCCATAACCCAGAGGTCCGTGGATCGAAACCACGCTCTGCTATGTGTTATTTTATTCCATTCTAACTTTGGGTTCACTTATATATAAGTTTAGGCGAGAGTACAGACACTAATGAACGAGAGCAGAGTGGCGCAGTGGAAGCGTGCAGGGCCCATAACCCAGAGGTCCGTGGATCGAAACCACGCTCTGCTATGTGTTATTTTATTCCATTCTAACTTTGAGTTCACTTATATATAAGTTTAGGCAAGAGTACAGATACTAATGAACAAGAGCAGAGTGGCGCAGTGGAAGCGTGCTGGGCTCATAACCCAGAGGGCCGTGGATGGAAACCACTCTCTGCTATGTGTTATTTTATTCCATTCTAACTTTGGGTTCACTTATATATAAGTTTAGGCGAGAGTGCAGATTCTAATGAACAAGAGCAGAGTAGCGCAGTGGAAGCGTGCAGGGCCCATAACCCAGAGGTCCGTGGATCGAAACCACGCTCTGCTATGTGTTATTTTATTCCATTCTAACTTTGGGTTCACTTATATATAAGTTTAGGCGAGAGTACAGATTCTATCCAACAAGAGCAGAGTGGCGCAGTGGAAGCGTGCTGGGCCCATAACCCAGAAGTCCGTGGATCGAAACCACGCTCTGCTATGTGTTACTTTATTCCATTCTAACTTTGAGTTCACTTACATATAAGTTTAGGCAAGAGTACGGATACTAATGAACAAGAGCAGAGTGGCGCAGTGGAAGCGTGCTGGGCCCATAACCCAGAGGTCCCTGAATCGAAACCACGCTCTGCTATGTGTTATTTTATTCCATTCTAACTTTGGGTTCACTTATATATAAGTTTAGGCGAGAGTACAGACACTAATGAAGAAGAGCAGAGTGGCGCAGTGGAAGCGTGCTGGGCCCATAACCCAGAGGTCCGTGGATCGAAACCACGCTCTGCTATGTGTTATTTTATTCCATTCTAATGTTGTGGTCACGTATATATAAGTTTAGGCGAGAGTACGGACAGCAGTGTACAAGAGCAGAGTGGCGCAGTGGAAGCGTGCTGGGCCCATAACCCAGAGGTCCGTGGATCGAAACCACGCTCTGCTATGTGTTATTTTATTCCATTCTAACTTTGGGTTCACAAATATATAAGTTTAGGCGAGAGTGCAGATTCTAATGAACAAGAGCAGAGTAGCGCAGTGGAAGCGTGCAGGGCCCATAACCCAGAGGTCCGTGGATCGAAACCACGCTCTGCTATGTGTTATTTTATTCCATTCTAACTTTGAGTTCACTTATATATAAGTTTAGGCAAGAGTACAGATACTAATGAACAAGAGCAGAGTGGCGCAGTGGAAGCGTGCTGGGCCCATAAACCAGAGGTCCGTGGATCGAAACCAAGCTCTGCTATTTGTTATTTTATTCCATTCTAACTTTGAGTTCACTTATATATAAGTTTAGGCAAGAGTACAGATTGTAATGAACAAGAGCAGAGTGGCGCAGTGGAAGCGTGCTGGGCCCATAACCCAGAGGTCCGTGGATCGAAACCACGCTCTGCTATGTGTTATTTTATTCCATTCTAACTTTGGGTTCACTTATATATAAGTTTAGGCGAGAGTACAGACACTAATGAACGAGAGCAGAGTGGCGCAGTGGAAGCGTGCTGGGCCCATAACCCAGAGGTCCGTGGATCGAAACCACGCTCTGCTATGTGTTATTTTATTCCATTCTAATTTTGAGTTCACTTATATATAAGTTTAGGCGAGAGTACAGATTGTAACGAACAAGAGCAGAGTGGCGCAGTGGAAGCGTGCTGGGCCCATAACCCAGAGGGCCGTGGATGGAAACCACTCTCTGCTATGTGTTATTTTATTCCATTCTAACTTTGGGTTCACTTATATATAAGTTTAGGCGAGAGTGCAGATTCTAATGAACAAGAGCAGAGTAGCGCAGTGGAAGCGTGCAGGGCCCATAACCCAGAGGTCCGTGGATCGAAACCACGCTCTGCTATGTGTTATTTTATTCCATTCTAACTTTGGGTTCACTTATATATAAGTTTAGGCGAGAGTGCAGATTCTAATGAACAAGGGCAGAGTAGCGCAGTGGAAGCGTGCAGGGCCCATAACCCAGAGGTCCGTGGATCGAAACCACGCTCTGCTATGTGTTATTTTATTCCATTCTAACTTTGGGTTCACTTATATATAAGTTTAGGCGAGAGTGCAGGTTCTAATGAACAAGAGCAGAGTAGCGCAGTGGAAGCGTGCAGGGCCCATAACCCAGAGGTCCGTGGATCGAAACCACGCTCTGCTATGTGTTATTTTATTCCATTCTAACTTTGGGTTCACTTATATATAAGTTTAGGCGAGAATACAGATTCTATCGAACAAGAGCAGAGTGGCGCAGTGGAAGCGTGCTGGGCCCATAACCCAGAAGTCCGTGGATCGAAACCACGCTCTGCTATGTGTTACTTTATTCCATTCTAACTTTGAGTTCACTTACATATAAGTTTAGGCAAGAGTACGGATACTAATGAACAAGAGCAGAGTGGCGCAGTGGAAGCGTGCTGGGCCCATAACCCAGAGGTCCCTGAATCGAAACCACGCTCTGCTATGTGTTATTTTATTCCATTCTAACTTTGGGTTCACTTATATATAAGTTTAGGCGAGAGTACAGACACTAATGAAGAAGAGCAGAGTGGCGCAGTGGAAGCGTGCTGGGCCCATAACCCAGAGGTCCGTGGATCGAAACCACGCTCTGCTATGTGTTATTTTATTCCATTCTAACTTTGAGTTCACGTATATATAAGTTTAGGCGAGAGTATGGACAGCAGCGTACAAGAGCAGAGTGGCGCAGTGGAAGCGTGCTGGGCCCATAACCCAGAGGTCCGTGGATCGAAACCACGCTCTGCTATGTGTTATTTTATTCCATTCTAACTTTGAGTTCACTTATATATAAGTTTAGGCGAGAGTACGGACAGCAGTGTACAAGAGCAGAGTGGCGCAGTGGAAGCGTGCTGGGCCCATAACCCAGAGGTCCGTGGATCGAAACCACGCTCTGCTATGTGTTATTTTATTCCATTCTAACTTTGTGGTCACGTATATACAAGTTTAGGCGAGAGTACGGACAGCAGTGTACAAGAGCAGAGTGGCGCAGTGGAAGCGTGCTGGGCCCATAACCCAGAGGTCCGTGGATCGAAACCACGCTCTGCTATGTGTTATTTTATTCCATTCTAACTTTGAGTTCACGTATATATAAGTTTAGGCGAGAGTATGGACAGCAGCGTACAAGAGCAGAGTGGCGCAGTGGAAGCGTGCTGGGCCCATAACCCAGAGGTCCGTGGATCGAAACCACGCTCTGCTATGTGTTATTTTATTCCATTCTAACTTTGAGTTCACTTATATATAAGTTTAGGCGAGAGTACGGACAGCAGTGTACAAGAGCAGAGTGGCGCAGTGGAAGCGTGCTGGGCCCATAACCCAGAGGTCCGTGGATCGAAACCACGCTCTGCTATGTGTTATTTTATTCCATTCTAACTTTGAGGTCACTTATATATAAGTTTAGGCGAGAGTACAGACGCTAATGAAGAAGTGCAGAGTGGCGCAGTATAAGCGTGCTGAGCCCATAACCCAGAGGTCCGTGGATCGAAACCACGCTCTGCTATGTGTTATTTTATTCCATTCTAACTTTGGGTTCACTTATATATAAGTTTAGGCGAGAGTACAGACACTAATGAACGAGAGCAGAGTGGCGCAGTGGAAGCGTGCTGGGCCCATAACCCAGAGGTCCGTGGATCGAAACCACGCTCTGCTATGTGTTATTTTATTCCATTCTAACTTTGAGTTCACGTATATATAAGTTTAGGCGAGAGTACGGACAGCAGTGTACAAGAGCAGAGTGGCGCAGTGGAAGCGTGCTGGGCCAACACCCTCTACATACTCTAAGCTAGACGGTAGCTAAGGGCCAACTCTGTTGAACGAGCGTAACGTGAAGAATAACTTGTTTTAGTGCGTTGGAAAAGGTGTAGAGAAAGTCCTGTGAATGTAATATCGAATTATAAGTCCGACAGTAACTAAGGTTTAACTCTGTTGGAATTTTGTAAATGCAGAATAATCGTTATCATCAGAGTCGTTAGACACTGTGTAGAGAAAGCTTTGTGAATGTGACATCTAACGGGATATGGAGTTCTAAGCTAGAATAACTAAGGTTAAATATGTTTGATTTGTGTGGATTAACATGAAGAATAAACCCGTGTTATCATAGTATGCTAGAGAACTTCATGTGAGTGAAACATAGAACAGAATATGAATTATAAGCTAGATAGCATTTTTCGCCTTGTGTCAAAAATTATCGGTGCCAAGTTTGGTGAAATCGGAACAACAGTGTAGAATTCTATTACAAATACATACATTAACACATACAAATACATACACTAACTTCTATGTATTAAGATGAGTAAAATATTATTTGTTGATGTGTTTTGCGCAAACAAACCAGTATTTGTCATTGACAATGCATGTCAATGCATACGTGACGTCACAGTGATGTTGTGAGGTCTTACCTATCTAGAAGGTATTGGCTGGGCCCATAACCCAGAGGTCCGTGGATCGACACCACGCTCTCTTGTGAGATATTTTATTCCATTCTAACTTTGGATTCACTTATATGTAATAAGTTTAGGCGAGAGTACAAATTCTAATTAACAAGAGCAGAGTTGTGCAGTGGAAGCGTGCTGGGCCCATACTCCAGAGGTCCGTGGATCGAAAACCACTCTTTGCTGTTACCTATTCCATTCAAAGGGTGATATCGCCTAGACATAAGAAAAAAATCTGATGTGTTCCATTCCCTACATCTCTGCACAAATTATTGTTAAAAAGCTTATACTTCTATTTACTTCATGTTAATTCGCGAAATAGTCTTATTACTTGCTTCCTTGTAAGCAGAAGCGAAATAAGGCAGTACCATTGGTTAAAGTGATAGTCAAAAGCTGGTTCCTATGTGACTGTATGGACACGGTTGATAAATTCCTGTACAAGAAAAGTATAAGTTTTTCAAAGCTGAAACCAAAAACAATTAATATCTTAAAAACGATCAACTCCATGAAAAAAATGCATATTACATAAATTGTGTGTTTTAGCGTGCTCTACATTTTTTGTGTGTTAAGTTTTTGTACATGTCTTACGATTTAGCAGTTTTGCCAATTTCTGTAAAATTCATCCAGAATAAAGTAGTCTTTACAAGCTATTCCCAGAATATTCAAGATATACATTATATTTGTCAGGTAAATATCTTTAATATACAATATTTTAATCAAAATCGTTTCAGCCATTTTTAAGAAAATCAAAATTTTCAAAATGTTTTCCATGTAAAGGGTAGTTTGCGGTGGGAGATTTTATTGAAAATTTTCGTGTTTCATCTTTGGAAGATACCAAACTTAAACACCAAGTTTGGGCTTTAAAGGTATTTTTCGTTTTTGAACTATGCTGCCCACAGACACTCACACACAGACAGGCAGACAGAAAGACACATACGGACGTTATTCTAAAAATACTTTCTTTTTGTATTCAGGGAGTCTCAAAACATGTATTTCCGGTGAAATCTCGGTATCGAATTTTTGGGTGCAATGCAATACCTTCTCTATACACTGTGTACATAGTATAGAGAAAGTAATAACACAGAGTCAAGTTCTCGATTTTCAAGAACAGGGTGGTAACGTAATCACTTCACGTGGCACCGGTGTTTCAATGTCCATGTTTATGCTCTTCCACCGCTCAAGACCTGCGCCAAGATGTTGAGGTTGTCACCAATCTTTTCCACCCAAAAAGTCTTGTATGGTGCGGTTTTTCTGAATTCTTTCATCAATATTTGTTTCAATTCCCTCATAACAATTAGACGAACTTCCACTCGTCTTTGTCAGGCACACTGGTTCTTCCTTGATTATTTCCTCATTGAAGATTTGTTCACTATTTTTACATGCTATGTACATAGTGCATAGAGAAGGTATTGTAATGCACCCAAACATTCGATACCGAGATTTCACCGGAAATACATGTTTTTGAGACCTCCTGAATCCAAAAAAAGCATTTTTAGAAAATGTCAGTGTGTGAGTCTGTCTGTGTATGTGTGTGTGTGGGGGGGGGCTGCATAGCTCAAAAACGAAAATTCCGTTAAAAACCAAACTTGGTATTTAGGTTTGGTATCTTTCAAGGATGCGACACGAAGATTTTCAACAAAATCCCCCCACACCCAACTACCCTTTACATGGAACTTTTTTCGAAAATTTTGTTTTTCTATAAAATGGCTGTAACGATTTTGATTAAAATATCGTATATTAAAGATATTTACCTGACAAATAAAGTGTATATCTTGAATTTTCTGTGAATAGTCGCTGAAGACTACTTTATTCTGGACGAATTTTGCATAACCATTAAACCGTAAGAGATGGACAAAAACTTAACTGACCAAAAATGTAGAGCACGTTAAAGCACACAATTTATGTTATATACATTCTTTTCGTGGAGTGGATCATTTTTGATATATTCCTTTCTGCTTTGTTTGTTTCAGCTTCGAAAAACGTATACCTTTCTCATACAGAAATTTGCCAACTCGTGTCCATACAAACAAACGAACCTCAGTCACATAACAACCAGCTTTTGGCTTTCACTTTAGCCTAGATTTTCCCTTATTTCGCTTCTATTTACAATAAAGCAAGCAATAAGACTCTTTCTGTGAATTTTTCTCAATTAGCATGAAATAAATAAAAGAATAAGCTTATTAACAATAATTTGTTACAGAGATATGGAGAAACTCATGTGAATGGAACACATTAGATTTTTTTTTCTGTAGCCTTTAACGCCCGTTTAACGATGACACTGTAGATGGAACACCGGTGGAATGCGATGGCGGGGGAAACCGTAGAACTCGGAGAAAACCCGCCCCTGCGCCGCTTTGTCCACCACAAATCTCACATGTGGACGCTTGAGATCGAACCCGGACCGTCTAGGTGAGAGGGAATTATCACTATACAGTTGCGCTAATTCGATTGGCCAACATGTGGCTTCATAAAAACAAAAAAGTTCTTTGCGCGGCATAAGCGTATTACATGAGCACTAGAAACTGGTACCACGTGACAATGGTTGTTTTGAGAGAACGGAGATTGCGCTGAGAAATAGAGTAGGTACTGTAAGTTTTTGAATACATTTTTGTGTCGGTAATATGTTTCGTTATTATTTAGTTATCTTAAATTGTTCGTTACTTTCTGGATGGTTCTCGTATTTTAACACTACAAAAAAATAATGTGGTTAGAAAAAAAGGAGGACAATTAAGCTTGAAAAGATTCAAAACAACTGAGAATAATGAGAAAATGAGTGCCACTGGTTATTAATTGTGGACAATGTTGCCACCTGTAAGAAAAAACAAACATTCCCTTCAGTTTTTTTGTTCAATCTGTTAACGTGACAAAATCTTAACGTCTCTTTTTTACTTTCTCTACACGAACTACGTACATAGTCTATAGAGAAGGTATTGTATTCCTTCCAAAAATTCGATACCGAGATTTCACCGGAAATACATGTTTTGGGTCCTCCTGAATCCAAAAAAAGCATTTTTGGAAAAATGTCTGTATACTTTAATACCAAAGTTGGTATTTAAGTTTGGTATTTTCCAGGGATGCGACACACAAGGATTTCAAGAAAATCCTCCCACCCCAAACTACCCTTTACATGGAATATTTTTCAAAAATGTTTATTTTCTCAAAAATGACTCAAACGATTTTGTTTAAAACCTCTTATATTTAAGACAATTACATCAAAAATAAAATCCATATCTTCAATCTTCTGGGAATAGCCTCTGAAGACCACCTTATTCTGGATTAATATTACGGAATTTTGCATAACTGCTAAACCGTAAGAGATGGAAAAAAACTTATAGCACAAAAAATGTTGAGTACGTTAAAACACACAATTTATGTTATATACATTTTTTTCGCGGAGTTGATCGTTTTTGAGACATTCCTTGTGTTTGGTTTCAGCTTTAAAAAAAATATTCTTTTCTCATACAGGAATTTGTCAACTCCTGTCCATACAAACAAAAGAACTGCAGTCACATAGCAACCAGCAACATGCTACTCCCTTATTTCGCTTCTGCTTACAAGGAAGCAAGTAATAAGACTATTTCTGCTATTTTTTTCTCGATTGGCATGAAGTAAATAGAGGTATAAGCTTTTTAACAATAATTTATTGCCGATTCTTTTTGAATGGTCCTGGTATGTTAACACTACAACAAAATAATGATAAAGAAGGGGGAAAATAAAGTTTGAAGAGACTCAAGACAACTAAGAATAATGAGAAAATGTGTGCCACTGGTTTTTTAATCGTAGACAATATTGCCACTTGTAAGAAAAAATAAATATTCTCTTCTGTTTTTTTGTTGAATCTGTTGACGTGACAAAATCTTTAATGTATCTTTTTATGTGTCAAATTTAGAGTGGCTTAGGCAAGTGGGCTCTCCATTAGCCTTAATCTGGGGCTGCAATGCCACGTCACCTTTCCCAGAATGCAGTGCGCTGCTTAACAAGGCAGAATACAACGCTGACCGAATAATAAACGCCCTCTGGGCCTTGTCTGCAACGGACGTCATGCAAATTGATTAAAATATAAAAAGACCATTAAGTTACAATGACACTTTTGCAAAAGTTTTTACTGTTTTGCATTTTTTGTCTCTTTCTCTCATGCTCTGCCCCGCATTCACACGTCCTATTTGTATTCTATGATGGCGACGGATATTTGACCTGATTTTGTGAACGTCGCGTCGTTTTAGACTTTTCTACTAAACTGTGATAAATGGAAAGCAAAGCAAAAATAAAAGCTGACAACATGCAGTAACTATGCATCACGCGTGGAACGGCGTGCATGGAACAGCCTCACAAAGTGAAATGACGTTCTATCACACGCTCTTTGCTTTATTTATTGCTTTACATTGTCGTGGCACTAATGGGAAAGCAAGTAAAAACTATTACGCCACGCTTAATTATGACCTAAAATACAAAATAACAGGATCTACGCCATTATTATGTTTTTATTTCTGTGCCAGAATTATGATCGTATTGAATTATTATTGGATAGATACAGTCAGACTAAAATATCGTACGACACATATGCTCCAACCACTGAGCTACCACGGTAACAGACCTAAACGACATTAAATTCCCCAAGTGACTTGCATAACGAGATCTCAAATGTTATTCTTTCTCTTCCAAGTACAACGTATGTGCATGTATTAGAAAAAGTATTTTTTAATTTCTCTAGCCCGCATGTACTATGCACATTGTGGATAAAGAAGGTATTGTATTCCACCCAAAAATTCAATACCGAGATTTTACCCGAGTTCGAAAAAAGCTTGCTGTGTGTCTGAAGTTCCTTTGTTTGCCTGGACAGAAGTTCACAAATTCCTGTGTGGGAAAAGTATGACTTATTTAAAGCTAAAACCAAAAATAAGGAATATCTCAAAAATTACCAACTCTACGAAAAAGTGTATTTAACATAAATTGTATGTTTAAACGTGCTCTACATTTTTTGTGTGATAAGTTTTTGTCCATCTTTTACGGTTTAGCAGTTATGCAAAATTCCGTAAAATTCATCCAGAATAAAGTAGTCTTCAAAGGCTATTGCCAGAAAATTCAAGACATACACTTTATTTGTTACGTAAATATCTTTAATATACGATATTTTAATCAAAATCGTTAGAGCTATTTTAAATTTTTTTTTAAAAAAATTTCCATGTAAATGGTAGTAGGATTTTCTTGAAAATCTTTGTGTCGCATCCTTGGAAGATGCCAAACTTAAATACCCAGTTTGGTATTCAACGGTCTTTTCGTTTTTGAGCTATGCTGTCCACAGACACACACACACACACACACACGCACAAACGGACATTTTTCTGAAAATGCTTTTTTTGGATTCAGGGGGACCCAAAACATGTATTTCCGGTGAAATCTCGGTATGGAATTTTTGGGTGCATTACAATACCTTCTCTATACACTACGTGTAGAAAAAGTAACAAAAATGACAACATGCCGTAATGCGTGCATGAAACAGCCTCACAAAGTGAAATGACGTTTTATCACAAGCTCTTCACTTTATTTATTGCTTTACATTGTCGTGGCAATAATGGGAAAGCAAGTAAAAACTATTACGCCACGCTTACTTATGACCTAAAATACAAAATAACAGAATCTACAGCATTGCTAGGTTTTTATTTCTGTTCCAGAATTATGATCGTATTGAATCTTTATTGGATAGATAGAGACAGACTAAAATTTTGTATGAAAAATATGCTTCAACCACTGAGCTACCACGGTAACAGGCATAAACGACATTAAATCACCCAAGTGACTCGCACGTGCGTATATTTGAGGAGGTATTTTTTAATTTCTCTCGCCTGCATGTACTATGTGCATAGTGGATAGAGAAGGTTATGTATTCCACCCAAAATTCAATACCGAGAACTCACCGGAAATACAAGTTTTGGGTCCCCTCTGAATCCAAAAAGCCTTTCTAGAAAAAGATCCGTGTGCGTGTGAGTCTGAGGACAGCATAGCTCAAAAACGAGAATACCGTTAAATGCCTAACTTGGTATTTAGGTTAACTATCTTCCAGGGATGCGACACGAAGATCTTCAACAAAATCCCTTCCCCACAAAGTACTCTTTATATGGGAGAATTTTGGAAAATTTTATTTTATCAAAAATGGCTAACCAGTTTCATTAAGATATCCTATATTAAAGATATATACCTGATAAATAAAATTTCTGGAATAGCTTGTGAAGAATACTTTATTCTGGATGAATTTTACGGAATTTTGCATAGCTGCTAAACCGTAAGAAATGGACAAAAATTTACCAAACAAAAAATGTAGAGAATGTTAAAACACACAATTTATGTTATATACATTTTTTTCGTAGATTTGATGGTTTTTTAGATATTCCTTGTTTTTAGTTTCAGCCATGAAAAACTTATACTTTTCTCATACAGGAATTTGTCAACTCCTGTCCATACAAACAAAGGAACTTCAGTCAGTTTTGACTATAGTTTCAGCCTATGCTACTCCCTTATTTCCCTTATATTTAAATGGAATCAAGTAATAAGACCATATCTGCTATATTTTCTCGATTAGCATGAAGTAAATAGAATACTATTTTTTTTAAATCATTTGTAGCAGAGATGTTGAGAAAGTCATATGAATGGAACACATCAGATTTTCTAATCGTTATAATGTATTGTTATGTTGTGCGATAGATTCTATTCATAAAATGTTATCCTTCTCACCAAGTAATCATATTAAATGAATATGTACTTCAATAAAGGATTCACATCTATTTTTATTTTTATGTTCTCATTTTTTAGTTTCTTTGCTTGAAAATGGCTTATTGTCCTGATGCAGCAGTGGACAGGACGAAGTGGCAACAGTGCGACGGAGAGGTCAAGAATTAAAGCAACTGTCTTTAGGTGGCAACAAAGACTATACAGGCACTGGGAGGCCGTCGGAAGGATGCCACTACAACGGCACCCAGCCTCAACCTGCACAACAAGAGGGAAGAGAGTTTTACTCACAGCAAGCAACTGTGCCATCTGCCTGCAAAACCTCAAACCACATCTGCTACATAAGAAGGGAAATTAAACGAAGGAGTGAAGGGAAAGGAACCGTCATCGCCTAAGCAGCCCCAGGAAAAACCCAGTGCGCGAACCTGGACCTTCCGAATGGCAGTTACAGACTAGCTCGGTCACTTATCCATAATCTGTTTATTAATGCCTTAGCCAATAGGAAGCCTCTTACGCGAGCGAAAATTGAGTACATTAACATGATTGTGGTCCAAACGTTCTCCGTTAAGAGGTTTATGAACAGATGAAAACGAATGTTTCATAAACAACAACAGGCGTTTGAGGATTTGGACTGAATTTCAGTGGTCACTGAAAACCCAATAGCCACGTAGATACGCACGTCAACAGATGAACAAGGTACTTCCCACAATCAACTAAAAGTCAATTTTCATGGTTTAATTTCATACAACTGTAGTCTGTGCTGTGCTTTTGAACTTGGTCGTTTTGATTCTGAGTTTTAACCAATTGTTTTTGTGTCATTTATTAAACTATTTTCAAGATATTAAAGTAAAACTGATGTGTTCCATTCATACGACTTTCTCTACATCCCTGCAACAAATTATTGTTAAAAAGCTTATGCTTCTATTTACTTCATGCCAATCGAGAAAAAATTAGCAGAAATTATTTTATTAAATAAGGAAATACCATAGTTTAAAGTGATAGTCAAAAGCTGGTTGCCATGTGACTGAAATTCCTTTGTTTGTATGGACAGGAGTTGACAAATTTCTGTATGAGAAAGGTGTAAGGTGAAACCAAAAAACAGGAATATCACAAAAACGATGAACTCTACGAACTAATGTATACAACATAAATTGTATGCCTTAACGTGCTCTACATTTTTTGTGTTGTAAGTTTTTGTCCATCTCTTACGGTTTAACAGTAATGCAAAATTCCGTAAAATTCATCCAGAATAAAGTAGTCTTCAGAGGCTATTCTCAGAAAATTCAAGATATACATTTTATTCTATTTGTCTTTAATATACGATATTTTAATCAAAATCGTTAGAGCCATTTTTGAAAAAATCAAATTTTAGAAAAAACCTCCATGTAAAGCGTAGTTTGGGGTGGGGAGAGTTTTCTCAAAATCTTCATCTTGCATCCCTGAAAGATACTAAACTTAAATACCAAGTTTGGTATTTTACTGACTTTTCGTTATTTGAGTTAGCGTTTTGACGGACACACACACGGTCCTTTTTCTGAAAATGCTTTTTTTAGATACAGGGAACCCTAAAACATATATATTCGGTGAAAACTCGATATCAAATTTTTGGGTGGAGTGCAATACCTTCTCTATACACTATGTACATAGTATGTGTAGAGTAAGTAAATATTGCAACAAATTAAAAAAATGTATATAACAATAATACTACTACTACTACTACTACTACTAATAATAATAATAATAATAATAATAATAATTGTTTTCGTAGTCGGCTTACCCTTCCCTTATTTAGGACTGACACCCCCTCTAGGACTTACAAGCGGATGCCTAGGGGTGACAAAAATGTCGAGCAGCACAGAATGAAGACCTGGAACGAGTGGTCGATCCATAGCCAAGCATGAGCATGAAAAAGTGGCTGATATGAAATGCAATGGGTGATAGGAAAGGTGATGATGGTGAAATTGGTGCCATGAGTGGCGGTGGAAAGTCTTGTCTTTTCTTTCTTTACCTCTCTACATAAGTACAGAATGTTCCTATTGCATTGCACCCAAAAATGCAATACCGGAGTTTACCTGGGAATACAAGTTTCAGGTCCCTCTGTATCCAAAAATCTGATGTACTACATTCAAATGACTTTGTTTAGCTGTTCTACAAACAAACTATTCTTAAAAAAATATTCTTTTATTTACATCACGCTAATTGAGATAAACATTTGCAGAGTTGGTTTAATTTCGTGCTTCCTTGTAAGTATAAGGGAATACTAGGCTAAAGTGTTAGTCAAATCTTTATAATGTATCAGTCCGCCATTCGCGCCACATAGTTACGACCACGTGGTGAGAACACGCGACAGTGTATTTATAGCACTTTTCGACCTTTTTACTTTCTCTATACGTACTATGTACATAGTGTATAGAGAAGGTATTGTAAGGTTCAATTACTACAAATTACTACAATGTTCACCGTATTCACCAGATTTGGCCCCCAGTTATTTTTTTTTTTTCCAAACTTGAAAAGTGACTCTACGTAAAATGATTCCCGTCTAACGAAGAGTTTATCTCAGAGGATTTTGAGGATCTCTCGAAATACTACCTTTTGGAAGACTTTAACAGTTGAAAAAACGCCCGGAAAAGTTGATCGAGCTAAAAGGAGATTATGTTGAAAAATTTAAAGAAAAGCTACCAAAATAATTTGCTTTTCTACCTTTTTCTAAGGACTTATTGAATGCCCCTCGTAGTCTACCATTTAAGAACGAATTCGTTCTGAAATCTAGATTACAAGTTTGAGATTATTTTCCTACGCGCATTGTTACTGATTGTTCCACGGCACACTGGCCACGTGAGTCATGTGGCGCGGATCAACCTGCGTGCGTGCGTGTCTGGTAGGCTCGTGGTGAGCCTGGGTGTTGTTGCTGTGTAACCTGAGAGTGAATACCGTTCATAAATTCTGTTGTTTTTTTCAAATATTAATATTTGGTTGTGAAACAAACACTTGTAAACTATTTAAATTTTACTTTTAAATAATTAAGTTTACAACTGAAGTTCAACTTTATAAAGTTCCATTGTGAAATAGAGTTTTGCAAACTACAAGCAAAGTTTACAATTAACAAAGCTTGCAAACATTACAAAACAGTCCCCTAGTGGAATATATCCTTCCAAAACTATAGGTATAGTATATTGCGTACTAAGAAGTGTAAGTTATACTTATCAGGTCGAGAATGCATATTGGGAATACAAGACCCTCAGTGCCGGTTTTCCCAAGCATTCGAGATCTGCTAAGTAACTTACAGTTCGTGGTTAACCAATTAATTTTTGAAACGCTTGAAAAAAAACAATAATGAATCAAAATTGCTTTTCAATATTTTATTAAACATTAAGAAAAAATGAATTATTGATGTAAACAAATGAAAGACTACATCTAAATGATATAGACAAAGCCTTCTTATACACTCTTTTGTTAATGAATTTTGCAATTGATTCTTTACTTGAAGTAGCACATGTCTTGGTTGTTAGGTTATATGTTTATGTAATCGAATTGAATTTTTCGATTTCTTAATTTCTCTACACGCACTATGTGCATAGTGTATAGCAAAGGTATTGCACTCCACCCAAAAATTCGATACCGAGATTTCACCGGAAATATATGTTTTAGGGTCCCTTATAACCAAAAAACGCATTTTCACAAAAAGATCCGTGTGTGTGTGTGTTCGTGTGTCTGTGAACACGATAACTCAAAAACGAAAAGTCGGTAAAATACCAAACTTGGTATTTAAGTTAAGTATCTTCCAGGGATGCGACACGAAGGTTTTGAGAAAAATCCCCCACCCCAAACTAACCTTTACATGGAACTTTTTTCGAAATTTTTGATTTTCTCAAAAATGGCTCTAACGATTTTGATTAAAATATCAAATATTAAAGATATTTACCGCACAAACAAAATGTATATCTTGAATTTTCTGGGAGTAGCCTCTGAAGACTACTTTATTCTGGACGAATTTTACGGAATTTTGCCTAACTGCTAAACCGTAAGAGATAGATAAAAGCTTACTACACAAGAAATGTAGAGCACGTTAAAACACACAATTTATGTTATATACATTTTTTCGTGGAGTTGATCGTTTTTGGGACATTCACTGTTTTTGGTTTCAGCTATGAAAAACTTACTCTTCTCATATAGGAATTTGTCAACTCCTTGTCCATACAAACAAATCACATAGCAACCAGCTTTTGACTATCACTTTAACCTGTGGTACTCCCTTATTTCGCTTCTACTTACAAGGAAACAAGTAATAAGACTATTTCTGCTAATTTGTTCTCGAGTAGCATGAAGTAAATAGAGGCATAAGCTTTTTAACAATAATTTGTTACAGAGATGTATAGAAAGTCATGTGAATGGTACACATCAGATTTTTCATAGCTATTATCAAACAGAAACATTTTATAAAAATGAGCGACATTGCTATTGAAGAAGTTGACCTAGCACGTGCTTCACTTTTACCAGCGAAGTCAAAGCAAAGATATGTTGATGGTTACGTCATTTCCTAATTGTACTGTATGTATAATGACCACTGTAAGTGCTTGCAGTGCTTGTTGACATGGCAATTAATAAATGAATTGTAAATTTAGCCTACAATACCAAATATGTGTTCAGAAAGATTAACTTACATATCAAGTGTTCCAAAAAAGGATTTGCCTACTACATTTTATGCATGCGGCTCTTTATATAAGCACTCACCAGCGAAGATTGGTGGCAGCGTGAGGATGAGAAGAAGCAGGTAAGGCCAGAGCCGGTGAGTGCCCAAGAGTAGAACTTCCTTGATCGAGTTCGCTGTCAAAGTCGTCATCTTCGCTATCTTCGTCGTCGGTGGCATGTCTCATGGCTCGGCGGACGTCGCGACACCTCTACCTCATGAGGGTCGCCGCCGCGGACACTTTTAAAACACAAACACTACTCACTGTAACACAATTACACTAACACAGAGTTGCGCCGGACAGCTGAGGCAAGGGAGGGTTGCTTGTATTGAAGAAGAAGAAAACACGGGGTTCCGCCTTTCTCTGCAAGGGAAACAGAGAAGCCAAAATCCCACCCTCCCAGGATTCTTTCTGCTTGGCCGAGTTCTTCTGGTAAACTAAAAGCTTAATCTCCAGTTATATTTCCTTTAGAAAATATCCTCCGTTAATTGATCTGGAAGACCTATACAAAAGAATAAAGAAGAGTAAAAATTATACACAGCTAGAGTTTAGTTTTATTATTATTATTATTATTAATAATATATGTTCTTATTTATTTATTTATGGAAGAGGAAAACGTTGTCCACTTATGGATGAAGAATACTGAAAGAGGAATGAGGGAATTAGGTCTAGAGGAATTTGATTGGGAGGACAGAAAACAGTGGAGGAAGGCGAAAAAAGCTTTCACTTTGGACACAGAAAGCCATTTTTCCTTTCTCTACACGTACTAGCAACATAGTGAACGTATTGCACCAAAAAATTCGATACCGAGATTTCACCGAAAATATATATTTTGAGATCACCCTGAATAAAAAAAAAATTTAGAAAAATGTCTGTATGTGAATCTGTCTGCCAGTGCGTGCGTAGCTCAAAAATGAAAAGTCCGCTATATATCTGAGTTGGTATTTAAGTTCACTATCTTTTGAGGGTGCGACACAAAGCTTTTCAAGAAAAATCCCTCCACCCCCAACTACCCTTTACATGAAACAAATTTCGAAAATTTTAATTTTCTCAAAAATGGCTCTAACGATTTTGATTAAAATATCGTATATTAAATATATTTACATGACATATAAAATGTATATCTTGAATTTTTTGGGAATAGCCTTTGAAGACTAATTTATTCTGGATGAATTTTACAGAATTTTGTGTAACTGCTAAATCGTAAGAGATGGACAAAAACTTACCCCACTAAAATGTAGAGCACGTTAAAACACACAATTTATGTTAAATACATTTTTTGGTGGAGTTTTTTTTTTTTTTAAACCAGCTTTTGACTATCACTCTAACCTATGCTACTCTCTTATTTCCCTTCTACTTACATGGAAGTAAGTAATAAGACCTTTTCTGCTAATTTTTCCCGATTAACATGAAGTAAATAGAGGAATAGACTTTTTAACAATAATTTGTAGCAGAGATGTACAGAAAGTTATGTGAATGAGATTTGTTTATATTGTAAACTTGTTTATAAATGTATTTATTTTGTTACATCGAACTAATCTGCAAACCTTGCAAGGTTTCGCTTTAAGTTTGTATACTCTACTAGGTAAGTATGGAAGTGTTGAGTGCCACCCAAAAATTGTGCATGAAGAGTTTACCGTAATTATATGTTTTGAAGTCTGAATAAAACCTTGTGTATGTGAACAGCATAATTCAAAAACGAACATTTAAAATTTAATATAAGAATCTTCCAAGAATGCGACACGAAGATTTTCAAGAAAATATCCCCACCCCAAATTAACCTTTAAATAACATTTTTATAAAACTTTAAAATTCTCAAAAATGGATCTTAATTATTTGAATTAAAATACCACGTGTTTGAGACATTTTTATAATAATTGAAAAGTATATCTTGAATTTTTATGAAATCCTCTTCATTTGTGACTCGTTATGCATATCTGGGAAACCAAAAGAGGATGACAAAAAGTTTTAGTACACCAAAAATGTGTAGCTCTGTTAAATCATACAGTTTTTGTCAGTTTTTTTTTAATAGAGTTTCAGAGATATTGTTTTTTTTTTCAACATAAGGATGTTTAAAGCTTATCTATAAGACAACCATTTTATCGTACTATTTTGTAAAGATCTGTTTTTTTTTAATAGAGTTTCAGAGATATTGTTTTTTTTTTCAACATAAGAATGTTTAAAGCTTATCTATAAGACAACCATTTTATCGTACTATTTTGTAAAGATCTGTTTTGAACTAAAAAATCCATTTTTGTCAATTAAGGTTAACACAAACTTTGTATTCAGAACTTTTGGCTTCAAATCATAGATTAAACAGATCTTCACTAATTAAAATGTTAAATAGTTTATCTGAAACTAATTATTTTCCAAAAGTAACACTAAAAAGTTGAAAATGTAATTAAAAGTTGTAATTTTTCTCTTAAAATTAAGAATCTAACTTGGAATTCGTTATGGCAAAGAAATCGATGATATAATAATGGAAGTTTTAATTCATTTGTTTGAGTATTGAAGGCAAGTTACTTTATCAAGTATTGGTGATTTAAATAACGTAATGGCAGCATTTATGCAACTAAGTGCACTTATAAATATTGTATTAATTTTGATTTTCTTCTTTGTTACACAAAGGTTTGTGCGTGATAATTAGGTAACAACATTAGCCTTTGAAAGCAAAAGATGGGCACTAACGTATTTTCTGTTAAAGTCCCCTTAACTGTCTTTGGCAACCGACATCAAATGCTGACCGGGAGACATTTTGTCTAAGTATAACTCACCTAGCATACAGAAGAAAAACTATGAAAAACGAAAATGTCGCAACTTAATTGTAATATCTGGTAATATCTGGTGTGATATTTGATTCTATTCATGATGCTGATTTTAAATAAAATATTCTATTCATGATACTGATTTTAAATAAAATATTCTATTCATGATAAATAACTCCATGGCACGACAGCTCACGGGGAACCTTGGCCTACCGCCCGGCCGCTGCGTCCCCCATCTTGGTCCACTACAGACGTCATGGATGGGGTGCAGTATTGGAGGGTGAGACGTGGTCCGCTCCTCGAGTCCCCCCGGCCGGTTAATGCGGTCCTCATGACCTGGAGCCGCTACTTCTCCATCAAGTAGCTCCTCAATTGGCCCTTCAGGGGCCTTACGAGGCTGAGTGCACCCCGGGCCAGGTCTCCCAGCGGGGGAAAAATCCCCACGCCGGTACTGGGGATCGAACCCAGGTCTCCCGCTTAGTAAGCAGCAACGCTACCACCGCTCTAGGAGACCACCTTCTATTCATGATACTGATTTAAATAAAATATTCTATCCATTATACTGCTTTTAAATAAAATATTCTATTAAAAGAATTTTATTTGAAAATAAGAGATTTAAACATTAATGTGTATTAATAACCTGTTAATTTCAATTTTATTGATGCCACTACCCATTAATGCTGTCCGAAAATTAGCGTGAAACTAATATAAATTTAGAGTAAAATATTCAACATAAAACACCACTACTTAAATTATTAAATAATTTTTAAAATAAATGTCAACACAAGATCTTGCCTTCTCGAATACATAGATTACTTACCAAAATTTTGTTTTTAATTACAGGGTTATTCAAATTTGGGGGGCGAGAAGGAGCAACGCGTTTAATATCATTTGATAAAAGTGAATTTAGAGGTTATAGTATAACGTTTTTACACCAGAAGTAAATATATGAAAGACCTTTGAACTACTTAAAGTACCAGTTTTATAGCTTACGAGTTTACTATAACACGAAATACTCATTTCTCTAAATAGAACACACAACACTGTAAGGAATGAGAGTTTAAATAACACCAACACTAAAAGATAAGAGGTAATAAATGGAACGTGGAGGGAAATGTCGGCGGAAGATTTACTAGAGCAGAGCTTCAGACTGTGGATGTCGATGGCAGATATGTATGTCTTCGGGTGTTACGTATGACTTGATCTAAATTGGACATCATTATAACAAAAGAAACTAATGAGATAATAATGAAACAAACTTTAAAACGTTTATTTGAGCTTTCAAGATTAAATACTAATTTATTCTGGTTTTCTTCTTTATTACAAAGAACTCTGTGGCATTGTTGAGCAGATGTTCGTGATTGTTACTATCAAAATTCGATGTAAAAGCATTCTTGGCATTAAAAGCCAAAGGTCAGTGTTAACATTTTTTCTGTTTCACTCGTCTTTGGCTACTCACATAAAATGCTGACAGCAAAAGATTTTTCTCTACGTATAACTGAACTAACATTGTAGTAAAAGACAGAACAAGTTCTATGGAAAACGAAAGTTCACATGTTATTGTTATTTTGCGATTTGGGGATCTCGTTTTTGATTCTATTCATGATACTTGTTTTAAATAAAATTTATATTTGAAAAATTAGCACGAAATTAACACGAATTTACCACTAATTAAAATTATTAATGCAATTTTTAAACTAATTGTCAACACAAAATCTTGTGTTTGCTGATGGATAAATTACTTACCAAAATTTGTTTTTAATTACAGTTATTCACATTTGGGTGGCGAAAAACAGCAGTCCGTTTAATATCACTTAATAAAAGTGAATTTACAGGGTTTGCAGAGTAGAACGTTTTCACACTAGACGTTATTTAGGACAAGTAAATGTATGACAGACCTTTTAAAAAAAATAGTAGAATTCCCACTCTAATTTGCGAAACTTTGGGCTTATTATAACACGAAATACTCATTTCCCTAAGTAGAACACACGACACTGTTAGGAATGAGAGTTTAAATAGCACCAGCACTAAAAGAAAAGAGGTAATAAATGGAATGTGGAGGGAAATGTCGGCGGAAGATTTGCTAGAGCTCAGAATGTGGATGTCGATGACAGGTGTCGTCACTAAGTGGCGCTGCTGCGGGCGGCATCTCTCACCAACACTAATCACACGCACGTGATCCGTGACTCACTCTCAGCACGGGAGAGGTCTGCCGGCCTCCAAGACTCCGACACGACTAACTACACTACACTATTTTTCACTACAGCTGCCGGATGGTCCCGTATACGTCACTGTAAGGCGGGCAGAAGGATATGCCAGGAGATTGAGTGGCAAGGATACATTCTGATGTAATATTCATCCCGAGCGCAACCTTCTTCCTCTCTACGTTATGGGCTTCTTTCTTTAACAGCATACACTGGACCCAGTATAATTTTTCACCAAGAGTTAAGAATGTTCTTGTTTTCTTCCTTGCTGGTTGATATTCACACGTGTTTCTTCTCTTGTTTGTGGCTTGAAACTCCACATAAAATAGATAAGTGACTGTTGGAACGATATGACAACCATTCAAGGATAAATGACAATGAAAACAGCACACTAGCAGTACTCGACTTAAAGCTGACAAGTGACTGTTGGAACAAGGTTAATAGTTGGAACGATATGACGACAATGAAAACCGCAAACCAGGCTATACACAGCAAGCATACCACCATACGTTTTTTAAAAACGTATAAATGGGTACATTTTGTTTATGGGGAGCAGAAAGAGGTACGCATTACCGAGAAAACATATACCGAAAACGTATAATTGAGCAAAATTTTAACGGAGAACGACTGGTCCCTAAGATTTTAGCGTATATGTGCGAAAAATGTTGAAGTGAATAACGGATAAGCGAATAACGGATAAATGTACTATATCACTGAGATTCAAGAATGGTAACGGCGCACGTAAACACTACAGACAACAGTCTGGTGATACAACAATTGCTAGAGTGGGAGTTGATAAGCTAGCCATCAATGTTGCCAACACATGATTGTTTTTTCCGTCAGATTAGCACCCAAAAAGTCGTCAAAATTAGAAATTTCTGTAGTTTCTTTCAAATATAATAATTAAATGAAAATTCAACATCAGTAGGTACTTTGGAAAATTTTCTTGATGATCAAGGAAGCTATAGGGTTGTTGAATTATAAGGTAACCTCTCTGGAGCCCTCTCTTCACTGTGCGAGAGTCGCCGGGAAAGTGGTGCCAGCAAAGGCGCATAAAATACATATATTATGATATATCCGTGTCAGTTTTCCTAAAGAAAATTACTGTAAAATTAATTAATAATTTCTAAAATATCCGTCAAAATTATAAACTTCCGTATGTTCTATAAAAAATGGAAATTAAATTAAAACTCAAGGTCAGCACTTTGGAAAATGTTCTTGGTTAAGTCTGAAAGATAATCAAGGGATCTAATTTCACAGAGATTAGAGCAGCTTCTGCTACTGCACGTTCATTCGTGTGTTTGATAGGCTGAAATGACAATTGACTGTTAAGTTAAAAACGGTTCAGCTGCTTTTAAATGTTCTCTACTTTTTCCATGAAGAAGGAAACCTGATAAGCGTTGTATTTGAACCGCGCACTACTAGGTTCCCCGGGCACCTCTAATAACCATTTCTTTAATTGTTCATTATTTAACCATTATTTTCTAAAATGTCGTATATACCGCTTAACCTCCTGGCAATTAAAAATGAAGGAAAGCATTATGTTAGAGATGCATCCAGGCACCACAGGGGAACACCGAATTAGCACTATTTTCACTTTTCAGCATACAGAATTCAAATTATTTCACAAAATAAGGAAAACTACTTCACCGCCTTCATTGTATCATATCATTATATGCACTACACTATTTTTATGCCACAGTAAAAGAGAGTATATATAAACTTGACACTGCCTTTTCAGGTACCTACACAAATAGTTATATCCGTGAGTTTTTCTAAAAAAAGCCAATTTAACATTAATTAATAGATTCTAGTAAAATCCGTCAAAAAAAAGTCTGATGTGTTCCATTCACATCACTTTCTCTATATCTCTGCAATAAATTGTTTTTAAAAAGCTTATTCTTCTATTTACTTCCTGCTAATTGAGAAAAGAATAGCAGAAATAGTCTTATTTCTTGCTTCCTTGTAAGTAGAGGTGAAATAAGGGAGTACCATAGGTTAAAGTGATAGTCAAAAGCTGGTTGCTATGTGACTGAAGTTCCTTTGTTTGTATGGACACGAGTTCACAAAGTCCTGTATGAGAAAAATATAAGTTTTTATAGCTTAAACCAAAAACAAGAATGTCTCAAAAACAATCAACTCCACGAAAAAAATGTATACAACATAAATTGTGTGCTTTAACGTGCTCTACATTTTTGTGTGGTAATTTTTTATCTCTCTCTTACGGTTTAGCACTTAAGCAAAATTCCGTAAAATTCACTCAGAATAATGTGGTCTTCAGAGGCTATTCCCAGAAAACTCAAAATATACATTTTAGTTGTCAGGTAAATATGTTTAATATACGATATTTTAATCAAAATCGTTAGTCATTTTTAGAGAATCAAAATTTTCGAAAAAAGTTCCATGTAAAGGGTAGTTCGGAGTGGGGGGATTTTTCTCAAAATCTTCGTGTCGCATCCCTGGAAGATACTAAAATTAAATACCAAGTTTGGTATTTTACCGACTTTTCGTTTTTGAATTATTGTGCTCACAGACACATGGACACACAGACACACTGACACACGGATACACACACAGACACACAAACGGACCTTTTTCTGAAAATACTTTTTTTGGATACAGGGGACCCTAAAACATATATTTCCGGTGAAATCTCGGTATCGAATTTTAAGTGGTAGAGTGCAATACATTTTCTATACACTATTTACACAGCACGTATAGAGAAAGTAAAAAGTATTTTCAGAAAAAGGTCCGTGCGTGTGTGTCCGTGTGCCCGTGAACACGATTACTCGAAAACGAAAAGTCGTAAAATACCAAACTTGGTATTTAGGTTTAGTATCTCCCAGGGATACGACACGAAGATTTTGAAAAAAAATCTCCGCACCCCAAACTACCCTTTACATAGAACTTTTTTCGAAAATTTTGATTTTCTAAAAAATGCCTCTTAACGATTTTGATTAAAATATCGTATATTAGAGATATTTACCTGACAAATAAAATGTATAATTTGAATTTTCTGGGAATAGCCTCTGAAGACTACTTTATTCTGGGCCAATTTTACGGAATTTTGCATAACCGTAGGAGATGGACAAAAACTTACCACACAATAAATGTAGAGCACTTTAAAACACACAATTTATATTATATACATTTTTATGGAGGTGATTGTTTTGAGATATTCCTTGGTTTTTGTTTCAGCTATAAAAAACTTATACTTTTCTCATACAGGAATTTTGAACTCGTGTCCATACAAAGAAAGGAACTTCAATCACATAGCAACCAGCGTTGGACTATCACTTTAACTTATGGTACTTCCTGATTTCGCTTCTACTTGCAAGGAAGCAAGTAATAAGTCTATTTCTGCTTATTTTTTCTCGAATAGCTGGAAGTAAATAGAAGCATAGGCTTTTTAAAAATATTTTTTGCAGAGATATAGAGAAAGTCATGTGAATGTAACACATCAGAAATATTTTTTTAATTCAGGAGATCTCAAAGCATATATTTCTGCTGAAATCTCCGTATCGAATTTTTTGTTGCATTACAATACCTTCTCTACACACTATGTACATAGTACGTGAAGAGAAAGTAAAAACAGATTTTTATAAAAAGACCTGTGTGTCTCTGTGGGCAACATAGCTCAGAAAAGAAAAACCCGCTTGGTATTTAAGTTCAGTATCTTCCAAGGATGCGACACGAACTACCCTTTTCATGGAATAAAATTAAAAATGTTTATTTTCTCAAATATAATTTTGACTAAACTAGCGTATATTAAAGTTATTTACATCCCAAATAAAATGTATATTATAAATTTTCGGAGAATAGCCTCTTATTCTGGATGAATTTTGCCGAACTGCTAAACCGAAAGAGACAAAAAACTTACTACTCAAAAATGTATATCTCGTCAAAATACACAATTTATGTTCATTACGTTTTTGTTGTGGAGGTAACCGTTTCCGACATATTCCTTGTTATTAGTTTCAATTGTAAAGTACTTGGCAAGCGCATAACTACAGCTTTTAAAACATCACCTTAGCCTAACGCATTCCCTGAGTTCCCTTCTACTTACAAGAGGGGCGTTTTTCTTTTCAATCTCGATAGGCTATAAATAAAAGTCAAGTTCATAGGAAACAATTATTTTATTACTAAAGTTTTGTACACTTGTGGTTACTTTTCAACATAATCACCGACAAGATAGAGACATTTATCGTATCTGTGCACAAAATGTTACCGCCAATGATTTCAAATGAGCACTGACGTTGTTTTGAAGATCTTCGTACTTTACGACGTTTGCGGAAAGCTATTCAAAACAAACGAAGAGGAATGCTGACTTCAGGAATTGTGTTGATCCATGATAACGCTCGTCCACACACTGCTGGCACAACCCATCGGCTCCTTGAACAGTTTCAATGGGGTATTTTCGATCATCCGCCTCACAGTCCTGACCTGGCACCAGCGACTTTCACCTTTTCCCTGAACTGAAAACGTGGCTAGGAGGGCAGCACTTTCAAAGCAACGAAAGCAAGACTTCTTGCGGCAGACACGTTACCCCTACACTACAGAGCCGAATAATGAATCTATATCCCTCCTATACCTTGCCTTCGTTGGAGTTTACTCCTGAAGTCTGAGGCATGATAACAATAGTTTAACATGTATTAATGATGGCGTCTCTGAAAATAACAACTGGGTATAAAAGCATTCCATTCTTTTTTAGCCTTGCTTTCGCGCACACTTGGGTCGTTTCCATCTGTAGCCCATAAATTCTTGGCATTTGGTAACCGTAGTATATGACGTAAGCATTTGCACACTTGACTTCGTGCCCGGAAGGTAAAATGTCATCAAAGGGAATACCTACCACAAAAAAACAAATTATTGCAAGATTATTTATGTTTATCAACATAAATATGAAGTAGTTCAGCTTTAGAAATTCGTTGGCCCTTGTATGAATTATATGACTACAGGAAGTATCTAAACATCTAGAAGTTTGTCCAGTACACATTTCGTTGAAGGTGTAAAGGTGATTCAAGAAACCAAAGCGATATTCAAATGTTTAAAAGCGGTCACTATATGGTAGCTGTTAAATAACATACTGTTTCCATGAATTCACGAGAAACAACTCAATACCATGCAGGTGGTTCAGGCGTTTGATCTGAAACTGGCATTCTGGAGGTCTGGGACTGATTCCTGAGTACGATCTCTCTGATCAATGGGTTTTTCCTGGATCATTGGGCCAATTTTGGGGACGTTTCTTCATTCCCCGAACTCCATATCATCAAAACGGTCTCTTTCAGGTTTGTAAGTGTCGGCAGTGGTGACGCCCTCCCGTGGTGGTGACTGTACTCTGGAAATATAGCTCTTGGTGATGGGATCGCGTTGGCAGTCATTTCTGGACTCAGGCAGTTCGGACGGACCTGAGGCGCGGGCTTCTAGCGCTGCCGGTGTCGAGATGAAATACTGCTGAAACATGTTAGGGACCCTTCACGCTGGCTCTTCCTTGGCTGTTCGGGTGGCCGCCCGATGATATTCCTCATCTCCTTCCTGTTCTGACATACTAAAGCTAATGGCCTCAGTGTGGAATTCCCTTCGGCATTACACACACACACACACACACACACACACACACACACACACACACAACTGCTAAAAATTAAAAGTATTGAAACATTCCAAGCAACATTGAAATATCTCAGAAATCGATGAAGCCTAAAAATATTATTAAAATATTATCTTCGTTATTATCGTCTTGAAGGCTTTCTCATTAGATCTAGGGTGCCCAACCGCCGCTCTAATGAGGTATTTGGGCCACCTCCTTCGTTTTGTACATGGTCTCGTCATGATGGCAGGTTTCAAGCAAACCAAACATATCGTATTCCAGAGAGAATGGGAGGAAGGATATTTTTTGTTAACTGCGAAATATCTTATTTGTAAGCATCACTTATCTTAGGCTTACGATGAAATATTAAACGACACTTTGAAAAATACCGTCATACTAATTATGGCAAACATTTTATCAGGCATGCAATCAGTAGCAACACCTGAATTTGAATAAAATTTGCCCACGATCTTCAAATGGAACTAGCTGCTTTGCAAAATTCAAGCCATTAAAAATTCCCCAAAAAAATTGCGCTTTATTTAAATCTGTTCCCAGTGATTTATGTAGAACTGGCACATTTCTTTCTTTAATTATTCCATTGGAAATTCATTCAATGACCCAATTTTAGCACCAAATTAAGCAGAATGTTCTGGAGATTCGATTCCTTGTCACTAGATGCGCAGATGTTTGTTTTATTCCTAATTGCATTGTTGGCAGCTGTTTCGACATTTTGTTCTTGTAGTCAACGTGAAAATGCAGTACGATGTAGAGTATTTTTAGCAAGATGGCGGTACACATATTGGTGAATAGATGTTCCAGAAAATGAAGCAAATAAAAAGTAAATATTGTAGTAGGGAAGGTAGGGCAGGATCATTTGTTCTGCCTTTTAAGACTCTGTTGTTCATCTCTGTTGGCAAACATTGATGGACTGGATACAAGTAAACAGTGTCAACCAAATCACTAACAAGAATGACGTTCAAGGTATTTTTTTACTTTCTCTACACGTACTATGTACATAGTTTATTGCACCCAAACTACTCTTTACATGGGAAAACATCGATTATTTTATTTTCTCAAAAATTTACTATGATTTTGATTAAAATCTCTTATATTTAAGATCTTTACACACCAAATAAAATGTATATATTTAATTTTCTGGGATTAATCTTCTAAAGACTTATTTTTAGATTTTTATTCAATTTTGAATAACTGGTAAACCGTTAGAAATATACAAAAACCTACTGCACAAAAAAAAATGTATATCACAAAAAAACACAATTTATATCATATACATTTGTTTCGTGGAGTTGGCTATCTTCGAGATATTCCTTATTGATTTCAGTTTTAAAATACAGGATCTTGTCAACGCTTGGGAATGCAAAGAAACGGATTTCAATGGCATAGCAACCACATTTTAAAACATTTGACTGTCGGTTTAGCCTAGTGTGTTCCCTTATTTCCTTTCTACTTATAAAGGAACGAAGTAAGTAATAAGACCGTTTTTGCTAATGTTTTAGTATGAAATAAAAGAATAAGCTTATTAACAATGATTTGTTATAGAGATGTAGAGAAAGTCATATGAGTGACATCAGATTATTTTTTTTTTTTAATTTGGCAGAATTTTTCGTCAAATGTGACAGATGAAAAACATTAACTTTCGCGATCAGTACACGTTTGCCGCACTCGCTAAACGCCCAAAGGTGTGACGTCATAGGTGGAATTGAAGGCTTTCTGTTTAGGTGGTGTTGACTAAGCTCTCCTCGCCCGCAAAGCGAGGTCTGGAGTCTCAAAGTTTGATGAAGCGGACGTAGAGGTGAGTGACACGAAGCTGTACTTGAGGGTGAAAACAGACTAACTGCCTCGTTACACACTACCAAGTAGAGAACAAGAGCTCTAGAATCGTATAAAGTTAATCATGGAAGGCTTCCAAGTTGTGTTGTAAGCGTGCGGCAGCTAAACCTGGCAGGAATTACTCAACAAATCGTACTATCGAAGTGACTAATGCATAGCTAATCTCGAGAACTCGAAGGTCGCGGACGTATTTTTAGAAAGAGGCACAAACACAATGAAGCACGAGGAATGGGGGCAAAAAGTTAAATGCCTATATTTATATACGATTGTAATGCTTCACGCGTGCCGTGGATGCGCAAAGTGAACAAAAATATACATTCACCTGGCATTCTCCAAACATTCTTCAACAAGTTATTCAAAAAATATGATCTGACATCTCACCAGAGGGTCCCGGGTTCGATTCCCGGCTGGGGCGGGGAATTTTTCTCTAGCCAGAATTATTCCCTATCCCCCACAGAGTCTGGAAGTTTGTATGTGAGTGTGAATGTGTGCGTGTTTGAGTAACACAAAATGATTTAAACACAACGTAAAGAACCTACAGACAACGAGTTGTTTCAAGTGGAAAGCCCCCGATATGACCTTACATGTTAAAGGGGGCTATATAAATGAAACAATAAAACAAAAAACTGATATGTTCCATTCACATGACTTTCTCTACATCTCTGCTAAAATTATTGTTAAAAATTTTATTCTTCTAATCGAGAACGAATTAGCAGAAATTGTCTTATTACTTGCTTCCTTATAAGTAGAAGCGAAATAAGGGAGTACCATAGGTTAAAGTGACAGTCAAAAGGTGGTTGTTATGTGACTGAGTTCCTTTGTTTGTATGGACAGGAGTTGACAAATTCTCTTATGAGAAAAGTATGTTTACTAGTTGGAACCAATAACATGGAAACTCAAAAACGATCAACTCCAGGGGGAAAAATGTATATCATATAAATTGTGTATTTTCTATTCAGTAAGTTTTTGTCTATCTCTTACGGTGTACCAGTTATGCAAAATTCCGCAAAATTCATCCAGAATAAAGATGTCTTCAGAGGCTATTCCCAGGAAATTCAAGATATGCATTTTATTTGTCATGTAAATATCTTTAATATTCGACATATCAAGCAAAATCTTTTGAGCCATTTTTGAGAAAATCAAAATGTTCGACAATTTTTCCATGAAAAGGGTATTTGGGGTGGGGGTAGCTTCTTGAAAAGCTTAGTGTCGCATCATTGGAATTACTGGGTGCAATGCAATAGCTTCTCTATACACTATGTGCATAGTACGTGTAGAGAAAGTAAAAACTTTAACATTAGCATCAAGTGGATAAAAGTATAAGCTTATTAACAATAACGTGTTACAGAGATATAGAGAAAGTCATGAGAATGGAACACATCTGATTTTTACTTTCTCTACACGTACTATGTGCATAGTGTATAGAGAAGGTATTTCATTGCACCCTAAAATTCGATACCGAGATTTCACCGAAAATTCCTGTTTTGAGTCCCCCTGAATAAAAAAAAATTTTTAGAAAAAGGTCTGTGTGTCGGGGGGGGGGGGTCTAAGGACAACATGGCTCAAAAACGAAAAAAATATTAGGATGTCGTACGAAGGTTTTCAAGAAAATCTCTCCATTCCGATCTACCTACATGTAAAACTTTTCGAAAATGTTGATTTTCTTACAAATAAATCTCAAAAACTTAGTATACAAAACTTATACACCTCGTTAACACACAAAAGTTATAACATAAACATTGTTTAGTGTAGCTGACCCTTTTTTACTTTCTCCATATGCACTATGTACATAGTGTATAGAGAAAGTATTGCACTCCACCAAAAATTCGATACATATATTTCGGAAATATATGTTTTAGGGTCCCCAATATCCAAAAAAAAAGCATTTTCACAAAAAGGTCCGTGTGTGTGTGTGTCCGTGTGTCTGTGAACACGATAACTCAAAAACGTAAATTCGGTAAAATACCAAACTTGGTATTTAAGTTTAGTATCTTCCAGGGATGCGACACGAAGATTTTGAGAAAAGTCCCCCACCCCCAACTACCCTTTACATGGAACTTTTGTCGAAAATATCGATTTTCTCAAACATTGCTCTAACGATTTTGATTAAAATTTCGTATATTAAACATATTTACCTGACAAATAAAATGTATATCTTGAATTTTCTGGGAATAGCCTCTGAAGAGTAGTTTATTCTGGATGAATTTTACTAAATTTTGAATAACTGCTAAACCGTAAGAGATGGACAAAAACTTACTACACAAAAATGTAGAGCTCATTAACACATACAATTTATGTTATATACATTTTTTCGTGGAGTTCGTCGTTTTTGTGACATTCCTTTTTTTTGGTTTCTGCTATGAAAACGTATACTTTTCTCATACAGGAACTTGTCAACTCCTATCCATATAAACAAAGGAACTTCATTGACATAGCAACCAGCTTTTGACTATCAGTTTAACCTACAGTTGTCCCTTATTTCGCTTCTACTGACAAGGAAGCGAGTAATTAGACTATTTCTGCTATTTTTTCTGATTAGCATAAAGTAAATAGAAGTATAAGCTTTTTAAGAATTATTTGTTGCAAGGATATGGAGAAAGTCATGTGGTACACATCAGATTTTTGAGATATTCCTTGTTATTGATTTCAACTTTAAAATACTTATACTTTTCTCATATGGCAATTTGACAACTCCTGGTCATACAAACAAAGGTACTTCAATCACATAGCAACAAGCTTTTAAAGCATTTGACTATCACTTTAAGCTAATGTTTCCTTATTTCCCTTTTAATTACAGAAAAGCAAGTAAAAAGCCCATTTCTGCTAATTTATTCTTGATTAGCATGACAAAACTGGAAGAAAAAGCATTTTAACAATAATTTGTGGCAGAGATGTAGAGAAAATCATGTGAATGGGAGACACCAGGTTTTTGTAAGAGAGTCAAACCCAAGTTTCGATAGAATTTGAATCCACGTTTCCCAATACGGTAAGTGTACTCAAATCGATTTTAATTCCCCATGGAAACGTAGTAACATTATGTTTTTACTTCCCCTACACGTACTATGTACATAGTGTATAGAGAAGGTATTGTATTCTATCGGAAACTTCGATACCGACATTTCACCGGAAATACACCTTTCCTCTGTATCCAAAAAAAAAAAAAAATTACAAATAGAGGTCCATGTTTGTGTGTGTATAAGATAGCTCAAAAACGTAAAGTCAGTAATATACGAAATTGGTATTTAAGTTTATAATCTTCTAGAGATAGGACATGAAGGCTTTGAGAATAATACCCATATCCTAAAGTACCTTTAAATGGAAAAAAGTCGAAAATTTTGATTTTATGAAAAATGCCTTTAACGATATTGTTTAAAATGCCGTATATTAAATTTATCCATACATCAAACAAAATTTATGTCCTGAATATGTGATAAATAAAATGTAGATCTTGAATTTTCTGGAAATTACCTCTAAAGACCTCTTTATTCTGAATGAATTTTACTGAACTGGCGAACCGTACGAGATAAACAAGAACTTACTACACAAAAACTGTATATCACGTTAAAACACACAATTTATATCATATACGTTTTTCTCGTACAATTGACCATTTGTGAGATATTCCTTGTTATTTGTTTCAGTTTTAAAATACTTAAATTTTTTCACACGGTAAGCTATAAACACGAAATGTTTATAGTAACGGTTTTCATCCACATGGTAACTGGCCTTTAAAAGATTTGAGTATCGTTTTTGCTTAGTGTATTCCCTTTTTACTTTCTCTATACGTACTATGTACATAGTGTATAGAGAAGGTATTGTGATGCACCCAAAAATTCGATACCGAGATTTCACCGAGAATATATGTTTTGAGACCACCTGAATCCCCAAAAATAAGTGTTTTTAGAAAAATGTCCTTGAGTGTGTGTGTGTGTGTGTGTGTGTGAGGACAGCATAGCTCAAAAACGAAAAGACCGTTAAAAACTAATCTTGGTATTTAAGTTCAGTGTCTTCCAAGGATGCTACACGAAGGTTTTCAAGAAAATCCACCATCCCAACTACCCTTTGCATGAAAAAAAATTCGAAAATTTTGATTTTCTTAAAAATGCCTCTTAACGATTTTGACTAAAATCCCTTATATTTAAGATATTTACTTGCCAAATAAAATGTATATCTTGAATTTTCTGGGAATAGCCTCTGAAGATTACTTTATTCTGGATGAATTTTACGGAATTTTCCATAACTGCTAACCCGCTAGAAATGGAGAAAAACTTACCATACAAAAAATGTAGAGCACGTTAAAACACACAATTTATGTTATATACATTTTTACTTTCTCTAGCCTCGTATGTACAATGTACATAGGGATAGAGAAGTATTGTATTCCACCCAAAAATTCAATACCGAGATTTCACCGGAAATGCATGTTTTAGGACCCCCTGTATCCAAAAAAAGCATTTTGAGAAAAAGATCCATGTGTGTGTGTGTCTGTGAACACGATAACTCAAAAACGAAAAGTAGCTAAAATACCAAACTTGGTAATTAAGTTTAATATCTCCCAGGGATGCGACACACAGATTTTGAGAAAAATCCTCCTACCCCCAAACTACCCTTTAGATGGAACTTTTTTCGAAAATTTGGATTTTCTTAAAAATGACTAACGATTTTGATTAAAAGATCGTATATTAAAGATATCTACCTGACAAATAAAATGTATATCTTGAATTTTCTGGGAATAGCCTCTGAAGACTACTTTATTCTGGATGAACTTTTTGTAACTACTAAACCGTAAGAGATGGACAAAAACTTAACCCAAAAAATGTAGAGCTCGTTAAAACACACAATTTATGTGATATTAATTTTTTTCGTGCAGTTGATCGTTTTTGGGATATTCCTTTTTTTGGGGGGGGGTTTCAGCTTTGAAAAACTTATACTTTTCTCATACAGGAATTTGTCAACTCCTGTCCATAGAAACAAAGGAACATCAGACACATAGCAACCAGCTTTTGGCTTTCACTTTAACCTATGGTTCTCCCTTATTTCGCTTCTACTTACAATAAAGCAAGAAATAAGACTATTTCTGCTAATTTTTCTCGATTAGCAGGAAGTAAATACAAGCATAAGCTTTTTAACAATATTTTGTTGCAGAGATGTAGAGAAAGTCATGTGAATGGTACACATCAGATTTTTTTCTTCTACTTACAAGGAAGCAAGCAATTAAGACAATTTCTGCTAATGTTTATCTTGGTTTTCACAAAGCAGCTAGAAGAATGAGTTGTTTACCAATAATTTGTTGCAGAGATGTTGGGAAAGTCACGTAAATGGAACACATCAGATCTTTTCTTGATGAGTGTGAAGAATCAGTAATATTCTGAAATGTTATATCGGAAACTGTACTGTAGACTGCGTTAAGTGGTAAGAGGTAAGCTGAAAAGACACCTTTGTCAGCATTGCTCAAGTTTGTTGTCTTGCTGGAGACACGCCTAAGAGCCCTTTTGCCAGCAAGATTCCCCGGGAGCGATTAGCAGGAGTACCAACTTTAGAGCCTGCCAGATAAGAATCCATCATTGTGCGTGCTGCCGCGTCTTGGCTGGCTCCTTCAGAATGACGAGGCAACTTTGAATTTTCGTAATTCAAAGCATCCTGAAAATCGACAAAGATGGCGATATAAAATCATTTTAATATGTAGAAGCTTCAATTCGTTGTTTCTGCAGTTGATATAGACTCATATCATGGAATTGACAACAAGAATAGTATTAAATAAAATTAGAATTTAATAATAGTCATAGAATTTTCTCTTCCTTAATATTTTTAACAATAAACAAATGGAATACATCACTTTACTTATAGAAAAAATCTGATGTGTTCCATTCACATGACTTTTTCTATTTCTGTGTAACAAACTATTGTTAATAAGCTTATCCTTTTATTTGCTTCATGCTAATCGAGAAAAAATTAGCAGAAATAGTCTTATTACTTGCTTCCTTGTAAGTAGAAGCGAAATAAGGGAGTATCATAGGTTAAAGTAAAGTCAAAAGCTAGTTACTAGGTGACTGAAGTACCTTTGTTTGTATGGACATGAGTTGACAAACTCCCGTATCAGAAAAGTACAAGTTTTTCAAAGGTGAAACCAAAAACCAGGAATATCTCAAAAACGATCAACTCCTCGATAAAAACGTATATAGCATAAATTGCGTGTTTTAATGTGCTCTAAACTTTTTGTGTGGTAAGTTTTTGTCCATTTCTTACGGTTTAGCAGTTATGCAAAATTTCGTAAAATTCATCCAGAATAAAGTAGGCTTCAGAGGCTTTTACCATAAAATTCAAGATATACATATTATTTGAAACATAAATATCTTTAATATACGATATTTTAATCAAAATAATTACAGCCATTTTTGAGAAAATCAAAATTTTCGAAAAATGTTCCATGTAAACGGTAGTTGGGGGTGGAGGGATTTTCTTGAAAATCTTCGTGTTGCATCCTTCGAAGATGCCAAACTTCAATACCAAGTTTGGTATTTAACGGTCTTTTCGTTTTTGAGCAATGCTGTCCACAGACACACAAAACGTGTATTTCCGGTGAAATCTAGGTATCGAAATTTTCGGTGCAATACAATACCTTCTCTATACACTATATACATAGTTCGTGTAGGGAAAGTAAAAATCTGATGTGTTCCATTCACATGACTTTCTCTATGTCTCTGCAACAAACTATTGTTAAAAAGCTTGTTTTTCTATTTCTTTAATGCCAATCGAGAACAAATGAGCAGAAATTGAATTTTTACTTGCTTCCTTGTAACTAGAAAGCAAATAAGCGAATACACTAGGATAAAATGATACTCAAATCTTTTAAAAGCTGGCTGCCATGTGATTGAAGTTCCTTTTGTTTGTATGGCCAGTAGTTGACAAAGTCACGTATTAGAAAAGTATTAGTATTTTAAAGCTGGAACTACGTATTAATAAGGAATGTCTCAAAAACGGTAAACTCCACGAAAAAATGTTTATAACATAAATTGTGGTTTTAACGTGCTCAACAAGTTTTTATTTTCTCTACACGCACTATGTACATAGTGTATAGAGAAGGTATTGTAATATATCCAAAATTCGATAACGAGTTTTCACCGGAAATGCATGTTTTGGGGCCCCCTGAATCCAAGAAAAGCATTTCTGGAAAGAGATCTGTGTGAGTACGTGTGAGCGTGTGTCTATGGACAGCACAGTTCAAAAACGAAAAGACTGTTAAATACCAAACTTGGTATTTAAGTTTGGTATTTTGCAAGGATGCGACATGAAAATTTTCAAGAAAATCCCTCCACTGCCAATTACCCTTTACATGGAACTTTTTTCGAAAACTTTGATTTTCTCAAAAATGGCTCTAACGATTTTGATTAAAATATCATTTATTAAATATATTTACATGACAAAATATATTTACTTTGAAAAGCACACTTTCCTCATACAGGAAACTGTCAACTCCTGCCCATGCAAACAATGGAACTTCGGCCACAAAGCAACCAGCTTTTCACTATCACTTTAATCTATGGTACTCCCTTAATTCCTTATTACTATAAAAAATCTGAGTGTTCCATTCACAAGACTTTCTCTACATCCCTGTAACAAATGTTTGTTAAAAAGCTTATGCTTCTATTCACTTCATGCTAATCGAGAAAAAATTAGCAGAAATAGTCTTATTACTTGCTTCCTTGTAAGAAGAAGGGAAATAAGGGAGTACCATAGGTTAAAGTGATAGTCAAAAGCTGGTTGCTATGTGACTGAAGTTCCTTTGTTTGTATGGACCGGAGTTGGCAAATTCCTGTATGAGAAAAGTAGGTATAAGTTTTTCAAAGCTGAAACCAAAAAGAAGGAATATCTTAAAAACGATCAACTTCACAAAAAAATGTATAATAACATAAATTGTGTATTTTAACGTGTTCAACATTTTTTGTGTGGTAAGTTTTTGCCCATCTCTTACGGTTATGCAAAGTTTTGTAAAATGCATCCAGAATAAAGCAGTGTTCGGAGGCTTTTCATCCCTGAAAATTCAAAATATACATTTTATTTTTCAGGTAAATATCTTTAATATACGATATTTTAATCAAAATTGTAAGAGCTATTTTAGAGAAAATTAAAATATTTTTAAAATGTCCCATGTAAAGGATGGTTGGAAGTGGAGGGATTTACTTGCAAATCTTCGTGTCTCGACCTTGGAAGATACCAAACTTAAATATGTTTGGTATTTCACCGTCTTTTCGTTTTTTGAGCCATGCTGTCCACAGACACACACTCGCACACAAGGACCTTTTTCTGAAAATGCCTTCTTTTGGATTCAGAGGTCTCAAAGCATATATTTACGGTGAAATCTCGGTATCATTTTTTTTGGGTAGAATACAATATTTCCTCTATACACTATGTACATAGTACGTGTAGGGAAAGTTATAAGGTGAAACGTGGCCGAGTGGTTACACCGCTTGCATCCAACCTGGGTTCGATTTTAAGCTCCACATGTGGGATTTGTGGTGGACGAAGCGGTGTCTGGGCGGGTTTTCTCCGGGTTTTCCAGTTTCCCTCGGCACTCATTCCACCAATTGCTGCATTATCTTTCCTATCATCCATTGTGTGTATTTCATACTATACTCTTCCTCATGCTCAGGTCTGGCGACGGGCCGACGACTCGTTCCAGGTTCTCCATTCCAAGGTTCCTTGCCGTCGGCTCCCCGACAGGCTTCTGACCTCTAGGCATTCGTCCTAGGGGGGTGTCAGTCCTACATAAGGGGAGGGTGAGCCAACTACGGAAAAATGTATGAAAAAAAGTGTCCAGAATTAATGCCAGATTATAGAAAAAAATCTGATGTGTTCTATTCACATGACTTTCTCTACATCTCTGCAAGAAATTATTGTTAAAAAGCCAATGCTTCTATTTATTTCATGGCAATCAAGAAAAAGTTAGTTGTGAAGTTTCTTTGTTTGTATGGACACGAGTTGACAAATTCTTGTATGAGATTAGTGGTGAACGAAGAAGCTTATGGGCGGTTTTTTTTCGGGTTTTCCAGTTTCCCCCGGCACTCATTCCACCAATTGCTGCATCATCTTTCCTATCATCTATTTCCTTTGTGCTTCATATCATCCACTTCCTTACGCTCACGCCTGGCTCGGACCGACTACTTTTTCCAGCTTCTCCATTCTGTGGTTTCGTGCCGTTGACTCCCCGACAGGCTTCTGACCCCTAGGCGTCTACTTGCAAGTCCTACATAAGGGGAAAATAAGCCGACTACAGAAATTTAACAAAAAAAGTCCAGAATTAATACCAGTATGTAAAACAAAAAGACGATTAGTCTGTGTTTTACGTGTTCGTACTACATAAACATGCGATATCGCTTGTGGTGGTCAGCGCAGGACCTGTAGGGAGCACTAACATTGGAAAACATTATTAATACGACATTCTCTGTGTTTACATCGCGTGTATAAGGTTCAAAGCGTGTTATTCCACATGTTTGACATCAATTCCATCCCACACCATTGTAAATCTCACACAACCTCTCAGATATACAATTTGCTTTAGCATTATTGCATACGTCACATATACACAGCTATTAGCAGCTTACCTGTTGATGCTTTCTCCTATATGACACTGAATAAGGATTAAATTAGAACACAATGTACAGCCTGCTCTTATTGCATTCTCTACCACGTAACAATGTCCTTAGTAGGCAGAGGAGGCATTGTATTCCACCCAAAGACACCTGACTCCACAAATATCTGATATCTCTGTAACAAATTATTGTTAAAAAAGCTTATGCTTCTATTTACTTCATGCTAATCGAGAAATAATTAACAGAAATACTCTTATTACTTGCTTTCTTGTAAGTAGAAGCGAAATAAGGAAGTAGCATAGGTTAAAGTAATAGCCAAAAGCTGGTTGCTATGTAACTAAAGTTATTTTGTTTGTGTGGACAGGAGTTGACAAATTCCTGTATAAGAAAAGTATGTTTTTTAAATATGAAACCAAAAAACAAGGATTACCTTAAAAACTATCAATTCCACGAAAAAAATGTATATACTATAAATTGTGTCTTTTAATGTACTCAACATTTTTTGTGTGATAAGTTTTTGTCCATCTCTTACGGCTTACCAGTTATACAAAATTCATCCAGAATAAAGTAGTCTTCAGAGACTATTCCCAGAAAATTCAAGATATACATATTATTTGTCAGGTAAATATCTTTAATATACGATATTTTAATCAAAATCGTTAGAGCCATTTTCAAGAAAATCAAAATTTTCGAAAAAAGTTACATGTAAAGGGTAGTTTGGGGTGGGGGGATTATCTTAAAAATCTTCGTGTCGCATCCTCGTAAGATACCAAACTTAAATACCAAGTTTGGTATTTAACAGTCTTTTCGTTTTTGAGCTATGCTGTCCACAGAAACACAGACACACACATACAAACACACACACATACACGGACCTTTTTTCCAAATTTTTTTTTTTGATTCAGTGGGACCCAAAACATGTATTTCGGGTGGAATCTCGGTATCGAATTTTTGGGTGCAATACAATACCTTCTCTATACACTATGTACATAGTACGTGTAGAGAAAGTAATAAACCTGTAGAATTCCTGGATGTGATTTAACTCTCGAAGAGTCTGACTCCTGTCCTACACACGGCTTGTGTGACAAAACAATTAATCAACACCAATTGACTATAATAGCTGGCTATACTATGAATCCTGGGACTTAAAGTACTTACAACATTGTAAGTCGCCATTGGGGTTGTCATCTCAAAATAATTTGAGATCACCTTGTGGTTTACCGGGAAATATGCGAGTTAGTTGAGAAATTCAATGCTATGCCGGAATGATGGCTTGGTAGCTCAGTGGTAGAGCAACCGGCTAGAGACCGGGAGATCCGTGGTTCAAATTCCGGCTATGGCATTAAATGTTTCAGTCTGGCTCTACCTATCCAACTCCTGTCCTACACTTGGCTTCTGTGAAAAACAATTAATTCAACTTGTTGCTATATGATTCAAGTTCCTTTGTATGGCCAGGGGTTGAAAAATTCTCGTATAAGTATTTATAAAGTGAAACCAATAACAAGGAAGATCTCACAAACGATTAACTCTACGAAAAAAAAAGTATATAACAAATGAACCTGAAATGAGCTCGTAAACTACTCAATTGCACTCGGTCGTAGTAAAATAATTTTGAGTTATACGAAGGCCGTTTTTTTCAACTTCCGATAGGCTTTAAATAAAATAAAAGTTCATAGAAAACAATTATTTTATTACTAAAAGTTTTGTACACTTATTGTTACTTTTCAACATAATCACCGAAAAGATTGAGACATTTATCGTACCTGTGCACAAGCTTTGTAATACCCGCTTCAAAAAGTGTTGCCGTCAATGATTTCAAATGAGCAATGACGTTGTTTTGAAGATCTTCGTACTTTACGACGTTTGCGGAGAGCCATTCAAAACAAACGAAGAGGAATGCTGACTTCAGGAATTGTGTTGATCCATGACAACGCTCGTCCACACACTGCTGGCACAACCCATCGGCTCCTTGAAGAATTTCAATGGGACATTTTCGATCATCCGCTGTACAGTCCTGACCTGGCACCCAGCGACTTTCACCTTTTCCCTGAACTGAAGACGTGGCTAGGAGGGCAGCACTTTCAAACCAACGAAGATCTTCAAAACAACGTTAATGCTATTTGAAATCATTGGCGGCAACATTTTTTGAAGAGGTAATGCCAAGCTTGTGCACAGGTACGATAAATGTCTCAATCTTTTCGGTGATTATGTTGGAAAGTAACCATAAATGTACAAAACTTTTAGTAATAAAATAATTGTTTTCTATGATCTTGACTTTTATGTATAGCCTATCGGAGGCTGAAAAAAGGGCCCTCGTGCTAAAAGAATATTTGCGCGTGGATTCCATAAAAATCAAGTGAAATGAGCTCATAAACTGCTCCATTACGATCGGTCATAGAAAGCATATTTAAGGTTATACCAAAAGAATCTAGTTTCTCGACAAATTGTCTTTGAGCTACGAGATAAAAATGTCACCACGTTTCATAATTTGGGTTTTCATCTCGCACGCCTAATGCTGAGTTCACCATCAACTTGTGTCCAAGACCAGCTGAATAACGTCACGGATGACGTCAAGGGAGTGACATGTGGAGTGTTCCGGAACATATTCCCCCCCCCCCCAAGTTTGGTCATATCACAATGTAACAGCAGAGGCGGAGAAATGATAACACAAAGAATCCCACGGATAATTAACAATGAAATATTCTGTGATCTTCCCCTGCTCTACACCAAACTATGCCCCACAATAGCGCTCTGAAAACATCGAGTTTCTGCCAGTTGCGCGGCTATAAATTTTCTTGGGAAACGTTCTTTGTTCCTCGACCTCACTCTTCCTGGGCCGAATTCATTACACGCGTTTCAATAAAACTTAATTGATTACACCTAAACCTAGAAACCAAGGTCCTTGCAAATTAAATTATTATTCCTTCCTAAATCAACGCATTAATTGACAGCAAACGTCTTCAATGAATTCGTCTAATTGCTCCACAAATCTGCTTGCCTTGATTATAATGATTATTTTCACCACTTACAAACTGGAGGCTTTTTACTTTCTCTACACGTACTAAAATAAAAATAAAATCTGTTTACAATACCCCGATATCTAATTGCTTACCTTGGGGCAAATTCTCATACCTTATTTTGTTTATGAACAAACATTTTCTTTTTAATTTTACAAAATAAAATAAATATGCAATTGCCAGATTAATAAATTAACCTAAATAACTTAAATTAAATTATACATCTGAACCTATATATTAATTAACTAAAAATTAACTAAATATATATATATTTAAAATTTAGGGTTTTATTTTATACTATATTATTAATTAATATTAATTATTACTTCATTCTACTATAATTAATATATTTAATTGTTTATGAATATCCTGGTATCGATTTATTTTATTTTAATTTTATATTATTCATTTATTATTTTAATCATTATATATTACAGCTTATTTTATTATTTATTATTATAACTGTATATAAATGTGTTTTAACATCTATTCTAACTGTACCATTTGTTTTATATTTATTATAATTATTGTTTTTAAATATGTTATCACTTTATCCCACATTCTTGTTACTATATTTCTATAGTTACATAATGTGAGATAAACATTAAACTATTATTAAAATTAAAAATTTTAAAATATTACTGGTAACCAGTAACTAAATAACAGGTAAGCAGTTATAATAATTTAAATTTAAATTAAAATCTTTTTTTTAGAAAAAAAATTACACCTAAAGCTTAACTTAAAATAATAAAAATTACAAACTACACTACTCTACACGTACTATGTGCATAGTGTATAGAGAAGATATTGTATTGCATCGAAAATTTCGATACCGAGATTTCACCGGAAATACATTGGAACTCCCTGAAAAAAATCTCATGTGTAACATTCACATGACTTTCTCCATATCCCTGCGACAAATAACTCTTAAAAAGCTTATAATTCTATTTACTTTATGCTAATCAGATAAAAAAATTAGCAGAAAAAGTCTTATTACTCGCTTCCTTGTAAGTAGAAGCGAAATAAGGGACAACCGTAGGTTAAAGTGATAGTCAAAAGCTGGTTGCTATGTCAATGAAGTTCCTTTGTTTATATGGATAGGAGTTGACAAGTTCCAGTATGAGAAAAGTATACGTTTTTCATAGCAGAAACCAAAAACAAGGAATGTCACAAAAACGACGAACTCCAAGAAAAAAATGTATAGAACATAAATTGTGTGTTTTAATGTGCTCTACATTTGTTGTGTAGTAGGTTTTTGTCCAATTCTTACGGTTTAGCAGTTAGTCAAAATTTAGTAAAATTCATCCAGAATAAACTACTTCAGAGGCTATTCCCAGAAAATTCAAGATATACATTTCATTTGTCAGGTAAATATGTTTATTATCCGAAATTTTAATCAAAATCGTTAGAGCCATTTTTGAGAAAATCAAAATTTTCAAAAAAAGTTCCATGTAAAGGGTAGTTTTGGGTGGGGGGATTTTTCTCAAAATCTTCGTGTCGCATCCCTGGAAGATACTAAACTTAAATACCAAGTTTGGTATTTTACCGACTTTTCGTTTTTGAGTTATCGTGTTCACAGTCTACACAGCCTCTGGACTACTTTATTCTGGGTGAATTTTTCATAACTACTAAACCGTAAGAGATGGACAAAAACTTAACACACAAAAAATGTAGAGCACGTTAAACCACACAATTTATGTTACATACATTCTTTTCGTGAAGTTGATCGTTTTTGAGATATTCCTATTTCTTGGTTTCAGCTTTGAAAAACTTATACTTTTCTCATTCAGGAATTTGTCAACTCCTGTCCATACAAACAAAGGAACATCAGTGACATAGCCACCAGCTTTTGGCTTTCAGTTTAACCTATGGTACTCCCTTATTTCGCTTTTACTTACAATAAAACAAGAAATAGGACTATTTCTGCTAATGTTTCTCGATTAGCATGAAATAAATAAAAGATAAGCATATTAACAATAATAGTTTACAGAGATATAGCGAAAGTCATGTGAATGGAACACATCAGATTTTTTTATATGGACAAGAGTTTACAAAGTCCTGTATGAGAAAAGTATGAGTTTGTTATAGCTGATACCAAAATCAAGGAATATCTCAAAAACAATCAACGCCACGAAAAAAAATGTATATAACATAAATTGTGTGTCGGTAAGTCTCTGTCCCCCTCTCACGGTTTAGCAGTTATGCAAAATTCCGTATAATTGACCCAGAATAAAGTAGTCTTCTGAAGCTATTCCCAGAAAATTCAAAATATATATTTTATTTGTCCGCTAAATATCTTCAGTATACGATATTTTAATATAAAATCCTTAGAGCCATTTTTTAGAAAATAAAAATTTTCGAAAACTGTTCCATGTAAAGGGTAGTTTGGAGTGGGGGGATTTTTCTCAAAGCTTCGTGTCGCATCTCTGGAAGATACTAAACTTAAATATCAAGTTTGGTATCTTACCGACTTTTCGTTTTTGAGTTATCGTGTTCACAGACACATGGACACACACACACGGACTTTTTTCTGAAAATACTTTTTTTACATACAGGGGACCCTAAAACACATATTTCCGGTGAAACTCGGTATCTAATTTTTTGGTGGAGTGCAATACCTTCTCTATATACTATTTACATAGTATGTATAGAGAAAGTAAAAAACAGCCAACTTAAAAACCAAGTTTGGTATTCGTTGATCTTTTCGATCTATGCTGTTCACAGGCACATACACACACTGACACACACACTGACACACACACACATATACACACACTGACACACACACACATACACACACTGACACACACATACACACACATACACACACTGACACACACACATACACACACTGACACACACATACACACACTGACACACACATACACACACTGACACACACATATACACACACTGACACACACACATACACACACTGGCACACACATACACACATACACACACTGACACACACATACACACACTGACACACACACATACACACACTGACACACATACACATGCACACACATACACACACTGACACACACATACACACACACACACACTGACACACACACATATACACACACTGACACACACACATATACACACACTGACACACACACATATACACACACTGACACACACATACACACACTGACACACACACATACACACACTGACACACACATACACACATACACACACTGACACACACACATACACACACTGACACACACATACACACACTGACACACACACATACACACACTGACACACACACATATACACACACTGACACACTCACACATACACACACTGACACACACACATACACACACTGACACACACACATACACACACTGACACACACATACACACACTGACACACACACGCATACACACGGATCTGTTTCCAGAAATGCTTTTTTTTTTTGATTCAGGGGGACCCAATACATGTATTTGCGGTGAAATCCCGGTATCGAATTTTTGAGTGCATTACACTATCTTCTCTATGCACTATGTACATAGCACGTGTAGAGAAAGTAAAAAGATATATCATCTTCCGTAAAATAAAAGCCACTAGCTTTTGAATAATGTGCATATCTATTATGTGTAAGTATGTATTTTCCCAAAATGTAGTAACATTTTGAGCAGGTTTACTTTCACTAGATTCAAAAAGTCCTCGGAATCGTTTATTTTCTCTTTAATGTACACGAAAATAAAGAATATTTTATTTTTAGGTGTTGATAACTTCCATGTGGACACTTCATTTCAATTTTCATGCTAATAATGCTTTTGTTTTTATTGAGAATGATGGAAAACGCTGATGGTGAAGCAGCGATGAAGAAAACTCCTGTTATGGATAGCATAAACGTTTCAGTCAAAAGTTTAAAACGATGAAAAAAATGACCGTACATGTTACAAGTACACTACGACAGATGTCTGAAAATGTGTTCCAGGAGTGCTTCCAGTCTAATTTACACGCGGTGTCAGAAGTGGGTCACTACGACAGATATCTGAAAATGTGTTCCAGGAGTGCTTCCAGTCTAATTTACACGCGGTGTCAGAAGTGGGTCACTACGACAGATGTCTGAAAATGTGTTCCAGGAGTGCTTCCAGTCTAATTTACACGCGGTGTCAGAAGTGGGTCACTACGACAGATGTCTGAAAATGTGTTCCAGGAGTGCTTCCAGTCTAATTTACACGCGGTGTCAGAAGTGGGTCACTACGACAGATATCTGAAAATGTGTTCCAGGAGTGCTTCCAGTCTAATTTACACGGGGTGGCAGAAGTGGGTCACTGCGACAGATATCTGAAAATGTGTTCCAGGAGTGCTTCCAGTCTAATTTAAATTCGGTGTCAGAAGTGGGTCACTACGACAGATGTCTGAAAATGTGTTCCAGGAGTGCTTCCAGTCTAATGTACACGCGGTGTCAGAAGTGGGTCACTACGACAGGTATCTGAAAATGTCTTCCAGGAGTGCTTCCAGTCTAATTTACATGCGGTGTCAGAAGTGGGTCACTACGACAGATGTCTGAAAATGTGTTCCAGGAGTGCTTCCAGTCTAATTTACACGCGGTGGCAGAAGTGGGTCACTACGACAGGTATCTGAAAATGTGTTCCAGGAGTGCTTCCAGTCTAATTTACACGCGATGGCAGAAGTGGGTCACTATGGAAGGAAATTTTTGAAGGAAATGTGTAAATTCTTGCCCCTAATTGAAGATGAATTGCTTGGACTTTGCTAGATATCCACCATGGTGTTGCCTGCCCGTCGATAATACTCTCATTTCATTATATCGTCCTAAGGTCTGACGAACAATAAGCCCTTGTACCAACCAAGGAATACCTAATTTTAATGTTACCAACGTATGGAGCATATCGTCACTAACCTTATTCCCAAAAGTACGTGCCCCTGCTCATCGATAAACACATCTAACGGTTCCATTCACATATATTCTCTGTAACACGTGATTCTTAATAAGGCTACGCTATCTACTTCATTCTAGTTATAAAATTACGGCTGAAATTGTCTTATTACTTAGTTCCTTATTAGTAAAAGAGAAATAAGGGAAAACTCTAGGTTCAACCGACAGTCAAATGTCTTAAAATTGAAATCGGTTTATTTTCGTGGCCAGGATTTGACAGTTTTTGTATGAGAAAAGTTTTAAATATTTTAAAAATTAAACCAATAACAAGGAAGATCTCTAAAAACGGTAACCTCCACGGAAAAAAATGGATATAACACAAATTGTGCGTTTTAAGGGGCTCTACGTGAATTGAGCAGTTAAGTTTTTCTCTATTTCTTACGGTTTACCAGTTATGCAATATTGAGAAAAATTCATTCAGAATAATTCATGTAAATAGCTTAATTAAAATCGTTAGAGACATTTTTGAGAAAACCAATATTTTCTAAATTTTTTCTATGCAAAGGTTAGTTGGGGTGAGGGGATTTTCTTGAAAGATACAGACCTTAAACACCAACTTTGGTATTTAACGGACTTTTGGTTTTTGAGCTATGCTGCCCACAGTCAAACACATACACAGGGACATTCTTCTAAAAGTGCTGTTTTTTGTATTTTGGTGGTTCTAAAACATGTATTTCCGGTTGTATCCCGATATCGAATTTTTAGGTGCATTACAAAATCTTCTCTATACACTAGGTACATAGTACGTGTAGAGGAGGTAAAAATTGCCTTTAAACTCATAGGTAACAACTATTAGATGCTCTTCTGTTGTATTGTCATCAGCTTACATTATTTACCACTGATGACGCCAACTGCAAGCAGAGTTGCCACTGATTTTTGAATTACCAATGTATGTATATGCATATATATGGCAAAAATCCCACAGATTTGGAACTAAAATAAAGGCCAGAGCATAAATTTTAATTGATTTAATTGTTTGGCTTTTTTTTTTTCACAGAAAGGAGTTGGATAGGTAGAGTCAGACTGAAAAATGCAATGCCATAGTCGGGATTTGAACCACGGATCTCCGGGTTTCTAGCCGGTTGCACTACCCCTGAGCTACTCTGGCAATATGCCGGCATAGCATTGAATTTATCAACTGACCAGCATGTTTCCCGGTAAACCACAAGGTATCTCAAATTATTTTGAGATGACAACCCCAATGGCGACTTACAATGTTGTAAGTACTTTAAGTCCCAGGATTCATAGTATAGCCAACTATTATGGTCAATTGGTATAGGTTAAAGTGTTTTTTTTTTCACACAAGCCGTGTGTAGGACAGGAGTTGGATAGGTAGAGTCAGACTGATCATTTTTGTCCAATTTTGCCAATCGTCACCTAAATGCAGAATATTCTACTTTTCAGCAAGACAGCATGGGCTGGAATTGAATCAAAAAGTACTATAGTTGAAAAAATCTGATATATTCCATTCGCATGCAACAAATAATTGTTAAAAAGCTAATGCTTCTATTTACTTCCTGCTAATCGAGAAAAAATTAGCAGAAACAGTCTTATTACTTGCTTCCTTGTAAGTAGAAGCAAAATAAGGGAGTACCATAGGTTAAAATGATAGTCAAAAGTTGGTTGCTATGTGACTGAAGTTCCTTTGTTTGTATGGACACGAATTGACAAATTCCTGTATGAGAAATGTATAAGTTTTTAAAGCTGAAACCAAAGAACAAGGAATATCTCAAAAACGATCAACTCCACGAAAAAAAAATTATATAACATAAATTGTGAGTTTTAATTTGCTCCACATTTTTCATGTAGTAAGTTTTTGTCCATCTCTTATGGTTTAGCAGTTATGCAAAATTCAAAATTCAGTAAAATTCATCCAGAATAAAGTAGTCTTCAGAGGCTATTCCCAGAAAATTCAAGATATACATTTTATTTGTCAGGTAAATATCTTTAATATACGATATTTTAATCAGAATCGTTACAGCCATTTTTTAAAATATCAAAAGTTTCGAAAAAAGTTCCATGTAAAGGGCAGTTTGGGGTGGGGGGATTTTTTTTTTTAAATCTTCGTGTGGCATCTTGAATGATACTAAATCTAAATACCAAGTTTGGTATTTAACGGTCTTTTCGTTTTGGGGCTATGCTGTCCACAGACACACGGACATACACACATACACACGGATATTTTTCTGAAAATGCTTTTTTTGGATACAGGGGACACTAAAACATATATTTCCGGTGAAATCTCGGTATCGAATTCTTGGGTCGGGTGCTATACCTTCTCTACACACTATGTGCACAGTACGTGTAGAGAAAGTAAAAAGTGCTGGCCAGCAGAGAGGAAACCGAAGGCTGGCTGTTATTCCGCAGTCCGATACATGGTAGTAATGTTTTCCTCCCGCATTCTTTGCCCTGCTGGCCGCCATTGTCTTGGCGTTGAGCAGTGGCTCGATGCCAGGGACGCCTTTGACGTCGGCTCCCACATGATGCTGCGCATTGCTCTTGTTTTGTTCTCTACATCTGCCAAGGCCTCCTCCGATCTCACGTCTTCCAAATAACTGAAATTGGCTTATCTAAGCATCCTTAAAACAACAAATACTTTAAAGTGCTCTGTGCGTACATGTATCGCCATTAACTCGAAATAAGGGAACCCCCGAAGTCATTTTCTAAAGTATTAAAGCTAAGATTTAAGTTTTACTTTCTATGCACGTAGTATGTATATACAGAGTAATTTGTGTAGAACTGACACATTTCTCTCTTTAATTATTCCGTTGGAAATTCATTCAATGACCCAATTTTAGCACCAAATTAAGTAGAATGTTCTGGAGTTTCGATTCTTTGTTACTAGATGCGCAGATGTTTACTTTTTATTCCTAATTGCATTGTTGGCAGCTGTTTCTACATTTTGTTCTGGTAGTCAACGTGAAAATGCAGTAAATCAACGACTCTTCCTTGTGAAGCAATACTGGATTACATCACTTGTTTACCATACATCAAATGAACCTAACTGCAAGTTTCTTTGACGACCGGATAATTTCCAGGAACCTGTGGCCACCGAGATCTCCGGATTTGACATCGCCGGACTTCTTTCTTACTTAAAACAGAGGGTTTACGCCACACGTCCCCAGACATTGGACGATCTGAAGCACAACATCACAACGAGTGGCCAGTACGACGTGTTGAGTTGTGTCTTATACAGGATGGAGGACATTTTCAACATTTGCTATAGAGGTAAATAATCTCCCAAAATTCCTCTACAATTTAGGTGTAATAATTTGTCGCTAGCTTAACACGTTTTGAAACAATTAATGAAAGAAATGTATCAGCTCTATGTAAATCACCCTGTAGTTTAGAGAGAAGGTATTACATTCCACCCAAAAATTCGGTACCAAGATTTCACAGGAAGTACACATTTTAGGGTGTTCTGTATCTAAATGAAATATGATGTGTTACACTCACATGATTTTCCTAGAAAAGAAAACTACACAATGCTAATCGAGATAAACATTAGCAGAATGTTTTTATAGTTCCTTATAAGTAGAAGGAAACTAAGGGAATACACTAGGCTAAACCTACAGTCATATGTTTTATAAGCTATATTTATGCTATTGTCATTGCAAATCGCTTCTTTGCTTGGCCAGAAGTAGAACAAAGGAAAATCGAGAGAAAAGTATAATTACTTTACTTTTGAAAAACAAGGGATATCTCGGAAACGGTTACCTCTACAGCAAAAACGTAAAGGACATAAATTGTGTGTTTTGACGAGATTTACATGTTTTGTGTACTACTGCAACTACTGCTACCACTACCACTATTAATAATAATAATAATAATAATAATAACAACAACAACGGAAAGGCAATGCCATCTCATATTATTTAAAATGTATGGAATGTAAAACAATTCAAAATCTCTTCTCTTTGCAAACGAAAGGATTAAAACGAAAACGAACTGAAAAGAAAAATCACTTCCCATTTGAGAAAATGTTAAGAAGTCTAAAATTGAAACAAAATTTAAATAATATCTCGGAAACTTTTACAAAATAAGTGTATATTACATAAATCCTGTGTTTTAACGAGATCTACATATTTTGTGTGCTGCGTTTTTATATAGCTGTAAAATAATCGTTTAGAATGAAGAGGTCTTGAAGCAGTTCCCAGTAAATTCAAGATATGCATTTTATTTGTAATGTATACATCCTTAATATGCAATTTTTAATCAAAATCGTAAGAAGAATTTTTGAGAAAACTAAATTTTCGAAAATAATTCTATGTAAAGAATAATTTGGTGTGAGAGGATTTTCTTGAAAATGTTGTGTTGCATCTTTGTGAAACACTAAACTGAAATACCAAAGCATTTAAAAGGCTTTCTGTTTTTGAGTTATGCTGCCCCAAAGTCAGTCTCTCTCTCTCTCTCTCTCTCTCTCTCTCTCTCTCTCTCTCTCTCTCTCTCTCTCTCTCTCTCTCTCTCTCTCTCTCATACGCACTTATATATATATATATGCACACCCACACACACTGCCCTTTTTCTAAATTACTTTTGGATTCATAGGGTATGAAAATATGTAATTCCGGTAGAACTACTATTTGGAATTCCTGAATGGTAAACTACTTTCTCTACCTAGTGAAAATAAGCCTAAATTTATAAAAACAAAATATTAAAAATTCCTTAATTTCGTTTAAAAATAGGCCTAAAAGATTAAACCAGCTAAATACGACCAAAATGACGCAAAAACTCTGAATTTCTGCAACCAGCAGATAGGTTGTAAGATTTATGTACGCATTTATATTCATTACAAAATATGTAAAGAAAAGAAATAAAAAATCTGATGTGTTCCATTCACATGACTTTCTCTATATCTCTGCAACAAATTATTGTTTAAAAGCTTATGTTTCTATCTACTTAATGCTAACTAAGAAAAAATTAACAGAAATCGTCTTATTGCTTGTTTCCTTGCAAGTAGACGGGAAACAAGGGAGTACCATGGGCTAAAGCGACGGGGAAAATATTTTAAAAGCTGGTTGCTATGTGAATGAAGTTCCTTTGTTTGTATATATGAACAGGAGTTGGCAAATTCCTGTATGAGAAAAATACCTATACATTTTTCAAACCTGAAACCAAAAACAATTAATAACTCAAAAATGATCATCTCCATGAAAAAAAGTATGTAACGTCCTCTACATTTTCTGTGTGAAACTTTTTATTCATCTCTTACAGTTTAACAGTTATGCAAAATTCTGTAAAATTCATCCAGAATAAAGTAGTCTTCAGAGGCTATTCTCAGAATATACATTTTATTTGTCACGTATATATTTTTAATATACGATATTTTAATCAAAATCGTTATAGCCATTTTTGAGAAAATCAAAATTTTCGAAAAAAAGCTCCATGTAAAGGATAGTTTGGGGTGGAGGGATTTTCTTGAAAATCTTATGTTGCATCCTTGGAAGAAACCAAACTGAAATACCAAGTTTAGTTTTTAACGGTCTTTTCGTTTTTGAGCTATGCTGCCGACAGACACACACACACACATACACACAGACAAGACATTCACATGGTCATTTTTCTAAAAATGTTTTTTTGGAATCAGAGGCTCACAAAACATATTTTTCCGGTGAAATCTCAGTATTGAATTGTTGGGTCCATTACAATACCTTCTCTATACACTATATACATAGTACGTATAGAGAAAGTATAGAGACAGATCATAATAATCTGTCCCCTTTTAATGTATGTCTGTCTCTTTCTCTCCGTTTTCTCGGGTGCACACGCCAGCACACAAGCGAATCTGAAAACTTGCGTTTGCGGTGAAATCTTGGTATCAACTTTTTGGTGAAATCTAATGTTTTCACTGTTTGTTATACCTGCAACAAAAAGTATTAAACAAAAAATAGTTATTTATGATACAAGAGGTAAAAATGTTGTTTTATATTCTGAGTAAGAAGCTTGCGAAACGAGGCCATAGGCTTAGTACAATAATACCACGATAATATAATACATGTTTACTTTCTCTATACTCACTATGCACATAGTGTATAGAGAATGTATTGCACTCCACCAAAAAATTCGATACCGAAATTTCACCGGAAATATATGTTTTAGGGTCCCGTGTATCCAAAAAAAGTATTTTCAGAAAAAGGTCCATGTGTGTGTGTGTGGGTGTCCGTGTGTCCGTGCGTCTGTGAACACGATAACTCAAAAACGAAAAGTCGGTAAAATACCAAACTTGGTACTTAAGTTTAGTATCTTTCAGGGATTCGACACGAGATTTTGAGAAAAATCCCCCCACCTCAAACTACCCTTTACATGGAACTTTTTTCGAAAATTTTGATTTTCTAAAACATGGCTCTAACAATTTTGATTAAAATATCGTATATTAAAGTTATTTACCTGGCAAATAAAATGTATATTTTGAATTTTCTGGGAATAGCCTCTGAAGATTACTTTATTCTGGATGAATTTTTCGTAACTACTAAACCGTAAGAGATGGACAAAAACTTAAGCCACAAAAAATGTAGAGCACGTTAAAACACACAATTTTTGTTATATACATTTTTTTCGTGGAGTTGGTTGTTTGTGAGATATTCCTTTTTCTTGGTTACAGCTTTGAAAAACTTATACTTTTCTCATACAGGAATTTGTCAACTCGTGTCCATACAAACAAAGGAACATCAGTCACATAGCAACCAGCTTTTGGCTTTCACTTTAACCTATGGTACTCCCTTATTTCGCTTCTACTTACAATAAAGCAAGAAATAAGACTATCTCTGCTATTTTTTCTCGATTAGCATGAAATAAATAAAAGATAAACTTATTAACAATAATAATTTACAGAGAAATAGAGAAAGTCATGTGAATGGAACACATCAGATTGTTTTACCTATTTCACGGAGTTCATGTTTAATGATCTGCGATATTCAGTTGTTGCCTTCCTTAGCATCAGTGCTGACAATATGATTACTTACTCGTACAGAATGAAAACGTTCTATACAACGGAGTCAGTGTAGCAGTTGTAATTTTGCTCTCTCTGCTGCTTGCATAATTTCATCTGCTTCAGCAGATTCCATGTTTATGGTATTCAAATCATCCGCCATTTTGTGTATCGATACGAGCTGTCATAGCCTACTTGAATGAGGCCGTGGACGCATAAACCAAAGTTGGTTACATTGGAGTGTCATAAATTTATAACACTGAGTGACAGAGTTTTCAACTTTTAACACTATTGGCGATGGTAAAAGCATTTTTAGCATCAACTGTCTAAAAATCTGATGTGATCCATTCACATGACTTTCTCTACATCTCTGCAATAAATTGCAAAAAACTTTTTTCTTTAACTTACATCATCATAATCGAGAAACAATTAGCAGAAATGGTCTTATTACCTCCTTCCATATAAGAAAGAGGGAAATAAGAGAGTATCATAGGTTAAAGTGATAATCAAAAGCTGGTTGCTATGTAACTGAAGTTTCTTTGTACAGATAGGAGTTGACAGATTCCCTTATGAGAAAAGTATAAGTCTTTTAAAGCAGAAACGAATAACAAAGAATATCTGAAAACCGATATACTCTACGAAAAAATGCATATAAAGTAAATTGCGTGTTTTAACGAGTTCTACATTTCCTATTAAATAGGTTTTTGCCTATATCTTACGCTTCAACAGTAACACAAAACTATTGGACAATTTTCCGGAATAAATAGGTCTTCAGAGGCTATTCCCAGAAAATTCAAGATATATATTTTATTTGCCATGTAAGTATCTTTAATATATGGTATTTTAATCAAAATCGTTAAAGCTGTTTTTGAGAAAATCAACATTTCGAATTTTTTCTATGTAAAGAGTATTTGGGGTGGAGGGATTTTATTGAAAATCTTCATATCTTCGTATCATATCCTTGGACATCTTCGTATCACGACATTTGGTGTTTAACGGCCTTTTACTTTTTGAGATATGCTGCCCAGACACACTCACACACACACACACACACACATACACATATGGACATGTTTCTAAAAAGCTGATGTGTTTTACTCACATGACTTTCTCTAGCTGTTCTACAAACTTCTTACATAAGATTATTCTTCTTTCTGCACCTTGCTAATCGAGGTACTCATTATTACAACGTTCTTATTACTTAGTTCCTTATAATGTAGGAAAAAAATAAGGGAATACACTAGGCTAAACCCAAAGTCAAATGTTTTAAAAGTTGTCATTACAAATCGCTTCCTTTTTTGGCCAGGAGTAGAAGAATAGAAAAACGGACACTCCCGTCTGAGAAAAGTATAAGAACTTCACAGCTGAAAGTAATAACAATGAATACATCGAAAACGGTAAGCTCCAGAGAAAAATGTATACGACATAACTTGTGTATTTTAACAAGCCTAAATTTTTTGCATAGTAAGTTTTTGTCTATCTCTTACGGTTTACTAGTTATGCCAAATTAGGAAAAATTCATCCAGAATAAACAGGACTTTAGAAGCTATTCCCAGAAAATACATTTTATTTGTCAGGTAAATATCTTTAATATACAATATTTTAATCAAAATCGTTAGAGCCATTTTTAAGAAAATATAAAATTTAAAAAAAAAGTTTGGGTAGTTTGGGAGGGGGGGACTTTTCTCTAAATCTTCCTGTCGCAACCCTGGAAGATACTAAACTTAAATATCAAGTTTGGTATTCTCCGACTTTTCGTTTACGGGTTTTCGTGTTCACGGACACACACACACACACACACACACACAAGGACCTTTTTCTGAAAATTCTTTTTTTTTTTTTTTTTTTGGATACAGGGGACCCTAAGACATATATTTCTGGTGAAATCTGGGTATGGAATTTTTGGATGGAGTGCAATATTATCTACATGGTATATGTACAGAAAATAAAAACGCCCCTGTCCCCTTTAGAGCAGTGTTATCTGATTCAAAGAAATGTGGATACTAGAATACCTACATATGTAAGCCAATGCTAGCTGCAGAATTGGGACACTCCCAGCTTAGACACGAGATGTAGCTGGTATAGAATTACGGGAATGTTGCATAGTGTGCATCTGAGGAAACTTTCCCACGACAAACTCTCTGCAGATTCACGAGACCACATCGTGTCTAATCTTACCGCACGCAATAAGGCTAGGTAAACCGAGGAGCGCAAGGATTTGGTGTCGAGCAATATCCAGACATTCCCCAACATCAATTTCATTGCAAGATAACGTTCCCAGATTGATTTTCATTTAAATCGTAGAAATACATATCTTACTGTCTAACAGAAATTTAGTTTCTAGCAAAATCCCCACATGTGTTTACAAGATAATGTTCCGATATGCTATAAATAAATAATAAGTTCATAGAAAACAATTATTTTATTACTAAAAGTTTTGTACACTTATGGTTACTTTTCAACATAATCATCGAAAAGATTGAGACATTTATCGTACCTGTGCACAAGCTTTGCAATACCCGCTTCAAAAATGCTGCCACCAGTGATTTCAAATGAACATTGACGTTGTTTTGTTAATTTGAAAGTGCTGTCCTCCTAGCCACGTCTTCAGTTCAGGGAAAAGCTGAAAGTCGCTGGGTGCCAGGTCAGGATTGTACGGCGAATGATAGAAATTGTTCAAGGAGCCGATGGGTTGTGCCAGCAGTGTGTGGACGAGCGTTGTCATGGATCAACACAATTCCTGAAGTCAGCATTCCTCTTCGTTTGCTTTGAATGACTCTCCGCAAACGTCGTAAAGTTTCACAATAAACAGCTGCATTGATAGTGGTTCCGGGCTGCATAATTGGCGGCAACATGGAAAAATTTTCGATAATTTTGATTTTCTCAAGTCTAGCTCTACCAATTTTGATTAAAATATCGTATATTATGGATAGGTTCCTGACAAATAAAGTTTATATCTTTAATTTTCTGGGAATAGCTTCTGAAAACTATTTAATTCTGCATGAATTTTATCTAATTTTGCATAACTGGCTAACCGCAAATGTAGAGCTCGTTAAAGCACACAATTTATGTTATACATCTTTTTTTCGTGGAGTGAATTGTTTTTGAGATATTCCTTGTTATTGGTCTCAGCTTTAAAAAAAAAAACTTACTTTACTCATACAAAAATTTGTCAACTCGCGTCCATAGAAACAAAGGAACTTCAGTGACATAGCAACCAGCTTTTAACTGTCACATTAATCTATGGTACTCCCTTATTTTGCTTCTATTTCTGCCAATTTTTTCTCAGTTAGCATAAAGTAAATAGAAGCTTAAGCTTTTTAACCATAATTTGTTACAGAGATGTAGAGAAAGTCAAGTGAATGAAACACATCAGATTTTTTAATGCAGGGGTCTCGAAATACTTATTTCCGGTAGATAATTGGAAGCGAACTTTTTTGTCGTCCTTCGTGGTTTAATGGTTATGATATACTCAAGGTCGTAGGTTCAAATCTAACGGAGGACGATAGAGTTTTTTACTTTCTCTACACGCACTATATGCATAGTGTATAGAAAAGGTATTGCACTCCACCCAAAAATTCGATACCGAGATTTCACCGGAAATATATGTTTTAAGGTCCCTTATATCCAAAAAAACCATTTTCACAAAATGATCCGTGTGTGTGTGTGTCCGTGTGTCTATGAACACGATAACTCGAAAACGAAAAGTCGGTAACATACCAAACTTGGTATTTAAGTTTGGTATCTTTCAGGGATGCGACACGAAGGTTTTGAGAAAAATCCCCCCACCCCAAACTAGCCTTTACATGGAACTTTTTTCGAAAATTTTGATTTTCTCAAAAATGGCTCTAACGATTTTGATTAAAATATCAAATATTAAACACATTTACCTGACAAACAAAATGTATATCTTGAATTTTCTGGGAATAGCCTCTGAAGACTACTTTATTCTGGACAAATTTTACGGAATTTTGCATAACTGCTAAACCGTAAGACTTAGATAAAAACTGACTGCATAAGAAATGTAGAGCACGTTAAAACACACAATTTATGTTACATACATTTTTTCGTGGAGTTGATTGTTTTTGAGACATTCATTGTTTTTGGTTTCAGCTATGAAAAACATACTTTTCTCATATAGGAATTTGTCAAATCCTGTCCATATAAACAAAGAAACTTGTCACATAGCAACCAGCTTTTGACTATCACTTTAACCTATGGTACTCCCTTATTTTGCTTCTATTTCTGCTAATTTTTTCTCAATTAGCATGAAGTAAACAGAAGCTTAAGCTTTTTAACCATAATTTGTTGCAGAGATGTAGAGAAAATCAAGTGAATGAAACACAACAGATTTTTAATGCAGGGCTCTCGAAATACTTATTTCTGGTAGATAATTGGTAGCGAACTTTTTGTCGTCGTTCGTGGTGTAATGGTTATCATAAACCCAAGGTCGTGGGTTCAAACCCAATGGAGGACGATGAATTTTTTTGGGTGTAAAAATCCTTAGTATGACTTCCTTCGGAAGGGAATTAAAGCCGTTGGTCCCGAGTCGTAGACTTACGGCACGTAAAAGAACCTCAAGCCTGAGCAAAATTAAGCGGTATTTTATGGTTAATATATATAGAATGGGACGCAGAGAACCACAGTAGTTAAAGAGCGTCCATAAATAACACGTCATTTACATTTTGGGAACTTTGGATGTAATTAATTATCTTCTTTATTTGATATGCACGTTTTAGAGAAATAAAAATCACGTTACGCCCATGAAAGCACTGAAGACGAGCCGGAGTACTGCAAGCCCATTGGTGGGCTGGCCATTACCTTGCAAGATGATGTCCTACTGAGGTTGTGCTAATGACAGAGCCTGCAATTGTCTCTGGAGCAGTGTAACACGATGTCTCCGTGTCAACAGATTATGATGCACGCCCTGCACACGAGCTCACCTTGCAAGCTGTGTGCTGTTACCATGGTGATAAGTGAAGCAGAAGTCCTGTCAACATTCCTACCATGCCTCCAGCATTCAGAGCTCAAATGTGTTAATCTGTCCGTGAGTAGACAAGTTCGAGATCACATGCAAACCAGAGTAGTCAACGTTTAGTTCAACGACATTCAGAAATTCTCCGCAGAAGATGAAAAACAATCTGATGTGTTCCATTCACATGACTTTCTGTACATCTCTGCAACAAATTATTGTTAAAAAGCTCATGCTTCTATTTACTTCCAGAATCAAATAGCAGGAATAGTCTTATTACTTGCTTCCTTGTAAGTATAAGCGAAATAAGGAAGTACCATAGGTTAAAGTGATAGTCAAAAGCTGGTTGCTATGTGACTGAAGTTTCTTTGTTTGTATGGACAGTTGACAAAGTCCTGTATGAGAAAACTATAATGTTTTCAAAGCTGAAATTAAAAACAAGGAATATTGAGACAGAAACTCTTCTATATCTGCGCAAACCATCGAAATTATGTAAGTAACAATAATATCTAAAAATAATCTCTATTGTACAACGATCTGTATTATCGATGTTGATCATTATAGTTAATTAAATAGATAGCCTTTGTATATAGTAATGTATTATTAATCATAGTAAGGTGTAATAAGCTTTGCTTTAACCATTATTTCACTTGTGAATATTTGTATGTTGTCAATATTTTACAGGCTAAATTGAAACGTGGTTTTAACTGTAAATTGTCAGTTTTCCGTTAGCAAGAGACCTTGAGGTATTGTGAGTTGAGCTTTCAAAAGGAAACATTCTAAAATGTTATTGCCCTGTCTTTTGTATAACGTGGAGTGACTTTATGGAATAGAGGCACAAATACATGCAACCAATTGCAAGAAGGGACGCTATGTATACAGAAGGATGTTTCAGTTTAAAATCACAACCGCTTTTGAGCAGTTCTACGCCAGATTCCATGGGCGACACTATGTCGGTCGCTGAAGCAAAGTCGCGCCACATTGCTCACCGCGGTTGAAACAAAGAATTCATGGTTTTGCTTTCCCCAGATTTGTAATCATCACCACATGTTTGCAGGTGTCACTTGGTTGTCAACGGTTAGGGTTTATATCGTGTAACATTATACTATGCATAATTTGATTCAATAATACTTAAGAACCAGGGATTGGTGTTATTTTTCTTCACCATCTTTTTGTATTTCCTTCTGTACCACGCCCTGTACTGAATAATTCATGTTCGCCGATGAAGAGGAACAACCTGAGCTAAAACCGGAGCAGCAAAGACACCAAAAGATAGGGAAGTGTCACTAGGTCCCACTCTAACCGGACCAACTGACCCCCACAATAACACAGACATCATCAAGACATCAAAAGGTAGGGAAGTATCACTAGGTCCCCCCCTAACCGGACCAACTGACCCCCACAATAACACAGGCATCATCAAGACATCAAAAGGTAGGGAAGTGTCACTAGGTCCCACCCTAACCGGACCAACTGACCCCCACAATAACACAGACATCAAGACATCAAAAGGTAGGGAAGTATCACTAGGTCCCACCCTAACCGGACCAACTGACCCCCACAATAACACAGACATCATCAAGACATCAAAAGGTAGGGAAGTGTCACTAGGTCCCACCCTAACCGGACCAACTGACCCCCACAATAACACAGACATCATCAAGACATCAAAAGGTAGGGAAGAGTCACTAGGTCCCACCCTAACCGGACCAACTGACCCCCACAATAACACAGACATCATCAAGACATCAAAAGGTAGGGAAGTGTCACTAGGTCCCACCCTAACCGGACCAACTGACCCACACAATAACACCGACATCATCAAGACATCAAAAGGTAGGGAAATGTCACTAGGTTCCACCCTAACCGGACCAACTGACCCACACAATAACACCGACATCATCAAGACATCAAAAGGTAGGGAAGTATCACTAGGTCCCACCCTAACCGGACCAACTGACCCACACAATAATATCAACATCATCAAGACATCAAAAGGTAGGGAAGTGTCACTAGGTCCCACCCTAACCGGACCAACTGACCCCCACAATAACACAGACATCATCAAGACATCAAAAGGTAGGGAAGTGTCACTAGGTCCACCCTAACCGGACCAACTGACCCACACAATAATATCAACATCATCAAGACATCAAAAGGTAGGGAAGAGTCACTAGGTTCCACCCTAACCGGACCAACTGACCCCCACAATAACACAGACATCATCAAGACATCAAAAGGTAGGAAGTATCACTAGGTCCCACCCTAACCGGACCAACTGACCCACACAATGATATCAACATCATCAAGACATCAAAAGGTAAGGAAGAGTCACTAGGTCCCACCCTAACCGGACCAACTGACCCCCACAATAACACAGACATCATCAAGACATCAAAAGGTAGGGAAGTATCACTAGGTCCCACCCTAACCGGACCAACTGACCCACACAATAATATCAACATCATCAAGACAACAAAAGGTAGGGAAGTGTCACTAGGTCCCACCCTAACCGGACCAACTGACCCCCACAATAACACAGACATCATCAAGACATCAAAAGGTACGGAAGTATCACTAGGTCCCCCCCTAATCGGACCAACTGACCCCCACAATAACACAGACATCATCAAGACATCAAAAGGTAGGGAAGTGTCACTAGGTCCCACCCTAACCGGACCAACTGACCCCCACAATAACACAGACATCATCAAGACATCAAAAGGTAGGGAAGTATCACTAGGTCCCACCCTAACCGGACCAACTGACCCCCACAATAACACAGACATCATCAAGACATCAAAAGGTAGGGAAGTGTCACTAGGTCCCACCCTAACCGGACCAACTGACCCCCACCATAACACAGACATCATCAAGACATCAAAAGGTAGGGAAGTGTCACTAGGTCCCACCCTAACCGGACCAACTGACCCACACAATAACACCGACATCATCAAGACATCAAAAGGTAGGGAAGTATCACTAGGTTCCACCCTAACCGGACAAACTGACCCACACAGTAACACCGACATCATCAAGACATCAAAAGGTAGGGAAGTGGCACTAGATCCCACCCTAACCGGACCAACTGACCCCCACAATAACACAGACATCATCAAGACATCAAAAGGTAGGGAAGTGTCACTAGGTTCCACCCTAACCGGACCAACTGACCCACACAATAACACCGACATCATCAAGACGTCAAAAGGTAGGGAAGTGGCACTAGATCCCACCCTAACCGGACCAACTGACCCCCACAATAACACAGACATCATCAAGACATCAAAAGGTAGGGAAGTGTCAGTAGGTCCCACCCTAACCGGACCAACTGACCCACACAATAACACAGACATCTTCAAGACATCAAAAGGTAGGGAAGTGTCACTAGGTTCCACCCTAACCGGACCAACTGACCCACACAATAACACCGACATCATCAAGACATTAAAAGGTAGGGAAGTATCACTAGGTCCCACCCTAACCGGACCAACTGACCCACACAATAATATCAACATCATCAAGACATCAAAAGGTAGGGAACTGTCACTAGGTTCCACCCTAACCGGACCAACTGACCCACACAATAACGTCGACATCATCAAGACATTAAAAGGTAGGGAAGTGGAACTAGATCCCACCCTAACCGGACCAACTGACCCCCACAATAACGCCGACATCATCAAGACATCACAAGGTAGGGAAGTGGAACTAGATCCCACCCTAACGGGACCAACTGACCTACACAATAACGCCGACATCATCAAGACATCAAAAGGTAGGGAAGTGGAACTAGATCCCACAATAACCGGACCAACTGACCCACACAATAACGCCGACATCATCAAGACATCAAAAGGAAGGGAAGTGTCACTAGGTCCCACCCTAACCGGACAAACTGACCCACACAATAACACCGACATCATCAAGACATCAAAAGGTAGGGAAGTGTCACTAGGTCCCACCCTAACCGGACCAACTGACCCACACAATAACACCGACATCATCAAGACATCAAAAGGTAGGGAAGTGTCACTAGGTCCCACTCTAACCGGACCAACTGACCTACACAATAACGCCGACATCATCAAGATATCAAAAGGAAGGGAAGTGTCACTAGGTCCCACCCTAACCGGACAAACTGACCCACACAATAACACCGACATCATCAAGACATCAAAAGGTAGGGAAGTGGCACTAGGTCCCACCCTAACCGGACCAACTGACCCACACAATAACACCGACATCATCAAGACATCAAAAGGTAGGGAAGTGGCACTAGCTTCCACCCTAACCGGACCAACTGACCCCCACAATAACACCGACATCATCAAGACATCAAAAGGTAGGGAAGTGGCACTAGGTCCCACCCTAACCGGACAAACTGACCCACACAATAACACCGACATCATCAAGACATCAAAAGGTAGGGAAGTATCACTAGATCCCACCCTAACCGGACAAACTGACCCACACAATAACACCGACATCATCAAGACATCAAAAGGTAGGGAAGTGTCACTAGGTTCCACCCTAACCAGACCAACTGACCCACACAATAACACAGACATCTTCAAGACATCAAAAGGTAGGGAAGTGTCACTAGGTCCCACCCTAACCGGACCAACTGACCCACACAATAACACCGACATCATCAAGACATCAAAAGGTAGGGAAGTGTCACTAGGTCCCACCCTAACCGGACCAACTGACCCCCACAATAACACAGACATCATCAAGACATCAAAAGGTAGGGAAGAGTCACTAGGTCCCACCCTAACCGGACCAACTGACCCCCACAATAACACAGACATCATCAAGACATCAAAAGGTAGGGAAGTGTCACTAGGTCCCACCCTAACCGGACCAACTGACCCACACAATAACACCGACATCATCAAGACATCAAAAGGTAGGGAAATGTCACTAGGTTCCACCCTAACCGGACCAACTGACCCACACAATAACACCGACATCATCAAGACATCAAAAGGTAGGGAAGTGGCACTAGGTTCCACCCTAACCGGACCAACTGACCCACACTATACCGCCGACATCATCAAGACATCAAAAGGTAGGGAAGTATCACTAGGTCCCACCCTAACCGGAACAACTGACCCACACTATACCGCCGACATCATCAAGACATCAAAAGGTTGGGAAGTGGCACTAGGTTCCACCCTAACTGGACCAACTGACCCACACAATAACACCGACATCATCAAGACATCAAAAGGTAGGGAAGTGGCACTAGGTTCCACCCTAACCGGACCAACTGACCCACACATTAACATCGACATCATCAAGACATCAAAAGGTAGGGAAGTGGCACTAGGTTCCACCCTAACCGGACCAACTGACCCACACAATAACACCAACATCATCAAGACATCAAAAGGTAGGGAAGTGGCACTAGGTTCCACCCTAACCAGACCAACTGACCCACACAATAACGCCGACATCATCAAGACATCAAAAGGTAGGGAAGTGGCACTAGGTTCCACCCTAACCGGACCAACTGACCCACACAATAACGCCGACGAAACTTTATCATTTACTATTTAAGATAATATTTAGGACAAAGTCACCAATAGCAGTTGCAATATCCTAAAATCGATCAACTCCACAAAAACCGTATATAGGCATTATAAATTATGTGCTCTACATTTTCTCTGTTTTAAGTTCTTGTCCATCTCTTACGGTTTAGCAGTTATGCAAAATTCCATAAAATTCATCCAGAATAAAGTATTCTTCAGAGGCTATTCCCAGAAAATTCAAGATAAACATTTTGTTTGTCAGGTAAATAGCTTTAATATACGATATTTTAATTAAAATCGTTACAGTCATTTTTGAGAAAATAAATTTTTTGAAAAAAGGTGCATGTAAAGGGTAGTTGGGATTGGGGGAATTTTCTTGAAAATCTTCGAGTCACGTACTTGGAAGATACCAAATTTAAATGCCAAGTTTTTTATTCAACGGTCTTTTCGTTTTTGAGTTATGGTGTCCACTGACATACACTCACACATATACAGACCACAGACAGACAGACACACAGACATTTTTCTAGAAGTTTATTTTTTTGATTCAGTGGGTCTCAAAACACATATTTCCGGTGAAATGTCGGTATTTAATTTTTGAGTGCATTACAATACCTTCTCTATACATTATGTAAATAGTGAGTATAGAGAAAGTAAAAAACATTCAAGAAAAAAGTCCGTATGTGAATTTGTGTGTTTGTGCATGCATACCCCAAAAAGAATAGTAGGTTAAATAACAAACTTGGTATTTAAGTTTAGTATCTTTCAAGGGTGCGACAAAAGAAGATTCTCCCACTCTCAACTACCCATACATGGAACATTTTCCAAAAATTGTTTATGTTATCAAAAAATTATTTTAACGATCTTTATTTCAAATATCGAATTTAAAGATGTTTGCCTGACAAATAAAATGTATATCTTTATTTTCTGGGAATAGTGTCTGCAGACATCTTTATTCTGTATGAGCTTTTCTGAATTTAGAATAAGTGATAAACCGTAAGATATATACAGAAACTTACTGCACATAAAATGTAGATCACGATAAAGCTCATAATTTATATCATACACTTTTTTCGCTGAATTTACCATTTCTGAGATACTCTTTGTTATTTGTTTCAGATATAAAATACTTTAACTTTTCTCACACGGAAAGTTGTAAACTCCTGGCCCTGCATAGAAACGGATTTCATCCACATGGTAACCAGCTTTTAAAAGAATTGACTATCGTTTTAGCCTAGTGCATTTCCTGATTTTCCTTCTACTTACTAGAAAGCAAGCATTAAGAATATTTCTGCTAATTTTTTCTCGAGTAGCATGAATTAAGTAGAAGTATAAGCTCTTTAACAATAATTTATTGCAGAGATATAGAGAAATTCGTGTGAATGTAATACATCATATTTTACTTTCTCTAGCCCCGTATGTACCATGTAAATAGGGACAGAGAAGTATTGTATTTCACCCAAAAATTCGATGTCAAGATATAACCAAAAATATATATTTTAGGCCCCTTGAATAAAAAAAAAAAGCATTTACAGCAATAGGTCCGTGTGTGTGAGTGTGTGTGTGTGTGTGTGTGCGTGTCTGTGGACAGCACAGCTCAAAAACGAAGTCGGTTAAATAGCAAACTTAGTATTTAACTTTGGTATCTTCCAATGATACGACACGAAGATTTTCAAGAAAATCCCCCCTAACTACCCATTACATGGAAAAATTTTCGAAAGTTTTGTTTTGCTTAAAAATGGGTTTAACAATTTTGATTAAAATACCACATATTAAAGCCATTCCTATCACAAATAAAATGTATATCTTGAATTTTCTTGGAATAGCTTCTAAAGTCCTGTCTATTCTGGAGGGATTTTGCTTAATAACTAGTAAATATAAGTAATATAAATATATAGTATTAAGTTATTATTGTATTAAGAGTGCATTTTTTATCTAACTAAAAAAATTAATTATAAAAATTACAATTTGTTCCAATGAATATAAACTTTCCTAAAAGAAAGAAAGTAAGAGATAGAGAAAAACTTTCTTTATAAAAATGTAGATCTCGTCAAAACACACAACTTTGCGTTTTTGATCTGGAGGTAACCGTTTCCGAGATATTCCTTGTTATTGGTTTAATTGTGAAGTATTTATACTTTTCTCAGACGGAAGCGTCGTTTTCCTTTTGTTCTTCTCCTGGCCAAGCAAAGAAGCGATTTGCAATGACAATCGCATTGAGACCGTTAATTAGCCTCGTCGTAATAATGACATCATTCTATTAATTACCTAGATGTATATAAGTAAAGAAAGTTAACATTTATTAATTTGTTTACATAGGAACCAAGAAGTCAGTTGTTGACTTGAAAGCTACACAGAATCCTGACGCCAGACTGGAGAGAGGGGTGAGAAGTTCCTTCTTTTGTGAAAGTCACGTAAGAATTTCTTATACAGGGGCAGTTCAGTTTAAAACCCACGAGGGGACTTCTGCTTTATATTCGTAGTATCACGTGGTTATTATGACGTATTCTGGGAGATTCGCAATGGTTTTTGGGTCGCGATGGTGCCATTTTGGCGGACTTTCTAACCAATCAGGAAGAAGCCACCATGACACCGTTTTTAGTATAAAAGAAGTAGGGTTCGACACATCGTGGTCGTTGTGCTAAGAATTTACCCGCAAGAGGCAAGGTCGTTCTGTAAAAAAAAAAAAAAAAAAAAAAAAATCTCTGTTCGCTAAGCAATGACGTGCAACTGTAAAACTCTATCCGCGAAGTTAGATTGTTATGAGAAGAAAGTGTTAGTGAATTAAAGTAACGTCGCTCACCTATTTAATAGTCGGCTCGTGATTCTTGAGAGTGAATTTTGCCATGTACTTAACGTAGATACAGTGAGTTGAGAGTACTTGGCAGCAGAATAACAGTGTACAGCAAGGTGCTTGTTTTTGGAATCTCCTTATAGAATAGATAACAGTAAAAGTTCACAAGCGTTTCCTTCACAATTAAAAGATGACTCCTAAAACTCCTCCCACTTGCCAAATCCACGCCAGAGAGAGTCAATGATCGTGCAGGACTGAGCAACCCATCCAAGAAGAGTTTCAGTACCTGGTACGTGAGTGTAGTGGAGTTGATTTGATGTAACACTTAGGCACGCCGCACATAACCACCCATGTAAAGGCGTTAAACTTAACAACGTAAAATTCCTATTACATATGAATGTCCGAGTGCGGTGTAAACTACAAACCACCAACAAATAAAGTCTCGTTCCATATAACCTCACAACACGGGGTAAATAACGAATAAAGATCCCTTTACAGATGGCTCCTAACGTGGGGCATTAACTAATAAAAATCCCGTTACACCATAATGACAGCGTTTAAAGCATTTGACTATCACTTTAGCCTAGTGCATTACGTTAGTTCTACTTATAAGGAACTAAGTATCAAGATCTACCAATGTTAATCTCGATTAGCATGGTGTTGGAAGTAGGGTTATGTTTTGTATGAAGTTTGTTTGTAAAGCAGCTAGAGAAAGTCATTTGAGTGCAATACATAAGATTGTTATAACATTCTGTTTGCTTCAAGTTTACTGGTATCTTGAATACCTGTGGAAGAAATATCTAAAGTATATGAAATCTTTATAAGGATTTTTGATGAAGCGAAGAGAACTTTGCAATGCGAAGAAAGTTATTCAAGCTGTTTTCGTGATTCCTGTTGGTACTGGGAATTGCCTTTGTGCTATAAATTTCTGTTTGAATAGAAGGGTAGCTCTGTTAGAAAGTCGAAGTTTTTCCAAGACTTCTTACAAACAACATATTCTAAAGCAGTTGTATTCGTTCACTGAATCTTTCTCCGCGTATATCAGCACCTGTCTCAACTTCTGGTTGAACTAAGAAGCGTGCACAGAATGCGGCCGGCCCTTCTTTTTCATTTTAATAGCTTTCTTCATCTCCAGAAAATAAAACCATTCATTGCCTAGTTTACCAAACATACCTAAAATATTCTGTGACTTTAAAAAAAAATCTGATGTGTTCCATTCACATGATTTTCTCTATATCTCTGTAACAAATTATTGGTAATAAGCTAATCTTTTATTCATTTCATGCTAATCGAGAAAAATTAGCAGAAATAGTCTTATTTCTTGCTTTATTGTAAGTAGAAGCGCAATAAGGGAGTACCATAGGTTAAAGTGAAAGTCAAAAGCTGGTTGCTATGTGACTGAAGTTCCTTTGTTTGTATGGACAGGAGTTGACAAATTCCTGTATGAGAAAAGTATAAGTTTTTCAAAGCTGAAACCAAGAAAAAGAATATCCCAAAAACGATCAACTCCACGAAAAAATGTATATAACATAAATTGTGTGTTTTAACGTGCTCTACATTTTTTGTGTGTTAAGTTTTTGTCCATCTCTTACGGTTTAGTAGTTATGCAAAATTCAACCAGAATAAGGTAGTCTTCAGAGGCTATTCCCAGAAAATTCAAAATATACATTTTATTTGTCATGTGAATATCTTTAATATACGATATTTTTTAGAAGATCAAAATTTTCGAAAAAAGTTCCATATAAGTTTTCTCAAAATCTTCGTGTCACATCCCTGAAAGATACTAAACTTAAATAGGTACCAAGTTTGGTATTTTAGCTACTTGTCGTTTTTGAGGTATCGTTTTCACAAACACACGGACCTTTTTCTGAAAATTCTTTTTTTGAATACAGAGAGTCCTAAAACATGTATTTCCGGTAAAATCTCGGTATCGAGTTTTTGGGTGGAATACAATACTTCTCTATCCCTATGTACATTGTACATACGGGGCTAGAGAAAGTAAAAACGGTGTGTTCAATTCACATATTTTTTTCTAGCTGTTCCATATACAAATTACAAAGGCATTTTTTTTCAACCTCCGATAGGCTATAAACAAAAGACAAGTTCATAGAAAACAATTATTTTATTACTAAAAGTTTTGTACACTTATGGTTACTTTTCAACATAATCACCGAAAAGATTGAGACATTTACCGTACCTGTGCACAAGCTTTCCAATGCCCGCTTCAAAAAGTGTTTTACGGAATTTTACCTAACTGCTAAACCGTAAGAGCTGGACAAAAGCTTACCACACAAAAAATGTATAGAACGTTAAAACACACAATTTATGTAATATACATTTTTATTTTCTCTAGCCCCATATGTACAATGTACATACAGATAGAGAAGTATTGTATTCCACCCAAAAATTCGATACCGAGATTACACAGTAAATACATATTTTAGGACCCCCTGTATCCAATAAAAAAGCATTTTCAGAAAAAAGTCCGTGTGTGTGTCCGTGTGTCTGTGAACACGATAACTCAAAAACAAAAAGTAGCTAAAATACCAAACTTGGTATTTAAGTTTAGTATCTTCGAGGGATGCGACACGAAGATTTTGAGAAAAATCCCCCCACCCCAAACTAACCTTTACATGGAACTTTTTTCGAAAATTTAGATTTTCTTAAAAATTACTCCAGCAATTTTGATTAAAATTTCGTATATTAAAGATATTTACATGACAAATAAAATGTATATCTTGAATTTTCTGGGGATAGCCTCTGAAGACTACTTTATTTTGGATGAGTTTTACGGAATTTTGCATAGCTGCTAATCCGTAAGAGACGAACAAAACTTACAGCACAAAAAATGTAGAGCACCTTAAAACGCTCAATTTACGTTATATACATTTTTTTCGTGGAGTTGATCGTTTTTGAGTTACTCCTTGTTTTTTGGTTTCAGCTTTAAAAACATACCTTTCTGATACAGGAATTTAACATTTCCGGTCCATACAAACAAAGGAACTTCGTTCACATAGCAACCAACTTTTGACCATTACTTTAACCAACAGTACTCCCTTATTTCGCTTCTACTTACTAGGAAGCAAGTAATAGGCTATTTCTGCTGATATTTTCTCTATTAGCATGAAGTAAGTAGAAGCATAAGCTTTTTAACAGTAATTTGTTACAGAGATGTAGAGAAAGTCATGTGAATGGAACACATCAGAACTTTGGGTGCAATACAATACCTTCTCTATACATAGTTCGTGTAGAGAAAGTAAAATAAACTTACGTAAGAATTAAAAGTCTGGACATGCCTTCACTCACACTGGTCATAAGCTAGCGTACTGGAAATGATTCATAAGCAACACAACACAGGGGTGGTCCGTATAAATTATATGGATTGTGAAGGGCCCATTCAAGTCAATTATATTTATGAACCCCTATTCTTGAGCTTATAATTGCATGGCTGTAACATCTGTGTAAACTCTGCCTACCCTGTTGTCTGCACCACCATAGGGGAGGCTCTTGGGATTCAATGGAGAGCATGAGTGTGAGTAGGGGGGCCCAGCAGTTGTCAGCCCCTTTTTACTTTCTCTACACGTACTAAGTACATAGTGCATAGAGAAGGTATTACACTCCACCAAATAAAAAAAATCCGATGTGTTCCATCCACCTGACACTCTACATTTTTCCAACAAATTATTGTTAAAAATCTTCGACTTCCATTTACTTCATACTAACCGAAAAACAAATAGCAGAAATAGTCTTATTATTTGCTTTCTTGTAAGTAGAAGCGAAATAAAGGAGTACCATTGGTTAAAGTGAGTCAAAAACTGGTTGCTATGTAACTGAAGTTCCTTTGTTTGTATGGACAGCAGTTAACACATTCCTTTACGAGAAAAGTAAGTTTTTCAAAGCTTAAAATAAAAACAAAGTATATTTTAAAAACAATAAACTCCACGAAAAAAATGTATATAAAATAAATTGGTTCTTTTAATGTGCACTACATTTTCTGTACGATAAGTTTTTGTCCATCACTTATGGTTTAGCAGTTATGCAAAATTCCGTAAAATTAATCCAGAATAAAGAGGTCTTTAGAGGCTATTCCCAGAAAATTCAAGATACACACTTTATTTGTCAGGCAAATATATTTAATATGCGCTATTTTAATCAAAATCGTTATAGCCATTTTTGAGAAAATCAAAATTTTCGAAAATAGTTTCATGTTAAGGGTAGTTGGGGGTGGGGGGATTTTCTTGAAAATCTTCATGTCGCATCCTTGGAAGATACCAAACTTAAATACCAAGTTTGGTATTTAGTGGTCCTTTCGCTTTTGAGCTATGCTGTCCACAGATACGCACACGCACACACAGGCCTTTTTCCAAAGCAGCTTTTTTGGATTCAGGGCGACCCAAAATATGTATTTCCGGTGTAATCTCGGTATCAAATTTTTGGGTGCCTTGCAATACCTTCTCTATATACTATGATCATAGTACGTGTAGAGAAAGTAAAAAGGTGCTTGTGTCTCTGTGTGTCCGTGTGTCAGTGAACACGATAACTCAAAAACGAAAAGTCGGTAAAATACCAAACTTCGTATTTAAGTTTAGTGTCTTCCAGGGATGCGAGACGAAGATTCTGAGAAAAGTCCTGCCACCCCAAACTACCCTTTACATGGGACTTTTATCGAAAAATGTTATTTACTCAAAAATGACTATAATGAGTTTGATTAAAATATATATTAAAGATACCTATCTGACAAATAAACTGCGTATCTTAATTGTTCTGGAATAGCCTCTAAAGATTACTTTATTCTGCATGAATTTTAATGAATTTTGCTAAACTGCCGAACCTTAACAAACGGACAAAAACTTACCACACAAGAAATGTACAGCACTTTAAAATCACAATTTATGTTACATTCATTTTTTTCCTGGAGTTGGTCGTTTTTTGTTTCAGCTTTCAAATATTGTGTTTTTCTCTTACGGACTTTGCCAACTTCTGTCCATACAAACAAAGGAACTGCAGTCACATAGCAACCAGCGTTTGACTATCACTTTAACCTATGGTATTCCCTTATTTCGCTTCTACTTTCAAGGAAACAAGTAATAATACTATTTCTGCTAATTTTTCTGTATCAGCATGAGGTAAATAGAAGCATAAGCGTACTAACAATACTTTGTTGCAGAGATGTAGAGAAAGTCATGTGAATGAAACACATCAGATAATTTTCTTTTGAATGAGAAGATCCCACAATTTGTATTTATGATGAAATCTCAGTATTGCCGGCGCAAAACTTCTCAGGTGGCCCTGACCGCCTACCCAGCTACCGAGCCTAGCTTATCGGAGTTTGTTATATGATACTTTGCTTACTTAAAGTCACAGCGAGCAACTTTGCACAGTCTGTATCGAAAGTGTTTCGCATATGTTTGTATGCAAAGTGGGCAGTAAATAGTCTTCATTTTATTTATTTTATTTTTTTTTAACCATGGCTCCTACGTTTTCAAAGTTAAGTGGCAAGGTATTACTTAGAGCAGAGAAATAATTGCAAATATCCTTTACTTCATGAAACAAGATGCATAGATGAAGTAAGAAAATGTATATTCCTCGAGTTCTTCAAAAGCCTGTAGAAAGTGAATGAAAGAGTAGCCAAGGCAACTGATATTTCCCTGAGTTCCGTTTCCAGAGTTCTCAAAGATGAGAAAGAAGGAAACAAAGTTAATGTAACGCTTTTAAAGTAAAAAATATGGAACAGTTGTGTCGCCAGCGAATTGCAGAAATTGGCAGGCCAGAATGAGAAAATGTATGTCGACATGTTGAGAACATTGAAAATCATAGAAAGAATTGTAGAAAATCAAATAGACATAATTCTAATCCAGGATAATGGCGCAGAAAGTAGCGATGATGACAATGACGTGAGCGAAGACGAAGGACTGTCAGGTGTGGAAGAATTGGAGGCACATTGTTTATATAGTAGGCCATTTGTATAGATATGAATATACACATGTTTATCAGTGCAGTGCATAAGAAGTGACAGATATTTGACATTGACTGTGACAGACATGAATCGACTGGTGAACTGTTTATCTGAAAGTACAACTCGCTTCCTAGCTCTCATTACGTTTTTCACATGTCCAGATGTGTTCGGCAGTTATATCAAATCATATTTTGGGTGCAGTACAACAACTTCTTATATACTAAGGACATACTACGTGTAGAGAAAGTAATGTTTCCATCATGGCAACAGTGGGAGGACTTGTAGAGCATATTGCGTGCATACTCCTCTAGAAGTGGAAGTTTGTGGGAAGTCTTTAAAGCGCTGTTATATTGTGAGGAATGTAACTCTGTGTGGAAATGTGGCCACTGCAATTTAAACGATGCGCTGAAATTGCCACATGGCTACCACATCCACTCTACACACCAGACTCAGCGCTATTTATTCTCATAGATTAAAGGGCATTTTAGCTCTAGCCCTAAACAATAGTATTAATAAGTAGCGTTAATTTTAACGCCCCAAGGTATTTACACTTTAATTCACATCGCCTGTTTTTAGGTGATACAAGTGTGAAATTTGAAAAATTTGATGTGTTCCATTCACATGACTTTCTCTACATCTCTGCATTAAATTATTGTTATAAAGCTTATGCTTCTGTTTACTTCACGCTAATCGAGAAAAAGTTAGTAAAAATAGCCTTATTACCTGCTTACTTGTAAGTAGAAGCGAAATGAGGGAGTACCATAGGTTCAAAGTGATAGCTGGTTGCTATGTGACTGAAGTTCCTTTGTTTGTATGGATAGGAGTTGTCTGTATATGAAAAGTTGAAGTTTTTTTAAAAAAAAAAAAAAAAAAAGGAATATTTCAAAAACGACAAATGCCACGAAAAAATGTATAGGACATAAATTATGTGTTTTAACGAACTCTACATTTTCTATTAAGTAAGTTTTTGTCTATCTCTTACCGTTTGCCAGTTATGCAAAATTCCCTAAATTTAATCCAGAATAAAGATGTCTTCAGAGGCTATTCCCAGAAAATTGAAGATACACATATTATTTGTCAGATAAATATCTTTAATATATGATATTTTAATGAAAATCGTTATAGCCATTTTTGAGAAAATCAAAACTTTCGAAAAGTTTTCCTGTAAAGGGTAGTCTTGAAAATCTTCGTGTCGCATCCTTGCAAGATACAAAACTTAAATACCAAGTTTGATATTTCACGGTCTTTTCGTTTTTGAGCTATGCTGTCCACAGACACACACACACACACAATTATATAGACCTGTTTCTGAAAATACATTCATTTTATTCAGGGGTTCCTAAAACATGTATTTCCGATGAAACCTCGACATCGAATTTTTGGGTGGAATACAGTACTTCTCTATTCCTATGTACATTGTGCTAGAGAAAGTAAAACAGAAGGCGGAAATTCACCCTGCGTATGCTTATCTGTCCGGCCCTTGGCTTAGACTTTTCAGTTTGTTTCATGTATCTACCTTTCCAAAATAATTGTATTTTCCAAAAATTCTTTGGGAATCACTTGAGCTGTATTATGTTGAGAGGTGGCTCATTGAGTAGTCCTTCTTACAAACGATTATATTTTATCTACTTTATGCAAATCAGGAGAAATGGTATTATTACTTGGTTCCTTATAAGCAGAACGGACATAGGGGAATAAAAGTCATTAATGTTCCATTAAATGAATTTTTAATAAGACGCTGTTAAATTAAGCTTTTTAACACAAAACACTTGAACAAAAAATCTGATGTGTTCCATTCACATGACTTTCTCTACATCTCTGCAACAAATTATTGTTAAAAAGCTTATGTTTCTATTTACTTCATGCTAATCGACAAAAAATTAGCAGAAATAGTCTTCTTATTACTTGCTTCCTTGTAAGTAGAAGCAAACTAAGGCAGTACCATAGGTTAAAGGCATAATGAAAAGCTGGTTGCTATGTGACTGAAGTTCCTTTGTTTGTATGCACACGAGTTGACAAAGTCCTGTATGAGAAAGGTTAAGTTTTTCCAACCTGAAAACAAAAATAAGGAATATCTTAAAAACAAACAGCTCCACAAAAAAAAATGTATGCAACATAAATTGTGTGTTTTAATATGATCTACATTAAATTCTTGTATGATAAGTTCTTGTCCATATCTTATGGTTTAGCAGTTATGCAAAATTCCGAAAATTCACTCAGATAGTCTTCAGAGCCTATTCCCAGAAAATTCAAAAATATACATTTTATTTGTCAGGTAAATATCTTTAATATACGATATTTTAATCAAATCGTTAGAACCATTTTTGAGAAAATCAAAATTTTCGAAAAAAGTTCCATGTAAAGGGAGTGGGGCGATTTTCTTGAAAATCTTCGTGTCGCATCCTTGGGAGATAACAAACCTAAATACCAAGTTTGGTTTTTAACGGAGTTTTCGTTTTTGAGCTATGCTGTCCACAGACACACCTACACACATACTCACACAGACAGACAGACAGACACACACACGGACATTTTTCTAAAAATGTTTTTTTTTTTGGATTCAGGAGGTCTCAAAACATGTATTTGCGGTGAAATCTCGGTATCTAATTTTTGGGTGGATTACAATACCTTCTTTATACACTATGTACATAGCACGTGTAGGGCAAGTAATAGTGCATGACATTGAAGTTAAAAGTGGTTTTATTTTGCTTGAGGGATTACTGCACTCGGTCTTACGGCCTCGTTACGTAAACTTTCCTTCTCGCAAAATAAAACTACGTTTTTAACTTTTGTATCATAAATAACTATTATCTGTTCCGCAAACAAACTTTTCTTAAAAGAGATTACACTTTATTGACTTTATGTATATCAGCAGAGACGGTCTTATTACTTATTTCTAGATTAGCATAAAGTAAATAGAAGTATAAGCTTTTTAAGAATAATCTGTTGCAGCGATATAGAGAAAGTCATGTGAATGGTACACATCAGATTTTTTCAACCTGCTTTGCTTTAACACCGACTTATCAGCACCTGATACCCACACGTTTAACGCTATGTAGCTGCGTTATGCTTATCCGGGGATGATGCATCTCCGATCTCAAATTACTTATATCAGTCACGTGCACAATCTCGCAGATTATTTTGGTGTAGTTCATTAACACCTGTAGAATGGGACGCTGAGAACCACAGCAGTTAAAGAGCGTCCATAAATAACAAGCTATTTCTTTACATCCTGTATACAGGGTTATTCAAAAAGAAAGAACATATTTCAAACATGTACTGCTTCCAAACTACAAAAGATAAAAACACGATTCCAACGTTCATGGAGAGAGGAAAGTTTACAATTCAAATAGCGCGGGGGATAGAAGTTTCAATCACGGCCGCATTGGCGCTGTTGTTTGTTGTTGTATGTCTGTAGTGAAATGGCGGCATCACCACAAGAGACATCATTTTGTGTGCTGCAATCAGCAAAACTACAGTCCATTGTTGCAGTTCAACGAGTATTTCACCGCCAGTTTAATAAACAAACAACCGCCGTGTCAAAAGGAAAAGCACGAACGTTCTCATATATTGGAAGCGAATGTTGAGCGTATTTGTACACTACACGAAAGGAGCCCAAAGAAATCCACATCACGAGCATGCAAGGAACTTAACATTCCTCAACCAACGGAATGGCGAGTTCTAAAACATTTTCTGCACCTGAAGCCATACAAACTGCAGTTATTGCAAGCATTGCATCCTGACGAAAAAGGTACGAATTGTGCATTAACGCCGGTGTCCTCCCAGGTCTCCAGATCTCACTCCGTGTGGTTTTTATGGGGTTACGTAAAATACCGTGTTTTTATCCCTCCTATGCCTGACACTCTTGAAGATCTACGACATCCAATTGTTGAAGCTGTGAATTCGATAACTGGAGACCAGCTGATTCGTGTGTGGCAAGATATGAGCCACCTTTTTTATGTGTCGTGTAACACACGGTGTTCATATTGAATGCATATTATAAAAATGTACACTTTTCTCTCTCCAAGAACTTTGGAATCATGTTTCTATCTTTTTTAGTTTGGAAGTAATAAATGTTTGAAATCTGTTCTTTCTTTTTGAATAACCCTGAATATAATGGAATTAGCTGCATGTTTTGATAACTTTACAGGATTAATTTAACAGCAGCGTTCAGTAAAATGATGTTCGAGTATTGTTCGGTCTAGTCAGAATACTAACACCTTTATTTGTGGGGAAGAGGTGTACTGTATACCCATTAGCGACAGTGAATCAGGAAAGCTATCGCATCTATCACACGACCTGGAGTGCCACTTAAATGTCTGCCACACCATTAGAGAGGAATCGAAAACGAACTCCAGAGAATACAAGCACAGATTTTAGTCCACTGCACGACTCTATTGCGTTTCCCTGCAAAGGCATAACAATTTGAAACCACCGTGCTCTTAAGTGCTCCACTACTTCACTTTGACTTTCAGAGTGAAGTTTCTTTGTAAGTTTATATTTCAAGTGTTATTTTTAAAGCAAATAAAATTCCGGACAGTATTAATTTTAAAAGAATCTGATGTGTTTCTTCCACATGCTAATGTTTCTATTTACTTCATGCTAATCGAGAAAAAAATAGCAGAAATAGTTCTTATTACTTGCTTCCTTGTAAGTAGAAGTGAAGTAAGGGAGTACCTTAGGTTAAAGTGATAGTCAAAAGCTGATTGCTAAGTGACTGAAGTCCTTTTGTTTGTATGGACAGAGTAACAAATGTATATAACATAAGTTGTTTGTTTTAACGTGCTGTACATATTCTGTGTAGTAAGTTTTTGTCTATCTCTTACGGTTTACCAGTTATGCAAAACGCCGCAAAATTCATTCGGAAATAAAGAGGCTATTCCCAGAAAATTCAAGATATACATTTTATTTCTCATATAAATATCTTTAATATACGATATTTTAATCAAAATTATTGGAAAAATGTTACAGAATTAAACATTCTTGAAACGGGTAGTTGGGTTCGCAGGATTTTTCTCAAAATCTTCGTGTCACATCCCTGGAAGATACGAAACTTAAATACCAAGTTTGGTATTTTATCTACTGTTTGTTTTTGAGTTAGCGTGTTCACAGACACACACACCCACACACACACACACACTCACGCATACACAGCTTTTTCTGAAAATGCTTTTTTTAAAAACAGAGGACCTTAAAACATCTTATTTCCGGCGAAATCTCCGTATTGAATTTTTGGACTGAATGCAATACCTTCTCTATACATTATGAACATTGGAGTGTCGAGAAAGTAAAAATCTGATGTGTACCATTCACATGACTTTCTCTATATCCCTGCAACAAATTATTCTTAAAAAGCTTAGACTTCTATTTACCTTATGCTAATCAGAAAAAAATTAGCAGAAATACTCTTATTACTTGCTTCCTTGTAAGTAAAAGCGAAAAAAGGAGTACCATTAAGGAATGTCTCAAAAACGACGAACTCCACGAAAAAAAATTATATAACATAAGTTGTATATTTTAACGTGCTCTACATGTTTTGTGTAGTAGGTTTTCGTTCATCTCTTACGGTTTAGCACTTATTCAATATTCAGTAAAATTCATCCAGAATAAACTACTCTTCAGAGGCTATTCCTAGAAATTTGAAATCTCGGTGTCGAACTTTTGGGTGCATTACAATACCTTCTCTATACACTATGTACATAGTACGTATAGAGAAAGTAAAAATATAGTCTTAAGCTTACTACATTCTAATTGAGGTAAACATTAACAGAAAATTTGATGTACTTAGTTCCCTATAAGCAAAAGAGAAATAACCGAATACTCTAGGTTAAAACGATAATCAAATTTTGTTAAGGAATATTATGGGATAAATAACTAAAATTACATGATCAGGAGTAAAACTAAAGAAAAGTTTATATATTTAAAAACTGAAACAAAAAACTAGGAACACCTCGGAAACGGTCAACTCTAAAACAAAAATGTATAAGGTACAAATTGTGTTTTACGAGGTACACATTTTCTGTATAGTAAGCTTTTCTCTCTCTCTTACGATGTATCAGTTATGGAGAATTCAAAAATATTGATCCAGAATAAAGAGGTCTTCAGAGGCTATTCTCAGAAAGTTCAAGATATACATTTTATTAGTCTGTATCTTAAATATAAGAAACTGTAATCAAAATTCGTAGAGCCAATTTTGAGAAAACCAAAAGTTTCGAATTTTTTCCATGTAAAGGGTGGTTGGAGATGGGGTGATTTTCTTGAAAATTTTTGTGTCGCATCCTGGAAGACACCAAATACCAAGTTTGGTATTAAACGAACTTTTCGTTTTTGAGCTATGCGGCGCGCGCACACATACTAACACATACACACGCCGATATTTGTTTTAAAAAATAATTTTTGGGGGGTTCAGGAAGTCTCAAAACGTATAGTTTTATGAAATCTCGGTTTTTGGGTGCAATACAATACATATTCCATATACTATGTACATGGTATGTGTAGAGAAAGTAAAAATGTTGTGTGTTCCATTTACAAGACTTCTCTACCTGTTCAACACAAACTTTCCATACAAAAGAATATTATTTTATCTACTTCATGCTACTCGTGATAAACATTAGCAGAAATTGTCCTGTTACTTGCTTCCTTGTAAATATAAGGGAAATAACGGAATAAACGATAGGCAGATCTTTTAAAATCCAGTCACTAAGTGAAACAATTGAAATTCGGTTCAGTTTCTTGCTATGAGTGAACACAAAAGAGACGAAAAGAAAGATGTCCATTTGAGAAAAGTTTAAGCACATTAAAACTGAAACAAGTAACTGGGAGTGTCCTAAAAACGGTCAACTCTACAAGAAAACAAATTATATGGCATTAATTAGGTGTTTTAATGAGACAAACTTTTTTTGTGCGGTAAGTTTTTGTCCATCTCTTACTGTTAGGCAATTGTGCAAAATTCCATAAAATTCATCATTTTTAAGGTAAATATCCTTAATATACGATATTTTAATCAAAATTGTTATAGTAATTTTTGAGAATATAAACATTTTCGATTTTTTTTCCTGTAAAGGGTAGTTTGAGGTGCGGGGTATTTCTTGAAAATCTGTATGTCGCATCCTATAAGATACCAAACTTAAATACCAAGTTTGGTGTTTAACGGTCTTTTCGTTTTTGAGGTATGCTGTCCACAGACAGAAATCACTCACACGGACCTTTTTCCAAAAACTGATTTTTCTTTTTTTTGGATTCAGGGGGACCCAAAATATGTATTTCCGGTGAAATTTCGGTATCGAATTTTTGGTTGCAATACAATACCTTCTCTATACACTACGTAGATAGACGTGTAGAGATAATAAAAATGGGTACAGTATTATTAAAATGAAATGTTTTACGGCTTCATTTACTTATAAACATGGAACTGCTATTTGGATGTTTATTTATGATTCATGTAGCCAATGATGTTATAGCAGCGTGATATAATGTATGTGCAAATGTTTCTCTATCTATGTAGAATGGAAAGAATATCCAGCATAATTATAAATATTTTATGAATAACCAAGGTGCTCATAGAATCAGAATTCTACGAAACAGTAGGGAATTTAAATGATTCGGCGAATTCATTGTTCACCAAAAGATCCGTGTTGCACGGAAACATCGGACAAAATAAGCCGTTTATTGAAAAATCTAATGTGTTACAGACTTTCTCTAGCTACACTAAAAACAAACATTTTACAAAAGATAATTCGTCTTTCAATACCCTGCTAATCGAGATAAACATTAACAGAATTGTATTACCTAGCTCCTTATAGGTAGAATGGAACTAAGGGAATGCACTAGGCTAAAATGATAGTCAAATGTTTTAAAATCTGTCGTTATGCGATTGTTATTGCAAATAGCTTCTTTGCTTGACCAGGAGTAGAACAAAAGAAAAACGGACACTTCCGCCTGAGAAAAGTATAAGTACTTCACAATTGAAACTAATAATAAGGAATACCTCGAAAACGGTAAGCTCCACGAAAAAAAGGTATATGACATAGCCTATGTATTTTAACAAAATCTACATTTTTGTACTTCAAGTGTTTGTCTATCTCTTACGGTTTACTAGCTATGCCAAATTAAGCAAAATTCATTAGAATTAACAGGTATTTAGAAGCTATTCACAGAAAATTCAAGATATATATTTTATTTGGAATAGAAATAGCTTTAATATGTGGCATTTTAATCAAAATGGTTAGAGCCATTTTTAAGAAATATAAATTTTTGGCAAGTGGTGGGGGATGTTCTTGAAAATGTTCGTGTTGCATCCTTGGAAGATACCAACTTAAGTACCAAGTTCGGTATTTAACCGTCTTTTCGTTTTTGAGCTATGCTGTCCACAGACACACACACAATGAAAATGTTTTTGTTTTTTTTTTATTCAGGGTGTTCTAAAACATGTATTTCCGGTGAAATCTCGACATCGAATTTTTAGGTCAAATACAATACTTCTCCATCTCTATGTACATTGTACATACGGGGTTAGAGAAAGTAAAAATTATTAGGTACCTCTCTCGATTTGCAATTTAAATGCAGATTTTACCTCATATAGTGTTTCGTTTTTACCAGCACATGCCCTTTCCACATTTCTTTTTGTGAATCTTTCACGCTCATTCTCTTTGAGAACTGAGTTATTTTCATTAACATAAACATCTCAAAAGCCTGAAGTTATTGATTGTCCGCTTTTGGGTTACAAAGCTAAGCAAGAACGTAAGAAGTTCACAGGTTTCAAACAGAGAGTAACAAAGATTTTTAATTAAACATGAACAAAATGTTCCGTGGTTTAAGAAAATGCCAGTTCTAGTGTTTCAGGTTCAGAGAGGTAAGGCGAGCCCTTTATTTTGCGTAATTACACTCCTGCTCCATTTCTAATTATAATAATAATAATAATTATAGTTTAATTTAGTGTTCTATGTTAGAAAGTTGATTAAATCTACAATCTAGGAGGGAGGAAATAAGTTGATGAGAATCCCATTAAACAAGTAAAATATTTTCACTCAGTATCAGCTTCACTGAAAGTTTTAATATATTACTTTCTCTACACGTACTATGTACATAGTGTATAGAGAAGGTATTGTAATGCACCCAAAAATTCGATACCGAGTTTTCACCGGAAATATATGTTTTGTGTCTGTGGGCAGCATAGCTCAAAAACGAAAACATTGTTGAGTACCAAAATTGGTATTTCAGTTGGGTATCTTTCTAGGATACGACACAAAGATTTTCAAGAAAATCCCCCCACCCAAAACTACCCTTTACATGGGCCCCGAACTCATTTGGGTATAATTTCACCAATTTCATTTCATCGTCCGATATGACCAACCAGGTTAAAGGACATTAAGCTACAAAACAATATTCATTGTTAGTCTCCAGAATGAAACAAGGTGTAAGTTAACAATTGTGACACCTCTTTCAATTTTTGGATCTGTATGAGTCAAGTTGTCATTACTTTTCTTTAATAAGACACATTTTTGTTCAGAATCTTATTTAACTATTCTCATGATCACCTCTGTCTTGTAGCTCAAGTAAAATAATTTGAACTGGCCGTATTTGGAACCCCTGGTTTTAATAAAGCCAATTTGTACATTTAAAAAAAAAATAAAAAAATTTAACACCGTATAGCAAAAGTGAAGAACTGGTCACCAAATACTTAAAACATTTTCAGAAATTTACAAATAGCTTGAGCTTTGACTCTCTAATCAAATAAAAAGTGTATATGGTAAAACATGTATGTAGTATTGTGCCAAGCAATGGAGTATGAAGCAATAAAACTTATTCATAAAAAAACAAAAGAAAAAACCCTGTATTCCTTGAGTTATCCGATAAAATTTTCGCATTCCTTTTCTCCAAAGTTCAATGTTTAGGTTTTATCAAAATTTTAAAAATTTGGACGGGTAAGATTCTAATTAACATTGAATCAAATCTTAGCATGGCCTTATTTAGTGCACTTATCTTAGAAGAATACGCTTTTTTACTTTCTCTAGCCCCGTGTGTACAATGTGTACATACGGATAGAGAAGGTGTTTCACTCCACTCAAAAATTCGATACCGAGATTTCACCGGAAATATATGTTTTAGGGTTCCCTGTATCCAAAAAAAAAAAAGCATTTTCAGAAAAAGTTCCGTGTGTGTGTGTGTGTCCGTGTGTCAGTGTGTCCGTGTGTCAGTGTGTCTGTGAACACGATAACTCAAAAACGAAAAGTCCGTAAAATACCAAAGTATTTAAGTTTCGGATCTTCCAGGAATGCGGCACGAAGATTTTGAGAAAAATCCCCCATCCAAAACTACCCCTTACATGGAACTATTTTGATTTTCTTAAAAATGGCTGTAACGATTTTGATTAAAATATCGTATATTAAAGACAGTTACCTGACAAATAAAATGTATATCTTGAATTTTCTGGGAATGGCCTCTGAAGACTACTTTATTCTGGATGAATTTTACGGAATTGTGCATAACTGCTAAACCGTAAGAGCTGGACAAAAACCTATTAATGAGAAATGTAAGGCACGTTAAAACACACAATTTATGTCATATACATTTTTTTCGTGAAGTTGATCATTTTTAAGATATTCTTGATTTTTCGTTTCTGCTTTGAAAAACATACTCTTCTCATAACAACCAGCTTTTGACTATCACTTTAGCTATGGTACTCTCTCATTTCGCTTCTAGTTACAAGGAAGCAAATAATAAGACTATTTCTGCTAATGTTTCTCGTAGCATGAAGTAAATAGAAGCATAAGCTTTCTAACTACAATTTGTTGCAGAGATGTAGAGAAAGTAACAAAGCAGTTTCTCTTCTGGTATACACAGCTGTACACTAGTATTTGATATACTTCATCTACGTACGAAAACTCAAACACTGATACTGCATCCTCAGAAAGTAAGGTCCCACGCAGTTTCTGGCTGTCAAGTTTAAAAAAAGCTTTATGTGGTCTAAACAGAAGCTAGGCTGTCACACCGATTTTCCCATGAGGGGTCGTGAACAAGTGAACAATGCAAATGTGAACATCATGCTGACATCAGCAGCTTAGCTAAGTGTCAAAACTGTAGGGCGTCTCAGCTTAAAGTTGGTTCAAACTTTTCCATATACAACTTTTTCCCCCTTAAAAATTGTGAAGGTTCTTCTCAGCGTTATAAGCGTGTTTCCAGCGTTGTAGTTTTCCATTATTACTACCATTATTATTAGTACTAGTTTTTACTTTCTCTACACGTACTATATACATAGTGCATAGAGAAGGTATTGTAATGTACCCAAAAATGTAATGTCGAGATTTCACCGGAAATACATGTTTTAGGCCCCCCTGAATCCAGAAAAAGCATTTTCAAAAATCTGGTGTGTTAAACTCACATGACTATCTCTATATACTGCAACTAATTAACTTAAAAAGCTTATACTTCTATTTATTCCATGTTAATCAGACTAAAATAGCAGAAATAGTGTTAATACCTGGTATCTTGTTCCTTGCTGGTTGCTATGTCACTGAAGTTTGTATGGAAGCTGTTGACAAATTCCTATATGAGAAAAGTATAAGTTTTCATAGCAGAAACCAAAAACAAGGAATGACTCAAAAACGATGACTAAACGAAAAAAATGTACATAACATAAATTGTGTGTTTTAACATGCTCTACATTTTTTGTGTAGTAAGTTTTTGTCTATCTCTTACGGTTTAGCAGTTATTCAAAATTCCGTAAAATTCGTCCAGAATAAAGTAGTCTTCAAAGACTATTCCCAGAAAATTCAAGATATACATTTTATTTGTCAGGTAAATATCTTTAATATACGAGATTTTAATCAAAATCGTTAGAACCATTTTTAAGAAAATCAACTTTTTCGAAAAAAGTTCCATGTAAAGGGTAGTTAGGGGTAGGGGGAATATTCTCAAAATCTTCGTGTCGCACCCCTGGAAGATACTTAACTTAAATTCTAAGTTTGGTATTTTACCGACCTATCGTTTTTGAGTTATCGTGTTCACAGACACACTGACACCGGACACACACGGATATTTTTGTGAAAATGCTTTTTTTTTTTTGGATACAGGGGACCCTAAAACATATATTTCCGTTGAAATCTCGGTATCGAATTTTTGGGTGGAGTGCAATACCGTCTCTATACACTATGTACATAGCGCGTATAGAGAAAGTAAAAACAGGTCCATGTGAGTGTCTATTATTCTGTCTGTGCCTGTGGATAGCATAGCTCAAAAACGAAAAGACGGTTAAGTACCAAGCTTGGTATTTAAGTTTGGTATCTTCTAAGGATGAGACACGAGGATTTTCAAGAAAATCCCCCCAACCCCAACTACCCTTTACATGAAACTTTGATTTTCTCAAAAATGCCTCTAACGATTTTGATTAAAATTTCGTATATTAAAGATATTTTTCTGACAAATAAAATCTATATTTTGAATTTTCTGGAAATAGCCTCTCAAGACTACTTTATTCGGGATAAGTTTTACGGAATTTTGCATAACTGCTAAACCGTAAGATGGACAAAAACTTGCCACACAAAAATGCTCAGCACGTTAAAACACACAATGTACGTTATATGTATTTTTCGTGGAGTTGACAGTTTTTTTAGATATTCCTTATTTTTTGTTTCAGCCTTGAAAAACTTATACTTTTTTCACACACCAAGTTGTCAACTCCTGTCCATACACACAAACGAACTTCAGTCACATAGCAACCAGCTTTTGACTATCACTATAACATATTAGTATCTACTCCCTTATTTCGTTTCTACTTACAAGGAGGCAAGTAATAAGATATTTCTGCTAATGTTTTCTCGATTATAATGAAGTAAATAGAAGCATAAGCTTTTTAACAATAATTTGCTGCAGAGATGTACAGAAATTCAGGTGAATGGAGCACATCAGATTTTTATTAGTAGGTATGTACGAAGGGCAACTGATAAATCGCCAGCCTCTCAATGAAAACAGCATTTAAAAAAGTTGTTTTATTTCAGCATAAGCTCCAGAAAGGCTAATACATTTGACATATCGGAGTTCTAATTTAATTAAACCATCTCCGTAGTGCGATTTATTAAGGTCCTCAAAATAGCTGTTACCGCATCAATGACCTCCTCGTTACTGTGAAATGTTGGTCCTCCAAGAAATTGTTTGAGGTTTGGGAATAGGTGTTAGCCACTGTGTGTTAGATCTGGCAAATAGGAATGATGTTCAAGCAATTCCAACTTTAATTCGCACATTTACCCATTGCAATGACTGAACGATGGGCCGGAACATTGTCGTGATGAAACAATTTTTGTTTTCCAAGTAAGGAACTTTTCTTTTCATCTCAGCACTCAAACGTTTCAGTAAACTTGCGTAGTAGTCATCAGTGATACTTTTACACTTTTACAAGTAATCAATAAAAATAATTCCCTGTGCATCCCAGAAAACACTCGCCATAACCTTGTTAGCTGAAAAATATGACTTTGCCTTTTTTTGGCGTTGGTTCACTTGGCGCATTCCACTGTTTTGACTGTGATTTACTTTCTGGAGTGTAGTGATGTATCCAAGTTTCATCTTTGGTAATAAGCCGTCTCAAAAATTCCCTGGGCTTTTTACAGTTGAGCTCCACTTTCATAACAGAAACAGTTTTTCTTTGCAACTTTTGATCAGGTGTCAACAAACGCGGCACCCATCTTGCACAGATCTTGTGAAAACCCAAAATATTACCTGCACGTTCTTTTGATATGTTTAAAGCCTCTGCTAACTCAAACAACTTTAATCTGCGTCTTCTAGTATAAACGATGAACTTTTTCAATGATCTCTGGAGTTGTCACTTCTGCAGGACGTCCAGAGCGAGGTTGATCACTAGTGCTCGTACGTCCCATTTCCATTTCTTAGGAGTATCTTTGCAATAAATCATTTTACTCTGTAGCTGAATATTTAAGTGACAATCTGTCCTGACAATACGGTCATAATTGTTGTACTTATAAGTATTATAATGTATTGAATTTATTAGTGTGTGTGTTTTATAATCAAATTAAACTGATGTATAATTAGACTTGCACGAATGTGTCAAATGATTTTTTTTATATTTAGCAATGACACAACTTCTGTAAATTCCGATGCTTTGATATTTTACACTCTGGTACATTATTGTACATTTTTGCATTGTAAATTCTATAAAATATTTGTAAATATGTGTTGTAATTTGTTGACAATTATGAAGAGTACATAATACAATAATCATATTTTAGTTTATATAATTACTAGTAGTAACTATTATGTCGATAATTAGAAAACTATCATCTGACATTACATCAGAGTTACATATAATGAAATTATATTTATTTATATTTTTAACACTAATTTTGAGACTATTTGTTTTTATGTACATGTAAAAAAAATAAGTACATATGGTTTTATAGAGCACATTAAGTATAGTGCAGTGGCGTACAGGCCTCAAAAGCAAAGGGTGTTATTATATGTATATGCTTTGACAAGTTCTATGTTCAGTGACTTCCCGGCCTAAACGAACCTACAGGATGCTTTCTAATCTAAGCTAACCTCCTTGATTTCTTTAGGCTTTAAGCCTTTCAAATGGAAATATTTAATCACTGCTCGTTTTTCTGAAAACTCTAAAGTTGTCTTATTTAAAATACTGTCATTGGAAAACTAAACAAGCTATTGAGCTGTAACTATGGATACAAGCCAGTCTACGATGATCCGTCTAACTGGCCTAGTGTGCCATATCTGGGACTTATCAGCCGACTATGTATTTGGGCAATTACAGCTTAGTTCAGTATTAAATTGTGTTGCTTTGGGCATGTGCCTATGATTGTCGTCTAATTGGTAGAGGGAAATAGCAGAAGGCAGTGAAGAAAGATAAACAAACACAGGAGCCGTGTACCTGGCAAAGAGTATAGATAGCCCGCGCTCGTTCAAGCCTGTCTTGGACCGTGCCAGAGGTTGGCTAAACTCTATTATTACACACCACGTGTCACGAAGAACGATACAGCTGTGCTCTTAACAACTATCGACGTTATTCTTTCGATATTATTTTTAACGCTGCCCTCGACCACCCATCGGGCGACATCTGTCGGTTAAATGGTCCAGTTAATGCTTTATCTGCCATGTTCAATTCAGTTCCCATTCTATTCCAAATGGAACGTGTTACAGCGAGCAAAATTTCTTCCTACGCGTTAAACCATGTCCAATATTTTACACTAATTAATTGCCTCTGTGCTATAACACCTTTCAAATGCTAAAGAAACTTTTAAGTAAGACTAGTTTTAAAAAAAAATCTGATGTGCTCCATTCACATGACTTTCTCTACATATCTGCAACAAATAATTGTTAATAAGCTTAAGCTTCTACTTAATTCATAAACAAGAAAACATTTGCAATAATAGTCTTATTACATTCTTTCTTGTAAGTAGAAGCGAAATAAGGAAGTACCATAGGTTAACCAGCCAAAAGTTGGTTGCTATGTAACTGATGTTCCTTTGTTTGTATAGACAGCAGTTGACACATTCCTGCGTGAGAAAAGTATAAGATTTTTAAAGCTGAAGCTAAAAACAAGGAACATCCTAAAAACGATCAACTCCACGAAACAAATGTATATGACATAAATTGTGTGTTTTAATGTACTCTACACTTTTTGTGAGGTAAATTCCGTAAAAATCATCCAGAATAAAGAGGTGTTTAGAGGCTATTTCCAGAAGTTTCAAGATATACATTTTATTTGGCCTGTAAATGTCTTAAATATAAGAGACTTTAATCAAAATCGTTACAGCAAATTTTTGAGAAAATCAAAATTTTCGAACATTTTTTATGTAAAGGATAGTTTGCGATTGGGGGATTTTCTTGAAAATCTTCATTTTGCATCCTTGGAAGATAAGGCACTTAAATATCAAGTTTGGTATTTTACCGACTTTTCGTTTTTGAATTATCGTGCTCACAGACACACACAGACCTTTTTCTAAGAATGCTTTTTTTGGTTACAGGAGACCCTAAAACATATATTTCCGGTGACATCTCGGTATCGAATTTTTGGTTGGAGTGCAATACCTTCTCTATACACTATGTACATAGTACGTGTAGAGAAAGTAAAAAGTGATTCAATATCTCATGTAGTGTTTGAACGTGTGTCCACTGTACAACATGAGCACGCCTTGAATATCAATCATGACAGCAGTAATGCTATTGACAATGATATATGTCAGGATGGTGCTGACAGTGTGTCAGCAGCGAACGTCTAAGAAACAGAGGGGGACACTTCTGCACATCTCACAATATCATCAATCAAACCTTGCAATTACTTGACAGACTCGTTCATCAATGCATATGCTCTTTTGTATGATGGGAAATCTCACCTTTAAGACACACACTAAAGGTGAATATCTTTTATACTTTCTCTACACGTACTATGTACATAGCGTATAGAGAAGGTATTGTAATGCACCCAAAAATTAGATACAGAGATTTCAGCGCAAATATATATTTTGGGTTCCCCAGAATCCAAAAAAAAATCATTTTTAGAAAAAGGTCCTGGTGTGTGTGAACAGCATAGCTGAAAAACGAAAAGTACATTAAAATTTTCATTTTCTTCAAAAATGGCTCTAACGATTTTGATTAAAATACCTTATGTTTAAGATTTTTATATGAGAATCGAAATATATGTCTTGAGCTTTCTGGGAATAGCCTCTGAAGACCTCTTCATTCTGTATGACTTTTATATAACTGGTAAACCGTAAGGGATATAAAAAAACTTACTACACAAAAATGTAGATCTCATTAATTTATATCATATACATACATTTTCTTTGTAGAGTAAATCGTTTTCGAGATTATCCGGATTATTGGTTTCAGTTTTAGCCACTTAAACTTTTCTCAAATCGGAAGACATCTTTCTTCTCGTTTTTCGTTTCCTTATTCCTGGCAAGCAAAGAGATTGGAATTTCGATTGTTTTACATGGCGACCAGCTTTTAAAGCAAGTGTCTACCGCTTTATCCTGTGCATTTTCTAATTTCCCTTTTAAGATAGTAATCAGGGTAATTGAGTGAATATTTATCATAATTAGCAGGATGCAGATCACAGATTAATGTTTTGAATGGAATGTTTGTTTACCGAAAGGCCAGAAGAATTTCATGTGAATGGAACACATAAGACGGCATCACAAACAATATATGATGTTTTCCATTCACATTGTGTTTTGTACCTTTTCTGCTGTTCTTACAAAACCTTATTATTATTTCATGTTAATCGGAATCAACATTAGCAGAAATAGATTTATTACTTAGTTCCTTCTTAGTAGAAGTGAAATAATAGCATACGCTAGGCTAAACTGATAAGTCAATTTTTTTAAAAGCGGTTCGTTTTGTGCTACAGTTGGGGCTTCCTTCTCTTTGATGTTTTCCATTCTCTACATCTGTGTAACAAATTATTGACAATAAGCTTATTCTTCTATCTACTTCATGCTAACCGAGATTAACATTAACAGAAACGGTCTTATTACTTAGTTCCTTATAAGTAGAAGGGAAATAAGGGAATACATTAGGCTAAACCGATAGTCAAAGGTTTTAAAATGTGGTTGCTATCCGTTTTTTTTTTTTTTTTTTTGTTGCGTAGTTGACAAGTTACTCCTATATTAAAAAAGTTAAGGTATGTTTAAACTGAAACCAATAACAAGGATTATCTCGAGAAAAGTCAACGCCAGGAAAAACATGTATGAGTTAAATTGTGTGTTTTAAGGTGGTCTACATTTTTGGTGTAGTAGGTTTTTGTCTCTCTCTCTTACGGTTTGCAAAATTTCGCAAAAAATCATCCAAAATAAAGTAGTCTTCAAAGGCTATTTCCCAGAAAATTCAATATTCAGTTTCAGCTTTGAAAAATGTATACTTTTCTCATATAGGAATTTGTCAACTCCTGTCCAAAGCAACAAAGGAACTTCAGTCACATAGCAACCGGCTTTTGACTATCACTTTAACCAATGGTACTCCCTTATTTCGCTTATACTTACAAGGAAGCAAGTAATAAGACTATTTCTGGTAATTTTTTCTCGTTTAGTATGAAGTAAATAGAAGCATAAACTTTGTAATAATAATTGGTTACAGACATGTAGAGACGTTCATGTGAATGGAAAACGTCAGATTTTTTTTAGTTATGCTTTTAACAGACACACGACTCACACCGTGTGTGTGTGTGTGTGTGTGTGTGTGTGTGTGTGTGTATGTGTGTCCGTGTGTCTGTGAACACGATAACTCAAAAACGAAAAGTAGCTAAAATACCAAACTTGGTATTTAAGTTTAGTATCTTCCAGGGATGCAACACGAAGATTTTGAGAAAAATCCCCCCACCCCAAACTACCCTTTACATGGAACTTTTTTCGAAAATTTTGATTTTCTAAAAAATGGCTCTAACGATTTTGATTAAAATATCGTATATTAAAGTTATTTACCTGACAAATAAAATGTATATTTTGAATTTTCTGGGAATAGCCTCTGAAGACTACTTTATTCTGGATGAATTTTTCATAACTACTAAACCGTAAGAGATGGACGAAAACTTAACCCACAAAAAATGTAGAGCATGTTAAACCACACAATTTATGTTATATACGTTTTTTTCGTAGAGTTGATCATTTTGAGATATTCCTTTTGCTTGGTTTCAGCTTTGAAAAACTTATACTTTTCTCATACAGGAATTTGTCAACTCCTGTCCATACAAACAAAGGAACATCAGTCACATAGCAACCAGCTTTTGGCTTTCACTTTAACCTATGGTACTCCCTTATTTCGGTTCTACTTACAATAAAGCAAGAAATAAGACTATTTCTCCTAATTTTTCTCGATTAGCATGAAATAAATAAAAGATAAGCATATTAACAATAATAGTTTACAGAGATATAGACAAAGTCATGTGAATGGAACACATCAGATTTTTTTGGATATTGTGGACCCTAAAACATATATTTGCGGTGAAATCTCTGTATCTAATTGTTGGGTGCATTACAAATATAAAAGATATTCACTTTTAGTGTGTGTCTTAAAGGTGAGATTTCCCATCATACAAAAGAGCATATATATTGATGAACGAGTCTGTCAAGTAATTGCAAGGTTTGATTGATGATATTGTGAGATGTGCAGAAGTGTCCCCCTCTGTTTCTTAGACGTTCGCTGCTGACACACTGTCAGCACCATCCTGACATATATCATTGTCAATAGCATTACTGCTGGCATGATTGATATTCAAGGCGTGCTCAGTGGACACACGTTCAAACACTACATGAGATATTGAATCACTTTTTACTTTCTCTACACGTACTATGTACATATTGTATAAAGAAGGTATTACACTCCACCCAAAAATTCCATACCGAGGGTATCGAATTTGTTCAAGAAAATCCCCCAATCGCAAACTACCCTTTACGTAAAAATTTTTCGAGAGTTTTGCTTTTCTCAAAAAAGGCTTTAACGATTTTGATTAAAATCTTTTATATTTAAGATATTTACAGGCCAAATAAAATGTATATCTTGAAACTTCTGGAAATAGCCTCTAAACACCTCTTTATTCTGGATGATTTTTACGGAATTTACCTCACAAAAAGTGTAGAGTACATTAAAACACACAATTTATGTCATATACATTTGTTTCGTGGAGTTGATCGTTTTTAGGATGTTCCTTGTTTTTAGTTTCAGATTTAAAAATCTTATACTTTTCTCATACAGGAATTTGTCAACTCCTGTCCATACAAACAAAGGAACATCAGTCACATAGCAACCAGCTTTTGACTTTCACTTTAACCTATGGTACTCCCTTATTTCGCTTCTACTTATAAGGAAGCAAGTAATAAGACTATTTCTGCTAATTTTTTCTCGTTTAGTATGGAGTAAATAGAAGCATACTCTTTTTAATAATAATTGGTTACAGAGATGTAGAGAAGTTCATGTGAATGCAACACGTCAGATTTAGCCTTTCGCTAAAAATGATGATTTTTTTTTTTCAATTTATTCACTTTTCCGAAAATGAGCAATTAAAATTACCTGCAATTCACGCTGTTAATTAGCGGTAGAAAGAGCTAAATAATCCTATATTTTATAAGTCCATAATGCAATACATTCCAGGTTAATGGTTCAAAGGAAGCGCCTGGAGTTGCACAGATTGAAGGGCATCACTGAACCAGATGGGGCTTAAATATAGACTCACAAAAGATTCTCGCTAGCGTTCTTTTTGACTTTTAAGCTGTTTAAACCTCATGTCTGGCAAGTTTATGTATATGTATTCAAAGAGAGCTCCATTTATAACAACAGGGCGACCGGCCAAAAAAATTATTCACTTCACTCTTCCCTGGTAAACAAAAGCTTTTGCTTGTTTGTGGTTTCGTTTGACGTTAAAATGGCTGCGCGCTGGGGCATTCCCTTCGCTTTTTTCTAAGCCACGTTAATTAGCAAACACTTCTTTTTAATTTTAGAGCCACTTAGTTATCTCTTGCTTTACATATACTGTGAACAGGAAGTTACGTACAGACTTAGGAAAGTAATGTTTAAATTACAGATATAGAGAGAGATTAGATCGGAAGTGACACTCCGCCCAAAAATTCAATACCGAGATTTCACCGGAAATATATGTTTTGGGGTCCGTTATATCTAAAAAAAAGCATTTTCACAAAAAGGTCCGTGTGTGTGTGTGTGTCCGTGTGTCTGTGAACACGATAACTCAAAAACGAAAAGTCGATAAAATACCAAACTTGGTATTTAAGATTAATATCTTCCAGGGATGCGATACGAAGATTTTGAGAAAACCCCCCCACTCCAAACTACCCTTTACATGAAACTTTTTTAAAAAATTTGATTTTCGCAAAAATGAATAAGTTTTTATCTAAGTCTTACGGTTTAGCAGTTATGCAAAATTCCGTAAAATTCGTCCAGAATAAAGTAGTCTCCAGAGGCTATTCCCAGAAAATTGAAGATATACATTTTTTTTTTTGTTAGGTAAATGTCTTTAACATATATTTTAATAAAAATCGTTAGTCATATTTTCGAAAAAAGTTCCAGGAGGGTAGTTTGGGGTGGGGGGATTTTCCTCAAAATCTTCGTGTCGTGTCCCTGGAAGATACTAAACTTAAATACCAAGTTTGGTATTTTACCGACTTTTCGGTTTTGAGTTATCGTGTTCACAGACACACGGAAACACACACACACGGACCTTTTCCTGAAAATGCTTTTTTTTTTTTTTTTTTTTTTTTTTTTTTTTTGCTACAGGGGGTCCTAAAATATGTATTTCCGGTGAAATCTCGGTATCGAATTTTTGGGTGGAGTACAATACCTTCTCTACATACTATGTACATAGTACGTACAGAGAAAGTAAAAAACCGGACTCTAATACCTAGTCTTTTTCCACTGTTTCTGTGTTTCAGACACTAGATAAAGAAGCATATCAAAAACAGAATTCCACACGAAGCTCCAAATTAGCAATGCTTGCCAGTGACATCTTACTATGTAAAATATTGAAGACAAATGCTAGAACAAGTTGCTATAAATAGAACGGTGAACGAAACTGAGTGCAAAAGTGACATATGTATCCTTTTCTTTTTACTTTCTCTATACGCATTATGTACATAGTGTATAGAGAAGGTATTGCACTCCACCCAAAAATTCGATACTGAGATTTCACCGGAAATATATGTTTTAGGGTCCCAAATATCCAAAAAAAAGCATTTTCACAAAAAGGTCCGTGTGTGTGTGTGTGTGTGTCCGTGAGTCCGTGTGTCTGTGAACACGATAACTCAAAAACGAAAAGTCGGAAAATACCAAACTTGGTATTTAAGTTTAGTATCTTCCAGGGATGCGACACGAAGATTTTTAGAAAAAGCCCCCACCCCCAACTACCCTTTACATGGAACTTTTTTCGAAAATTTTTATTTTCTCAAAAACGGCTGTAACGATAATAATTAAAATTTCGGATATGAAACATATTTACCTGACAAATAAAATGTATATCTTGAATTTTCTGGGAATAGCCTCTGAAGAGTAGTTTATTCTGGATGAATTTTACGGAATTTTGAGTAACTGCTAAACCGTAAGAGATGGACAAAACCTTACCACACAAAAAATGTAGAGCACGTTAAAATACACAATTTATGTTATATACTTTTTTTTCGTGGAGTTCATTGGTTTTGAGACATTCCTTATTTATGGTTTCTGCTATGAAAAACTTATATTTTACTCATACAGGAACTTGTCATCTTCGATCCATATAAACAAAGGAACTTCTTTGACATAGCAACCAGCTTTCGAGTAGCACTTTAACCTATGGTAGTCCCTTATTTCGCTTCTACTTACAAGGAAGCAAGTAATAAGACTATTTCTGCTATTTTTTTTTTCTTTTCCTGATTAGCATAAAGTAAATAGAAGTATAAGCTTTTTAAGAGTAATTTGTTGCAGGGATATAGAGAAAGTCCTGTGAATGGTACACATCAGATTTTTAAATTTGATGTAAACAGTAATTTGCACGGCGAGGTCGCCTGAACAGCAATTACTGCATGGGGGTGTAGAACCCAGATACTACTTGGCTGTGTTCCGTGTTTGAGGTGTGCGGGTTCGACGAACCGAACCCAAGGGCACATTGTCGTGGCACAATAAAAATAACATTTCTTGGCAACAACGTTTGTTTCACAGCTAATTGGCGGCCAGGTCGCCAGCGCCATTTTTACTCCTCTCTCTACACACCCCCTTTCCGAAACCAGGGCAACCTTTTGTGCGCGCTTCTCGCTACATTGCCAAAATGTTTTCGAAACACAGGCATGCTATTAGTTACGTTAAGTCGATTAATCCGCCATAAAGTTCTTGGTTAGGAATACGTTTTATTGGTTAGAGCGCGGTTCTTGTCAAAGTGCAAACGCAAGTTGCCCTTGTATCAGCGAGTTTTACTGGTAGAGGTTTTTGTGGCGTTGGTGCGAAGATACTCTCTCTCTCTCTGTCCCTCTCTCTCTCTGTCCCTCTCTCTCTCTGTCCCTCTCTCTCTCTGGGCCTCTCTCTCTCTCTTTCTCTCTCTCTGTCCCTCTCTCTTTCTCTCTCTCAGTCCCTGTCTCTCTGTCCCTCTCTCTCTCTTTCTCTCTCTCTCAGTCCCTCTCTCTGTCTCTCTCTCTTTCTCTCTCTGTCCCTCTCTCTCTTTTACTCTCTGTCCCTCTCTCTTTCTCTCTCTTTATCTCTATTTCTCTTTATGGTTCTCTCTCAGTCCCTCTCTCTCTTTCTTTCTCTCTGTCCCTCTTTCTTTCTCTCTCTGTCGCTCTCTCTTCCTCTCTCTCACTCACTCTCTCTCTGTCTCACTCTCTCTAGCTCTCTGTTCTTTATCTTTATTTCTCTCTCTGTCCCTCTCTCTATCTCTCTGTCTCTTTATCTCTATTTCTCTCTCTGTCCCTCTCTCTCTCTACCTGTCTGTCTCTTTATCTCTATTTCTCTTTATGGTTCTCTCTCTGTCCCTCTCTCTCTGTCTCTTTATCTCTATTTCTCTTTATGGTTCTCTCTCTATGGTTCTCTCTCTCTATCTATCTCTCTGTCTCTTTATCTCTATTTCTCTTTATGGTTCTCTCTCTCTATCTATCTCTCTGTCTCTTTATCTCTATTTCTCTTTATGGTTCTCTCTCTGTCCCTCTCTCTCTCTCTTTCTCTCTGTCTCTCTTTCTTTCACTCTCTGTCCCTCTCTCTCTCTGCCTGTCTGTCTCTTTATCTCTATTTCTCTTTATGGTTCTCTCTCTGTCCCTCTCTCTCTGTCTCTTTATCTCTATTTCTCTTTATGGTTCTCTCTCTATGGTTCTCTCTCTCTCTATCTATCTCTCTGTCTCTTTATCTCTATTTCTCTTTATGGTTCTCTCTCTCTATCTATCTCTCTGTCTCTTTATCTCTATTTCTCTTTATGGTTCTCTCTCTGTCCCTCTCTCTCTTTCTCTCTGTCTCTCTTTCTTTCTCTCTCTGTCCCTCTCTGTCGCTCTCTCTTCCTCTCTCTTTATCTTTCAGACAAAGATCCGTATGTGTGTGTCTGTAAACACGATAACTCTTCCAGGGATGCGACAGGAAGATTTTGATTTTCTCAAAAATGCCTTAACGATTTTGATTAAACCATCTATATTAAAGATATTTACCTGACAAATAAAATGCATATCTTGAATTTTCTGAGAATATCCTCTGAAGTTTACTTTATTCTGGATGAAATTTGCGCAATTTTGTATAACTGCTAAACCATAAGAGTTGGACAAAAACTTACAACACAAAAAATGTAGAGCACGTTAAAAGACACAATTTATGTTGTGTACATTTTTTTCCTGGAGTTGATCGTTTTTGAGATATTTCTTGTTTTTGGTTTCAGCTGTGAAAAACTATACTTTTCTCAGACAGGAATTTATCAAATCCTATCCATACAAACAAAGGAACTTCAGTCACATAGCAACAGCTTTTGACTGTCACTTTAACTTATTTTATTACCTTATTTCGCTTCTATTTACAAGGAAGCAAGTAATAAAATTATTTCTGCTGATTTGTTCTCGATTACCATGAAGTAAATAGAAGCATAACATTTTTAACAATAATTTATTGCACAGATTAAGAGAAAGTCATGTGAATGTAACACATCAGATTTTTTTTTAATCTTTCTCTCTTTGTCCCTCTCTCTTTCTCTGTTTCTCTCTCTCTCTGTGTATCTCTCTTTGTGTTTCTCTCTGTCTCTATTTATCTCTGTCTCATTCTTTCTCTCCGTCTCTATCTCTCTGTTTCTCTCTCTCTGACCCTCTCTCTTTCTCTCCACCTGACTCTCTCTCTGTTCTCTTTTTTTCTCTCTCTTCCTCTCTCCGACGCTTTCTGTCTCTATCTTTCTTTTTCTCTATCACTCTCCCTCCATCTCTCTCTCTCTCTCTCTCCATCTCTCTCTCTCTCTCTCTCTCTCTCTGCTCTGCTCTTCAATGAGCGGAGTGGCTCAGGGGGTTTTGTCTGTGAGCTGGCGGGATCGCTTCCCGTGGTCGGCCTACCTGATCTTTGAGTTTTTTCGGGGTTCCCCTGCTCCCTAGACGAATGCTGAGTAAGCTTTATCATTCTGTCCCTCCATGTCGTTTCAACTGTCATTTCATTCATCCTTCATCACGTTCTTTTCTTTTAGGGTTGGAAGTGTCGACGATGGTGCTCGGTGCGGCGTGGCACGGAAAAACGAAACATTTTTCTGTAAAGGTTATTTTGGGATGGTGGCATTTTCTTGAAATTTTTCGTCTTATATCTTTGGAAAATGTTGAGGTTAAACATCAAGTTTTATATTTAATTGTGTTTTAGTTTTGATTTATGCTGTTCATAAACACACACACGCATACATGCACACAGATCTTTAATTAAAAATCCTATAATTTTAAGTTCAGATGGCATTAAAACATGTATTTTTGGTAAAATGTAGATGTATAATTTTTGGGTGGAATGCAGTAACTTTTCTAAAAGTATAGTACATACGAAGTAGATAAGATGAAAGTGCTTATTTTGGGTTAAATGGGAATAAAAACATCTATTTCCGCTGACTTGTTATAAATAGGTAATAGAGAAAGTAAAAATCACAAAGTTGATGGAAAATGCAGCGACTAATCTATTTCAACTTATTGTTTCATTATATGCTCTTTCATAAGTCTGATATACAGGCTGTTTCAAAACAACACCAAACGAAGGTAGCAGTCGAATAGCTTACACTTTGACTTGTCCGAAACTTGATGTCGCAAATTTCAAACTCTCTTTAAAGTTTTATATGTGTTTAAAAATCGCACATATTTGGGATTAGGCAGCGAAGGAACAACGCTTGTGTTACGCCACAAAGGTGACCTGTGCCGCGCCGGCGTGTCTGTCAAACCACGCCTACACCACGCGACTGGGACCTTCGCTACCAATCGGCATCTCTCTTGGAGTGGGCCAGGCACGTGCCATCTGGTTATGCACGACTGCCTCATCCATGGTGATTTTATGGCAGTTTTTGTACGTGCCGAATTTAGAGCTGAAAATGATATTCACGTATCACGTACAGTATGCCCAACAAGGTCCACATCTAAGTTTGGTGTCGTTTTGAAACACCTTGTGTATCTAAATCAGTTTAACTCATCGCAAATGAAAAGGAAATGCCGACATCGGTTCCCTTTTACCTCATACGCTACACATGCAGCGCCTCTGCAGAAACGTGCCACAAATCCAATGGCTTGCGTGGAGATTCTAGCAGAATGAAATTGCTTGGATGATACTTTTATGGTAATTCTGCGTTTTTTGAAGAGTGCGGGCAATGGAGCTCGACCTCCTCTGTGCCGGAATAATTAAATCTCAAATTCGTAAAGAGCTTCCAGAGAGAGAGGCTGGAAGAAGGCTTTTTTCCAGGCGTAATGGTATGGTGGTGGTAGCGGCGGTAATTGGTATGGTCGTACGGCGACGCTCTGGTAGTATTACCAACTTGAATGCATTCACTGCGCACAATTTACTAGAGCAGATAAAACAGAAGTTTTGTTCAAAGCGAACGTAAATAAACCAGTTTTAAATGTGTTAATGTGTGTACAGATGTGTTCATATTTAATGTCATATTGCAGGTGTAGAAGTTTAAAAACATCTGAGTGTTCCCTACATTTGTAACAAATTTTACTTTCTCTTCACGTACTATGTGCATAGTGTATGTATAGACAAGGTATTGCACTCCACCAAAAAATTCGATACCGAGATTTCACCGGAAATACTTGTTTAGGGTCCCCCTGAATAAAACAAAACAAAAAGAACACATTTTTGGAAAACGGTCCGAGTGTGCCTGTGGAGAGCATAGCTCAAAAACGAAACACCGTTGAATACCAAATTTGGTATTTAAGTTTGGTATCTTCCAAGGATGAGACACTAAGATTTTCAAGAAAATCCCCCGACCCCAAACTACCCTTTTACATGGAACTTTTTTTCGAAAATTTTGATTTTCTAAAAATGGCTCTAACGATTTTAATTAAAATATGTATATATATTTATATAAACATGAAAAATGAAATGAATATCTTGAATTTTCTGGCAAAAGCCTCTGAAGACTACTTTATTCTGGATCAATTTTACGCAATTTTGCAAACTGCTAAACTGTAAGAAATGGACAAAAACTTACCAAACACAAACTATGTGGAGCACCTTAAAGCGCACAATTTATGTAATATACATTTTTTTCGTGGAGCTCATCGTTTTTACTTTCTCTATACGAACTATGTACATAGTGTATAGAGAAGGTATTGCACTCCACCATAAAATTCGATACGAGATTTCACCGGAAATATATATTTTAGGGCCCCCTGTATCCAAAAAAAAAAAAAGGATTTTCAGAAAAATATCCGTGTATGTGTGTATGTGTGTGTGTCCGTGTGTCTGTGAACACGATAACTCAAAAACGTAAAGTCGGTAATATACCAAACTGGGAATTTAAATTTGGTATCTTCCAGGGATGCGACACGAAGATTTTGAGAAAAATCCCCCCCAAACTACCCTTTACATGGAACTTTTTTCGAAAAATTTAATTTTTTCAAAAGATGGCTCTAACGATTTTGATTAAAATATCGTATACTAAACATATTTACCTGACAAATCAAATGTATATTTAGAATTTTCTGGGAACAGCCTCTGAAGACTACATTATTCTGGTGAATTTAACGAAATTTTGCATAACTGCTAAACCGTAAGAGATGGACAAAAACTTATCACACAAAAAATGTAGAGCACATTAAAACACACAACTTATGTTGTATACATTTTTTTCATGGAGTTGATCGTTTTTGAGACATTCCTTGTTTTTGGTTTCAGCTTTGAAAAGCTTAAATTTTCTCATACAGGAATTTGTCAACTCCTGTCCATATAAATAAAGGAACTTCAGTCACATAGCAACCATAAATTATAGTACTCCCCTAATTCGCAACTGCTTACAAGGAAGTGAGAAATAAGACTACTTCTGCTTGTTTTTTTCTCTTTTAGCATGAAGTAAATAGAAACATAAGCTTTTTAAGAATACTTTATTGCAGAGATGTAGAGAAACCTTTCGGATTCAGGGGTACCCAAAACATGTATTTCCGGTGAAATCTCGGTATCAAATTTTTGGATGTAATGCAATACCTTCTCTAAATATAAATGACGTGTTATTTATGGATGCTCTTTATTTGCTGTGGATCTCAGCGTCCCATTCTATACTATATTGCCCAGAGGCCTCCCTATCAGACTTGAGGTTCTTTTACACCCGAAAAAATCCATCGTCCTCCGCCGGGTTTGAACCCGTGACCTTGGGTATATGAAGTTTGCATGGTAACATTTACTCCACGGATGGCGACTACCTTCTCTATACACTATGTACATAGTAAAAATGAAAAACACTGGATCAACATGTGTATTAACTATTATAATTTTTGTTCTGATAGTATCTTTTACATAAAATGTCATTATTTATGTTTTCTCTATATTCAGTAGTCACTGCATTTAAACTATAATCAACTATATCGCTAACACAGATATTTTAAAGGGATTTTTTCACAAATTTCACAAGCTTTGTTGTTTTTCAATTGCATTTCAAATTGATGTAGATCAAAGTGACACGCATGTTCCCACAGTTGCGATTTTTAACGAATAGGGCAAAGGTTAATGAGAGCAGTTATCGGGAAGCCCATATGGGCCGGGTCTCACGGATATCTGATAGTGCTGATACAGAATCACCTGCACTGCAGCAGGCGTCTAGAATTACATTGCGGTCATGCGGGACACGTTCCCTGTGGGAAACCGCCATTTTGTAACCCAATACAGACAAAAGACTGTGAATCATTACTTTCTAGCTGTATTGCGCTAACCACAAGGTCACATAACTCGCCTCTACACCTGGAGTCCATCTGTCAAATAGGACGCTTCCCTGCGCGTTTATCGTCTTCTGCAGTTTATCATAAATAACGTCACGGGTGTTTTCATCTTGTTCTAAGAGATGAAAACACGAGTTGTATTTGATAAGACAGTTCAGCGAAATACACTATTAGTAATTTATAATATATATATTACAGCTAAAATGAAATGTTACCACTAAAACAATAGTTCAGTATGCTGACGACACAAATATATTAATTGAAAGCAAAGCTGCAAAACTCAACGAGTAATATGAAGTGATATCACTAAATGGTTCGCGAATAACAATCTAATAGCTAACTTAGAAAAGACACATGTAATCCAATTTACCAAAGTAAATGTGCTGTACAAACACAATTATTATGCGATAACAAACAAAGTAAATTCTCTGACACTACGAAATTTCTTGGCCTTTGGATACAAAGTAACTTAATACATATCAGTCAAATGAATAAAAAAATGAAAATTCAGAAAACTAGTACACAGTGTCAATGTGGAAACACTCAAAAGTATTTATTTTGCTTCCATCTACTCCATACTAAAATATGGTATAATACTATGGGGCAACTTTCTATTCATTATACCAAAACGGATTCTGAGAATAATGGCAGGAGCTAAACCAAGATCTACATGCAAACCATTATTCAAAACATTTCAAATCTTACCTCTCCCATGTATTTTCATCTTTGAAATTTTAAAATTTACGAAATTAAATTTAATGGACAAAAATGGCTATTATACTTTCAATAATACAGTTCATAGCCATAACACCAGACGGAAAATGGATATTCACGTACAGAGAAGCAACACAAGTACTCATTAAAATAGTGTAATAAATCTAGGAATAACTTTTTTTAATAAATTGTCCTTAGCTAATAAAACCACTTGCAAATTTACGGTATTTGCTTCATCACTGTTTTTATTCTATTAATGAATTCATGAAAAACCCTCAGTAATATATTTCTATAGTATTGCTTATTGTAAATAATGATATGCTTTTAGAAATGACTTATCCTTTCCGGAAGTTTTACTCAAAGAACTGTAATTAATCAACAATTGTAAATAACAACTTGACTTCTCTTATATCATAGTGCAATGTGTACAATGTATGATTTACAAGATGAATAAACCATCCATCCACCCATCCATCTATAGGAAGGGATATTTTATAGGTTAAGATTGTAATACTTACATTAGTTCTCAATGACGCATTCGACAATGTTTATTTACCGATTTTTTTTCATTCTTCACTGCCTCCTGAATTATGAAATGGCCGACCGTGTCTATACCCAATGTACGAATATCGATACCAACAATAGAAACAAGGAACAATTATTTTATTTCAGTTTTAATAACTAGTACATAAAATGGAAACAAACGTTATTTTATTTGAGGTTATTGCACTCATCTCATATATAAGAAATACAAATGACTATTTTCAATCTTATTCTGAACTAAATACATTCTGTACTGGATATAACTAACCAATCATTGTACCTAACTGAATTAGTTGGAACTACAGTTGTGAAACTGACAGTTATTAAAAGTGAATTTTGGCAAACTGGATTGTCACCTTGTTGCCAATAACCAAGATAGATAAAACAAGAGGTTAAGAGATGAAAACACGATTTGTATTTGATAAGACAATTCAGCGAAATAGACTATTAATAATTTAATTTATAGGAAGGGAGATTTTATCATTGTAATACTTACATTAGTTCTCAAATGGTAGATGACGCATTTGACCATGTTTATTTACCGAGTTTCTTTTTCTTTCTTCACTGCCTCCTGAATTATGACATGGCCGACCGTGTCCACACCCATGTACGAATATCCATATAAACAATAAAACTAGAAACAATTATTTTATTTCAGTTTTTAATAACTAATACATGAAATGGAAACTAAATAGTTATTTATGATAAGGCCGACTGTGCCCACATACAATATACACATTTTACTGGAAATATACGCTTTAGATTTTAGAAAAAGATCAGTGTGTCCGTGTGGTTGCTATTTCAGTTAAGTATTTTCCAAGGATGCGACGCGAAGATTTTGAGAAAAATCCTGGGAACCCAATTAACTTTACATGGAACATTTTTCAAAAATTTTGATTTTCTCAAAAGTGGCTCTAACGATTTTGATTAAAATTTCGTATATTAAACATATTTACCTGACAAATAAAATGTATATCTTGAACTTTCTGGGAATAGCCTCTGAAGAGTAGTTTATTCTGGATGAATTTTACTGAATTTTGAATAAGAGCTAAACCGTAAGAGATAGATAGAAACTTACTACACAAAAAATGTAGAGCACATTAAAGCACACAATTTATGTTATATACATTTTTACTTTCTCCATACGCACTATGTACATAGTGTATAGAGAAAGTATTGCATTCCACCAAAAATTCGATACCGAGATTTCACCGGAAATATATGTTTTAGGGTCCCAAATATCCAAAAAAAAGCATTTTCACAAAAAGGTCCGTGTGTGTGTGTGTATGTGTGTGTGAGTGTGTGTCCGTGTGTCTGTGAACACGATAACTCAAAAACGAAAAGTCGGTAAAATACCAAACTTGGTATTTAAGTTTAGAATCTTCCGGGGATGCGACACGAAGATTTTGAGAAAAATCCCCCCACCCCCAACTACCCTTTACATGGAACTTTTTTCGAAAATTCTAATTTTCTAAAAAATGGTTCTTACATTTTGTTTAAAATATCGTATATTAAAGATATTTACCCGACAAAAGAAATGTATATTTTGAGTTTTCTGGGAATAGCCTCTGAAGACTACTTCATTCTGAGTGAATTTTCCGGAATTTTGTATAACTGCTGAACTGTAAGAGTTAGACAAAAACTTACCTCACAAAAAATGTAGAGCACATTAAAATACACAATTTATGTTGAATACATTTTTTTCTTGATCGTTTTTTAGATATTCCTTGTTTTTGTTTTCAGGGTCGAAAATCTTAACTTTTCTCACACAGGAATTTGTCAACTCATGTCCATACAAACAAAGGAACATCAGTCACATAGCAACCAGCTTTTGACCATCACTTTAACCTATGGTACTCCCTTATTTCAGTTCTACTTACAAGGAAGAAAGTAATAAGACTATTTCTGCTAATTTTTCTAGATTACCATAAAGTAAATAGAAGCATAAGATTTTAAGAATAATTTGTTGCAGGGATATAGAGAGTGTCATAAGAATGGAACACATCAGATTTTTAAATGTGTTTTTCTATCAAAGTTATATTTTCAATTTTTGAGCAAGATGCAATTTGTTTACACTCTTTGAGCAATTTTCACTGATGCCTCACCTTCAAGACATCGTACGGAGGTAGACTTCATAGTATCTCTCCAGTCTTCTTTTCTTAAAATTTGTTTTCATCTTCAAAGTTATATTTTCAGTTTTTGAGCGCCTCTTATGAATTATTATATAAGACAAAACAACAAAGTTGTAACTTCTTTATACTCTTTGACCAATTTTCACTGATTTCTCACCTTCAAGATATGTACGAAGTTAGGCTTCATATTATATTTCCGCATCTTCTTTTCTTAAATTTGTTTAAATCTTCAAAGGTATATTTTCAGTTTTTTGAGCACCTCTCCTGAATTATTTTATAGGACAAAATACCAAAGTTGCGACTTTTTTACACTCTTTCACCAATGTCCATTGATGCTTCACCTTCAACACATCGTACGAAGGTAGGCTTCATAGTATCTTTCCGTATCTTCTTTTCTTAAATTTGTTTTCATCTTCAAAGTTATATTTTCAGTTTTTGAGCGCCCCGCCCCCCCCCCCCCCCCAGAATTTAAACGGTTCTCTCAGCAGCCTCCGGCAGCGACTCTTGCTCCTTAATGAAACGGGGAGAAGGAAAAACTTGCCAGGGGCCAGAGAAGGTTAAAGGAGTGCTGGTCCAGAAGCAAACTTTGCTCACAGAGTTGTGAAGTTAAATGACGTATGATATTATTTGTGGGATGTGTAAACTAAGTTAGGAGTGAGGTAATTAAATGCCCGTGGCGAGACCTTGCGGACCCAGAAACTTGGGGCGAGAGAAACTTTGATATCCTGCTCATAACACTCATCCACCACTTTTGTTTTCGACGAAAATCGATATAATCCCTGATTATTTCTTACACCTCGTTTTAGAACAGCTTAGCTCTACGTACTATATTCCTTTGTTGAACCTAGTAATTGCTTCCGTGGTAGCGCATAAGACTCGCATCCTGGAGGCCTCAGCTTCCATTACCGTCGACCGCCCACTCTAACCTTTGTTTTCGTGGAGTTCCCTGAACGGTAGGCGAATGATTGAATTGTTTCCCTTCTACCACAACTTCCTCACTAGTTTTTCTTTAAGAAGCGGAATATTATAAGGATCTCTTTAATTTTTATGAATTATATGTAAATTCCAATATCTAAGAAATATGCTTATTGCTAACTTAAAGTCATTGATGTCCAACAATGCATAATGTTAAAATAAGTTTACAATTTTCATCAAATAAATAATTTTAACAAGTAAACAATAAAAATTAATACGTTTACTCATATTTCAGGTTAACATTTTTATTTGTTCAAATAAACAAAAGTATATAAGTGTACGTTCTTGGACGTCCATTACTCATACAACTTCACTTAATTTTAATGGTGGTTGCCTGGACGCAATTCGACAACCTCCATTGCAACTACAGTCATATCTGTAAACCTGTTGGAAGATGATATTGAGGACTCTCGAAACGCGTCCAGGCAACCACCATTAAAAAAATCTGATGTGTTCCATTCACATGACTTCTCTACATCTCTGCAATAAATTATTGTTAAAAAGCTTATGCTTCCATTTACTTCATGCTAATCGAAAAAAAAATAGCAGAAATGGTTGCGACAGTATTTTAGTACGACGCATATATTATTAGTTTAATCATTAGTTTATAATATTTGACATAAGAAATATATGCTCAGTGGAAAGCATTACGTGGAGGGTAGAAAATCCCTTTTGTATTCGTCAAGGCTACGGGCTTTGTTGAAAATAACACACATTTTAATGCATTAGGGACATAAGTAACAGCCCTTAAGAGGAAGCTAGGTACTTTCCCTTTGAAACTGGGGAAAGGGAATTTCGCATTGTAGAACAAGGTCACGTGGGTGTAAAATAAAGAAAAATCTCCGATAGTCACGTGATGACGCCACTTTACGCGCTCTTTTTCAGCCAATCAAAAAGGAGGGCAAAACTCTACATATACATATACTTTTTGTATATAAGTGATGTGCGGATAAGAAGTCGGGGGACACGCAAGGCTCATAAAGTACGACACATCCTGTAGGAACTCGCGCGCCGTATGTTGCAGAAAATCAGTGTTTTACAAATTAATGTGACGGGCAATCATTATCGTGAATGTTATACGAACCGAGGAACTCCAGACCACGTGACTAATGTAAAGTTATAATAACTCCGTAAAAGTGGAATCAGCACGTAATGGAAACGGCTTCATCAAGAACGCGATCAGTTATGTCGGGAGTATGAACAACAATTCACCAATAAAGGAAGTATAGAGTGAATTAAGTAAACTTTCTCTGTTATTTGAGTCTACCAACAGTGTTACATACCCTTGTCATTCTTTCCCCCCTGAGTAAGAGACTCATGATCTACTGGAAGAAGCTTAGCCGGTGCAAACTTAGACTCACCTGACAGCGTCATACTGACACCAAAATAAAATACGACATATTGGCACCCGAACGTGGTGGCCACAAACAAACAAACAAACAAAAATACGACACAGTCTTATTCCTTGCTTCCTTGAATTCAGAAGCGAAATAAGGGAGTATCATAGGCTAAAGTGATAGTCAAAATCTGGTTCCTAGGTAACTGAAATTCTTTTGTTTGGACGGAGTTGATAAATTCCTGTGAGAAAAAAAAATGTTTTTAAAGCTGAAACCAAAAACAGGAAGTATCTAAAACACGATCAACTCCACGAAAAAAATGTATATAACATAAATTGTGTGTTTTAATGTGCTCTACATTTTTTATGTGGTAAGGTTTTGTCTATCTTTTACGATTTAACAGTTATGCAAAATTCCGTAAAATTCATCCAGAATAAAGTAGTCTTCAGAGGCTACTTCAAGATACACATTTTATTTGTTAGGTAAATATCTTTAATGTACGATCTCAACTGAAACTAGCAAAACATTTCTAGGCATTCACTTTGAACTTGGTGTAGGTTAGTGTTCATACGAGTATTAATTATATCGCTAACAAAGTAAGTAGAGGTATATTAATGTTATGTGTTTTGATAAAGCAAGTGTGTTCCAATCTTTTAACTATCTATTTACTATGGACAAATCCATGGCCATTTAAGTTATGGTATTTTATTTTGGGGCAACCATACTTTAGCTAAAAATCTGACGTGTTCCATTCAGATAACTTTCTCAACATCCCTGCAAAAAAAATATTATTAAAAAGCTTATGCTTCTATTTACTTGATGATACTCGAGAACAAATTAGCAGAAATAGTCTTATTACTTGCTTCCTTGTAATAAGAAGTGAAATAAGGGAGTACCATAGGTTAAAGTGATAGTCAAAAGCTGGTTTCTATGTGACTGAAGTTCCTTTGTTTGTATGGACAGGAGTTGATAGATTCCTGTATGACAAAAGTATAATTTTTCAAAACTGAAACCAAAAAAAGGAATATCTCAAAAGCGATCAACTCCACGAAAAAAATGTATATAACATAAATTGTGTGTTTTAAAGTGCTTTACATTTTTTATCAGTTAAGTTTTTGTCAATCTCTTACGGTTTAGCAGTTATGCTAAATTCCGTAAAATTCATCCAGAATCAAGTAGTCTTTAGAGGCTATTCCCAGAAAATTCAAGATATACATTTTATTTGTCAGGTAAATATCTTTAATATACCATATTTTAATCAAAATCGTTAGAGCCATTTTTGAGAAAATTAGGGGATTTTCTTGAAAATCTTCATGTCACATACTTGGAAGATACTAAACCTAAATACCAAGTTTGATATTTAATGATCTTCTCGTTTTTGAGCTATGCTGCCCAAAGGCACACACACATACACACAAACAGACACACATACGAACATTTTTCTAAAAATGCTTTTTTTGGATTCAGGTGGTCTCAATACATGTATTTCAGGTGAAATCTCGGTAACGAATTTTTGTGTACATAGTACGTATAGAGAAAGTAAGAAATCAGTGTGTTCCAATGTTTTATTATCAATGTATTATTGGCAATTCCATAGCCATTTAAGTTTTGGGGCAACCATGCTTTAGCTAAAAAGATACTTTTATAACAGAAAAAATGAATTTGAATTTTATTTGGTGTAGCCCCCAGAACTCTTTGTAAACCTTTTATTTGTTAAGTGTTTGTTTTCCACTGCCTCTATTTAATAATCGAAATTTAAATAATATTAAAAATTCGTACCTGTAAGCACAAATAAAGAATTTAATAATTAATTATATAACTCCATGGCACGACAGCTCACGGGGAACCTTGGCCTACCGCCCGGCCGCTGCCTCCCCCATCTCGGTCCACTACAGACGTCATGGATGGGGTGCAGTATTGCAGGGTGAGACGTGGTCAGCGCCCCGGCCGGTTAATGCGGTCCTCATGACCTGGAGCCGCTACTTCTTCATCAAGTAGCTCCTCAATTGGCCCCCCAGGGACCTTACGAGGCTGAGTGCACCCCCACGCCAGTACTGGGGATCGAACCCAGGTCTCCCGCTTGGTAAGCAGCAACGCTACCACCACGCTAAGGAGACGACCAATTAATTATATAATCAGCTGAAGTAGTTCCTCCCTGTGCCGGGATAAGCATTGCAAACGTTTATACCTTATTTCTCGATTTGATAAATGTGCACGGGGCGGTTGTGCCATCCGGTATGTAGCAGAGGTCAGAAAACGAACAGAACAGGCTAGCTTGCGGGTTGTAAAGATGTGTGTACCTCCAATTTCATATTCGCAAAAAGTATCGGGAATCAGAAGGTACACACGTGTTCCCCGGAAAAGAGGTGGGCCAAAATGTGTTGAGGGTCAAGCTACTGCTTTATACATACACAGTTTTAAACTCTCGGCCTTATCTTAAAACTTAAATAATTAGTCTTTTGCACTATTTAATAATCTAAATTTAAATAATATTAAGGATACCCACCTGTAAAAATTGATCAAAAAGTGCAAAACATGAAAAAAAAAAAAAAAAAAAAAAAAAAAAAAAAAAAAAATAGCCTAATTATATAATGTAATGCTTCTAGTACAATTTCCTGTTGTTTTTATTACCATGCGGTGCTTTAAACCGTATCACGTGACGATATAAATGGATGACTGTAAGTGGGTGTGGTCTTTTAACCTTTTCACTATGGTGAAAAATTGCTAAAAATCCGAAATTTGGTTTTGACCAATAACATATGCCTATTTCAAGTTGAAAATACAATAATATGTACTAATAACTAAAAAAAAAAAATAAATTACCTCGTTAATTTACTAATAATGTATTTATCAGTATAACTGCAAAGTATTATATTTCTCTAACCGAAATTGCATCGTGTGGAATGATTTGATTAAATGACAATAAAACTATAAATATGTTAATATCACAGAAACTATTTTGAGCAAAAGTCTGAAAATTAGCATGGAAACTATTTTTACTTTCTCTATACGTACTATGTACATAGTGTATAGAGAAGGTATTGCACTCCACCCAAAAATTCGATACCAAAATTTCACTGGAAACATATGTTTTAGGGTCCCCTGAATCAAAGAAAAATCTTCAGAAAAAGATCCGTGTGTGTGTGTGACCGTGTGTCTGTGAACACGATAGCTCAAAAACGAAAAGTCGGCAAAATACCAAAGTAGGTATTTAAGTTTAGTATCTTCCAGGGATGCGACATGAAGATTTTGAGGAAACCTCCCCATCCAAACTACTCTTTACATGGAACTTTTTTCGAACATTTTGATATTCTCAAAAATGGCTGTAACGACTTTTATTAAAATTTCGTACATTAAACATTTTACCTGACAAATAAAATGTATATCTTGGATTTTCTGGGAATAGCCTCTGAAGACTACTTTATTCTGGATGAATTTTACGGAATTTTGCCTAACTGCTAAACCGTAAGAGATTGACAAAAACTTAAACACACAAAATGTAGAACAGCTTAAAATATAAATTTATGTTATATATATTTTTTTCTTGGAGTTGACCTCTTTTGAGATACTCGTTGTTTTTGGTTTCAGCTTTAAAAAACATACTTTTCTCATACAGACAATTAACAATTGCTGTCCATACAAACAATGGAACTTCAGTCACATAGTAACCAACTTTTGACTATCACTTTAACCACTTATTTCGCTTCTACTTACAAGGAAGCAAGTAATAAGACTAATTCTGCTGATTTTTTCTCGATTAGTATAAAGTAAGTAGAAGTGTAAGCTCTTTAACAATAATTTGTTGCATAGGTATAGAGAAAGGCATGTAAATGGAACACATCATTTTTTAATAGTGCAAAATTTGTGAAAAAGTTTCAAATCAATCCAAGCAAAAGTTATGTTTTTAAGTTTTTAACAGATGGGTATCCTTAATAATTAAATTCTAGAAGCATAAATAAATAAATCAATAATTAATTAGCTAATCATGTGAAATAACCCCTGCATCGCAAACGTTTAAATGTTATTTCACGGTTTGGACAGATTTCTCAAAGTACACGGGGCAGTTGCGCCACACGGTATGCAGCAGAAGTCATAAAACGAACAGAACAAGCTAGCTTGCGGGTTGTAAATCACTCGAAACCGTTAAGCTGTGTGTACCTCCGATTTCATATTCGCGGGGATTAGAAGGTAAACACGTGTTCACCGAAATGTGTTGAGGGTCACTACTGGGAATAGGCGAGCCATTTGGGAAAACGTTGGAAAAGCGATCGCTGGCATATAATGAGGATTCTATCGCCTCACCTCGTGGCGGGCGATACATCAAATGATTCCCTCACTCCACGTTTAATTGCTTGTCAGATTATTGTCCGGGCACCAGGGGCCGGAATCACTCCCTCTCTAATGTTGCGCTATTAATTAGATCGAGTGTCCTACGTCCCTCATGAGCCCATAATTGTCAATACCGCAGCGGGGCGGACTGGATTAGACCGTTTTAGATTCTTATCGTCTGCAAAGTTGCCGCACCTCAATTAAATGTACAGCAATCTATAATTATTCAGTGCAAAGTCGGATTAGTCGCGGCTCACAATATATGCATTGTTGTGTGTGTTCGTGTTCGGCCCTCAGGTGTCGAGGATGTGCAGAAACTATAGTTGGGTCAAGCGAATCATGTTCAGTAATCGATTCATATGATTCGTTCATGCAGTTTGAATCGATTCATACGATTCGTTCATGATTCATTAATCGTTGCCATGAGTTCTCTGTCTCGTTCATTACACGCGGGGATGATAGTCGTATGGTAGCTTCTAGAACAGGAATTTATATAAAAATCTGATGCGTTACACTCACATGACTTTCTCTGTCTCGTTCATTACACACGGGGATGATAGTCGTATGGTAGCTTCCTAGAACAGGAATTTATATAAAAATCTGATGCGTTACACTCACATGACTTTCTCTAGATACTCTAGAAACAAACTTCTTACAAAAGATAATTCAATACCATGCTAATAGAGATAAAAATAAGCAACATTTTATTACTTAGTTCCTTATAAGCAGAATGGAACTAAGGGAATGCACGACTAAACTGATAGTCAAATGTTTTAAAAGCTATCGTTATGCGATTGACATTGCAAATCACTTCTTTGCTTGGCCAGGAGTAGAACAAAAGAAAAAGGGACACTTCCGTCTAATATAATTGAAACTAATAACAAGGAATACCTCGAAAACGGTAAGCTCCATGAAAAAATTACTTGTGTATTTAAACGAGATCTACATTTTTGTGTTGTAAGTTTTTGTCTATCTCGTACGGTTTAAGCAAAATTCACCCAGAATAAACAGGTCTTTAGAAGCTATTCCCAGAAAAGTCAAAATATACATTTTATTTGGCTCTAATATGTAGTATTTTGACCAAAATCGTTACAGCCATTTTTTAAGAAAAACGACATTTTCGAAATTTTTCCATGTAAATGATAGTTAGGGGTGGGGGGATTTTCTTGAAAATCTTCGTGTCGCACCCTTGAAAGATAACAAACTTAAATGCCAAGTTTGGCATTTAACCGTCTTTTCGCTTTTGAGCTATGCTGCCCACAGACACATATACAGACAGACAGACACACACGAACCTGTTTCTGAAAATGCTTTTTTGGATCAGGGAGTCCTAAAACATGTATTTCCGGTGAAATCTCGGTATCGAAGTTTTGGGTGGAATACAATACTTCCTCTATACACTATGTACATAATACGTATACAGAAAGTAAAAAAGTTCTACACTTTTCCATCTATTGCAAACATATTTGGTAAAATATCCTCCATTATTCGGAAAAAATCTTAATAGGTTTGTTTAAGTCTAAAAGTGACACCTATATCTCAACTGCATGGCGATATCTGTATAATGTTAATAAGCAGAGTAATTGTTATTCATCATTGTTGCGGTTGCGCGCCACTAATTTTTATAAATACGGCATTGTAAGGCAACGCTAGTTCCTTTCACATGACTTTCTTTACATTTCATTTCCTCAGGAATATTCGAGATCATTTTAATCTATTAGAATAGTATGTTCCTATACCTATTATGTTGCAGCATAATTGCTTTATTTTTCGTAAAATTTTGTTTCTGAAGTTATATATGTTGCTAATGTAGTCACGATTTACCTCGGCACATATATTTAAAATACTGGAATATATATATATTGTAACGCTTGCTTTCATGTGTTCAATAACTCACCCCTCAACAATACAAAGACGCTTGTGGTGGCTTCGGCAATGATCGGCAGTGTTCGTTTTCTTATGTATATATATATATATATATATATATATATATATATATATATATATATAATTTATATATTTTATTTTATATAAGTATATTTTTATATATACTTATATTTAGCCTCATGGCCTAAGCACTATTTATTTTCTCACAATAAAATAAATGATTATAAATCCTGGTACACATCATCGTGCACAATTGGCAGCTTTCGTCGAAACTCGGCTTGGTACTTCAAATCCCAATTACGTTATCACGATTCTTCAAATCTGCTATTCTTATTGAACAACGATTCATATTGAGATTTGCATGATTCTTGCGCTTTCCTTTGAACGACGATTCATGCCCAGATTGATCCGATGCATACGAATCTTTCCTTGTAGGCGTTCATATGAACGATTCGTTCATGAATCGCCCCCAGTCTAGCAGAAACAGTTCTGCATTGCGCTTCAATTATAGTGTCGCCTCTATAAAATCATTACGTAACATCTTATTGTCATTTATATCAGCTAGCACTCACAGTAAGTGACATTTTTGTCATACATAAAAGTTCTAGCATACACAGTTATTTAAATAATAATGTGTTGAAATATCTGACATGTAAATTAATTCGGGTACCCATAGGCATACGTTTTGTTGAATTTTTTTTCTTCAAAAAAGATTGGCCAAAACCTTCACGATCTCCATAATTTGACGAATTCTTTATCGAAATTTGCATTCTACATATTTAAAAAAAATTAACTTAAAAATGTTGCATTTGAAAAAAAAAAAACACGTATTAGCCACCCGGGTACCTAGTTACTCCGATAGAATAAACATGATTTTACTTTCTCTACACGCACACTATACATAGTGTATAGAGGAAATATTGCATTCCACTCAAATATTCGATATCGAGATTTCACCGGAGATAACGTTTTCGGGTCCCCTGAATACAAAAGTTCGATCCCAGGCGACCACATATGAGATTTGTGGTGGACAAAGCGGAATTGGGGCGGGTTTTCTCCGGTTACTCCGGTTTCCCCCGCCATCGCATTCCACCGATGCTCCATCATCATTCATGTATCATCAGTGTCACCGCCTGCGTTGCCATAAGTAGTTAAATCAGGCGTTAAACACTACAAAAAAAAATCAATCCAAAAAAAGTATTTCTAGAAAAAGATCCGTGTGTGTGTGAATACGATAATTCAAAAACGAAAAGTCGGTAAAGTACCAAACTAACTGAATATAGCACCTGTGTCGTACCACAACCCTGAAAAGAGTTTCCAAGCTAGAAAAAATCTGATGTGTTCCATTCACATGACTTTCTCCATATCCCTGCAACAAATTATTCTTAAAAAGCTTATATTTCTATTTACTTTATGCTAATCAGAAAAAATAGCAGAAATAGTCTTATTAGTTGCTTCCTTATAAGTAGAAGCGAAATAAGGGACTAGCATAGGTTAAAATGATACTCAAAAGCTGGTTGCTATGTCAATGAAGTTCCTTTGTTTATATGGATAGGAGTTGACAAGTTCCTGTATGAGAAAAGTATAAGTTTTTCATAGCAGAAACCAAAAATAAGGAATGTCCCAAAAACGACGAAATTACGAAAAGAATGTATATAGCATAGATTGTGTGCTTTAACGTGCTCTACATTTTTTGTGTAGTGAGTTTTTGTCCATCTCTTACGGTTTAGCAGTTATTCAAAATTCAGTAAAATTCATCCAGAATAAACTACGCTTCAGAGGATATTCCCAGAAAATTCAAGATATACATATTATTTGTCAGGTAAATATCTTTAATATAGGAAATTTTAATCAAAATCGTTAGAGCCATTTTTGAGAAAATCAAAATTATTGAAAAAAAAGTCCATGTAAAGGGTAGTTACGGGTGGGGGGATTTTTCTCAAAATCTTCGTGTCGCATACCTAGAAGATACTAAACTTAAATACTAAGTTTGGTATTTTACCGACTTTTCGTTTTTGAGTTATCGTGTTCTCAGACACACGGACACACACACACATACACACATACACACACACACGGACCTTTTTGTGAAAATGCTTTTTTTGGATATTGGAGACCCTAAAACGTATATTTCCGGTGAAAGCTCGGTATGGAATTTTTGGTGGAGTGCAATACCTTCTCTATACACTATGTACATAGTGCGTATAGAGAAAGTAAAAATCCTGAGATATGGCACCCACAAATCCACACCATTCCTAATAGCCAAAACCCGCACTCGGGATGCGAATTAGCAACCCTGTAACCGCCCAGACTCTACCTATCCATGTTCATGTATGTTTACCAATTTCAACTCTACATTTGCTTTAAGTTGCCTCTTCCTGTCATTCTGTAATGAGAAAATTTCACTAAGAAGCAATAGTAGCAGCAGAAGCAATTATAACGCTAGAATTCAGAAAGAAAACAATGGCGCATGACTTATGAAAAATAAGTCTGTAGAATTGATGGATGTGAATTAACTCACGAAGGAGAAGTGACTGACAAAGAAACAGTTGAAGGGCAGTCACGGCTGTTCGACCATGTCACGATCAGCTTTCACGATCGTATTATCGAGCCAAATTAAAATGATTATGTATTCACTGTTGTGTACCCCCCTCGAATAGTTCTAAAGAAACCTGTCGAGAGGTTGTCTGTTAGGAAGAAGTGCTGTGATAAATGTATGCTTGGACCCATGATGTAGGTTGGCAGTATTGTTTTGATGCTATACACCAGCTACTAAAGACGCGTATTAATGATCGAATCAGAAGCAGTGTTACAAAATTAAAAATCTGATGTGTTCCATTCACATGAATTTCTCTATATCTCTATAAATTATTATTGCTAATAAGCTTATCTTTTATTTATTTCATGCTGAACGAGAAAAATTATCAGAAATAGTCTTATTTCTTGCTTTATTGTAAGTAGAAGCGAAATATGGGAGTACCATGGGTTAAGGTGAAAGCCAAAAGCTGGTTGCCATGTGACTGATGTTCATTTGTTTGTATTAACAGGAGTTGACAAATTCCTATATGAGAAAAGTATAAGTTTTTCAAATATGAAACCAAGAAAAAGGAATATCTCAAAAACGATCAACTCCACGAAAAAAATGTATATAACATAAATTGTGTCTTTTAACGTACTCTACATTTTTTGTGGGTTAAGTTTTTATCCATTTCCTACGGTTTAGTAGTTATGAAAAATTCATCCAGAATAAAGTAGTCTGCAGAGGCTATTACCAGAAAATTCAAAATATAAATTTTATTTGTCAGGTAAATAACTTTATCATACGACATTTTAATCAAAATCGTTAGAGCCATGTTTTAGAAAATCAAAATTTTCGAAAACAGTTCCATGTAAAGGGTAGTTTGGGGTGGGAGGATTTTTCTCAAAATCTTCGTGTCGCATCCCTGGAAGATACTAAACTTAAATACCAAGTTTGGTATTTTACCGACTTTTCGTTTTTGAGTTATCGTGTTCACAGACACACGGACACACACACCCGCGGACCTGTTTCTGAAAATACTTTTTTTGGATACAGGGGACCCTAAAATATATATTTCCGGTGAAATCTCGGTATTGAATTTTTTGGTGGAGTGCAATACTTCTCTATACACTATGTACATAGTGAGTATAGAGAAAGTAAAAATCTGATGTGTTAAACTCACAAGACTTTCTCTAGCTACTCTACAAACAAAACTTCTTACGAAAGATAATTCTTCCATACCATACACCATACTAATTGAGATAAACATTAGCAGAATTTTATTACTTAGTTCCTTACAAATAAAATGGAGCTTGGAACTAAGTATGCACTATACTAAAATGATAGTCAAATGTTTTAAAAGGCTACCGTTATGTGATTGTCATTGAAAATCGCTTCTTTGCTTGGCCAGGAGTAGAACTAAAGAAAAACAGGTGTTTCACAATTTAAACTAATAACAAGGAATACCTCGAAAACGGTATGCTCCACGAAGAAAATGTATGTGGCATAACTTGGGTATTTTAACAAGATCTACATTTTTTGTGTAGTAAGATTTTGTTTATCTCTTACGGTTTACTAGTTACGCCAAATTAAGCAAAATTCATCCAGAATAAACAGGTTCTTAGTAGCTATTCCCAGAAAATTCAAGATATACATTTTATTTGTGATAGAAATGGTTTTAATATGTGGGATTTTAATTAAAATCTTTAGAGCCATTTTTAAGAAAAACAATATTTTCGAGATTTTTTCCATGTAAAGGGTAGTTTAAGGGTGGTGGGATTTTCTTGAAAATCTTCGTGTTGCATCACTGGAATATACCAAATTTAAATACCAAGTTTGGTATTTAACCGTCCTTTCGTTTTAGAGCTATGCTGCAGACTCGCACACACACACATGGACCTGTTTCTGAAAATGCCTTTTTTTAGATTAAGGGAGTCCTAAAACATTTATTTCCGGTGTAATCTCGACATGGAATTTTTGAGTGGAATGCAATACTTCTCTATCTCTATTTACATTGTACATACGGGCTAGAGAAAGTAACAATGTTGAGGTGTACCATCTACTTGATTTTCTTTACCCGTTCTGCAATTAAACGATTTTTACAAAAGATTATTCTTCTATCCCAATTATTTACCCTTTCACATTTTACCCTATGAGAATAGTAGTATTTTAAAACTGAAACCAATAACAAGGAATATCTCGAAAACAGTCAACTCCATGAAAAATACTGGATGTGTTCCATTCATATGACTTTCTCTGTATCTCTACTACAAATTATTGTCAAAAAGCTTAATTTTCTATTTAATTTATCCTAATCGAGAAAAAATTAGCATAAAAAGTCATATTACTTGCTTCCATGTAAGTAGGAAGAAAATAAAGAAGTAGTGATAGTCAGGAGCGGGTTGCTATGTGATGGAAGTCCCATTGTTTGTGTGGAGTTGATAAATTGCCGTATGAGGAAAGTAAGCTTTTTAATGGTGAAGCCAAAAGCAGGGAAAATCTAAATCGATCAACTTTATGGAAAAAGTGCATATAACATAGACTGTATATTTTAAAGTGCTCTACATTTTTTGTGTGGTAAGTTTTTATCCATCTCTTACAGTTTAGCAGTTATGAAAAATCCTGTCAAATTCACCCAGAATAAAGTAGTCTTCAGAGGCTATTTCCAGAAAATTCAAGATATGCATATTGTTTGTCAGGTAAACATCTTTAATATACAATATTTTAATCAACATCGTTAGAGCCATTTTTTAGAAAATCAAAATTTTCGAAAAAAGTTCCATGTAAAGGGTAGTTTGGAGTAGGGAAAGAGATTTTTCTCAAAATCTTTGTGTCGGATCCCTGGAAGATACTAAACCTAAGTATCAAGTTTGGTATTTAAAGGTATTTTCGTTTTTGAGCTATGCTGCCCACAGACACACACACATACAGACAGACATACACAAGGACATTTTTCTAATTTTTTTTTTTTTTTTTTTTTGGATTACGGGGGTACTAAAACATGTATTTCCGGTGAAACTCTGTATCGAATTTTTGGATGCATTACAATACCTTCTCTATATATTATTTACATAGTGTGTATAGAGAAAGTAAAAAGATCTTAGCAATTAGAGAAAAAATGTAAATTTTCGATGTTTCTTAGGTGACTGCCTAAAGTGTAAGTTAATTGAAATGGTCTGTTTAAAAGCAAGGAGGGCTACGCCTCTGTGCTACTGAGACAAGCAGAGACATTAATAATATGCCTCTGTATCAGAAACCTGAGATCCCCCCCCCCCGTCATGTGGCAGCCCGTGCCACTCGGCTGCCGTTAGCAGGTGTTGTTTCGACCTGACCCCTTGTCAGTGTGTGGTCCGGGATGGGCCCCCTGCTGTTGAAAAGTAAAATAACGAACAGTCGATGTTCGCTTCCAGAATCATGATAAAGAAAAGTCTCTGGAGCATTGTCCTCGTGTATCTGGGGACGTTTCTGTGCACGGGGCGCCGCAAGTGTGTGTCTTTGTGTACACAAAATCACGCGGGGAGTAAATTTTATGACAAGTTTCCAAGGAAATAAATTTTGGCTTGATAACGTTTGCGGTCAGGAGAGAGTTGTAAAACTTCTCTACAGCGTTGGTCATTTGTTTCCGTTCTGTCTTGATATACATAGATTCTCAAAAATTCTGATGTGTGCCAATCGCATGATTTTCTCTACTTGTTCTGCAACCAAACTATTCCTAGAAAGGATTATTACTTTCTCCAGCACTATGTACATACATAGAGTCCCTAAATTATAAGGTAACCGCTGTCGCGGCGTCTCTCCGCTGTGCGAGAGATGCAAGAGTCGCCGGGAAGGTGGTGCCAGCAAACGAGTACTGGAGACCTTATCTTAACTCTTAATTGCATGGTATTGCACTTGTGTAACAAAGATGATTAATCCACGAATTTAGTATTTCATTAGACTTGTTTTTAGTTTCGTATTACACTTACCTTCAGCAATAAAATTAACCTAGCGATAACTATTTTATATTATAATTTTTGCAATAAAACTGTAGTGCGTTTTTATGGCACAGAGCAAAATCAATGCAACTGAAGTCAAATGTAACCCGTCAGCAGCCAAGCGTGGCGACACACCGGCTATTTTACTTGGGCCCTCCGCATCCTTTACCACAGGCACATCTGACTGCAGTCACTGGCACGCGAACTCGCGACTTTCGGCTTTGAATGCATGACCAGTCCATTATGTAGTGTTCTCGTGTATCTAGGAATGGTTCGGTATTTTCTCTGCACGGCATGCCACATTCTGTTCCTCTTTCTTATGATAATAATTCTAATAAAACAACTGACACTCACTATACGTGTTTATAAGCGAGGAATGTTATCACTACCATCCTCTAGAGAACAACATCTAAGTGGCAAAGCCCCTAATTCTCTTTCCTTGGGTTACTTTATCCAAAGCAGAATAAAGTAATACTTCATTGCGAGAGTAATTATCGATAACACATTCATTCTGCAGCGTTTAACTAGCATTAAAACCGATATCTCGCAAATAAATAAATTCGCTAATTCTCGGAAATTAATAAAGATATCAGACTGACCGTTTTTCAGGTCTAGCTGGTTTAATCATTTTTTACCTTCTCTACACGTACTATATACATAGTGTATAGAGGTCCTGCTCCACCCAAAAACTCGATACCAAGATTTCACCGGAAATATGTTTTAGAGTCCCCTGTATCAAAAAAAGGATTTTCAGAAAAAGGTCTCTATGTGTGTGAGTCCGTAAACACGAAAACTCAAAAACGAAAAGTCAGTAAAACGCCCAAACTTGGTTTTTAAGTTGAGTATTTTCCAGGGTTGCGACACGAAGATTCTCAGGAAAATCCCCCACCCCAAACTACACTTTACATGGAACTTTTTTCGAAAATATTGATTTTCTCAAAAATTTCTATAACGATTTTAATTAAAATATCGTATATTAAAGATATTTACCTGATAAATAAAATGTATATCTTGAATTTTCTGGAAATAGCCTCTGAAGACTACTTTATTCTGTATGAATTTTACTGAATTTTGCATAACTGCTAAACCGTAAGAGATGGACAAATCACAGGTAGAGCACGTTAAAACACACAATTTACGTTATATACATTTTTTTCGTGAAGTTAATCGTTTTTAACATATTCCTTGTTTTTTGTTTCAGCTTTGAAAAAATTATATTTTCTCATACAGGTATTTGTCAACTCCTGTCCATACAAATAAAGGAACTTCAGTCACATAGCAACAAGCTTTTGGCTTTCACTTTAACCTATGGTACTCTCTTATTTCGCTTCTACTTGCAAGGACACAAGTAATAAGACTATTTCTGCTAATTTTTTGTCAATTAGCATGAAGTAAATAGAAGCTTAAGCTTTTTTAACAATAATTTGTAGCAGATATGTAGAGAAATTCTTTATTAAAATGTTTTAGTAAACATGCCTTTAAAATCTGAGGTGTTACATTCACGCGACTGGCATTATTTATTCGGTGAATGCTGTATCAGCTGTTCCTAACATTAAAGGTACCAAACAATTGCCAAAAACCTCCAATCATAATAAGCATAAATATAAAGAAAACTATAATAAAACATGATTGCAATTCATTTTGGAAAGGATACTAGAAATGGAGGTAATCCATCTAAATATAAAGGCAAAACGACACCAAACGAAATGTGGAACATGTTGGTCATACCGTACGTGATGCGTGAATATAATTTTCAGCTCTGAATTCAGCACATACAAAAACTGCCTAAAACCACCATAGATTAGGCAGTCGTACATAACCAAATGGCACGTGCCTGGCCTACTCCAAGAGAGATGCCGGTTGGTAGGGAAAGTAGCGTAGTGTAGGCCTGGTTTGATAGACACGCCATCTTAGTAATGGAAAACGTAGCTTGTGATGTGGTGTATGACAACCGTTGGTCCTTCGCTGCCTAATCCCAAACACAAAACCTTAAATAGAAGAGTTTAAAAGTTGCGATATCAAGTTTCATTTGGTGTCGTTTTAAAACGGGTATATAAACTTTCGTAAAAATACAAAGGTCATCCAGAAAGTAGCAAGCGATTTGGTACAGTTAAAATATCAGGAAAGATGTCAACACAAAAATGAATTTACAAAGTTGTAATAGCTTACTGTATTTCTGAGCGGAATTGTCATTACCATCAACGCAGATGCTATAGTCTTCCACCGCTAGAGCTTAAAGCCAAGACGTCGCTGCTACTGAGATATTCATCCGTTGGTAAATTTTGTCCACCCAAAAAGTCATGTACAGTGTCCAAAGTGAAACCCGGTTATTCTGACTTCTTTTATCAACATTTGCTTTCGACTCCTCCTTAAGGATTTATGAACTTCCTCTCCGGCCATTTTCCTACACACCGGCTAATCCTTCATTACTCATAAATAATGCGCCATTTCCTCACTCAAGTCTCAGTTATTGCATTATCATCATACACTTAACATTTTAAGGATTAAAAATCTGATGTGTTCCATTCACATGACTTTCTCTATATCTCTGTAAATTATTATCGTTAATAAGCTTATCTTTTATTTATTTCATGCTAATCCAGAAAAATTAGCAGAAAGTCTTATTTCTTGCTTTATTGTAAGTAGAAGCGAAATAAGGGAATACCATAGGTTAAAGTGAAAGCCAAAAGCTGGTTGCTATGTGACTGATGTTCCTTTGTTTGTATGGACAGGAGTTGACAAATTCCTGTATGAGAAAAGTATGTTTTTCAAAGCTGAAACCAAGAAAAAGGAATATCTCAAAAACGATCAACTCCACGAAAAAAATGTATATAAGATAAATTGTGTGGTTTAACGTACTCTACATGTTTTGTTGGTTAAGTTTTTGTCCATCTCTTACGGTTTAGTAGTTATGAAAAATGCATCCAGAATAAAGTAGTCTTCAGAGGCTATTCCCAGAAAATTCAAAATATACATTTTATTTGTCAGGTAAATAACTTTAATGTACGATATTTTAATCAAACTCGTTGGAGCCATTTTTTAGAAAATCAAAATTTTCGAAAAAAGTAGTTTGGGTGGGGGGATTTTTCTCAAAATCTTCGTGTCGCATCCCTGGAAGATACTAAACTTAAATACCAAGTTTGGTATTTTACCGACTTTTCATTTTTGAGTTATCGTGTTCACAGACACACGGACGCACTGACACACGGACACACGGACACACACACGGACCTTTTTCTGAAAATACTTTTTTTGGATACAGGGGACCCTAAAACATATATTTCCGGTGAAATCTCGGTATCGAATTTTTTGGTGGAGTGCAATACATTCTCTATTCACTATGTACATAGTGAGTATAGAGAAAGTAAACAAGAACAAAAAGAATAAGTCCTTTGGCAAAAAAAAAAAATTATGGCAGCGGCATTGATAACCTTGTACCACGTGACAGTAAATGCCTTGACAGAATGGAGATTATGTTGAGAAATAGAGTAAGGTTGTGTAATTTTGTGTTGATAAATTTCGTAGCCATTTAATTAAGCCAAATCCTTCGTCAGTTACTGGATAACCCTAGTAGTTCGTATATCCTAATAAACGACAGCGGGTTATAGAAAGTCATGTGAATGCAACACATCAAAATGTTTACTTTCTCTAAAAGTACGACCAAAAAATCGATGTGTTCCATTTACATAACTTTCTCTACATCTCTGCAACAAATGATTCTATTTACTTCATCTAATCGAGAAAAAATTAGCAGAAATAGTCTTATTACCTGCTTCCTTGGAAGTAGAAGCAAAATAAGGGAGTACCATAGGTTAAAGTGATAGTCAAAAGCTGTTTGCTATGTCACTGCAGTTCCTTTGTTTCTATGAACAGCAGTTGACAAATTCCTGTATGAGAAAAGTATGTCTTTCAAAGCAGAAACCAAAAACAAGGAGTATCTCAAAAACGATCAACTCCAAGAAAAAAATGTATATAGCATAAATAGTGTGTTTTAACGTGATCTACATTTTTCGTGTAGTAAGGTTTTGTGCATCTCTTACGGTTTAGCAGATATACAAATATCCGTAAAATTCATCCAGAACAAAGTACTCTTCAGAAGCTATTCTCGGAAAATTCAAGATATACATTTTATTTGTCAGGTAAATAGCTTTAATATACGATCTGTTAATCAAAATCGTTAGAGCCATTTTTGAAAAAATCAAAATGTTCAAATAAAGTTCTGTGTAAAGGATAGTTGGGAGTGGAGGGGGGGATTTTTCTCAAAATCTTCGTGTCGCATCCCTGGAAGATACTAAACTTAAATACCAAGTTTGGTATTTTAGCGACTTTTCGTTTTTGAGTTATCGGGTTCACAGACACACGGACCTTTTTCCAAAAATGCTTGTTTTAGATAAAGGGGACCCTAAAACATATATTTCCGGTATCGAATTTTTAGGTGGAGTACAATACCTTCTCTATACACTATGTGCATAGTTCGTATAGAGAAAGTAAAAAAGATCTTGGTGTGCGCGCGCGTCTTGTTCAGCATAACTGAAAATGAAAACTAAAATAAGTAGCAAACTGAATATTTAACGTCAGTCTTTCCAAGACGCGATACAAGGATTTTCAAGAAAATTTCGCACCGCGAACTACCCGTTACATAGAAAATGTTGTTTTTCTCAAAAGTGGCTTTAACAATTTTAATTAAAATACCGTATATTAAAGATATTTACATCACAAATGAACTATATATTTTTAATTTTTTGGGAACAATGGTGGCATAATGGTTAAATCGTAAGAACAAACATTTAATACATCAGAATTTAGACCGTTAAAACATATAATTTATATTATATACGTTTTATTTTTTAAGCTTTGACCGTTTTTGTAATATTCCTTGCTATTGGTTCCAGTTTTAAACTACTTCAACTTTTCTCAAACAGGAAGTTACGTTTCGTTTCATCTCTCTTGTTTTATTGCAGGACATGCAAAGCGAGCCAAACTTCACACAATGTTGACTATCAATTTAGTGTTCCTTCTAATTACAAAGAAACAAGTAATATGACCATTATTACTTTCTCTACACGTATTATGTACATAGTGTATAGAGAAGGTAGTGTATTGCACCCAAAAATTCCATACCGAGATTTCACCGGAAATATATGTTTTGGGTCTCCTGAATCCAAAAAAAGCATTTTTACAAAAAGGTGTGTGCATGTGAGTCTGGGTGTCTGTGGACAGCATAGCTCAAAAACGAAAAGACCGTTAAATACCAAACTTGGTATTTAAGTTTGGTATCTTACAAGGATGCGACATGAAGATTTTCAAGAATATCCCCCACCCCCAACTACCCTTTACATGGAACATTTTTCGAAAATTTTTTATTTTCTTAAAAATGACTAACGATTTTGATACAATGTCAAATATTAAAGATATTTACTTGACAAATGAAATGTATATCTTGAATTTTCTGGGAATAGTCTCTGAAGACTACTTTATTCTGGATGAATTTTACGGAATTTTGCATAACTGCTAAACCGTAAGAGATGGACAAAAACTTACCTCACAAAAACAGCACATTAAAACATACAATTTATGTTATACACATTTTTTTTCTGGAGTTGATCGCTTTTTTAGATATTTTTTGTTTTTGGTTTCAGCTTTCAAGAACTTACACTTTTCTCATACGGAATTTGTCAGCTCTTGCCCATACAAATAAAGGAACTTCAGTGACATAGCAACCAGCTTTTGACTGTCACTTTAACCTATGGTAATCCCTTATTTGCCTTCTACTTGCAAGGAAAAAAGTAATAAGACAATTTTTTCTAAGTTTTTCTAAGTTAGTAAGAAGTAATTAGAATAAGCTTTTTAACTATAATTTGTTGCAGAGATGTAGAGAAAGTCATGTGAATGGAACACATCAGACTTTTTCATTAGAGTAGTCATTTGTCCATAAGCATAGTCATAACTATACCGGGTGGAGAGAATTCCTTACATTAATTTAATCCAATGATGATATTGGAACACGCTTTTTGTCTCTGGTCATTTCCTACGGAAATAATTTTGTTTTTTCGTAACAAGAGACAAACAAGCTCGCAACGCTGCAGGTTGTGAGGGTGTCACTTGTACTAGGTCAGTACATAAACAAACATACCTCACTGCTACTACCACACTAGTGTAGGTCAATCAGGATGCCAGTTGGATTCGTTATCTGCCAAAACATTACACCACCCTGCGTCGTGTTTGCAAGCGTCCGACGTGTTTACATCTAGAAGCCGATTCAGAAACCTCACCAAACCCAACGCAACGTTGCCGAGTTACTTCATGTCTGAAAAAGCTGCTCGGAGTATTTCTCTAATATTTTAAATTATTAACTATTTTGAAACTCTATTGATGTCCCTTAATTGCTACCGAAAGTAATGTCAGAAATGTATGTATACATTTGTTCTCTGCAATTGGGTACTGCCCGGTGGCAGAGTTAAATGTACAAAATGCACTTACAATAATAATCTTAAAGTTAAATTAAGAATAGTAATACAACATATTATATATACACGTTTTTTTTAAATGCCTAACTACTTATTACCCGGTATAGCAATACATATGTCAGTGTATGAAGTGTCAACATTAATACTATACAATACGTTACTCTATGCATCTTACTAGTAACAAACTATTATCTTCATATATTCTTGTAGAACTACGCATCCAATTTGGATGTAAAACCGTTTATTTTTGTAAATCGGCTGATCAAAGAACAAAATGCCATTAGATTTTTACTTTCTCTATACGTACTATGTACATAGTTTATAGAGGAAGTGTTGTATTCCTCCCAAGAATTCGATACCGAGATTTCACCGGAAATACATGTTTTAGGACCCCCTGAATCCCCCCCAAAAAAACAACACATTTTTATAAAAAGTTCCGTTTGTGTGTGTGGGCATAGCTAAAACACGAAAAGACCGTTAAATACCAAACTTGTTATATAAGTTTGGCAGATTGCAAGGATGCAACACGAGGCTTTCCAAGAAAATCCCCTCATCCCCAACTACCCTTTACATGGAACTCTTTTCGAAAAATCTGATTTTATAAAAAATGGCTAACAATTTTTTTATAATATTGGATATTAAAGATATTTACCTGACAAATAAAATGTATATCTTGAATTTTCTGGGAATAGCTTCTAAAGACCTGTTTATTCTGGATGAATTTTGCCTAGTTAGGCTTAACTAGTAAACCGTAAGAGATAGACAAAAACAATACAAAAAATGTAAATTCCGTTAAAATACACGAGTTATGTCATATACATTTATTTGGGGGGGGGGAACTCACCGTTTTCGAGGTATTCCTTGTTATTGGTTTCAATTGCGAAGTACTTAAACTTTTCTCAGACGGGAGTGTCCGTTTTTCTTTTGTTCTACTCCTGGCCAATTAAAGAACTGATTTGCAATGTCAATCGTATAGCAACAGATTTTAAAACATTGGACTATCACTTTAGCCTAGTGCATTCCCTTAGTTCCAGTCTACTTATAAGCAACTAAGGAATAAAAGTCCGCTAACGTTTATCTCGATTAGCATGGTGTTGAAAGAAGTTTGTAGAGTAGCTAGAGAAAATCATATGAGTGTAACACATCAGACTTTTTTTTATTGTAATGCTTCTACGAAGAACATATTAGAAAACGTATGCCACGACTAATTTCTGTAGCATTTCGAGGATTTGATGTTTACGTGTAGAGAAAAGATCCCAAAAACCCTCAGAGTTCAGAGTTCCCTTTAATGAGTTAAATTTAAATATAGGTAACCTCAAAGAGAAACATCTCTTAAGCTTCTAGCAAGAGAATATCAGTTTTGTTGCCTCCTGTATATCAACTTTGACCATCAACAGAAGGCCTTTTATCTGCCCCTTATAGGCCTTTGCATAAACCACGCTGTTATCATTTAGCTGTTTAAGTGGCTTTTAGCCGGTGCTCGCAAAGGGTGATATCTCCTTCATGACGACGTTCTGACTTACCAATGCCCATTTCATATCGCGGTACCAATTTCTATACAAGCATAACATATTACGTTTTATAGGCGATTAGACTTTATCCTCGAAATAACGTAATTTCGTAATAACGGTGGGTCGTTCTGCTCGCCATTTTGTAAGCTTCTATGTGGGAGATGCTCCTTACAACCCATAAAACTTTAATCGCTATGGACAGGGAGTAATCCGCTTCTCCATTCTTAGCCCTTCACAGCTTGCAGACAGATTAACAGAAGGTGCCTGTCCCTGAAAAGGTGGACTTTGAATATGATCTCTCAGGTACTTTCTCTGCAGATTGGTCTGCATTAGCAATCATTACAGCATCTTCCTGTTCTGCAAAGTTCTCTCTGCACGTCTAAGTAGTTTAAGGGGTCTCAAAACGCCCTATCTTGCTAATCAATGTCTTTCAAAATATTAGTGTTTGAAAATATACTTTTTTATTTTGATGGGAAAGTTTTATTTTAGCTATTGGCAATACTGACATCCCGCTCATATGTCCTCTTATGTGAGAGTTTCGAAGTACTGCGAAGCTAGGCAACATTTTTTTATTGCTACCCTGTGTGTGTATGTGTGTGTGTCTGTGTGTCTGTGGGCAGCATAGCCCCAAAACAAAAGGACCATTAAATACCAAACTTGGTATTTAGGTTTAGTATCTTCCAAGGATGCGATACGAAGATTTTCAAGAAAATCCTCCCACCCTAAATCACCCTTTACTTGGAAAAAAATTCGAAAATTTTGATGTTCTTAAAAATGGCTCTAACGATTTTGATTAAAATCCCGCATATTACAGCTATTTATGTCCGAAATAAAATGTATATCTCGAATTTTTGGGGAATAATCTCTGAAGACCTCTTTATTCTGGATGAATTTTGCTTAACTGTTAAACCGTAAGAGATAGAATAAAACATACTACACAAAAAATGTACCTCATGACAAAACACACAATTTTTGTCCTCTACGTTTTTGTTGTGGAGGTAACCGTTTTCGAGCTATTCCTTGTTATTGGTTTCAATTGTGAAGTACAGAAGTGTCACACAGAAAGTGTCTGTTTTTCTTTTGTTCTACTCCTGGCCAAGCAAAGAAGTGATTTGCAATGACAATCGCATAACGATAGCTTTTAAAACATTTGACAATCACTTTAGCATAGTGCATTCCCTTATTCTCTTCTACTTATAAGGAACTAAGTAATAACATTCTGCTAACATTTATCTTGATTAGCATTGTGTACAAAGAAGAACAACTTTGTAGGAGTTTTGTAAAGTAGCTAGAGAAAGTAATGTGAGTGTAACACATCAGATTTTTTATTACTTTCTCTATACGTACTATGTACATTAGTGTATAGAGAAGGTATTGTATTGCACCCAAAAATTCGATACCGAGATTTCAACGGAAATACATGTTTTGAGACCCCCTGAACACAAAAAAGCATTTTTAGAAAAATGTCCGTGTGTGTGTGTGTCTGTATGTATGTATGTATGTATGTATGTATGTATGTATGTATGTATGTATGTATGTATGTATGTATGTATGTATGTATGTATGTATGTATGTATGTATGTATGTATGTATGTATGTATGTATGTATGTATGTATGTATGTATGTATGTATGTATGTATGTATGTATGTATGTATGTATGTATGTATGTATGTATGTATGTATGTATGTATGTATGTATGTATGTATGTATGTATGTATGTATGTATGTATGTATGTATGTATGTATGTATGTATGTATGTATGTATGTATGTATGTATGTATGTATGTATGTATGTATGTATGTATGTATGTATGTATGTATGTATGTATGTATGTATGTATGTATGTATGTATGTATGTATGTATGTATGTATGTATGTATGTATGTATGTATGTATGTATGTATGTATGTATGTATGTATGTATGTATGTATGTATGTATGTATGTATGTATGTATGTATGTATGTATGTATGTATGTATGTATGTATGTATGTATGTATGTATGTATGTATGTATGTATGTATGTATGTATGTATGTATGTATGTATGTATGTATGTATGTATGTATGTATGTATGTATGTATGTATGTATGTATGTATGTATGTATGTATGTATGTATGTATGTGTGTGTTTGGGTGTCTGTGGGCAGCATAGTTCAAAATCAAAAAGACCGTTAAAAACCAAACTTGGTATTTAAGTTTGGTATCTTCCAAGATTGCGACACGAAGATTTTCAAGAAAATCCCCCCCACACAGAACTACCCTTTACTTGGAAAAAAGTTCGAAAATTATGATTTTCTTAAAAATGACTAACGATTTTGATTAAAATTTCGTATATTCAAGATATTTACTTGACAAATAAAATGTATATCTTGAATTTTCTGGGAATAGCCTCTGAAGATTACTTTATTCTGGATGAATTTTACGGATTTCTGCATAAATGCTAAACCGTAAGAGATGGACAAAAATTTAGCACACATGAGCACATTAAACACACCATTTATGCTATATACATTTTTGTTTCGTGGAGTTGGTAGTTTTAAGATATTCCTTATTTTTGCTTTCTGCTATGAAAAACTTATACTTTTCTCATACAGGAATTTGTCAACTCCTGTCCATACAAACAAAGGAACATCAGTCACATAGCAACCAGCTTTTGACCATCACTTTCCCTTCTACTTATATGGAAGCAAGTAATAAGACTATTTCTGCTAATGTTTTCTCAATTAGCATAAAGTAAATAGAAGCCTAAGCTTTATAACAATATTTTGTTGCAAAGATAGAGAGTAAGTCATGTGAATGGAACACATCAGATTATATTTTATGTTTGAAAGCAATTTCTGAAGAAGGTCTATACAAATGCCCCACTATCTCAGAAACTACTTGACACTAAGCCCTGAAATTTTTACCGCTTATTTGCACTTAAATATGCTTTATTTTAGCAAAAAGGTTTCTATGTATATGGATCAGTTATTTTTTTAAAATTTAAAAATCATAACTTTTCAAAAAAAAATTTAAGAGCTTTATTAAAAAAGCTGATGTGTTCCATTCACAAGACTTTCTCTACTTCTGTGTAACAAATTATTGCTAATAAGAATTGATGTAAAGTGTATAGATAATATTCGATATAGACATGTAATTAGTAAAGTAGTTCCAATAATTACATGAAGACCATGAAATCCTGTTGCTACAAAAAAAGATGAACCAAATACTGAATCTGCCTTATTCTTCTATTTACTTCACGCTAATCGAGAAAAAATTAGCAGAAATAGTCTTATTACTTGCTTCCTTGAAGCGAAATAAGGGAGTACCATAGGTTAAAGTGATGGTCAAAAGCTGGTTGCTATGTGACTGATGTTCCTTTGTTTGTATGTACAGGAGTTGACAAATTCCTGTATGAGAAAACTACAAGTTTTTCAAAGCTGAAACCAAAATCAAGGAATATCTCAAAAACGATCAACTACTCGAAAAAAATGTATGTAACATAAATTCGTGTTTTAATGTGCCCTATATTTTTGTGTGATAAGTTATTGTCCCTTTCTTGCGGTTTAGCAGTTATGCAAAATTCTTCCAGAATAAAGTAGTCTTCAGAGGCTATTCCCAGAAAATTCAAGATATACATTTTATTTGTCAGGTAAATATCTTTAATATACGATATATTAATCAAAATCGTTAGGGCCATTTTTGAGAAAATCAAAATTTTCGAAAAAGGTTCTATGTAAAGGGTAGTTGGGGGTGGGAAGATTTTCTTGAGAATCTTCGTGTAGCATCCTTGGAAGATACCAAACTTAAATATACTTTGGTATTTAACGGTCTTTTCGTTTTTGAGCTATGCTGTCCCCAGACACACAGACTCACACACACACAAACAAAAACACACACACGCGGACCTTTTTCCAGAAATGCTTTTCTTTTAATTCAGGGGGACCCAAAACATGTATTTCCAGTGAAATCTCGGTATCAATTATTGGGTGCAATACAATACCTTCTCTATACACTATGTACATAGTAGGTATAAGAGAAAGTAAAAATTAATACTTTTCCTTTTAATAAACAGCAGTATTCTATTTTTCATCAATTAACAGTAAAGATCTTGCTGAATATACAAGGGCCTTTTTTCTTAACCTCCGATAGGCTATAAGTAAAAGACAAGTCCATAAAAAGCAATTATTTTATTACTAAAAGTTTTGTACACTTATGGTTACTTTTCAATATGATCACCGAAAAGATTGAGACATTTATCGAACCTGTGCTCAAGCTTTGTAATACCCGCTTCAAAAAATGTTGCCGCCAATCATTTCAAATGAGCATTGACGTTGTTTTGAAGATCTTCGTACTTTACGACGTTTGCGGAGAGCCATTCAAAACAAACGAAGAGGAATACTGACTTCAGGAATTGTGTTGATCCATAACAACGCAGGTCCACACACTGCTGGCACAACCCATCGGCTCCTTGAACAATTTCAATGGGACATTTTCGATCATCCACTTTACAGTCCTGACCTGGCACCCAGTGACTTTCGCCTTTTCCTTGAACTGAAGAAGTGGCTAGGAGAGCAGCACTTTCAAACCAACGAAGATCTTCAAAATAACGTCAACGCTCACTTGAAATCATTGGTGGCAATATTTTTTGAAGCGGATATTGCAAAGCTTGTGCACAGGTACGATAAATGCCTCAATCTTTTCGGTAAGTATGTTGAAAAGTTACCATAATGTACAAACATTTTAGTAATAAAATACTTGTTTTCTATGAGCTTGTCTTTTATTTATTGTATATCGGAAGTTGAAATAAAAACGGCTCTCGTACATAAAAAAGTAGATTTTGTTAAAACAAATAAATTATGTCACTATTTTTGTAGCACTAACCATTTCAGACATATTCTCTATTATTAGTTTCAATTTTAAAATGTTTAAACTGCGTTAGTAACATCCCAGCGTAAGATCTGTAGCAAAGTTCTTGGATGAAAATTAAGTGATATGATCATGAGAAGCTAGCGCTGTTACTGGAAGAAAATTAAGTGATATGATCATGAGAAGCTAGCGCTGTTACTGGAAGATTACTGAATGTCTTTATGGAAATTGCAGTTGATATGCATTCATAAATAATGTTTTTACGGTTTTACAGTCCATTTCTGTTGAGTTTTATTATTTCTGTTTGTGTACATCAACTATACCCATTAGCGGTTTATACCTGCATTATAAAATTACCATAATGTCCCATGTCTGGACATCGTGATTTATCGCTCTAACCTGCAGTGCGGGTAGATCTTTTATCCCATAGCTAGAAGAAACAAATAAAGAAACAAGTAAAGCACAGACGTAAGTCATCATATACCGTACAAGTACTGCATGGATCAAATATTTGATTTGTTCTGAGATTTAACATATGGAAGCCAAGCGTTTTCATATCAAGTGTTCATTTTATGTTAATGGAAGGAAATTGATGCCATATAAATTTGTTATTGTGTGATCAAGAAAAAATTAATTACTGAAAGTAATCAACCTGTAAGTGTTCCGTGAATATCAGAATGTTGAATGTAACGTCTATTTTAAGTATTATTTTATTTGTGATCAAAAAATAATTATTTTAAAAAATCAACAATGATAATTGCATTGCTACGTGCTTCAAAGAGGAAGCTGTTCTTTCCAGTGTACCGCATCCCCAAGCGTTGTATACCCGTATTTAAATTTTCACTAAGCGTAAATAGCTTATAAAATAAATATTATACTCGTAAGTATAAAAAAATATTTATTAATAAATAAAAGGAAGTCTGTATTATACACTTCCTCAAAGAATGTTTAATAAGTAAAAACACATAGAATTAGTTTTGAGCCTATACAAGAGCTGAATAGACGCTCAACTGTGTGCATTCGTTATTGGTCAGTCTTTCCGTGCGCTGCATTTCTCGGCACAAGGGTAGCGTCCTATGGGAGCTCGTGTTGTACAATGCAATCTTAATTTATCTGTGCCATCCTACAGTTTTAATTATTATTGTATCAAGCAATAAAATCCAAGAATATACACGAACCTCTTATCAGTGAAACCAGTGTATTATTTATAAATATTATATTATTTGGAATTAATTATCTCCCTCGAGGCCACGAGCTGAGAAGTAATAATACTAGTATTAACCTGAGTAATGCTAAAGAAGAAAGAATCTCAAATAGCTCTTCGACTGAATGCTGTTATACATTGAGTAATATAATACGTAAGAAATACATAATTAATTTGTTACAGTTCTATTCACAAGACTTTTTCTAAATCTGTAACAAATTATTGTTAAAAAGCTTAATCTGCTATCTACTTCATGCTAATCGGATAAGCCTTAGCAGAAATGGTCTTATTGCTGGCTTCCTTATAAGTAAAAGAAAAATAATATGTGTTTGAAATTCGTTTCTTTGTTGCATCCTTGGATGACAATAAACTTAAATACCAAGTTTGGTATTTAGTGGTCTTTTAGTTTTTCAGATATGCTGTCTGCAGATACATACACAAGAACATGTTTCTAAAGTTTCTTTTTTTGAATTCAGGGGGTCCCAAATCACGTATTTCCGGTGAAATGTTTGGTTGCATTACAATACCTTCTCTATACACTATGTACGCAGTATATGTAGAGAAAGTAAAAATCAGAAGTGGTCCATTCACATGAATAACGAGATCTACATTTTCTGTGAAGTAAGCTTTTGTCTATTTATTACAAGTTAACGTTATGCAAAATTCTGCAAACCTCATCCAGAGTAGAGAGGTCTTCAGAGGCTATTCCCAAAATATTCAAAATATGAATTTTAATTGTTATGTAAATATCTCTTATATACTCTATTTTAATCAAAATAGTTAGCCATTTTCAAGAAAAACAAAATGTTCAAATATGTGTCCATATCGCATCCTTGGAAGATACAAAATATAAGTACTAAGTTTGGTATTAAGGGTATTTTTGTTTTGACCCTACGCTGAAGTGTTTTTATGGTCGCACGTTAAGGGTGTCTCATATGATGCGTTTTTACTCTCACATTAACGACCCTGGTATGAAGTTATATAACTCCTCACGTTGTGTAGTGGTTTATGGATCACGCTGGACTCACTCCTCTACCAAGATAGTAGATCTCCCACGTACCTGGTTTCGAAGATCCACACACAGGCGTAACTCAGCCTGCATGAAAACTGGCTCACGCAATTACTTCTGATGAAAAGAAGTTAGTTAAAAGATAACATTAATATGTCACATTAAAATTATAAATTAATACCTGTTTATCCTACAAATAATACCTTTCAATTGATTTTTAGTATTTTCATTCTTCTCAATTATATTAATTCTACTCAATACAATACATTATTATATACCTTACAATAAAATAACTTTTCTCCCTTCGACTAAAGTAATAACCAAAACCCTTCCTTGAAAATTATTATATTATTTTCAGTTTTCGACCCTTCATCGAATATTATAAATTTATCAATTAACTGATTAAGAAATTTTATGATTCCATCCTCAATATGACTTATCTCTTCCCGAAGAACAGTAATATGAAATTTCATTATCAATAAATTACATGAAGAATTTAAACTTCTAATTGGAAAAAAAAATTAATAAAGGATCTACCTTTATTTTTATTTCCATTTTCTCTATTATCTTATTTAATAACTTCATTGGTCTATTTGCATATATTTTCACTAGAACTAGTCATATAGTAATAACCCTTTCATTAGCTGATTAAGTTTTGTAGTTTTTGGTTGAATTAATAATACTAAACACATATTTGCTCATTTAGTCCCTCAAGGAACTCCAGGAGCTTTAATACCCTTTATAGTAGGTATTGAAACAATTAGTAATATTATTCGACCTTGTACACTAGCAATTCGGCTAGCCGCTAATATAATTGCAGGTCATCTTTTAATAACACTTTTAGGAAATATTGGTAGAAAAATAATAATACATCATTTACCTTTACTTATTATTACACAAATGTTACTTTTAACGTTAGAATGTGCAGTAGCCATTATCCAATCTTACGTACTTGCAGTTTTAAGTACATTATATTCTAGAGAAGTTAATTAAAAAGTCAACAAATACTAATCATCCTTTTCATTTAGTTACCTATAGCCCCTGACCTATTGTAGCAGCAACAAGAATCATAATTGCAATAATTGGATTTATTAAATTCTCATATGAATTTAACGAAAAAATAATATGTACAGGTATAGTAATTTTAACATTAACCATCATTCAATGATGACGAGACATAGTTGAGAAAAACATATCAAGGCTGACATACTACAGAAGTAATAACAGGAAATAATTATCTTTATTGTTTCAGAAGTATTCTTCTTCGTTTCATTCTTCTGAACATTCTATCACAGAAGTCTTGCTCCTGCTATTGATGTTGGATCATTATGACCTCCTATAAGAAATATTCCCTTTAATGCCCTCCAAGTCCCTCTACTTAGTACTACTGTCCTTCTATCCTCTGGAATTACATTTACATGAAGTTATCGTAGACTATTAGAAAATAATAATAATCAAGCTATTCAAGGAGTAACATTTACGATTTTATTAGGTATTTACTTTACTCCTCTACAATTATTTGAATATATTGAAGCACCTTTCACTATTGCAGATTCAGTGTTTGGTTCATCTTTCTTTGTAGCAACTGGATTCCATGTACTTCATGCCCAACATCGATTACGCGTACATGATCTCAACCTTGATAATGACTGACTGCGTGAGTGTGAGTCCTGAAATCCTACAATCTGCTACTTATATAGTAGCTTTTGCTGTCACAGCTGCTTCATTTTGATTGGTCAAAAAGACCGCGAACTTGGCGTCTAGGTAGACCATAATGCATCTTTCTTTACTTAGAATGCATCATTAACTCCTCGTGACCGTCACCACACGATGAAGAAAAACTCATTTCTCTGCAATTCGGTTCTTTACTAGATTGTGTCTTCACTTATTCCTCTATTGCACGCATATACACAAGAGTACGTGACTAACAAAAGCGTTCTCTTTCACAAAGAGACTTCCCCTCTCCAATAGCCAGGTGTGGTAAACAACTTTGAGCTGTGCTTGCTAGAAGCTATCTTTACACTTTTAAATACATTAAATGATTGATAATTAACAGGAGTAATAATAATAATAATAAATAATAATAATAATAATAATAATAATAATAATAATAGTAGTAGCGAGGCCGACTAACGGTCTCAACACACATGGACGTTTTTCTAAAAAGATTTTTTTTGACTCGGGGAACGTCAAAACATTTCCGGTGAAATATCTACACCGAATTTTTGGGTGTAACATAATACCTTCTATATCCACTACATAGAAGGGTTAGGCAAAGTACTATAGAAATTTGATATTTCACTCTCAGCGTCCTTAATTAACTAGTTATAAACGAGACACGAAAGAATATTGGTAACACAATTAGGTTGGTACGTGAGGTAATGATTTGCAGCTAGGAGCACCGGGTTTGCACCTCTTAACTTTGGGTCGCTACGTGATCAAACCAAACACGGCCATTACATATGTCACGTAGACAAGATGCAGTTAATCAACGCGACTAGTATATGGCCCAGGGCTGTGTTACCTCATAACGTGCAGTCGCTTCAATCTCCATAACAAGCGCATTGCAGTCATGCGATAAAACACACTCCGCTACTTAGACATCCGGTCATCAAAACTATCGTCTGGACGTCAAGTTTGTACTTACAAACTCTGATATGTTCCTTACAGATAACTTTTTCTAGTTGTTTAACATTATTTTGTATCAACATCATGCTAATTAAGATAATCATTAGCATTTGAGAAAAATATGAGTATTTTAAAGCTGAAACTAATAACAAATATCATCACAGAAACAACCACTTATACAAAAAAAATGTACTGGACATAAATTGTGTATTTTGATGAGATCTACATTTTTGGTGTGGTAAGTTTTTCTCTATCTCTCATGGTTAACTAGTTATCCAAAATTCCGCAAAATTCATCCAGAAAAAAAGAGGTCTTTATAGGTTATTTTCAGAAAATTCAAGATATACATATTATTTGTCAGGTAAGTGTCTTTAAAATACGATAGTTTTAATCAAAATCTTTAGAGCCACTTTTAAGAAAATCAAAATTTTCGTAAAAGTTTCCATGTAAAGGGGAGTTTGTGGTGGGGGAATTTTCTTGAAAATCTTCGCGTCGCATCCTTGGAAGATACTAAATGTAAATACCAAGTTTGGTATTTGACGGACTTTTCGTTTTTGAGCTATGCTGTCCAAAGACCACATAGAAAGACTGACAGATACACACGGACCTTTTTCTAAAAATGCTTTTTTCGAACTCAGGGGACCCAAAGCATATTTCCGGTGAAAACTCCGTATCAAATTTTTGGGTGCAATACAATACCTTCTCTATCCACTATGTATATAGTACATGCGGGATAGAGAAGGTAATAAACTAATTCTTAGCTTTATTTGCATTATTCGTTACTTCGATAAACCCTGTAAAGTATGTATTATAGGAATGATATGCTCTGTTTCAAGAGCCTACGATGCTTAGAGACCTCCAGAAGCGCATATCTCACCAGACATCTGTTTTCAATGGAGCGGGAGAGAGCACTGTCTTGGTTGCTAGGTAAATAGAATCAGAAAAAAGTTTTAATTTCCCCCGACGAAGCTCCGTCTCATGGGGCCCCAAGGAAGTCGTTTGCTGGACGGAATGCTGCGTAGTAGCTGACAGAGTCTCAGATTACGGTATTCGGCAAAATACGTCCTTACCATCACCATCATCGCCTTCATGGATTAGGCCTTTTGACCCATTCCGGTTTCCTCTTATTTTGTCTAGCCAACGCCTCCAAGTTTTGTCCAGATAAAAAGTTACTAAAGCCAAAGTCCCACAGTCAAAATTTGGTCCAAAAAGTTATATACAAAGTGAACGTTATGTACAATTTCTCCGTTCCATTCCCACGGGAATCTGTATTGGTCGAAATAATTCTCGCATGCACATGAACAGCTGATAGGAAATGGTGGAGGTTGCTGATCCAAAATTATTTAGGTTCGCTGTCGCAAGCTTAGTTTATGTATCCATTGCAAGAGTATATTATAATAGAAAGAAAAGATCAATCAAGAGGCGTTGGTGAACTAGACCATGACTGGAACGTAGGAATGCAGGCCAAGGAAGAGCTGTACTACATAAGCTGCAAAATGAACTCGTTTCCGACCCTGTAAACTATTTTAACTTCCTTAGAATGGACGAAAATTTGTGTGGAAAGTTGTCTTTAGTTGAGGCAAAAATCACTCGCCAAGACACAAATATGGGCAGGCCATGCCAGCAAATCAACAAGCAGTCACGGTTTTATATTTTTGTTCAAAAAAGAAGGTTAGGTACAAATGGACCCAATAAAATACATTTGCAGGGGCTATAAATACCCGAATCATTATTTCATAAATCTCTGCTGCACAAACAAATGTGTATTTGAACAATAGCTCAGCTACTATAACCCTATTATTTAGGACAAAGTCTACAAGATACAGCAAAGTTTCACACAATCACGTTGGCAGGAAGGAAGACCAAGCGCTAGCTGCCATCTATCATGCCATTCCCACTAGGTCGCTAATTGGTTGATCATACGTTTGGACCAAAAATTAGAAACCGCTGTATGCTGTTGTAGCAAACTGGAATTGGATCAAAAAATGGGATGGAAATTGTATACAATGAAATTATCCAATGTCCCACGATCCAATTAAGAATAGGTATTGGACCAAAATATGTGACCGTGGGATACCGGCTTAAGGTTAGCCCTGAATCAAGAAAGAAAAATCTTATGTGTTCCATTCACATGACTTTCTCTACATCTCTGCAACAAAGTATTGTTAAAAAGCTTATGCTTCTATTTATTTCATGCTAATCGGGAAAATTTTGCTTAACTGTAGAACTGTAAGAGAAAGAGAGAGAGAGAGAGAGAGAGAGAGACAGAGAATACTTAATACACAAGAAAGTAGATAAGCTATACAATTTATGTCGTATGCATTTTTTGTAGAGCTAACCATTTCGAGATATTTCCTGTTATTGTTTTCAATTTTTTAAATACTTCCCAATTTCATCCGTTTCATCTCTCTTTTGTTTTACCCTGTCGACGGAAAGAGAACATGAATATAAAAAGAAATCACAGAGCGACAGATTTTACAAGAAACCAAGTAATAACAGCATTTCTGCTAAAGTTTCTCTCCATTAGCATGACGGTTATACAGTTAATATTTTTAAAAGTAGTTTGTTTGCAGAAGAGAGAAAGTCATGTGAACGGAACGTAACATTTTTACTTTCTCTAACGTACTTTGTACATAGTGTATAGAGAAGGTATTGCAGTCCACCCAAAAATTCTATACCCAGAAATATATTTTCAGAGTCCCCAGTATCCAAGAAAAAAAGCATTTTCAGAAAAGGTCCGTGTGCGCGTGTGTGTGTCCGTGAGTCCGTGTGTATTTGAGCACGATAACTCATAAACGAAAAGTTGGTAAAATACCAAACTTGGTATTTAAGTTTAGTATCTTCCAGGGATGCGACACGAAGATTTTGAGAAAAATGTCCCACCCCAAACTACACTTTACAGGGAACATTTTTCGAAAATTTTGATTTTCTGAAAAAGAGCTGTAACGATTTTGACTAAAATATCCTATATTAAAGATATTTACCTGACAAATAAAATGTATATCTTAAATTTTCTGGAAATGGCCTCTGAAGACTGCTATATTCTGTATGAATTTTACGGTATTTTGTATAATTTCTAAACCGTAAAGAGATGGTCAAAAACTTACCATACAAAAACTGCAGAGCACGTTAAAACACAAAATTTCTCTTATACACATTTCTTTTCGTGGAGTTGATCTTTTTTTTTTTAGATATTCCGTGTTTTAAGTTTCAGCTTTAAAAAACATATACTTTTCTCGTACAGGAATTTGTCAACTCCTGTCCATACAAACAAAGGAACTTCAGTCACATAGCAACCAGCTTTTGACTGTCCTTTTAAATTATGGTACTCCCTTATTTCGCTTCTACTTACAAGGAAGCAAGTAATAAGACTATTTCTGCTAATTTTTTCTCGATCAGCAGGAAGTAAATAGAAGCATAAGCTTTTACCAATAATTCGTAGCAGAGATGTAGAGAATTTGACACATCAGATTTTGTGTTGATGTGTTATATTTTATGTTCTGCTATGATTTACTTTGTAATTAATTTTGTGATATTCTTTTCACTTATTTTGTAATTGAAATGATACTGTAAATTTTAAGTAAACACTCTAATTGGGGAAATCTGTAATGTTCACATTATAGAATAAATAAATACATAGCTACAAGCTTTTAAAGGATTTAGCCGCCCGTTTAACCTAATGTATTCCCTTCTACTTATAAGGAACCAAATAGTAAGGCCATTTCTACTAAAGATTATTTCTATTTACATGATATTGACAAAACAATACTCTTTTGTAAGAATAGTTTGTCTGCAGAACCGGTAGAGAAGTCATGTGAATGGAACACATCGGATTTTTTTTTAATATTGACGCTAATTCCCTTCTTGAAACAGTTGGTGCAAATGTACTTAGGTTTGAGTTTTCTGGCAATCTCTCACTTATATAGAATATCTTATATTCTTAATTTTGTGCTTTGTTTCATTCTGAACGAGTTCCTCGAGCGGTTAAGTCAATTTAATTAACAAACATTTAATAAACCACTTAGTACTACAGGCATAAACACATTCATTGCATTACAGGGCAATCCAAGTAGAGCAATTCCAGCAGAAGGTAAATCAAAACATTTTTCTCTCAGCGATAATAAACAAAAGACCGCGGGACAACCAGAGATTGTTGGAAAATCAACGAGATATCTATGAATAAGATAATGAAAGTAAAGGGGTGACGTTACAACATATTAAAGCTAAACATTCATTCTGCGGGTAAGCATAGAGGTAAAAGTGATTTTGGATCAGCTTTGATTACTTCTTGATCTTTATTGAATATGTGAATGTCTAATATTTTATTACTTACCCTAACATTTACATACACTCTACGAGGGTTGGCAGACCAGTTAGACGGTAGCATCATATAATTAAACTCTAGACCAGCTTGTATCTATAGTTACAGGTCAATAGTTTAGTTAGTTTTCGAATGACAGCATTTTAAACAAGACAACTTTAGAGTTTTCACGATATTGAAGGATTTGGAAAAACGAGCAGTGATTAAATACTTCCATTTGAAACTTAACGACTAAAGAAATCTAGGAGGAAATGGACAGTACATTGAAAGACTCTGTCCCTTCATATTCAATGATTAAAAGGTGGGTTGCAGAGTTTAAAATGGGACGTACGAGCACTAGTGATGAGCTCGCTCTGGACGCCTGTAGCAGTGACAACTCCAGAGATCATTGAAAAAAAGCATCGTTTAGTACTGGAAAACCGCAGATTAAAGTTGTTCGAGATAACAGAGGCTATAAACATATCAAAAGAATGTGCAGGTAATATTTTAATTAACGTTTTGGGCTTTCAAAAGGTCTGTGCAAGATGGGTGCCGCGTTTGTTGACACCTGATCAAAACTTGCAAAGAAAACTATTTCTGTTAACAATGTGGAGCTCTACCGTAAAAATCCCAGTGAATTTTTGAGACGGCTTATTACCATAGATGAAACTTGGAAACATCACTACCTCCAGAAAGTAAATCACAGTCAAAACAGTGGATTGCGCCAGGTGAACCAATTGCAAAAAAAGGCAAAGCCAATTTTGTCAGCTAACAAGGTTATGGCGAGTGTTTTCTGAGATGTACGGGGAATTACTTTTATTTATTACTTGAAAACAACTTACCTCCTACATACTTTTGTTGTAGAGCTAATCCTTTCCGAGATGTTCCACGTTCTGCCTTCAATTTTAAAATACGTATACTTTTCTCAAACAGGAAGCTGCCTCTCTTTCTTTTATTTTACTTCTGATAATGTAAAGAAGCGAATCTCAATGAACATTTTACAGGGAAAGCTTTAGAAACATTTGACAATCGTTCTAGCTTAGTGCACTCTCTACTTCCTTTCTACTTGCAAGGTAATATCAGTTCTGGTAATATTTATCTCGATTAGCATGAACGAGGTAAAAGAAAGACATTCTGCAAGAAAAGTTGTTTGCGGGAGAGTTAGAGAAAGTCATGTGAATGGTATGCATCAGATGTTAGCGAATGAGAACTCGTAATCAAACGCAGCAGGTCATGGCAATAAGACCATAAAACCGTCTGTGTAAAGCAGTAAGTGAAATATATAACAAGTTTAATACACCGATGTAATTGCTTGATTACGAATGTATACCATGCGATAGCAAGTTCAAACAGCTTTATGCTACTAATGCCCTTTGCCCGTTTGACTAGCAAATCAGTTACATCAATACTGACTAATACAAGCTTCTGTTTCTACTCTATAACACAAAAAATCTGACGTGTTCCATTCACATGACTTTCTCTACATCTCTGCTACAAATTATTGTTAAAAAGTTTATACCCCTATTTACTTCATGCTAATCGAGAAAAATTAGCAGAAATAGTCTTATTACTTATTTCCTTGGAAGTAGAAGCGAAATAAGGGAGAACCATAGGTTAAAATGATAGTCAAAAGCTAGTTGCTATGTAACTGAAGTTCCTTTGTTTGTATAGACAGGAGTTGACAAATCCCTGTATGTTTTTCAAAGATGAAACCAAAAACAAGGAATATCTAAAAAAAAAAAAAAATCAAATGTGTATAACATAAATTGTGTATTTTAATGTGCTCTACAATGTTTGTGCGTTAAGTTTTTGTCCATCTCTTACGGTTTACCAGTCATGCAACATTCCGTAAAATTCCTCCAGAATAAAGTAGTCTTCAGAGGCTGTTCCCAGAAAATTCAAGATATACATTTTATTTGTCAGGTAAATATCTTTAATATACGATATTTTAATCAAAAGCGTTACAGCCATTTTTTAGAAAATCAAAATTGTCGAAAAAAGTTCCATGTAAAGGGTAGTTTGGTGTGGAGAATTTTCTTGAAAATCTTCGTGTCGCATCTTTGGGCGATACCAAACTTAAATACCAAGTTTGGTATTTAACAGTATTTTCGTTTTTGAACTTTGCTATCCACAGACACACACATACACACAGACAGGCAGACACACACACGTACATTTTTCTAAAAAATATTTGTTTTTTTTTATTCAGGACGACCCAAAACATGTATTTCCGGTGAAATCTCGGTATCGAATTTTTGGGTGCATTACAATACCGTCTCTATACACTATGTACATGGTACGTATAGAGAAAGTAAAAATTGCTGACGAGATTGGTAAGAGAACCTGTCCCATTTACGAGGAGGAACAGTCGTGGACTCACATCTTGGCAAGATGTAGGGGTACGGAAGAATGGCGAGAAAAATATTTACCGCGAAAATTTACCACCGCGAATGTAGAGCTGGAAGCATGTTGGACTCTACTGGCAGGCACGGAAGACTTGGACGGGCTAGGTAAATTTATACTTAAGGCAAGACAGCTGAGATCTGAGAAGGCTGCCAATAGAGAAGAGGCTGGAGGAGGGATAAGAACAACTAAACAAAAGTGACTACAATGTTTTACATTTTCGTGAAAACTCTAAAGTTGTCTTGTTTAAAATGCTGTCATTCGAAAACTAAACCAGCTATTGATCTGTAACTATGGATACAATCTAGTCTAGCGTTAAACTGTACGATGCTACCGTCTAACTGGTCTAGTGGCACCATATGAGTGTGAGGCCCGGGACTTATCAGCCGACCCTCGTATGTATGATGAACCTTGCCTGACATCATTCAACTATTTTTCCTCCTTTTTTCTTATTTTCTAATCTCTTTCCTCTTCCATCTTCTTGTTGCACATTCTTTTCCATTTCTCTCTCAACTTACCTAAGAAATATCCTGTACCTTTTAAATATGTTTCTCCTTTTGCGGACAGAACCTACATTTCCCCATTCATTTATCCCATTTTCGTTACCACGTTCATTTGATTACAATACTGCATATCATAGAAATCTTTGCTAATTTCTCCACACACTGGACAGTTTCTAACCTCTTCATTATGTCTTATGCATTTCAAGTTTTTAACCCCATGCAAAACCTTCTCTCCTAGTTAATTATATATCTCTAAGTACTTTTCCCTCTACTATACTAGTTTTATTCCTCTATATTTCTCAATTATATTTTCTCTCTCATACTGCTAAAAATACTTTGTCTACCAATATCCTATAGCCTTGATTCTACCACTTTCCAAAAGCTTCGTTTGTTATATTCTGCATTTAACCATGAACTTCCCATATATATTTTATCCATAATTTCCTGCATTTTACTGACTATGGTGCTATATTTACAATGAGAAGCAAGCGCAGACGTAACGTAACATAAGCGCAAACGCAATCCTAAGCTCAGCGCAAGAAGTTACTACGGGTTTCTAGATCTGCAAGTTACATGCGAATATCTTCCAAGCACTCCGCAAGTTACATAACATAACCAACAATACCACATAAGAAAATTCACTCAATCTTTTACAAATAAATATGTTATAAAATTACATACTAACAACTGACGCTCACGGTAGTGACGTCACAATAATTACTCATTCAAAATTATTGAAAATAGCACAAGCATAGAGACTACAGAAAGTGATAAACATACATTAAATCGAAGAAGGATTCGCAAGGAGACTGTCATAACCTCTTGAGGGAAATTAGAGATGGCGCGGCACGGCCAAATAGAAGAGCATGCATGTACAGCAGGCCATGTAAAATCTTGCAATGCGATCGTCTGTTGTTAAATTCATTGGTAATGCATAGAGAAAAGAAGCAGAATTCCTCCTCTTTGCATGCAACGCAAGGATAAAGTTTGGAGTTTGCAAACTCTTGCCTTGCATTGCGTTGTATTGCTAAAGCATTAAGCAATAATATCCCTATTCCTAAATTGAAAAATGAAAGCTGTAACCAAGCCGATTCTTGTAATACTATTATACTAATGAATTAACCAGTTGTTCTCAACAAAGGAAGTTGTTTCATACCGAATTCGTACTTGGTTTTTGGAAAGTAAGTAATTTTCACTCTCAGCGAATGTAGGTTGAGATTTCGTCTGGTGGCCGAGAGTAGAGGAGCGAAAGAGTGGGGATCGCAAGACAAGGTGAGCATGTAATGGCGATCTGTAGGGAACGGTAACCACAGCAGCTCTGGCCCGCCATTAAAGCAATTAACGCGGTAGTACCCCCAGTAAACAATTTAACAGCTCGTTAGCACACTGTTTAGCTTTTCTAGGCCACTGAAACGTTCCCGGTCTGCTAATGCCATAACTTATAAAGTAATTCCAAACACATGTGTGGAAATGTTTATTTTTCTCAACAAATGCAAGCTCCTTTCGAGTAAATAATTTGTCAGAGAAACACTGTGACCAGTTTAATAATTCAGGGTCTACCTAAATAGCGTATTAAATGTCAGCATAATAATTATTGCCACTTTTAGTTTCATTTCACGAGATTATAAATGCTTACTTGCGTTTTAAATGTTGGCCATAGCAGCTACTAGAGGTGTTCAATAATCCAAGAAATTACTTTCCTAACATCTAAAATACTTTGTATTTAGTAACTTTAGTCGTCTTTACTAGATGGCAGTTAAAGTTCCAGCTATATGCTTCTCGTGCTTTCGTTGCCATAGGCAATTGAATCATAAACCTTGTGCTTATTTAGAAAGATGGGGAAAAAAATGAGTTTCGTGCGATGATTAAGCACTTCTATTTAAAACGCTCAACACCGAAACAGATAAAAAGCCGAGTTGGATGAAACTCATGAGTTATCTGCTCCTTCGTTTGCAGCAATTTACAATTGCATAAATGGATTTAAGCATGGCCGTACATCTACAAATGATGAACATCGTTCCGGACGTCCAGTAGAAGTGACTTCCTCAGAAATGATTGACAAATTAGGTCTGACAAAGGTCTCGGCAAGATGGGTGCTGCGGTTGCTCTCAATGGAGAAGCAAACTTTGCTCGTGTGATTGATTCAGAAGCTGGTTTGGCACTTTTACGTCGCAATCCTGACGAATTTCTGTGTCGATACATAATGTGAATGAAGCATGGATACACTACTATACTCCAGAGACAAAAGTACAGTCAAAACAGTGGGTTTTTACGGGTGAACCGGCTCCGAAGAAGCCAAAAGGTGGTGAAATATGGAGAAAAGGTGATGGCCTCGTTTTTTGGGATGCAGGCGGAATCATGTACATTGATTACTTGCAGAAAGGAAAAACGATAAATGGAGAGTATTATGCATCGTTATTGTGCCGATTGAGCGGAGAAATCAAGAAAATAACGCCTTCGTCTGGCAAAGAAAACGATTCTCTTCCATCAAGACAGTGCAGTTTCGATGGCGAAAATTGTACAATTAAGGTTCAAATTACTACAACATCCACTGTACTCGCCATATTTGGCCCCCGGTGACTTTTTATTTCCAAACTTGAAAAAGTGGCTCTACGGAAAACAATTAACGTCTAACGAAGAAGTCATCTCATAAAAATACGCCTATTTTGAAGACCTTCACAAACCTACTTTTTGGAAGGCTTGAACAGTTAAAGAAACGCTGGGAAATGTGTTTTGAGATAAAGGAGATTAAGTTGAAAAAATAAAAAACAAAATCTACCAAATTATCTTTTCTAATGATTTATCATTCTACAGGAGTCAAGGTGATAAAGCAAAGACATCAAAGATTTCAATATTAAGATATAGATGTTATAGATATAGATTCCATTATTCCATTCACATGACTTTCTCCAGCTGTGCCTCAAAAAAACTGAAAAGGATTATACTTTAATCGACATAATGTCACGTATGTGATTGACGAATATTTTTAAATTAGCTTATTGTTTGTTTTAAGTCACATTATTGTAAATGTTTTAGAATTCCATTTTCTTCTAAATTTCTGTATTTCTTAACCACGGGATTCTTGGGTTGAATAAGAGGAAGCTTTGTGGTTTTCTTTGTTATTATAACCGGATGTGTCTTCCTCTGATTAATGCAACATTTTACAACTTTTGAGGTTTCAACCACTTCTCGGAACCTACGTGACATCTCGTAGGCTAGGACAGACCTTAATCCCAAGCACGTCATATAGGAAGCCCTGTCTTATCCTTTAAATACTGTATTTTGATTGGTGGATTTATTAAGAGCCTGGGCGTAGATTCTGAAGAATCCCCTAGAGACAATTGTCTAGCATAAAATTGTCTGGAATCTTGAATTCGGGGCGTTTTTGAGACTCAGCACTTGACAGAGGCAGACTCGCTGCCCGAGGGACGTCCGAGGCCCCACCCCGGGTCACTGACTACCATACGGCACACATCTTTCTTCTCGTCGAGCTAATCAACTAAAAAGGTAAGAACATTTTGTTGTATATTAACTATTTTACCAATTATTGTCTTTGGTATTCTGAATTAGTTCTCGCTCGACACGAAACGCCTGACACGCTTAAGTCTTGTTTATTGTAATTTATCTTACTATTTTTTTTTTTTTTTTTTTTTGTAGCTTAACGTCCTTTAACCTGGTTGGTGATGAATGAAATTGGTGAAATGATGCTCAAATGATCTCGGGGTCCATGGAGCTTAAAGTTACTCGACATTCGTCTTCTCAGGATAAGGGAAAACCTCGAAAAAAAACCTTATCCGGGTAACTCACCCTAAGCGAGATTCGAACTCGCGACCTGTTGAACATGAGGCAGACACGCTACCACCACGCTACCCAGGCAAACTCTTACTATTTTATTGTAAAGTATATTTGCTTTCGCTATTTGTCAATATATTTTATTAGCAGGATTCCCTTGGCGTTGTTATCATTGCTCTACCATCTGCGTTCCTTTTACCACCCTCAAATAGCTATCCCCCACGTCGTAGAATTATGTTCGCGACAATAATGCTAATCGAGATAAGCATTAGCAGAATTACTTGCTTCCTTGTAAGCAGAAAGGAAATAAGCGAGTGCACTAGTCTGAACCGACAGTCTATGTGAAACAATTGAAATTCCGTTCTTTTTGCTCGCCATGAGTAAACAAAGGAAGGACTAAAGCAAAGATAACCACCCATTTGAGAAATAAGTAGCTTAAAAATTGAAACCAATAACACGGAATATCTCGGAAACGGTTAACGCTACAAAAAATGTATAATGCATAAAATGTCTTACAACAAGATCTACATTTTTGTAGTAACTTATTGCCTATCCCTTATGGCTAACAGTTACACGGTTTAGGAGAATGAAGATACCCTCAGAGGCTATTCAGCATATACATTCCTAAACACGTGGTAAATTAATCATATCCGTTAGAGCCATTTTTGAGAAAATCCAAATTTTCGAAAAATATTCCATGTAAAGGGTAGTCGTGGGTGGTTTGATTTTCTTGAAAAGCTCCGTGTCGCATCCTTCGAAGATATTGAACCCAAATACCAAGATTAATATTTAACCGACCTTTCGTTTTTGGGTTATGCTGTGCGCGCGCACACGCACGCGCACACACGGTCCCCGGATAAACATAACGCAACTACATAACATTAAAAGTGTGGGTGGGTATCCGGTGCTGATAAGTCGGTGTTAAAGCAAAGCCGGTTGAAAAAATGGCTTAGAATGTCTTTAAAACTGCTGCCCGAGTTTAGAAATATCGATTTTTAGCAGCTCGTTACTAACGTTCTGAAGATTTAATGTCGCAAAAATCTGTAAAATCTTGAACTAATCACTTGACTGCCACAATTAACATTCATTAACTACGTTCTTGAGTTATGTAGCCTACCCAATATTCATAAAATATGAATACAACTGCATAAATACAAATAATGATTATTTTCGCTCCTCTTTTTAACTAAATACGTTAAGAACTGGTCAAATAAACATTGTAACTGGGTTAATTTAAGTACAATTGTGGAACTGATGGTTATTAAAAGTGAAGGTTGGCTGCCTTGTTACCAATGATCAAGACGCGAGATTGCAGATTCTAGTTGTTTTATACTAAGGCGCTTTCCTGAGTTTTCGAGATTTCGTCGAGGTTAGGCTACGTTAGGTTAGGTGTATCTAATGAACTGGATCGAAATAAGGGGTGAAAATCGACTTTCTGAAAATCGGCTGGTTCTTCTTTCCAATGCAAAATGCACAGATTTTCGTTCGTTTTATCTGCTTGTACGTTGTTGGTCAATCGACTAATGGCAGAGTCAAATCTAAAACTGAACTAGATTCTGCAATGTCGCTATTATTATATGTGCACAAGAATTTAAATCAATTTAAACTGCACAGACATGTACACACATTAAATACCAGAAATATTGATATATTGCATGATCGATAAACTAGACTAAAGAAAGTTTAGTTATTTGATAGCCAGCATTATAGCCTATAATAAGCTTCCTGACCACATGAAAGATCTAAATGTAGTACAGTTTGAGGCAATATTTATATGCTATTCACAAAATCTGCCGACATTTTATGTCATGTTTATAATATTTGATGTTCAATTGTTTTTATTCCTTTGCTTCCGAAGTTGAAATCGCTGGATGCAAATGTTTATTACTCCTTGTGCTTTCGTCGCATTTAAGTGTTTTGATTTTCTCGATGCGATTTTGTTGATTTTCTGGCTGGTGACGCCAAGTTATCATGAAGAAGGAGGCTTCTTCACGCGTAATGGAAAAGGCCGTTTAGAGACAACGCGTAAAAATGTATTCGTGTTGAATTATACGCGCCCCTGGATTCACAGCGTTCAACAAAGTAAAGAATTACATCGAGCGATTACAGTTTAGCTTTAGAATTGTAAAATAATAAACTGCGATTCTACAAAAATCCTAGCGACTTATTATTTAAGAAGCCGCCAGGTAGTCTGGGTCTGTGAAGCCCAACAAGCCCGATAAGAAAACGCCCTGAGAAGAGTCAAACGCTACACAAAGTCAAACATAAGCGCGAGTAGACTTGCAATCCAACATATGACGAGCGCTTATAGAAACTCCATACATATTTAAATGCTTCAAGTTTAAGGCTAAAGTAAAAAAAATGGTTGATGGACAATGTAGTTTACAATTTGGATGAATTTTTAATACTAGAATTGTTATATGACTGACTCTTACTTGTATATATTATTTTCACCATGTCTATTGTACCTAATGACTAAACAAATAAATACTAAAATACCAAGTCAGGAGATTGAACAAACGAACGTCATGTGCGACAAGATTTCAAACAAATGAACATCAGCTGGGATAAGATGTTTCGACAATATCGCTTCAGTTAGATGATCGTGGTTGGTTGAAATTGCCTAATCTCGGTCATGCCACTGGCGCTTTAATTGTTGAGCTAAATTGTCAAAGTAATACCACGAGAGTTTCCACAATTCACGGCCTGAGCGAAGCGACACGAGTCAATTGCCCTAAGAGATGAAAACACGAGCTGTATTTGATAAGACAATTCAGCGAAATAGACTATTAATAATTTATAATATATAGGAAGGGAGATTTATTTCCCGAATGGTTTTTTTTTTTTTATTTCTTTACTGCCTCCTGAATTATGATATGGCCGACCGTGTCTACACCAAATGTACGAACATTGGGTGTAGAAAGTGACAATAGAAATAGAGAAAAATGATTTAATTTCAGCTTTTAATTACTAATGCATTAAATGGAAAAAAACTTTATTTTATTTGAGGTTATTGCACTAATCCCATACATAATAAATACAAATTATAATTATTTTCACACCTTTTTGAACTAAATACATTATAAACAGGATAAAACTTGTAACTTGTAACTACAATTGTGGAAACTGGCAGTCATTAAAAGTGAAGGTTGTCTGACTGGATTGTCACCAAGACAGGAGATTAAACAAACGAACATCAGGTGCAACAAGATTTCAAAGAAATGAACATTAAATTCGACAAGATGGTTTGACAATATCGCTCCAGTCAGATGGCCGCGATTGGTTGAAATTGCCTAATGTCGGGCATTGGCGCTTTAATAGTTGAGCTGAATTATCACATTTAAATTGTTAATATTCTGACAGGTTTTGTTGTGACCCTCTTAACAGTTGATCAGAACACCCATATATAAGAGAGTTTCTATAGTCGACACAATGACAGTACAATACATTCATATTTACAACATTTTTCACACGATTGCCTCTCGTTTTTCGAGCGCAGTCGTTCAATCGTGACTCTAGAGAGTTGGAATTGACATTTTTTTCTGCATACGGGAAAATCTCTGAGGATTTGCTCAGTAAATCGGCAACTGTCAAAAAAACAAATCCCTTATGATTGCCATAGATATTGTATGAAACATAACAGTAAATTGCATGTTAAATGGCAATCTGCAACTGTTTAAGTCGACAGCGTTGCTTTGTTACGCCCAGTGCGTAGTTTTAAATTCTTGTTATGAAGATCATTTCAATCTCTGATTCACTATACAGCTGCGGAACAGAGATAGCAGAATAAAATTCAGGTTTTTACTTTCCTTACACATACTATGTACGAGACCTGTTTTTGTTTTTTTTTTAACCTCCGATAGGCTATAAATAAAAGACAAATTCATAGAAAACAATAATTTTATTACTAAAAGCTACGTACACCAATTGTCACTTTTCAACGTAATCACCGAAAAGATTGAGACATTTATCGTACCTGTGCACAAGCTTTGCAATACCCGCTTATAAAAATGTTGCCGCCAATGATGCAGCCCGGAACCACTATCAATGCAGTATTGTGAAACTTTACGACGTTTGCGGAGAGCCATTCAAAACAATCGAAGAGGAATGCTGACTGCAGGAATTGTGTTGATCCATGACAACGCTCGTCTACACACTGCTGGCACAACCCATCGGCTCCTTGAACAATTTCAATGGGACATGTTTGATTATCCGCCGTACAGTCCTGGCCTGGCACCCAGCGACTTTCACCTTTTCCCTGAACTGAAGACGTGGCTAGGAGGGCAGCACTTTCAAACCAACGAAGATCTTCAACGTCAATGCTCATTTGAAATCATTGGCGGCAACATTTTCTGAAGCGGGTATTGCAAACGTTGTGCACAGGTACGATAAATGTCTCAATCTTTTCGGGTTATGTTGAAAAGTAACCATAAATGTGCAAAACTTTTAGTAATAAAACAATTGTTTTCTATGAACTTGTCTCTCATTTATTGCCTATCGGAGGAAGAAAAAAAAAGGCCCTCGTACATAGTGTATAGAGAAAGTATTGCATTCAACCCAAAAATTCGACACTGAGATTTCACCGAAAATATATGTTTTGAGGTCCCCTGAGTCTGAAAAACATTTTTACAAAAAGATCCTCGTGTGTATGTGTCTGAACAGCAAAGCTCAAAAACGAAAAGTCGGTTCAATAACAAACTTGGTATTTAAGTTCACTATCTCCTCAGGATGCGACACGAAGATTTTCAATAAAATCCCCCACCACAAACTACCTTTATATGGAACATTTTTCGAAAAATTTTATTTACTCAAAAATATCCCTTAACGATTTTGATTAAAATATCGTATATTAAAGCTATTTACATCACAAATAAAATATATATCTTGAATTTTCTGGGAATAGCTTTTAGGGACCAGTTCATTCTGGATGAATTTTGCGAAATTTTGCGTAACTGCTAAACCGTAAAAGATATACAAAAACTTACTGCACAAAAAATGTACATCACGATAAAACACAATTTATGTCATATACATTTGTTCCATGGAATTGGCCGTTTTCGAGATATTCCTTGTTATTGGTTTCGGTTTTAAAAAAGGTATACTTTTCTCATACGGGAATTTGTGAACTCCTGTGATACAAACAAAGGAACTTCAGTCACATAGCAACCTGCTTTTGACTATCACTTTAACCTGTGGTACCCCCTTATTTCACTTCTACTTACAAGGAAGTAAGTAATTAGACTATTTCTGCTAATTTTTTCTCGATTAGCATGAAGTAAGTAGAAGCATAAGCTTTCTAATAATGATTTGTTGCAGCGATGTAGAGAAAGTTATGTGAATGGAACACATCAGATTGTTTTTTAATTGGAATACTGCACTTCCTCTAAGTATTAGTGTGGTAGAGAAACTAAAGTAAACTAGTATCATTGATCCTGCTGAAAGTAAAACGCGAACGCTAATATGAAGCAGAACATTCCTGGCATAACGACACGAATACCTTGTTTACTTTCTCGTTTGTTTTTTGCAGCCACCTGTTGCCGAGCCCCGTGTGAAATGTATATGACTACGCAACACACTGACATAAATATGAAACTGGACTCTGTGATGCTATTTTAAATTGCAACTTTGCTCTCAAGGTCATCTCACATGCCTCGTAACTCGTTCTTGACGATTATTGTTCTTCTTTACGATCCAACGAAGTTTATACGTATGTTTGTTACAATAACTATCCATATTTTATTACCTAATAATGAACTATGTTTTACGACTACCCATTCTTTAATAGGCGAATAGATAGGGATGGCTCAGGAGGTAAAGTATGTGGCCCGCATTCGGGAGGCACTGGTTTTGAACCCCGGCGATGACCCACTCTAATCCATAGATTTTTCATGGTTCCCCTGGTCGCTAGGTGGCTTTTCTTCTACCACAACGTTCTTTTTCATCACTTTCTGCACCATTTACTTCCTTGTCATGTTTTAGGGTTGAAAACCAAGGCAACGGCGTTCGGTTTGTTGCGGTTGGCGGTGGCTGTGCGCCCTGTAAAGCTTTTATCCTGGCATCGTTGCGGACCCACCCTTTCAACACTCGTCTTCAGGTAATTTCGAGCGAGAAGCTTTTAGGGGGCACCCGGAGGATCGGAGCTTGTGCGTTGTCGAGTGTGTTTGATCTGGAAACATTAGGGACCCGTTCATTGTTGTCATCCGGATCTGGTGTCTGTCCAAATATCCATCCCAGAAGTCACGTAATTTTCAATGGTACAAGAGGGCTGCCCCAGTGACTGAAATTAAATTATGTTTTATTTATCTGCGCTGTTTAACGAACTATGTTGTGTGTATGTGTGCGTGTTTGGACAGCATATCTCAAAAACGAAAAGAATATTAAACATTGTATTTAAATTTAGTATCTTCGAAGGATGTGACAGGAGGATTTTCAGGAAACATTTCCCAATTTAAACTACCATTTGCATGGAAGATTTTTCGAAATTTGAATAAAATATCGTATATTAAAGTCATTTACATGACAAATAAAATAACAATTTTGGGTTTGTTGTGAATAGCCTCTGAAGGCTTTTTCATTCTGTAGGACTTTTATATAACTGGTAAACCGAAAGAGATACAAAGCCTACTACATAAAATATGTAGATTTCGTTAAAATACAGAATCATGTCATATACATTTTTGTACAGTTAATCGTTTGCGAGATATTCTTTGTTATTTATTTCAATTTTAAACAACTTGGCTTTTCTCATACTCCTGGCCATTCAAAGAAACGAATGTAAACCATCTATTAAAGATTGTACCTATGTCTTTAGCCTAGTGTATTCCCTTTTTACTTTCCCTGCATATTACATGGTAGGTAATAAGAGAAGGTATTATAGGCCGCGCTGTGGCCGAGTGGTTAGACCACTCGGCTCTCATCTAGACGGCCCGAGTTCGATCCCAAGTGACCGCATGTGAGATTTGGACAAAGCGGCGCAGGGACGGGTTTTCTCCGGGTTCTCCGGTTTCCCCCGCCATCGCATTCCACCGGTGCTCCATCTTCAATCCATGTGTCATCGCTTGCGGTGCCACAAGTAGTAAAAGCGATCGTTAAACACTACCCAAAAAAAAGCGAAATATTGCAACCCAAAAATTGGATACCGAGATTTCACCGCAAATACAGGCTTTTATAGAAAAAAATTCTAAAAGCATTTTATAAAAGGATCTTGTGCACGTGTGTCTGAACACGATAACTCAAAGCAGAAAAGTCTGCAAAATATCTAACTTGGTATTTAAATTTAGTATATTGCGACACAAAAAGCTGAAGGAAAATCTTCTCATCCCAAATTACCCTTTACGTGCAAAAGAACGAAAAGTTTGATTTTCTCAAAACTGACTATCTACATATTAAATATATTTACATCTAAAATAAAATTCATATCTTTAATTTTCTGCAAATAGGCAATGAAAACCTCTTTACTTTGGATGAATTTTACTGAATTTTGCATGGCTGGTAAACCATAAAAGATCGACAAAAACTTACTATACAAAAATGTAGATCTTATTAGAATACACAATTTATGTCACTTTTTATCTCCTCTATACGAACTATGTACATAGTGTATAGAGAAGGTATTGCATTGCACCCAAAATTTCGATACGAGATTTCACCGGAAATATATGTTTTGAGACTCCCTGAATCCAAAAAGAGCATTTTTAGAAAAATGTCCGCGTGTGTGTGTGTCTGTGGACAGCATAATTCAAAAACGAAAAGACCGTTAAAGACCAAACTTGGTATTTAAGTTTGGTATCTTCCAAGGATGCGACACGAAGATTTTCAAGAAACCACCCATCCCAAACTACCCTTTACATGGAAAAAAGTTTGAAAATGTTGATTTTCTTAAAAATGGCTCTAACGATTTTGATTAAAATATCGTATATTAAAGATATTTACCTGACAAATAAAATGCATATCTTGAATTTTCTGGGAATAGTCCCTGAAGACTACCTTATTCTGGATGAATTTTACGGAATTGTGCATAACTGCTAAACCGTAAGAGAGGGGAAAAAACTTACAATACAGAAAATGTAGCTCGCAATGAAATACGCAATTTATGTCATGTACGTTTTTTTCGTGGAGTTGATCATTTTTAAGATATTCTTGGTTTTTCGTTTTAGCTTTGAAAAACTTATACTTTTCTCTGCGACAGTATTTTAGCACGACGCATATATTATTAGTTTAATCATTTGTTTGTAATACTTAACATAAATATATGCTCAGTAGAATGCAGTACCGTGGCGTGCAGGAACTTCCTTTGTATTCTTCAAGGCCACGTGCTTTGTTAAAAATAACACGAATTTTAGTGCATTAGGGACACAGGTAACGAACCTTTATAGGCAAAAAGGTATTTTCCATTTAAAAGTTGAAAGAGGGAATTTCTCATTGTAGAACAAGGTCACGTGGGTGTGAAATAAAGAAAAATCTCAGACAGTCACGTGACAACGCCACTTTACGCGCCTTTTTCCAGCCAATCAAAAAGGAGGGTAATACTCGGACCTTTGAGTATTTAATGATGTGCGTACAAGAAATAAGGTTCACAATGTAGCTAACAGGGCTCATAAAGTAAGCTACACAATGTAGGAAAACACGTATAAGAAAGGTGACTAAGAAATCGCGCGGCGTCCATTGTAGGAAAACGGTATTTTATAAGTGAACCAGACGAGCAATTGTTACCGTAAATGTTATACGGACCGAGAAACTCAAGGTTACGGTGACGAGTGTACAGATATAACAACTCCCAAAAGTGGAATTAGCACTTAAATAAAACTTCTTCATCAAGCTCGCGACTGGTTGTGTCGGGAGTCGCTCGTAGGGTTAGTGCCTCAAATGAACAACAATTCATCAATAAAGGAAGTCTACAGTGAATTAAGTGAAAATTCTCTTTTATTTGAGTCTACCAAAAGTGTTACACACGTTTGTCATTCTTTCCCCCCTGAGCAAGAGACAACTCCTGGTTTACAAGAACGAGCCTAGCCAGTGCAACAAAGGGAATCTACAAGGTATGTACACTCTTAATGTAGAGAATTTCACGAGCATTAACCCTCAACCAACTCCAAGTAGACTCACCTGATAGCATCATACTGTCACAACAACAACGCCACAACAAACAATACCACGACATCTCATACAGGAATTTCTTAACTCCTGTCCATACAAACAAAGGAACTTCACTCACATAGCAACCAGCTTTTGACTATCATTTTAGCCTATGGTACTCCCTTATTTCGCTTCTACTTACAAGGAAGCAAGTAATAAAGACTATTTCTGCTAATTAGCATTAGAATATACTTTTTAACTACAATTTGTTGCAGAGATGTAGAGAAAATATGGTGAACGGAACACATCAGAATTGTTTTTTTTAGAATTAACTGTTTCAGAGATATTACGTGCTATTGCTTTCAGTTCTAAGATACTTAAACTATTCTCATATCTTGATTTTCCCTTCCCGCTTATTTACCCTTAGCAAGCAAAAAACACGAATTTAAAATGTTGCACTTAGCGAACGGCTTTTACAAGATGTTTTGTTATATGTTAGCGTGTTCTCTTATTTCTCTACTACTTACAAAGAAGTAAGTAATAAGACCAATTCTGGCAAAGCTTATGTTGAAAAGCATGACTTAGATAAATAAAAAAGAAATTGATGTGTTCTATTCACATGACCCTCTCTACATCTCGTAAAAAGTATTGTTAGTAGGCACATTCTGCTATCTCCTTGCTGATAATCGAGATAAACATTAGCAGAAATTGTCTTATTACTTAGTTCCCTATAAGTAGAAGGGAAATAGGGGAATACACTAGTCTAAACCGACAGTCAAATATTTTAAAATGTTGTTGCTATGGGATTGAATTCCGTTTCTTTGCGTGGCCATGAGTTGACAAATCCCGTATAAGAAAAGTTTAATTATTTCAAAACTGAAACCATTAACAAGGAATATCTCGAAAACGATCAACTACTCGAAAAAAATATATATGTGTGTTATAAGGAGATTTACTTTTTTGTGTAGTAATTTTTTTCTACCTCTAACGGTTTACCAATTATGTAAAAATTCCACAAAATTCATGCAGAATAAAGAGGTCTTCAGAGGCTATTCCCAGAAAATTCAAGATATACATTTTTTTGCGATGTAAATATCTTAATATAAGAGATTTTAATCAAAGTCATTAGAGCATTCTTAGAAAAACCAAATTTTCGATTTTTCCCCACGTAAAGAGCATCGGCATTAGTGGCATTTTTGAAAATGTTCGTGTCGCATCCTTGGAAGGTACCAAACTTAAATACCCAGACACATACAAACACATACCTTTTTCTAAAAAAATGTTTTGAATTCAGGAACCTAAAACGTGTATTTCCGGTGAAACCTCGGTGTCAAATTTTGGGTGGAATACAAACCCTTCTCTATACGCTGTGTATATACGTAGTATGTGTGAAGAAATTACATTTTTTTTATAAGGTAAGTTTTTATAGGACACATAGAGAAAGACATGTGAGTGGATCATATCATTTTTCCTTCTACTTACAAGGAAGTAAGTAATAAGACCATTTCAGCTAATGTTTATCTAGATTAGCTACATAAAAGAATAAGCCCTTTTATAATAATTTGTTACAACAGGATGTAGATGAAGTCATATGAATATAACACATGAATGGTTTGCGGTAGAGTGGGTATAAAAAGATTTCAGTAAGCAACCCAACTACGATCGAAAAACAGAAGATAGAAGCGCATCCGTTAATCCAAGCTCGTAGCTTCTATTGCATTGTTATTCAATGTCGTGAAATCCGATACTTAAAGGGATACTTAAACTGAAATCCACAAAATCAAGCCTTAAGCAATATTATGGCACTATAAACTTTAGTTTTGTATGTTGCAATAAAAAGCACAGTAGAATAGTAAACAATACAATTATTCTTGTTTTATTTTTGGTGATGTAGAGAACCTGTTCCTTTGACAGAATGTCACTCTTAAATATGTAGCGCAGAGTAACAGCGATTTGCAGCCATACAACATGAATTTTGTTTTACTTTATGTACGAGGGTCTTTCTCCCGCCCCCCCCCCAAACTTCCGATAGGCTATAAATAAAATACAAGTTCATAGAAAACAATTATTTTATTACTAAAAGTTTTGTACACAGCATTGGCGTTGGTTTGAAAGTACTGCCCTCCTAGCCACGTCTTCAGTTCAGGGAAAAGGTGAAAGTCGCTGGGTGCCAGGTCAGGAGTGTACGGCGGATGATCGAAAAAGTCCCATTGAGATTGCTCAAGGAGCCGATAGGTTGTGCCAGCAGTGTGTGGACGCGCGTTGTCATGGATCAACACAATTCCTGAAGTCAGCATTCCTCTTCGTTTATTTTGAATCGCTCTCCGCAAACGTCGTAAAGTACGAAGAGTATGAGTCGAAAAGAATAGCATGAATCGTGTCAACCGTAGTAGGTATCCCCGTTCAAAAAGAATCGTAGATTTGAAGAATCGTGATCAGGTATTGGGGTTTGTTATTCTTTTGCTTGCACCTTTCGAGGTACCAAGCCGAGCTTCGACGAAAACTGCCGAGTGTGCACGATATGTGCGCAGGAATATACTCATTAATTGTATTGTGCGAAAATAAATAGTGCTGAGCCATGAGGCTAAATATAAAAATATATAAAATACAGAATATAAAATATATAAATCATATATATTTGTATATAATATACAATGTACATAAGAAAACTAACACTGCCGGAAGATTGCCAAAGCTAACACGAGCATCTTTATGTTGTTTAGGCATGATATATTGTACATGAGAAAGCAAGCGTTAGAATTTAAAACTGTTTCTGGGTACTAGCGTTGCCTTATAATGACGTATTTATAAAAATCTGACGTGTTCCATTCACATGACTTTCTCTACATCTCTGCAACAAATTATTCTATTTACTTCATCTAATCGAGGATAAAATAGCAGAAATAGTCTTATTACTTATTTCCTTGTTACTAGAAGCGAAATTAGGGGGTACCATAGGTTAAAGTGATAGTCAAAAGCTGGTTGCTATGTAACTGAAGTTCCTTTGTTTGTATGGATGCGAGTTCACAAAGTCCTATATGAGAAAGGTATGTTTTTCATAGCTGAAACCAAAAACAAGGAATATCTCAAAAGCAATCAACTACACGAAAAAATGTATATAACATATATTGTGTGTTTTAAAGTCCTCTACATTTGTTGTGTGGTAAGTTTTTGTCCATCTCTTACGGTTTAGCAGATACGCAAAATTCCGTAAAATTGACCCAGAATAAGTAGTCTTCAGAGGCTATTCCCAGAAAGTTCAAGATGTACATTTTATTTGTCAGGTAACTGTCTTTAATATTTGATATTTTAATGAAAAACACTAGAGCCATTTTTTAGAAACTCAAAATTTTCGAAAAAAGTTCCATGTAAAGGATAGTTTGGGGTGGGGGATATTTCTCAAAATCTTCGTGTCGCATCCGTGGAAGATACTAAACTTAAATACCAAATTTGGTATTTTACCGACTTTTCGTTTTTGAGTCATCGTGTTCACAGACACACGGACACACAAACATGTCCTTTTTCTGAAAATATTTTGTTTGGATACAGGGGATCCTAAAACATATTTCCGGTGAAATCTCGGTATCGATTTTTTTGGTGGAGTGCAATACCTTCTCTATACACTATGTACATAGTACGTATAGAGAAAGTAAAATTACATGACATAGTGACGCACGACCACGACGGTGATAATAATTACTCTGCATATTAATATTACACAAATACTACCATGCAGTGAAGCTTAGGTATCAAGTTTAGACTTAAACTTTGTTGTTTTTTTTTTTCGAATAATGGAGGAAATGTTATCAAATATGTTTGCAATAGATGGAACAGAGTAGGACATTTTTATTAAATTAGTCTTTATGCTAAAAGAGCTACCATTTGACTATCATTCCCCTGTATAATATAAGTCAAACACAGAGAAGGCAGGGCGTCGATTAATTAATCGTGAACGAATCGTATGAATCGATTCATATTGCATGAACGAATCGTATGAATCGATTCATATGGCATGAACGAATCGTATGAATCGATTCATATTGCATAAACGAATCATATGAATCGATTACTCAACATGAATCACTGAACCCAACTCTAATGGTAATATGAACCTGTTATGTTCTTACTTCGCTCCCATCTGGTCACAGAACCTACCACTTTCTGTCTCTTTGGAGCCAACATGTACCCACGTTCCTGAACTGTACCTATATCAGTTTCATCTGCATTGCCGTTCAGTTGACCGGCGTTACCCCAACACACGTTTTGCTTTAACAATGATCAGTACCAAACATATTGCTAAAAATCTGATGTGTTCCATTCACATGACTTTCTCTACATCTCTGCAACAAATCATTGTTAAAAAGCTTATGCTTCTCTTTACTTCATGGTAATCGAGAAACATTGACAGAAAAATCTTTTTACTTGCTTCCTTGTAAGTAGAAACGAAATAAGGAAGTACCATAAGTTAAAGTGATAGTCAATAGCTAGTTGCTATGTGACTGAAGTTCCTTTGTTCGTATGGACAGGAGTTGACAAGTTTTTTAAAGCTGAAACCAATAACAAGAAATATCTAAAAAACGTTCAACATCACGAAAAAAAATAAATATAATATAAATTGTGTTTTTTATCGTCATCTATATTTCTCGTGTAGTAATTTTTTTCCATCTCTTACGGTTTACCAGTTATGCAAAATTCAGTAAAAATCATCCAGAATAAAGAAGTATTTTGAGGTTATTCCCAGAAAATTCAAGATGTACATTTTATTTGTGAGGTAAATATCTTTAATATACGATATTTAATAAAAATTAGTCACTTTTAAGAAAATTAAAATCTTTGAAAAAAATTCCACATAAATGGTAGTTGGGGGAGGGAGGATTTTCTTGAACATCTTTGTATCGCATCCTTGGAAGATACCAAACCTAATTACCAAGTTTGGTTTTCACCGGATTTTTTTGTTTTTGGGGTTATGCTGCCCCATACCCTCGCGCGCGCGGAAAATTTTTCTAAAAATAATTTTTTGGGATTCAGGGGGTCTCAAAACATGTATTTCCGGTGAAATCTCGATATCGAATTTTACGGTGCATTACAATGCCTTCTCTATATACTATATACATAGTACGTGTAGAGAAAGTAAAAGCTTATCTCACATATGCTACATTATTAAGAAAATCATGAACTTTCTGAAAATCCTACAAACATATATAATAAATTTAATACTATACATTTACCCTATGCAAAAATGTGTTTTACATATTTTTTCTCACCACTGCTCACAACGCTACTAAGGAAATGAGCACTATGGCTAGACGTGTTTTAAGGGTACATTTACACAGGGTAGCAAAAACCAGTAGGTCACTGCTGCGATGGTAATCCAGATAGCTACATGACCGGCATTACCCACTGACCGGGGTTACCCGTGCTTCCCTCATGTTTCTGGCATTACTTGCTGATTAAAAGCAGCCGTTGAACTGTACAACGGATATGCATTGCTACATAATAATAGTGTATGTATTTACTCTCTGCAATCGGGTACAACTCGGAGGCAGAGATAAATGTACAAAGCTCACATACAATAATAATGCTACAGTTAATAAATCTAACCAAAATAATAATAGTAATATACAATATATACCTGGTTTTTGAAATACCGAACTATTTATTATTCAGTACAGCAATATGTCAATTACCAGCATATTTATAACAATTACTATGAAGCCTAAACATTAATAGCTGTATAACAGCTTTTGAGATCCATAATTATATCACAAAATTCACTTTAATTAATTAACATATATTCTTTTCAAATAATCTCTAATCTTCTTTACGGTCAGATGGTATCCCTGAAAGGCTGCTACAGGCAATTTATTCTATTCTTCAATGGTCCAATTAACAAAAGAAAAAACAATTTCGTATGTTGGTTCTGTACCTTCTACCCTTAATGTTATACAAATGATCGTTTCGTCCGTAGTATGCCTGGTTTGCTAACCTCTTTTTAACGTCCACACATGCATTTAAACCAGTATAAGTTTTAAATAGTGCGACTAACATATGTCTAACTTTTAGCGGCTCCCATTTATTCTCTTCGCCTTTCTTAAGCCCAAAATCTTTATCTCTCTTTATGAATTTAACTGTCGCTCATCTCTGTATCAGTTTGATTAACCCTGTATGGTCCCAGCATGCTACTCCATATTCCCTAACTGGCCGCACTAAGGACTTGCAGACAATTTCCCTGGACTTTGCGCTCCCCTTCTTCAGTGTTCTCATTACGAAGTGCAATGTCTCCCACACTTTCTTAGATGTAGAACGATCCTCCCATCCGGCATTACTTGACAAGCACACTCCCAAATATTTGCAGCTGTCCAGCTGTGGAATTTGTTCCCTGCCCATATGATAACTGTGAATAACCTTAGTTCTATTAAAAACAATTGACTTACTTTTCCTTATTTCGAATAAATATTGATTAAATTATCAGTACATTTTGGATAGGTAGAGTCATACTGAAAAACTCAACGCTATAGCCGGGATTTGAACCACGGATCTCCCGATCCCTAGCTTTGCCACTGAGCTACAACGACAACATGAAGGCATAGCTTTGAATTTCTCAACTGACTCGTATGTTTCCCGGTAAACCATAAGGTGCTCTCATAGATTTTGAGATAACAACCACCAGTGACGACTTGTATGTATAGTATAATAGTTGGCTATACTATGAATCGTGGGTCTAAAGTACTTACAACATTGTAAGTCGCTATTGGGGCTATCATCTCAAAATAATTTGAGATCACCTTGTGGTTTACCGGGAAACATGCGAGTCAGTTGAGAAATTCAATGCTATGGTAGTTCAGTAGCAGAGCAACCTGTTAGAGATCGGGAGATCCGTGGTTCAAATCCCGGCTATGGCATTGAATTTTTACTTTCTCTACACGTACGACGTATATAGTGTATAGAGAAGGTATTGCACTCCACCAAAAATTCGATACGGAGATTTCACCGGAAATATAAGTTTTAGGGTCCCCTGTATCCAAATAAAGTATTTTCAGAAAAAGGTCCGTGTGTGTCCGTGTGTCTGTGTGTCTGTGAACACGATAGCTCAAAAACGAAAAGTCGGTAAAAAACCAAACTTGGTATTTAAGTTTAGTATCTTCCAGAGATACGACACGAAGATTTTGAGAAAAATCCCCCCACCTCCAACTACCCTTTACATGGAACGTTTTTCGAAAATTTTTATTTTCTTAAAAATGTCTGTAACGATTTTGATTAAAATATCATATTTTAAAGATATTTACTTGAAAAATTAAATGTACATCTTGAATTTTCTGGGAATAGGCTCTGAAGACTACTTTATTCGGAATGAATTTTACGGAATTCTGCATAACTGCTAAATTGTAAGCGATGGACAAAAACTTACCACTATATACATTTTTTTCTTGGAGTTGATCGTTTTTTAGATATTCCTTGTTTTTGGTTTCAGCTTTGAAAAACATACTTTTCTCATTCAGGAAGTCGTCAATTCCTGTCTATACAAACAAAGGAAGTTCAGTTACATAGCAACCAACTTATGATTATCACTTTAGCCTACGTTACTCCCTTATTTCGCTTCTACGTGCAAGGAAGCAAGTAATAAGACTATTTTTTCTATTTCTTTCTCGATTAGCATGAAGTAAATAGAAGCAAGAGCTTTTTAATAATAATTTGTTGCAGAGATGCAGAGAAAGTTATGTGAATGGATCACATCAGATTTTTCAGTCTGTCTCTAGGTATCCAACTCCTGTCCTGCACACGCCTTGTGTGAAAAAACAATTAATTCATCAGTAAATGTTATTGTTCAATCATTCATTATATGTTATTTAGACAACATTCGCCAGTGTAATATATATTTCTATACTGACACGGCAATTTAAGAGGAACTATTTTGTGATGGAGAAAAACAGTAAAACGTTCAGCAATCAATCATAGACGTTGCATACCGGAGAAGTACGGAAAATGGTTTCCTCATCCAATAGCTGTTGCCTTAGCGCGCCTGCAAGAGAATGAAAAGTGAATTTATTGACGTAACAATATTTCAACAATCGCACGGGTCCACAAGATGTACGTGCTTTTATAATACACACTAAAAGGAATGTTAAAACAACAACAAAGAATTAAAAGAGTAAGCACGAAAAAACTAATAAAAATAAAAAGAAAACAAAAGGTAATACACAATAAAAAGCAATATTATAACAACAACAAAGAATTGCAAGAGTAAACCCGACGATAAAGATACAAAGATATTCAAATACAGCAATTTAAATTCACAGCACACTGTATACCATCATAAATGTACCCCTCTTTTAATAGGTAAATACACTTAAAAGAAATATATACACATAATATATACACAATATATAAAACCATAGCACAACAGTGACCTAGTATGACATAAAAAATATGAATATATACACAGGTTGTACATAAATGAATATCGGGGTTTTAACTCTTTATAATATTTATTACATTCAACTTACAGTTATAAATGATATGTCAAATGAAAAAGCGACTCAAACAGTTTTGTTTGTTGGCACAAGTGCGCATGTGCGTGCAATGTTTCTGCCGCAATCCGCTAGACAGCGGTAGTAGCAAAGATGGCGACTAGTAAACAGAAAGCGTTTTGTGTTTTGCAGTTTGCAAAGACCGAATCTGTAGTTACTGTGCAACGTGCGTTCCGTAATAAGTTCGGTTGTGATCCTCCTAGTGATAAAAAACATTCGTAGATGCTATAATCAGTTTGAAGATACCGGCTGCCTTTGTAAAGGGAAGAGCACGGGACGACCAGGAGTAAGTGAAGAGACTGTTGAGCGAGTGAGAGAGTCGTTCACTCGTAGCCCAAAGAAATCAGTCCGGAAGGCTAGTCGTGAATTACAAGTTCCTGTGTCGACTGTTTGGAAAGTTGTAAGAAAACGCTTACAGCTACGTCCTTACCGTTTACAGTTATTACAGGCTCTAAAGCCGACAGACCACGGATTATGTGCCAAATTCGCAAACGACATGTTGTTTCATGACGATTTTGTGGATCGTGTTGTCTTCAGTGATGAATCGACCTTTCACCTTAGTGGACATGTTAACACTCATAATGTGCGCATCTGGGGCTCAGAAAATCCTCACGAGATGGTACAAATACAACGAGATTCCCCTAAAGTGAATGTTTTTTGTGCCGTATCCCGGCGAAAAGTTTATGGGCCTTTCGTTTTTGGTGAACCTACTGTAACTGGCACTTCTTACCTTGATACACTAGAGCAATTGCTCTTTGCTCAGTTGGAAGAAAATGAGCCAGAGAACTTCATTTTCCAGCAGGATGGTGCGCCACCTCACTGGCATAACGAAGTACGCGATTGGTTGAACGTCACTGTACCCGAGCGCTGGGTAGGCCGCAAGGGTCCCAATGACAGGGCTTGCTATGCATGGCCTCCACGTTCTCCTGACCTAACGCCATGCGATTTTTACCTTTGGGGCTTCATCAAGGATCGTGTGTACGTGCCTCCGCTACCAGCTGACCTCCCTGAATTAAGAAACCGGATTGAAGCAGCTGTTGCTACAATTACTGAATACACACTTATCAACGTTTGGGAAGAACTCGGCTATAGACTTGATGTGTGCCGTGTGACAAAGGGTAGTCACATTGAACATTTATAAGCTTCTTGGTAAAACTGTTTGAGTTGCTTTTTCATTTGACATATCATTCATACCTGTAAGTTGAATGTAATAAATATTATAAAGATTTAAATCCCCTATATTCATTTATATACACACACATACATATATATATATAATGTGTGTGTGTGTGTGTAAAACATTGTAGTCACTTTTGTTTAGTTGTTCTTATCCCCCTTCTCTATTGGCAACCTTCTCAGATCTCGGCTGTCTTGCCTTAAATATAAATTTACCTAGCCCGTCCAGGTCTTCCGTACCTGCCAGTAGCGTCCAACATGCTTCTAGCTCTACATTCCCGGTGGTAAAGAATCGCGATATATATTTGTCCCGCCATTCTTGCCAAGATGTGGGTCCGCGACTCTTCCTCCTCGCAAATGGGACAGATTCTCGTCAGCAATTCGCCTCCAGGTGCAGTTGCGCGAGAGGCTTCCATTCCTCGAAGCACATAGACGCCAGCGGCGCATCCAGGATCAAGGTAACTACTATAATTGCCTAGATTGACAGCCGCGGGAAATAGGCGAGTACAATATGTGACGTAAGTAATAGGTGTGGACTATTTTGATCATTCTGCGCAGCGATGTTGAAGAGCCACTCGTTTTCAATATCTATAACTATTTTCCATATAATTTCCTTCGCGTTTTTCAAACCAATAGGAGACCAACACAAGGTGTGGAACACGAGAGATAACATTAAATAAAACATCCGGTGTGTTCCATTCACATTACTTCTCTACTTTTTAGCTCAAATAGTTTTCATAATACACAAGAATAAACATTATGTCCCCAGGCAGATTTGCACGTTCAGTGTGCGAGTGAGAGGGAAATATGAAAAGCGACCTGGCAACGCAGAGCACTATAACGTATCTCATTCGCTGCAGAGTAGTACTCTTCCTTTTTGAAAAACATTATAGCAATAAGCTACGGGCAGGGCCGCATGTTGTGGGCTATAAAAGCTATCTGAAGCTATTGCAACACCAGCAAGTTTCTCTCATGGAAAATTAGCCCTTTGTGTGTAAGATATGTCTCGTTCTCTATACTATCGAACCGAGGAGAGAATAGAATTTCGGATGCGTGAAGCTGCAGCCCTACACTATGATACGGTTCTGAAGGAGGAACGCAGGAATCTCTGTAACAAATTATTGTTAACAATTATTCTAGTTCTTTCAACTAGTAGGGAAATAAGGGAATACACTAAGTTAAACCGACAGTCAAATGTTTTAAAATGTAGTTGCTATTGGATAAGAATTAGTGTCTTTGCGAGATAAGTACAAGTACTTCACAATTGAAACTAATAACAAGGAATATCTCGAAAACGGTAAGCTCCACGAAAAACTGTATATGACATATCTTGTGTATTTTTACAAGATCTACAGTTTTTGTAAAGTAAATTCTGTCTATCTCTTACGGTTTACTAGTTATACAAAATTAAGCAAAATTCATTCAGAATAAACAGGTCTTTAGAAGCTTTTCCCAGATAATTCAAGATATACATTTTATTTGTGATAGATATGGCTTTGAAAAAGGGATATTTTAACCATAATCGTTACAGCCATTTTTAAGAAAAACAAAATTTTCTAAAATTTTTCTATGTAAGGGGCAGTTAGGGTAAGGGGATTTTCTTTAAAAATCTTCGTGTATTTAGCAGTCTTTTTGTTTTTCAACTACGTTGTCCACACACACACACACACACACACACACACACACACACACACACACACACACAGACACACATACGGATCTGTTTCTGAAAATGCTCTTTTTAGATTCAGGGGGCCCTAAAACATTTATTTATTGCCGGTGAAATCTCGATATCGAATTTTTGGGTGGAATACAATACTTCTCTGTCACTGTACATAAGGGAATAGAGAAAATAAAAACATATGGCGTATATTGTGTGTTTTAACGAGATCTATATTTTTTCCTTAGTAAGTTTTTGTCTATTTCTTACGGTTTACCAGTTATGCAGAATTCAGGAAAAATAATCAAGAATAAGGAGTCTTCAGAGGCTATTCTCGAAAATTCAGGATATATATTTTATTTGTCAAGTAAATATCTTAAATATATGAGATTTTTTAATCAAAATTGTTAGCTATTTTAGAGAAAATCAGAATTTTCGAATAATGTTTCATGTAAAGGGTAGTTTAGAATGGAGGCATGTTCTTGAAGATCCTTGTGTCGCGATCTTGGGAGATACCAAACTTAAATACCAAGACAAGAAATAAATCCAATATTACATAAAGATAAGCATAAAAAAAAAAATCAACTTCCCATCCGATATTAATGGTCTTTTAGTCTTTGTATGATGTCACCCCCCCCCCACACATACACACACCTTTTTGTAAACATGCATGTTTCCTTTTTTTCTACCTTGTCTACATATATGCTAGAGTGACTAATAAAAATCCAATCCTATTTCATTCTTCAAAGAGCGTACTGGTCCGATCTGCATCTGTTTTGTGTTTGGTAATAAAAAACTTCTGACATGACTTTCTCTACATCGTTATAACAAATTATTGTTAAAAAGCTTATGCTTCTTTTTACTTCATGCTAATCGAGAAAAAAATAGCATAAATATCTTATTACTTGCTTCCTTGTAAGTAGAAGGGAAATAAGGGATACCATAGGTTAAAGTGATAGTTAAAAGTTGGTTGCTATGTATATAAAATAAATTGTGTGTTTTCACGATCTACATTTTCTCTTAAGTAAGTTTTTGTCTATCTCTTACGGTTTGCCAGTTATGCCAAATTCTGTAAAAACCATCAAGAATAAAGTAGTCTTCAGAGGCGATTTCCAGAAAATTCAAGATATACATTTTATTCGCCATATAAATATCTTTAATATACAGTATTTTAATCAAAATCGTAAGAGCCGTTTTTTGAGAAAATCAACATTTTCAAAATGTTTTCCATGTAAAGGGTAGTTTGGCGTGGGAGAATTTCTCAAAATCTTCGTGTCGCATCTCTGGAAGATACTAAACTTAAATAGCAAGTTTAGTACTTTACCGACTTTTCGTTTTTGAGTTCGTTTTCACGGACACACACGGACTTTTTCTGAAGTTACCTCTTTTTTTTTTTAATACAGGAGGTTCTAAAACCTCGGAATCGAATTTTTGGGTGGAATGGAATATCTTCTGTACACACTATGTACATAGTACGTGTAGAGAAAGTAACCAGTTATTAGATCACGTGCTGCTTGCGTCTACAGAAGAATATGCGTATCCGAAATGAGATCTTTACTAATTAAATGCACTTCCCTTAAGCCGGAATCAGTAACAGAAGCTGTACCACTGAGGATGTGCGAGCCAGCTGTTATGTAGATCGTCTTTAGAGTTTCTTGTCCGTAGCACAGAAACCGGACACGTACCCAGCGAGAGTTAATCCGACAATGCTGTAAGCATCTGGAGACTTCTCGACACGTAGCATAGTATTCCCGTGGATGTCACTGCTGACAGGCCCAACCTAATGACGACAGGGCTCAGGGACGCGCTACATTAGCGAACTACTCTCCAGGGTTCACTTCCGGTACGGCACATTGCTTCGAAACGTGCCAAATGGCCCGTTCCTCCCCCGCGCTTAAGTGAATTCTAAATATCCATCCGCGACTGCCTTAAACCTTTCATTAACTCTCGCAGTATCAGTTCTGTGGTTCGTGTTGCAGATGTTTTACTTCTCCTGATCAGTTCCATAGCTGTCTATAATTTTATGCTGCATTCACAATGAGCTGAAGACCATTCAAAATACAAGCATTACGCAAGAAATTAGCACGGGTTTCTGGATGTGTAAATTAAATACGGAAATCTTCCAAGCACACCGCAAGTTTCAAATTGAATAACATAACCAACAGTAAGAATATTCACTCAATCTTTTAAAAATAAATATGTTATAAGAAACCTAAATACTAATAACTGACGCTCAGGAGTGACGTCACAATAATTTCTTCATTCAAAATTATTGAAAATAGTACGAGCATAGAGATTGCAGAAAGTGATAAAGCTACACATTTAATGAACTAAAAATTAAAATTTGGATAAAATTTGAAATGTACTTGTTTGCATTATGTTACACCTGTGGTATAAAATTCAAAAAATCTGATGTGTACCATTCACATGACTTTCTCCATATCCCTGCAACAAATAATTCTTAAAAAGCTTATACTTCGATTTACTTTATGATAATCAGAAAAAATAGCAGAAATAGTCTAATTACTCGCTTCCTTGTAAGTAGAAGCGAAATAAGGGACAACCGTAGGTTAAAGTGATAGTCAAAAGCTGGTTGCTATGTCAATGAAGTTCCTTTGTTTATATGGATAGGAATTGACAAGTTCATGCATGAGAAAAGTATACGTTTTTCATAGCAGAAACCAAAAATAAGGAATGTCACAAAAACGACGAACTCCGCGCAAAAAATGTATATAACATAAATTGTGTGTTTTAATGTGCTCTACATTTTTTGTGTAGTAAGTTTTTGTCCATCTCTCACGGTTTAGCAGTTATTCAAAATTCCGTAAAATTCATCCAGAACAAACTACTCTTCAGAGGCTATTCCCAGAAAATTCAAGATATACATTTTATTTCCAAGGTAAATATCTTTAACATACGAAATTTTAATGAAAAACGTTAGAGCCATTTTTGAGAAAATCGAAATTTTCGAAAAAAGTTCCATGTGAAGGGTAGTTGGGGGTGGGGGATTTTTCTCAAAGTCTTCGTGTCGCATCTCTGGAAGATACTAAACTTAAATACCAAGTTTGGTATTTTACCGACTTTTCGTTTTTGAGTTATCGTGTTCACAGACATACGAACACACACACACACACACACACACACACACGGACCTTTTTGTGAAAATTCTTTTTTTGGATGTTGGGGACCCTAAAACATATATTTCCGATGAAATCTCGGTATCGAATTTGTGGGTGGAGTGTAATACCTTCTCTATACACTATGTACATAATGTGTATAGAGAAAGTAAAAAATACAGAAGTACGCGCGCAGACACAATAATTTCAAGTTCGCTTTTATTGATCAGGCTTTAGACCGAGAGAGATGTAGATGTTCAGATATGAAACCGTACTATAGGAATGTATCGAACGGCGAGATTAAATTTAATTCCCGCAGGCGCTGGAGGATATCGGCTAATTCTTTTAGAATCAATCAGCTCAAGTCGAGAAGTTAGACGTGAGATGTTCTAACTCTGATAGGAAATTCAAATGCTGGCTCGACGTAGCTGGTTAATTGATGAAATGTGTGCCAGAGGGGAGAACTTTTTGCCGCAGTCAAGAAATGGAGAATTAAAAAAAGAGAAGCATATCGTTACAAGAAGAAGAAAAGAAAGTTCTGGTGTGGAAACTCCGGAGTCTATTGCACTGTGAAATCTTATTTGGTGAGCAAAGAACCTGAGCAAAAGAAAAAAAGAGGCAATATGAATGTGCGGTTAGTCGAGATTATACTACTCTGCTGCAAAAAATAACCAGTTGTATGAAAACGTGGACTATGTAATTGGATTTAGGAGAAAAGTTGAGGCTTTTAACGAAGCTTATCGTGCTTAAAGAATTATACCGCCTATGTCTCTCTAGAGCTTGATATTCTCATCCACCATTTCCTTTTACAGACCCTCTGCTTCCGAGATTCTTCCATTGCTTAGTGTTCTTTACTTTCTCTAGCCTCTTATGTACAATCTCGATACCGAGATTTCACCGGAAATATGTTTTAGGGTTCCCTGTATCCAAAAAAAAATCATTTTCACAAAAAGGTCCGTATGTCAGTGTGTCAGTGTGACTATGAACACGATAACTCAAAAACGAAAAGTCGGTAAAGCACCAAACTTGGTATTTAGGTTTAGTATCTTCCAGGGATGGGACACGAATAGTTTGAGAAAAATCCTCTCACCCCAAACTACCCTTTACATGGAACTTTTTTCGAAAATTTTGAATTTCTTAAAAGTGGCTCTAACAATTTTGATTAAAATATCGTATATTAAAGATATTTACCTGACAAATAATATGTATATCTTGAATTTTCTGGGAATAGCTTCTAAAGACCTGTTTATTCTGGATGAATTTTGCTTAATTTGGCATAACTAGCAAACCGTAAGAGATACACAAAAACTTACTATACAAAACATGTAGGTCTTGTTAAAATACACAAGTTATGTCATATACATTTTTCTCGTGGAGCTTACCGTTATCGAGGTATTCAGTGTTATTAGTTTCAGTTGTGAAGTACTTTACTTTTCTCAAACGGGAGTGTGCGGTTTTCTTTTGTTCTACTCCTGGCTAACAAAAGAAGGGATTTGTAATGACAATCGCATAACGACGGCTTTTAAAACATTTGACTATGGCTTTAGCCTAGTGTATTCCCTTATTTTTTTCCTAGTTATAACTAAGTAATAAGAACGTTGTGCTAATGAGTACCTTGATTAGCAAGATGCAGAAAGAACAATAATCTTATGTAAGAAGTTTGTAGAACAGCTAGAGAAAGTCATGTGAGTGTAACACATCAGATTTTTTTATGTTCTCATGATGGCTTACTTAGACTGTACCACAGATTTGTTATTACTAGGGAGCGGGTCTAGGGTGCATAAATACTGAGCTTCACTGCATATTTACCTTTAGACGCAAGCAGCACGTGCTCTCGAACCGATTTTTGAGCAATAAAGAAAAATATCTTATGTAATTCAAAATCTTCTCGGGCTTCCAGCCAGGTAAAAACTTGGCTTGACACCAACGTTTCGAAGAAGTGCATCTTCCTCAGTTCACCCTGAAGACGAGGAAGATGCACTTCTTCGAAACGTTGGTGTCAAGCCAAGTTTTTACCTGGCTAGAAGCCCGAGAAGATTTTGAATTAACACGTCGCCAGGAAAGCTTTAGTTCTTATTTTATATCTTATGTATTTGTTTACATGACTTTCTTTATATCTGTGAAGCAGCTTATTTTAAAAATCTTATGCTCCCATTTACTTCATGCTAATCGAGAGAAACATAGGCGGAAGTGTTTTCTTGTAAGTAGAAAGATAATCAAATCTTTTAAGTGCTGGTTGCCAATACGATCAAACCCGTTTGTTTGCATTGCCAGGAGTTTACAAATTCCGATATGTGAAAAGTTTTAAGTATTATAAAACTGAACCCAATAACAAGAAATGTCTAAAAAGATGTTCAACTTCACGAAAAAATGTATATGAACCAAATCGTATGTTTTAACGAGACGTAAATTTTTATGTAGTAAGTCTGAGTTTATGTCCTACAGTTCATCAGCTATGCAAATTTTAGAAAAATTCATCGAGAATAAAGTAGTCTTCAGAAGCCAGTCCCAGAAAATTCAAGATATACATTTTATTTGTCATTTAAATATCTTAAATATAAGAGCTTTTATTCAAAATCGTTAGCCATGTTTGAGAAAATCAAAATTTTCGAATTTTTTTCCATGTAAAGGTTAGTTTGTGGTGGGGAGGTTTTCTTGAAAATATTCGTGTCGCATCCTTAGAAGATATTGATCTTTAATATAAAGTTTGGTATTTAACGGACATTTCAATTTTGAGCTATGCTGCCCACAGACACACGGACCTTTTCTAAAACTACCCAAAACATGAACTCCCTGTGAAATGTCTCATAAACATGGAAATAATATCATTTATTATCCATGTAAGTTATGGCATGTATTATAGGTAAAAATATTAATGCACGTGTATATTTACAATATTTGTAAGCAAGCTACCTGACACAGAGAGCATGAATCTGTCCGTTCGGAGAAGTACTCAGAAACAGTAGACATCACAAGATCAGAAAAACACTACACAACTGAAACACAATAGAATAACACTGTTTCACCACGTTTTCACTATGACATATTTCCAGTTGAACCATTTGTTCTATGAACAGATAAACAGTGTTGCCATGCCTTCCGAGTCCGGAGGTGGCAAACTTCTTCATGATAGTCATTGTGTCTAAACCAGGCAAATCACGCAAAGAAACGGATTCCAGTTCCATAGCAACCACATTTTAAAACATCTGACTGTCAGTTTAGTCTAGGTATTCCCTTATTTCTCTTAAAAGAAACTAAGTAATAAAACTGTTTTTGCTAATGTTTATCTCGATTAACATGAAGTAGATAGAAGAGTAAGCTTATTACCAATAATGTGTTACAGAGATGCAAATGCATCACATATTTTTACTTTCTCTACACGCCCTATGTACGTAGTGTATAGAGAAGAAATTACATTCCAACCAAAAATTCGATACCGAGATTTCATCGGAAATAGACATTTTAGGACCCCCTGAATCCAAAAAAAAAGTGTTTTCAGAAAAAGTTCCGTGTGTGTGTGTGTGTGTGTGTGTGTGTGTGTGTGTGTGTGTGTGTGTGTGTGTGCCCGTGAACACCATAACTCAAAAAAGAAAAGTCGGTAAAATAACAAACTTGGTATTTCCAAACTTTCCAAAGATGTGACACGAAGATTTTGAGTAAAATCCCCCACCCCAGACTACCCTTTATATGGCAAAAATTTAGAACATTTTGATGTTCTCATAAATACTAACGATTTTGATGAAAATACCGTACATTAAAATTATTTACATGGCAAATAAAATGTATACTTAAATTTTCTGCGAACAGCGTCCAAAGACCTCGTTAATCTGAATGAATTTTGCTGGATTTTGCGTCACTGGTTAACCATAAGAGAAGTCAAAAACTTACTACGCAAAAATGTAGATCACGTTAAAATACGCAATTTATGCCATATACGTTTTTTAGTGTTGAATTGACCATTTCTGGGATGTTCCTTGTTGTTTCTTTCAGATTTAAAACACTTTTAACTTTTCTCACACGAACTTCTTAAATTCCTGACCCTGCATAGAAACGCATTTCATCCACATGGCAACATGCTTTTAAAAGATTTGACTATCGTTTTAGCCTAGTGTATTCCCTTATTATGCTTCCACTTACAAGAAAGCAAGTAATTAAGAAAATTTCTGCTAATGCTTATCTCAATTATCATAAAGTAAATAGAAGAGTATTCTTTTTAACAATTAATAAGGAGGAGACTAAAAGTCCTATCCCGCCAATGTTAAATTTACTAATTTAATGACCCTTTATCTCAGAAACTATTTAAGCTATCTGATGAATTTTTGTAGGACATAGGACACATATTTACTGAAATAGGATTAATGCATCATTTTGTTTCTTAAGAAAGAAAATTTTTTTCTTGTTCACAGAAAAAAAAATTGGAAAATTTTCGGTAATTATTTGTTTAAAAATCTGATGTGTACCATTCACATGACTTTCTCCATATCCCTGCAACAAATAATTCTTAAAAAGCTTATACTTCGATTTACTTTATGATAATCAGAAAAAATAGCAGAAAAAGTCTAATTACTCGCTTCCTTGTAAGTAGAAGCGAAATAAGGGACAACCGTAGGTTAAAGTGATAGTCAAAAGCTGGTTGCTATGTCAATGAAGTTCCTTTGTTTATATGGATAGGAATTGACAAGTTCATGCATGAGAAAAGTATACGTTTTTCATAGCAGAAACCAAAAATAAGGAATGTCACAAAAACGACGAACTCCGCGCAAAAAATGTATATAACATAAATTGTGTGTTTTAATGTGCTCTACATTTTTTGTGTAGTAAGTTTTTGTCCATCTCTTACGGTTTAGCAGTTATTCAAAATTTAGTAAAATTCATCCAGAATAAACTACTCTTCAGAGGCTATTCCCAGAAAATTGAAGATATACATTTTATTTGTCAGGTAAATATGTTTAATATACGAAATTTTAATCAAAATCGTTGAGCCATTTTTGAGAAAATCAAAATTTTCGAAAAAAGTTCCATATAAAGGGTAGTTGGGGGTGGGGGGATTTTTCTCAAAATCTTCGTGTCGCATCCCTGGAAGATACTAAACTTAAATTCCAAGTTTGGTATTTTACCGACTTTTCGTTTTTGAGTTATCGTGTTCACAGACACACGGACACACACACACACACACACACACACACACACACACACACACGGACCTTTTTGTGAAAATGCTTTTTTTGGATATTGGGGACCCTAAAACATATATTTCCGGTGAAATCTCGGTATCGAATTTTTGGGTGGAGTGCAATACTTTCTCTATACACTATGTACATAGTGCGTATGGAAAAAGTAAAAATTAACTAACCATTGTATTCTAATAATTATAGTCCCATAGTATTACCAATGTGTTGTTTTTAACATCCTAAAATTTTATTGAGCTGGCTAATATAGTTTCTCAGAAAAAGGGACATATATATTGAAAAACGTTAACTAGAAATATGCAGTTTAAGTAAACATGTAGAAACAAACTCGTGCACATTTGAAGCAACACACAGAATCCTCCTAGAATGGACCTGGTATGTAATCCAGATCTTCTTTAGTGTCCTCTACTTCTTGCATATCGGGCCTGTTCAGTACTGTTTTGCTGCTTTTGTCATCTCAGCTGTCGAGTTCTGTTTGGATGGTAACTGTGTTTATATCCACTTCTAATATCAATGTCCCGTTTTCTCGTAAAGTATAGCTCAATGGCATTTTAAGATGATAAAAACAACACATTGATGCTGCTGTGGAACCATGATTATCTTAATAAGACGGTTAGTTAATTTGTAATAAAATTGCTATCGAAAAATGTCCAAAAATGTTTTCCATTATCAAGAAAAAAGTATATTTTCCTTTTGAAACAACATGATGGAATAACCACATAGTTCACTAAACTTATCACATATGCATCTATGTCCCATTTAAATCTCCTCATGATAGCTTAAGTAGTTCCTGAGAAAAAGTTAATTAATTTAGGAAATTTAGCATTTGGCGGCTGTAAGCTCATTTTTAAAACTTGTTTAAAATACATGGAATTATCTTACAACTACAGGGTTATTCAAAAAGAAAGAACAGATTTCAAATATTTCACACGAATCTGCTGGTCTCCAGTTATTGAATTTACAGCTTCAACAATTCGATGGCGTAGATCTTCAAGAGTGCCAGGCATAGGAGGGATAAAAACACGGTCTTTTACGTAACCCCATAGATGAATGAGATCTGGAGGCCACCGGCGATAAAGTTGATATGCTCCTCCTCTCGCAATCCAACGTCCTGCAAACGTGTTGTTCCTGTAACGTCGGACGTGGTAAGAAAAATGAGGCGGGGCACCATCTTGCATGAAAAAAAATCATTGGAGAACATTAAGTGAAATTGTCTTCTTCCACATCTTCTAACATGCCAATGTACAATTCGTACCTTTTGTTGTGGTCGTCAGGATTCAATGCTTGCAATAACTGCAGTTTGTATGTCTTCAGCTGCAAACGATGTTTTAGAATTCCCCATACCGTTGGTTGCTTGCTCGCGATGTGGACTTCTTTGGGATCCTTTCGTATAGTGTACGAACATGCTCGACAGTCGCGTCCGATGTGCGAGGACGTCCCGTGCTTTTCCTTTTGCACATGCAATCGTCTTCTACGAATTTTCGATGCCACTCGTAAATTTGCTTGTGACGCGGCGATGGTTTATTAAATTGACGGCGAAATGCTCTTTAAACTGCAACAATGGACTCTAGCTTTGCTAATTGCAGCACATAAAATGATTTCTCTTGAGGTGTCGCCGCCATTTCACTACAGACATACAACAACAAACAACAGCGCCAATGCGGCCGTGATTGGAACTTCTACCCCCGCGCTATTTCAATTGTAAACTTCTATCTCTCCATGAACGTTGGAATCATGCTTCTATCTTTTGTAGTTTAGAAGCAATAAAAGTTTGAAATCTGTTCCTTCTTTTTGAATATTATCTATATATCAAATTAAAGAGGAAATTCCAAATTGTAACACAGCACAAAAAACTAAAACAAACGATTTTTTGTCGATTTTCACCATTTAGCCTCCTCTAAGGACAATTTCTATTAATGTGTATCTCGATTACCATAAAGTAGATTCAAGAATATGCTTTTTAACAATAATGTGTTATAGCGATGGAGAGCAAGTCATGTGAATGCAACACATCAGATTTTTAATTTTATCATCCCTGTATCTTTCCTCATTCATATAGAAGCGTTGAGGAAGCCTTCCATATATTATGCAGGTGAGCCTAGCGCCTGGATTATGTCGTTGTGAGAACTTTGATGGTTTCAAAAACCAGCGTCTGCAACTGGAGGTCCATCTGTTCTCATCCTCAGGTATGTCACCTGGAGGAAGTCTTCGTTATCCTGTACTTATTGGTGGCGTTTATCACCTGGCACGTGCGTGTTCAAGTTCCTCTACCTTAGCAGCTGCCGAACTTTTAAAGATATGAGAACATCCTTACAAAAACATTAATTCAATGCTGTTATCACCATTCTATAGATAAAAAAATCTGATGTGTTACACTCACATGACTTTCTCTAGCTGTTCTACAAACTCCATACATAAGATTATTCTTCTTTCTGCACCTAGCTAATCGAGGTACTCATTAGCACAATGTTCTTATTACTTAGTTCCGTATAAGTAGGAAGAAAATAAGGGAATACATTAGGCCAAATCAATAGTCAAATGTTTTAAAAGATGTCGTTATGCGATTGTCATTACAAATCGCTTATTTTCTTGACCAGGAGGAGTACAAAAGAAAACGGACTCTCCCGTCTGAGAAAAGTATAAGTACTTCACAACTAAAACCAATAATAATGAATACCTCGAAAACGGTAAGCTCCACGAGAAAAATGTATATGACATAACTTGTGTATTTTAACAAGACTTAAATTTTTTGTACAGTAAGTTTTTGCCTATCTCTTACAGTTTACTAGTTATGGCAAATTAAGCCAAATTCATCCAGAATAAACAGGTCTTCAGAAGCTATTCCCAGAAAATTCAAGATATACATTTTATTTGTTAGGTAAATATTTTTAAGATATGACATTTTAATCAAAATCGTTAAAGCCATTTTTAAGAACATCAAAATTTTCGAAAAAAGTTCCATGTAAAGGGTAGTTTGGGGTGGGGGGATTTTTCTCAAAATCTTCATGTCGCATCCCAGTAAGATACTAAACTTAAATACCAAGTTTGGTATTTTAGCTATTTTTCGTTCACAGACACACGGACACGCACACGGACCTTTTTCTGAAAATGCTTTTTTGGATACAGAGGGTCCTAAAACATGTATTTCCGGTGAAATACTGGTATCGATTTTTTGGGTGGAAAACAATACTTCTCTATCCTTATATACATTGTACATATGGGGCTAGAGAAGGTAAAAGTTACTCAACAAGGCTGTAACCACTGTAAGGGCGAACAAAAAATATGGCAGAAACGGTGCTATTACGAGGGTAGAGTCCCGGGTCTCACACAGATATAGTGCCACCAGGGCAGATAGACGGTAGCCTCGTATAGTTTAACTTTAGGCTCTACACTCACAGGTCAATAGCTTCTTTAGTTTTCGAACGACAGCATTTTAAACAACACAACTCTAGAGTGTTCACGAAAATGGAGGGTTTGCAAAAACGAGCAGTGATTAAATACTTCTATTTGAAAGTCTTAACGCCCTAAGAAATCTAGGAGGTAATGGACAATACATTGAAAGACTCTGTCCCTTCATATTCAATAATTAAAAGGTGGGTTGCAGAGTTTAAAATGGGACGTACGAGCACTAGTGATGAGCCTCGCTCTGGACGCCCTGTAGAAGTGACAACTCCAGAGAGCATTGAAAAAATTCATCGTTTAGTACTGAAAGACTGCAGATTAAACTTGCTTGAGATAGCAGAGGCTGTAAACATATCAAAAGAACGTGCAGGTAATATTTTAAGTAATGTTTTGGGCTTTCACAAGGTCTGTGCAGGACGGGTGCCCGTTTATTGACTCCTGATCAAAAGTTGCAAAGAAAAACTGTTTCTGTTAAGAATGTGGAGCTCTACCGTAAAAATCTCCGTGAATTGTTGAGACGGCTTATTACTATGAATGAAACTTGGATACATCACTACACTCCAGAAAGTAAATGACAATCAAAACAGTGGATTGCGCCAGGTGAACCAACTTCAAAAAAGGCAAACTCAATTTTGTCAGCTAACAAGGTTATGACGAGTGTTCTCTGCGATGCATGGGGAATTATTTTTATTGATTACTTGGAAAAAGGTAAAAGTATCACTGGTGACCCCTACGCAAGCTTACTGCAACGTTTGACTGACGAGGTGAAAAGAAGAAGACCTCATTTCACACTAGGCTAAACCGACCATCAAATATTTTAAAATGGGGTTGCTATGGGATTGAAATTCGATTATTTGTGTGCCCAAGAGTTGACAAGTTTCCGTATGAGAAAAGTATAAGTACATTAAATCTGAAACCAGTGGCAAGAAATATCTCAAAAGCGGTCAACTCCACGGAAAAATAGATGAATATAGCATAAATTGTGTTTTGATGAGATCTACATTTTTTTTCTTTTTTTTTTTTTGTGTGTGTGTAATAGGTTTTTGTCTATCTCTTACGCTTTACCAGTTATACAAAATTCATTCAGAATAAAGATGTCTTTAGAGGCTATTCCCAGAAAATTCAAAATATTCGTTTTAATTGTCATTTAAATATCTATAATATACGACATCTTAATCAAAATCATTACAGCCATTTTTTTTAAACAAATCAAAGTTTTCGAAATTCTTTCTATTTAGGGTTAGTTGGGGTGGGAGGATTTTCTTGAAAATCTGCGTGTTGCATCCTTGGAAGATGCTGAACTTAAATACCAAGTTAGGTATTTAACGGACTTTTCGTTTTTGAGCTATGCTGTCCACACACACACACACGGACATTTTTCTATTTTTTTTTTTTTTTTTTTATGCATTCGGAGATACTAATACATGTATTTTCAGTGAAACCTTTATATCGAGCTTTTGGGTGCAGTTGAATACCTTCTCTATACATTAGGTACATAGTACGTGTAGAGAAAGTAAAAAGGAGTGAGAATAATCATTATTTGCATTTCTTATGTATGAGATGAGTGCAATACCCTCAAATAAAATAACGCTTCTCTCCATATTAGCTATTAAAAGCTGATATAAAATAATTGTTCCCTATTTCTATTGTTCCTATCGATATTCCTACATTGGGTGTAGACACTGTTGGCCATATCATAATTCAGGAGGCAGTGAAGAAAAGAAAAAACAAAAAAATTCTGTAAATAAACGCGTTCGAAAGTTTCATCTACCATTTGAGAACTTGATACAATTTCCCTTCCTACATATCATAAAGTATTAATTGTCTATTTCACTGAATTGTTACAACAATTGACTCCCGTCGCTTCGCTCCGTTCGTGAATTATCAACAAGATGAAAATACTCTTGGTATTACTTATAATTTTCATTTTTTACTTTCTTTATACGTTCTATATACATAGTGTATAGAGAAGGAATTGTAATCCAACCAAAAATTCGATAGCGAGATTTCACCGGAAATACATGTTTTGAGACATCCTGAATCCAAAAATAGCATTTTTAGAAAAATTACGGTGTGTGTCTGTCTGTCTGGGTGTGTGCCTGTGTATGTATGTGTGTGTGTGCCTGTGGGCAGCATAGCTCAAAAACGAAAAGTCCGTTAAAAACAAACTTGGTATATAGGTTTGGTATCTTCCAAGAATGTGACACGAAGATTTTCAAGAAAATCCCCCGCTCCCAAATACCCTTTAGATGGAACTTTTTTCGAAATTTTTTATTTTCTAAAAAACGACTAACGATTTTGATTAAAATACCGTACATTAAAGATATTTACCTGACAAATAAAATGAATATCTTGAATTTTCTGGGAATAGCCTCTAAAGACTGCTTTATTGTGGATGAATTTTGCATAACTACTAAACCGTAAGAGATGGACAAAAACTTAACACAAAAAACGTGGAGCACGTTAAAACACAGAATTTATGTTACATACTTTTTCGTGCAGTTGATCATTTTTGCGATATTCCCTGATTTTGATTTCAGCTTTGAAAAACTTATATTTTTCTCATACAGGAATTTGTCAACTCCTCTCCATACAAACAAAGGAACATCAGTCACATAGCAACCAGCTTTTGGCTTTCACTTTAACCTATGGTACTCCCTTATTTCACTTCTACTTACAATAAAGCAAGAAATAAGACTGTTTCTGCCAATTTTCTCAATTCGCATGAAATAAACAAAAGAATAGGTTTATTAACTATAATTTACAAAGATATAGAAATCATGTAAATGGAACACATTAGATTTTTGATTTCATCTTCTATTGAGTTATTGCCTTTTACTGTTCCTAATTCTTTATATTTATTAACTTGCTCAAGCTACATGTCCTTTTTTACTTTCTCTACATGTATTATGTACAGAGTGTATAGAGAAAGTATTGCACGCTACCAAAAAATTCGATACCGAAATTTCACCGGAAATGTATGTTTTGGGTCCTCAGTATCCAAATAAAGTATGTTCATAAAAGGGACCGTGTGTGTGTGCGTCCGTGTGTCTGTGAACACGATAACAAAAACGAAAAATCGGTAAAATACCAAACTTGGTATTTAAGTTCAGTATCTTCCAAGGATGCGACACGAAGATTTTGAGAAAAATCCCCCCACCCCGAACTACCCTTTACATAGAACTGTTTTCGAAAATTGTGATTTTCTTAAAAATGGCTCTAACACTTTTGATTAAAATATCGTATATTAAAAATATTTACCTGACAAATAAAATGTATATCTTGAATTTTCTGGGAATAGCCTCTGAAGACTGCTTTATTCTGGATGAATTTTACGGAAATTTGCATAGCTGGCAAACGTAAAAGATATACAAAAACTTACCACACAAAAAATGTAGAACATATTAAAAAACACATTTTATGTTATATACATTTTTTTCGTAGAGTAGATCGTTTTTTAGATATTCCTTGCTTTTAGTTTCAGCTTTGAAAAACACTTTTCTCATATAGGAATTTGTCAACTCCTATCCATCCAAACAAAGGAACTTCAGTTACATAGCAACCAGGTTTTGACTGTCATTTTAACCTATGGTACTCCTTTATTTCTCTTGTACTTACAAGGAAGCATGTAATAAGACTATTTCTGCTAATTTTTTTCTCGATTAGCATGAAGTAAATAGAAGCATAAGCTTTTTAATAATATTGTTGCAGAGATGTAGAGAAAGTCATGTGAATGGAACACATCAGATTTTTTCAAGTTAGTTAGATTAGGTTTTTGGTTACAACATTTCATTCTGGCAACATTAATTAAAGAAAACCACTAGACCAAACCAAATTCACGAGCGTTTTTTTTTTTTTTTCCTTATTGTATATATCTATGTATACATCATACCCTATCTCGCTGCTTCCTTTCCCGGGCTAAGAGAAACGAGGGTAACAAAGTTACGTATACTGGCATTTTATTACATCCGTTTACAAACACTAGGTTAAGAGAACCGTTTCAAAGCCAAAAAGGAATGTAGAATAACTGTTTCGCAACATCAGTTGGACAGCGATTCCCTCCGTTAAGATCGTAAAGCAACGTTAGAGTCAAAATTCCGCAGCACGTTACGATCTCATGACTTTGAGGAAACCTGACTCCACCTCCGGTTATTTTTACGACGAGCTATAAATGTATACCGTAAAATGTTGTTGCTCAAAGCGAAATTGGGATGTGCAATAAACTTGTGACAGATTTGGTTCTTTCTTCTGTCGTTGGTCTGGACCGAACTACGACAATTACCTCAAATGATAGGGTTGTGATTTTTCCGCCATCTATGTGTGCTGCTATAAACTAAGGTTATTGCAGCTCTCTAGCATCGCTTCCGATGGTACAATATCCAACAAAATAAAATTAGGACAAAAATACACAGTTCTCAAACTTATACCATTACAGGCTAGCTTTATAAAAAATCTGATGTGTTCCATTCACATGGCTCTCTAAATCTCTGCAAAAAATTATTCTTAAAAAGCTTATGTTTCTATTTACTTCATTTAATTGAGAAAAATTAGCAGAAATAGTCTTGTTACTTGCTTCCTTGTAAGTAGAAGCGAAATAAGGGGATAGCATAGGTTTGTTTGTATGCACAGGAGTTGAAAAATTCCTAAAGTATGTTTTTTAAAGCTGAAATCAACAACAAGGAATATCTCAAATACGACCCACTTCACGAAAAAAAGTATAATGGTATGAATTGCGTGTTTTATCGTAATCTACATGTTTTGTGCAGTAAGCTTTTGTCTATCTCTTACGGTTTACCAATTATACAAAATTCCATAAAAATCGTCCAGAATAAAGATGTATTCATAGGCTATTCCCAGAAAATTCAAGATATACATTTTATTTCGGATATAAATATCTTTAATGTACGATATTTTAGTCAAAATCTTTAGAGCCATTTTTGAGAAAAGAGTTCCATGTAAAGGGTAGTTGGGGGGGGGGGTTGTTGCAAATCTTAGTGTCGTATCCTTGGAAGATACGAAACTTAAGCCAAGTTTGGTATAAATACCAAATACGGTCTTTTCACAGGTACACAGACACATACACACATTCACACACACGGACCTTTTTCCATAAATGTTTTTTTTTGATTCAGGGGTCCCAAAACATGTGTTTCCGGTGAAATCTCGGTATCGATTTTTTGGGTGCATTACAATACCTTCTCTATACACTATGCACATAGTGCAGAAAGTAAAAATCTGATGTGTCCATACATATGACCTTCTATATCTGTATTGCAAACAAATTGTTCTTAAGAAAGAGTATTTCTTTATCACAAGCAATACCACGAATGTTTTCATCTTGTCAGTAATTCATGACCGGAGCGAAGCGACTGGAAACAATTGTCCTAAGAGATAAAAACACGAGTTGTATTTGATAAGATAATTCAGCGAAATAGACTATTATTAAGTTATAATATATAGGAAGGGAGATTTTATCATTGTAATACTTACATTAGTTTTCAAATGGTAAATGACGCATTCCACCATGTTTATTTACCAATCTTTTTTCTTTCTTCACTGCCTCCTGAATTATGACATGGCCGACCGTGTCTACACCCAATGTACGAATATCGATAGCAGCAATAGAAATAGGGAACATTTATTTTATTTCAGTTTTTAATAACCAATACATGAAATAGAAAGAAGCGTTATTTTATTTGAGGTTACTGCACTCATCTCATACATAAGAAACACAAATAATGATTACTTTCACTCGTTTTTTGAACTGAATACATTGTGAACTGGATAAAACTATAAATAAGCATTGTAACTGAATTAATTGAAAGTACAATTTGTGCAAATGACAGTTATTAAAAGTGAAGGTTGGCTGAGTGGATTGTTGCCTTGATACCAATAACCAAGACAGAAGGTTAAACAAACGAACGTCAGGTGGCACAAGATTTCAAAGAAATGAACATCAGCTGCTATAAGATTTTTCGACAATATCGCCCCAGTCAGGTGACCGTGATTGGTAGAAATAGCCTAATCTCGGCTATTGCATTGGCGCCCAAATAGTTGAGCTGAATTGTCTACATCTTTGGGAGACACTGAACTTAAATGCCAACTTTGGTATTTAACGGGCTTTTCATTTTTCAGCTATGCTGTCCACAGACACACATACCCACACATGGACCTTTTTTCAAAAATATATTTACCATTCACATGACTTTCTCTACATCTCTGCAACAAATTACTCTTAAAAGCTGATACTTCTATTTACTTCATGTTAATCAGACTAAAATAGCAGAAATAGTTATTACTTGGTTCCTTGTTGCTATGTTTGCTTTGTTCCTTGCTGGTTGCTATGTCACTGAAGTTCCTTTGTTTGTATGAAGGCAGTTGACAAATTCCTATATGAGAAAAGTATAAATCTTCATAGCAGAAACCAAAAACAAGGAATGACTCAAAAACGATGAAAAAATGTATATAACATAAATTGTCTGTTTTAACGTGCTCTACATTTTTCGTGTAGTAAGTTTTTGTCCATCTCATACGATTTAGCAGTTATTCAAAATTCCGTAAAATTCATCCAGTATAAAGTAGTCTTCAGAGGCTATTCCCAGAAAATTCAAGATATAAATTTTATTTGTCAGGTAAATATCTTTAATATATGAAATTTTAATCATAATTGCTAGAGCCATTTTCAAGAATATCAACATTTTAGAAAAAAGTTCCATGTAAAGGGTAGTTTGGGGTGGGGGATTTTTTTTTTCAAAATATTCGTATCGCATCCCTGGAAGATACTAAACTTAAATACCAAGTTTAGTATTTTACCGACCTTTCGTTTTTGAGTTATCGTGTCCACAGACACACGGACACACTGACACATGGACACAAGGACCACACACGGATCTTTTTGTGAAAATGCTTTTTTTTTTGGATACAGGGGACCCTACAAAATCTCGGTATCGAATTTTTGGGTGGAGTGCAATACCTTCTCTTTATACTATGTACATAGTGCGCATAGAGAAAGTTAAAATGCTTTTTTTTTTGGATTCAGGGGAACGCAAAACATGTATTTCCGGTGAAATCTCAGTAGCGACACGGACACACACACTGTGACAAACACACACACAACGACATTTTTATTTTTTTTTTTTTTTTATTCAGGGGGTCTGAAGTACAAACAAAGGAACTTCAGTCACATAGCAACCAATTTTTGTCTAATTCTTTAGCCTGTGGTACTCCTTTATTTCCTTTCTACTTACAAGGAAGCAAGTAACAAGACTATTTCTGCTAATTTTTTCTCGATTAGCATGAAGTAAATAAAAGCATAAGCTTTTTAACAATAATTTGTTGCAGAGATGTAGAGAAAGTCATGTGAATGGAACAGCTCAGATTTTTATTCAATGCTCCTCAAAATATTTATTTTCAGTAACATCTCGGAATCGAATTTTGGGTGGAATAAAGTACCTTCTCTATCTACTGTACAGTGATTCATAGGTGCTAGAGAAAGTTAAAACGCTTTATTTTATTCAAGAGTTCTCAAAAATGTATATAGGTTAAAATCTCCCTATCGATTTTTTAGTGGCAATCAGTACCTTCTCTACTTTAATGCATATTTTTGTGGTAAAAAAATAATACAATTTAAATGAGTAGTGAAAAATAACTTTTTTTTTTTAAGCTTAACGTCCTTTAACCATGTCGGCCATATCGGACGATGAATGAAATTTATGAAATGGTGTTCAAATGATCTCGGGGTCCATGGAGCTTAAAGTTATTCGACATTCAAGATAATGGAAAACCCCGAAAAATACCTTATCCGGGCAACTCACCCTAAGCGAGATTCGAACTCGCGACCTTTTGAATGTGAAGCTCATAGGTGTGGAACATTTGCGCATCACACAATTTCGAAATCCAATTTGTCCGTTCTGAATGCGTCTTCCTGAGCCTCTAGTCTACAACATCGGTGGCAGCAAGCGTTATTACATTAATTGTTCTTTTGATCGAATCATTTGCCTGGAAATTACAGCGGCCAGTTTCTCAGGACAGAGAGGAAATTGAAATGCGATGTTCATCTCCCAACCAGATTACAAAAGTAATTAACTGGTCTTTCCTGGCGACCGTTGCAAGAATCTGCGACTTTTCAAGTGACACCGAGACACTGAATTCTAGTTCACTCCCTTAGCACAGGTATGAATAAATAAGTGTGTATTTATTGACGTAACAATATCATACATTAAGCTTCAACAATAGCACGGGTCCACAGACCGTACGTGCTTTTGGAATACACAAAATATTAGGTTGTCTCATATAAGTAATGCCGGTTTTATGATTTAGGCGTTTTGAAAATGTATTGACTTTCTTTGGTTTGGCAATGCTATTTACAGGATGCCATGGTTAGTGTTGCGTACATTGCGAGCATGTATCAGTCTTCAGTTGTTAATAAATAATTACAAAATGGAGACAACGAAGTTTGAACTTGGAGTCCTTCTAAAGCACTACTGGAAACAAGATTATAAAACCGCTGCCGCAGCTCGAAGAATATGTGAAGGTGTCGTTAGTGAACATGTGGCACAACGATGCTTCCAACGTTTCAACAATGGAGACGAAAACACTAAAGATTTACCACGTTGTGGAAGACCTAAAGTTTGGAATATTGAGGATACACGCCAAGTTTTGCGAGAAAACCCGCAAAAAAATACCCGTAGGCTTTTAGAAGAACTTGGTGCATCAAAAGATACCATACATCGCCACATTAAGACACTTGGAAAATCATACAGAAGCAGTAGATCTGTACCTCATGAACTGACACCTCAACAGGCTCAGAGTGGATATCTGTCGTCAGCTGTAGATCTGTAGCTCATGAACTGACACCTCAACAGGCTCAGAGTGGATATCTGTCGTCAGCTGTAGATCTGTACCTCATGAACTGACACCTCAATAGGCTAAACTAGAGTGGATATCTGTCGTCAGCTGTAGATCTGTAGCTCATGAACTGACACCTCAACAGGCTAAACTAGAGTGGATATCTGTCGTCAGCTGTAGATCTGTACCTCATGAACTGACACCTCAACAGGCTCAGAGTGGATATCTATCGTCAGCTGTAGATCTGTAGCTCATGAACTGACACCTCAACAGGCTCAGAGTGGATATCTATCGTCAGCTGTAGATCTGTAGCTCATGAACTGACACCTCAACAGGCTCAGAGTGGATATCTGTCGTCAGCTGTAGATCTGTACCTCATGAACTGACACCTCAACAGGCTCAACTAGAGTGGATATCTGTCGTCAGCTGTAGATCTGTACCTCATGAACTGACACCTCAATAGGCTAAACTAGAGTGGATATCTGTCGTCAGCTGTAGATCTGTACTTCATGAACTGACACCTCAATAGGCTAAACTAGAGTGGATATCTATCGTCAGCTGTAGATCTGTAGCTCATGAACTGACACCTCAACAGGCTCAGAGTGGATATCTGTCGTCAGCTGTAGATCTGTAGCTCATGAACTGACACCTCAACAGGCTAAACTAGAGTGGATATCTGTCGTCAGCTGTAGATCTGTACCTCATGAACTGACACCTCAACAGGCTAAACTAGAGTGGATATCTGTCGTCAGCTGTAGATCTGTAGCTCATGAACTGACACCTCAACAGGCTCAACTAGAGTGGATATCTGTCGTCAGCTGTAGATCTGTAGCTCATGAACTGACACCTCAACAGGCTCAACTAGAGTGGATATCTGTCGTCAGCTGTAGATCTGTACCTCATGAACTGACACCTCAACAGGCTAAACTAGAGTGGATATCTGTCGTCAGCTGTAGATCTGTACTTCATGAACTGACACCTCAATAGGCTAAACTAGAGTGGATATCTATCGTCAGCTGTAGATCTGTAGCTCATGAACTGACACCTCAACAGGCTCACAGTGGATATCTGTCGTCAGCTGTAGATCTGTACCTCATGAACTGACACCTCAACAGGCTCAGAGTGGATATCTGTCGTCAGCTGTAGATCTGTACCTCATGAACTGACACCTCAATAGGCTAAACTAGAGTGGATATCTGTCGTCAGCTGTAGATCTGTACCTCATGAACTGACACCTCAATAGGCTCAACTAGAGTGGATATCTGTCGTCAGCTGTAGATCTGTAGCTCATGAACTGACACCTCAACAGGCTCACAGTGGATATCTGTCGTCAGCTGTAGATCTGTAGCTCATGAACTGACACCTCAACAGGCTCACAGTGGATATCTGTCGTCAGCTGTAGATCTGTACCTCATGAACTGACACCTCAACAGGCTCACAGTGGATATCTGTCGTCAGCTGTAGATCTGTACCTCATGAACTGACACCTCAACAGGCTCACAGTGGATATCTGTCGTCAGCTGTAGATCTGTACCTCATGAACTGACACCTCAACAGGCTCAGAGTGGATATCTGTCGTCAGCTGTAGATCTGTACCTCATGAACTGACACCTCAATAGGCTAAACTAGAGTGGATATCTGTCGTCAGCTGTAGATCTGTACCTCATGAACTGACACCTCAACAGGCTCAGAGTGGATATCTGTCGTCAGCTGTAGATCTGTAGCTCATGAACTGACACCTCAACAGGCTAAACTAGAGTGGATATCTGTCATCAGCTGTAGACCTGTAGCTCATGAACTGACACCTCAACAGGCTCAGAGTGGATATCTGTCGTCAGCTGTAGATCTGTACCTCATGAACTGACACCTCAATAGGCTCAGAGTGGATATCTGTCGTCAGCTGTAGATCTGTAGCTCATGAACTGACACCTCAACAGGCTCAGAGTGGATATCTGTCGTCAGCTGTAGATCTGTAGCTCATGAACTGACACCTCAACAGGCTAAACTAGAGTGGATATCTGTCGTCAGCTGTAGATCTGTACCTCATGAACTGACACCTCAACGTAGAGTGGATATCTGTCGTCAGCTTATCCGTAATCCCATGGATGATAGATTTGTCAGGAGAACTGTCACTTGTGATGAAAAATGGGTATATTACCGAAAACCTGATGACAGTGGGTTGATCACCGCCAATCTACCAAAGTCATCATTAAAAAAATCGGTTCAGTCCCAAAGTAATGTTATGTGTCTGGTGGAATTTTGAAGGTGTGATTCACTGGGAGTTTGTTCCAAACGGGCGCGCAATTGTTGCGGATCTTTATTCTCAACAACTGAAACGAGTTCATGAAATTTTGAGACTGAGATACCTAACATTAGTTAACCGAAATAGAGTTCTATTGCAACAGGACAATGCAAGACCCCATACTACACGAACAACCATGGAACAATTTCAGGAATTGGGAGCAATAGAACTGCTACCACACCCAGTATACAGCCTTGATCTTGCACCATCACATTATCTTCTTCGATCCGTGGCCCATTTTCTACGTGGAAGAAATTTTAACAACATTGAAGCAGTGCAAGTGGGTCTCACCGAATTCTTCGCATCAAAAACCAGAGACTGGTACCATCGTGGGATAATAAACCTCACTGAAAAATGGCTCAAGACCATAGAATCTAATGCTCTGTACCTTGAAGATTAGTTAATTACTTGTCAGAACAGATTTAAAATAAATGTTTTTCTTAAAAATCGACATTACGAGGGGCATACTGAAAGTCATGAGCAACCCATTGTAAAAATTTAAATTTCAACAATGAAACGAAACGAATTGCAGGATCGTAATCTACAGACTTTAAGCCACATGTTGACATATCGTGACGTCATTAGCTTCTATCACGTGACCACAGACGGTGTTTGAAAAATGGCTGACATTGATGTTTCGTTTCGACAGCGTGCTGTCATTGAATTCCTTGTGAAAGAAGGAAAATCTGCTCCTGAAGTTCATCTCAGACTTCAACGTGCGTATGCAGGTGTCTGCATGGGTGCCAGCAGTGTTACAAGATGGGTGAAACATTTCAAAGATGGAAACACGAGTCTGCAAAATGCGCCTCGTAGCGGACGTCCTCGAACTGCTTCTACAGAACGCAACAAGGAAAGAGTTGATGAGCTCATTACAGGAGATAGGCGTTTCACTGTGAATGAAATTGCTGCGCAACTTGGAATAGGACATAGTGCAGTGCAAGAAATGATCCATAGCTTGGGTTATCGAAAGGTCTGTGCCCGTTGGGTCCCCCGTTTATTGACTGAAGACCACAAACTTCAGAGAAGAACCATTGCACAAAACCTTCTTCAGAGATTTCATAATGAAGGTGATGAATTTTTGACGTGTATTGTGACTGGAGATGAGAGCTGGTTCCATCCCTATGAGCCAGAAACGAAACGTCAGAGTATGGAATGGCACCACTTGAACTCACCCTCGTACTTATGATACAGTATCTATAGTAACCAATATTAAAACAACAACAAAATTTTAAGAGAGTAAACACGAAAATAAAAAGGCAGAGATACTCAAATACAGCAATTTAAATTTACAACACATTAATGTACACTTAAGAGAAATATATACACAATATATACAATGACGCTTCTCTATTGTAAGCCTTCTCAGATCTCAGTTGTTTGCCCGTCCACGTCTTCCATGCCTGCCAGTAGCGTCCAACATGCTTTTAGCTCTACATTCGCGGTGGTAAAGGACCGCGGTAAATATTTTACCCTCCTTTCCTCCGTACCCCTACATCTTGCCAAGATATGGGTCCACGACTCTTTCTCCTCGCAAATTGGGCAAATTCTTATACCATTCTCCCAGCAATTGTTATGCTTCGCCATGCTCCTAGTGTAATCCACGTGAGCCCCTCTCTGATCAGTTTGGTACCTGTTTTGATGTCTTGCTCCTTACCCCACTCCGACTTTAACCCAGACTTAGCACTAATACGTAAGTACCGATCCAGGTGGTTCAGCTTTTCGTTTGAGAGGTCGTGAGATCGATTCTAGCACAAACCTCTCTGACCCATGAGTTTTTTCGAGGGCTTTCCCGGGACATTAGGCAAATGCTGAGGAGGATTTTTCATTCCTCCGAAGTTCCTATATCTTCAGTTCATCCAACCGGTCTCTTTCAGGGTTGCAAGTTCCGACGAGGACTGCGGTTTTAGCGCCCTTCCATAGTGGTGTCTGCGATTAGGATATACAGCTGTTGGCGGCGGGATGGTGTTGGAAGTCGTCTGTGGACCCAAGAAGTTCGGTCAGACCAGGGGCGTGGGCTGCTAGCTTTCCCCGCGTAGAGATGAAAAACGTTTGGACTATGTTGGGATCCTCCACGGTGGCTCCTTCCCCACCGCCCGATTTCGGCTGCCCGTTGTAGTTACTCTCATCTCATCCTATCCTCCCGTGCGCGTGTAGGCGAATATTACGACTTTAATTATTTAAGATAACACTAAATGACAAAACTCTAATATGTTCAAGAGAGTATTATGTAGCTACACTAGCTGCGAAGCACAGTAAATTTATGAAGAAGGAATTTCTGTTAAATGTATTGATAACTAAAAATATATCCCTAATCTGTTGACTGTTTGCATTTCAATATATTGTTACGGTGTAAAATGGGTGTAGCCGCGCCGTGGCCGAGTGCTTAAACCATTTGCCTCGCACCAAGCGACCCGAGTTCACCTTCAGGTGACTGCATGTGAGATTTGTGGTGGTACGGGTTCTCCGGTTTCCCCCGCCATCGCATTCCACCGGTGCTCCATCTTCATTCCATATCTAATCAGAAACATCGCCTCTGTGTAGTAAAATAGGGCGTTAAACACTACCAAACAAAACAAAATATGGATAGGTAAAGTCAGACTGAAAAATTCAATGCCAAAGCCGGGATTTGAACCACGGATCTCATTATCTCTAGCCGGTTGCTCTGCCACTGAGCTATCTTGGCAATTCATTGAATTTCTCAACTGACTCGCATATTTCCAGGTAAACCACAAGGTGATCTCAAATTATTCTGAGATGACAACCCCAATGGCGACTTACAATGTTGTAAGTGCTTTAGACCCAGGATTCATGGTGTAGCCAACTATTATGGTCATTTGGTATTGGAATAATTGTTTTTATCACAATTTTTTAGGACAGGAGTTGGATAGGTAGAGCCAGACTGAAAAATTCAATGCCATAGTCGGATTTTGAACCACGGATCTCCCGATCTCTAGCCACTGCTCTGCCAATGAGCTACCATAGCATTGAATTTTTCAGTCTGACTCTACCTATCCAACTGCTGTCCTACACACGGCTTGTGTGAAAAAACAATTAATCCAAAATCAAAATCTGATGTTCCATTCATATGACTTGCTTCACATGACACATCTGCTCCTGCATTTGCAACAAGTTATAATTGGATAAAAACTTAAACGTGGACTCACAAATGATGAACATCCTTCCGGACGTCCAGCAGAAGTGACTTCCTCCGAAATGGGTGATAAAATCCAGGATATGATTCTGAGTGATCGACGAATCAAAGTTCACGAAATACTAGTGGACACAGACTAATCACAAGGTACAGTGTTCTCAATTTTGTACCACAAATTTGGTCTGACAAAGGTCTCGAATAGATGGGTGCCGCGTTTGCTCTCAATGGAGAATACCTGCAATCGTGTGATCGATTCGGAAGCTGGTTTGGCACTTTTCCGTCTCAATCCTGACAAGTTTCTGCGTCGTTACGTAACAGATTTTAACTTATAATTCCCGGTAGCCGGTAATACTGTTGGTATCTGGCAGTAACTATTAAAATTAACTATTAAATATATATTACCAAAATTTACTTTGTTTTGTATAATAGTTAATTTACATATCTATACTAAAACAAAACGTAATATTTAAGTTCTATATTTTGATAATTTTTTTTTACGCAAACATTAAAACTCTCAATTTAAATACCTCAAAATTTCCTAAATTAGAAAAGAAACTGAAATCAGCTTAGTAAATTAAAACTAATTATAACTCCACTTCAACATAAGTACTTATTAAACTACTTCAAAGTATATTTAGTAAAAATTAAACATTACTAAAGCACATATAAAGCATATTTTATTTCTTTAGACAAAAGTACAGTGGAAACAGTGGGTTTTAAAGGCGAGTCGGTTCTGAGGAAGGCACAGGCAGTGAAGTTAGCACACCCCCTTTTTGGGATGCACGCGGAATCACCTACATTGAATACTTGTAGAAAGGCAGAACGATAAATTGAGATTATCAATCATCGTTATTCCACTGATTGAACGGAGAAATCAAGAAAAAACCTGATATGTTCCATTCACATGACTTTCTATACATCTCTGCAAACAAATATTATTAAAAAGCCATTGCTTCCATTTCCTTCATGCTGATCGAAAAACAAATTAGCAGAAATAGTCTTATTACTTGCTTCCTTGTAAGTAGAAGCGAAATGAGGGAGTACCATAGGTTAAAATGATAATAAAAGTGGATTCTATGTGACTGAAGTTCCTTTGTTTGTATGAACAGGAGTTGATAAATTCCGTATCAGAAAAGTATAAATTTTTTAAATCTGAAACAAAAAACGATCAATTCCACGATTAAAAATGTATAGAACATACATTGTGTGTTTTAACGTTCTTTACATTTTTGTATGGTAAGTTTTTGTCCGTCTCTTACAGTTTAGCAGTTATGTAAAATTCCGTGAAATTCATCCAGAATAAAGTAGTCTCCAGAGGCTATTCCCAAAATATTCAAAATATACATTTTATTTTTCATGTAAATATCTTTAATATACGATATTTTAATCAAAATCGTTATAGCCATATTTGAGAAAATCAAAATTTTTGAAAATGTTTCCATGTAGATAAAGATTAGAGGGGAGTAGGGGGGTTTTCTTTAAAATCTTCGTGTCGCATCCTTGGAAGATACCAACCAAGTTCGGTATCCAACGGTCTTTTCGTTTTTAAGCTATTCCGTCCATACACACACACCTTTTTATAAAAATGTTTTTTCAAAATTTTCGAAAATGTGTTCATGTAGATAAAGGTTAGTTTGGGTTAGGGGGATTTTCTTGAAAATCTTCGTGTCGCATCCTTGGAAGATACCAAACGGTCTTTTCGTTTTTGAGCTATGCCGTCCAGACACACACACGGATCTTTTTCTAAAAATGCTATTCTTTTGGATTCAGTGGGCTAAAACATGTATTTCCGGTGAAATCTTGGTATCGAATTTTTGGGTGCATTACAATATCTCCTCTATACACTAAGCACTAGTAAAAATTCGCCAAGTTAAACTGGGCTTGGCTAAAGTTCAGTGCGGTAAGCGAGGTTTTACTGCATTTAGCTTCTCGTTCACCAGAATTTCAAGATGTCCCAGAAGTGAGATGCCATACTGTTCACACGTTGCTTCTTGATGTACCTCTTACGTACACTTCAAGAACTAGTGACGCGGAACAAAATGATCGGATAATGAGATAATACACAGTTTATTTTTGTCTCAAAGTCGAGGAGGGGTCTGAAGTCTTGCTTTGCAATGTAATTAGCCCCAGAAGGGTGGATTCATTAGCTTTCGGACTAATTGCTTTTCTGGAGCAACATCCATCCTTTCTTGTTGTCTTTGCCGTTCCCTTTTCATTCATTCTCTGCCACAATGTCGTCTGTACTCCGCACCCTCCTCGCTGTAAAGCAGATATAACACACGGTTTAATGTCATCCCCACTTACTCTTGCAGCTATAATAAAACTAATAGGACGGACGACACGTTTAAACCTATTATACAGGTCTCTTTATATCACTAGAGTTAAAATAGAAAAGTCTGTCACTCAAGCGTTATAACTAGTGAGATCAGATGTTTATGCATTTATTTTCATTAAAATAACAAGGCATTTAAGCACTAAAAATAGTAAAAACCTCATTATTAACTATTATTAAGAAGCTTATGCTTCTATTTACTTCATACTAATCGAAAAAAAATCAGCAGAGATAGTCTTATTACTTGCTTCCTTGTAAGTAGAAGCGAAATAAGGGAGTACTATTGGTTACAGTGATAGTCAAAAGTTGGTTGGTATGTGACTGAAGTTCCTTTGTTTCTATGGTTTTTAAAGCAGAAACGAAAAAGAAGGAGTATCTCAAAAACGATCAACTACACGAAAAAAATGTATATGAGATAAATTGTGTGTTTTAAGCTGCTCTGCAAATTTCTGTGTGGTAAGTTTCTGTCCATCTCTTACGGTTTAGCAGTTATACAAAATTCCGTAAAATTCATCTAAAATAAAATAGTCTTCAGAGGCTATTCCCAGAAAGTTCAAGATATAAATTTTATTTGTCAGGTAAATATATTTAATATAACAAATTTTAATCAAAATCGTTAGAGCCATTTTTGAGAAATTCAAAATTTTTGAAAAAAGTTCCATGTAAAGGGTAGTTTAGGGTGGGGGGATTTTTCTCAAAATCTTCGTGTCGCATCCCTGGAAGATACTAAACTTAAATATCAACTTTGGTATTTTAATGGCTTTTCGCTGAAATGTATGTACGCGTATCTCTTCCGAACGACTGCATCAAATTGAACAATTCCTTTTTTGTTGTGTTCGTTATTGACACGACAAGGTTTGTGGAAAAGAAAATGTTTAAAAATATTGCGGGAAAATACCTAAAATCTCATAGCTTAAATAAAAACCGTACCAAGTGAATGAATTTCGCTTAATAGTCACCAGGTGGCAGTGATACTACGGTTATTTGTTACTAAATGGCCGTAGTGCTCCTATATTTTCCCTCCCCATTCTATGTTAAGGTAACTCACCAGTTTATCGAGACAATGACGCAACGCAGCAGTGAAATCCAAATACATTTTTATGTATTAACTGTCCTTTCCTTACTCCTATTGTTTAAAATAAAGAAGCTTTCCTGGCGACGAACACCTAAAATACGTACTTATTTTTTGCCACCAGATGGTCGTAGTAGCTACTGGTTTATTGTTCTTCCCATTCAAGGCTAAGGGAATGCACCCGGGTTCCGTTTTTGGTTTAACTTCCTATTGCAGATGTTGGTTATTTTACGTTATGTGGCACATGAGCTAGCTAAAGAGCCGAAGATACCCGCGTAACCATCACACTGCAGTTGCGGTGCTCTTAATGCATTTGATCAAGTAATATTTTGAATTAAATGGAGAAACTTAATACACAAAAGCTATCATCAAGTAATAGCCTATCAATTGCACAACCAGATCTACTTGCTCTTTTAGCCTTAGAAATGGCTGTTTTGACAGAAGAAAATAAAGAAAGAGGTGGAAAACATTAAAAGTAAAGGAAAGAAAGAGATTCGGAAGATGTATGAATATTACTTTGTGACTTTCTCCTTAATGTAACGCATTACCTATGCCAGAGTTTACCCGCCACACTATGAAAGTACTGTATTTACTGTTATTTTGCCAACGACATCTTGGTTGCCGACGCTGCTAACTGCATGTCATCGCTTACACACTACCTTATGGGTGCTCCGACTTCGTTCTTTTCGCAATACCAACTATATATGCTACATTGCATAGATCATTGCACTTCATTGCTCTTTTCAGATGCAAAGGCATTATTAGACATTGGCAATGGGAAAATTCCTGTTGACACTTCTACTGGCCTCATTTCGTTTCCATCAAATTTTTAGCAGCAACTAAAAAGAATGTAGATGATTTTAATGTAAAAATTCAGGGTAAAATTGATGGACAAATGCATTCATTTAAGTCAATCAATTCCATTACGAATCCAAATGAAGTCGTGAACTATCTAACTGAATTCCTAAATTCATTGGATTTGCCAGGATTCCCGCCACACAATTTACAGCTCAAGGTTGACTCGGTAATAGTTGTACTAAGCCATATCAATCAACCGAAATTATGCAGCGGAACAAACTCACTGTTAAAAAAATTATGAACATTTTGATTTAAGTTACTATAACACAGGAAAGTTCAAAGGCGAGGATATACTTATTCCAAGAATACCACTAATGTCAAAAGACAATCTTTTTGAGTTTAAGCGTGCCTTGCATTCGCAATGTAAATAAATACCAAGATCAATCGTTAGAAGTGTGTGTAATATACCTTGAATTGTGTTTTTCGCATGTTGTACGTTGCGTGCTCGAGAGTCGGCAAACTATCGGCGTTATTTTTTTCTCTCCGGAAGGAAAATTGTACATTACAAGGCATTACAATCAAGTGTTGACAAATTATTTAATTGTAATTTTATTTCATTGCATGGTCGTACTGTAAGCGGAAGATTTTGTCTGAGTTTCTTTCCATTAGGCACACCACCTGTGCGAAGCCGGGGCGGGCAGCTAGTATACATATATAAATGTATCGCTGAAAGGTATGCACGCGTATCGCTTCCGAATGACAACATCAAATTGAACAATTGTTTTTTTTTTTTTTTTTTTTTTTTTTTTTTTTTTTTTTTTTTTTTTTTTGTGTGTTCGTTATTGTCACGGCAAGGTTTATGAAAATGAGAAGGATGAAGAATAATACGGGAAAATATTTAAAATCTAATAATATGAAAAAACCGTGCCAAGCGAACGTATTTCGGTTAATAGCCACCAGATGGCAGTGGTATACGGTCATTTGTTTCTAAATTTGCTGTGATCGTTTTTACTTTCTCTAGCCCCGTATGTACAATGTACATAGGGATAGAGAAGTATTATGTTCTACCCAAAAATTCGATGTCCAGATTTCACCGGAAATATATGTTTTAGGGTCCCCTGTATCCAAAGAAAAGCATTTTCAGAAAAAGGTCCGTGTGAGTGTGTCCGTGTGTCTGTGAACACGATAGCTCAAAAACTAAAAGTCGGTAAAATATCAAACTTGGTATTTAAGTTCAGTATCTTCCAGGGATGCGACACGAAGATTATGAGAAAAATCCCCCCATACTGATCATATGAAATTTTTTTCGAAAATTTCGATTTTCTAAAAAATGGCTCTAACGATTTTGATTAAAATAACTAATATTAAAGATATTTAAATGACAAATAAAATGTATATTTGGAATCTTCTGGGAATAGCCTCTGAAGACTATTTTATTCTGGATGAAATTTACGGAATTTTGTATAGCTGCTAAACCGTAAGAAATTGTCAAAAACTTACTGCACCAAAAATGTAGAGCACATTAAAACACACAATTTATGTTATACACATTTTTTTGTGGAGTTGGTCGTTTTTTTAAATATTCCTTGTTGTATGTTTCAGCTTTAAAAAACGTATACTTTTCTCATACAGGAATTTGTCAACTCCTATCCATACAAAGAAACTTTTGCCACATAGCAACCAGCTTTTGACTATCACTTGAACCTATGGTAATCCCTTATTTCGTTTCTACTTGCAACGAAGCAAGTAATAAGACTATTTCTGCTAATTTTTCTCGATTAGCATGAAGTAAATAGAAGTTGCTGCCGATATGTAGAGAAAGTCATGTGAATGGAACACATCAGATGTTTATACTATATTTATTATTACTATGCACATACGGCTAGAGAAAGTAACTAAAAGTGAATAATGTAAGTCAATCTATCTAGAGACATACTCAAATGTGGTAGGCATCGTCTGTTATTAGTCCATCAGGGATAAACAGGACAGAGTTATGTTGGTTAGCCTGCTCTGACCCTAATTGCTCAGACGACTACTGGACTAAACCAGGATTTGCCAAAGAATCGAACTTTCTCAAAGGGTCAGCTCGCTCGCATATTTTGTGGCACTAATCAGCTTTGTGAACGCGCCCTGCGAAACTTGGCGCAAAGGGCTGACGGAAGACAAGACCTTAATCCAGTAGCTTTGATCTTATCACAAAGGTATTGAAACATCCCTTCGTCACAAAGAAAAATCACATTCATTATCAGCAGCCAAGGAAACCGTAATAAGTACAGGCAAGGACCCTCGGATTACTCGCTCTGCAAACATTTGTTCCGTACAATACCTTTGTCTTATAGAACCATTTGCTGACACGTTTAATATCTACAAGTTGTAAGTACTTTATACTCCTGGGCTTCATAGTTAAATCAGCTATTAGGTCAATTAATAGTTGCTTAAACTACGAGCGTCATCCAAAGAGTAACTAACAACCCGAGCCTCACACAGATGGCGCCACTAGACTAGTTAGACGCTAGCATCGTTTAATTTAACTCTAGACTAGCTCGTACCCATAGTTACAGGTCAACAGCCTGTTTAGTTTTCGAATGACAGCATTTTAAACAAGACAACTTCAGAGTTTTCACGAAAATGGAAGATTTGGTAAAACAAGCAGTGATTAAATACTTCCATTTGAAAGGCTTAACACCTAAAGAAATCAAAGAGGAAATGGACAGTACACTGAAAGACTGCCCCTTCATATTCAATGACTAAAAGGTGGGTTGCAGAGTTCAAAATGGATGTTGCTAGTGATGAGCCTCGCTCTGGACGCCCTGTAGAAGTGACAACTCCAGAGATCATTGAAAAAATTCATCGTTTAGTACTGGAAGACCGCAGATTAAAGCTGTTTGAGATAGCAGATAGCATATCAAAATAACGTGCAGGTAATATTTTAAGTAATGTTTTGGGCTTTCACAAGGTCTGTGTAAGATGGGTGCCGCGTTTGTTGACACCTGATCAAAAGTTGCAAAGAAAAACTATTTCTGTTAAGAATGTGGAGCTCTACCGTAAAAATCCCATTGAATTTTTGAGACTGTTTATTGCCATCTATGAAACTTAGATACATCACTGCACTCCAGAAAGTAAATCACAGTCAAAGCAGTGGATTACCCCAGGTGAACCAACTCCAAAAAGACAAAGTAAATTTTTTCAGCAAACAAGGTTATGGCGAGTGTTTTCTGGGATGCACAGGGAATTGTTTTTATTAATTTCTTGGAAAAGGGTAAAAATATCACTGGTAACTACTAAGCAAGCTTACTGCAACGTTTGAATGACGAGGTGAAAATAAAAAGACCTCATTTCTTTGTTATTGATTTCAGCTTTAACATACAGGAATTTGTCAACCCTTGTCGATACAAACAAAGGGACTTCAGTCACATAGGAACTAGATTTTGACTATCACTTTAACCTATGATACTCCCTTATTTCACTTATATTTACAAGCAAGCAAGTAATAAGACTATTTATGCTATTTTTTTCTCGATAAGCATTAAGTAAAGAGAAGCATAAGCTCTTTAATAATAGTTTGTTGCAGAGATGTAGAGAAAGATTTTTACTGTCTTTGTGTGTACCAGATGCTATGCTACAGTTGGGCTTTAAACTAAATATTTTGTATGCATATATTTAATTCTCTAGGTAAGTGCATAAGTAAGTCTCAAAGTACGAACAACCTGTTGATAAATTTTAGGACATAATGCAAGAGATATACGAGGGTCTTCTTTTTTTCAACCTCCGATAGGCTATAAATAAAAGACAAGTTTATAGAAAACAATTATTTTATTACGAAAAGTTTTGTACACTTATGGTTACTTTTCAACATAATCACCGAAAAGATTGAGACATTTATCGTACCTGTTTAAAAGCTCTGAAATACCCGCTTCAAAAAATGTTGCCGCCAATGATTTCAATGAGCATTGACGTTGTTTTGCAGATCTTCGTTGGTTTGTAAGTGCTGCCCTCCTAGCCACGTCTTGAGTTCAGGGAAAAGGTGAAAATCGCTGGATGCCAGGTCAGGACTGTTCGGTGGATGAAATTGTTCAAGGAGCCGATCGGTTGTGCCAGCAGTGTGTGGACGAGCGTTGTCATGGATCAACACAATTCCTGAAGTCAGCATTCCTCTTCGTTTCTTTTGAATGGCTCTCCACAAACGTCGCAAAGTAGGAAGATCTTCAAAACAAAGTCAATGCTCATTTGAAATCATTGGCGGAAACATTTTTTAAAGCGGGTATTGCAAAGCTTGTACACAGGTACAATAAATGTCTCAATCTTTTCGGTGATTATGTTGAAAAGTAACCATAAGTGTACACAACTTTTAGTAATAAAATAATTGTTTTCTATAAACTTGTCCTTTATTTATAACCTATCGGAGTTTGAAAAAAAAAACGGCCCTCGTAGATGAGTAAAATAGCTAACTGATTGTTACATGGGTGTTTTACGAAAACTCAGTATAGGAGTACCAGACAAATTGGGGAGAGAAGGAGAGCAGGATAACAGTGACATGAGGAAGCTGGATCAGCATAAAATAAATGATGTAACAGCAGTAGTTTGTGTCGCATGTCAGAATAAAGTACCATGCCACAATCACTGCGGGTTGCTTGCTCTATAGAAGAGTCGGGGCTTGTTCGTTCCATATGCTGAAGGCAACACGGACTTTTACAAGCTCCTCCAGGGACATGCGAACCAACTTTACACGCTTCACAGCACCTCCCTCTTCCATTCCATTCTAGCGGGAAAAAAGAAAACAGCACAGCAATAGAATCAAAATACCAGCACTGCGATTCAATGCTATGCATTCATTTATCATTTTAAGAGTTATTTTCTGACTGGTTCATTCCAAACTCGAACATCTCCGGTCGGTTTATAATAGTTTTATTTTCTCTAGCCTCTATGTACAATGTACTTAGTGGATATACAAGGTATTGTATTCCACCCAAAAATTCTATGTCGAAATTTTATCGAAAATATGTTTTGAAATCCCCGAGTGCGAAAAAACATTTTACTTTTCCTATACCTGCTATGTATACAGGCCGTTTCAAAACGACACCAAACGAAGAAGGCAAACGATTAGCTTACACTTTGACTTGTCCGAAACTTGATGTGGCAACTTTCAAACTCTTCTATTTAAAATTCTATGAGTGTTTAAAAATCGCACTCATTTGGGATTAGGCAGCGACGGAACAATGGTTGTCATATGTCACACTCACATCATACGTTTTCCATTACCAAGGTGACCTGTGCCACGCCGGCGTGTCTATCAAACAACGTCTACACCACGCGACTGGGACCTTCGCTACCAACCGACATCTCTTAGAGTGCAACAGGCACGTGCCATATGGTTATGTACGACTGCCTAATCCATGGTGATTTTATGGCAGTTTTTGTATGAGCCAAATTTAGAGCTGAAAATTATATTCACGTATCACGTACGGTATGACCAACAAGGTCCACATCTTCGTTTGGTGTCGTTTTGAAGCATCCTGTATATTGTATGCAGAATGTATTGTATTGACCCAAAAATTCCATGTCGAGATTTTATCAGAAATACATTTTTTAATAAAAAAATCAGAAAAATGCCCATGTGTGTGTGTGCATAGCTCAAAAACGAAAAGACCATTAAATACCAAACTTGGAATTTGGTGTCTTCAAATGACGTAAGATAAAGGTTTTTAAGAAAATCCCACACCCTTTAATGGAAACCTTTTTGAAAATTATGATTTTCGCAAAAATGGCTCTAACGTTTTTGATTAAAAATCTCTTATATTTAAGATAGTTACATGACAAATAATATGCATATCTTGAATTTTCTGGGAATTTCCTCTGAGGAACCTGTTTATTCTGGATTTTTTTTTTTATTTTACATAAATAAAAGATAGACAAAAACTTGCTACACCCAAAATGTAGAGTACCTTAAAATACAAAGTTTATGTAATAGACAAAAACTTGCAAAATAAAAAATGTAGATCTCGATAAAACACAGAATTTATGTAATAAACTTTTTTTCTTTGAGTTGACATTTTTCGAGATATTTTTTGTTATTTGTTTCAATTTTAAAAATACTGAAACTTTTCTCACACGGAACTAGTCAACTGCTGGCCACGCAAAGGAACGAATTTCAATTCCACAACAATCACATTTTGAAACATGTGACTGTCGGTTTAGCCTTGAGCATTCCCTTCTGCTTATAAGGAACTAAATAATAAAACCGTTTCTGCTAGTGTTTATGTCGATTAGCATGAAGTGGATCGAAGAATAAGCTTATTAGCAATAATTTGTTACAGAGATGTAGAGAAAGTCATGTGAATGCAACACATCAGATTTTCTTTTTAATTCAAACGACCATCTGCTTCATCTCCTGTCGGTTTACAATAGTAGTCCTTATCTGAAATTGTAGTTATCAATACGTGACTTCGCCAGGTGGCTCAGATGTTTCGTCAGGGACTGGTATTCGGTAAGTCCAGGTTTGAACCCCGTTGAACGCGCACTCTGGCCATCGGTTTTTCCGTGGTTTTCCTCGGCCGCTTAGACGAATGCTGTAAGTCTACCACGGTTCGTTTCCCATCACTCTTTCAGGTCGGCGCCGGTGTTGCTTGAAATGAAATAGAAATTGAGTTTTATTTATAGACGCTCATTAACTACTGTAGTTCTCAGCGTCCCATTCATTATTGAGCGTAGTTTTGCTCAGAGACCTCTTTATCAGTCTTTTACGCGCCGTAAATCTACAACACCGGACCAAAGGCTTTGCTACCTTTCCAAAGGAAGGTATGCTAAGGATTTTTACGTCCGAAATATCTATTGACCTCGCCTTCCCACAGAGGACGACGGTGTGGCTTGAGGCTTTGTAGGAAGATGGCGCGGATGGTTGCTCCGAGTGAAACTCTTCCCCCTGGTTGCATTGGTGGAGGCTAGGTGCCATTGAAGAGGCCTCTTTCCGGCCTCCCGGCGCCTGTATAACCTACGTGGCGCAGCAGGGCCGCCATCTAGTGACATTGTTGGGACTTCCGTGCGTCTCTGCGCTTAGCTCCAACATTTACTGTGAGCTGACCTGTAAGTATAAGGGAAATAAGGGAGTAGCATAGGCTAAATTATTAGTCAAAAGCTGGTTGCTATGTGACTGTAGTTCCTTTATTTGTGTGGACAGGAGTTGACAAATTCCTGTATGAGAAAAGCATAAGTTTTTCAAAGCTGAAACCAAAAACAAGGAATACCTCAAAAACTATCAACTCCACGAAAAAATGTCTATAACATAAATTGTGTTTTAATGTGCTCTACATTTTTATGTGCTAAGTTTTGTCCATCTCTTACGGTTTATCAGTTAGTTACATGCAATTCCGTAAAATTCATCCAGAATAGAGTAGTCTTCAGAGGCTATTCCCAGAAAATTCAAGATATACATTTCATTTGTCGGGTATATATCTTTAATATACGATATTTTATTCAAAATGGTTAGAGGCATTCTTTTAGAAAATTAATATTTTCGAAAAATGTTTCCCTTATGTGAAAGATAGTTTGGGGTGGGGGATTTTCTTAAAAACCTTCGTGTTACATCCTTGGAAGATACCAAACTTAAATACCAAGTTTGGTATTTAACGTCTTTTCGTTTTAGAGCTAAGCTGTCCACACACACACACACACACACACACACACACACACACACACACACACCTTTTTCTGAATATTTTTTTTTTTTTGATTCAGTATGTGTTTCCAGTAAAATCTCGGTATCGAATTTTTGGGTGGAACACAACACTTCCCCTACACAATATACATAGTTCGTATAGAAAAAGTAAAAAATCTATTGCAAAATTCATTAACAAAAGAGCGTATAAGAAGGCTTTGTCCATATAATTTAGATGTAGCCTTTCATTTGTTCACATCGAGAATTCACCTTTTCTTATTGTTCAATCAAATATTGAAAACAATTTTGATTTATTATTATTATTTTTACATTTTTTCAAGTATTTCAGAAAAGTAATTGGCTAACCACGAACTGTAAGTTACTTATCAGATCTCAAATGCTTGTGAATGCATTCTCGACCTGATAAGTATAATTTACATTTTTTAGTACGCAATATACTACGAGTGATTTAAGTAGAACTGACACATTTCTTTCTTTAATTATTCCGTTGGAAATTCATTCAATGACCCAATTTAAGCAGCAAATTAAACAGAATGTCCTGGATTTTCGATTCCTTGTCACTAGATGTACAGATGTTTATGTTTTATTCCTAATTGCATTGTTAGCAGCTGTTTTTGTTCTTGTAGTCAACGTGAAAATGCAGTACGATGTAGAGCTGATTAAAGGATATTTCAGCAAGATGGCGCTAAACGTCATACATCAAATGAATCCACGAACCTTTTATTTGACGACCGGATAATTTCCAAGAACCTGTGGCCACTGAGATCTCCGGATTTGACATCACCGGACTTTTTTCTATGGGGTTACTTAAAAGGCAGGGTTTACGCCACACGTCCCCAGACATTGGACGATCTGAAGCAGAACATCACAAAGGAGATTCAAGCTATTGACAACAGAGTCCTCCAACGAATGACCAGTAACATGGAACGACGTGTTGAGTTGTGTCTTATGCAGGATGGAGGACATTTTCAACATTTGCTATAGAGGTAAATAATCTCCCAAAATTCCTCTACAATTTAGGCATAATAAGTTGTCACTAGCATAACACGTTTTGAAACAATTAAAGAAAGAAATGTGTCAGCTTTATATAAATCACCCTGTATTGTGTTCAGTTTCGATTTAACCATGAAAGCTAGACTTTTGAGATCGGACAAAAATATGACTGCTATTGTGTGTGTAATAACTGACATAAATTTTAACAGGATCTCTACTATTCTGTGAGTTTTTATAACCTCAAAAATGCATTACGTTAATCTGATCAAAACTTCGATATATATACACGAGGTGTATACGTGTTAAGCAAGCAAGAAAACACTGTCGTTAAAAATAATCGTTTAACTTGGTTAAGTTGTTTGCTTGGTTCTGAGGAAACATGGGATCAAAAGTGTGCGTGAGGGTCGAGCTGGAGGTCACATTAAAATTAATTACAACACGCACAGCGCGGAGCGTGCAGCAAAGTGGGTCCCAGATGGGCTCTCCAAGATGTCTCCATGTCTAGTTCCAGGCACTTCCACGACGATTTCACACACGAGGTCAAATTTTGTGCAACTTCTGCAGGGCATTTTTAACCAGGTTAGGTTCAGAGTGAAGCAATGGCGTGTAATGAGAATCGATCTATGAAAGCTATAATGAAAATTCTAATGTGTTCCATTCACATGACTTTCTCTACATCTCTGCAAATTGTTGAAAAGCTTATGCTTCTATTTACTTTATGCTAATCAGGAAATATTAGCAGAAATAGTCTTATTACTTGCTTCCTTGTAAATAGAAGCGAAATAAGGGAGTATCATAGGTTAAAGTGGTAGTCCAAAGTTGGTTGCTATGTGATTGAAGTTCCTTTGTTTGTATAAACAGGAGTTCACAAATTCCTGTATGAAAAAAGTATGCTTTTCACAGCTGAAACCAAAATTAAGGATATCTAAAAAACAATCAACTCCACGAAAAAAATGTATATAACATAAATTCTGTATTTTAAACTGCTCTATATTTGTTGTGTGGTAAGCTTTAGTCTATCGCTTACGGCTTAGCAGTTATGCAAAATTCCGTAAAATTCACCCAGAATAAAGTAGTCTTCTGAGGCTATACCCAGAAAATTGAAAATATACATTTTATTTGTCAGGTAAATATCTTTAATATACGATATTTTATTCAAAATCGTTAGACATTTTTTAGAAAATCAAAATTTTCGAAAAATGTTCCATATAAAGGGTACTTTGGGGTGGGGGATTTTTCTCAAAATCTTCGTGTCGCATCCCTGGAAGATACTAAGCTTAAATACCAAGTTTGGTATTTTACCGACTTTTCGTTTTTGAGTTATCATGTTCACAGACACACGGATACACACACGGACCTTTTTCCGAAAATACTTTTTTTGGATACAGCGGACCCTAAATCATATATTTCCGGTGAAATCTCGGTATCGAATTTTTTGGTGGAGTGCAATAACTTCTCTATACACTATCTACATAGTACGCATAGAGAAAGTAAAAATCTGATGTGTTCCATTCACATGATTACCATAGGTTAAAGACATAATAAAAAGCTGGTTGCTATGTGACTGATGTTCCTTTGTTAGTATGGACAGGAGTTGACAAATTCCAATATGAGAAATGTGTAAGTTTTTCAAAGCTGAAACGAATAACAAGATATATCTCAAATACGATCAACTCCACGAAAAAAATGAATATGATATAAATTATGTGTTTTATCCTGATCTACAGGTTTTGTGTTGTAAGTTGTTGTCTATCCCTTACCGGTTTACCAGTTATGCAAAATTTAATAAAAATCGCCCAGAATAAAGAGGTCTGTATAGGTTATTCCCAGAAAATTCAAGACACACGTTTTATTTGGCATGTAAATATCTTAAATGTAAGAGATTTTAATCAAAATCGTTAGAGCGGGTTTTAAGAAGATTAAAAATTTCGAATTTTTTTCTATCTTGAATATCTTCGTGTCGCATTCTTGGAAGATATCAAATCTAATGCCAAGTTTGGTATTTAACGGTCTTTTCGTTTTTTAGCTATGCTGTCCACAGACACACACACAGACCTTTTTGTAAAAATGGTTTTTTGGGGGGGTTCAGGGGGACCGGACCCAAAGCATGTATTTCCGGCAAAAACTCTGTATCGAATTTTTGGGTAGAATGCAATACTTTCTACATAGATTATTTATATAGTACGAGTAGAGAAAGAAGAAATATATAACTTAAAGTATAAATAATAGTTAAAAGTGTTAAATAAAGCAAATAATAAAGTGTTATAAATCATTTAAATAAAATTAAATAACTGAAATAAGTGAAACTGAAATAAATATTCAAAAGAAATGAATATTATTAAATAATAATGACTACAAATCTTGAACTGAAAGTATTTGATATAATTAAGGCTAAGGTCGTCTCTTAGCACGGTGGTAGTGCAGCAGCTTGCCAAGCGGGAGACCTGGGTTCGATTCCCGATAACGCCGTGGGGATTTTTCTTGGTCCGTGGTGCACTCAGCCTCGTAAGGTCCCTGGGGGGCCAATTGAGGAGCTACTTGATGGAGAAGTAGCGGCTCCAGGTCATGAGGACCGTATTAACCGGCCGGGGCGGCTCGAGGCGCTGACCACGTCTCACCCCATCCCTGACGTCTGTCATGGACCGAGATGTGGAACGCAGTGGCCGGACGGTAGGCCGAAGTTCATGGAGGTATTAATTAATGACAACAAGAAATAATAAATGTTTTAAAATTTTAAAAATGCAAAGAAAACATCTGATGAGGTACATTCACATGACTTTCTCTACATCGCTGTAATACATTGTTAAAAAGCATATTCTTCCTTGTAAGTAGAAGGTAAATAAGAGAATACAGTAAAATCGTAGTCAAATATTTTAAAAGCTGGTTACCATGTGGTTGAAATCGGTTTCTATGCAGGGCCAGGAGTTTACAGCTTTCCGTGTGAGAAAAGTTTAAGTATTTTAAAGCTGAAACTAATAATACGGAATATTTCAAAAACGGTCAACTCCACGAAAAAAATGTATATAACATAAATTGTGCTTTTTAACGACCTCTTCATTATTTGTATGGTAAGGTTTTGTCCATCTCTTGCCGTTTAGGAGTTATGTAAAATTCCGCAAAATCCATCCGGAATAAACATGTCTTCAGAGGCTATTCCCAGAAAATTGAAAATTCATTTTGTTTGTCATATAAATATCTTAAATGTAAGAGACTTTAATCAAAATTGTTAGAGCCATAATTGAGAAAATCAACAGTTTGGAGCATTTTTCCATGTAAAGGGTAGTTTGTGGTGGGGGGTTTTCCTGAAAAGCTTCGAGTCGTATCCTTGGAAGATATCAAACCTTCATACCAAGATTGGATTTAACGATCTTTTCGTTTCTGAGCTCTGCTCCCCCCTCACCCCCCCCCCACACACACACACATTTAACGGAATTTTGTATTACTGGTAAACCGTAAGATATAGACAAAAACTTACCACACCTAAAATGTAAAGCTTGCTAAAACACACAATTTATGTTAAATACATTTTTTCGGGGAGTTGACCATTATTAGGTATTGCTTGCTATTTTTTTCAGCCTTAAAATACTTTTCTCATACGGAAAGTTGTCAACGTCTGTCTAGAAACAAAGGAACCTCAGTGACATAGCAACCAGCTTTTGACTATCACTTTAACCTATGGTGCTCCTTTATTTCACTCCTACTTATAAGAAGCCAGTAATAAAACTATTTCTGCTATTTTTACTTTCTCTATACGCACTATGTACATAGTGTATAGAGAATGTATTGCACTCCACCAAAAAATTCGATATCGAGATTTCACCGGAAATACATGTTTTAGGACCCCCTGTATCCATAAAAAGCATTTTCAGAAAAAGGTCCGTGTGTGTGTGTGTGTGTCCGTGTGTCCGTGAACACGATAACTCAAAAACGAAAAGAAGCTAAAATACCAAACTTGGTATTTAAGTTTAGTATCTTCCAGGAATGCAATACGAAGGTTTTGAAAAAAATCCCCCCACCCTAAACTACCCTTTACATGGAATTTTTTTCGAAAATTTCGATGTTCTCAAAAAGGGCTCTAACGATTTTGATTAAAATATCGTATATTAAAGACATTTATCTGACAAATAAAATGGATATCTTGAATTTTCTACGAATAGCCTCTGAAGAGTAGTTTATTCTGGATGAATTTTACGAAATTTTGAATAAGTGCTAAACCATAAGAGATGGACAAAAACTTACTCCACAAAAAATGTAGAGCACGTTAAAACATACACTTTATGTTATATAAACTTTTTTCGCGGAGTTCATCGTTTTTGAGACATTCCTTAGTTTTGGTTTCTGCTATGAAAAACTTATATTTTTCTCATACACGAACTTGTCAACTCCGATCCATATAAACAAACGAACTTCAGTCACATAGCAACCAGCTTTTGACTATCTTTTTAACCTATGGTACTCCCTTATTTCGCTTCTACTTACAAGGATGCAAGTTATAAGGCTATTTCTGCTAATTTTTTTCTGATTAGCATAAAGTAAATAGAAGTATAAGCTTTTTAAGAATAATTTGTTGCAGGGATATAGAGAAAGTCATGTGAATAGTACACATCAGATTTTTACTTTCTCTATACGTGCTATGTACATAGTGCACTCCACCAAAAAATTTGATACCGAGATTTTACCAGAAATATATGTTTATGGGTCCCCTGTATCCAAAAAAAGTAATTTCAGGAAAAGGTCCGTGTGTGTGTGTGTGTGTGTGTGTGTGTGTGTGTGTGTGTATGTGTCCGTGTGTTGTGTGTCCGTGTGTCTGTGAACACGATAACTCAAAAACGAAAAGTCGGTAAAATACCAAACTTGGTATTTAAGTTTAGTATCTTCCAAGGATGCGACACGAAGATTTTGAGAAAATTCCCCCCACCCCCAACTACCCTTTACATGGAACTTTTTTCGAAAATTTTCATTTTCTCAAAAATGGCTCTAACGATTTTGATTAAAATATTGCATATTAAAGATATTTACCTGACAAATGAAACCTATATTTTGAATTTTCTGAGAATGGCCTCTGAAAACTACTTTATTCTGGGTCAATTTTACGGAATATTGCATAACTGCTAAACCGTAAGAGATGGACAAAGACTTACCACACAGCAAATGTAGAGCACCTTAAAACGCACAATTTATATTTTATACATTTTTTTTCGTGGAGTTGATTGTTTTTTTTTTTTAGATATTCCTTGTTTTTGGTTTCAGCTATATAAAATTACTTTTCTCATACAGGACTTTGTGAACTCGTGTCCATACAAACAAAGGAATTTCAGTCGCAGACCAGCCAGCCTTTGACTATCATTTTAACCTATGGTACCCCTTTATTTCGCTTCTACTAACAAGGAAGCAAGTAATAAGACTATTTCTGCTAATTTTCGCTCCATTAGATGAAGTAAATAGAATAATATGTTGCAGTGATATAGAGAAAGTCATGTGAATGGAACACGTCAGATTTTTTCAGTCTGACTCTGCCTATGTAACTACTATTGTTTCTTTCTGTTTGCTTCAAATATCATCATCCTTTGGCATTTGTTATAGCTGGGGTTTTAGAAATAAATGAATTGTCTCTCTGTAAATCAAAAGCATTTTGTATAAATTTCTTTAGGATGAGTGCACCTTGCATATGAAGGTTTTTGAGACTCAAGTATGGTTTAAAACTCCATTGTAGTTTGTCTGTCCTTCAGAAAAACTTCACTTGGTGCATACGCGCACACAAAATGTATGGGCGGCAATTGTTTGAGCATAACGGTAGCGGAGAAGTCTTTTCTATACATTGCAGCTGGCTTCCTATCCGAGCACCACTCATTATAAAAAAAAAAAAGAAAAAGCGTATATTTGTACAATGGTCCTGAGTCGAAATATCGCAGTAGAATCCCGTGCTCGAGTTTTCGAAATAGCCACAGGATGAGACCGAGCGGCTGGTATTGTAATTTCCCGAGGGATTAACGGGAGCAGAAGACTGAAGAAATTACGTCATTACTAGAATGCGTTTCAATGAAACAGTCTGAAAAATACTTGAGAAAAAAGTGAAACACGTTTAGGCAGACTGACGTTATTTTTTACTTTCTCTACTTCATAAATAGTGAATAGATAAAAAAAGGGTTGCACTCCAACTAAAAATTTGATACCGATATTTTGAAGAAAATACAGGATTTAGGGTCCCCTGAATACAGAATTATGTGTATGTTTTTTACTTTCTCTACACGTACTATATACATAGTGTATGAAGAAGGTATTGTATTCCACCCGAAAATTCGATACCGATATTTTACCGGAAATACATGTTTTGGGTCCCCCCGAATCCGAAAAAAAGCATTTTAGGAAAAAGATCCGTGTGAGAGAGTGTGTGTGTGTGTGTGTGTGTGTGTGTGAGTCTGTGGACAGCATAGCTCAAAAACGAAAATACTGTTAAATACCAAACTTTGTATTTAAGTTTGGTATCGTCCAAGGATGCCACACGAAGATTTTCGAGAAAGTCCTCCCAACCTCAAATACCCTTTACATGGAACTTTTTTCGAAAATTTTGATTTTCTCAAAAATGGATAACGTTTTGATTAAAATATTGTATATTAAAGACAAATGTATAAAGGTGTGCGGTAAGACAGCAAAATCAAATGAACATTACTGGTTTTTAAATAATTAATATTAATAACTGCTTACCTTATTGCAATTAACGATAACAATTAGAACACACATCTTGTGTATTTATTATTCTGACCCTTTTCTATTTCTTGTGTAAGTTATTATACTTTGTATATTTACGGGACAAATAAGATGCTTATCTTGAATTTTCTAGGAATATCCAAGGAAGACTACTTTATTCTGAATGAATTTTACGGAATTTTGCTTAACCGTAAGAGATAGGCACAAACTTATTTAACAGAATATGTAGATCGTTAAACACACAATTTATGTTACATACACTTTTTTAGTGGAGTGCATCGTTTTTGAGATATTCCTTGTTTTCGGCTTAGCTTAAAAATATATATATATATATATATATATATATATATATATATATATATACTTTTCTCATACAAACAAAAAAACTCCAGTCACATAGCAATCAGCTTTTGACTATCACTTTAACCTATAGTACTTCCTTATTTTCCTTCTACTTCCATAAAGGCAAGTAATAAGACTATTTCTGCTATTTTTTCTCGATTAATATTAAGTAAATAGATGCATAATCATTTTAACATTAATTTGTTACAGAGATGTAGAGAAAGTCATGTGAATGGAACACATCTGGACCTCAAAAGAGTGCATTTCTAGTGTAAACTCAAAACACAATCTTTGGGTGGAACTCAAAGTTAAATGTTTTAACTGTAATTAAATATTTGAGTATGAATATTGTGAATTAATGCTCATTTCATACTTCAAAATTCAGTTGATCAAAATCTGATGTGTTCATTTACATGACTTTCTCTATATATCTGCAACAAATTATTGTTAAAAAGCTATTGCTTCTATTTACTTCATGCGAATCGAGAAAAAATTAGCAGAAATAGACTTATTACTTGCTTTATTGTAAGTAGAAGCGAAATAAGGGAGTACCATAGGTTAAATTGAAAGCCAAAAGCTGGTTGCTATGTGACTGAAGTTCGTTTGTTTGTGTGGACAGGCATTTTTAAATTCCTATATGAGAAAAGTATGTTTTTTAAAACTGAAACCAAAAACAAGGTGTATCTCAAAAAAAGATCCACTCCACGAAAAAATATATATAAGATAAATTATGTGATTTAAGGTGCTCTACAATGTTTTGTTTTGTAAGTTTTTGTCCATCTCTTACGGTTTAGCAGTTGTGCAAAATTCCGTAAAATTCATCCAGAATAAAGAGGCCAATCCCAGAAAATTCAAGATATACATTTTATTTGTCAGATAAATATCTTTAATATATGAAATTTGTATCAAAATCGTTATAGCCATTTTTACAGAATCAAAATTTTGAAAAAAGTTCCATGTAAAGGGTAGTTTGGGGTAGTGGGATTTTTTTACAAAATCTTCGTGTCGCATCTCTGGAAGATACTAATCTTAAATACCAACTTTGGTATTTTACCGACTTTTCGTTTTTGAGCTATCGTGTTCACAGACACACGGACCCTTTCTGAAAATGTTTTTTTGGATACAGGGGACCCTATAACATATATATATATATATATATATCTCGGTATCGAATTTTTGGGTGGAGTGCAATACCTTCTCTATACACTATGTACGTAGCAAGTATAGAGAAAGAAATAAAAATTGTGTAATCATTTTCAGATTTCTTAATTATATTCGAACAAATTCAAATCATTAGCATGGCTACGAGTAAGCATATGAAAAAGAGAGATGCACTGGAAAAATCGAAATCTCATTTGGTTTTCCGGAAGCTGAAAAAGTAAACTGCCCAGTGAAATCAAGGGACACAGAATAATGTATACAGGACGCGCATGAGGATGTAACAAACCTTCGGGACCTGCATCCTCGATTCTTTATCCAAACTTCGGCTTCTAACATATTCGACAAGTTTTCAGATAGTTTGTGACATTATTTTCTAGCTATAAAAGGAGGAAGGAGTGCAGCGTGTGTTGTGGTGTTCATTGTACTGAGTTATGAGTCATGGATGGCTTGCAATTGTAAATATCTACGCGTCGAAACGTCGAGTAAATAATTTACAGCAGTTAACTTAAGACTATTTGTTACATTCTGAGTCAATAAAAGCATTTTTACTAGATTTGTGTGTATATAATATATACATATACATGGTGTTAATGAACTACACCGACTGGTACACCGCTACCGACTACACTGGTACACCGACTGGTACTCTTACTACTCACTCACACGTGCTCTCAATTACACTGTTTCGTACATGGCACAATTCACTCTCAAGTAATCACGAGCCGACTATTAAATAGGTGAGCGACGTTACTTTAATTCACTAACAATTTCTTCTCATAACAATCTTACTTCGCGAAAAGAGTAGCACAAACAACGTTGCCTCTCGCGGGCAAATTCTTAGCACTACGACCACGATTGTCGAACCCTACTTCTTTTATACTAAAAACGGTGTCATGGTGGCTTCTTCCTGATTGGTTAGAAAGTCCGCCAAAATGACACCATCGTGACCGAAAAACCATTGCGAATCTCCCATAATACGTCATAATAACCACGTGATACTACGAATATAAAGCAGAAGTCCCCTCGTGGGTTTTAAACTGGAAATCGTACGTGACTTACACAAAAGAAGCAACTTCTCACCCCTCTCTCCAGGCTGGCGTCAGGATTCTGTGTAGCTTTCAAGTCAACAACTGACTTCTTAGTTCCTATGTATACAAATTAATAAATGTTAACTTTCTTTACTTATATACATCTAGGTAATTAATAGAATGATGTCATTATTACGACGAGGCTAATTAACGGTCTCATTATAGAGGACATAAAGCAATGGAAATCAACAACTAGCAGCCTGCATCCAAAATAGATCCCAGTGGAAGGAAATTGTTGAGAAGACCAAAACTTCCCTGAAGTTGTTGTGATAATACAGAAGAAGAATTTTGCATCACCAGTCAGAGAGAGGATTATTGTCCAACCAGAAAGTTTAGGACCACCGGTCCGGAACTCAGAACTTTATTTGTATAAAGTTACATCATGTTCATCTCCTTCCCTTCAGTAACGTGGTCTGTCCAATAACAATGAGATCATAGCAAACAGGTGGAAGACATGGGCAGAGTTACAGAAAACACCCCGTCTTAGATAAGTATTTTCAGATATAATTTAAATGTCTTTCAGTGTACGAAGGGCATTCAATAAGCCCTTAGAAAATCCAAGAAGTTGCATTTGTAGCATCGGAATGAGTTTGTATTCAGAAACGTTGTCTCTTACTGGATGGCAGTTAAAATGTCAGCTATATCCATCACGTGATTTCGTTGCCATAAGCGATTGAATAAACAATATTATGCTTATTCAGATAGGTGAAAAAAAAAACAGTTTTGTGCATGATTAAACGCTTCTATTTAAAAAAGTTAGCACCGACAGAGATAAAAACCGAGTTGGATGAAGTTCATGGCACATCTACTCCTGCGTTTACAACACTTTACATTTGAATAAATGAATTTAAACGTGGATGTAAATTCACAAATAACGAATATCGTTCCGGACGTACAGTAGAAGTGCTTCCTCCGAAATTATAGACAAAATCAGGATATGGTTTTGAGTGATCAACGAATCAAAGTTCGCAAAAGAGTAGAGGTCACAAGGTACAGTGTTCTCAATTTTGCACCAAAGCCACGTTTGCTCTCAATGGAGAATTAGCACAATCGTGTGATCGATTCGCAAGATCGTTTGTCACTTTTCCGTCGCAATTCTGACGAGTTTCGGCGTCGATACATAACTGTGGATGAAACATGGATACACTACTGCACTCTAGAAACAAAAATAGAGTCAAAACAGTGGGTTTTTAAAGGCGAAACGTCTCCGAAGAAGGCAAAGGTGGGGAAATATCCAGACAAGGTGATGGCCTCGTTTTTGGGATGCCCAGATCAGATGATACTTGCAGAAAGGAAGAATGATAAATGGAGAGTATCATGCATCGCCATTGCTCCGGTTGAACGGAGAAGTTAAGAAAAAGCCCTCCTCTGGTAAAAAAAAATATATATATATTCTGCTCCATCAAGGGTGCACGCCTGCGCAGTTTCGACGGTGAAAGTTGTAGAATTAAGGTTCAAGTTACATCTACAGTATTAACCAGATATGGCCCCAGTGTCCTCTGTTTTTATTTCCAAGCTTGAAAAAGTTTCGCATCTAACGAAGAGACCATCACCCAAGCAGATTCCTTTTTTGAGGACCTCCCGAAATCTTACTTTTTAAAAGGTTTAAAACAGTTTAAAAAATGCTGGGAAAAGTGCTGCGAGGTGAAAGGATAATGTGTTGAAAAATAAAAAGAATCTACCAAAATAATTTGTTCTTCTATATTTTTAAGGACGTATTAAACTACCCTGTTACATAGAAGTTTTATGTAAATAAACCATGTCTGCTAAATGTCTGTTACGTGAGAAGTCGAGAGAAAAATACACTTTTGTAAGAATAATTTGCTTCAGAATGTTTAGAGAAAGTAATGTGAATGGAAGACATATTTTTGAAGCCCAGAAGCAGCTCAGTTCTACCGTAACATATTGGAGGCTTGTAGATATTGCAAGTCATTCCAAAAGAAGATTTCTGGCAACTAATGGCATTTCATTTTTCCGAGGATGGGAACTGGAAAAATAGCGACGTTTCGCACAGTTGCTTGTATTTTCCATCTTCTTTTCTTGTCATTCCTTAAGCGACTCCATCCTTCTCCAACAAGAGAATCGAGACATCTTCTGAGAATTATTCAAGTTGAGAGTGATTTATGATATAGACAGTGGCGCGGTCATTGGGAACAGTATCGAGCAAGAGATCGCCGTTGAAAAGTTTTCTTTTCTCGCTAGAAGAATGAGGAATGTGAAGCAAGATTGATGGAGACATATTTCCTTACTTCCTGAGCGGAGAGCGCTTCGTATTTCTGCCGCATCATTCTTCAAGATCCCTTCTACAACAGCAAACACCCTGGCTCTTCAGTAAGGACCTGCATGTCGTTTACTTTCTGTATAACAGGAGCTATAACGACTCTTTGCAATCAATTTTAATCACAGAAGCGCGTCACCTAACATCTGAACGCTACTGTGTCTTTAATGACTCGTGTAAACACAGTCGCAGTGTAAGTAGAAGCCTTTGTAGCAATGTTATTAAATGTAAGCATTCACATAGACACACGCAACACGCTACGTAACGTAATGCAACGCCAGAGTTTGCAAACTCCAAACATTATCCTTGCGTTGCACACAGACAAAGAATTCTGTTTCTTCTCTATGCATTGCCTGTTGATCAACAACAGCGTCTACAACACACACACACACACACACACACACACACGGAACCATTTGCCTAATACTTTTCTTGAATCCAGGATACCTCACATTTCTGGTGAAATCTAGACATCAAATTTTTGAGTGGAATAAATATTTGCCCTTCTTACTATATGCATAGTACGTGTGGAGAAAGTAAAATCTAAAGACGATCACTTGTTCACTGAAATACATTATAATTGTTATTGTTATTATTATTATTGTTATTATTATTATTTCCATTTTCATTATCATTGTTATTGTTATTATCATCACTATCATCACTATCCTCACTATTATAATTATTATCATAATAATTATTGTTTTCATTTTATCACGATTATTGTTTTCATTATTATCATTATAATCATTATCATTATTATATTTATTATTATTTTTTCATCACGAATGAGCCCATGAGGCACTACGCAAGGTACTTAGAAACGTCTCTTTGTTTTTCTTTGAACCCATATTTCCCTCATTCTTTGGCTGCGACCTTCTTTTCTCTCGTCTGTCCACATTGCTCCAGTTTTTTTCTTCGGTCTGTCCTCGTGGTCAACTTGTCATTTATGAACTTTGTTTCTGAAGCGCTCTCTGATTATTATTAATTATTATTATTATTATTATTATTATTATTAGTATTATTATTACTATTATTAGTTTTCTGTGTATAAAAGCATGAAATGAATTTTGTGCTATACCAGACGGCCCAACTGTCCCGTATTTCACGTGTGCAGATATGCCTTTGTGCGATAAAAGAGTTGCAGAACTTAACGGGGATATTTCAAGTTAAAACCCATCAGGACAGAACTTGCGAGGTTTCACTTCTGATAAGTAATCAAGTCCTGCAGCACTTTTAACGAAGAGTGGTAAATATTAAAGGATACGAAAAAGCACCGCACAAAAATGTGTAATTCTTTAAAACACAATTTAATTTACATAGCCTTTTACCGCGGTGTGTGTGTATACAGTGTAACGCAAAAACGAAAACTCCTTTATACCAAATTTGGTATATAAATGTACTATCTTCCAATGATACGACCCGAAGATTTTGAGAAAAATCTCCTCCACCCAAATACCTTTTACATGGAAAAAGTTTAGAAAGCTTTGATTTTCTCAAAAAATGGCTGTAAAAAAGTTGCATGTAGCATAAATTGTGTGTCTTAACATAAATGTACATGTTTTATGTTGAGGGTGTTTATTTCACTTTATAAGTTATGAAAAAGGGATCCAGATTGAAGAAACCTGCAGAAGTTGTTCCCAGAAAGCTTAAGATATACATTTTGGTTGTGATGAAAATATCTTAAACATATAGTATTTTAATAAAAATCGTTAAAGGTATTTTTGAGAAAACAAAAACTTTCAAAATTTTTCTAAGTAAAGTGTAGTTTGGGTTGGAGTATTTTCAATAAAATACTCCTGTTGGTTCCATGGATGTGTTTTCACTGGCGTAGGTTTTAAAAAAAGTTGCTCACGCTTTAGCTTAGTGTATTCCAATTTTACTTTCTCTACACGTACTATGTACATAGTGTATAGAGAAGGTATTGCACTCCACCAAAAAATTCTACACCGAGATTTCACCGGAAATAAATGTTATCGGGTCCCCTGTATCCAAAAGAAGCATTTTCACAAAAAGGTCTGTGTCCGTGTGTGTGTGTGTGTGTATGTGTGTGTGTGTGTGTGCCTGTGAACATGATAACTCAAAAACGAAAAGTCAGCAAAATACCAAACTTCGTATTTAAGTTTAGTATCTTCCAGGGATGCGACACGAAGATTTTAAGAAAAATTCCCCACCCCAAATTACCCTTTACATGGACCTTTTTTCGACAATTTCTTCTCCGTAAAAATGGCTCTAAAGATTTTGATTAAAATGTCATATATTAAAGATATTTACCTGAGAAACAAAATGTATATCTTGAATTTTCTGGGAATAGCCTCTGAAGACTACTTTACTCTGGACAAATTTTACAGAATTTTGCATAACTGCTAAACCGTAAGGCTTATATAAAAACTTACTGCACAAGAAATGTAGAGCACGTTAAAACACACCATTTATGTAATATATATATTTTTTTTCGTGGAGTTGATCGTTTTTGAGATATTCCTTGTTTTTGGTTCCAGCTATGAAAAACTTTTCTCATGCAGGAATTTGTCATTTCCTGTCCATACAAACAAAGGAACTTCAGTCACATAGCAACCAGCTTTTAAGTATCACGTTAACCTGTGGTGTTCCCTTATTTCGCTTCTACTTACAAGGAAGCAAGTAATAAGAATAATTCTGCTAATTTTTTCTCGATTAGCATAAAGTAAATAGAAGCATAAGCTTTTTAACAATAATTTGTTGCAGAGATGTAGAGAACGTCATGTGAATGGAACACATGAGATGTTTTCTCTACTACTTCCTAGAAAGCAAGTAATAAGTCCATTTCTACTAATGTGTATCTCGATTAGCACGACAGAGGTAAAAGAACAATGTTTTGTAAATAAGGAAGGTTAGTGTGTGGAACAGCTAGAGAAAGTCAACACATAAGATGTTTCTAAAACCTTTTGGGTTCAGAGAATATTAAAACATACATTTTCGATTAAATCTTGACATCGAAGTTTTGGGTGTGATTATCGCCCAGGTGAAAAAGTGCATAACCAATAGTTGTAACTGATTAAATTGTTTAGGTTAATTACTAAGTAAGATATCATGTATTTATTGTATATTGGATGTTTAGAGAGACTGTTCCTGGAAAGCGTTTCTAACTTCAACCCGAGAGTTCTCAAGCGACAAATTCAGTTGTTTACGCTATTTCTTTGTATATTGCAAGAGGGGAAAGACGCTATTGTGTGGTCACGTCTCCACAAGAGAAAGTGAAGGTGACACATAAACCGGGAAATTTAGGTCAAGAATCACGTGAAAGACGCATTGACCAATTACAATTAATCGAGTCACGCAGAAGCGCACCCCAAGTCACTTTTGGCGCCAAAAAGGGGCCAATGAGATCACAGTTTGGGAGTTTGGCGCGTGGATAGAATTTGTTATAAATATAGAGTATTCGCCGTAATTTTCAGGCAGTTGCTATGTAACTCCAAGGGGAAATCCGCGACACCCAAAACAAGAAGTATACGCGAATTAGCAGTTATTATAGTGACAGAGGCAGTTGGAATGTAACTACACGTAGACGCTTTGATGCCCGAAACAAGAATCCTCGTAAACATAGTAAAGTTATTACAGCGATTCACACGGTTGAAATAAATGTCACGCGTAAGAAAGCCACGGAGAAAATTTAAAGTGTCTACAATAATTCTGCGCGTAACCGTTGCACTCGTCGCCGCGTAAAGTTTAGTTACCTCTATGCGCGTTACGCTCTTGTTCGAGGGAAATTACCGAAACTCAATCGCTTGAAAAAGAGAAATAAACCTTGACTGAACGAAAAGTGCCGACGTTATTTAAGTTAATTCCCGTAGCTAAATACGAGAGCTAGATATAAAGAGGTCTCAATTGCTCGTCGTCGAGCCCACCAATAGCCGAGGAGCATCGAGAATCGACTTAAGCAGCTGCAACGCCGGAGAGAGGACCAGTCGTCGCTGCGCAGCCCAGCCCCACCAGGTACGTCCACCAGTTTCCGTCTCAGGTGGCTTACAATAACTTTTCTACACACTACGCCATAGTAGTACTTAATAGAGATAGCAACAAATAGTATTCATAGTAAGCAACCCATTTCTCTATGCTACTATATTGAAATATGCAAATGGAGAGAATATAAACCACTGGCGATATTCTCAGAATTGATTCAGTTCTATTTTATGTAACTGTTTAAGTGTTCTTTATGCTAACATCAAAGCAGTTCTATTCCGCTATCTCTTCACAATTTCATGAGCATCAAATGTAAGGTTGCTGCAATCGGTTTAAATGTAAAAACAAAATAAGTAAATGGCGTGTTATTTGTGGACGCTCTTTAACTGTAGTAGTTCTCAGCGTCCCATTCTAAATTCGGCGTGAAAGACCGCTTAATTTTGCTCAGAGGCCTCTCTTATCAGGCTTGAGGTTCTTTTACGTGCCGTAAATCTACGACACGGGACCCACGGCTTTACTTCCCTTCCGAAGGAAGCCACGCTAAGGATTTTTACGCCCGAAAAAATCCATCGTCCTCCGCCGGGTTTGAACCCGCAACCTTGGACCTATGAAGTTAGCATAGTAACCATTACACCACGGAGGGCGACTGTAAAAACAAAAATGATTTGTTCAATTCACATAACTTTCTCTACATCTTTGTGTCAAATTATTGTTAATAAGCTTATTCTTCAATCCACTTCAAGCTAATTGAGATAAACATTAGCAGAAACCGTCTTATTTCTTAGTTCCTTAGAAGATGATTTCCTTAAAACTCACAATTTATGTTGTGTACATTTTTTTCGTGTAGTTGAACGTTTTCGAGATATTCCTTGTAATTGTTTTCAATTTTAAAATACTTAAAACACTTGCCTGTCGGTTTAGCCTAGTGTACTCCCTGATTTCGCTTCTATGTACAAGGAAGCAAGTAATAAAACTATTTCTGCTAATTTTTCTCAATTAGCATGAACGAAATAGAAGCAGAAGGTTTTTAACAATAATTTTTTGCAGGGATGTAGAGAAAGTCATGTGAATGGAACACATCCAATTTTTAGGAAAATAGAACATTAAAACATATATTTTCGGTTAAATCTTAACATCGAACTTTTGGGTGACTTATAATACTACACTATATCATAATAAAAATAGCAGCAAAGGGTATTCGTAGTTAACATCCCATTTTTCTATATTCCTGTACTGAAATATGCAAATCGTGAAGATATTTGTCGTGTTCTCTGAACTGATTCAGTTCCATTTTATGCAGTTGTTTAGAGTTCTTTTATATTAACATCAAAGCGGTTCTATTGCTGTGTATTCCGTTATCTCTTCATGTTCCATAAAATGCGAGGTCGCTGCAATCGGTTTTCCATGTAAAATAAAAAAAAAAACATCTCTCATCTCAGCGACAAATAAAAAGGGTTTTTGGGGACCCAATAGAAAGCTTGGAATTTCCGTCGAGGTGCGTACCCAATGCGTGATCAGAGTTCGGAGCAAAACATAATTGCGGCAATTGTTTGAAACGTGATCAGCAAGCTAATTTAACAAACGTATGTCGATGTTCCTAATCCACCCCCTTCCATTGTGCCATCTACAACTGCAGCAGAGATCCATCCTAATGTACTTTAATGCCATATAAATGCTTCTGATTGTAACTTCTGACGAAAAAAACTTAATTGAAACAATGGTGATTTACAATTAAATACCAAACCAGAAATGAACAGCGAAATTATTGTCTGCATCAGCAAAAAATATTTACACGTGTTCCATTCTGAAATGATAAACCCGACAAATAAATAAGAGTAACTTAATAATAAAACATGAAAAGAAACGAAATAAATAAGGAAAAATAGCGTAAATAAACAGAGGGAATTTAAGGAAGTAAAGTAATAAATAAAATGAAATTACGAATAAAAACAGAACCAAAACTAAGTAAACCTAGCTATATTAAAAGGGAAACTGACAGTGGAAATAAAATCGCCTAGTACGAAATATCACGAGTCCAGCAAGAGGCAGCCAGGACGGGTCATTAGGGAACAATAGAAAATGTTATTTCAAAGCCTAGAAGCAGAGAGCTGCAGACAAGAAGAGGAAATAACCAGACGAAATTCACTCTCCACTAAACACAGAGTGTATAATCACGCGTGTTAAAATGGTAATAGCCGTAAGAACACAGCATGGCGTCAATATATAAAAATGAGCATATTCTCAGCCAATAGAATCGGTGAAAGTAACCGAAATAGCAAAAGTCTAGGCACCCTAGAAAATTGGCGGCGAATTCACTCGTCTAGCCGCCGAAGCTTCGAAAAATACGGTGTTCGCATCTTCACTTGAATTTCAGACACCGTATGGAGAACCCGCGCCGCGTTATAGCTCGTAGCTCAAAAACTATAACTCAAAACTACTTAAATAAAGCCAGCTATGTTAAAAGGAAAAGGGAAAGTGGAAACAAAACCGCTAAGTACAAAAGATCAGAGTCCAGCAAGGGCACACCAGGACGGGTCATTAGGGAACAATAGAAACTGGTACATCAAAGCCTAGAAGTTCAGAGCTGCAGACAATTAGAGGAAATAACCAGACGAAATTTACTCTCCACCAAAAACAGAATGCCTAAGCATGCGTGTTAAAATGCAGAGAAATAAATACATACATACAACACAGCGTGGAGTCAATGTATAAAAATGAGCATATTCTCAGGCAATAGAATCGGTGAAAGTAACTGAAATAGCAAAAGTCTAGGCACATGTTATAGCTCGTAGCATAATGATGGTTTACAAGTCGGCGATGTGAAGAATTTGAACCACGTAGGAAGGAAATTAAGAGGACGATTAGCGTAACGGGAAAGGTGAAACAGTTAACTTTATTTGTGAATGGTTTTGGCGAGGCCCTGCCCTTTGGACGGCCGAGAGTACTTGTGAAATACCAAGTGCGGCACAGTAAACGGCACCTAGGAGCAAGTGATAGAGTTTCATTAAGGTTCCTCCCCGCAAACCCTGAAGACGTCATACCGTTTCCGGCAATCCCAACTTCCCTCTCCCCCTCCAAAGTCACAAACGAAACCGCCACAATTCATATGACTTTTCCTACAACAAATTGTTAAAAAGCCCATTACTTTCTCTATACGAACTATGTACATAGTGTATAGAGAAAGTATTGCACTCCACCAAAAAATTCGATACCGAGATTTCATCGGAAATATATGTTTTAGAGTCCCCTGTATCCAAAAAAAAGTATTTTCAGAAAAAGGTCCGTGAGAGTCCGTGTGTCTGTGAACACGATAGCTCAAAAATGAAAAGTCGGTAAAATACTAAACTTGGTATTTAAGTTTAGTATCTTCCAGGGATGTGACACGAAGATTTTGAGAAAAATCTCCCCACCCCAAACTACCCTTTACATGGTATTTTTTTTTTCGAAAATTTTGCTTTTCTAAAAAATGGCTCTAATGATTTTGATTAAAATATCGTATATTAAAGATATTTTCATTGACAAATAAAATGTATATTTTGAATTTCCTGGGAATAGCCTCTGAAAACTACTTTATTCTCGGTCAATTTTACGGAGATGGACAAAATCTTACCACACAACAAATGTAGAGTACCTTAAAACACACAATTTATGTTATATACATTTTTTTCGTGGAGTTGATTGTTTTTGAGATATTCCTTGTTTTTTTTTTTTTGTTTTTTTTTTCAGCTATAAAGACTTATACATTTCTTATAGAGGACTTTGTGAACTCGTGTCCATACAAACAAAGGAACTTCAGTCGCAGAGCAACCAGCTTTTGACTATCACTTTAACCTATGGTATTTCGCTTCTACTAACAAGGAAGCAAGTAATAGGACTATTTCTGCTAATTTTTGCTCCATTAGATGAAGTAAATAGAATAATTTGTAGCAGTGATATAGAGAAAGTCATGTGAATGGAACAATCAGATTTTTCTATTAACTTCATGCTAACCGAAGAAAATAGCAGAAATCGTATAATTACTTGTTCAAGTAGAAGTGAAATAAGGGAGTAGCATAGGTTAAAGTGAAAGTCAAAAGCTGATTGCTATGTGACTGATGTTCCTTTGTTTGTATGAACAGCTGACACATTTCCGTATGAGAAAAGTACAAGTATTTTATAGCTGAAACCAACAACAAGGAATATCTCAAAAACGATCAACTCCAAAAACGAAAAAAATGTATATAACATAAATTGTTGTTTTGACGAGATCTGCATTTCTTTCATCCAGAATAAAACGGTCTTCAGCGGCGATTCCCAGAACATTCAAAATATACGTTTTATTTGTCCTGTAAATGTCTTTAATATGCGGTATTTTAATGAAAATCCTTAAGAGCTATTTTTGAATAGATCAATATTTTCGAAATATTTTGGTTTAGGGTAGGAGGATTTTTCTCATAATCTTCGTATCGCATCCTTGGAAGACACTAAATTTAAATACCAAGTTTGGTATTTTACCGACTTTTCGTTTTTGAGTTACCGTGTTCACAGACACACGGACACACACACACACACACACATGGACTTTTGCTAAAAATATACATATTTTTTGGATGCAGGGGACACCAAAATGTTTATTTCGGGTGAAATCTCAATATCGAATTTTTGGATGGAATGCAGTACCTTCTCTATACATTATGTACATAGTGCGCCTAGAGAAAGTAAAAATAGTGAGAAGGGAGCGTACGAGACCAGGCTATAAGCCATACACTATTTCTTAATATTTATAGACATATTATAATTATAAATAGATTGTTTTGCCTATTTCACAAGCGTCATGCTTAATGATATATGATAGTCAATTGTTGCCTTGCTTAGCATCAGTGCTGACAACATAATGACTTACTCTACGGAACGAAAACATTCTATACAACGGAGGCAGTGTGGCAGTTGTAATTTTGCTCTCCCGCTGCTTACATAATTTCGTCTTGTTCAGCAGATTTCATGTTCATGGCATTTTTATGTTATCGATACGAGCTTTCAGAGTCATAGCTTACTTGAATGAGGCAGTGGTAGCATTGGAGTGTTATAATTTTATAACACTGCGTGGCAGCATTTTCTACCTTCAACACTACTGACATCTTGTAATAAAACCTACTTTTAGCATCAACTGTCTAAAAAAGATTATTCTTTCTACACAATGCTAATCGAGATAAACAGATGTTCTTATTACTTAGTTCCTTATAAGTAGCCTGGAACTAAAGGAATGCGCTATGCTAGAGTGATAGTCAAATGTTTTAAAAGCTGTCGTTATGCGATTGTCATAAGTAACATAGGAGTGTTTTCATCTTGTCGATAATTTTCAACGAAAGCAAAGCAACAGCAGTAAATTGTCCTAAGAGATGAAAATCCTACTTGTATTTTGTATAATTTATAATATATAGAAAAAGAGATTTTATAAGGTTATGATTGTAATACCTACTTACATTAGTTTTCAAAAGATAGACGACGCATGGACCATGTTTATTTACTGAATGCGTTTGTTTTTTGTTGTTTTTTTTTTTCTTCACTGCCTCCTGAATTAAACAAACGAACGCAGGTGCGACAAGATTTTAAAGAAATGAATATCAGTTGCGATAAGATGTTTCGACAATATCGCTCCAGTCAGATGACCGCGATTGGTTGAAATTGCCTTATCTCTGCCATTGCATTGGCGCTTTAGTAGTTGAGCTGTCGTTAAAATTGGCTTCTTTGCTTGGCCAGGAATAGAACAAAAGAAACCGAAACTTTATGTCTGAGAAAAGTTAAGTATTTTAAAATTAAAGCAAATAATAGGGATTACGTTGAAAACGGTCAATTTTACAACAAAAGATATAAGACATAAATTGTGTGTTTTAACAGAATCTACATTTTTTTTTATTCATTTATGCAGCCCCTTTAAACATCTCTTAGGGGCTTTGACTGTTGACTGTAGGTTCTTTATGTTGGGTTTTAAATCGTTTTATTTTCCTTAAACACACACGCGTACTCTCACATACATGCTTCCAGACTGTGGGAGATAGGCAATAATTCTGAGTAAACAAAAATTCCCCGCCCCAGACGGGAATCAAACCCGGCACCTCGCTGACCACTCGACCACGGAGGGAGTCTAAATGTTTTGTTTAGCAAGTTTTTGTGTATCTCTTACGGTTTAACCGTTATGCAAAATTTTGCAAAAATCAGCTAGAATAAATTGCTCTTCAGATGCTATTTCCAGAATTCAAAATATACTTTTTATTTGTGTTGTGAATAACTTTAATATGCGATATTTTAATCAAAAGCGTTACAAAATTGTCCAAAAATTTTCGGAAATAGACGTATATCCAAAACAAGTATTTATAGGAAAAGGTGCGCGCGCGCCAACCTTTTTTTCTAAACGTGTTTTTTTTTTCTTTTTTCTTTTTTTGTACAGGGAACCCTAAACCACGTATTTCCAATAGAAATCTCGCTAGCCAAATTTTGGGTAGAATCCAATATCTTCTCTACCTACTATGTACTTTTACATAGTGCAATAATATGTGTTGTATGTTTTAGTTTATTATTTATTTATTATATTTTGGAAATGTTATTAGTATTTATTTTATTTTATTCGTTTAAATAGCATTTTTATGTTTTATATTTTTACTTTTATATTTGTAATTTATATTTAAATTTTTCTCTAAATGATGTATGCAAAAATGTGAAGTTTAATAAATATTAAAGCTCTGGTTTAAATTATTAGGTACCAGGTTATAGAGATCTTTATTTTATTTATTTGTACATAGTGCTAGGGAAACTAAAAAACAAATCGATTACACGAGGTCAAAGTTGGTTACCCTTAATTACCTTATAGAAAGAAAAACACTAATATGTACTAAGAGATAGGACCACTTTTTATGCACGGAGGTGTACAAGCATGCGGTAGGAACAAAACGTTAAATAATTTTCGTTTCACAGTAAATGGAGAAATGACAAAGTCTAACAGAAACAAAATATGCATTATTTCATGTGTCAGCAAAAGCTGTCCCTACCAGCGTAGCCTACACAGGGACAAAAATTCACAGAAAGATGAATCAGCGAAATTTTAAATCGCATGCATACGTGCTTTTTCCTGCGCCCTTATACAACGTGCTGGGCACGTAATGAATGGCGCTGGAGTAGAAACTTCCATCACAAAAATATTATCTTCTGACCATGAACAGCGCCGAAGGCTTTCAAAGACATTGATTTTCGAGTTTAACATGGCATGCATGTTGAAACTGAAGTCAATGCACTACTGGTCAAAACGGAACTTTGATGCGAACAAATGAAGGTTCTTTATAACCTTATACAGAGTGATTTATATAGAACTGACACATCCCTTTCTTTAATTATTCCGTTGAAAATTCATTCAATGACCCAATTTTAACACAAAATTAAGCAGAATGTTCTGGAGTTTCAATTCCTTGTCACTAGATGTGCAGATGTTTATGTTTTATTCCTGCAGTTTCGATTCCTTGTCACTAGAGGCGCAGATGTTTGTTTTATTCCTGCAGTTTCGACTTCTTGTCACTTGATGCGCAGATGTTTATGTTTTATTCCTGCAGTTTCGATTCCTTGTCACTAGATGCGCAGATGTTTATGTTTTAACCAGATTGTGAACACTGCAGAGTACCGACTATTTTCATGGAGTTTGTTGAGCAAATGGACGATGTAGAGCTGAGTCAAGGAAATTTTCAGCAAGATGGCGCTACATGCCATACATCAAATGAATCCATGAACCTAAATGCATGTTTCTTTGACGACCGGATAATTTCCAGGAAACTGTGGCCACCAAGATCTCCGGATTTGACATCACCGGACTTATTTCTATGGGGTTACTTAAAAGAGAGGGTTTACGCCACACGTCCCCACAATTGTACGATCTGAAGCACAACATCACAAAGGAGATTCAAGCTATTACAACAGAGTCCTCCAAAGAGTGGCCAGTACGACGTGTTGAGTTGTGCCTTATGCAGGATGGAGGACATTTTCAACATTTGCTATAGAGGTAAATAATCTCCCAAAACTCCTCTACAATTTAGATATAATAATTTGTCGCTAGCACAATTCGTTTTGAAATAATTAATGAAAGAAATGTGTCAGCTTTATATAAATCACCCAGTATTTGTTACCATAAAGCACTTCTGTTCATGTCTGTTTGCAAATACAGAACTGCGAGTTGGAACTGTTTTAGGGTAAATCGTTATGGGTTTTCTTTATCTTAATAGGAATATAATAAGAGTTTTATATTGTTCCTCACATATGTTTCGTTTTGTGCTTACTTTCAGGACTGACACTGCCCTAGGACTTACAAGCGGGTACCTGGAACGAAACAACAGAATGAAGAACCTGGAACGAGTGGTCGATCCGTAGCCAGGCGTGAGCGTGAGGAAGTGGAGGAATTTTTTATTTATAACTTTGGGGGATATTAATTTATTTTAAATTAAAATCCTTAACATATTCATAAAATTAAAGTGCAGGCTAATATTGTTAACAGTAAAATATATAATGAGAGTAATTGTTTATAGGCAAAAATGCTTTGGTTGGATTAAAATAATTTAAATAATTTCTGAATTTGTAATTATTATTAATGTTGTACATATTATTCCTAATTAATAGAAAGGGCTAAGTACGGATGATATAATTAGAATAGTAGATCTAAAACTTATGTAACTTTAGGCTATAAATGTAATTGTAATTCATTTTGGAAAAAATCCTAAAAATTGTGGTATTGTTGAAATAAATAAAGAATACTTAATAACTTTGTGTCGTTTAGTGAACTAAAACTTTGTGAAATATAAGTAAACTGAATAATATTTGTTAAGAAAATAATGAAAGTGATATTAATGGTATAAATGAAGAAATATATTAACCATTATTGTGATAATTTAATTGTTTTCTCAGAGAAACCGTGTGTAGGAGTGGAGTTGGATAGGTAGAGTCACACAGAAAAATTCAATGCCATAGCCGGGATTTCAACCACGGATCTCCCGGTCTTTAGTCGGTTGCTTTACCACTGAGTTACCATGGCAACATGCCGGCATAGCGTTAAATGTCTCAACTGATTCGTATGTCTTTAAGCACTTAACCACAATGTTAAGTCGCCATTGGGGTTGTCATCTCAAAATAATTTGAGATCACCTTGTGGTTTACCGGGAAACATGCGAGTCAGTTGAGAAATTCAATGCTATGTTGCCATGGTAGAGTAACCGGCTAGAGACCGGGAGATCCGTGGTTCAAATCCCAGCTATGACATTGAATTTTTTCAGTGTGGCTCTACCTATCCACATTAGCCATAAATTTGATCCTATAATTATGATATGAAATGCAAGCAAAATGGATGATAGGAAAGATGATAATGGAGCAGTTGGTGGAATGAGTGGCGGGGGAAAGCGGAGGATCCAGAGAAAACCACCGCTCATATATGTATGTTAATTTCCTAAGTGGGGCATGGGACATCAATACAATGTTTCCTTGAAAATATTGCACTGTATCTTAGCTGTATTATATTACACATAAGGTATGCATTTCAAAGAGTTGGCATTATTGGTTTAATTGTCTTTACTTTCTCTATATGCACTATGTATAGTGTATAGACAAGGTATTGCACTCCACCCAAAAATGCGATACCGAAATTTCATCGGAAATATATGTTTTAGGGTCCCCTTATCCAAAAAAAGCATTTACGGAAAAAGGTCCGTGTGTCCGTGTGACTGTGAACACGATAACTCAAAAACGAAAAGTCGGTAAAATACCAAACTTGGTATTTAAGTTTAGTATCTTCCACGGATGCGACACGAAGATTTTGAGAAAAATCGCCTCACACCCAACTACCCTTTACATGGAACTTTTTTCGAACATTTTGATTTTCTCAAAAATGGCTCAAACGATTTTGATTAAAATTTCGAATATTAAAGATATTTACCTGACAAATAAAATGTACATCTTGAATTTTCTGGGAATAGCCTCTGAAGACTATTTTATTCAGGGTGAAAATTACGGAATTTTTCATAACTGTTAAACCATAAGAGATGCACAGAAACTTACCACACAACAAATGTAGAGCGCTTTAAAACACACAATTTATGTTATATACAATTTTTTCCTGGAGTTGATTGTTTTTAAGATATTCCTTGTTTTTGATTTCAGCTATGAAAAACTTAAACTTTTCTCATACAGGAACTTATCAACTCCTGTCCATACAAACAAAGGAACTACAGTCACATAGTAACTACTTTTGACTATCACTTTAACCTATGATAATCCCTCATTTCGCTTCTACTTTCAAGGAAGCAAGTATAAGACTATATCTGTTAAATGTTTTTCGACCAGCATGAAGGAAATGGAAGCAATGGCTTTTTAATAATATTTTTGCAGAGATGTAGAGAAAGACATGTGAATGGAACACATCAGATTTTTTCACACAAGCCGTGTGTAGGACAGGAGTTGGATAGGTAGAGTCGGTCCCGGTTATGGCATTGAATTTTTCGAAGTATAAAGATTATTCCAGTATGCAACACTGATGTAAAGTTAGATGATAGTTTTCTATCTATCGACACAATAGTGACTACTATTTATTATATAAAACTAAAATGTAATTCTTGTATTATGCACACTCCTAAGTGCATACATGTCGACAATTTACAATACATATTTACAAATATGTTATAGTATTTAAAGGCAAAAATGCACAAATTTAGAATTATGTACTAAAGTGTAAAATATGATTGGATCTGGTTTAGTGTCATTGCTAAATACTAAAATATCTCATATGTTACATTCACATGACCTTTTCTACATCTCTGCGAAAAAAAAAGATATTATTAAAAAGCCTATGCTTCTATTTACCCCATGCTAATCGAGAAAAATTAGCAGAAATAGTCTTATTGCTTGCTTCCTTGTAAGTAGAAGCGAAATAAGCGTGTACCATAGATTAAAGTGATAGTCAAAAGCTGGTTGCTATGTGACTGAAGTTCCTTTGTTTGGACAGGAGTTGACAAATTCCTATATGAGAAAAGTATGTTTTTAAAGCTGAAACCATAAACAAAGAATCTCAAAAACGTCAACTCCACGAAAAAATGTATGTAACACAAATAGTGTGTTTTAACGTGCTCTACATTTTTGTGTGTTAAGTTTTTGTCCATCTCTTACGGTTTAGCAGTTATGCAAAATTCCGTAAAATGCATCCAGAATAAAGACTTTAATCAAAATCGTTAGTCATTTTTGAGAAAATCAAAATTTGCTAAAAAAGTTCCATGTAAAGGGTAGTTAGGGGAGGGGAGGATTTTCTTTAAAATCTTCGTGTCGCATCCTTGGAAAATACCAAACTTAAACCAAGTTTGGTATTTAACGGTATTTCCGTTATTGAGTTATGCTATCCACAGAAACACTGAAACACATACACACATACGCGATCCCCGTACGGACCTTTTTCCAAAAAAATGTTTTTTAGATTCAGGGGCCCTCAAAACATGTATTTCAGGTGAAATTTGGGTATTGAATTTTTAGGTGCATAATAATACCTTCTCTGTACATACTACGAGTAAAGAAAGTAAGAATTCATCTGACACATTCGTGCAAGTCTAAGCATACAGCCGTTTAATTTGAGATAAAACACTCAAAATGCAATACATTATAATACTTATAAATACAATGATTATTACATTATTATCAGACAGATTTATCACTTTAATATTTATCTACAGAGTAAAATGATTTATTGCATACATACTCCTTATGAGAAGCCTAAAATCCTTGAAATTACCAACTTTTTCTTTGAAATTACTGGGGAGAGCATTAAATATCTTGATTTTTACATATATCATTTACACAGTGTATTGAGAATGCATTGCACTCCACCCAAGAATTCGATCCGAGATTTCACCGCAAATATATGTTTAGGGTCGCCTGTATTCAAAAAGCATTTTCAGAAGAAGGTCTGTGTGTGTGTGTCCGATGTCCACGTGAGTGTAAACACGATAACTCAAAAATGAAAAGTAGGTAAAATATCAAACATGGTATTTAAGTTTAGTATCTTCCAGGGATGTGATATGAAAATTTTGAGAAAATCCCCCCACCCCAAAGTACCCTTTACATGGACAAAATGTCGCACATTTTGATTTTGTCAAAAATGGCTCTAACGATTTTGATTAAAATATCGTATGTTAAAGATATTTACCTGACAAAGAAAATGTATATCTTGAATTTTCTGGGAATAGCCTCTGAAGACTACTTTATTCTGGAATGTTGCATAACTGCTAAACCGTATCAGATACACAAAAACTTACCATACAAAAATGTAGAGCACATTAAAACACACAATTTATGTTACACACATTTTTTCGTAGAGTTTATCGTTTTTAAGATACTCCTAGTTTTTCGTTTCAGCATTGAAATATTTAATATTTTTCTCATACGGAAATTTGTCACTCCTGTCCATAAAAACAGAGGAACTCCAGTCACATAGCAACCAGCTTTTGACTATCACTTTAACCTATGGTACTCCTTTATTTCGCTTCTACTTACAAGGACACACGGACACACACACGGACCTTTTTCTGAAAATACTTCTTTTGGATACAGGGGGACCCTAAAACATATATTTCCGGTGAAATCTCGATATCGAATTTTTTGGTGGAGTGCAATACCTTTATACACTATGTACATAGTACGTGTAGAGAAAGTAAAATTAGAACGCGAGAATGGAGATCCCTCACGGTTTATTGAACGCCAGCTCGTGCTAGTTCCACACACGACCACTAGATGGTAGTGACATGGCACATTTGCATGTCGCCATCTATTGGCGAAGCTAGTTGCGCCACCTATATCACGTAAAAGCAATCGCATATATGGTAGCGCGCCAATTTAATTTTTACTTTCTCTACACGTACCATGTACACAGTAAATAGAGAAAGTGTTGCACTCCACCCAAAAATTCGACACAGATTTCACCGGAAATACAAAGTTTGGGTCCCCTGTATCCAAAAATGTAAAGAAAAAGGTGCGTCCGTGAACACGATAACTCAAAAACGAAAAGTGGCTGAAATACCAAACTTGGTATTTAAGTTTAATATCTTACAGGGATGCGACACGAAGATTTTGGGGAAAATACACGAACCCCAAACTACCCTTTACATGGAAAAAATTTCGAAAATTTTGAGTTACTCTAACGATTTTGATTAAAATACTGTACCATGTTTAAGATATTTTTATCAGAAAACAAAACTTATACCTTAAATTTTCTGGGAAAATCCTCTGAAGACCTCTTCATTTTCGATTACTTTTGTATAACTGGCAAACTATAAGAGATATCAAAAAGTTACTACACAAAAAATGTAGATATCATTAAAACACACCATTTTTTTCATATGCATTTAGTTTGTAGAGTTAACTATTTTCCAGATATTTCATTATTAGTTTAAATTTTACCACTTAAACTTTTCTCAAACGAGATATTCCTTGTTTTTTATTTCAGCTATAAAAAATTTAACTTTTCTCATACTGGAATTTATCAACTCCTTTCCATACAAACAAAGGAACTTCAGTCACATAGCAACCAGCTTTTGACTGCCACTTTAACCTAGGGTACTCCCTTATTTCGCTTCTACTTACAAGGAAGCAGGTAATAAGACTATTTCTGCTAATTTTTTCTCGATTAGCAGGAAGTAAATAAAAGCATAAACTTTTTAACAATAATTTGTTGCAGAGTTGTAGAGTGTTATGCTGTACACACACACACAGACACACACACACACACACACACACACACACACACACACACACAGGCCTTTTTCTAAAAATCTGGTTCCATTCAAATGACTTTCTCTAATCTCTACTAAAAATTATTGTTAAAAACTTATGCCTCTTTTTACTTCATACTAATCGAGTACAAATTAGCAGAAGTAGTCTTATTACTTGCTTCCATGCAAATAGAAGGGAAATAAGGGATTAGCATCGGCTAAAGTACTCGTCAAAAGCTGGTTGCTATGTGACTGAAGTACCTTTGTTTTATGGACAGAAGTTGACAAATTCCGGTATGAGGAAAGTATAAGCGTTTTAAAGCTAAAATCTATAACAAGGAATATCTCAAAAACGATCCACTCCACACAAAAAGGTATGCAACATAATTTTGTATTTTATCGAGCTCCTCATTTTCTGTTGTGTAAACTTTTGTCTATCTCTTACGATTTGCCAGTTATACAGCATTCCGTAAAGTTCATCCAGAATGAAGTAGTCTTCAGAGGCTATTCCCAGAAAAAATATATATATTCTATTTGTTAGGTAAATATATTTAAAATATGATATTTTAATAAAAGTCGTTAGAGCCATTTTTGAGAAAATCGAAATTTTCGAAAAGTGTTGCATGTAAAGGGTTGTTGGGGTTGGGATTTTCTTGAAAATATTTGTGTCGCATCCTTGGAAGAAACCAAAGTTTGGTATTCAACGTGGGCTATGCTGCCCATATACACACACTCGGGTATTTTTCACAAAAAAAATATTCAGGGGGTCTCAAAACATGTATTTTCGGTTAAATCTCGGTATCAAATTTTTAGGTGCAACACAGTACCTAATCTATAGACTATGTACATAGCACGTGTAGAGAAAGTAAAAATATTTTTTTTTGGATTCAAGGGGTCTCAAAACTTTTAATGTAGTGAAATCTTGGTATCGATTTTTGATGGAGTACTATACCTTGTCTATTTACTATGTACGTTGTGCATATGCACTAGAGAAAGTAAAAAGTAAGGTCACAAAGCTCCGTGGACTAAAATGAATTGGTGAATAGACACGCAGATAATGTATTTAAAATACAATACTGTATGTATTTTTGTGATGTGGATTAGTGAACCTTTTGTAGCTGCTATATATGTCAGTGTTTAAAGCGGTAAAAGTAGAGGGCGCAGTTACTGCAATTAACTTGCTTAAACAGAAAGCTTTAAAGTCATTTCAAAGCCCACTTTAATTAACACGGAGTTTTGAAATGACCCAGCGAACAGGCTAAATAATTGCACTCTCACTGAGACTGCGTAAACGAAAGTGTGCGCCGTCATTTGTTTGGGACTATCACGCGCCTTTCCTAACGAGCAAAGAATAACAAAATGCGTTACGCTTACCAGGAAGTACTCCACTTTCCTTTATTTATAGCATTTTTTATTAGCGAGGGTCATGGCAACATATTTGACGAATACTGCAAAAGAACGCTGAATAACACTCGAGAACTTGGTGCAAACACTGGCTTTGTGTCTATGAAGCGGATGGTTCATTCAGTGCCCTCTAGCTAAAGGGGAACATTTGGTTTCACTCGCCAGCCATTTTGTGGATCTGGTCGCCATTTGGTGTAGCGTGCTAATTGAGTTGCACAGTTCATAAGCATGAACATCTTTCCCACAGCAAACAAACCCGTGAATATCAATGATGACTCGTGAATAATGTTTCTCTTTCACTATAAATATAATAAGTAGAGGATGGGGCAGTAACGTGGTTACGGGTTCGAATCCCGGGTTTGAGTATTAGGAATGGTGTGGATATGAGGGTGCCCCAGCTCAGGATTTTTACTAGCATGGAAACTCTTTCAGGTGTGGTACGACACAAGTGCTTTATTCAACTAGTTCGCCCTTTTCCCGCCGCGAACACACACGCATTCCTCTTAAATTTCCGACTGAGAAACTACACTTTACGCGACCGTATTTATTATTACTTATTACTTCTGATGCAGTGTTTTATTCCGTATTCTGGTCAGTATTAAAATAACTATTTCCCTCATGTCTAAAGGTAGCCTGTGCGGCTCCACCACGAACCCCAAATATCACATCTTTGCTCTGCCGATGTTCTACGCCAAGTGCCTAAAAAGTGTCGCCAGACCAGCGGGAGCATTGTTTTCTCCTTTCCTGTTTTGTTCCCCTCGGGCAGTGTACTCTCACCCCCTTCGGGTCAATGCCCTACCCCTAACCGTATACTGTGCTGCCAGCTCGTGAAAACTCGGCCACTTAGACGTGTTTGAAATCTTTCTTCCCTTCCCAATTTCAATACACATTTATATTTCCCTTCTTGGTATAATTTATATTATTAGCTATAATTTATCTTTCCCTTCTGAATAACTCTTTGCCCCGTGACAAGACATTTACTGTATCAAGGAGATATTGTATTCCATTAAAAAACCTGATAACGGGGTTTCACCGAAGATACAGGTTTTGAGTCTTGAACTAAGAAAAATGCATTCTTAGAAAGACTTCTGTGTGTGTCTGTCCGTCTGTGAGTGTGTGTGAATATCACAACTCAAAAACGAAAATTCGGACAAATATCAAACTTGTTATTTGAGTTCATTATCTTCCAAAGATTCAAAATAGCGATTTACAACAAACTCCGCCACTTGAATCATTCTTTACATAAAAATTTTTCAAATGTATTTATTTTCTACAAAATGGCTGAATGATTTTTTTAAGATACTACATATTCAAAGCATTTGCATGGTAAATAAAATGTATATTCTGAATTTTTTGAAATACTCGTTCTTCGGAAGGAATTTTGTATTATCTAGTATAACTGATAAACACGGACCTTTTTTCGAAAATGCTTTTTTTTAGATAAACGGGGCCCTAAAACATATATTTCCGGTGAAATCTCGGTATCGAATTTTTGGGTGGAGTGCAATACCTTCTCTATACACTATGTACATGGTACGTATAGAGAAAGTAAAAACACCACATCAAAACAGTCACATTTGTCTATTGTTTTATCCAAATATATTTCTCTGTTGGCAATGTACCTACAAGAAAATATGCAATAAAATCACATTTTTATCTCGAACCCTAGCAATAAACTTTCGTAAGAATAGCTTGTGCAACCTCTAATAAATGTTAGAGGACAGAGAGATTTATGCGAGTGTAAAACATCAGAAAACATCTTATCTGTATGAGCTCTAAGGAGTTTCGGTTGATATAAAGCTTTTATTGTCTGTTTTGTCTGTCGCCCACATCTCCGAATCTGAACAAATGAAGGTTAATTCCGTTGTCTGTAGAACACAGCAGGTTCTTGGTCACGCAGGGTCGCCTGTTCACCCTTCAGTGTCACTTCCCCCGTTTTACTGCCCTCTTCACTAGGTCAAGAGCGTCTGACCTGTCTGGAATGTTAGGTGAGTGTTTATTAAGAGACTGGACCTGAGGTCAACAGAGCAGGCGTGACCATTGTTTATAATACGCCCTTCTTATTGTCGGCTTGTCGCTTAAGGGAAGTCTAGATGGAGATTTTCGTGAGTCTTACCTTCTCTCTATCTCCGCCGCCGAATCCTTGTACTTGACAGTTAGGAGTTAAGTTGGTACACCTGCAAATAACAAATGAAAAGCTTTACCCGTTTGACTTTCTAAACAAATCACAAAGTAGCACTCTGGTTGGTCGGTCAGACATCAGAAACGGATCTAGATGTCGCACCGTTGCAATATCTGACTATTTCCAACCACGTGCTCAGTTTGTGAACTACTAACACGTGCGTTGAGCTGTTCTATACAAGATACCTATTAATCTTTTTACTTTCTCTACACGTACTATGTACATAGTGTATAGAGAAGGTATTGCACTCCACCCAAAAATTCGATACCGAGATTTCACTGGAAATATATGTTTAAGGGTTCCCGTATCCAAAAGAAGCATTTTCACAAAAAGATCCGTGTGTGTGTGTCAGTGTGTCTGTGAACACGATAACTCAAAAATGAAAAGTCGGTAAAATACCAAACTTGGTATTTAAGTTCAGTATCTTCCAGGGAAACAACACGAAACTTTTGAGAAAAATCCCCGCACTACAAACTACCCTTCACATGGAACTTTTATCGAAAATGTTGATCTTCTCAAAAATGGCTCTAACGAGTTTGATTAAAATATCGTATATCAAAGACAATTGCCTTAAAGATAAAATGTTTCTCTTACATTTTCCGGAAATAGACTACTTTATTCTGGATGAATTTTACGCAATTTTGAATAACTGCTAAACCGTAGGAGATGGACAAAAACTTACTACACAAAAAATGTAGAGCACGTTAAAACACACACTTTTTTGTGGAGTTGTTCGTTTTTTAAGATATTCCTTATTTTTAATTTCAGCTTTGAATAACTTATACTTTTCTCATATAGGAATTTGTCAACTCTTGTCCTTACAAACAAAAGAACTTCAGTCACAAAGCAACCAGTTTTTGACTATCACTTTAACCTATGGTACTCCCTTATTTCCCTTCTACTTTCAAGGAAGCAAGTAATAAGACTAATTCTGCTAATTTTTTCTCGATTGCCATGAAGTAAATAGAAGCATAAGCTTTTTAACAATAATTTGTTGCAGAGATGTAGAGAAAGTCATGTGAATGGAACACATCAGACTTTTTCTATATTGTTGTAAATACGTAATGTATGCTACATAAGTTATAGCATCACTGTTATTTCAAATTAACATCAATAATAACGAACTAGTTTCATTATTTACCGGCATACATTTACTGTGTATGCAATTTATATTCGTATGTACACACGATAGAGGCATTTGCAATCAGCTGTTGTTTACTAGTTACTCTGGCAACGCCGCAAAGGCAGCATAGCCAACTTTACGCGAAACCACCCACACTGTCAATTGCAAGGATTCAACGGCGGGGGTATAGTCGCATGTAAATAGAGGCAGAGATTTTACCCAGTGCACTCCATCCACAAATTCAATTTCAAGATTTCACTGGAAATATACGTTTTAGGGTGCCCTGTACACATTTGATGAAATTTTACTCAAATTCACCTCTCACTTACCAATTCAATTCTTTCTCTACATCTCTGCAACAAATTGTTAATAAGTGGAGTCAGACTGAAAAATTCAATGCTATAGCCGGGATTTAAACCACGGATCTCTAGCCGGTTGCTCTGCCACTGAGCTACCATGGTAAGATTCCAGCATAGCGTTGAATTTCTCAACTGACTCGCATGTTTCCCGGTAAACCACAAGGTGATCTCAAATTATTTTGAGATGACAACCCCAATGGTGACTTACAATGTTGTAAGTACTTTAAGTCCCAGGATTCGTAGTATAGCCAACTATTATTGTCAATTGGTATTAGATAAATAGTTTTTTCCACAGAAGCCGTGTGTAGGACAGGAGTTGAGTAATTCAATGCTATGCCGGCATGTTGCCATGGTAGCTCAGAGGCAGAGCAGTCGCTAGAGATCGGGAGATCCATGGTTCAAATCCCGGCTATGGCATTGAATTTTTCAGTCTGACTACCTATCCAACTCCTGTCCTACACACGGCTTGTGTGGAAAAAACAATCTATCCAAATTGTTAGTAAGCTTATTCTTCTATTTAGCGCTAAAACATTAGCAGAAACTGTTTTATTATACGTTCTTTATAAGTAGAGGGGAAATAAGGGAATACACTAGGCTAAACTGACAGTCAAATGTTTTAAAATGTAGTTGCTATGGGATTAAAATCCCATTTCTTTGCGTGACCAAACCTTGACAAGTTCCCGTATGAGAAAATTTTAAGTACTTTAAAACTGACATAAATAATAAGCAGTATCTCTAAAACGGCCAACTCCACGAAAAAAAGGTATATGACATAAAATGTGTGTTTTATCGAGATCTACATTTCTTATGCAGCAAGTTTTTGTCTATCTCTGATGTTTTACCAGTTATGCAAAATTCCGCAAAGTTCAACCACAATAAAGATGCTTTCAGAGGCTAATCCCAGAAAATTCAGGATATTCATTTTATTTGTCATCTAAATATATTTAATATACGATATTTTAACGAAAATCCTTTGAGCCATTTTTATAAAATGAAAATTTTGGAAATATTTTCCAAAAATGTAAATGGCGTGCTATTTATGGACGCTCTTTAACTGCTGTGGTTCTCAGCGTCCCATTCTATATTGGGCGTGAAAGACCGCTTAATTTTGCTCGGAAGCCTCTCAATCAGGCTTGAGGTTCTTTTACGTGCCGTAAATCTACGACACGGGACCAACGGCTTTACTTCCCTTCCGAAGGAAGCCATGTTAAGGATTTTTACACCCGAAAAAATCCATCGTCCTCCGCCGGGTTTGAACCCGCGACCTTGAAGTTAGCATGGTAACCATCACACCACGGAGGCCGACTAAATATTTTCCATGTGAAGGTAGCTGGGGGTGGGGGATTTTCTTGAAAATCTTCGTGGCGCATCCTTGGAAGATACTGAACTTGAATACCAACTTTGGTATATAAAAGAATTTTCTCTTTTGAGCTATGCATCACACACACACACACATAAACACACACGGACATTTTTCTAAAAATGCTTTGTTTTATTCAGGAAGTCGCAAAACATATATTTTCAGTGTAATCTCGCTATCGAATTTTTGGGTGCAATACAAATCATTCGCTACACATTATGTACAAGTAGAGAAAGTGAAAAGCTGAAGTTTCACACTCACATGACTTCTTACAAAAGAGCATTCTTCTTTCTACGACCCTTGCTAAACCACATAAGCATTAGCTTACTTCCTTATAAGTAGAAGTGAACAAATGAATGCGCTATACTAAGGTGATTGTCCAATGTTTTAAAAGTTATGCGATATTGGGCAGGAGCAGAACAGAAAAAGAACGGGCACTTCCTTTCTGAGAAACGCAATAAAATTGAAACCAATATCAAGCAATATCTTGGAACCGGTCAATTCTACAACAAAACTGCAAATGATATAAATTGTGTGTTTTAACGAGATCTACATTTTTTGCGTAGTAAGTTTTTGTTTAGCCGTTATGCAAAATTCTGTAAAAATCAAGCAGCACTTCAGAGGCAAAATATAAATCTTATGTAGTAAATAACTTTAATATACGACATCTTTATCAGAATCGTTAGAGCCATTTTTGAGCAAATCAAAATTTTCGAAATATTGTCCATATAAAGGGTAGTTGGGAGTGGGGGGATTTTCATGAAATCCCTGTGTCGCATCCTTGGAACATACTTATGGTATGGTATTTAACGATCCTTGTGTTTGAGCTATGTTGTCCTCTGGGACCTTTTTCAAAATTCTTTAGCAATACGTTCTCTATACACATAGTATGTTTTGAGAAAGTAAAAGTTATCCGGGCAACACCGAATCCGAAGCGGGCATATTCCTTGTTATTGGTTTTATGATACCCTTTGTCTCGATTAGTAGGTAGAAAAATAAGCTTTTTAACAATCATTTGTTACAAAGATGTGGAAAAAGTCACCTCTGAAGACTACTTTATTCAGGGTGAATTTTACGGAATATTGCGTAACTGCTAAACCGTAAGAAATGGACAAAAACTTAATACACAAAAATTGTAGAGCACATTAAAACACGCAATTTATGTTCTATACATTTTTTTCAAGGAGCTGATTGTTTTTGAGATATTCCTTGTTTATGGTTTCAGCTTTGAAAAACTTAACTTTTCTCATACAGGAATTTGTTAACTCCTGTCCATACAAACAGAGGAACTTCAGTTACCTAGCAAACAACTTTTGACTGTCACTTTAACCTATGCTACTCTCTTATTTCGCTTCTACTTACAAGGAAGCAAGTAATAAAACTATTTCTGCTAATTTTTTCTCAATCAGACTGAAGTAAATAGAAGCATAAACTTTTTAACAATGATTTGTTGTAGAGATGTAGAGAAAGTCATGTGAAGAGTCACATCAGATTTTCCTGCCTGTTTATTGCGTTTCTAGTGTTATATTGTTCACTTGTTGCTGAGTAAACGGAAGAATATTTGCGGTTATGCCTGTAGCTCGTTTATCAAGCTCTCAAGTCCAGAGCTTTGCCTTGTTTCCGGCGTGATTGCAAGCCCGGAGTCTTCCCAAAGCATATTCACATCATTAGAGAGAGACACACACACGTAGCCTTTTCGAAGAGCGCCAAATTACTACAGAATCTACAGCTGTAATGGCGGAAATTACCAGGTACACAGAAGGCTTAATGTCGTGTTTAAATGCAAGAGGCACCATTTGCTGAGTGATTAATTATACAGTCTATCATAATGATACCGCTTCTCCTAATATACCCACGTTACCGGCGTTGCTAATCAAAAACCTGATGTGTTCCATTCACATGACTTTCTCTACACCTCTGCAACAAATGATTGTTAAAAAGTTTATGCTTCCATTTATTTCATTACTTATTACTTGTTTCCTTGCAAGTAGAAGCGAAATAAGGGAGTAGCATAGACAGGAGTTGACAAATTACTGTATGAAAAAAGTGTGAGTTTTTCAAACCTGAAACTAATAACAAGGAATATCTCGAAAACGATCAACTCCACGAAAAAAATCTGTATAACATAGATTGTATGCTTTAACGTGCTCTACATTTTTGTGTAGTAAGTTTTTGTCCATCTCTTACGGTTTAGCAGTTGAGCAAAACTCCGTGAAATTCATCCAGAATAAAGTAATCTTCAGAGGCTATTTCCAGAAGATTCAAAATATACATTTTATTTGTCAGGTAACTTAACCTTTAACATACGATATTTTAATCAAAAACGTTAGAGCCATTTTTGATAAATTCAAAATTTTCGAAAAAAGTTCCATGTATAGGGTAGTTGGGGGTGGGGGGATCTTCTTGAAAAGTTTCGTGTCGCATCCTTGGAAGATACCAAACAAAAATACCAAGTTTAGAATTTAACAGTATTTTTGTTTTTGAGCTATGCTGTCCACAGGCATATACACACACACGAAAACACACATGAATCTTTTGCTAAAAATTATTTTTTTTTAATTCAGGGGGACCCAAAACATGTATTTCCGCTGAAATCTCGGTATCGAATTTTTGGGTACAATGCAACACCTTCTCCATATACTATGTACATAGTATGTGTAGAGAAAGTTATTATTGCTAAAAAAAACTTGTATTATCTACTTCATTTTAATCTAAATAAATATTAGCAGATATGATCTTACTGCTTACTCGTAAGTAGAAGGGAAATAAAGGTATACACTAGGCTAAAGCGATACTCAAAATTTTTAAAAGTTGGTTGCTATGCGATTGAAATTACTTTTTAATTTCTCTCCATTTACTATGTGCATAGTGTATAGAGAAGGTATAGTATTCTACCCAAAAATTATACCGAAATTTCATCAGAAATATGTCTTGAGACCGCTGTATCTCAAAAAAAACATTTTCAGAAAAATGTTCGTGTGTGTGTGTGTGTTTTTTGGGCAGCATAGCTCAAAAACCAAAAGTATTTTCCAAGGATGTGATACGAAGATTTTAAAGAAAACCCCCGCACCCCTAAATATTTTTATACAGAAAATATTTTAAAAATATTATTTTCTCAAAATTGGATATAACGATTTGGATTAAAATATCGTACATTAAAGATATTTACACTATGAATAAAACGTGTATCTTGAATTTTCTGGGAATAGCCTCTGAACACTACTTTATTCTGGATGAATTTTACGGAATTTTGAATAGCTGTTAAACCGTAAGAGATGGACAAAAACTTACAACACAAAAGATGTAGAGCACGTTAAAACACACAATTTATGTCATACATTTTTTCGTGACGTTGATAGTTTTAGAGATATTCCTTGTTTTTGATTTCAGCTTTAAATAACTTATACTTTTCTCATACAGGAATTTATCAACTCTTATCCGTACAAACAAAGGAACTTCAGTCACATAGCAACCATCTTTTGACTAGCACTTTAAGCTATGGTTCTCACTAATTTATTTACAAGGAAGCAAGTAAATAGAAGCTTAAGCTTTTTAACAATAATTTGTTGCAGACTTGTAGAGAAAGTCATTTGAATAGAACGCATAATATTTTTATGAAATAAAGTTTATTATTTTAGCGTATTTTAGGCTTCAAAGTTTTATGTAAAACGTGGTATGGCAGCACTTGTTTTATATGTCCGTGTGAATCTCCGCACGCCATTATGAGTCGCTGTGTTTATGCAAGCCGGTCCTATATTTATAGTACACGGCATAAAGTGGAAGAGCTTTACTCTGCTGAAGGCATGTTATTAATTCCCTAAAGCTGAAGCTTAAACTCCTCATTGTGCGCGAATGCTCACAGTGGGACTCCGAGGAGCTTGCCTTTCAAAACGTTTCCATCATATTCCAGCTATTCACTCCAGGAATCTCCCTACCCCACAGCTGAAGATGCAAATCTCTCAACACAATATACGTTTCAAAGCAAGGAATGCATAAAAAAATATCTGATGTGTTCCACTTACATTACTTTCTCTACATCTCTGCAACAAATTGTTGTTAAAAAGCTTGAGACCGTTAATTAGCCTCGTCGTAATAATGACAATCATTCTATTAATTACCTAGATGTATATAAGTAAAGAAACTTAACATTTATTAATTTGTTTACATAGGAACCAAGAAGTCAGTTGTTGACTTGAAAGCTACACAGAATCCTGACGCCAGACTGGAGAGAGGGGTGAAAAGTTACTTCTTTTGTGTAAGTCACGTAAGAATTTCTTATACAGGGGCAGTTCAGTTTAAAACCCACGAGGGGACTTCTGCTTTATGTTCGTAGTATCACGTGGTTATTATGGCGTATTCTGGGAGATTCGCAATGGTTTTTGGGTCACGATGGTGTCATTTTGGCGGACTTTCTAACCAATCAGGAAGAAGCCACCATGACACCGTTTTTAGTATAAAAGAAGTAGGGTTCGACACATCGTGGTCGTTGTGCTAAGAACTTGCCCGCGAGAGGCCACGTCGCTTATGCTACTCTGTCCGTGAAGTAAGATTGTTATGAGAAGAAACTGTTAGTGAATTAAAATAACGTCGCTCACCTATTTTCGGTTTAGCAGTTATGCAAAATTCCATAAAATTTATCCAGAATAAAGTAGTCTTCAGAGGCTATTCCCAGAAAATTCAAAATATACATTTTATTTGGCAGGTAAATATCTTTAATATACGATATCTTAATCAAAATCGTTAGAGCCATATTTAAGAAAAATCTAAATTTTCAAAAATGTTTCCATGTAAAGGGTAGTATGGGGTGGGGGAATTTTTTTGAAAATCTTCGTGTCGCATCCTTGGACGATACCAAGCTTAAATACAAAGTTAGGTATTTAACGGTATATTCGTTTTTGAGCTATGCTACACACACACACTGACATTTTTCTAGAAATGTTTTTTTTTTGGATTTAGGGGATTTTAAAACATATATTTCCGGTGAAATCTCGGTATCAAAATTTTGGGTGCAATACAATAATACCTTCTCTATACACTATGTACCTACATAGTACGTATAGAAAAAGTAAAAAATATCTATTGTGTTCCATTGACGAGAATTTCTCTACATCTTTGTAACAAATTATTGTTAAAGAGCTAATGCTTCTATTCACTTCATTCTAATCGAAAAAAAAATTGGCAGAGATAGTCTTATTACTTGCCTCCTTGCAAGTAGGAGCGAAATAAGGGAGTGCCATAGGTTAAAGTGAAAGCCAAAAGCTGGTTGCTATGTGACTGAAGTTCCTTTGTTTGTATGGACAGGGGTTGACAAATTCCTGTATGAGAAAAGTATAAGTTTTTGAAGGCTGAAACCAAAAACAAGGAATATCTCAAAAAACGAGCAACTCCACGAAAAAAAAATTATATATCATAAATTGTGTGTTTTAACGTGCTCTAATTTTTTTTTTTGTGTGGTAAGTTTTTGTCCATCTCTTACGGTTTAGCAGTTATGCAAAATTCCGTAAAATTCATCCAGAATAAAGAAGTCTTCAGAGGCTGTTTCTAGAAAATTCAAGATATATATTTTATTTGTCAAGTAAATATCTTTAATATATAATATTTTAATCAAAATTGTTAGAGACATTTTTAAGAAAATAAGAAGTTTCGAAAAATGTTCCATGTAAAAGGTAGTTTGGGGTGAGAATATTTTTTTCAAAATCTTCGCGTCGCATCCCTAGAAGATACTAAACATATATACCAAGTTTGGTATTTTTCCGACTTTTCGCTTTTGAATTATTGTGTTCAAAGTCATACGGGCCTTGGTTACAAGGGACCCTAAATTATATATTTCCGGTGAAATCTCAATACCTTCTCTATACACTATGTGCATAGTACGTGTAGAGAAAGTAAAAACTGCTGTTTTCATTGAGGGGCCCTATGATATACAAAAGAAAGGAGCAGCACCATTATAATAAATAAATATTGTTGAGATAATAGAATGATCCCTGACCACGTACAGCACAAAGTACGATCTTTAATCGTCTGTATACTCCACTTTGTGTTGCCCCTGGTCCTGTTAGCCGTTGGTTTGGAACTCGATATTTAAAAGCTATAACCCTTGATACTGTGAAACTGGAATTAGTGTCCATTAACGTAATACGGTGCCCGTCCTTTACTGAATAACCCACCAAGAGCTAAATGGAGCTACAAATATAGTTATATTGCCTGCACATTAATATCTGGTCATTAGCGCTCATGTACTAATTCCTGGAATAGCAGGGTTACCAATATCACAGGAAATTGAGTGTAAACAGCTCAACAATTACCTGTTAAAATGATTAAAGCATTCGTATTGAATATTAAGTAGGTTACTATATGCTACACGATAACTTGCCTTATAAACCGACACTATACCATTTCAAATCTAAGAAAATGAGTGTGTTCCATTTTTACTTTCTCTATACATACTATGTACATAGTGTATAGAGAAGGTATTGCACTCCACCAAAAATTCAATAACGAGATTTCACCGGAAATATATTTTTAGGGTCCCCAATATCCAAAAATAGCATTTTCACAAAAAGGCCCGTGTGTGTCCGTGTGTCCGTGTGCCCGTGTGTCAGTGTGCCCGTGAACACGATAACTCAAAAACGTAAAGTCGGTAAAATATCAAACTTGGTATTTAAGTTTAGTATCTTCCAGGGATGCGACACGAAGATTTTGAGAAAGATCCCCCACACAAAACTACCCTTTACATGGAACTTTTTTCGAAAATTTTGATTTTCTCAAAAATGGCTCTAACGATTTTGATTAAAATTTCGGATATTAAACATATTTACCTGACAAATGAAATGTATATCTTGAATTTTCTGGGAATGGCCTCTGAAGAGTAGTTTATTCTGGATGAATTTTACGGAATTTTGAATAACCGCTAAACCGTAAGAGATGGGCAAAAACTTACTCCATAAAAAATGTAGAGCACCTTAAAACACACAATTTATGTTATATACATTTTTTTCCTGGAGTTCATCGTTTTTGAGACATTTCTTATTTTTGGTTTCTGCTATGAAAAACGTATACTTTTCTCAAACAGGCTCTTCCATATAAAAAAAAAGGAACTTCATTGACATAGCAACCAGCTTTCGACTATCACTTTAACTTATGGTAGTCCCATATTTCGCTTCTACTTACAAGGAAGCAAGTAATAAAACTATTTCTCCTTATTTTTTCTGAGTAGCATAAAGTAAACAGAAGTATAAGCTTTTTAAGAATAATTTGTTGCAGGGATATAGAGAAGGTCATGTGAATGGTACACATCAGACTTTTCTAACTTATTGTTATACAGCTTGTTCTTCTATTTGCTTCATGATAATCGAGATAAAAGCTAGCAGAAATAGCCTTATTACTTGCTTCCTTGTAAGTAGAGGCGAAATAAGAGAGTACCATAGGTTAAAGTGATAGTCCAAAATTGGTTGTTATATAACTGAAGCTTGTTTGTTTCTATGGACAGGAGTTGAAAATTCCAGTATGAGAAAAGTATAGTTTTTCACAGCTGAAACAAAAAACAAGAAATATCACAAAAACGGTCAACTCCACGAAGAAAAATGTATACAACATAAATTGTGTATTTTAACGTGTTCTACATGTTTTGTGTTGTAAGTTTTTGTCCATCTCTTATAGTTTAGCAGTTTTGTAAAAATTTGTAAAAGTCATCAGAATAAAGTAGTCTACAGAGGCTATTCCCAGAAAATTCAAGATTTACAGTTTCTTTGTCAGGTAAGTATCTTTAATATTCGAAATTTTAATCAAAACGTTAGAGTCATTTTTAAAAAAATCAAAATTTTCGAAAAAACGTTCCATGTAAAGGGTAGTTTGGGGTGGGGGATCTTTCTCAAAATCTTCGTGTCGCATCCCTGGAAGATACTAAACTTAAATACCAAGTTTGATATAATTATAATTTTAATCGCTTCATATCTATTTTTAACTTTAATTAAGATATATTTTTGGTTATGATTATTTTGATTAAGTTTTATATTTTTTGGATGAATTAATAGCACCAAACATATATTTGAAAAAAATTAAGGTTAATAAAATTTTATTCAAATAAAGAAATATTTCATTGGAAGCTAAATTAGTTACATATATAAATAATACTTTTCGTAATAAGACTTTTCGTTTTTGAGTTTTTGAGTTATCGTGTTTACAGACACCCGGACAATACACTATGTACATAGTAAGTGTAGAGAAAGTAAAAATATTAATCTGTTATCTACAGAATGCTAATCAAGATAAACATAAGCAAAATTAGTCTTATCACTAGCTCGTTGTAAGTAGAAGGTACATAAGAAAATGCGCAGACTAAAGCAATAGCCTCGTCCTTTAAAAGCCGGTCGCTATGTGAAACAATTGAAATTGCAATCCATTTGCTTGCCAAGAGTAAGCAAACGAGAAACGAGAAGAAAGATGTCTTCCCGATTGAGAAAAACTAAGTGGCTAAAATTGAAATTTAATCAGGAAAATCTGGAAAATGGTTTACTGTACAAAAAATGTCTATAACATAAAGTGTGTGTTTTAATGAGATCTACAAATACATTTTTTGAAGTCCTCTGGTCCAAGAAAGCATTTCTAGAAAAAACGCTGTATGTGTCTGAGAAACAATAGTTCAAAAACTTAAAAGTCAGTCAGTCAAAACCAAACTTGGCATTTAATTTTGTTATCTTTCAAGGATGATTCTCGAGAACCCCCCACTACAAACTACCCTCTACATTGAAAAATGTTCGAAAATTTTGATTTTATTAAAAATGGCTCCTAACTGTAGATACTTTACATTTACGGGTTGCGCCTTATAGTAGATTCTCCCGCTCGACAGCTGCAGCATTGAATTTGCCTGCACACAAGGAAATTTTATCATGTACTAATGCATTAACTGCTTCCTTTCTTCCAACAAAAATGTTTGTACTGAAGCCCATTAAAATATCGTTTTACTTCCTCTAACACATATGTACAACGTACCTAGTAGATAGAGAAGGTATTGTATTCCACCCAAAAATTCGTACCGAGACCACCAAAATATATATTTGAAGCCCCTGAATTAAAAAAAAAAAAAAAAATTTAGAAAAATTCCCGTATACAGGATCTAAATGAACTATACCAAAATATTTTCATAGAATATGTAGATTACTTAAATAAGTAATTTGAGATAGGAGACTTATGGCCTGTTTATTGAAATGTCAAAGTAACGGTTATAAGTTTCTGAAGTGCCAGTACGCCACTGGTTAAATTATGAACCATTCGCGATAATAACACGAAAAACGAAGTGGTATATTACAGCGTACCTCTCTAGCGTAGTGGTTATGATACTGGCTTTCAAGTGAAAGATAGTTTCCGAGTTCGGCTCTCGTTCACGTATCGCGGCACTTCGTCTGGAACAAAAAAATATTTACTCAATGACAGGAATCGAACTCATGACCTTTTTGATAGCAGCTTCCCCGTTACGCATTAAGCCACCAGAGCAGTTGCAAAAACGCCTCCAGAGTAGGCAACATAACTCAAGAACGTAGTTAATGAATGCTCTTGTGTCGCACTGTCAAGTGATTAGTTGGAGATTTTACAGATTTTTGCGACATTAAATCTTGAGAACGCTAGTAATGAGCTGCTAAAAATCGATATTTCTATACTCGGCAGTTTTAAACACATTCTAAGCCATTTTTTCCACCTGCTTTGCTTTAACACCGACTTATCAGCACCTGATACCCACACGTTTAACGCTATGTAGCTGCGTTATGTTTATCCGGGGACCGATCTCAAATTACTTATATCAGTCACGTGCACAATCTCGCAAATTATTTCGGTGTAGTACATTAACACCCTGTATGTGTCTGCGTGCGTGAGTGCGTCTTTATGTGTGCGTGTGTGTGTGTATATGGACAGCATTACTCAAAAACAAAAAGGCCGTTAAATACCAAACTTGGTATTAAGTTTGGTATCTTCCAAGGATGCGGCACGAAGATTTTGAAGAAAATTCCCCCACCCCTAACTGCCATTTACATGGAAAAAATGTCAAAACATTTCAATTTTCTCAAAAATGTCTAACGATTTTGATTAAAATGTCTTTTCTATTTAAGATATTTACGTGACAAATAAAATGTATATCTTGAACTTTCTGGGAATAGCCTCTAAATGTCTTTATTCTGGATGATTTTGATAGAATTTTGCAAAACTGATAAACCGTAAGAGATAGACAAAAACTTACCACACAAAAAGTGCAGATCACGATGAAACACACAATTTATGACATATACATTTTTTTGTCGTTTTTAGATATGCCTCATTGTTGGTTTCAGCTTTAAAAAACATACTTTTCTCATGCAGGAATGTGTCAACTCCTGTGCACACAAACAAAGGAACTTCAGTCACATAGCAACCAGCTTTTGTCTATCACTTTAATCTATGGTACTCCCTTATTGCGCTTCTACTTACAAGGAAGCAAGTAATAAGACTATTCCTGCTAATTTTTTGTCGATTAGCATGAAGTAAATAGAAGCATAAGCTTTTTTAACAATAATTTTTTGCAGAGATGTAGAGAAAGTAATGTGAATGGAATATGTCAGATTTTTTTTAACAAAATCACGGTATTTGAGCCATGATTAGCCAAAGTAATATACTTACATAATTTAAACCTATTGATAGATCATTATAATGAGAGAAATACCCAAGTCAGTGCACTCCATTTTTGGAGTAGTATACATAGACAAAAGGAACACCTTACTTTTAGAGGAAGATTAGCATCATTATCTGGGGATTTCTAGGACGCCTCATAAAGCTCTAAAAGGGACTACAGGAGAATTTAATGGCAAAGCTAAGCTTCCTTTTAATTACTTATTCAAAGAAATAACTAGTAATGAGGTGTCCACATTGTCAAAAGGGTGTAACAGCGCAGTTACTGAATTAAATAATGCACACAAGTGAATACCCAGTATGTACTTCACTATTTTGTTACAATGAGCTGCGCCTACAGCATAATAAACTGACTCGGCAATTTTACTTTCACTAGCATGTGTGTATACAAGGCACAGAAACAAACCGGCACTGTCTTTTTCCGTACACCTCATTCCTTACCGTTTGTAGGGTACTGTATTACGTCATGTTTTTACTTTCTCTAGCCCCATATGTACAATGTATAAAGGGATAGAGAAGGTATTGTAATGCACCCAAAAATTCGACACCGAGATTTCACCGGAAATATATGTTTTGGGGTCCCCTGAGTCCGAAAAAAACATTTTTAAAAAAAGGTCCGTGTGTGTGTGTCTGTCTGTGTGCGTGTGTGTCTGTGGACAGCATAGCCCCAAAACAAAAAAATACCAAACTTGGTATTTATGTTTAGTATCCTCCAGGGATGCGACACGAAGATTTTCAAAAAAAATCCCCGCACCACAAACTACCCTTTACATGGAAAAAATGTCTAACTTTTTTATTTTCTTAAAAATGGCTCTAACGATTTTGATTAAAATCCCGTATATTAAAGCTATTTATGTCCGAAATAATATGTATATCTCGAATTTTTGGGGAATAGCCTCTGAAGACCTCTTTATTCTGGATGAATGTTGCATAACTGCTAAACCGTAAGAGATAGAAAAAAACGTACTTCACGACATGACAAAACCCACAATTTTTGTCCTTTACGTTTTTTTGTTGTGAAGGTAACTATTTCTGAGATATTCCTTGTTATTGGTTTCAATTGTGAAGTACTTAAACTTTTCTCACACAGGAAGTGTCTGTTTTTCTTTTGTTCTACTCCTGGCCAAGCAAAGAAGTGATTTGCAATCGCATAGCGATAGCTTTTAAAACATTTGACAGTCATTTTAGCATAGCGCATTCCTTTGTTCCCTTCTACTTATAAGGAACTAAGTAATAACATTCTGCTAACATTTATCTTGATTAGCATTGTGTTCAAAGAAGAATAATCTTTTGTAGGGGTTTTGTAGAGCAGCTAGAGAAATTCATGTGAGTGTAATACATCAGATTTTTATTTTATTGGCTGATACTGTCACCTTTCAGATGAGTGTTCTATATCGAACCAATATGGTGGGTTTGTCAACTCATTCGCTAATAGGAATAGCCACCTCCCTGGAAGTTAGATTAGGTAACGTGTACTACAACAGTAGGCTACAATCCCTCCTCCTTCCCCAATTAGAGTGATGGAGTGGCCAGCTGATATCAGAAGACACGCCCTATAAATGCCCCTACAGACAATCACAAATGCCATGTCTATTACTATTTGTGCTCTGTGTACAATAGGCAGATATTTCGATACATAAATATATATGGTATTGGTTTTAATTTTTTTTCACAAAGGCCAGGTGTAGGACAGGAGTTGGATAGGTACTCAGACTGAAAAACTCAGCCGGCATTTGCTCTACCACAGAGCTACCATGGCAACATGCCGGCATAGCATTGAATTTCCGACTCGCATGTTTCCCGGTAAACCACAAGGTGATCTCAAATTATTTTGAGATGACAACCCCAATGGCGACTTACACTATTGTAAATACTTTAAGTGCCAGGATTCATAGCATAGCCAACTATTATGATCATTTGGTATTGGTTTTAATGTTTTTTTCACACAGGCCTTCAGAGGCTATTCCCAGAAAATTCAAGTTATACATTTTACTTTCCAGGTAAATATTTTTAATATACGATATTTTAATCAAAATCTTAAGAGCCATTTTTGAGAAAATCAAAATTTTCGAAAAAAGGTCCATGTAAAGGGTAGTTGAGGTGGGAGATTTTCTTGAAAACCTTCGTGTCACATCCTTGAAAGATACCAAACTTAAATATCAAGCTTGGTTTTTAACGGCCTTTTCGTTTTTGAACTATGCTGCCCACAGACACACACATGGATATTTTTCTAAAAAAAGTTTCTTTTGGATTCACGGGGTCTCAAAATATGTATTTCCTGTGAAATCTCGATATCATATTTTTGGGTGCATTACAATACCATTCTCCACACACTATGTACATAGCATATGTAGAGAAAGTAAAAATATACTATTAGCAACAACAGGCTAGAATTTGATGCCCATAGAACACAACGAACAGAATAGCAGAGCTAGCAATTTGCACAACGCCAAACATTTTGGCGACCTCTACAAACGAGAGTCGCAAAATGGCAATTCCCAGAGCCAGTTCCGGCAGACATTCAGAAACCAAAGCTTGCTGCGGCTTAAAAACAAGCGTCCCTTCGAGGAGCTTCTGCACACATCCCTGCTACGACGTCACTTCAAGTAACTCCCACTGGCCCTCTAAAGACCTCAAATGCAACGTCGTTCCTGCGGCCCAAATTCCACTCCGCCACATCAAACGTTTTGTGAAGCCTTGGAATGTTGCTTCTCAGCAAATAATCAGATTTTGAGATGGGATCATGAACCACGTCACCACCCTTTAGCAAATGTATGGTTTCAGTGAGATTTTGCCTATCCACCAATGAGAATCGAAAGTTTTAAATGACAGTGCTGAAAAACTAACAAATGAATCCTTTACTTTCGTTGTCACCATAGGAAGTATTGTATTCTACCCAAAAATTCCATACCAAAATGTTGACGAAAATACAGCTTTTGAGACTGCCTGAATACAGGAATAGGCTTTTTACTTTTTACACTCAGTGCATAGTAGATAGTACCTAAAAATGGAGAGATTTCACTGGATACAGGCTTTAGGGACTCCTATATTAAAAAAAAAACAGTTTTAGAAAAATCTCCTGATGTGTGAGCGTATGCCGTATGCTCGTTTGCCCCCCGCGCGCGCGTTTATGTATGTGTATATGTAAACAAAATTCAAAAACGAAAAGTATCGCCACTATGTGATTGTAATTCTGTGGCCTATGATCAAAACACAGTAACTGCAAAAATGATTTATTGTGCTAAGACAGTGGTGATATAAAAGAAACAATCCTCTATTGTTTTGTTTTCATCAAATGATATGGAATTGTTTCTGAAGATATTAGGACTTCACCAAATGATAGAGGATTGCTTCTGGAGATAACAGGCCTTCACCAAATAATGTTTCTGTAGATATCATGTCTTTACCAAATTATGGAGGATTGTTTCTGAGATATCAGGGCTTCACCAAATGATAGAGGATTGTTTCTGAGGATATCAGGGCTTCACCAAATGATAGAGGATTGTTTCTGGAGATATCAGGGGTTCACCAAATGATAGAGGATTGTTTCTGAGGATATCAGGGGTTCACCAAATGATAGAGGATTGTTTCTGGAGATATCAGGACTTCACCAAATTATGAAGGACTGTTTCTGAGGATATCAGGGGTTCACCAAATGATGGAGGATTGTTTCTGAGGATATCAGGGGTTCACCAAATGATAGAGGATTGTTTCTGGAGATATTAGGGCTTCACCAAATGATAGATGATTGTATCTGGAGATATCAGGGCTTCACCAAATGATAGAGGATTGTTTCTGAGATATCTGGACTTCATCAATGATACAGGATTGTTTCTGGAGATATCAGGGCTTCACCAAATGATAGAGGATTGTTTCTGGAGATACCAGGGCTTCACCAAATGATAGAGGATTGTTTCTGGAGATATCAGGGCTTCACCAAATGATAGAGGATTGTTTCTGGAGATATCAGGGCTTCACCAAATGATAGAGGATTGTTTCTGAGATATCTGGACTTCATCAATGATAGAGGATTGTTTCTGGAGATATCAGGGCTTCACCAAATGATAGAGGATTGTTTCTGGAGATATCTGGACTTCATCAATGATAGAGGATTGTTTCTGGAGATATCAGGGCTTCACCAAATGATAGAGGATTATTTCTGGAGATATCAGGGCTTCACCAAATTATGAAGGACTGTTTCTGAGGATATCAGGGGTTCACCAAATGATGGAGGATTGTTTCTGAGGATATCAGGGGTTCACCAAATGATAGAGGATTGTTTCTGGAGATATTAGGGCTTCACCAAATGATAGATGATTGTATCTGGAGATATCAGGGCTTCACCAAATGATAAAGGATTGTATCTGGAGATATTAGGGCTTCACCAATGATAGAGGATTGTTTCTGGAGATATCAGGGCTTCACCAAACGATAGAGGATTGTTTCTAAGATATCTGAATTTCACCAAACGATAGAGGATTGTTTCTGGAGATATCAGGACTTCACCATACGATAGAGGATTTTTCTGTGATATCAGGACTTCACCAAACGATAGAGGATTGTTTATTCTATATCATTAGTGTCTTGGTACAAAAATATCAATTTGGGACTTATCATGTTCTGATCAAATGCCACAATTATAATACGTGTACAGAAAGTAAAAACCATCAAGAAATCACGAAAAAAGATTCCAATTGAATGCCAGAAATTCATCGAAAGAAGGTCGAAATACGTGCAACATCATTGAATTGGACTGACTGGTATTTGTTAATATTTCTAGTTATTTTTACTTTCTCTACACGTTCTATATACATAGCATATAGAAAATATTGCATTGCATTAAAAAATTCGATACCGAGATATCAACGAAAATATGTTTTGAGGTCCCCTTAGGTCCCAAAAAATCATTTTTAAAAAAAGGTACGTGTGTCTGAACAGTCGGTCAAATATAAAACTTCACTTCTTCATGTTGGATGAGATTACTTCTAAGAACTGCAATAACGTTCATTTCGTCCGAGATCCGGTAGACTCGTGGTGAGTCTAGTTGTAGCTTCTTTTTACCTACCGCGGTAAGGGTTTACCACAGGAATGGGGAGGATTGTTTAGGTGTGGTAATATTTGTGAGGTTTCGGGTGATAAGAAGGTAGCTCTAGATAGGCTCCTCGAACGGTTTTGCATTTTTAGTAGCAGCTCTCATGTTCGCCCAATCTGGCGTAGAATTTCCGAGCCCGGCGCCTAATTACATCCTCCACAAATGGGAGGGCCGAAGCTTCATGTAGTAGCCTGAAAGGGAAACGTCGACAAACAAAATACACGGAGCCCTCCATTCTGTATCTGCTGTAACCAGAGAAGCCAGGAGTCTGCTGCCATGCCCCACACTTCACAGGTGTAGAGCATCACAGGGAGCGTCTTGAAAAGACGCAACTTTAAAAGAACCGGCATTTGGGAGACCAGAACAGGGTAAAAGGCGGCTCTGACCGACGTTCCCGCACGTGTTCACGAAAGGTTAGGCCCTTATCAAGAGTGACACCTAGATATTTGATGGGGTTTCCCCATTATATTCTCTGGCCCTGGTAGGAGAAGCTGGATATCTGGGCTGCGGCGGGGTTAACAGACATCCGCCACTGTCTGCACCAGTCCTGGACGAGACGGAGGTGTCTCTGTAGGGGGTTGAAGGCTCTGTGTATGTTCCTGTCTGTGTGGTAGAGAAGGACGTCATCAGCCAACTGGGCCATGTTGACGCCCTGCACTGTAGGGAAGCCTGCCATAAAAATGCTAAACAACATGGGTTGCAAAAACGTGACTTCTCCAAAAATGTTTTATTGTTAATCCAAATGTTGCCAGTAATTATTGATGTATTTATGGCTGATTATTCTTGTCGTGAACCTTAAGACGTGCGTCACAAACACTTGGTACTGACCTGCCTGCCTATGTCGCTTGTATGTAACATCGTCCGGAATGCCAAACCCGCAAGACACCCCTTTGATCTCGCTACACAAAGCAGATTCCGCACTTCCAGAAATCGGAAACTATTTTCACCCCAGTTAGATGCTTTCACGCCTTATAGAGCGCGCGAACCATGTGAATCCATAATTGCGAAACGCAAATGATCATCCATTTATCGTACTTTGGACCTTAAAGAAAATAACTAATTACTTCGTGTTTGATTAATTGTTTTTTCACACAAGCCTGTGTAGGACAGGAGTTGGATACATAGAGTAAGACTGAAAAATTCAATGCCATAGCCGGGATTTCTCACCTCGAGGAATCCAACGCTATGCCGGCATGTTGCCATAGTAGTTCAATGGAAGAGCAACTAAAGGTCAGGAGATCCGTGGCTAGAGATCGAGAGATACGTAGTTTAAATCCCGGCTATGGCATTGAATTTTTCAGTCTGACTCTAACTATCCACTTCCTTCAGAAATACTGGAAAACAGTGTCCTAAAAGAGCCGTGATATTTACAGGGTCGATTCAATAAATAGCCGGAGAAGTTGTATAAAAATCTAATGTGCTCAATACACAGGAATTTCTCTACATCTCTGCAACAAATTATTGTTAAAAAGCTTAGGCTTCTATTTAATTCATGCTAATCGAGAAAAAATTAGTAGAAATAGTCTTATTACTTGCTTCCTTATAAGTGGAAGTGAAATAAGGGAATAGTATAGGTTAAAGCGATAGTCAAAAGCTGGTTGCTATGTGACAGAAGTCTCTTTGTTTGTATGGACCGGAGTTGACAAATTCCTGCATGAGAAAAGTTAAGTTTTTCGAACCTGAAAAAAACAAGGAATATCTCAAAAACGATCAACTACACGAAAAAATGTATAGAACATAAATTGTGTGTTTTAATGTACTCTATACTTTTTGTGCAGTAAGTTTTTGTCTGTCTCTTACGGTTTAGCAGTTATGCAAAATTCCGTAAAGTTCACTCAGAATAAAGTAGTCTTCAGAGGCTATTCCCAGAAAATTCAAAATATACATTTTGTTTGTCAGGTAAGTATCTTAAATATACGATATTTTAATCAAAATAATTAGCCATTTTTTAGAAAATTAAAATTTTCGAAAAAAGTTCCATGTAAAGGGTAGTTTGAGGTGGGGGGATTTTTCTCAAAACCTTCGTGTCGCATCCCTGGAAGATACTAAACTTGAATACCAAGTTGGATATTTTACCGACTTTTCGTTTTTGAGTTATTGTGTTCACAGGCACACGGACACACACACACACACACACACATACACACACGGACCCTTTTCTGAAAATGCTTTTTTTCGATACATGGGACCCTAAAACATATTTCCGGTGAAATCTCGGTATCGAATTTTTTGGTAGAGTGCAATACCTTCTCTATACACTATGTACATAGTGCGTATAGAGAAAATAAAAATCTAATGTGCTCAATACACATGACTTTCTGTACATCTCTGCAACAAATTATTGTTAAAAAGCTTATTCTTTTATCTACTTCATGATAATCGAGTAACATTAGCAGAAATTGTCCTTATTACTTGGTCCCTAGCAAGTAAAATGGAAAAAATCTAATGTGTTCCATCCACATGATGTCCTCCAGCTGTTCGGTAAACAAACCTTTTATTCAAAACATTAATCTGTTATCTACATCATGCTAATCAATATAAACATAAGCAGAATTACTCTTATTACTAGCTTCCTTGTAAGTAGAAGACAGATAAGAAAATGCACAGGCTAAACCGATAGTCTCGTCTTTTAAAAGCCAGTCGCTATGTAAAACAATTGAAATTACAATCTCTTTGCTAGCCAGGAGTAAACAAATGAGAAACGAGAAGGAAGATGTGTTCCCGTTTGAAAAAAGTTTAAGTTGCTTAAAATAGAACCAATAATAGACCAAAAGAACCAATAAAAGTATGTGATATAATTTGCGTGTTTTAATGAGATCTGCATTTTGTATAGTAAGTTTTTGTATATCTCTTACGATTTGCCAGTTATACAAAAGTCATCCAGAATGAAGAGGTCTGAAGAGGCTATTCCCAGAAAATTCAAGATACACATTTCGTTTGTCATAAAAATATCTTAAACATAAAGTATTTTAATCAAAATCTTTAGAGCCATTTTTGAGGAAATAAAAATGTTCGCAAAATGTTCCATGTGAAGGCTAGTTTGGGATGGGGGATTATCGTATCAATGGAGGATGCCAAACTTAAATAGGTTGGTATTTAACGGTCTTTACGTTTTTGAGCTATACTGCTCATAGACACACATACTCACGCACACACGGACCTTTTCCTAAAAAGGGTTTTTTGTTTTCAGGGGGACCCAAACGCACACATAAATAATAAAGGCTTAAATAAAGCATGAGCTGATAAATAAAAAAACCCAAATCAGTATATCCCATAGATAACATTCTTATTATTAAACATATATTTGCGATGAAAACTGGGTATCGCACTTTTGGGTGCAATACATTACTTTCTCTATACAGTATGTGCATAGTACGCGTAGAGGAAGTAAAAATGTGTTGACGTACCGAGGTTCTTTCAACAAGGGTGTCCTATCTTTAACATATGATAGCTGCCGTTGTTATGGAGTGACAACAGTCATTTTTTTCATGTGGTTACAGTTGTTATTGACAAATAACCATACAGCATTCAGAAACACGTACAAAATGTGAAAATTTCCAAGAGGAAAATGGAGAAGCTCCTACTGTCAATGGAGAAAGATACCGGGCTCTTATAAGGGACTATTTTTGGCCTCAATTGGATGGTATGTATCTCAGAAGCATCTGCTTCCAACAAGATGGTGCTACATGTCATACTGCTCTTGAAACAATCGATCTTTTGAGGGAGAAGTTTAGACGTTCCATCATTTCCTGTATGGTGATGTTAACTGGCCTCCGAGGTCATGTGATTTGACGCCGTTGCATTACTTCTTGTGGGGTTATGTTAAATCTCGGGTTTATGTCAGCAAGACAGAAATAGTAAATGATCTTATGAATAACACCACTAATTTACGTTTTTCTGTCACTGAAAATTGGGCCAATCGTATACGCGCAACCCAACGAAGTCGCGCGATGTTCTCTTCCACACGTAATGACATTAATTATGTTCCAAAATAAAAAAATGTGATGTGTTCCATTCACACGACTTTCTATATCTCTCTGCAACAAATTATTATTAAAAAGCTATGCTTCTATTTACTTCATGTTAATTCAGAAAAATTCGCAGAAATAGTCTTATTACTGATTGCCTTGTAAGTAGAAGAGAAATAAGGGAGTGCCATAGGTTGAAGTGATAGTCAAAAGCCGGTTGCTATGTGACTGAAGTTTCTTTGTTTGTATGGACAGGAGTTGAGAAATTCCTGTATGAGAAAAGTATGTTTTTCAAAACTGAAACGAAAAACCAGGAATATCTTAAAAACGATCAACTACACGAAAGAAATGTGTATAACATAAAGTGTGTGTTTTAATGTGCTCTACATGTTCTATGTAGTACGGTTTTGTCCATCTCTTACGGTTAAGCAAAATTCCGCAAAATTCATCCAGAATAAAGTAGTCTTCAGAGGCTATTTCCAGAAAATTCAAGAAATACATTTTATTTTTCAGGTAAATATCTATATTATACGATATTTTAATCAAAATTGTTAGAGCCATTTTTGAGAAAATCAAAATTTTCGGAAAAAGTTCTATGTAAAAGTTATTTGGGGGTGACCGGATTTTCTTGAAAATCTTCGTGTCGCATCTTTGGAAGACACCAAACCTAAATACCAAGTTAGGTTTTTAACGGGCTTTTCGTTTTTGAGCTATACACACAGACATACACACAGACACACATACGGATATTTTTCTAAAAATGCTCTTTTGGTTTCAGGGGGTCTCAAAACATGCATTTACAGTGAAATCTCTGTATCGAATTTTGGGTGCATTACAATACCTTTTCTATACAATATGTACACAGTACGTGTAGAGAAAGTAAAACAGATATAACCTCTTAGAACGTGTTTTATTTAAGCTCAAAGATAGAGCACTTGTTGAAAGACTCTATAGATTCCAATTTTCGTTCTTATCTCAGCTCCACTTGCTGCAGCGCTAGACTAACGTAATGATGTGGACACACTACTAAGCGATTTGAAGAAACAATATTTGTGATGACCATAGGGCATAGATGTCGGAGTTTATAGGGGCGGGGAGAGGGGAAGTTTGGGAATCACTGATGCAGCTGAATCCCTCCCTCCCGTTTCACACGGTCCAACATCATCACAAATATAAATCAATGGACTGGTTTTAAAATTTAAAATTTTCGGGCTGTTTTGCCGTGGTCTGTAGGTTAAAATATGTTTACTTAAAATATGTTTAGTTAAAATATTTCTTCCTAACGTTTCGTCCCTGTCTGTGAGGGACATCTTCAGAGGCAATGTGCCCCACGTCGCTAAGTCGGAAAGACTATAGCCGGTATGTATACTCAGGCGCTGGTGGTCGGGGTCAAGTGAGTATAAACGAGACCGGCTATAACTCGCACTGTTGTAATTCTTTCCGAGTTAGCGACGTGAGATGTCCCTCACAGACAGGGACGAAACGTTAGGAAGAAATATTTTAACGAAACATATTTTAACCTACAGACCACGGCAAAACAGCCCAAAAATTTTAAATTTTAAAACTATAGACAACGGTCGCGAAAACTTACGCATATATTATATGATTGCACTGAAACAAGTATTTGACTTCTTTATTTATTAAACACAATGTAGATCTCGGTATTTGAAACATATTTTGTATCTTACGTGTTTGTCTCTGACCATTTGCTACCACAGCAGTGTAGGTCAATCAGACTGTCAGTTGCACTCGTTATCTCCCAAAACACTACACCATCCTGCGTCGAGTTTGCAAGCGACCATCGTGTTTACATACAGAAACTGATTCAGAAACCTGACAAACCATAAACAAGGTTGCCAAGTTACGTTGCGTCTGAAAAGCTGCTCGGAATATTCTTTAATTATATTAAGTGATTCATTATTTTGAATCTGTGTAAGCTTCCAAAATTATTACTACCAGAACTAATGACAGAAATAGTTACTCTACGCTTCTTAAAAGTAACAAACTATTATCTTAGTACATTCTTGTGCAATTACGCATCCAATTTGGAACAAAAACCATTTATTTATTTAGAAATCGGCTGATCTAAGAACAAAATGTCATTAGACTTTGTTTCTCTTTTTTTTATACTTCAATGAAAAACACATTAGAAAAAATGTAACAAGTTCCCTTCCATCCGGTACATATATATAGGGTGTTTCAAAACGACACAAATGAAGATGTGGACCTTGTTGGTCATACCGTACGTGATACGTGAATATAATTTTCAGCTCTACATTCAGCACTTAAAAAAAGTGTCATAGTGGATTAGGCAGTCGCACGTGTCTGGCCCAGTCCAAGAGAGATGCCGGTTGGTAGCGAAGGTCCCCGTCAGCGCGGCACAGGTCACCTTAGTAGTTTTGTTATGTGTTTTTCTTATAACACGTTCTAAGATTGTTTACTTGGCGTATGACAACCGTTGTTCCTTCGCTGCCTAATCCCAAATGTGTGCTATTTTTAAGCTCACATAAAACTTAAGAGTTTAAAAGTTGCGACATCAAGATTCGTACAAGTCAAAGTGTAAGCTGTTCTCTACAGTTGGTGTCGCTTTGAAAGGGCTTGTGTATATATGTTTTTTTAAATACCTAACTACTTATTATTCAGTATAGCAATACTTATGTCAATTACCAGCTTGTTTATAAACAGATACTATGAAGCCTCAGCTTTAATAGTTACAGATCAGCTTTCGAGATCCTTAATTACTTCACAATACTTACTTGAATTAATTATCTAACATTTATTCTCTTTAAACAACTCCATTGCCCGACAGTCCACAAGGGACCTTGTTGTACCGCCCGGCCGCTGCATCCATCTCAGCCCGAAGGTGTCATGGACGGGGTGCAGTACTGGAGGGTGAGACGTGATCAAGCCTCGAGTCCCTCCCGGCCGATTAATGCGGTCTTCTTCTCTATCTAGAGCCGCTCCTCAATTGGCCCTCTAGGGACCTCATGAGGCTGAGTGCACCCCGGACCAGGTCACCCCACACCGATAGAGGGAATCGAACTCGGGGTCTCGCCCTTGGCAAGCTGCTGCACTACCACTGCGTTAAGGAGACGACCATATGGTAGTGTAGGGAAAGTAAAATGCCATATGTATTTCCGGTGAAATCTCTGTATCGAATTTTGGGTGCATTAAAATAACTTCTGTATCCACATCCACATCCAATAACTGTCCGTGTGTGTTGTCTTGTCTGTGTGCGTGTCTCTGTGAAGCTCAAAAACGAAAAGATCGTTAAAACCAAACTTGGTATTTAAGTTTGCTATCCTCCAAGAACGACACGAAGATCACCCCACCCCAAACTACTCTTTACATGGAAAATTTTCCAAAATGTTTTTTTTTCTAAAAATTGAATTTTCTGAGAATAGCTGCTAAAGACGTAATTATTCTGTATGATATTTATTGAATTTTACATAACTTGTATATTGTAAGAGATGGACAAAAACTTACAACACAAAAAATATAGATCACGATAAAATACACACTTTTTCATATACTTTTTTTTTTGTGGAGTTGATCGTTTTTGAGATATTCCTTTTTATTGGTTTCATCTTTAAAAAACTTATTTTTCCCATACAGGAATGTGTCAACTCCTGTCCGTACAAACAAAGGAACTTCAGTCACCAGCTTTTGACTATCACTTTAACCTATGGTAGTCCCTTATTTCGCTTCTACTTACAAGGAAGCAAGTAATAAGACTATTTCTGCTAATTTTTTCTCGATTAGTATGTAGTAAATAGAAACAATCTTTTTAACAATAGTTTGTTGCCGAGATGTAGAGAAAGTCATGTGATTGGAACATATCAGATTTTTCTTCAGTGAAATCTCGATATCGAGCTTTTAGGTACAATACAATAGCTTCTCTATAAACTATGCAGATTAGTAAGTGTAGAGAAAGTAAAAATGGCACATACTTTGCAGATTACATGGGTTTATGGTTGGATTAAGTATTCGCGTGTCTATAATTCTGACCAGAACAGCGACGAAACAACAAACTGTTATGCGTGACCATATTAGACATCTCGTATATCACCGTGTAAATCTAATAAACACCAATACCTACTCTGTTTTGTTTGTTATTCTTTTGTTTGCCCTATAGTGTATGCGTAACACGCTCTTAGCTTTATGGACTCACTTCTTTAAAGGAAAACTCGATTCTAAAATCGATTTTCCTGTCGATTCCACTGCTCTGAATTCTGCGCAGTTGAAAGAAATAGCAGATGGACCCTCCTATGCTTTGCTTTACGCTTGCAAAGGATAGTGGATAGAGAAGGTTTTGTATTCCACGCAAAAATTCGATATCAATATTTCACCGAAAATATATTTTTGAGATCCCCTGAGTCCGAAAACACATTTTTAGAAAAAGGTCCGTTTGTGTATCTGTCAACAGCATAGCTCCAATACGAAAAGTTCTTTAAATTTCAAACTTGGCATTAAAGCCCAGTGTCTTCCAAGGATGCGATACGAAGATATGCAAGATTTCCCCACGAACAACATAGAAATTTTTTTTGAATGTTTTTATTTTCTCAAAAATGACAACGATTTTGATTAAACTATCGTATATAAAATATTTACATGGAAATAAAATTATATCTCGAATATTCTGGAAATATTCTTCTGGATTAATTTTGCGTAATTTTTCATAGCTAGTAAACCGCAAGAGCTGGACAAGAACTTTTTCGTAGTCGGCTTACCCTCCGAGGGTAAGTATTGACACCCCCAAGGACTTAAAAACGGATGCCTGGGGGCTAGAAGCCTGTCAGGGAGACAACGGCATGAGGCCATCGAATGGAGAACCTGGACCGAGTGGTCGGTCCTTAGCCAGACATGAGCTGAGGAAGTGGATGCTATGAAATGCAAGCGCAATGATTAACAGAAAAGGTGATGATGGAGCAATTGGTGAAATGAGTGGCGGGGGAAACCGGAGGATCCGGAGAAAACCCGCCCAGGTGCCAATTCGTCCACCACATATCCCACATGTGAACCTTTGGGAACGAACCCGGGCCGCCTAGTTGGAATGCGAGCGCTCAACCACGGTGCCACCATTAGATAAAAACTTATTTTAAAAAATGTAGATGTCCTTAAAACACATAATCTATGTCATAAACCTTTTGCTTGTAGAGTAAACCGTTTTCGAGATATGCATTGTTATTGGTTTCAAATTTAGTTTTTTAAACGGACCATGGAAAGCAAACCGAACCTCAACTGCTTCACGTAGCGACCAGCTTTTAAAAGATTTGACTATTGTTTTAACCTAATGTATTCATTTATTTCCCTTCTACCTAAACGGACGCGGCTAATAAGACCAATTCTGCTAACGTGTGTCTAGATTAGCGTGACGTTAATTAATTAATGTTCTTTTGTAACGAAGTTTTTTTATGGAACAGCTAGAGACGGTTATATGAATGGAACACATCAGATTTTTTATTACTTTCTCTACACGTACTATGTACATAGTGTATAGAAAAGGTATTGCACTCCACCAAAAAATCCGATACCGAGATTTCATCGGAAATATATGTTTTAGGGTCCCCTGTTTCCAAAAAAAGTATTTTGAGAAAAAGGCCCGTGTGTGTCTGTGTGTCAGTGAACACGATAACTCAAAAGCCAAAATTCGGTAAAATACCAAACTTGGTATTTTAATTAGGCATCTTCCAGGGATGCGATACGAAGATTTTGAGAAAAATTCCTCCACTCCAAACTACCCTTTACATGGAACATTTTTCGAAAATTTTTATTTTCTAAAAATGCTCTAACGATTTTGTTTCAAATATCGTATATTAAAGATATTTAGCTAACAAATAAAATATATTTTTTGAATTTTCTGGGAATAGCCTCTGAAGACTACTTTATTCTGGGTCAATTTTACGTAATTTTCCATAACTGCTAAACCGTAAGAGATGGACAAAAACCTACCACACAACAAATGTAGAGCACTTTAAAACACACAATTTATGTTATATACATTTTTTCCGTGGAGTTGATTGTGTTTTAGATATTCCTTGTTTTTGGTATCAGCTATAAAAAACTTATACTTCTCTCATACAGGACTTTGTGAAACTCGTGTCCATACAAACAAAGGAACTTCAGCCACTCCTTTATTTTGGTTCTACTTACAAGGAAGCAAGTAATAAGACTACTTATGCTATTTTTTTTCTCGATTAGCATGAACTAAATAGAAACATAAGCTTTTTAAAAATAATTTATTGCAGAGATGTAGAGAAAGTCATGTGAATGGAACACATCATATTTTTCTCGTCTACTCTCGCGCATTTAAATTGCATTAACTTTCCATTTACATGTATCCATGGAAATAACACCGCAATGAAGTTAATGAATAATATATACTAAGGCGTGTAATCAAATAAGCGGGTGAACAAATTGGAGCATCGATGCATTGATTTCCAGAATTTTCTCGTTGGCCAAGTCCCCTTTCTCACGATTAACATCCAATTACCACTTGCGAATGCTTGTGGGTGGGATTAATTGCGATCTGCGCGCCAGGCCATTCTTTTGTTATGTACTTCTCAACCCTCGAAAGCCGTGAATTTCCAATAATTGGGAAGTCTTAGACGATTGGCAGTGGTAAACAATTTTACTCACAAATAAAGAGGAAGCAATAAATACAGCATATTTTATAATTATACTGAAACAACATCAATATCATTGCACTGACCATATGTGATACAAAATTAGTACATAGTGTATAGAGAAGGTATTGTAATGCACCCAAAAATTCAATATAGAGATTTCACAGGAAATACATATTTAAGACACCCTGAATCCAAAAAAATACTATTTTAGAACAATGTCCATTTGTGTCTGTGTGTGTGTGTGTGTGTGTGTGTGTGGGCAGCATAGCTCAAAAACGAATAGCCCGTTAAAAACCAAACTTGGTACTTAGCTTTGGTATCTTCCAAGGATGCGACACGAAGATTTTCAAGAAAATCCGCCCACTCCCAACTACCCTTTACATTGAACTTTTTTCGAAAATGTTGATGTTCTCAAAAATGGCTGTAACGATTTTGATTAAAATATCGCATATTAAAAATATTTACCTGACAAATAAAATGTATATCTTGAATTTTCTGGGAATAGCCTCTGAAGACTAATTTATTCTTGATGAATTTTACATAGCTACTAAACCGTAAGAGATGGACAAAAACTTAACACACAAAAAATGTAGATCACGTTAAAACACACAATTTATGTTATATACATTTTTTTTTTTCGTGGAGTTGATCGTTTTTTATGTATTCCTTGTTTTTCGTTTCAGCTTTGAAAAACTTATACTTTTCTCATACAGGAATTTGCCAACTCGTGTCCATACAAACGAACTTCAGTCACATAACAACCAGCTTTTGACTATCACTTTAACCTATGCTACTCCATTTTTTCACTTCTACTTACAAGGTAGCAAGTAATAAGACTATTTCTGCTAATTTTTCTCGATTAGCATGAAGTAAATAAAAGAATAAGCTTTTTAACAATAATTTGTTACAGAGATATAGAGAAAGGCATGTGAATGGAACACATCAGATGTTTTTATATTAAACATATATTTTTGCTGAAATCTCCGTATCGAATGTTTGGATGAAGTGCTCCTTTCTCTATCTGGTACCATATACTATGTAAAGAAAGGAAAATGTACCTTTATTTCGCTACTGAACATCAAACCCAAGTCAGTCACAAAATTGATAATCAACTCTTTTAAGTTTTGATTATAACAAATCGTATACGTATTTTTTCCTCAAACTATAGAGCGGGTGCACTCTCGGTTTCCTTGTGGTTGTTGTACTGTATTTAAACTCATTAGTAATTTATAAATTTAGCTTTGTAATTGTACCATAGCCGAGCAATGCGGTCAGGTACATGTTACACAATGCGGATAACCAGTTAGTCCCTTATCACACATAATGTGGCGACTGAACAGTGCTCCCGCATCGTGTAATTGCTTTTAAAACAGGAATCCAAACATTAATGTTGACAGGTCTGCCAAGGGGGCATTCGGCCAATCGCACGTGCTTAACAGTATACCACTCAGAAATTGATATGTTTTACTTTCTCTACACGTAGTACTGTAGAAGAAATTGTATTGCACCCAAAACTTCGGTACCGAGATTTCACCGGAAATACATGTTTTAAGCCCCCTGAAGGCAAAAAAAAAAAAAAAGCATTTTGAGAAAAAGATCCGTGTGCATGTGTGTGTGTCTGTGGATAGCATAGCTCAAAAACGAAAAGACCGTTGAATACCAAACTTGGTATTTTAAGTTTGGTATCTTTCAAAGATGCGACACGAAGATTTTCAAGAAAATCCCCCCTCCCCCAACTATCCTTTACATGGAGTTTTATTTCCTCAAAAATGACTGATTAAAATATCGAGTATTAAAAATATTTACCTAACAAATAATATGTATGTCTTGAATTTTCTGGGAATAGCCTCTGAAGACTACTTTATTCTGGATGAATTTTACGAAATTTTGCATAACTGCTAACTCGTAAAAGATGGACAAAAACTTTTACACAAAAAATGCATATCACGTTAAAACACACAATTTATGTTATATACATTTTTTCGTAGAGTTGATTGGTTTGAGATATTCCTTGTTTTTGGTTTCAGCTTTAAAAAACTTATACTTTTCTCATACAGGAATTTGTCAACTCCTGTCCATACAAACAAATGGACCAGAGTCACATAGCAACCAGCTTTTGAATATCACTTTAACCTATAGCACTCCCTTATTACAAGGAAGCAAGTAATAAGACTGGCTATTTCTGCTAATTTTATCAATAGTTTGTTACAGAGGTGTAGAGAAAGTCATGTGAAAGGAACACATCAGATTTTTATAAATAGTACCACGAGTGTTTTCATCTTGTCGATAATTCACGACCGGAGACAATTGCCCTAAGAGATGAAAACACGAGTTGTATTTGATAAGATAATTCAGCGAAATAGACTATTAATAATTTATAATATATAGGAAAGAAAATTTTATCAGGTTATGATTGTAATACTTGCATTAGTTCTCAAATGGTAGATGACGCATTCGACCATGTTTGTTTACCGATTTTTGTTCTTTCTCCACAGCCTCCTGAATCATGAATGGCCGACCATGTAACTAACCGTTATTAAAAGTTAAGGTTGGCTAACTGGATTGTCACCTTATTACCAATAACCAAGATAGGAGATTAAACAAACAAGATTTCAAAGAAATGAACATCAGCTGCGCTAAGATGTTTTGACAATATCGTTCCAGTCAGATGACCGCGATTGGTTGAAATTGCCTAATCTCAACTATTGCATTAGCGTTTTAATAGTTGAGCTAAATTGTAATCTTAATATTCATGTATTCAGGATAATGGAAGTGATAAATGCATTATATTACTCTATTATATGTCGTTTAGCTTGTAAGAAAGTTAACATATTGGAAACGAAGAGCCGGACTTCAAAAATATGATACGTCCCATTCACATGACTTTCTCCACCCTCTAACAAACATTGTTAAAAAGCTTATTCTTCTATCCACTTCATGCTAATCAAGATAAAAATGAGCAGAAACAGTGTTATAACTTAGTTCCTTATAAACAGAAAGGAAATAAAAAGAATACACTAGGCTAATCAACAAGCAAATCTTTTAACAGCTGGTAACTATGAGATTGATATTCGTTCTCTTTGCTTGGCCACGAGTTGAAAAATTCCTGTATGAGAAAAAGTTCAAGTATTTTAAAACTGAAACCAATAGCAAGTAATATTTTGGAATTTGTGAACTACAAAAAAGGGTATGCCATAAATTATGTGTTCATGAGATATACATTTTTTATTAGTAACACTGTCTATCGCTTACGGTTTATCAATTATACAAAATTCATTCAGAATGAAGATGACTTTAGAGGCTATTCCCAGAAAATTCGAGATACACATTTTATTTATCATATAAGTAACTATAATACGCAGTTATTTATAAAAAATCGTTAGTCATTTTAAGAAAATCAAAATTTTCGATTCTTTTTTCATGTAAAGGGGTAGTTTGGGGTAATAGTAATTTCTTGAAAATGTTTGTGTCGCATCCTTGGAAGATGCTGAACATAAATATCAAGTTTGCTATTTAGCCGGCTTTTCTTTAATATATATTAATAAGAAGTATATTAACATTGTAATAAACCAAATGAATTAAAATATTCATCTTCACACACACACACACACACACACACATCTTTTTCTAAAAATCTGATGTTTTGTTCCATTCACATTACTTTCTCTATATATTTGCAACAAATTATTGTTAAAAAGGTTATGTTTCTATTTACTTCCTGCTAATCGAGAAAAAATTAACAGAAATAGTCTTATTACTTGCTTCCTTGTAAGTAGAAGCGAAATAAGGGAGTACCATAGGTTAAAGTGATAGTCAAAGGTTGGTTGCAATGTGACTGAAGTTCCTTTGTTTGTATGGACTGGAATTGTTAAATTCCTGTATGAGAAAGGTATGTTTTTTAAAGCTGAAACCAAAATAAGCAGTATCTCAAAAACGCTCAACTCAACGAAAAAAATTTTGATAAAATAAATTGTGTGTTTTAAGGTGCTCTACATTTTTTGTGCTGTAAGTCTTTGTCCATATCTAACGGTTTAGCAGTCTTGCAAAATTCCGTAAAATTCATCCATATATAGTAGTCTTCAGAGGCTATTTCCAGGAAATTCAAGATATACCTTTTATTTGTCATGTAAATATCTTTAATATACGAAATTTTGATCAAAATCGTTAGAGCGATTTTTGAGAAAATCAAAATTTTCGAAATAAGTTCCATGTAAAGGGTAGTTTGGGTGTGGAGATTATTCTGAAAATCTTCGTGTCGCATCCCTGGAAGACACTAAACTTCTACTTACAAGGAAGCAAGTAATAGGACTATTTCTGCTGATTTTTTCTCGATTAGCATGAAGTAAATAGAAGCATAAGCTTTTTAACAATAATTTGTTGCAGAGATTTAGAGAAAGTCGTGTGAATGGAACACATCAAAAAAACAATTTTGTGTATTCCAAAAGCGCGTACGGTCTGTGGACCTGTGCGATTGTTGATGTTCAATTTATGTATTGTTATGTCTATAAATACACGTATTCATTCACGCATGCACATAGTACGTGTAGAGAAAGTAAGAATGCGGAGAGAGGTGGACGTATCTCTTTTGTCCCCTGGTTTCCACGTAAAACTAGCGCCCAAGAAAAGGTGCGCGCATGGCGCGAGGTGCCACTCTTTATATGGGTTTAGCAACAGACGAGAAACAGAATGGTGAAGTGCTAAACAAGGCGAGTTTTTCAGCTTAAGGAAGACCAGGTCCGCAGTGCTATTTGTTCGGTTTGAGTGCCCGCACCTCATCACCACATTAATTCCGTGTAAAACAAATGGGTTTCAACCGAACCATGAACATGTATACAAATGCACATTTGTTCTGCTCGGCCGCTTCTCTGTCAGTGCTGTGAAATGAAATTAATCCAACAACGGAATACCCCAGTAACACAGTGTTTGGATAATGCGAGGACAAATGACTTCAGCATTTGGATTTCCTGTTTTAACGCTGATGAGTTCACTCAGCTTCCTTTACTCTTAATATCAAAGCCCTTAACATCCACTTTACTAGTATAAACACCCTAAAACTGATTTCTTACATTAAATGTCAATAATTTAATAAGATTTTAATTAAATTATCAATTTTAAATTATAATTTTGAATTTTAGATTTAATAAAGACTTAATTGAGTATAAATTTACGTTGAATATGGATTGTTTTGAAAATTTTGCTTTCTCTAGTTCCGTATGTACAATGCACATAGGGATAGAGAAGTATTGTATTTCACCCAAAAATTCGATGTCGAGATTTCACCGGAAATACATGTTTTAGGACCACCTGACTCCAAAAAAAAAAGCATTTTCAGAAACAAGTCCGTGTGTGTATGTGTGTCTGTGTGGACAGTATAGCTCAAAAACGAAATGACGGTCAAATACCAAACTTGGAAAAATTTTCGAAAAGTTTGTTTTTCTTAAAAATGGCTCTAACGATTTTAATTAAAATACCAAATATTAAAGCCATTTCTATCACAAATAAAATGTATATCTTGAATTTTCTGGGAATAGCTTCTAAAGACCTGTTTATTCTGGGTGCATTTAGCTTAATTTGGCATAACTAATAAACCGAAGAGATAGACAAAAACTTACTATACAAAAAATGTAGGTCTTGTTAGAATACACAAGTTATACCCTATACATTTTGTCCTGGAGCTTACCGTTTTCGAGGTATTCCTTGTTATTAGTTTCAGTTGTGAAGTACTTATACTTTTCTCAGACGGGAGAGTCCGTTTTTCTTTTGTTCTACTCCTGGCCAAGCTAAGAAGCAATGAAAATCGCATAACGACAGCTTTTAAAACATTTGACTATCACTTTAGCCTAGTGTATTCCCTTAGTTCCAGTCTACTTATAAGGAACTAAGTAATAAAATGCTGCTACTGTTTATCTGGACTAACATGGTGTTGAAAGAAGCTTGTTTGTACAGTAGCTAGAGAAAGTCATATAAGAGTAACACATCAGATTTCTAAATAATGTAATTATTTAATCTTAAAATTGTAATATTATGATATAAATGAAAGTAATTATAATATTAAGTTTTAAAAATTTAAATAAATATAAAGTTTAAAAAAATTATAATAAGGTATTTTATTTTTTTTTACTTTAAGTCTTATGATAAAATAAATAGTAATAATATGTATAGAAATTTAAGTAATAATATGATAATAGTAAGAGTAATATAATTAAACTACTTAATGTAATAGTTATTAAAAAAATACAAAGGTTTTAAAAAGGTGTATAACATAAATAAGAAATATAAAGTAAGTTTTAATAAATAATAACATAATAATAAAATTAGACACTAAAATTAAATAAAAAATTATTAATATTAAAATACGAAATTATTGTAATAATAATAATTAAATTGAAAATTATACCAAATTAAACATTATCACACAGTTTAATTTATAATAATTATGCTTTTAATTGGTACTTATACAAATTTTAGGCTAAGTTAGGTTAAGTTTGTATCTGTAGATTTAAACTGTATGATTAAATTTGTAAATGGTAAGTAGTAATAAATTTATAAGAATTGCCCCAGGTTTTACTGTCAGATGTATTTAAGAATGAAATGTTCATTTTTGGAACCACAAAATTATATTTTATGACAAAAAATACACTTATAACTTTAAAACGTTTCGGAGCCTAAACCAAAAAATCTGACGTGTTCCATTCACGTGACTTTGTCTGCTTCTCCACAACAAATTATTGCTTCTAATGACTTCACTCAAATCGAGAAAAATTAATAGAAATAAACTTATTACTTGCTTCCTTGTAAGTAGAAGCGAAATAAGGGAGTACCATAGGCTAAAGTGAAAGCCAAAAGCTGGTTGCTATGTGACTGAACTTCCTTTGTTTGTATGGACACAAGTTGACAAATTCCTGTATGAGAAAAGTATAAGTTTTTCAAAGCTGAAACCAAAAACTACGAATATCTCAAAAGCGATAAACTACCCGAAAAAATTGATATGACATAAATTGTGTGTTTTATCCTCAGCTACATTTTTGGTGTTGTAAGTGTTTGTCTATTTCTTACGGTTTGCCAGTTATGCAAAATTCAGTAAAACTCATCCAGAATAAAGTAGCCTTCAGAGGCTATTCCCAGAAGATTCAAGATATACATTATATTTGTCAGGTAAATATCTTTATATAGGATATTTTAATCAAAATCGTTAGAGCCATTTTTGAAAAAATCAAAATTTTCGATAATTTTTCCACGCAAAGGGTAGTTGCGGGTGGGGGATTTTCTTGAAAATCTTCGTGTCGCATCCTTGGAAGATACTGAACCTGAATACCAAGTTTGGTATTTAATGGACTTTTCGTTTTTGAGCTCTGCCGTCCACAGTCACACAGACCGACCTTTTTCCAAAAAAATTTTTTTTTGGATTCAGGTGGACCGAAAACATGTATTTCCAGTGAAATCTCGGTATCGAATTTTTGGATGGAGTGCAATATCTTCTCTATACACTATGTACATGGTATGTGTAGAGAAAGTAAAAATACACTTTTCTTTGTGTATTGTGAGCTTAGGTTTAAAATATTATACCAAAATTTTAATTGCTTTGTCGCAAGGGCCTTTTTAGAGACACAACAAAAACAAACATGTTGGATAGTTAGAATGAGACTGAAGAATTCAATGTCATAGCCTAGATTTGAACCATGGATCTCCCGATCTCTAGCCAGTTACTCTACCACTGAGCTAGCATGGCAACATGCCGGCATAGCATTGAATTTCTCAACTGACTCGCATGTTTCCCGGTAAACCACAAGGTGATCTCAAATTATTTTGAGATGACAACCACAATGGTGACTTACAATGTTGTAAATACTTTAAGCGCCAGGATTCACAGTGTAGCCAACTGTTATGGTCAATTTGTATAACATTTCTATAAATTTTGTATATTGTAAAATAATTGTATTCTATAAACTTGTTCATATACCCAAGGTCGCGGGTTCAATCCCGGTGGAGGACGATGGCATGCATGGCCTTAGCATGGCTTCCTTCGGAAGGGAAGTAAAGCCGTGGGTCCCGTGTCGTAGATTTACGGCACGTAAAAGAACCTCAAGCCTGATAGAGAGGCCTCTGAGCAAAATTAAGCGGTCTTTCACGTCCAGTATAGATGGGACGTCTGAGAACCATAGCAGATAAACAGCGTCCATAAATAACGTGCAATTTCATTTCTATAAACTTGTCTTTTATTTATAGCCTATCGGAGGTTGAAAAAAAAATGGCCCTCGTATATGGAATGAATATGGAGTATAGGTGGAATGCGATGGTGGGGGAAACCGAAGAACCCGGAGAAGCCCCACCCCTGCGCCACTTTGTCCACCACAAATCCCTCAGGCCGCCTGGGTGAGAGGCGAGTGGTCTAACCACTCGGCCACGGCGCATTGGCGCGACCAATTAAGGAGGAGGCGTGTCTGTTTATGTTTTTCGTATAAAAATCCCCGCATATCATAATAAACCTCTTCGAAAGCTATTTGTGCTGTGCATTGATTGCTTGGTCAGATTGTTTCAAATCGATGCCATCTCTAATGCTATTCTGGATTAATGATACGGTATGCAACTACATTGCAATTTATAACGATGGGCTTTCCACCGATAGTGCAGCATTGAATTGCAAATGGAAACATTAAAACAGATGCATTGGCAACTTAAGGTCATGTAACGTTGGCATTTTAAAGTATTCTTCTGCCATAAATGAAATAAAACGCTTTTAACCCCAAAAATATTTAAATCAACAAAAACAAATCTAATATGTTCCAATCGCTTGACTTTCTGTAAATCTCTATTACAAATTATTGTTAAAAAATCCGATGTGTTCCATTCACATGACTTTCTCTACATCTCTGCAACAAATTTTTATTTAAAAGGTTATGCTTCTATTTACTTCATGATAATTGAGAAAAGTTAGCAGAAATAGTCTTATTACTTGCTTCCTTGTAAGTAGAGGCGAAATAAGGGAGTACCATAGGTTAAAGTGATAATCAAAAGCTATGTGACTAAAGTTTCTTTGTATGGACAAGAGTTGACTAATTCCTGTATGAGAAAGTTTATTTTTAAAGCTGAAATATCGCAAAAACGATCAACTCCACAAAAAAAAAAAGTATATGGCAAATTGTGTGTTTTATAGTCATCTATAGCTTTTGTATAGTAAGGTTTTTGTCTATCTCTTATGGTTCACCAGTTATGCAAAATTCAATAAAAATCATCCAGGTCTTTAGAGGCTATTCCCAGAAAATTTTAAGATATACATTTTATTTGGTATGTAAATATCTTAAATATAAGAGACTTTAGTCAAAATCATTATAGCTATTTTTGAGAAAATTAACATCCTATGTAAAGATTTGTTTGGGATGGGGGATTTTTCTTGAAAATATTCGTATCGCATCCTTGGAAGATACCAAACTTAAATATCAAATTTTGTATTTAACGGTCTTTTCGTTGTGGACGTTGCTGTCCACAGGCACACACACTGACCTTTTTCTAAAAATGTTTTTTTCAAACTCAGAGGACCCCAAAACATATATTTCCGTGAAATCTCGACATCGAATTTTTGGATGGAATACCGTACCTCCTCTATACACTATGTACATGGTGGGTGTAGAAAAAGTAAAAGTCTATTGTTCTATGACATGATAATCGAGATGAACATTAGCAGAAATTGTCTTATTGGTTGTTTCCTTGGAAGTAAAAGGAAAGTAGGTAATGCAACTAGGCTAAACCGATAGTCAAATATTTTAAAAGCCGGTTGCTATGTGTACGAATTTCATTTGTTTGCATGGTTAGAAGTTAACAAATTTCCTTATGAGAAAATTCTAAGTATTTTAAGTCTGAAACCAATAATAAGGAATATCTCAAAAACGACCAGCTCTACAAAAAAGGTATCGGATATAAATGATGTGTTTTAACGATATCTGTAATTTTTATGCAGCAAGCTTTTTGTGTCTCTAAGTTTATTTATAAAGTAAAATACAACAAAATTCGTCCAGAATAAAGAGATCTTCCGAGGAAATTCTAAGAAAATTAAAGATGTGCATTTTGTCATGTAAGTATATTTAATACGAGGTACGTCCAGAAAGTAAGTTCCGTTTGGTAATAAAATTAAATTGTGTACAGATACAGAATAATTATTTATTGCACAAAATTCTACAACTCTTAAACTACTTTTCCACATAACTGCCGAAATTTTGCAGGCATTTGTATTAGCGTGGCACAAGTTTTTGTATACCTTCTTCATAGAAGTTTGCCGCCTGTGTCTTCAAAAAGTTGGAAGCATTTTCTTTCAGCTCTTCGTCATTGTTGAAGTGTTGACCGCCAAGATGTAAGAACAGATGAAAGTCGCTAGGAGCGAGGTCAGGGCTGTACGGAGGATGGTCAAACATGTCCCAGCCATATCCCTGTAGGAGGTTTTACGTCACATTTGCAGTGTGTGATCGTGCGTTGTCGTGAAGAAAAACAACACCTTTTGACAGCAATCCTCGGCGCTTATTCTGTATTGCGCGGCGCAATTTCCTAAGTGTCTCGCAATAAACATCTGCTTTGTTTGACCACGCGGTAAGAAATCAATGAGTAAGGTGCATTTCCAGTCCCAGAACACTGTGGACATCATTTTTCGAGGTGTCAAGATTTGTTTCGGCTTAACCTTTGCTGGGGATGAAGTGTGCCTCCATTCCATTGATTGCCGCTTACTTTCCGGGGTGTCGTAAGAAGCCCAAGTCTCATCTCCTGTGACTATCTGTGTCAGCAATTCTTCGCCGTCTTCATCATAACGGGTTAAAAACTGAAGTGCACTACCCATCCATTTTGTTTTGTGTTGCTCAGTAAGAACCTTTGGTACCCAACGTGAGCAAAGTTTACGAAATTTCAGTTTTTTGGTAACAATTTCATGAATTAGTGATCGTGAGCTTTGGGGAAATTCCATAGCGAGAGCACTAATTGTAAACTTGCTGTTTTCCTGGATCTTGTCATCAATCGCGTGAACCAATTCTTCTGTAACCAAAGATGTACGCCTACTTCGTTCTTCATCGTGCACATCACTGCGTCCTTCATTGAACTGCCGGATCCAACTTATCACCATTGACTCACTCATCGCATTTTGTCCGTAAACTTCGCAAATTTGCCGATAAATTTTCAATCAACACCGACATTGTAAACAAGCACAACAAAGCGTATGTGGCTGACAGCGATCTCAAAATGGCGCACGTTTCTTCTCCTTGATACAGAGCGTCCACCGCGCATGTGCGGAACTGCGATCGCAGCGCTGCAGCGGAGATAAATTGAAACGAAACTTATTTTCTGGACGTACCTCGTATATGATATTTGAATCAAAATTGTTATAGCCATTTTTGAAAAATCAAATTTACGAAAACTTTTCCATGTAAAGGTTAGTTGGGGTGTGGAGATTTTCTTGTAAATCATCGTGTTGCATCCTTGGAAGATACTAAACCTTAATATAAAGTTTGGTATTTAATGGACTTTTTTGAGCTATTCTGCCCACACAGACAGACAGACACGGATTTTTTCTAAAAATGCTTCTGTTGGAATTAGAGGGTCTAAAACATATTTCTGGTGAAATCTGGGTATGGAATTTTGGGTGCAATACAATACGTTCTCTATACACTATGTACACAGTACGTGTAGAGAAACTAAAAGCAAAACCATCTCTTGGGCACTGCAGACATTATCTGCCGCATGCATGTAATGGCTCCATCTGCAGCGATCATGCACGCTAGCGTGCGAGATATTTTATTGAGGGAAACAAAAGCCTGCGCCTGCTTTGGATCACCGAATAAAACAAATAAAGGATATTCCCTTTTGTCCATTTTCTGTTGTCTCTGTTCCCATTGTCCCTAGGGACGTAACGCACGTATTGATTCACTCAACATTAAAAAGAAACGGAGAACAGCCTATATACAAACACTCTCCCCTGAGAATCTGGACTTATTTCATTAAGGGACTGAAAATTTGAAACTCACACTAATAATGCTAGTGAAGATTTAATTGTTTTTCACACAATCCGTGTGTAGGTCAGGAGTTGGATAGGTAGAGTCAGACAGTCAGGAGACCAATGGTTCAAATCCGGGCTATGCCATTGAATTTTTCAGTCTCATTCTATCTATCCAACTCCTGTCCTACACATGGCTTGTGTGAAAAAACAATTAAATCAATACCAATTGACCATAATAGTTGGCTATACTATGAATCCTGGGTCTTAAAGTACTTACAACTTTGGGGTTTAATCTCAAAATAATTAGAGATCACCTTGTGGTTTACAGGGAAACATGCGAGTCAGTTGAGAAATTCAATGCTATGCCGGCAGGTTGCCATGGTAGCTCAGTGGTACAGCAACCGGTTAGAGACCGGGAGATCCGTGTTTCAAATCCCGGCTATAGCATTGAATTTTTCAGTCTGACTCTACCTATCCAACTAATAATGCTAGCATTTTGACATTTATTATAAGTTACGGTTTTTCATTTGCCTCGAGTTGTTTGGAAGTTATAGTCAAATTTGTTTGTGTTTTTGTTATGTCAATAAGCTGTGACGAAAAAATTAAAATGTTGGTCTAATATTTTAATTTCAGGTTCACAATGCACCTACCTTTTTAAATTAATCAACATTTTTCTGTATCTCCTTTGGTTTAGCTCCAATAATGTGATTTCTTGTCATAAAATATAATTTTAATGTTTGAACTTTGAAAACATATGCTGTAATACATCTGACAGTACAATCTAGGGCAATTCTAATTTATTATACCTCTGTAAACATGTACAGCAAATGTTTACTATCTCTACACGTACTACGCATACAGAGAAGGTATTGCATTCCACCCAAAAATTCCATACCGAGATTTTACCGCAAATACACGTTTTAGTGAATCCAAAAAAATCATTTTGGGAAAAAGGTTCGTGTATATGTGTCTGTGAAGACGATAACCCAAAACGAAAAGTCTGTAAAATACCAAACTTGGTATTTATGTTTAGTGTCTTCCAAGGATACGACACGAATATTTTCAAGAAAGTCTCCCCACCCCCAACTACCCTTTACATGGAATATTTTTCGAAAATGTTAATTTTCTCAAAATGTTTGTAACGATATTGATTAAAATGTTTAAGATGTTTTTATGACAGACAAAATGTATATTTTGGATTTTCTGGGAATAGCCTCTAAAGAACTCTCATTCTGGATGTTTTTGTATAACTGGCAAGCCGTAAGAGATATACAAAAACTTGCTCCACAAAAATGTAGCTCTCGTTAAAACACACAATTTATGTTATACCTATACCCTTTTTTTACTTTCTCTATACGAACTATGTACATAGTGTATAGAGAAGGTATTGTATTGTACCCAAAAATTCTACACCAAGTTTTCACCAGAAATACATGTTTTGAGACTCCCTGAATCCAAAAAGAAGCTTTTTTGGAAAAAGGGCCGTGCGTGTGCGTGTGTGTGTATGCCTGTGTGTCTGTGGACAGCATAGCTCAAAAACAAAAAGACCTTCGAGTACCAAACTTGATATTTAAGTGTGGCATCTTCCAAGGATACAACACGAAGATTTTCAAGAAAATCCCCCACCCCCAACTACCCTTTACATGGAACTTTTTTCGAAAATTTTTATTTTGACGAAAATGGCTCTAACGATTTTTATTAAAATATCGTATATTAAAGATATTTACACGACAAATAAAATGTATATCTTGAATTTTCTGGGAATAGCCTCTGAAGACCTCTCATTCTGGATGTTTTTGTAACTGGCAAGCCGTAAGAGATATACAAACACTTGCTCCACAAAAATGTTGATCCCTTTAAAACACACAATTTATGTTATATACCTTTTTTGTTGTTGTAAAGTTAATAGTTTTCGAGATATTCCGGACTATTGGCTTCAGTTTTAGCCACTCAAACGTTTCTCAAACTGGAAGACATGTTTCTTCTCGTTTTTGGTTTATTTACTTCTGGAAAGCAAAGAGATTCGAATTTCAGTTGTTTCACATAGCGACGAGACTATCGTTTTAGCCTGTGCATTTTCTTATTTCCAGTATTAAGAATTATTCCTCTTATGCTTATCTTGATTAGCATGATGTATATAGCAGATTAATCTTTTGAATAGATGTTTTGTTTGCTGAAGAGCTAGAGAACATCATGTGAATGGAACACGTTTTTTTTTTTTTTTTTGCTTCTACTTACAAGGGACTACGTAATAAGAACAATTTCTGCTAATGTTTGTGGGAATCCTGCTAATTTTCAAGAAAATCCCACCCCCAACTACCATTTACATGGATCTTTTTTCGAAAATGTTGATTTTCTCAAAAATGGCTTTAACGATTTTGATTGAAATATCGTATACTAAAGATATTTACTTGACAAATAAAATGTATATATTGAATTTTCTGGGAATTGTCTCTAAAGACTACTTTATTCTGGATGAATTTTACGGAATTTTGTATAACTGCTAAACCGTAAGAGATGGACAAAAACTTACCACACAAAATATGTTGAGCACATTTAAACACACAATTTATGTTACCTATACACATTTTTTTCGTGGATTTGATTGTTTTTGAGATATTTCCTGTTTTTTTTTTTTTTTTTGTTTCAGCTTTGAAAAAGTTTTACTCCTCTCATAAAGGAATTTGTCAACTGCTGTCCACACAAACATAGGAGCTTCAACCACATAGCAACCAGCTTTTGAATATCACTTTAACCTTTAACCCTTATTTCGCTTCTACTTACAAGGAAGCCAGTAATAAGGGTATTTCTGTTAATTATTTCTCATTAAGCATGAAGTAAATAGAAGCATAAGCGTTTTAACAATAGTTTGTTGCAGAAATGTAGAGAAAGTCATGTCAATGGAACTCATCAGATTTTATTTTTATAGTGTGAAAAATATTAAATAAATATATTTTATGCTTGAACCCTGTTCAGTTTAAATCAAATGGTACTTTGAGATGAGGATGTGTATTGCCACCTGTGCCTGTGGCAAAGAACGGGAACGGCCTAAGTAAAATAACCGGTGTATTGGCACGCTTGCAGATGAAGGGGTGACCCCTGACCTAGGTGAATCCCAGGAACTGCAGACAAATATGTGTAGAAGCACATACCACATGCTCACAAAATATATAAAAAGAGAAAATGTATAAAATAGCATTAGGTTATAGAACGTCAGGGAAAACAATTGTAAATATTCCAGAGTAGAAGTATGCATAAATGTAAGTTGTTAACTTAGACAATTAAAGCGAGGCAGGCAGGCGGAATTCCAGGTATAAGTTCACTAAACACCACCTGCCAATGGACACAGGGCTTAGGCTGAAGAACGCATGATAAAAAGAACAGACATATAAAGAAGTGAGACAGGAATAGCGACTTATCTTCCAGCTACCTCAGGGAGCTGGAAAAACATACAAAGAAAGCATAATGTTAAAGTGAGAAGGAACCACTGGGTATTTCCAAACGCGTCATGTGCACACTATGAACGTCAGAACTTGGCACAATTTATTCTCATAACTTGTGAGGTGATGCTAACTAAGAATCAATAAAAGATTCCGTTACATTTTATGGCACGAAAGTTGGCGTCACCCAGGTTTACTACTTAAGGCAAGGCAGATCTCTTATGTTGTTACTCTTACTCTTTTACTTTTTCTGTAACCATGACGCTAATGAGCTTGTGTTCACGTAAAGTTGTGTGAACGTGGTGGAGGAGCGATGTGCAGTGGGCTAGATTAGGCTCCTCATTAGTAATGAAATGGTGTTTATTATAACACATTTGTAAGGAACAAGCTAGTCGTCGTAAGGGATTATGCAATGTTTTTAATATATTAGCCTCACACACACAAACCCCTGAGATAAGTGTAATTAGGAGATTAGGAGTGGAACCTACATCAACGCCGGAGCTGAGGACACTGCAGGAACGAGACGCCGATTCCGCGACATGTGTCTGTAGTAAAGAACGGGGAGGGTCCAAGTAAAATAACCGGTGTAATGGCACGCTTGGTCGCAGACGGGATGACGCCTAATCTAGACAATCGTGTTAGATATGCAAGCCACCCATCCACCTGGCAGTTACCAAATGTCCACTCAAAGACAAACGTTGCGAGTTCGAATCCCAGGCACTACTGACAAGTGTGTCTGTAGTAAAGGACGGGGAGGTCCCAAGTGAAATAGCCGGTGAATGTGTTACAGTTGATTGCAGTGGTATAGAGTTAGCTGTTTTATTTAAAAAAAAACTGATGTGTTCCATTCACATCACTTTCTCTACTTCTCTACAATAAATTATTGTTAAAAAGCCTGTATGTCTATTTAATTCCCGCTAATCAAATAAAAATTAGCAGAAATAGTCTTCGTACTTGCTTCCTTGTAAGTAGAAACGAAATAAGGGGGTACCATAGGTTAAAGCCATAATCAAAAGTTGGTTAATATGTGACTGATATTCCTTTGTTTGTATAGACAGGAGTTGACGAATTCCTGTATGAGAAAAGTATACGCTTTTTAGCTGAAACTAATAACAAGGAATATCTCAAAAACGATCAACTCCACGAGAAAATATATGTAACATAAATTGTGTGTTTTAACGTGCTCTACGTTTTTGCGTGGTAAATTTTTGTCCATCTCTTACGGTTTAGCAGTTATGCAAAATTTTCTAATACTCATCCAGAATAAAGTAGTCTTCAAAAGCTATTCCCAGAAAATTCAAGATATACATTTTATTTGCCAGGTAAGTATCTTTAATGTATGATATTTTAATCAAAATTGTTAAGAGCCATTTTTAAGAAAATCAAAAATTCCTTTAGGTCGCATCCCTGGAAGATACTAAACTGAAATACCAAGTTTGGTATTTTCCCGACTTTTAATTTTTAAGTTATCGTGTTCACAGACACTCGGACACACGGACCTTTTCTGAAAATGCTTTTTTTGGTTACAAGGGACCCTAAAATATACATTTCCGGTGAAATCTCTGTATCGAATTTTTGGGTGGAGTACGTGTAGAGAAAGTAAAAATCAGCACAGTTTTGTTGCAAAAGTGTTATGTGTTTAGAACATAAAACATTATTAAATTATTATAGTTTATGTTTGAAGGTTGCTCTATATGAAGCCTGTTTATATAGTTGCGTTTAAAACAAGCAGAACGTGTCTACTTTCTCTGCCTACTACACAGTAAGTTGAATTTAAAATGTCTATCGCTATTGGACGGAGAAATACATGACCTCCTCTAAGAAGACGGATAGAACAGTTCTCACTAGCCCCGTATCAGAGTCTAATACTTGTAGAGCAAGACATTTTAAACTGACACACGTCACGCTGTATAAGGAAGAGACATAATCCCTGCTGTTAGATGTTTCCATACTGCATGCATGAAGCAAGCCTTTTGTTCCGCTAAACCTATGAAAAGCCCATGGGTTTAGAGTGGGTGATCACCAGGGATCGAATTCAAGGACTCCTGAATGTGAGTTGGAGGAACTTCGCTCGATCCACATCTTTAGCAGGATTTCACTCCCGATCCTGGGTGCCCAACCCATGTTTTGCATTTAATTGCTTACGAAACATAATTCTCAAGTCATAGTGAAGAAATTAAGCACAAGATGTTGCTTGAATGATTTCGTGTGTCCATCTGTTTTGCGCCTCCTTTATACAGGATGTTTCAAAACGACATCAAACGAAGATGTGGACCTTGTTGTCAATACCGTACGTGATACGTGAATATAATTTTCAGCTCTAAATTCGGCACATACAAAAACTGTCATAAAATCACCGTGGATTAGGCAGTCGTGCATAAAACCAAATAGCACGTGCCTGGGCCACTCCAAGAGAGATGTCGGTTGGTTGCGAAGGTCCCAGTCGCGTGGTGTAGGCGTGGTTTGATAGACACGCCGGCGCGGCACAGGTCACCTTAGTAATGGAAAACGTAGCGTGTGGATGTGGCGTATGACAACCGTTGTTCCTTCGCTGCCTAATCCCAAATGTGTGCAATTTTTAAACACACATAAAACTTTAAATAGAAGAGTTTGAAAGTTGCGCCTTCAAGTTTCGGAGAAGTCAAAGTGTCGCTAATCGACCGCTATCTTCGTTTGGCGTCGTTTTGAAACGGCCTGCATAGAACAAACTAACATCATATTGAAGGATAACGTAGCCAACCCTCAAATCACTAAAAGCCGTGGTTAATTGCGTTTGCTGTTCAAAGATACCTCGGCTACGCCCTGTCGTCGCTAAGCAACCGCGGGTTCACCGGGACTGCTCCACAACAGCGGATGTGTTACACTCAAATGACAGTTCTACAAACAGATTCTTCTTCTTTCTACACCACCTAATCGAAATAAACATTAGCACAATATACTTATTACTTACTTCCTTAAAACACTAAAGGAATGTGCTAAGCTAAAGTGACAGTCACATGTTTTAAAAGCTATCTTATGCAATTATCATTGAAAGTGGCATCTTTGCTCAGCCAGCAGTAGAAGTAAAGAAAACCGGACACTCCCTGTCTAAGAAAAATATTTTTTAAAATTGAAACAATAACGAGGTGCATCTTGGAAACGGTCAACTCTGCAACAAAAATGATAGATATAAATTGTGTGTTTCAACGAGATATACATTTTTGTGCAGTATGTTTTCGTCTCTTACGGTTTAACCATTATGCAAAATTCTACAAAAAATCAACCAGAGTGAAGTGCTCTGCACAGGCTATTCCCAGAAAATTTTATCTGTAATATGAATAAGTTTAATATACGGTATTTTAATCATAATCGTTAGAGCCATTTTTGAGAAAAACAAAATTTTCAAAAACTTTTCCATGTAATGGGTAGTTTGAGTGGGCGGATTTTCTTGAAAATCTTTCGTGGGAATTCTTGGAAGATACCGAACATAAATACCAAGTTTGGTATTCAACGGACTTTTAGTTTTTGAGCTATGCTGTCCCTAGACACCCATTTCTAAAAATCTGATGATTCCATTCACATGACTTTCTCTACATCTCTGCAACAAATTATTGTTAAAAACCTTATACTTCTATTTACTTCATGCTAATCAAGAAAAAATTAGCAGATATAGTCTTATTACCTGCTTCCTTGTAAGCAGAAGCGAAATAAGGGAGTGCCATAAGTTAAAGTGATAGTGAAAAGCTCGTTGCTATGTGACTGAAGTTGCTTTGTTTGTATGGATAGGAGTTGACAAAATCATGTATAAGAAAAGTTAAGTTTTTCAAAGCTGAAACCAAAAACAAGGCATATCTCAAAAACGATCAGCTCCACGAAAAGAATGTATATAACATAAATTGTGTGCTTTAATGTGCTTTACATTTTTGTGTAGTAAGTTTTTGTCCATCTCTTACGGTTTAGCAGTTATGCAAAACTCCGTAAAACTCATCCACAATAAAGTAGTCTTCAGAGGCTATTCCAAGAAAATTCCAAATATACACTTTATTTGCCAGGTAAATATCTTTAATATAAGATATTTTAATCAAAATCGTTATGCCATTTTTTAGAAAATCAAAATTATCGAAAAAATTTCCATGTGGGGGGATTTTTCTCAAAATCTTTGTGTCGCATCGCTGGAAGATACTAAACTTAAATACCAAGTTTGGTATTTTATCGACTTTTCGTTTTTTGTTATTGTGTTCACAGACAGACGGACACACACACGGACCTTCTTCTGAAAATACTTTTTTTTTTGGATACAGGGGACCCTAAAACATATATTTGCGGTGAAAGCTCTGCATTGGTGGAGTGCAATATCTTCTCTATACACTATGTACATGATACTTGTAGAGAAAGTAAAAATGCTTTTTGGATTCAGCTGTGAAATCTCGGAATTGAGTTTTGGGTGCAATATAATGCCTTCTCTATACACTATGTACATAATACCTGCAGAGAAAGTAAAAATCTATGTTACATTTACATGACTTTCTCTGTCTGTTCTGCAAAAAGGTTATTTGTCTACCTACATCATGCTAAACGAGATAAATATTAATAGAACTGACTTTACTACTTAGTTCCTTATAAGCAGAAGGGAGATAGAGAATACACTGAGATAATCAAATCTGTTAAAAGCCGTGCACAATTGAAGTTCGGTTTGTTTTCCATTTCCAGAAAAACATTTCCATTTCCCGTTGGAGAACATGCGTAGTTGCAAATTGAAACCAATAACAAGGAATATCTCGAAATTGTGTGGTTTAACGAGATATACATTTCTTGTATAGTAAGTTTAAGTCTATCTGTTACGGTTTACCAGTTATGCAAAATTAGCCAAATTCATCTAGAATAAACAGGTCTTCATAAGCTGTTCCCCAAAAATGCAGGATATACATTTTCTTTAATATACGATATTTTAATTAAAATTGTTACAGCCATTTTTGAGAAAAACAAAAGTTAATGTTTTTTCCATGTAAAGGTTAGTTTGAGGTGAGGGGATTTTCTTGAAAATCTTCGTGTCACATCCTTTAAAGATACCAAGCTTAAGTACCAAGTTTGCTAGTTAACGGTCTCTTAGTTTTTTAGCTATACTGTTCACAGACACGCCCGCGCGCGGACATTTTTCTAAGAATACTTTATTTTGGATTTAGGGGGACCCAAAACATGTATTTCCGGTGAAATCTCGGTATCGAATTTTGCAATACAATACCTTCTCTGTACACTATGTACGTAGTATGTGTAGAGAAAGCAATAATACCGCAGATGTGTATGTGTTATGCATATATTGATTCCAGCGGAACAGTATAGCCGGAGTTTATCCCTCTGGTATAGCACTTAGTTCCTCTTTTCTCCGGCTCTGACATTTTGCGCTCCCGAGAGAGGCGTTTTTGCCTACACTTGCATCTACTATGTATACATGTGCTATCTCTTGTAAAACGCAAACAATGAAAGCTCTTACCTTAACTAACGGGTCATCAAGAACTTCCTCCGCACCTTGCTGCTGGCCACCGCTCGATAAAAGGTTGGCATCCCTAGGTTTATCGCATTCAATTCCGACGGGATGTTATGATTATCGGTGTTATCAGCGGCTCCGAGTGCATGAGTTGTTTATTGTACTGGTCTATTACGCTGTGAGTTCTGACGTGTGCCTGAAGCAAAATCAATGTATTCTACAGAGTAACGTGTATTTCTAGTGGAAATTATACTGAGAAAGTGAAACAAAATTTCGTTGTCAGGTTCCCTAACTCAAAATAAGCGCAGCAAGATACTGTGCGTGATTTAATTGATAAACTTCGGGAGTCAGGTTCCCTGACGATGCTGTTAGAAGTGGAAGACCCAAAGAGCTAACAGAAGAAAAACTATCGGATATATCAGATAAAATGCTTAAAAGTCCACAGAAACCAATAAACAAATGGGCCCAATAATGTAATATTTTTTTTAAGGTTCCGCAAACAAAGCAGTTAAAAAAGAACTAGGTTTGTATCCATATAAGGTACCAGTCCAGCAGGAATTAAAACACACAGATCACGGGAAAAGAGTTCAATATTGTGAATGGTTTCAGAAGTTTATTTTGCACCACGGAATTGACGTGTTAGATAGGACATTTTTTTACTGATTAAGCTTGTGTCTTTAAGAAAATGGTAAACATTTTCAACATGTTCTTTAAACAGGTTAGTTGCATATTATTTTTCTACATTACCTTTCATGCATGGATATAGTGAACCTAGCAGTTTTCTTAGCCAGCGAAACGTTTTCACCATACGCTCGCGCCAGCCAGTGCTGCCAACAGAATTCCTGACTCTAGGGGAATCTTGGTTACACGGGAGGTGCGGAGCGACTTCTCGATGGTCCATTATATCATTAACTACAACTGTAACTATAAAAATTTAATTTTTTCGATCCATATCACTTTCTCTACCTGTTCTAAACCATTCTTACAAAATATTACTCTTCTATCTGCATTATGCTGTACCGGAGCTTCTTTGTCACGAATCTTTGTTCCTCTCCGGTGCGATTAATAGCTCTTCATAACTAATGGCTTTGGCGTGAGACGTCAGTCCTCCTCTTCCGTCAGGGGCTTCGGGAAGTCAAGTGATAGCAGTCGCTTGAGAGTTTGTGAAAAAAACAGCTGGAGGTTGGAGTCCGGACTCATTCTTATTAGGTTAACTCGATGTGAGTATTCGTTTAGTTGTTAACAATTTCAGCGCAACCAAGATTGTTACGGTGTTGACCCCACACGAAGTTTCTCAACCGACAATATTATTATCTCAAAATGATAGTCACCTTGTGGTTTATCGGGAAACGTATGAGTCAGTTCAGAAATGTAATGCTATGCCGGCAAGTTGCCATTTTAGCTCAGTGGTAAAGCAACCAGATAGAGACCAGGAGGTCCATGGTTCAAATCCCGGCTATGTTATTGGATTTTTCAGCCTGACTCTACCTAATTTTTTCTTTGTTTTACACACCGAAGTTTTAATGCCAAGGTAATTCGCGCACATGGTGGACAACATTAATACACCGCTTATACAAGTCAGTCTGTTCTGTAAGAACGTTGAGGGAGGGATGAAGGGTGGATTGCCTACTCCGTGCTATGTTGTGCCAGAAGTCATCAATGAAATCATCAAAGGACCCGAGTCCTCGTCAGACATTCACATTTTCAGCAAAATCACAGCGACAGACGTATTTTACTTTCTCTACACGTACTATGTACATAATGTACAGAGAAGGTATTGCACTCCACCCAAAAATTCGACACCGAGATTTCACCGGAAATATATGTTTTAGGGTCCCCAGGATCCAAAAAATCATTTTCGCAAAAGGTCCGTGTGTGTGTCTGTGAACACGATAACTCAAAAACGAAAAGTCGGTAAAACACCAAACTTGGTATTTAATTTTGGTTTCTTCCAGGGATGCGACATGAAGATTTTGAGAAAATCCCCCCCACCCCAAACCACCGTTTTTATGTAACTTTTTTTCGAAAAGTTTGATTTTCTAAAAAATTGCTGTAACGGTTTTGATTAAAATATCATATATTAAAGATATTTACCTGACAAATAAAATGTATATCTTGAATTTTCTGGGAATAGCCTCTGAAGACTACTTTATTCTGGATGAATTTTACGGAATTTTGAATAACTACTAAACCGTAAGAGATGAACAAAAACTTACTACACAAAACATGTAGAACACGTTAAAACACACAATTTATGTTATATACATTTTTTTCGTGGAGTTCGTCGTTTTTGAGACATTCCTTATTTTTGGTTTCTGCTATGAAAAACTTATATTTCTCTCATACAGGAACTTGTCAACTCCTGTCCATACAAACAAAGGAACTTCAGTCACATAGCAACAACTTTTGACTATCACTTTAACCTATGGTGGTTCCTTATTTCACTTCTGCTTACAAGGAAGCAAGTAATAAGACTATTTCTGCTATTTTTTTCTCGTTAAGCATGCAGTAAATAGAAGCATAAGCGTTTTAACAATAGTTTGTTGCAGAGATGTAGAGAAAGTCATGTGAATGGAAGACATCAGATTTTTAATGTCTTTGAGTGTACAGTAGTGAATCACCCTGTCCTCATACTGGCGCGAGAGAAATCTGATACAAGAGAATATTTGCAAAACTGAAATTCAGTGCCCTCTAGGTTCTGGCAGTTCCATCATTCTCTGAATTTTTCTACGGGGAGAGGATGAATGGATTGGGCCGGAAAGAAAGGCGACTCATAAGCCAGGAAACAGAAAACGAAAGCACATAAAGAAGAAAAAAAAAGCTTCGTTTTGCAGCACCGGCTACCATCAAACATTGATGCCTCAATCTCGGCTCTTCCATGCCACTCAGTCTTTTTCTCTTTCCTTTCCAACATTCGCTTCCAAGCCACAATGTGCGACTGTGCTTTTCTGCTCGTAATGTCTTGAGAGTTTGTGTGATTTTTCTTCACTAGTGTCTCTCTGTAAAACACGGAGCTAAAATGTTCCAAAAAACTGACACAATACATTTACATGGTCGCCTCCTAACTGCTTGCCAAGCGGGAGACCTGGACTGGGGTGCACTCAGCCTCGTGAGGTCCCTGGGGGGAAAATTGAGGAGCTACTTGCGGCTCCAGGTCATGAAGACCGCATTAACCGGCCGGGAGGGATTCGAGCCGCTGACCATGTCTCACCCTCCCTCCAATACTGCACCCCATCCATGACGTCTGTCATCGACCGAGATGGGGAACGCAGCGGCTGGGCGGTAGGCCAAAGTTCCTTGTGAGCTGTCGTACCATGGAGTTACAAATACATTTACATAACCTTCCCTGTCCACTAGCATTTCTTAATTTCACTACCACCTACAGAGTAGGTGTTGTTGAACCATGAGACGAAGGCGAAGTAAGATTATACACCAAAACAATTTGCGGGATTGTGCTCGAGGCTGATATAAGTAATTTGAGATCGGCGATGCATGGTCCCCGGATAAACATAACGTTAAACCTGTGGGTATCAGGCGCTGATAAGTCGGTGTTAAAACAAAGCAAGTTGAAAAAATCTGATGTGTAACATTCACATCTCTGCAACAGATTATTGTTAAAACGCTTATACTTCTATTTACTTCATGCTAATCAGAAAAAAATTAAAAGAAATAGGCTTATTACTTGCTTCCTTGTAAGTAGAAGCAAAATAAGAGAGTACCATAGGTTAAAGTGACAGTCAAACGCTGGTTGCTATGGAGCTGAAGTGCCTTTGTATGTATGGGCAGCAGTTGATAAATTCCTGTATGAGAAAAGTATATTTCTCAAAGCAGAAACCAAAAACAAGGAATGTCTCAAAAACAATAAACTCCACGAAAAAAATGTAAATAACATAAATTGTGTCTTTTAACGTGCTCTACATTTTTCGTGTCTTAAGTTGTTGTCCATCTCTTACGATGCAGCAGCTATTCAAAATTCCGTAAAGTTCATCCAGAATACTCACTCTTCAGAGGCTATTCCCAGAAAATTCAATATATACATTTATTTGTCAGCTAAATATCTTTAATATACGAAATTTTAATCAAAATCGTTAGAGCCATTTTTGAGAAAATCAAAATTTTCGAAAACAAAGTTCCATGTAAAGGGTAGTTGGGGTGAGGGATTTTACTCAAAAGCTTCGTGTCGCATCCCTGGAAGATACTAAACTTAAATACCAAACTGCATGCTGTCCACAGACATACACACGACTTTTTTGTAAAAATGGTTTTCTTGGATTCAGGGGGACCCAAAACATTTATTTGCGGTGAAATAAATGTTTTGGGTGGAATGCAATAGTTTCTGTATACACTGTGTACATACATAGTACGTGTAGAGAAAGTAAAAATACGGCTGCAATGTATGTTTCACTGTTGTTACTAGCGTCAGGAAAGTTAACTGCAGTACAAATGAGTGAGTGATCGGCAGAAGAGCAGATAATGGGCAGTAACTTACACAGAATCCGCCACAAATTAGATATATGGTCAGCCTGGAAAAGCAGCCACCAGACAACTGAAAGCCATCGTCTTTACAGTAAAGCGAATGAGTTGGCAACACTGATAACAGGCGTGTTACACTGGCTTTGTTTAGTCAAAGCGGAGGGAACAGCTTACTGCGAGTTACAGCTACAGATTAGTCCTCCGCATGTTTGATGGATGCTACGTCATAATATGAACATATGACAGACAAGATCCGCTGGCACAAGGGACATTGCATTACTGCCTATTTACACCACAGCAAATTTCTCTTACATCAAATACAGCATGTTTTCAAACGACTAGCAAAACTATTATTATGTTTTATCTCTTTATTCCATGTGTTGTATATATGCAACGAATCTTTTAGTGTTTTCGGCGGACTTTATTGCTTTCTCTACACGTACTATGTGCACAGTGTATAGAGAAGGTATTTTAATGCACCCAAAAATTCGATACCGAGATTTCACCGGAAATACATGTTTTGAGACCCCCTCAATTCAAAAAAATCATTTTTAGAAAAATATCCGTGTGTGTCTCTGTCTGTCTGTGGGCAGCATAGCTCAAAAACGAAAAGTTCGTTAAAAACCTAACTTAGTATTTAGGTTTGGTATCTTCCAAGGATGCGACAGGAATATTTTCAAGAAAACACCCCCACCACCAACTACCCTTTACATGGAACATTTATTGAAAATTGTGATTTTTTTTTTAAAAATGGCTCTAACGATTTTTATTAAAATATCGTATATTAAAGGTATTTGCCTCAAATAAAATGTATATTTTGAATTTTTTGGGAAGAGCCGATCCCGGTGGCCACGCTCGCTTAGGCGCTTCGTGGAGCACAGGATCGTGGGTTCGAGTCCTGCCTTGGGCATGGGTGTTTCTGTGTTTGTAAATCAGTCTATGTTTGTGTATGTATATGTAACAGGAAAATGTTAAGAATAATGTCTACTAAGGAAATATAAGAAAATGGAGAAAAAAGGAATACAGCGCCGGAGTCCTGACAAGCCTCCGGAACCGTATTTTTTCCAGCCGGTCCCCTTGGCCGCGCTCGCCAAGGCGTCTCGCTTTGGTGCTTCGTGGCGCAGGGGATCGTGGGTTCGAGACCCGCCTTTGGCATGGGTGTTACATGTTTGTGTATATGTGTGTGTGTGTGTAAAAAGAAGAAAACAGCAAATCAGTAGGTCATACAACAAAGTAAAACAATTAGGTAAATAAAAGTAGGCTACACAGCGCCGGAGTCCTGACCAGACTCCGGAACTGTATTTAAAAAAGACTACTTTATTCTGGATGAATTTTACGGAATTTTGCATAACTGCTAAACCGTAAGAGATAGACAAAAACCTACAACACAAAAAGTGTAGGGCACATTAAAACACACAATTTATGTTATATACATTTTTTTCGTGGAGTTGATCGTTTTTGAGATTATCCTTATTGGTTTCAGTTTTAAAATACTTAAACTTTTCTCATTCGGGAACTTGTCAACTCCTGGCCACGCAAAGAAACGGACTTCAATCCCATAGCAACCTCATTTTAAAACATGTGATAGTCGCATTAGCCTGTGCATTTTTATATCCCTTCTGCTTATAATGAACTAAGTAATAATACAGTTTAATGTTTATCTCGATTAGCATGAAGTAGTTAGAAGAATTAGCTTATTAACAATAATTTGCAACGAGATTTCACCGGAAATACATATTTTGAGACCCCCTGAATCTAAAAAAAAGAAGCGTTTCTGGAAAAAGGTCCGTGTGTGTGTCTGTGGACAGCATAGCTCAAAAACGAAAAGACCGTTAAACACCAAACTTGGTATTTAAGTTTGATATCTTCCAACGATGCGACACGAAGTTTTTCAAGAATGTTTACACGGAACGTTTTTCGAAATTTTTAATTTTCTCAAAAATGGCTAACGATATTGATTAGAATATCGTATATTAAAGATATTTACCTGACACATAAAATGTATATCTTGAATTCGCTGGGAATAGCCTCTAAAGACTACTTTATTCTGGATGAATTTTACGGAAGTTTGCATAACTGCTAAACCGTAAGAAACGGACAAAAACTTGCCACGCAAAAATGTAAAGCACGTTAAACACACAATTTATGTTATATAATTTTTTTTTTCGTGGAGTTGATCGTTTTTGAGATATTCCTTGTTTTTGGCTTCAAGTTTGAAAAACATACTTTTCTCATACAGGAATTTGTTAACTCCTGTCCATAGAAACAAAGGAACTTCAGTCACAAAGCAACGAGCTTTTGACTATCACTTTAACCTATAGTACTCCCTTATTTCGCTTCTACTTACAAGGAAGCAAGTAATGAGACTATTTCTGCATTTTTTTTTTTTCTCGATTAGCATGAAGTATATAGAGGCATAAGCTGTTTAACAATAATTTGTTGCAGAGATCTAGAGAAATTTTATGATTTTCTCTTGGTTTGAAAGGCCGATGTTTTATATTAACTATTAAAGCAGTTAATATTTACAAGGAGAGTAATTGGTTTAACAAATGAAAACAATGATTGGCCACACAACTTAACACTACTTGTTGCTCGACAAGTTGATCAACTTCGGATTCCGGGGAAGTAACAGTTTCCGGAAGGGAGAGGGATTCATCCGGAAACAACATTGCAGGTGTAAACTCCCGGAAGCACGTCGAGGGATTCTGGAATGATGTATCGCAAAGGTTTTATTCTTCTTGATGCTTCACTTTCCCAATGAAGTGTGTATCTAAACTACTATAAATACCTTTCAGCCAGGGGATGTGGGCAATAGTATATCGCGTGGTATGAACTGTAAGTTACACAGAAAACATATTGGGAATACGAGGTCCCCATAGCCGAGTTTTCCCAAGCATTTGAGATCTGATAAGCTGACTTACAGTTCGTGGTTAGCGAATTACTTTTTGAAATACTTGACAAAAACTAAAAAAAACATAAATCAAAATTTCGGTTATAATAGAAAACTTCGGCCTCTCTAGAAATTAAACAAATTGTGGTTTGACTGTAAGTTTGGTTTATACTTGTTACGTTTTCACCAATTTTTTTTTTTATCGGAAAAGCTCCGTAATTAAGTTAAACGCTAATTTATTACATGCGCGTAGCGATCCTTTTTTGTGAATATTTATGAAGTTTGCTGCCTAGAAGGAGTAGAATATAAATAAAGAAGTCTTGTAGTACTTTTGTAATGTAAATATATAATAATACTACACACTAAAGTGCCTAAAACCTGAGTTTCATTGTCGGCGGCAGGCGAACAGTGTTGTGGAATGCAACACCGGCATATGTCGCTAGACGCTGTGCTGATGTATGACAAGTATGTTTCACGCAGATACAGCTGTTCAGTGAATTTCATTATGCAGAACTTCGGCCACTCTAAAATCGAATGAAACTAAGTGCGATTGATTGACTTTGTATTTATGACGACAATGTCAAAGCCTGTGGATTTCAAATTTAGCGCGCGGTTAGGTTCCAATCCGTTTAGGTTAGTGTGTGTATATAAACAGGTAGCAACATTAGTTTTTTAAACCATCTCCCCACCCCTACTGCCCCTCTAACCACACTGGTCTCGTTAGAGTGCAAAACTGGTATAAGTCGTAGCGGAGAGAGTTAGCGGCCCAACTTGTAAATAATTACCAACATTTATTTTTAATATTTTACTAAACATTAAGAAAAATCTGATGTGTTCCATTCACATGACTTTCTCTATATCTCTGCAACAAAATATTGTTAAAAATCTTGTACTTCTATTTACTTCATGCTAATCCAGAAAAAATTAGCAGAAATAGTCTTATTACTTGCTTCCTTGTAAGTAGGAGGGAAATAAGGCAGTACCATAGATTAAAGTGATAGTCAAAAGCTGGTTGCTATGTCACTGAAGTACCTTTGTTGATATGGACACGCGTTGAAAAATTCCTGTAGGAGAAAAGTATGTGTTTTAAAGGTGAAATCAAAGACCAGCAATAACTCAAAAACTATCAACTCCACGAGAGAAATGCATATAACATAAATTGTGTGTTTTAACGTGCTCAGCATTTTTGTGTGGTAAGTTTTTGTCCATCTCTTACGGTTAAGCAGTTATAAAAAATTCCGTAAAATTCATCCAGAATAAAGTAGTCTTCAGAGGCTATTCCCAGAAAATTCAAGATGTACATTTTATTTGTCAGGCAAATATCTTTAATATATGATATTTTAATCAAACTCATTAGAGCCATTTTTGAAAAAATCAACATTTCGAAACATGTTCCATGTAAAGGGTAGTTTGGGGTGGGGGATTTTTCTCAAAATCTTCGTGACGCATCCCTGGATGATACTAAACTTAAATACCAAGTTTGGTATTTTACAGACTTTTCGTTTTTCACCGTGTGTTCACAGACACGTATAGAGAAAGTGAAAAGCTTATTCTTCCATATTCTATAGAATGGTAATAGAGATTAACACTATCAGAAATTGTTTTAATTACTTGCCTCCTTGTAAGTAGAAGGAAAATAAGGGAATACAGTGGGCACTCTATACGTGTCGATAAAGTAATAAATGTACGATCATTTACTGAAAAACTGTATTTTTATGCGGATATTTATAAAAAAGGGTATCCTGTGGCTTTAGACCAATGAATTTACACAACATACGATTATTTAAATTATCTTGCAAGCTACAATTTTGATACATGGCAAAAATATCGTATTTACTATATATATAATTGGGATACCTTTCAATAAGATATCTTGCTGTGTATTTTCCAAAAGTCATAGATATATCATCTTAATAGATTTGCAGTGAGGTAGTTGTGGATCTTTTAAATCCCTATAGAAAAACAACTGCAACCTAAGGCTAAATGTCATGGGGATAAGGTGTAAACCAAGAGCAATGCCGGGTGTTTCAGCTGGTTTTACTTTCTCTATAAGTACTATGTTCTTAGCGTATAGAGAAGGTATTGTATTGCACCCAAATATTCGATACCGAGATTTCACCAGAAATACATGTTTAGGGTCCCCATGAAACCAAAAAAAAAACAAAAAAACATTTTTATGAAAATGTCCGTGTGTGTGTATCTGAGGTCAGCATAGCTAAAAAAAAAAACGAAAAGTCCCTTAAATACCAAACTTGATATTTAAGTTTAGTATCTTCCAAGGATGCGACACGAAGATTTTCGAGAAAATCCTTCCATTCCAACTACACTTTAAATGGAAAAAATTCGAAAATTTAGACTTTCTCAAATATTGCTCAAACAATTTTGATAAAAATACGGTATATTAAAGATATCTTCAATTTTCTGAGAATAGCTCCGAAGACACCTTTATTGTGAATGAATTTTTCTGAATTATGCATAACTGGTAAACCGTAAGAGGTAGACAAAAACTTTACTACATAAAAATGTAGATCTCGTTAAAACACACGATTTATGTAATATACATGCATATGGCATGTGGAGTTGACCATTTTCTAGACATTTCTTGTTATTCGTTTCAGTTTTTCCTCATACGGGAATTTGTCAACTGCTGGTCATGCCAAGAAACGGACTTCATTCCCATAGCAACCACGTTTTAAAACATTTGATTGTCGGAATACCCTAGTGTATTCCCTTATTTCCCTTCTACTTACAATGAAGCAAGTAAGAAGGTCATTTCTGCTAATGTTTATGTCGACTAGCATGAAGTAGATAGAAGAATAAGTGGTTTAACAATAACTTGGGTAATTATTTACAAGTTGGGCCGCTAACTCTCTCCGCTGCGACTTATACCAGTTTTGCACTCTAACGGGACCGGTGTGGTTAGAGGGGGAGATGGTTTAAAAAACTAATGTTGCTACCTGTTTATATACACACACTAACCTAAACGGATTGGAACCTAACCGCGCGCTAAATTTGAAATCCACAGGCTTTGAAATTGTCGTCATAAATACAAAGTCAATCAATCGCACTTAGTTTCATTCGATTTTAGAGTGGCCGAAGTTCTGCACAATAAAATTCACTGAACAGCTGTATCTGCGTGAAACATACTTGTCATACATCAGCACAGCGTCTAGCGACATATGCCGGTGTTGCATTCCACAACACTGTTCGCCTGCCGCCGACAATGAAACTCAGGTTTTAGGCACTTTAGTGTGTAGTATTATTATATATTTACATTGCAAAAGTACTACAGGACTTCTTTATTTATATTCTACTCCTTCTAGGCAGCATACTTCATAAATAATCACTAAAAAGGATCGCTAGCGCACGTAGCGTTTAACTTAATTGCGGAGCTTTTCTGATAAAAAAAATTGGTGAAAACGTAACAAGTATAAACCAAACTTACAGTCGAACCACAATTTGTTTAATTTCTAGAGGGGCCCAAGTTCTCTATAATAACCAAACATTTGATTGTCGGATTAGCCTAGTGTATTCCCTTATTTTCCTCCTACTTACAAGGAAGTAAGTAATAAGACCATTTCTGCTAATGTTTATGTCGACTAGCATGAAGTAAATAGAAGAATAAGCGGTTTAACAGTAATTTGTTACAGAGATGTAGAAAAAGTGAAAGCATCTTCTTGTACGAGTTGGTTACAGCATTTTAGAATACCAACATCTACTCCTGAACTATTCTGAAAGATTTTACACAGCAGGAAATGTGTATTTATGACTCCTGTGTTGTTTCAAATGGGCCTCTTATAAAGAACATTATCCCAAAACGAAATTGAAGTTAAACTATTGGACCAAAAGTAATGCATATCACTTACCAGCTTCAGATGAATTACTGAACACGCCTGCTAGGCCAAGCTTTATAGTTTTCGCCACCAAGCCTGCCCGGGAAAAACTGACAATCCAAGAGTTGACTTGCGCGCCCCATTCATTCATCTTCATTGAAATCTGGTACTGTTTTCTTAGGTTAAAATTTCAAACCTGAACACTCGCACTTTTCCTTCATGTAACGCAACTATTCGGTAGTAAACAAAATGCTCTTGGAATGTAAGGTAAATGAAACAAATTATTGTGCACGTAAAGTGCTTCTGTTTTTGTATATCGCAAACTGCTTTCTCATATGATAGTACACACATCGCTTCGCGATTCAGTAGCACAAACACCTCGTTAGTGTAGGATATTAACAGCGTATGGCAAAAGCTCGTGGTGTCTTTCACTGTAGACTGATTCGCGTAGAATGTGTCAGTAAAATGCAGCACACTAGTGAAATTCGCTGGATTCTCACCAGTGTTTTGGATATGGCCTATATAATACCGGTTTTTCACTTAATTTAACAGTTGTTTTCCTTTTGTACCCACACGAACGTTTTTACTAGAATTGGGCAAATGATACTGCAGCTCGAGCAGTTGCGATACGCGGCACGTCTCGATACCGTGTCGATATTACTCGAGTGCTGACGACATGACGCGCTAAGGAACTTCAAAAGTCTCCTAGGGCAAGTTAGTGGAATGCGGCACTCGTTGAAAATAAAAGTTTATATTGAATTTACATAACTAAACGATGTTTATAAGTTTGCTAACTAAAATAATACTGCAATAGAATAAAACTGGTGTACGAACACAATTTTGAATTATTTATTTACTTAATTTACAATTCTCCAACCCTATTTTACCAAAAGTATGCTAGAGTTATAGCTAAAGTAAAATGCAAAAGTTCATAACACAGGGTGGCGCGTAATGTATCTACCACCCTGTTCAACTTGAGTTGTGCGTGCGTGCGAGATCTGGTAGGCTCGTGGTGAGCCTAGGTGTTGTTGCTGTATACCTACCCTGGTAAGGGCTTAACCACAGCGATGAGGAGGATGGTTTAGGGTTGGTAATATTTGTGAGATTTCGGGTGATGATGTTAAGGAGGCAGCGCTAGATAAGCTCCTCGAACGGTTGCAGGAGCAGCATCCTTTCCTCTGCTCCGCTGGTGTTTAATTTGTGAAAAATTGTTTTTGTTGGATAATTTTGATAGACCACTCCCAATGGGAGGGGGGAGTACTTAGTTCAGCTATTTTGCTGTTGGCTGGTTTGAAGCCGTTGTTACCGGGGGTGCCCGCAAGCCATGCGGGGAACCCGATACCGCCTCTTTCGGCGTTCAGTGGGTAAGTACTATCCCAGCGATCTGACAAATGCGTTCTCATGCGTTCTGGCGTAGAATGTTTGAGTCCGACGCCTAATGACATCCTCCACATATGGGAGAGCCGAAGCTTCATGTAGTAGCCTCAAGGGGAAACGTCGACCTACAGAATACATTGACCAGAGTCCTCTATTCTGTATCCGCTGTAACCAGAGAAGCCAGGAGTCTGCTGCCATGCCCCACACTTCGCAGGGTAGAGCATCAGGGGACTACAAGCGCCTTGAAAAACGTAGACCAGCCCAGAGCAATTGGCAGGCTGAGGGCAGCCCGAGGTGTGATAGACGTGTCCCTCCCAAATGTCGGTTCATGCGCATGAATCAGATATGATTATACGGCTACAATGTTCGCAATTGGTACGCCATGAATTGTTGGCTCATACAGACAAGGATTGCAGCTGTAGAAGCCTTCATTGTTACGTTCCCTAACTGAAACGCTGCTCAAAACTGGCACAGATGACTGCTTAACCAACGATCAGATGAAGCGAGCTTCTTCATCAGCAAGTTGAGAATAAACAAAACCTAAACCATCGCATAGTTGTGGTGTGGTGTGCATATTGTTGGTCTTTTCCGAGGGTTGTGCTGGTCACGCATTAATTGTAAATTCCGACCGCCATGTTGAAATTTGCAACATTTTGTCATGCCAGAACTCCAGGAGAAAAACCAAACTTTGAAGTGCAGTGTGTGGCATAGCTATCAAATGTTGCTCAACTGTTGTTATTTAAGTTTATTACCTTCTTTAGCATTTTTATTAAAATGACGTATATTAAGCATATTTACCTGACAAATAGAATGTATATATTATATTTCTGGGAATAGTCTTTGAAGACTACTTTATTCTGAATGAATTTTACGGAATTTTGCATAGCTGCTAAACCGTAAGAGATGAACAAAAACTTCCTACACAAAAATGTAGAGTACGTTAAAACACACAATTTATGTAATATACGTTGATTGTTTTTTTTAGGTATTCCTTGTTATTGGATTCAGCTTTAAAAAATCTTATGTGTAGCATTCACATGACTTTCTCTATATCCCTGCAACAAATGATTCTTAAAAAGCTTATGCTTCTATTTACTTCATGCTAATCTAGAAAAATTACCAGAAATATCTTATTACCTTCTTCCTTGTAAGTAGAAAGGAAATAAGGGAGTAGCATAGGTTAAAGCGATAGTCAAAAGCTGGTTACTATGTGACTGAAGTTCCTTTGTTTGTATGGACACGAGTTGTCAAATTCCTGTATGAGAAAAGTAAAGATTTTCGACCCTGAAAACAAAAACAAGGAATATCTAAAAAACGACCAATTCCAAGAAAAAAATGTATACAACATAAATTGTGTGTTTAATGTGCTCTACATTTTTTGTGTGGTAAGTTTTTGTCCATCTCTTACGGTTTAGGAGTTATACAAAATTCCGGAAAATTCACTCAGAATAAAGTAGTCTTCAGAGGCTATTCCAGCAAATACAAAATATGCATTTTATTTGTCAGGTAAATATCTTTAATATACGATATTTTAATCAAAATCGTTAGAGCCATTTTTTACAAAATCAAAATTTTCGAAAAACATTCCATGTAAACGGTAGTTTGGGGTGGGGGATTTTTCTCAAAATACTCGTGTCGCATCCCTGGAAGATTCTAAACTTAAATACGAAGTTTGGTATTTTACCGACTTTTGGTTTTTGAGTTATCGTGTTCACAGACTCACGGACACACACACACACGGACCTTTTTCTGAAAATACTCTTTTTAGATAAAGGGGACCCTAAAACATATATTTCCGGTGCAATCTCGTATCAAATGTTTTGGTGGAGTGCAATACCTTCTCTACATAGTTCGTATAGAGAAAGTAAATAATGTATACTTTTCTCATACAGGAATTTGTCAACTGCTGTCCATACAAACAAAGGAAGTTCAGTCACATAGCAACCAGCTTTTGATTATCACTTTAACCTATGGTACTCCCTTATTTCGCTTCTACTTACGAGGAAGCAAGTAATAAGACTATTTGTGCTATTTTTTTTTTTTTTTTTTTTTTTTATTAGCATGAAGTAAATAGAAGCATAAGCTTTTTAATAATATTATTTTGCAGAGATGTAGAGAAAGTCATGTGAATGGAACACATCAGATTTTTGTTGTTGTAATTATATGTCTTCACCACTGAAAAGGTTAGATAAGGTGATTAATGCAGTGTGTTGCATAATTTCCAAGCGATTCCCGCGCATGTTATCAGATTTCAGAAACATATTAAACGTCATTTACCAGACTTGAGCCTTTCCCACAAACAGTCTGAGTTATATGATAAATGTAGCCGCTTCATCTGACAGAAATAACCCGTTTTCAGTCGAGTGTCAGACTTGCTGCCCTTCCCACTTTAACCTTTCACAACAAAAGAGAGCGCACAGGGGAAGGTAGCGCTTCAAAACTCTGGTTTATTAGCAGATTTGGGTGGACGCGGCATCAAGGAATATCGACAGATAACGATTCAATGAGTTATGGAATGAACGGGTGTGATTGACTGTCTCTGAGGTCGAGTGGTTCTCAATTTAGAGATCTCGGGTTCGATTCCCGGATAGGGCAGGCAATTTTTCTTTAACCAGAAATACCGCTTGGACTTGGGTTTTTCCGTGTTTTCCTCGGGCCGCTTACGTGCCTGTATATCCACCAGGTTCCTTTCCTTTCATTTCCCTTCTTCAGCTTTCAGGTCGGCGCAAATGTGGCTTGAGGCTTTGCAGGTAGATGGCACCGTTGCTTGCTTCTCCGAGTAACACTCTCTTCCCCCTGATTGGGGCTAGGTGTCGCCCTCCGTGGTATAATGGTTACCATGCTAACTTCATATACCCAAGGTCGCGTGATCAAACCCGGCGGAGGGCGATGGATTTTTTTCGGGCGTAAAAATCCTTAGCATGGCTTCCTTCGGAAGGGAAATAAAGCGGTGGGTCCCGTGTCGAAGATTTACGGCACGTAAAAGAACCTCAAGCCTGATAGAGAGGCCTCTAAGCAAAATAAAGTGGTCTTTCACGCCCAATATAGAATGGGACGTTGAGAACCAGCAGTTAAAGAGCGTCCATAAATAAAACGCCATTTCATTTGAGCTTAGGTAGACTCGTGATGATATTGATACAGTACATGTCTTGTCACGGTGCAAAGAGTTATTCAGAAGGGAAGGATAAATCATAACTAGCAATATAAATTATACCAACGAGGGAAATATAAATGTACATTGAAAATGGGAAGGGAAGAAAGATTTCAAACACGTATAAGTAACCGAGTTGTCACGAGCTGGTAGTACAGTATACCGTTAGGGTAGAACATTGACCCGAAGGGGGTAAGAGTACACTGCGCGAGGGGAACATAACGGGAAAAGGGGACGCTTTTTGAGGCACTTGGAGCATGACATTGGCCGAACCAAGATGTGATATTTGTGCGCGTGGTGTAACCCTTAGTTGTGACGGAAATAATTAATTTTAATACCGATCGGAGATTGTACGAGATCACTGCATCAAAATTAATAAATAATAATAGTGGCGGTCGGGTAAAGTGTACTTTCATAATAGCAAACTTAGGAGGAATGCGTGTGTGTTCGTCGGCGGAAAAAGGTCGAACTGACTGAATATAGCACTTGTGTCGTACCACACCCTGAAAAGAGTTTCCATGCTAGTAAAATCTGAGATAGGGCGCCCACAGATCCACACAATTCCTGATACCCAAAACCTGCACATGGGATACGAACCCGTGATCACGTACCGCCCCAGTACCTACCACGGTAAGGTTGTTTTTTTATGTTTAGGAGTCTGGTTTCTGCTGTATTAATTTTTCTTATTCCTCTATTTATTTCTTTTTTCCCTAAATGTCCTTTGTTTTACCCTTTTCTGCTTTATGACAAATACAGAAACATGTGCGCATTCACAAATACACAAACACCATGCCTAAGGCGGGACTCGAACGCACGATCCCCTGTGCCACGAAGCACCAAAGTAAGGCGCTTCTGCGAGCGCGGCTATGGGGACCGGTAAGACTTAACCACAGGAATGAGGAGGATGGTTTAGGGTTGGTAACTTTGAGATTTCGGGTGATGATGTTAAGGAGGGTAGCGCTAGATAGGCTCCTCGAACGGTTGCACTTTCAGGAGCTCTGCTGGTGTTTGATTTGATCAAATTGTTTTGTTGGAGAATTTTGATTGGCCACTCCCAATGTTGGGAGGGGGAGTACTTAGTTCAGCTAATTTGATGTTGGAGAGGCCTCCATTTCGGCCTCCCAGAGCTTGTTAAGTAACCGTGGCGGGTAAGGCTGCCATCTAGTGATACAGTTAGGGAGTGCGTCTCTGCACTAAACTCCGTCGTTTCCATGTGCTAGCCTGTGGTTTCTCCTCCTCTCATTCCTTCCTCCGGAGATGGTAGGCCGTAATACATCAGTATTGGTCGCAGTTGCCGAGGTGTCCCACACCTCTAACCTCCCCTATCCTATACTTTTCAAATCCTGGAATTATGAATGTGGTAATAAATATATGTTTAATATAATAATAATAATAATAATAATAATAATAATAATAATAATAATAATGAAAATCTGATGTGATCCTTCACATGACTTTCTCTACACCTCTGCAACAAATTATTGTTAAAAAGCTAATTAATGCTTCTATTTACTTCATGCTAATCGAGAAAACATTAGCAGATTAGTCTTATTACTTGCTTCCTTGTAAGTAGAAACGAAATAAAGGAGTACCATAGGTTAAAGTGATAGTCAAAAGCTGGTTGCTATGTGACTGAAGTTCCTTTGTTTGTATTGACAAATTCTCATATGAGAAAAATATGTTTTTTAAAGCTAAAACCAAAAACAAGGAATATCTCAAAAACAATCAACTCCACGAAAAAAAATGTGTATGACATAATTTTTGTGTTTTATTGTGATATACATTTTTCTGTAGTAATTTTTTGTTTGTGACTTAGGGTTTGACTTAGGGTTCACCACTTATGCAAAATTCAATAAAAATCATCCATAATAAAGAGATATTTAGAGACTATTCCCAGAAAATTCAACATATAAATTTTATTAGATATATAAATATCTTAAATATAAGATATTTTAATCAAAATCGTTAGAGCCATTTTTGCTAAAATCAAAATTTTCGAAATTTTTTCCATGTAAAGGGTAGTTTGGGGTGGGGGATTTTCTTGAAAATCTTTGTATCGCATCCTTGCAAGATACCAAACTTAAATAGCAAGTTTGGTATTTAACACTGCTTTCGTTCTATAGCTATGCTGTGCATAGACAAATACACAGGCGCGCGCGCACACACGGACCTTTTTCCAATTTTTTTTTTAGAGGTATTTCCGGTGAAATCTCGGTATCGAAGTTTTGGGTGGAATATAATACTTCCTCTATATACTATATATATAGTACGTATAGAGAAAGTAATAAACGACCTCCTCCGTGGTGTAGTGGTTACCATGCTAGTCTCTAAACCCAAAATTACAAGTTCAAACCTGGAGAAAGGTAATGGACTTTTTTTAGGAAACAAAGATCCTTGGCACGGCTTCTTCCTTCGAAGGGAAGTAAAAACGGTGATCCCGAGCGATATGTGACAACAAATACAGAGTGATTTGTGTAGAACTGACACATTTCTTTCTTTAATTATTCCGTTGGAAATTCATTCAATGCCCCAATTTTTGCACCAAATTAAGCAGAATGTTCTGGAGTTTCGATTCCTTGTCACTAGATACGCAGATGTTTATCTTTTATTCCTAATTGCATTGTTGGCAGCTGTTTCGACGTTTTTATCTTGTAGTCAACGTGAAAATGCAGTACAATGTAGAGCTGAGTCAAGGATATTTTCAGCAAGATGGCGCTACATGCCATACATCAAACGAATCCATGAACCTAATTGCAAGTTTCTTTGACGACCAGATAATTTCCAGGAACCTGCGGCCACCGAGATCTCCGGATTTACCATTGCCGCACTTCTTTCTATGGGGTTACTTAAAAGACAGGGTTTACGCCACACATCCCCAGACATTGGATGATCTGAAGCACATCACAAAGGAGAATCAAGCTATTGACAACAGAGTCCTCCAACGACGTGTTGAGTGTTGTCTTATGCAGGATGGAGGACATTTTCTACATTTGCTATAGAGGTAAATAATCTCCCAAAATTCCTCTATAATTTAGGTATAATGAGTTGTCACTAACATAACACATTTTGAAACAATTAATGAAAGAAATGTGTCAAGCTCTATATAAAACATCCTGTACCTTGATAGCAATGACAATTGCGTTGAGAAACAGAGTAAGGTAGTGTAAACTTGTAAATAAAGTTTTTTTTTTTTTTTTTGTGGATATCTTTCGTTATTATTTAGTTATGCAACGTTACTTTCTGGATGGCCTCCAAGGTTCTCCATTCAGTGGATGAGCTGCCCGGAGGTTGAATGCTCATCTTTTTGCCTGTGATATTAACTGTGTTTACTCTGGTCCTTCTGTTTGCCCACAAATACACCTTGTGTGAACCAAGGCCCTTATATGGGTAGTTACAGTCTAAGTAATACACACACATTTCATTAGAGATGGCGCTGTAGTTAACACTGTAGATTACATTGTCTGCCCTAACAATGTAATTCATAAGCAAACGCGCCGTGGCAGAAAGTCAGACATCTGTGCAGCGTTGCCAGGTGGGGGGAATTTATCCTCTAGGGTGGAAGTTTTGGGGGAAGAGTGGTAAACTCAGCGAAACAGAGGGGTGTATTGGGGGCAAGACTTTTTTTCTCGAAAAAATAAATTAAGATCGTGACCTAAGAGTTGCGAATTTATCAAGAACCTCGTGTATGCCTGAGTGAAACAATCAGCAAACAACAATTGGTTCTAGAATAGCTAAACAAAAGTGATTACAATGTTTTACGTACATATACAGTGGAACCTCGCTTATACGTTTTTCAGGGAGACTACTAAAATGAGAAAACATGTAACTGATTTTCTCTTCTGGTATGGACCTCATCCATAATTTTTCACAAGAGTTAGGGATTTTCTTGTTTTCTTCCTTGCTGGTTGATATTCATACATGTTTCTTCTCCTGTTTGTAACTCCACATTAAATAGACAAGTGACTGATGGCACGATATGACAATTAAAGGATAAATGACAATGAAAACAGCATTCGACTTAAAGCAGAGAAGTGACTGTTGGAACCAAGGTTGCTTGATTGTTGGAACGATATGACAACAATGAAACGGTGAAAACCATAAACCAGGCAATTCCATGGCTATACACAGCAAGCGTTTTTTTAAAAACATATAAATGGGTACATTTTGTGTATGCGAATCAGAAAAAGTGACGCATTACCGAGAAAACGTATAATTGATCAAAATTCTGATGGAGAACGACTGGTCCCTAAAATGTTAGCGTATATGTGCGAAAAATGTTGAAGTGAATAACGTATAAGCGAGTGTCAACTGCATTTTATGTCCTATTTATGGCATTGTTGTGTTGTGGTTTTATATATTGTGTATACATTATGTGTATGTATTTCTCTTAAGTGTATTTGTCTGTTATAACAGTGTACATCAATGTGTTGTAAATTTAAATTGCTGTATTTGAATATATCTGCCTTTTTATTTTGGTATTTAGTCTCTTAATTCTTTGTTGTTGTTGTTGTTGTTGTTGTTTTAAGAATGTTTACTATTTTGTGTATTGCAATAGCAGGTATGGTCTGTAGACCCGTTCGATTGTTGAAGCTCAATGTATGATATTTTTATGTCAGTAAATACACTAATTCATACATCAAGGTGACCCGCACATGTCTGCGTGATTTAACACTATTATAGATACTCTCTCATAAATAATGTCGTTTTTTAAGAAAAACAATTATTTGAAATGTGTTCTGACAAGCAATTAACTAATCTTCAAAGTACAGACCATTAGATTCTATGGTCTTGAGCCATCTTTCAGCGAGGTTTATTATACCACGATGGTACCATCTGTGGTTTTTGATGCGAAGAATTCGGTGAGACCCACTTGCACTGCTTCAATGTTGTCAAAATTTCTTCCACGTAGAAAATGGGCCGTGGATCGAAAGAGATGATAGTCTGATGGTGCGAGATCAGGACTGTATGCTGGGTGTGGTAGCAGTTTGATTTCTCCCAATTCCTGAATTTTTTTCCATGGTTGTTCGTGCAGTATGGGGTCTTGCATTGTCCTGTTGCAATAGAAATCTATTTCGGTAACTAAAGCTGGGTACCTTCGTCTCAAAATTGCATGAACTCGTTCCAGTTGTTGAGAATAAAGATCTGCATCAATCGCCCGACCGTTTGAAACACACCTTCAAAATTCCACCAGACATACAACATTACTTTGGGACCGAACCGATTTTTTTAATGATGTCTTTGGCAGGTTGGCGGGGTTCAAGCCACTGTTTCGAAAGTATAAGTTTTTCAAAGCTTAAACCAAAAACAAGGAATATCTAAAAAAGAATCAACTCCACGAAAGCAATGTAACATACGTGTGTTTTAACGTGCCCTACATTTTTGTGTAGTAAGTTTTTGTTCATCTCTTTACGGTTTAGCAGTTATGCAAAATTCCATAAAATTCATCCAGAATAAAGTAGTCTTCAGAGGATATTACCAGAAATTTCAAGATATACATATTATTTGTCAGGTAAATATCTTTAATATACGATATTTTAATCAAAATCGTTAGAGCCATTTTTGAGAAAATCAAAATTTTCGAAATTTTTTCGTTTTTAAGCTGTGCTGTTCAGACACACACACGGACGTTTTCCCAAAAATGCTTGTTTTGAATTCAGGGCAACCCTAAACATGTATTTCCGGTGAAATCTCGATATCGAAATTTTGGGTGGAATACGGTAGGTACCTTCTCTATACACTATGTACATATTATGTATAGAGAAAGTAATAACAAACATATTGGCATAGATAGACTTCAACTCATTTTGTGAAAGCTCCTCTAAACGTGCATCTTTAACTGCAGTAATATTCAAGGGTTTGTATCGGTTTTCTTTAATTAAGAGTGTTTTCCTAACACAAGAGAGAAATTCATCCAACCGAGAACATATTTCCTTGTTTGCGGCAAGAAAGAAACTCGAAGCTACCCTCGTTATAGTATCTATGGCGAAGAAACTCGTTTCGGCGTAACTAATACGTTTCTTTGAAAAAGAGACGCACTGAAAAGGGAGCTCTGGTCGTTAATTCAGCCCGCGCCAACCTACCTACCTACGTACGTATATTATTATTTCAACACAGTTAACTGAGCGTGCAGTCTCTCATTGTTTTTAAAATACAAACCTGCTGATGAGCAGACACCTGTTGTTTTTATGTTCATTATCTGTTTAAAAACTACCAAACCTGGGAAATGAGTTTATTCCATGCTGATGTAATTCTTTTGTTAAGGCACTACAAACAGGGATATAATCGATCGCCATTTTGGTTCAATAGAAGCTTGAAAAGAACACCAAACTTCAGATTCTCCTTACGTAAAATAGGGTTAAATGTTTTCCGAAATTACGAGGTCCATGAAAGTGGCAGACAATTTGGCCTAACTAAATAATAACGAAAGTTATCAACACAAAACTTTATTTACAAAGTTACAGTACTTTACTCTATTTTTCAACGTAATCGTTATTGCTATCAAGGTATTTATTGTCACGTGATACCGGTTTTTCAACACAGATGTTATACTCTTCCACCGCTAAAGATCTGAGCCAAGATGTCACTGTCACTTTGAGGTCTTCATGAGTGGGAAATCTTTTCCATCCAAAAGGTCATGTACGCTGTCCAAAGTGAAACACCGGTTTTTATTAATTATTTTATCCTCATTTGTTTTCACCTCCTCTATTATTTTATGTAACAATTTCATAGGTCTATTTCCATACATCTTTACGAATTGATAATCAAAATATATTTATTAATATACCAATTCCTATTAAATATTCAAATACCCGTAATAATCAGGATATAATTCTAGAAGTAGTCTCTTTAAGAAATTTAAATATATTTAAATATTTTTTGTATTTTTTGTAGATCTTGTTAAACCAGACAATTTAATAATATACGTTTTTTCGTAGAGTTTACCATTTCTCTTTCAAAATGCTTTAACTTCTCTCATACCGTCATTTGTCAACTGCTGGAAATGCAAACAAAGGAACTTCAGTCACATAGCAACCAGATTTAAAAGACTTGATTATAGATTTAGCATATGGCACTTACTGCCCATTTCCCTTCTCGATTAGCATTTTAACAATAATGTGTGGTGGTAGCGTGTCTGCTTCAAATTCAAAAGGGCGTGAGTTCGAATCTCACATAGGGTAGGTTACCCGGAAAAGGGGTTTTTCGGGGTTTTCCCTTATCCTGAAAAGACGAATGTCGAATAACTTTAAGCTCCATGGACCCCGAGATTATTTGAGCATCATTTCACCAATTTCATTCACCGTCCGATATGACTAACTAGGTTAAAGTGCGTTAAGCTAATAATAACAATAATTTGTTGCAGAAAGTCATGTGAATGGAACACATCCGATATTTTATGGAGAGGAAATCGTCTACACAAAAGATCTGATTAAACAACGTTCACGAAAATTCAGGAACTCTCACATATTATGCTAACCGTGTTCAGCGCTTCTTGCAATGATTCTGGTTTTATTCATACATAACTCTCAGCTTCACCGCATAGTAATGTACTGCGCTGTGGGCCCACACAGAGGGCATTTTGCTAAATGGAATTCTGCCCCCCCTCCACCCGCTAAATACCCAATTTCAAACATGCAGCAGTATTATTCGTAATCTTGCATAATAGCGTTGTGGAAAATGGATTTGCCCCTCCATGGCTGCTCTCCACATTAATAGTAAGTTTTCTCCGTGCATTTATGCGCTACCTCATACACAGGCTGGTATATCAGAGAAATAGCGCTCTTTCAACTCCAGGTGGCGGACTGTAGGTTATATTCTTAACCCTATTTTTCTGTATGCTCTATACAACTTTACTCCAACCTGGTACTCATGAAAGCTAATCAACAAATGGCAGGCTTTCATACATATCAGTTGGCTGCCATGCTCTTTTATACCTGAGCACCAAAAAGTTCATTAAAAGAGAATATTAATATTTTTCATAGCTTGTTCAAACCAACTTTCTTGCACTAGCGTCGGCTGATAAGTCCCGGGCCTCTCAATCAAATCAGCATTTAATTTTTTTTTTTCTTTATTTCTCAACATAATCTCCAGAAAGGCTAATACATTCGTCATATCGGTGTTCTAATTTAATTAAACCATCTTCTGTAGTGCGATTTATCAAGGTCCTCAAAATAGCTGTTTACCGCATCAATGTCCTCCTCGTTGCTGTGAAATCTTCGTCCGCCAATTTTTGTTGAGGTTTGGGAACAAGTGGTAGTCACTGGGTGCTAGAGCTGGCGAATACTATGCATATTCAAGCAATTCCAACTTTAATTCTCACATTTTTCCCATTGCAATAACTGAACTAAACTGACTTTGCCTTTTTTGGAGTTGGTTCACCTGGCGCAATCCACTGTTTTGACTGTCATTTACTTTCTGGAGTGTAGTGATGTATCCAAGTTTCATCCATGGTAATAAGGCGTCTCAAAAATTCACTGGGATTGTTACAGGAGAGCTCCCATTCTTAACAGAAACAGTTTTTCTTTGCAACTTTTGTTCAGGTGTGAACAAACGCGGCACCCATCTTGCACAGACCTTGTGAAAGCCAAAACATTACTTAACATATTACGTGCACGTTCTTTTGATATGTTTACAGCCTCTGCTATCTCAAAAAACTTTAATCTGCGGTCTTACTGTACAAAATGATTAATTTTTTCAATGATCTCTGGAGTTGTCACTTCTACAGGGCGTCCAGAGCGAGGCTCATCACTAGTGCTCGTACGTCCCATTTTAAACTCTGCAACCCACCTTTTAATCATTAAATATGAAGGCGCAGAGTCTTTCAATGTACTGTCCATATCCTCCTTGATTTCTTTAGGCGTTAAGCCTCTTTCAAATGGAAGAATTTAACCACTGCTCGTTTTTCCAAATTCTCCATTTTCGTGAAAACTCTAAAGTTGTCTTGTTTAAAATGCTGTCATTCGAAGACTAAACAAACTATTGACTTGTAACTATGGATACGAATTAGTCTAGAGTTAAACTATACGATGCTACCGCCTAACTGGCCTAGTGGCGCCATATCTGTGTGAGGCCTGGGACTTATCAGCCGACCCTCGTATTTCTAAATCTTTTATGATATTTAAAAAAATCATTAAAAACAAATATTTTAATTACATTTTCTAGCCCGTATGTACAAGTAGCTAGAGAAGGTATTGTATTCCACCCAAAAATTCAAACGTCGAGATTTCGCCGTAAATATGTTTTTGGGCCACCTGAGAACGAAAAAAGCATTTTTAGAACAAGGTGTGTGTGTGTGGACATCACAGCTCAAACATGAAAAGACCGTTACATACTAAAGTTTGTATTTAGGTTTAGTATCTTTCAAAGATGCTACACGAAGATTTTTTATTAAAATACCATATATTAAAGATATTTGTGTCACAAATAAAATTTATTTTTTGAATTATCTGAGAATAGCCTATGAAAATCTTTACATCTGGGGTGAAGTTTTCATAATTGGTAAACTGTAAGAGCTAGACAAAAAGTTACTGCACACAATTTATGTTAGATACACTTCTTTGTAGAGTAAACCTTCTCTCGATATTCCTTGTTATTGATTTCAAGTTTAAAGTACTTAAAACTTTTTCTCAAAAGGGAAGTTATCTTTCGTTTCATCTGTATTTTGTTTTACCCTTGGCCGTGCGAAGTGAACCGAATTTCAATTGTTTCACTTAGCGACCGGCTTTTAAAAGACTTGACTATCGCTTTAGCCTGGTGTATTACCATATTTCCCTTCTGCTTAGAAGGAAACAAGTAATATAAAATGCTAATGTTTATCTCGATTGGCATGATGTAGATAAAAGAATAATTTTCATGAGAATAATTTGTTTACGGAGCAGGACGAGAAAGTCAAGTAAATGGAACACATCCGATGTTTACTTTCCCTACATGTACTACTATATAGATAGTGTATAGAGAAGGTAGAATATTGCACCGAAAAATTCGATACCGAGGTTTCACCGAAATACATGTTTCGGGACCCCTTGAGTAAAAAAAAGAAAGCAATTTTAAAAACTTGTCCACGTGTATGTGTGCAAGTGTGGGGAGGGGGCAGCATAGCTCATTAAATACCAAACTTGATATTTAAGTTCAGTATCCTGCAAGAAAATCTCCCCAACATCATCTACATGGAAAATACTTCGAACATTTTTATTTTCTCAAAAATGACTAACGATTTTGATTAAAGTCTCTTATATTTAAGATATTTACATGACAATTTTTGGCAGTAGCCTCTGAAGAGCTCTTTACATATTATGGGTGAATTTTTCGAATTTTGCATAACTGGTAAACCGTAAGAGATAGACAAAAACTTACAGGACAAAAATTGTAGATTTCCTAACACACCCAATTTATGTCATATACATTTTTTTTCGTTGAGTTCACATTTTCGAGATATTCCTTATTATTAGTTTGTTTTAAAATACTTAAACATTTCTCACACGGGAAATTGTCAACTCCTGGCCACGGAAAGAAACGGATTTCAACCCCATAGCAACCACGTTTTAAAACATTTGACTGTCGGTTTAGCCTGGTGTATTCCCTTATTTCCCTTCTACTTATAAAGGAACAAGTAAAAAGTCCGTTTCTACTAATGTTTATCCCGAATAGTATGAAGTGGATAGAAGAATAAGCTAATTAACAATAATTTGTTCCAAAGATGTAAAGAAATTCTTGTTAATGGAACATAGTTTTTCTAAAAATTGACTCCAATGATTTTTTATTAAAATACCACATATTAAAGCCATTTCCATAACAAATAAAATGTTTATCTTGAATTTTCTGGGAATAGCTTCTGAAGACTATTCATTCTGGATAAATTTTACTGAATTTTGCATAACTAGTAAACCGTAAGAAATAGAATCTACGGGAATTTGTCAACTCCTGGCCACGCAAAGAAGCAGATTTCAATCCCATAGCAACTACATTTTAAAACGTTTGACTGCCGGTTTAGCCTAGTGTATTCTCTTATTTCCCTTCTACTTACGAGAAACAATTAATAAGAACATTTCTGCTAATATTTATCTCGATTAGTATGGAGTGGACAGAAGAACAAGCTTATTAACAATAATTTGTTACAAAGGTGTAGAGATCTACAAATCTGATGTGAATAGAACACTCAGATTTTTTCCCTATGTCTGATAGCCCCCACATTTCCGATACGTATAATATGTTTGCCTCGTTGGACCGGGGTGCACTCAGCCTCGTCAGGTCTCTGCGGGGCCAATTGAGCTGCTACTTGATCGAGAAGACGGCATCAACCGGCCGGGAAGGACTCGAGGCGCTGATCACGTCTCACCCCCCCCCATTCATGACGCCTTCGGCCGAGATGGGGGATGCTGAGGCTGGGTGGAAGGCCAAGGTCCCTTGTAGAGTGTCGTGACATGGAGGTACGTTTACTGTTGTATTGTAATCCCTCTCTACCCTCTTAGGTAATTTATATTTATATATTCTAACTCCTGTCTGTTATTTACGTTTTGCTTCTATTTTCATCACCTAATTAACAATCGGAAACTGAGAATACAGCATTACAATTGAATACATTAAATTAAAAGAACATTCGCAAAGAACTGGAAGCCTGACATCAATCCCCTTAGCTCTAAGTGCATAGGAACATTTCCAACGCATCATAACCTATAAATCTATGAATTTCATCTTCCAGTTGGTTTTATTGCCCATTTCTCACCCTAAATACCGCTATTCCTTCCTGCTTTAGTTTTAAAAACATCGAAACTTCCGAGCTACAGTTGTAAAACACTCCGTGCTTTAAAATATGGATCTCATAGTCTTGTATTATTACCCAAATATTTCCTTTCGCAGGAAATTAAGGGCTTGCAAAAATGTGTGAAGTTGTAGATCTGAACCTGAACCAGGAAAATATATTTCCTCTAAGACAGATGCTAATAGCAAACGCTTCTCCCAAACCTCGCCGCAAAAGCCATTTTCATTGTGAAATGTATTTCTGGAAGAAACACCTTCGATTATTATTATAGTGCAAGAACTATATATATCTTCAAGTACGCGACACTGTAACAATAATGTTAATCATAAATTGTAACTATATAGAGCTATAAAGCTGGGAAACAAAAGAAAATAAGAGAAAGACATATCTCATGTTAATGGCGGTACTGTACAGAAGTGAATCATATTAACTATACACAAGGGAAAGCAAAGACAAATTGAGCCAATAGAAAAGATGGCTTTTAAAATTAGTTTTACAAATGGCCGATAATCTGTACTATTTGAAGTGATGAAATATCGTGTAATATGTCTTCGTGCTGCTGTGTGTTAGAAGGAACCATAGTGGCTAACGAACCAAAATTCTACAGACAAATGTATCGATTTTATCCAGCAGCATCGTTCAAGCGGCCCGTATTCGAGAGGTCCCGGGTTCGATACCCGAATCACCCACCCTGGCCTATGGGTCAGTAGGCAAATACTAGAGGGGCGTTCAATAAGTCCTTAGAAAAGGATAGACAAATAAATTTTTTTGGTAGATTTTTTTTTTTACTTTCTCTATACGTACCATGTACATAGTGTATAGAGACGGTATTGTATTGCACCCAAAATTTTGATACCGAGATTTCAACGGAAATACATGTTTTGAGACTCCCTGAATCCAAAAAAAGCATTTTTAGAAAAATGTCCGTGTGTATATGTGTGTGTCTGTGGGCAGCATAGCTCAAAAACGAAAAGACTGTTAAATACCAAACTTGGTATTTAAGTTTGGTATCTTCCAAGGATGCGACAGGAAGATTTTTCAAGAAAATCCCCACCCCCACCACGCTTTACATGAAACTTTTTTGAAATGTTTGATTTTCTCAAAAATGGCTCTAACGATTTTGATTAAAATATCGTATATTAAAGAGATATATATATGACAAATAAAATGTATATCTTGAATTTTCTGGGCACTGCCTCTGAAGACTACTTTACTCTCGATGAATTTTACAGAATTTTGCATAACTGGTAATCCGTACGAGATAGATAAAAACTTATTACACAAAAAATGTAGATCAGGATAAAACACACAATTTATGCTATATATGTTTTTTTCGTGGAATTGATCGTTTTTAAGATATTCCTTGTTTTTAGTTTCAGCTTTGAAAACTTATATTTTTCTCTTACAGGAATTTGTCAACTCCTGTCCATACAAATAAAGGAACTTGGTCACATAGCAACCAGCTTTTGACTATCACTTTAGCCTATGGAGCTCCCTTATTTCCCTTCTACTTACATGGGAGCAAGTAATAATACTATTTCTACTAATTTGTTTTCGATTGGCATGAAGTAAATAGAAGCATAATCTTTCTAACAATAATTTGTTACAGAGATATAGAGAAAGTCATGTGAATGGAACATGTCAGATTTTTTGTATTTTCAACATAATCTCCTTTTAGCTTGATACACTTTTCCAAGGGTTTCTCCAATTGTTTGAAACCTTCCAAAAAGTAGAGTTTCGGAAGGTCCTCCAAATAGGCTTCTCTTCATCAGATGTGAATCGTTTTCCGCCGAGCCACTTTTTCAAGTTTGGAAATAATAAAAAGTCACTGGGGGCCAAGTCTGGAGAATATGGTGGATGTTGTAGTATTTCGAACCTTAATTCTAGAATTTTTGCAATCGAAACTGCGCAGCTGTGCACTCTTGCAATGTTTTGATGGAAGAACATCTTTTTCTTTGCCAGATGAGGGCGTTTTTTCTTGGCTTTTCCGTTCAACCAGTGCAATAACGATTGAGAAGTCAATTCTTAAACAATTTTAATGTAAATTCTGAGGCCCTCAATCACTAATTCTTTACTGTTGTATAATGGCAGTATAGCAAGCAATAAATAACAGATGATTTTACATCTCTGGTCAGCTTGTCAAATATTAAAAAGATTCTTTGTTCTGTTATTTTAATGTCTACAGAAATTGCAACATAATAACCACTTTAAAATTCAGCTGTAATCTTCTGTGGCCAAGTGGTTAGACCGTTTGTCTCCCACTTAGGCAGCTCAGGTTCTATCCCAAGCCCCTCCATCATCATCTTTCCTATCATGCATTTTGCTTGCATTTCATATCATTCACTTCCTGTCACTCTTCTCCATTCTGTGGTTTTACGCCGTGGCTCCCCGACAGACTTCTGACCCTTAAGCATCCACTTGTAAGTCCTAGAGAGGTGTCAGTCCTAAATGTGGGGAGGGTAAGCCAACTACAAAACAAAAAAAATCTGCCGACTAACCTTCTATTCTGTGCCGAAATCCTTGATTATTTCTAAGGCAAGTCTTTATGTATTGCACAGTTATATTCTTGGCTTGTGGTTTTACTTTGTTCTTCTGATTTTACCCCGTTTTTAGTGTCTCCAACAAGAAGTGTATTCTTCCAAAAACTCTGATTCTGAATACCCAATTATTAAAGTTGCTTTCCACAAATGGTGTATGTTAAATCTGCATTTTGTGGTCAATCATGCGCCTAGTCCATAACCCTTTATTCCAGTATTGCATTTATTATTCTTATCCTATAGATGTTAATTTATGTTTAGAAATAATGTATACATTGAACTAACAAAATTATACATAGAGCAGAACTACTTTCAACCCAAATTTTACTGTCAAACGTCAGGTTTAGCAATGGGCAACTCTCTTTTGCTACTGATTGCAGATCTTAGAAACTAGATCCACAAAAGGATTCCCATGGATCTTTAAAGTCTAGCAAAGATATGTGATGATATTTTCAAAATAGTTCCAAAAGCATATGTAGGACACACTAAAGTTGTTAAATTTGCAAGAAAAAACAATAACATTTATATTAGAAACTGAAAAGGATGAACAACTTCCATTTCTGGATCTAAAAATCATAAAAAAAGCGAATTACAAAAAACCTTCACAAACAGATAATTACGTAAAAGCAATGGCTACAACCCAAGGCCTCATAAACAAGCAGTTCTTAATAGTTAACGCACAGGATTGTGAACATACCACTCTCAAATCATGAATATGAAACTGAATACAAAAAAATAGTTTAAATCGCAAAAATAGCTGTCTTTCAAAAGTTGTTAGTAGGCAAAAAACTAAATGCAGCAAAAAAGAAAAAAAGTTTAAAGGAAATAACCATGCTCAATACAAAAGGAGAGAAGCCCGCCTAGATAGTGTGGTGGTAGTGTGTCTGCTTCACATTCAAAAGGTCATGAGTTTGAATCTCGCTTAGGGTGAGTTACTCGGATAAGGTTTTTTTTTCGGGGTTTTCCCTTATCCTGAGAAGACGAATGTTGAGTAACTTTAAGCTCCATGGACCCCGAGATCATTTGAGCATAATTTCACCAATTTCATTCATTGTCCGATATGACCAACTAGATTAAAGGATGTTAAGCTTAAAAGAGAGAGAGAGAGAGAGAGAGAGAGAGAGAGAGAGAGAGAAAAAGTGTTTCAAAAATTTACATATCACCCACATGCATTTAACAAATTCAAAAAGATTTTTGAAGAATACAGTATACAATTGGCACCAGAACAAATATACCACAAAAAATTTACTTGAGTCCACCACTAAAGACAGGATCCCATAAGTAAAAAAGCCAGAATTTGCAACAAAGTTTACATTGGAAAAACCAAAAGGAAGTCAAGTCATAGTCTATTAGTATCTGGTATTATCTCTTGGGGAAATTCTAAAAACAGTATTAAGGTCTTCAGGATGCAAACGAAAGTGATAAGAATTATGGCTAATGTCGCAAATAAAACCAGTTGTAAACCATATTTTAAAAAATTTTAAACATTACCTTTACCAAGTATGTTTATTTATGAAACACTAAACTATACAAAAGGAAACCTAAAATCCTTCAAAACAAATGCTGAAGTTCATACACATAATACCAGAGCAACGAAAAATTTATTTGTAAATTCACATAGAATCAAATGTATGAAAATAGCTTCACATATGCTGGTCTACATTTATACAACAAACTACCCCAATATATAGACAATATTGAATCCCAGCTAAAATTCAAAAAAGTTTTGTTTAAACTCTTAATGGATAATAACTTTTATGGTGTAGATGAATTTATACGTCACGAACAGGTGTAAATTGTACAATCTGTAAAAATTGTCTTTATGGTTCAATTCTGTATATTATTTCCTTTTACATTTAAATTTTGTTAAATCTTATATTTCTATATTTTAATCTTGTGTGCATCTTGATATAATTTTGTTTTTTCTTGTAACTTAAATTAATGTGTCTTATAACATGTATTGTGTTTCTATGGATGAAAATAAATACAATACAACCTGGAAACAAGAACACTTCAATTGAAAGTTAGTTGAGTTGATTTTGTAACACTACATCACTTACTTTTTATTTCGGTAAACATGTTTCAGAAGCCATGTACTTCCATTGTTAGTTCCTTTGGTCGACTCAAGGAATTGACAATGGAAGCACATGGCTTCTGAAACATGTTTTCCGAAATAAAAAGTAAGTGATGTAGTGTTACAAAATCGACTCAACTAACTTTCAATTGTTAAAATACATCACTGTCACAAAGTCCACCATATATCGGGATAAGAACACTTCAGATACATAAAATACAAACATCTAGAGAAATCAGCAGTTACTACACATTTTTGACTGAAAACCATGACACAAACCCAGAACATGTTCTCCAACGGAAAGCAGGAATTGGCATCTTGGGAACAGATTTTAATTTGGAAAAACAAAAATAGAATTATCAATTTTGATATCCCCCCAAGGCAACTCATTGTACAAGTTCATAAAACCACCACCAGAGCAGTTGATGGATAGATCAGTTCCACCACCAATGATCAGTTGATGTCCACTTGGCAATGGAGGGAACTAGCCAGGAAATTTAAATGTGGGTATTGTTTTATGTCATTAATACATACAAGTTTCTTTCATTGCAGTTTATTTTATTGGTAGCAACCAAACAACATTTTTTTATGTGTTATTAATTGTTTCTTCATGAAATTCCAAGATTGCTATACGCTGACAATTTAATGGTAGGATCCATATCAATCGGATTACAAAAGGCAATAAACGAGGTTCAAACATTTTGTGAGGAATGGGGTATAAAAATAAATATAAGCAAGACTAAAGTTATAGTTTTCAAAAAAGGATCTAAATTGAGAAAAGAGATGTGAGTATTAAATGGGTAAAGATAAGATAAGATTTTTATTCACCAAAAGAATTACAGGAATTCAAAGGCTTCTTCAAGTAATAAATTACAAATTGCATTTCTGTAATATAACTTAAAGAAAACTGAACACTACAAAGCACATTTCATAGAAAACCTTGTTTGTTTATATTAGAAACAGTTTGCTTCATAAATAACAACACCATTCATGAGCATGCCACTAGAAATCAGAATAATCTTCACTTGCAAGCTGCCAAATCAATAAAATAGATTAACTCCATACTATATACAGCAATTCTGACGTATAATTTAATCTCAAAAAAGACGATAACAAGCATCCATCGATGTTCAGGAAGCATGTTAAAAAGTTTTTAACTGAAGAATGTTTCTACAACATACAAGAGTTTTACGAGTTCTTTATCACAATTCATGAATGATGTAAATAGGATTCTATGTTGTATATAATTGTTAATATAATCATTACTGTATATAGGATTAGATAAAATCAGATAATTGTAACTTGTACTAGACAATACCTTGAAATTGCTATTAATTTCCAATTAGTGAATAAAACATACTTACCTACATTATATACATTCTCATGATATTAGTCACACCCTTGAATGGCTATTTAAGGGCAGAAATACCTTGATACAACAGAAATTCTACCATGGCCATAATTTTTGTTCTAAAGCAATGAAATTTTGCACAGTTAATTGTCTTGATATCTTCTATGACTGTTCTATTTTATACGTTATTTTGTCAACAAATAAAGAAATTACACTACATTGGAGTTTTCAAAACATCAAAAAAGTTATGTACCTTTTTTCTTAGTATCCCTTTGGTGAAGCTGCTTGAAAGCAAGTGTACATAAAGTATTAGAATTATGCTATATTTTAGCACAGAAGTTTTTTCTCTATCTTCCTTCAATAATTTTTAAAGTATTTTTCAAGGTATGCGAGTTTTTTATTTCAAATTATTATGTATTTCATAGCACAACACCTATAGAACCTAAATAAAAAGTAAAACTAGCTGCGCCAAAATACTCATTGTGGACTGAAATATGTGTGTACAAAATGTCATTGCAATATCTCAAATAGTTTCCAAGAAAAAGGTACATAAGTGTGAAAAATTATAAACCTGAGAAAACGAGAAAAGAAAATGTTGTTTGTTTTATTTAGGGAGTGATCTACATACCTTAGATACTGTCTGAAATCCACCATAGCTTTAGTCAGCTTCTTCTTCCTGGTCAGAAACTAAAGAAACATACCTTCCAAATATTTATAACTATTCAAAACTTGCAAATATGCATAGAAGCTTATGACAGTGATGTGATTAAATACAACCCTACAACACACAAATATGCAGTCCTGAACAGTTTAACATATAGACTAGTACACATTCCCATGGAGAAGAATGAATACCAAAAAGAATACCAACAGATACTCCAAACAGCTACCAACAACGGTTTCCAAAAAAGCGCAGTAGACAAGCGAATACATAAATACAAAAAACGAAATTGCATATCACATACAACCACCCTACAGAACCCCAGTGACCAACCTCAATTCAGAAAATTCACCTATCATCCTTGGGCACACAACAAACTTCAGAAATATTCAGGAAATATAACATCACCTTAGCTCCAAAAAACAACTACAGCATTCAGAAACTGCTGTGCAGAAATTTAAAAGATCCTATCCCTACAGGCAAAAAACCGGGAATTTATGAAATTAAATGCTCAGACTGTAATCTGGTGTATATCGGAAGGACAAAGAGAAGTTTGGAGACCAGATTAAAGGAACACATGAGAAACCTAAAATACAAACAAATAGAAAAATCAGCAGTTGCCTATCATTTTTGGACATCAGGACACGAAATCACACCAAATATAAAGCTATTAAAACCAGCTTATAAACCCACAGAATTAGATGTCTGGGAGAAGATCTACATCATGAAGAAAAAGAGCCATATCATGAATTTCGATTTGCCACCTTACAGCAACGTCTGGAAGTTCATAGATCCAGCAACAGAGGCCTCCACAAATAATACACCACCACCCCCATCGTCGCCAACGAAGAAAGATTTAGTCGGAATTAAGGGTTGAAGATAGGAACAACTGTTACCCGAAACCGGTCCCCAGTAAGTAAAAATAAGTGATGTTTGTGTTGCAAAAAACCGACTCAAATTCTTTTATTTTTTAGTTATAACTATGTTTGCTGTAAGAAATGTAGAAAAACAAGGGATCAAAGCTGATAATCAAGCAAGCAGAAAAAGGGGGCATAGCATGACAAGTCCTAAGTTTTTAATTTATTTGGACCACAAAGAGATTAAATTAGGTTATGAAACTTTGGGAACATAAAGATGAATGTATTAACAATTAATTAATGAACTAAAAAATGGAAAAATTTGCCATTTTTAGCCCGATCCCCCCTTAACAGGTAGTGGGGCCTTTAAATGCCTGTCACCATCCACTTTGAATTGGTGATTCTCAAAATTACACTTTTTTTGTTTTACACAACTTTTTTCTCCAAAAGAAGTGGGTCAGGCAGCACCATGGCCAAGTGATTATAATGCTTACCTCCCATCCCAAGTACCTGCATGTGGGATTTGTGGTGGACAAAGCGATGTCTGGGCAGGTTTTCTCTCGGCCCTCCAGCTTCCCTTGCCACTCATTCCACCAATTGCTCCCATCATTTTTCCTATCATCCATTTTGCTTGCACTTCCTCACGTTCATGCCTGACTATGGGCCAACCACTCGTTCCAGCTTCTCCATTATGTGGTTTTGCGTCGTTGGCTCCCTGTCAGGCTTCTGACCTCTAGGCATTTGCTTTAAGTAACTTCACAATATTATACATCATATAAGTGATGTTTCTTTTTTTTCAACTTTCCAAATCATTAAACTATATTAGCAATACATCACTGTTTCCAAGATTCTGTCTGCTCAACAAGACCTTCATTTACCACATTTCACAGGGGAACTGAAATTAATTTTAGTTCAATTCCATTTAAATATGATCTGTGTTTCAAGTGTTAAATTGAATACAAACTGAGATCATTTTGAATAGGCAAGGCTCAAGAATAAATATATCAAGCTTTATTGGTTGACTTGCATTTGATTTGGCAGGACTGTTAAACTGTGAATTATAAGCAGGTTTTGAAATTAGTGAATGTTTATGGGAAGAATAAATTGTGAGATAATCAAAAGATAAAAAAATAGCTCATGTATGATCTATTACACCACTTCCTGGCAAGTGTAATAAAGAAAACAAAATGACAGCATACAGTTGAACATAACCTATTTGGTGTATTCAATATGATTTGAATATGTTTCAATCTGATTCCACTTTCTAAGAGGATCGACTCAAGATTCAGTAGGATTAAAATATGTGTTTCCATGCAGTGTTTAATTCGAAATGAGTATTCTAATCAATTTTAATTTCCCATGGAAATGTGGTAAATGTTTCTTATGCCTCCAAAAGATTCTTCCCATAAATCATAACCTTGAAAATATGAGGGCTGTCCAAAAAATAATGTTCCCAAGGACCTGCAGTTGTGAGAAATGCTGTTACGCAAGATTCAGGTGTGTAGCTTAGTTCTCCCCCCCCCCCATGGTGTGCTGTCTGTGACGCTGTCTTGGCAGCCATTAGAGATGGAGCTCACACTTACTACTCCTGCCAGATACTAAGTACCCTGATGTTAGCAAGGCCTGCATACACAAAATTTTGACAGAACATTTAGGGTATATCACGGTTTGTGCAAGGTGAGTCCTGAGAATGGTCCACAGACAGAAACAAATTTATTCAGGCCTATGAAACTGATGGCGAGGAATTATTATCACTGGGGACAAGAGCTGGATCCACTACACAACCAGGAAACAAAACAACAATCCTGTCAGTGGAAACATCCAGATTCGCCGAAACCACAGAAGTTTAAACAAGCAATGTCTGCGAGCAAAATTATGGCCAGAGGGGCTTCCTGCCTACTGGTACAACAATCAATGTGAACCACTACTGTGAGATGTTGAAGAAACTTCGCCACACAATCCAAAACAAGAGGTGAGGCATGCTCATGAAAGGAACGTGTTTCCATCGGGTCAATGCTCATCCGCACATTGCCCATGTGACAACCAATCTCATCAACAAATTTGGATGGGATACTGTCTCACACCCTCCCTACAGCTCAGACCTAGCCCCAAGTGACCACCATCTCTTCCCTGATGGGATGCATTTCAGAACCGGAGAGGAGCTGCAAGAAAATGTTGTAAGCTGCCTGTACTATGATGTAGGCATGCAAAAGATGATACACCGCTTGATCTGAACAGTGATTATGTCAAAAAATAGGATAACTCTACAGCTGATGTACCACAGTAAACATTTGGTCCAACATTTTTTATACATGAACGTTGTGTAAAATTTCTCCATTCCATTCCCACGGGAGTGTGTATTGGTCCAAATATTTGTCGCATGCACATGAACAGCTGATAGAAAATGGTAGAGGTTGCTGATCCACAATTATTTACCTTTGCTGTCGCAAGCTTAGTTTATGTATCCATTGCAAGAGCATATTATAATAGAAAGAAACAAACCAATAAAGAGGTGTAGGTGGACTAGACCATAGCTGGAATGTTGGAATGCAGGCCAAGGAAGAGGTGTACTACATATGCTGCAAAATGAACTCGTTTCTGACTCTAAATTATTTTAACTTCCTTAGAATGGACAAAAATTTGTTTGGAAAGTTGCTGTTCTTGGTTGAGGCAAAAATCACTCGCCAAGACACAAATATGAGGCAGTCCATACCAGCAGATGAACCAGCAATGTCACGTTTTTTTATATTTATGTTGAGAAAAGAGGCTAGGTACAAATGGATCTGATATAATACATTTGCAGGGGTTATAAATACCCCGAGTCATTATTTCATATATCTCTGCTGCACAAAAAATATGTATTTCAACCATTGCTCAGCTACTATAAACCTATTATATAGGACAAAGTCTACAAGATGCAGCAAAGTTTCTCACAAACAATCATGTTGGCAGGAAGGGAGATCCAGCGCTAGCTGCCATCTTATTACGTCATTACCACCAGGTCGCTCATTGGTTGATTTCATGTGTTTGGACCAAAAATTATAAACTGCTGTATCCTGTTGTAGCAAACTGGAATTGAACCAAAAAATAGGACGGAAATGGTATACAATGAAATTATCTGATGCCCCATGATCCAATTTGTAGTTTGAATAGTATTGGACCAAAATATTTTACCATGGGACATCGGCCTAAGCTGTCCAAAAATGTATTATTCAATGTCAATAAGCATGTTATTTATTGTGAAAATAGATTGGAAACCTTATTTTATGGACAACCCTCGTAGTTGATCAGGTATTCTTAAAGGTGGAAGTGGGTATGGTAAAAATGATAAAGACCATTAATGTGAAGTAATAGGTATTTTATCACTCACAAAGAAAATGTCTTATTACACATTGCAACAAAAATATGCTGCCCTAACACAGTTAACTCTTTTAAAATACAAAACGATTAGGAATTCTGATTCAAGAATGTTGTGTACATTAAATTGAAGTTCTCTATTCCTCTCCATTTATTCTTTGAGAGCTGAAACTTCCAAGGGAGTTAATAGAAAATTTGTTCCATGTTGGAAAATTCTAATATATTACACAAAGACAAAACCAGGAGCATGTTTTTTGTAGGAACTGACCTTGTAAATGTTTTATTTTCAAGCCTGCAACTGTTTAGGATAGTTTTCTACACACTTACACACACACTGCATATCTTCCAGCAACTCTAAACAATAAGATCAGGACTCCAAACATATTGTTGTCAAATCCTTAGAAAAAAGTAAAGGGTGCATTATAAAAAAGAATATTATTGTAGTCTGAAAATAAACTATCTATTTAAGCTGTGTTGCATCTTCTTGCATAACAAATTGCTCTCATGTATATCTGTATATATATATTTATTTTCACACTCTTCTATTATCACTTTTGAAAGCTCAAGTCAAAGAAAATTTATGAAACATCTGCATTTTCATTAAATTTGTGAGGTAGAATGTGGTTTCTTGTTTCTCACAATGTGCATGCAAAGAAATTAAATGAAACATGACAGGTTCCTGCCTCCTCTAACACTGTTGCTTGTATTTACACGTATCACAGTAAGCATCTGTGCCACCTGAAGAAAAATGAAAACCTGTGGGCTATGTGTGCGACTGTTTAAAAACAAAACTTCTAATGTACTAGTTGTTTCTCTGTTCTGAAAAAGTCTGAGGTAATGACAGATTTCTTTTTTTTTCAGTGGTTTAAATACAATAATATGATGCTTTTGTAAAGTAAAAAGGTACTTATAAGAGCAGTCTGCAATAAAATTCAAAATTATGCCATATTAATGTTACTTAAATAAACCTTAGATTATTATTGTATCACTCCACACAGATGTTATAAGTTTTACTGAAAGCTGCTGACGTCATGCCCACGGATCAATATGTAAGTCTAAGATTATAGTTTTCATGTCATGATAATGTTCAATGCAAAGAAAATGTATTTATTTTTTAGAAATTCTTCCTACCAAAACATGAAGTGCATAAATTATGTAAACAAATCTGAAGTATTCCATTCACATAACTTTCTCTAGCTGTTCCAAATACAACTATTCTTACAAAAGATTATTCGTTTATCTACATCAAGCTAATCGAGATAAACATTTGCATAATTAGTCTTATTACTTGCTTCCTTGTAAGTAGAAGGGAAATAAGGAGAACGTTAGCCTAAAGCGATAGTCAAATTCTTTATAACTTTGTTGCTATGTAAAACAATCAAGGTTTGGTTTGCTGTGTATGGTCCCGTTTGAGAAAAGTAAGTATTTTGAAGCTGACACCAATAACAAATAATATCTCAGAAATGGTCAGTTCCACAATAAAAGCATATGTAACATAAAGTATGGGTTTTAAAGAGATCTACATTTTTTGTGTAGTAAGTTTTTGTCTATCCCTTACAGTTTAAGTGTTATACAAAATTCTGCAAAACTCCACCAGAATTAAAAGCTTTTCAGAGGCTGTTCCCAGAAAATTCAAAATATATATTTCATTTGTGATGTGAATATCTTTAACATACAATATTTTAATCAAAATTGTTAAGAGCCATCTTTGAGAAAATCAAAATTTTTGAAAAATGTTCCATGTAAAAGGAAGCTGAGGATGAGGGGATGTTTTTGAAAATCTTTGTGTCACATTCTTGGAAGACATCGAGTTTGGTATTTTTTCATTTTTGAGCTATGCTGTCTACAGACACACAGGCTTTTTTCTAAAAAAGGCTTTTTTCAGACTCAGGTGACCTCCAAACATATTCCAGTGAAATATCGGTGAAATACAATATCTTCTCTATCCACTATGTACATTGTAAATGCGAGCTAGAGAAAGTAATAATTTCTTGAAAACTATTACATATTAATACAAATAAAATATGCAAGACTTGAAACTTTCAAGGAAAATAACTGAGTATAGCTTCATGGGTGACCAACTGTGTCAAATTGATAAAATTTCTTGAGCTTCCGACCATTCCCACCTGTGTAGCTATACTTATACAAAATATATCAAATATGTATGTATTATTGATGGGAATACTCCAATACTTCTCTTGGCTGAGTGCAAATGCACTGGTTCTCATTTGAGAATGTTATATTTGAATACTGCACTCGAATAGCTACAGGCATCCAAACTGAACTGAGATTTTGTCTTGAGCATAGCTTCGCCTAAATCTGATTGGTGCTCACACTTAAAGGTGATCCATAACTTAGGCATTTGGCAGGGAAAAATGAAGGGGTGTGCTGAGTAATGATAAATACCCTACAAGGTAAATCACCTGGCCATGAGAATATGGCATAAATAAATGTATATTCTCTACGTGACATTAGCTTTTTTAATTTTATTTTATTTTAATTCTATTTTATTTTACGTCTCTTTAACGACTCAATCATATCATGATGAAATTGCTCTGTATGGTACCTTGTTTATGGTATGTGGTGGACAGTAGCTTTTTAAGGTCTCGCCCATTTCATACAACTCGCTGAGCACCAACGATGGTGTTAGAGAACCACCCAGTTTAGCTGCACTACCACTGCGGTCAGATAGCGAAGTGCAACTTAGGCTTCTAAGGTCTATCTCCTCATACTATTCTTAACAGGCATATGGGGTTAGGGTGCCATCCAGTCTACTGCTTCCACTATCTGTGGATAGGTGGCAGCATAATAGTAATTACCATCTATTTTCAGTTTTATAATGCCTTATACTGAAGGTGGAACTCTGGGTCATGGTAATATATATCCAATTTGATATTTACCTTGACAATTGCAGAAAGCACGTTGAAAAGAAAGCCCAAACCATCCCACTCGGTAACATGAACGTCCTTTCATTCTAAAGCTAATGTGCCAAACAATTATTTTGTAATCATGATCATAATATTATAAATGCTATACTGTTGCACATAATGCTGATCAATTAACTGCAACAAATGAACGACAATATTATAAATTTAAACCAAATTCATATATTATGATGACATAGTATGGACATTCAATCTTGGCCGCGCCATGGCCGAGTGGTTAGATCACTCCCCTCCCACCTAGATGGCCTGGGTTCGATCCCAAGCAACCGTATGTGAGATTTGTGGTGGACAAAGCCCCACAGGGGTGGGTTTTCTTCGGGTTCTCCAGTTTCCCCTGCCATTGCATTCCACCAGTGCTCCATCTTCATTTCATGTATCACCAGTGTCATCACCTGCGGTGCCACAAGTAGTAAAAGTGGACGTTAAACACTACAAAAAAAAAATTCAATCACTAAAATTAATTGTAATAATCTCCTGATAATATAATTTTAAGAATGAAAATAATGTATTTGTTTCCTAATTTCATTCATAATAACAATTAATATGGATTATTATGTGTGTGGTGTTTGTTATTGTAGCATTAGTACATTTAGTAAATAGTAATTTTTACAATAAAATAATTGCAATATGCCTGAAGCTAGATTAGCAAAATCAATAAGTAATTTTGAATGCACAGCTATGCCTCCAGATTATTTCAAAGGAGCAACACACATTTTAACAACTCATGCTGACTCATAAATAATTTGTTTTATTTTGGAAAATAACGCCCAGATTTTCAACATCTGATAGATTTATAATGTTTTATGTTTTTCATTAGCAATGTCCATGCAAGGTTCAATACAGACTACTGATTACATAACAGATTCCACTAAATAGACTATAATACCGCTAAGTTCTTTAAGTTTAAAGATATTGATGTTCAAAGGTTGTAAACATTTAATTCTTATTCATTTTAATTTTTAATTTTTTTTTAATTGCATGTAAACATGCAATGACTGTATCAAATTTAAATTAAATAAGTTTGTGCTTAAATACAGGCTTAAAAATAATATGTTAACATTTCTTTATATGAAGATGTGATTGTACAAAGTTTTAAGCTTACTGACTCATTTTTATGTGGCATTCTTTGTTCAAATAAACTGTTTTTCTGTCATGATTGGCTTTAGAATGATTGCAGCCCAGGATCCACACACACAGAGCAAAAAAGTTGAGCTCATGTGTACTGCAGTGAATTGTTTATGAGTAAATGATCCATGATGACAATTTGGTAGAACTACACAGTGTTAAATTGTTTGTTTTTCTTTATGCATCCAATATGTTCTGCATATGGAAAAAACAAGTCAGCACCTAATTGTTGCGTATTTTTCATCCATCATTTGAATTGAATGCTTTATTCAAGAACAACCATGGGAAGAACTAAAGAACATCACTCAAGTGACACCAAGCATCTGAGAACTTGCACATGAATAGACTGACTTTGATTAGTGAAAACATAAATGAGTGAAAAATGGAAATGGAGTTTTATTTATGGACCCTCTTTAACTGGTGTGGTTCTCAAGTGTCCCATTCTGTGTTGGTGGTGAAAGACCTCTTAGTTTGGCTAAAGGTTATTTTACGTAAATCTATGACATGGGAACAACAGCTTTACTTCCCTTCCGAAGGAAGCCATACTAAGGATTTTTACATCTGAAAAAAAAAAACCATTGTCCTCCACCAGGTTTGAACCCACGACCTTGGGTATATGGTAACCACTACACCACGGAGGCAATATAAATGAGCGATTGTAGTATCTGAGTGAAAATTTTGATTCTTAAAAGCATTCAAATCTGTCCAGCACCAGAATGCAAGTTAATTATCAACTTTGACTTATTTTGTTAGCCATAAAGGTGTTTTTGAAGGGTAGCTATATCTTCATAGTATGCCACAATCAACAAATAAACAATTTTTTCTCCCTGTTGAGGATTGGAATCCCCCTTTCTAAAAAAATGAAAGAATTGCAAAATCTAATTTTAAGTCCAATTGCTGCACATAATCTAAGAATGTAAAATTGATGTCTTTTTATTTATTATTTCAACTGAGAATTAATTTATATTTATCATTTGATTTATACAAATTCTTTATAAAAGGGATATCTATATGCAACATCCCCCACTCTTAATATTTTTCTAGCTACACTATCTCTATAAAGAGTTGTGACTAACACAGTTTTCCAAGACTGAAATCCGTTGAACTTTATGATTGATTTTTAATGAGTGTTGCATATTTCACTCACCTTTATGAAAAACACTTCACTGTTAATAGTGCTTCTGTTTTTAATTTTTAGTGCTAAACTTTCCCTCATTGACAAAGTGTAATAAGTTTACAACATGAAATGTGGAATGTGTATAAAAATAGATATAAAATAAATGGGAATTCCATTTTATAAGCATCTTTGACAATCTGTTAATACAGCTTCTTTCTGTCATAAATGCTGAAATTTTTTCCTGTTATGCCTGGGACATATAATGTTTGAAGTTGCGATGGGAAACCAACCATATGCCTTGCTGCAGGTAGAACCATCAAAACATGTACACTAAAACACAGAGTATGATCAAATTCAGTTAAAAGGGCATGTTCAAAACAATTTTTGCTGATTGGGATGGATGGGCTTGCTTGATTTATTGACATTCCAATCAATATAGTTTATTCAGAGCCTGAGTAAATCCTTATTTACAAAATATGGCAAAGGCCAGGAGTTTATCGATGCAAATAGTTGTTTTTGGAATGGTTTAACTCAGCCAAGACAACTCAAAACAATGGTTTAACTCATTGCATTACAATAACCAAGTATATAAGTAATTCTTTTGTGATTCATTTCTGTTGGAAGTAGCATCTCTACTCTATTTCCCTTTGGATATGAAACTGAGCAGGAGGACTTCTTTTTTATTAATTATGCAATGTTTACGTTTTTGTGTTATAATGACTTCATCATTTAAACTATGAATGTATATGAAAACCAGTTATAAATGTTTGCATTTATAAATTTGGTATAAATTTTGTTAATATTGCTCAAATATGTAACAAATGGACTTTTAACATAGTTATTATAGTGGAAAAACTGTTATTCATAATACAACATGTTAACAAAGTTGTCAATATAAACTCCTTTATTACCTCATTGGAGAACATTTGGTTTTTAAATCAGAATGTACTTAAACAGGTATATTATTAACATAAAATAATAAGCTGCTTCTGTGCAAATAAGTTCCAAACTATTTTTATACCATCTGATGGACTAATAAAAGCCAAAAGAGTAATTTACATAATATATATATATATTTTTTTAATTATAATACTAATTCTACTTTTAATTTTAGAATCTGCAGTGGTTATTATCCATTCTTATGTTTTTGAAGAATCATTCTCTTTATTGTTTCAGCAGTTTTTTTCTTTTCATCATTTTTCTTATTTTCAGGCAAGTACAACAATAAGAAGATTTTATAATGTCTAAATTTCTGTGCTTATTTTGAGTTTAGTTTTAGGGAAATTAATTGATCACAATTTTTAGCATTCCCCATGTTTCTGTGATACAGATTGAAATATACATAAAGTCATGTTCCTACATTTACCAATTCAATTTTCAATTTTTCTTGCAATATTGACTTTTATAGGGTGGGAACAATGCATATTAATTTAATAAATATTACATTTCTAGAAGGTGAAGAGGGTATTCATACCCCACCAAAACAAAAATTCTGGTTGCACCTCTGAGCAACATTGCTGTTAGAAATAGTTCTTTAAAATCAATTTCATTCAACTTTATTCCACATAAAACAATGTTTTACAAGTTGCCAAACTCTTTTTCTAGATTTCTTATAAATCAATTTCTGCTTTGAGTTTCTCTTTATGGAATGATAACACTTTACACACTCTTCTTTTGCTGTTCCTTCTGAATATGATTTTTAAAACAGAGGCAAATAAAAGCCATACTGTTTTAAAATGTCTAATCGTTTTGCAATGCACTGTCTTCTATTACTGAGCTGCAGTTTAAAAGCATATGAAACAAACATAAATGCCTTATAATTACAACCAATTTCAGAACTGAATATTTGTTTATTACAGGTCATTAATTCAGTGGCCATGACATCATCTCTGTGGAGTGAACAACTGAGAATCATATCTCACACTAACATGCAGTAATGCTGTTTTGCTTAAGTGAAAAATCCTATTTTCAAGGCCAACTTTATTTTATCACAGACTGCTTATTTACTAAATAATCTCTTAAACTTCTGTTCATTTCTGGGGAGCTCTCAATATACCAAGAAACCACTACTAACAGAATTTGTTCTAAGACAAATAAGCTTCAAAAGAGAGGATTCTTAGGAAATTACAATATTTTAAGCCCCATTCTAAAGGAAAATGTTCTCCTCAAAACCAACAACTTTGTGCTATTCAAGTTGCTTCTAAGTGGACTGGAATTATAACAGTGCTTAAAAAATGCCAAATGTTATGTCAGCAATCAAAGTTCATATGTTTTGAAAAAGGTACAGAATGGAATTTCAGAATGCTATCAACATTTCTTTGGGAGACACAATGTTCCTCTAGAATACAGACATTGTGGATAGCTGAAATCTAAGGTTTCTAACATAGCAATCTTTTTAACAATTGGAAAAAAATACAGGGAGTATATTTTCTTCTTAAACTTTCACACAATTTTTGAAAGTGAGTCTTTGGAAGGGAGAGATACAGCAAAATCCTAGCACAGAATTGAAAAATCCTATATTTTGTTAGTCCTCAAAGTGAACAAAATAACATAATCATTTATGTGCACACATATTTTCTTCTTCAAGGGACAAAAGATTTTGGATAAAACATTTTGATAAAGGTTTTTACGACATCAATAAAATTCTGTGTTTCAACAAACAATTACAAAACAAAAGGCAATGGCGCCAATATTATATCTCTATACAGTAGGCCCCTAGTTATTATGTTTTCACTTATTTTCTTTCTTTGTCTTTTTTAAAAGAAATTTTAGCTGTATTTGTTCACCATATATGTATATTTCCTTTCAGCAATATATTTTTTCCCTGACAATATTTTTTTTAATATAAATCTGTGACAATGTTTGTAGCGCAGGATTGTTCCAATATTTCACTGACAATTCATTCAAAACGCCTGCAATTATACATTTTATGAACAAGCAATGTTGGTTTCAGCTCATTTTTTGAGTTCATTACAGAAACCATGATACATTCCAGTCATACAAAGACATATGCGCATGCCAGGTACAAACATACAGTATTCACATGCACGCACACACATACATACTCGCAGCGTCGTTTCATGCACCCTTTGTATGCACACGCACGTGATTGCAAATCCTTAAGACCTGCCCGAGATATAACAGTAGTCTGTTCTAACTTTATGACCGTTGGTCAAGTGTATTGAGAAGGCTACCCAACAGTCTAATATCAGATCATCAGTTGAAGTGGTAACTGGCAAACGCTTTCCACACTTTCATTAGAGGCAAAACGTTCCTTAGTAGCACTAAGATTCGAGTTCTGTTCTGACGCACACCTACGAATCTGTTGAATGTCTGGTTTAGCATCTTGGCTACTGCACTTACTAAGATGTGCGACACAGCCCCGAAGGAGGTCAGTAGATCACCTCATATACTGTCGCTTTTTTGTCACCTGAACCAGTCACTATGTATTTATCATCTGCTGAAATGTCACAGCTCAGCACAGACGATGACTCCTTTGACTGAAACAAAAAACAAAAGAAATGTTAGGAGACTGCTAGTCATCTTATTTTGCTAATGATCTGGTAGTAGGGTCAATTACAATTAATGGGCATAATCAAGCTTTTCAGGAGTAAATAAATACTGTATAGAATAGAACCTAACTGTGAATCAAGAAAAAATCCAAATAGTGGTCAATTAGGAGTAAAAACATAGATTACACCCAAACTTCACTCTTGAAATAAAGTAACTTATTTCAGACATGTTTCAGTGGCTGTTGCCAGCATTTTCAACACAGATTCACTGAAAATGGTCCACCAAAACATGTCTGAAGTACTTTCTTACAAGAATGAAGTTTGAGTGTAATCTATGTTTTTACTCCTAATTAATTAGTTACTTCACTGTGCATTCCCATTAATGTTTAACCAAATAGTGGTATTTAAGAAGAGAGCAAAATTGAGAAATGTTTAAAGTGGAAGATAGGAAACAAAGAATGTAAAATACGAAGACAGAGGGCTAGAGTCGCTATCTTGGTGTCAGAACGTTTCTACATTCATTACGCATCCAGCCTTCCTTACTTTGCTCTCTGTGAAAAAATGTGCACTGCAACAAAAAATGCTGCCACTTGTGAAGTGCGGTCTGTGATGAGGTTTTTTTTTGCCTAAAAACAACAAACCAATTGCTATTTCTCATTAACTTTATGACATGATAACTAACCTGACAGGAAGTGATACATGGTGAAGCAAAATGATAACTTTAGAAATTAACATTCAGTTGAACTTAACACTTTTACAACTTCACTTGTTTATACTTACATAGTAGTACATATGTTTCACAGAACTTGTCTGCATTCTCAACTACCTCCAACTGCTGGACTCATTTGTATCAATGCCTCTGGAATCTTGAGGATCGTCCATAAGTTCATCTGATGTTCAGTGGGCAATCCTCAAAATTCCGGAGGCATGGATACAAATGAGTCCAGCAGTCGAAGGTAGTTGAGAATGCAGACAAGTTCTGTGAAACATATGTACTACTATGTAAGTATAAACAATTGAAGTTTTAAGTTCGACTCAATGTTAATTTCTAACCTTATGATTTTTACAGGCAGGGGATAATGAGTGAAAATCGAGTCAAGCAATGGTGCATTGATTTTAAAAATGACCATACCAATGTTCACAATGAACAGTGGTAGGCCCAGTCTTGTGACTAATGAATTGGCAATAAAAATCAATGACAAAATTTGTGAAAATCATAGTTTCATAAAAAGTATAACATTGACATTGAAAAACTGGTACCACATGACAATAAATGAGAAATAGAGTAAGGTATTGTAATTTTGTAAATAAAGTTTTGTGTTGATATTTTCATTATCGTCTGTCAGTTTCTGGATGAAGCTTGTAAAAAGAGTTAGCTTACAGGGTTTTACTTTAAGAGAAAATTAATTTTATAATGTATAAATTCTATGCTGCTGCTATTTTAGCGCTTTATTTTTTTAAATTATATAAATGCAATGATAAATTATTTGTTCCTCCACGTATGTCGTCAGTAGACTAAATTTAAAAGGTAAAATCAGACTGAAAAACTTATTACCACAATAGGGGGTTTGAACCATGGAACTTTGGCTTTATGAGGTGGTCTTCCAATCAACTGAGAACCAAAGGCAACATGTCAATAAGAAGTTCCAATAAACACTTTTTTCCAGGTACACCATATGGCATCCTGTAGCGGTTCAAATTCACCATTAATTTACCCCTGGTGCTGAAATTTTGCAAGCGACAGCTAGCAGTACATTAGTGCATTTAAAAAGCAGACAAAAAGTTTCACTCATTAGACTTCCTTGTACAATCACAAGGCACATTCCAGGTGCTCAGTCACAAAGGGGAAACAGAATGAAGAAAGCTCTGTTGCCGAATCTTTTTTTTTTTTTCTTTTTTCTTTTTTCTTTTTTCACACGTACTATGTACATGGTGCATAGAGAAGATATTGCATTCCACCCCAAATTTTGATACCGAGATTTTGCCAGAAGTACATGTTTTGTGTCCACCTGAATACAAAAAAAAAAGTATTTTTTGAAAAAGGTCCGTGTGAGTATGTGTGCATTTGTGTGTTTGTGGGTGTGTGTGTCTGTGTGTCTGTGTGTCTGTGGACAACATAGCTCAAAAACTAAAAGATGTTAAATACCAAATTTGGTATTTAGGTTTGATATCTTCCAAGGATGCAACTCAAAGATTTTCAAGAAAATCCCTCACCCCAAACTACCCTTTACATGGAAAAAATTTCTAAAATTTTGATTTTCTCAAAAATGGCTGTAACCATTTTGATTAAAATCTCTTATATTTAAGATATTTACATGCCAAATAAAATGTATATCTTGAATTTTCTGGGAATAGCCTCTAAAGACCTCTTTATTCTGGATGATTTTAATTGAGTTTTGCATAACTGGTAAACCGTAAGAATTAGACAAAAGCTTCTGATACAAAAAGTGTAGATCAGGATAAAACACTCAATTTATGTCATACTCGTTTTTGAGATATTCCTTGTTATTGATTTCAACTTTAAAAAACTTATACTTTTCTCATATAGCAATTTGTCAACTCCTGTCCATACAAACAAAGGAACTTCAGTCACATAGCAACCAGCTTTTGACTATCACTTTAACCTATGCTACTCCCTTATTTCGCTTCTACTTACAAGGAAGCAAGTAATAAGACTATTTCTGCTAATTTTTCTCAATTAGCATGAAATAAATGGAAGCATAAGCTTTTTAACAGTAATTTGTTGCAGAGATGTAGAGAAAGTCATGTGAACGGAACACATCAAATTTTTTTATAGTGTTCACTACCTGCTTTTACTACATATGGCACGACAGGCAATGGCACTGATAATACAGGAAATAAAGATGGAAGCACCGGTGGAATGCGATGGCAGGGGAAACCCGACATGCAGTCACCTGGGATCTACCCGACTGCCTTGGTGAGAGGCAAGTGGTTTAAACACTCAACCAATGGTGCGCTCACTTGGAAGGTTTGCTACCGTGTTCCAGGCTGAGATTTATGCCAAGTCAGGCAGCTTTGACAACCCTTATGGGAGTTAAAATGACATACAGATTGGTGTGGGACTTCAAAAGGATGTTGGATAAACTTTGTGTAGCTCAGAGATAATGACAAAGTGGGGGACATGTCTTAAACTTGTACGACCCAAGCCCTTTTGCAGCATATCCCTTAGAAGTATGAGATAACCCAACTCATCTTGAGAGTTGAAAAAAAAAAACTATGCCAGATAAGCCCAAAATTTTATTTCAGAGCCAGGCGGCATGCTAAGTAAGGTTCTTTTAAACCTAACTAGAGATAAGCTCAGAAGTATTGTTGAACAGCAGCAACAAGAATTATAATTATAATAATTGGATTTATTTTTTTTTTATATGAACACTCTGAGACACATTTACACATAATGGGGCTTACTGAGAACCAGCTATACAGGAAACGCAGGATGGACTTGGAGACCTCTCAACATATGAGGGCCATCCAGGAAGTAACAGACAATTTGGCATAACTAAATAATAATAGTACCTTACTCTATTTCTCAACGTAATCTCCATTCTATCAAGATATTTATTGTTGATGTGATACTGATTTTTCAATGCAGGTGTTATACTTTTCCACCCCCAAATATTTCAGCCAAGATGTCACTGCCACTTTAATGTCTTCATCAGTTGGGAAAATTTTTCCACCCAAAAAGTCATGTACGGTGTCTAATGTGAAACACTGATTTTTCTGAATTCTTTTATGAACAACACTTGCTTTCAATTCCTCCATAATGATTGATAAACTTCCACTCCGGTCTTTATCGTACACACTGGTTCCTTCTTGATTACTCATCAATTATGCCCATTTCCTCACTGAAGACTCACCCATTGCATTATCACCATACACTTGCATTATTTGCCTAGAAAATTTGAGTGGCAGAACATTTTGTGCATTCAGAATAACAAATAAGCCCTTTAGCGGTAGAAAAGGATAGCATTGTTATTGAGAAACTGGTACCACGTGATAATAAATGTCTTGACAGAATGGAGAATACATTGAGAAATAGAGTAAGGTGCTGTAAGTTTGTAAATAAAGTTTTGTGATGATATATTTCATTATTATTCAACTATGCCAAATTGTTGGTTACTTTCTGGATGGCCCTCATACTTTATGTGAATGTGAGACATTTGATTTCTATGGGGGGGGGGGGGGGGCGGTGTATCAAAAAGTAATGGGGAAACAAATTTTTTTGGGATACCACAATTTAATTACAAACTTTCAAAATAATCTCTTTCTGAGACTACACTGGTTTCAAGGTTCTATCCACTTTTCAAACACTCAGAGAAGCCCTTGTTTGACATTCTGTTTAGTATACCCGAAATAACATTATTTAGTGCTGTATTGGTTTGAAAATGGCGCCCACAAAGATTTTTTTTCACTCGTGGAAACAGGTAGAAGTTGCAGGGTGTTAGATCCGGCAAATATGGTGGGTGAGGCATGATTTCGATACCTAGTTGAGTGATTGCCTCTTGTGTTGCTATGACTCGATGAGCAGGGGAGGATCCATCCATTGGGAGCAAGTTCTGGTTCCTCGGTAACCATTTTCCTTCTGAGTAGTTCTTTAAGGACACTATTGTAGTATTGAACAATTATTGTGATGTGTTTAGTAACCACGTAATCATAAATTTTCCCAATTTGGTTAAAAAACACAAGATGCATGGCTTTCCTTGCACTTGGTTGCACCTTTGCTCTTTTCACCATCTTGAAATTTTTTTATGCCATTCAAGAACACATGTTTTTGATAAAGATTTCTCCATATGCTTCCTGTATCATTTGTAGTGTTTCAGTTCCAGATGTTTTTCAGAAGAACCGAATTGTCGCTCGTAGTTCTAACATGTTGGGTCACTGAAACACGTTCTTACGTAATGGCTCCCTCAGACAAACTGAACAATGTCGCACATATCCCAGCGTCAGTCAAGGTCAGACCTCTCTGTCACCACGATTGGTGAATGTTTAAACAGAAAAAAATAATTGCTGTTACTTTTTGATACACCCTTGTAGAGATGTGTAACCCTGAGCTCTTTTCTTTTGGAGTGTGGGGATATAAGAAGGGCAGATTTATGGGGACTTGCATACGACCCCGAGCAGTGGTATTTATTCACCTAATTTTAGAGCCACTTTCAGGAGTCTACAGACAACAACTGCCTCATTGACAAGATGAGCTCAGCTGGGAGCCTGGAGAGGCTCAACATAAAGCAGATAAATCTGTTCACATATTTGGCTGCTTTATGTTTTTATGCACAGCTTAGTTATTAAAGCTTCATTAGATTTGAAATGTTTAATCCAAATTTACCAATGATTAGTTTAACCACTGCAATAAATTTAACTTGGAGTGAATAGCTTAAACAGCACCTTGGCCAAGTGTAAGACCATTTGTCTTCCATCTAGGCAGCTCAGGTCCGATCCCAAGCGAGCGCATTGGAGAATTACGGTGAATGAAACAGCATCTGGCAGGGTTTTCTCCAGATCCTGCCTCTCATTCCATCAATTGATCCATCATCACCTTTGCTATTATTTCATATCATCCACTTCATGTTCATTCCTGGTTATGGGCCGAGCCAAGCACTTGTTCCAGGTTCTTCTTCTGTGTTTACATGCTGTTGGCTCCCCAACAGGCTTCTGACCCCTAGGCTTGTACAGGTAAGCTAGGGGGGGGGGGGTCTGTCGGTCCTAAATACGAGAAGGGTAAGCCGACTACTATGAGAACAATTTTATTTGCATTTAAGTGTAATAATTATTATTATTACCATTATTATTATTATTGTTATTATTATTTATTATGTGCAGTATGTGAATGAATGTATATAAGACTCTTTACCACACAGTTACGAAAAAAACATCTAATTGAGAAGTGTCCATACCAACTGGAAGACCTATTACACTAACATAGTAAATATTATAAAAATTGACAAAGAAGATTCAAGAAAACCTATGCTGTTTATGATGGGATTGATTAAAAAGAGAGATAAAGAATTAAACTAAAATGTAACATAATTTTATGTAAAAATGTGTAAATAACAAACAGACTTTGATTTTAACTTGCACTCACAATTGTTTTTTAATTATTTATTATCAGTCAATGTTTTTGTAAAGGTATAGAATTGAAAATCTTTTTTAAAACTGAATGTACATTTTGTAAGAAAAGTTTGTCAACTTTAGATTTGTAACTATAATTGTGTACAACTAAATAATTTGGAGTATATGTGTGTGTGTTAAATTTTTGACAATGCTCCATGCTTGTAAAAGTTTCATGAGCAATAAATGAATTGAATGTCCTCCATTCTTGCAATAAAATATTCCAGAACCTTGATGCTTCCGGAAAGTATTCCAGAACACTTTTTGGGTGTTATGTTGGACAGAGCCAATTCAATGCTTATGTAAAGCTTGTGTAAAGTTTGTGAGGGTGGTATAAACACCTCATTTTCAACAGGTCCACAAAAAGCATCATGCAGTGTGAGGTCTGGAGTTCAAAGAAAACTCAATTCTCTTGACATAAGCCAATGTGGAAACAGCTCCACTAACAATTGTCAATTTCTTCATCCTGTGTGGGTGCAGGATTTCGTTCTGCTGAAACACTTGCTCATCAAAGTCAGCATTGCTGTATGCACAAAACATTTAGCAGTCTCTTGAAACCATTCTACAACTTGCTGTTTGTACACTATATCATTCTCATTACTTTTATTTTACACCCCATATAATTTAAAAGAATAAGTAAGGGATGGAAATACTTTTGTTTAATACTACAGATCAAATACTATTTTGTTCATGTATATTGAATATCACTTATAAAGCTTTTTATGCATTTTTACCTTTTATCACATTCAATTTCAATCCCATTCTTGCTGTTTCTTTAACTTCAATACATTATTTACAGATGCTTATTTTTCTGGTTTCATATTAGATAAATACTTTTTTGGCATCCAGACATTTTAACATCTTCTTATCACTTTTCTCTATTCTTAATATTGGACTACAAATCTTCCTTAATTTCCCAATCCTTTCATTGTTCCTCTAATTCCTTGAATCCACATGCTGTATGATCTTCCATTTTTCCTCCCTCCTAGTAGCATCCATTCCACTATTTTTTTGAGTAATTTTCATTTCCATTCTTTTAGCATGCTGGAGATACTTTACAAAATGTCACGCAATTTTTTTAAGTCCGAAGGTTCATCAATGTGCACATAAAGCAGACAAAAACATCAAGCCTATTATGAAGCCCAGATGGGCTAAATTGGATTCTTACACAGTGAAGAAACAAGATCAATGCAAGTGGAGTAGAGACAGCTAAACTCTATTTTGCTTCACTAACCTGCTTTTCATTTACGAACATGTTTTTGCCTATGCATTGTCTGCATCTTCAGCTGTGCTGACTGGGTTCAGAATTAAAGACACTTTGAGAAAAGCTGCACCCTGGTGGCCGTTGGATGAAGCTTAAGAGCAGATTTGCTTTATCAAATTGAAGTTCATTAAATCGTCCTCAAATTTTTTAATTATATGTTTTCCCAAACAAATAACAGAAAGCTCATAAAATTGTTACAGACTCCAAAGGAGTTAAATGTTTGGGAAAACATATTTAACTTAAGAGTGTAGAATATCTCCAAAATTAAGCGTTGTAGAAAGAAGCGTCTTGAATAAAGTTTGCTTGATATAAATCCCATTTGTTGCATTGGTAATTTGAGGGTAAAAGTACATTTTTAAGTGGGAACCAATATTTTTTAATCTGTTTCTTATTCCTCATCAAAAAATAAGCAACTTTTGTTTAAACCATTTTCTTGTACAGTTTTCTTTTACTGGTGTAGATAGTTAAACATTGATGAAAGGTAGATACACAGAGTATCACCACTACACGGATATTGTACAGTATTATTTGATAAGCATTGTACCTTACTGCAATAAATGTTCAAAATGATGCCCTTCTACCTCAATACATTTTTCAACTCTTGAATAAATGATTGTGCTGTCCATAAAAGTATGAAATAATAGTTAAAGATGATTTTAAATACTTATTAGATAAAAAAAAATCTAAAGCCATACTTTGAAAGCATATTTGACTTCCTTTGGACTTAGAAAAAATTGCACGTCACATGTTTGAAAGAACAACCAGCATCTCATACCATTCTATTTGTTTCTATTGAATAAAATCTAAAATTGAAGTTTAAACATCATATCTTCTTTTACGAAGTCATCTAATTTTTTCTTTTCCAGATATTTTAACAGATCTTCTCCAATAATCCATTTCTGTTGCCAATAGTTTTCTTTTAACCACAGTCCACACATTAGGCTGGAGAGCAGTTTTAGTAATAATAAAAATAATTTTTAACGATTTTATGTATCATAAAATGAAGGTTCCGGGCTTGTAGTCCGTGGTCAAGCAGATAAAGATTCACCCGACATTTTGCACATGACTTCGCTGGTTATCTTCAGGGGAAGTTGACTTCTCACCATGTCGGCCAGAGTGAGGACAAACTGGCAGCTGGCAGAAGATGCCCAGCGAAAGGTCGGGTGAATCTTCATCTGCTGGACCATGGCCTACAAGCCCGGAACCTTCATTTTATGATATGGACGCCGGCCATGAAAGCCTTAGTGATTAGATTTTATGTATAATTATTATTATATAAAATCACAACTAACTATATTTGTCTATTTACTGTTTTCCTTTGCAAATTGCTACACTTCCTGTTTCTTTCACTCTGGGGAAAGGTGTTCAAATGAATACCGAGCAATAAGTGCAGCAGTTCTAAAATTAATTTTTGTGAGATGACATACTCCATGGCAACTTATAAAAGTTCAAGTCTTTATACTAAACCACTATTAGATCAATCAATCTAATTCTACCTTTACAACTTTAGTTCACAAACGGCATATGTGGAACAACAACTAATTATCAGATTAATTGGTTTGCTATTTAAATGCCACCCACTGGTCAATGCATCCAAGAGAGCAAGCAATGTTAAACGTTGTGTCATTCACCCACTCCTGAAGCACTGCCTAGCCCACTTGCAATAAGAGAGATGAGGGTCAGTGTTCCTCCTGCTATGAGTGTGATATTTACTTTCTCTACCAAGAACATTGTAGGTAGAGAAGGTATTACATTCCACTAAAAAATTTGACACCTAGATTTCATCTGAAATTTAGTTTTGAGGACTCCTGTATCCACAAATACATTTTTACAAAAACGTGTATGTGCATATGCATGTGTGTATCTATAGATTATTGCAATAAAATGAATTTAATATTAATATTTTTATCCATTCTGAAAGAAATTAAGATGTGAACAGCATGGGGGAAGCCAGAACCCCTTACCTTGTTCATCGTTCCCCTCACATATTCATGAAAAGTTAGGTCCTCATCAAGAGTGACAACTATGCTGTTCCCAAAATAAGAAACACACTTGAGGTAAATAAAGACGAGAGGCAGCCCCAAGCACATGCATGCAGTGAATGCTGTCAGTGACCACTGACCTCAACATTCAGCCTAAAAACAGGAAATACATTTCATCTTTGTTTTATGCTCTTACTTTTCAAATATCCTAATATAAGGTCATTAAATTATAAGGTAACCCCTCTCGCGAGAGTTGCCAGGAAAGTGGCACTGGCAAAGGTGCACTGGAGTCCTTACCTTAAATAAATACTGGAAATATTAACTATATGCTTGCAAACAGGCAGTATAACAAGTTAAAGATGTTCTCGCTCAGCAGCAGAAATCCCTGAGTAATCTACAGATACTTAGTGATAACATCATGCAAGAAATCACAAGGATTCCTGCTGCTAAGCTTAGATGAATGAGCGAGAATATTTTCACAAATTGTGCTGCCCACATGTCAGCAGAAGAACAAAATTTCCGCGATTTATCTTAAGATACATATTTTAGTGTGCCTTTGCCAGCACTACTTTCCCCACAACTCTCGGATCTCTTGAGCAGTGGTAAGAGGCTGTTACAGGGATTACCTTATAATTTAACGACCCTATAGATACTTTAAATGTGTTTCTTAAGAGCGAATCTAGCTTAAGTAAGAGCTATTCTCATTTATCAGAATTTGTCTTATCCGCAGCTACTGATCTTGCAGCTTTTTAAGAAAATAAATAAACTAAGCAGTATTATATTATGATTATGCAAACACATCCACTTTGTAATGAATCATTACAGAGGAGAATGACCATCACTCCTTGACCTAATTTCTCAATTCTTTTTCATCCTTTTATCCTATAACATGTGGCTGGGTTCTAATTTATGTTCTCTATCATCTTAAGTCAGGTCTCCACTGCTTCAACAATCAACAATAAACATATACAACCTGAAAAAGATGTACTATGAAACAAGTTGAGTCATACATGTTGCTGGAATTACTGTCGATATTCCATCTCCACAGCATAAGCAAGTGAGCCATTATTACAGATATATGGTGGACGTTGTGGCAGTCACGTGTTTTAACAATTGAAAATTAGTTGAGTCGATTTTGTAACACAACATCACTTACTTATTATTTCAGAAAATATGTTTCAGAAGCCATGTGCTTCCATTGTCAATTCCTTTGGTCGACTGCCGGCATTGCTTGCTGTGGTGGTTGTCTCTGTCCCCAGTGGTGGGTTGATGAACCTCTGCATCAGTAGGTCACCTGGCAGGATTTCGAAACTGAAAACGTGGTTCTTGTTTTTCCAAATATATATGTTTTCCCAAACTTTTAATTCTGTCTTTCTTGTGATGTTTTTGAGTATTATCACAAGGAAGACAGAATTAAAAGTTTGGGAAAACATATATATTTGGAAAAACAAGAACCACGTTTTTAATTTTGAAATCCCGCCAGGCGACCTACTGATACAGAGGTTCATCAAACCACCACCAGGGACAGAGACAACCACCACAGCAAGCAATGCCAGCAGTCAACCAAAGGGATGGACAATGGAAGCACATGGCTTCTGAAACATGTTTTCCAAAATAAAAAGTAAGTGATGTAGTGTTACAAAATCGACTCAACTAATTTTCAAGTGAAGCATTTGTTAAACATCAATAATCAATAGCATTGTAGTAACAACATGTGTTCTGTGAAAGGTCTACAAGAATAAAGGAGAAGATCTGGTGGCTTTACATTCACAGGACTTTTTCTACTCTCTATCATTATAGTGGCTACCTATACAAACTAGTCATACAAAAGCTTATTTTCTTATTTACTTCATTTTAATGTCAAATGTTTAAGAACTGGACATTATAGGCTAGCCTTAAAATTCCATTCTCTTTCTAAGCCTTTGAGAGAAACAACTGAAAATCAACAGGATCTTAAACAATGACAAAAGTATTGAACAAATTGAAATATCACAGATATCACGGAAATGTTACAATGTCACAATAAGAATATTTGAAATAAATTGTGTGTTTTAAAGATCTATATATCTTTTATGTAGTATGTTTTTTCTGTTGCTTAACCTGCCAAGTAAATCTATAGGATTTTTTCAACATTTTATTTGTCATGTAAATAGCTTTAATATATGGTATTTGAATCAAAATCATTGAGACATTTTTGGGAAAATAATTTCATCAATACATGCAATACATGATGATTAAGGTTAGGTTTGACCTCTTTTTCTTCTGTCTTTCTCTCTGTTCTCATGTGTAAATTTTAAAAAATGGGCAAGTCCACATACACATTCAATTTTCATGATTTTATTTCTATAGTCTTTTATAGATGCATTTAAGATGAGGTTTGCATGAACCTTATTGATAGTGTGTGTTGATTACTTCCTCCACTCCATTTCTCCACTAGTAAATAAGGAGTTCAGCATGGGTCAGTTATCTTTATGTTGGCAAATTTTACCAAATACATATATCCCTGCCGCTGGATCCTTGCACTTGACAGTTCCAGTGGTTTTGCGTAAGGTTGGCTATGTTACATTTGTGGCATTGCCAGAGTAACTAGTAAACAACAACAGCTCATTACAAATGTCTCTATCATGTGTAATGACGAATATAAACAGTGTACATAGTAAATGAATGCTGATGAATAATGAAACTAATTTGTTATTATTGATGTTAACTGAAAATAACAGTCATACTGTTATGCATGTAGCATACATAGGTATTTACGACAATATCGAACAAAAATGCAAAATAGCTTGTTGCATTGAGACAAAGGTATAACACTGGTTTAGAATTTTAATAACTCAATTCCATCCATCTCCATCGTCATCATTTTCTGAAGCACCATTGTCATTATCATCAACATCGTCATTGTCACCAAGACATATCATTAGTGGTTCACATTCACTGATGATTCTGTCTAATTCCTGTGCTTTTCGTGTTATTTTGTGAACATGATTCACTTTCTTCTTCCATGAAGCCGCGTCCACCCTCGCCACATCTTTTGCAAAAGTCTATCCACCTCTATAATTTGGAAAGTCTTATGTTCCCTCATGTACAAATACCAACAACACTATCAACAATAACAATATAAATAACAACGAATTATACGTAGCTTGCACAGAAGCACTCAACACATGTGTTAGGAGTTAACAAACTGAGCACGTGGTTGAAAATAGCCAGATATTGCAACAGTGAGGCATCTAGATGCGTTTCCGTTGACTGACCGACCGATTGGAATGCTTCTTTGTGATTGGTTCAGAAAGTCAAACGTTTTCTGTCATCTGTTTTCTGTGGATGTACCAACTTAACTCCTAACTGTCACGTGCAAGGATTCTGCAGCAGGGTTATAGCAAGGTACTCAACATGTTTTCCAGTGCAGATAGAGAAAAAAAAAATGTAGCCTAGTCATATTGAATCAACATGTTTTGCAAGACTTGTTGACCATAGAGACACTTGTTATTCATAACATGTTGCAATCATCATGTTGAATCAACATGTTTTGTTGATTGTTGAGGCAGTGGAATCCCAACTTTACAATCTGGTATAATGAGTAAACCATAAAATTGGTAAGCAGTATTCCTGAGACAAAAACAAGAGTAGAAAACAATGGTAATGGGAAAAATGAATCACTGCTCCACTGTGTTGGCACTTAAAAACATCAAATGTAGAAATTTCTGCTTTCTTGAAGTTAAATAAAAGAATGCACACCTGGAATATTGAAGCACCATAGGGTGTCCTCCAGGCATTAAGGAGGTTGTCCTTGCCAGTAGAAACAAACCACTTGCCACAGGCAGCAAAGCGTAATGATAGAACACAGGATTCGTGTAAGTGAAGCTGGTACTTGTCGGGCTTGGCAGCATGTAAAACTTCAACGTTGGAGTTCTCCATTCCGACGGCAAGCCATTCTCCTGTGGGACAGTAACCCAACGAGAATATTTGTGATGAGAAGTCGTGCTGTTGAAGCTGGCGTCCTTCACGCAGGTCCCACGATCTCACTGTGTTGTCGAGTCCTCCCGTCCACAATTTAGTGCCATCAGCAGAGATGTCGATACATGACGCACCATCTGTGTGACCTTGGAACTGTCTCACCAACGTCTGGTTGTGCAAATCCCACACTGCAATGTTGCCATCAGAACAACAACTGAAGCAAACCTGCAAACAAACAATCTCTCATCAATCATAAGCAATTATTAATGTATTTTATTAATTACTGTGCTTATTTAATGACTTTGAGAAGAGAGAATGTGGAAGTAGGTTTTACATGCGGAGAACTAGAAGGAGTATTTCATTATACAAGGTGGTTCACCTGTCCCTTATTCTTTGGTTTTATGGAACCTGCAGATTACAGCCTAACCTGAAAACATTGTTCCTGAGACCCATCTTCTACATGCCAGCATTATGGACTTTGGCGCTGCAAGTTATAGCTAAACAGTAGCATATTAAGTGTAAGTTCCAAGATGCTCGATTCAGGTTTGAATCTTACCAAAACTTTGACAACTTTTTTCCCCCATTTTCTTTCTTCACAAAGCTAGATGGGATATCATAACATTTGTTAACTAGTTTATTTGTTTCTTTTATTGTTGTGCTTTTTATGTATGTTTATTCCAACTTTATCAGTCCAGTATTATTTAAAGTCTTAGTGGAATTTCTTTTCAATTAGAATGAAAATTAAGGATCGAAAACTGAAGAACACGAAAAATGAACTGCCATTTGTTCTTATTTAGTTTACACCTAAATTTATTAGTGTGACAAACACTGAATTAACTTTGCACCTTGATGGGTAATATGTAAAGAAGAAAAAAAGTGCATAAAGACTGTGGGACCCGAACCCCTAACATGCTGGAAATGACGACAGAACATGAGCTACAGTCATTGCATCTGCTTTTTCTGTTAAAACTTGTAGATATAGTATCACACATGTCTCCCTCTCCGCTTCTAATCTCTTTATAATTATTGTATGACCCCTTTTTGTAGCTTAAGTCGCTCGTTTAACCTCCATACATTATAAATTACATTGCAGAACATATTTCAGCGATCCTACTGATTTAACATGTACTGTAACAGGAGTTATTAAGCACATGCTTTTGGAATGGACGTAACTATTGCTGCTAAGGTCTATTTTCCTATGAAAAGCACACTATATTTGCGTGGTTACCAAATGGTCGACAAGCACGGTAATTTTGACCTTATTGCTATCAGAATATGAAGTGTTGCCTATCTCCAAAAACAATAAGGGACAGGTGAACCACCTGGTATATTAGAATGTGAGGGGGCGAAGAGATGGAGGGAGGGTATATAGAAAATATAATGGGATAAATTACGGAAAGAATTATAGTTTTAGACTATTAATTAAAAAAGGAAAAAGCAGGAATAAAATGAGAGATAATATTTGTGAAAAGTAAGGGAGAATTGCACTATAACAGCTAAGAAAGATGAGAGAAATAGCCTAAATACGATATACATTGATCAATAAGTTAAATAAATGAAGATAAATATAGGAGGAGAGCCTACATTTTACAGATAACCTGATTAGAAAACTGTATAAATGCATGTTAAAATTCTTAGCTTACAAATTTAGATTAGTGCTTTAGTTGTTATATGTGTAAAATATTTCTGTTGTTTTGTTTATATGAGCTGGCATGCTTGCCTTTCCGCAGTACATATAGAAAAAGTAATAAAAAAGAAACTTAACACATTGAAGCCTGGGCGTTTCAGTAGTTGAAGTTCCAAGACACACAGGGCTTTTACGCCTACTTTGAGTTATTATTTACAGTATATCAATTAAATCTGCCGAAAAGTATTGGTACAATCCAAAAGTATGGCATTCAAGGATTTCTCAACAAGTAAGAAAATAGCCACAACTTCTTTATTAATATTTTATTTTAAATTTACAAGTATCAAATATGAGTTTGAAAAAAAAATTGTGTAAAGCTGCTTACACTCTATTTATTCAAAGTTCGAAAAACTCTCCCTCAGAATCAGAATTTTCCACAGCTTCATTTGTATCCTGAATTTCAGCTTCAGTTCAGAGAAATCAAGGAAAAATATAGCATTTTAACATTTAAGATCACAAATGTAACAAACAAATCACCACCTTTAAAGAAAATGGCACGACTACCCGAGAGCAGCTAATATTATTAAATCTCCTAAAATTCCTAATAGTTGACTAAAGCAAGGACAGATGGCAGCACAAATCAGACAACTAAACAATAACTGATGAATGTTCTTTGCGGCATAGCCCAAGACCGAGTTAAGGTCGTGGAATTAAATTAAAAGCGTTAGAAATAACTGCCTGAGCTATGCTCGAGCATGGGTCTCATGAACATTTCGATGGCCCAAGCTATACTTGGGCTTGGACTCCAAAGTGTTAATGAGATGTCACCATTTTAAATTTAACAACATTATTGCAATAGCTGTACATATAAATCCCTAAAATGACACATAATTTAATATTATATATCCTTATGAAATCAAGAAATCATTGTGATAATCTCACCTTTGAGTCCGGACTTATGGCAAGGGCATAGCACGCAGGGGCACTAGAGGTGAGCTCAGCCTTAATGCGAGGTGTTGGAGAGGCCAGGTCCCAAATACTTAGATTGCTGGCTTCCCCACCAACTATCAATGTCCTTCCATCAGGTAGAAGTTTAACTGATCTAATGTAATTATCTCTTTGCTGCAAACAAAATAACACAGCAATTACATAAATAATAATTTCATACAAGGGTTCCTGCAAACACTTAGCAATAAGAAGTTTATCTGTAGTCTTAAGCTTTCATGGCCGGAGTCCAAATTATAACTAGAAGAATTTTTCCAGGTTGAGTTTTCAGGTCCAGACGTTTCGTTCATGACTGCAGTGAACATCTTCAGAGGGGCTAACCCCCTCCCTCCACCACCACCGCACATACAGCTCCAGCCGTACCAATCGCATGAGAGCAGTCTGAGTATAAATACTGCCGCTATTTCCGTAAACGAGTCAGTTGCGACCAAACCTTCACCGAGAAGACTTAGACCATGCCGCTGAAGATGTTCACTGCAGTCATGAACAAAATGTCTGGACCTGAAAAGTCCAGCAGACCATGGCTTCTCAGCCCGGAAAATTCTTCTAGTTATAGTAAGTTAAGTTTAAGCATTACTATAATTAAATAGATACTCACAAAAATGGTTAACAATATTTTAAAAAACATAAGTTACATTTTTAGCTCTGCTGTAGAATCTGCAATACATCCTATCTGAATTTGGCAAATTAAGGATATCTGTGCGATGGGATACAAAGCTTGTAATTTTATGACAGTTTTCTGAAAAGTGTAAGCATGTAACCCTTAATTGCATGAATCATTTTGCTACATATGCTGTTCTTCCTTTAATTCGCAAATTGACATTTATATCCCTTTCAACGGCACAAAAGCTGAAGTGGCTTGAATAGCTGTGATCGCTAGTGTAATACGAAGTGGGCTGGCCATCCATTCAAAGCCAAACGTCGCGTCGAGTCCCAGCGACTGCAGTCAAATGTGACTATGGTAAAGGATGGGGAGGGTGCAAGTAAAACAACTGTCATGGTGACACGCTTGAATGCTGACAAGCTTACATTTGACTGCAGTTGCATGGATTTTGCTCTTTTTTACTTAAAAGAAACACCACAGTTTTATTGCAAAAATGTTAGTATTTTTACAATATAAGACAACTAATTTTATTGTTGAACATTAGTGCAACATGAAATTAGAAAAAAAAGTCCACTAAAAATCCTAAAAGCTTTGATTAATCATCTTTGTTGTATATGTGCAACACCATGCAATAAAAGTTAATATGGCGATATTCCTTTGTTTACTTTGGTAGATTATAGGCAATTGGTTTTGTTCTCATTGGCAAAGGCTGACTTTCCTCTATTATGTTAAAGTGATGGTTATCCCATCTTTTCAGAACATCCATTTTATTTTACTTTTAGAACCACTGTTCACACAGGCATGTATATACATCTTCACCAATATGTAACCAAATTTTCTTTAACAGGACATAAAGAAGGCAACTTTAAAATTTTCCTTTGTTACTGCAAATAATTCAAAACAAGATTAAAACTCATATGGTTTGTGAAGAGTGTGCTGGATCAGTTTGTGTTTTAAGTTGGCACACATTAAATTAGCCAAGCATTATCAAAAACTATATCTAGTGTTATTCTTGTAAAATTCTATAGTGTAATTAAAGTGGTTTTGTTGCTGCCTTGCATTCAGTAGCTGCATAATCTCGCTAAATTATACCAACTTTAGAAAGGGTGAAATTGCTAAGGATCATGAGTAGGTTGCAAAATAGCAAAGCAGTCCAGTGTAGTTAAGGGAATATTTTTTTTTAAAAAATAGTGTTTAACCCTAGTGTTACACGAGCAGGCACACGGTGTATTCTGTACACAGCACAGCTAGGTTGGTATTATTACTATTTATTAAACTATTATACTATTTATTATACTAATTTACATTACATCAATCAACCAATTATATGTTATATCCAATCGTATACTTCATAGAGTTTTATGCATATGTAAACTAACTAATTAGTTACATTACAAAGTGTATTCAAATTAGTCCCCTACGACCTTGGGTGAAAGCATACTACATTTTTCACACAGAACAATAGTTGGAGAAAGATTCAATTTCCTCTACAATACCTTGTGCTACCGTTTTAGGGCCTGGAAAGATCTTCACAATATGTTTTGCTCGTAGACGGGATGTTTTTTTTATGCATACTAGTTTTCATCCATTTCGTTTCTTTGTCCCTACCTATAAAAATGCCATCTTTACCATCAAAAGAAAGCACTTCTTCATCATTGTCAATTTGAGTCACCGTCATGATCACTCAGTGATATTTTTTCATAATCTCCGTCAGAAAACAAATCATCAATATTCCCACAATCATCTTCTTCAGCAAGTACCTCTAAAAGAGCCCGTTCTAACTCCTGTTCTGTCAAATACTTTTTTGCCCCAAAATTAGAAACATGAAATGTTGGTAACAATTAATGAATTATTTAAACACATCTTTAAATACAACTTCCCTCCGTCACTTTGTGTAAAAGTACAAGGTTACGATATGAGCCGCGATATGAAATATTACTTACATGACCGGGCATATGGTGTAAGAAGTACGCAGCTGGTGCAGTTCCAAGAATAACCTTTTGTTGCCCTTGACCTGTTGGTGCTACTATTGCTATGACTCAACAAAATGGAAGCTAAACAATGACTTGAAAAGCACTCACAATAAGGTGATGATAAGATAGGCTATTTATCCACTAGAAGGCAAAATGTAACTCCGTTCTAGGGTTAACACCCACTTTTACTACTTGCTGCACCGCAGGCAAAGATACATGGAAAGAAGATGGAACACCAGTAATACAATGGTGGAGGAAACCTCAGAACCCACCCCTGCATTGCTTTGTCCACCACAAATCTCATTGCCCATCTAGGTAAGAGGTGAGTGGTCTAACCACTCAGTCATGTCACAGCCCCTTTTGTGGAACAGAAGTTTTATATATCCTAAAAGTGTAATTTGCAAATTGGTTGTAAAAGGGAAGGGGAAGTGATTAGGGAGAAAATAAAAAATGGAGTGTAAAGGGGATTTAGAATATCCATAAACAATGATGGATTGAATATTTCCTTTTTACTCATTTGGTTTTCGCTGTTAATTGCCATTCATTTGCATTTAAGATTACCTTCTAATCCTCAAAATTGTTACATTTAATTTTAGTAATATTGAACTGTGAAAGCATCACATGCCACCTTTAACTCTATGCTAGAACTTTGTATTATTTGTTAAATATACATATTGCAAAACATTCATAACAAGTTTAATGTAATACTTCATAATTGTGTGAGTATATGCTGTAATAATTATTAACAAGTTTAATGTAATACTTCATAATTGTGTGAGTATACGCTGTAATAATTATTTGAGGTTATGTGGCACTCTACACTTGTAACTAATTCTGTGGCAGATCTTTGTATTTCTGAAATAACTATATTATGACACATATTCATATTTTACAGTTAATTTTATGTTGCAGAATTGGGAAGTTTATGATTAAAGGTTTTGTTGTTTATGTCTACATAATGGAACTTTATGTTTCTTAAATAAACCTCACTTTCTTTACCCTTGCAGAAGCTCTGCATATTTTATACCAACTTAATACCTTGAATGTTAACATCATTATGTTGAGTTGCTTGACATTATGCAGCTCTGGAAACTGTTGTAAATGTTGGTAATAGTAAAATATTGTTGTTGTTGTCATGAAAGTAATAAAGGCAAGATGGCTGACTGACACTACTTGAGAAAACCATTGATTAATTTTTTATTAAGAGCCCAGTAAACTAAAATAATAGTAAAAGATAGAAAAACAGTTTATGACATCATTATAGCTATTCATGTGGATGATGGGATTGCTTTTGCAGTTTTTATTTCTTCTGTACTCTGTTCTAGTTCTGACACACAATATGTCTCATTTATCAAATGAGTAGCTGCTCCACTGTCAACTATGAGTGAAAAATACCAAAATGGAAAATTTGAAATTATTAGTATACAATGGTTCCACCACTTGGCATTACTTCTATACGTGGACACATTTGTTATTTTGTCATTAGAGCCGCATTGTAGTTACTTACTGGTCTGATATAAACATTTAGGGCCCTAAGCCGCAAAGCATAGCCCATCATGGAGGGCCCTAGGCCGCAAAGCATAGCCGAGGAATATTTGTTATAAGTTGAGGAGTGTAGCAGTTGCGGCCAAAGGCCACTACTGCAGAATGATGACAGGGTGTAGCCAAGCGATCTGTGAAGCTAAAACCCCAATGACCCCAAGAAGAAGTCAAAATTTCGGCAATCTGGCAACTTTCACATCTGAACAACTTAATGTTTTCAACACTTTCAAGTATGAATCGCCAATAAAAGTCTTAAGTCCATTTGCGTGTGTGTATGTGTATGTATGTGTGTGTGTGTGTGCCGTGCAGATGTCCGTATACGGGTGGAACCATCGTATAGCTTCATTTAATAAGATATTGCCCATCAAACAGTTAACTGGTTGATATATTCACAAAACCACTATCATGTCTGAATTTCATACGTTTAAAGAGATGTTAACTGGGTAAAACATTGTAAGTTTTTTTTAAGATTCTACCATTAAGGGAGTGTGTTGTAAATGTTGGTAAAAGTAAAATATTGTTATTGTATTTCAAAAGCAATAAAGGACAAATGGCTGACTGACGCTATTTGAGAAAACGTTGATCAATTATTAAGAGCCCAGTAAAATAAAGAAGCAGTAAAAGATAGAACTACAGAAACAATTGCAAAAAGGTCACCATATGTTGGCATATTTCAGAGACTATACCATCTATGACCTTACAACCTGCACACAATGGCAGTGTACAGAGATATTTACTCAAACACTGCAGGTCGATTTTCCCTCACATGATTTATTATTCCCTCCTTTTTCTCTCCCATTATTTTCAAGATTTTTATCTTATTTTTTTACTTTCTCTATACATACTATGTACATAGTGTATAGAGAAGGTATTGTATTGCACCCAAAATTCGATATTGAGATTTCACCAGAAATACATGCTTTAAGACCCTCTGAATCCAATAAAAGCATTTTTAGAAAAATGTCTGTGTATGTGTCTGTTTGACTGTCTGTCTGAGGGCAGCATACCTCAAAAACGAAAAGGCTGTTAAATACCAAACTTGGTATTTAAGCTCAGTATTTTCCAAGGATGTGACACAAACATTTTCAAGAAAATCTCCCCAACCCCAACTACCCTTAAGATAGAAAAAATTTTTAAACATTTTTAAAAATTTTTATTTTCTCAAAAATCACTCAAATAATTTTGATTAAAATCTCTTATATTTAAGATATTTACATGAAAAATAAAATGCATATCTTCAATTTTCTGGGAATAGCCTCTGAAAACATGTTTATTCCAGATGAATTTTCCGGAATTTTGCAAAACTGCTAAACCATAAGAGATAGGCAAAAACTTAACTCTACAAAAAAATGTAGATCTCGTCAAAACACACAATTTATGTTAATACATTTTTTTCGTGCAGTTGACCTTTTTTTTTTAGATATTTCTTGTCATTAGTTTCAGCTTTAAAATACTTATACTTTTCTCATACAGGAATTTGTCAACTCCTAACAAGATTTGACTACTGACTTAACCTATGGTACTTCCTTATTTCCCTTCTACTTACAAGGAAGCCGGTAATAAGACCATTTTTGCTATTTTTTTCTCGATTAGCAATAAGTAAATAGAAGAATAAGCTTTTTAACAATAATTTATAGTAGAAATATAGAGAAAATCATGCTAATGGAACACATCAGATTTTTCTTTTTTATTGTTCCAAGTTAAGCATGTTTTTTAGGTATAATTCTTATATTACTCACCAGACAGTCTAATTGAGAAACAGGGCTTTTTGAACCAGGTTGACTGATGTCCCAAACTTTGACACAGCCTTTACCACCCGTATAGACATACTTTGTGGGATTGCTTATTGTAACAGCACACACCACTTCCCCGTGACTCAGCGTGTTAATCTGCCGAGCGTGCCTCGGAATGCCTGGTCCAATAAGAGCATCTGGTGGGAATGGTACTGGTTGCATCTGCCCATCTGCACTAACATGGAATGAATATGCCCTATAAAATAAAAACAATCATCTATTATTTTATTAAATAAAAACTAATTACACTCGATTAATTACACTAAACAACACTTACTTGGGACTTTTGCTTCGAAGGACTAGTTTCCTTCATTTTCAACCAGACATCGAAGCATGTTCCAGCAAGTGTTGTTTAGTGCAATTAATCGACTCGTCAAATTAAATGATTATAACAACACTGTTTTCACATTTCCATGAGAAGAAGAGTGTAACAGTAATTTACCAATGATTCTAACCTAGACACATTTTCCCAGTAAAATCTAAATCGTGTCCTCTCCCACACACTTTCTGTCCTTTCTTTTCTGGACACTAACCATATGTTTCCTTTGACCATAGTACCTTAATGCTTAATGAAATGAAATCTAAAATAATCATAAGCAATCCAAATGTGGGTACATCTATTAAAACACACAAGAATGCTGAAACCAAAATGCTTCTCTATAACTTTGTGTTTCGGATAAGCAACTGATACAAAGGTTGCTCCAAAAGTTTTGAGAATGGACAGCAATGAGTTTTGTTAAGAAAGCAGCTTTTCCTAACTTCATATTGAAGTTCAGGTAGCAAACGTGCAAGCCTGGGTGCACTCCAACAATGTGCATCGTCAGCACCACGTGTGTATGTACAGCAGGTGTTGCTACACCATATGCTAGAGCATTATGACTTTAAAGTCAGTTAAATGCCTTGAAAGACTCCATTGTGCATTTGGTGATCTTTGCCCTTCACAATATGCCATTTAATGATGTATGCAGAGTTTAGAAGAGGAAGGGATTTCTTCAAAGATGAAGACCAAGCAGGATGGTTGGCTACAGCAACAATGAATCAAAATATAGAGAAAACAGAGCGCATGTTGTGGGAATACCATTGTTACAGATATGGTCAGATTCAAGAAATTACTTGGCCCTGGATTTTATACTTTTAGTGTTCTGTGCTTTTACTTTCATGTAATTTTATAGTTTTTAATATGTCCATCACTTTGATTTGTATGTGTATGTAAAAGTTAATGAAGAAACAATTATCACTATCAAGTTATAGAACTTTTAAAGTTATAGATTTACCCATATAAAAGCAATTTACTTTTAAGCATTTATATTGCACTATGCATTACATTGCTGTGTAAGAGGTGGCAAGTTAGAGGTTTCTGGATAGAAGGAACAAAGTGGAGGACGTAGAAAAACAAGAACTTATTCCAAGGTCTTAATACAATATCAACAAATGAAGATGGATTGGAACAGAGAGAAGTACATAGAAGTATGTAATAGATTAGTGAGAGAAGGTTGGGCATGGACTAGATTGAGATCCTCTTCGCATGCGCGCTAAATTTGAACTATAAGTCTACTCACGCTTATGCTTGGTTTGGAGTAGCAATCGACTCTTCTCAGGGCGTTTTAACGGGCTTGTTGGGCTTCACAGACCTGGCGACTTCTTAAATAATAAATCACCAGGATTACCTTTGTAGAGTTGTAGTTTATTTTGTAATCATTTTGTACAATTCTAAAGTGAAACTGCAATTGCCCGATGTAATTTATGTGCTTTGTGTAATGCTACAAACGTTTGCACGCATATAATTCTATGCGAATACATTAATGTATGCGTAATCTCCAAGTGACCTTTTCCAGACTTGTGAAAAAGCCTCTTTCTTTTTGATAACTGCTTCACAACCAACAAAATCAATACGTAACTTTAATACTTATTGTTGGAAAACAAAATCGCGTAGAGAAAATCAAAACACTTATACGCGACAAAAGCACAAGGAATAATTAACTTTTGCATCCAGCGATTTCAACTTTGGAATGCATCAGAACAAAAACATTTGAACATCAAATATTACAAAAATGACTGAAATTCACAAAATGTCGACGTCACTATTATTTTTCAAGTATCATATAAAGTAAAATATATAATGAAAATATAATTGTTTTTAGATAAACTTTTTTGACTGGATTAGAATTAATTTCTGAATTGTAATTATTAATGTTGTATATATTATTCTTACATAGTAAAAAAGGGAAGTAAGGATGATATAATTAAAAAAACACATACTAAGAAATAATACTGTTTTTTTCCGCACAAGCTTTATGTAGGACAGGAGTTGGATAGTAGAGTCAGACTGAAAAATTCAATGCCATAGCCGGGATTTGAACCACGGATCTCCCAATCTCTAGCCGGTTGCTCTGCCACTGAGCTACCGTGTCAATATGCTGGCATAGTATTGAATTTCTCAACCGACTCTCAGGTTTCCTGTTAAATTATTTTGAGATGACAACCCCAATGGCGACTTACAATGTTGTAAGTCCCAGGATTCATAGCATAGTCAACTATTATGGTCAATTGGTATTGGTTTAATTGATTTTTCACACAAGCCATGTGTAGCACAGGAGATGGATAGGTAGCGTCAGACTGAAAAATTCAATACCATAGCCGGGATTTGAACCACAGATCTCCCGATCTCTAGCTGGTTGCTCGGCCACTGAGTTACCATGTCAACTGACTTGCATGTTTCCCGGTAAACCACAAGGTGTTCTCAATTTATTTTGAGATGGCAACCCCAATGGCGACTTTCTTTTCAGTCTGACTCTACCTATCCAATTCCTGTCCTACACACGGCTTGTGTGAAAAAAAAATTAATCCAATACCAATTGACCATAAAAGTTGGCTATACTATGAATCCTGGGACTTAAAGTACTTGCAACATTGTAATTACCATTGGGGTTGTCATCTCAAAATAATTTGAGAACACCTTGTGAACACTCAGTTGAGAAATTCAATGCTATGCCGGTATCTTGCCATGGTAGCTCAATGGCAGAGTAACCAGCTAGAGATCGGGAGATCTGTAGTTCAAATCCTGGCTATGGCATTGAATTTTTCAGTCTGACTCTATATATCCTATTACTGTTCTTATTTGTTATACAATAATGGTTAAGCACTTACGGTTTTCCTCCTGGGATTGCACCAAGCCCTGGTCCTAGAGGAGCCCTCATCTGAGAATGAGGATCGTAGTTTACAAGAGGAGGTCTAGGATAAGAGTTTAGCGCTGGTGGCAGATTGTTGTGCAATGCACCGTATGCCCCTGCTGCTGCTGCTGCCGCTGCTTGCAAATCGTGTGGGGCTGCAGCTCCAAGGTAATGTGGATACTGACCCAAAGTTGGTCCTTTAACCTAGAAAACAAATAACAATATTTATAATAATGTCATCATTCAAATCAACACAGGAAACTGATATAGTAGCAAAGGACCTCTCTGCAGCTCTGTTAAATGTGCCTCTCAGAGGTTAAACTATATAGCAGCTAAACTTTTAAATTCCAAAGAAATAAAAGATGACTTTCAATATACACTATACTCCCGATTGTTCATATGCGAATTATCGAATTTGCAGATTATCCGTGCATCCCCGCCACCCCAAAAATTATTTGGTTTTAATGTTAACACACCTTTTTTTCCATTTCTCCACGATCTCTTTTACAAATTTCTTTTAACTTGCTTTGTTGATACACACTAACTAATGTAAGAGAAACTGAATTTGTTTTAATTTAAATGGAACAGGCCAATAACAATGGAAACAGTACTCTCTTGTCATGCAGTGATCATTTAAACAACAGAAATGGCACTTATTGTTATGCAGCAACTTTTTTATTGCTTGTTTCCTAAAGAAAAACAACACCTATGTGCAGAAATAGAATAATCTTTTGAACAAAGAATACATGTTGAAAAAAAAATTTTAAACATAATTTTCTATTTAAATATGTTGATTTTGCCTTAAGAGCACTAAATTATGAGTTTCTCAATTATTTGTGGTGTTTGGTTATTCATGCTTCTTCTTCCTGCATAATTGGGAGCATACTTTATTCTAATACATATGTACCTACATGTTTTCACTTTGATTAAATATCTGATACTTATTGAAATAGCTATTTATGGTGTAAGAGTATAAAATTATGGTTTTTGATTTGGACGGGAATTTTATGAAATGAACGCAGTCTCGTTTCACAACCACGCGAGAATAAAAAGAAACTTTATGCCCGCTTATCATACAATATTTTTTCTAGGGAAATTTCCTGATATTAAAAGAAAAGCAATGAGCAATGAAATAAATTTAAGGTTAAGTTTGAACAATTCACCAGGGCTTATATTTTGTTCTTTTATAAACACCACTTCATAAACTTCTCATATTGTGCCTTATAAACTTTTCAGGATTTAGCAGGTAATAAATTGGATTCTGCTTTTTATGCAACTCTATCCACCATTTCATCAAAATACATCACAGAACAACAATAATATTGATTTGTCACGGCCAGCTATAATTTGGATTCTTAGTAATGATAAACATATAGCCCATATCTGTTTATTTTGGTAACCGTAAAGTTGGAACAAAATTATTTTACGCTTGCATTTTATGCTTGCTGCACTTCTTTGCATGTGAATTCCATAAAAATCAAGTTTGCAATCTGAAATGAGCTCATAAACCAATTATGCTTGGTCATAGAAAAAATAGTTTTCATTCACATACATGAAGAATAAATACTTTCACAAATCAGTATGGTTAGGAAAGAATGGCAACTTCGTCACTTTTTTCAAGTGGATATCATTTGAATGATTTCTATATCATGTTTTTATTTAACTCACCACAGGTTTTAGCCCACTAGCTCCAGCAGCTGTGCTGCTTCCACTGCCACCACTCGTAGGTGTCACAGATTTGGAGATAGGCGTTGTGGGTTTCTCTCCGTCTAATTTCTTTGTTGAAGGTGTGCTTGCATTTGAAGAAGTACCACTTCGAGGACTGTAAACACATAAGGAAGGTATCTCATTATTACAGAACCAAAAATGCTGAATCAAGAAAGCACCTTTGTAATATATAAAATTTAAGAACATATATTAAACATTTTAATTTAATTTAAATAACTGCAATAAAAATAAACTCAGCACAATAATTCAGAAGTCTTTGTGATCATAGAAGAATAAACATCAAGTCTATGAAGTCTGTAAAATTGGAATCAACAAATATAAAACCTATTCATATATTTTGATGCTGTTACTTATAGCTTACTATTGGATAAATCCATATTAAATTAAGTTTGTACTGTATAGTAACTTGTTGCAGAATTAGGCAAAAGAAATGTAACATATCATAAGGTTTGTTATGTTACATTTTAAGTTATCCAATCAGATATCAATAAAAATTAAAACATGATATAACAACATGTTGCACACCTGTATAATGTGTTTTACAACAAACCCGCCATTAGTAACACTCACATGAAGAGATTACACAAGATAGTTCCTGAGCCAGCAGGGTGATGGACTCTTTCAGGTAGAAAACTCTTAGAATGTCTTTCTTGGAAGGAAAGTAAAGACAGTGGCTCTGTGTCACAGATTTATGGGACACTCAAGTCTTAGACAGGCCTCTCTATGAAATATCCATTCTTTTGTGCCTAATATAGAACAAGACACTTAAGATCCATAGTAACTAATGAGTGTCCATGAAAAAAACTCAATTTCATTTATTTCTCGAGATTACTTCCAACATGCATGGCTCCATTTTACAACTTGTTGCATCTATCATGTTTAACTTGATTCTCATTTCATTAAGGAGTGGAACAAGGATGTCCCATTATATTTAATAATGTAAAGCAAATGTCATGATATTGATATTCACTGCAAAGATAGAAGAAAATACATGCACAACGGGTGAAATGAATGTTGAATTTCATCTAAAACTACACTGTCCTACCCAAAAAAATATTATGTGTAACTACATCTGAAAATCATCTCTTCTCTACTTGATAAAATTTGATCATTTTAGCAGAAACATGTTATGTAATGAAGTTATAAACAGATGTTATGCAGAGTGGATGAAGCTTAAGATTCTTCTTGTATCATTACAATTGCTAGGTTAATTTCCAGATATAGAGGTCAAGAAGTGCTTAAATATAAAACTCCACATAGAGAAAAATTATGTAGTAATTATTTACAACTATGAAAAGACACAACTCAGCTCTATACTTACCTGTGAGGACCAACATGTTCCTTCTTAGGTGCAAGTTTATCTAAACCATTTTCCCTAGGCGATGCCGTCCCGTTTGGGGGTGAAACTGGATCCTAAAATTAAATAACAATGATTAGTTATGGTATTTTCATCTTATTCAGGCCTCAAGTCTTTAATAACTCCATTACCTAACTTGTGGTTTGGGGTGGTTGCTACACCAGCTATGATCCAAATAATATAGTCGTGTGCACAAGAAAGTGGTGGAGGAATATTCATATAACAATTTTCATAGTTTATACTAGAGAACATACATTTTTATTATCCCCCTTCCTAATGAAAAAAGTTCTGTAGAGGCTGAACTAGTTTGAATTAAAACTCTAAAAATAGTTATAAAATTACTTTTCACAAAGTACTTAAGCAATATAATAGCAAAATCATACTTCATTAAATTTTACTGCAATATTAGAGCAGTACTTCATTCATAACAAATACTTACTTCACTGGCATCGTCCACCACAAGATCCTGATCACTCTTTTCTCCATCACTTGCCTGTAACAGAAACGTCCTTATTTATTATTCTCATAAACATAAAACATGTTTCATTAAACAAAAAAAAAAAAAACATCTAATAATTTAAATGATCATATTCGTATCTTTGACTTTGGGAACAATTATCATCATTATTAATTGTTGTTATTATTATTATTATAATTATTATTACAGACCTGTCTTTTTAATAGTCTCATTCAGGATTTACGTTATAATGCCTTATACTAATTTCTTAATTCTAGTTTGCTATAAGTCTGTATTTTTCTGTTTGATTCATTTATTCTTCAATTGTTACTTTCTCTACTTGCTCTATGACGAGTGGATAGAGAAAGTGTTGTATTCCACCAAAATCTTTGATGTTAAAAGGTCACAGAAATGTTTTGAGGTCCTCTGAACTAAAAAAAAGTGTTTTCAGAAAAGTATGCATGACATGTGGTGTGTGCGAGACAGCAAAACTCAAAAATGAAACTTCCAGCATTTTCAAGAAAATCCCCACACCCCAAACTACTCTTTACATGAAACATTTTTAAAAAATATTCATTTAAAAAAAAATGGCTTTAATGATTTTGATTAAAGATATGACATGTTCAAGATATTTTTATGCTACATGAAAGTATCAGTGTACTTGAGTTTTCTGGAATAGCTTCTGAAGTCCTATTCATTCTGGATTGGCTTAAATTTTCCAATACTTATACTTTTCTCAAATGTGAAGCAGTCATATATTTTTATTTACTTGTTTGTTTATTTATTTCACATCCTAGTCATGCAAGGAGAACCGAACTTCAAGATGCGCAACATAGTGACCAGCTCTTAAAAGATTTGATTATGCTTTAGCCTATTGTGCTCCCTAATTTCCCTTGTAACTACAAGAAGATATGTAGTAACACCTTTCTCCTAATGTTAATCTCAATTAGCATGAAGTAGATAGAAGAATAAGCTTTTATAAGAGTAATTTGTTGTAGAATAGGTAAAGAAAGTCATGTGAATATAACACATGAGTGTTTCCCTTATGCAAGTACTTTTCATCTGCATATTCTTTGTTCCCCATATCTCTCCTAATCCATTACTTTACAAAATACGAATTAGCATTGATATTAATTAATGTCTTTAGCTGAATAACGTATCATTTTAAATTTACCAAGTCTGAAGACAACTTAAAAACATATTATTTTATAGGCATAATTAGTTTATCAATAACCACACCCAATTTGTTCATAAACAATAAAATCAATATTCCTCTTTAATAATCTTAAAAAAGTCAACTCCAAAACATTTTAAACATGTACAGTATGCAAAATATAGTAAGAGTACCTACTAGAGTCCCTAGCTTTAGTGCTACTGCAATTGATCAGGTTATATTAAACACAAATAAGTGGGAGTATGAAATTCAGGTATTTGACTCGGCACTATCTGATCATTATGCTCAGGTACTGCAGTTAGCTATCCAAATGAGAAATTGCTCATCTCAACAAAGGGAACACAAGGTTTTTAAAAATGTTAGGCTTACAAATGATGCAAATTTGAATTATCTAAACTTTTTATTAGGTAAAGAAACCTGGGAAAATGTATACATGATCAAATCACTAAATGAAGCAGTAAATAAGTTCTTAGACATCTTTAACTTTTACTTTGAAGCAGCAGTACCAGTAGTCAAAATCCAGATAAATAAACAAAAAAACACATGGGTCACAAATGGGATACGAAAATCAGCAGAAAGATTAAGGTTCTTAAGTAAATATGTTAGAGAAAATAAAATATCACAAGAATCAAAATCCTACTATTTGAAGTACAAAAAAAATTATAATAAGGTAATCAAGGAAGCAAAAAGGTTACACTGTGATAGCACAATCAGTGGAGCAGTTAATAAATCTAAATCATTGTGGGAAATAATCAAGGGTGAAACTAAAACTGAGACAAATATAAATAACTACTGTATCAAAAGTGATGGTCAAAACATAACCAATCCTAAAGATGTTGCTGAATTATTCAACAATTTGCTGAAAATATGCTAAAAAAGAATTCATTGGTGAGAACGGATAAGTTAAGTCTAAAATTTAATGAAAATACTATCTTTTTAATGCCAGTAACGACCGAGGAAATAAAAACCGTAATAAATACATTAAAAACAAAAAATCTGTAGGGATTGATAGACTCTCAAATTATATTGTAAAAAAATGTGCCTCATTTCTAATTGAACCACTGTGCTATTTAACAAATCTTTCACTAACAAGTGGACTATTCCCTGAGAAACTAAAAGAAGCAAAGGTGAAACCTATCTACAAGAAAGGTAGTAAGAATGAAGTTGAAAATTTCAGACCGATATCGGTAATATCCACTTTTGCAAAAATATTTGAATGAATAATGTATACCAGATTATTAAAATTCCTGGATAGATTCAAAATAATAAGTGAAAATCAAAACGGCTTTAGGAAAAAGAAATCAATTAATTCCGCAGTAATACACTTTGATGAACAAGTTTATGATGCATTAGATAATAAACAATTAGGATTAGGTCTATTTCTAGATCTAACAAAAGCATTCGACATAGTGGATCATTCGCTTTTACTTGAGAAATTATCTGTATATGGTGTGAGAGGATTAGCTTTAAATTGGTTTAAATCATATCTCGAAAATAGGAAACAATCTGTAGAAATTGAATATTTTGACAGTAAAACAAATGAAATTAAAAAAGACCTCTCTGGTTTTAAAAATATAAAATATGGCGTACCTCAAGGTGTTCTTGGGCCATTATTATTTATATTGCACATAAATGACATAGCTGATAATGTAAATAGTGTGATAAATGTGAATGTAACACTTTTTGCAGATGATACAAGCAGCTTTATGACTGGGGCAAATGAGAATCATCAAATATGTAATGCTCTAGAGCATATTCAAAAATGGTTTAGTGCAAACTTATTACTACTAAGTAAAGAAAAAACAGCAGCTCTAAGCTTCCATAATTAACTTAATAAAAATGTTATATATCCAAAAATTAAACTGGGCCAAGATGAAATAAAGTATGTAAAATCTAATAAATTCTTGGGTTTGTTACTAGATGAAAATTTAAGTTGGGAATTACATATAGACAGCCTGACTGAGAGACTTAGTAAGATACGCTTAAGGTCGGTCAAATTTATGTCCAGTCTGCATATTCTTAAAGTAGTTTATTTTGCATACTTTCATAGTCTATTAGTATACGGTATTATCTTTTGGGGAAATTCTAAAAACAGTATTAAGGTCTTCAGGATGCAAAAGAAAGTGATAAGAATTATGGCTAATGTCGCAAATAAAACCAGTTGTAAACCATATTTTAAAAAATTTAAAATTTTACCTTTACCATGCATGTTTATTTATGAAACACTAAACTATACAAAAGAAAACTTAAAAGTCCTTCAAAACAAATGCTGAAGTTCATACACATAACACCAGAACAAGGAAAAATTTATTTGTAAATTCGCATAGAACCAAACTGTATGAAAATAGCCTCACATATGCTGGTCTACATTTATACAACAAACTACCCCAATATATAAAGAACATCGAATCCCAGCTAAAATTCAAAAAAGTTTTGTTTAAGTTCTTAATGGATAATAACTTTTATAGTGTGGATGAATTTATACATCAGGAACTGGTGTAAATTGTACAATTTGTAAAACTTGTCTTTATGACTGAATTCTGTATATTATATTCTTTTATATTTAAAATTTGTTAAATCTTATATTTCTGTATTTTAATCTTGTATTTTAATCTAGTTTGATAAAATGTTATTTTTTCTTATATCTTAATTGACGTGTCCTATAACATGTATCGTATTTCTATGGATGAAAATAAATACAATACAATACAATAACTTATAATTTATTAATTTAAATTTAGATTTTTTAAAACATTTAATTATAGCTTTATTTCACAGTATATTACCTTTTAACACCCATTTTATATGAGCTTCATTTTTGTAGAAAAGTTGTAAAGAAATTTAACATTATATATACTTAAAGGATATATGTTATCTTTGTTTCCGAGGTTATCAAAAGCTATTGCCATATTACCCACCAAATATTTGATGGGAGAATTTTTACATGATTAAGGAAATTATTTCCAAATTTTACTCAAAACATATTTCTATTAACTGTAGATTAAGCAACCAATATACCAAATAATTTCACTGTGTTTTTAATTTTCCAATTGAAGGATGTAAATAATGCAGTTGACTTATAGCTTTAAAGTAAAACTTTTTATTGAAGGGATGAAAATGGCATCAATTTTATTATTTCAAATAATAGAGCAGACTTTTTAGAACAAAGTAAAAACAAAATTACATAATACTCTTAACCATTTTGAAGATATTGCTGTTTCTGTAAAACCCTGCATATCAAATCAAAATATTTAGAAATTGATCTTTCAGAATTTTTTTTTTTACTAGTAGTGGTCACTTATTGAAAAACTAATTTTTCTGAATCCTTTATATATTAAAGTATATTTGTAAAAAATATCATCATTGATTGATAAATAACGAGTCGATAAATTACACTAAACAACACTTACTTGGGATTTTCAGCACTTATAACAAGGCCAGCTCACCGCAAGGAATTAGTCAAGGTCCAGTTGAAAATGAAGGAAACTAGTCCTTTGAAATATGTTCCGGCAAAAATCCCAAGTAAGTGTTGTTTAGTGTAATTAATCAACTCGTAGTCAAATAAATGAATATAACAACACTGTTTACAAAAGAAAAATGAAGGTAAATAGAGTATTTTTTTGTCTCTTAAAATAGCTTCTACACTTCAGTAAGTTGTAAAAAATAAACAATTTGAAATACACCAAAAAAATTTGTATGACTCCTTAGAGGCATAAAATGAACAATTGCAAAAGGTTTCATCAATATCTGAGAACATGTAGTTTTTTGTTTGTTTTTTGTTTGTTTGTTTTTTTTTATTTGAGGTGCACTATCCTGAAGACTTGGTATTGTGTATGTTAAAAAAAATAAAAACAAAAAAAACTTGCTATTATATTTGTAAGCTTTTATGCATAAAAATTAAGTTATATTAAAATTCATTCATGGATATATTATACTACAAGGTAGAAGATGAAATGTTAAAACATGTTTGGAAGCAGAGCACAATGTGTATAAATGATTAATCAGAAGAGCATGTGTGCCTCTCATATTCTGGTATGACAGTTCTCAATTACTTTGGCAAATGACCTCATGATGTTATGTATACAGCATCAGTTTTAATTGCATTTTCTGTAAGAACAAAAAGCCAACAGTATATTTAAAACAAATGAGCAATTCAATCACCAAAGAGTAAATCTTTTTTTTGTTCTTATGCAGTGTTTTGCTCCCCTTAACAAGTCCATTAACAAAGTGATGTAATCAGGATAACTACAGGCATGAAACATCCCTTCCCGCAAGGACAGATGGCAAATTAGTAGCAGCCATTTTAATTAAACAAGCTGTGTATGTGCTGAGAGAATTAATTTCACAAAGCTGAGAAAGAAATTGGATCCAAGCAAAAGCAGAGAATCAACAAATGAAAAAAAAAAAGCCCCTTAAGCCACAGCCTAAATGCACAAATATCTTCTGGGACATTCCAATACTTATTTAGTGCACAGAAAGGAAACAAAACACTGCTGTGAGGGAAACAAAAGGGGAATATACAGGGTGGACCATTAACTTAACACTGTAGAATATTTCCAAAAGCAAATAAGTATTGTAGAAATAAACATAAAAAGTCAAAAACTATATTATTTATTCAAGGAAATGCTATATCATTAACACTTAAAGAGATTAGACCAAAAGTTTTGGAAAATTGAAAAATTATTTTGTTTAATGGTAAAATAATATAAATTCTAAACTTTAAGAAAATATATAATTTTTCTCAAATTAACTGAAGTTATAGATGGGCAGCCATATGCTTATTAATAGGCACCCCAAACTTTAAATCTTATTTTCTCACTAAATTTTTTCTAACACGTTTTCATACGTAAAAGAAAATAGTCATATTACTTTTTCGAAATAATGCTACAATTTTTATCAATAAACAATTAAATTTTGAAAAATCATGAGTTTTGAAAAGAACAAAAAGTATTAACTTTTCTTTAGTAATTAGGGCTAATGTTAAAAAATATAATATGACATATATTTTTAAACTCATTTTCTGTAAAATTGGATACTTGTATGTCAATACTTTTAAAAATGCATCACATGGCTCATTTTTATTAGAACAATGAATTTAGCCAGTAAAAAAATATTATTTAAATAACGAAGTCAGCTATAACTTTGATACATGGTAAAAATATCACTATTATTGCACATAATGACTAATATAAATTTCAACAAGATATCTAACATAATGTGGATTTTCCAAAGTTCACAAATGCATCACCCTTAAAACCATTGGACATCAATGATACTAAAGTTATGAATATTTAGATTTTTTAGATATTGAATTTGATTCCTATATAATCCCTCAAAATGAATTAGATCCAATATAAGGTTCTTTTAGGGATAGTAGAGATAACATAATAAATGAATAATAAATCCTAGAATATCTTTAAATGTGAAATTAGGATGGAATATTTCTATTTAAACCTAATGGGTTATTTGATCCAAGAAGCAAATTAATTGTAATCAATTTCCACCTGATAGACAAATAATTATCCTTATTTAATTGAAATTGAATAAACATTTCTTAATATAATGGGGGATAGTAAATGTCATTTGTTGTGTTTTAATTGGAGAAGGTTTGGTTAATAATTTCACGGTCAAGGTACGTTTTTAAATGATAACCAACACTTTTACTTTCTCTACATGTACTATGTATGCAGTGTATAGAGAAGGTATTGTAATGCATCCAAAAATTCGATACTGAAATTTCACCGGAAATACATGTTTTGGGATCCCCTGAATCAAAAAAAAAACATTTTTAGAAAAATGTCCGTGTGTGTGTCCGTCCGTGGGCAGCATAACTCAAAAACGAAATATCTGTTAAATACTAAACTTTATATTTAAGTTCAGTATCTTCCAAGGATGTGGCAATAAAAAATCAAGAAAATTCCCTACTACCCCAAACTACTTTTTAAATAGAAAAAAATTCGAAAATTTTGATTTTATCAAAAACAGAACGATTTTGATTAAAATCTCTTATATTTAACATATTTACATCACAAATAAAATGTGTATCTTGAATTTTCTGTGAATAGCCTTTAAAGACCCCCTTTATTCTGCATGATTTTTTTTTTATTTTGCATAAATCGCTAGAGATAGACAAAAAGTTACTACACAAAAATGTAGCTTTCATTAAAACACATCATTTATGTCATGTATATTTTTTCGTGGAGTTGACCATTTTCGAGATATTCTTTGTTATTGTTTCAGTTTAAAAATATTTAAAAAAAAAATTACTTTTTATGAACGTACTATGTACAGCGTGTATAGAGAAGGTACTGTATTGCACCCAAAAATTCGATACCAAGATTTCACCGGAAATATATGTTTTGAGATCCCCTGGATCGAAAAAAAAGCATTTTTAGAAAAATATCCATCTGTGTTTGTGTGTGTGTGTGTGTGTGTGTGTGTGTGTGTGTGTGTGTGTGTGTGAGAGCTATCCTCAACCTGAAAACAGGATGTTTAGAAAAAGGTCCATGTTTGCACATGGACAACACAGACAAAAAGTCTGTTAAAAACCAAAATTTGGTATATTTTAGGTTCAATAAAATGCAGTCTCTCTCTCTCTCTCTCTCTCTCTCTCTCTCTCTCTCTCTCTCTCTCTCTCTCCATCTCTCCCTCTCTCACACACACACATATTCAGGAATATTCTCTCATCCCAAACTCCCTTGACATGGATCATTTTTCGAAAAAAAAAAAATGTCTCTCAAAATACTTTTTTTAGAAAACTTACATGAAGATCCTTCTCTTCCTTTTTTAATTTCTTATGTTCAGGCTCTGGTGGGCTTCTGGGTCGATATTTCTCCCTTTCCGCCGGGGAGATTGAGTTTCTCTGCAAAGATAAAAGAAATCCATAATGGAAATATGCACCACAATATATACCGATATTTTAAATAAAAAGTAAAAAAAGGTTTACACAATATACTTCCTAGCACATTTTATAAACAAAATATAATATTATAACAAATTACTTGTTTAACAGACAAAGTATTGACATATTACACAGTCTAGCGAAGTGTAAAGTGTTAACAGATCTGAAGACCGATATGGAATTATTATTTAATAAATTGCAAATTTACAGTATTTAAAAAGGCAGTTTTTGGCATACTTGCTTCACCACTGCTTTTATTGTTAATGATTCAAGGAAACTTTTCAATAATTTAACATTTTTAACTAAATTGTACATATAATATTGCCTATTCAATATTTGTAAATAATTACTGTAATTAACTATAATTGTAAGTAAACAACTTCAATAATGCATGATTTACAAGATGAATAAATTATCAATCTATGGACATATTAAACTGATAATTATTTTTAAGGAAACAATAGGGTAATAGAATATAATTGCAATAAATAATTTAATATATTAAAATCCACAAATGATATACGAATGTATATATTACCTATAATCATTGACAACTCATTTGGAAAGGCAAGAGGAGCAATTAGCTGGAAGTCATAGTAAAGGAATCTCAATAAACAAGGAAACCTATTAAACTCCAGGGAAGTCAGTGTTCAGAAATCTAATGAAACCGTTTCTAAGAATCATCAAAGTGGAATGTTACTTACTGGGCAGACAAAGAGACTTAAAAGTATGTCCCATGAAGCGTAAAATTTGACAATGTAGAACATAGGAACTATGGTTGGGTATTCTTATGTAGGCCGGGCTTAGGTTATTACAAGGACGTGTATTTTGAACGTCTCTTCTTCTTCAAATTACATTCTCGTGCAACAAGACTTCACTACACCGATCGTAATTTAGCCGGGATTCATATATTCAAGGTCGCGGATTCAAACCCGGCGGAGGACGATGGATATTTTCGAGGTAAAAATTCATAGCATGGCTTCCTTCGGAAGGGAAGTAAAGGAGTTTGTCCCGTGTCGTAGATTTATGGCATGTAAAATAACGTCAAGCCTGATAAAAGAGGCTTCTAGGCATTCTTTAACGCCCAGTATAGAATCGGATGCTGAGAACCACAGCAGTTAAAGAGCCATTTTATTTCAGAGTAAAATTTTCAGAAAAATCTATACATAAATGTAAAATTTTGAAGTATCAATCCCAATGACCCTTAAGTTACGTCGATTAACTAGTTGTGCCGGACAGTGAGTGTACCGACCACGCCCCTGTCTCTGGCTTCGTCAATCTCTATAGATTTATTAACTTGCAATTTCTCAAACGATATTCCATATTCGCTCGCTCTCTCTCTCTCTCTCTCTCTCTCGGGTCATATATAAATATTCAGTAATATAAACTTATGTGTTTTGAGAAAATAAAACTTGAGATAGTATATAAACATTTATTTGATTTTTCCAGATTCCCCGCAGTGTAGTAAATTATTTCAATTATAAAAAAAAAAATCTCCCTACTGAGACAGTACACGTCGGTCACGCGATTAAAAGGTCTCTAGAAGGGAAATATAACTTATATCCAATATATAAATTATATTAAGAAGGGATAAATATACATTGGAAATGGCCAGGAAAGAAATTTTGTGAAACACTCTAAAAGCGCAAGGACAAAGTTACCATAAGCTGGCAAACGACCCAGTTAGAATACCGTTAAGGACAGGACTACGAACCGAAGGGGTTGGAAGTTCTATTGCCCGGGGGTGGACATAACAAAGCAAAGAGAAACGGCTCTCTTGTTGGTCGAGCGACGCGACTTCACTTGCTATGGAAAACTCGCTGTGTTAAGACGTGATATTTGAGTTCGCTGTGGAAACGAACGGGCTACATATGGCCGCGACAGAAAGTGTTTATTTAATACACCCGAATACGGTCACGAGTAAAAAGAGGTGACAGTCGCGTAAAGATTAGATGGAAGGGGAACATTTAGGAGGAATGCGTGTGTGTTCGACGGCAGAAAATGTCGAAGAACTATGAGAAAGATTCCATGCCGACACATCCTCAACTTGGGCGCCTACATCTCCACACCGTTTCGATAGCAGGATCATATAAACTCTACATCTAGGGAAGACAAGGGGAGCGCAAAGTCCAGGGAAATTGCCTACAAGTCCTTAGTGCGGCCAGTTATGGAATATGGAATAGCATACAGGGTTAATCAAACCGATTCCCTGGAAAAGATACAGAGACGGGCGGAAAGATTTTGGACTTACGAATAAATGGGATCCGCTAAAAGTTAGGCGTAAAACACATCGGTTAGTCGCTTATACTGGTTTAAATGCATGGGTGGACGTTAGAAAGAGGTTAGAAAACCCAACATACTACGAACGAAATCATTTGTATAAAAGTAAAAGTAGAAGATACAGAACCAACGTAGGCAAATTTTTTTTTTTGTTAATAGGACCATTGAAAAATGGAATGAATTGCCTGTAACAACTTTTTCAGGTCTGCCCTCTGGCCTTAAAGAAGTTTAGCAATAACTTAAAGAGAATAAATGTTAGTTAATTTGAGTAAATATTGTGAAGTGATTAAGGATTTCAAAGACTGTATTACTAATGTTTATATTAATGTTGAGGCTTCATAATAACTGTTTATAAACATGTTAGGCAATTGTCATGAATTCCTATACTGAACAATTGGTAGTTAGGTGTTAAAAAACATGTATATATAACATGTTGTATTAATATTCTTAATTTAACTTAAGATTATTATTGTAAGTGAATTTTGTGCATTTAACTCTGCCACAGGGCAGTACCCAATTACACACACACATAAGCTCCTAAACCTTCACCCGGTACAGACCACATATTCGGGAACCGTCGGACGCCTCAGCCGGGAAAAGCCAGAATTTTAACGACTTGACACCAGAGACCTCTGTTAAAAGAGATTTAAGATGCCCTTGCTCATCCAAGTGACATTTTCTGGGCTCCCCAACCTTTTTACAAGGGTAATCGGTGCCGGACAATTGCCCCTTTTTGTGCGGTGTCGATAACGTTTCAACCCTAAAACTCATATGAAAAAGGGAATGACCAGGGTGAATGGAAAGCGACGTCAGTGAAAGGAAAAGGGGCGAGGTCGAACGTGGGGATGAAGCTGCCTACATTGACAGTCAAGACGGCAAAGTTTGCAGTGGCGGATACGAGAATTGTAGAATATAACTGGCGCTACACATCTGGACACCTGAAAATGTTCATGAGAGCTAGGAAGCGAGTTGTACTTTCAGATAAGCAGTTCACCAGTCGATTCATGTCTGTCACAGTCAATGTCAAATATCTGTCACCTCTTATGCGCTGCACTGATAAACATGTGTTATATTCATATCTATACAAATGGCCTACTATATAAACAATTTGCCTCCAATTCTCCCACACCTGACAGTCCTTTGTCTTCGCTCACGTCATTGTCATCATCAACGCTATCGCTTTCTGCACAATTATCCTGGATTAGAATTATTTCTATTTGATTTTCTACAATTTACAATGTTCTCAACATGACGACATACATTTTCCCATTCTGGCCTGCCGATTTCTGCAATTCGCTGGCGACACAACTGTTCCACATCTTTTAATTTAAAAGTGATATATTAAGTGTTATTTTTCTTTCTTTCTTATCTTTGAGAACCCTGGAAACGGAACTCAGTGAAATATCAGTTGCCTTGGCTACTCTTTCATTCACTTTCTGCAGGCTTTTGAAGAACTCGGGGAACATACATTTTCTTCCTTCATCTCTGCCTGTTTCATGAAATCAAGGACATCTGCAACTATTTCTCTGCTCTGACTAAGTAACACCTTGCCACTTAACTTTGAAAACGCAGAGGCTATGGTTAAAAAAAATGAACACAATTTGCTGTCCAGTTTGAATACAAACATATGCAGAACACTTTCGATACAGACTGTACAAAGTTTGCTCGCTGTGACTTTAAGTAAGCAAATTATCATATCACAAACTCCGATAAGCTAGGCTCGGTAGCTGGGTTGGCGGTCAGAGTCACGATTCCAGAAGTTTTGCGCCGGCAACACCCTGCATTATTGGCAATTACTGCTGGAAAAAGTAACTCCATTGTTTTAGTATAACTAAAGGGAAGGTTCTTCATAGCTATCATATAGGCGGGAAACAAATTCCACAGGTGCAAATATTTTTGGTAGTAATGCCCGATGGAAGGATCACATAAATTGTACATCTATGAAAGCGAGGAACACACTGCACTTCGTAATGAGAATACTGAAAAATCTGATGTGTTCCATTCTCATGACTTTCTCTACATCTCTGCAACAAATTATTGTTAGAAAGCTTATGCTTCTATTTACTTCATAGTAATGAAGAAAAAATTAGCAGAAATAGTCTTATTACTTGCTTCCTTGTCAGTAGAGGTGAAATAAGGGAGTATCATAGGTTAAAGTAATAGTCAAAAGCTTGTTATGTGACTGAAGTTCCTTTGTTTGTATGGACAGGAGTTGACAACTTTCTGTATGAGAAAAAGTTTTTTAAAGCTGGAACCAAAAACAAGGAATATCTCAAAAACGATCAACTCCGCGAAAAAAATGTATGTAACTTTAAGTATGTGTTTTACCGTGTTCTACATTGTTTTGTGTGGTAAGATTTTGTCCATCTCTTTTTGCAGTTATGCAAAATTCCGTAAAATGCATCCAGAATAAAGTAGTCTTCAGAGGCTATTTCCAGAAAATTCAAGATATACATTTTATTCGTTAGGTAAATATATTTAATATACGATATTTCAATGAAAATCGTTAGAACCATTTTTGAGAAAATCTACATTTTTGAAAAAAGTTCCATGTAAGGGATAGTTTGGGGTGGAGGGATTTTTCTTAAAATCTTCGTGTCGCATCCCTTGGAAGACACTAAACTTAAACACCAAGTTTGGTATTTTACCGACTTTTCGTTTTTGAGTTATCGTGTTCACAGAGACACAGACACACACGGACTTTTTTTTTTCTGAAAATGTTTTTTTTTTTTTTTTTTGGATACAGGGGACCCTAAAACATATATTTCCGGTGAAATCTCGGTATCGAATTTTTGGATGGAGTGCAATATCTTCTCTATACCCTATGTACGTAGTACGTGGAGAGAAAGTAAAAAGGGGATGACAAAGTGCAGGGAAATTACCTACAAGTCCTAAGTGAGGTTATGGATAATGGAGCAGCATGCTGCGACCCATACAAAGTTAATCGAACTGGTTCGCTGGAAAAGACGTGGTTAAATTCATAGAGAGGTAAAGATTTTGGGCTTAAGAAAGACGAAGAGAATAAATGGGAGCCGATAAAAGTTAGGCTAAAACACATAGGTAGTCACACTATTTAAAGCTTATGTTGGGCTAAATGCATGTGTGGACGCTAGAAAGAGGTTAGAAAACCCGGTATTCTACGGACGAAACGATCATTTTCATAACAGTCGCAGCTCTTTGACATGTGCCATATGGCTCAATCGACATAGCGATTTGTTTGGAGAGTTCACTAGCCTTTGTAACAGTCTCTGCACTCAATTGTGGTCTATCTTTTCCACTCTCACTAACGAGAACACCAGATGTCTCCAGCTTTCTTGGTAGCGATAAAATTGTGCCTTTGTAACAGTCTCTGCACTCAATTGTGGTCTATCTTTTCCACTCTCACTAACGAGAACACCAGCTTTCTTGGTAGCGATAAAATTGTGCCTCTGTCGTAACACCAGCACATTAAATTCTCTTCGAAGTTCCCGTTGTGTTGTTACCAAGGAATTTGTCTTCCAATATGTTTTCACAATGAAAACTACTCTCGAAGTGAGTACTGCATGATGCTGTTATGACTGCAAACTACAGACGGTCTACAATGCCATGAAAATGCTTGTAACTTCCATCGAAATCATCAATATAGTCAACAGATGGCATTGATCGATTGTTGCCAGGATTGTGGTCGATTCTCCCTGAGCCACTAAGATCATTAACCCATTCAAGGTTACCCAATAATGGAGGTTAGGTGTTAAATTAAATAAACAAAAAAAATACAAACTTAGGGGCACGAACCTCCTGCAACACCGATATGCTCAACTCTCACATAGCATGTGGCTCTTCGGTCAGACGGTGGCTCCACAACAATCTGAGCTAACAATACTGCGTAATAATGGAAAGTGAATCTTTTTATACCCCCAAAGAGCATTGTAAAATGCGTGTAGCGGCATTTAATCGCGTCATATTAGTATCCAACCATACCATCACACCAATTGTTTTAGGTGGCCCCTCTCCATCCTTTTCCACAGTTTCTCTTGAATGCAGAACTTAGGTACATTTAAACCGCATTCGACCCCCCATTATTGGTTTGATAGGTTATCTACTCCCATGTTAACTATTGGTAAAATAGGTTATTTAGCAGACATGCGCAGGACGTCTTATCACGTCCATATCAGTAAGATCATTAAACAAATGTCACATTTCTACTGTGAGCTTTCAGAGAGAAAATATGGCCTGTTAAAATGGTTCCGGTTTATAAGGATCGCACTGTACACTTATTCCATGAACAAACAAAGCCTTTCAAACACATACACTCAAGAAGAAACAACACGCCACTGAAGTAAATGCGGACACAAGCAGTGAGAGGGAAGAGGGTTGGTAACAGGATCCTACGGGGAGAATTTAGTTCTCACGCCGGAACACAGATGGCAGGAACAGGATCTCGTGTAACCGCCCCCACAACAACCGTAATTCGCTTCCCCAGAAGGCTGTCTCTTTATTTCCTGCCACCTCCAGACTAAGCTGGGGACGGACGCTCGTAACACGCCCCTTCGCATGTACCAGGGTTTTCCATAACCAAACATTCCGCTTTCCTTCCCTTTACATCAGACCACGTTACGAAAACTACAGCTGTATCGCCTTGAGAAAACAAATGGTCTCTACGTCAAAGGTATTAAAGAATATTTGTTCCCACAATAGTGAATAATAGGAATATTTACGTAAAAATAAAATTAATTGCTGCTACTTGTTCTAAAAGAACACCAAGACTGATAAAGAGGCCTCTGAGTAAAATTAAGCGGTCTTTCACACCCAACATTGCAATGGGACGCTGAGAACCACAGCACTTAAAGAACGCCCATTAATAAAACAAAATCAGAAGACGAACTGCAAACAAAGAATGCTATATAAATTAAGCGAAATATCAATGGTCGGCTTGCAGCCAATATTTGGTGGAATGAGTGGCGGGGGAAACTTGAGGACCGGGAGAAAAACACCTCGCGCCGTTTCGCCCACGATAAATGCATGTGGGCACTTAGGATCGAACCCGTACAGCCTAGATTGGAGGCGAGCGGTCTAACCACTCGACCACAGCGCCGCCAACTATTATACGCTTCCAGAAAAGTCAGTAAAAGTTGATTTATGTAGTTATACGAAATGAGCATCATTAAAGTGTATTTTTGACAGTTGATTCCAAAAGGAGGTCTTTTACCAGATGTCAGTAGTATTGTAAGTAGAAATTTTTGCCACTGAGCGTTATAAAATTATAACACCCCAATGTAGCCAACTTTTTTTTTCTTTTCGTAATATATAAACATATGTATACATGTTTATCCCTTGACAAGTTCTATGTTCAGTGGCCTTCTGGCCTAAACGAACCTACAGAATGCTTTCTAATCTAATCTTAGATTTAGCTTATACGTCCATTCAAGTAGGCTATGAGTCTGTAAGCTTATATCGGATGATTTGAATGTCATGAACACGGAATCTGCTCAAGCAGACGAAATTATGCAAGCAGCGGAGAGAGCAAAATTACAACTGCTACACTTCCACCGTTGTATAGAATGTTTTCCTTCTGTACGAGTGAGTCATGATATTGTCAGCACTGATGCTCAGGAAGGCAACAGCTGAATATCGCATGAACTCCGTGAAATAGGTAAAACATAATTATAATATGTCTCTAAGTATTGAGAGCTATTTAAAACTAGTGTATGACACACTGTTAACATGTTTTATACTGCACATAGGATTACTGTACTCGACCTACGGCCTCGTTTCCCAAGCTTTTTTATTTTTTCTACACGTACTATGTACATTGTGTATAGTTTAAGAAAAAGGTGCGTGTGTGTGTGTGTGTCCGGTGTCTGTGAACACGATAACTCAAAAACAAAAAGTCCGAAAAATACCAAACTTGATATTTAAGTTTAGTATCTTCCAGGAATGCGACACGAAGATTTTGAGAAAAATCTCCCCACCCCAAACTACCCTTTACATGGAACTTTTCTCGAAAATGTTGATTTTCTCAAAAATAGCTCTAACGATTTTGATTAAAATATCATATATTAAAGATATTTACTTGACAAATAAAATATATTTCTTGAATTTTCTGGGAATAACCTCTGAAGACTACTTTATTCTGGATGAATGTTACGAAATGTGTAAACTACAAAAATTTACAACACAAATAAAATAATCCACGTTAAAATACACAATTTATTTTATATACATTTTTTCTTGTAGTTTGTCGTTTTTTAGATATTCCTTGTTTTTGGTTTCAGCTTTAAAAACTTATACTTTTCTCGTACAGGAATTTGTCAACTCTTGTCTATACAAGCAAGGGACTTCAGACGCATAGCAACCAGCTTTTAATTATCACTTTAACCCTTATTTCGCTTCTTCTTACAAGGAAGAACGTAATAAGGCTATTTCTGTTAATTTTTCTGGATTAGCATGAAGTAAATACAATAAGCTTTTTAACAATAATTTGCTGCAAAGATGTAGAGAAAGTCATGTGAATGGAACACATCACATTTTTTTGGCTAGTAACTATGAAATAAAACACTATTTATTTGTTATGCTATGATTATTATAAAAGAACATAAATTATATTTATATTCCTAGCAGATATGTTTTTTTTTCCCCTCTCGGATTTGAAGCATATAAAATATGCATGTTAATAAAATGATAGAAACGCTAACATTAGAATCAGAGGGTTCTAGAACCTAAGGCTATATATGCAAATAATAAATTGTTAAGCTCCACGTAATGGTATGTAAACCCCGAACAGAATATTCTTCCGTGAATAATGAACAACAGATAAGTTAAGCATTACATTGTATGGTGCCAACATTAAAGTTTTAATATAATGAAGCGCATTTCTACGGAAAGAATAATAATAATAATAACTGCGCTCATTTACTTTATGGAATATATTAATTTAAATATGTTTAAAAATGTACAACTAATAGGCGCCCGAAGTCAGAGTGCTCGTATAAGCATTATAATGAATAACGCTTTTTAGAGGTATTTATGTATATTCTCTTATACGCTACATTTTTAAATTAATGAAAACAGAGAAGCTACGTTTTATCTGAATGGCTACTAATTAACGGGGTTGAAGCTGCTAAATCTCATCCCACTTTCACATTCACATACCACTACTGATTTTATCATTGCATCAGATCTTGCTTCAAGTTTTATTAACCGTGAAAGGTCGAGTGTTGAATATATTCAAGGAGGTGCTGTAAACCAGTTTTGTAGTCGTGTTGACAAATTCAACTACTTCATGACTAGACACAGGAAGTTTAGACACTAAAAAGCTTCAAATAAGTTCCTTATTTGTTATATTTAGACTGTAAAATTAAAACTTTGTGTTCCATTCATCTGACTTTTTACTTTCTCTACACGTACTATGTACATATCAGGTATTACATTCCACCCAAAAATTCGATACCGAGGTTTCACCTTAAATACATATTTTGGGTCCCCTGAATCAAAAAAAAAAAAGCATTTTCAGAAAAAGGTCCGTGCATGTGTTTGTGAACCGATAACTCAAAAACGAAAAGTCGGTAAAATACCCAGCTTCGTATTTAAGTTTATCTTCCAGGGATCCGACACGAAGATTTTGAGAAAAATTCCCCCACCCCAAACTACCCTTTACATGGAATCTTTTTCGAAAATGTTGATTTTCTCAAAAATGGCTCTAGCGATTTTGATTAAAATACCGCATATTAAAGATATTTACATGAAAAATATGATCTGAACTTTTATGGAAATAGCCTCTGAAGATCTCTTCATCTCTTCACCCTGGATGGCTTTTGCATAATTAGTAAACCGTAAGACAAAAACTTACACGACAAAACGTGAGCAGTTTGTATCATATACATTTTTTTTCGTGGAGTGGACATTTCCGAGATATTCCTTATTATTGGTTTCAGTTTTATACCTAAGTTTTTTTTTTCTAACGGGAAGGTTATCTTTTGTTTCATACCTCTTTTGTTCTAGTCCTTAGTCATGCATAGAACTTCAACTGTTTCACATAACGACCAGCTTTTAAAAGAACTGACTATCGCTTTAGCCTACTTACAAGAAAGTAAGTAATAAGAAAAATTCTGCTAATGTTTATCTCAATAGCGTAATATATGTAAGAGAATAGTCGTTTGTTATCAATAGTTGTTAAGAATACGTACTAAAAGGCATGCGAATGGAACACATAAGATTTTACGAATGCGAAAGAAAAACAAGTTCAACATAAAAGTGTTTTCTCTGCGCAATCTCACCTTTTTCCAGTCCGAGTGTTTCCCAGCCGGGAACTAAACTCAAGCTCACTGGTTTATGAGCAGATATGCTCTCTGTCGACCTTCTTAGCCAGTATACGATAATGACGGTCGTAACAGTAATGGCACGAAACAGGACGCACTTGTTAGGTGGTGAAATGCCCCGATAATGTTTGTGACGAACGCTGCGTTTATGTTTATGACGGCGCGCCCCGGTGGCGGCAGCACTGTAAAAATAAAATCCTGCGATCAAAACCGCCATCTCGTTTATCGTCTTCATATTACTTCACATTATGAAAGAAACTTCTATGCTTATCGTCCCCTTCCAGTACTATTTTTGCTTTTATCTTTCCTGCCAGTGAAGGCATTAAATAAGCGGAACGAGTGGCTGTTACGGGTTTATGTTCTTATTTTCTAGAGAATGTCATGTTACATTCACATGACTTTCTCTACCTTTATCTTTTATTAGTGGCAATACAAACTATCCATGCAAAAACTTATTACTTTCTCTAATCGCACTATGTACATAGTGTATAGAGAAAGTGTTGCACTCCACCAAAAAATTCGATACCGAGATTTCACCGGAAATATATATTTTAAGGTCCCCAATATCGAAAAAAAGCATTTCCATAAAAAGGTCCGTGCTTGTATGCCTGTGTGTGTGCGTATGTGTGTATGTGTCCGTGTGCCTGTGAACACGATAACTGAAAAACGAAAAGTCTGTAAAATACCAAACTTGGTATTTAAGTTTAGTATCTTCCAGGGATGCGACACGAAGATTTTGAGAAAAATCCCCCCACCCCCAACTACCCTTTACGTGGAACTTTTCTCGAAAATATGTGATTTTCTCAAAAATGGCTCTAACGATTTTTATTAAAATATCGTAGGTATATTAAAGATATTTACCTGACAAATAAAATGTATATTTTGAATTTTCTGGGAATAGTCTCTGAAGAGTAGTTTATTCTGGATGAATTTTATTGAATTTTGAATATCTGCTAAACTGTAAGAGATTTACAAAAACTTACCACACAAAAAAATGTAGAGCACATTAAAACACACAATTTATGTTATATACTTTTTTTCGTGGAGTTCGTCGTTTTTGAGACGTTCTTTATTTTTGATTTCTGCTATAAAAAGTATAGTTTTCTCATACAGGAACTTGTCAACTCCTATCCATATAAACAGAGGAGCTTCATTAACTTAGAAGAGGGCTTTTGACTATCACTTTAACCTATGGTACTCCCTTTATTTCGCTTCTACTTACAAGGAAGCAAGTAATAAGACTATTTCTGCTAATTTTTTCTGATTAGCATAAAGTAAATAGAAGTATAAGCTTTTTAAGAATAATTTGTTGCAGGGATATAGAGAAAGTCATGTGAATAGTACACATCAGATTTTTTTTTCATGCTAATCCAATAAAAACCTTAACAAAAAACGTTCAGTATACAGGGTGTTAATGAACTATACCGAAATATTTTCACAGAATATGTAGATTACTTAAATAAGTAATTTGAGATAGGAGACTTATGGCCTGTTTATTGAAATTTGTAAGTAACGGCTATAAGTTTCTGAAGTGCCAGTACGCCACGTATCGCGGCACTTCGTCCGGAATGAAAAAGAATAATAAAAAACATTTACTCTATGACAAGAATCAAACACATGACGTTTGAAATAGCAGCTTCCCGCAAAATGTAAATGGCGTGTTATTTATGGACGCTCTTTAACTGCTGTGGTTCTCAGCGTCCCATTCTACATTGGGCGTGAAAGACCGATAAATTTTGCTCAGAGGCCTCTCAATCAGGCTTGAGGTTCTTTTACGTGCCGTAAATCTACAACACGGGACCAACGGCTTTACTTCCCTTCCGAAGGAAGCCATGCTAAGGACTTTTACACCCATGGTCCTCCGCCGGGTTTGAACCCGCGACCTTGGGTATATGATGTCAGCATGATACCATTACACTACGGTGGGCGACAGCAGCAGCTTCCCGCGTTACGCATTAAGACACCAGAGCAGTTGAGAAAACGCCTCCAGAGTAGGCTACATATCTCAAGAACGTAGTTAATGGAAGCTCACTGTCGAACTATCAAGTGATTAGTTCGAGACTTTACAGATCTTTGCGACATTAAATCTTGAGAACGCTAGTAACGAGCTGCTAAAAATCGATATTTCTATACTCGGTCAGCAGTTTTAAAGACATTCTAAGCCATTTTTTCAACCTGCTTTGTTTTAACACCGACTTATCAGCACCTGATACCCACACGTTTAATACTATGTAGCTGCGTTATGTTTATCCGGGGACCATGCATCGCCGATCTCAAATTACTTATATCAGTCACGTGCACAATCTCGCAAACTATTTCGGTGTAGTTCATTAACACCCTGTATATTTCCTTATAGGTACAAGGGAAATAAGAGAAACGAGTAGACTAAAGCGACTATCAAATCATTTAAAAGCCAGTCTCTAATATGGGGGCATTGAAATTCCTTCCCTTTGCGTTAGCAGGAGCAAATAATAAAAAAATAATAACGACCTCGATTTGAGTAAAGTGTAATAATGGAAATTTTAAATCAATAACCAAAAATATCTCGACAAAATACAAAAAAGGATAGATTTTTTGTGAGCTTTAACAACATATTTTTATAGTATCTCTTATGGTTTACCAGTTATGTAAAAGTCATCCAGGATGTAGATGACTTCAGCTATTCCCAGAAAATTCAAGATATACGTTTCATTTGCCATATAAATATCTTTAAAAAGGGTTTGTTAATCATTTTCGGGAAGCCAAAAAATATACGAAACGTGTTTCTTTTAAAATGTAGTTTAAGGTGGATGGGATTTTCTTGGAAATCTTGCAAAATGCTGAACTTACCTAAATATAAAGTTTGGTATTTAACCGGCTCTCAAACAGCAAGCAGAGATATACACACGGGCATTTTTATAAAACTGTTGTTGTTTTTTTTGTTTTTTAATTACTAGCATATCAAGACGTCGAATTTTTTAGTGGAATACAATAAGTGGTAGAGAAAATAATATGCGACATCAGGTAGAAACGGTCATGTAAATGTAACATCCGAGCTTTACTTTCTCTATCACATACAGTGTATTTAGTACAGATACCGAGATTCCATTGAAATTAACATATTTTGAAGATTTCTGAATCACAAAAAAGGTATTTTAAGAAAAGAATTCGTGTTAGAATGTTTATCTAGATTAGCATGAAAACCTTCTGTAAAGATGTGTTGCAGAATTGGTTGAGAAAGTCATGTGATTGGAACATATCAGATTTTAAAAATTAAATTTCATAATCAGTTTATATACTTTCCAGTCCAAAAAGACGTTTGTCATGTCCAGGGTGAAAACTGTGGTGTTAGGAATCTGCCATAAAAATGTTGTAAAATCATAAAAAGCCTTTCTTTACCATGAACTGGTAAAAATGCCTCCGCAAACTGTATAAGTTGGCAAGTACGAGCGTTATAAAAATTTAAGCAAAAGAAACGAAATTAGACTTTGGCCTAAGTTGCCATACGTCCCGGAAAACCGGGATGAGAGAGTGGCCCAGACTGATTGCCCAAATTCCCGAATTTATTTGATATTATAAAAATTTTGATGATGATTTCTATTATGTTTTTTTTTTTTTTTTTTATGATAGCTTAACGTCCTTTTTAGCTGGTTGGTCGTATCGGACGATGAATGAAATCCTTGACATGATAATCAAATGATCTTAGAGACCATGGAGCTTAAAGTTACTCGACATTAGTCTTCTCAAGATAAGGGAAAACCCCCAAAAAAACCTTACTCGGGCAACTCACCCTAAGCCCTCTTGAATGTAAGATAGACCGCTAACTCCACACCACGGAAACGGGTTTGTTACTTTTTATTTTCTCTTCGTGTACTATGTACATAGTGTGTACAGAGAAAGTATTGCATTCCACCTAAAAAGTTGATACCGAAATTTCACCGGAAATACGCGTTTTATAGTATAAAAAGCATTTTTAGAAAGAAGTCCGTGTGTGGCAATGTGTATATGAACACAATAAGCAGGAAAAGTACCAAACTTGGTATTTAAGTTAAAGAGTGTTCCAAGAATGCGATCAGAAGATTCTGAGAAAGATCAAACCCACCCCAAACTACCGTTTACATAGAAAGTTTTGAACATTCTGATTTTCTCAAAAGTACCTCTAACGGTTTTGATTAAAATATTCTATATAAAAGATATTTACAAGTCAAATACAATATATATCTTGAATTTTATAGGAATAGTTTCTGAAGACTTTTCTTCTGCGTGAATTTTGCAGGATTGTGCATAATTAGTAAACCGTTAGAGACAGACAAAACTGCACAAAAATGTAGATCTGGTTAAAAAAACAAACAAAAACATTAATATTATATACATGTTTTTCATGGAGTTCGCCAGCTTTAAAATACTTGAAACTTTTCACATACAGGAATTTGTCAACCCCCGGCAATGCAAAGAAACGGATTTCAACCGATGGCAAGTAGCTTTTAAAAGATTTGACTATCGTTTTAGCCTAGTGTATTCCCTTATTTCTTTTCTACTTACAATAAAACATTTCTGTTCTTGTTTATCTCGATTGATGTGAAGTACATAGATAGAAGAATAATTTGCTAGACGGCCTCCGAGCTGACTTCTCACCCGGAGGTCCCGGGTTCGATTCCCGAGTGAGGAGGGGAATTTTTCTTTAACCAGAATTATTGCCTATCCCCCACAGAATCTGGAAGTATGTATATGAGTGTGTTTGAGGAAAATAAAAAAAAAAAACAAAAAAAACTGTTTAACCCAACGTAAAGAACCTACAGACGAGTTGTTTCTAATGCAAAGCTCCCTATATAACCTTAGATGTTATACGCGGCTATATAAATGTAACAAATAATAATATTAATAATAATAAAAAATAAATAATAATAATAATAATGTGTGCAGAGATCTTGTGAATGGAATACACCAGATTTGTTATGCAATGTAGACATTTAAAACACGTAATTTATGTGTGAAGAGAAACGTTTTAAATTTTACAATGATTAACGTTTCTCAAATGGGAAGTCGTGATGGTAGAGAAAGTCATGTGAATGGAACACATTCGATTTTGATCATAGAATCCCAGTTCCAAATAAATTAGGACACTGGTTGGTAAATGAATTATTATTTTCGATGAGATTAGAATTTGCCCGCGCATGCTCCACCTCGTTTCCGCAGGGTGTTGCACTAAGCTATATTACTTCATCACAAAGTCGTATAAGGTAAAGGGGCCAACTTCCCCCATCAGGCTACAAGGGTCGTAATCCTGTTTCCCAGTCTTTATGGCCTCTCCCACTTAAATCAACCCCTCCCATCTTCCACTATTCGTGTAACGTCGTTGCATTATTGATGAGATTTGCCAACTTGATCACTAGGGTGAAAGAGCCCCCATACCTTCCCCCCAAAAGCATCTTGCTTTGGTTCGAGTCTGTCAAATCTTGTTCTGCACGGTTAGCTTCCTTTATTGAGAAGTTTATCGCTTGGAATAGTTTCTGAAGCAATTGTGCTTAAATATGGTGCGAAGCTATCTTCCTCTACTTGTAATTTAAATAATAGTTAGTGGTTTACAAAGATTTATGTACCAATTTTATATGTTTCCAATACCAGATGTTTTGCAGCTTAGTTAAAATACAGTTTCTAGACAAAAATGTTGAACAGTCTTCATATAAAGTACAAAAATATCCCGTTTCGTTCTCAACTTGGTCGACTAACATATCTTCTTGCTCGTGGTTTATAGATTAGTGCCCGTTTGGGGAGCCGTGTCTTCGGTGCTTCCATATGTGGAGGATATGATTAGGCTCCGGGCTCAAAATTTCCAGGCCAGATATGGTGCGAAGCTATCTTCCTCTACACTAATTTAAATACCGGTTAGTGGTTTACAAATATTTATGCACCAATTTTATACGATTCCAAAACCAAATGCTTTGTAGCTTAGTTAAAATAAAGTTCCTGGACAAGAATGTTGAACAGAATTCATCTTCTACATGGAATATAAAAATCTCCTGTTCCGTTCTAAACTTGGTCGACCAACATATCTTCTTGCTCGTAATGTATAGATTAGTGCATGTTTAGAGGTTCGTGTCTTCGGCACTTCCGTATGTGGAGGATGTGATTAGGCGCCGGGCTCAAAATGTATACGCCAGATTGGCCCATCATGAGAACACCCTTACCAGATCTCTTCTTACTCGTGGTTTATAGATAAGTCTGTTGGAGATCCGTTACTTCGGCACTTTCGTATGTGGAGGATGTGATTAGGCGCCGGGCTCTAAATTTCTACGATAGATTGGCCCATCATGAGAACATCCTTGTCAGATCTCTGGAGGATTACTTAGCCGCAAAACGCCGCTGCAGGTAGTATACTGGTTTTCCCTAATGGCTTGCATCCGTCTGGATAATTGCAACCCTTCTGGTCTCTAGTCGCGGGTTCAAACCCAGCAGAGGGGGTTAGATTTATTTCGGACGTAAAAATCCTTATCATGTTTTCCTTCGATAGGGAAGTAATGCCGTTGGTCCCGTGTCATAAAAGAGCTTCAAGCCTGATAAATAGGCCTTTGAGCAAAATTTTGAGGAAACTTTCACGCCCAATACACGAGGGCCATTCATAAAATAACGAACGAGTTGACATAAATAATAAGAAATATATCATTACAAAACTTTATTTAAAAGCTACAATAGCATATTCTATTTCTCAATGTAATCTCCACTCTGTCAAGACATTTATTGTTGCGTGGTACCAGTTCAATGAAGATATTATACTTTTCTATCACCAAAGAATTTATTGGTTTTTTTTTTCAATGCATAAAATGTAGGGTCATTCGAATTTTATAGGCAAGTGTATGATGATAATGCAATGATGGAGTCTTCAGTGAGGAACTGCTGCATAATTTACGAGTGATCAAGGAAGAACCAGTGTGCATGACAAAGACCGGAGTGGAAAATCACCCTCTGTGCTAATCTCTTGCACCCAAGGTAGCGTGTTCTAACCCGGCCGAGGGCGATATATATTTTCGGGCGTAAAAATCATTAGCATGGCTTCCTTCGGAAGGGAAGTAAAGCCGTAAGTCCCGTAAAGAACGTCCATAAATAAAACCCCGCCTCAAATCATTTACACGAGTGGAAGTTCATCAATCGCTATGGAAGAGTTGAAAGCAAATGTTGATAAAAGAACTCAAAATAATCAGAGATTAATTGATTGGCAATCACTAGCTACTTGATTTGCTTTACTGCAACAATTTCAACCACACGCTAATGGTAAATAACAAAGACATCAATAATTTAAGGGTAAAAGATGTGATATGTTCAATTCACATGACCTTTTTCTACATATCTGTAAGAAATTATTGTTAATAAGCTTATTCTTCTATCTACTTCAAGTTTATCAAGATAATCACTAACAGAAATAATGGTCATATTACGCAGTTACTTAAAAGAGGAAGAGAAATAAGAAAATACACTAGGCCAAACTGACAGTCAAATGTTTTATGGCAGTGAAAACAACCAACTTCACGAAAGATGTCTATAACATAAATAGTGTGTTTTAATGTGCTCTACATTTGTTGTGTGGTACGTTTTTGTTCATCTCTTACGATTTAGCAGTTATGCAAAACTACGTCAAATTCATCCAGAATAAAGTAGTATTCAGAGGCTTTTCCCAGGAAATCAATATATGTTATTTGTCATGTTCATATCTTAAATACAAGATAATTTAATTAAAATTGTTATAGGCATTTTTGACAAAATCAAAATTTGCGCATTCTTTAGCATTTAAAGAGTGGCTTAAGTTGAAAGAATTTTCCTCAAAATCTTTTGTCACATCCTTGGAAGATATTAAATTTAAATAAGATGTTTGGTATTTTATGGACACACATATGGACCTTTTTATTAAAATTCTTTCTTCTTGTTTTTTATTCAAGAGACCCTAAAATGTGTACTTCCGGTGAAATCTGGGAATCGAATTTTTAGATGGAGTACAATACTTTCTTTACCTACGTATCATGTAGTATGAAGAGAAAATAATAAATATATAATCTATTTCCTGTTTATTTATTGCTAAAAGATTATTGCTCCCGAAAGTATATGAAAACTTCTCAAAAATTCGCGAAAAATAAGCCTTTCGAAATTACGTAAAAAAAAAAAAAAAAAAAAGGTCTTGCTTTTGTAATTTAACACATTTCTCATTTATTAGTTAAAAATAGAAATTATTGATGTGTTGATGCCAATCAGCGCAGAAAATACGCCTTAGAAGTAATAATGTTCTATATGGATGCGCACTGTAATGGTAAATAACAAAACAATCAAAACATCTGATGTGTTCCATATGGCTTTCTGTACATCTCTGCAACAAATTATTATTAAAAAGCTCATGCTTCTAATTACTTCATACTAATCGAGAAAAATTACCAGAATAGTCTTACTTCCTTGTAAGTAGAAGCGAAATAAGGTTAAAGTGTGTATGGACAGGAGTTGACAAATTCCAGTATGAGAAAAGTATAAGTACTTTAAAACTAAAATCAATAACAAGGAATATCTCAAAAACGATCAATCCACGAAAAAATGCATATGTGTGCTTTAACGTGCTCTGCATTTTTTGTGTGGTAAGTTTTTGTTCATCTCTTACGGTTTAGCAGTTATGTAAAACTTTGTAAAATTCATCCAGAATAAAGTAGCCTTCAGAGGCTATTCCCAGAAAATTCAGGATAAACATTTTTATTTGTCAAGTAAATATCTTAAATATACAAGATTTTAATCAAAATCGTTAGAGCCATTTTTAAGAAAAACAAAATTTTCGAAAAATTTCCCATGTAAAGGGAAATCAAAATCTTTGTGTTGCATCCCTGGAAAATACTTAACTTAAATACCAAGTTTGGTATTTTACGGAGACGCACAAGAACCAGCTTCTTTAATTTTTTCTCTGGATTCAGAGAACCCTAAAACGTGTATATATTTTTAGATGGGGTGCAATATCTTCTTTACCTGCGTATCATGTGGTATGAAGAAACAATATTATGAACATATCTACATATATTTCCTATTTGTTGCTAAAAGTACCTTTTTTTTTATAAAGTATTAAAATCACAAAATTCCCGAAAAAATAAGTCTTTACATCATTTCGGAACTATGTATAATGCATAAAAAATGTTTTGCTTTCGTAATTTAACACATATCTCATTTATTGTTAAAATAGAAAATCTTGCTCTGTTGATTGACAATCAGCGTAGAAAATACGCCTTAGAAGTAATAACGACTTCACGGACATGCCTTGCTCTGTATGGATGCGCACGCTAATGGTAAATAAGAAAACCATTAATAATGTAGGGGTAAAAAATGAGCCACGAAATCTGGGCAGTTTCCCCTCGCGAGGACAGAGGGGGTTTAGATACAGAAACTCAATTTAATATTCACTTTCTGTTGTGTGTAACAAGGGACATAACCAAGTGAGGGGAGACCGGTGGTATTAGCCACCCCCCGCCGTGAGTAGCTCACTAGGGGGTAGTATCTATTATGCATCATGCGGACCCTCGTTTATTCTTAACAATAGAGTACAAGTTTCCGGGGAAAGAGGCAGCAGAGGGTGTGAGAGTGTTTTCGCGGCCTTGTAAATTGATTACAGAGGGTCTTCCCCATTCAATAGCCCCGAAAAAGTATAACTTGACGGCCAAGTAACGGGGAGACGCAGAAGCGAGAAAAACTGTGCACGGATTTGACAGGAAGCAGGGGTGGTCCAAATGGCCCCTAGGAGGTGATGAATGAAGAAGTACCGCCTAAATGGGTTCAAACAGAGAACAAAGAAGGGTAGTGGTGGACAATCCTGGACTTGAGAGCCAAGCCAGCAACTGAAGACCTTGTGGGGAATAGTACCTTCCAGGAAGGCTAGAGGAGAATTGTAATGTAATACTAGCCTTCCAATTCCCTAATGCTTTCACAGATTCAATATAAAAGTATTCTCCACATCACTGCAACAAAGTATTTGTTTTACTTTCCCTATACATACTATGTACTAGTGTATAGAGGAAATATTGCACTCCACCCAAAAATTCGACACCGAGATTTCACCGAAAATATGTTTTAGGACCACCTGAGTCCAAAAAAAAAGTTTTACAAATATGTCCGGTGTGTGTGTCTGTGGACAGCATAGCTAAAAACGTAAAGACCGCTAAACACCAAACTTGGCATCTTGCAAGGATGCGATACTTCAATTTATTATTTGAAAGGTTTAACGGGCGGCTATCTTATTTTCTTAGACAAGATGTTTCCGACAAATACCTTCCAGCACTTAAATCAGTTATCAGGAGTCTAATCTAACCATCTGCACATCGTTCCCCCACCACTTGAGCATGCGGACATGCGCACAACACGATGTGAGAGTCAGACCAGACCAGAGCAGTTGGCAGGCTGAGGGCAGCGAGGCGAGATATGATAGACGTGTCCCTGTTCTCGGAGAGAACTTAACCACGTTCTGACCGGATTGTGGGGTTTGCAGGATGGCGGGTGAGAGATGGGGTTGTTGAGTGACACAAGGAGGCAAGTATTGCTCCTCAACGGTTGCCAATTATGGTGCAACGGCCCTTGTGCACCGCTGGTATAATAATTTTTCAAAAACGTTTACTTTTTGGGGTTTTAATTTTGATATCCAAGCAACTCTTGAAGGATTGTAAGGAGCTCAGCCGTAGCAGCTGTTGAAAGAGCTCCTTCGTTACCGAGGATGCCCGCAAGCCATGCGGGGAAGCCGGTATCCCCTGAAGCGGCGGTTTGTGGGATTGTAATCCCCAAGAGACCTAACGAGGGCGCTCCGATGGAATGGTAACCCTTCGTTGAATTTTGTTACCCGACACCTAATCTCGGCCTCCAAGTATGGTAGACCAGAGGCTTCGTGCAGGAGTCTCGTAGAAAATCCAAGAGGCACAGAATAGATGGCCCGAAGGCATCTATTCCGTACCCACTGAAGCAATAGCAGACTGGAGTCTGCCTCCATGCCCCAGATCTCACAGGCGTAGATTAACAAGGGGATTATGAGAGCCCTCAAAAGGCGCAACTTAAGGGGAACCGGCATCGTGGACTTCAGCATCGGGTAAAAGGAGGCCGTAGCCCCGACACCTCAGTTCCCTGATGTGCTCCCCAAAAGTGACGCCCTTGTCAAGCCTCACCCCCAAGTAGGTTAAGGTGTTCGTCATTGTATCCTTCGTCTGAGCTGCGTGAATGTAGGGAAGTTTGCGGCAAAGCGGCGCTTGGTAGACAGTACAGCGTAGCTTTTCTCCGGATTGATGGACAACCGCCAACGCTCGCACCACTCTTGGAGGAGGCGGAGGGGTTGAAGGCTCTGCGTGGGTTTCTGTTGGTACAGAATAACAACACGTCGTCAGCATACTGGACTATGTTGACTTGCTGCTCTATTGGAAGGTCGGCCATGCAGACGCTGAAAAGCGTGGGGGATAGTACAGAGCCTTCGGGGACTCCGCCTCTTATTGGCCAAAGTGTTGATTAGTGTCCCGCAACTGAAACAACAAAAGATCTGTGTTTGTGATATGAGTGTAGAAGGTGAATGATGTGTGTTGGGAGCTCCAGACGGATGAGTTTAAGGAGCAGTCCCGCGCGCCAGGTCGTAGAGAAGGCCTTCTCCACGTCCAGCGACACCGCCGCAGTGTAGGCTCTGCCCTGGAAACCCAGGGCAACGGACATGCTCTCTCTTATATACTGTCACTGGGTGACGCCTACCTTTGCGCCATAAAATGTAACAGTGTCTATGTTTGGTCCCTTGGTAGCATCACTTCACATGCTGTAAAAATATATTGTGTCAAGTTTCATCAGCATCGCGTCCACATGACGCGTTTGGGAAAACCCAATGCTTCCCTCTCACTTTAACTTCCTGCATACTTTGTCTATTTCTCCAATTCCCTGTGCTCCTTGGCAGACAATTCACTACGCCTGTTTTACTCATTTCTATCTCTGTCCTTTTCTATTTTATATTAATTAGGTTAAACCTGTGCTCATGGTTTGTGGAATGTTACCTGGAATTAAGCTAGCTCGCCTTGCTTTAATTACCTAAGTTACAACTTGCTTTTATGCATATCTCTATCACTAAATATTCACAACTATTTTACATTTCTTTCCATACCAGTATAATATTATGTACAGTTTCCACTTTTATTTACATTGTGAGCATATGGTATGTCCTCCTACAAAAAGAAGGAAAAAGAAAATAGGAATATAGCGTCGGAGGGTCGACGCTGTTTAAAAAAAGGACCAATTTGACATAAAAAGTTTAATAATGTATTATGGTAAGACTTCCTGGAGATAGTTTATGAGCTAAGAATAATCCTGAATATGAATTTAATGCAATAATGTCATCAGAAAGTTAATTGACCCAAAAGGCTGTATTGTTTAACATTTGACGGGTTAGGGCGATAGAGAAATGAACTAAGGTAAAATGGCGTTTAAACGTGTGAACGTTTTGCGTTGCCATATGCCGACTCCAACAACCAGCAACGCCACCACACGGCTATTTGCTGTGGTCTGCAACACTCGGCCACTTTCAATTACTCCCGTACTGTATGGGACAATGCACGAGCACTCTAACATTGCCGTTGGGAATTGTTTCCATTTTGTGTCGTGCCGTGCGACGCTAGACCCTTGGAAAATAAAAACGCCCTTCCTACAGTGTGTGGTGCCTTTAATTTCGTGTGCTGCTCTGCGGCTCGGCGCGCTCCAAAAAGCAAGTCATAAAATCTCCATCATTCTAACCGACACGTTTTGGGGGAGGGGGGACTGCAAACGACTGCCATTTATCCGCTGTGAGGAGTAAAGACTCATGAGGGCCGTCGTTTCATTTGTAATGAAATGGGCTGGAACGCCGCTTCTTCAGAGGTATGTCACACTTCGTCTACTCGCAATATTTTCTCTCGTTTGCTTTCCATTTTTATCCACTTTTCCTTCTACTCTTTACGACGTCATAGGAAATGCATATTGCGCAATTCTCTGTATATGGCTTAGAAGCTCAAAACTTGGCAACGGTTCCTATGCATTTCTATTCACAGGAAGATATAAATACAGGCTGAGGTGAGCAAGTGCAAATAATTTAATATTTAAATAATTTATTAATAATATTTAAAGAGAACAATACATACAACTGGCTTGGGTTCGCAGTCTCATATTAACTGCTTATCAAGTAAAATAAATAAAAGTTTGTTCTTATTAAGGTCGCTTTATGTAAATGTAGTGTTATTTATGGACGCTCTTTAACTGCTGTGTCTCTCAGCGTCCCATTCTATACTGGGCGTGAAAAACCGCTTAATTTTGCTCAGAGGCCTCTCTATCAGGCTTGAGGTTCTTTTAATATACATCACACTAACTATAGGGCAGAAGGCAAAGGAGATTCATAATGTGACCTGTTACGTAAACAACCGAACTTCTAATGTGTTCCATTCACATGACTTTCTCTACATCTCTGAAAATGTATTGTTAAAAAGCTTATGCTTCTATTTACTTCATGCTAATCGAGAAAAAAAAAAAAAAAACTAGCAGAAATAGTCTTATTACTTGCTTCCTTGTAAGTAGAAGCGAAATAAGGGAGTACCATAGGTTAAAATGATAGTCAAAAACTGGTTGCTATGTGACTGAAATTCCTTTGTTTGTATGGACAGGAGTTGACAAATTCCTGTAAGAGAAAAGTAAAAGTTTTTCAAAGCTGAAACCAAAACCAAGGAATATCTCAAAAACGACAAACTCCACGAAAAAAATGTATATAACATAAATTGTGTGTTTTTAAGTGCTCTACATTTGTTGCATGGTAAGTTTTTGTCCATCTCTTACGGTTTAGCAGTTATGCAAAATTCCGTAAAATTCATCCAGAATGAAGTGCTCTTCAGAGGCTATTCCCAGAAAATCCAAGATATACATTTCATTTGTCATAGAAGTATGCTAAACATACTGTATATTAAAATCGTTAGAACCATTTTATATAAAATAAAAATTTTAAAAAATATTACGTAGTGGGTAGTTTGGGGTGGCAGGATTTTTCTCAAAATCTTCGTGTCGCATTTGGTATTTAACGGTCTTTTCGTTTTTGAGTTACGCTGCCCTCACACACACAAAGACAGGCGCACACACACGGACATTTTTCTAAAAATGTTTTTTTTTATTCAGGAGATCCCAAAACATGTATTTCCGGTGAAATCTCGGTATCAAATTTTTGGTAAATTACCAAAGTTGGTATTTAAGTTTAGCATCTTCCAGGGATGCGACACGAAGATTTTGAGAAAAATCCCCCTACCCCAAACTACCCTTTGTATGGAACTTTTTTCGAAAATTTTTATTTTCTTAAAAATGGCTCTAACGATTTTGATTCGAATATCATATATTAAAGATATTTACCTGACAAATAAAATGTATATTTTTAATTTTCTGGGAAGAGCCTCTGAAGACTACTTTATTCTGAGTGAATTTTACGGAATTTTGCTTAACGCACAATTTTTGTTATATGCATTTTTTCCGTGGAGTTGATCGCTTTTCAGATATTCGTTGTTTTTTGGTTTCAGCTTTGAAAACTTACACTTTTCTTATTTTTTGGATACAGGGAACCCTAAAGCTTATATTTCCGGTGAAATCACGGTATCGAATTTTTGTGTGGAGTGCAATACCTTCTCTATTACACTTTATACATAGTACATATAGAGACAGTAAAAATATAACAATCTACCCCGTTCGCCACTGCATAATTTAAACAATCCATCATTTTTTTCTGTCTTTCTTTTGCTTCCGCAGCCTACTCGGAAATAACGTTCTGACAATATTCTTGATAAGTAGGGTTTCTAAAATTAATGATTCAATTACTGCGTGCAAGCGTTGACAATACAGCTGCTTAGCAACACGGTGGCATTCCTTCTTTTCAACGCTGTAGAACGCAGACTTGTTTCTTCCCTATTTCATCTTCCATTTCCTTCTTCTTATCTGTTTTTTTTTTTTGTTTTTTTTTTTCGTTTTGCAGGACGTGGAAGAATCAAGAGTCTCCTTTTCATAGCTTTTAAGTTCTCTCAACACCTCCCCTGCCCCCCTGTAACTGGCTAGACACTCCACATTTTATACGGGTATGTAATCCTTCAACAGGCCGGCGAGTGCTTGCTAAAGACTGGCGGTGTTGTCCATGTTACACGATGTGAAGTACCATCTCCAAGCAGGTTCCGCAAATGTGTGAAGCCAGTCTTGTTATATAACGCCGTTTATTCAAACTCATATCTGAACATCGGATTTGCGCCAAAATGCATTGTTGTTTTTACTTGTGATACAGAATTAACTTTTGAAATATCTTTCCTGTTCCTCTGTAAAATGTACTTCCGATGTTACTGTATTTTTACTTTCTCTAGCCCCGTATGTACAATGTACATAGGTATAGAGAAGTATTGTATTCCGCCCAAAAATTCGATACCGAGATTTCACCGGAAATATATCTTTTAGACTCCCCTGTATATCCAAAAAGTTGATGTGTACCATTCACATAACTTTCTCTACATCTTTGCTAAAAATTATTTTTAAAAACCTTATACTTCTATTTACTTCATGATAATCAGAAAAAAATAGCATAAATAGTCTTATTACTTGCTTCCTTTTAAGCAGAAGCGAAATAAGGCAGTACCATAAGTTAAAATGAAGTTCCTCAAATTCCTGTATGAGAAAGTTTTTCAAACCTGAAACCAAAAACAAGGAATATCTTAAAAACGATCCACTCCACGAAAAAAATGCATATAACTTAAAGTGTGTGTTTTTGCGTGCTGTACATTTTTTGTTTTGTAAGTTTTTGTCAATCTCTTACAATTTAACGGTTATGCAAAATTCCGTAAAATTCATCCAGAATGAAGTAGCCTTCAGAGGCTATTCCCAGAAAATTCAAAATATACACTTTATTTTTCAGGTAAATATCTTTAATATACGATATTTTAATCAAAATCGTTAGAGCCATTTTTAAGAAAATAACAGTTTTCGAAAAAAGTTCCATGTAAAGGGTAGTTTAGGCTGGAGGATTTTTCTCAAAATCTTCGTGTCGCATCCCTGGAAGATACTAAACTTAAATACCAAGTTAGGTATTTTTCCAACTTTTCGTTTTTGAGTTATCGTGTTCACAGACACACTGACACACACACGGACCTTTTTCTGAAAATGTGTTTTTTTTTATACAGGGCGCTCTAAATCATATATTTCCGGTGAAAACTCGGTATCGAATTTGTGGGTGGAGTGCAATACCTTCTCTATACACTATGTACATAGTACGTATGGAGAAAGTAAAAAAGCATTTTCAGATAAACGTCCGCGTGTATGTCCGTGTGTCTATGAACACGAAACTCAAAAAGGAAACGTCGGTAAAATACCAAACTTGGTATTTAAGTTTAGTATCTTCCAGAGTTTTGACACGAAGATTTAGAGAAAAATCCCCCCCCACCTGATCTACTCAAAAATGGCTCAAACGATTTCGATTAATATATCGTATATTAAAGATCTTTACCTGACAAATAAAATGTATATCTTGAACTTTCTGGGAAAAGCCTCTGAAGAATACCTTATTCTGAATGAGTTTTACGGAATTTTGTCTAACTGCAAACCGTAAGTGATGGATAAAAAGTTACCACACAGCAAATGTAGAGCACGTTAAAACACACAATTTATGTTATATACACTTTTTATTCGTGGAATTGATAGTTTTTGAGTTATTACTGCTACTATCTGGATGGCCCTGGTGCATATTAAATAAGAAACTAATTTGTTCCGCACATCCGCCTATTCCACCACAACAGCCAATTAGAGGTGACTAGTTACGTGACAGTTAAGAGATACTGGGCAAAGTTATGTGGAACAAACCTTACATATGTAGTCAGATTGAAAAATTCAATGTCATACCCGGGATTTGAACCACGGATCTCCCGGTCTCTAGTCAGTTGCTCTTCCACTGAGCTACCATGGCAACATGCCGGCATAGCATTGAATTTCTCAACTGACTCGCATGTTTCCCGGTAAACCACAAGGTGTTCTCAAATTATTTTGAGATGACAACCCCATTGGACTTTAAGTCCCCGGATTCATAGTATATGAGAATGTAATGCCGGCATGTTGCCATGGTAGCTCAGTGGTAGAGCAACCGGCTAGAGACCGGGAGATCCGTGGTTAAAATCCCGGCTATGGCATTGAATTTTTCAGTCTTACTCTGCCTATCCAACTTCTGTCCTACACATGGCTAGAGACCGGGAGATCCGTGGTTCAAATCCCGGCTGTGGCAATGAAATTTTCAGTCTGACTCTACCTATCCAACTCCTGTCCTACACACAGCTTGTGTGAAAAAACAATTAATCCAATACCTTACATGTGTTGTCTCATTTATGAATATAAACTTTTGCCCCCGATTGTACACCATCTTCGTCGTTAGCAAAAGCGATCGATCGCACATGCAGAAGCAAGCATCAAGCCCCATACTCCCTCCTCCTGTCTTTTTTCCTCTCTAGCTCTCTTCTACTTCTTCCATCCCTGCTTCTTTTCTTCTCTACTTCTTCATTTCTCCGTCTCATCTCGTAACTCACACATTTCACTCTCTTTTTTTTTTCTTCCTTTCTTCTTTTTCCATATTAATATTTCAATACGTACTCTGCAGTTGCCTGGCATATACACCATATACTCGAAAACACTTCAACGAGAAAGCCTGCTGCAGTGCGTAGCGTCACAATTGCCATCTCTAACGTACTTCACGGCACAAAAAAGCAGGCTAAAGAGGCGGGGCTGGTCCTTCTACACCAATTTCAAAATGCACCCAAGGAAGAAACCATTTTACTTCATTCAATTCTATGTATATCGGGAAAATATTTCCAACAAATATTGACGGTGCATGAGGAACATGTAGATGGCGCCCTAGTAAACTTTGGAGATTGCACCACCAAGTTACCTGGTTTTAACTTGTGACGGTACATTAAACATCTGATGTGTTCCACTCACATGACTTTCTCTACATCTCTGTAACCAATTATTGTTAAAAAGCTTATGCTGCTATTTACTTCATGCTAATCGAGAAAAATTAGCAGAAATAGTCTTATTACTTGCTTCCTTGTATGTAGAAGCGATATAAGGGATTGGCAAATTCCTGTATGAGAAAAATACAAGTTTTTCATAGCTGAAATCAAAAACAAGAAATATCTCAAAAACGATCAACTCCACAAAAAAAAAAAAAGTATGTAACATAAATTGTGTGTTTTAGCGTGCTCTACATTTATTGTGTGTTAAGTTTTTTTCTATCTCTTACAGTTTAACAGTTATGCAAAATTTTGTTAAATTCATCCAGAATAAAGTAGTCTTCAGAGGCTATGCCAAGAAATTTCAAGATATACGTATTATTTGTCAGGTAAACGTCTTTAATATACCATATTTTAATCAAAATCGTTAGATCCATTTTTTAGAAAACAAAAATTTTCGAAAAAAGTTCCATGTAAAGGGTAGTTTGGGGTGGGGGATTTTTCTCAAAATCTTCGTGTCGCATCCTTGGACGATACTAAACTTAAATACCAAGTTTGTTATTTTACCGACTTTTTGTTTTTGAGTTATCGTGTTCGCAGACACACGGACACGCACACGCGGACCTTTTTCTGAAAACACTTTTTTTGGATACAGGGGACCCTAAAACATATATTTCCGGTGAAATCTCGGTATTGAATTTTTTGGTACACTATGTACATAGTACATGTAGAGAAAGTAAAAAGGGAGATATAAAATATCTAATATAATATAAATTATACCAAGAAGGGACAAATATGCATTGGAAATGGCCAGTGAAGAAAATGTCCAAAAGGGCAAGGACACAATTATTCAAGCTGACACTCGACCTAAGTACCGTTAAGTGTGGGACAATGAACCAAGTTGGAAGTTCCACTGCCCGAGGATGGACATAACAAAGCAAGCATAAACACTTCTCTTGTTGGTCAAGCGACCCGATTTCACTAGCCATGGAAGATTCGCTGAGTTGAGATGTGATATTTGGGTCCGCAGTGATAGCCAAACGGGCTACATATGGCCGTGACAGAAACAGCGTTTATTTAATACACCAGAATTCGCTAAAAGTCACTAGCCATGGAAGAATCGCGGAGTTAAGATGTAATATTTGGGTCCGCAGTGAGCCAAACGGGGTACATACGGCCGCGATGGAAACAGCGTTTATTTAATCACCAGAATTCGCTAAAAGTCACTAGCCATAGAAGAATCGCGGAGTTAAGATGTGATATTTGGATCCGCAGTGAGCCAAACGGGGTACATACGGCCGTGAGAGAAACAGTGTTTATTTAATACACCAGAATTCGCTAAAAGTCACTAGCCATGGAAGAATCGCGGAGTTAAGATGTGATATTTGGATCCGCAGTGAGCCAAACGGGCTACATATGGCCGCGATGGAAACAGTGTTTATTTAATACACCAGAATTCGCTAAAAGTCACTAGCCATGGAAGAATCGCGGAGTTAAGATGTGATATTTGGGTCTGCAGTGATAGCCAAACGGGCTACATATGGCCGTGACAGAAACAGTTTTTATTTAATACACCAGAAATCGCTCAAAGTCACTGGTCATGGAAGATTCGGGAGTTAAGATGTGATATTTGGGTCCGCAGTGATAGCCAAACGGGCTACATATGGCCGTGACAGAAACAGTTTTTATTTAATACACCAGAATTCGCTAAAAGTCACTAGCCATGGAAGATTCGCGGAGTTAAGATGTGATATTTGGGTCCGCAGTGAGCCAAACGGGCTACATATGGCCGTGACAGAAACAGTTTTTATTTAATACACCAGAAATCGCTCAAAGTCACTGGTCATGGAAGATTCGCGGAGTTAAGATGTGATATTTGGGTCTACAGTGAGCCAAACGGGGTACATACGGCCGTGACAGAAACAGTGTTTATTTAATACACCAGAATTCGCTAAAAGTCACTAGCCATGGAAGAATCGCGGAGTTAAGATGTGATATTTGGGTCTGCAGTGAGCCAAACGGGCTACATACGGCCGTGACAGAAACAGCGTTTATTTAATCACCAGAATAATGATCAAACTCAATGGTACGCCAGCATTTCTGCTGCCAAGGTGGGCCGCATCTCGAGTTATCTAGAGGTCTTTTGTCTCCATTACTCTTTAGGAATACTTGTATCTCGAGCTTTGAGAATAATTTGGTATAAAGGACTTTTTTTCGTAGTCGGCTTATCCTCCCCTTATTTAGGACTGACACGTCCCTATGACTTACAAGCGCATGCCTAGGGGTCAGAAGCCTGTCGGGGAGCCACAGGATGGAGAACCTGGAACGAGTGGTCGGCCCGTACCCTGCATGAGCGTGAGGAAGTGGATGACATGAAATGAAAGCGAAATGGATGGTGGGAAAGGTGATGATGGAGCTATTGGTGGAATGAAAGGCGGGGGAAACCGGAGGACCCAGACGCCGTATCGTCCACCACAAATCTCATATGTGGGCACTTGGGATCGAACCAGCGCCACCTGGGGAGATCTAACCTCTCGACCATGGTGTCGCCTGGTTTAAATGATAAACTTCTTAATCTAGGATTACGTGTCTGCAATTCCTTGGAACAAATAATAATATTAATAAAAATAATAATCTGAGAAGCTTCCTAATTAATTGTGAAGCGGCAAACTTTGGCCATGTTAACTGCAGGAAGCAATACGGCTGCAGTGACCAAGAGCAATTCCTGTAATGCCCTGAAGGTGGCAGCACCAGGCTCCAGGGAGCACCCTGTGTCTCTGACTTTAATTTCACTGTTGTGACGTTCAACAATATTTCAGTTCCCTAGACCAAAAAATTTATGAAAAGCTGCAGCCAAACAAAAAAATAACTTCCCACTGGGCTCTCCGCGAGTTTAGTTCCAACATTGCGACATTAAACTATATTTCACTTCCTTAACCAAAAATGTATTTCAGGTCCTGGAACTAAACAAGAAAAGTTTTTCTTTGTTAGGAAGGCCAAACGTCACTTGTGAATGGATTTACAAAAACTTAGTTATTTTAAACTAATGGATACTTTCAGCATGTATAGTTTACAATCTTACCACCAAATCGACCAAAAATTGCCAACATTAATTTTACACTAAAATTATATAAATTCTAAACTTTCAGAAAAGATATCGTTTTTACTGTCTACATATAACATAGTACGCAGGTACACTACACTCCACCAAAAAAATCGATACTGAGATTTCACCAAAAATACACGTTTTAGGGTCCCATGTATCTAAAAAAAAAGCATTGATAGAGAAAGATTCCTCAAAAACGAAAAAATAAAATACCAAACTTGATTTCTAAGCTATACGACACGAAGTTTTTAGACATACCCCCACCCTACTACCCGTTACATAGAAAAAAAATCGAAAATGTTGATTTTCTCAAAAATTGCTTCCTCAGTATGTTAATGATATTAACTGATAAACCGTAAGATATACTCAAAACTTATTATACAAAAGCTGTAGATCTCGTTAAAACACAAAATTTATGTCATGTATATATTTTTTTTTTCATGCAGTTGAGAGAATTTTTGAGATAGGTATTTCTTGTAATTCTTGTTGATATTTCTTGAATTTTTAATCTGAATATCTTTAATAAAAACATTTAATACCTGTAAGGTATTTTAATCAAAATCCGTAGAGCCATATTTGATAAAACAACATTTTCTAAATATTTTCCATGTAAAGGGTATTTTGTGGTGGGGGAAGGGGGAACATGTGGCATCCCATTTTAATTACCAAGCTTAGTATTTTACCGAATTTTCGTTTTTGAATTATCGTGTTCACAGAGACACGGGCAGGGAATTTTTTCCTAAAAATCTGATGTGTACCATTCACATGACTTTTTCCATATCCCTGCAACAAATAATTCTTAAAAAGCTTATACTTCTATTTACTTTATGCTAATCAGAAAAAATTATTACTCGCATCCTTGTAAGTAGAAGCGAAATAACGGACAACCGTAGGTTAAAGTGATAGTCAAAAGCTGGTTGTTATGTCAATGAAGTTCCTTTGTTTATATGGATAGGAGTTGACAAGTTCCAGTATGAGAAAAGTATACGTTTTTTATAGCAGAAACCAAAAATAAAGAATGTCACAAAAAACGACGAACTCCACGAAAAAAATGTATATAACATAAATTGTGTGCTTTAATGTGCTCTACATTTTTTGTGTAGTAAGTTTTTGTCCATCTCTTACGGTTTAGCAGTAATTCAAAATTTAGTAAAATTCATCCAGAATAAACTACTCTTCAGAGGCTATTCCCAGAAAATTCAAGATATACATTTCATTTGTCAGGTAAATATGTTTAACATCCGAAATTTTAATCAAAATCGTTAGAGCCATTTTTGAGAAAATCAAAATTTTCGAAAAAAGTTCCATGTAAAGAGTAATTGGGGGTGGGGGGGATTTTTCTCAAAATCTTCGTGTCGCATCCCTGGAATATACTAAACTTAAATACCAAGTTTGGTATTTTACCGACTTTTCGTTTTTGAGTTATCGTGTTCACAGACACACGGACACACACACACACACACACACGCGCGCGCGCGCGCGCGCGCGGACCTTTTTCTGAAAGTGCTTTTTTTTGGATATTGGGGACCCTAAAACATATATTTCCGGTGAAATCTCGGTATCGAATTTTTGGTGGAGTGCAATACTTTCTCTGTACACTATGTACATAGTGCGTATGGAGAAAGTAAAAATGCGAAATCTTGGTATCAAAATTTTGTGTGGAGTACAATACCTTCTCTATCCACTATGTACATTGTGCTAGAGAAAGTAAAAATGCATACAGCACCTATTAGATATATCTTCCATTGCATTATTGAATCTCTAACTACAATTGCCTCCGTTTTCAATGAACTTAACTGGTACACATTTTAGAACGTTACACCTACCTTTCATTCTAAGTCAATCAAGTGCAACAGACAATGCTTTGAAATGCACACATAAAATAAAATCAGTTTAATTCTCTTCGTGTTGTACAAAGCAAAACCTGCCGCAGATCTCTCACTGACAGCAAAGGCGCGTGCAGTATACGCTCAGTGGTGGCTTACTTTTAACATTTTTTTTCCTGTCATTGAATCTGTGTAACCCGTTATACTTAGCCTTGTTTGTTTAACAAATGCTAGTGGTAGCAAAGGGTATGCCCTTAGCCCATGAAATATAACAACATGTTTCATATTAACTGTGGTTTCTTTCTGACAGTTAATTTCTTCCCAAAGTAAAACTGACCTAGGTATATTACTTTATCCACACATACTATGTACATTATGTATAGAGAAGGTATTGTATTCCACTGTAGGAGGACACACCATATGCTCATAAAGCATATAAAAGAGAAATTGTACATAATATTATAATTATATAGAAAGCAATGTAAAATAGTGGTATAATATTTAATGGTAGAAATATGCATAAAAGCGAGTTATAACTTAGGTAATTAAGGCAAGGCGAGCTGACTTAATTCTAGGTAACAGGCCACCAACCACCACTTGCTAATGAGCACATGTTTAGGTTAAATAATGTAAAATAAAAAAGGACAGAGATAGAAATAAGTGAAACAGGAGTAGTAACTTGTCCTCCACGGATAACAGGGAATTGGAGAAATAGACAAAGCAAGCAGGAAGTTAAAGTGAGAGGGAAGCATTAGGTTTTCCCAAACGCGTCCTGTGTACGCGATGACAGCAGAACTTCGCACAATTTATTTTCATAGCATGTGAAGTGATGCTACCAAGGGACCAATCATAGATACTGTTACATGTTATGGCGAAGGTTGGCGTCAAGCAGTGACAGTATATATGTGGTTACTCTTGACTTTGATTCTTATACAGTTACTCTTACATTGTGTTGTGCGCAAGTGCACGTGCTTATGTGGTGAGGGAACGATGTGCAGATGGTTAGGTTAGACTCCTGATAGTTGATTTAATTGCTGGGAAGGTATTTAATGGAAACATCTTTTGTAAGGAAACAAGCTAGCCACCCGTTAAACATTTGAAATAATACATTAAAGTAGTAAGAGAAAATGCAGTGTTATTTAATATTCGCCTCACCCATAGAGCACCCTGAGATAGAATTAGTTAGCAGACATTAGGAGTGGAGTCCTCATCAACTGCTGAGCAGAGGACGCTGCAGGAGACGAAAGCAGAGATCGCGCTACAGTAGCCAAAAATGCGATACCAAGATTTCACCGGAATTGTATGTTTCAGGGCCCCCTGATTAAAAAAAGCATTTTTAGATAAATGCCCGTGAGTTTCTGAGTGTCTGTGGGTATCATAGCTCAAAAACGAAAAGACCGTTAAATACCAAACTTGGCATTTATGTGAAGTATCTTTCAAGGATGCGACACGAAGATTTACAACAAAATCTCCCAACCACAAACTACACTTTACATGGAAAATGTTTGAAAATGTTTTTCTCAAAAATGGCTCGCAAATGTTTTTCGTTATAATATCGTATATTCCAGATACTTGCATGACCAACGTAATGTATATCTGTAATTTTCTGGGAATAGTCTCCGAAGAACTCTTTATTCTGCATGAATTTTGCTTAGCTGCTAAACCGTAAGGTATAGCCAAAAATGTAGATTTCGCCAAAACACACAATTTATGTCCTTTACATTTTTGTTGTGGAGGTTACCTTTCCGAGACATTCCTTGTTATTGGTTTCAATTGTAAAGTACTTATACTTTTTTCAGACAGGCAGTGTTGTTCTACTACTGGCCAAGCAAAGAAGCTATATGCAATGACAATAGCATAACGACAGTTTTTAGAATTTTTCACTATCACTTTAGCATAGCGCATTCCTTTAGTTCCCTTCTAATTATAAGAAGAATAATCTTTTGTAAGAAGTTTGTTTGTAGAGCAGCTAGAGAAATTCATGTGTTTGTAACACAGAAAGTTTTGTTTGTTTTTGTCGGTATGATATATCGCCTCAACTTGGAAGTTAATATTGTATTTGAGAAGTAAAATAGCCATAGATTGATTTTTGTTGGTAGATCAAGATGAAATGATGGCAAGCATAGGGCGCCAGGCTTCGCAGCCAACCATGTGCTTTGCTTCGGTTGGTTTTCGTATTGATCCAGTCGGAAGCTGAGGGAGAGGGTTGCAAAAGACGCCAGCATCGTCTCGAGAGGGGTTGGGTTGAAGACGTCGACAACGAGGGTTGGCAAGAGGAAGAGAACTGATCTAAATTAAGCTTCCATCATGTGTGTCATTCGCGAAAGCCATTTCACTTTTAAAAGGGGGGAAAAAGAAGGAAGAATGGAATAAAAGCAGAAAGGGACGGTGCAAAGAAGGCGAACATGATTGAGATTGTTATCCGGGAAATATTTCCTTTACATTACGATCAGAAATTGTTCTGCAGAAACAGCTCTTCTTAGATTCCAACATGTCTTTGAATTGCTTTTCCTTTAACAGAAATATGAACGGAACTATTCCACATGTTGCAATATATTCTCTCTATAGTTGCGTAAAGAGAAACAATTTCACTTTCTTTATTCTAAAGAAGAGAAAATATTGTATTCAACCAAAAAAACTCAATAAAGAAATGTGACAGAACATACGAGACCTTCTTTTCTTCAACCTCCAACAGGCTATAAATAAAAGACAAACTCAGAAAACAATTATTTTATTACTAAAAGTTCTGTACACTTATGGTTACTTTTCAACATAATCACCGAAAAGATTGAGACATTTATCGTACCTGTGCACAATACCCGCTTCAAAAAATGTTGCTGCCAATGATTTCAAATGAGCATTGACGTTGTTTTGAAGATCTTCGTACTTTACGACGTTTGCGGAGATCCATTCAAAAGAAACGAAGAGGAGTGCTGACTTCAGGAATTGTATTGATCCATGACAACGCTCGCCCACACACTGCTGGCACAACCCATCGGCTCCTTGAACAATTTCAATGGGACATTTTCGATTATCCGCCATACAGTCCTGACCTGGCACCCAGCGACTTTCACCTTTTCCCTGAACTGAAGACATGGCTAGGAGGGCAGCACTTTCAAACCAACGAAGATCTTCAAAACAACGTCAATGCTCATTTGAAATCATTGGCGGTAACATTTTTTGAAGCGGGTATTGCAAAGCTTGTACACAGGTACGATAAATGTCTCAATCTTTTCGGTGATTATGTTGAAAAGTAACCACAAGTGCACAAAACTTTTAGTAATAAAATAATTGTTTTCTATGAAATTGTCTTTTATTTATAATCTATCGCAGGCTGATAAAAAACACGGCCCTCGTACTTCCTCTGAAGTCTTCCACCCCGTCGAGTACGCGTGTGTATTGTGAACAGCATTCATGCAAAACAGATTTTGTTTTCGTAGTCAGCTTACGTCCCCATATATAGGACTCACAGTTTTCCCCAAAATAAGATGGTCCTCAAACATGACCGCTCCCCCCTACTACTGAGCAATAACCATTGGCAAATAAAAGACCACCCTGCATTAGAGGCGGAGAACAATGGTTTTTTTTCAGGCGTAAAAATCCTTAGCGTGGCTTCCTTTGGAAGACAAGTAAAGCCATTATAACTTCAAGCCTTATAAAGAGGCCTCTGAGCAAAATTAAGCGGTCTTTCACGCCCAATATAGAATGGGACGCCGAGAGGTAACGTAGTACAATCCGTTTCCTGGAGACTCTACTTGCAATTCGAGAATCGCGCCTCAATTAAGGGACCATTATGTGGTAGATTTGATAACAGCAAGGGTTGGTTTCCAACCGCAAACTTTAAAGTAAGGTCTACTTTGGAAGAAGTGTGGGGAAAGGCCACCATGTTCCAAAAATACTGCAGATGCCTATATCACAAAGCCTGTCGGGAATCCAACGTCTCGAAACCACAGAATGGAGAAGAGTGATTCGCCCCTAGTCAGGCATGGGCGTGAGGAACTGGATGATAGGAAAAGTGATGATGGAGCAATTACGTCAAGGAATGTGTTCTCTCTAATTCACAAACCAAATTTTATATCCCTTTCAGTAGCACCACAACTGAAGTGACTTGAATAGCCGTGATCGTTAGTGCGGTACGAAGTGGACTAGCCATCCATTCAAAGCCGTAGGGCGCCGAACTGCAGTCAAATATGTTGTGGTAAAGGATGGGGAAGGCCCAAGTAAAATAACCGGTGTGATGAAAATAAAACTAGCACTACTTTTTTATTGCGAAGATATTAACATTTTTACATTACAAAACAGCTATAAGTAGTCTAAGTTTATTGTTGAAAGTTAGTGTAATACGAAATTAGAAAAGAAGCCCACTAAATATACTAAAACCTTTGTTTAATCGTATTTGTTGGCAAGTAGCAACACCATGCAATATAGGGTTATTTTATACTCACAGTATCGAGGAAAAAAATTCGATTTCAATCAAGTTATTGGAACATAAAAGTTTTCTCATGAACACATGATCCATATTTGAAACTAATTCGCAAAGCGGAATTTATATCACTCTCTCCGACACCAGAGACTTGAATAGCCGTGATCGTTAGTGCGATACGAAGTGGACTGGACATCCATTCAAAGTGAGTTCGAGTTTCAGCGATTGCAGTCAAATGTGTCTGTGGTAAAGAATGGGGAGGGCACAAGCAAAATAATCGGTGTGATGGCACACTACATTTTTATTGCAAAAATATTGACACTTTTACATTATAATACAGTTATAAATAGCCTAATTTTATTGCTGAAGGTTAGTGTAATACGAAATTAAGAAAAGGAGACCACTAAAATACTAAAACCTATCACTAATCGTCTATGTTGCTAAATAGCAACACCAAGCAATGGCAATGTAGGGTTTTTATACTCGCTGTGTCAAGGAACGGAGCTTGATTACAATAACACTATTGGAATATAAAAGTTTTCTCATGAACATATGAGGCACGTTTGAAACCAGCAACTACCCAGAATTCTGGGTCAACATCTGAGCTGAAGGGAAGAGAGTCTTCAAGAGGGTTATCGTGACGACATGACGTCAAGGGATGTGTTCTCTCTACAGGGTCAAACAAGTCTCGTCTTTTCAATTTGTAACGCAGATTTAAGTGCACCTTCTTGCCCTCTCGTAAAAACACGTTAAAAAAGACGACTTGAACCTACACACGCCATGGAGAATGGATAAAAGGAAGAGAGCAGTATACACTTTGCCAAGACTTCTTTTGTGCAGGGCCAAAAAAAGTCCAAGAGAATATTTCACCTTCGTTAAGACACGGGAAGCGGTGGGAGAGGGTGACTGCCTCACACTCCACCCTTCGCGAGCTTATTCCACAGCGCAAAGAGGGAGAAAAAGCGAGGGGGAGGCTTCAGTTCACCATTAAAAAGGGAAGCTCCTTCAAGGCTTTTGAATATTTAAATAAAAGGGGGAGAGGGCAGAGTTTACAGGAATGAGGAGCTTGGCAAGGAAGAGAAATATACCATGTCGGAAAAGAAGTTTCCCAGAGGCAGCTTGTTGCGACGGATAGGGTTACCTTGTCATCTGATGCTCGACTGTCTCAAATATGTTGCTTTCTTTAACTCAACTTCAACTATATAACAACGTTAACTCTCAACAACAAATGAATCGAGCGAATTTCTGACTAATTAGCACAGAAAACGTGTTTCGGCAAAGACACGTTAATTATATTTCACTCTTTTACAACTCATTTTCTGCAGTCACGCCTAACTCAAACCACATCAGAAAATATGTAATACAGTCTGAAGCATCTGTGAAATTTGGGAAAATCCACAGCATTGTGACACTGACCTCTCCTGCAGTGGTTCTCACGTTTGTTTGTATATAGCCACGACAGTTGGAGATCTTGGAATGCGTAACAACATAGAAAGGGCAGCGCGTCAGAAACCAGAGACTTTGGAATGCGACACTCGAGATTCTTTCAGAACCTTCGGTTTCCACAAGTTCCAGAAAGTTCTGTGGCAATTTGTAGCTAAAAAAAAAAGACTTGCAAGCCGATATTTGTGGCAAGTTGTAGTGAATCGTGAATGACTGGGAAATTACACGCAATGGCATACAGCTTCTTGACGACTGTCTCAAATAAGTTGCGTTCTTTAACTCAACTCCAACCACATAACAACGTTAAGTCTGAACAACAAATGAATCGAGCGAATTTCTGACTAATGAGCACAGAAAACGTGTTTCGGCAAAGATACATTAATTATATTTTACTCTTCTACAACTCATTTTCAGCAGTCACGTCTAACTCAAACCACATCAGAAAATAAATAATACAGCCTGAAGCATCTGTGAAATTTGAAAAATTCGCAGTATTGTGACAGTGCCGTCTCATGCAGTGGTTCTCATGTTCGCCCTGATATATAGTCGCCGCAGTTGGAGACCTTGGAATGCGCAACAACACAGGAAGGTCGACGCGACGGTAACTAGAGACTTTGAAATGTCACATGCCAAGTACTCTTGAGATTCTTCCAGAACCTTCGGTTTCCACAAGCTTCCAGAAAGTTCTGTGACGTCGATTTATAGCTATAAAACGAAGACTCTCAAGTCGGTGTCTGCAGTGAGTTGTAGTGAATCCTGAGTGACTGGAGAATTATCCGCAATGACATACAGCCGTCTTGGTATTTAAGTTTGGTATCGTCCAAGCATGCGATACGAAGATTTCCAAAAAAAAAATCCCCCCATCCCAAACTACCTTTATATGGAAAAATTTCGAAAATTTTGATTTTCTTAAAAATGGCTCTAACGATTTTATTAAAATACCGTATATTAAAGATATTTACCTGATAAATCAAGTGTATATCTTGAATTTTCTGGGAATAGCCACTGAAAGACTACTTTATTCTGGATGAATTTTACGGAATTGCTAAACCGTAAGAGATGGACGAAAACTTAAAGCACAAAAAATGTAGAACACGTCAAAACACACAGTTTATGGCATATAAAGTTTTTTCGTGGAGTTGATTGTTTTTAAGATATTTCTTGTTTTTGGTTTCAGCTTTGAAAAACATACTCTTCTCATACAGGAATTCAACTCTGTCCATACAAACAAAGGAACTTCAGTCACATAGTAACCAGCTTTTGACTATCACTTTAACCTATGATATTCCGTTATTTCCCTTCTACTTACAAAGTAGCACGTAATAAGACTATTTCTGCTATTTTTTTCTCGATTAGATGAAGTAAATACAATAATTTGTTGCGGAGATGTAGAGCAAGTCATGTGAATGGAAAAAATCAGATTTTTTATGTTTAGTTTCTCGAGGTTTGTAACCAGTGATTTATTTCTCTTTGGGAAGTTTGTGATGCTTTATAAGCAGAAAAATAAAACTGATGCATAAAAACGATAAAGTGGCATGGATAACAGCAATAATATCAAACCACACGAAGTAGCATTTCTTCTTTCTCTTCTCTTTCATTTGTTCATTTTGCTGGTTTTTCTTTTGTTTTTGTTTTTTTCCTTAGTAGGTTTATGTATGTTGGCTACTGAGAACAAACAATGATATATTGGCATTACTTAAATAAGTATTACTTCTTTGCAACTGAGATTTTCTCTGTAAATAGTGACGAGTCACCCCAAATGTAACATAGCTGCGTTAACAAATAACTATGATTACAAACTGAATTTTGTGGTTGTTCATCCGTGCCTTTGCATGCTGTTTTCTAGTTACTTTTATTACTTTGTAGTTTCCTTAATTTTAATTAACTAAAGCTTTGAGTTTGTTTAATAATTTCTAAATACGTCCAAAGAAACACACAGCTAATGGAAAAGTGCTAAATTGAAAAAAAGATAAACCGTCATGGCCGAATATGTCAGCAAGTGTGTTCTAAAAAGAACTGTCTCAAAACACGACTATAATAAATTCTAAAAAAAAAGATGTGTTACACTCACATGAGTTTCTCCAACTGCTCTACAAACAAACTTCTTACAAAAGATCTTCTTTCTACACAATGCTAATCGAGATAAACATTAGCAGAATGTTCTTATTACTTAGTTCCTTATAAGTAGAAGAGAACTAAAGCAACGCGATATGCTAAAGTGATAGTCAAATGTTTTAAAAGCTGTCGTTAGGCGATTGTCATTGCAAATCGCTATTTTGCTTGCCAGGAGTAGATCAAAAGAAAAACAGACACTTCTTATCTGAGAAAAGTACTTTATAACAGTAACTAATGACAAGGAATATCTCGAAAACAGAAAAAAATCTGATGTGTTCCATTCACATGACTTTCTCTACATCTCTGCAACAAATTACTGATAAAAAGCTTATTCTTTTATTTACTTAATGATAATCGAGAAAAAAGTATCAGAAATAGTCTGATTACTTGCTTCCTTGTAAGTAAAAGTGAAATAAGGCAGCACCATAGGCTAAACTGACAGTCAAAGGCTGGTTGCTACAAGAATGAAATTCCCAAGTTTGTATGGACAGAAGTTCACAAATTTCTGTATGTTTTTTAAAGCTGAAACTAAAGGCAAGGAATATCTTAAAAACAACCATCTCCACGAAAAAAATGTGTATAACATAAATTATGTGTTTTAATGTGTTCTACATTTTCTGTGTGGTAAGTTTTCGTCCATCTCTTACGGTTTAGCAGTTATGCAATTATCCGTCAAATTCATCCAAAATAAAGTAGTCTTCAAAGACTATTCCCAGAAAATTCAAGATATACCTTTTATTTGTCAAGCAAGTATCTTAAATATGCGAGATTTTAATCAAAATCGTTAGAGCCATTTTTAAGAACAACAACATTTTCGAAATTTTTTCCATGTAAAGGGTAGTTTGGGGTGGAAGGATTTTCTTGAAAAGTTTCGTGTCGCAACCTTGGAAGATACCAAACTTAAATACCAAGTTTGGTTTTTAACGGTCGTCTCATTTTTTAACTATGCTGCCCACAGACACACACACACACACACACACGGACATTTTTCTTAAAATGCTTTTTTTTATTTATGGGGCCTCAAAACAGGTATTTCCGGTGAAATCTCAGTATCGATTTTGGGTGCATTACAATACCTTCTCTATACATTATATACATAGTACGTATAGAGAAAGCAAAAATGTATAAGACATAAATTGTGTATTTTAACGAGATTTACGTTTTTTTTTGTTTTTTTTTGTTTTTTCTTTTAAGGTAAGTTTGCGTCTATCTCTTACGGTTTGCTAGTTATCCAAAATTTAGCAAAATTTATACAGAATTAACAGGTCTTCAGAAACTATTCCCAGAAAATTCAAGATATACATTTTATTTGTAATGGAAATGGCTTTAGTATGTGTAATTTTAATCAAAATCGTTAGAGCCATTTTTAAGAAAAACAAAGTTTTGGTAAATTTTTCCATGTAAAGAGTAGTTAGGGATGGGGGGATTTTCTTGAAAATCTTCGTGTCGTATCCTTGAAAGATAGCAAACTTAAATACTAACCGTCTTTCGTTTTTGAGCTATGCTGTCCACAGACACACACACATGGACATTTTTCTAAAAATATTTTTTTTATTCTCAAAACATATTTTCGGTGAAATCTCTTTACCGAATTTTTGGGTGCAATATAATACCTTATGTATACACTGTGAACAGAGAAAGTAAAGTGTAGAGAAATTAAAAGGTGCTATAGTGCTACATTGTTCTGCGCTAGACTGTACGCGCTGCACCTGGGAGCTCGCCTGCGTTTTATTTTCCTCCAAAAAAAGAAAGGGGAAAAAAAAAGAACGAAAATCCGAAGGGAGACGCGTACTTAAATAAATTATAAAATTCACCCGGGGAATAGAAGGGTGCAGAAGGAACGGCCTCTGGTGTTAAAAAGAGTGCATGTTTCAGCCTTCTCCACAGGGAGGGGGGGGGGGGGGTAATTGCGCGCAGGGGAATTGAATATATCGATCGATCCCGGATATTGTGTGATCCACCGAGCAGTCTAGTCTGTATCGAAAAAAAATTAGACCTTCAAATAAAACCACTAAAATCGTTTGTTTTAAAAGTTAAGGACTGAGTAAAATCTGGAAAAAAAAACAAAAAAAACAAAAAAAAAAAAAAAAAAAAAAAGCAATTTAGAAAGTGGATATTATTGCTGAGATTTTGTAAACTCTGATGAAAGTCAAAATGATAACTAATACACCTAGAGTCGCTATTCGGCGATGTAGTGGGCTCAAAACTAAGACCCGAATTCTCTAAGATAGTACGTGATAAAATATATTTTTTAGTCGTAAATAATTTCACCCTGAGGGGTAATTTCTTACAACATAAAAATGTAGATTTCGTAGCAAACCGCATGACATAAACAAAAACTCACTATACAAAAATGTAGATCTCATTAAAACACAATTTATGTCATATATTTTTTTTATTTTGAGTTAACCGTTTCTAGATATTCCGGATTATTGGTTTCAATTTTAAACCACTTCAACTTTTCTCAAACGGGAAGACTAGTTTTTTCGTTTCTCTCCCAAAGATATTGCGATTTCTATGCTTACACATAGCGACCGGCTTTTAAAGGACGAGCTCGTACATTTTCTTATTTCCCTTCTACTTAAAAGGAAGCTAGTAATAAAACTAATACTGCTTATGTTTATCTTGATTAGCATCGAGTAAATAAGAGATTAATCTTTTGAATAAAGGGTTTCTTTACCAAATAGCTAGAGGACACATCAGATTTTTTTCCCTTCTACTTAATAATGACAATTTCTGCTAAATTTTATCTCGATTGTCACGAAGTAGATAGAAGAATAAGCTTTTTAACAACAGTGTGTTACAGTTGTATAGAGTAAGTCACGTGAATGGAACACATCAGGTTTTTCTTTCTTTCTCTACACGTACTCTGTACATAGTTTATAGAGGAAGTATTGTATTCCACCCAAAAATTCGATACCGAGATTTCACCGGAAATAATGTTTTGAGTCCCCCTGAATCCAACAAAAAGCATTTGGGAAAAGGGTCCGTGTGTGTGTGTGTGTGTGTGTGTGTGTGTACATGTGTCTGTGGACAGCATAGCTCAAAAACGAAAAGACAAAACCAATCTTGGTATTTAAGTTTGGTATCTTACAAAGATGCGACAGGAAGATTTTCAAGAAAACCCCCCACCGCTAACTACCCTTTACAAGGATTTTTTTTTAGAAAATTTTCATTTTTCAAAAATAGCTTTAACGATTTTGATTTACATATCGTATATTAAAGATATTTACCTGACAAATAAAATGTATATCTTGAATTCTCTGGGAATAGCCTCTGAGGACTACTTTACTCTGGATGAATTTTACGGAATTTTGCATAACTGCTAAACCGTAAGAGATGGATAAAAACTTACCAAACAAAAAATGTAGAGCACGTTAAAACACACAATTTAAGTTATATACATTTTTTTCGTGGACTTGATCGTTTTTTAAATATTCCTTTAAAAAGCTTATACTTTTCTCATGCAAGTAATAAGATTATTTCTGCTATTTTTTTTTTTTTCTGTTTAGTATGAAGTAAATAGAAGTATGAGTAAACAAGTAAATAAAATAAAGAGAACAGCTGAAGCAAAACAAAATTAGGACATAGAGTTTGTATGATTGAACAAAAAGTCTTGGGAGCCAGTTGATTCGGCTGTCACGTGATAAGTTTTGTGTAATAGACCTGGTTTAATTATAAAAGTAAAAACGAATGTAATTTCTCTGCGGGCGACTGCAGCGGCAGGTAAATTTAATAAGAACAGTTGCTGGGCCTGACAACATCACGGAATGTTGCTGCTCTATTTAATTCTGTTCAAGTTTGTGAGGAATATAATATAATGTGCAATATCTCCCCGTTCAATCTACGCGGCAGCAAATGAAATAGCGTGCACACGAAATGATTCTCTGCGGGAATGAAGCATTTTCCAGCTTAACCTTTCTCGTTATGGCATTCTCCGTGTTTTAATGAGACACATAAAAAAGCAGAAGGCGTCACGAAGGAAGCCAAGAACATGGAAGTCACACTCTTAAAACGCGTGTTTCAAAGTGATTATTGTGTGATATTCAAGGAGTTAAAAAGGGTGTAGTTTATTGCCCAATCTTTTTACGTTCTCTACACCTACATAGTGTATAGAGAAGATATTCTATTGCAACCAAAAACTCGATACTGAGATTCATCACAAATATATATTTTAGGGTCCCCTGTATCCAAAACAATCTTGAGTGTTCCACACACAAATCTATAAAAAAGTATTTGTAGAGATGTGAATAGTCTTATTGCTTGCTTCCTTGTAAGTAGGAGCGAAATAAGGGAGTACCATAGGCTAAAGTGATAGTCAAAAGCTGGTTGCTATGTGACTGAAGTTCCTTTGTTTGTATGGACAGGAGTTGACAAATCCCTGTATGAGAAAAGTATATTTTTCAAAGCTGAAACCAAAAACAAAGAATATTTCAAAAACGATCAACTCCACGAAAAAAAGGTATATAATATAAATTGTGTTTTAACGAGATCTACACTATTTGTATAGTAAGTTTTTGTCAATCTCTTATGGTTTACTTGTTGTGCAGGATTTCAGAGGCTATTCCCAGAAAATTCAATATTTAAATGTTATTTTCCATGTAAATACTTTTAATATATGTTATCAAAATAGTTAGAGCCATTTTTGAGAAAATAAAAATGTTCGATTTTTTTACATATGAAGGGTAGTTTATGGTGGCGGATTTTCCTCAAAATCTTTTTTATTTTCTTTTTTCTTTTTTATTAAAATACAGTTCCGGAGTCCCTACTTTTTATTTGCCTAATTTGTTTACTTTGATTACTGTATTTCCGTTTTACTTTTTACCCACACATACACAAACATATAACACCCATGCCCAAGGCGGGACTCGAACCCACGATCCCCTGCGCTGCGAAACACCAAAGCGAGACGCTTTGGCGAGCTTGGCCATGGGGACCGGCCAAAATCTTTGTGTCATATCCTTGGAAGATATTATACCTAAATACCAGGTTTGTTATTTATCCGACTCTTCGTTTTTGAGTTATCTATGCTGTCCACAGACACACACGGACTTTTTTCTAAAAACCTTTTTTTTGGACTCAGGGGACCCCAAAACATATATATCCGGTGAAATTATGGTATCGAATTTTTTAGAGGAATACTTTACCTTCTCTATATACTATGTACCTAATACCTACGTAGAGAAAGTAATTTTTTCGTATTCAGGGGACCTCTAAACATATTTCCAGTGAAATTTCGGTATCGAATTTTTGAGTTGAATACATTACCTTCTTTATCCGATACTAAATTGTACATGTGGACTTGAGAAAGTAAAAACAATTAAATGAAGTAATAATACTGTTTCTGATGTTTATCTCGATTAGTACTTTTTGGGATATTGTTTAACGCCTATTTTACTAAAATGGCAGCGCAGACGATACATGGAATGAAGACGGAGCACCGGTTGAATGCGATGGTGGGGGAAACCGGAGAAAATCTGCCACTGCGGCGCTTTGTCCACCACAAAGCTCGCATATATTCTGCTATACATATTTATATAGTATACCTAATTTCATTATTATTTCGTATAATTGGAGTTCAATACAATTTATAGTGTTTGTGTACTATGGTAATATTATGCAATAGAATCTAATGACCAGGGTGAAAACTGTCTCCTTTGCCATGAAGTCATCAAAGGGCCTATATTCTCCAGGCAAACTATACAAGCTGGCAAGTTGAAGACTTTGGTCAGACTTGTTAACTTTTTGCTGAGAATGTCTGAGAGAAGTAAGCAGCACATCCACTTATCACCGCCCTCAACAGTTTCTCGCTTCATGAGCCTGCTACTTCCCTAATTTCATCAACGTTTTTAATGACTCATAGCCAGGTTTCCAGTCGTTAGTCTGCCATCGAGCTCTCTCTCCGCTCAAGTGTGCGAGGAGTAGCGTGGATTAGTGCGAGATTTCTCGGAGGGAGGGAGGCATACACAGACACCGCCTAAACACGCACTGCCAACCTTATTAACTTCTCTTAATTTGCTGGAGAGCAGCTTTAATAGCGGCAAGAAAGAAATAGCTATTTTTTTTTTTTTTTTACGCTACTACAGAGATTGCGGGAAACTACGTGTGTAAATCGACTACACTTCAACGATCGGCTCCATTTTACTTTCTCTATACGTACCATCAACACAGTGTATAAAGAAGGTATTGCACTCCACCAAAAAATTCGATACCGTGATTTCATCGGAAATGTATATTTTGGGTCCCCCTGAATAATAATAAAAAAAAAAAAAAAAAAAAAAAAAAAAAAAAAAACATTTTTGGAAAAATGTCCGTATGTGTGTATGTGTGTCTGTGGAAAACATAGCTCCAAAACGAAAAGAACGTTAAATACCAAATTTGGTATTTAAGTTTAGAATCTTCCAGGGATGCGACACGAAGATTTTGGGAAAATTTTTCCCCACCCCAAACTACCCTTTACATGGAAATGTTTTCGAAAATCTTCATTTTCTCAAAAATATCTCTAAAATTTTTGATTCAAATATCACATATTAAGGATATCTACCTGGAAAATAAAATGTATATTTTGAATTTTCTGGGACTAGCCTCTGAAGACTACTTTGTTCTGGATGAATTTTACGGAATTTTGCATAACTGCTAAACCGTAAGAGATGGTCAGAAACTTACCTCACAAAAATTGTAGAGAACGTTAGGACACATATTTCATATTATATACTGTTATTTCGTGAAGTTGATCATTTTTTAGATATTCCTTGTTTTTGATTTTCTGTATGCAAATTTGTCACCTCGTGTCCTTAGAAACAAAGAAACTTCAGTCACATAGCAACCAGCTTTTGACAACTTTAACCTACGGTACTCCCTTATTTTGCTTCTACTTACAAGGAAGCAAGGTATTTCTGCTAATTTTGTTTTCAATTAGATGAAGTAAATAGAAGCTTAAGCTTTTTAACAATAATTTGTTGCAGAGATGTAGAGAAAGTCACGTGAGTGTAACACATCAGATTTTTTTTCTGTAGTGCTGACCGTTTCTGAGATATTCCTTGTCATTGCTTTCAGTTTTAAAATACTTAAACTTTTCTCATACTGGAACATGTAAATTATTTTAATCACATACCAACAACTTTTAAAGCATTTGACTATCGCTTTAGCCTAGTGTATTTCCTTATTTCTCTTCTCCTTAAAAAGAGTAATTCGATAATTTCTGCTACTTATTGTTTATCTTCCTTGTACGAAGTACAGAGAAGGATCAGCTTTTGTAAAAAATAATCTGTTGCAGAATAGCTAGAAGAAGTCGTGTGAATGGAACACATCAGATTTTTATGTATGCATCCTGTCATTGTAAAATTTAGAAGTGCAAACAATAGGGGAACGGTGGGTAGGAATTTGGCCTACCTTTTTTCTTATTTAATAATTTTATTTATTTACTATAACAAGGACAAATGCTGGTTTTCTTTGCTAAAAACCCAGGGCACTTGCTGAGGATTTTTATTGTCCACTGATTACCATTTTTACTTTCTCCATACGCACTATGTACATAGTGTATAGAGAAAGTATTGCACTCCACCAAAAAATTCGATACCGAGATTTCACCGGAAATATATGTTTTAGGGTCCCCAATATCCAAGAAAAGCATTTTCACAAAAAGGTCCGTGTGTGTGTGTGTGTGTGTGTGTGTGTGTGTGTGTGTGCGCGCGCGCGTGTGTGTGTCCGTGTGTCTGTGAACACGATAACTCAAAAACGAAAAGTCGGTAAAATACCAAACTTGGCATTTAAGTTTAGTATCTTCCAGGGATGCGACACGAAGATTTTGAGAAAAATCCCCCCAACCCCAACTACCCTTTACATGGAACTTTTTTCGAAAATTTTGATTTTCTCAAAAATGGCTCTAACGATTTTGATTAACATATTTACCTGACAAATAAAATGTATATCTTGAATTTTCTGGGAATAGCCTCTGAAGAGTAGTTTATTCTGGATGAATTTTACTAAATTTTGAATAACTGCTAAACCGTAAGAGATGGACAAAAATTTACTACACAAAAAAATGTAGAGCACATTAAAACACACAATTTATATTATATACATTTTTTCGTGGAGTTCGTCGTTTTTGTGACATTCCTTATTTTTGGTTTCTGCTATGAAAAACGTATACTTTTCTCATACAGGAACTTGTCAACTCCTATCCATATATAGAAAGGAACTTCATTGACATAGCAACCAGCTTTTGACTATCACTTTAACCTACGGTTGTCCCTTATTTCGCTTCTACTTACAAGGAAGCGAGTAATTAGACTATTTCTGCTATTTTTGTCTGATTAGCAAAAAGTAAATAGAAGTATAAGTTTTTTAAGAATTATTTGTTGCAGGGATATGGAGAAAGTCATGTGAATGGTACACATCAGATTTTTTAACTGCTTACGCGCTTTGTTGGTTTTAACGCATTGTTCATTTTTAACTTGGAAATAACCGTTGAGTTCTGCAACTCTTTTAACGCACCTAAGGATACCTGCTCTCGTCAAACACATATAAGTTGGGCCACTTGGTATTTATACTACCAATTATAGCACCATCACGCATGATTCACTCTCGTTCTGGAGAACCACTGAATTTCTCTCCAAAAAGTATACAAGGAATTTCAGCATTAATCGTTGCCGTTAGCCGCTTGTTTAGGGTGTTTGGTTTGTGATCCTTCTTTTTCGATGCCTGTACCCCTCCTAGAGACAACTAGTAGCTAATAGTAGCATTTCCTATATCTCCTAAATGGAGTAAAGGGAATCGTTTCGATGTTTATCGGGTTTCAATTTCTAGTTCGAGAGTTCGCCACTACTCGCCAAGGTAACGCGGGATCAGCTCGACGCCCATAGATGACACTGTACGCAAAATCACGACTTGCGGACCAGAAATGACGCAAACTTTGCGCAGGAACCTTCTTTTTCTTCCAAGTTTTAGGGCTCTTTAACATGCAAATAACCTTACACAGGACCACCGGTTTTAATTCTCTTCCGAAGGAAACAATGATAAACATTTTTGCATCCGAAAAAAATCCATCACACTCCGCCAGGTTTGAACTTGCAATCTTGGATTTCAGAGGCTAGCGAGCTACACACTTCACCACGGAGGGCAACGGATGTGTTCTGTAAAACATGTATTGCTAAAGAGCGTTGCTCTGGCTGTTCATCATGACCTCTGCAGCTGCTGGCCTACCTAGGACAATCATGGGGAGGTCGAAAGGTCTTTTAAAATGTGTATCCAAAGCTTGTGTTAGATTCAGGATCTGATTTACTTTATGCTGATGATACCGTTTAGTTCACTGACGTTTTATTTTAGCTCCTTTTATGCCTTTCACTTTCTCTAAACATGCGATGTACATAGTGTATAGAGAAGGTATTGTATTGTACCCAATAATTCGACCGAGATTTCACCGGAAATGCATGTTTTGGTGCCCCCTGAATCCAGAAAATGGTGTGTGTTGTGTGTGTGTCTCTCTCTGTGGGCAGAATAACTCAAAAAGGAGAAGTCCGTTAAATATCAAACTTGATAGTTAAGTTCAGTATCTCTCAAGGATGCACACGAAGATTTTCAAGAAAATATCCCCATCCCAAACTACTCTTTACCTACAACTTTTTTCGAAAAAGTTTATTTTCTCAAAAATGACTCTTAACGATTTTGATTAACATACCACATATTAAATCTATTTCTATCACAAATAAAATGTCTATCTAGAACTTTCTGGGAACGACCTCTGAAGATTACCTTACTCTTAATTAATTTTACGGAATTTTGCATAACTGGACAACCGTAAGAGATGTACAAAAACATACCACATAAAAAATTGTAGAGTACATTAAAACACACAATTTATATTATATATATTTTCGTGGAGTGGATCGATTGTTCTTGATTTCAGCTTTAAAAAACTTACAATTTTCTCATACAGGAATTTGTCAACTCGTGTCCATACAAACAAATTAACTTCAGTCACATAGCAACCAGCTTTTGACTATCACTTTAACCTAAGGTACTCCCTTATTTCGCTTCTACTTACAAGGAAGCAAGTAATAAGACTATTTCTGCTAATGTTTTCTCAATTAGCATGCAGTAAATAGATGAATAAGCTTTTTAACAATTATTTGTTAGAGAGATGTAGAGAAAGTCATATGAATAGAACACATCATATTTTTGGGAAAAGGTCCGTGTGTGCGTGCGTGCGTGTGTGTGTGTGTGTGTGTGTACATCATAGCTCAAAAACGAATAGTCCGTTAAATACCAAACTTGGTATTTAAGTTTAGTGTCGTCCAAGGATGTGACACAAAGATTTTCAAAAAAATTCGCCCACCTCCATCTACCTTTTACGTAGAATATTTTTCGATTATTTTGTTTTTCTTAAAAATGGCTGTAACGATTTTGATTAAAATATGGTATATTAAAGATATTTACCTGACTAATAAAATGCATATCTTAAATTTTCTGGGAATAGCCTCCGAAGACTACTTTATTCTGGATGAATTTTGCGGAATATTGCATAACTAGTAAACCGTAAGAGATAGACAAAAACTTACTATACAAAAATGTAGAGCACGTTAAAGGAGACAATTTCCCTTGTTTCACAGAGTTAATTTTTTCTCGATTAGCATGAAGTAAATAGAAGCATAAGCTTTTTAACAATTATTTGTTAGAGAGATGTAGAGAAAGTCATGTGAATGTAACACATAAGATGTGTATAGAATAGAGCTGGGTGTGTGCTGCCAGAGAACAGAATCATCGTGACACTTAAGGACATGGCAGTTGGAACCGTACTCATAAAGCAAGCGATTTGATTAACACAATTCTCGTGTGCGAGTGGTGGGGTGGCGGTGTGGTGGTGAAGCCACTCGAAAGAGAGATGCCCTCCCTCCCGCGGCTGGCAGGGTGAAGCGAGCTAGCGTGGCTGTTAATTGAACTAATTAGTGTAATTACACGAGTTGGAGAGAGGGATGGAGTCAGGTCTACTTGTCGTCTTTCACACCACTTGTTGATTATTGGGGGAGAGAGAGCTCAACTGTAGCAAGGCAACTGTAATACGGCACTACTACAAATCTGGGCAACGGAGAAACAGACACACAACAAAGAAAAGTGAAGCAGCAGCAAGAGATTACGGAAAACAAGCGAGAGGCAAGCATTCTGAAGGTAATTAAAGACGAAACTAGGAGAGTGGTTTGCTAGCGCCGCTTTGGTCCAGTGGCGTGTACCATAATCACATTACTCCACATGACATCAGCCTTTTAGTTGGTGGTGTTATTTTCTCTCTGCAATTCCCATTATTAACATCTCATGCAACCTGATTATGCTTCCTAAGGATAAACAGCTCAGTACTGCACAAAAACTTCTGGTGGTTCATACCTTACTAAAGTCTATTCAGTCTTAAGTTGATTCTCGCACCGTTATAATGTAGCCTTCCGCCGTTCACGTATACGCGGCATGCGAGATTGCAAATTCTAGTTCAGTTTTAGGTTAAGGCTCTTTCCTGAGCCTTTCCTATTGGTTACGGAGACAATATGGCTACGTGACAGGTGAACGACAGATTTCGAGATTTCGACGAGGTTAGGTTAGGTGTATGTAAATGAACTGGATCGAAATAAGGGATAAAAATCTGATGTGTACCATTCACATGTAACAAATATTGTTAAAAAGCTTATGATTCTATTTACTTAATTCTACTTGAGAACAAATTAGCAGAAATAGTCTTATTACTTGTTTCCTTGTAAGTAGAAACGAAATAAGAGAGTACCAAAGGTTAAAGTGATAGTCAAAAAAGCTGGTTGCTATGTGACTGAAGTTCCTTTGTTTACATGGACAGGAGTTGACAAATTCCTATATGAGAAAAGTAAGTTTTTCATAGCTCAAACCAAAATCAATGAATATCTCAAAAACGATCAACTCCACGAAAAAATTGTACGTAATATAAATTGTGTGTTTTAATGTCCTCTACATTTTTTGTGTAGTAAGTTTTTATCTAAGTCTTACGGTTTAGCAGTTATGCAAAATTCAGTAAAATTCATTCAGAATAAAGTAGTCTTCAGAGGCTATTCCTAGAAAATTCAAGATGTACATTTTATTTGTCAGGTAAATATCTTTAATACGCTATATTTTAATCAAAATCGTTAGAACCATTTTTAAGAAAATCAAGAATCTCGAAAAAAGTTCCATATAAAGGTTGGGGGATTTTTCGTGTCCCATCCTTGGAAGATACCACACTTTATTACCAAGTTTGGTACTAACGGTATTTTCGTTTTTGAGCTATGCTGTCCACTAACACACACACAGGGACCTTTTTGCAAAAATGCTTTTTTTTTTTTTTTTGTATTCAGAGAGTCCTAAAACATGTATTTCCGGTGAAATCTCGGTATCGAATTTTTGGGTGGAATACAATACTTCCTCTATACACTATGTACATAGTACGTGTAGTTTCTGATAATCGGTTCTGCTTTCCAATGCTAAATGCAGACTCCTCCGTTCGTTCTGTCTACTTGCGCATGGGAAGCCATGTTGGTTAATCGACCAATGGCAGAGTCAAATCTAAAACTGAACTAGAATCTGCAATGTCGCACGCGGCATACTTTAATGTAAAAATCTGATGTGTACCATTCACATGACTTTTTCCATATCCCTGCAACAAATAATTCTTAAAAAGCTTATACTTCTATTTACTTTATGCTAGTCAGAGAAAATTACCAGAAATAGTCTTATTACTCGCATCCTTGTAAGTAGAAGCGAAATAAGGGACAACCGTAGGTTAAGTGATAGTCAAAAGCTGGTTGCTATGTCAATGAAGTTCCTTTGTTTATATGGATAGGAGTTGACATGTTCCAGTATGAGAAAAGTATACGTTTTTCATAGCAGAAACAAAAATAAGGAATGTCACAAAAACGACGAACTCCACGAAAAAAATGTATATAACATAAATTGTGTGCTTTAATTCATCCAGAATAAACTACTCTTCAGAGGCTATTCCCAGAAAATTCAAGATATACATTTCATTTGTCATGTAAATATGTTTAATATTCGAAATTTTAATCAAAATCGTTAGAGCCATTTTTGAGAAAATCAAAATTTTCGAAAAAATTCCATGTAAAGGGTAGTTGGGGGTGGGGGGATTTTTCTCAAAATCTTCGTGTCGCATCCCTGGAAGATACTAAACTTAGATAAAAAGTTTGGTATTTTACAGACTTTTCGTTTTTGAGTTATCGTGTTCACAGACACAGGGACACACACACACACGCACGCACGCACGCACACACACACACGGACCTTTTTGTGAAAATGCTTTTTTTGGATATTGGGGACCCTAAAACATATATTTCCGGTGAAATCTCGGTATCGAATTTTTGGTGGAGTGCAATACTTTCTCTATACACTATGTACATAGTGCGTATGGAGAAAGTAAAAAGAAAGAGTCCATATTACAACCTAAACGGTGATCAAAATATTCTGTTACGTATAATGGTGATAATATTGATAGTCATAATACAATAAATGGGTGCATACGTAATAATCAACTCTAAAAACTCGAGCGAAAAAATAAATAGCATGTTTGCGATAAGTTACATTTATTCCTCACTGGACTCTATTCCCTTCAGATCAGAATCGCTGTTTGAGCTGTTTGTGCTGTTGCTTTCCACTCTAAGCTTGATAACCAGATTATCAACAACTACCATCTTCTAAAAGAACTTATTCTTTTGTTACATGTAGCACTTTATCAACTGTTGACGGCCCATTTGAAAAAAAGTCACTATTATGCAAATTAGATACTTAACAAAATTGTAACATTCTTACATTGCGTATTTCACTTTTTTTTAATACTATTTATTTTGGGTCATTTTAACGCCATGGTCATATCGAGATCTTTCAAATTGAACATAAAGCTGTTTTGGATATAATGGTGAGATACAAAACGGTTACATTTGTACTTGACAATAAATAAAAAAAAGTTTACATTGTCATATAAAATTATTAATTGTGTGGTGGTTTTGTGGTAGGTGACTGAAGCCGGCCTGAAGTCCCTTTTTGGTATATTACAGCAGGATATGTTGGTGGTTGTGTAGAGCACTTGGTAAGTGACTGAAGTCACTGTTTGGTAGTATATTTACAGCAGGATATGTTGGTGGTTGTGTAGAGCACTTGGTAAGTGACTGAGGTCACTGTTTGGTAGTATATTACAGCAGGATATGTTGTATTGCAGGTCTTACATTTTGGTGGCTGTGTAGAGCACTTGACAAATGACTAAAGTCACTGTTCTGTATATTATAACAGGATGTGTAGCGTTGCAGGTCTGACATTTTGGTGGTTGTGCGGTGGACTCATACGCTGGACGTTGGTCGTCATATGCGGTGAGCTCAGACGTTGGGTGCCCTGTGCGGTGGCCTTATTCCCACACTCAAAACACCAGATGCTGAGTTCTCGGCTTCGAGCCCAGATTTATGACGTTGACAAGACTCACTCCACTACCTATGAGTAGACCCACGTACCTGCTGATGTGAATCTACTACCGTTGAATTCACCTCGGCGTTACTCAGCCTGCGCGATGGTTGACTCTCTTGGAGTGGTGCAACTAATGGGGGTAGCTCAGGGAGTGGTCTTATAATAATGAAGACTTGCGTAACTTTTCTGGAGTTTATTTCTTACTAGGAAATACGAGATAGGCACTTTGTTTTACAATTCTGCTAACTTAAACACTTGTTAGGAAGTTTAATACTTGGCTAATCACACGCAATTATATTTACTTCTTCTTCCTTGATTCTGCTTTATACAATATAAGTTAACACACGTCACTGAGTTTAAATACACTTAGAGCGCTGGAAACTACTAAGTTTTCGTTACAACTTACCGTGCCTAACTTTGTGTGAAGAAGTGACGTTCAGCCCGGCAACCGACAGCATGACAGTATTACAAGATCAGCATGACAGCGTCATACAGCGACGTACAGTTAACAGACAGCGACAGCATGTTAGCAGATAGAAGACAGTCCCGATGTGCCTTCTTGGGCTCTTTATATACTAAAAATACCATAATGGCGGCTTCTTTCTGATTGGATAGAAAGACCGCGCAATTGACGTAAATATTACCCAAAAGTCAGTTTTCTCATCCCAGGGTGCACTGCAACCCTCACGTGATACGTTCTGTACAATGGAAAATTACTGTATTCCGAATTTTAAGGTTTACCCCCGTCGTGATCCGGTTGTTCGTGACTGGACAAAAGAAACATTTCTAACAAAGCGCTTCTCACACCCTTCTACTATCTTGGCGTCAGATTTCTATTTCTGCTCCAGCTCAATTTACTCTGTTAAATATATACGTTAATAAGCATTTGTAATCTTTAATTATACAGTGCTAAATAATTAACTAACAATAGTTTTTATAGAGAAGCTAATTAACGGTTTCAGTTGTGTAGAACACTTGGTAAGTGACTAAAGACTCTGTTTGGTATATTAGACCAGGATGTGTTGTATTGAAGGTCTCACATTTTGATGCTGGTTCTTTATTAATGATGAAGGAATGTGTCAGCTTGCAGTGACCAATTCTGTTTGCTCACTGTTATAATTTTCCGAGAGGTTCGGAGAAATTGATAGATCCAGCACGGGCATCCTGCAGATGTTGACCATATCGTCTTCTATTTTTCTATAAATAGTTGTTTGGTGTAGTTAATGACGTCTTGATGTGTAGAAGTTATTCCGTGGTCACTGATGGGATGTCGGGGATATCGTGGTTTTCATTTTCATCAATTTTTGCATATGACGGTACCCAAGTGAAGATTATTTGTTTTCCAAAATATAGGTGTCGTATGTCACTTATTAAAGGATGCGTAGGCAAGAATTGTCCTTAGTGAATTACGTATTCCTTATTGTTGGCACTCCTTTAACTATAAAAGCTTCACAGGAGAAAATGGAAAAATATTTCGGTACTGTTTAGAGCAAGTTGTGGCTAGGATATTATCACTGCACAGATGCAGCATCCTTCGTTTGTTACTGATCCTTATGTGAAGATTTCCATAGTATGCTTTTGACTGTCTCGTAGATGAAATTCTGTGTTTTACATCTTGTGTAACAATGAAGTTGAAAGTTGATTGTTGTTAGCAGAAAGTGCCAGGGAGGCATGTTCGTTTCATGAAAATGGGGGATGAATATTTGACATTAAAAAAGCAAAACTTGTCGCATTAATTACTTTCAAGGGAAATAAGGGAATACTCTAGGCTAAAGCCATATTCAAATATTTTAAAAGCTGTGGCCATGTGGTTGAAATCCCGTTTCTTTGTATTGTCAGGAATTGACAAATTCCCGTATGAGAAAAGTTTTAAGTATTTTAAAACTGAAACCAACTGTAAGGAATATCTCGGAAATGGTATATGATATTTTAATCAAAATTGTTAAATCCTTTTTGAGTAAATCAAAATTTAAAATGTTCTTTTCTTGTAAACCTTAGTTTAAAATTTCCTCTGGCTTTCTTTGGGGGGGGGGGATTAGCGTAACGTCCATTAACCTGATTTGATCACACGAATCGGAAGCTGGTTTGAAACTTTTCCTTCGCAATCCTGGCGAGTTTCTGCGTCGATACATAACTGTGGATAAAACATTCATACACTACGCTCCAGAGACAAAAGTACAATCGAAAGTGTTTTCTTTAAGGCGAACCGACTGCGAAGAAAGCAAAGGTGGTGAATGAAATCTACAGACAAGGTGATGGTCTCGGTTTTCAGGGATGCACGCAAAATTATCTACTTAATTACTTGCTGAAAGAAGCACGCTAAATGGAGAGCATTACATATCGTTATTACAACGGTTGAAAGGAGAAATCCAGAAAAAACGCCGTCATTTGGCAAAGAAAAAGAACATCTTCCATCAAGTCATGCAACGTTGCACACCAAAACAGTTTCGATGGCGAAAACTCTAGAATTAAGGTCCAAATTACTACAAAACCCAATGTGTTCAACAGATTTGGCTCCGAGTGACATTTTTATTTCCAAACTTGAAAAAGTGGCTCGGCGGAAAGCGACTCATGTCTAACGAAGAGATTATCTCCCAAACACATGTTTATTTTGCGGAATAAATCTACTTTTTGTAAGGTTTAAAACAGTCCAGAAACGCTGGAAAAACTGTATCAAGTTATAAGGAAATAATGTTGAAAAAAATCTGATGTGTTCCATTCACATGACTTCCTCTACATCTCTTAAAAATAACTTATTTTTAAAACGCTTATGCTTCTATTTACTTCATGCTAATCGAGAAAAAAATAGCAGAAATAGTCTTATTACTTGCTTCCTTGTAAGTAGAAGCGAAATGGGTTAAAGTGATAGTCAAAAGTTGGTTGCTAGCGACTGAAATCCCTTTGTTTGTATCGACAGGAGTTAACAAATTCCTGTATGAGAAAAGTATACATTTTTCAAACTTGGAACCAAAAACAAGGAATATCTAAAGAAACGACCAACTCCACGAAAAAAATGTATATAACAAATTGTGAGTTTTAACGTGATCTGCATTTTTTGTGTGGTAAGTTTTTGTCCATAACTTACGGTTTAGCAGTTATGCAACATTTCGTAAAATTCATCCAGAATAAAGCAGTCTTCAGAGGCTATTCCCTGAAAATTCAAGATATACATTTTATTTATCAGGTAAATATATTTAACATACGATAATTTAATCAAAATCGTTAGCACCATTTTTTAGAAAATCAAATTTTTCGAAAAAAAGTTCCATGTAAAGGGTAGTTTGGGGGATTTTCTTGAAAATCTTCATATCCTTGGAAGATACCAAACTTAAATACCACATTTGGCATGTAACGGTCTTTTCGTTTTTGAGCTATGCTGTCCACATACACACACAGACACACACACACGGAGATTTTTCTAAAACTTCCTCTTTTTTTGGGATTCAATGAGACTTAAAACATGTATTTCCGGTGAAATATAAGTGTCGAATTTTTGGGTGCATTACAATACCTTTTCTATACACGCCCGTCGTTTAGATTAATTAGATCTAAACGAACATAGCAGCGACCTAGCTAGCAAACATTTGCTGTTGCGTGTTGGGAATGAAAATTGAGCATCACTTTGAGAACGCCACTGCTATCTAGCGAGGAAACTGGGAAGCAGCACGAGTGCCTATGGTGAGTTGTTAGCTGCCAAAACACATCGATTTTCAGGAACCGCAGGCAGACCAGGAGAGAAAGACAAGGTGAGATTATACAAGTCGACTGGACGTAGAGGTTCACCGCCTTAAAGCACCTCATCCAACAAGGATTAAAGCGACCCATGTCCAAAACTGCAAGCACGTTTTCTGTAATTGGCTTTCCTGTACCGCGCTATTCAATTGTTCCTTTATGGAACTCCCTTCAACAAAATGCCGGTCATTCAATCCACGCGTTTTAAACAAGATGAAAATAACGCTTCGCTTCAAAACCTTCATCACCTGTGAATACAAGTTTCGAATGTTATAGTGTGCTAGAGGGAATTCAATAATTCAACTATTTATTTATTACTTTCTCTACACGTACTACGAGGTTTCACCCAAAAATTTGATACCAAGATTCCACCGGAAACATATGTTTTGACACTCCCTGAATCCCAAAAATCTTAAACCGATGTCATCATACGGTTAAATATTTTGGTCCAACACTCTTCAAACTACAATTTAGATCGTGGGACATCGGATAATTTCAGTATGTGCAATTTCCGCCCTATATTATTTATTTATTTATTTTTTTTTTTTTTTGTCCAATTCCAGTTTGCTTACAACAGGATACAGCGGTTTCTAATTTTTGTCCAAACGTATGAAATCATCCAATGATGGTAATGACGTAGTAAGATGGCAGCTAGCGCTGGGTCTTCCTTCCCGCCCATGCTGTATCTTGTAGACTTTGTCCTAAATAATACGGCTATAGTAGCTGAGCTATTGTTGAAATAAACTTTTTTTTTTTTTTTTTTTTTTGTGCGGCAGAGATTTATGAAATAATAACTCGGGTATTTATGATCCCATACAAATGTATTTTATCGGATCCATTTGTACCTAACCTTTTCTCAACAAAAATATAAAAACGTGGTCTTACTTTTGATTTTCTGGTAATATGTTTTGGGACACCCTGAATCCAAAAAAGTTTGTTTTTATAAGAATGGCCGTGTTTTTTTGTGTGTGTGTGTGTGTGTGTGTGTGTGTGTGCCTGTGAACAGAATAGCTGAATAACGAAAAGAACAAACAGGTGCCACTGATTATACACGGTGGAATGCAATGGCGGGGGAAACCGGGTAATCCGGAGGAAATTTGCCGCTTTGTCCACTAGGTAGGTAGTGTTTAACGCCCGTTTTAACTACTTATGGCACCGCAGGCGATGACACTGATGATACGTGAATGATGATGGAGCATCGGTGGAATGCGATGGCGGGGAAAACCGGAGTACCCGGAGAAAACCCGCCCCAGCGCCGCTTTGTCCACCAAAAATCTCATATGTGGTCGCTTGGGATCGAACCCCGGCCGTCTAGGTGAGAGGCAAGTGGTCTAACCACTCAGCCACGGTGCGGCCCTTTGTCCACTACAAAAACCAAATGCGGTCACCTGGAATCGAGCCCGGGCCGCCTGAGTGGCGCGGCCTCTCAGCCATTTATTGGCTTTTTGTATACCATACTACTGGAGTATACGATAGATAAGAGTAATTGCGGCAGGCAGCCGAAACCAGACAGCGGGAGGGAGCCACCGTGGAGGGTCCCTAATAGTTTCCAAGTAGTTCATCTCGACACGGTAGAGGCCCGCTGCTGAGCCTAATAATGACGTTCAGCGCCATACTGCCGGCGAGAGCTGAGTCACCTCCACTTAAGGATGCCATCACCGCAGCCCTTGCCGAAACTTACAGCCCTAAAAGGACCGGTTGGATGAATGGAGATGTAATGACGGGGCAGGTAGTTTGAGGGAATGAAGTAACCTCCCCAGCATTCGCCTAGTGACCCCGTAAAAACCCATGAGTCAGAGAGGTTGGCAGTGAGGAACCGATCCCACGACCTCCCAAATGTCAGTTCCAGAAAAAACGCATGAGCCACCGGCTCGATAAGTTTTGTACTGTAGCACCCTGAATTCGCAGAACTGTAATTTCGGTAATAGACAATATATTTCGGATTATAGCCTTAGCCAAATATTTCCTTTATTTCCCTTCGTGCGTCGGTGGGCGAGTAAGTTTAAACATCTGACTTGCGTGACAAAGAAAAGAGTTGGACGTCCTGTGACAGACACCACCGAGTTTCACAAGCAAAATGTAGACAGATTGATTCAGGACGATCAACATTTTGATCCTGTTAACATTTTGTCATTGAATCTCGGTGGTTGCTGTCACAGGGCGTCCAACTATTTGTTTGTCACGCACCCCAACATCTTTAAACTTACTCGCCCAACGACACACATCAACACAATCATTCTCTGATGAATCTCCTTTGGGGTGACACCTTCTGCTGTCAAGAGTTCAGTGACTGCACGTTGCTTAAATCGCATTGACCGATCGTCTGCATGGGTTCCATACTTGACACTGCAACAACACTGTTCAATGCTAAGGCTTCCCGCCAACTGGATTACTTATGTTTGGTAAGAAAATAATTGATAGTGTAGATGAATTTGTGTTTTAAATTTTTAGCTAGTTATTCTGTTATTTGTTATAAATGTTATAACAAATTATTTTTAATTATGATTTATTGATTATAGAGAAGAGGCTACGGAACAAGCCAGTACCTGCCGCATACCAATGCTGCCATCTGTTGAAGAGTTACGAAGGTGGTGGCATCACTTTTCAATCAACCCTCGTAATTACAAAGAACTAAGCAATAAGACCAGTTTTGCCTATGTTTATCTAGATTAGCACGACGTAGATAAAAGAATAAGCTTTTCTAAGAAAAAAAATGTTTGTGGAACAGCTAGAGAAAGTTATGTGAAGGAACACATCAGATTTTTAGAGAGAGGTCCGTGTGTGAGTGTGTGGGCAGCGTAACTCAAAACCGAAAAGGTACGTGTGTGTGTGTGTGTGTGTGTGTGTGTGTGTGTGTGTGTGTGTGTCCATGTGTCTGTGAACACAATAACTCAAAAACGAAAAGTCTGTAAAATACCAAACTTGGTATTTAAGTTTAGTATCTTCCAGGGATGCGACACGAAGATTTTAAGAAAAATCTCCCCACCCCAAACTACGCTTTACTTAGAACTTTTTTCGAAAACTTTGATTATCTCAAAAATGGCTCTAACGATTTTGATTAAAATTTCGTATATTAGAGATATTTACCTGACAAATGAAATGTATATCTTGAATTTTCTGGGAATAGCCTCTGAAGAGTAGTTTATTCTGGATGAACTTTACTGAATTTTGAATAACTGCTAAACCGTAAGAGATGGACAAAAACTCACCACACAAAAAATGTAGAGCACATTAAAACACACAATTTATGTTATATACATTTTTTTCGTGGAGTTCGTCGTTTTTGAGACATTCATTATTTCTCGTTTCTGCTATGAAAAACGTATACATTTCTCATACAGTAACTTACAAAGAAGCAAGTAATAAGACTATTTCTACTACTTTTTTCTGACTAGTATAAAGTAAATAGAAGTATAAGCTTTTTAAGAATAATTTGTTGCAGGGATATAGAGAAAGTCATGTGAATGGTACACATCAGATTTTTTCACTTGCTTTTTTTTTTGTTGTTGTTTGTTTTTTTGTTGTTTTTTTTTCCCCACAACCTCTTGGTGCAAATATAATGAAATTTCAAGCCCATCCCGTAGAAACAAGATTTTATTATCGCGTTTATGTATTCCTTTATTCTCCTTGAACTTATAAGAAAAGATATAAAAACTATTTTGGCTAACACTTATTTTGAAAGAAGAATAGGCTTTTGTAAGAATAGTTTGCTGTAAAATATGTAGAGAGAGTCGCGTGAAGTAACACATATTTTTTTTTTTTTTTTTTTTTATTCAGGAGCGCTCATAATGTGCATTTCTGATGAAATCCAGGAAACTAATTTATGGTTGGGATGCACTAGGTACGTGCTGAAGTAAACAAAAGAAAAGCAGCAACAAAGAATATGAAATAACAACGCTTCATTTTTGTTCGTCCATTTGCATTCATCTCTTTATTATACTCAGCATTACAGTCCATTTACTATTCGTGGAATTTTCCACTAGTTAAATCAACACGCTCGCTGCAAAAAAGTTGGAAGTCATTCATTCATCAGTCAAGTTTCATGAAGTCTGAAGTTGCGCGGCGCGACGGTTATTATATGTCACGTCGCATATAACTCTAAACAATGGAAATCTCGACATATAGGCTTGGAAAGAGCCCGTATTTAACATCCCCCTCTCTTGTAACACACCCTACACTCCAGCTTGCCATTACGCTCATTCCTCTTACCACACAATTTATCCCGTCTGTCTTCCTCCCCAACCTCATTCATTCCCTTATCAGTTAGTGTATATAATAGATACAATCCATCCTTTTGTGCTACGTAAGAAAATATGAGAGAGAGAAGGAAGGGAGGAGCCCTTTCTGTGACGAGGGAGTCTTCTAAAGGCAGCAGGGAAACACGAGGGGAAATTTGGGGTGTATGATGGTTAGGCGACAAAGTTGTTGTTACCATCTCTCTGCGACTTATGCTTTTGTTCAAGTACATGTTTGAAATCTTCCTCGTTAGAGGGAGTGAGGTGTTGCTATGTCGTATACTGATGCATCATTCCAAAACAAGACCTTTTCTTTCAACCCCATAATACAGGGGTGTCATTTCATACGCCTTCAAGCCTTTGAATACACTTTCTTTACATGTAGCCCTTCTGCTGCTTGCCTACTATAATAATGGCATACCTTTATTTCAGAATTGAAAAGACTGAAACGCCTGCAATCCATGACAACTTGTTTATTACTTTCTCTAACACGCATGTACATATATACACCCGCCGCTGAATCCTTGCACTTGACAGTTCGGAAGGTTTCGCGTAAGGTTGGCTATGCTGCCTTTGCGACGTTGCCAGAGTAAAAATGTCTCTCGTGTTAAGACGAATATAAACAGTGTACATAGTAAATGAATGCCGATGAATAATGAAACTAATTCGTTATTATTAATGTTAACTGAAAATAACGGTGATACTGTAAAGCATGTATCATACATTACGTATTTACAACAGCATAGAACAAAAATGCAAAATAGCTTGTTACAGTGATTTTCACCGGTTTATAATTTTAATAGCTCAATTCCATCCAAGTGTCTGTCGTCATCATCGTCATTGTCATCATCAACATCGTCGTGGCCACCAAGACATATCATTAGTGGTTCACATTCACTGATGATTCCGTCTAATTCCTGTGCTTTTCGTGTTATTTTGTGCACATGGTTCACTTTCTTCTTCCATGAACTCTCGCAGCAAAGGTCTATCCACTTCTATAATTGTGAAAGTCTTGTTATGTTCCCTCACGTACAAACAAACACCAAAACACTATCAACAAATATAAATAACAACGAATAATACGTAGCTTGCACAGAACAGCTCAACGCACGTGTTAGGAGTTCACTAACTGAGCACGTGGTTGGAAATAGTCAGATATTGCAACTAGATGCGTTTCAAACGGGTGAAGCGTTTCATCTGTTTTCTGTGGATGTACCAGCTTAACTCCTAACTGTCAAGTGCAAGGATTCAGCGGTGTGGGTATAGTTATGTTCTGGGCTCGTGAGCCCCATAGGGTGAAGTGTGGGGAGAGGGGAAAGCGATATCTGCTTACCCGGCGAGCTGTTATGCAGTAATCATTCCTGCAGATATGTGTATTAATCTAGCATAGACTACTTAGTAGTTCAATGCTCTAAGAAGATTTGTATTGTTTTCACCATGTCTGCAATTAAGAATTGTAAGGTAGTGCATTCAGAAGGGCGTGAAATTGTAAGTTGCGTTATAGATAAATGGGATTAAGAAATTCTGAATAACCACTTCTGGAATCTTGACCCAGACCGTCAACCCAGCTACCGAGCCAAGCTTATCGGAGTTTGTGCTCTGATACTTTGCTTACTTAAAGTCACAGCGAGCAAACTTTGTACAGTCTGCATCGAAAGTGTTCTGCATATGTTTGTATTCAAAGTGGGTAGTAAATAGTGTTCACTTTATTTATTTTATTTTTTTAGCAATGGATCCTACGTTGTCTAAGTTAAGTGGCAAGGTACTACTTAGAGCAGAGAAATAATTGTAAATGTCCTTGACTTCATGAAACAAGAGGCAGAGATGAAGTAAGAAAATGTATGTTCCCCGAGTTCTTCAAAAACCTGCAGAAAGTGAAGCCAAGGCAACTGATATTTCACTGAGTTTTGTTTCCAGGGTTCTCAAAGATAAGAAAGAAAGAAAAAAAAACTTAATATATCACTTTTGATGTGGAACAATTGTGTAGCCAGCGAATTGCAGAAATTGGCACGTCAGAATGGGAAAATGTATGTCGACATGTTGAGAACATTGAAAATCATTAGAAAGAATTGTAGAAAATCAAATAGAAAGAATTCTAATCCAGGATAATGGTGCAGAAGGTAGCGATAACGTTGATGATGACAATGACGTGAGCGAAGACGAAGGACTGTCAGATGTGGAAGAATTGGAGGCACATTGTTTATATAGTAGGCCTTTTGTATAGATGTTTTGTAGACATGAATATAACACATGTTTATCAGTGCAGCGCATAAGAGGTGACAGATATTTGACATTGACTGTTGACAGACATGAATCGACTGGTGAACTGCTTATCTGAAAGTACAACTCGCCTCCTAGCTCTCATTAAGATTTTCATATGCGCCAGTTATGTACTGTATTTCCATGCAAATATAAAGAGAATAAAGAGCTGCGGTCAAGAGCAGCAACTAGCTTATTGAGCACTCCTGGAAAAAGAAGAAAAACTAAACCAGAATATACTGTTGTGCAAATCGAGGACTTTGATGCTGCCGTTATACGAAGAATAATACACGAGAAACGAGTACCGACACCCAGGAAATTGCTGCCCATTGTGAAACAGAGAAACAGCTAATTTTGAGAAAATCAAAATTGTAAAAAAAAAAATAAATAATAAATAAATAAATAAATAAATATAAATAAAAAAAAATAACACGCGTACACGGTAGTGGGTGTCGGGGATCTCCTGAAGATACTGAACTTAAAGAAGTACCAAGTTTTGGTATTTAACGAGCTTTTCGTTTTTGAGCTATGCCGCCAACAGATAGACACACCTCTTTCTCTTCTTCTTCTTTTTCAGAATATGAAACAGCGTGATCAGAATTGGACACGGAATTGGCATGGCCACAACTACATTAAGATAGGCCGCATGTTACTCTTCAACAGCGTTTCTATCTGCGTGTGTCACCTTATCTGTACTCATGTATGTGTGTGTGTTGTATACGCATTCCTTTCAGGATCCACGAGCTGGGAACACAAGTAGAACAAAAAAAAAAAAAAAAAAAAAAAAAAATCTGAAAATCTTTATGTCGCATCTCTGGATGATACTCAACTTAAATACCATCTTTGGTATTTTACTGACTTTTCGTTTTTGAGTTATCGTGTTCACAGACACACGAACACACACACACGGATCTTTTTCCAAAAATGAAATCTCGGTATCGCATTTTAGGTGGAATGTAGTACTTATAGTACGTGTAGTTTCGAATTTTTGACTGATTATAGTCAAACTATCAAAGTATCACTCCCTTAAGTTTACAGAAGACCCATAGGAAGATAAAAGTGAAGGAGTGTGAGTATGTAATATCAGAAACACGTTGTTCCCCACATGACGGTGCTTCAGGGAAAAAAAGGAACTAGTTGTGAATATTGGGTTACATATAAACATACAGTGTATACAAAAGAAAGGGTCTCGATACCTCCCAGCCTGTTTTCTAACCCCGTCCTCCATCTGTTGTACAATCCATCCTTCTCTAGGGGCTTTGTGTGCGCCGTTCCCCGAAAGCCAATAACAAGCGGCAGAGAGGGGTGCCTGTTTACGGGTCGCTAAACTACCACCGGCAGTTGCAAGATCAGCCAGTCGTGAAAAAACGGGGCAGGAGAAGCAAAATGGAGGGGAAGAGAAGAGAAGTTAAGGGAACGAGGCACTCCAACAAAATGAAATCCATAGCACGGTCACAACCAATTTGATAGCGGGAAAAGGAACGGTCACAAAGTTAAAAAGAACGAAGAGGATGGGAAGGCAGAGGGGGTCAAATCAATGGCACAGGAATTGGCGAGTTGACAGAGCATAGGGGTCTTCATTCACAGGCCAAAGCGATGGTATCGAAATCGAAATTCCAGAATCGTCCTCCAATGTTATCCTTCTATTGGAAATCCTAAACATGCCGGCCTTTTCACATAAAGGTGGCGCTATATAACGGGATGTTACCCGCTCCCCCTTTCCTCAGAATCGTTATTTAATTTTGCTCCAGCGCGTGACAGACGTGAGCAAAAAGAATAATAATTTATGTAAAGGGCAGGGATCAGAAAGGAATTTTCAGTTCCCTAATTCGTATTCTAGTGGGTCATGTCGGCTTCTGCTTCTAGTCTGGACAGAATAAAATGACTTTGCCCGCCATCACGAGCTCCGAGTTCTCAAAAAGTGCTGCAAATATGTACTGGCAGCTTCAAATCATTTTTAATTTATTCCTATCGAATCGAATTAATACAGAGAAAATTAAAATAAAAGCTGAACATTATACGAAATTAATTTTTACTTTTCTTGCTTCTTACATGCTACATTCACAATGAAATGCAAGCGCAAGAGTTTGGACTCATATTATTTAATGTAAGCATTCACTTAGAGACACGCAAGACGCAATGCAATGTAATGCAACGCTAGAGTTTTCAAACTGCAAACTTTATCCTTGCGTTGCTCGCAAAGAGGAGGAATTCTGCTTCTTCCCTCTATGCATTGCCTATGAATTCAATAACACACGATCACACTGCAAGATTTTACAGCGCCTGCTGTATATGCCTGCTCTTCTATTTGGCCGTGCCGCGCCATCTCTAATCTCACTCAAGAGGTTATGGCAGTCTCCTTGCGAATCCTTCTTTGATTTAATGGATGTAACTTTCATCTGTGTACAGATTTATTCTCATAAATCGAAGACACAGAGGGATAATGCTTAGTTCATTAAATGTGTAGCTTTATCACTTTCTGAAGTCTCTATGCTTGTACTATTTTCAATAATTTTGAATGATCAATTATTGTGACGTCACTGCCGCGAGCGTCAATTGTTAGTATGTAATGTATTTATTTTGTAAAAGATTGAGTGAATTTTCTTATGTGGTATTGTTGGTTATCTTATTCAGTTTGTAACTTGGAAGATATTCGCATGTAACTTGGGGATCTAGAAACCCAAGACAACTTCTTGCGTTGCGCTTACGATTGCACTGTGAATGGTGTTTCCTTGCATCTGCGCTTATGCTATGTTATGTCTGCGCTTGCATCTTATTGTGTATGTAGCATGATGCATATAGCAGGTTTGCCCGGAAACTATGAGCGAGCACTGTTTACTCAGCACGATTGATGATGGGGCAGTGGCCTACGTGTCCTTCTCTAATACAGAGAACTAGAGAACAGGCAGAGAAAGTAAAGAATTACACCCAAAAATTCCGATACCAGATTTGAATAGAAATACACGTTCTACTTGAGCCCATTTACCCTGGGGAGATTGCTTTGTGTTTCCCTGGTTGCTTGTTTACATTTGTCATTTGTTAGTTGTGTAATATATTCTTCCAACGTGCTTTACAGGTGCTGTAAACAGGGACTTCATTCAGAACACTCCCCCATATCTACTTGAAGATGTGCCCCTGCAAATAAGAAGAAACGTGTGGTTTATGGGACTATAGCACATTTTAGTCTCATTGTTCGAGATACACTGGCTGGTACCTACCATTACAAATGGATAGGCAGAGGAGGACCAGAACCATGGCCTGCATGATCCACCGACCTCAATCCTTTGGATTTTTTTGTTTGGAGGCGCCTTAAACAGTTGGTTAATGCAGCAGACATCCCAGTTAAAGAAACTTTTAATCGATGTGTCTTGGAAGTAATGTTAATTTTGAACACCTAACAAGATGACGACGTGAGAAATAGAGTAATGTGTGATTTTAAAATGTCTTGACATAACATTTTAAAGTTTTAGGACATCTGTTTATATGAACTTATGTTCTTGTTTCGATGTAAGGAAGCAGTCCCCAATCTTTTGAATCGCCCTGTATATAAAAAAGCATTTTTACTTTCTCTACGCACTAGGTACATAGTGTATAGAGAAGGCATTGCACTCCACCCAAAAATTCGATACCGAGGTTTCACCGTAAATACATGTTTTAGGGTCCCCTTTAACTAAACAAACATTTTCACAAAAGGTCCATGTGTGTGTGTGTGTGTGTGTGTGTGTGTCCGTGTTTCCGTGAACACGATAACTCAAAAACGAAAAGTCAGTAAAATACCAAACTTGGTATTTAAGTTTAGTATCTTCCAGGGATGCGACATGAAGATTTTGAGAAAAATCCCCCTACCCCCAACTACCCTTTACATGGAACTTTTTTGAAAATTTTGATTTTCTTAAAAATGGCTCTAACGATTTTGATTAAAATATCGTATATTAAAGATATTTACCTGACAAATAAAATATATATCTTGAATTTTCTGGGAATAGCCTCTGAAGAGTAGTTTATTCTGGATGAATTTTACGGAGTTTTGAATAACTGCTAAATAAGAGATGGACAAATACACAAAAAATGTAGAGCACGTTAAAACACACAATTTATGTTATATACATTTTTTTCGTGGAGTAGTTCGTTTTTGAGACATTCCTTGTTTTTGGTTTCTGCTATGAAAAAACTTATATTTTTCTCATACAGGAATTTGTCAACTGCTATCCATACAAACAAAGGAACATCAGTTACTTAGCAACCAGCTTTTGACTATCACTTTAACCTATGGTACCCCCTTATTTCGCCTCTACTAACAAGGAAGCAGGTAATAAGACTATTTCTGCTCCATTAGATGAAGTAAATAGAATAATTTGTTGCAGTGATATAGAGAAAGTCATGTGAATGGAACACATCAGATTTTAAAGGTATATTCAGCAATATTTTTACTATTGATAGATGAAAAATAGTACACTTATGTTGATTAGAAGGAAAGGTATGTTTTTTTGTTTTTTTTTAACTAAGCTCTAAAACTTTTATTGAAAAATGATAAATTTTAAAGTTTAAAAAATAACTAATCCATATACATAAAAGCCTTTTCGTTAAAATAAAACCTATTTAGGTGCAAATGTGTGGTAACAATTTCAGCCCTCAGTGTCAATGAATTTCTGAGATAATGGGGCATTTGTATAAACAATTTTACTTTTTCAGAAATTGCTTTCAAACATAGCATTAAAAATCTGATGTGTTACACTCACATGACTTTCTCTAGCACTTCTACAAACTTCTCACATAAGAATATTCTTCTTTCTGCACGTCGCTCATGATATAATCATTAGCAGAATATTCTTATTACTTAGTTCCTTATAAGTAGAAAGAAAATAAGGGAATACACTATGTTAAACCGATAGTCAAATGTTTTAAAAGCTGTCGTTATTCGATTGTCATTGCAAATCGCTTCTTTGCTTGTCTAAGAGTAGATCAAAAGAACAACGGACACTTCCTGTCCCAGAAATGTATAAGTACTCACAAGTGAAACCAAAAACAAGGAATATCTCGGATACGGTTACCTCCACAGCAAAAATGTCAAGGACATAAATTGTGTGTTTTGATCAGATCTACATTTTATGTGTGGTAAGTTTTTGTCTATCTCTTACCGTTTAGCAGTTAAGCAAGATTTAGCAAAATTCATCCAGAATAAAGGGATCTTCAGAGGCTATTCCCAAAAAATTCAATATATACATTTTATTTGATACGTAAATAACTTTAATATACGGGATTTTAATCCAAATCGTTAGAGCCATTTTTTAGAAAATTAAAATTTTTGAAAATTTTTCCATGTAAAGGGTAGTTGGGGGTGGGGTATTTTCTTGAAAATCTTCGTGTCACATCCTTGGAAGATACCAAACCTAAATATCAAGTTTAGTATTTAACGGTCTTTTCGTTTTTGAGCTATGCTGTCCACAGACACACACACGGACCTTTTTCTGAAAATGCTTTTTTTGTATTCAGGGGGTCCTAAAGCTTGTATTTCCGGTGAAATCTCGGTATCTAATTTTTGGGTGGAATACAATACTTCCTCTATACACTATGTACATAGTACGTATAGAGAAAGTAAAAATGTAAGCTAACTTTCCAAACGCAACTTTGCAGTACTTCGAAACTCTCACATGAAGGAAATGTGAAATGGGATGCCAATGCTGCCAATAGCTGAAGTAAAACTTTCCCATCAAAATATAAAAAGATCTTTTCTCTAACACTAATATTTGCAAAATTATTGGTGTTTTACCAGTGAGTGTACCAAAGTATTCTAAAAAACTACTACGCAGGATTACTTTCAAGAATGTTTTTAAAGTATTTACAAGCAGCATACCTATATGAAAGTTATATCAAAATGAGCAGCAGACTCAAAATATTCATATGCAATTAGAATATAAAAATGGAAAAAAATTACGAAATTCCCATTTCACTCCCCTTAAGTGTAGGCAGGAGCCCATGTTTTCCCATTATTTTTCAGAATATAAATATATCCGATTAACTATTAGAATGCATCATGTATTTACCTTCAGTATTTCAGCACTGTCATGGAATAAACCTGTGTGCTGTAAACAGTAAACGAGATAAGTAGAGGAGAAAATCGCTTAATACGAGTCAAGTATGTCTTTGCGAGGGTCACTATATGTATTGAGACACGGAAAATTGGACAACCCTGGAGGAGGTATTGTTGCTTTATCAAGATAGCTGACTCATTGGTAGCAGACAGACAATTGTTGCGCAATTCAGTTTTGCTCAGTTTATGTTTGAAGTCCAGAAAGTGTGTACGTTATTTCAAGTGCAGTAAGTAGAGTTTCAGAGAGAGCATTTTCGTGCAATGATTCAAATGTATGGCTTAAATGGAAAGCAATCAATTGAGAGTTTGGGGAGGGGGGGGGGCTTTGGGGACTATTCCACTGGTTTGCAGGATTTAAAACGGGGCAGAAGAGAAGAGAGCAGACCAGCAACAGTAGTGCCTGACAGAAACATCACCACTGTGGAAACAATGATTACGGAAGATCCAAGACTAGCCTACAAAGGCATTGAGTTGTCGCCGAGTGTTTCAACCATCCTCTAGAACACTTTCATGTAAAAAATCTTCAAGATTGGTGTCCCTTAATTTAACTGAAATACAGAAGCTCTATACGATCAATGGTGCAAAGAAATGCTGAAATGATTTAACTGTGGAGTCTCGCCGTGTTTCACATATCGTTACAGGTATTGAAACAATGATCTATCACAATGATCCTGAAACAAAGCGTCAGTCCACCATTTGGGTGTAGCAACCTCCCTGAAGAAGTAGAGGAGTTATCTGCAGTATCAGAAACTGAGTGACGTGGATGCTTCCAGAAGTGGTTCCGGAGGGTGGAACGTTGCATACAGTGCCAGGGAGAATACTATGAGAAACTGGACTAAACAAATCGCTTCCAGAAGTGGTTCCGGAGGGTGGAACGTTGCAGTGCCAGGGAGAATACTATGAGAAACTGGACTAAACAAATCGCTTCCAGAAGTGGTTCCGGAGGGTGGAACGTTGCATACAGTGCCAGGGAGAATACTATGAGAAACTGGACTAAACAAATCGCTTCCAGAAGTTGTTCCGGAGGGTGGAACGTTGCATACAGTGCCAGGGAGAATGCTATGAGAAACTGGACTAAACAAATCGCTTCCAGAAGTGGTTCCGGAGGGTGGAACGTTGCATACAGTGCCAGGGAGAATACTATGAGAAACTGGACTAAACAAATCGCTTCCAGAAGTGGTTCCGGAGGGTGGAACGTTGCATACAGTGCCAGGGAGAATACTATGAGGAACTGGACTAAACAAATCGCTTCTGTGAGTATTTTTCTGTCTCAACACATATCTAGTGGCCCGCGTAGCTGCCTAAAACTTGCACTAAGAACTTTGAAGTGATAAGCAAAAAGGTTTTCAATACTTGCCTTCGATAAGAAGTTTAAAGGAGATTAAGGAAACACCTCTTTTAAAGAAGCGTGAGTAACATCAAATACCTCAAGTGCTGCTGAAAATTCTCCAAGATAATTTAACTGAAGCACAGAAACTCCATAGAGTGCAATGGTGCGAAGAAATGCTGAAAAGATTATCTGTGGAGAGTCTCGCCGTGTTTCAGATATCGCTACAGGTGATGAAACAATGAACTATCATAATGGTTCTGAAACAAAACGTCAGTCCCCCATTTGGGTGTTGCAACCACCCTGAAGAAGTAGAGGAGTTATCTGCAGTATCAGAAACTGAGTGACGTGGATGCTTCCAGAAGTGGTTCCGGAGGGTGGAACGTTGCATACAGTGCCAGGGAGAATACTTTGAGAAACTGAGATAAACAAAGTTTGTGTGAGTATTTTCCTGTCTCAATACATATCTAGTGACCCTTGTACTTGCCTTAAACTAGCAGAGGGAGCTTTGAAGTTATAAATAGCAATGTTTTCAATACTTGCCTTCGGTAAGAAGTTTAAACGAGTTTAAAGCAACACCTCTTTTAAAGAAGCCTGAAATATCTCAAGTGCTGCTGAAAAGGCGTGTCCCTGAAGGATACGACCAAGGCAGGCTGTAATTGCCACTCGGAGAGCAGTAAAAAGAAGTCTGAGGAGACAACAGTTTTACTCCCCTCTGGGGGAGACTTTTAATGACCACTAGAATCGAGGCACTCCACGGCGCAGGACATAACAAGGAAATTCGGCAGTAAAGGTGTCGAGATGGGAACGAAAAGGGATCTCTTCATTTATTTACTTCGAAGGGATTTTTATGCGATAGAGTACACAAAGGTACAGTCTGAGTAGACACCATACCCTTATTATCGAAGGCAAAACATGCTCCGTGTGCAAGTTAATCATTCTTATTTCTTTCTGTGTTAATTCTTTCTTTCTCTGTTTAACCTGCTCGTAAGTAGACTTATTGGAAGCGTCGCGAAGAGAAGAGAAGAGAAGCTTCTTATGTGTTCCATTCACATGACTTTCTCTATATCTCTGTAACAAATTATTGCTAATAACCGAATTCTTATATCCCGTCATGCAATCGAAATAAACATTAACCTAAATTGTCTTTATTACTTGCTTCCTTATAAGTAGAAGGGAAATAAGGAAATACACTAGGCTAAACCGACCGTCAAATGTTTTAAAATGTGGTTGATATGGGATTGACACCCGTTTCTTTGCATGGCCAAGCGTTGACAAGTTCCCGTACCTATATGAAAAGTTTTAAGTGTTTTAAAACTGAAATCAATAACAAGGAATATCTCGGAAATGGTCAACTCTACGAAAAAAACATATATGAAATAAATTGTGTGTTTAAGCGTGCTCTACATTTTTTTTTTTTTTTTTTTTTTTGCAGTAAGTTTTGTCTATCTCTTATGCAAAAGTCATTCAGAATAAAGAGTATTTAGAGGCTATTCCCAGAAAATCCAAGATACATATTTTATTTGCAGTATAAATATATTGACTATACACTATTTTAAACAAACTCGTTAGTTATTTTTCAGAAAATCAAAATTTTCGAATTTTTTTGCATATAAGCGGTAGTTTGCGGTTGTGGATAATCTCCTCAAAATCTTCGTGTTGCATTTTTGGAAGAGTTTGATATCTTATTCACCTTTTGTTTTTGTGTTTTTATGTTCACAGACACACACCACTCGCCTTTCACCAAAGCGGCGCAGGGGCACGTTTTCTCCGACTCTCCGATTTTTCCCGGCCATCGTATTCCACCGCTGCTCCATTTTTATTCCATGCATTCTCAGAGTATCGCCTGCGGTGCCATAGTAGTAAAAGCGGGCGCTACACACTACAAACACACGCGCGGAACTTTCTCTAAAACATATTTTTGTTTTACACAGAAGACCCTGAAACGTGTAATTCCGGTGAAATATCGGTATCGACTTTTTGTGTGGAGTGCAATACCTTCCCTACCTACATACCATGCACTATGTAGAGAAAGTAATAAAGGGATGTGCCAAAGTTAAAAAAATATTTACTTATAATTAAAAATAACATCAATTAAACAGAGCAACAATTTAAATTCCTTTATTATCTTAATGGAAGTTGTAACATGTTGGAAAGAGAAACAAAGTAATTACAATATAAAACACACTTAAGCAATACACAAAAACTCAAATTGTGAATATGGTCACAGTTTTATAATAGCAGTAATACATATCACATTTCAGATATTTGTATTCTAATTCTTTACCTAATACTTTAAGCCATTGTTACAGAATACGCGCTGCCACATACGAGGGTCGGCTGATAAGTCCCGAGCCTCACACAGATATGGCACCACTAGCCCAGTAAGACGGTAGCATCGCATAGTTTAACTCTAGACTAGCTTGTATCCATAGTCACAGATCAATACCTTGTTTAGTTTTCGAATGACAACATTTTAAATAAGACAACTTTAGAGTTTGCACGAAAATTGAAGATTTGGAAAAACGAGTAGTGATTAAATATTTCCATTTGAAAACCTTAACGCCTAAAGAAATCAAGGAGGAAATGGACAGTACATTGAAAGACTCTGCCCCTTCATATTCAATGATTAAAAGGTGGGTTGCAGAGTATAAAATGTGAAGCACGAGCACTAGTGATGAGCCTCGCTCTGGACGCCCTGTAGAAGTGACAACTCCAGAGATCATTGAAAAAATTCATCGTTTAGTACTGCAAGACCGCAGGTAAAGTTGTTTGAGATAGCAAAGGCTGTAAAATTATCAAAAGAACGTGCAGGTAATACTTTAAGTAATGCTTTGGGCTTTCACAAGGTCTGTGCAAGATGGGTGTCGCGTTTGTTGACATCTGATCAAAAGTTGCAAAGGAAAACTGTTTGTGTCAAGAATGTGGAGCTCTACCGTAAAAATCCCAGTGAAATTTTGATACGACTTATCACTATGGATGAAATTTGGATACAGCACTACACTCCAGAAAGAAAATCAGTCAAAACAGTGGATTGCGCCATGTGAACCAACTCCAAAAAAGGCAAAGTCAATTTTGTCAGCTAATATGGTTATGACGAATGTTTTCTGGGATGCACAGGGAACTATTTTTACTGATTACTTGGAAAAGGGTAAAAGTATCACTGGTGACTACTATGCAAGCTTACGGCAACGTTTCAGTGATGAGGTGAAAAGAAAAAGACTTCATTTGGCAAGAAAAAAAATCTTGTTTCGTCACGACAAAGCTCCGGCCCATCGTTCAGTCATTGCAATGGGAAAAATGTGCGAATTAAAGTTGGAATTGCTTGAACATCCATCGAGCACCCAGTGACTACTATCTGAAGGACGAAGATTTCACAGCAACGAGTAGGTCATTGATGCGGTAATCAGATATTTTGTGGACTTTGATAAATCTCACTACAGAGATGGTTTAATTAAATTAGAACAGTGAAATGACACATGTATTTACCTTTCTGGAGATTTTGTTGAGAAATAAAGGGGGAACAAATTAAATTATGTTTTCATTGAGAGGCCCGGGACTTATCAGCCGACCCTAGTAGTATTATATTATACATTACGTGCTCATTCGCGGGGAGTGAATTATATTTCCTGAGATATATATATCTAAGTATTTTGTTTTCCTTTCAAAAACACATAGAATGATAGACACATTAGATATTATTAACAATGAATAGAACACGTCCCTTTTGTGTGAGTGGAAGTAATTTACAGGGTGTTACTGAAATGAGCGCAGATTATTCCTGTTGTAGGAGGACATACCATATGCACACAAAGGAATATAAAAGTAGAATTATTGCACATAATATTATATTTGTAAAGAAAGCAAAGTTAAAACAGTCGAGAATATTTAGAGGTAGAAACAGGTATAAAATCCAGCTGTAACTTAGGTAATTAAGGCAGAGGCAAGCTTGCTTAATTCCAGGTAGCAGTCCACCAACCATCCCTTGGTAATGAGCCAGGTTTAGGCTAAATAACGTAAAATAGAAAAGGAAAGAGATAGATAGGAATGAGTGAGACAAAAGTAGTGTCTTCCAGGAAGTGCAGGTAAGATAGAAGTTAAGAGTGGGTTTTCCTAGATGCGGCATGTGAACGCGATACTGACAAAATTTGATACAGTTCATTTTCATAGTATGCAATGTCATGCTACCAATCAAAGATTTTGTTGTGTTTTATGGCGCGAAGTTTGGCGTCACCCAGTGGCAGAATAAAAGAGAGAGCATATCTCATTCAAAAAGAACGTACTCTCTCCATTGTGGTTCTGTGTTGTGAGCATAACGTGTGTAAGGCGACGAAGGCACGTCCACGTGCTTAAGGGGTGGGGAACGATGTGCTGATGGATTAGGCTCTCTGTAAATTTATTGAAGTGGTGGGAAGATTATTAATACAAATATATTTTGAGAAAGCAAGCTAGCCGCCTGCTATGCCTTTTAACCCTTTGTTGCTTGTTGCTTGAACTTGTACCTAGAAGTTCCGCTTGTTTTAAGCGTAACTATACAAATAGGTTTGTACTCTAGGATTAATTTCGTGTTATACTAACCTTCAACCATAAACGACAAGTAATCAAGACGGTTTTATATTGTTGAAAAAATATATACAATTTTTGTCCTAAAATTGCAGTGATTTTTTTAATAAAGAAAAGAGTAAAGCCCACATAACTACAGCCAAATGTGACCCCATTAGCTTCCAAGCATCACACCGATTATTTTACTTGGGCTCTCCCCGTCCTTTATCACAGTCACTGGATTTGAACTTGCAACATTTGGCTTAGAATGGATGGCTAGTACATTACCTATCACCTAACACTCATGGTCATTTGAACCACTTTTTTGGTAGTGCCTTTGGCAGGATTATGAAAACTGCTTTAGAAGAATTTAAACTTTTAATTGGGAAGAAAAAGATTAATAAGGGATCTACATATATTTTCATTTCTATTATTTCACATAAAATTTTTATAGGTTTATTCCCATATATTTTTACTAGAACTCACTTTTAAAGGAAAAACGGCATATGTAATATACTAATCAGGCAACTAAGGGTTAAAGTATCCTGGAAGTAATAAATTAAAGTATTAAGGGAAATGCAGTGTTGTTCAATATTTGTCTCACCCACAAAGTACCCTGAGATATAATCAGCTATACAAACATTAGGAGTGGAAGTTTCATCAGCTGCTGAGCCGAGGACGACGGAGATGAGCCACTGCGCCATCCCGCTAAACTGTGGTGGTAGGTAACATCCATACAAGCATTTTAACGCAATGAACCTTGGGTCTTAAATGTATTTTTATGGTTCTACAGAGTAACACGCATGGCATTGTACGACACAATGTAGATTATGGCTGCGTGCACCAGATATTGTAGTGGAGATGTTGGAGCAGTTTAACAACAGTTCCTCAACAAGAACTCGAACTGTGATGCGACGTCAGTAATCACACTTTTGTCGTCGGATTGCGTTTTCTCTGGTACTTACAGCAGCGAGTGGACATTCCCGATTTTTTCGTCATTGTGTTGTGGACAGACGAGGCCTTGACTACCCTTGAGGGTATTTTTAACAATAGAAACAGTCATGCATGGGCACATGTAAACCCTCATGCAACATGACTTTATGCATCTTAACAGAGATTTGCAGTTAATGTTTGGACAGGAATTCTAAATATGTTGCTGGACCCTTATCTGCTTCCCCCTCACCTGGCAGGGCAATATAACTTTCTCTGAGAATTGATGCTCCCAGAATTATTCGAAGACCTTCCTCTCAAGTTACGCTGTAGGAAGTTCCAACACGATGGTACCCCTCCCCATTTCACACGTGCCGTTACAGCTTTCCTTGATAGAAGATTTCCAGTACGATGGATGGGTCAAGGTGGGCCCGTTCAATGGTCAACGAGGTCCCAAAATCCCACACCATTGGATTTCTTTTTGTGAGGTCATATGAAGTCTCCATCTATGAGCCTCCCATGAACACAGAAGCAGAACTTGCAGCAAGGATCATGGTAGCGGCTGCGGAAATCAGGGAACATCCAGATATGCTTCCTAGAGTTCATCAGTTCAGAGCTGTGCATAGGTCAATGGTCGCCATTCCAACAATTTCTGTAGAATAACGGAGTATCTTCAAATGTTCTTAGAATTCATAAATACCCAATGTGTGTACAACAATTTGCCGTGTGTGTTTCTCTTTAGATTCATAATTCCGACCCAAGGTGTATTGTGTTGAAGTACTTGTATGATGTTCCCTTCCATCACGCGAACAATTCACGTTCATTTCGGTAAAACCCTGTGTGTACAAATAAAACGCTAAAGAAATTTATGAATTCTTCGTACTGTATTAAAATACCTGATGTAAACTTAGGGATTTTCTCTTAAAGTATTCCTCAAAACATCAACTTTTAATTCAAATTTTCACATTTAATAAATAGAAGATGACTTTCTCTTATGCTGAATATGTCCCTAAAATTCACATGGAAATTCAGAAAACCAGAAGCTGGAATGTCACCCTGAGTATTTTGGCAAGTGATGAACAGTTATAAACAGCCTTATGAAAAATGGAAGGCGTAAGTGTTTAATAACGGAAATAAACAACCTCAGTGTCAAAAACTTGCGTCCTGAAACTGGCTAAATGATGAATAACCAATGCAGTAAGTCTGGAACAGCAATTTGCTTACTTTTAGCGGCTTCTAACAACTGAAATAAACATGCTCTTGTTGGTCTATTGTCGCTGCATCTGCTATATTGCTGAATCTCCTTCTATTCTCAAAGTTCTTTGCCTTCATTCATTTCGAAAGGATTATTTCTCCATAAATCTTTGTCGGAAGAGTTGATTAAAGTTGAGCTGCTAGTAGAAGTCGCCCTCCATCCCTTCATTTTCTACCCTCCCTCCTCCCTTCCTCCACTTGCGTGCTCATTTAATTTTTGTGCTTAAGAAAAGAACTTTTCCTAAACTTCCATCCGGCTGAATGACTGGCTTGTTGGCTGGGTAAAAGACAAGGAATATAAGCTAGGCTTTAAAAGAATTTAAGAAAAGTCTGACGTCAGTAGAGAAGATGAGCTTGCATGAAGAGGGGTTGGGAAGAAAAACGTGAAAAGAGATGGGATGATAAGTTGTGGCGATGTAGAAGGAAATAAAAAGTTTCGAAAAAATGAAAAGATTTCTTCTGCGTATACTCCAGGGAGAAAATAAATTGCTTCAAACTCATCTGAATATAAACTTCTTATTTAGCTTTAATATAAAATTATTACCTAGCTGTTGATGTTAACTAGTATTAAACAACTGACCTATCAACAACATTTTTCACCTTTTATTTCAGCTTTATGTAAGAACATAATTCATAAAGGATCAGAATTTAAATATTCTTTCAAGCGTCCAAGGCGAAAACATATTTATGGGCTGTAACACAAATATGGTATAAGAAAACCAACTAATATACGAGAGCCATGCGAAAATGACAGACGATTTGGCATAACTAAATGATAATGGAAGATATCAAAACAAAACTTTATTTACAAAGTGACAGTAAATACCTTATTCTATTTCTCAACGTAAATCACCATTCTGTAAAGACATTTGTTGTGACGTGGTACAAGTTTTTCAATACCGATGTTATACTTTTCTATTGCCAAAGAACAAAATGTTCGGCCAATCGAATGTTATTGGCAAATAAGACAAGTGTATAGTGATAATGCAATAAACGAATCTTCAGTGGCTTACGAGTAATCAGTTTGTACGATAAAGATCGGAGTGGAAGTTCATCAATCGTTATGGAGGAGTTGAAAGCAAACGTTGATAAAAGAAATAAGAAAACCGGTGATTCACTTTGGACACCGTACATGATTTTTTGGATGGAAAACATTCCCCAGCCATGAAGACCTCAAAGTGACAGTAACACCTTGGCTCAGATCTTTTACGGTGAAAAACCGGTGCCACATGACTAAATACATTGATAGCAGTGACGATTATGTTGAAAAATAGAGTAAGGTAGTGTAATTTTGTAAATAGGTTTGTGTTGATAACTTTTGTTATTGTTTAGCTATACCGAATGGTCAGTCACTTTCTAGATGGCCTTCGTATGTTGAAAACGTCACCATTTATCTTCAGAGCGAGTATTTGTCAATCTTTCAACTTCCAAGCTTGGTTGCAGTCAGGTGAGTATTTTCTAACAAAATAGCTCCGGATCGCTCTTATTTTTTGAATACACTCTCCTTTGGAAAGGAACTTACAAAAATTGCAGGCTTGAAAGGCCCTCAGCACGTTTCCAGATCTTTCGATTTGTTTAATTATTCTCCCGATATTTGCTATTCTGTCAGAAAGACAGGTTTTCCTTCGAAGCCTTCCAATTTTTAATTTTCATTTCTCTTCACACAAATAATGTCCGAAAAGCGCCGTTGCAACTCCATACATGCGCACTTAGCTCTGTGGTTCATTTTATGTCCACCGACGCCATTGCAGCCATATCGTTTGTGTTTACAGTTGCTACTGATTGTTTAAAATGTTAAAGACAAATGTGAAATGCTGTTTTTGAGCGCAAGGACTTTTAAGTCATCTGCAATTAATCGCCAAATTGTAGAGATTTATGGTGAAAATGTAAGGACAGATGGAATGGCGAGAAAGTGTGTTAAGCAATTCAATGATGGACGATCCAATGTTAATGAGTGGGCGACCTTCTATTGTCACCGATGGTTTGGTTGAAAAAGTGAAAGAGGTAATTCGTAAAAACAGACGGTTCACAATAAGGATGTTTTGTGATGTATTTTCACAAAACACACGGTGTTCAACAGTGGCTGCCTTCCCTGGGCACTCTTCTTTGAAGAGGACATACAAAAATTAATTCCCCGCTACGACAAATGCCTGAACAATGGTGCCAACTATGTCGAAAAATAGGTTAAGGAGTTCTCCTTAATGTACAAATAAATGCTGTTGTGAAAACAAATATTTTATACCTTTTTTACAAAGCCGGTACTTATTTTCCGGACAGTCTCGTAAATAATTTCTAATTTAATTCATTCTTTTAAGTAAATCAATGTTTAAGTTTAGAAGAAATGTTTAATCGAAGTAAATTTTAATATCTAATTTAGGAATTGTATTATCAATAAATTCTTTTTCTAATACTCGTGGTTGTGATGCAAATACATTTTCTGAGGTAAAGTCACAAGGATATCAGAAAATCAGTGAAACGTACCAAAATGTACAAGAAGAGGACAATAAAAAAACTCAACAGTGTACAAAAATATCAAAATTATATTTTCAAAACGTTTTTATAATGAAATACGAACAAAAATGTTTCGTTATAGAGTGAAATCGTAAACCATGGGGCTTCTGTTGAACGAGTTGTGCTCTTCAGAGATGCTCTGGACAAGTTTAGTGCTGTAATATGTATTTACTATCAATATTACATGTTTTAGCGTCATTGCAGCAGTTTTACATCACAATTAGAAATACCTATTTTGTTCACGTAGTCTTCCAACTTTTACTTATTAAATTTCTATTATTTTTTTTTATCTGCAATAATGACCCTCAATATTAAAGTTTGTTTAGTGAAGGTGGGTGTAGTTTCTTCACAAAGGAACATACAACCAATTACTATCATAAATCCATTTCCACGCCCCAGAACATCCTTTCCTTGAAAACCAACAGCAAACCAATGTTAAGAAGTGAGTCACGTGGAGTCTCAATTGCCAAGATTCTGAATTCACGAGAGAGTACGTAAAGAGAAAACGCCTAGAATTAGATGGTGATGTTAGGAGGTTGCAGCTCTGAAGCACCGAGGAGGAAGGTCTGGGCTGCTCACGGTGTTGCCAGATTGGGCGAAAAGTCGCCGATTCGGCTACTAAAATCCACTTTTTACGACCAACTTTTGATGAAGGCGATTTACGAATTTTTGGGCTACTACAATACTTCTACAAAATATAACTTTTATTAATGTCCATTTTTACTTTCTCTATACGCACTATGTACATAGCGTATATAGAAGGTATTGCACTTCACCCAAAAATTCGATACCGAGATTTCACCGGAAATATATGTTTTAGGGTCCACAATATAAAAAAAAAAGAAAGTATTTTCACAAAAAGGTCCGCGTGTGTGTGTGTGTGTGTGTGTGTGTGTTTGTGTGTGTGTGTGTGCCACAAACTACCCTTTACATGGAAATTTTTTCGAAAATTTCGATTTTTTCAAAAATGGATCTAACGATTTTGATTAAAATGTCGTATATTTAAGACATTTGCCTGACAAATAAAATTTATATCTTGAATTTTCTGGGAATAGCTTCTGAAGAGTAGTTTATTCTGGATGAATTTTACGGAATTTTGAATAACTGTTAAACCTTAAGAGATAGACAAAAACGTGTTATACAAAAAATGTAGAGCACGTTAAAACACACAATTTATGTTATATACATTTTTTTCGTGGAGTTCGTCGTTTTTGGGACATTCCTTGTTTTTGGTTTCTGCTATGAAAAACTTATACTTTTCTCACACAGGAATTTCAACTGCTGTCCATACAAACAAAGGAACTTCAGTGGCTTAGCAACCAGCTTTTCAGTATGTCTTTAACCTATGGTACTCCCTTATTTCGCTTCTACTTACAAGGAAGCAAGTAATAAGACTGTTTCTGCTAAATGTTTCTGATTAGCATGAAGTTAAAAGAAGTATAAGCTTTTTAAGAATACTTTGTTGCAGAGATGTAGAGAAAGTCAGGTTTTTAACTTTATGCGCCGTTTGGTAGGGAAGAGAGCGCTAAATCTAAATTGACGAAAGACAAATACCAAATCCTCTCTGACGTGCGGAAAACTCATTTATACAATGTTATTTTAAGCCTTACAATAATTACTTTTTTGCGCGATATACGTAATTTGCGTACTTATTAATATTGTTACTATGGGTGTATCATAAGTTGGCATTCTCACTTGCAATGTGGTTTCAATGAAAGCAAAAGAAATTTCAGTGCTGGTGGTTAATGTTTCATTATACTTCTTATATATTAGAATTGTTGGTTTGGTTTTATCGATATTTTAACAATTAAATTTAATAATCATCAAAAGTATTAGTGCAGGAAGTAAACCCATACGAATAAAAAGTATGTTCCCATAGCAACACATCGGAGAATCGGCCCCTAAAATGTAACATTTATCTTTCTGTTAATAAGATTGTATGGTTATAAGTCTATAAGGCAACCCTCAACTGAGGGAAGTAATTAATAAAATAAATACTTCAGTAATATTTCAATATAATTATCGGCGCAAACGCCTCGTATTTTCATACGCTTTCCTGAATCCGTATCAGCGCAGCTCACAATAGTTAGTATTCCAATATTATGGCATTTATAATTTGTGCTATGCTTACAGAGATACCGCTTATAAGAACATTTTGAAAATATTCCAAGAGTGAGTGTTTGTGTATATATAATAGTAAAATAAATTACATATTTTGATAAAAATATTGGGCGACTTCAACTGAAACTTTGCAATCTTTTAATGCTTCGGGTGAAATTTTGAGAAATCCTTCTGGCAACACAGGCTGCTCTAAGGACCCGGCCGAATTGCACGCGGCTTAACCACACAGGCGTTACGTCTATTATCCAGTCATTGCTTTCTCCATCATTTATTTCCGGCTGCGGGAATTTGCTATCAAGATTCCTGAACTGCACAATAAAGGTACTGCTATCTTTTTTTTTTTTTTAATTTTATTGTTGGCAGATCAGCATTTATGCTATACAGGCCATAGATAACAAAAACATTAAATATATTAACATTTGAGGTTGACATGTTGGTTCCTCTAACATAAACAAAAATAGTTATTACTAAAAATGATAAATTAACTTTACAAATAAATGCTACAATTGAATGAAAGTATAAGTAATAACAATAATAATTTAAAAAATAAACCACATGATTATGAAATTTATGAATAATTATTAACAGGAATCCTCTGTGTCACTGGTTAAGAAATGTGGTAGTTTTCTTTTCAGCCTTTTGTGTGCAGTTTTAATACACAGGTTAACTGGTTGAGCACCAGTAACGTTGCTTAATTTGTTGAAGACCGTCTTAAAGAGGTGTTTCATATAGTGTTCTATTGGAAGTTGTTGTTGAAGCTGCGTATTTCTTACAAACCTGCTGCATTTGTAGCTCTGCGGAGAAACTTATTTTGAACAACTTGCAGTTTATGAATATTAGTTTTATTTGTTGTGGGTCGAATAATTATGTTTGAGCTTTTATAAATTAATTGATAAAGTTTGAAGATCCTTGAGTTAGCAAGTGTTTTGATGCGTGTAATATGATCATCCCATGTCATTTTTGTGTCCAGTAGAACGCCAAGATATTTAACTGAGCTTTGAGATGGCAACCAGGTTAACTGTTTATTCTGTAAATGTAAATAATCAAGGTTTTGACAAGGTCTTAGAGAAAATATGTTTGCTTCTGTCTTGTTGATGTTAAGTGAAATGCGCCATATTGTAAGCCATTCAGGTAATAGTGAAAGAGATGCTTGCAGGCGTGTACTGCTGCATTTAGTTTGGAGTGTGAGTAAAAAAGGAGAGTGTCTTCTGTGTACATGGAAGCTGGTATATCATGATGCGTAAATATATTAAACAGTAGCGGTGCGAGAACTGATCCTTGTGGTACACCTCCGGCGATTGTTCGTCGAGTTGATTTGAAGGCATCTATGCGGACTAGAAATTGCAGTCCTGTTAAAAATCTCTTTATTATCTGTATGAGATAATCTGGTATTCATACCCTATATCATTTTACTAATAGGCCTTCGTGCTATACTGCAGTGATATCTGAATTTTGTAACCCTAATTTGGGTTAAACTGATCCTCTAGTTTTATTCCCATAATCTCAGTTATATGGGCTCATTTATTTATAAGGTGACCCCTAACTCGCGCTCTCTCCAAAGCTCGAGAGCCAAGAGACGCACTAAAATATTGTGCACTAAATTCTGCTCTCAAAAAGACAGCTTGAGGGGACGAGGGGAGGGGGACATCTCGATAACTGCAACTGATCTCTTGAGACCTGCAACCCCCTCCTACATGGAAGGGTTGAGAGGAGGGGAAACCATAGGCCAGCACACAGGAAACCACAGAGCTATTGCCGGCGCAAAACTTCTAGAATCGTGGGCAGTAAATAGTGTTCATTTTATTTATTTTTTAACCATGAGTCCTACGTTTTCAAAGTTAAGTGGAAAGGTATTACTTAGTCAGAGCAGAGAAATAATTGCAAATGTCCTTGACTTCATGAAACAAGGGGCAGAGATGAAGTAAGAAAATGTATGTTCCCCGAGTTCTTCAAAAACCTGCAGAAAGTGAATGAAAGAGTAGCCAAGGCAACTGATATTTCACTAAGTTCCGTTTCCAGGGTTCTCAAAGATAAGAAAGAAGGAAAAAAGTTAACGTAACGCTTTTAAATTAAAAAATATGGAACAGTTGTGTCGCCAGTGAATTGCGGAAATTGGAAGGCCACAATGAGAAAATTTATGTCGACATGTTGAGAACATTGAAAATCATTAGAAAGAATTGTAGAAAATCAAATAGAAAGAATTCTAATCCAGGATAATGGCGCAGAAAGTAGCGATAACGTTGATGATGGCAATGACGTGAGCGAAGACGAAGGACTGTTAGGTGTGGAAGAATTGGAGGCGGACGATTGACATTGTTTATATAGTAGGCCATTTGTATAGATGTTTTGTAGATAAGAATGTTTATCAGTGCAGCGCATAAGAGGTGACAGATATTTGACATTGACTGTGACAGACATGAATCGACTGGTGAACTGCTTATCTAAAAGTATAACTCGCTTCCTAGGTCTCATTAACATTTTCACATGTCCAGATCTGTTGCGCCAGTTATAAGCGCAGAGACGCACGGAAGTTCCTAACAATTTTACTAGATGGCAGCCCTGGCGCGCTACGGAGGTTCAGCAGCAGAAAATGTCTTACACCTAATCACTTAAGTTCTTATAGTGTACGAAAAATCTTGTTGCGGAATGTTGGAGCCAATCATAAGGGCACACAGGGCTAATAGATCATTAAATTATAGAATTATAAGTATTGATTTGTGGCATCCACGTTCCCTTGACCTTACTAGGTGTGGTTTTTATTTAGTATACTCTAAACCTGGTCAAATATGTTGAGAATGGTCAGAAATTACTTTGACAATTTAGTCCAACTATTAAAACGCCAATGCAATGGCCGAGATTAGGTAATTTAAATCAATCTGATTGGAGCGATATTGGCGAAACATCTTATCGCACCTGACGTTCGTTTGTTGAATCTCCTGTCTTGGTTTCTGGTAACAAGGTGACAATCCAGAAAACTAACCTTCATTTTTAATAACTTTCAGTTCCACAATTGCACTTTCAATTAATCCAGTTACAATGTTTATTTAAAGTTTTATCCACATCATGTATTTAGTTAAAAAAAAGGAGTGAAAATAATCATTATTTGCATTTTTATGTATAAGATGATGAGTACAATAACCTCAAATAAAATAGCATTTGTTTGCATTTCATGTTATTAAAAGCTGAAATAAAATAATTGTTCCCTATTTCTATTGCTACTATCGATATGGGTGTAGGCACGGTCGGCCATATTATAATTCAGGAGGCAGAAAGAAAAAAAAAGATTCGGTAAATAAACATGGTTGAATGCGTCATCTACCATTTGAGAACTAATATAAGTATTACAATCATAACCTGATAAAATCTCCCTTCCTATATATTATAAATCATTAATAGTCTATTTCGCTGAATTGTCTTATCAAATACAACTCGTGTTTTCGCTCCGGTCGTGAATTATCGACAAGATGAAAACATTCGTGGTATTACTTACACTATATACACTGGTTACTCGTACATAATATATTCCTAATGCTTTGTATTTTACAACTTTGATTTTCATTAGTCGGGATGTTATTGTCCATGAGGTAAAATGTCTAACAATCACTGAACTAAACACAATTTTCTCTTCTTGAACCATCTGGTGTAATTATAATCTTGAGGATGGCATGCATTTTAAAGTAAGTGATGTCAGCGACTTACATGTCTTTCCTCAGCAGAGTTTAGGCCTGCTGGAGTTACACACACCCGTCAGTGGCGAGCACGAATATCCAGGAAGCAGGAGATGTCACCAGATTCATGAGGAAAGAAGAAAAAAAACACAGCTTTGTTAAGATACACGAAAAACTCAAATATCTGTCATCTACAAACACTAAAATAAAAGATAACTTAACATAAAGAATTAAGATTTAAAATTTTGTTCTAGAAGGCGTATTATACTTTTTGCTAAATTTAGAAAAGGTAATACGATATGCTCCTTGTTTGTTCGATGGACTGAAGTCCTTAGAAAATCAAAGAAATTACGCTCGTAGCATCGGAAAATGTTTGTATTTAGCAACCGTCGTCTCTAGACGACAGTTAACCCCTTCAGCCTCTTTGTCTACGATCAAGAACACGCTTTATAAATACTCTTTGGGATCTAAAACATATTATCTCTGCAGTTGTTTACCTTTGTACATGACCAGCAATACTTTTCAACGTAATAAACTGCCTTGTGGAGCCATCTATGTGAGCGAGTTCAAATTAAAAGAAAATGGATGCAGGAAAGTCAGCTGGTTCAGGCAATGCTCCAGGTTAGGCTATTTTTTTTTTTTTTTGAACCAAAACTGCCACATACATACCTGGAAATTGCTTTATTTTATTTAAAATGCCACAAAGAAATGGAAAATATAGAACTGTTCAGTTTATATTCTTGAAATACACAGAAAATATGGGTAAAGAAATAGTGTGCATTATCCAGGACAATTGCATTCAGGGGTCCCATTGGCGGGCAGTAACATAACCTCAGCCCAGATACCCAACTTCTCCTACCAGGAGAATACCTAGGCGTCACTCTTGATAAGGGCCTAACTTTTCCTGAACACGTGTGGGAACATAGAACAGAGCGCCCTTTACCCAGTTCTGACCTCCCAAATGCCGATCCACTTAAAGTTACGTCTTTTAAAGGCGCTCATAGTCCCTCAGATGCTCTACGCCGGTGAAATGTAGGGTATGGCAGCAGACTCCTGGCTTCTCTGGTTAGAGCAGATACAGAATAGAGGACTCCGGTCAATATATTCTGTATGTCGACGTTTCCCCTTGAGGCTACAACATGTATCTTCGGCTCTCCCATATGTGGAGGATGTAATTAGGCGCCGGGCTCAAAAAGTCTACGCCAGATTGAGCGAACAGGAGATCGCTGGGGGAGCATTTATCTACTGTACGCCGATACAGGAGGTATCGGATAACGATAGCTTCAAACTAACCAATAGCAAATTAGCTGAACTAAATACTCCCCCTCTCAACATTGGGAGTGGTCAATCAAATTTCTCCAACAAAACAATTTAATCAAATCAAACACCAGCAGAGCTCCTAAAAATGCAAACGTTCGAGGAGCCTATCTAGCGCTGCCTCCTTAACATCATCACCCGAAATCTCAATATTACCAACCCTAAACCATCCTCCTCATCCCTGTGGTTAAGCCCTTTCCAGGGTAGGTACACAGAAACTACACCTAGGCTCATCACGAGTCTACCAGATTTCGGAACCTCTTATTCAGAGTTTATGCCTGCATCTATATTTCCTTTTTCATATAAAGGGCTCGGTTTTTTTATTTTCAGGAGCTTATTATAGGCCTAAGCGTACCTCAATGAAGGAAACAGATGAAGGTTTTGGCGCCTTTGTTTGCAAAATGGAGAGATGTCTAAGGTGGAAAGATTTAGTGATGATGAGGATGACAAGTGGAAGTTCCTGAATCGTTATGGAGGAGTTGAAAGCAAATGTTGATAGAATTAAAAAAAAAAAACCGGCGTTTCACTTTGGATGGAAAAGATTTCCCAACCATGAAAACCTCAAAGTGGCAGTGACATGTTGGCTCAGATCTTTAGCAGTGGAAGAGTATAGCATCCGCATTGAAACACCGGTATCACGTGACAATAAATACCTCGATAGCAATGACGCCTACGATGGCCCTCGTATATTTAAATATAATTATCCATCATGGTTACACTCTGTGGGCACCGAACCTCAATCTGGCAATCTCGTGACCCCGAACCAACCTCTATTCATAAGATCGCTGGTATGTGATGTGCAATGAGCAAATTGCTGAGGAAGGTCACTATGTTTTGACATCCAACTCTTGTATGGGCAAGCACTGTAAGCAAGTAATAACATTTCAGTCAGACAAGACACAAAACCTTTTCCTACCAGTTGAATATTCGAAAATCAGCCAAGTCAAAAAGATTCTTCTTCATCTTCTGTTTCTTCTACAACACAGTTTAGGCTATTAACCTGGTCGGCTCCAAAGTCTTGTTCCTTCCATGTTTTCCCCAGACAATCCGGTTTTCTTGTCCTTGTGGCTGGTAAGTGTATGCAAATTTTGGAATTTTATTTTATTTCATTTTCTTGAAGTGTTGTTTCTAGTTCTATATTCTGCTATTATTTTGTTTAATTCTTCCATTTCAGCTGCTATATTTCTTGTTTTCTTTTTATCTAATCTAGTATGGTTCTGAGACCACCTCCGTGGTGCAATGATTACCATGCTAACTTCATATATAGGCATAAAAATCCTTAACATGACTTCCTTCGGAAGGGAAGTAAAGCCGTTGGTCACGTGTCGTAGGTTTACGGCACTTAAAAGAGCCTCAAGCCTGATAAAGAGAAATCTGAGCAAAATTAAGCAGTCTTTCACGCCCAGTACTGAATCGGACGCTGAGAACATAACAGTTAAAGAGAGGCTTAAATAAAACTCAATTTACATTTCTATGGTTCTGACGAACTTCATTTCTGCGGTTTGAATACTTCTTCTATGCTATGTTGACATTGTCCATGTTTCTGAATTATATGTTATAATTGGAATGGCCGTTGTTTTATACAATTTTATTATTCGATCTTTTCTTGCTTTATTGTTTAAAGCTCTTTTTATGATACCTGTTTTGTGGCTAAATTTATTTAATGTTGTATTAATATCTAATTTTGATCCAGAAAATCCAACTTTGACACTTGCTCAATAGTTTTATTTTCTGAAACTATTTTGGGCCGAACTGGCTGGATATCTACATGATAAACCCGTTCCTTAAAGTACTTGCAGACTTATTCAATAGTTTTATTTTCTGAAACTATTTTGGACCGAACTGGCTGGATATCTACATGATAAACCCGTTCCTTAAAGTACTTGAAGACTTGTTCAATAGTTTTATTTTCTGAAACTGTTTTGCACCGAACTGGCTGGATATCTGTACATAATAAACCCGTTCTTAATGTATTTGCGGACTTGTTCAATAGTTTTATTTTCTGGAACTACTTGGCACCGAACTGGTTGAATATCTGTACATGATAAAGCCATTCCTTAAAGTACTTGTGGACTTGTTCAATAGTTTTATTTTCTGGAACTATTTTGTACCAAACTGGCTGGATATCTGTACACAATAAACCCGTGCCTTAAAGCATTGGCGAGTTTGATCAATAGTTTTATTTTCTGGAACTTTTTTGGACCGAAGTAGCACATGATAAAGCCGTTCCTTAAAGCACTTGCGGGGTTGTTCAATAGTTTAATTTTCTGGAACTATTTTGGACTGAACTGGCCAGATATCTGTATATGATAAACCCGTCCCTTAAAGGGTTTGCGGACTTGTTCAATAGTTTTATTTTCTGGAACTATTTTGGACTGAACTTCCTGGATATCTGTACATGATAAACCCGTGCCTTAATGCACTTGCGGGGCTGTTCAATAGTTTAATTTTCTGGAACTATTTTGGACCGAAGTGACACATGATAAAGCCGTTCCTTAAAGCACTTGCGGGGTTGTTCAATAGTTTAATTTTCTGGAACTATTTTGGACCGAAGAGGCACATGATAAAGCCGTTCCTCAAAGCACTTGCGGACGGATGTCTTTGCAAGAGGTCCGGTAAAGGTCAGAAGAATGCAGGTTACGACCTCGCGGTAAACGTGCTAATCGGCTCTGCTCGACCCGCTTGTAATTGGATTCTCGACTTTACGACATACTTACTCCTTATCGCATTATGTTCCCATATTTCCTTTGCTTTTTATTTGAAGGCGCCAGACACATGGCGCCCCTTTAAACTGGACGGGGATGTTTCACACCGCTCGACTCCACCTTCTTTGATTATTCCTGGAGAAGACGTGGCGGGCGGGGAGACGCAACCTCTTGGGAATGTAAGATGAGGGTGGAAAGGGGGAGGAAATGAAGCTCCTTACAGCCCTGCTCCTATCGTTGTCATGGCAACCGCACTCAAGGAGATCTTGGTTGGCATCTTCCGTCTGCCTTCCCACACGTTTGCTTAGAATACCTTCCCCAAGCTGAAACACTGTCACACGTAAATACTCCACCCTAATGATGCTAATTCAAACGTGCTAAGCAACAGGCACAAGATGGATATAAAGTGCACCTATGGATGGATTAGCTGCCGTGGATCAAGCCGAGTTTACTGCTTCCAAATGCGATCAAATAAATAAATTAACAGCTAAACCCTGTTATATATAAGTTTGCCCTAGAGTTGGGGAGATCCCTGACAGCCAGCAGATAAGAGATGTGTCTGTCTGTCTGTTTGTCAACAGATTCATGCTACGTATGCAATGATGTCATCCTTTTTGCCACATGTAACAAACATTCCTGAATGTAGTTTTACTTGGCGCGAGTATCCGCTTATACTGTGCTATTTTTTTTTCAGCAGACCTTTTTACTTTCTCTACACGCACTATATGCATAGTTTGTAGAGAAAGTATTGCACTCCACCCAAAAATTCGATACCGAGATTTCACCGGAAATATATGTTTTAGGGTCCCTTATATCTGTCCCCTTATGTCTGTGAACACGATAACTCAAAAACAAAAAGTCGGTAAAATACCAAACTTTGTATTCACGTTTAGTATCTTCCAGGGATGCAACACAAAGATTTTGAGAAAAAGCCCCTCACCCCAAACTACCCTTTACATGGAATTTCTTTCGATATTTACCTGACAAATAAAATGTATATCCTGAATTTTCTGGGAATAGCCTCTGAAGAGTAGTTTATTCTGGACGAATTTTACGGAATTTTGCATAACTGCAAAACCGTAAGACTTAGATAAAAACTTACTACACAAGAAATGTAGAGCACGTTAAAACACACAATTTATGTTATGTACATTTTTTTCGTGGAGTTGATCGTTTTTGAGATATTCATTGTTTTTGGTTTCAGCTATGAAAAACTTACTTTTCTCATATAGCAATTTGTTAACTCCTGTCCATATAAACAAAGGAACTTCAGTCACATAGCAACCAGCTTTTGACTATCACTTTAACCTATGGTACTCCCTTATTTCGCTTCTATTTACAAGGAAACAAGTAATAAGACTATTTTTGCTAATTTGTTCTCGAGTAGCAGGAAGTAAATAGAAACATAAGCTTTTTAACAATAATTTGTGGCAGAGATGTAGAGAAAGTCATGTGAATGGTACACATCAGATTTTTACGTGCTGTAAGTAATGTTTGCTGTGTAATAGTATACTATGGATCTCTCTCACTTTTGTCAACTTTCTTTGCCTGCTTTCGTGAGATAGGTAGTTGTGTGGTACAAATTATAATGTACCTAACACAACAATATTCCTGATGCCAACAAACAAAGATAGAACGGCACAGAACCACAAATATAGAAAATGATTAGATTGGAAACCAAGTATCCTTATTCATTGTGGTTGGTTAAGGACGATTTTCGCGCAGCTGCTGTACATTTGTGTGGGTTAAATATGCATATAAAATAAGATTTTGTGGTATTAGATGTTCAATTAAGCAGTAAATTTAGACTAAGTTTAAACCAATATATGATCGTAATGATCAATACGTGTGTGGTGCTTGTTTGTAGTTTGTTAATGTACTTATTTATGTGATTTTTCGGTGGCATAATTAGGTTCAATTTGTAGGTTAGTGTACTTATTTCAGCGATGTTTTGAAGGTATATTTGGTGAAATGTGTTATGCATTATCAGCAGAATGATTCCATATTGTTTGTTACTTCAAACACTTGGAAAGACAATTTGAAAGATGTTCGTATGGTGTATATGTAGTGTGTAGTGCCACAAGATGGCGGCTTCAGCAAAACGCCCTGTGTTTAGAATACCTTCCCCAAGCTGAAAGTCGCCCTCCGTGGTGTAATGGTTACCATGCTAACTTTATACGCCCAAGGTCGCGCGTTCAAACCCGGCGGAGGACGATGGATTTTTTTTTGGTGTAAAAATCCTTAGCATGAAATAAGAACCTCAAGCCTGATAGAGAGGCCACTCTGAGCAAAATTAAGCAGTCTTTACGCCCAATTTAGAAGGGACACTGAGAACCACAGTAGTTAAAGAGCGTCCATAAATAACACGTCATTTCAATATTATTCCCCAAGCTGAAACACTGTCACACGTAAGTACTCCACCCTAAGCGGCTAAGCAACAGGCACAAGATGGATATAAAGTGGACCTATGGATGGATTAGCCGCCGTGGATCAAGCCGACTTTACTGCTTCCAAATGCGGTCAAATAAATAAATGAATACCTAAACCCTGTTCTATAACTTTGGCTGCTGTTGTGGATTAAGTAGGTCGTTATGTGATACAATCTACAGTTTGATCCACATGGACGGTCTCAAGGTAAAAGGGAATAAGTCATTTTCATCCATTTTTCAGGAGAGCCAAAACACTGAACTGAATGTCCTGAAAGGTTACAAAGACATACATAAATCATCAGAAACAGTTAATTTTCAAAAGATATTGTTTTCAGTAATTCCTTTTTACCCAGAGATGCACATTGCAAAATATTTTAATTTATTGAAAGGGGGAAAAAGTGATAAAAATGGCATTCCTTTTTAGCCTGAAGCGATTGGGTTCCAGCTGGTAAAAGAGACAGGAAGACTGAGGAAGAGAATGGAAACAATACAGATCCTTTAGAATACTGTTGATTTTTTGATAGTATTTAACGCCCGCTTTTACTACTTGGGCACCGCAGGCGATGACCATTGCAGTTTATTCCAAAACATGATCGCCCTCAAACGGGGCCTCTGCCACTGGGCAATAACCATTATCAAACAAAAGACCACACGGTACTAGGGGCAAGAGGCAACGTTGTAAAATCTGTTTCCTGGAGGCACTGCAGGACACAGTCGAGAATCTCGCCTCAGTTAAGGGACTAGTAAGTGGAAGACTTGGTAACAGCGAAGATTGGTTGCCAACATAACCCCAAACTTTAAAGTCAGACTTTGGAAGAAGAGTGGGGCCTGTACTTTCGGTAGAAATAAAAAATTCAAGCAGATAAATTCGGGCCCTCTATGATTTTCAACATTTTCTTTTGACCGTCTTTTCTTCCAAGTTTCATGGCGAAGCGAACTCATAAGAGAAATTCCAATTTACCCTGAAACTGTAGTTCACAATTCTGTGGCATTTGGTCATTATATGATAACTCCAAAAGTGGCCTTTTTGTGCTAAGACAGTACTGATATAAAAGAAACAATCCTTTATTGTTTGGTGAAGCCCTTATATTTCAAGAAACAATCCTCTATCATTTGGTGAATCCCAGATATATCCAGAAATAATCCTCTATCATTGGTGAATCCCTGATATCTCCAGAAATAATCCTCTATCATTAGTGAATCCCTGATATCTACAGAGATAATCCTCTATCATTAGTGAATCCCAGATATCTCCAGAAATAATCCTTTATCATTGGTGCATCCCTGATATCTACAGAAATAATCCTCTATCATTGCAGAATCCCTGATATCTCCTGAAATAATCCTCTATCATTGGTGAAGTCCTGATATCTCCAAAAACAATCCTCTATCATTGGTGCATCCCTGATATCTCCAAAAACAACCCTCTATCATTGGTGCATCCCTGATATCTCCAAAAACAATCCTCTCTCATTGGTGAAGCCCTGATATCTCCAGAAGCAATCCTCTATCATTGGTGCATCCCTGATATCTCCAGAAATAATCCTCTATCATTGGTGCATCCCTGATATCTCCTGAAATAATCCTCTATCATTGGTGAATCCCTGATATCTACAGAGATAATCCTCTATCATTGGTGAATCCCAGATATCTCCAGAAATAATCCTTTATCATTGGTGCATCCCTGATATCTCAAGAAATAATCCTCTATCATTGGTGCATCCCTGATATCTCCTGAAATAATCCTCTATCATTGGTGAATCCCTGATATCTACAGAGATAATCCTCTATCATTGGTGAATCCCAGATATCTCCAGAAATAATCCTCTATCATTGGTGCATCCCTGATATCTCCTGAAATAATCCTCTATCATTGGTGAATCCCTGATATCTACAGAGATAATCCTCTATCATTGGTGAATCCCAGATATCTCCAGAAATAATCCTTTATCATTGGTGCATCCCTGATATCTCCAGAAATAATCCTCTATCATTGGTGAATTCCTGATATCTCAGAAACAATCCTCTATCATTGGTGAAGTCCTGATATCTCAGAAACAATCCTCTATCATTGGTGAAGTCCTGATATCTCAGAAACAATCCTCTTATCATTGGTGAAGTCCTGATATCTCAGAAACAATCCTCTATCATTGGTGCATCCCTGATATCTCCAGAAATAATCCTCTATCGTTTGATGATTCCCTGATATTTCCAGAAATAATCCTCTCTCATTGGTGAAGTCCTGATATCTCCAGAAATGATCCTCTATCATTGGTGAAGTCCTGATATCTCCAGAAATAATCCTCTCTCATTGGTGAATCCCTGATATCTCCAGAAATGATCCTCTCTCATTGGTGAATCCCTGATATCTCCAGAAATGACCCTCTCTCATTGGTGAATCCTTGATATCTCCAGAAATGATCCTCTATCATTGGTGAAGTCTTGATATCTCCAGAAATGATCCTCTCTCATTGGTGAATCCCTGATATCTCCAGAAATGATCCTCTCTCATTGGTGAATCCCTGATATCTCCAGAAATGACCCTCTCTCATTGGTGAATCCCTGATATCTCCAGAAATGATCCTCTATCATTGGTGAAGTCCTGATAACTCCAAAAACAATCCTGTATCATTTGGTGAATCCCTGATATCTCCAGAAATGATCCTCTATCATTGGTGAATCCCTGATATCTCCAGAAATGATCCTCTCTCATTGGTGAATCCCTGATATCTCCAAAAAAACAATCCTCTATCATTTGGTGAAGCCAAGCGATAAATGATCGTTTCTTTTATGTCACTACTGTCTTAGCACAAAAAATCTGATGTGTTCCATTCACATAACTTTCTCTACATCTCTGCAACACATTACTGTTAAAAAGCTTATGTTTCTATTTATTTCATGCTAATCGACAAAAAATTAGCAGAAATAGTCTTATTACTTGCTTCCTTGTAAGTAGAAGCGAAATAAGGGAGTACCATAGGTTAAAGTGATAGTCAAAAACTTGTTGCTATGTGACTGAAGTTCCTTTGTTTGTATGGAAAAGAGTTTACTGATTCCTGTATGAGAAAGGTAAGCTTTTTCAAAGCTGAAACCAAAAAACAAGGAGCGTCTCAAAAACGGTCAACCACGAAAAAAATGTTGATGACATAAATTGCGAGTTTTAATGTACTCTACATTTTACCCTCTTACGGTTTAGCAGATGCAAAATTCCGTAAAATTCACCCAGAATAAAGAAGTCTTCAGAGGCTTTTCCCAGAAAATTCAAGACATACATTTTATTTGTCAGGTAAATATCGAAAGAAATTCCATGTAAAGGGTAGTTTGGGGTGAGGGGCTTTTTCTCAAAATCTTTGAGTTGCATCCCTGAAAAATACTAAACTTAAATACCCAGTTTGGTATTTTACCGAGTTTTCGTTTTTGAGTTATCGTGTTCACAGACACACGGACTCACACACGTACCTTTTTCTGAAAATACTTTTTTTTATACCAGGGACCCTAAAACATATATTTTCGGTGAAATCTCGGTATCGACTTTTTGGGTTGAGTGCAATACCTTCTCTATACTACCTGTAGGGAGAGTAAAAAGCCACTTTTGGAGTTATCGTGTTTTGACCAAATACCAGAGAATTCTCAGTCACAATGGAAGGGCGAGAGAGAGAGAGAGAGAGAGAGAGAGAGAGAGAGAGGAGAGGAGCCGGATCAAGCAGTGACGAAGGTGTCATCGACTAATCAGACCTGGAAACCACCAACACAAGCTAAAAGCCAAATGCGATGGATCTATATACATTAAGGATCATGACCACTTCCAACTGTCACTTGTGAATGCATCACTCCTGGTACGTATTCATTGAAATGTTACCCAACATTCATTCATTTTTCGAAGATACGAGTGCATTTTTTGGGTTCATCAAACGAAACAATTTTGGAAAAAACATGCTATGAAATTAACGTGTCAAATGCAGCCAGAGATATTTGAAACATACATTTTGGAAAGGTGGTAACTTCTCCGTCAATTAAATGCGTAATGAAGCTATAGATATGAATATACAGAGTGTTGATGAACTACACCGAAATAATTTGCGAGATTGTGCACGTGACTGATATAAGTAATTTGAAATCGGCGATGCATGGTCCCCGGATAAACATAACGCAACTGCATAGCGTTAAACGTGTGGGTATCAGGTGCTGATAAGTCGGTGTTAAAGCAAAGCAGGTTGAAAAAATGGCTTAGAATGTCTTTAAAACTGCTATCCGAGTTCTCAAGATTTAATGTCGCAGAAAACCTGTAAAATCTCGCAATAATCATTTGACAGTGCAATCCTGAGCATTCATTAACTACGTTCTTGAGTTATGTAGCCTTCTCTGGAGGCTTTTTTTCAACTGCTCTGGTGCCTTTGGGATAGCGCGGGAAGCTGCTATCCCAAAGGTCATGAGTTCGATTCCTGTCATTACTTTTTTCATTCCAGACGAAGTGCCGCGATACGTGAACGAGACCCGAACTCGGAAACTATCTTTAACTTGAAAGCCAGTATCATAGCCACTACGCTAGAGAGGTACGCTGTAATATGTCGTGTTATGCTCTCGGATGATTGATAAATTAGCCAGTGGCGTACTGGCACTTTAGAAACTTATAGCCGTTACTACGAAATTTCAAAGTCTCCTATCTCAAATCACTTATTTAAGAAATCCACATATTCCGTGAAAATATTTCGGTATAGTCATTAACACCCTGTATATGAATAATTTGTGGCCATTAACTTTCTATACCACACATATTATGATCAATTTTGATCTCACCAACTCTAAATTTTCTCAAGCTTCTAACCAGGTAAGTACATGGATCCACTCCAACGTTTCGAAGATGTCATTTGGACCATTGAGATGATAGCTTCATTCTGGCACTATAAATACACGAATCCGGACTTTCAAGTATTCTGTACCCTGAAGACGAAGATGATGCACATCTTCGAAACTTTGGGTCAATCCACGTATTTCCCTGGCTAGAAGCCCAAGAAAGTTTCGCCAGGAAAGCTTCAGCTCTTACTTTAATTTTATCTCCTTGACCACAGAAATAAAAATCATTTTCCAATGTATTTCATCTTAATTGCCTAGTCTTTATAAGTCTTAATTGCTGCATTGTTCCTATAACTTTATTTTCTAAACCTCAGAAATTATTGTTTTGATTCAGAAATCTTCTATTGGTGCTGTACATGTTAGTAGTATCCCTCGAGATTTTTATAGAATGTGTTCTCCTAAGTTCTGTTAAGGTTAGTCTCTTGTTTTATGATGCTTTATCGGTCCTTTATCAGGGTCCACACTGAACATTTAATATCCATTTCTTTGAATTTTCTTGAATTTTTATATTCCCTCGCCTTAAATTTCCTGACTTTCCTTGACTCAGTTATGAAATCATCTTTGAACAATCATGCACTTTTTGCCTCAAGTTTGTAATTTGCTTTATTCGACTCCAGCAACCAGTATCTCTAGATCCATTCTTAGCTCCTTGATTTCATTTTTAAGTTTTAAAAAGTATTATAGATATACCAATAACCTAATCTAGCAATATTCAGAACAAGGTCGTAAAGCTTCATTTAAAAAGCTACCAGAGTATAAAATGCTATTTTTAGCACTAAAAATATGTATTTCAAGTTACGCATGCAAAGCATTCTAGGACAATTACTAAATCCTTCACCTTTGTGCCACGTGGAATTAAATTCCCTGAACTTTCACTGAGGAATTCTTATTACATTGGCTTTTACTGGCCTTCCAGGTCTTAAAACTTTCAACTCGACATTGCCAGTTTTAGTGCCACACATTAGAACTGATGGCATTACTTTAAAATGCCTTTTTAATTACCTTTTTCGTTCCACAATTTTTTTTTTTTTTAATTATTCCCATCACACTAGTATTTCAAACACACACATTACAATGTGTTTGACTACTGCAAGGATTCTCTTCAGTTTTAAAACATGTCATCTGTGAAAGAACGTTCACTGACTCTTCCCTTGAGCCGTTCTGCTCTGGCCTTAATGCCATGCTGAGGTCCAGAAAACATTTATTGCTCCATTCGAATGCTGCAGTTCTCGTTGGTCCATATCTGCTGCTGTTTTTCGCCTGGAGTATATAATATGGGACGCAGCTGGTACGGAGCTGTCTGTCACTGAAGGGAACTCAACAAATGTTTCTATTTATATCCTAAAACCATATCATTTTCACAATTTGTTTGACAAATACAAGGATCCTCTTCAGTTTTAAAACAAATCATCTATGAAAGGACATTCACTAACTCTTTCCTTGAGTCATTCTGCTCTGACCTTACTGCCATGCTGAGGTTCAGAAAACATTTATTGCTCCATTTGTTTGCTGCAGTTCTCGTATGTTCATATCTGCTGCTGTTTTTCACCTTGAGTATATAATATGGGACGCAGCTGGTGGTGAGTCGTTTGTAGAGCTCATCCTAGGCTCCTACAAAGCTCATCCATTTCACGAGCAGACATTCACAGAAGAGGGTTTCCTGCTATATGGTATATAAGGGTTCCAATAGACCTCGAAAATAACCGCTTCAAAAAATAATAAGCCAACAATCTAGTAGCTGGTGGAGGTATAGAGGAGTGACTGGTCGGCGAGAGAGAGGGTGAGATGTGTAGGGTAGCCGCCAAGTGGTCTTGAGGGCACTCCACTCCCGCTTACTCAAGTGGACGGGGATGAAAGGCGAGGCAAGAGAAAGGGGGGGGGGTTCCTCACCCTCCGCCCGTCTGTCTCAAGTGCCCTCTCGGTCTAGCTGCTGCCACTAAGGGCCGGGCCGCGTCTCGGTCAATTCCCGCTGCTACAGTACTACATTACGCTCTTGTGTGTATTTGTGGCCAATCGTCTCTTCTTTATTTATACAGTGCCCTCATGTTCCTGCATGTCCGCCCCGAATTTATTCTCTCTGCTTTTTGTTCCATGATAACATCGCTGGAACTTTGCCTTCCAAAAACTCACAGCACTGTCAAGTCAAGGGCGTAACGATTTATACATTTCAACACAGGGATTCTGCGTAGACAATATTAATCCATGGCAGATATACAAACAATAAATCTGATGTGTTAAATTCACATCTTTGCAACAAATTATTGTTAAAAAGCTAATGCTTCCAATAAAATTTAACAGAAATTGCCTTATTACTTGCTTCCTTGTAAGTAGAAGCGAAATGGTTGCTATGTGACTGATGTTCCCTTGTTTGTATGGACAGGAGTTGACAAATTCCTATATGAGAAAAGTATAAGATTTTTAAAGCTGAAACCAATAACAAGGAATGTCTCAAAAACGATAAACTCCACGAAAAAAATGTATATAGCATAAATTCTGTGTTTTAACATGCTCTATATTTTTTGTGTGGTAAATTTTTGTCTATCTCTTACGGTTTAGCAGTTGTGCAAAAGTCTGTAAAATTCATCCAGAATAAAGTAGTCTTCAGAGGCTCTTCCCAGAAAATTCAAGATATACATATTTGTTAGATAATTTTTAATACACGATATTTTAATCAAAATCGTTAGAGCCATTTTTGAGAAATTTGTCCATCTAAAGGGTAGTTTGGGGTGAAGGAATTTTCTCACAATGTTCGTGTCGTATCCTGTAAGATACTAAATTTAAATACCAGGATACCAATTTAAATTTACCGACTATCGAGATATCGTGTCCACAGACACACGGAGCTTTTTCTAAATATGCTTTATATATATATATACAGGAGACCCTAAAACATATAATTTCGTGAAATCTCGGTGTCGAATTTTTGGTGGAGTTCAGTACCTTCTCTATACACTTTGTATACAGTACGTGTAGAGAAAGTAAAAACATGATGTATTCTAGCTGTTACATATACAAAATATTCTTAAAAAAGCTAATTCTCTTATCTACATCCCGCCGTGGTTGAGTGGTTAGACAAAAGAGAGATAAAAAGAAAGATTTGAGAAAACTTTAAGAAACTTAAAACTGAAACCAATAACACGGCATAACTCGATAGCGGTTATCTCTATAACAAAATGTATATGACATAAATTGTGTGGCTTAGCGAGATGTACATTTTATGTAGCAAATTCTGCTCCATCTGTTACGGTTTACTAGTTATGCAAAATTCTTTCACAATAAAAAAAATCTTCAGAGGCTATTCCAAGAATATTCAAGATATACATTTTGTTTGTCAATAAAATATATTAAGCATATGATATTTTAATAAAAAACGTTTGAACCATTTTTGAGAAAATCACAACACATTTTTTCCCCGTGTAAAGGGTACTTTGATTTTCCCTAAAAAAATTTCGTGTCGCATTCATGCACGATACTTGCAGTTTTGGGATTTGAGCCACGGTGGTTGCTCTACCACTGAGCTACCATGGCAACCTGCCGGCACAGCATTGAATTTTTCAACTGACTCGCATGTTTCTCGGTAACCACAAGGTGATCTCAAATAATATTGATGACAACCCCAATGGCGATTTACAATGCTGTAAGTACTAAATCCCAGGATTTATAGTTTAATTCAATGCTATGCCGGCAGGTTGCCATGGTAGCTCAGTGGCAGAGCAACCGTCTAGAGTTCGGGAGATCAAATCCCAGCTATGGCATTGAATTTTTCAGTCTGACTGTACACATGACCTGTGTGAAAAAGCAATTAATCCAATACTTAAACTGTGTTGTGTGTGTGCGGAAGAGCATCATAATAATTCTGTACCAATGCCACATCATACAAGAAAACTTCTGATTAGAATACATTTACAGTTTAGGCATGAGGTAAGGTAAGAATTCATAGTTCTTGGCCAGTGTGTTTATAGCGACAAGCTCCAGGGATACCTCCGCACATCCGGGTTTCAGTGCAAAGGCGGGTTCCAGCACGCTCCGTGACTAACATATGTCGTTTGGAACAGATTTCTGTAGTTTCTTTTCATAATCTAACATTTTAACTTCTCTAGTAGAGTTGTGGAAAGTTCTACGTCCTGATCCATTTACAATTAACGTATTTTCATCCTATGGACGAAAGAAACATAGTCCTAAATTTGAACCATAGATTTTTGTTACAAGGGGCGTTCTCTAAGTCCTCAGAAAATGAAAGAAAACTCACTCGTAGCATTGAAAAAAGTTTGCATTTGGCAGTTAAAGTTTCAACTATATTTATGACTGCATAAACAATCTTGTGCTTATTTAGAAACATTGGAGAGAAAAAAGAAAAGCAGTTTCGTGGAGTGAATAAAAACTTCTATTTAAAAGGCTCAACATCTAAAGAGATAAAAACCGAGCTGGATCAAGTCCATGGCACATCTGCTCCTGCGTTTACAACAATTTACAATTGCATAAATGAATTTAAACGTGGCCATCGTTCCGGACATCCAGTAGAAGTGACTTCCACCGAAATGATAAGACAAAATCCAGGTTAAGGTTTTGAGTGATCGACGAATCAAAGTTTGCGAAATAGTAGGGGCCACAGACATAACACAGGTATGGTATTCTCAAATGTGCATAAAAAATTAGGCCTGACAGAAGTCTCGGCAAAATGGGTGCCCCGTTTGCTCCCCATGGAGAATAAACGCAATCATGTGATCGAGTCGGAAGCTGGTTTGTTACTTTTCTGTTGAAGTCCTGACCAGTTTCTGCGTCGATACATAACTGTGAAACATGGCGAAACATGTACACCAGCTACACTGCAGAGATAAAAGACAGTCGAAACAGTGGAGGTTTTAAAGGCGAACTGGATCCGAAGAAGGCAAAGGTGGTGAAATCTGCAGGCAAGGTGATGGTCTCTTTTTTTTGGGGGGGGGGGGATACACACGGAATCATTTTCATTGATTACTTGCAGAAAGGAACAACGATAAATGGAGAGTATTATGCATCATTATTGCAACGGCTGAACAGAGAAATCGAAGAAAAAAAACGCCCTCACTTGGCAAACAAAAAGATTCTCTTCCATCAAGACATTGCAAGGGTGTCAGCTGCGCAGTTTCGATGACAAACATTGTACAATTAAGATTCGAATTACTACAACATCCACCGTATTCACCAGATTTGACCCTCAGAGACTGTTTATTATTTCCAAACTTGAAGAAGTGGTTCAGCGGAAAACGATTGCACACCATCTCACAAACAGATGTCTATTTTGAGGACCTTCCGGAAGCCTACTCTTTGGAAGGCTTAAAACAGTTGGAGAAATGCTCGGAAAAGTGAATCGAGCTCAAAGGAAATTATGTTTAAAAAAATCTACCAAAAATAATGTGTTTTATATTACTTTATCTACACGTACTATGCACATAGTGTACAGAGAAGGTATTGCATTTCACCCAAAAATTCGATACCGAGATTTCACCGGAAATATATGTTTTGGGTCCCCATAAATCCAAATAAAAAATAAAATAAAAAAAAACATTTTTGGTAAAAGGTCTTTGTGTGTCTGGTATTGGTATTTAAGTTTGGTATCTTCCTATGACGCGTCACGAAAATGTTCAAGAAAATTCGCCCACCCCCAACTGCCCTTTACATGGAACTTTTTTTCGAAAAGTTCGATTTTCTTAAAAATGGCTCTAACGATTTTGATTAAAATGTCATATATTAAGGATATTTGCGTGAAAAATAAAATCTATATATTGAATTTTCTGGGAATAGCCTCTGAAGATTACTTTATTCTAGATGAATTTTACGGAATTTTGCATAACTGGCAAACCGTAAGAGCTAAACAAAAGCTTACCACACAAAAAATGTAGAGCACGTTAAAACACACCATTTATGTTGGATACATTTTTTTCGTGGAGTTGGTTGTTTTTGAGATATTCCTTGTTATTGGTTTCAGCTTTGAAAAACTTACTTTTCTCATAGGAATTTGTCAACTCCTGCCCAAGCAAACAAAGGAACTTCAGGGACATAGCAACCAGCTTTTGACTATCACTTTAACGTATGGTACTCCCTTATTTCGCTTCTACTTACAAAGAAGCAAGTAACAAGACTATTTCTACTAATTTTTGTCTCGATTAGCATGAAGTAAGTAGTAGAATAAGATTTTTAACAATAATTAGTTGCAGAGATGTAGAGAAAATCATGTGAACGGAACACATCAGATTTTTTATTTCCAAACTTGAAGTTGCTCGGCGGAAACCGATTTACGTCTATCTCCCAAACAGGGGCCTATTCTCCAAAACTAATTTGTTTTTATGTATTTTTCTAGTGAGTTATTGAGCCCCCTCGCAAACAGCTACCAGCTGATGTAGTAAAGGAGGGTATTTACCGCTGTTGGATTTGACGTCTTCCCGATGAAGGTCGGGTTTGGTGCCCAGCATGCTGAGAGGATGCGCACCAGGTCCCAGGGCGCCAGAAAGTCCCAGAAGACTCGCTGCAGTTGCTGGGGGCCCCGGCAATCCCGGGTGGGGCATCATAGGAATAGGAGGCGCGTGTGCCGCATGCGGCAATTGCTGAGCGTGCATTTGTTGCTGTAACAAAAACAAGGACACCATTAGGCAAGTCTTGCTGAGAAAACAGCCATTTTAAATAGGTTTTAATGTTTTGCTTAGAGCAAGGGAAGATGCGTGAAATGTTTGATGACAGATTAACTTCAGAAATCTTACTTCATCTGAGAGTATTTCAAGAACTGTGTATTTAAGTCTGCCATTCGTCCCGTAAAAATTCGGGACAGTCCCCTTTTTTACTTTTTCCACACGTACTATGTACATAGTGTATAGAGAAGGTATTGCACTCCACCCAAAAATTCGATACCGAGATTTCACCGGAAATATATGTTTTAGGGTCCCCTGAATCCAAAAAAAGCATTTTCAGAAAAAGGCCCCTGTGTATGCGTGTGTGTATGTATGTCCGTGTCCGTGAACACACTTGCTCAAAAACGAAAAGTCGGTAAATTTCCGAAGTTGGTGTTTAGGTTTAATATCTTCCAGGGATGCGACACGAAGATTTTCAGAAAAATCCCCCCGCCCTAAACTACCCTTTACATGAAACTTTTTTTCGCAATTTTTTTATTTTCTCAAAAATGGCTCTATCGATTTTGATTAAAATTTCGTATATGTAAGATATTTGCCTGACAATAAAAATGTATATATTGAATTTTCTGGGAGTAGCCTCTGAAGACTACTTTGTTCTGGATGAATTTTACGGAATTTTGCATAACTGCTAAACCGTAAGAGATGGACAAAAGCTTACAGTACAAAAAATGTAGAGCACCTTAAAACACACAATTTCTATTATATACATTTTTTTTGGTGGAGTTGATTGTTTTTTAGATACTCCTTGTTCTTGGTTTCAGCTTTAAAAAACATGCTTTTTTCATACAGAAACACATTTAACAATTCCTGTCCATACAAACAAAGCAACAAACTATTGATTATCACTTTAACCAATAGTATTCCCTTATTTCGCTTCTATTTACACGACTATTTCTGCTGATTTTTTCTCGATTAGTATGAAGCAAATAGAAGCATAAGCTTTTTAACAATAATTTGTTACAGAGGTGTAGAGAAAGTCATGTGAATGGAACTCATATTTTTAGTTTCTCTAGCCCCATATGCACAATTTACATAGGGACAGAGAAGGTATTGTAATGCACCCAAAAATTCGATACCGAGATTTCACCGGAAATATATGTTTTGGGGTCCCCTGAGTCCGAAAAAAGCATTTTTAAAAAAAGGTCCGTGTGTGTGTCTGTCTGTCTGTGTGTGTGTGTGTCTGTGGACAGCATAGCCCCAAAACAAAAAGACCATTAAATACCAAACTTGGTATTTAGGTTTAGTATCTTCCAAGGATGCGACACGAAGATTTTAAAACAAAAATCCCCCCACCACAAACTAACCCTTTATATGGAAAAAATATGGAAAAAAATTCGAAAATTTGAATTTTCTTAAAAATGGCTCTAACGATTTTGATTAAAAGTCCCGTATATTAAAGCTATTTATGTCCGAAATAAAATGTATATCTCGAATTTTTTGGGAATGATCTCTGAAGACCTCTTTATTCTGGATGAATTTTGCTGAATTTTGCTTAACTGCTAAACCGCAAGAGATAGAAAAAAGGTACCACACAAAAAATGTACCTCATGACTAAACACACAATTTTGTCCTTTACGTTTTTGTTGTGGAGGTAACCGTTTTCGAGATATTCCTTGTTATTGGTTTCAATTGTAAAGTACTTTTCTCACACAGGAAGTGTCTGCTTTTCTTTTGTTCTACTTCTGGCCAAGCAAAGAAGTGATTTGCAATGACAATCACATAACGATAACTTTTGAAACATTTGACAATCACTTTAGCATAGTGCATTCCCTTATTCCCTTCTACTTATAAGGAACTAAGTAATAACATTCTGCTAACATTTATCTTGATTAGCATTGTGTACAAAGAGGAATAATCTTTTGTAACACTTTTGTAGAGTAGCTAGCGAAAGTCATGTGAGTGTAACACGTCAGATTTTTATTCGTATGTCCTGTGTCCCGAGAATGTTTGTTGGGACGCGAAAAGGTCCCGTATTTTCTTGACACCGTCTTCCTAAATTAAAAACTACATATGGTTACCCTTTCTGTGAAGACTAAGAACAGACGGAATTGGCCTGGTCTAGTGTTGCAAGTAGGTGTGCTGTGTTGCTATTTGTGCAAACTTAAGCAGTTACGCCTAAACGGAAATGCGCATTCTCCTCCAATTTAAAGAAAAAAATCTAATGTGTTCCATTCACATGAGTTTTCTCTACATCTCTGCAAAAAATATTATTAACAAGCTTATGCTTCTATTTACTTCATGCTAATCGAGAAACATTAGCAGAAATAGTATTATTATTTGCTGTCTTGTAAGTAGAAGCGAAATGAGGGAGAACCATAGGTTAAAATGATAGCCAAAACTGGTTGCTATGTGACTGAAGTTCCTCTATTTGTATGGACAGTTAACAAAGTCCATTTTCAGAAAAGTATGTTTTGCAGGCACAAACGAAGAACCAAGAATATCTTAAAAATGACCAACTTCTCGAAAAAAAATGTATATGACATAAACTGTGTGTTTTATTGCGAGCTGCATTTTGTGTAGAGTAAGTTTTTGTGCATCTCTTACGGTTTAGCAGTTATGCACAATTCCGTAAAATTCATCCAGAATAAAGTAGTCTTCAGAGGCTATTCCCAGAAAATTCAAGATATAGATTATGTTTGTTAGGCAAATATCTTCAATTTACTATATTTTAATCAAAATTGTTAGACCCATTTTTAAGAAAATCAAAATTTTCGAAAACTGTCCATGTAAAGAGTAGTTTGGGGTGGGGGATATTTCTCAAAATCTTAGTTTCGCATCCCTGGAAGATACTAAACTTAAATACCAAGTTTGGGCTTTAACGGTCCTTTCGTTTTTGCGCTATGCTCCCCACAGACACACACACACACACACACACACACACACACATATACACACACGGACATGTTTCTAAAAATGCTTTATTTGGATTCAGGGAGTCTCAAAACATGTATTTCCGGTGAAACCTCGGTATCGAGTTTTTGGTTATAATACAATACCTTCTCTATACACTATGTACATAGTAAAATATTTTCCTTGAAGAGTCAAAGCTTAATTATAAAGTTAACTGTAAAATATGCAATGCAATACTTTCGATTACACATGGTGGGAACTCGGATATTGTAGTGTATTAAATTTTAATCAATATCATGTTTCCTTCGTGTTAATGTTAATATCATACTTATAGAATATTGATCATCGATCACAATCTTTTCAGGCGTCCCGTATTTTAATGGAAGAAAACTGGTAGGCTTTTGTCTGTTTTTACTTCTATAGAAGTGACACCAAGATTTACATAAAAAAACCCTACTACATGCATCATTTTTTGAAAATGTCTGTTTCCTCTAAAGATTTTGATAAATATACTTAAAATATGATATGACAAATAAAAAGTATATTTTGAATTTTTGAGAACACTCTCTGTAGAGTCCCCGTAAGTGTAAGAGAAAGACAAAAACTTACTACGTGAAAAAAACTTAGATCTTGTATAACGTACAATTTATTTGAAAAAAATGTGTTGAGCAATTAATCGTTTCTGAAATATTCCTGGTTGTTGGTTTCAATTTTCAAATACTTATGCAGTTCCCTGACCAAGCAAAAAGAAGTGTTTCACATGGTGAGCAGCTCTTGAAAGACTAATAATTGTATAAATTTAATCAGAATAGCTTTATTTAGTTAATTTCCTGTAGCTCCTAAGCGAAGTATACGGCATCGTTATGATGTTTCCATTACTGGATTTGAATTTGTAGTTCATTAATTCGCCGCTATTCGCCATGGTGATGAGGTCACCCACAGATGGCACTGCAGGACGCAATCACGATTTGCGGCCGCGAAATGGTGAAATTTTGCCCAGAAACCTTCTTCTTTCAAGATATGGAATTATTTTACTTGCAAATAAATCATACCAAAATAGGTATTATTTTCATAATAAATAGACAGCAAAATCAGATGAACATTATTAGTTTTACGTAATTATCATTATGACTTATAATATACTAATTCACTTTAATTTGCTATATAATCCAAGGGACCACCGACTTTACTCTTCTGGCAATGCTAAAGAGTTTTGCAACCCAAAATAATCTGATGTGTTACATTCACATGACTTTCTCTATACCTCTGCAACAAATTATTTTTAAAAAGCTTATGCTTCTATTTACTTCCTGCTAATCCAGAAAAAATTAGCAGAAATGGACTTATTACTTGCTTCCTTGTAAGTAGAAGCGAAATAAGGAAGTACCATAAGTAAAAGTGATAGTCAAAGGCTGGTTGCAATGTGACTGAGGTTCCCTTGTTTGTATGGACACTTGTTCACAAAGTCCTGCATGAGAAAAGTATAAGTTTTTTATAGCTGAAACCAAAAACAAGGAATATCTAAAAAACAATTACCTCCACGAAAAAAATATATGTAATATAAATTGTGTGTTTTAAAGTGCTCTACATTTATTGTGTGGTAAGTTTTTGTCCATCTCTTACAGTTTAGCAGTTATGCAACATTTCGTAAAATAGGCCCAGAATAAAGTAGTCTTCAGAGGCTATTACCAGAAAATTCAAAATATACATTTTATTTGTCAGGTAAATATCTTTAATGTACGATATTTTAATCAAAATCGTTAGAGCCATTCTTTAGAAAATCAAAATTTTCGAAAAAAGGTTCTATGTAAACGGAGTTTGGGGTGGGGGTATTTTTCTTAAAATCTACGTGTCGCATCCCTGGGAGATACTAAACCTAAATACCAAGTTTGGTATTTTACCGACTTTTCGCTTTCGAGTTATCATGTTCACAGTCACACGGACACACACACACGACCTTTTTCTGAAAATACTTTATTTGGATACAGGGGACCCTAAAACATATATTTTCGGTGAAATCTCGGTATCGAATTTTTTGGTGGAGTGCAATAACTTCTCTATACACTATGTACATAGTGAGTATAGAGAAAGTAAAAAATCCATTGACCTGCAATCTTGGGTATTAGAGGCTGGTATGTTAGCCACTACACCACGAAGGGCGACCACAGACTGTTTTTGCAAATTTCATAGATGCATCCGCTTAAAGATGTCTGTATAGTTTTATTGTTCCATTGTTTCATACGACAGTAAAATATTCAAGTGCTATGTCTGTAGTATGAAAGAATTAAGAAACCAACAGTCTTTTTAGTGCTGCGAATAATTTATTTTAAGCAGTATAAACCTCATTAATCCAACCATATTTTACTAGAATATAAAATTAGTTTGGCACGCCTGAACTTGTCCACGAAATTTATTTTATCATTTCAACACCCAGATAAATTTTATTGACTCCCTTTTAGCTTTCACTCCGCTTCAGTTGAACATATAAACAATGCTTAAAAAGGTTAAGATTATTATATTACGCATTTATAAATGTTAAATTGTGTTTTGTGAATTATGAGCTCACTCTTTTTGTTTTTCAAAAATAAAAGCTTATTTTACATTAGCTAAATGGATTAAGAGCAGGGAATAAAATAATGAGAGATGAAAGAGTATGTATTGGTAAAATAATTTACTATTATTATGTGTTTAGGATTTTCTCCCCTATTTCAAACACACATAAAAATTCCGCTTTTGATAAAACAAGATTATATCATTGATTAAACACGCCGACAATATCAGAACAGAGGTGCAAAGCATGGAAGCGTTGGTTTAGTGACGTAGATGCGAGATTTCAACTCAGCTATATTATTTACCTACAAATATAGACGTAACGATGGACGTAAATAATTTTCTTTCAGGGGTGATAACAGGGTTACGAATTCATGTCTCGAGTGAGGATTTTGGGTATTAGGAATGGTGTGAATTTGTGGGGGCCCTAGTTCAGGAATTTTACGAGCATGGAAACTCATTTCAGAATGTGGTACGACAAAAGTGCTTTATTCAGTTAGTTCGGCCTTTTTCCTTCGTCGAACACACACGCATTCCTTCTAAATTTTCTACTGTTAAAATATGCGACTGTTGTTATTTTTAATTTATCCCCAGTGATATCGTCTCTACTCTGGTCTGTATTACAATAACTATTTCCCTCACAACTAAAGGTAGCCCGTTCGGCTCCACCACGGATCCCAAATATCACATCTTGGTTCTGCCGATATTCTACGCCAAATGCCTCAAAAAGTGTCCCCTGGCCAGCGGTAGCATTGTTTTCTCTTTTCCCGTTATGTTCCCCACGCGCAGTGTCCTCTCACCCCTTTCGATTCAATGTCCTACCCTCTAACGGTACACGGTGCTACAGCTCGTGACAACTCGGCTACTTATACGTGTTTGAAATCCTTCTTCCCTTCCCATTTTCAATATACATTTATATGTCCCTTCTTGATATAATTTATATTATTAGCAATGGTTTATCCTTCCCTTCTGAATGACTCTTTGCCCCGTGACAAAATATGTACTGTCTCATGCTTCAGCTTTTACTTTTTTCAGAGGGTATACAATATGTGCCAATTTTGACAATAGCATCATTAAAGACCAATAAAATCTGCTAAATCATTACCACCATTACTACAAATGCAAGAAATTAGTTAAGAATACAATATAAAAATGTACTATTATTTTCTGTATATGTAGACACAGACTGGATTTAAAGAAAGTTGAAATAAGATTTAAAACAGGAAAAATTAAATTTTGTGAAAATTTTGAGGGAAGGCACAGAACTGAAGGTGTTCAAAATGAAGACGTGTAGCGATTGTGAATTTGAAAGCGAAGTGAATTTGAAAAAATCTTATGTGTTCCATTCACATGACTTTCTCTACATCTCTGCAATAAACAATTGTTAAAAAGTTTATGCTTGTATTTACTTCATGCTAATAGAAACAAAATTAGCATAAATAGCCTTATTACTTGCTTCCTTGTAAGCAGAAGCGAAATAAGGGAGCACCATAGGTTAAGCGATAGTCAAAAGCTGGTTGCTAAGTGACTGAAGTTCCTTTATGTGGACAGGAGTTGACAAATCCCTGTATGAGAAAAGTATAAATTTTTCAAGGCTGAAACCAAAAGCAAGCAATATCTAAAAAACGATCAACTGCACGAAAAAATGTATATAACATAAATTGTGTGCTTTAATGTGCTTTACATATTTTGTGTGGTTAGTTTTTGTCTATCTCTTACGGTTTAGCAGTTATGCAAAATTCCACAAAATTCATCCAGAATAAAGTAGTCTTCAGAGGATATTCCCAGAAAAGTCAAGATATACATTTTATTTGTCAGCTAAATATATTTAATATACGATATTTTAATCAAAATTGTTAGAGCCATTTTTGAGAAAATCAAAATTTTTGAAAAAAAGTTACAGGTAAAAGATAATTGGGGGTGGGGGGATTTTCTTGAAAATCTTCGTGTTGCAACCCTGGAAGATACTTAATTTAAATACCAAGTTTGGTATTCAACGGTCTCTTGGTTTTTGAGCTATACACAGACACACACACGCACAGTCACGGACCTTTTTCCAAAACTGTTATGCCGGCTAGAGACCAGGAGATCCGTGGTTCAAATCCCGGCTATAGCATTGAATGTTTCAGTCTGACTCTACCTATCCAACTTTTTATTATTTGGGTGTATAATTTTGCTTCATTCGTTGGTGTGCTGTGTGTTCCGAGTGTAAACACAATCTGTCGATATTTTGTTTGCATCACTATCAAAACTTATTCAAAAGTTTACAGACATTTGCTAGCAGTAAGTTAAGTAAATAGTATTTTTGAATGGTTGGAGCAAGACGGAAGGTTTTCGCTGATAAAGTAATTGCATTAATTTTGGCCGTAAATATCAGTTTGTAAAAAGGTGGTAGTAGTAAAAATTAACTGCTACTTTCAACTAGACAGGGCAGGCTGTCTAAGTTTAAATGCGCGCCAAAGAGCAGCGACTTTCTCACGACTCACAAGGATTTGCCTGAACAATATAGTCAAGCAATATAGCTGCCGTCAGGGCTGGATGAACACTTTTACATAGGTACTGAAAGTGTTCCACGCGATGCAGGTTTACAATTATTGGTTTTGTGGCAACTCTCAAATGTACATTAAAGAAAATGATATACTTTTTCGAAATAATGTTTCAATTTTAAGAAATAAATTATTACATTTTGAAAAATCAATAGTTTTAGAAAGTACAAAGGTAATGTTGATAATGCCTATTAGTAAGCCTACCCATTTATAGCTTCATTTATTTGATAGTTCAAGTGCGTTAAGAGAAATTGTCAATACATTTTCTTAAAATTTTGAAATCATATATATTTTTTTCAATTTTGCATAGTTTGTTTATGTATTTCAAGGATGTATCACTTTAAACACAAATAAACCACACATACAAATATCAACAGTAACATAAATTTGGGCCTACTAATAAAATCTGTATGCAAGTAGTTAACAGTAGTTCCCACAGTATAGTTTTACTTTCTCTACACTTATGTGCATAGTGTATAGAGAAGGTATTGTAATGCACCCAACAATTCGATACCGAGATTCCACCGGAAATACATGTTAAGACATTTATAGAAAAAGATCCGTGTGTGTATGTGTCTGTGGAGAGCATAGCTCAAAAAGGAAAAGACCGTTAAATACCAAATTTGATATTTAAGTTAGGTATCTTCCAAGGATACGACACGAAGCTTTTCAAGAAAACCCCAAATACCCTTTACAAGGAATTTTACCGAAAGTTTTGATTCTCTCAAAAATGGCTCTAACGATTTTTATTAAAATATTGTATATCAAGATATTTACCTGACATATAAGATGCATATTTTAAAATGTTTTGGGAATAGCCTCTGAAGACTACTTTATTCTGGATGAATTTTACGAAATTTTGCATAAGTGGTAAACCGTAAGAGATATACAAAAACTTACTTCACAAAAATCAAGAGCTCGTTAAGGCACAATTTATGTTACATGCATTTTTTTCGTGAAGTTGGTCGTTTTTGAGATATTACTTGTTTTTGGTTTTAGCTTTAAAATACTTATACAAACAAAAACTTCAGTCACATAGCAACCAGCTTTTGACTGTCACTTTAACCTATGGTACTCCCTTATTTTGCTTCAAGGAAGCAAGGTATTTCTGCTAATTTTTTCTCAATTAGCATGAAGTAAATAGAAGCTTAAGCTTTTTAACAATAATTTGTTACGTAAATACAGAGAAAATCATGTGAATGGTACACATCAGATTTTTTCTTTCTTCTTCCCGCCACGGTTACGCAAAATTCGGTTAAGCAGATTAACTTAAATTCACTTCTTTATCGGATGTTCTATCATAATAACCATGAATGTATTTTAAACAGATTATACAATAGCACTTCATTAATTCTGAGTTATCATGTAAACTAAATACACGTAAAAGCCAACACTCATGCAACGTACAAGCCCACAAACTCAATCACTTAAACCTCAAATGAAAAACATATAATAAGCAACACACAACAGAAAAAAAGCCTTTTGTTTTTCGTTATATATCTTAATGTAATTAACTATAACACAATCTAAAAAAAAAAAAACTAATACAAAATCCTTTCTTATCTGCTTCTAATAAATATGATATTCCTAGACTCTTACTATAAAGATTTATTACCAGGGATAGCATCTTGGGGACCGATAGAGGGACACATGCGCTTACCACTTGCATACCTTCCTAGTAGAGACCACATTGGTGACTGCACGCTCCGCATGTAAACAACCAACGCGTTGGGGAAACGTGGCACGACACAGCTGTATATTACAATACTATGAATGCCTTTGATGACGGTGCATACTCTTCAACCAAGATTTTAAAATCTCTTGCTTCAAATTGATTGCATGAAGATTTGTAATTCATACAGAAGAAGAGATATGCGCAATAGTCGATGGTGTGTCATATTCCCGTTTTGCTCCAACCACATCTGCTGATGTAGAGAGGTTTTTCACAATATAAAGCCTGTTTACGTGCTAATCGGAGAGGATTCACAGTTGAGACGTTAAGAAGTATGTTGTGCATTGTATTCTATGTACCTTGAGAGAAATTGAAACGGATGATGATGATGATGACTTGTTGCACAATAGAAATTTAATTAAAATTTAATTCTCTTAGCTGAGCATTGCCGTACTAAATATTGAGTGAGTTCTGCAGAAACCGTTACCGTTTCTTTGTTACGGGTTACTAGGAAAATCGAAAATTAGAACCCCAATAATGTGAAAAAGTGATAAATGTTTCCCCAATTCATTACATTCCTCCACAACAGACTGTCAACGTCAATTTTCATTTTTGGAACACGACCTGCGACCAGTTTTGAAAAAGAAGTAGCGACACTTTCTGCAAAAACCAGCATAAGTTTGTTCAACAATGCCGCAAGTTGTGGCTGGTTTCAGTCGATAGGGCTGGGAAGTGTCATATCATCCACCATACTCTCCACTTTAGGCCCTTATGACTTTTCACTTGATTCTGAAGATGTTGCAGAGATTCTTCAGGCAGTAGACCGCACCATTCGAACTACTCGTATCAGCACACCAGACGCTGTTAAACGTATCATACGACTTCCAGATTGCTGACACAATGCTGGTGACAACTTTGAAGGGCAGTAAAACTTGGTAACCTCAATCTCTTTTGTATTCGTTGTAAACAAATAGGTGCTGCTATTCAACTTCCAACCCATTGTACGAGGGATGAGGCAAAAGTCATGGCATGAAGATACCAGTCCGGTTGGAAAATGTGACGTATACAGACGAAAGGACAAGGCGTTAACTACGTGTGTGGACAATGAATAGCACTGAATATCGTAACACACTAATTTATTATGGTAGTATACAGGGCAATACGGCCTTCACGGTGCAAAAGAATGACAACACAGTACACATACAGTTGACATGACAAACCTGAGCCTAAAGACCCTTAAAGTAGTTCTCTGTTTCTGTCACCGCATGCTGCCAACGATGTGGGAGGCGCTGAATACCATCTGCCGTTGCTCATCACTGGTTGACACACGTCCTTGCTGAAACTTTCCTAACCAGCTACTGTACGGTTTATTGGACATTATTCCCAAGGGCTTCCACTAATTCACTGTGACATTCCATCGCATTTCTCTCTCGGAGAACGGCTGTTTTAATGTAACCGCGCTGCTCAACTCGGATTACTTCCATCTCGCAAGACACTCACCAATTGACTGATTTCACAGCCCTCGCTGCGCTACTACCAGCTATCATAGAGCTATATGTTGTTCTGCATACACATTATGCCTGCAGAACTTCCACATGACACATATCTACAAGAAAAAAACTAGTTTCCATGACTTTAGCCCCAGCCCTCGTATTTTGAAAAACAAATGATGCAAATCCTTTTCACTTATTCAATTTTCTCATATAATGGACATGCGCGTGAAGTTAATTGCCAGTATCAAAACATTCTTGAATTCCTTTGAAAGACGTCATAAAATGCAGCTGTCGTTTTCTTACAGATACAACCTTGGCTGATTTGTTCAGCTGATGTGCCATATCATCCACTACACTCACCAACTTGGGCCCTTGTGACTTTGACTTTATTCCGAAGATGAAGAAACCACTTCACGGCATTTGCTTCAGAACTATTCCAGAGATCCGTCAAGCAGCTGATCGCTCCATTCGAACTATCAACACAACAGGAACTTCTAAAGGCATCCTACAACTTCCACATCGCAACCAACGGGTTGTACACAATGCTAGTGGCTCCTTTGAAGGGCAGTAAAACTTCATAACATATATCAGTTGTAAATAAATAGTCGCCACAAGGTCCAACTATTGTATTTTGAGGTAAAAATTGTGCACATTGCCTTTCACTTGTCCAGTTTTCTCATATAATGGACATGCACACGAAGTTAATTGCCAGCAAAAGTATCAAAACATCCTTTAATTCCTTTGAGAGATGTCATATGTGATAAGGTCACATAAAAATTTAGCTGTTAGAATCAGCTGATGAACTTGGTGTTTAAAGTGAATTGGATCGGTACTTTCAGCGGATTCATTCCCCTCTTTCGTTCAAGCAGACACTCAGTGGCGTCCAATCCAATTAGCACCCTATCGCTTCCCTGCATTTTAAAGGCGCGACACGACACTCGATTTGAAGATTTAAGTGGTATGAAACCTCGACTACAATTGATCCAAAAATCGAAACGTTTTTCCCCTTCCTTTTTACTTTCTCTAGCCCCATATGTACAATACACATAGGGATAGACAAGGTATTGTAATGCACCCAACAATTTGCTGTCGGAAATATGTTTTGGGGTTCCCTGAGTCCGAAAAAAGCAGTTTAAACAAAGGTCCGTGTGTGTGTACGTGTATGTCTTAGTGTGTGTATGTCTGTGGATAACATAACCCCAAAACGAAAGGTACCCAAGTTGGTATTCAGGTTTAGTATCTTCCAAAGATGCGACACGAAGATTTTCAAACAAATCCCCCCCACTACAAACCACCCTTTACATGGAAAAAAATTCGAAAAAATTTATTTTCTTAAAAATGGCTCTAACGATTTTGGTTTAATTCCCGTATATTAAAACTATTATATCCGAAATAAAATGTATATCTCGAATTTTCTGGGAATAGCCTCTGAAGACCTCTTTACTCTGGATGAATTTTGCTTAATTTGGCATAACTAGTAAACCGTAAGAGATAAGACAACGCACTACACAAAATATGTACATCACGTCAAAGCACACAATTTATGTTATTTATATTTTTGTTGTGGAGGTAACCGTTTCAGAGATATTCTTTGTTATTGGTTTCAAGTATGAAGTACTTAAACCTTTCTCATACAGGAAGTGTCCGTTTTTCTTTTGTTCTACTCCTGGCCAACCAAAGAAGCGATTTGCAATAAGAATGGCATAACGATAGCTTTTAAAACGTTTGACTATCACTTTGCCTAGTGCATTACCTTAGTTCCCTTTTACTGATAAGAACTAAGGAATAAACGCATTCCGCTAGTGCTGCGACAGAATGTGGCAATCTTCTTGAGGCGTTCAGCTAATTAGAACATGAGAAACTTCTAAAAACTACACTTTTCACATGAACGTTCTATACTACATTTCAACACTCTCAAGTTTCACATGATCGATTCAGGCAATATCGACTTGTAGAAATAACACAGAAAGCACATTTTGCTTAGAAAATACACACTAAGTATCAAAACCTACATTAACAAAGTTTACAGGAGCAGTGCTTTTTGAAAGTTCGTTAAAAACCCTGCGTTAAATGAAAGTTTAATGGAAAACATGAATCTATGCTCACTAGAAACGCACACACATTAAACACACATACGAGCATCTCTGCAGCGAAACACAGAAAGGAGGGTAAAAATAAAAAAAGAGCAGACACGGGTCGAAGACCCCACAAAACATACCAAAAAGCAAAAATGTTCATGTGAAAACCATCTACCACACTGATTCCAACACGCTGCAATTCTCAGATAAAGATAAAAACACACGGCACCATATACAGCCACTGGACATCAAACAGTAGATACAAAAATTCCACCTCCCAATGCTATAACATGCACAAAAGTTGGCGGTGAGGAAACACGCAGCTAAAACCTTCCTTTCTGAAAGTTGACGCTTTCAGAGCGATGATGCAAGGAGTGCGATTAAAAACGTGGATTTTTTGTATTACAGGGGGCGAGGAAACAAATTCCAGTGTAAAACGCCATTAGCTATTTTCTTCCTGACCTCCACTGCCTAGCAATCACGGAGTTTTCGTTTAAATATAATTAATCAATGTTTTGTATAAAAAATAATTTAACTTTCTGTTTTATCGCCATAATATTTAACTTTCTTCTTTAGTTTTACTCCTGAATTAGAATACAATCAATTAAAAATATTTTCGGAAAAATAAAAATATAACGCTCAAATAAAAATCAATGAAATTTTATTTACATCCAAATAGTAAGGAATTTTAGAAAACAGTGGAAGTGAGTTTATAACTATAAACGGTCAAGAAATCGAAATCAATTTTTTACTTTCTTTATACGTACTATGCACATAGTGTATAGAGAAGGTATTGCACTCCACCCAAAAATTCGATACCGAGACTTCAATATATGTTTTAGGTTCCCCTTTATCTAAAAATTCTGATATGTTCCATTCACATTACTTTCTCTATATCTCTGTAACAAATTATTGTTAATAAGCTTATTCTTTTCTTTTATGCTGATCGAGAAAAATTAGCAAAAATATTCCTATTTATTGCTTTATTGTAAGTAAAAGCGAAATAAGGGAGTACCATAGGTTAAGGTAAAAACCAAAAGCTAATTGCTATGTGACTGAAGTTCATTTGTTTGTATGGACACGAGTTGGCAAATTCCTGTATGAGAATAGTATGTTTTTCAAAGCTGAAACCAAAAACAAGGAATATCTCAAAAACGATCAACTCTACGAAAAAAATGGTTATAACATAAATTGTGTGTTTTAACGTGCTCTACATTTTTTGTTTGTTAAGTTTTTGTCCATCTCTTACGGTTTAGTAGTTATGCAAAATTCATCCAGAATAAAGTAGTCTTCAGAGGCTATTCCCAGAAAATTCAAGATATACATATTATTTGTCAGGTAAATATCTTTAATATACGATATTTTAATAAAAATCGTTACAGCCATTTTTGAGAATCAACATTTTCGAAAAAAGTTCCATTTAAAGGGTAGTTGGGATTGGGGGGATTTTCTTGAAAATCTTCGCGTCGCATCCTTGGAAGATACCAAACCTAAATACCAAGTTTGGTTTTTAACGGACTTCTCGTTTTTGAGCTATGCTGCCCACAGACACACACACACACACACACACACACAAACACACACACGCACAGATAGAGACACACACACGGACATTTTTTCTAAAAATGCTGTTTTTAGATTCAGGAGGTCTCAAAACATGTATTTCCGGTGAAATCTCGGTATCGAATTTTTGGGTGCATTACAATACCTTCTCTATACACTAGGTACATATCACGTATAGAGAAAGTAAAACAGCATTTTCACAAAAAGGTCCGCGCGCGCGTGTGTGTGTGTGTCCGTGTGTCTGTGGACACGATAACTCAAAAACGAAAAGTCGGTAAAATACCAAACTGGGTATTTAAGTTTAATATCTTCCAGGGTTGCGACACGACGATTTTGAGAAAAATCCCTTTACATGCAATTTTTTTTCTCGAAAATTTCGATTTTCTTAAAAATGGCTCTAACGATTTTGATTAAAATCCCGTATATTAAAACTATTTATGTCCGAAATAAAATATATATGTCAAATTTTTGGGGAATAGTCCCTTAAGACCTCTTTATTCTGGATGAATTTTGCTTAACTGCTAAACCGTAAGAGATAGAAAAAAACTCACTACACAAAAAATGTACATCACGACAAAACACACAATTTATGTCGTTTACACTTTTGTTGTGGAGGTAACCGTTTCTGAGATATTCCTTGTTATTGGTTTCAAGTGTGATGATTTGCAATGACAATTGCATAACGATAGCTTTTAAAACATTTGACAATCATTTTAGCACATCGCATTCTCTTATTCTCTTCTAATTGTTAGGAACTAAGTAATAACATTCTGGTTATATTTATCTCGATTAGCATTGTGTATAAAGAAGAATAATCTTTTGTAGGTTTTAGTGCAGCTAGAGAAAGGCATGTGAGTGTAACGCATCAGATTTTTATAATTTGAATATCCATAGAGAATCAATTATTTAGCTCCCCAACTGCTACGTGTTCTACATCGATTACTGTTTCATAAAGAAAACAGATTTTTTCTAAAAGCTATACTTTTTAAACTTCCAAATGCCCCACTCGTTTCAGTTTTGTTTAAATACAACTAAAGTGTTCCATAATGTTCAGAAATTACTGAAATTATAATTCAGTAATCAAAGTTCCTGAAACATCTACGCCTAAAGCTTTTGATGTTCAAACCTTGCATTCCAAAAATGCATGCAATAATTTACATCTTGCTAAGTGTTTATCCAGTTTGAATGAAATTTGTTATTTGTATTAACATAACAGTATTGCAATTCAAAGAGAACCATACAAAATAAAGACATTTGAAATTACACTCCACTAAAGCAGTCATGGTTTCCACTCCCCTTTGTCGCTCAAGATGTTCGGAATAGACCTATTTTATCTTATTTTTCGTTATCAGTGTAACGTCCCTAACCTACAGCATCTCAGATGTACAGAACAGGAAGCCATATTCAATTCATGACCCAATTGAGTTTATAAGTTCCATATCAGGCACCCAGCTTTATTCAAACTACAAATTACTGTCGTGAAGTTTCAGCTAGGGGATGGGGGCGCGCTTCAAAGTAAGTAGCGGTTTTGCCATTGGAAGAAGTTAGTAATTGTCTAACTGATATTAGACAAAAATGACAAAACAAAATAATAATCCCTAATCCCTTTAAAATTACTAAATAAGAGAGATTACAAAAAATATCTTTTATCTCTTTAGGTTTTTTTTTTTTTTTCCTTCTTTTCCAGAACGAGGATCGGTAACATAGTTTGCATATCCTTTGCCACATTGTATGGCAATACTTAAAGAGATTTCCTTGGTTTACAGGGGAAAAACGCGAATCAGTAGGAGAATTTAATATCCTGTCGGATGCTGACATGGTAACTCAGTGGTTAGGGATACTCGATGAAGACAGGAGATCCATGGTTCAAATCTTGGCTATGGTATTGCATTTGTCAATCTGACTCTACTTTTTCAAATTTCTTTAGTTACCAGTTACAGGAAAATTCGTGGTTACTCAGGCAGTCCTGGCAGAAATTAAAATGACGCCACACCTATACAACGGATCATTTAAGTCATATTTAATGCGTTTATATTTTAAAAATGAAAACTGTAATTAGACAAAAAGTCTTATAACACATCTGAAACAAAATTTAAAAGACGTTTTAGGTTAATGCAGAAAATAAAGTGAGAGGAGTCCCATGAGGGTATACATTTGTTTTCATATTAGACAGTATATACAGAACTTTCATTTCCAAACTTCCCAGTCTAAATAATGTATTTAAATTTAATTTAAACAAAAACATGTCAAAGTAGATACCGAGAGGAAAGCTTAAAATTGGTCTTAATTGCATTTTAATTTTTGAAATTTAAATAGCACCCCTAAATTTTATACTTAGATATGACAGAGTACTCAATGGTTAATTCACGTCATTCAGTTCTTTTATAACTTTTGTTTTAAATCGTTGCCTAGCAACCTGGAATGTCGGTATTGTGGAAGACCATTTTGTCTTGTGTATGTTTATAAAACGGCGTATTCCATTCAAGAGAGAACAAAATCATATTCATGGAGCTGCTGTTGCTAAGCCATCAAGGACTAAAGTTAAAGAAACTGCTTCTGTGAGCAATAAGGTAAATAAACCTAAAAAAACTCCATCAAATTTTGTGAATGGAAATCGTTGGTCATTTTAGTATTGGACACATGACGTCCATTTCAAAAACGTCTCCCACAACAAACATTTAGCTTCATTCCATACATATAAGTGCAAAAAAGAAACAAATGTTATCCCTACAAAATACAGCGGGTTTAAAATATTAGAATTTTGTGAAGTTACCTCAGACAGTCCAAAATGTGACACAAAATATGAAATTACATAAATAAATATGATTCCGGTTCTCTCTCGAATGGAACATACAATTTTGCAAACATTACACGAGAAACTTTCAAAATTGTCTTTCACAATCCCAGTTGCTAGGTACCGACTTAATAATAAAAAAAAATATTTTATCTACATGACGCTAATCAAGATAAACGTTACCAGAAATTGTATATTACTTAAGTCTTAGTGGAAGGGAATTAAACAGGCTAAAATGACAGTCAGATATTTTAAAAGCTGTCGCTATGCGATTGCCACGGTCAGGAGAAAAACAAAGGAGATGTGAAACGGGCATGACTTACAGTTTGAGAAGAGATGAAGTGTTTTAAAATTGAAACTAACGAGCCTGTATATGACATAAGTTGTATTTAACGAGATCTACATTTTTGAGTGATAAGTTTTGTGTTTGGATACTGGTTCTGCAAAAGCCATTCAGAATGAAGAGGCTTTCAGAGGCTATTCCCAAGAAACTCATGATATACATTTTATTTACAATATAAAGAGTTTTTTTTATATTTTAATTAAAATTTAATGTAATTTTTTAGAAAAACAAAAATTTTAAAAATGTTCCATGAAAAGGATAGTTTGTGGTGGGGAGATTTTCCTGAAATCTATCCAGAGACAGATACAAATATGCACACATCCTCAAAACGTGCATTTCAGATGAAATGTCGGTATCGAACTGTTAGTTAGAATACAAATGCAATTAAGACAAGTTTTAAGCTTCCGTAACAATGTCTAATTAAACGTATCTTTTTTAAATTAAATTTAATTTAAATAAAGTATTTAGACTGAGACGTTTTGAAATGAAAAACCTATATAATACGCAATATACACGACGGAAGGTGAATAAGTGCAAATAATTTGATGTTTAATAGAAAACAAAACGTATAATAGATAAACGTGTGCTTACTATTAGCGTTGTCGGAAATGAACAAATTTCAGGGTCTAATGTGTTTTGAGTGGCCCTATGTTACGAGAAACGCAACGGCCAGCTTCTGTGTTTAGTACATCTCGCACATCACCGACCTGTATTCACGTGACTTACAATGAGGAAACGCGGGGCTGATTGAGTCACAAACTTTTCTTTACATCCCAAATTGCTTTATATATGCTCAATTAGCAGATATTCAATCTATTTTACGCCGCAATTGGGGAATCTCCTAGGGGCTGATTATCAATGATTTCTAAATCATTTTCCCAAAAACCGTAAGTCAACTGTAGTGTATCTAAAATCAAGTTCCCTTGATACACGTGTTTTTTCTCTTCTTCTTGTACTTTACGTATTTTAATCTGAATCGTGATATCGGACGAAGAATGAAATCGGTGAACCGATTTGAAGTTTTGTTTAAGTGTCGAAGTTTAATTTTAATTTCCCACCTTTTGTAATTGTTTCATTCAACATTTTAGGTCATATAGGGGGCTTTGCATTAGAAACGATTTACGTTGAGTTTTAAATTGTTTTATTTTCCTCAAACACACTCACACACATTCACTCTCACACACTTACTTCCAGACTGTTTTGGGGATAGGGAATAATTCTAGTTAAAAACAACCCCTTCCACAGCCGGGAATCAAACCCGGGACCTCAGGGGTGAAAAGCCAGCTCGCTGATCACGGAGGCAGTCTTTCTCACTTTTGTAACAGCATAATGATGATTTTTGTCATTTAAAGAACGCAAGTGCAAATGCTTACATGGTGGTTTCAATACGTAAGTTTTCAATATTCCTACTATGAACCCTGAATGCATTGTAAATCCCAATCAGATAATGCGTATGTAAACAAAAACGAATGGATGCGACGGTTGAAGTTTTAGTGCGATTGATATTCTTCCCTCATATCACACCATCTATAGCAGAGGAAGTACAACCCGTGGGACCTGCTACGTAAACAATAGCCAAAAAAAACTGCAAACACTGGATCATACAACGTCCTCAAGCAGATACAAATATTTGCATTTATCCAACTTCTACCCTGTATAAGTACATATATTTAGTAAGACATGTGTTTGGGATTGGAAGAAGTAAGAAAATAGCACCATCACCAAATGTTAGTACCAGCACCGACGTGAGAGGTGTTACAAATATACAGTAGACGCAAAAATATACATCATGCAATAGACACACCAAGTTTCCAGCATGCCGTGAGAAAGATTAGATATCTACGGTATGTGTACTAACCAATAATCGAGGTAGGTCAGGGCGCTGTTGCTGTAAACAAAGAAAAGAGCAGCGGTATTGTCATGTCAAGTATTTGCTAACGAAGAGACAAAACACTTAGCCAATTACATTATTTTAGCCCTTAACCTACTAGTCTACTTTTAGGAACTAACATGCTGGAACATTTATGCATACAAGATGTTAATATATTACAGAGACAATAATCAGGGAGTAAATGCTGGCATGACAAAGATAGCAAAAGTTCTTAAACATATGTCCACAAATACTTCGTTTTCGTAAGTCAGACAACGTGTATACAAATATGGCAGTAAGTTTTCCATGTGATGTGACATTGCAGACACTAATTCAGTTTTAGACTGAGCCTTTCCTATTTCGAAATTTATGGAGGTTGGGTTGGGTGTAAATGAACTGGATCCAAATAAACGGTAAAAACCGAGTTTCTAAAAATCGAATGCGAAAGGCATAGTTTTTCGTTTGTTGTTACTTGCGCATGCGCCGATGTGTTGGTCAATCGACCAATGGCAGAGTTCCAGTCTAGAACTGAACTAGAATCTACAACCTCGCCCACGTCATCGGTTTATCGGTAAACATTACAGCGCTACTGTCACAATAATGTCACAGATCGAGTTTGGAATCTTTTTAGTGAAAGTAGATCGAAGTAAAACTATCTCTAAAGTCTCGGCTGCCCCTACAATAACTCTAATTTTAAGCACATCTACAAATTAGAACGATTCGCTAATGTTGTTTAACTCCTTGCATATTCCTCTATCACGAAAAAGATCTGATGTGTTCCACTCACATTTTTCTCTATCTCTGTTAGAAATCATTGTTGAAAAGCTTACCCTACCTTCTACTTTAAATTAATCGACATAAACATTAGTAGAAAAAGGTCTTATTATTTACATCCTTGTAAGTAGAAGGGAAGTAAGGGAATATACTAGCTTAAAGCGATAGTCAAACTTTTAAAAGTCAGTTGCTATGCGATTGAAACCATTTCTTTGTTATTAGTTAACACACGATGGAGCTCCAGCCCACTTCAGCGTGTGGCTTGGACGAAGGTGACATACATCTGGTACTCAATTGCTAACGAACATACTTTAGGGACAAATGATGCTTAACGTTGTATTTTTTTTTTTATTTTCTCTATACGTACTATATACATAGTGTACAGAGGAAGTATTGTGTTCCACCCAAAAATTGGATACCGAGATTTCAACGGAAATACATCTTTAAAAAAAAAAAGCATTTTCAGAAAAAGTTCCGTGTATGTGCGTCTGTCTGTATGTGGACAGCATAGCTAAAAATCGAAGAGACCGTTAAACACCTAACTTGGTATTTAAGTTTGGTATCTTCCAAGGATGCGACACGAAGATTTTCAAGAAAACCCCCACCCCAAACTACCCTTTACATGGAACTTTTTTCGAAAATTTTGATTTTCTCAAAAATGGCTCTAACGATTTTGATTAAAATATTGTATATTAAAGATATTTACTTCACAAATAAAATGTATATCTTGAATTTTCTGGGAATAGCCCCTGAAAACTACTTTATTCTGGGTGAATTTTACGGAATTTTGTATAACTGCCAAACCGTAAGAGATAGATAAAAACTTACCACACAGAAAATGTAGTGCACATTAAAACACACAATTTATGTTATGTGCATTTTTTTCGTGGAGTTGATCGTTTTTAAGATATTCCTTGTTTTTAGTTTCAGCTTTGAAAAACATACTTTTCTCATACAGGAATTTGTCAACTCCTATCCATACAAACAAAGAAACTTCATTCACATAGCAACCAATTTTTTACTATCACTTTAACCTATGGTACTCCCTATTTCCCTTGTACTTATGAGGAAGCAAGTAATAAGACTATTGATCTAGAGAAAGTCAGTGAATGGAACACATCAGATTTTTTTGGTCCTTATCACACCAGCAGGCATCGTCTACGTTTGTCCCCATAACCTGCAGTCTAATAATCTTTTTTGGCCTATTTACCCAAAAGTTACAGCCCCCACCTTTAAAACATGCCAACATCCGAAATAGAGATTCCGGATTATTATAATAAGTAACTTTCTTTCTACTGCGAAATCACACAAAATGAAGTGCAAGAATCCTTAGCAATTTTGTATAATATAGTTTTAATGCCTAGATTAATGGCAAGAGAAACACTTTCATTGTCACATAAACAATGGTATGGGACTAAAAAACGTTCCCCTATAGTGCTCAACAGGTTTACCAACACCTTTCTAAAATAGTAGTGTCTTATTGCAGTTTTAGCTGCGAGTTAAAGATTGTATGCATTTAGGTATCCATTATTAATAGTAACTTATCAACTTACCAATGTACCTATATTTTCTAGACACGTTTTTTGTTAAAGTAACTTTCTTTGAATGTAAAATAAAGTGAATAGTAATTGTAGCAATATAATGTTTAACTATAGTTATTCTCAACAAACGATAAAGGCATTGGAACATTATACAGGACGTTTCAAAACGACACCAAACGAAGATAGCAGTCGATTACCTTACACTTTTACTTCTTCGAAACATGATGTCGCAACTTTAAAACTCTTGTGTTTAAAGTTTTATGTGTGTTTAAATATCACACATATTTTGGATTAGGCAGCGAAGGAACAACGGTTGTCATACGCCTCGTAAACCTCATACGAAACACATAACAAAACCCACATGCTACGTTTTCCATTACTAAGGTGACCTGTGCCGCGCCGGTGTGTCTATTAAACCAGGCCTACACTTCGCTACCAACTGGCATCTCTCTTGGAATGGGCCAGACAGGTGCCACTTGGTTATGTAAGACTGCCTAATCCAAGGTGATTTTATGCCAGCTTTTGTATGTGCCGAATTTAGAGCTGAAAATTATATTCAGTTATCACATACGGTATGACCAACAAGGTTGGTGTCGCTTTGAAACACCCTGTATATTTCATCCTAAGTGTTTAAGGTATTTCTTAATATCGTATTGGATGTGCCATTTTCTTTCTCCATGCTTTAATTGGGTTATTCTAAGAAACTGAATTCCTTACAGAGTGGAACAGTCTTCCGGAAATGTTCAGTAAAACACAAGCTGCACGCTAACCACTTTCAATTAAAGGAGTATAATATATTGCTAAACTTTCATGCATGCGAGCAACACCTGTTAAATCACGCGAACCTAGCTATCATAATAAAACCCTCAAGTGGAAAATATACTGCTGCTTTTACTCCATAGCCTTTTGAAGTATTAATTCCCTTCTTTTTTCTTTTTTTTTTAACGTCCTTTAACCTGGTTGGTCATATCGGACGATGAATTAAATTTGTGAAATGATGCTCAAATGATCTCGGGCTCCACTGAGCTTAAAGTTACTCGACATTCGTCTTCTCAGGACAAGGGAAAACTCCGAAAATAACCTTATCCGGGAACTCACGACCTTTTGAATCTGAGGCTGACACGCTACCACCACACTACCCAGACGGGCTCCTTTATTTTTGTGTACTGCTACAACGTATTTAACAATTTGTTACAAAACAAATTCAGCTATGGAATTGTTAAAGTAGGCAGTTGAAGTAAGGTGTGCATCTTAAAATCACATTGAGGAATCTACGAAGGCCGTTTTTTTTTTCTGTTTTTTTTTTTTTTCCAACTTCCGATAGGCTATATATAAAAGACAAGTTCATAGAAAGCAATTATTTTTAGTACTAAAAGTTTTGTACACTTATGGTTACTTTTCAACACAATCACCGAAAAGATTGAGACATTTATCGTACCTGTGCACAAGCTTTGCAATACCCGCTTCAAAAAATGTTGCCGCCAATGATTTCGAATGAGCATTGACGTTGTTTTGAAGATCTTCGTACTTTAAGACGTTTGCAGAGAGTCATTCAAAACAAACGAAGAGGAATGCTGACTTCAGGAATTGTGTTGATCCATGATAACGCTCGTCCACACACTGCTGGCACAACCCATCGGCTCCTTGAACAATTTCAATGGGACATTTTCGATCATACGCCGTACAGTCCTGACCTGGCACACAGCGACTTTCGCCTTTTCCCTGAACTGAAGACGTGGCTAGGAGGGCAGCACTTTCAAGTCAACGAAGAACTTGTCTATGTATAGCCTGTCGGAGATTAAAAAAGACCCTCGTATTTTGCAGACTTTGCTCTTGTTCTCGTCCTAGAACTACCAGTGTGACGCTGTGATTTGAAAATGGCTTACAGCCGTGATAAACAGGTTGAAGTAACTTTAGCTTAAATAATAATAAAACTTTAGTGTAGTATTGGACCCAATGTGCAAACAAATGGGCGAGGTAACTAGTTAGAATGGTCAACATACGAGAGGTGTGATAAAAAAAACATTGGAAAGAAGACATTTTAAAGGATGCAGTGGAACATGTGCGGTTGCAAAAGGACAGCGGGTAAATATAGCAACAGCGTACCGAGACGCCCACGTGTCAGCAGGAATGTCAATCACAAGATAATTTCTCACTAATAATAATTCTGCTTATATTTATCTTGATTAGCATGATGTAGATAACGGATTAATGTTTTGAATAAAAGGTTGGTTTACCGAAACAAGAGGACATCGTGTAAATGGAACGCATAAAATTGTTTTCCCTTCTACTTACAAAGAAACAAGTAACAAAGACGATTTTTGCTAATGTTTATCTCGATAACATGAAGTAGATAGAAGATTAGGCTTCTTAGCAATGATTTGTTAGAGAGATGTCGAGAAAGACATGTGTATGGAACACATGAGATTTTTTTGTCTTTGAGTGTACAAAGGGGCTTTAGATATATTTTTACTTTCTCTACACGTGCTAAGTACATAGTGTATAGAGAAGGTATTGCATTGCACCCAAAAATGCGATACCGAGATTTCACCGGAAATACATATTTTGGGTCCCCCTAAATCCTAAAAAAGCATTTTTACAAAAAGGTCCGCGCGCGCGCGCGCGCGTGTGTGTGTGTGTGCGTGTGTGTGTCTGTCTGTCTGTGGACAGCATAGCTTAAAAACGAAAAGACCGTTGAATACCAAACCTAGTATTTAAGTTTGGTTTCTTCCAAGGATGCGATGCGAAGATTTTCAAGAAAATCCCCTCACCCTCAACTATCCTTTACATGTAACATTTTTCGAAAATTTTGATTTCCTTAAAAATGGCTCTAACGAATTTAATTAAAATATCGTATATTAAAGATATTTATCCCACAAATAATATGTATATCTTGAACTTTCTGGGAATAACCTCTGAAGACTACTTTATTTTGGATGATATTTTGTGGAATTTTGCATAAATAGTAAACCGTAAGAGATAGACAAAAGCTACTTAAAAAAAAATGTAGATCTCATTGATACACCAAACCTTTCTCATACGGGAACTTGTCAACTCCTGGCCACGTAAAGAAACGTATTTTAATCCCATAGCAACCACATTTTAAAACATTTGACTGTCGGTTTAGTCTTGTGTACTGCCTTATTTCGCTCTTTTATTTATAAGTAATTAAGTAATAAAATAGTTTTGCTAATCTTTATCTCAATTAGTATGAAGTTGATAGAAAAATAAGCTTTTTAACAATAATTTGTCACAGAGATTTAGAGAGTGTTAATGGAACACATCAGATTTTTTGTCTTCGAGTGTACAAAAGGCTTTAGATATATTTTTACTTTCTCTATACGCACTATGTACATAGTGTATAGAGAAGGTATTGCACTCCACCAAAAAATTAGATACCGAGATTTCACCGGAAATATATATTTTAGGGTCCTCTGTATCAAAAAAAAAAAAGTATTTTCAGAAAAAGGTCCATGTATGTGTGTCCGTGTGTCTGTGAACACGATAACTCAAAAACGAAAAGTCTTTAACATACCAAACTTGGTATTTAAGTTTAGTATCTTCCAGGGATGCTACACGAAGATTTTGAGAAACATCCCCCCACGCCAAACTACCCTTTACATGGAACTTTTTTCGAAAATTTTGATTTTCTAAAAAATGGCCGTAACGATTTTGATTAAAATATCGTATATTTAATATACTTGCCTAACAAATAAAATGTATATTTTGAATTTTCTGGGAATAGCCTCTGAAGACTACTTTATTCTGGATCAATTTTACGGAATTTTGCATAACTGCTAAACCGTAAGAGATGGACAAAAACTTACCAGACAAAAAATTTAGGGCACCTTAAAACACACAATATATGTTATATACATTTTTTGGTGGAGTTTATTGTTTTTTGAGATATTCTTTGTTTTTGGTTTCAGCTATAAAGTACTCATACTTTTCTCATACAGCACTTTGTGAACTCGTGTCTATACAAACAAAAGTACTTCAGTTACATAGCAACCAGCTTTTGTCTATCACTTTAACCTATGGTACCCCCTTATTTCGCTCCTACTAACAAGGAAGCAAGTAATAAGGCTATTTCTGCTATTTTTTTTTTTCGATTAGCATGAAGTAAATAGAAGCATAAGCTGTTTAACAATAATTTGTTGGAGAGATGTATAGAAACAAATGCAGAGGGTTCAGTCACAGGGGCAGATGGAATAAAAGAAAGGCATTATGACAATTTTCTACCCAGTACACTTGCTCTATATGCCTGCCGTAATGTGCATGGCGTGAATGAAAGGAGAACCCGTTCATTTGTACACAGTAGCCAGCCACCTGTTTGTCAAGCTAATGGGATGGAGAGTCGGTCAATGTTCTATTAACGTATTACAGCTAACATTTACTCTGAAAGGTTAATTTAGCTGACGCAACATGAAATAATCTACTAAGTGGAGGGAGGTGGAGCTTGCGTGCTTGGGCTCTGCGCCTGCTGGAATCCCTGCAACACTTTTTACCTCTGAGATACTGACACGCAGGGTTGCCAACGTCACGGATTTTCCCTCAAAATTGGCGTATTTTCAAGTTGTATGACGTGCAAAGCCTAGTTTTGACGGTTGATGGATTTTTTTGGCAATATTATTAGAAATAATAATAGAACGGTATTGGATTAATTGTTTTTTCGCACAAGAACAGGACTTGGATAGGCTGAGTCAGACTGAAAAATTCAATGCCATAGCCGGGATTTGAACCACGGATCTTCCAATCTCTAGCCTCCTACTCTTTAGGGGCTATTCCCAGAAAATTCAAGATATACATTTTATTTTTCATGTAAATATCTGAAATATAAGAGATTTTAAACAAAACCATTACATCCATTTTTGAGAAAATGAAAATTTTCGAAATGTTTCCATGTAGAGGGTAGTTTGGGGTGTAGCTCCTGAATTGGCCCTTCAGGGACCTCACGAGACTGAGTGCACCCGGTCCAGCTGTGCCAGCGGGGGAAAAATCCCCACGCCGGTACTGCAAATCGAACCCAGGTCTCCCGCTTGGCAAGCAACCACGCTACCACCGCTCTAAGGAGACGACCAAGTTTATCTACTTGTATAAAAAAATAACTATTAAATTCATTAAAATGCTCTTAACTACCCAAAAGCCTAAAAATAATACACATTTTATTAGTGTCTAAAACAAAAAATCTTTCATTCATTCAAATATTTCATTCTAATCGAGAAAAAATTAGCACAAATAGTCGTATTACTTACTTCCTTGTAAGTAGAAGCGAAATAAGGGAGTATCATAGGTTAAAGTAATAGTCAAAAGCTGGTTGCTATGTGACTGAAGTTCCTTTGTTTGTATGGATAGGAGTTGCCAAATTCCTGTAAGAGAATAGTAAGTTTTTCAAAGCGGAAAACATATCTAAAAAAAAAAAGCTACCTACTCCACGAAAACATGTATACAACATAAAACGTGTGTTTTAACGTGCTCTACATGTTTTGTCTGGTAAGTTTTTTTCCATCTCTTACGATTTAGCTGTAATGCAAAATTCCGTAAAAATCACCCAGAGTGAAGTAGTCTTCAGAGGCTATTCCCAGAAAATAATATACATTTTATTTGTCATATAAATATCTCAAATATAAGACATTTGAATCAAAATCATTAGTCATTTTTGAGAAAATTAAAATTTTTGAAAAAAGTTCATGTAAAGGGTAGTTTTGGATGGGGGGATTTTTCTCAAATCTTCGTGTCGCATCCCTGGAATACAAGCTTAAATACCAAGTTTGGTTCTTTACCAACTTTTCGTTATTGAGTTCACACACATACACACGGACAGTTTTATAAAAATGCTTTTTTTTTTAATTCAGGGGGTCTCAAAACATATATTTCAGGTGAAATCTTGGTATCGAATTTTTGGGTGCAATGCAATACCTTCTTTATACACTATACACATAGTGCATATAGAGAAAGTTAAAAAAAAGTTATTTTTTGCCATTTCAGAGTAGCTTGTCCCCTTAAGCAGTTAAGACATAGGTTCAGTGGTTATTAATTTTAGAAGTTTTTAACCAACTTCTTCCAACTTATTCGGAGCCCATTCCTCATCAATTTAAAGGCCTATTATGCTGTTAATTATGGCAAGAATAAGCCAAATCGTAAAAGAACAGATATGCGTTGTAACAGTTCGTCAGTCAAGAAAAGTAAAATTATCTTGAAAAAACTCTTATAATTCTCCCTTCCGTTTCTTTGCCCTCACTTCCAGGCTATATTAAAAACTCAAGACGCTGGGGTCGCTCTCAAGAAGTTTCACCCTTGCTGCAAAGATTCCACCCACTCGCTGCGCCGTGTTCAGCGTTTTTATCCCCTTCCTGGGTCCCTTTTCTTACTTTATTCACCCTTCATTTCGCCCTCTCCCCCACTCCTTTCCCCCATTTCTACTCTACCATCCTAATCAACATTCCAATCTGGTTCTTCCTTGATCGAAAATTCCGCCTGCGAGTCCCGCTAGGTAGGCAACCCGCACTGCATCCGCCGTGAGTAAATTAAGCCATGGAAAAAATTCTCTGCGTGTTTCAAAAGTCAATATATGTATATAATATTATGTATTACGGACGGAGCGCACATAAGCTCTTCTGGCCACACCACACTCTCTAATTTTTTATGAAGGAAGAAAAACTTTGGTTCCTTTTCAGATTACGTACCGAGAAAAGGGGAAGAAGAGGGCTGATGTAAGCGGATTTGAAAAATTATTCCACGGAGTATATCCCCCCCCCCAGCATGCCCTTGGCGGCGCACAAAGAATACAAATTAGAGGAAACAAGCAAATGATCTTTATAAATTAACTTGTGGACGAGATAGTTAAAGACTATATAAGAAGAAGGAAAAAAAAAAAAAAAGCATTATTATCGCAACCACAAGCAGAGCTAAATGGAGCAACAACGTTTCTTTATGAATATTAAGTTAATGGCTTACGGAAATTCAAAACTTCGAGTTCCACCTAATTGCGCTGCTTTATTCATTTATAGACTTCGTACCTTTTTGTTTTCTTTCCTTCCAAGGCTCTAGAATTAATAACGAGAAAAGAAAATTAAAAATCTAATGCGTTCCATTCACATTACTTTCTCTACATCTTTGTAAACTAATTTTTGTTAAAAAGTGTCTTCTTCTATCTACTCCATGCTAATCGAGACAAACATTTTCAGAAGTGGTCATATTACTTGCACCCTTATAAGTAGAAAAGAAATATGAAACTTAATTATTAATAAACTCCCTGAAGAATTTAAACTTTCAAGTGAAAAAAATTAATAAAGGATCTACATTTATTTTCATTTACATCTTCTCTATTATTTTATATAATAATTTTATAGGTCTATTTCCATATATTTTTACTTTCTCTATACGCACTATGTGCATAGTATATAGATAGGGTATTGCACTCCATCCAAAAATTCGATACCGAGATTTCACTGGAAATATTTGTTTTAGGGTCCTCAATATAAAAAAAAGCATTTTCACAAAAAGGTCCGTGTGTGTCTGTGTGTCTCTGAACGAAAAGTCGGTAAAATACCAAACTTGGTATTTAAGTTTAGTATCTTCCAGGGATGCGACACGAAGACTTTGAGAAAAATCCCCCACCCCTAACTACCCTTTACATGGAACTTTTTTGGAAATTTTTGATTTTCTCAAAAATGGCTAGAAGAATTTTGATTATAATTTCGTATATTAAACATATTTACCTGACAAATAAAATGTATATCTTGAATTTTCTAGGAATAGCCTCTGAAGAGTAGTTTATTCTGGATGAATTTTACGGAATTTTTTAATAACTGCTAAACCGTAAGAGATGGACAGAAACTTACTACACAATAAATGTAGAGCACGTTAAAACAGACAATTTGTGTTATATAAATTTTTTTCGTGCAGTTCTTCGTTTTTTGAGACATTCCTTATTTTTGGTTTCTGCTACGAAAAACATATTTTTCTCATACAGGAACTTGTCAACTCTGATCCATATAAACAAAGGAACTTCATTGACATAGCAACGAGCTTTTGACTATCACTTTAACCTATGGTAGTCCCTTATTTCGCTTCTACTTACAAGGAAGCAAGTAATAAGACTATTTCTGCTAATTTTTTTTTCTGATCAGCATAAAGTAAATAGAAATATAAGCTTTTTAAGAATAATTTGTTGCAGGAATATAGAGAAAGTCATGTGAATGGTACACATCAGATTTTTACCAGAACCAGTCATATAGGAAGTATACTAGACTAAAGCGATAGTCAATTTTTTTTTTTTTAAAGCTGGTTGATATGTTATAGAATTTCGTTTCTTTGCATGGCCAAGAATTGACAAATTTCCGCAGGAGAAAAGCTTTAAGTTTTTAAAACTCAAAGCAACAACAAACATCTCGGAAATGGTAAATTCCACGAAAAAAAATGTACATTTGTGATATAAGTTGTGTTTTTTTTTTTCGAGATTACATTTTTTGTGTATGAAGTTTTCGTTTGACTTTTACGTTTACCAGTTGTGCAAAATGCATCCAAGATGAAACCATTCCTCACCAAGGTGGCCCAGGTTCGTTCCCAGGCTACCACTTGTGGTGGGGAAAGTGGGGCAGGGGCAGCTTTTTTCCGGCTACTCCAATTTTCCCCGCTGTTGTATTTCATGTATCGTGTGTAGGTAATAGAAGCGGGCCTTAAACACTATTAAAAGACGAGGATCTTGCCAGAAAATTAAAAATCTGATGTGTTCCATTCACATGACTACTCATGTGCAGCGAAATAAGGGAGTGCCATAGGTTAAAGTGATAGTCAAAAGCTGGTTGCTATGTCACTGAACTTCCTTTGTTTGTATGTATGGACAGGAGTTGACAAATTCCCGTATGAGAAAAGTAAGTTTTTTAACGGTGAAACGAAAACAAGGAATATATAGAAAACGATCAACTCTACGAAAAACATGTATATAATATAAAGTATGTGCTTTAACGTGCTCTACATTTTTGTGCGGCAAGTTTTGGTCCATAGCTTATGGTTTAGCAGTTAAGCAAAATTCCGTAAAATTAATCCAGAATAAAATAGTCTTCAGAGGCTATTCCCGGAAAATTCAAGATATATATGTTATTTGTCAGGTAAAAGTCTTTGATATACGATATTTTAATCAAAATCATTAGCCATTTTTGAGAAAATAAAAATTTTCGAAAAAAGTTCCATGTAAAGGGTTCTTTGGAGTGGGGGAATTTTTCTGAAAATCTTCGTGTCGCATCTCTAGAAGATACTAAACTTAAACACAAAGTTTGGTATTTTATCAACTTTTCTTTTTGGAGTTATCGCGCTCACAGACACACGGACCTTTTTCTGAAAATGCTTTTTTTGGATACAGAGGACCCTAAAATATATATTTCCGGTGAAATCTCGGTATCAAATTTTTGGGTGGAGTGCAATACCTTCTCTACACACCATGTACATAGTATGTGTAGAGAAAGTAAAAATATGCATTTTGTCATGTAAATATCTTTAATATACGGCATTTTAATAAAATTGTTAGCCATTTTTGAGAAACTCAAATTTTCGAAATTTTTTTAAAGTCAAGGGTCATTTGGGGAGGTGGGACTTTCCTCAAAATCTTCATATCCCATCCTTAGAGAGTACTAGTATACCAAGTTTGATATGTTACCGAGTTTTTGTTTTTAAGTTATTGTGTTCACGGACACAAACACAGCACACACGGACCTTTTTTCTAAAAAATTTTCTTTGATACAGGGGACCCTAAATCGTGTACCTGCATATTTCCGGTGAAATTTCGGTATCTAATTTATGGGTGGAGTGCAATAATAAAGAAAACAAAAGAAGCATTATCATCACAACCACAAGCAGAGCAAAAACGTTTCTTTATGAATATTAAAAACAGTTCCAGCTAATTGCGCTGCTTTCTTTTCTTCCAGGGCTCTAGAATAATATTAATAACGACGAAAGAACATGTGTTCCATTCACAAGATTTTCTGTACATCTCTGTAACAAATTAAATGTATTCTTCTATCTACGTCATGCTAATCGTGATAAACTTCAGCAGAAATGGAATATCTCCGAAATGGTAAATTCCACGAAAAAAAATGTACGTATATGACATAAATTGTGTATTTTTTCGAGGTCTACATTTTTGTTTAGTACGTATTTGTCTATCTTTTAGGTTTACCAGTTATGCAACATTAAGCAACATTTATCCATGATGAAGAAATCTTCAGAGGCTATTCCTCACCATGGCAACCACATGTGGGATTTGTGGTGGATAAAGCCATCGCCTGCGGTGCCATGTGTAATAAAAGCAAACGTTAAGCACTATAAAAAAAGTATGTTCCCAGAAAATTAAAAATATAAATTTAATTTGTCATGTAAATATATTTAATGCACGGTATTTTAATCAAAATTGTTAGAGCCTTTGTTGAGCACATCAAATCTCGATAAGCATGAACCAAATAAAAGAATCTTCTATAAGGAACTTTTGTTTTAGAAGAGATAGGGAAAGTCATGTAAATGGAACACGTCAGATTTTTGTTTGTTTGTTTGTAGCTTTCTTGGAGAACATCAATGGGCTTTTCCTTATCTTTATGCAGATGATCTAGCAAGATGGACACATATTAAGACCTAAACTACAAACGGTAACATCAGTTGTTAACAATTGGTGTAATGTCAATAATTTGAGCAAAAACACTGAAAAATTACTGATATTCTATACAAATCTAACATTGGTTGTTTTGGAAGCTCCATAAAAATTTAGGTATTCATACTGATTCTGACCTTGGATGGTCAATACATAGTAATCATATTTTTTTAAAAAATCGCAACAGGAATTTCTATTCTGAGAATGTGCAGATGAAGGTGTATTATGCTCATATTTATTCGCATGCTAATTATGGTTTGCTTCTTTTGGGAATCATTCCTTGGCAATGAAATTCTTTTTACTATTAAAAAAAAAAGGCTGTTAGATTAATTTCTGGAGTTCATCCAAAAGAACTTTGTAAACCACTTTTTATTGATTTAAGTATCTTAACTTTGCCATCGATGTATGTGCTGAACTCTCTCTCGCATGTTAAAGGAAAATTTTAGCAGTTGCTCGAATATTCAAAATTATACAACACGAAATTGTCAGAATTTATATATAAACAAATTTAATCATACGAACATTCAAAACAGCTTTATAGTTGTTTCTATTAAACTTTACAATATTTTACCCCAAATATTTAGAGAGCTCCCTATTTCTTTCAAAAGGACTATCCGCAATACTTTGGTGGCTAATCCATTGCACTTTGTAAATCTATCTAAAGGATCGTTTCTAATTGCAGGATCATTCTCAAAGTATAGAGTAAATGATATTTAATTTCTCCCGAAAGAAAAACATTGGAGAACTAACAACATTGGGAGCGAATGTAGTGTCCTTTAGGTATTAATGCGCTTGTTATCATGTGATCCGTGTGATTCGCTACACAAATGCTCAGTAATTTAAATAAAGAAAATGTCATGATTGATAATTAATTGCCTCAGATAAATATTTGGGAATTGTATTGAAACCGCTCTTTAACAAAGCAAACAACAGAGATAGCAGTGTGTTCCTCCGCGGCGCTGTGGGACTGTGTGGCGTGTTGCGGAAAATTAGTCTCCAACTGGGAATTCTGGCAAGCTGAGTGGGGCCGTATTATCAGCAACTTTCCTGCCGCAAAATGAATTTGTGGCAACACGTACTAATTTTACATACGGCATACAGATTGCCTCCATCCTTTCTTTTGGACGCAGTGCTTCTGGTCGTCGATAAAACACTCAGAGAATATAAACCACGAGAACTACGATTTTGACTAAATAATAACGAAAGCAATGAGCACAAATAGTGCCGTATGTTAAAGCTATCTACATCGGAAATTGAATGAATATCTTGAACTTTCTGGAAATAGCATCTGAAAACCTGTTCATTCTGGATGAATTTTGCATAACTGGCAAACCGTAAAAGATATACAAAAATGTGCCACACAAAACATGTAGATCTCGTTAATACACACAATTTTTGTCATATACACTTTTAGTTTCAGAGTTGACCGTTTCCGAGATATTCCTTGTTATTGGTTTCAATTTTAAACTGCACATCTTATCAAATGGGATCACCTTTCGTTTGATCTCTCTTTTGTTTTCCTGGAAATGCAAATGTTAACATATCAATCGAAAGTTTTTCTCATTTTGCATGGTATGTAAAATATATAAATGTAAATGCCGTGTTGATTATGGACGCTCTTTAACTACTATAGTTCTCAGCGTGAAAGGCCGCTTAATTTTGCTCAGAGGTCTCTCTATCAGTCTTGACGTTCTTTTATGAGCCGTAAATCTACGACACAAGACGGCTTTACTTCCCTTCCGAAGAAAGCCATGCTAAGAATTTTTACAGCCGAACAAATCCATCGTCTTTCGCTGGGTTTGAACTCGCGACCTTGGGTATATGTAGTTAGCATGATAACCATTACACCACGGAGGGCGACATACATAAAAGAAGAATAGATATATACAAGGGCCTTTTTTTTCAACCACCGACAGGTTATAAATAAAAGACAAGTTCATAGAAAACAATTATTTTATTACTAAACGTTCTGTACACTTATGGTTACTTTTCAACATAATCACCGAAAAGATTGAGACATTTATCGTACCTGTGCACAAGCTTTGCAAAAAATGTTGCCGCCAATGATTTCAAATGAGCATTGACGTTGTTTTGAAGATCTTCGTACTTTACGACGTATGCGGAGAGCCATTCAAAACAAACGAAGAGGAATGCTGACTTCAGGAATTGTGTTGATCCATGACAACGCTGGTCCACACACTGCTGGCACAACCCATCGGCTCCTTGAACAATTTCAATGGGACATTTTCGATCATCCTCCATACAGTCCTGACCTGGCACCCAGGGACTTTCACCTTTTCCCTGAACTGAAGACGTGGCTAGGAGTGCAGCACTTTCAAACCAACGAAGATCTTCAAAACAACGCCATGCTCAATTGAAATCATTGCCGGCAACGTTTTTTGAAGCGGGTATTGCAAAGCTTGTGCACAGGTACGATAAATGTTTTAATGATTTCGGTGATTATGATGAAAATTAACTATATGTGTACAAAACTTTTATTAATAAAATAATTGTTTTCTATGAACTTGTCTTTTATTTATAGCCTATCGGAAGTTGAAGAAAAAAAACGGCCCTCGTAGTTTGTTTGCAGAAAAGGTAGAGAAGGGTATTATGCATGCAAAACATCAGATTTTTGGTGACCAGAATTCAACAAACTTTCATAAATATTCTGTGTCGTGTCAAGTAATTGGAGCAAAGAGTATTTTGTCTTGGAATAGAGCATAGAGTAGGTATGCGAGATGTTTTTGTTCGCTCTGGAAAAGTCATGACCTGCACTACACGTTTGGATTTGTTGCCAAGCACGTGTTGAACGGTATATTATCAGATGATTGCATGGCTCTGTGAACAATGTGGTTGAGCAAAGGCGTTCTCAAATTCTTAACGTGTCAATTAAGTGCATGTTTGAGAACTTCCGCCTCGGCCAGGGCGCTTTGTCTGACGCTAAGAAAGGGATGTAGAAGTGGGCGGGAGACGAGCAGGAAACTCCCAAGGCGGAACAGTACAGAAAGGAAAATGTTCCTTCTTTTCTTTTTTGTTATTCTGATGCTACGTAATTTGCTTTAATAAAAAGAAGAGGGTCGGACGAGTAAGACTTGTAACGCTTATAGAAGAATGAATAAAGAACGGGGGACAAAGGGAGGATTTACAACAAGGAAAAGTCTGGCGGAAGAATAAGAATCCTCGTACCGATAAGAGATCTAATGAAGGATTTGGGACGAACGCCAGCGCTTTTTCTAGCAATTAGCACCATTTGTATACACGTTGAGATGTTTCTTATAAGCTTGCCCCGCTGATACACAGGTGGGGAGGTGATAAGTGCAAATAATTTGACACTAACTCCGTTGCAACATACGGTATGAAATGACCTCAAATTGTGCAATTATTGCATATGCACCGTTGTGCAAGATGGTGCCAATGTTTTCATTAGTGAATAAAATGTAAATGACGTGTTATTTATGGACGCTCTTTAATTACTGTCGTTCTCAGCGTCCCACTCTAATTTGGGCGTGAAAGACCGCTTAATTTTACTCAGAGGCCTCTCTATCAGGCTTTTACGTGCCGTAAATCTACGACACGGGACCCACGGCTTTACTTCCCTTCCGAAGGAAGCCATGCTAAGGATTTTTACGCCCGAAAAAATCTATCGTCTTCCGCTGGGTTTGAACCCGCGACCTTGGGTATAAAATTAGCATGGCAACCATTATACCATGGAGGGCGACGTGGTAAGCGAGCTGACTGCTCACCCGGAGGTCCCGGGTTCGATTACCGGCTGGGGCGGGAATTTTTCTTTAACCCTATTCTCCATAGAGTCTGGAAGTACGAATGTGAGAGTGAATGTGCGTATGTTAAGTAATATAAAGTTTAGTAACCTAATGTTCTAAACCTACAGTTTCACAAGTCAAAGCCCCCAATATAACCATTGAAGTTAAAGGGAACAATACAACACCAACAAAAAATCTGATGTGTTCCAATCTCATGACTTTCCCTACATCTCTGCAACAAATTATTGTTAAAAGGGTTATGCTTCTATTTACTTCATCCTAATCCAGAAAAAATTAGCATAAATAGTCTTATTACTTGCTTCAATGAAAGTAGAATGGAAATAAGGCATTACCATAGATTAAAGCGATAGTCAAAAGCTGGTTGCGATGTGACTGAAGTTCCTTTGTTTGTATGGTTAGAAGTTGACAAATTCCTGTATGAGTAAAATAAGTTTTTTAAAAGTGAAATCAAAAAGAAGGAATAACTCAAAAACAATCACTCCACGAATAAATTTATATAATACAAATTGTGTGCTTTAACGTGTTCTACATTTTTGTGTGTTAAGTTTTTGTCCATCTCTTACGGTTATGCAATATTCCGTAAAATTTATTCACAATAAAATAGTCTTCAAAGGCAATTCCCAGAAAATTCAAAATATAAATTTTATTTGTCAGATAAATATATGTTAATATACTATATTTTAATGAAAATCGTTAGAGCCAATTTTTAAAATTTGAAAATTTTCGAAAAAAAGTTCCATGTAAGGGTAGTTTGAGGTGAGGGGATTTTTCTCAAAATCTTCGTGTCGCATTCCTGGAAGATACTAAAATTATGGTATTTTACCGACTTTTCGTTCTTGAGTTATCGTGTTCAGAGACAAACGGACACACACGGACCTTTTTCTGAAAATGCTTTTTTTGGATACAGGGAACCCTAAAATATATAATTGCGGTGAAATCTCGGGATGGAATTTTTGGGTAGAGTGCATTACCTTCTCTGTATACTATGTACATAGTACATATATAGAAAGTAATCTTGTGTAGGAAGTTTGTTTGCAGTGCAGAAAGCCATGCGAGAGTAACACACCAGACTCTCCTTAAGACAGTCGCAGCTTTTACTGAGATTCTTTAATAAAGTATATTGGAATGTAGGAGGTATTTTCTGTTACCGCTAAATGTATAAATGAAGCGAAATCCAGGTCCCTCTCTAAAGATTGCCAGAATTCTATTTAATCCAACTTGAGAAGACAAGCAGTTTTGTATCGGAAGACTTGGGCGGAGATTAAAATGGGTGGGGCTTCCAGCAAGTACAAAAAGAAGAGGAAGAAGAAAAGGCATCCTTTATTCCGTCTTTCTCTCGTTTTAGTTTTATTCGCCATGAAAAGAGGCGGAGAAGAATGATGTGTATATAGGAAAACACTCCGGGCGCCACAAAGACTTTTTTCTCCTTTCTTTTTCTTTTCCGGGGCTTGGGATGAGAGAGAAGAGTGAGAGAGAGAGATTACCGGACCAGATAGTTATGTTCCCTTGGCTCATCTGGAATGTTCCTTTTACTGGGAGAACAAAATGTACAATTTCCTTAAAGCAAATGTCATCGACATACAAAACACTTCATATCACCAAATGGGCGTGCAAAGAAGAACGAATAGCACATTATCCTTTCATAAACACAGTGAACTCTTACACTGAAGAAAAAATCTGGCACCACAGACTTGTCGTACAATGTACCCTGCCAATTTATAATCAACTACGCTAAAACGGAAAGTAATTGGGAAAAGTCGGTAAAATACCAAACTTGGTATTAAAGTTTGGTATCTTCCAGGGATGCGACCCGAAGATTTTGAGAAAAATCCCCGCACTCCAAACTAACCTTTACATGGAAGTTTTTTGAAAATGGTTTATATTCTCAAAATGGTTCTAACGATTTTTATTAAAATATCACATATTAAAGATATTCAGCTCATAAATAAGATGTATGTCTTGAATTCTCTGGGAATAGTCTCAAACGACTACTTTATTTTCGATGAATTTTACGCAAATTTGCATAACTGCTAAACCATAACAGATGAACAAAACCTTACCACACAAAAACTGTAGAGCGCGTTAAAGCATAATATTTATGTCAAACGCTTTTTTTTTTTTTTTTTTTTTTTTTTGTAGACTTGATCGTTTTTTAGAAATTCCTTGTTATTGGTTTCAAAATCTTTACTTTCTCATACAGGGATTTCCCAACTCCTGTCCATAGAAACAAAAGAACTTCAGTTACATAGCAACCAGCTTTTGACTATCACTTTAACCTACCTTATTTCGCTTCCACTTACAAGGAAAGATGTAATAAGACTATTTCTGCTAATTTGTTCTCGAGTAGCATGAATTAAACAGAGACAGAAGCCTTTTAACAATAATTTGTTGCAGAGATGTAGAAAAAGTCATGTGAATGGAACACATCAGATTTTTTACTTTCTCTACACGTACTATGCACATAGGGTATAGAGATGAAATTGCACTCACCCAAAAATTCGATACCGAGATTTTACCGAAAATATGTTTTAGGATCCCCTGTATCAAAAAAAAAGCATTTTCAGAAAAAGGTCCGTATGTGTATCCGTGTGTTTGTGAACACGATAACTCAAAAACGAAGTCTATGAAATACCAAACTTGGTATTTAATTTTAGTATCTTCCAGGAATGCGACACGAAGATTTTGAGAAACATCTCCCTACCCCAGCTACCCTTTACATAGAATTTTTTTCAAAAATTTTGACTTTCTAAAAAAATGACAACGATTTTGATTAGAATATCATATATTAAGGATATTTACCTGACAAATTAAATGTATAACTTGAATTTTCTGGGAATAGCCTCTGAACACTACTTTATTCTGGATGAATTTTACGGAATTTTGCCTAACTACTAAACCGTAAGAGATGGAGAAAAACTTAACACACAAAAAATGTAGAGCAGTTAAAACATACCATTCATGTTATATACATTTTTTTTTTTCACTAGCAACACTGCTGATATGAACAAACTTTCCTTCGTTATTAGCCAAGCATTTTCTTGAACGTACCGAAGGCAGACAAGAAGGAACGAAAAGAAAAGTATGCCCCACCAAAAACAACAGAGGCCAAAATTGCTATAATTAATTCCATAAAGACCATGAGGGGGAAACAAATTGTGCTGCAAATTAGGAAAAATGTGCACCACGACGATCTCAGAAGTAACATTTACAGCGAGGGAGTTGAGTGAATCTATTTTACAGGCCGTAGATCCTAATTAGATACAGGCATAGCTTCTAACGCACGCATGCACACAATGCCGCCCTGTAATTAACTCTGCACGCAGGGGTTGGGTCTTGATGTGTTTTTATCCCCCTCCACTCTTCCTACTGCGGAAGTCAATACAATTTATGAAACAAGCTTCATTAGTCCAATACAGCTGATCAATGATCCTGAACATAAACTGAAAATCAGTGGCAAACCAATTAATAATGCATAACTATTAATTAAACACTGAAGCATTTTCAGTCCCAGATTCTGCCAATAATGCACGTCGATAATGATGATTACACATCGATAACGCGCACAGTTTACGAAATTCTGTTATCAGGTACAAAAACACGAGCCTGAAACTTATGTTCCCTTCAAACCCCCACAAAACATCGTTCAATTCACACGGTTTTCTTATTTTATGTATTAAAACTGAAATATATAAAATATTAAAACTTAAAACTGAAATTGGTAATGAAAATTAAGTGGCTAATCAAGTTAAGTATTTATGAATATAAACGCCTGAGTAATTAAATTAAAATGTATAAAATTATTGCTAAAATATTAAATGTTAACATTACTAATATGAAATAGTACGAGTTAAAAAATTAATAATTTAAAAAAAAATCTGATGTGTTCCATTCACATGACTTTCTCTACATCTCCACAAAAAATATTATTAAAAAGATTATGCTTCTATTTAATTCACGTTAATCGAGAAAAAAATTAGCTGAAATAGTCTTATTACTTGCCTCCTTGTAAGTAGAAGCGAAATAAGGGAGTACCATATGTTAAAGTGAAAGTTGAAGTGACTGAAGTTCCTTTGTTTGTACGACGATCAGGAGTCGACAAATTGAGAAAAATGTATACGTTTTTCAAAGCTGAAACCAATAAAAAGGAATATCTCAAAAACGATCAACTCCACGAAGAAAATGTATATAACATAGATTGTGTGTTTTAAAGTACTTTACATTTTTTTGGTAAGGTTTTATTCATCTCTTACGGTTTAGCAGTTAAGCAGAATTCGGCAAAATACATCCAGAATAAAGAGGTTTTTAGAGGCTACTCCCAGAAAATTCGAGATATACATTTTATTTCGGTTACAAATATCTTTAATATACAGAATTTTAGTCAAAATCGTTAGAGCCATTTATAAGAAAATCAACATTTTCGAAATTTGTTTCATGTAAAGGGTAGTTTTTAGTAGGGGGATGTTTTTGAAAATCTTCGTGTCACATCCTTGGAAGATACTAAAACTAAATACCAAGTATGGTATTTTCGTTTTGGAGCTATGCTGTCCAGACACACACACACGGACCTTTTTTTAAAATGCTTTTTTTCAGACTCAGGGGACCTCAAAACATATTTCCAGTGAAATCTCGACAAGGAAATTTTGGGTGCATTACAACAAATTCTCTATCCCATGTAATTGTACATATGGGGTAGAGAAAGTAAAAATCATTCAATTCACACGACTTTCTCTACTCACTCAACAAATCCGTATTCCTCTTATTTTAGGTATTAAAACTGAAATGTATAAAATATTAGAAGTTAAACTGAAATTGGTAATGACAATTAAATGGTTTATCATTAAATAAAAATTATTGTTAAAATATTAAGGGTTAACATTACAAATATGAAATAGTACGAGTTCTAAAATTTGTAATTAAATAAAATCTGATGTGTTCCATTCACATGCCTTTCTCTACATCACTGCAAAAAAAAAGATATTATTAAAAAGCTTATGCTTCTATTTACTTCATGCTAATCGAGAAAAAAACAGCAGAAAGTCTTATTACTTGCTTCCTTGTATGTAAAAGCGAAATAAGGGAGTAGCATAGGCTAAAGTGATAGTCAAAATCTGGTTGCTATGTGACTGAAGTTCCTTTGTTTGTATGGACAGGAGTTGACAAATTCCTGAATGAGAAAAGTATAAGTTTTTCAAAGCTGAAACCAAAAACAAGGTATATCTCAAAAACGATCAACTCCAAGAAAAACATGTATACAACTTAATGTGTGTGATTTAACGTGTTTTGTGTGGTACGCTTTTGTCCATCTCTTACGATTTAGTAGTTATGCAAAATTCCGCAAAATTCAGCCAGAATAAAGTAGTTTTCAGAGGCTATTCCCAGAAAATTCAAGATATACATTTTATTTGTCAGTTAAATATCTTTAATATACGATATTTCAATCAAAATCATTAGAGCCATTTTTGAGAAAATCAAAACTTTCGAAACAAGTTCTATGTAAAGGTTAGTTAGGGGGTGAGGAATTTTCTTAATATCTTTGTATCTTATCCGTGTTGGTATTTAAATTCTTTTAGTGTTTGAGCTGTGCTGTCTTCAGGCTCATAGAAGGTCTTTTGGTAATAGCACTATTGAAGAATGGAATGAATTGCCTCTGGCCTTTAAGAGGTTTAGGAATAATTTAAAGGGAATAAATGTTAGTTAATTTGAATAAATGTTGTGAATTAAGGATTTCAAAAACAGTATTAATAATAATAATAATAATAATAATAATAATATTATCATTATTATTATTATTATAAATATTATTACTAACTTATATATTAGTAATGAGTAGTATTAAGTTTGAGGCTTCATAACTGTTTATAAACATGCCGGTAATGGAGATAAGCATTGCTATACTGAATAATAAGCAGTTAGTTGTATCACTATTGTTAATTTAATGATAAGATTATTATTGTAGGTGAAATTGTACATTTAACTCTGCCACCGGACAGTACCCTTCTGCAGAGAATAAATAAATACATACACATACTGCCCTTGGATTCAAGGGGTCACAAAACATGTATTTTTGGTAAAATTTTTGCATCAACTTTTATACATAGCACGTATAGAGAAAGTCTAAATTTGAATAAGGTATCTTACATCCTAGAAAAGTATTAGTATTGGAAATTCAAACCAATATTATAACAAAATCCAGCATAATAATAATTATGGTGATGTTAACAATAACAAGTGAACATCGAGTCTCAAGTTAGGGTCGCGCTTCACAAGAAGCCAGAAGTGTTTCAGATGAAGTGAGCGCCAACTGATGTTATCTCCTTCCCCTCCACCTCCCCAAAGTCATCTCTCTTCCCTTCTTTCCTTGATGATGCGGAAGAAACCCACGACAGTTGCTCAAATCCCTAGGGAGGCGGTTAGTGTAGCGAGCAAGAGAGGGGATTGACGATATTTCCCCCAGGAGATCGGGACCTGTGATGACGATGGAAAAACGGAGAAGGAAAGAAAAGAGGAGGGAGGGATTGCTAATCCCCTGTCCCGAAAACTTCGATCCGAAAATGTTCTTCCGGACTTCTTCAAGAGATCAAGTTCTTCCATTAATTCTTTATCTCCCTCGGCTTCTATGTCAAATAACTCTTCTTTATTACGACATAGGTATCAGATTATTGCTGCGCTGAAAGCCAAAGACATTTGAAAGCCGTTTCGCGCATCTCATCTCTCAAATTCTTTATACTGCATGGCATAATATTTCAGCAAGCTTACGAATAACGATATAAAATTACCTGGTAATTAAACGGATATAATTTCGTTAGAAATGCTGTCTTTTTACTTTCTCTATACGTACTATGTACGTAGTGTATAGAGAAGGTATTGCATTTCACCCAAACATTCGATACTGAGATTTCACCGGAAATACATGTTTTCAGACCACCTGAATCCAAAAAAAAGCATTTTTAAAAAAATGTCCGTGAGTGTGTGTGTGTGTGTCTGTGGGCAGCATAGCTCAAAAACGAAAAGACCGTTAAATACCACACTTGGTATTTAAGTTGACTATCTTCCAATGATGGGATACGAAAACTTTCAAGATAATCCCTGGACCCCCAACTACCCTTCACATGGAAACATTTTCGAAAATGTTGATTTTCTAAAAAATGGCTCCAACGATTTTGATTAAAATATCGTATACTAAAGATATATACATGATAAATAATATGCATATCTTGAATTTTCTGGGAATAGCTTCTGAAGACTACTTTATTCTGGATGAATTTTACGGAATTTTGTGTAATTTCAGAGGCTGTTCCAGGAAAATTCATTATATATAAATTTTATTTGTCATGTAAATATCCTTAACATTTTAGTCAGAACCGTTAGAGCCATTTTTTGAGAAAATAAGTATTTTCGGTAAGTTTTCAATGCAATGGGGATGGGGGGATTTTCTTGAAAATCTTCACATATCGTATATACCGAACTTAAATACCAAATTTGGTATTTAACGGGATTTTCGTTTTTGAGTTATGTTCCCCACAGATACACACGGACCTAATTTTTTTGGATTCAGTTGGTTCCAAAACATGTATTTCACGTGAAATCTCGGTATAGAATTTTTGGATGCAATACAATACCTTCTCTATACAGTATGTATAAAGTACGTGTAGAGAAAGTAAAAAATGTCTACAGCAGCCGATGTGGGTAAATTCTTTAAAGGGGCTATACAAACTAAGAGCTGTTTTATTTTGTATCTGACGGTTGTCACAACGTTTTGCTTCACTGCGTATTCCATTACTGAACTATAAATAACATTTTGAGTATAATAATTTAATGACAGCTAAAGGAATAGATGTTTTAAGGCCATGGTAGTATAGGAATCTTACTTTTATTTAGCGTAAAGCATTAAACCTGTCCAATATCAGATTATAAAACAGTTACTTGCTCAATAATCTTTGTATTTTATTAAGTTTTTCCAAATTCTGGTCGTCCGTGATCGTAAATTTCTCCACTACCAGGCTGTTAAGGAGCAGGAAGTTAGGGTAACAAGCCTAAAAGCCATCATGATATTTATGACGCTTTTAACTCAAAGGTTACTCTGGAAGCATGCATGTCCTTTCAGAATTATCACATTTGACATGTATGGCATCAGAAGGTCATAAAATACGAAAGATTATAAAGTCGTATAATCTCTTGTCAACTGTTTTATGGTTATATTTTAGAGCATTTAACTCCTAAACGACGAGCATTAGTTATTATAAGGATGATTTGCTATTGCTTTCCACCTTTTGTACCACATAGTAGCCAGAGAAGATCTCGCAATCCACACAAAAAATTAGATATGAATATTTCGCTGGAAATGCGTGTTTTGAGGACCTCTGAAAGTTGGAGAAAGTTGCGTGTATGTATGTGAATTAATCTTGAATGAATTAATTTTACATCCCAATGCAAACAACAGTGTTGCAATTCATATAACAACACACCTTTATACTTTCTCTATACGTACTGTGTACAGAGTATCAGTAGTAGTAGTAGTGCAGTAATATCACTGTATAAACCCCAATACTCGTACAAAAAACTGAATTAAAAGTAATGAAAACGTAGTATCTTTTTAGTACGGACGTACACTTGTTTTTGATCATATTGATAGATGCATTCTGAAGTATGTGTAGTGGATTTTGTGCAGTATAAGGAAACCGATGGCACTGCGGTCTGTAAACTTCTCATGCTTTGGGTGAAAAAGAGAAGTGTTGAAAACGTCTATTTCCGGTATCGAATTTTTGTGTGGAATGCAATACTTTCTCTATACACTAGGTACATATCACGCGTGGAGAAACTAAAAAGTCTACCTAATTAGAATTTGAAGCTCACCCAGCCAACATACTCGTACAAAAAAAAACTAAATTAAAAGTAATGAAAACGAATTAGCTTTTTAATTCGGGCGTGCACCTGATACTTTCTATACAGTTGCTATGCACAGTGTATAGAGAAGGTATTGCACTCCACCCAAAAATTCGATACCGAGATTTCACCAAATATCCAAAAAAAATGCATTTCCACAAAAAGATCCGTGTGTGCGTCCGTGTGTTCGTGTGTCTGTGAACACGATAACTCAAAAACGAAAAGTCGGTAAAATACCAAACTTGGTATTTAAGTTTAGCATCTTCCAGGAATGCGACACGAAGATTTTGAGAAAAATATTCCCACCAAAACTACCCTTTACATAGAACTTTTTTCGAAAAGTTCGATCCTCTCAAAAATGGCCTTAACGGTTTTGATTAAAATGTCGTATATTAAAGACATTTACCTGACAAATAAAATGCATATCTTGAATTTTCTGGGAATAGTCACTGAAGAGTATCTTATTCTGGATGAATTTTATGGAATTTTGAATAACTGCTAAACCGTAAAAGATGGACAAAAACTTACTACACAAAAATGTAGAGCAGGTTAAAACACACAATTTATGTTATATACATTTTTTTCGCGGAGTTCATCGTTTTTGAGACATTCTTTGTTTTAGTTTCTGCTATGAAAACATACTTTTCTCATACAGGAATTTGTCAACTCCTGTCCATACAAACAAATGAACTTCAGTCACATAGCAACCAGCTTTTGACTATCCTTTAACCTATGCTATTCCCTTATTTCGCTTCTACTTATAAGGAAGCAAGTAATAAGACTATTTCTGCTAATTTTTTCTCGATTGGTACGAAGCAAACAGAAACATAAGTTTTTTAACAATAATTTGTTACAGAGATGTAGAGAAAGTCATGTGAATGGAACAACTAAGATTTTTTAATTCAGACGTACACTAGTTTTTGTTGATATTGATAGATGGATTCTCTAAGTATACGTAGTGTCTTTTGCGCCGGTTCTTGCCCGGTACAAGGAAACCGATGGCACTGCGGTCTGTAAAGTTCACGTGCTTTGGATGAAAAAGGGGAGTGTTGAAAACGTCTATTTCCGGTATAAAATTTTTGGGTGGACTGCAATACCTTCTCTATACACTAGGTACATAGCATGTGTAGAAAAAGTAAAAACGCTACCTAATTAGAATTTGAAGATTTGAAGAACTAAATTAAAAGTAATGAAAACTAAGTATCTTTTTAATTCGGACGTACACCAGTTTTTGATCATATTGGTAGATGCATTCTCTAAGTATGTGTAGTGGATTTTGTGCAGGCTCTTGACTTGTATAAAGAATCCGGTGGCCCTGCGGTCTGTAAACTTCTCATGCTTTGGGTGAAAAAGAGAAGTGTTAAAAACGTCTTTTTCCGGTATGGAATTCTTGGGTGGAATGCAATACATTCTCTGTACACTAGGTACATATCACGTGTGGAGAAAGTAAAAAGGCTACCTAATTAGAATTTGAAGAACACCCAGCCAACATACTCGTACAAAAAACTAGATTAAGAGTAATGAAAACGAAGTATCTTTTTAATTCGGACGTACATTAGTTTTTGTTGATATTGATAGATGCATTCTCTAAGTATACGTAGTGACTTTTGCGCCGGCTCTTGCCCGGTACAAGGAAACCGATGGCACCGCGGTCTGTAAACTTCATATGTTTCGAATGAAAAAAAGGGAAGTGTTTGTGGCAGACCGATGGCGGGCCGATAAGCGATTTGCAGTGTTTGCGAGTTTCGTCTAATGCCATAGTTAAAGAACAAACCGGGCAACATGTAGTTGTGTGGAAACAAAAGCTTGGCGGTCGGAGCGTTTAGTTTGTCCAACACGGTAATTAGTCGAGTAAACATGGCCGGCACTGCACTCGCCTTGTACCGGGGCAACAGTTGCGGGTGGGGGTGTTTATTAGTGGCGGCCGTGGGGGGAGGGGCGCCATTCTGACACTGTGCACACAGTCGATAACATATTATCCTCCCATCTCCTAAAAGCAAGCTCTACACACACCAACACACGCTTATTTCACACTAACCGCGATATGGCTGACATCGTGCCACTCAGTAATCCATTATACCTCACCCCAAGTGGCGGTCACATCAATAGTATACTACACGCGCGCCACCAAGCTACCACTATCGAGTTTGACATCTCTTCATCATTAATTTGCGGTATTACGAGAGCATTTTGGCAAGGTAGAACAGCAAAAGTTGTCGGTCTCTCAATAGCGACCAATGAGCTTTTACGTGAAAACAACCTACAATCGCTTTTCAAAACAGCTACATATGTAGAGGTTCTGAAAACAAATTTAACGTGCAGCTCATAGGGACCGAAATACAAATTCAAATAATAGAACGAATGCGACAAAAGAACCACAATTTGCGTTCTGTACCACGCGTTTGGTTTTACAAAGTTTGGGATTTCCTACCCACACGAACTTTCAGGTTTACTAGAGGTTACCATGCTGGCTTCCAAATGGTGTGAGCGCGCGCGCGCGCGCCCAGTGTCTATGAACACAATAATTAAAAAATGAAAAGTCGGTAAAATACCAAACTTGGTATTTAATTCAGTACCTTAAAAATACGTGACATTCAAATTTTGAAGAACCCCCTTAAAAAAAATCATTTCGAAATTTTCTAACGATTTCGATAAAAAAAATATCGTGTATTAAATATATTTACATGACAAATAAAATGTATTTCATTAATTTTCTGGGAATAGCCTATAAAATGTCTTTATTTTGGATGAATTTTGCATAACTGATAAACCGTAAGATAGTCAAAAACTTATAACACAACAAATATAGACATCGTTAAAACACATAATTATTTTATTACTAAAAGTTTTGTACACTTATGGTTACTTTTCAACATAATCACCGAAAAGATTGAGACATTTATCGTACTTGTGCACAAGCTATGTAATACCCGCTTCAAGAAATGTTGCCGCAAATGATTTCAAATGAGCATTGAAGTTGTTTTGGAGATCTTCGTACTTTACGACGTTTGCGGAGAGCCATTCAAAACAAACGAAGAGGAATGCTGACTTCAGGAATTGTGTTGATCCATGACAACGCTCGTCCACACAACCCATCGGCTCCTTGAACAATTTCAATGGGCCATTTTCGATCATCCGCCGTACAGTCCTGACCTGGCACCCAGCGACTCTCATCTTTTCCCTGAACTGAAGACGTGGCTAGGAGGGCAGCAAACCATCGAAGATTAGGGAGACTAGGGTTTAATTTTCTATTTATTTATTCTTTGTTATTTTCTCCCACGTTCTATATGCATAGTAATTACAGAAGGTATTGCATTCCACCCAAAGATTCGATACCACGATTTAACCAGAATTAAACGTTTTAGTGTGTGTATGCGTGCCCCTGGTCTATGAACACGATAACTCAAAAATGAAAAGTTCGTAAAATACCAAACTTGGTATCTAATTCAGTGTCTTCCAAGTATTTAGGGTAAATCTCCCCTATAAAAAGCATTTCAAAAATTTCCTAAAGCTTTCAACTAAAATATCACACATTAAAGATATTTACATGACAAATAAAATGCATATCTTGAAATTTCTGGGAATAGCCTCAAAAATGTCTTTATTCTGGATGAATTTTGCTGAAGTTTGCATAACTGATAAACCTTAAGAGGTAGTCAAAAACTTATTACGCAAAAAAATAGACGTCGTTAACACACGTAATTCATATCATATACATTTTTTTCGTGAAGTAGATCGTTTTCGAGATCCCTTGTTTTTGTTTTCAGCTTTCAGAAACATACTTTTCTCATACAGGAATTTGTCAACTCCTGTGCATACAAACAAAGGAACATCAGTCACATAGCAACCAGCTTTTGACAATCACTTTAGCCTATGGTACTTCCTTATTTCGCTTCTGCTTACAAGGAAGCAAGTAATACACAATATTTCTGCTAATTTTTTCTGGATTAGCATGTACTAAAAAGAATCATAAGCTTTTTAACAACAATTTGTTGCAGAGATGTAGAGAAGGTTATGTAAATGGAACACACTGTATTTTTGTTTTTCTAATTGGCATCTCCCCTACAGACACAGAGTATTAAAGCGATATGTATGAGCCATCCAGTTAGTGTTAACAAGCTTACAGAACATCAACAAAAAAAAAAGAAAAGGGGACGGATGTCTTGCTCTAGTTCCATTTTGGATTAATGCGGTTGCACAGTGTCAAGACAGCCACCTCATCTCTCTTCGCCCTTCCTTTTTTACTCTCCGTGGGAGGGAATGTCATCGCTCAACCGAAGGAAGTACCGACTAAGAGCGATTAATTAAGATGAATGGCCCCCTCGTGTCCCACTGGCGCCGCGCCTCTCAGGAAAACACTTTGTTTCCGATGAACTTGTCATTGCCAGGGCAATGGCATCACAAACCCTGCAGCTGCATTATTTCACTAATCAAATCACCATTACCATTTAGCACAGAAGACAGTAATATACGAGAGCCTTTTTTTTTCAACCTCCAATAGGCTATAAATAAAAGACAAGTTCACAGAAAACAATTATTTTATTGGAATAATTGCTTTTTTCACACAAGCCGTGTATAGGACAGGAGTTGGACAGGTAGAGCCAGACTGAAAAATTCAATGCCATAGCCGGATTTGAACCACGGATCTCTCCATCACTGAGCTACCACGGCAACATGCCGGCATAGCGTTGCAGGGCAACCGGCTAGAGATCGAGAGATCCGTGGTTCACATCCCAGCTATGGCATTGAATGTTTCAGTCTGTCTGACTCTACCTATCCAACTCCTGTACTATACACGGCCTGTGAGAAAAAAATAATTATTTCAATACCAATTGATCATAATAGTTGGCTATACTATGAATCCTGAGACTAAAGTACTTACAACATTGTAAGTCGCCATTAGGGTTGTCATCTCAAAATAATTTGAGATCACCTTCTGGTTTACCGGGAAACATGTGAGTCAGTTGAGAAATTCAATGGTACGCCGACATTTTGCCATGGTAGCACAGTAAATGGAAATTGCATGCTATTTATGGACACTCTTTAACTACTGTGGTTCTCAGCGTCCCATTCTAAATTGGGCGTGAAAGATCGCTTAATTTTGCTCAGAGGCCTCTCTATCAGGCTTGAGGTTCTTACGTGCCGTAAATCTACGACACGGGACCAACGGCTTTACTTCTCCTCCGAAATAAGCCAAGCTAAGGATTTTTACACCCGAAAAATCCATCGTCCTCCGCCGGGTTTGAACCCCCGACCTTGGGTATATGAAGTTAGGGTAGCTCAAAGGCAGAGCAACCGGCTAGAGATGCGGAATTCCGCGGTTCAAATCCTGGCTATGGCATTGAATTTTTTCAGTCTGTCTCAACCTATCCAATTATTTTATTACTAAAGTTTTGTACACTTATGGTTGGTTACTTTTCAACATAATCACCGAAAAGATTGAGACATTTATCGTACCTGTGCACAAGCTTTGCAATATCCGGTTCAAAAAATGTTGCCGCCAATGATTTCAAATGAGCATTGACGTTGTTCTGAAGATCTTCGTTGGTTTCAAAGTGCTGCCCTCCTAGCCACGTCTTCAGTTCAGCGAAAAGGTGAAAGTCGCTGGGTGCCAGGTCAGGACTGTACGGTGGATGATCGAAAATGTCCCATTGAAATTGTTCAAGGAGCCGATGGGTTGTGCCAGCAGTATGTGGACGAGCGTTGTTATGGATCAACACAATTCCTGAAGTCAGCATTCCTCTTCGTTTGTTTTGAATGGCTCTCCGCAAATGTCATAAAGTACGAAGATCTTCAAAACAACGTCAATGCTCATTTGAAATCATTGGCGGCAGTATTTTTTGAAGAGTGTATTGCAAAGCTTGTGCACAACGTCAATGCTCATGCACAGGTACGATAAATGTCTCACTTTTTTGGTGATTATGTTGAAAAGTAACCATAAGTGTACAAAACATTTAGTAATAAAATAATTGTTTTCCATGAACTTGTCTTTTATTTAAAGCCTATCGGAGGTTAAAAAAAAAAAGATGCTCGTAAAGCTCTTCCTATAAGAGCGGGGATAATACAGTTATCTAATTTTGATAGATTACTTCACTAATCGGATCACCCTTAGCCTCTTTACCATTTAGCAAAGAACACGCCACTACACCCTGTTTCTTATAATAGCTTTCTACATTATTACTACCAAGTTAATAGTATCAGCTATTAATGTTAGCATTATATTACATAAATATGTAAGTTAATAGCTAGTATAAATTAGTGTATCAAGTCTATATATTATTTAAATAATCGAATCACCATTTGCTTGTTTATCGTTTACAACGAGAGTCTGTTTCACAACGATTTCTGTCATCAGTATTACGAAAGTAATAATATTGGTTATCAGCTGTGTATAGATTTCTCGGTTCTCATAAATCGAAGACGCAGACAGATAATTCTAGTTCATTGAATGTGTATCTTTATCACTTTCTGAAGTCTCTATGCTTATTGTGACGACACTGACCGAGCGTCAGGTGTTAGTATGTAAGGTTTTTACTTTCTCTAGCCCCTTATGTACAAGGTATTGTAATGCACCCAAAAATTCAATACCGAGATTTCACCGGAAATATATATTTTGGGGTCCCCTGGGTCCGAAAAAAGCATTTTTAAAAAAACGCCTGTGTGTGTGTGTGTGTGTGTGTGTCTGTGTGTGTGTGTGTGTGTGAGTCTGTGTGTGTCTGTGGACAGCATAGCCCCAAAATGAAAAGACCGTTAAATTACCAAACTTAGTATTTAGGTTTAGTATCTTCCAAAGATGCGACAAGAAGCTTTTAAAAAAAAACTCCCCTTACTAAAAACTACCCTTTACATGGAACAAATTTCGAAAATTTTTATTTTCTTAAAATTGGCTCTAATGATTTTGATTAAAATCCCGTATATTAAAGCTATTTAAGTCCGAAATAAAATGTATATCTCGAATTTTTGGGGAATAGCCTCCTTAAGACCTCTTTATTTTGGATGAATTTTGCTTAACTGCTAAACCGTTAGAGATGGAAAAAAAAACTCACTACACAAAAAATGTACATCACGACAAAACACACAATTTATGTCCTTTACGTTTTTGTTGTGGAGGTAACCGTTTCTGAGATATTCCTTATTATTGGTTTCAATTGTGAATTATTCCTGGCCAAGCAAAGAAGTGATTTGCAATGACAAACGCATAACGATAGTTGTTAAAACATTTGACAATCATTTTAGCATAGCGCATTCCCTTATTCTCTTCTACTTATTAGGAACTAAGTAATAACATCCTGCTAATATTTATCTCGATTAGCATTGTGTACAAAGAAGAATAATCTTTTGTAGGAAGTTTGTAGAGCAGCTAGAGGAAGTAATGTGAGTAACACATCGGATTTTTATAACATGTTTATTTGTAAAAGATTGAGTGAAATTTCTTATTGGTTATGTTATTCAATTTGAAACTTGTGGTGCGCTTGGAAGATATCCGTATTTAATTCACAGATCTAGAAACCCAAGCCAACTTCTTGCGTTACGCTTACATTGTGAATGATTTTCCCTCGCGCTTATGGTGCATTACGTCTGCGCTTGCATCTCATTGTGCATGTAGCATAACTGAGATTACAAATATGCACAAAACCAACTATCGAATTTTTCGTGTTTCATCATGCGTCCATTATAAATGTTTTATCATGTCCCAAGTCATTACGACATTCTCTCTCTATGTCTGTGTTCACTTTGTGCTTTCTCAACATTACGTACCGCTCCACTAAGCCAGAAAACGGACACTGCAGCGCCATAGCTCTATAAACGCAACGACGGATTAAAAAGCAACATCCATCTGCACGCTGGCGTATACGCGAGCCACTTTATCCCACAGTCACGGTTTTTATTCAAAAGGGCATGGTGAGGGAAACGAGATACGCTATAGTAAACAAAATAGAGGCAGAAAAGGGGGGGGGGGAGAAAGGGAACATAAAAAACACACACAAAGAAAGAAGCAGGCTTTTTATGCTTATGCGTGTGTGTGAGGTAGTGTTTAGCGAGTGGCGTCGTAGTCTCTTTTTTTATTTTAATGCCAATTAACACCCATTATAACTCTGAACGAGGAACATTCTGTGTGTGGTACGCGTGCGTTAATAAGAGGGAAGGGTGAGCAAAACCGGTATTTAGGGTGTTTAACGGTGCCGAGAAAGAGAGTGGAGGCAGAAAAACAAACAATAAATTCTGGGAGCAGTGTAGGAAAGGCAAAGAACGCGGCGTTACGTTACACCACCCGTACTCTCTTTCTTTGTGTTTACAATGCCGGCGAAATCCCCTCATTCTGATTGGCTGCTGAAAATCTCAACTTCATGGCAGCTAAACTAAACATATATTTCGTTTATTTATTATTTTTTTTTTTTTTTCACACAAGGCATGTGCAGGACAGGAGTTGGATAGGTAGAGTCAGACTGAAAAATTCAATGCCATAGTCAGGATTTGAATGCTTAAGTACTTCCACCATTGTTAAGTCGCCATTGGGGGTTGTCATCTCAAAAATATTTGAGAACACTTGTAGTTTACCGGGAAACATGCGAGTCAGTTAAGAAATGCAATGCTATGCTGGCATGTTGCCATGGTAGCTCTGTGGAAGAGCAGCCGGCTAGAAACCGGCTATGGCATTGAATTTTTGAGTCTGATTCTACCTATCCAAACATATATTTACTTTTTAAACCAGAATCCTGTGATTCAAAACACGTCATTAATAACTTCGATGAAAACAGTAACACGAGATAATTTTTAAAAAAATCTCAGGTGTTCCATTCACATTACTTTCTCTACATCTCTGCTACAACTAGTCCCTTATAAGAGTAGGAAGAAAATAAGGGAATACACTAGGCTAAACCGATAGTCAAATGTTTTAAAAGCTGATATTATGCGATTGTCACTGCAAATCGCTTCTTTGCTTGGCCGGAAGTACAACAAAAGAAAAGCGGACACTTCCTGTCCGAGAAAAGTATAAAGACTTCAAACTGACACCAATAATAAGGAATATCTCGGAAACGGTTACCTCCATAACAAAAATGTAAAGGATATAAATCGTGTGCTTTGACGAGATCTATATTTTCTGTAGAGTAAGTTTTTGTCTATCTCTTATGGTTTAGCAGTTAAGCAAAATTAGGCAAAATTCATCCAGAATAAAGAGATCCTCAGATACTATTCCCAGAAAATTCAAGATATATATTTCAGTTGTCAGGTAAATATCTTAAATATAGGGGATTTTAATCAAAATCGTTACAGCCATTTTTTAGAAAATTAAAATGTTCTAAAATGTGTCTATAAAAAGGTAGTTGGGTGTGGGGGAATTTTCTTCAAAACCTTCGTGTTGCATCCCTGGAAGATATTAAACCTAAACAAATTTAGTATTTAAGGGTGTTTTCGTTTTTCAGCTATGCTGTCTACGGACCTTTTTTTGAAAAATATTTTTTTTTGTTTTTTTTTTTGGATTCAGGGGGTCCTAAAACATTTATTCAATGTGAAATCTCGGTATCGAATTTTTGGGTGGAATACAATACTTCCTCTATAAGCTATGTACATAGTACGTGTAGAGAAAATAAAACTAGGAAAAAAGAGAGGACAGTGTGAATTGTTTTTCGCAAGCCTTTGCTCGGCAATGTGACGATCCCAATTGCGCAGTGACCTCTCCCTCGTTACTTCAAAGGCAGCGGCACTTTTCACCAGAATCAACAGAACGCAAGCGATGGGTTACTAAACAAATATGTCAGTTTCACCAGGCTGAATCTTTCCCTAGAGCGCTGTGCAAATATCGGGATGAAAACTTGATAAAACACAAATACAGTAGTTCTAAAACCTGGTTATTCTGAGTCAACAAAGGATCTTCCCTCCAACTAAATGAATTACACAAGAGGGCGGGCGCATGGCAGAAGTCTTCGCTCTCGCCAACGCATCAGCTCCCGAGGTCCGACAGGGTGATATGTTTTGTGTGACACTGGGGGCATCTTGAGCACCAAGTGCTGACCCCCAAATAGCAATGACTTCCACTGCACATTTAAAATACCAGTGTATATCTCCTTAGCGCTGTGGAAGCGTTGCTGCTTGCTAAGCGGGGATCTTTCTCCTGCTGGGAGATCTGGACCGGGGTACACTCAGCTTCGTGAGGTCCCTGGGGGGCCAATTGAGGAGCTAATTGATGAAGAAGACCGATTGCCCACGTCTCACCAACCAATACTGCACCCCATTCTTGACGGGCGGTAGGCCAAGGCAGTGCCATGGAGTTGTTTGTTGTTATTTATCAGTGGCGAAGCTGCAAGGATGTCTGAGAGAAGGGTTATCCAAATAAATTCAGATGTGTTCGACGTAAGCATCTTAGTGCCAAAGTTGCAATTAAGAAACAAATCTTTGCAAATTTAAAATGTGAGATGTATCTATCAGTGGCGAAGCTGAAAGGAGTCTCAAGCTGCCCAAATAAATACAGATAAATTGTATGTTGATGTAGGCATTTTAGCACCAAAATTGTATTTAAGGAAGAAATGTTTATAAATTAATATACCTATCAGCTTTATCTATCAGTGGCGAAGCTGAAAGGGTGAATAAGGGTTTTGGGTTATCCAAAAAAAAAAAAAAAAAAATACAGCTAAATTATTTTGAGTTTAGGCATCTTAGCCCAAAATTGTAATTAGGAAAAAATCTTTGAACAAGTTCATCTTGTCAATTTTTACTTTCTCCATACGAACTATGTACATAGTATATAGAGAAGGTATTGCACTCCACCCAAAAGTTCGATACCGAAATTTCACCGGAAATATATGTTTTAGGGTCCCCTTTATCTAAAAAATGTATTTTCAGAAAAAGGTCCGTGTGTGTATCCGTGTGTCTGTGAACACGATAACTCAAAAACGAAAAGTCGGTAAAATACCAAACTTGGTATTTAAGCAGGGATGCGACCCGAAGATTTTGAGAAACATCCCCCACCCCAAACTACCCTTTACATGGAACTTTTTTAGAAAATTTTGATTTTCTATAACATGGCTCTTAACAATTTTGATTAAAATATCGTATATTAAATATATTTACCCGGCAAAGAAAATGTATATTTTGAATTTTCTGGGAATAGCCTCTGAAGATTACTTTATTCTGAGATAATTTTCCGGAATTTTGCATAACTGCTAAACCGTAAGAGATAGACAAAAACTTAGCACATAAAAAGTGTAAGCACATTAAAAACCACAATTTATGTTGTATACATTTTTTTCTTGGAGCTGATCGTTTTTGAGATATTCCTTGTTTTTGTTTTCAGGGTCGAAAATCTTTTAACTTTTCATACAGGAATTTGTCAACTCATGTCCATACAAACAAAGAACTTCAGTCACATAGCAACCAGCTTTTGACTATCGCTTTAACCTATGCTACTCCCTTATTTCCTTTCTACTTACAAGGAAGAAAGTAATAAGACTATTTCTGCTAGTTTTTCTAGATTAGCATGAAGTAAATAGAAGCATAAGCTTTTTAACAATAATTTGTTGCAGGGATATAGAGAAAGTCATGTGAATGGTACACGTCAGATTTTTTTGTTCGACATCTCTGTTTTTATGCTAATGATGCCGAAAAGAAATGGTTGGTGCAATAAAAAGAACACTATAAGAGCGTGTTCCTTTACCTATAATGCAAACAAACTATTTTTAGAACTCTTTAAAAGCTGGTCGCTATGTGATACAATTGATATTGTTTCTCTTTGCATGACCAGAAGTAAAATAAAAGAGAAATGAAACGAATGTGAGTTTTCCGTTTGAGAAAATTGCATTTTAAAACTGAAATCAATACAAGTAATATTTCGGAAATGTACAAAAAAAAGTGTACTGTGTTTTAACGAGATCTAACACATTTTTTTTTATTCAGTTAGGCTTCCCCCCCCCTACCTCTTATGGTTTGCCAATTGTACAAATACTAGAATGAAGAGGTATTCAAAGGCTGTGCACAGAAAATTCAACATCTACATTTCTTTGTTATGAATATATCTTAAAGATGTGGTATTTTAATCAAAATTGTTAGAGCCATGCTTGGCAAAATCCAAATTTTCCATGTAAAGATTAGTACGGGGGTGCGGGAATTTTCTTGAATCGAATTTTATGAAAGGTCTTTAGTTGAATGATATATATTAAGGAATAGATTATTTTATGGGTTGGCCTGAGTGTCAGTGATGTTGAGAACAGAATGTTTTAAGAAATAGGTTTTGTGGATGGGCCTGAGTTTGAGTAGTGCTGGCAAGAGAATGTATTCAAAAAATAAAAAAATATACGGTTTTGTAGATGTCCATGACTGTGACTGATGTTGACACAGAATGTATTGTGAAATAGACGGTTTTGTGGATGTCCCTGAGTGTGACTGATGTTGATACAGAATGTATTGTGAAATAGATGGTTTTGTGGATGTCCCTGAGTGTGACTGATGTTGATACAGAATGTATTGTGAAATAGACGGTTTTGTGGATGTCCCTGAGTGTGACTGATGTTGACACAGAATGTATTGTGAAATAAATGGTTTTGTGGATGTCCCTGAGTGTAACTGATGTTGATACAGAATGTATTGTGAAATAGATGGTTTTGTGGATGTCCCTGAGTGTGACTGATGTTGACACAGAATGTATTGGGAAATAGATGGTTTTGTGGATGTCCCTGAGAGTGACAGATGTTGACACAGAATGTATTGTGAAATAGATGGTTTTGTGGATGTCCCTGAGTGTGACTGATGTTGATACAGAATGTATTGTGAAATATATGGTTTTGTGGATGTCCCTGAGTGTCACTGAAGTTGACACAGAATGTATTGGGAAATAGATGGTTTTGTGGATGTCCCTGAGAGTGACAGATGTTGACACAGAATGTATTGTGAAATAGATGGTTTTGTGGATGTCCCTGAGTGTGACTGATGTTGATACAGAATGTATTGTGAAATATATGGTTTTGTGGATGTCCCTGAGTGTCACTGAAGTTGACACAGAATGTATTGTGAAATAGATGGTTTTGTGGATATCCCCGAGTGTGACTGATGTTGACACAGAATGTATTGTGAAATAGATGGTTTTGTGGATGTCCCCGAGTGTGACTGATGTTGACACAGAATGTATTGTGAAATAGACGGTTTTGTGGATGTCCCTGAGTGTGACTGATGTTGATACAGAATGTATTGTGAAATAGATGGTTTTGTGGATGTCCCTGAGTGTGACTGATGTTGATACAGAATGTATTGTGAAATAGATGGTTTTGTGGATATCCCCGAGTGTGACTGATGTTGACACAGAATGTATTGTGAAATAGATGGTTTTGTGGATGTCCCTGAATGTGACTGATGTTGATACAGAATGTATTGTGAAATAGACGGTTTTGTGGATGTCCCTTAGTGTGACTGATGTTGATACAGAATGTATTGTGAAATAGATGGTTTTGTGGATGTCCCTGAGTGTGACTGATGTTGATACAGAATGTATTGTGAAATAGACGGTTTTGTGGATGTCCCTGAGTGTGACTGATGTTGACACAGAATGTATTGTGAAATAGATGGTTTTGTGGATGTCCCTGAGTGTAACTGATGTTGATACAGAATGTATTGTGAAATAGATGGTTTTGTGGATGTCCCTGAGTGTGACTGATGTTGACACAGAATGTATTGGGAAATAGATGGTTTTGTGGATGTCCCTGAGAGTGACAGATGTTGACACAGAATGTATTGTGAAATAGATGGTTTTGTGGATGTCCCTGAGTGTGACTGATGTTGATACAGAATGTATTGTGAAATATATGGTTTTGTGGATGTCCCTGAGTGTCACTGAAGTTGACACAGAATGTATTGTGAAATAGATGGTTTTGTGGATATCCCCGAGTGTGACTGATGTTGACACAGAATGTATTGTGAAATAGATGGTTTTGTGGATGTCCCCGAGTGTGACTGATGTTGACACAGAATGTATTGTGAAATAGACGGTTTTGTGGATGTCCCTGAGTGTGACTGATGTTGATACAGAATGTATTGTGAAATAGATGGTTTTGTGGATGTCCCTGAGTGTGACTGATGTTGATACAGAATGTATTGTGAAATAGATGGTTTTGTGGATATCCCCGAGTGTGACTGATGTTGACACAGAATGTATTGTGAAATAGATGGTTTTGTGGATGTCCCTGAATGTGACTGATGTTGATACAGAATGTATTGTGAAATAGACGGTTTTGTGGATGTCCCTTAGTGTGACTGATGTTGATACAGAATGTATTGTGAAATAGATGGTTTTGTGGATGTCCCTGAGTGTGACTGATGTTGATACAGAATGTATTGTGAAATAGACGGTTTTGTGGATGTCCCTGAGTGTGACTGATGTTGACACAGAATGCATTGTGAAATAGATGGTTTTGTGGATGTCCCTGAGTGTAACTGATGTTGATACAGAATGTATTGTGAAATAGATGGTTTTGTGGATGTGCCTGAGTGTGACTGATGTTGACACAGAATGTATTGGGAAATAGATGGTTTTGTGGATGTCCCTGAGAGTGACAGATGTTGACACAGAATGTATTGTGAAATAGATGGTTTTATGGATGTCCATGAGTGTGACTGATGTTGATACAGAATGTATTGGGAAATAGATGGTTTTGTGGATAAATTTGAGTGGTGCTGTCAACAGAATGTATTAAAAAATAGGTGATATTATGGATTGGCTGAGTGTGAGTGAAGTTGAGAAACGAATGTATTAAGAAGTGGATGGTTTTATGGATGGGCATGAGTTTGAGTGGTGCTGGTAACAATACATATTAAGGCATGTGTGGTTTCAGGGATTGACCTGAGTATGAGTGAAGTTAACAACAGAATGAATTAAGAAACAGATGATTTTATAGATTGGCCAGAGATTTGTTTGGCTGGCAACAAAATATATTAAGGAATAGGTGATTTCATGGATTATTCTGAATGATGTTAAGAATAGAATGCATTAAGAAATAAGATGGTTTTGTGAAATAGCCTGCGTTTGAATGGCGTTTACAACAGAGTAGATTAAGAAACAGGTGGTTTTATGAATTGGCCAGAGTTTGAATGATGTTGACAACAGAATGTATTAAGAAATGCATTGTTTTATGGATAGGCCAGAGTTTGAAATAGGCTATGCGCACCTAAAAATATTGGGTAATAACCCTGACATTTTCAAGACATGGCTTTGTGTTTCTCGAAATAAATCAGGGCCTCAGGGGATCTACTTTGATCCAAAGCTGGGCGGTAAACTTGGTGCAATATTTTCTTTGAGGAGGTTAATTTCGTGTTGATGCACAAGCTATGTGGTTTTAAGCTTGAAGGGCGAGGTTTTCAACTGTTCTCCTTTTCATGTAAAACATGATACATAGTTTGGTTTGTACAGCTGAACGTGGTGCTTTTGTTTGAGCCATTACTAAAGCCGTTGCTAGGGGATAGAAGACGGATCCTTCTACTTTGTGCACACATGATATGATCCCCTGAAGAACGGCAGTAGCATCAACAGCGATGTCTGCTTTGTTTATTCTCCTCCTCAGTGCGGGGTCTGGGCGGCAGCGCGGCGAGGAAGGCTATTAGCGCGGTTTGGAGTCAGGCGCGAATTGTGTCAATATTTGACTTCCCCAGGGCGCGCGCATTAAAACACAGGGAGGAGGGAGAGAAAGGAGTTTGCTTGTCTTCTGTGTTTGCCGGTCAAATAAAGGTGTAGCGCGGGGAAGAACGAAGCGCAATACAAGTGTATGCGCGTGGAGAACTACATCCTCTATACCAGGGGCGTAGTCTTGGGAATACTGCAAGTGTTATCGTGCTGGTCCAGGTGGGCTTCGCCTCTCCTTGCTTTCTGTAATCCCACAGCACAACTTGATGTTGGTGTCTTTCTCTACCGCCTACACACCTAGTAAGTAGAGGAAGCATTGATATCCACCCAAACATTCCATATTCAGATTTCAGGGGGACCTGAATCCAAAATAGCATTTTTATGTTTGTTTCTTTTTCTTTTTCTACTATATATAATACTTTCTCTACACGTACTATCCACATAGTGTATAGAGAAGGTATTTTAATGCACCCAAAAATTATATATCGAGATTTCGCCGGAAATGCATATTTTAAGAACCCCTGAATCCAAAAAAGCACTTTTAGAAAAATGTCCGTGTGTGTATGTGTGTCTCTGGACAGCCTAGCTCAAAAACGAAAAGACCGTTAAATACCAAACTTGGTATTTAAGTTTGGTATCTTTCAAGGATGCGACACTAAGATTTTCAAGAAAATCCCCCACACCAAACTACCCTTTACATGGAACTTTTTTCGAAAATGTTGATTTTTCAAAACCGCTCTCACGATTTTGCTTCAACTTTCTTATATTTAAGAGATTTTAATGGCAAATAAAATGTATATCTTCAATTTTCTGGGGATAGCCTCCGAAAAGATGTTTATTCTGGATGAATTTTGCGGAATTTTGCATAATTCATAAACCGTAAGAGATAGGCAAAACCTATTTAAGAAAAGGTGTAGATCTCGACAAAACACGCAATTTATGTTATATACATTTTTTCGCGGAGTTTATTGTGTTTTATATATTCCTTGTTTTTGGTTTCAGCTTTGAAAAACTGGAATATGTCAACTCCTGTCCATACAAACAAAGGAACTTCAGTCACACAGCAATCGCCTTTTGACTATCACTTTAGCCTATGGTACTCCCTTTTTTCACTCCTATTTACAAGGAAGCAAGTAATAAGACTATTGCTGCTAATTTTTTCTCGATTAGCATGAAGTAAATAGAAGCATAGGCTTTTTAACAATAATTTGTTGCAGAGATGTAGAGAAAGTCAAGTGAATGGAACACATCAGATTTGTAATAACTAAGTATTTGTTATTGGTGACTGAACTTCGGCTCTGTATGGTTGTAAGAAAGTTTGAATGGCACTAGAGAGCTCTTCCCCTACCTAAGAGGCAGACATTCCCAAGTATGCTTTAACAAAGGTCTTCCTAAACAAACTCTGTTTCCATTACCTACTTGCTTGCGTGGCCAGAACGCTATCTCACTTCTTCATTAGCTAACAACTGCCAAATCCTGAACCCAACTTCTTCAAATATTTACACTTGCCCAAGTAATGACATAGTGACGTCACTCAAGAGTTTACTTCCCATGACCAAGAGTCGGAAGGAAGTGCCCAGAAATGGGCGCTTAAGTTGCCACCGCTATTCAGTCAGCACTTTACTACCACAAATTCATCACATTTCGGTTAAGATTGCCACCTTTTGAAGCAGAATCTACTTGCCAACTTATGAACTGAATGTTTGCTTTGGATTATATTGGGTAAACTAAAAAATCTGCATCACTGCAACAAATTATTATTAAAAAACTTATGCTTCTATTTACTTCATGCTAATCGAGAAAAAAATAGCAGAAATAGTCTTATTACTTACTTCCTTGTAAGTAGAAGCGAAATAAGGAAGTAGCATAGGTTAAAGTGATAGTCTAAAGCTGGTTGCTATGTGACTGAAGTTCCTTTTTATGGACAGGGGTTGACAAAAACCTGTATGAGAAAAGTTTTCAAAGCTGAAATATAAAACAAGGAATATCTCAAACACGATCAACGCCACAGCAAAAGTATGTAACGTCAATTCTGTGTTTTAACGTGCTCTACATGTTTTGTGAGGTAAGTTTTTGTCCATCTCTTACGGTTTAGCAGCTATGCAAAATTCCGTAAAATTCACTCAGAATAAAGTAGTCTTCAGAGGCTATTCCCAGAAAATTCAAGATGTACGTTTCATTCGTCAGATTAAGTATCTTTAATATACGATATATTTTAATCAAAATTGTTAGAGCAATTTTTGAGAAAATAAAAATGTTCGAAAAAAGTTCCATGTAAAAGTTAGTTTGGGGGGGGGGGGGAAGATTTTTCTGAAAATCTTCGTGTCGGATCTCTGAAAGATACTAAACTTAAATACCCAGTTTGGTATTTTACCGACTTTTTGTTTTTGAGTTATGGTGCTCACGGACACGGGCCCTAAAACATATTTCCGGTGAAATCTCGGTATCAAATTTTTGGGTGGAGTGGAATACCTTCTGTATACACTATATACATAGTACGTGTAGAGACAGTAAAAACATAAACAAAACTTATGTTCAATTGCTTTTTTTTTTTTTTTTTCATACAAGTAGTGTGTAGGACAGGAGTTGGATAGGTAGAGTCAGACTGAAAAATTCAATGTCGTAGCCGGGATTTGAACCATGGATCTCCACGTCTCTATCCCGCTACTATGGCAATATGCCGGTATAGCATTGAATTTCTCAACGGACTCGCCTATTTTCCGGTAAACCACAATGTGGTCTCAAATTATTTCTCAATTCCTGCTAACGTTTAACTCGAATAGAATGATATAGATAGAAGAATAAGTTTTTTAACAATGATTTGTTACAGAGATGTAGAGAAAGTCATGTGAATGTAACACATCAGATCCCCCCCTCCATTTTGATCAGAAAGTTTTACTTTAACTATTAGCAGCACTGGCATCTCATCCATATTTCTTTCATGTGAGATTTTTAAAATACTGCAAAGTTGTGTTTGGAAAGGCAGGTTACATTTTTACTTTCTCTAAGAAACGGCGTGTATTTTTGGACGCTCTTTTAACTGCTGTGGTTCTCAGCGTCCCATTCTAAATTGGGTGTGAAAGACCGCTTAATTTTGCTCAGAGGCCTCTCTATCAGGCTTGAGGTTCTTTTACGTGCCGTAAATCTACGACACGGGACCAACGGCGTTACTTCCCTTCTGAAGGAAGCCATGCCGGGTTTGAACCCACGACCTTGGATATATGAAGTTAGCATGGTAACCATTAAAACACGGAGTGACTACTTTCTCGAAGGTATCATGTACATAGTGTATATAGAAGGTATTGTATTGCACCGAAAAATTCGATACCGAGATGTTACCGGAAATACGTGTTTTGGATAGGTATGACTGGTTAACAAGTTTAGGGAAATATAATGCCAAATGTTAAATTTAAAAAGTGAGAAACACATCTTTAACAGCGGAAAACGCTGGCGAAAATGGTGGATTGTTAGAATTCTCTTCAAAGAAATGCATATGGCTTATATAATTCTATGACCTTCGTTATATTATGAAGTAGTCACTGCAAAGTTGAATAGAATACACTAACTCAAAAATGTTTAATCATATCCTTTTTCAAAAATGTAAAAAGGATACCCAACATTGAACAGCTTGAGCTCTAATAATGGTTTGTATTCTGTTCTGTTTAAAATGAGTGTTGTGTTATTGTACTGAATATTACATATACATTTATTTCAACTTGACTTTATGAAATTAACACTACTTTTATTTATTTATTCAATATAAAAGTACACAAAACCCTATTTCACCAGAAGGTATATCAGGATTATATCTATATACAAAAGGATTTAAAATAATATTAAGTAAATTATGTAGGCCATACTACTGAAAGAAAACAAGATAAATAATGAATTATAACAAGAATACTATACGGTTATATAAATTGTTGGAATTCCCTAAGATAGCATTTTTAGTTTCCCTTGCCCCGTATGTACAATGTATATAGGGATAGAGAAGTATTGCATTGCACCCAAAATTTCGATACCGAGATTTCAAACGAAAAGTAGCTAAAATACCAAACTTGGTATTTAAGTTCAGTATCTTTCAGGGATGCGACACGAAGATTTTGAGAAAAATCCCCCCACCCCAAACTACCCTTTACATGGAACTTTTTTTCGAAAATTTGGATTTTCTTAAAAATGGCTGTAACTATTTTGATTAAAATATCGTATATTAAAGATATTTACCTGAAAAATAAAATGTATATCTTAATTTTTCTGGGAATAGCTTCTAAATACCTGTTTATTCTGGATGAATTTTGCTTAATTTGGCATAACTAATAAACCGTAAGCGATAGACAAAAACTTACTATACAAAAAATGTAGGCCTTGTTAAAATACACAATTTACATCATATACAATTTTCTTCGCGGAGCTTACCGTTTTCGAGGTATTCATTGTTATTTGTTTCGTTGTGAAGTATTTATACTTTTCTCAGACGGGAGTGTCCGTTTTTCTTTTGTTCTACTCCTGGCCAAGAAAAGAAGCGATTTGTAATGACAATCGCATAACGACAGCTTTTAAAACATTTAACTATCGATTTAGCCTAGTGTATTTCCTTATTTTTTCCCTACTTATAAAGAACTAAGTAATAAGAACATTGTGCTGAATACCTCGATTAACAAGGTGCAGAAGGAAGAATAATCTTATGTAAGAAGTTTGTAGAACGGCTAGAGAAAGTCATGTGAGTGTAACACATCAGATTTTCTCTAAATATTTTATGAAGTGTTTTGTCAAATCTAATATTAGAATAATTTAAATGTGTATCGAATATTCTTCTAGGGCTGGAACAAAAAATGTTCAACTGTTTGCTGTTCAGTACATATACATTGATATCCGTTCTGTCTTCATATCTTAAATCTTTCAAAATAAAAACTAAAATTAGCATGTGCTGACAAAAATTCGGTTAATATGTAGTCTGGTGTGAAATGTTTACATTCAACTGTTGGAAAAAGGTATCTCTAGTGGTGGTCCCAATAGAGCTGGACATTCGTTCATAAGTATTCCTAACAAAATCAGCTGCAATTATATTTTTTCTTTTAAATATTGGCCTCGCAATCATTTTAATATTCCCTCACCACATTCGTATTGTATCCTTCATGAACTTCACTGATGCTTTCTGCTATGCTCTTATATGTGTTCAGTCTTTTGTGTTATAATTATTATGTTTTGAATTCTACATCATTTCAGTGATTCACTATAGGCAGCCAACAATTTGGTTTTAACCAATGTCTGAGATTTTATTTTATAATCACAGATATGATCTAAGGTGTATTGGTGAGCATAACTTTTATCATATTTTACAGTTAGGTGTGATCAAAGATGCCCTATTACACTGTTAAAGGTTTATTATAATTATTTGATTGTGATGTCTAAAATAGGCCTAAAGTGTATTGCACCGCTAATGGATGTTTCAAAAACGTCTGTTCATAGAGCTGCTAAACTTTTAAAATTGAGTGTCAATTGCTCATGGATTGAACCACGAGACGGCAAGGAATTCCATATTTCAATATTTCAATGTTTTCCTAACATATACTGTCACTCGCGAGCAACGGAATTTTAGAGCGGAAAACTCCCCAGTTTAATAGACAGTGCGCGGAGCATGCATTCATGCGATCCGCGGCCCTAAAATATATGGAACGCACTGTACTATCATCTATTCACCCTTGATCCGCGCCAAAACAAAAACCTTCCAACCAGTTCACCATTATAATATACCCTCCCGCCATTCGCGCCAATTAATCTGTCATAATTTCACCATCACGTGAAGAATACACGCGCCATGCAATGCAAAAAGAACAGAGCCAATCCAACTTAAACGATGACTGCCACATTGTGTTAATGGTTTAAGGTATTAAAAGTTACATCAAAATAAATGTTTGCATATATAAGGTTATTCAAAAAGAAAGAACAGATTTCAAATATTTATTGCTTCCAAACTACAAAAGATAGAAACATGATTCCAACGTTCATGGACATAGAAAAATGTACATTTTTATAATATGGATTCAATATGAGCACCGTGTGTTACACGGCATTTGTCAAAACGATGGCACATTTCTTGCCACACACGAATCAGCTGGTCTCCAGTTATCGAATATACAGCTTTGACAATTCGATGGCGTAGATCTTCAAGAGTGCCAGGCATAGGAGGGATAAAAACACGGTCTCTTACCTAACCCCGTAGATAAAAATCACATGGAGTGAGACCTGGGAGGCCACCGTCGATAAAGTTGATCTGCTCCTCCTCTCGCAATCCAACGTCCTGCGAACGTGTTATTCAAGTAACGTTGGACGTGGTAAGAGAAATGAGGCGGGGCACCATATTGCATGAAAATTTTCATTGGAAAACATTAATCGTTGAGTAAAATTGTCTTCTTCCACATCTTCTGACATGCCAATGTACAATTCGTACCGTTTGTTGTGGTCGTCAGGATTCAATGCTTGCAATAACTGCAGTTTGTATGTCTTCAGGTGCAGACGATGTTTTAGAACTCGCCATACCGTTGCTTGCTTGCTCATGATGTGGATTTCTTTGGGATCCTTTCGTATAGTGTACGAATATGCTCGACATTCGCGTCCGATGTGCGAGGACGTCCCGTTCTTTTCCTTTTGCACATGCAATCATCTTCCACTCTACAGACATACAACAACAAACAACAGCGCCAATGCGGCCGTGATTGGAACTTCTACCCCCGAGCTATTTCAATTGTAATCTTTTCTCTCTCCATGAACGTTGGATTCATGCTTCTATCTTTTGCAGTTTGGAAGCAATAAAAGTTTGAAATATGTACTTTCTTTTTGAATAACCCTGTATAATAATTCTAACAGAAACGAGCAAAAATAATATCCTCCTTGTTAGTTATAGCCTTTTCATTCTATTTTGATAAATTTTAACCCAATTTTACATATCCGCATCAGCATTTTCTTGCTGTAGCATTTTATCATCTATTGGCGGATCATCTTTGAAAAATAAACTCTGCACTGTTACGCGAATTGTATGCTCATAAAATCGTCACATTCTTACTGATTAACATTGTAGTCAAAACAACAATGAACACAACAAATAATTTCACCAGTTATTTTACGGGAAGTGTTCGATATTTCTCAAAAAGCTTAAAATAAACATTGTAATGCAATCACTAGACAATGGTTTACCAACCTTAGTTTTACGTACATTGACGTAGACGCGAGAGAAAAATTAAGGCGACCGCTATCCACGATAAACAGCAACTGTTGTGAACAACGTTCCGGATATCCGGTGATTCCTACGAATTGCAAGTTGGCATTTGTAGCTCTGTTTAATCGTATCAGCGTTTGTTAAACTTTTAGGAATGTGAATATAGTATAAGGCCATTTAGGAATACATTCATTCTGAAGTTTAATTAATTAGCCTGGGTTTACTTTCCTGCGCGCATTGCTACTGTTGTAACACGATGCCCTGGCCACTTGGGTCCCTCAATAGAATACTTTAGAATGAATAGATAAAAGGGTTATTGAATTATAAAGTGGCCCCTGTCGCGGCCTCTCTCCACTGCGCGAGAGATCCGAGAGTCGCCGGGGAAAGTGGTGCCGGCAAAGGCGCGCTGCAGTCTTTACGTTATATAAATGCTGAAACTATTGGCCATCTGCTCACAAACAGAAACTTAATGATAACATCATGTAAGAAATCACAGTGATTCCTGCTGTTAAGCTCAGATGAGTGAGTAAGAATATTTTCGCAAATTGTGCTGTCAGTATGTGAGCAGGACAACATTTTCATAATTTAAAATGCGTATTTTAGTGCGCCTTTGTCGGCACCACTTTCCCGGCAATTCTCGGGTCTCCCGCGCAGTGGAGAGAGACCTCAACAGGGGTTAACTTATAATTTAACGACCCTATGGAAAAGAACTTGAAGTTATTGAGTTTAATTTTATTGTTAAAGCTAGCTGCTCGCAAAAGGGGTGAATTCTAGACCTCCTGCAATTTGCACAGTAAGTAATCGCCCAGATTATCTAGTTTAGAAGGTGGAGAGCTTGATAATCGAAAGTTAGATGGAGTTATCCATGAGTAGAGCTTTCATTGGGCCCCAAAAGCTGGTTGGTCGTTTAGCTCAAAATTGATACTAAGGTATGCAAATTTCTAACGTTAAATGTCCCACTCAAGTCTAACAAGAGATATTAAGGCGCTAATTTCCTATGTACGAGTGGGTAAATGAGGCACTCACCCCAATAATGGCGTTGAGCTCCGTCATTGTAACCTGCTTTGCTCTTTCCACCGCCGTGGCCACTTGCTGTTGATGCTGCAACAATAAACACCTTATGTTTCTACCAACTACACTTTTACATCTTACAAGTCTTACATCTTATGACAGAAATTTCATGAAAAATCACCCCCCCCCCCAAAAAAACAACATATTTTAATTCCACACAGTAATTTAAACATTCCTGAATATAAAAAAAGGTATAATTGCCCACTAAGCGCCATTTTTAAATGCCTTAAGGGGGCAAGGTACTCTGAAATTGTAAAAAATAATATTTCTTTTATTTTAGACACTAATAAAATATCTATTATTTCTCGTTTCAGAAAATGCATACTTTTGGGGAATTAAAAGGATTTTAATCAGTTTAAATATAGTTAAAACACTATTCTGCACTGCCTCTTTTTAGAACATTTGTATCTTTAAATTCAGTTTTGGTATTTGTGTACCTTTTCTCTCACAAAGTATGAGAGCTGAAATTTTCAGCACATAGTTGAACTTTCTGAACCACAATCGTGATGTTATATATATCATGATTTATGTAGAACTGACACATTTCTTTAATTATTCCATTGGAAATGCATTCAATGACGTAATTATAGCACCAACTTAAGTAGAATGTTCTGGAGTTTCGATTCCTTGTCACTAGATGCGCAGATATTTATGTTTTATTCCTAATTGCATTGTTGGCAGCTGTTTCGACATTTTGTTCTTGTAGTCAACGTGAAAATGCAGTACGATGTAGAGCTGAGTCAAGGATATTTTCAGCAAGATGGCGCTACATGCCATACATCAAATGACTCCATGAATCTAATTGCAAGTTTCTTTGACGACCGGATAATTTCCAGGAACCTGTGGCCACCGAGATTTGATTTTCTTCCTATGGGGTTACTTAAAAGGTAGGGTTTACGCCACACGTCCCCAGACATTGGACGATCTGAAGCACAACACCACAAAGGAGATTCAAGCTATTGACAACAGAGTCCTCCAACGAGTGGCCAGTATGACGTGTTGAGTTGTGTCTTATGCAGGATGGAGGACATTTTCAACATTTGCTATAGAGGTAAATAATCTCCCAAAATTCCTCTTCAATTTAGGTATAACAAGTTGTCACTAGCATACCACGTTTTGAAACAATTAATGAAATAAATGTGTCAGCTCTATATAAATCACTCTATATATATAATATTCAGAAAGGAACAACTTTGCAAATATATCTCTTTTAATTTCTACTGAAATTGTATCATAGCTAAATAATTGCGGTTCAGAAGATAGCCGATTATACTAAGAACAAGCATGCAAAGGTGTGATTATGTATTGCAAGTAGTATCAGAGGAAAACGTAGGTACATGAACTCACGTGTTTTAAAACTAAGCTTTATTATTTTCTGCCGAATGAAATACTTTTTATAGACTAAACCACATAAGCTATTAATGCAAACAACCACTTAAAATAATTGCCATGATTTATAGAGTAACTCATACAAATTTCTGGAAAAACAATTGAATACTTTAAGAGCAGTGGTACTTCAACTCACTTAAGGTGTAATTTCCGTTGTTCAGACTACGTTGTTCCCTTAAGCCACTAGAGCATTAGGTGAAGCAGTACTGGACTAGGCAAGAAAAACTTCGGTTCGACGAGATCTCATTCGCACCGTGCAAAATAAAAATCGAAGTCGAGCAGAAGGAAAACAGCAATGCAAGAAGAAAAGAACGGAACAGGCAGCAGCAGAGGAGAGGAAAAGGAAAGCTGAGGGTTCAACCTACCAACCTGCTGGATTTTAAGGGGAGACTAAATGGTAAAAATCGACAAAAAATCGTTTGTTTAGTTTTTTTGCTGTGTTATAATTTGGGATTTCCTCTTTAATTTGATACATAGATAGTAGTTGTAAGCTAATTCCTTGTATTTTAAACAAGTTTTAAAAATGAGTTTACAGCCGCCAAATGCTAAATTTCCTAAATTAATTAACTTTTTCTCAGGAACTATTTAAGCTATCATGATGAAATTTAAATGGGACATAGATGCATATATGATAAGTTTACTGAACTATGTGGTTATTCCATCATGTTGTTTCAAACGGAAAATATACTTTTTTCTTGGTAACGGAAAATATTTTTGGAAATTTTTTAATAATAATTTTATTAAAAATTAACTAACCTCCTTATTAACATAATCCTAGTTCCACAGAAGCATGAAAGTGTTGTTTTTATTATCTTAATATGTCATTGAGCTAGCTAATGTACTTTACGAGAAAACAGGTTATTTATATTAGAAGTGGATATAACCACAGTTACCATCCAAACAGAACTTGACAGCTGAGATGACAAAAACAGCAAAACAGTACTGAACAGGCCCGATATGCAAGAAGTAGAGCAGAAGATCAGAATTACATACCAGGTCGATTCTAGGAGGATTCTGTGTGTTGCTTCAAATGTATACCAGTTTGTTTCTAGATTTTTACTTAAACTGCATTTTTTCTAATTAACGTTTTTTAATATATATGACCCTTTTTCTGAGAAACTATATTATCCAGCTCAATGAAATTTTAGGATGTTAAAAACAACGCATTGGTGATACTATGGGAATAGGATTATTATAATTCAATGGTTAGTTAATTTTTAACCAAAAAATTAGCGAACATTTTCCAATTTTTTTTCTATCAACAAGAAAAAAATTATATCGTTCTTAAGAAACAAAATGATGCAATAATCGAAGTTCAGTAAACTTACAACATACATATATATGTCCTATAAAATTGTCATCTTAAATAGTTTCTGAGATAAAGGGCGGGATAGGGTTTTAAATCTCCCCTTAATGTGAGCCATGCATTCAAATCTTTCCTTCTTTCTGGCTATTGATATTTTAAGCATTTTTCTTCCTGTAAAATGCTCCTTGCGCTTCAGTTTTCCTGTTACACAAATAGCATTTGTTTTACATGTTTACAGAGGTACAATTTTAAGAATAACACATCTTTTCAACTTTCAAACATAAAAATTATGTTTTTATTGCAAAAAAACAAAACAACATATTCATAACATTTAAACAAAATTGAAGCCTAAACGAAAGGAGAAGCAGAGAAACCTAATTTCAAAAATTAGACTATTGTGAACCTAGGGTTAAAATATTAAACCAAATTTTCAATTTTGTTGTTGCAAGGGACATTTTTACGCGACAAAAACATGAACAAATTTGACGATAGCTTCCAAACTATTTGAATTATGTTACATCTGTGGTATAATTTTTTTAAAAGCAAGTATTATTTCAAGCTATATATGTCCTTAAACAACTGAAGAATCAAGTCTTGCAGATCATGAGGGTAGGGTCTTTCAAAAGTCATTTAAACTTTATACCACTATAAATAGTTTTATTCTAGAATTCCGAACTTACCTCCTGAGATAAAAATGGCAGGATCTGTGCAATTATGGCGTTCAGTCTCTTGGCTATCTCCGTCTGTAACAATAGAATAAACTATTTTATGTATGTGTTATGTTTAACAATTTTAAGCTAAATTTGCATTTAATCTATGTTATAATAAATTAATATAGAGTAATTGTGAGTGTATGGGGTTAATATAAGAAATTCGTAATGGGAGTATTCGAATGCAAAATTTCGATGCATTTGATTCCAAGGATGTTCTCAAGCTGTTTCGAGACGTTCACCTTTATCCTCACTTGGAGGAACACCTAGGAAGCCAACGGTTTGCTCCAAGATTTCACGACAACGTGGCTGAACACGCAAGGACAGGATTTTTTCCAGGAGGGAGTATTCATCTCATCCCACAAAGCGACAAATGCCTCAAATGATAAGACTATATGAAAAAATTTTATGTGTTCCAATCACATGATTTTCTCTTCATTTCCGCAATAAAACTATTCTTAAAAAAACTTATGCTTCTATTTACTTCATGCTAATCGAGAAAAAATAGCAGAAATATTCTTATTACTTGTTTCCTTGTAAGTAGAAGCGAAATAAGGCAGTGCCATAGGTTAAATTGATAGTGAAAAGCTGGTTGCTATGTGACTGAAGTTCCTTTGTTTTATGAACAGGATTTGACGAATTCCTGTATGAGAAAAGTATAACTAATTTAAAGCTGAAACCAATAACAAGGAGTATCTAAAAAAACCATCAACTTCACAAAAAAATGTATAAGACATAAATTGTGTATTTTAACGAAATCTACATTTTTTGTGTAGTAAGTATTTGTCTATCTCTTACTTTACTAGTAATGCAAAATGTAGGAAAATTCACCCAGAATAAACAGGTCTTCAGAAACTATTCCCATAACATTCAAGATATACATTTTATTTGTGATGAAAATGGCTTTAATATGTGGTTTTTAATCATTTTTAAGAATAACTAAATTTTCGAAAATTTCTCTATGTAAACGGTAGTTAGGAGTGGGGGGATTTTCTTGTAAAACTTCGTGTCGAATCCTTGGAAGATACCAAATTTAAATACAAAGCTATGCTGTCCACAGTCACATACATATACACAACACACACACATACACAGGACCTTTTTCTGAAAATACTTTTTTTTGGATTCAGGAGGTCCTAAAATATGTATTTCCGGTGAAATCTCGGTATCGAATTTTTGGGTGGAGTGCAATACCTTCTCTATCCACTATGTACATTGCACATAAGGGGCTAGAGAAAGCAAAAATACCCTGACATATGTACTACCAGATGGCTGTATTGGTTTTACGAAATAAAATATAACCGGATTAATTGTTTTTTCACACAAGCCGTGTGTAGGACAGGAGTTGGATAGGTAGAGTCAGACTGAAAAATTCAATGACGTAGGCGGGTTTTGAATCACGGACCTCCCGATCTCTGGCCGGTTGCTCTGCCACTGAGATCATGGCAATATGCCGGCAGAGCAACCGGCTAGGGATCAGGAGATCTGTGGTTCAAATCCCGGCTATGGCATTGAATTTTTCAGTCTCATTCTACCTATCTAAAATATATTCGTTTCACTATAGGCTTTGTAACCTTATTTTCTTATATCATTCATAATTAAAAGTTCTTTCAATCAATTATACAAAATACCTAGTTTATAGTGAACTTATACATTCCCAAAAACCCTTATTTCACTTAGAAAAGGGAAGTTATACTGCTACTGAGAAGCAACAGTGTACAATACTTTGGTTACTGTTAAAACGCTTATGCTTCTATTTACTTCATGCTAATCGAGAAAAAAATTAGCGGAAATAGTCTTATTACTTGCTTCCTTGTAAGTAGCAGCGAAATAAGGGAATACTGTAGGTAAAAGTGATAGTCAAAAGCCGTTGCTATGTGACTGAAGTACCTTTGTTTGTATGGTCAGGAATTGACAAACTCCTGTAAGAGAAAAATTACGTTTTTCAAAGCTGAAAACCAAAAACAAGGAATATCTCAAAAACGATCAGCTCCAAGAAAAAATTAATGTAACATAAACTGTGTGTTTTAATGTGCTTTACTTTTTTGTGTATTAAGTTTTTGTCCAGTTTTTACGGTTTAGTAGTTAATGCAAAATTCCGTAAAATGCACTCAGAATAAAATAGTCTTCATAGGTTATTCCCAGAACATTCAAGATATACATTTTATTTGTACGGTAAATATCTTTAAAGTACAATATCTTAATCAAAATCGTTAGAGCCATTTTTGAGAAAATCAAAAATTTCGAAATCCCATGTAAACGGTTGAGGGATTTTCTTGAAAAATCTTCGTGTCGCACCCTTAGAAGATACCAAATTTAAACACTATATCTTTTCGTTTTTGAGGTATGCTGCCCACAGGCACACACACACACACACACACACACACACACACACACACACACACACACACATGGACCGCTCGGTATCGAATTTTTGGGTAGAATACATTATTTCCTCTATACTCTGCACATAGTACGTATAGAGAGTAATAAAAGGGTCCTCGTATATTGCAATGCACTTGTAAGACATCTGTTACTGAGAAGGAGCAGTGTACAATATTTTGGTTGTTCCTGTAGGATGAGGGCAAAAAGAAAAACGAAATGTTTCCCCTTTTTTCTTCGTGTTTTCCAAGTGGATTGAAGACCGCGTGGGTCGTAGAAAGGTTGACAGAGGAAAGGGCCGGGGGTAAACATGGCCACCCTCTCTCCTAGTTCAACATCATCGCATCTCAATCGATCAGTGGCGCCGCTCGTTGGTCGGGAGAGGTACTTGTCCTGCGTGTCCAACACTTCTTGTAGTGGTACAGTCAGGTCCGCAAGAGTGGCACTTCCACTCAATTATACACGTGGACGCATTTCGTGAAACACGAAGGGGGGCTTTTAATGCATGGGCGATTAGTGACAATAAGAAATAACGGTCTTGATGAGTAAACATCTTATCCTTCATGATGCGCGTCCAGCTTCAAATCCCAATTGAACCGTCACCGGATATGGGTAATGGAAATTTGGTCAAAATCTTCAACAAAATGTATTACTTTTTACTTTCTCTATACGTATTATGTAGTATAGAGAAGGTATTGTAATGCACTAAAAAATTCGACACCGAGATTTCACCGGAAATACATGTTTTGAGTCCCCCTGAATTCAAAAAAAGAATTTTTAGAAAAAGGCCCTGTGTGCCTATATATGTATGAGTATGTGTGTGTCTGTGGGCAGCATAGCTCAAAAACGAAAAGATCGTTACATACCAAACATAGTATTTAAGTTTGGTATCTTCCAAGGATGCGACACGAACTACCCTTTACATCGAACTTTTTTCGAAAATTTTGATTTTCTAAAAAAGACTAACGAATTTGATTTAAATATCGTATATTGAAGATATTTACTTGACAAATAAAATGTATATCTTGAATTTTCTGGGAGTACTTTGTAGACTACTTTATTAAGGATGAATTTTACAGAATTTCGGATATCGGATGTTGATTGGAAGGAATTAAATCCTGGAGATTGTAAAGAAGGAATTAAATTAGATCACGAAGAATGTAAGCAAGGAACTGTGTTAGACTCCGAGAATGTGAGGAAGGAACTGAATTAGCTTCCGGAGATTATAGGGTAGATGTTTAATTAGACTCCGGAGGGTGTAACACAGAAAGGAAGAGACTAATTAGAATTCGGAGATGGAAAGAAAAGAAAAAAAAAGAAAGGGACTCAACTGGAATCTGGAAATTATAAGGAAAGAACATAATTAGATTCTGGAGATTGGAAGGAAGGAAGGAAGGAAGGAAGGAACTCAATTTAAATCCCGGAGATCGTAAGGAAGGGACTTAAGTACATCCAGAAGATAATAAGGAAGGGACTTAATTAGATCCAGGGGATAATAAGGAAGGGACTTAATTAGATCCAGGAGATAATAAGGAAGGGACTTAATTAGATCCAGGAGATAAGTGAGGGACTTGTATAGATCCCGAAGATACTAACGAAGGGTCTTAATTAGATCCCGGAGATTGTAAGGAAGGGACTTAATAGGTCCCCGAGATAATATGTGAGGGACTTGATTAGATCTCATAGATACTAACGAAGGGACTTAATTAGATCCCGGAGATTCTAAAGAAGGGACTTAATTAGATCCCGGAGATTGTAAGGAAGGGACTTAATAGGTCCCGGAGATAATATGTGAGGGACTTGATTAGATCCCGGAGATACTAACGAAGCGACTTAATTAGATCCCGGAGATTCTAAGGAAGGAGCTTAATTAGATTCTGGAGATACTAACGAAGAGACTTAATTAGATCCCGGAGATTGTAAGGAAGGGACTTAATTAGATCCCGGAGATTGTAAGGAAGGGACTTAATAGGTCCCGGAGATAATATGTGAGGGACTTGATTAGATTCCGGAGATACTAACGAAGGGACTTAATTAGATCCCGGAGATTCTAAGGAAGGCACTTAATTAGATATTGGAGATAATAAGGAAGGGACTTAATTAGATATCGGAGATTGTAACGAAGGGACTTAATTAGATCTGGGAGAGTAAGGTAGATGTTTAAGTAGACCCCGGAAAGGTCTAAGGCAGAAAGGAAGATACTCAATTAGAATCCAGAGATTAAAAGAAAGAAAGAAAGAAAGAAAGAAAGAAAGGGACACAATTGGTATCCGGAGATTATAAGGAAAAAACATCATTAGATTCTGGAGATTGGAAGGAAGGAATGAAGGGACTGAATTTAAATCCCAGAGAGCTTATTGAAGAGAATTAGATTCCGCAGATAATAAGGAAGGGACCTTCCTTTTTATATCCCGCAGATGTAAGGAAGGAAGATAGGTACCCAACTGTAGATTAACAATACAGTGGGCCCCGTGTAGTTGAAAATTAAACCAAAAGTTGCAAATATCTGTAGATGGAATACTTGGAACGAACACAAATGAAAAAAAAAATGGATGTGAGGGATGCATTACTGCACGTGTGTGTGTATGCATTTTTTATTTTAATTGCCACGTAGCATGAAGTGTTTGCAATACAACGAAGTACAGTAAATATCTATTTTGTTCATTATTATTTTTACGGTCTCTAGCTAAATTCATTAATAATAACAGAAATAAATTAATTTGGTTGGTATTTGTATATGCTGCCACTGGGAACTAACGATACGCTGCTGCAGTGAATATATAGAAATCACTGCGCTCTGAAAAACAACTTTTATCTACAATGCGCATGCGTTATGCATGTACAACGAGAATGTATACTAAATTTGACGTGGCGTGTATATTTATACAATTTTCCATATAGCTCCAAGGACTAGCGCCAGTCACCAGTTGACACAAATTATGAATGTACTGCATATGTTCGAGGGGCGGAGGGGGATTTTGGAGCTCCGCAGTGCCAACAACTGCCCCCCCCCCGCGCCCCCCAGCGTCCAATTCACCCTCCGCAACGTTTACGAGCTCGTTATTTGCATTTATCGATTCGATTATTCCAGAGGGCTTTTAATTCAGGCCGCTAGTTTAGTTCTGTCTCTTTTTGTTGGCGATCCTGGTCGCGGCAGTCAGCACAAAGCCTTATTTTGATCCTCATCAGTGTAGGTACTTGTGTTGGGAGGGCGCCGTATAACATTTGTTGGGTTTTATGGAGCAATCCCAGCACTTTCAAATCTATCCATTATAGAACTGCATCACTGGCGCATGCCCCCTTTATTGTGTGCCTTGTTTGGCGAAACTTCAACTTGTACTAAATCCTGTTCTTTCTCCAGCACGTGCTAAGGCCTTGTATTCCAACCAAAAAAAATTCCATACTGAGATTTCACCGGAAATATAATCCCCGAATCAAAAACCCCCTAAATTTTTAGACAAAGTTACTTAAAAGTATCAAACTTGGTATTAAGTTATCTATCTTCCAAAGATGGGACAGGAAGATTTTCAAGAAATTCCCACCCCATACTATTCTTAACATTTTCTTTTCTCAAAAAGGCTTTAACGGTTTCGATTAAAATACCGCACATTAAACCTATTTATATCACAAATAAAATGTATATCTTGAATTTTTTGGGAATAGCTTCTAAAGATCTGTTCATTTAAGATGAATTTTGCTGAATTTTTCATAGCTGGAAAACCGTAAGACATACACAAAAACTTATTACACAAACAATGTAGATCTCGTTAAAACACATAATTTATGTCCTATGCATTTTTGTTGTAGAATTGACCATTTCTAAGTTATTCCTTGTTATTGGTTTCAATTTGAAAATACTTGAACTTTTCTCAGACGGAAAGTGCCCGGTTTTCTTGTGTTCTAACCTGGCCAAGAAAAGACGCGAATTAAAACAAACGCATAACGATAGTTTTTAAAACAGTTGACTATCGTTGTTTGGCGAAACTTCAACTTATACTAAATCCTGTTCCATATACATTTTTACTTTCTCTAGCTCGTGAGAAGGCATTATATTCCACCGAAAAAAGACATACCATTTCATTAAATAGAAATAATATAATTGAGAAAAATGAAAATAATAAAAATCAATTCACTTATTCCATTGCTATCTACCAACTAAACTATATTTTCCGCAGAGCCTCATAAAAAACTTTTAGTGAAATATAATCATAATCGTTAAAATGTTTGAGGATCCCCAAATTCAAAAGGTCCATGTGTGTTTGTGAACAGCTTAACTCATAACGAAAATTCGGTTAAATAACAAACTTCATATTTGAATTCAATATCTTACAAGGATGCGACAAGACGATTTTCACAACCTTTTACATATAGAAACAATTTAAAATTTTGCTTTTCTCAAAAATGGCTAAAACTATTTTGATTAAAATGCCGTATATTAAAGCCATTTATATTACAAATGTAGATCACGTTAAAACACATAATTTATATCTTGTGCATTTTTGTTATAGAAATGACCATTTCCAAGATATTTCTTATTACTGGTTTCAATTTTAAAGTACCTATACTTTTCTCAAACAAGAAGTATCTCGGAAACGGATATCTCCACAAAAAGGACATAAATTGTGTTTTTTTGACGAGGTCTACATGTTTTATGTAGTAAAGTTTTGTCTATCTGTTCCGGTTTAGCAGTTAAATAAAATTTGGCAAAATTCACCCAGAATAAAGAGGTCTTAGGAGGCTATTCTCAGAAAATTCAAGACATATTTTATTTGGGATATAAATGTATTAAATGTAGGGATTTTAATCAAAATCGTTAGAGCTATTTTTGAGAAAATCAAGATTTTCAACAATTTTTCCATGTAAGGCAGGCATCCCCAAGTCGAGTCAAGGTCGCTTGAGGGCGCGCGGGGCTGAACGTTACACTCACTGCGGGCCGCACAGCTACACAGTCCAGTATATCCGTGCAGTGGCGCATATTACTACTGTGGTGTCCTACTGACGATGGCTGCTACATCCGCGTTGGGAAGACGGTCGTCCACACTTGTGAAGTTTCGAGCAGAACGGGAACAAAACTTTCTGGAAGAAAATGACGCGGCAAAATTTTGAGTGTGTTACAAACTTCTAAACAAAATAAGTAAATATAATTAGCAACGACATTACTCGCGGTGAGGTACATTTTCCGACCATAACCTCAGTGGTTCAGTGTGTAGAAACCTTGGACTTTGATGAATATATAACCATACGAACCATTCAAACGTAGATTGCAGGACATTATACCACTTGAGAGACAATTTAAGTTATTTGCAACACCATTTTCAGGGAATATCCTCGACAGTCCTGGTTAGAAGTAATAGCTATGCAAAATAATGTTGAGTTAAAAGATAAATATTAAAATAGAAAAGGTGTAAACAATTTTTCTACAGCTCTATAAGACGCGAAAGATTTCCTAAACTCCACAATCTAACAGGAAGAATTTTGTGCATGTTCGGGACAACCTATGTTTGCGAATCACTGTTTTCCTTGATGAAGTGCACAAAGTCACGTCACAGAAGCCAATTAAGTGATAAACACTTGAAAGCATGTTTGCGATTGGGTAGCTCGCAAATAGTAGTCCCACGTGTTGAACAGCTGGTTGAAAACAGACAACTGCAAACACCACGGCGATTGTCGAATGGCTAAGAAAGAGCAGTTTTCATAGAGACGTTTATTTAAAGAATATTGTGTTTGTTTGTATTGTTTACTTCATTGAATTGCATAGTACCAACAACGTCTATGACATATTACATTATTTATTTAGTTTATTAGTTTTATATGAGTGTTTGTATTTCGTTAATTGAATTTCCTGCCCATTAGATTTTATTTTGTATTATATTAGATATTAGTATTAAAGTGTAATCATTATGTAATTTACAGTGAAAGTGTAAGTTAATTTACACAATCGTAGTTCCGCCACTGCAGCACCTCCATTTCATGCCCGCAACCGGACGGTCAGGGCTTGAGGGCTTTTACTGCCGCCCGAGCGTGCGTTCTGTTGGGGACGCCTGATGTAAGGGATAATTTGGGGTGGGGGGATTTATTTTGAAAATCTTCGTTTCGCATCTGTCGAAGATACAAAACTTAAATACCAAGTTTCGTATTTAGCGGTATTTTATTTTTGATCTATGCTATCCAGAGCCACACACATACACACGCACGGACATTTTTACTTTCTCTAGCCCCATTTGTACAATATACATAGGGATAGAGAAGGTATTGTATTCAACCCAAAAATTCGATACCGATATTTCACCGGAAATATATACCTACTTTGGGGTCTCCTGAGTCCGAAAAAAGCATTTTTAAATAAAGGTCCACGTGTGTGAGTGTGTGTGTGTATACGTGTCTGTCTTTCTGTATGTCTGTGGATAGCATAGCCCCAAAACGTATTTAAGTTTAGTATCTTCCAAGGATGCGACACGAAAATTTTCAAAAAAATCCCCACTACAAACTACCCTTTACATGGAAAATTTTTCGAAAATTTTGATTTTCTTAAAAAAAATGACTAACAATTTTGATTAAAATCGCATATATTAAAGATATTTATGTCCGAAATAAAATGTATATCTGAAGACCTATTTATTCTTGATGAATTTTGCCGAATGTTACTTAACTGCTAAACCGTAAGAGATGCACAAAAACTCACTACACAAAAAAATTAGATCACAACAAAACACACAATTTATGTCTTATTCGTTTTTGTTATGGAGGTAAGCGTTTCCGAGGTATTCCTTGTTATTGGTTTCAATTGTGAAAAACTTAAACTTTTCTCAGACAGAAAGTGTCCGTTTTTCTTTTGTTCTACTCCGGCCAAGCAAAGAAGCGATTTGCAATGGCAATCGCATGATTAGCTTTTAAAACATTTGACTACCACTTTAGCCTAGTGAATTACTTTAGCTCCTTTCTACTCATAAGGAACTAAGTAATATGAGCATTCTGCTAATGTTTATCTTGAAAAAAGAATAATCTTTTGTAGGAATTTTGTAGAGCAGCTAGAGAAAGTCATGTGAGTGTAACACATCAGATTTGTTTTCTAAAATGACTTTCTGGACTCATGGGAGCTCACAACGTATACTTCCGGTGAAATCTCTTATCTAATTTTTAGTGGAATACAATACTTGCTCTATACACTACGCACGTATAGGGAAATTAAAAATGTGGAATGAAGGAGTAAGTTTGAATACACCGGACAAGGTTCCAGTTGTTTTTCCAATCAGACTATACCATGAGCTAGCACTATCATTAAACTTCCGTTGTGCCTTCACGCTTCTGTTCCCCCATCACCGGAAGTCGGGTCTCTGCGTAACAAATTGGGACGCCACCCTACACGACCCGCACTTGTACCCTTTTTCTCTTTTTTTGCGCTTGTCAGTCACGTAGCAATATCCAAAAGAGAGGCATCTTGTGGCACACGATCAATGTTCCCGATACAACCCTCGTTATCCTCCTGCACGCCAACACGTAGCAACTGCTTCACAACATAACGATACCTGCCAAGTAATTAACATTCAGGTGGTGGGGAAAAAGCAACGAAAATTCTACACATCTCTGTAACAAATTATTAATATGCTTATTCTTCACCTACGAGGGCCGCTTTTTTATTCAACCTCCGATAAGCTATAAATAAAAGACAAGTTTATAGAATACAAATATTTTATTACTAAAAGTTGTGTACACTTATGGTTACTTTTCAACACAATCACCGAAAATATTGAGGCGTTTATCGTACTTGTGCACAAGCTTTCGAACACCCGCTTCAAAAAATGTTGCCGACAATGATTTCAAATGAGCATTAACGTTGTTTTGAAGATCTTGTATTTTACGCCGTTTGCGGAGAGCCATTCAAAAGAAACGAAGAGGAATGCTGACTTCAGGAATTGTGTTGATCCATGACAACGCTCGTCCACACACTGCTGGCACAATTTCAATGAGACATTTTCGATCATCCGCCATACAGTCCTGACCTGGCACCCAGCGACTTTCACCTTTTTCCCTGAACTGAAGACGTTGCTAGGAGGGCTGCACTTTCAAACCAACCAAGATCTTCAAAACAACGTCAATGCTCATTTGAAATCATTGGCAGTAACATTTTTTGAAGCGGATATTGCAAAGCTTGTGCACAGGTACGATAAATGTCTCAATCATTTCGGTGATTATGTTGAAAAGTAACCATAAGTGTACAAAACTTTTAGTAATAAGCTAATTGTATTCTATAAACTTGTCTTTTATTTATAGCCTATCGGGGGTTGAAAAAAAAAAAAAAAAAAAAAGCCCCTCGTACTTCATGCTAAATAAGACGAACCTTAGCAGAAACGGTCTTTTATTTAATTCCTTATAATCAGAAGGCAAATATGGAAAACACTACGCTAAACCGACTGTCAAATGTTTTAAAATGTGGTTGCTTTGGGATTGAAATCCGTTTCTTTGCTTGGCCAGGAGTTGACAAATTCCAGTATGAGAAACCTTTTAAGTAGGTATGTTAAAATTTAAACTTACGACAAGTAGGATTTCGAAAACGGCCAACTACATTAAAAAAAATCTGATGTGTTCCATTCGCATGGCTTTCTTAAATTTCTGCAACAAATTGTTGTTAAAAAGCTTATGCTTCTATTTACTTCATGCTAATCGAGAAAAAAGTTAGCAGAAATAGTCTTATTACTTGCTTCCTTGTAAGTAGAAGCGAAATAAGGGAGTACCATAGGTTAAAGTGATAGTCAAAAGCTGGTTGCTATGTGACTGAAGTTCCTTTGTTTGTTTCGACAGGAGTTGACAAATTCCTGTATGAGAAAAGTATAAACTTTTTAAAACTGAAACCAATAACAAGGAATATCTCAAAACTGTCAACACTATGAAAAGAAATGTATATGACATAAATTGTGTGTTTTGAAGAAATCTATATTTTTTATATAGTAAGCTTTTGTCTCTAACGGTTTACAAGTTAAGCAAAATTCAGAAAAATTCATCCAGAATAACTAGGTTTTCAGAGCCTATTCGCAGAAAATTGAAGATATACATTTTATTTGTCATGCAAATATCTTAAACATAAGAGGTTTAATCAAAACCGTTAAAGTCATTTATGAGAAAAACAAAATGTTCGAAGCTTTTCCATGTAAAGGGTGGGTGGGGAAATCTTCATGTCGCATCCTTGGAAAATATTGAGGTCTTTTCATTTTTGAGCTATGCTGTCTATAGACACACACATGGATATTTTTAAAACGTTTTTTTTTTTTTTTTTTTTTTTTTTGGATGCAGGTGTCCCAAAACATGTATTTCTGGTGAAATCTTGGTATACAATTTTTGGGTGCATTACAATACGTTCCCTATACACTATGTACATAGTACGTGTAGAGAAAGTAAAAAAGCAGTACTGGTGCTTTGAATAGGCGGTTGTTCTTAACTAGACTTGAATGTAGAAAGTTTAGTACCAGCTATATTTTCACTCAGTTGATGTAAATATGGACATAATTTTGAACGGTTCAAGATAAATATTGAAAATGACTTTCTCTATGTGTGTAAGAGCAATATACTTTGTTTGCTTGTCCGAACTTTCATAAAAATAAATTTTATTTAACCATGCATCTAAACACCTGTAATAAGGATTATAAACCTCCAATCAATCTTATTTTAAAATTAAAAGAGTTTCATACGTTTACTAATGTTATTTTCTCTAAATTTAAAAATTTATGTTATGAACCCTTTATATTGTATCGTTAAAATAAATGTTATAATAGTTATCCTTTTAACTTCTCTACACATAGTATGCATAGGTATAGGAAGATAGCGAGTAGAGAAGATATTGTATTCCACCCAAAACTACGATGTTGTGATTTCATCGGAAATATATGTTAAAAGGTTCCCTGAAAGAAAATGAAAGCATTTTAGAAAAATACACGTGTGTGTGTACAGCATAACCCAAAAATGAAAATACCGTTAAATATCACATTTGGTATTGAAATTTAGTGTCACTCAAGGATGTTCTCAAAATGAGCTTAATTAAAATACTAAATATTAAAGGCATTTAAAGAAAAATAAGATTTATTTCTTGAATTTTCTGGAAATAGCCTGTGATGAAATGGTTCATGCACGACCATCTTCCGGCACCACCTCACGCCACGAAACCTTTTACGTAGGTATATTTGAAACATGAGAAATAGATGACAAACCACATGAATTATCACCTACCGATCAGGGAAATGCAAGATTAAAGTGAGCGAAGGAAATCGACCCCACGAATGCAAGCCCCACGCGTTACGGTTGAGCCAACTCGATCGAAACTTTATCCGAAATGAGTGTAGCACACAGACCACAGCAAATAAAACTAATGTAAACCGGATTCCAGTTAGAATCCGATGGTTATTTTTCGTGCAGCCTTTAGCTTTTTAACCTGTTCATCCCAAATAAATACGATCGGTGTGTACCATGGAATAAAGCCGTAAGGACGGGGGGAAAAAGTATAAAAACATTTCAGAAGCCCCCATTGCCAGCGCGTTGCCATGGCGATATGGGGGTTAGCATCCACCGCTGACATCGTCCCCTATCTGCTCTCTTTTCGCTCGCTGCTCCGATTTCTACTAGCCAAAAACCGCCCGCCCCTTCCACCTCGCACTGCTATGGTTCCAGTTTCCAAACAAGCCCATTACAATTTGCCCCCCCCCCGTCATGTACAATCCACTACACGAGTCTTGCTAACACTAAACTTTTCTGTCGCAATGTCACCGCTTGCCGTGCTTTTTACATACCGCACTCATTTCGCACTCTCCCCTCCCCCTCATTTTGTAACGAGGGTCCTAGAGGGTTTACATCCTGTATCATCCGATACCTATACGTTCGCCTTTTCTACTCGAGTGCTGTACATACAAGCACTGCTTGTCAATTGTGGCTTCGGATCATAGTTTATTGTCAGAAATGCTATTCGCGTTTACATGACTTTCTCTGTAAAAAATTATTCCTGAAAAGCTTATTCTTACATCTACTTATTGATAATGGAAATAAACATTATCAGAGTCCGTACTTATTACTTGGTTCCTTATAAGTATGAGGGCCGTTTTTTGTTTGTTTTTTTCGACCTCCGATAGGCTATAAATAAAAGACAAGTTCATAGAGAACCATTCTTTTATTACTAAAATGTTTGTACACTTATGGTTACTTTTATACATTATCGCCGAAAAGATTGAGACATTTATGTACCTGTGCACAAGCTTTGCAATACCCGCTTCAAAAAATGTTGCCGCCAATGATTTCAAATGAGCATTGACGTTGTTTTGAAGGTCTTCGTACTTTACGATGTTTGCGAAGAACCTTTCAAAACAAACGAAGAGGAATGCTGACTTCAGGAATTGTGTTGATCCATGACAACGCTCATCCACACACTGCTGGCACAACCCATCGGCTCCTTGAACAATTTCAATGAGACATTTTAGATTATCCGCCATACAGTCCTGACCTGGCAACCCACGACTTTCACCTTTTCCCTGAAGAAGTGGCTAGGAGGGCAGCACCTTCAAACCAACGAAGATCTTCAAAAAAACGTCAATGTTCATTTTCGTCAATATTTTTTGAAGCGGGTATTGCAAAGCTTGTACACAGGTACAACAAATGCCTCACTCTTTACGGCGATTATGTTGAAAAGTAACCATAAGTGTACAAAACTTTTAGTAATAAAATAATTGTTTTCTATGAACTTGTGTTTTATTTATAGCCTTTCGGAGGTTGAAAAAAAACGGCCCTCGTAGAATGGAAAACATCTAATGTGTTCCACTCAGTAGCTGTTCCGCAAATAAACCTTTTAGTCAAAACATTAACCTGTTATGTACATCATGCCAATCAAGTTAACGTAATCATATTAAAATAAGAACTGAAGCTTTCCTGGCGACGTGTTAATTCAAAATCTTCTCGGGCTTCTAGCCAGGTAATCATATTATTACTAGCTTCGTTGTTAAACAGAGGGGAAGCGACCGGTCGTTATGTGAACACTTGGAATTTCAATTTCTTTGCTTTACAGAAGTAAACAAACGAGAAACGAGAAGGAAGATGTATTCCCATTTAAGTGGCTAAAATTAAAATTAATAATCGGAATATCTCGAAAACGGTTAACTCTACAAAACAAACATGTATATAATGAGATACGTATTTTAAATGAGATATACATTTTTTGTGTTGTAAGTTTTTGTATATCCCAGTTAAACAAAAGACTTCCAGAATGAAGAGGTCTTCAGAGGCTATCCCCGGAAAATTCAAGATATACCTTTTGTCAGGTAAATATCGTTAATATACGTTATTTCAATAAAAATTGTTAAGAGTCAGTTTTGAGAAAATCAAAATTTTCGAAAATGTTTCCATGTAAAGAGTAGTTGGGACCTTTTTCTAATAATGCTTTTTTACATTCTCTACACGTACCTACAATATCCATAGTGTGTAGAGAAGGTACTGTATTGCACCCAAAAATTCGATACAGAGATTTCACCGGAAATACATTTTTAGAAAAATGTCCGTGTTCGGCTCTGTGTGTGTGTGTGAGCAGCATAGCTCAAAAACGAAAAGACCGTTAAATACCCAGCTTGGTATTTAAGTTCGGTATCTCCCAAGGATGGGACACGAAGATTTTCAAGGAAATCCCCCCTCTCCCAACTACCCTTTACATGGAAACAATAACGAAAAATGTTTATTTTCTCAAAAATGGATGTAACGATTTTGATTAAAATCTCTAATATTTAAGATATTTGCATGAGAAATAAAAAGTATATCTGTAATTTTCTATGAATGGCCTCTGAGGACATTTATTCTGGATGAATTTTTCGGAATTTAGTATAATAGGCAAACGGTAAGAGATAGGCAGAAACTTACTTAACAACAACTGTAGATCTCTTCAAAATACACAATTTGCGTTATATAAATTGTTTTGTATAGTTGACCGTTTTTGAGACATTCCTTGTTATTAGTTTCAGCTTTAAAATACTTATTATCCCTGTCTATACAAACAAAGGCACTTCAATCACATAGTAACCAGCTTTTGACAATCACTTTTACTTATTATATATAGTCCCTTATTTCCGTCTACTTACAATGAAGCAAGTAATAAATCTATTTCTCCATATTTTTGTCAATTTGCATGAAGTAGATAGAATCATAAGCTTTTTAACAATAATTTATCGTAAAGATGTAGAGAAAGTCATGTGAATGGAACACATAAGATTTTTTTCATACAGGGGACCCTAAAAGATGTATTTCCGATAAAATCTCGGTATCGACTTTTTGGATAGAATGCAATAAATTCTCTAGACACTATGTACGTGTACCGAAAGTAAAAATTATGATGTGATCCATTCACATGACTTTCTCTACATCTCTGCAGCAATTATTGTTAACAAGCTTATGCTTCTATTTACTTCATGCTACTAGAGAAAAATTAGTCTTTATCACTTGCTTCCTTGTAAGTAGAAGCTAAATAAGGGAGTACCATAGTTAAAAGTGTTAGTCAAAAGCTGGTTGCTATGTAACTGAAGTTCCTTTGTTTGTATGGACACGAGTTGACAAATTCCTGTATGAGAAAAGTATAAGTTTTTTAAAGCTGTCAACCAAAAGCAAGGAATATCTAAAAAATCGGTCAACTACACGAAAAAAATGTATATTACATAAAGTGTGTGTTTTAACGTGATCTACACTTTTTAGCTGGTAAGTCTACGGTTTAGCAGTCATGGAAAGTTCCGTAAAATTCATCCAGAATAAATTAGTCTTCAGAAAATTTAAGATAAACATTTTATTTGTCATGTAATTATTTTTACTATACGATATTTTAATCAAAATCGTTACAGCCAATTTTGAGAAAATTAAAATTTTCGAAAAAAAGTTCCATATAAAGGGTAGTTTGGGTTGGGGGCATATTTCTCAAAATCTTCGTGTCGCATCCCTGGAAGATACTAAACTTAAATACCAACTTTGAAATTTTACCGACCTTTCGTTTTTGAGTCATAGTGTTAACAGACACAGGGACACACACAGACACGAACCTTTTTATGGAAATGTTTTTTTTTTTTTTTTTTTTGGTTACAGAGGACCCTAAAACATAAATTTCCGGTGAAATATAGAATGGATAGAATGCAATACCTTCTCTATATACTATGTACATAGTACGTGTAGAAAAAGTAAAAAGAGGTGTTTACCACTAGCCGTCCACCATCTTAAACAGCTCCTGATATAATGTGTCAAGGTTTAACTTTGACTCTCCTTAAATAAAGGAGTTTGCATCGTACATTGACCTATTCCAATAGGAGGATGCGCGTGAGATTTGAGAACACGTGGCACAGTTATATAAAACCTGGTTTAGACTAACAAAACAGAGACGGATTATGTTAACTGATAATTTCGTCTTTGCCTGCCACCTCTTGGCAATTTGGTGAAAGTCGTCACGCTATTACCTGGATACTTGTGTTGAATATTGTACAAAGCTAATAGGCCTACTATTAACTAGCACAACACCGCCGCGAAAAGGGAGCAGGGGGGGGGGGGGGAGGAACTTGCCCCCACACAAACACGCAAACGGAAATCGATTCCGTGCAAGTGATGTACGACAGTGCAGCAAACAAGTTTCCCGACTGACTGACTGACTGACTGACTGACTGACTTCCTGTCCTGTGAAACAGTTGACAGCTGCTCAACAAAAAACGCCAGAAACAAAAAACGAACGCATGGCTGTGCTTTTATTCCCTAACCGCAATGCACGAATAATAACACGCTACAGATGTTATTAGGTAGAATATATTTTTTATTTCTCTACCACGTACAATGATAGTAGGTGGAGAAGGTACTGCATTCCACCCCCAAAATTCTTGTGTGTTCCACTCACATGACTTTCTCTACATCTCTGCAACAGATTATTAAAAAGGTTATGCTTCTATTTACTTCATGCTAATCGAGAAAAAATTAGTTGAAATAATCTTATTACTTGCTTCCTTGTAAGCAGAAGCGAAATAAGGGATTACCATAGATTAAGGTGGTAGTCAAAAGCTGGTTGCTATGTGACTGAAGTTCCTTTGTATGTATGGACAGTAATTGACAGATTCCTGTATTAGAAAAGTATGTTTTTCAAATCTGAAACCAAAAACAAGGAATATCTCACTAACGATCAACTCCAGGAAAAAAATGCATATAACACAAGTTGTGTGTTTTAATGCGCTCTACAATTTGTGTGTGGTAAGTTTTTGTCCTGTTACGGTTTAGCAGTTATGCAAAACTCCGTAGAATCCAAATAAAGTTGTCTTCAGAAGCTATTCCCAGAAAATTCAAGGTAAAAATTTTATTTGTCAGGTAAATACCTGTAATATACAATATGTTAGTCAAAGTCGTTAGAGGCATTTTTTAGAAAATCAAAATTTTCATTTTCCCCCCATGTACAGGGTGGTTAGGGGTGGCGCGATTATCTTAAAAATCTTCGTGTCGCATCCTGGGAAGATACCAAAATTAAATACCTAGTTTGGTATTTAACGGTCCTTTTATTTTTGTGCTATGCTGCCCACAGACACACACACACACACATACACACACACACATATAGACAGACAGACACACATGGACATTTTTCTAAAAATTCTTTTTTTGGATTATGGAGGTCCTAAAACATGTACTTCTGGTGAAATCTCGGTATCGCATTTTGGGTGCATTACAATACCTTCTCTATACACTGTGTACATAGTACGTGTAGAGAAAGTAAAAATCATTATCGAGATTTCACCGGAGAAAACAGTTATGGGGAACTCTATGTTTTTAAAAACTATCGGTGTTTGTGTGTGTGTGTGTGTGTGTGTCTGTGTGTGTGTGTGTGTGTGTGTGTCTGTGTGTGTGTGTGTGTGTGTGACCGTATGTACACAGCTCCTGAATTGTTGCCAGTCATGGCGTAACGGCCCTTGTGCTGGTGTAATGGTTTTGCAAAAAAGTTTATTTTGGGGGTTTTAAATTTTGATGTTCAAGCAACTCTTGAAGGATTGTAAGGAGCTCAGCCGTAGGAGGTACTCCTTCGTTACCGGGAATGCCCGCAAGCCATGCGGGGAAGCCGGTATCGCCTGAAGCGGCGGTTTGTGGGGTTGTAATCCCCAAGAAAGCTAACGAGGGCGCTCCGATGGAATGGCAACCCTTCGTTGAATTTTGTTGCCCGACGCTTAATCTCATCCTCCAGGTATGGTAGACCAGAGGCTTCGTGCAGGAGTCTCGTAGGAAATCTACGAGACACAGAATAGATGGCCCGAAGGCATCTATTCCGTACCCACTGAAGCAACAGCAGACTGGATCTCACAGGCGTAGATTAGCAAGGGGACTATGAGAGCCCTCAAAAGGCGCAACTTAAGGGGAACGTGCATCGTGGACTTCAGCATCGGGTACAAGGAGGCCGTAGCCCCGACACCTCAGCTCCCCAAAGCGACGCCCTTGTCAAGCTTCAGCCCCTAGTAGGTTATGGTGTTCGTCATTGTATACTTCGTCTGAGGTACGTGAATGTAGGGAAGTTTGCGGGAAAGCTGCGCTTGGTGAAGACTTTTTTTTTTTTATACAGGGGGGTTCCAAATCATGTATTTCGGGTGAAATCTGGGTATTGAATTTTTGGGTGCATTACAATATCTTTTCTATGCACTAAGTACCTACATAGTACGTGTAGAGAAAGTAAAATGTTATTTTTTTACCATTTCAGATTACCTTGTCCCGTTAACTGAGGTACGATTCTCGACTTTCAAGCAGTCTCTCTAGGAAACACAGGTAGTCTTTTGTTTGCTAATGGTTATTGCCCAGTGGTAGCAGGGAGCTGTTATGTTTTGAAAAAAAAAAAAAACTGTAATTTAACGATCCTATAATGCCGCGCTGTGGTTAGACCATTCGCCTCTCACCTAGACGGCCCGGTCTCGATCCCAGGCGATCGCATGTGGTGGACAAAGCGGCGCAGGGGCGGTTTTTCTCCGGGTTCTCCCGCCATCGCATTTCACGGGTGTTCCATCTTCATTCCATGCAGCATCAGTGGCATCGCGGCCGTTAAACACTATAAAAAAAAACCTGATGTGTACAATTCACATGACTTTCTCTACCTCTCTGCAACAAATTATTCTTAAAAAGCATTTACCTCCATTTACTTCATGCTAATCAGAAAAAATTATCAGAAATAGTCTTATTACTTGCTTCCTTGTAAGTAGAAGCGAAATAAGGGAGTACCATAGGTTAAAGTGACAGTCAAAAGCTGGTTGCTATGTGACTGAAGTTCCTTTGTTTGTATGGACAACATTAGACAAATTCCTGCATGAGAAAAGTATGTCTTTCAAAGCAGAAACCAAAAACAAGGAATGTCTCAAAAACAACGAACTCCACGAAAAAAAATGTATATAACATAAATGTTGTTTTAACGTGCTCTACGTTTTTTGTGCAGTAAGTTTTTGTCCATCTTTTACGGTTTAGCAGTTATTCAAAATTCCGTAAACTTCATCCAGAATAAAGTAGTCTTCAGAGGCTATTCCCGGAAAATTCAAGATATACATTTTATTTGACAGGTAAATGTCTTTGATAAAGATATTTTAATCAAAATCGTTAGAGCCATTTTTGAGAAAATCGAAATTTTCAAAAAAAGTTCCATGTAAAGGGTAGTTTGGAGTGCGGGGATGTTTCTTAAAATCTTCTTGTCGCATCCCTGGAAGATACTAAACTTAAATACTAAGCTTTTTTGGATATAGGGGGCCCTAAAACATATATTTCCGGTGACATCTCGGTATCGAATTTTTGGGTGGAGTGCAATACCTTCTCTATACACTATGTACATAGTACCTGTAGAGAAAGTAAAAAACGAGCCTATATAAGTTAGAAGCATCTACTCCAGGGTCGATGAGAACGATAATTCTGCACGAGTCACGCAATATATAGCTCGCGCGTTGCGACGTGGGAAAAAAACGTCATTGTACAAGATTTTTGTCAGCACTGTACCGTGAGCTGCAGCAGGCTTGTTTGCCACCGTGCGCTGGGGCTCCGGACCCGAAAAACCACATCGCGTTTCGCGGTTTCAAACGCTGTACAGAACACTGGCTGGGCCCATTACGATAAAAGGGCAAAATAGGATTTTTTTTTTTTTTTTTTTTTTTTTTTTTTTTTTTTGTCAGCGAGTTGGTCGGGCGGAAGAGTGGGGTATGGCAGGAAAAAAAAAGAGTGGGGGAGGGAAGGTGGGGAAGAAGAGAACCGATGTTGGCAGGACTGATGCGATGGGAGAGAGAGTAGCCTTTTGTAACGCGAAAAATACTGCCTGGGCAGAGCTTCATTTTTCACATGTCCAAGCCCCCCCCTCCCCAACCCTTGACCCGTTACACAATCCAGTCCACCCCTTCCAACCCCTCTACTATAGGATTTTATTTCAACCCTTGATCCACTTTATGCTTTATTTATTTATATTGACCTCCCTCTCTCACCCTTTGCAACCTTCCACTCGGTTAGCAATTCTAGCAAGGTTTCGAAAGCGCTGGGAATTTCATAATTAGTTGATATTCAGAAACACATAACGCTACAAATTGAATTAAATAAGAACGTGATATGTCAGTGTCTTTAGCTCGGTAATAGCACAAACTGTGTTTTAATTGGCGCATCCATCAAATGCTCTATGGAAATTGGGTGCTTGACAGCGCATTCTGATGGATGGCGCTACTTATCGAGGAATTACCAGGGAACTCAACCCTCTCTTGTATCAGGGTGAACCAGTCAACATTTGAATCTGTTATTGCTGCAACTTTACTGCCGTCTAAAGGGATCTGTGACTTCAACTCTATTTTATTTTACGTTATCTTAGCTATTTGATTATTTCACGACATAAAAACATCTGTCCCTAGCTGTTCCAAAAACAAAAACAAACTTCTTACAACGGATTATTCCTTTTTCTACGCAATGCTAATCGAGATAAACATTAACAAAATGTTCTTATTACTTAGTTCCTTATAAGTATAACGGAACTAAAGAAATTCGCTATGCTAAAACGATAGCCAAATGTTTTAAAAGCTGTCTTATGCGATTGTCATTGAAATTGGCCTCTTTGCTTGACCAGAACAAAAGAAGAACGAACACCTTGTCTGAGAAATAGTATTACGTAATTTTACTTTCTCTATACGTACTATGTGCATAGTGTATACAGAAGGTATTGCACTCCACCCGAAAATTCGATACCATGTAAAGGGTAGTTTGGGGTGGGGGATTTTTCTCAAAATCTTCGTGGTGCATCCCTGGAATATAAGAAACTTAAATACCAACTTTGGTATTTTACCGACTTTTCGTTTTTGAGCTATCTTTCTGAAAATACTTTTTTTTAGATAAAGGGGACCCTAAAACATATATTTCCGGTGAAATCTCGGTATCGAATTTTTGAGTGGAGTGCAATACCTTCTCTGTACACTATGTACATGGTGCGTATAGAGAAAGTAAAAATTTGTGTTTTGATGAGATCTATATGGTAAGTTTTTGTTTATCTCTTACAGTTTAGCAGTAGCAAAATTCGACAAAATTCATCCAGAATAAACGTCTTCAGAGTCTATTTCCAGAAAATTCAAGATATAGCTTAGTTTGTGGTATAAATATATTTAATCTACGGGGTTTTACACAAAATCGTTACAGTCATTTTTAAGAATAATAATATTTTCTAATGTTTTTCCAAGTAGAGGATAGTTTATGGTGGGGGGGGGGGTTCTTGGAAATCTTCGTGTCGCATCTTTGGAAGATACTAAACCCACATAGCAAGTTTGGTATTTAAGTCATTTCGTTTTTGAGCTATGCTGTTCACATTTTTCACACGAACATTTTTTTTTTTTTTTGATTCAGGGGGGTTCAATACGTGTATTTCCGGTGAAATCTCGGTAACAATTTTTTGGATGCAATACACATATGTACATAGCTCGTGTAAAGAAAGTAAAAAAAATGATAGAGAATGCAACAATGCAGCATTAGTTCAAATGGATGTGTTCGTGTTGTTGAAAAGCATCATATGTATGGTAGCCTTTATCGACGGGGTTTTGGAAATGTTGAAAGAAATATGTGGAATATTTTGTGTGCCTGTAGGTAATTTCAAAAGCAAGCACGCCTAAAGATAACACAAGCAGCTCGCGGGTAATGGACTTTTGTTTGTTATCTTTTCGCGTTTTTCAAACAAGCCGAGTGGTATATACACCGAGGAGTAATAAAAGTGGGTATTTATTCCGTGCGGACCGTGTTTGCTCATGCCCAACATGAATGTAGATAATAGTTCAACTTCCTCAGTAAGCAAAGTAGGATAAGTACACACGGCAGTTGCTATCTGTTTGTCACAAACTTGACGAGTCCGAACAAAGGCCGACTCACAATCAATAGCAATTGTTTATCTAGGAGGCTTAGATCTTCGTTATGCTCTCTCTGCCGAAGATTTCAGCTTTGTATAACTGGCGCATCACATCTGGACATGTGAAAATATTAATGAGAGCTAGGAAGCGAGTTGTACTTTCAGATGAGCAGTTCACCAGAAGAGTGTCAAATATGCACTGCACCGATAAACATGTGTTATATTCATATCTACAAAACATCTATACAAATGGCCTACTATATAAACAATGTCAATCGTCTGCCTCCAATTCTTTCACACCTGACAGTCCTTCGTCTTCGCTCACGTCATTGTCATCATCAACGTTATCGCTACTTTCTGCACCATTATCCTGGATTAGAATTCTTTCTATTTGACTTTCTACAATCCTTTCTAGTGATTTTCAATGTTCTCAACATGTCGACATACATTTTCCCATTCTGACCTGCCAATTTCTGCAATTCGCTGGCAACACAACTGTTCCACATCCTTTAATCTAAAAGTGATATATTAAGTGTTATTACTTTCTCTATACGTACTATGTAGTGTATAGAGAAGGTATTGTATTGCACTCAAAAAATCGATACCGAGATTTCACCTGAAATAGATGTTTTGCGTCTCCCTGAATCCAAAACAAAGCATTTCCAGAAAAAGGTCCGTGTGTGCGTGTGTCTGTGTGTCTGTATACCAAACTTGGTATTTAAGTTTGATATCTTCCAAGGATGTGACACTAAAATTTTAGACAAAATCCTCCCACCCCCAACTACACTTTACGTGGAACTTTTTTCGAACATTTTTATTTTCTTAAAAATGGCTCTAACGATTTTGATTAAAATATCGTATATTAAAGATATTTACCTGACAAATCAAATGAATATCTTGCATTTTCTGGGAATAGCCTCTGAAGACTACTTTATTCTGGATTAATTTTAAGGAATTTTGCATACCTGCTAAACCGTAAGAGATGGACAAAAACTTACCACACAAAACATGCAGCGCTCGTTAAAACACACCATTTATGTTATATACATTTGTTTCGTGCAGTTGATCGTTTTTTAGATATTCCTTAATTTTGGTTTTAGCTTTAAAAAAATTAACAAACAAAGGAACTTCAGTCACATAGTAACCAGCTTTTGACTATCACTTGAACCTATGCTTCTACTTACAAGGAAACAAGTAATAAGACTATTTCTGCTAATTTTTTCTCGATTAGCACGAAGTAAATAGAAGCAATAAGTTTTTAACAATAATTTGTTGCAGAGATGTGGAGAAAGTCACGTGAATGGAACATATCAGATTTTTTATTGCTGTTTATCCGTCAATTGAGGTAGCGTAGAATTTGCAAAGCCGAAGGAAAGTGGGCTAAAGTAATACTGCTTTTATTTTGAACCTTATCCCCTACCTTGGGCCATGAATTTAATTCTGCTCCATTGTCTGGCTCAACTCCAGCTAATGGAAGCCGCGGTTTTGTGTGCGCGCGCGCCTGTAAGAGAAGGGAATCATAGAAAAGTTTTAAAATACATCCGTGTGCCTGAACAAAGGAGTAGATTCTCCTTTTTTTTTTTTTTTTTTTAATTCGGCAACCACATTAGGAGGGAGAAAAGAACTGGTCTGACCCGTTTATCCTCAGGTCCGCGGTTATTTTTATTCGGGTACTTTGCGGAAAGATTGGATTTTATGTGAGAGAGAAAAAGAGGGAACATCTGTGTGTGTGTGCGCGCAGAAAAGAGGATTTAGAAAACTCCGGGGTTAGCGCGACGAGTAGGTGGTGTTTGGGGGCAAGACAGAAAGTGGAGGCGGTTTTTATTTTATTTATGTGGGGTATATTTTTCAATCCACCAGCTCCCCTGTGTTGGTGGTTTGAGGGGAGATAGAGCAGAAGGGGCTCAGCACGAGAAGAGGGTAATTCCTGCCCGAAGATAGCTGGAAGGGTAGGAAATTAAAACCTATGCAGGAAATTAGAAAAATATCAACCCTTTCTCTTCACTCTCAACGGGGATGTCCGCCTACGTAGGTTCCTATGAATGTGCAGGGTATTAGCTGGAATAACCTGCACGAGCTTTTAAATATGTAGGCTTGTATATTTATAATTTCCTTTTTCTGTAAGTATAGGAAGTATTGTGTTACACCCGGAAGTTGTTTCAAGGCCTCCTGAATCTAAAAAGGCATTTCTGAATATGATGGATCACGAGAAGAAAGCTGGAGGGGTCAGAGGAATGAGAGGGGGCTCTCTACTTAACCGATTTGTTCAGTTCGAATTATACGTACAGGTCACGCGCCAGTTCTTGACATGACTATTTTGCTTACTTGCCTTCACTGGAGCGTTGGCACACAGAAGCAGGAACGACAGTCAGATGTTGTGTACGTTATTCCCATGTTTCTGCGTAACATGGTAGACTCTGGTAACCAAGTCGTGGGTTCAAACCCTTCAGAGGGCAATGGATTTTTTCGGGCGTAAAAATCTTTAGTATGACTTCCTTCTGAAGGGAAGTAAAGCCGTTGGTCCCGTGTCGGAGATTAGCGGCATAAGTAAAATAACCTCAATTCTGATAAAGAGGCATCTGAGCAAAATCTTGGTGTCGCATCCTTGCAAGATACCAGACTTAAAAACGAAGTTTGGTTTTTAACCGCCTTTTCGTTTTTGAGCTATGCTGCCCACAGACACATACACGCACGGACCTTTTTCCAGAATTTTTTTTTTTTTATTCATATTCAGAGGGACCCGAAACAGGTATTTCCGATGAAATCCCGGTATCGAATTTTTGTGTGGAACACAAAACTTCCTCTATACACTATGTACATAGTACATGTAGAGAAAGTAAAAATATGATGCTTTCTCTAGCTGTTCCAAATACGAACTATTCTTACAAAATATTAGTATTTTATTTACATCATGCCAATCGAGGTGAATATTAACAGAATTTGCCTTATTGCTTGATTCCTTGTAAGTAGAAGAGAAATTAAGGGAATATGCAGTTTTCATTTTTTGAGTCAATAATAAGATAAGAGCCCACCTGGGTAGTGTGGTGGTAGCGTGTCTGCCTCACACCCAACAGGTCGCAAGTTCGAATCTCGCTTAGGGTCAGTTATTCGCATAAGGTTTTTTTCGGGGTTTTCCCTTATCCTGAGAAGGGGAATGTCGAATAACTTTAAGCTCCATGGACCCCGAGATCATTTGAGCATAATTTCACCAATTTCATTCATCGTCCGATATGACCAATCAGGTTAAAGGACGTTAAGCTGAAAAAAAAACCACCATAATCACAAAAATAATTCCTTTCTCTACACCATCCTAATCAACAATTAGCAGAATTGGCTTTTTTCTTGCTTCCTTGTAGAAGAGAAATTAGGGGGATGCATTATACTAAAGCGATAGTCAAATCTTTTAAAAGGTGGTCATATGTGAAACAATTAATTCGCTTTCCTTGGTCCCGTATGAGAAAAGTTGCGCAGTTTCAAACTGAAACCAAACAACCAGGAGGTGACCCGTCTGGGTGGTAGCGTGTCTGCCTCACATTCAACAGGTCGTGAGTTCGAATCGCGCTTAGGGTCAGTAACTCGGATAAGGTTTTTTTCGAGGTTTTCCCTTATCCTGAGAAGACTAATATCGATTAACTTTAAGCTCCATAGACCCCGAGGTTATTTGAGCATCATTTCACCAATTTCATTCATCCTCCGATATGACCAACCAAGTTAAAGGACGTTAAGCTTAAAATACTATTTATTTACTTAGTTATTTTAACTAATTACAATATTTATATTTAAGATGTTTTAGTTTATGAATACAAAATTTCTAAAAGCTAGACACTAAGAAGAGGTATGCATAATTATTATACAAGACAAAATCAAATATAAATATTCTTTATGTTAAACTATCAAAAACTCAAAATAGTTATATGCATTTTGGTATCAAATTATACAATAAGCTGCCTGAACATATTAAATTCCTAGATAACAAAACTTTTAAGTCCAGAGTTCATGCATGGCTGGTTGCGAATCCTTTATATTCCATATAGAAATTTTTTAGATTTTAAGACTTGTAAATTAAATATGTAATTTTAATTGACAAAGTATGTACTCATACAATTATTAAATCAACGATGTTGAATTTGTATACAGTCCTTTAAGATAGAAAGAAATAGGTACAACAATAAATATAAAAAACCTGATGTGTTCCATTCACATGAGTTTCTCTACATCTCTGCAACAAATTACTGTTAAAAAGCTTATGCTTCTATTTACTTCATGCTAATCAGAAAAAAAAATTAGCAGAAATAGTCTTACTACTTGCTTCCTTGTAAGTAGAAGCGAAATAAGGGAGTATCATAGGTTAAAGTGAAAGTCAAAAGCTGGTTGCTATGTGACTGATGTTCCTTTGTTTGTATGAACAGGAGTTGACAAATTCCTGTAAGAGATAAGTACAAGTTTTTCAAAGCAGAAACCAAAAAGAAGGAATATTTCTAAAACGATGAACTCCACGAAAGAAATGTGTATAACATACATTGTGTGTTTTAACGTGCTCTACATTTTTCGTGCAGTAAGTTTTTTTCCATTCCTTACGGTTTAGCAGTTATTCAAAATTCCGTAAAATTCATCCAGAATAAAGTAGTCTTCAGAGGCTATTCTCAGAAAATTCAAGATATACATTTTATTTCATATCTTTAATATATGATATTTTAATCAAATCGTTAGATCCATTTTTAAGAAAATCAAAATTTTCGAAAAAAGTTGCATGTAAAGGGTAGTTTGGGGTGGGAGGATTTTTCTCAAAATCTTCTGTGTCGCATCCCTGGAAGATACTAAACTTAAATACCAACTTTGGTATTTTACCGACTTTTGATTTTTGAGTTATCGTGTTCACTGACACACGGACACACACACGCACACGGACCTTTTTCTGAAAATACTTTTTTTGGATACAGGGGACCCTAAAACATATTTCCGGTGAAATCTCGGTATCGAATTTTTTGGTGGAGTGCAATACCTTCTCTATACATCATGTACATAGTGCGTATATAGAAAGTAAAAACGGCCAATACTAAGGGAAAATGTATAGGACATAAATTATGTGTTATAACATAATTGTTAGTCTATCTCTTACGGTTTAACCGTTATATAAAATACTGCAAAAATTATGCGAAATAAAGGTGTCTTCAGAGGCTATTCCTAGAAAATTCAAAATATACATTTTATTTGTATTAAGAATAACTTTAATATACGGTATTTTAATCCAAGTCGTTAGAACCATTTTTGAGAAAAACAAAATTTTCAAATTTTTTCCATGCAAAGGGTAGTTTGGGGTGGGTGGATTTTCTTGAAAATATTCTTGTAGCATCCTTGGAAGATACTGTACCTAAGTACCAAGTTTGGTAATTAATGGTCTTTTAGTTTTTCAGCTATGCTGTCCACAAAAATACACAGGGGTCCTTTTCATAATTTTTATGGGGGTCTCAAAACTTATATTTCCGGTGAAATATCGGTATCGAATTTATGGGTGCAACACAATAATATGTTCTCTATACACTATATACATAGTACGCGTAGAAAAAGTAAAAATGCAATGCACAGTTTTTGACCGATTGTAATAAAAATTTCGCTCCCAATGTCTCGCCTGCCATTTTCCAGAAGTGGCACACACAAGATGCAGTCGGTAAAGTGGGCTAACATTTTCGCAGGAAAGTGTGTAGAGACGAGAGATAAATATGAGCATGGCACATATATTGCAGGCAGTTTCGATCAAGCGAGAGACTTCCGGATGCATGGCAATTCGCCACGCTACATCAAAATCGTAAGCGAGGACGCCTCGCCGCTTGGCACGGCGTCAGAAATCGGCGCCAAAGCCGCAGAGGATTGACTTGTGTTCGCGCTTCTCGCCTCTTCCATTATTTTCCTTCTTCTCTAAGTGTTTCAGATCATAAAAACCAATTCTAGGAGTCACTGGTTCCAGTAAAGATGGCTGTCATCGTTGCCAATGCCCTGGATGTGTAAATCAAGTGTATAGCATAGGTCCATGCAAAACTGGCATCAAACACTCAAAGAAGTTTCTCTTGCAAAGAAGCATTCTAACAGAGTTAAGTTTTCACAGCATTTATCAACCATTTCTCAATATGCTCTTCTGTCCATAATTATCCTACCTTTTTTTTTACTTTCTCTATACGCACAATGTATATCGTGTATAGAGAAGGTATTGCACTCCACCCAAAATTTTGATACCGAGATTTCACCGGAAATATGTGTTTTAGGGTCCCCAATATCCAAAAAAAGCTTTTCGCAAAAAGGTCCGTGTGTGTGTGTGTGTGTGTGTGTGTGTGTGTGTGTGTGTGTGTGTGTGTGAACACGATAACTCAAAAACAAAAAGTCGGTAAAATACCAAACTTGGTATTTAAGTTTAGTATCTTCCAGGGATGCGACACGAAGATTTTAAGAAAAATCCCCCCACCCCAAACTACCCTTTACATGGAACTTTTTTTGAAATTTTCGATTTTCTCAAAAATTGCTCTAACGATTTTGATTATAGTAGCGTATATTAAAGATACTTACCTGACAAATAAAATGTATATCCTGAATTTTCTGGGAATAGCTTCTGAAGACCAGTTTATTCTGGATGAAATTTGCTTAATTTGGCATAACTAGTAAACCGTAAGAAATAGACAAAAACTCACTATACAAATAATGTAGGATTTTTTAAAATATACAAGTTATGTCACATAAATTTTTGTCGTGGAGTTTACCGTTTTCGAGGTACTCATTGTTATTAGTTTCAGCTGTAAATACTTATACTTTTCTCAGACGGGAGTGTCCGTTTTTCTTTTGTTCTACTCCTGGCCAAGAAAATAAGGGATTTGTAATGACAATCGCATAACGACAGCTTTTAAAACATTTGACTATTGGTTTAGCCTAGTCTATTCCCTTATTTTCTTCCTACTTATAAGGAACTAAGTAATAACATTGTGCTAATGAGTACCTCGATTAACAAGGTGCAGAAAGAAGAATTATCTTATGTAAGAAGTTTGTAGAACAGCTAGAGAAAGTCATGTGATGTTTATTTTGTTATACCTTACAGTAAAAATCCGATGTGTTCCATTCACATGACTTTCTCTACATTTTTACAACAAATTATTCTATTTACTTCATCTAATTGAGAAAAAATAGCAGAAATAGTCTTATTACCTGCTTCCTTGTTAGTAGAAGGGAAATAAGGGAGTTCCATAGGTTAAAGTGATAGTCAAAAGCTGGTTGCAATATGACTGAAGTTCCTTTGTATGGACAGGAGTTGAAAGATTCCTGTATGAGAAAAGTATAAGTTTTTCAAAGCTCAAAAACGATCGACTTCACGAAAAAAAATGCATATTAGATAAATCCTGTGTTTTAACGTGCTCTAAATTTTTTGTGTGGTAAGTTTTTGTCCATCTCTTACGGTTTAGCAATTATGCAAAATTCTGTAAAATTGATCCAGAATAAAGTAGTCTTCAGAGGTTATTCGCAGAAAATTCAAGATATACATTATATTTGTCAGGTAAATATCTTTAATATACGTTTAGTATCGCTAAAGCCATTTTTAAGAAAATCAAAATTTTCGAAAAAAGCTTCATGTAAAGGGTTGTTTGGGGTGGGAGGATTTTTCTCAAAATCTTCGTGTCGCATCCCTGGAAGATACTAAAATTAAATACCAAGTTTGGTATTTGTGAATCATACGCTTCCCAGCAAACCTTCAAGAGAAACTTTATCACTTTGAGAGCCTCGGTGGTAAGGCAATTATTTTGAGCTGTTTCACAAACTTTTCCAGAGAACTGTATCTAAGTTACATGTTGGACTTCCCTCCCCGTTTTCTGCGAGGGCTTGTAAATTACAAAGCAGTTATGTGTAGCAATATGTCGAGCGGCTGACTGGGCGTTGTTACTCATCCCAGCATAAGGAGTTTATTTCCCGCCCCTGTTTGGCGAACCTCCAGAGAGCATTAAACATAATGACGACGCCAGGCCCACCGCAATCATAAAATAGTATCATGCTCTTACTTTGTAGCCTTTTCCATGAATAAAACTGTTTAAACTCGATGCGCTTTTATTTTGTTTATACATCGCAATGAAAAAGATGACAATTTCACGTCACAAAACGAGCTAAGTGGTTTCAACATTTGCTTTAAATTACTTTTTAGATCTGACAGTCTGAAAAAATACAAAGTATCCGTTTGAAGCAGTTTTGTGTGTCAGTTTTCTTAATAAATACGTACTTATTAAATGCTGAACTGCATCGACTGTCATAACATGTGTATATCAGGGACGTTCAATAGGTAATGGACTTTCTCTACTAGTATGTACATGTAAATAGTATTCTATTGCACCCAAAAAGTCGATAAAATAGTATCACGCTCTTACATTGCAGCCTTTTAAATGCGTTTTTGTTTTGTTTACACATCGCAATGAAAAAGATGAGTTTCACGTCAGAAAACGATCTAAGTGCTTTCAACATTTGCTTTAAATTAGTTTTTACAATTAAAGGTTTGAATAAATGTGAAGTATCCGTTTGAAGCAGCAACATTAGTCAGCTTTTAATAATTATATACGTACTTATTAAATGCTGAACTGCATCGACTGCAATAACACTATAAACGACATGTTTACGAGGGATGTTCAATAAGTAATGGACATGTTTTTACTTTCTCTATCAGTATGTACTAAGGTCGGCTGATAAGTCCCAGGCCTCACACAGATATGGCGCCACTAGGCCAGTTAGAGGTAGTATTGTATAGTTTAACTCTAGACTAGTTTGTATCCATAGTTACTGGTCAATAGCTTGTTTAGTTGTCGAATGACAGTATTTTAAACAAGACAACTTTAGAGTTCTCACGAAAATGGAGGATTTGGAAAAACGGGGAGTGATTAAACACTTCCATTTGAAAGGATTAACACCTAAAGAATTCAAGGAGGATATAAACAGTATATTGAAAGACTCTGCCCCTTCATATTCAATGATTAAAACGGGTTACAGAGTTTCAAATGGGACGTACGAGCACTAGTGATGAGCCTCGCTCTGGACGCCCTGTAGAAGTGACAACTCAAGAGGTCAGTGAAAAAAATGCATCGTTTAGTACTAGAAGACCACAGATTAAAATTCTTTGAGATAGCAGAGGCTGTAAACATATCAAAAGAACGTGCAGGTAATATTTTAAGTAATATTTTGGGTTTTCACAAGGTCTGTGCAAGATGGGTGCTGCGTTTGTTGACACCTGATCAGAAGTTGCAAAGAAAACTGTTAAGAATGTGGAGCTCTACCGTAAAAATTCCAATGAATTTTTGACACGGCTTATTACCATGGACGAAACTTGGATACATCACTACACTCCATAAAGTAAATCACAGTCCAAACAGTGGATTGCGCCATGTGAACCAACTCCAAAAAAGGCAACGTCAATTTTGTCAGTAACAAGGTTATGGCGAGTGTTTTCTGGGATGCACAGTGATTTATTTTTATTGATTACTTACAAAAGGTTAAAAGTATCGCTGGTGACTACGCAAACTTACTGCAACGTTTGAGTGATGAGGTGAAAAGAAAAATACGAAAAATACCTCATTTGGGGGGGGGGGGGGAAACAGCTCCTTCATCACGACAATGCTCCTGCCGATCGTTCAGTCATTGCAATAGGACAAATGTGCGAATTAAAGTTGGAATTGCTTGAGCATCCACCCTATTCGCCAGATCTAGCACCCAGTGACTTCCCAGGGCGAAGATTTCAAAGCAAAGAGGTAATTGATGGGGTAAACAGCTATTTTGAGGACCTTGATAAATCCCACTACAGAGATGGTTTAATTAATTTAGAACACCGATATGACAAATGTATTAGCCTTTCTGGAGATTGTGTGGGGAAAAAAAAAAAAAAAAAAAAAAAAAGACGTTCTCTACATCTCTACAATAAATTATTGTTGAAAAGCTTATTCTTCTCTTTCCTTCATACTAATCGAGAAAAAAAAAAAATAGCAGAATGGGTGATATTATTTGCTTCCTTGTAAATATAAGTGAAATAAAGGAGTACCATAGGCTAAATCGATAGTCAAATGTTTTAAAGGTTTGTTTCTATGTGATTCAAGTACCATTGTTTGTATGGAGAGGAGTTAATAAGTAAAACCTAAAGCTGAAACTAATAAAATGAAACATCTAAACAACGGTGAGCTCCACGAAGGAATGTATGTAACATAAATTGTGTGTTTTAAGGAGATCTACAATTTTTAAAGTAATTTTTTGTTTATGTCTTACGGTTTACGAGCTATAGAAAGTTCGGCAAAATTCATCCAGAAAAAACATCTCTTCAGAAGCCATTCCCAGAAAATTGAAGATATACATTTTATTTGTCATTAAAATCTCTTAAATATAAGAAAGTTTAATCAAAACCGTTAGAGCCATTTTTGAGAAATTAAAAAAATTCGAAAACATTTCCATTTAAGGGTACTTTGGGTTTGGGGGATTTTTCTCAAAATCCTCGTATTGTATCCATGGAAGAAGCTTAACTTAAAGACCAAGTTTGGTATTTTACCGACTTTTCGTTTTTGAGTTATCGTGTTCAGACACACACACACAGACACGCACACGGAGCTTTTTGTCAAATGCTCTTTTTGGATACAGGGGACCCTAAAACATATATTTTCAGTGAAATCTCGGTATCGAATTTTTGGGTGGAGTGCAATACCTTCTCTATACACTACACTGTTGTTATTGAGAGGCCCGGGACTTATCAGGTAATGAGGCCTAAGAAAAGAGGAGGGACAGTTTGTATATCGGTTGTAAGCCCCGTTAAAAACGTTAAAATAGCGTAGTTCGTTACTGCGTAGCGGAGAATTCCCCAAGGCGAGACCTCTACTTCTTTATTTTATCTTTCCTGCGACGGAGTCTAGGATTGCCGGCTGTTGGTAGCCACAAAACGCGTCTGCCACAATCCTAACCATTAATTTCCTTTGCGGAAGACGTAAATGAGAGAGCACACACACACATCCCGTTTCAGCTCCGACACAGACATAAAAAAAGACTAAAAAAGAACATTATCTAAGCTCCAATTAACTTTAACCAGAGAAGGAATACGAAGAAGGGGAAGAAGAAAAAAGAAAGAAAACAAGAACGCTGTAGAAGTTTCTTTCCAGTTCTCCACATTCTAATGGTTTATAGTGAGCTGTCAAGTGTAGCTAAAATAAAAACAAACAAATGACTAGCTATGAAGCGACGACGTTGCTTTTAGTTAATGTTCACTAGTGACTGAGTAAACAAACTACATGGAGGAGCTGACTTATCTACCAGCTCATTTATACCACCGAGACCTCCCTGGCTTCAAGAAGTCCAAAACAACAACAAAAAGAAATCTGACAGCGGGTGGTACCACTGCAGGCCCGTCACACGCGCAGAAAGAGAAGGAAGTAGATAACATTATACTTGTCAAGCAATGTGCCACTTTTCCGTCTCAAAACTGCGCCATATCTATTATTACAGTACACTATAGGAAAACATTTTCAGCGTAGCAATCTTTTATCACTCAGATTCGGCCTTAAGACTTTGTCCCATAGTTCTTCGCGGTCACGTCAACTATTTTTTTTTTTTTTTTTTTTTTTTTTTTACTTTCTCTGCACCTACCCAGTACATAGTGTATACAGAAAGTAGTTTATTGCACCCAAAAAGTTGATACTGGGATTTCACAGGAACTACCTACATGATTGAAACTCCTTGAGAAAAAAATCGTGTGTGTGTGTGTGTAAATTGAGTTATTTTATTCATGGACGCTTTTTAGCTGCTGTGGTTCTCAGCGTCCCATTCTAAGTTGGGCATGAAAGACCGCTTAATTTTGCTCAGAGCAAAATATCAGGCTTGATATTCTTTTACAAGCCGTAAATTTACGACACAGGACCAACGGCTTTACCTCCCTTCCGAAGGAAACTATCCTAAGGATTTTTGCGCCCGAAAAAAAAATGTATATAGCATAAAATTGCGTGTTTTAACGTGCTCTAGATGTTTTTTGTAGTAAATGTTTGTCCATTTCTTACGGTTTAGCAGTTATTCAAAAGTCCGTAAAATTCATCAAGAATAAACTGCTCTTCAGAGGCCATTCCCAGAAAATTCAAGATATGCATTTTATTTGTCAGGTAAATGTCTTTAATATATGATGTTTTCATCAAAATCGTTAGTCATTTTTGTGAAAATCAAAGTTTTCGAAAAAAAGTTCATGTAAAGGGTAGTTTGGGGTGGGGGATTTTTCTCAAAATCTTCGTGTCGCATCCCTGGAAGATACTAAACTTAAAAACCAAGTTTGGTATTTAACCGACTTTTCGTTTTTGAGTTATCGTGTTCACAGACACACGGACCTTTTCGTGCAAATGCTTTTTTTTTTTTTTTTTTGGACGTAGGGGACCCTAAAATATATATTTCCAGTGAAATTTCGGTATCGAATTTTTGGGTGGAGTACAATACCTTCTCTGTACACTATGTACATAGTAAGTATAGAGGAACAAAAATGTTGGATCCCATTTAGAAAACGTACCTTGACCCTCAAATTACCATCCAAACCTTCTCCAATTAAAACGCAACAAATGACATTTACTTAGCCCCATTATATCAAGAAACTTTTATTCAAAGCGTTTCTTTCCAGAACGCTTAATTTTGGAGATATTCTACAGTGTCAAGTTAAATGGTTCACCATACATAAAGAATATACGAGGGTCACTTCAAAAGTCATGGCAACTATGTTTTTATCAGTCAATAAAGCGGCAGGAAACAAAACTCAGGATATACTACTGAAACTCGCTGCAATGTTCTTCTCAATGCTGGTACTAAATTGGGATCCGGGTACAAGGGATTATGGGTACGGGACATTGAAATATACATAAATAGTGATCATTGTTTAATTCGAATTACATAAGCACAAAGCGCACGAGTACGTACACGTAATATTCTTATGAGCAAAAGACCTTCAAAATAATCCCCCAAGGCTTCCACACATCTCTGCCACGCAGAAATGCAATTCTTATGCATGCTCGCTGTTCGACTTTAGTAACATTCATCTTGGAACACAGCATCTAGGATACTAAAGTTTGCATGTGTCTATAGCAACTACCAGTGCACTCTGATGTGATCTGGCGGTGACATTCCTTACTGTGTGTATGTTTTCAAATTTATATATTGCAATTACCGCATATTCAGTTACTCGGAATATATAAAATAGTTGCCATGACTGTTGAAATGACCCTCTTAAAAAAAAAAGTATAGTAATAAAATAAGAAGACGAAAAACTGCTCAAAAACAGATGTGCAGACGTCCATCTTTAACATACACAGCTTACGCTACACACACGCACACACACACACACACACATTCATTCCTTCCCTATCGGTATGAAAGCCCGAGAAATCAAACCGTGGGTGGTCAACAGTGTTGATAGCAAGAAACAACTGTACGCCACATGTGGCTAGTGAGAAACAAACGAACCTTCCAGGAACAAAAGAAAAAAAAACATTAAATGCTCTTCAGGAAACCACAGGATTCTAAGCCCACAATGACTGTAATACTTGGCAACGCAACATGTTTTCGGTTTTAGCAACAGATGTTTCCCAGCAAACACTTATTAAACTGTAGTAATTGCTTCAGCCATTAGTTTTTGCTTTTTACTTTCTCTATACGTGCTATGTATATAGTGTATAGAGAAGGTATTGCACTCCACCGAAAAATTCAATACCGAGATTTCACCGGAAATATATGTTTTAGGGTCCCCTATATCCAAAAATCTGATGTGTACCATTCACATGACTTTCTCCATATCCCTGCAACAAATTATTCTTAAAAAGCTTATACTTTTATTTACTTTATGCTAATCAGAAAAAAAAAAATAGCAGAAATAGTCTAATTACTCGCTTCCTTGTCAGTAGAAGCGAAATAAGGGACAACTGTAGGTTAAAGTGATAGTCAAAAGCTGGTTGCTATGTCAATGAAGTTCCTTTGTCTATATGGATAGGAGTTGACAAGTTCCTGTATGAGAAAAGTATGTTTTTCATAGCAGAAACCAAAAATAAGGAATGTCACAAAAACGACGAACTCCAGGCAAAAAATGTATATAACATAAATTGTGTGTTTTAATGTGCTCTACATTTGTTGTGTAGTAAGTTTTTGTCCATCTCTTACGGTTTAGCAGTTATTCAAAATTTCGTAAAATTCATTCAGAATAAACTACTCTTCAGAGGCTATTCCCAGAAAATTCAAGATATATATTTTATTAGTCAGGTAAATATGTTTAATATACGAAATTTTAATCAAAATTCGTTAGAGACATTTTTGAGAAAATAAAAATTTTCAAAAAGAGTTCCATGTAAAGGGTAGTTGGGGGTGGGGGTATTTTTCTCAAAATATTCGTGTAGCATCCCTGGAAGATACTAAACTTAAATACCAAGTTTGGTATTTTACCGACTTTTCGTTTTTGAGTTATCGTGTACCACACAGAAAGTGATAAGCACATTAAAACACACAATTTATGAAATATACATTTTTTGTGTGGAGTTGATCGTTTTTACTTTCTTTATACGTACTATGTGCATAGTGTATAGAGAAGGTATTGCACACCACCAAAAAATTAGATACCGAGATTTCACCGGAAATATATGTTTTAGGGTCCCCTGTATCCAAAAAAAGTATTTTCAGAAAAAGGTCCGTGTGTTTGTCCGTGTGTCTGAGAACACGACAACTCAAAAACGAAAAGTCGGTAAAATACCAAAATTGGTATTTAAGTTTAATATCTTCCACAGATGCGATACGAAGATTTTGAGAAAAATCCCCCCACCCCACACTACCCTTTACATGGAACTTTTTTCGAAAATTTTTATTTTCTAAAAAAATGGCTCAAACGATTTTGATTAAAATATATATTAAAGATATTTACCTGACAAATAAAATGTATATTTTGAATTTTCTGGGAATAGCCTCTGAAAACTACTTTATTATGGATGAATTTTGCATAACTACTAAACCGTAAGTGATGGACAAAAACTTAACACACAAAAAATGTAGAGCACGTTAAAACACACAATTTATGTCATATACATTTTTTTCCTGGAGTTGGTCGTTTTTGAGATATTCTTTTTTCTTGGTTTCAGCTTTGAAAAACATACTTTTCTCATACAGGAATTTGTCAACTCCTGTCCATACAAACAAAGGAACATCAGTCACATAGCAACCAGCTTTTGGCTTTCACTTTAATCTATGGTACTCCCTTATTTCGTTTCTACTTACGATAAAGCAAGAAATAAGACTATTTCTGCTAATTTTTCTCGATTAGTATGAAATAAATAAAAGATAAGCTCATTAACAATAATTTTTTACAAGGATATAGAGAAACTCATGTGAATGGCACACAAATGGACAGATTTTTTTAGATATTTCTTGTTTTTGGTTTCAGCTTTAAAAAACTTATACGTATTTCATATGGAGTTTGTCAACTCGAGGCAATACAAACGCCGGAACTTCAGTCCATAGGAACCAGCATTTGACTATCACTTCTGTATACACTATGTATATAGTACGTGTAGAGAAAGTAAAAAATGAATCATATTAACAGGAGATAAAGTGTAGGTAGTGGAGTATTGGTAAACCGCAACTAGGAGGTGTATTATGGAGTTCCGTGCAGCATGCTTGTCGCTTCCGGTAATGCTGGCAACACATATCTAGATAATCTTCGGCAGATAGGGACCACCTCATCATTACTGCATGCCCCTCGTCAATGTCAGCTCCTGACGTAATGACCAGCACACCCACCTACTCGCATGCATGCGTCTTACCACTGCAGCAATAGATATTAATGCTAGTTAGTGCGCGTCACACATTCCGGCAGCTAATTTCTTGTATTAATAACTACGAGGGCCGTGTTTACTTTCCCGTATGTCGAGATTTCACCGGAAATACATGTTTTTGGACCCTCTGAGTCCAGAAAGGCATTTTCAGAAACAGGTCTGTGTGTGTGGACAGCATAGCTCAAAAACGAAAAGACGGTTACATACCAAACTTGGTATTTAAGTTTGGTATCTTCCAAGGATGCGGCACGAAGATTTTCAAGAAAATCCCCCCACCCCTAATTACCCTTCAAATGGAAAAATTTTCGAACATTTTGTTTTTCTTAAAACTGGCTCTAACGATTTTGATTAAAATATCACATATTAAAGTCATTTCTATCACAAATACCTTGAATGTTCTGGGAATAGCTTCGAAAGACAGTTCTGGATGAATTTTGCTTAATTTAGAATAACTAGTAAACTGTAAGAGATAGAGAAAGACTTACTATGCAAAAAATCTAGATCTCATTAAAATACACAAGTTATGCCATATACATTATTTTTGTGGAACTTAGCGTTTTAGAGGTATTCCTTGTTAATAGTTTCAGTTGTGAAGTACTTATACTTTTCACAGACGGGAGTGTTCGTTTTTCTTTTGTTCTACACCTGGCCAAGCAAAGAGGCGATTTGCAATGACAATCGCATAGCGACAGCTTTTAAAACATTTGACTATCACTTTAGCCTAGTGCATTCCCTTATTTCCAGTGTACCTATAAGGAACTAAGTAACAAAATTCTGCTAATGTTTATCTCGATTAGCGTGGTGTTGAAAGAAGAATTATCTTTTGTAAGACGGTTGTTTTTAGAGTGGCTAGAGAAAGCCATGTGAGTAACACATCAGATTTCTTTTTTCAACTTCCGATAGGCTATAAATAAAAGACATGTTCATAGAAAACAATTATTTTATTACTAAAAGTTTTGTACACTTATGGTTACTTTTCAACATAATCACCGAAAAGATTGAGACATTTATCGTACCTGTGCACAACTTTGCAATACCCGCTTCAAAAAATGTTGCCGCCAATGATTTCAAATGAGCATTGACGTTGTTTTGAAGATCATTGGTTTCAAAGTGCTGTCCTCCTAGCTACGTCTTCAGTTCAAGGAAAAGGTGAAAGTCGAGGGTACCAGGTCAGGACTGTACGGCGGATGATCGAAAATGTCCCAATTGAAATTGTTCAAGGAGCCGATGGGTTGTGCCAGCAGTGTGTGGACGAGCGTTGTCATGGAACAACACAATTCCTGAAGTCAGCATTCCTCTTCGTTTGTTTTGAATGGCTCACCGCAAACGTCGTAAAGTACAGAAGTTCTGTAACTATGGATACAAGCTAGTCTAGAGATGAGACCGTCTAACTGGCCTAGTGGCGCTATATCTTATCAGCTGACCCTCATATACACTATGAACAGTTTTTGTTGTTCACCCTGTGTCTGTCCCACCGCCACTTAAGAAGAAGCAGTACCATAACAAGAGGGGAGCGTATAGCTGAAAATACCTCCTTTATATGCCGGAGTGTCTGCCCTGGGTCGAGAGGCCGCTTGGCTCTCAAGAGGTCATCAAGCTAATGCAACTCCTCTTTCTTTAAATAAGAGGACAGATGATTGATTGTTCCGTTCCGGCTGAGCTGGCTACAGCAGCCCAATAAAATAAAAACCCTTTTAACGGTCTCTTCTACACTTGCCTTGTTTTCTCCAGCAACGCGGAAAAACTCCACTTCTGGATTTCCTTGCCGCCAGTGTTTACAACAAACAAAAGAAACTGCCTACAAATGGAGTGAAATAACTGACAATTTTAAAATAAAAAAACATTGTATTTTACAGAAAAAAATCAGTTGGTTGCATTCACCTGATTTTCTCTACATCTCTGTAACAAATTATTTGTTAATAAGCTTATTATCCATCTACTTCATGATAAACAGTAGCAGAAACTGCCTTTATAACTTGGTTCCTAAGTGGAAGGGAGGGTAGCTGTGGGGGGGGGGAGAATTTTCTTGAAAATCTTCGTGTGGCATCCTTGGGAAACACTGAAGATCGTCATACTTTACGACGTTTGCGGAGAGCCATTCAAAACAAAGGAAGAGGAATTGTGTTGATCCATGACAACGCTCCTCCACACACTGCTGGCACAACCCATCGGCTCCTTGAACAATTTCAATGGGACATTTTCGGTTATCCGACTTACAGTCCTGACCTGGCAACCAGCGACTTTCACCTTTTCCCTGAACTGAAGTCGTGGCTAGGAGGACAGCACTTTCAAACCAACGAAGATCTTCAAAACAACGTCAATGTTCATTTGAAATCATTGGCTGCAACATTTTTTGAAGCGGGTATTGCAAAGCTTGTGCACAGATACGATAAATGTCTCAAACTTTTCGGTGATTATGTTGAAAAGTAACCACAAGTGTATAAAACTTTTAGTAATAAAATAATTGTTTTCTATGAACTTGTCTTTTATTTATAGCCTATCGGAGCTTGAAAAACAATGACTGTGATGTGAAGGTAATCTTACAACGTAACGGTTACGTTGTTTTCTGCCCATCTTACTCTACGTTTCAGACTGGTGTCCTTAGAGGAACGAGGAGGGGGGATGCCTAAAGGAATACTAGAGTAACAATTTAATTTAAAATGCAATGAAGGGTGTGGCGTGCACTTCCTTTTGATGTACTGCTTCAGAAAGTGTGCAACAGATTTATTATGAACCGTGAAATTATGGTGGAACGAACATGTCTTTATCTCCAGTACGTATAGGAAATTGATCATCAAGAATTCTGCCTCCACAGCGTCAGCAACATTAGCGCATCTACGTCACAAAAAAGTGCACTTGTTTTCTAAAAGCTTCCGGCGTGTGCTAATTTACCATGTCGTAGCTTTCTTGATGTTTTTGATATCTGATTGACAGGAAACGGCAGTCTCTTAAATTGATTAAGTTTCGAAAATACTTGTCCGTAGAAATTACATCTTCATTACACAAAGTTTTAATTTTATTTCCTCTACTACTTTACCTTAATAGCTGAGAAAGTTTTCCACTGATACACAAATCTGATATAGAAATTGCACTTGAGTTACAGAAAATAATTTTACTTTCTCTATACGTACTATGTACATACTGTATAGAGAAGGTATTGTATGCCACCCAAAAAGTCGATACCGAGATTTCACCGGAAATACATGTTTGGCTCCCCCTGAATATAAAAAAGCATTTTTGGAAAAAGGTCCGTGTGTGTGTCTGTGGACTGCATAGCTCAAAAACGAAAAGTCCGTTAAAAACTAAACTTGGTATTTAGGTTTGGGACCTTCCAAAGACGAGACACGAAGATTTTCAAGAAAATCCCCCAACCGCAAACTACCCTTCACGTGGAAAAAAATTGAAAAGTTTAGTTTTCTAGCAAATGGCTAACTATTTTTATTACAATCACTTGTAATTAATATATTTGCAAACCAAAGAAAACGTATATCTTGCATTTTCTGGAAAGAGCTTCTAGAGACCTCTTAATTCTGGATGATTTTTATTGAATTTTGCATAACTGTAAGCCGCAAGAGATAGAAAAAAGCTTATGAATAAAACATACAATTTGTCATATACACTTTTTTCGTGGAGTTGGCCGTTTTGAAGATATTCATTGTTATTGATTTCAATTTTTAAATATTTTTTCTCATATGGAACATGTCTACGCTTGCCCACCCGAATCCCATAACAACCACGTTTTATAACATTTGACTGTCGGTTTAGTCTAGTGTATTCCCTTATTTCCCTTCTATTTATGAAGGAACTAAGTAATAAGACCGTTTCTGGTAAAGATTTAGCATTAAATAGATCGAAGAATAAGCTTAATAACAATAATGTGTTACAGAGGTAGAGAAAGTCATTTGAATGGAGCACATCAGATTTTTTTTTTTTTTTTAACAAGATGCCTATTTATATTCTGTGACAATAGAAAGGACCAGATTAAAGGAATTAAATTGTGTACTAAATTGCATTTTACTTTTCTCTGCATTTATAACTTGAAATGTTGCTGTTGTTTTGTATTCAAGCTACTGCAGATCCTGATAGATGCACTCGATTTTAAACGTAAAAACCCAATATATGTTGGCGGAAAAAAATATATATTCTATTCACATGACTTTCTCTACATCTCTGCAACAAATTATTGTTAAAAAGCTTATCTTTCTATTTACTTCATGTTAATCGAGAAAACATTAGCAGAAACAGTCTTATTACTTGCTTCCTTGTAAGTATAAGCGAAATAAGGTAAAGTGATAGTCAAAAGCTGGTTGCTATGTAACTGAAGTTCCTTTGTTTGTATGGACAGGAATCCACAAAATTCCTGTATGAGAAAAGGTTTCATGTTTTTTTTAAAGCTGAAACCAATAACAAGGAATATCTAAAAACGATCAACTCCACGAAAAAAATGTATATACCATAAATTGTGTGTTTTAATGTGCTCTACATTTTTTGTGTGGTAAGTTTTTGTCCATCTCTTACGGTTTAGCAGTTATGCAAAATTCTATAAAATTCATCCAGAATGTAGTAGTCTTCCGAGGCTATTCTCAGATAATTCAAGATATACATTTTTTCTGTCAGGTAAATATCTTTAATATACGACATTTAAATCAAATTATTAGAGCCATTTTTGTGAAAACCAAAATTTTAGAAAATGTCTTCAATGTAAAGGGTAGTTGAATTTGGGAGGATTTTGTTAAAAATCTTCATGTCGCGTCGTTGCAATACATTAGCCTTAAATATCAAGTTTGGTATTAACGGAAATTTCGTTTCTCGGCTATGATGCCCACAGACACACCGGACCTTTTTCTAAAAATGCTTTTTTTGGATACAGGGAGACCCAAAATATGTATTTCCTATCTCTGTATCGTTTTTTGGGTGCAATACTATAGCTTCTTATGCAGGATGTAATAGTACGTGTAGAGAAAGTAAAAAAAAAAGCTCTTATATTGCCACTCGTAATCCGACGATTAAGTTCAAAACAAGGAAATGTTAACTAATTTAATAAACCTAATCATGGTCACCTGTTTTTGCAAACTCTCAAGAAAACTTCCTAACCTATTTGCCTCAGAATTGACGGACATGGAGAACAAATATTTTAAGTTTATCGCTTCATATTACAAGGGTCTCCCCTCTCCATTTTTACTGTAATATTTTTTCTCGCGCCTGCCACCCGGCCCCACACAGACAGATGGTACTCTGGTGGTATCATGTCGACATTTTTATTCACTCCTTGATGATTCACGCTTCTCTCCTTGCAATAATACAGCCGCCCGCTCGCTTGCCCCGGATTTCGGGCGTTCCACACAAACAACACCCAGTTCGGCGAAACTAATGCATTTGCGTAACCAAATAAGTTACGCCATGCCTTTAAGCTTTCCATTAATCAACATGTGTGCATCCTTTATAGAACCGCATTAAAGATTATTACTAAAATGTTTACTTTTCCTTTCCTTAAATAGCAAATTTGATATGTAATCGACTTTTCGTTTTTGGTTATCGTAATAGCATACAGGATTTTTTTTTTTTTTATAAAATTGCTTCCTTTTTTTTTCCCGGTGAAATCTCGGTATCAATTTTTTTGGGTGAAATGCAACACCTCTATCTATATACTCCGCCCTCCTTGGTGTAATGGTTACCATGCTAACTTCATATACCCAAGGTCGCGGGTTCAAACCCAGCGGAGGACGATGGATTTTTTCGGGTGTAAAAGTCCTTAGCATGGCTTCCTTCGGAAGGGAAGTAAAGCCGTTGGTCCCGTGCCGTAGATTTACGACACGTAAAAGAACCTCAAGCCTGACAGAGAGACCTCTGAGCAAAATTAAGCGGCCTTTCACGCCCAGTATAAAATGGGACGCTGAGAACCACAGCAGTTAAACAGCGTCCATAAATAACACGCCATTTACGTTTTAGTTTGCAGGCCATGCCACTGATGATACATCAAATGAAGATGGAGCAGCAGTGGAATGCGATGGCGGGGGAAACTGGAGAACCCTCTCCCTGCGGCACTCTGTCCACCACAAATCCCACATGCAGTCGCTTGGGATCGAATTGGGGCTACCTAAGTAAGAGGCGAATGGTCTAACCACTCGGCCACGGCTTTCACTTGTACAGACATCAGAGACGGCATTGAATTAAAAACCTACAGGAAAACGAGATTTAGGCAGGCATCAAAACAGATGGAAATACTACAAATAGACTGAAATCTAAACTGTAGAATGAAGGAGCGTAATAAGTTTTCCTTTAGTTTTCTTCTAAACATGATGGCCTTCATATGGGACCGCTCCCCCCCCCCCGGCACTGGACAATAATTATTAGCAAACAAAAGATGACCTTGTTATGAGGCCGAGAGGCAACGTAGTAAAATATGTTTCCTGTTTCCTGCAAGTCGAGAATCGCGCCTCAGTTAAGGAAGCTGTAACTAGAAGACTTGGCAAGAGCAAGGGTGGTTTGCTACCGCACACACCCTAATCCCAAACTTTAATGTTCTGAAAAATACATGCATATTTGTAACAGTGTTTTTTTGTTTTTGTTTTTTTTTCCCTCGCTATTTTCTACAGTTATGTTCATCAGAAAAGCTCACAATATTTTAGGACGGCAGTTGTTCCCTATCTCAGATATTCGGTTGCTTACATAACATGTCATACGGTTGACTCCCACCTGTCCCATGTCCGACTAAAGGTGGAATGGTGTATGTAAACACAGTAGAGATATAGCATAGGACCGTTCAAAAATGGAAAGCTGCACAAGCAATTTGTATTAAAAGTGAAATTATAATTAAGTTATTTCAGGTTCTACTCTCGATTTAAGCAAAATTAAAGAAAGGCCTTTCCTCTCAAAAAAAAAAAAAAAAAATATGTAATTAAAAGGTGACCTGCAATTATATTAGAAGCTAATCCAATTGCTAAAGAGAACTTTCTGGTGCCCAAAATTTGTATTACAATTAATACATTGGATCCTGAAATTTGTGCTTCGTTTGTGTCAATACTATTAGTAAACTGACAAAATGAAATACGCTTATGAGTTATAGATTATTCTCTATTAAATAATAAATTAATTGCACTTTTTACTTTCTCTACATGTACTATGTAGAGAAGGTATTGTATTGCACCCAAAAATTCAATGCCGAAATTTCATCGAAAATACATGTTTTGAACCACGCTGAATTAAAAAAAACATTTTTAGAAACATGTCCGTGTGTGTGTGTGTGTGTGTGTGTGTGTGTGTGTCTGTCTGTCTTTCTGTGTGTAAGTCTGTGGGTAGCACAGCTCAAAAACGAAAAGACCGTTAAAAACCAAACTTGGTATTTCGGTTTGGTACCTTCCTGGATGCGAAACGAAATTTTCAAGCAAATCCCCCACCCCAAACTACCCTTTACATGGAACTTTTGTCGAAAATTTTGATCTTCTCAAAAATTGCTCTAACGATTTTGATTAAAATGCAATATATTAAAGATATTTACACGACAAATAAAATGTATATCTTGAATTTTTCTGGGAATAGCCTCTGAAGACTACTTTATTGTGGATGAATTTTACGGAATTTTGCCTAACTGCTAAACCGTAAGAGATGGACAAAAACTTACCACACAGAAAATGTAGAGCACATTAAAACACACAATTTAAGTTAAATACATTTTTTGCAGAGTTGAACGTTTCTAAGATATTCCTTGTTTTTAGTTTCAGCTTTGAAAAACTTATATTTTTCTCATATAGGAATTTGTCAACTCGTGTCCATACAAACAAAGGAACTTCAGTCACATAGCAACCAGCTTTAGGCTATCACTTTAATCTATAGTAATCCCTTATTTTGCTTCTACTTACAAGGAAACAAGCTATTTCTGCATTTTTCTCTCGAGTAGCATGAAGTAAATAGAAGCTTAAGCTTTTTAACAATAATTTGTTGCACAGAAAGTCATGTGAATGGAACCCATCAGATTTTTTAGCTCCCACCTGTATAATCTAGAGACATCTGTGTTATTTCGAAGTTTATTCTGTACCGCTCGCTCCCGAACTTGTGATACAATTTACCTGAACATCTCTCTGCATGCAAAGAAAATTTTAGCTGTAGTTCCTGAAATTCTACCAACTTTTGGACACTTCCCTTTCCCGAAATAGCAGAAGGGGAATTGAGGACCAGGAAAATATGTCAGTGCGGCTGGTTGCAAACCTCTACTAAGCTAAATATTTAAGTGGTTAAAAGTGCTCCTTGGAAAGCATCCCTTTTCAGCGTTCACTTGGAGGTATCGTGTGCCACTTAAGGCGTGAATTATTACTAAACCATTCCACACATTGTGGCTGCTCTGGAAACTAATATTTAAAGCGCAACATCGCAGGCAACTTCTTCATTCATTTATAATGTGCCTTCAACAAACTAAAGTTCCTTTCAGAAGTTCAAACACAGTTTATAGGTTATGTTTTTTGTAAAAGACAAAACAACAGCGCTAGCTGTCCATTCCAAGGTTTCATTTACGCTCGACTGAAAGCCCAAACTAGTAATGATAGCAATTTGAAATTTATACCACAGATAATGCAAATTCCATCCATTTTACTCTAATGATTTGGAGGTTATGGTCAAATTTGTTTATGTTTTTGTCACGTAACTAAAAAACTCCTTTACGACAAAAGAAATACAAATTTTGTCTAACATTTTAACTTGGGTTCACAATACACCTAGGCCGCGCCGTGGCTGAGTGGTTAGAACCTCGCCTCTCACCTAGAAGGCCCGGGTTCGATCTTAAGCGACCGCGTGTGAGACTTGTGGTTTTTTCCGGGTTCTCAGGTTTCCCCTGCCATTGCATTCCGCCTGTGCTCCATCTTCACTGATATATCATCAGAGTCATTGCTTGCGGTGCCACAAGTAGCTAAAGCGGGCGTTAAACACTACCAATGGGACATTTTCGATCATCCGCCGTACAGTCCTGACTTGGCACCCGGCGACTTTTCGGTGATTATGTTGAAAAGTAACCATAGGTGTACAAAACGTTTAGTAATAAAATAATTGGTTTCTATGAACTTGTCTTTTATGTATAGCATATCGCGGTTTGAAAAAAAAAAAAACTCTTAAATCTGCAGGGGTCATCCCATTTATTGTAAACACCATGTACTGTTTGTTTAATTCAATATTAGGGACCCCACAAGAAATTTGGGGCTAGTCATATGCTCATCAACCCTAGAGCCGAACGCAATTCCTTTGGGCGCCATATGAATAAAAAATAAGGGGTAGCTAAACTTGTAGCACTGGAAAAGACCTTCATACTTTACGACGTTTGCGGAGAGCCATTTAAAGCAAACGAAGAGGAATGGTGCTGATCCATGACAACTCTCATTCGCGCACTGCTGGCACAACCCATCGGCTTCTTGAACAATTTCAATGGGACATTTTCGACCACTTTCAAACCAACGAAAATTTTCAATCTCTCAATCTTTTCGGTGATTATGTATAAAAGTAAACATAAGTGTACAAAAAGTTTAGTAATAAAATAATTGTTTTCTATGAACTTGTCTTTTACTTACAGCCTATTGGAAGTTGAAAAAATAAAGAAAACAAAAACGGCCCTCGTATATCTGCAGGGGTCAACCCATGTATTCTTAACACCATCTAGTGCTTTGTTTAATTCAGTATTAGGGACCTACAAGAAATTTGGGGCTTGTCATATGCTCATCAACCCTAGAGCCGATCGTAATTCCTTTGGGCGCCATATGAATAAAAAATAAGGGGGAGCTAAACTTGTAGCACTGGCAAAAAGTCTCTGGGAAGATCATCAAAGGGCGGGCTGGTTGCCTTCACAATCTCAACCCCCTTTTTTCTGCCACACCCTTAGTATTAACGAAAAAAAAAAAAAAAAAAAAAAAAAAAAGGAGCAGTAGCAAAGTGGCCTATGCTTGGGGCCTAGGGAACTTTACGGTGCATTTTTACGGCCTGCTTCACTCTTCACCGCAACATATACGCGTCACTACTGTCTATTGACATGGCCGACTGGCTGCTGCGTGTTGACAATGACATATTGTCGTGCTGAATAATTTAACACCGGTTTTTCTGATGTCTTCTCAGGTCCTCCTCCTCCCCGAGGTACTTTAAACATTCTCTTTCCCCTACATGCAGCATTCGCCCCCTATCATCCTCATCATCTCGAGAGAAACTGCCCTCTGGTGTCGGTGGGGAGAGATTGTGTGTCAGGGAAAAACTCTCTCCCCTAAACCATCTCACTTTTGTGTGCCAGTGAGCTTTGCTGTTATCCCAGCTGTCGTTCACGCTATGCTCCCCATTTTTCCCCGGGCTTTATAACGCATCTTCCAACATCCCCCCCACGACTCCACTCCTCTGTATAACTGTAAGCCAAACAAAAGACGTTCGCAGCGCTTGCTGCGGTGGAACCGAATGGTTTTGCTTCCCTTCATCTCCCGGGAAATTCAGGTCGACCAAGCAAAAGGGCACGTCCCTCTGGCTTATGAAACAAAGACGGACTGAATTTCCTGGCCAAGCCCGACCGAGGCTATAACAAATTTCATCAGAATGTCGCTTTTCCACTCCAGAAATGTGAAGTACGATTGATTTGGTTTGCCTTTTCATTAAATAGTTTCCTTTGAGGAAACGGCGCACACTTCTCCATGAAAAAGCGTAAGAAACTTCCTTTTTCATTCCACTCATTCACTTTTGGAGCTCTCGTATTATTATTATTATTATTATTATTATTTGTAGCTTATAGTCCTTTAACCTGGTTGGTCATATCGGACGATGAAAGAAATTGGTGAAATGATGCTCAAATAATCTCCATGGTCCATGGAGCTTAAAGTTACTCGACATTCGTCTTCTCAGGATAAGGGAAAACCACGAAAAAACCAATTATTATTATTATTATTATTATTATTATTAAAAATCAGAAATAAATCGAATGTGTTATATTCACAATACTTTCTCTACTCTCTATCGTTTATTACTAGTGTATACGTATAGTTTTCTCCAAAACATGATGGCCTTCAAACGGGACCTACCACTGGGAAATAACCATTAGCAAACAAAAAACTACTCTTAACTAGGGGTGACAGGCAACATAGTAAAATTTCTGTTCCCTGGAGACTCGAAGACTGTTTGAAAGTCGAGATTCTCGCCTCGTTAAGTGGAAGAGGGTTGGTTTCCAACCGCAAACCTCCTAAACACAAACTTGAAAGTTACGCCGCCTTTGGCAGAAGCTTATCGACTGAAAAATTCTGTATTCTGAATCTTAACAAACTTTCTTTTTTTCCCTTACCCATTCCACTCCACTCCTCCCGTTATGAGCAGTTTTAACAGAAGGCCAGGTAGGAACTGAGACTACCCTAATTTCAAGCGTTGACAAGACGGTGGGATGAGGAAGCATGTTAAGAATTTGGACAAACAATTCTTTCGAAAGTTTACTTCACATTCCTTTATGGAAGGGAATAACGCTAGTCAGATGTTTAAAACCCGACATTGTCTACTCTCCTTAAAGATTCTATGTGTTGTTTCCATGGAATCGCGAGTAACAACCGAACATGAAAATATTTTTTTTTTTACTTTCTCTACACTACTACTATGTACATAGTATATAACGAAACGTCGGTAAAATACCAAACTTAGTATTTAAGCTTAGTGTCTTCCAGGGATGCGGCACGAAGATTTTGAGAACAATCCCTGCACTCTAAACTACCCTTTACATAGAATTTTTTTCGAAAATTTTGATTTTTTAAAAAATGACTAACGATTTTGATTAAAATTTTGTTTATTATAGATATTTACCTGAAAAATGAAATGTATATCTTGAATTTTCTGGGAATAGTCTCTGAAGACTACTTTATTCTGGATGAATTTTACGGAATTTCGCATAACTTCTAAACCGTAAGAGATGGACAAAAGCTTACCACACAAAAAATGTAGAGTATGTTAAAAACACACTTTATGTTACATACATTTATTTTGTGGAGTTGATCGTTTTTGAGATATTCCTTGTTATTGGTTTCAGCTTTAAAAAAACTTATACTTTTCTCATACAGGAATTTGTCAACTCCTGTCCATAAAAACAAAAGAACTTCAGTCACATAGCAACCAGCTTTTGACTATCACTTTAACCTATCGTAGTCCCTTATTTCGCTCCTACTTACACGGAAGCAAGTAATAAGACTATTTCTGCTAATTTGTTGCAGAGATATAGAGAAAATCATGTGAATAGAACACACCAGATTTTTTAGTTCAGTGAAGAGGGCTGAGCTTTGCCAAAATAAATTTAAAACAGCGTAAAAGCATAGAACAATTATTCGAAACTTTAATAATGGATAAGTCACGACAAATATATTTAAAATAAATGTATGTTGTGTAGGCCGTGTACTTTTCTTTTTACATAAATGTGCCTTATTTCCAAGCTGTAGTGTAGTATCGAAAAATAATTGAGGAGAATGCAGGAAAGCCCTGATATTGGATTCTTCGGATGTGCTATAAATATGAATCACTAATTCATTCTAAAATATTTCACATCCCTTCTTTCAATGCATTAGCCGACTAGCCATACCGCCATTTCAGAACTGAAAACGTGAAAAGGGTAAAGAGAATTTTTAACCACGTATAGCACCCCCCCCCGCCCCTTTCCCGGGGCCTGGTTTGTTTGAAATGTGCGGGCTGAACTACAGATTATCGACTCTGGAATATACATACGCCTTTTACATTTTAAATGATTCACAATCAGATACCCCTGCCACTTCAGGGCCCCTCTAATTCGTATTGTCCATGTTTCCAGATAATTCGTGTCAGCACGGGGGGGGGGGATCAAAGTGCTGCCAAGCTGCAATCATGTTAACATTGACAGCACCCCAAACACTGCCGCAGCCAGTCAAACAAGTGACAAAAAACGGGAGGGGAAACATATTCATCCTTCATTCATTCATAACCAGTAAGTCTATCACTCGCTCTAAAGTCAATCACCAGCTTTGTGACTCCATCAGTCTAACTGTCAATAGCTGCCCACGACATTTCAACTGACGTCACATTGTAAATCGAAACTGACAACAAACAAGAGAATTATCTGAAAAGGCCGCGAGGCTGACAGGGCATCCACGATCCCCCATTTATTGTTTTTTTCGAGCTTTATGGTTTTAAGTTTGCGTTACTGAGACTGCATCAATGACACAGATTACCCTTGTTTGCTTTCAGCAGCTTCTCGAGCGCCCTAGAACTGGTAGCAGCCCATTAAACCTGAGCGTGTTATTGTCGCTTTGTAAGCTCAGGTCATATCGCGGGATCTTTAGCTGTTTTTGTGGAAGTATAGCGAAATCTGCCTAAAGCGGCATTCAAATGTTCTGCTGGTGTCTGTGAACAGCATGGCTCAAAAACGAAAAAAATCTGATGTCTACCATTCACATGACTTTCTCTATATCCCTGCAACAAATTATTCTTAAAAAACTTATACCTCTATTTACTTTATGCTAATCAAAAAAAAAAAAAAAAAATTAGCAGAAATAGTCTTATTACTTGCTTACTTATAGTACAAGCGAAACAAGGGACTACCATAGGTTAAAGTGATAGTCAAAAGCTGGTTGCTATCTCAATGAAGTTCCTTTGTTTATATAGATAGGAGTTGACAAGTTCCTGCATAGTTTTTCATAGCAGAAACTAAAACTAAGGAATGTCTTAAAAACGACTAACTTCACGAAAAAAATGTATATAACATATATTGTGTGTTTTAATGTGTTCTATATTTTTTGTGTAGTAAGTTTTTGTCCATCTCTTAGGGTTTAGTAGTTATTCAAAATTCAGTAAAATTCATCCAGAATAAACTACTCTTCAGAGGCTATTCCAACAAAATTATATATATATATACATTTTATTTGTCAGGTAAATATCTTTAATATACGAAATTTTAATCAAAATCGTTACAGACATTTTTGATAAAATCAAAATTTTCGAAAAATGTTCCATGTAACGGGTAGTTGGGGGTGGGGGGATTTTTCTCAAAATCTTCGTGTCGCATCCCTGGAAGATACTAAACTTAAATACTAAGTTTGGTATTTTACCAACTTTTCGTATTTGAGTTATCGTGTTCACAGATACCCGGACACACACACACGGACCTTTTTGTGAAAATTCTTTTTATATATATATTGGGGACCCTAAAACATATATTTCCGGTGAAATCTCGGTAAAGAATTTTTGGGTGGAGTGCAATACCTTCTCTATACACTATGTACATGGTACGTATAGAGAAAGTAAAAACATTTAAGTACCAAACTTGGTATTTATGTTTAGTAACCTTCAAAGATGATACTTACATTTTCAAGAAAATTTCCCCACCCTTTACATGGAACAATTCTGAAAATGATTTTCAGCAAATTGGTTATAACGATTTAGATTAAAATATCGTCTGTTAAAGATATTTATTTACATAACAAATAAAATGTATATCTCGAGTGTTCTGGGAATTGCCTATGAAGTCTTCTTTATTCTGGGTGCATTTTGCATAACTGGTATACCGTAGGAAATATAAATCTCATCAAAACATATAATTTATGTCATATACTTTTTATGTAGAGTTGGCCGTTTCCGAGATATTCCTTGTTATTGTTTTCAATTTTAAACTAATTAATTGTTGTCAAATATGAAGTCAATTTCGTTTCATCTCTCTTGTTTTACTGCTGGCCGTGCAAAGCGACCCGATCTTCAATTCTTTCATATAGCGGCCAGCTTTTAAAAGATTTGACTATCGCCTTAGCATAATGCACACCCTTATTTCACTTCTACTTACAATGAAGCAAGTAATATAACGAATTCTGCTAGTGTTTATCTCGATTACCACGGTGTAAATAAAAGAATAATCTTTTGTAAGAATAGTTTGTATGTGGATCATCTAGAGAAAGACATGTGAATGTAGCACATCAGTTTTGTTTTGTTGTTTTTCGAGCTTTATGGTTTTAAGTTCGCGTTACCGAGTCTAGCAACAATGACAGAGGTTATCATTTGTTTGCTTTCAGCAGCTTCTCGAACGCGAAAAAAAGCAATTGTTGAGTATTACACACGCCCTAGAACTGCTTTTCAGCCCATTAAAGCTGAGTGTGTTATTGTCGCTTTGAAATACTCACGTCATATCGCGGGATCTTTAGCTGTTTTTGTGGAAGTATAGCGAAATCTGCCTAAAGCGGCATTCAAATGTTCTGCTGGTGCGTCTGTGGACAGCATAGTTCAAAAACGAAAAGATAGTTAAATACCAAACTTGGTATTTATGTTTAGTATCTTCCAATGATGCCAAAATTCCCCTCCCCGGAACCCTCCGGAATCGAAATTCACCGGAAATGTATATTTTGAGGTCCTCCGAGTCCGAAAAAAGTATTTTTAGAAAAAGGACCGTGTGTGTGTCTGTGGATAGCTCAAAACGAAAAGACCGTTAAATACCAACCTTGGTATTTACGTTTAGTATCTACCAAGGATGTGACACGAAGATTTTCAGGAAAATCCACCTCTCAAAACTACCCTTTACATGGAATATTTTAATTTTTTTTTTTTTTCAAAAATGGTTCTAACGGTTTTGATTAATATACGGTATATTAAAGATATTTACATCACAAATAAAATTTATTTTTCTGGGAACAGCCGCTGAAGACTAGCTTATTCTCGATGAATTTTACGGAATTTTGCATAACGTGAAAATCGTAAGAGAAAACAAAAACTTACTACACAAAAAATGTACATCAAAGAAAAACACACAATTTATGTCATATACTATATTTTCGTGGAGTTGGTCGTTTTTTAGATATTTCTTGTCGGTTTCAGCTTTAAAACGTTTATACTTTTCTCATACAGGAATTTGTCAACTCCTGTCCATACAAACAGAGGGATAAGACTATTTCTGCTATTTTTTTTTTTTTCGATTAGCATGAAGTAAATAGAAGCATAAGCTTTTTAACAAAAATGTGTTGTACAGATGTAGAGATGCAAATTTCGTATTCTACACAAGAATGTAAATGGGTCGAACCTCAGGTTATGTTCACTTTCCTGATGACAACACGCAAGCAAGACACACTATCTAGTGTGAGTTATATTACCGATTTCCAATTCCGACATGTGACAGGTGACTTCCGCCTCGGGAAACCTGGATTTGCACCATGTATCCATCAATCCTACCCCTCCCCAATACACTGTTCCCCCTGGGGGTTACAAGACAGGATTCTCCCCACTCCAGCTGCTACCTCTGCGGTTTAAAATCCTAACTACACCCATATTTTAATGCAAAGATATATCTTAGGGGGACGCAGAGCTGAAAAATCTGATCTGTTCCATTCATATTGTTAATAAGCTTATTCTTCTTCATGCTAATCTATAAACTTTAGCAGAAACGGTCTTATTACTTAGTTCTTTATAAGTAGTAAGCAAATAAAGGAACACACTAGGCTAAAATGACAGTCAAATGTTTTAAAAATTGGTTGCTATGGGATTCAAATCCGTTTCTTTCCTTCGCCAAAAGCAAGGACTATCTCAAAAACGGTTTACTCAACAAAAATGTGTATATAACATAACGGGTGTGTTTTAACGAGTTCTACATTTTTTCTTCAGTAAGCTTTTGTCTATCTCTTACGGTTTATCAGTTATGCAAAATTCCGTAAAATTCATCCAGAATAAAGAGGCCTTCAGAGGCTATTCCCAGAAAATTCAATATATACATTTTATTTATCAGGTAAATATCTTTATTATACGATATTTTAATTAAAATCGTTAGAGCCATTTTTGAAAAAATAAAAATTTTCGAAAAAAGTTCCATATAAAGGGTAGTTGGGGGTTGGGGAATTTTTCTCAAAATCTTCGTGTCGCATCCCTGGAAGATACGAAACTTAAATACCAAATTTGGTATTTTACCGACTTTTCGGTTTTGAGTTATCCTGTTCACAGAGACACGGACACATACACACACCTTTTTCTGAAAAAACACATATTTTCGGTGAAATCTCGGTATCGATTTTTTAGGTGCATTGCAATACCCTCTCTATACACTATGTACATAGTACGTGTAGAGAAAGTAGAAAGTAGTTGCTATATAATTGAAATCCGTTTCTTTGCATGACCAGGAGTTGATTAATTCCTGAATGAGAAAAGTATAAGTATTTTAAACCTGAAACTAAAAGCAAGGACTATCTCAAAAACGGTTTACTCCACAAAAATGTGTATGATTTAACGAGCTCTACATTTTTCGTTAAGTAACCTTTTATCTATCTGTTACGGTTTAGCAGTTATGCTTTGATTTTCTCAAAAATAGCTCCAAATGTTTTGATTAAAATATCGTATATTAAAGATATTTACCTGACAAATAAAATGGATATCTTAAATTTTCTAGAAATAGTCGCTGAAGACTACTTTATTCCTGATGAATTTTGCGGAATTTTGCTAAACCGTACGAGATGGACAAAAACTTACCACACAACCCTTTACATGGAAAGCCTCTGAAAAAATGTAGGACATGTTAAAACACACAATTTATGTTATTTATATATATATATACATATACACACATATACATTTTTTTTTTTTTTTTTTTTTTTTTTTTGTGGAGTTGATCGTTTTTCAGATATTTCTTATTTTGGGTTTCAACTTTCTCATACAGGAATTTGTTAACTCCTGTCGATACAAAGGAACTTCAGTGACATAGTAACCAGCTTTTGAGTATCACTTTAACCTATGGTACTCTCTTAAGTAATATGACTATTTCTGATAACTTTTTCGCGATTAGCATGAAGTAAATAGAAGCATAAGCTTTTTAACAAATTGTTGCAGAGATGTAGAAAAAGTCATGTGAATGGAACACATCAGATTTTTTAAAATCTGTCTGTTACTTTTTGACTGGTGTGTTATTATCAGTTATTACTAGCGATGAAGTCGAACTGACTGCTAAATACGCAGAGAGAATGCATTATTTTGTGAGTGTGGCAACAATGGTCCATAATTTCTGGTTGCTGTCAGCGGTTTCAAGGCTTCCGAAGCAAGTCACTCATCCGTCTCATAGAGCATTCACGCGATAAAGCTCTGATCGGCAAGTTTAAAAGTTTTTTCGTGTTGGCTTGTAACCGTAGCATGTACTTCACGGTTGCCCGGTTCCCGCTCATTGCCAGGCCATGTCCTCTCTTTCCCCAGCATGGAGAGGTACTTTAGAACCCTGATATATAATGCAGCCCACACTCGCCGGCCACCGATATTACTCATTTAAGCCTATGTCAAATATGTGCTACCTGCATTTGCAGCAAGAGATGATTATGCTTCAAAATCCACGGCGTTACATTCATATAGCTCTCTCTACAACGTATTTATATATGTAGAGGAATTATTTATTTCCACGCAAAATTTCGATGTCGGGATATCACCGGAAATACACCTATTGAGAGCAACTGGACCCAAAAAAATCTGATGTGGTCTTATTACTTGCTTCCTTGTTAGTAGAAGCGAAATAAGGGAGTACCATAGATTAAAGTGAAAGCCAAAAGCTGGTTACTATGTCACTTAAGTTCCTTTGTTTGTGTGGACAGGAGTTGAAAGTATGTTTTTTTTAAAGCTTAAACAAAAATAAAGAATGGCTGCGAGCTGACTTCTCACCCGGAGGTCCCGGGTTCAATTACCGGCTGGGGCGGGGAATTTTTCTTTAACCGGAATTATTCCCTATCCCCCATAGAGTCTGCAAGTATGAATGTGAGAGTGAATGTGCGTGTGTTTAGTAATGTAAAGTTTAACATAATGTTCTGAACCTATAGTTTCACATGTGAAAGCCCCCGATATGACCATTGATGTTAAAGGGGGCTATACAAATGAAGCAATAAAAAAAAAATCTCAAGAAAACAATGCAAATGACATAAATTGTGTGTTTTATTGTGATCTACATTATTTGTGTGGTAAGTTTTTCTGTACCTCATTCGGTTTAGCAGTTATGCAAAATTCCGTAAAAGTCATCCAGAATAAAGTAGTCTTCAGAGGTTATTCCCAGAAAATTCAGGATATACATAATATTTGTCGGGTGAATATATTTAATATACGATATTTTAATCATAATCGTTAAAGCAATTTTTGAGAAAATCAAAATTTTCGAAAATATTTCCATGTAAAGGATAGTTTGTGGTGAGGGGATTTTCTTGAAAATTTTCGTGTCGTATCCTTGCAAAATACCAAACTTAAATACCAAGTTTGATCTTTAGCGGTTTTTTTCCATAAATAAGTGTACATAGTTTGTGTAGAGAAAGTAAAAAAGCTACGATTTCTAAATTGTATCTGTAGGTATCATGAGGTTACAAGTGGAAAGGTATGTTTTCACGCTGTAGATTGTAAAGTTGTTCTTGAGTAATCCGGAAGCGGAATGGGTGTTGTCGCAAGGGTTTTGCCCGACTGCCAACACGTGCCCTAGGCCCGGGGCTTCCCCCTAGAGACCATCTATCAATCTGATAACCCAGGGCTTTCCCCTAACATCAGGATGCTACCCTCGCTGTCACCACCATAAATCTCAAGCAGCAGCCAATAACCCCCCCCCCCGTCTGAGAAATCTCCTCTACTCCAGCACATGTCACTATCAATAACATTTAATTGATTTTACAAGTATTCTCTGCAAAGTAAACCCGCCGGGCTGTTTCTGTCAGCGCAATTAAACCACTCACTCTCACTCCTCTTTCTGCCCGATTTTCACACACTCTTGCACATTCAATTGCCAATTAATTCAGAATAAAAAGCTTTACACAAATGCATGAGCGCATTTTGTACAGCTTTTGCCATGTTTTTGACATCTTTCCACTTTTAGTTTCTCTACTCGTACTATGTACATAGTGGATAGAGAAGGTATTGCACTCCACCCAAAAATAAAATTCGATACCCAGATTTCACCGAAAATATATGTTTTAGGGTCACCCTGAATCCAAAAAAATCTGATGTGTTCCATTCACATGACTTTCTATATATCTCTGTAACAAATTATTGTTAAGTTTATCTTTTATTAATTTCATGTTAATCAAGAAAAATTAGCAGAAATAGTCTTACTCCTTGCTTTATTGTAAGGAGAAGCGAAATAAGGGAGTACCATAGGTTAAAGTGAAAGCCAAAAGCTGGTTACTATGTGACTGATGTTCCTTTGTTTGTGTGGACAGGAGTTGACAAATTCCTGTATGAGAAAAGTATAAGTTTTTCAAAGCTGAAACCAAGAAAAACGAATATCTCAAAAACGATCAACTCTACGAAAAAAATGTATATAACATAAATTATATGTTTTAACGTGCTCTACATTTTTTGTACGTTAAGTTGATCGTTTTTGAGATATTCCTTTTTCTTGGTTTCAGCTTTAATAAACATACTTTTCTCATACAGGAATTTGTCTACTCATGTCCATTCAAACAAAGGAACATCAGTCACATAGCAACCAACTTTTGGCTTTCCCTTTAACCTATGGTACTCCCTTATTTCGCTTCTACTTACAATAAAGCAAGAAATAAGACTATTTCTGCTAATTTTTCCCGATTTGCGTGAAATAAATAAAAGATAAGCTTATTAACAATAACTTGTTACGGAGATATAGAGAAAGTCATGTGAATGGAACACATCAGAATTTTTTATGTTATCGTTGAAAAACTTACATTTTTGTCGTACAGGAATTTGTCAACTCGTGGCCATACAAACACACTTCAGTCACATAGCAACCAGCTTTTGATTATCACTTTAACCTATGGTACTCCCTTATTTCCTTTCTACTTACAAGGAAGCAAGTAATAAGACTAGTTCTATTTTTTCTATGTACGCAGTACGTGTAGAGAAAGTAAAAGTGGTAAACATCAGAGTTTTTATCATTATTTGTAGCTTTAGTTACAACGGATAATATATGTACAGCGTGTGAACGAGAAATAGTTTTGCTTACTTGAACTATTCGCGCTAGATATGTACGCGACGGTCGATCCGCAGAGGAAAGCACCAAAGGCTATCAAGTCTGCATGTGTGCGCACATATATACAACTGTGAAATATGCATGCAAATATGTACGAGAAGTTTGTAAATTATGCAACGATCTCTCCCCAACAGCATCACTCAGGATCTCTCCGCGTGCGTGTTTTATTAAAACGAATTCGTAATGAGCAGGGGGAGCGGCAAAAATAGAGAGACGGCGGCGAGCGCTTCTGGCGAGGATGATTAGAAACCCCGGAGGCTTCATGTGCTGTCCATTTGCGGTTGCGTGGAACCGGACATCCTCAGAAAGCGGTCGAGGAAAAAGGACTGCAGGAAATTGCGAGCATTTCACCAGATTCTTCAAAGCAAACCATAACATCGCAACAGTTAGGGACTAATTGTACATCATACGTGAACTGTAACAGCAGATCTTTTCATCTTTCCTTTTGTTTGAAATGAACACCATAAAGCTACTCCTTTTATTTTCTCTACCGAATACTATGTACATACTGCACAGAGAAGGTAATATACAAGGGCCTTTTTTTTCAACCTCCAATAGGCTATAAATAAAAGACGAGTTCACAGAAAACAATTATTTTATTACTAAAAGTTTTGTACACTTATGGTTCTTTTCAACATAATCACCGAACAGATGAGACATTTATCGTACCTGTGCACAAGATTTGTATTACCCGCTTCAAAAAATGTTGCCGCCAATGATTTCAAATGAGCATTGACGTTGTTTTGAAGATCTTCGTACTTTACGACGTTTGCGGAGAGCCATTCAAAACAAACGAAGAGGAATGCTAACTTCAGGAATTGTGTTGATCCATGACAACGCTCGTCCATACACTGCTGGCACAACCCATCGGCTCCTTGAACAATTTCAATGGGACATTTTTGATCATCCGCAGTACAGTCCTGACTTAGCACCGAGCGACTTACACCTTTTCCCTGAATTGAAGACGTGGCTAGGAGGGCAGCACTTTCATACCAACGAAAATCAATTGAAGAGCTACTTGATGGAGAAGTAGCGGCTCTAGGTCGTGAAGACCGCATTAACTGGCCGGGGGGATCGAAGCGCTGACCACATCTTACCCCCCAATACTGCACCCCATCCATGTCGCCAAGGAGGTAGGCCAAGGCTCTTAGTGAGCTGTGCCATGGAGTTTGTTTCGTTTTGTTTTAAATTTCACTATAAGTATTATTATTTATTTTTAAACAATTCGTATTTTCGTATTCATTGGTTATTTAGTTATATATATTTGTATATAAATAATTTATTTTTTATTTTATTTCTTCTCTGTTCCACTCTGTCACGTGTAGCAAACTTCCACAACATTTTTATCGCATGCAGGAAGATCAAGAACCACTTATGGTTTGTGAATCAGTAACTTATGCAAGATGGGAATAAAAAGGTTAAGCTAGAAGTGCCGCGGGAGCTGTGGGCTGTAAATAAACCTTGTATAATAGTATCACTTCTGTTTCAATAAAGCCTAACCCCCGCCTACTTCCTTCCCCCCACACTACAAACGATTCACCTGTTAGAACCCCTATGCTCCGATATGAAGGCTCTTTCATACCATCATTCCACTTCCTCGGTAAATAAAAACAATAAACTGGGAGTCTCTTATTATTTTTATCATACTTTCTGCTCCCCCCCCCCACTCTTCCGCTCCAGTTGCAGGAGCGACAGCAGCCATTACTAGTAACACGAATAATTTATCCGCAAGGGGAAAACATTTTTATTATTTATTGACAAAACCCGTGGAAACGCGGACCTGGAGGGTTCAGTGCACTTATACCCCCCCCCCTAGATTCACATTAGTAATTGATCCAACAGAGCGCAAACACAATGCCGCCGAGGCCAACTTCTCCACCTCCCATTCCAATTTTACCCTCTCTCTAACCCCATTAGATTTTTTTCTTCTTTTTCTTCAGATCCCTTTGCTGCCTCTCATTTATTTCAACCCCTAGTTTACAGATATTATTTCCGGCGCCTTGGAAAAAAAAGAAGGAAGGAAGAAGGAAAAAAAAAAAACTTGGAAGGCTTCAAAACTACTCCCCTCTCTCGTTTTTCATTTTGCATCCATCTACCAGCAGACTCGTCTCCTTCATTTGCGCCTCCCTATATCAATTTTCATTTAGTACATCCGCATGACGGAGAGAGCAAGGAAGAGGGAGGAATCGTGGAAAACAAATGACGCTCGTTATCCAACATGGCAGAAGCGAGAAAAGACGCCAACACGGATTTCAGCAGCATCTGGTGTTAAATAGAACAAACACTCGCGCGCACACGTTCTCTCGTCTCCCACGTTACCATAGCAACTACACTTAGAGTGCGGCGGTAGTTATAATTATTTTAAGCTGTGACGTTGCAGGGCTGCGTCCGAATGTGCATTGCGAGACTTCTTTTGTAGACCGAACCAGTCAATTTCCGGCTCTCAAAGGGGCCCATTCTCACATTCATGTCGCAGAGTGAGCTGCAATTTCATAGCGAAAATACATTCAAAATAAAAATATCCGTCTTGGCTTTCTCCCAATTTTATAACAACAATAGTAATAATAATTTGTTTCCGTATTTAGAACTGAACACCACCCTACGACTTACAAACGGATGCCTAGGTCAGAAGCCTGTAGGGGAGCCAACGGCACGAAGCTGGTACGAGTGTCGGGATGTATTGAGAGTGAGGAAGTGTATGATAAGAAATGTAAGAGAAATGGATGATAGCAAAGATAATGATGGAGGCGACTGGTCTAACCACTCGGCCACGGGGCTGCCCATAATAATAGCAATAATAATAATAAAAGAAAATTAATTAATCATAACTATAAATAATGTTTATAGCAAAATAAAAAGAATAAATTTAAAGTGCGTATATACAAATACAAGCCGGTGTATATGTGTGTGTGTATATGATATATCTTTATATATAAAATTCTTCTGTGCGTGTGTATGTGACTGAACTAAACGACTGGACCGATTTTAATGACATTTTTTGTGTGTGTTCCAGTGGATGCGAGAATGGTTTAAATTCTCAGTTCAGTTCAATGGAAAGTGTTTATTTAATTAATTTTTATTTATAAATTGTTGTTGATTTTGGAATGTTTCAGATTGGATCCGGCAGACTGCACTACAATCGCAGTATAGACTATTCAATAATATTTTATTCCAATTCCAGTTTTTCCCGACAGGTGGTGCTACGATCAAATTCAGGAAAATATTTTATAACTTCGTGTTATTATTGTGTTACAAAAAAAATGTGTGCTAATTGAAATATTACAATAAGATTAATTAATGTTTCAAGAGTTTTAAAGTGTGCATAAAAACCTATACATTTTGCAAATTCAGTGTGGAATTGATGTGAGTACTTTGTATAATTTTGTATCAAATTTACACGTGCGCTAATTAACAGCCAACCTACAACAAAGTTTTAAATTTTCGAATTAAAGACGTGACTACAGGACAAGATCTGTCGGGTCCGCTAATATATATATATATATATATATATATATATATATATATATATATATATATATAAACCTAGTTGTTTTCATTTCGAAGTTTTTGTCTTCGTTAGAAACACAAAGAATGGATAATTCTCGCATTCCATTACAGTCATACAAATATAAACTCTTAGGCTATAGAAGCACAGGAAGACCAGTAAAAAGATGGGGTTCCATTCACATGACTTTCTCTACATCTCTGCAACAAATTATTGTTAATAAGCTTATTCTTCTATTTACTTCATGCTAATCGAGAAAAAATTAGCAGAAATAGTCCTATCATTTGTTTCCTTGTAAGTAGAAGCGAAATAAGGGAGTATCATAGGTTAAAGTGAAGTCAAAAGCTGGTTACTATGTGACTGAAATTCCTTTATTTCTATGGAGTTGACAAATTCGTGTATGAGAAAAGTACAAGTTTTTCAAAGCTGAAACCAAAAACAAGGAATATCTCAAATATGATCAACTCCTCGAAAAAAATGTATTTAACATAAATTGTGTGTTTTAATTTGCATAACTGCTAAACCTTACCACGCAAAAAATGTAGAGCACGTTGAAACACACAATTTATGTTTTATATATATATATAATATATATTTTCGTGGAGTTGATCGTTTTGAGATATCTCTTGTTATTGGTTTCAACCTTGAAAAAGTTGTTATACTTTTCTCATACAGGAATTTGTCAACTAGTGTCCATACAAACAAAGGAACTTCAGTCACATAACAACCAGCTTTTGACTATCATTTTAACGTATGGTACTCCCTTATTTTGCTTCTACTTACAAGGAAGCAAGTTATAAGACTATTTGTGCTAATTTTTTCTCGATTAGCATAAAGTAAATAGAAGCAGAAGTTTTTTAATAATATTTCTTGCAGAGATGTAGAGAAAGTCATTTGAATGGAACACATCAGATTTTTTTATCTAAATAGATTATGAACTGCATAAAACTTGAAATAAACATTGTACTGAATCAATGGAAAGTGCAATTGTGGAACTGGCAGTTGTTAAAAGTGAAGGTTGGCTGACGGGATTGTCACTTTCTTACCAATAACCGAAACGGGAGATTAAACAAACGAATGACAAGATTTCAAAGAAATGAACATCAACTGCGATCGAGCCAGAGAATGCGATTGGTTGAAATTGCTTAATCTCAGCTTTTGCATTGGCGCTCTAATAGTTAAACTGAAGTATCTCTTAAGGTGATCCATTTGTGAAATTATTACAGACATTAACAATAATACTTGCCCATGTATCAAACTTATAGTTTGCATGGCTACTTACGTAATGTTTTACTGTCGAAATTAATTTTTTTTAACAAAAATGAGGTACGTGATACAATATCGACATAAAAAGTCCAGTTTTATAATATATGAGTTTTCAAATAGATCTGCCATATTATATTTTTCATATTAACTCTAGTTAAGACAAATTATTACTTTTCGTACCCTATAAAACTCTCGAGTTTTCAAAAAAGTATATTACTTTTTTCTTTGGTATGCTTTTGAGAAGTAGTATAAATATTTTGAAACAAATTATTGAAAAAGTTGGATGTGCTCCATTCTTGTGGCTTTCTCTAGTTGTTTCGTAAACAAACTTTCCTTACAAAATGTTATTCTTTTATTTACATCATGCTAATCGAGATAAACATTAGCAGAATTGGTCTTATTTGTTCCTTCCAAGTAAGTAGAATTTAAAGAAAAATGTCCGCCAATCCTAGTCAAGCACCAGTTTTACAAACTGACAGAATCAGAGTGGGTTGCAGTTATAATACACAGACCTTCAAGACGAAGTGTGGCACTATATATAGTTCGTCATAACACGCGCAGACTACACACCTCTCCTAGTCATCTTTGAGATCCCTGATAGTAGCCTTACCTCGTGGCTGCTCCGTCACACTGTTGCCACTTCGTCCACCCATGGCTGCAGCACGACAATAAACCAGTTTCAAACAAACAAATACACCAGCACATTATCACACAGCAAACATTACATTACAACACGTAAAAATATGATGTGTTACACTCACATGACTTTCTCTAGCTGTTATACAAACTTCTTACATAACATTATTCTTCTTTGTGCACCTTGCTAATCGAGGTACTCATTAGTACAATGTTCTTATTACTCAGTTCCTTATAAGTAGGAAGAAAATAAGGGAATACACTAGGCTAAACCGATATTCAAATGTTTTAAAAGCTGTCGTTATGCGATTGTCATAACAAATCGCTTCTTTTCTTGGCCAGGAGTAGAACAAAAGAAAAACGGACACTGCCGTCTGAGAAAAGTATAAGTACTTCACAACTGAAACTAATAACAATGAATGCCTCGAAAACGGTAAGCTCCACGAAACAAATGTATATGACGTAAGGTGTGTATTTTAACAAAACATAAATTTTTTCATAGTAAGTTTTTGTCTGTCTCTTACGGTTTACTAGTTATGCCAAACTAAGCAAAATTCATCCAGAATAAGCTGGTCTTTAGAAGCTATTCCGAGAAAATCAAGATATACATTTTATTTGTCAGATATATATCTTTAATATACGATATTTTAATCAAAATCGTTAGTCATTTTTAAGAAAATCAAAATTTTCGAAAAAAGTTCCATGTAAATAGTAGTTTGGGGTGAGAAGATTTTTCTCAAAATCTTCGTGTCGCATCCCTGGGAGATACCTTACTTAAATACCAAGTTTGGCATTTTAGCTACTTTTCGTTTTTGAGTTATTGTGTTCACAGACACACGGACACACACACACGGACCTTTTTCTCAAAATGCTTTTTTTGGATACAGGGGGTCCTAAAACATGTATTTCCGGTGAAATCTCGGTATCGAATGTTTGGGTGGAATACAATACTTCTCTATCCCTATGTACATTGTACATACGGGGCTAGAGAAAGTAAAAAAAATTCTCTCTAGCAAAGCAAAATAGCGAATTGCAAGCGGATACTGAAACTGCTTTGAGGAATGTTTGTTACATCTTGCAACAAGGTTGACATCATTGCTTGTAGCATGAATCTATTGGCAGACACACCTCTTATCAGCTGAGACTGCGCTGGCTGTCAGGGATCACTGTGGATCTCCACCATTTTAGGAAGTGTAATACCAAATATCTGCTGAATCTTTGAAGAACTTCAACTCGACAATGTGTCGAGATACATAAGCAGGTATTCACTATTGATCATCCACCTGTTCGAAAGAACACCTCAAAACATGAAGGACGCTCCCTCTACCACTGGGCAATAACCTTAGCAAACAAAAGACGATCCTGTACTAGGGGTGAGTAAAATCTGTTTCTTGGAGAAACTGCTTATAAGTCGAGAAATGCACCTCAGTTAAGTGACCACTAAGTGGAAGCCTTGGCAACAGCGAGGGTTGGTTTCCAACCGCAAATCTTGGAAGAAGAGAGGGGCAAGGTAATTGTGTTCTTTTTTAAATGGTGTTTAACTCCCGCTTTTACTACCATGGCACCGCAGGCGATGATACAATGAACGAAGATGGAACACCGGTTGATTGCGATGCTGGGGGAAACCGGAGAAAACACTCCCCTGAGCCGCTTGGTCCACCACAATTCTCACATGCGGTCGCTTGGTATCGAACCCAGGCCGTCTAGGTCTAACCACTCGGCCACATTTGTATTTTTCTCCAAAACCGCTCCCCCCTAACACTTGGCAGTAACAATTAGCAAACAAAAGGCGACCCTGTACTAGCGGCGAGAGGCAACGTGGTAAAATCTCTGTTTCCTGGAGAAATTCGTTGCTCGCGCCTCAGTTAAGGGACCAGCAAGTGCAAGACTTGGCAACACCGAGGGTTGGTTTCCAACCACAAACCATCGAATCCCAAGAGTGGAGTCAGCATGTTCTGAAAAATACTGTACGAGTCACGTCACGCCACAGTAGCAACAGGAACGGCGAAAAGCGCAACATTCAAACCCGACCCGAAATCTCTTCAAGCCCTTGCTTCCACTTTATCCAGTACGACCCTCTCTCGTTCTAACCACCGCTTGCTCTCCCACAAGCTCACTTCCTTCGACTATTATTAGCTCCAGCTTCCTGGCTCATTAAGGCCGAAGCCATTTGAACTGCATAATAATTAGCGAGGTAATTAGAGAAAAGCAAGAGATCAGACCAACGCTCTGGTTGCTGCGCACTTGTCTACATCTATTCCTTTCCCCTCCACTCGCTCTCAAGCACTGACTCATGTCTTCAGCACCTCGCAAATACATAATTAAATTCATGGAGGCCTGACTGATCTTACTGTTTCTTTTCTACTGTACCAACAACTCCTTCATATTTCTTTTGTTTTCCGTAAACTGCAGAGCTTTAACTCAACCTAACCCGAAAAATATAATCCATTCGCCCTAAAGTTGATCTGCGCCAAAACAAAACCCAGCGAGCAGTTCACCATTATAATGTAGCCTTCCGCCATCCATGATGTGACGATGTGGTTACACCTCGGAATTTGGTTCCCACGCCCACACAGAGGTACGATCTTTTGTAAGAATAGTCTGTTTGAAGAAAATATATAGCCGGCCTAGGTAGTGTGGCGGTAGCGTGTCTGCCTCACATTCAAAAGGTCGTGAGTTCGAATCTCACTTAAGGTGAGTTACCCCGATAAGGTTTTTTTCAGGGTTTTCCCTTATCCTGAGAAGACGAATGTCGAATAACTTTAAGCTCCATGGACCTCGAGATCATTTGAGCATCATTTCATCAATTTCATGCATCGTCCGATATGACCAACCAGATTAAAGGACGTTAAAAAACTACAAAAAGAAAAAAAGAAAAAAAAAGCTAAAGTCATATGAATAGAACACATTTTTTTCAATTAATCTTTCTGAGATATTCCAAGTTATTGTCGTCATTTTTAAACTAATTGAACTTTTCTGACAGGAAGCTATATCTCTTTTGATAGTTTGGAGTTAGATAGGTAAGAGTCAAACTGAAAAATTCAATGCCATAGCCGGGAGATCAGTGGTTCAAATCCCGTCTGTGGCATTGAATTTTTCAATCTGACTCTACCTATCCATATCTCTTTTGTTTTACTTCTAGACATGCGAAGAGAATCGAAATTCAATTGTTTCACACAGCAATAGGCTTTTAAAAGATTTGACTATGCCCAGTGTATTCCCTTATTTTCCTTCTTATTAGGAAGGAATTAATAGGACAATTCCTGCTAATGGTTCTTTCGATTAGCATGAAGTTGATAAAAGAACAGTCTTTTGTAAAATATTTGCACTTGGAACAGCTAGAGAAAGTTATGTGAATGTAACATATCAGATGTTTTATTCTAGAAACAGCTCCTTCATATTTCTTTTGTTTTCCCAAGCGGCACAGCTTTAAGTAACACTATACTCCATTCGCTCTAAAGTTGGTCTGCGCCAAAACAAAACCTAGCAAACAGTTCACGTAGCCTTCCGCTATTCCCAACAAAAATGCAATGACAGTGACGACGAAGCTGTATACAACTCGGTTTTTGTTTAAAAGGCGCACACAGTTTCGAACACACAGAGCAGTCAGCGGAATAACGATAGGACAGTGGGAAAGAATGTTCTCTACACGTACTATGTACATAGATAAATTAAATTAAATTAAATGGAGTTTTATTTATGGACGCTCTTTAACTGCTGTGGTTGTAAGTGTCCAATTCTATATTAGACGTGAAAGGCCGCTTAATTTTGCTCAGAGGCCTCTTTTATCAGCTTTGAGGTTCTTTTACGTGCCGTAAATCTACGACACGGGACCAACGGCTTTATTTCCCTTCCGAAAGAATCTGCTAAGACAGGTTTGAACCCGTGACCTTGGGTATATGAAGTTAGCATGGTAACCATTACACCACATAGGGCGACATGTACATAGTGTGTAAACAATATATTGTATTGTACCCAAAAATTCGATACGAAATTCCACCGGAAATGTTTTGGGAACCACTTAATCAAAACAAAACAAAAAATTATAGAAAAAGTCCTGAGTGTGTGTGTGTGTGTGTGTGTGTGTGTGTGTGTGTGTGTACAGCATAGCTCAAAAAAGAAAATGTCATTAAAAGCCAAACTTGGTATTCAGGTTTAGTATGTACCAAGGATGTGATTTAAAAAAAAAAACAAAAAAAAAAACCACACCTTAAATGAACAAAATTTTGATTTTTTTCTCCAAAAATGGCTTTAACGATGTTTACTAAAAAAGCCCTATATTAAAAATATTTGCGTCATAAATAAAATGTATATTTTGCATTTTCTGGGAACAGGTTCTGAAGAACTATTTACTCTGGGTGAATTTTTCAGAACTTTACATAACAGTTGAAACGCAAGATATAAACAAAAACTTCAACTCAAACGTGATCATGCAAAACAAAGAGAACCGAACCTTAATTCTTTCATATAGCTACCAGATTTTAGAAGATATGAATGTCGTTTTAGCGTAATGTATTCCGTTATTTTTCTTCTAATTACTAGGAAACAAGATTCATCTAAGTAAACTATACGATCCTTGCTGATTCCATAATCATACGCCTCTTATTTAACGTGCGAAAGTGGAACCCTAACTTCAGTAACCAACCGAATCGCTTTTTTAAGTAGCATTATTGACTATTACTATTATTTCTAGCATCAAAATTAGATATTTCTCAAGAATACAACACAGCAAACACCACTTGCACCTGCGAAGTTCACAAGAAAACTACATAAATGAGAGAGAAAACAGCGAAGATGTTGCAACGTTGCGTTTTACTCCACGCGTAGTTAACATCTTTCTGTCATTTAGGATTTCTACGCATACATTGGCTGAAGTGACGCGTTCTTTGATGCACTGCAAAACGTCGGCGACTTCCCAGAATAAAGAGTGAGTTATCTGAGTGGTTTGTAAAAGCAATGATAAAGCGCATGTTAACCTTTTGAGTAGCACGGTTATATCATATAGTTTATTTATATGAATCCCATGATGATGTAAGAAAAGGTTGGAATGACGACAGCTGCTGTTGCTGTCTTCCAGCCCGTGTCACGTGCAAAAAGAATCGTGATCTTGTATGTAGGCGGTTGGATTGAGGGCTCCTTATACAACTGTGTCAAAATTTCGGGAATTTGCCAATAAAACACAAAAAATTAATTATTCATCCACTTTTATTTTGTCGTCTTCAAAGTAGGCCCCTTCTGAAATTATACATTTATGCCAACGAATGATCCAATCATCAAAACATTTTTGTAAGCACTTTTAGGAATCGAAGTCAATTGTTGTCGCGAATTTTCCTTTATGTCTACTATCGACTGAAAACGGTTGCGTCGAAGTGGTTACTTGAATTTTGGAAAGAAAAAAATCAGCAGGAGCCAGATCAGGTGAATACCGTGGATGTTCAATGAAATTTGTTGAGTTTTTGGCCAGAAATTCCTTCACAATAATAGCCTTGTGAGCTGGTGCGTTATCATGGTGCAGAATCCATGAGTTGTCGTTTCACAAATCTGGCCTTTTTCGCCGTATTTTTTCTCTCAAACGCCGCATAACGCTCAGATAATAGTCTTTATTTACCATCTGACCTTCTGGCAAGAACTCTTTGAGTGCACGACACCACGATAATCGAAAAAAAAAAAAAAAAAAGTGTCAACATGACCTTCAGTTTTGATCGAGTTTGATGTGCCCTTTTAGGTTTCGGTTCAGTTGGAAGGAGCCATTCGGAAGCTTGTTGACTGGTTTGAGTGTCAAACTCGTAAACCCACGTCTCATCACCAGTTACAATGCCTTTCATGAATGTGGGGTCGGAACTGGCTCGTTCTAGCATGTCTTCAGCAATCCTTACGCGATTGAGTTTTTGTAGAAAATTCAAGTTTTTCGGAACTAACCTAGCTGCAACGCAACAATCGTTTAAAATGGTACGAATCAATTCGTTAGACAGGGGCAATCTCTCTCAGACCTATATGACGATTTTCAGTTCAGTTGAAACCGTTGATGGCCGACCAGAGCAAGGCAAATCTTCCATCACATCTCGACCACTTTTGAATGCACTGTACAACTCATATGCACGTGTTTTTGGTAAAATAGATTCACAGTAAGCCCTCTGTAACATTTTCAGCGATTCGGCACACGAAATACCATTTGCAATGCAAAATTTGAGACAGATTCTTTGTTCAAAATTTGTATCCATCGTAAAGTCGCAAATCACCTTTGAGATGAACTAACAAAATGGCGTACTGTAAACAAATTAGATGATATATGACGATCAAACTCCGCGTGGGTGTAGACGAAAGTGGTACCAACTTAGCGACAACAATAATTTCGAATCCCCTTTTAAACATATATTTAAATGATCAATTCCCGGTACTTTCTTGACAGAATGTCCACACACTGCTGGCACAGCCCATAGGCCCCTTCAGCAATTTCAATGGGACATTTTCGATCATCCACAGTACAGTCCTGACCTGGCACCCAGCTACTTTCATTTTTTCCCTGAACTGAAAACATGGCTAGGAGGGCAGCACCAACGAAGACCTTCAAAACAACAATGCTCATTTGAAATCATTGGCGGCAACATTTTTTGAAGCGGGTATTGCAGAGCTTATGCACAGGTACGATAAATGTCTCAATCTTTTCGGTGATTATGTTGAAATGTAACCATAAGTGTACAAAACTTTTAGTAATAAAATAATCGTTTTCTATGAACTTGTCTTTTATTTATAGCCTATCGGAGGCTGAAAAAAAAAAACGGCCCTCGTATAAGTGTGTACAAAGTGTTGAGAGAAGTGTACCGAATATAGATTCAAGTGTGAGGGGAAATATGTGTTCAGCACACCATGCAACAGGAGTGAAAATTTCAGTTCACACGACAATGCTTCGATTATGATACATGTGAGTAGCGAGGAAGGCGAAGAAACAGTAATGTAAGTAGAAAATGTGCTTACATATTATTAGGACTGTGTTGAAATTTCTTACACTTAATAAAACCTCGCTCGCGTGTAACGCGAGTTTTCTTGGAGAAAACTTGACAACGTTGCTTTCTGCGTCACTGAATATCTGCAATCTTATCGTAGATTTTGATGCCGACATGTTGACCTCTTCAGTAGCACCATAATGGTAAGATTGATTCTACTTATATATAGACGAAAGAATAATCTTTTGTAAGTATGGTTTGTATTTGGATCAGCTAGAGAACGTTATGTGAATGGAGCACATCAAGTTTTTTTCATAACACAGATTTATGTGCAGTTAGCAACGTCTGTGATGCAATGGACTCTGCTTATTATCTGTTAGAAAGGTTATGTATGTTACCACGTTAAATTTATTGTCAGTATTTGGATTTAGTCGAAGATAAGCTGGCACCTTGAATCATGCTACTTGATTAACCTGTTCTCTCCGTCTTGCCTACACGAGGAGTATCCTTGTAAGCTGAAAGAAGCGAAGGACATAAAATAATTCCTGCAGCCAAACACAGCGAAGGTATTTATTTATAACTGAGCGGTTGAGGCACGACGGAACACTTACTACAACCTGGAGAGTGCTTCCGGTAACCGATAACGACCATGACAAACCCGGGAGTACAAACTAGCAAGTGGATGGGCGGATGGGGCGAAGCGGCGGCGGCTGTTACTGCAATAAATCGTCGATATATCGGCGGGGGCGAGGGTGCCTCGAGGCGAGGGAAGAACATCGATTACCTCGTTGAGAGGCGGCAGACTGCGGGCAGGCAAGGCGTGAAGAGTCCCAGGGCCGCGTGGTTCCCCCTCAATGTGCATACTTTCCAAACGACTGCATTTGTTATCAACGGTAAATGTGTAACAACTTCGATTAGATATTATTATCGGTGAGAAATTTCCTTGGTGTGTCGTCTGTTGGCAGGGGTTTGTCAGGTTGCTGACCAATCATAGTGTAACAATACATAACCGCCAGAGACGTGACGTAATCGGCGTTGCAACACCTACGTGGTTCAGTGGAAATTTACGCGCGCGTTCTCATGCATGACTGATCAATTGTTTGTAATCTGATTGTTTGATTTCATTGTCAAAATTTCGGTTATGTTATACACATGACTCCGTAAGGATTTACATTTAAAAGCATTACTACCTTTTACATATCGCTCTTGTTCTCATCCTAGAAATATCACGAGTGACACTGTCATTTGAAAATGTCTTGCTGCCGTGATAAGTAAGTTGAGGTTACTTTAGCCGAAACAACAAAACGTTTCCGTTTAGTGAAACACAGGACCTCATGTGGAAAGGAATAGATAACGTAACTAGTGAGAAACGGGGAAAAATAGTTCAACATACGAGAGGTATGCATGAGGAGAAGAAGGCATTTTAGAGGAAGCAGTGGAACGTGTGCAGCTGCAGACAGACAGCGAGTAAATAGGGCAACAGCGTACCGAGGCTGCCATGTGTCAGCAGATTGTCAATCACAAGGTAATTTCTCACTGATGGAAGGGAACTTATAACATTCCTTCTAATATGTGCTCCATAGAAGCATTACAAACAAACAAGTCTAATGGCATTTTGTACTTTGATCAGCCGATTTCGAAATATATCATTTACTTTCTCCACACGTACTGTGTACATAGAGTATACAGAAAGTATTGTACTCCCCCTAAATCCAAAAAAAAAGCATTCCTGGAAAAAAGGTCCGTGTGTGTATCCGTGTGTCTGTGAAAACGATAACTCAAACACGAAAAGTCGGTAAAATACCAAACTTTGTATTTAAGTTTGATATCTTCCAAGGATGTGACACGAAGATTTTCAATAAAATCCCCACTTCCACCAACTACCCTTCACATGGAACATTTTTTTGAAAATTTTTATTTTCCCAAAAATGGCTCTCACGATTTGGATTAAAATATTGTATATTAAGATATTTACCTGACAAATAAAATGTATATCTTGAATTTTCAGGGAATAGCCTCTTGAAGACTACTCTATTTTGGATGAATTTTACGGAATTTTGCATAACTGTTAAAACTGGAAGAGATGGAGAAAAACGTGTTAGAAAAAGTAGAGCTCGTTAAACACACAATTTATGTTATATACATTTTTTCGTGGAGTTGATCATTTTTGACATTTTCCTTGTTTTTGGTTTTAGCTTTGTCCATATTATTTCGCTTCTACTTACAAGGAAACAACTAATAAGACTATTTCTACTAATGTTTTTCTCGATTAGCAGGAAGTAAATAGAAGCATTATCTTTTTAACAATAATTTGTTGCAGAGATGTAGAGAAAGTCATGTGAATGGAACACATCAGATTTTTTTTTTGTGGTAGTTTAATGACCTTTAACCTGCTTGTTCATATCGGCCGATGAATGAAATTGGTGAAATGATGCTCAAATGATTTCGGGGTCCATGGAGCTTAAAACTACTCGACATTCATCTTCTCAGGATAAGGGAAAGCCCCGAAAAAAAAACCTTGCCCAGGTCACTCACCCTAAGCAGGATTCGAACTCGTGATCTGTTGAATGTGAGGCAGACACGCCACCTCCACAGTACCCAGGCGGGGTAAATGTTTTTTGCTCCAAATTTGATGCGTAATTCCAGAAGATTATACGAAGATAATAGTTTGTTACCTGTAAGATGCATAGAGTAACGTATTTCTGGCATTAGTTTCGGTAGGAATTATGGGACGTCACTCAGAGTTTCGTAATAATTAATCCCTTAAAAGAATTAAAAGAATATTCCAAGCAGGTTTGTCAGACGTGAAGTCACTCGGCAACGTTGCGTTGAGGTTTGTCAGGGAACTGCACCGGCTTCCGGATGTAAACACATCGGTCGCTTGCAAACACGACGCAGGTGGTGTAATGTTTTGTCAGATAACGAGTGCAACTGGTATTCTGATTGGCCTACACTGCTGTGTATGTTTATGTACTGACCCAGTACAAGTGACGCCGACACAACCTGCAGCGTTGCCAGCTTTTTTCGACTAAAGTAAAATATCTCCGTAGGAAATGGTCAGAGACAAAAACGTAAGATACAAAATGTGTTCCAAATACCGAGATCTATCACTGGTTTAATTTACTATAATGACGCCCCTTCCACCCGGTGCATAAAGAGTCATAGGGAACCTATTAGATTTCCTTTAATATCCACAGCATAAAGCTATTACAAACAAACATTTTATAGCACCCTTTGCTCTCTAATCAGCAGTTAAAAAAAAGAAGTTTAAGTAGTATTACTTTCTCTATACGAACTATGTACAAAGTGTAAAGAGAAGGTATTGCACTCCACCAAAAAAAGTCGATACCAGATTTCACCGGAAATATATGTTTTAGGGTCCCCTTTATCTAAAAAAAAAAAGTATTTTCAGAAAAAGGTCAGTGTGTCTGTGAACACGATAACTCAAAAACGAAAAGTCGGTAAAATACCAAACTTGGTATTTAAGTTTAGAATCTTCCTGGGATGCGACAGGCAGATTTTGAGAAAAATCCCCCCACCCCAAACTACCCTTTACATGGAACCTTTTTCGAAAATTTTTATTTTCTAAAAAATGGCTCTAACGATTTTGATTAAAATATCGTATATTAAAGATATTTACCCGACAAATAAAATGTATATTTTGAATTTTCTGGGAATAGCCTCTGAAGACTGCTTTATTCTGAGTGAATTTTCCGAAATTTTGTATAACTGCTAAACCGTAAGAGATAGACAAAAACTTGCCACACAAAAAATGTAGAGCACATTAAAACACACAATTTATGTTGCATACCTTTTTTTCTTGCTTTTGTTTTCAGGGTCGAAAATCTTAACCTTTCTCATACAGGAATTTGTCAAGTCATGTCCATACAAACAAAGAAACTTTAGTCACAGTGTAACCAGTTTTTTACTATCGCTTTAACCTATGCTACTCCCTTATTTCCTTTCTACTTACAAGGAAGAAGGTAATAAGAATATTTCTGCTAATTTTTCTGGATTACCATGAAGTAAATAGAAGCATAAGCTTTTTAAGTGTAATTTGTTGCAGGGATATAGAGAAAGTCATGTGAATGGTACACATCAGATTTTCACACAAACCGTGTGTAGGATAAGAGTTTGGGTTGAAAAAACAATAAATTAACAATAAAGGACCATAACATTGATCTGTACTATAAAGTCCGGGACTTAAAGTACTTACAACATTGTAAGTCGCCATTGGGATATGTCATTTCAAAATAAGTCGCCCTCCGTGATGCAGTAGTTACCATGTTGCTATACCCTCATATACTCAAATTAACGGGCTTAAACCCGGCTGAGAGCGATGGATTTTTTCGTGTCGTAGATAAAACCTCAAGCCTGATAAAGAGGTCTCTGAGCAAAATTAAACGGTCTTTCGTGCCTAGTATAGAACGGAGCGCTGAGCCGAACAGTAGTTAAAGAACCTCCAAAAAAACTAGTTCAATTCATCTCAAAATAATTTGAGATCACCTTGTGATTTGCTGGAAAACATACGATTCAGTTGAGCAATTTAATGCTATGCAGGTATATTGGCTTATTAGCTCAGTGGTAGAGCAACAGGCTGGGGACCGAGAGACCCATGGTTCAAATCCCATCTATGTCATTGAATTTTTTACTTTTGACTCTACAAAAGGATGTAACCATCAGCGTATTACTTGTATGATGGAATGGATAACCTATTTTGACCTAGTTTAAGTAACAACTATGCGACATCATACAAGGTTGTGAAAAAAAATATCATTTTCCGAACACCGTTTTGCACACGTAATGTAGTTGATGACGTAAGTAGCGTTGCTGCGACAAGGTAGGTCAATATAAGATCCCACTTCCGAACATAAAAAAAAAAAAAACAGCGTACCCGAACCCGGTGCTGGGGGGTGGTGGCTAGCGGTTTGCACATTCACATTCACGGGGCTCTTACTGGATCCGGGAGTGAAATTTTAAATTTATAAGTTCTATACATTTTTCCCCGAAAATTATTCCGTTAAGTCAAAACAAATACCAAATTTAATTTAAATATGATAAATGCTTTGTAAATATAAATTATTTCATAAATATTATTATATAAATACCTATAATTTTCTACGTGCCTCAAAACTTAAGAAAATTGCTTGGCACTGTTTGAATTGCAGCTTTGAACCACTTAAATGTAATCTCTAAGGTAAAAACTATTCGTAAAGAGTATTTTGTTTTGAAATATTACTATTGGCGGCTAATTTTGGATTAGGATCATTATTTTGTCTAAACACTGCCATGGATACTCTTACACGTTCTAGGAAATATTAGTTGTATTTTAACAAAACACTGAGACGTGTGAAACATTTTGAAAGTGTGAAATTGAAGTTTAGACAAAAACGTTTTATAATATACTATTATGCAAAGAAATACATGTATTGACAATCTTTAGAACCTTTAAATGGCTAAAAGCAAAGAGAGGCAAACGCTAAATGCTGATTCTCTATGGATTTCCAAAAGTTCCAACAACCATTTTGGAATAAACAATATATTTTCAATTTTTTGAGCGATTGATTAGTAAGCCCCTTAATTTCCTTAAACACAATAGCGACCTATTTCTCGTTTTGAAAGGGAAAACTCCATCCACACACCCAGCTACCAATTCTTTGTCGCTGCAACGTTGAAAGTTTGTTTGAAACACTTATTAAAATATCTCACAAAATGATCAGAGAAACAAATGAAACCTACAAAATATGCTCTGAATAATGAGATCTATAATTGATTTAAATTAATATAAAGACTGCTCTTCTACCCAGTATGTCTTATTACAGATGTATATCCATTTAGAGCTGTAATATTTTCGCGATTTTATGAATTTTTCATACTTTATTTACAAAATAAAAGCGTACATCTGCATATTGATATTTTAAAGATTAATTACAAATTATATGTTGACAATATAAAGGTAATTAAATTACTTTATTTTCTTTTCGAGCTGTGTATTTTATTGCAGTATCTAATATCATTATCAATTTGGTAAATATTATGTTTTTGTAACTGTGCTTTTATTATATTAAATTCTGCAATTGAGTCCATAAACTATATTACGTTAGTAATGAAACTAATGTACTGCATTCTCTGTTGACACTTAAAGCTAAAAGATAACCAGTTTTGTGAGAATTCTGTCCAGGTCTTATTACTGCCATCAAATGCGTGCTGTGAACAATTCTTTTCGCACTTTAACCCTTTGTTGCCTGTCGGTACTCATAAGCTCCGCTTGTTTTAAGCGTAACTATACAAATAGGGTTGTACTCTAGGATTAATTTCATGTTATACTAACCTTGAACCATAAACTACAAATAATCAAGTCTGTTTTATACTGTAAAAATATATATAATTTTTACCCTAAAGTTGCAGTGATTTTTATAATAAATAAAAGAGCAAAACCTTCCTACAGTCCATTAGCTTCCAAGCACCACACCTTTTATTTTACTTGGGCTCTCCCCGTCCTTTACCACAATTACTGGCATTTGAACTTGCAACATTTCATTTGAATGGATGGCTAGTCCATTACCTATCATCAACACTCATGGCCATTTGAACTACTTTTTGGAGTGCTTTTGGCAGAATTATGAAAACTGGTTTAAAATAATTTAAACTTTTAATTGGGAAGAAAAGGATTAATAAAAGGATGTAAATATATTTTCATTTCTATTTTGTGTATTATTTTATATAATAATTTTATAGGCATATTCCCTTATATTTTTATTAGAACTCCAGCTTTAAACTTGAAAAAAATCTGATGTGTTCCAATCACATGACTTTCTCTACTTCTCTGCAACAAATTATTGTTAAAAAGTTTGTGCGTCTATTCACTTCATGCTAATCGATTAAATATTAGCAGAAGTAGTCTTATTACTTGTTTCCTTGTAAGTGGAAGAGAAATAAGGGAGTACCATAGGTTAAAGTGATAGTCAAAAGTTGGTTGCTATGTCACTGAGGTTCCTTTATTTGTATGAACAGGTGTTGAGAAACTCCTGTATGAGAAAAGTATAAGTTTCATAAAGCTGAAAAAAAAACAAGAAATAGCTAAAAAGGTAAGTTTTTATCTACCTCTTACGGTTTAGCAGTTATGCAAAATTCCGTAAAATTCACTCAGAGTAAAGTTGTCTTCAGAGACCATTCCCAGAAAATTCAAAATATACATTTTATTTGTCAGGTAAATATCTTTAATATACGATATTTTAATCAAAATCGTTAGACCTATTTTTTAGAAAATCAAAATTTTCGAAAAAAGTTCCATGTAAAGGGTAGTTTGGGGTGAGGGGATTTTTCTCAAAATCTTCGTGTCGCATCCCTGGAAGATACTAAACTTAAATATCAATTTTGGTATTTTACCGACTTTTCGTTTTGGAGTTATCGTGTTCACAGACACACGGACCTTTTTCTGAAAATACTTTTTTTGGATGCAGGGAACCCTAAAATATATATTTCCGGTGAAATCTCGGTATCGAATTTTTTGGTGGAGTGCAATACCTTCTCTATACACTATGTACATGGTACGTATAGAGAAAGTAAAAATGCATATGTAGTATACTTATGTAGGCAACTATGGGTTAATAGTTGATGACGAGATCTTCAATGGTCTTGTTGGGTGCTGGGAATAAACGTTCACATTGACACAAATGAAATGGTGTTTTATTTATGGACGCTCTTTAACTGCTGTGGTACTCAGCGTCCCATTCTATACTGGGCGTGAAAGACGTGGATGTAAACTTATAACGTAATCATGGAAGTTTGCAAGTTCTAAACTTTTATGTTAATCTCTATGTTAAACGTAAGGAACTAGGAATCAGAGAGCGTTTCTTATGCTCCTTTGGCCATCTAATTTTTCTTTGCCATTTGCGTTTTCACTGTTTTTTCTGTGTAAGAAAATGGGTCAGGAATAACTATACAAATTGTAAATGAGACGAGACCTTCTTGTGGGTTTAATATTCCTTAACCAGTTAGCTCATTTTTATTTTCGCACATTTATACTCACGTGGATAAAACGTATCCCAAAATTGAGCGTAACAGTTAATGATGGTATGACCAAATCTCACCCCACCCGCTAGTAATGTGACCACCTCTTTTTCCCGAGCATAATTCTAGCCACTGGATTAATAGGATACTTTACCTGTAAAATATTGCCGAACTGCGGAAGAATAATCACAATTTAAACCTTGTATTTTCCTACTACACTACCGTTTTCTTAATATCGGATTGGTTACTCCCGTTCGACAACGGCAATAGCTTTAACCTTAGTCTCCATGTCATTAATGAAAGCTCTCGTTAATGTAAGTGTAACAGTTGTGAAGTTTAACAACACATACAAATAATCTTTCATTCCCTGTTCACCGTCCTCCGTGGTCGAGAGGTTACATGCTAACCTCTGGTTCCAAAAATTGGTACAAATCCAATGAAGAACGATGGATTTTTCCGGATTAAAAATTCTTAAGAAGGGAGGGAAAGCCGTTGGTCCCGAGTCGTAAATTCACGCACGTAAAAGAACCTGAAAAACATGTCTGTAACATTAAGCGTTACGCCCAATATAGAAAACTTACAGTTAAAACAGCGCCCTTAAATAGAAATCAATATTTAATTTCAGCCCTTCATCTAGAATGCCGAATAATGTACTATGCGCACACTTTTCTGTGTAACTACGATTCGCGCCATGTCGGAGGCAGAGCAGACCAACAAAAGCTATACACCCTGATGCACCCCGTTTCGTTTAGTAATTCAGTTAGTTTGCGGTAAATTAGATAACCTATTCACCACAATGACTGAGGGCCTCCAAGAAAGAAACATTCTTAGGTTGACAACATTGCGGCAAGACAGACGGGCGAACTTTCTCTTCTTTTCCCGGCCCTCGTGTCCAAGAGCCTTTCCCTCAGTACCAAACGAAGCGGAGTTCTTTCATAGAACCAATATGAGACCCCACACCTACATTTCAGGATGATTATATAGCCGCCCTCCATACTAACTTCATATACCCAAGGCCGTGGGTTCAAACCCAGCGAAGGACGATGGATTTTTTCAGGCGTAAATATCCTTATCATAGCTTCCTTCGGAAGGGAAGTAAAGCCGTGAGTCCCGTGTCGTATATTTACGGCACGTAAAAGAACTTAAGCCAGATAGAGAGGCCTCTGAGCAAAATTAAGCGGTCTTTCACGCTCAGTATAGAAGGGACGCCGAGAAGCACAGCAGTTAGACAGCGCCCATAAATAAAACGCCATTTTATTTCACAATGATTATATGATCGCACAATTGGTTTGCCCTTGTCAGTTTTTCAGGCTAGTCATTGAGAACTAATACCGGCTGGGAGGAATCTAAAGTTTGGTTACCTGACGGTGGAAACCTTACGGAAATAAAAACACTATTAGAAGTACGAAAACATAACTTTTTGTGCCCGCCAGTGTACATAACCTCTTTTGTTGTGTGTGGTTTCAGTGGTCGCTATCAGACTGCAGTTGTTTCTTGCGATTCGTTTCTGTTTATGTTTGTGGTTGTGAATGACAACATACCTCGTTAAGATATCCATGATCCTTTAAAATGAACATATTGGTCGACATTTTGGGTTTTTAAATTTTGATATTTTACAGTCTCTTGTTCTTTCAGATGTACAAAAATATATATAGTTTATATATGATATCTTGTTTTAATTGGTCATAATTTGCATTTTTCTAACTGGAAGCACCGAAGACTTCAACCGGAATCCAACGTTTATCCCTCGTTTTCTCATTTATTGATTATTATGCATTTCTTTAGTTTCAAAAAACAATAACCCCGTCTCATAGCATATTAAATGGCCGTAACTTATGGCTAATTAAAGAAAATTAAATTCTTTCCTTTCTGAAACATTAAAACAACTTTGGAAAATAGAAAAACACCAACATTTGTACAATTAATAGAAATACATTGAAAAAAATACAAGTTTTTTTAAACTTTAAAATGTATAGAACCAAAGAAACTAGTTTATAACAATTCATTAACAATTTAGAACTTTTTTGAAAAAATATCAATATTTGTATATTAATATTTTTATTGTGCTACCATTAATTTTTACTTTCTCTACACGTTATATGTACATAGTGCATAGAGAAGGTATTGTATTCCAGTCAAAAATGCGATATCGAGATATAATTGTAAATATGTATGTTTTGACGTCCCCTAGATCCAAAAAACAATTTTTAGAAAAAGGTCCATGTGTGGGTCTGTAGACAGCATAACTCAAAAACTAAACATCTTAAATTTACTATCTTCCAAGTATGCGACACGAAGATTTTCAAGAAAATCCCCCCACCCCCAACATTACATGGAACTTTTTTCGAAAATTTAGATTTTCTCAAAAATAGCTCAAACGATTTTGATTAAAATATCGTACTTTAAAGATATTTACATCAGAAATAAAATGTATATTTTGTATTTTCCCGGAATACATCTGAAGTTCTGTTAGTACTGGATACATTTTTATGAATTTTGCATAACTAGTAAACCATAAGAAAGACAAAAGTTTACCACACAAAACACGTAGATCTGATTAAAACACACAATTTATGTGATATACATTTTTGTTGTAGATTGGCCGTTTCCAAGATATTCCTTGTTATTCGTTTCAATTTTAAAATATTTACACTTTTTACTGACAGGAAGTGTCCACTTTTCTTTTGCTCTATTCCTGCACAGGAGGCAAAGAAGCGATTTTCAATGACAATTCAGCTCAATTATTAAACCGCCAAAGCAGTGGCCGAGATAAGCAATTTCAATCAGTCGTGGAGCGATATTATCGAAACATCTTATCGCAGCTGATGTTCATTTCTTTGAAATCTTGTCGCACCTGACGTTCGTTTGTTTAATTTAGGAGGCAGTGAAGAAAGAAAACAAAAGAAAAAAAAAAAAAAAAAAACAGTCGGTAAATAAATGTGGTCGAATGCGTCATCTTCCATTTGAGAACTAATGTAAGTGTTACAACCATAACCTGATAAAATCTCCCTCCCTATATGTTATAAAACACTAATAGTCTGTTTCGTCACTTCAATCCGGTAGGGAATTATCGAAAAGATGAAATCGTGGTATTACTTATAATGGCTTAACGATAGTTTTTATTAAACATTTGACTATCACTTTAGCATAGCGAATTCCTTTAGCTCCCTTCTACTTCTTATAAGGAACTAAGTAATAAGAACATTCAGCTAATGGTTATTTCGATTAGCATGGTATTGAAAGAAGAATATCTTTTGCAAGAAGTCTGTTTGTAGATGAGTTAGCGAAAGCCATGAGAGAGTAACACATCAAATTTGTTATTATTACTTTTTGGCCGCAGAACAGTTAGTATTGGTTCCCTTATGAATCAGTAAAGCTTTGATAAATATTGCTCATTAATTAAGTTTGAATTTTACGTCGATAGTTAATATTTTCATTGTGAACACTTGGTGGATTTGGATATTTAAGTTTGAATTTTACGTCATTAGTTAATATGAGGGCCTTTTCTTTTTCAACCTCCGATAGGCTATAAATAAAAGACAAGTTCATAGAGAACAATTATTTTATTATTGAAAGTTTTGAACACTTATGGTTACTTTTCAACATAATCACCGAAAAGATTGAGACATTTATCGTACCTGTGCACAAGCTTTGCAATACCCGTTTCAAAAAATGTTGCCGCCAATGATTTCAAATGAGCATTGACGTTGTTTTGAAGATCTTAGTTGGTTTGAAAGTGCTGCCCTCCTAGCCACGTCTTCAGTTCAGGGAAAAGGTGAAAGTCGCTGGTTGCCAGGTCAGGACTCTACGGCGGATGATCGAAAATGTCCCATTGAAATTGTTCAAGGAGCCGATGGGTTGTGCCAGCAGTGTGTGGACGAGCGTTGTCATGGATCAACACAATTCCTGCAGTCAGCATTCCTCTTCGTTTGTTTTGAATGGCTCTCCGCAAACGTCGTAAAGTTTCACAATAAACAGCTGCATTGTTAGTGGTTCCGGGCTGCTTAAACTCTACAAGCAATACACCTTTTTGGTCCCAAAACACGGTAGCCATAACCTTTCAGTTGTTCATTGTTTGTTTGAATTTTTTTGGTTTGTTTGGTAAATTTGGATGCATCCACACACTGCTGGCACAACCCATCGGCTCCTTGAACAATTTCAAATGCACATTTTCGATCATCCGCCGTACAGCCCTGACCTGGCACCCAGCGACTTACACGTTTTCCCCGAACTGAAGACGTGGCTAGGAGGGCAGCTCTTTCAAACCAACGGAGATCTTCAAAACAACGTCTATACTCATTTGAAATCATCGGCGGCAACATTTTTTCAAGCGGGTATTGCAAAGCTTGTGCACAGGTACGATAAATGTCTGAATATTTTCGTTGATTATGTTGAAAAGTAACCATAAGTGTACAAAGCTTTTAGTAATAAAATAATTGTTTTGTATGAAACTTGTCTTTTTTTTTATAGCCTGTCGGGGGTTTAAAAAAAACGGCCCTCGTACTTTGATCGTGAATACTTGGTGAAGGTTGTTTGAAAGCGGAAGCCTCCACATTGATGCACGACCACTGCCTGAGCAAAGCCGCTGCTGATATTAGAAGGAGAAAGGGTAGAGTGTTGAGGGGGTGGGTCATCACTCGCAACTGGGGTGAACCGAGCGATCCGTGTCGACATGGAGCGAGTCTTCAAACTCAACCGAGCGCACACGGTCCCCAGGGAATTGCGGAGAGGTCGACCTCTGGGTGAGGGAACCAACAGCAGTAGCGTGCTGCACAGGGAAACAAAATCGATTCTTCGGGGGCAACCAACTAACACACACTAGAGCGGAAAAGAGTGGCGGCTTGGAAAGGACAGAGAGAAACGGGAGCGGCAAGGATAGACATGCAATTTCTGTTGCGGCAAGCGACAGTCTTCTTTTCTCAATCAATCACTTCTGTATCAAATAACATGGCTTAAATATTCCTAAGAGTATATTCCAGATTAATGGTCGAATTCCATACCGTCGTTGTTATTAGTAGTAGTAACGTGATGGCCTTCAAACGGGACCGCTCTCTCCTGCCACTGGGCAATAATCATTAGCAAACAAATGACGACCTAAGACGCAACGTAGTGAAATCTCTTTTTCCTGGAGACTCTGCTTGCAAGTCAAGATTCACGCCTCCGTTAAGGGACCAGTAAAGTGGAAGACTTGGCAATTACGAGGGTTGGTTTCCAACCTCAAACCTCGTAATCCAAAAGTTTAAAGAGGGGTCATCATATTTTAAAAAATACTGTAGTAGTAAGAGTAATAGTACTAGTAGTGGTGGCGGTGGTGGTGGTGGTGGTGGTGGTGGTGATGGTGGTGGTGGTGGTGGTGGTGGTGGTGGTGGTGGTGGTGGTGGTGGTGGTGGTGGTGGTGGTGGTGGTGGTGGTGGTGGTAGTACTCTGATATCAACCACACAACTTTATATCACAAGATCACAAGCACCCCATTTAAGAGTCATTAAAGGGTAAGTATCAAATTCCTCATACCAAAATCTGTCTCGAAATTTCGACCATAGATGCGATTTATATAATTGATACCATGTGCAAAAAGTTAGCTGCTAGTTTTAATTGCAAGATTTCAAAAACTCGTTTTTGCGAAGACCGTCACCTCCCACCGAGGTGACCGCATACACGATTTGTGATGAATGAAGCGGTGTCTGGGCAGGTTTTCTCTGTGTCTTCTAGTTTCCCCCAACATTAATTCCACCAATTGCTCGATCATCATCTATCATTTCGCTAAAAATGAAAATGGGGTTGTTATTTATAGACGCTCTTTAACTGCTGTGGCTCTCAGCGTCACGTTCTATACTGGGCGTGAAAGAGCTTTATTTCCCTTCCGAAGGAAGCCATGCTCGTCACGTTCTATACTGGGCGTGAAAGAGCTTTATTTCCCTTCCGAAGGAAGCCATGCTAAGGATTTTTACGCCCGAAAAAAAAAAATAAATCGTCATTTGTTGGTTTGAACCCCGCCCATGGATATATGGTTTACAAGCCAATGCCTAGGATCAGATGGTTGTTAGGAACAGAAGCTTTGCATCAGAGAGATACGCTAGAACGGTTATCAACCCGGTCCCAGGTATGGATAGAGGTTAGTAGATACCGAAATGGATCACAGGAAAGAAACCGACAGTATTTTTCAGAACATGATAACCCTGTCCCACTCTTCTGCCAAAGCCAACGTGACTTAACAGTTTGGGATTAGGAAGAATGCAGCTGGAAACCAACCCTCGCTGTTGCCAAGTCTTTCCTTTACTGGTCCCTTAACTGAGGAGCGATTCTCCACTTGTTAGCAAAGTCTCCAAGAAACAGATTTTACTACGTTGCCTCTCGCCCCAAGTACAGATCATATTTTGTTTGCTAATGGTTATTGCCCAGTGCCAGGGTGGGGAAGACCATCATATTTTGGAGAAAACTATACATACTGTAGCTACTATACCAGAAATCGGATTGATCTCCATTCAGGCTATTCGTTCTGCTCCTGAATTGGATCGGTAAGGAAGGGATGAATTGAGTAAAAATAAACAAAGGCCCTTCCTCCCTAAAAAAGAATTTTTTGCCCAAAATTCAACTTTTTAAGAATAGCCGATTGCTGACATTGGCTTGAAAGTCACGAGGAGGCTAAATAGCGAAAGAAGAAGCGCTTTCACTAGCTTACATAGTTCTAGCGAAGTATTACGAGGGCCGTTTTTTTTTTTTTCAACCTCCGATAGGCTATAAATAAAAGACAAGATCATAGAAAACAATTATTTTATTACTAAGAGTTTTGTACATTTATCGTACCTGTGCACAAGCTTTGCAATACCCGCTTCAAAAAATGTTGCCGCCAACGATTTCAAACGAGAATTGACCATGTTTTGAAAGAAGTTTTCAGAGGCTATTCCCAAAAAATTCAAGCTATACCTACATTTTATTTGTCATGTAAATATCTTTAATATACGATAAAGTTTCGAAACGTTTTAATGTAAAGGATAGTTGGAGGGGGTTCTTGAAAATCTTCGTGTCGCATCTTTGGAAGACACTGGACTTAAATACCAAGTTCGATATTTAACGGACTTTTCGTTTTTGAGCTATGCTGCCCACACACACACACTTTTTTCTGGATTGAGGGAGTCTTAAAACATATATTTGCGGTTAAATCTCGGTATCGAAATTTTGGGTGGAATGCAATAATTTCTCTATACATTATGTACATATCTAGTACGTGCAGAGAAAGTAACAAATTAAAAATCTCATGTGTTCCGTTCACATGACTTTCTCTATATCTCTGCAACAAATTATTGTTAAAAAGCTTATGCTTCTATTTACTTCATGATAATTGAGAAAACATTAGCAGAAATAATCTTATTACTTGCTTCCTTGTAAGTAGAAGCGAAATAAGGGAGTACCATAGGTTAAAGTGACAGTCAAAAGCTGGTTGCTATGTGACTGAAGTTCCTTTGTTTGTATGGAAGGGAGTTGATACATTCCTGTATGAGAAAAGTGTGTTTTAGGTGAAACCAATAACAAGGGATTTCTCAAAAACGATCCACTCCACGGAAAAAAAATTGTATAGAACATAAATTGTGCCTTTCAATGAGCTCTACATTTTCTGTTACGTAAATTTTTCTCTATCTCTTACGGTTTGCCAGTTATACAAAATTCCGTAAAACTCATCCAGAATGAGGCTATTTTCAGAAAATTAAAGACATACATTTTATTTATCAGGTAAAATATCTTTAAGATACAATATTTTAATCAAAATCGTTAGAGCCATTTTTGAGAAAATCAAAATTTTCGAGAATTATTCCATGTAGAGGGTAGTTAGGGATGGAGGGATTTTCTTGAAAATATTCGTGTCGCATTCTTGGAAGATACTGAACTTAAATACCAATACACAAATGTATACATATGTCCAAATATTAAATTACACATGGTGAAAGTTTAACTCGATTTGTAATAAGTCAGTTTTCTTATTAGAGGAAGGGTTAGCAAGCAGTTTATCGGGCGAGTTCCGGCATTTGAAGCAGGGACAGAGAGGTAATGGAATCTGGTTTTGTGGAATAACGGTATAATGTCGGTCCGCGGTTGGTTAGTGTGGGAGATTGTTACCACAGCTGCGGCAATTAGCCTTCCCAACACATGCTTGTAGCCGGTCCACTGCACAACTGCTGCCCATTAAGACGAGGCTATCCCAGCGCTCGCTACCTACCCTCTTCTTGAACACGCCCTGACATCACTGCAGGCTTTCTTACACTTCCGGTTCTCTAATTCCGTCCATAGCGAGATTTCACCGGAAATACATGTTTTGGGCCCCCCCTGAATCCACAAAAAGCATTTTTGGAAAAAGGTCCGTGTGTGCGCGTGTGTGTCTTTGATATCTTGCAAGGATACGACAAAAAGATTTTCAAGAAAATCCCCCACTCGCAGCTACCCTATATATGGAACCTTTTTCGAAAAGTTTGACTTTCTCAAAAATGGCTCTAACGATTTTGATCAAAATATCGTATATGAATTATATTTACATGACAAATGAAACGCATATCTTGACTTTTCTGGAATTAGCCTCTGAAGACTACTTTATTCTGGATGAATTTTACGGAAGTTTGTATAACTGGTGAACACAAAAAATGTAGAGCACATTATAAACATACAATTTATGTTATATACATTTCTTTTGTGTAGTTGATCGATTTTTAGATATTCCTTGTGTTTGCTTTCAGCTTTGAAAAACTTATATTTTTCTCATACAGGAATTTGCCAACCCCTGTCCATACAAACAAAGGAACATCAGTCACATAGCAACCAACTTTTGGCTTCACTTTCACCTGTGTTACTCCTTTATTTCGCTTCTATTTACAAGGAAGCAAGTAATAAGGCTATTTCTGCTAATTTTTTCTCGATTAGAATGAAGTAAATAGAAGCAAAAGCTTTTTAACAATAATTTGTTGCAGACACGTAGAAAAAGTCATGTGAATGGAACACATCAGATTTTTGCCTGAGTATTATGAAAATTTCTCTTGCTTATATGTGAAAAACACAAATATATTAATATATGTACTATAGTTTTGCTTCTTTAATAACTGTACAAAACTTAATAACTCTCAAACGGGACCGCTCCCTCCTCCACTGCGCAATAACCATTAGCAAACAAAAGACAATCTTGTACTAGAGGAGAGAGGCAACGTAGTAATATTTGTTTCCTGGAGAAATTCGCGCAAGTCGAGCTACGCGCCTCAGTAAAGGGACCAGTAGGTTTAAGACTTGGCAACAGCGAAGGTACACAAAATCATGCTCTGCAAAATACTGTAGAACAGGTATTGTATTACACCAAAAACTGGATACCGAAATTTCACGGAAAATACATGTTTCAGACCCCTGAAGCCAAAATAGCATGTATTTAAAAATGTCCGAGGTGTGTGTGTGTGTATGTTTGGGGGGGGGGGGGGAGGAGGGCAGCTTAGTTCAAAAACGAAAAGTCCGTTAAATAAACTTGCTGTTCAAGTTCGGTATCTTCCATGAATACGATAAAAAATTTGAAGAACCTTGAACTCGGAGAATGGCCTCTGAAGACCTCTTCATTCTGGATGACTTTTGTATAACATGTAAACCGTAAAATATACCAAACAATGTAGATCTCAAAATACACAATTTAAAGTTAGCTGTTTCTGAGATATTCTTTTTTAATGGTTTCAATTTTAAACTACTGAACTTTTTTCAAACGGGAGTCAACTTTCGTTTCATCTCTTATGCTTTACTCCGGAGAATGCTAAAGAGAAACGAATTTCAATTGCTTCACATCGCCATAGCTTGTAAGGGATTTGCGTATCGCTTTAGACCTGTATGTTCCATTATTTTCTTTATACTTACAAGAAAGCAGGTAATAAAATCTCTGCTAATATTTATTTCAATTAGCATGACGTAGATAATGGAATGATCTTTCGTAAGGAAAAGTTGGTTTATGGAAATGCTAGAAAAAGTCATATGAATGGAACACATTAGATTTTTTAAAAAAAAAGAAGTGGGACTTTTTTTCGTGGAATGTAATAAATGTTAGTCTAGGTTTTGAGGTTAATCAGATTATTCCATTCTAACGTCAGTCATCTATTATAGACGAATTGTGTTAGAAAGATTCAGAATTAGACCAATCGTGACTCCCTATCTATAATTGAGGCAATTACTTCATGTACCTTTACGATCAAGCATGACAAATGCGATTGTGGTGGAAAAAAAGCGCCAATCTCAAACGACAAAATGGCGTGTGAAACATTTGACTAATAGATTAAGAACTATAAAAGCAAACAGACAGTAAAATTTACCACAACCACCAAGAAGGTAATTCTTAGAGATGTATATTTCCAGCAACATCCATTTGGGTTGTCTCCCATAATTGCCAACTCAGAAACAATGCTATCGCCAACAATCAGTAACTAACAAACCACAAGCAACTTTTTCTGACTGGCCATTACTTTTTCCCGGTATGCTTCCTTAACAGAATTATCTTGTCAGGTGTGTAAGATGATTAGATCTTTCCAGTAAACAGAAAGAATCACTCCTTTCTATAGGAAAGCTAGCATTAAACCATCATTTTCAACTAATTTAACGTAACGTTTTGGTGAATTAGGTACGTGAAGAATCTGTAATGGATTCCATATGTTAGTTGAAATTGTTTACTACTTCTGATTTGCTGTAATTAAATATGTTTTGAAGCAAGTTGGCGTATATAAATATGGTTCTTAGTGAAACTAAATTGCCTCCTTTAGTTCAAATGATAAATTGCTGCCATCCTTAACATGTAAACAATTATACCTTTTGCAACAAAATGAATTAAATCTTGAACATTTCTCACATTTAACTGAGATGTTAATAATTAAACTGTCTAGAAGCACATATCATTCATAAAAATCTGATGTTACACTCACAAGACTTTCTCTAGCTACTCTACAAAACTCCTACAAAAGATTATTCTTCTTTGTACACAATGCTAATCAAGATAAATGTTAGCAGAATGTTATTACTTAGTTCCTTATAAGTAGAAGGGAATAAGGGAATGCACTATGCTAAAGTGATTGTCAAATGTTTTAAAAGCTATCGTTATGCGATTGTCATTGCAAATCACTTCTTTGCTTGGCCAGGAGTAGAACAAAAGAAAAACAGACACTTCCTGTGTGAGAAAAGTTTAAGTACTTCACAATTGAAACCAATAACAAGGAATATCTTTAAAACGGTTACCTCCACAACAAAAACGGAAAGGACAAAAATTGTGTGTTTTGTCATGAGGTACATTTTTTATGCAGTAAGTTTTTTTTCTATCTCTTGCGGTTTAGCAGTTAAGCAAAATTCAGCAAAATTCATCCAGAATAAAGAGGTCTTCAGAGGCCATTCCCAAAAAATTCGAGATAAACATTTTATTTCCGACATAAATAGCTTTAATATATGGGATTTTAGTCAAAATCGTTAAGGCCATTTTTAAGAAAATCAAAATTTTCGAAATTTTTTCCATGTAAAGGGTAGTTTGTGGTGGGGGGATTATTTTTTAAAAGCTTCGTGTCGCATCCTTGGGAGATACTAAACCTAAATACCAAGTTTGGTATTTAACGGTCTTTTTGTTTTGGGGTTATGCTGTCTACAGCCACACACAGACACGGACCTTTTTTTAAAAATGTTTTTATCGGACTCAGGAGACCCTAAACATATATTTCCGGTGAAATCTCGGTATCGAATTTTTGGATGCATTACAATACCTTCTCTATTCGTATGTACATTGTAAATATGGGGCTAGAGAAGCGTTTTGTAACGGTGTTTTCTAAGGATTGTAAAGTTAAAACCATAGTCAGATATGATGACGAGAAGAATGCTCAAATATGGTACAGTATTTTTCCGAACATGATAATCCTGCCCCCCTTCCTCCACCAAAGGTTTGGGATTATGAGGTGTGCGGCTGGAAAGCAACCCTGTTGCCAAGTCTTCCACTTACTGGTCCTTTAACACATTGTGCACGTACTAACACGAAACTGAACTGTCTACAGAAAACAGAGACGTTACCATATTGCCTATAACCCCTAGTACTGTGGCACATTTTGTTTGCTAATGGTTATTGCAGGGGGGAGAGTACTGTTTGAGGGCCAACATGTTTTGAAGAAACAGCATGAATCTGTTGGAATAACACTTATAGAGATTCCCGGTTGGGGCGGGGAATTTTTCTTTAGCTAGAATTATTCCCTATACCCCACAGAGTCTGGAAGTATGTATGTTTCAGTGTGTGTGTGTGTGTGTGTGTGTGTGTGTGTGTGTGTGTGTGTGTGTGTGTGTGTGTGTTGAGGAAAATGAAATGATTTAAACCTACAGTCGAGTTGTTTCAAGTGCAAAGCCCCCGATATGACCTTAGATGTTAAAGGGGGCTATATAAATGAAACAATAACAAAAAATTATAGGATCTTAATCAAAGAAAACAATAAAAATCTAAGTGATTGTCTTTTTAGTTTCTCTATACGCACTATGTATATAGTGTATAGAGAAGGTATTGCACTCCACTCAAAAATTAGATACCGCGATTTCACCGGAAATATATGTTTTAGGGTTTCCTGTATCCTAAAAAAGCATTTTCGGAAAAAGGTCCCTGTGTGTGAGTCCGTGTACCTGTGAGCACGATAACTCAAAAACGATACGATGGTAAAATACCAAACTTGGTATTTAAGTTTAGTATCTTCCAGGGATGCGACACGAACTTTTAGAAGAACTCTCCCACCTCAAACTATCCTTTACACAGAACTTTTGGTTCTAAAGATTTTGTTTGGATTATCGTATACTAAAGATATTTTACCTGACAAATAAAATGTATATATTGAATTTTCTAGGAATAGCCTTTGAAGACTACTTTAAATAAATTGCGTGTTTTAACGTGCTCTACATTTTTTGTATGGTAAGTTTTTGTCCCTCTCTTACGGTTTAGCAATTATGCAAATTTCCATAAAATTCATCAAGAATAAAGCAGTCTTCAGAGGCTATTCCCAGAAAATTCAATATATACATTTTATTGGTCAGGTAAATACCTTTAATATGCGATATTTTAATCAAAATCGCTAGAGACATTTTTGAGAAATTTAAAATTTGTAAATAAGTTCCATGTAAAGGGTAGTTTGGGGGGGGGGATTTTTCTCAAAATCTTCGTGTTGCATCTCTGGAAGATACTAAATATAAATACCAAGTTTGGTTTTTAACGGTCTTTTCGTTTTTGAGCTATGCTGCCTACAGACACACACGGACGTTTTTCTAAAAGTGTATTTTTTATTCATGGGGTCTCAGAACATGTATTTCCGGTATCAAATGTAGCTTCTGTATATACTATGTACATACTACGTGTAGAGAAAGTAGAAGAGTCAGTAACAAACACATTTCTGAGTTTGCGACGCACACTGTACTCGGACGTCTGAAGTTCATTCCTTTGGAAAGCCACGCTGCAAGTGACCGTAGAGTAAAGTGGCTACTGGTCCTGGAAACCGCGAGGTTTTGGTTTCGGTACAAACCGGAGCCCGGAGACCACAGGTAGAAGGAGCAAGTAGTCAGGTTACCAGGGAAGGGGTCTTGCGCCGCAGACCACCAGCGTCTCTCGTAGAGCAAAACCGCAGGCAACTAACACACATACACCATGCTGTAGCGTGTGGTCACGACCATGGGATAGCCCCCCCCCCCCAAACCACACTCAATTTATACAATAAACCTCCCGGCCGCCCTGCCCCGGAATTCTAATTATCACCAAGTAACGCAACTTCCACACGGATTTCACTACTTACATGCACAGAGAACCAGAGCACATTCCAAATGGCTGCCCAGGCAAAATTAAATACGCCTTTCGTCTTCCGCTTTGACTCGCTCTCCATCTATAGTTACCAAAACACATCTCATTCCCTTTTACTGTTTACTTTCGCTACCGCTTAGCTGCCTAAGGTAGAAGAAGCATCCCATTCTATTATAAAACTTTGTTTTTAGTTTTCGAGCCCACAATGTACATAGAGAAGGTATTGTATTGTACACAAAAATTCGATACCGAGATTTCACTGGAAATATATGTTTTGGAGTGCCCTGAGTCCGAAAAAAGCATTTTTAAAAAAAGATCCGCGCGCGCGTGTGTGTGGACAGCATATCTCAAAAACAAACAGACCGTTAAATACCAAACTTGGTATTTAGGTTTAGATTCTTCCAAGAATGCGACACGAAGATTTTCAAGAAAATCCCTCACCAACAAACTACCCTTTACATGGTACGTTTTTCGAAATATTTGATTTTCTCAAAAATGGCTCTAACGATAATGATTAAAATATCGTATATTAAAGATATTTAACTGACAAATAAAATGTATATCTTGAATTTTCTGGGAATTGCCTCTGAAGACCTGTTTATTCCGGATAATTTTTATTGAACTTTGCAGAACTAGTAAACTGTAAGAGATGGACAAAACTTACCACACAAAAAAGTGTAGACCACGATAAAACACACAATTTATGTCAAGTACATTTTTTTCGTGGAGTTGCCCGTTTTCGAGATATTCCTTGTTACTGATTTCAGAATACTGAAACTTTTCTGATAGGGAACTACTTCACCTGTGGCCACCAACGAAACTGATTTCAATCCGAGAGCAACCACATTTTAAAACATTTGATTGTCGATTTAGCCTAGTGTATTCTCTTATTTCTCTTCTATTTATAAAGGAACTAAGTAATAAAACAGCTTCTGCTAATGTTTTAGCATTCGATTGATAGAAGAATAAGCTTATTAACAATAATTTGTTACAGAGATATAGAGAAAGTCGTGTGAATGGAGCACATCAGATTTATTTTTTTTTAAATACAGTTCCGGAGGCACCACGAAGCGCCAAAGCGAGACACTTTAGCGAGCGTGGCCAACGGGATCGGCATGTATTTGTACCACCCCTTATAACATTAAGGTTGCTGAAGCCACCGCCACTGATAGAAAGCGACGTCATGGATAGGTATTTGCCTGCCGCTACTAAACAAATAGGTGGAGGTAAATCTGCCAATGTAGGTTGGGCACCAGTGTTATAAACATATTTAAAGGGGTTTTTACTTCTAGTGTAGTTCAGTTTTACACCTTTACCAATATTAAACGCCACTGCTACAGCCTAGATTGGAGCTCTTGTCCCTCCGCAGAAACAAAAGAGCTCTAAAATGCACAAAGTGTACCTTAATTACGGATGAAACATTAATTTTCCATGTTACCTGCATTATCCCTATCAGGAAACACAAAGTAGCTGTACAATTTGTTAAGGAAGCCTTCCAATGCAGCCATTTAATTTTTAATTTGCTTTAAAACCATATTTTTAGTCACAACAGGAACTCCAAAGGCAGGCAATGAATTATATTTGAAAAAAAATCTTTGTTCGTGGAGCGATATAATTCCTCACTCGGACGACCTACCGGAAACCGGAAGACTCTCGAGCTCCGGGAACGGCCTGCAGGCACGCAGAGCCATTTAGCCGTGGAACACCCCATGCGCGCTAACGCTTCCGGAATAGACGTCACTTCCGGGTGGGCCGCGCCGGAACATCCAGGGCGACGTGAATTGTGCGCCGCATTAAATTGGACAGGAGAGGAGGGCGGAGGAGGGTAAATCCGCCGGGAGAGCATGTTTCGCTGAACGTGGGAAGAGCGCGCAGATCCTCCTTGTACTAATGAGAACCAGAATGCGTGAAGCGTTCACTGATCTCTACCAGCTCCAATCCAACTTTTTAATTCGCGCCGAACCACTGCCTGCCAGAAACAGAAACGCATCACCGCTGCCAAGTCGTCCTTCCGGAGCAACATTTCCCTTATAAAAGCAAACACCAGCGTGTGGCATAGGTTCTGTCCCAGGCAGAAGCCATATTAACAAATATTTCAGGAATCTAATAAACGCCCAAGTCTAGAAAAATGTTCAAAGCACGAAGGTCATCCAATAAGTAAGGTATCATATGGTGTAACTAAATAATAACGAAGGGTCGTCTCCTTATGTAGCGCTGCTGCTTTCCAAGCGGGAGACTTGAGTTCGATTCCCGGTACCGGCATGGGGGATTTTTCCCCCCCTGGGAGACCTGGTCCAGGGTGCACTCAGCCTCGTGGGGAGCTGCTTGATGGAGAAGTAACGGCTCCAGATCAAGAGGACCGCATTAACAACCCGGGAGGGCTTCGAGACGCTCACCACGTCTCACCCTCCAATACTGCACCCCATCCGAGACGTCTATCCTGGACCGAGATGGGGGACGCAGCAGCCGCGCGGTAAGCAAGCTTCCTTGTGATCTGTCGTGTCATGGAGCTATAAATAATAACGAAAGATATCAACATAATCGGGCGTGAAGAAAATATCAACATTTTATCGGACATAAAAATCCTTAGCATATCTTCCTTCGGTGGTCCCGTGGCAAAAGAGCCTTAAGATTGATAGAGAGGCCTCTGAGCAAAATTAAGCGGTCTTTCACGTCCAGTATAGAATAGGTCGCTAAGAACCACATCAGCTAATGAGCGCCCATAAACAAAACTCCATTTCCAGACACATGACATTTTTCTAAAAAGACATTTCTTTATTTTTATTATTATTGTTCAGGGATCTCAAAACTTCTTTCCGATAAAATCGAGGTATCGAGGTTTTGGCTGGAATACAATTCCTTCTCTACCTACTATGTATTTTGTATATACGTTATGTAATGTTATTCTCTTTTTAGACCTTGGAAATGCCTGCCAACAAGGTCATGTTTGAACAGCATATTTTTACGATACATATGTGAAAATTATATCATGTGGACAATTTTAGTAGCAATCTCTTGGTTATTCTGTATGAGACGTTTGGTCGGTAAATTAAGAAGACGGGATAGCAGTTGCTAAACCAAAGAAGCAAAATTAGCATACTCAAATACAAGAATAGGTAGCAAAATCTTGTGTGTTACTCACCTGACTTTCTCTAGCTGCTCTATCAAACTCCTACAAAAGATTATTCTTCTTTGTACACAATGCTAATCAAAATAAATATTAGCAGAATGTTATTACTTAGTTCCTTATAAGTAGAAGGGAATAAGGGAATGCGCTATGCTAAAGTGATTGTCAAATGTTTTAAAAGCTATCGTTATGCGACTGTCATTGCAAATCACTTCTTTGCTTGGCTAGGAGTAGAACAAAAGAAAAACAGACACTTCCTGTGTGAGAAAAGTTTAAGTACTTCACAATTGAATCCAATAACAAGGAATATCTCGAAAACGGTTACTTCCACAACAGAAACGTAAAGGACAAAAATTGTAAGTTTTGTCATGAGGTACATCTTTTGTGTAGTACGTTTTTTTTCTATCTTTTAAGGTTTAGCAGTTAAGCAAAATTCAGCAAAATTCATCCAGAATAAAGAGGTCTTCAGAGGCTATTCCCCAAAAATTCGAGATATACATTTTATTTCGAACATTTTATTTCGAGCTTTAATATACGGGATTTTAATCAAAATCGTTAAGGCCATTTTTAAGAAATTCAAAATTTTCGAAATTTTTTCCATGTAAAGGGTAGTTTGTGGTGGGGGGATTTTTTTGAAAATCTTCGTGTCACATCCTTGGAGGATACTAAGCCTAAATACCAAGTTTGGTATTTAACGGTCTTTTCGTTTTGGGGCTATACTGTCCACAGACACACACGGATCTTTTTTTAAAAATGTTTTTTTCGGACTCAGGGGACCCCAAAACTTATATTTCCGGTGAAATCTCGGTATCGAATTTTTAGGTGCATTACAATACCTTCTCTATCCCTAAGTACATTGTACATATGGGGCTAGAGAAAGTAAAAACATAAACTGAGAGTTTTAACGAGCTCAACATATTTTGTTGCGAGTTTTTGTCTATCTCTTACGGTTTACTAGTTATGCACAATTCAAAAATATTCATCCAGAATAAAGTGGTCTTTAAGGACTATTCCCAAAAAATTTAAGATATACATTGTATTTGTCGTGTACATATATTAAATATAACATTGTGTATATGTGGACAACGTATCTCAAAAACGAAAAGACCGTTAAATACCAAACTTGGTATTTAAGTTTGGTATCTTCCAAGGATGCACCACGAAGATTTTCAAGAAAATCCCCCCACCCCCAAATACCCTTTACATGGAACCTTTTTTTCGAAATTTTTTATTTTCTCAAAAATGGCTCTAATAATTTTGTTTAAAATATTGTATATTAAAGATATTTACCTCACAAACAAACTGTATATCTTGAATTTTCTGGGAATAGCCTCTGAAGACTATTCTGGATGAATTTTACAGAATTTTGCGTAACAGCTAAACCGTAAGAGGACAAAAGCTCACCACACAAAAAATGTAGTGGACGTTAAAACACACAATTTATGTTATATACACTTTTTTCCCTGGAGTTGACCGTTTTTGAGATATTCATTGCCATTAGTTGCAGCTATAATATATTTATACTTTTCTCATACAGGAATTTGTCAACTCCTGTCCATAGAAACAAAGGAACATCAGTCACATAGCAACCAGCTTTTGGCTTTCACTTTAACCTATGGTACTCCCTTATTTCGCTTCTACTTACAATAAAGCAAGAAATAAGGCTATTTCTGCTAGTTTGTTCTCGAGTAGCATGAAGTAAATAGAAGTAAATTTTAACAATAATTTGTTGCAGAGATGTAGAGAAAGTCAGTCATCTGAATGGAACACATTAGGTTTTTTTTTTAAATTTGTCGCAATTTTTGGGACAACTTAGTGTCGTAATTTATATGCAGATGGCTCTCTTTGCTGGAGGAAGCGTGATCCACTTTGGAACAAGTGGAATAAAGAAAACCTTTCTGTGCAAAAATTATAAAACGAGAAAGTCGCTTTAACAAGTTGGCAGCAAACTCATGTTTTTAATGTTTGAGAACAAAATGAATATTCAACAGAAAATTTAAGATAAATATTTTATTTGGAGTGTATATATATATATATATATATATAAGAGATTTTTATCAAAATCGTTGGAGGCATTTTTGAGAAAATAAAAATTATGAATTTTTTTCCACGTAAAGGTTGGTTTGGGGTGGGTGAATTTTTCTCAAAATCTTCGTGTAGCATCTTGCAAGTTTGGTATTTTACCTACCTTTTTTTTTTGAGCTATCATGTTCTCGGAAACACGGATATTTTTCTAAAAATGCTTTTTTTTTTTTTGGATACAGGGGACCCTAAAAGCTATATAACCGGTGAAATTTCGGTATTGAATTTTTGGGTGGAATGCAATACCTTTTCTATACACTGTGTACACAGTACGTGTAGAGAAAGTAAAATGAGTATATTTTTTAATTCTTCACAATTTTTGGGACAACTTTGTGTCGTTATTTATATGCAGATGCCTCTCTGCTGGAGGACGCGTGATCCACTTTGGAACAAATGGAATAAAAAAAACCTTTCTGTGCAAAAATTATAAAACGAGAAAGTCGCTTTAACAAGTTGGCAGCAAACAGCCTTCCTGGGCACTCATATTTTTAATGTTTGAGAACAAAATGAATATTCAACACAAATGTGTGTGTGTGTGTGTATGTGAACAACAATAACTTCTTTTCCAAACAAAAGCAAATGGTAGGCCGCACTTTCACATATACAGGCATTTTGTTTGTCATTTGTGTTTGCTGTGAAAAGTTTCCATGTTATTTTTGCCGTCTCTTTCGCGCTAATCTTTTTTAATATAAACCGGCTGGGAACATAGTTTTTAAAGCGCTACTACAAGTCACTTGAAGCAGTGTTAACAACCATTTCGCAGTCCACAAAGAGAGATCGCAACGTGTAAAAGCTGATGCTAATAACATGCAAACACTGTGTCGTAACGTAAAAGGTGTGGGGCAATTGTAAAACACGAGACTAGCAAATCTTTTAGGGCAACATTATGTTATACTAAACCTTTGCATACCCGTAATCGCCTTATTTAAAACACACGCCGTGCTGGGCGCCGCACAAAATCCACCCACAAAGAACCAGATTAAATTAAAAACATGAGTTTTTTTAGTAAAAATGAACTATTAATCAGATTTATTCTCTGGCATATTTTAATACTTTACAAAGTACACTGGCCTGACATTTTGTCCACAATATTTCTGTCGACCTAATTACTAAAGGAATGCGCTATGCTAAAGTAATATTCAAATCTATCATTGAAATTGGCTCCTTTGCTTGGCCGTGGGTAGAGTAAAACAAAAATGAGAACAGTATAAGTATTTTACAATTGAAACTAATAACAAGGAATATCTTGAAAACGGCAAACTCCACGAAAAAAAAAAATGTATATGACATAAATGTTGTGTTTTAACGTGGTCTATATTTCTATGGAGTAAGTTTTTTTTTCTAAATTTAACCCATATGCAAAGTTCTACAAAAATCAACTAGAATAAAGTACTCTTTAGAGACTATTACCAAAAAATTCAAAATATACATTTTATTTGAGATGTAAAGATAATTCATTTACGGTATTTTACCAAAACAGAACCATTTTTTGAGAAAAACAAAATTTTCAAAAATTATGTATCATTGGGTAGTTTGTGGTGCATCGTTGGAAGCAAGTTTGTTACTTAACAATCTTTTAATTTTTGAGCTATGCTGTCCACAAAAACTTATCTAAAAAAGTTTTTTTTTTTTTTATTCAAGGGGTCTCAAAATATATTTTCAAAATATATATTCTCAGTATCGAATTTTTGGTGCAATTCAATACTTTCTCTATACACTATGTGCGTATATAGTACGTGTAGAGAAAGTAAAAACATCGATTATTTTAGTTGTGCTTGTAATTATGCTATTCGTGTTTTGGAATGTAATGTCATTTGTAAAAGGACTGGAATACCTGATGATGATGTAAATTTACAGTTTATTTTCAGTAACATCAGAATACAGGATAACTAAAGCATTTACTCAAGTTCCCCAACATCCCACTGGGGAAATCAAGGAGGAAAACCTCATATGTTACACTCACATGATTTTCTCTGTAACAAATTATTGTTAAAAAGCTTTTCTCTCTACTTCATGATAATCGAAATAAATATTAGGAGAAATTGTCTTTATTGCTTAGTTATTTGTAAGTAGAAGGGAATAGACTATACTAAAATAATATAATCTGATGTGTACCATTCACATGACTTTCTCTACATCTCTGTAACAAATTATTGTTAAAAAGCTTATGCCTCTATTTACTTCATGCTACTCGAGAAGCAATTAGCAGAAACAGTCCTATTATTTCCTTGTAAGTAGAAGCGAAATAAGGGAGTACCATAGGTTAAAGTGAAAGCCAAAAGCTGGTTGCTATGTGACAAGTTCCTTTGTTTGTATGGACAGGAGTTGACAAATTCCTATATGAGAAAAGTAAGTTTTTCAAAGCTGAAACCAAAAACAATGAATGTCTCAAAAATGATCAACTCCACGAAAAAAATGTAGTTAACATACATTGTGTGTTTTAATGTGCTCTACATTTTTGTGCAGTAAGGTTTTGTCTCCCTCTTACGGTTTAGCAGTTGTGCAAAATCCGTAAAATTCACTCAGAATACAGTAGTCTTCAGAGGCTATTCCCAGAAAATTCAAAATATACATTTTATTTGTCAGGTAAATATCTTTAACATACGTTATTTTAATCAAAATCGTTAGAGCCATTTTTGAGCAAATCAAAATTTTCGAAAAAAATTCCATGTAAAGGTAGTTTGGGGTGGGGGATTTTTTTCAAAATCTTCGTGTCGCATCCCTGGAAGATACTAAACTTAAATCCAAAGTTTGGTATTTTACCGACTTTTCGTTTTTGAGTTATCGTGTTCACAGACACGCGTACACAGACCTTTTTCTGAAAATACGTTTTTTTATTGGATACAGAGGACCTTAAAACATATATTTCCGGTGAAATCTCGGTATCCAATTTTTTGGTGGAGTGCAATACCTTCTCTATACACTATGTACATAGTGCGTATAGAGAAAGTAAAAATGGAATCTATGAGTATAAAAAAAATATATATTATTAATGGGACCAATGTTTTTATTTGCTTTTAAAAGTTTGAATTTTGGGCAATTTTTTGTTTGTTTAATTTTTTTTTAATTCAGCCCTCATCAATCTGGAATACCTGATGATGATGTAAATTTATTCTTTGCAACATCAGAATATAGGATAACTAAAGCATTTAGTCATAAATGAAAGATAGAAGTTGCCCAACATCTCACTGGGGAAATCAAGGAGAAATAAATTGCAAGAACAACCCAACCGGGAATTGAATGTGATAGGCCCAGATTACTGCATCACAGCTCTGTGATCCGCTTGCACCGTGGAAATTGGGAAGAGAGAAAGAAACAAATATTCCCACTCTTCTTCAATTTTCGGAGGAGGGAAAAAAAGGTTAACCTGCAGCGAACCGGGAATGAAAAAGCAAATTAGTATCGGTTTATTGACCGAAGAGTCGCATCATCGCGAAGCGAGCAAGGTATATGGCAAATTTCTAATAACACATCAACATGTAACCTCAACCACCGCTCGCAAATGAAAAAAGGGGGGAAAAATGCTAGCGGGTGGTAAGCATTTTGTGCTGGCGCATCGATACAGTCCGCGACAAAATGTCAACCTTGCTGAATGTTCCAACCTCGAGGTTGCTGTAGCATTTCTAACAGGGTTGCCACATTCGTTTCACAAAATATCGCCAGAATTATTTCAAGAATCGCCCAATTTCACATTCACATTTTCTTAAAGGGGTTGAAAAAGGTCTCTAAGATTTGCTTTAGAATTTTGTTTGTGTTTTTTATTGCGCGTTTCTTACTATCAGATCATTGGGCTCTTAGTTGCAAGCTTTACAATAAAAAACAAAAGTTACATCACAAGAAACCTACTAAGGCCATTTATTTCAGGTTCACAACTGCAAAATCTTCACTAGAGGTTTCTCTTTAGAACAAACTGCCCATCGGCAATGGTGTTACCTCGTATAGTCTTAAAGCTGGTTTCTGTTTTACTTTGGAGTTTATTCATTAGATTACACACACTCTGATCAACATTTCCAGGCTTGGGGGGGGGGGGGATAGGGAATGATCGGCTACAGAAAATGTCCCACCCCCAATCGGGAATCGAACCCAGGACCCTTCGCAAAGCAGAAAGGCAACTCTGTTAAAGGTTTATTTACTCAAATTACTCTAAATATTGCTTTTAAACTGTGTTACAGATCGATGTATTATTTAAAAATCTGATGTGTACCAGTCATATGACTTTCTCTGCAACAAATTATTCTTAAAAAGATTATACATCTATTTACTTCATGCTAATCAGAAAAAATTAGCAGAAATATCTTATTACTTGCTTCCTTGTAAGTAGAAGCGAAATAAGATAGTACCATAGGTTAAAGTGAAATCAAAACCTGGTTGCTATGTCACTGAAGTTCCTTTGTTTCTATGGACAGCAGTTGACAAATTCCTGTATGAGAAAAGTATAAGTTTTTCATAGCAGAAACTAAAAACCAGGAATGTCTCAAAAACGATTAACTCCACGAAAAAAAATGTATATAGCATAAATTGTGTATTTTAACGTGATCTACATTTTTTGTGGAGTACGTTTTCATCCATCTCTTATGGTTTAGCAGTTATTCCAAATTTTGTAAAATTCTTCCAGAATACACTACTCTTCAGAGGCTATTCTCAGAAAATTCAAGATATGCATTTTATTTGTCAGGTAAATATCTTTAATATACGAAATTTTAATCAAAATCATTAGAGCCATTTTTGAGAACATCAAAATTTAGGAAAAAAGTTTCATGTAAAGGGTAGTTGGAGGGGAATTTTTCTCAAAATCTTCGTGTCGCATCCCTGGAAGATACGAAACTTAAACACCAAGTTTGGTATTTTACCTACTTTTCGTTTTTGAACCATACTGTCCGGACACACGGACCTTTTTCCAAAAAAGTTTTTTTTTATTCAGTAGACCCAAAACATGTATTTCCGGTGAAATCTCGGTATCGTATTTTTGAGTGCATTACAATTCCTTCTGTATACACGTGTAGAGAAAGTAAAACCAATATCGTCCATATAATATTAAGACATTTTATTCAAACAGTTCTCTTGAACTCGAGGCGACTGCATTAGTAGCAACGCAACAATGAAAAGGTAACAAGGAAAATAATTAGCGGCTAATTTCTCGTCTATGAATACTGATTGCAGGTAGTTTACACTATTTTCATAGCAGTAGTGAGTTAACGAACACACCATCGCTCTACTCATAACATAATACTTAATTTGTAAAACAATGTACAATAAACTTTTCTTCGAATACATTTAAATTATTTTCGTGATTTCAGAAGTAGCCCAAATATTCGCAAATCGCCTCAATTAAAAATCGTTCGGAAAATCGATCATTTAGCAGCCCAAACCGCGACTTTTCGCCCAATCTGAACAACACTGATTTCTAAGGTGGAATGCTGACTCAAAATAGAAAACACTGTTAAATTTGGAGGCGTCAAAACCCGCGCCACTCTCTCTCTCGTTACGTGTAAGCCATGCCACTTCTCGAGAATGGCAACGAGATTCTCGTAAATCGAGAACTTGTGATCACGAGCGACGCGACCCGAGTATTCTCGTAACTACAGGCGAAGTAGGTTGACGTATGATCCATAGCTTACTGGTTACTAAATAACTAATGGTATAGATTTTAACGTGTTTTCCCCCGTTATAAGTTAGAAAGTTTCAAAGTACTTTTATTATTTATTTCACACAGAGGTAGAGTCAGACTGAAACATTCAACGCTATAGCCGGGATTTGAACCACGGAATTCCCGGTCTCTAGCCAGTTGCTCTTCCACTGAGCTATCTTGGCAACATGTTTCAAGTTAATGTGTAAACCTTATTCAAATAAAGCTAAATGGAATAGTAGGAACAAAAACTCGCTAAACTTCAGTTGTTTTTTTTTTTGTTATATATATACTTTTTCTTCAATTCATTTGAATTACAATTTCTGTTTAGCAATTCGATTAGATTTGTTTTGAGTGTTTTATGTGAGCGCTATATTGAAATACAACCTGAAATTTTAATTTAAAATGTTTAACACAAGTACACTGAGTAATAAATTGCTTTAAATTAAGATATATATTAATAGCATGCTTCCGTGAAGTAAACAGTTTTCTTGTTTTTACTTTCTCTACACTTACTATGTGCATAGTGTATAGAGAAAGTATTGCACTCCACCCAAAAATTCGATACCGAGATTTCACCGGAAATATATGTTTTAGGGTCCCCTGCATCCAAAAAAAAAAGTATTTTCAGAAAAAGGTCCGCGCGTGTGTGTGCCCGTGTGTCTGTGAACACGATAGCTCAAAAACGAAAAGTCGCTAAAATACCAAACTTTGTATTTAAGTTTAGTATCTGCCAGGGATGCGACACGATGGTTTTGAGAAAAACTACCCTTTACATCCAACTTTTTTCGAAAAATTTTATTTTCTAAAAAATGGTTCTAGCGATTTTGATTATAGTATCGTATATTAAAGATATTTACCTGACAAAAAAATGTGTACATTTTGAATTTTCTGGGAATAGCCTCTGAAGACTACTTTATTCTGAGTAAATTTTACAGAATTTTGCATAACTGCTAAACCGTAAGATATTGACAAATACTTACTACATAAAAAATGTGGAGCACATTAAAACACAGATCTTATGTCGTATACCTTTTTTCGTGGGTCTGTTCGATTTTGAGGTATTCTTTGTTTTTGGTTTCAGCTTTGAAAAACTTATCTTTTCTCATACAGGAATTTGTCAATTCTCGTCCATACAAATAAAGGAACTCCATTCCCATAGCAACCAGCTTTTGACTACGACTTTAACCTATGGTACTCCCTCATTTCGGTTGTACTTACAAGGAAGCAAGTAATAAGACTGTTTATACTATTTTTTTCTCGATTAGCACGAAGTAAATAAAAGCATACACTTTTTAACAATAGTTTGTTACAGAGATGTAGAGAAAGTCATGTGAATGGAACATCAGATTTTTATTTGTAATTTTAGGCGCTTTTAGCTATGTTTTTGAGGTAGTTTAGCTTCTTTTTATGTTGAGTTAGCAACACTGCTGGCCACCCCACTTGAACCATAAGAGAGGTCCACCTGCTAAGAGTGTGATAGTGGAAGTCCTTGCTCCCCCACTACTTTACCACTTCTATTCCCCTCTTGCGCATTTGGAGTGTCACGACGATTTAGACAGACTTTACTTGAACGATCCTCTTGTGACCAGGTGATCCAGCTGGTTCGCCCCAGCATCTTCATTCACCTGTTCGTCCCAGGGCTGCGGTATATTCACACAAATGCTTTGGCGTTCCAGATGCAACCCGTGCACTGCGTAAACTGGTCACAGTTTTATATGTTGCCTTAGCATCCAAGGTCATATTAGCAGCTTTACCTTTGGAACAATTGCCAATTATGTTCACCGTAGTAGTTGCCATATAAGTCGCAGGTTCAATCTTGGCAGAGGGTGATGCAAAATCCTTAGCATGGCTTCCTTCGGTAGGTACTTAAAAATCTTTGAAAGAGAAGCTCCCTGGTCACAATTCAACCGTTTTGATGTCCTCAAAGTGTTCATTTCGCCCTATCATCCTAGGAAAGTTTTTATTCATTGGAATACATTGTTATTTTTATAAGTAAAATGTAAATTAATTAGGTTTGGGTAATATTAAAGGCAGAAATCACATAGAACCTGAAAAAATAATTAATCCATAATATTTAAATAGGTAAGTTAAAATATTCGTTAGCATATGCGCATAATGGCGGGGCCGCGAATTATAAATTCTACTCGACCAAGAAAACATTGCTCGATGTTCCATTTAAGCCGATATGGTATGATGGAAGTTGAATGAAGAATACAGTAATGTTCACTGGTATTAATATTGGGTATCTTAGAGTTGGGTTTTCTTTACAAACATTAAATTAAATACACACATTTGCCGTATCCTTAGTGCGGTGATAGCGCGGCTGCTTACCAAGCGGGAGACCTGGGTTCGATTCCCTGTACCGGCGTGGGGATTTTCCCCCTCTAGGAGACCTGGTACGGGGTGCACTCAGCCTCGTGAGGTCCTTGGGGAGCTATTTGATGGAGCAGTAGGTCATGAGGACCGCATTAACCGACCGGGGATCATGTGGTGTTAGCCAGGGAAAGAATTCATCACGATTTTTAACTTGGTATAAAAATTGTGTGTATGAAATGTACGCCAACGATATCTTGTTATGTTGAAATCGCTTTTTCTGCCTATACCAATATATTAAAAACAGAAATTTGGAAAGGTTGATGGTTGTGTACAGCAACAGTGCTGACATCTGAAGTTTGTTTTATGTGAGTGCTACATATCAAAATACAACTTGAATTTTTAATTTAAATGAGTATACTGTGTAACAAACTACCTTAAATTACAGCACACGTTAATAGCATGCTTACGTGAAATAGAATAGGAGCTTGATGGAGAAGTAGGTCATGGGGACCGCATTAACCGACCGGGGGAGCTCGAGCCGCAGACCAGGTCTCGCCCTCCAATACTACACTCCATTCTAGATGTTTTGGGGGACACACCAGCCGGGTGGTAGGCCGGGATTACTTGTGAGCTGTCGTGCCATGAAGTTACACTCCCACTCATGCTTTCAAAGCGAAATGAGCAATAATTTTAGAGAATCTACAGTTTCCAACCAACAGTCGGGAATAGAATCTGGACCTATGGACTTGGAAGCTCGCCTGGCAACTACCAGGCAGTCACACATTTTTGTTTACATCTAGTTCGGTTCTAGAGCTGGACCGTATATAAACAAAGGAATACTTTTTACAGTATGTTTGTGTTCTTTACCACAGTACAGCATATTCTTTTCTGACAACCTTCGCATCACTCAAGTTGGTAGCAGAGCGTGGTCATTGAGCTGCTTTTGTTTTGGTTATTAGCCCTCCTAATTAGCAGTTATTTTAGCAGAACTTCGTAATAAAAAACACGGGAAGCTCGAATGCGAGTTTACTTTCTCTATCTCGTAAATGTGGATATTGGGTAGAGAAGGTATTGGATTCCACCCAAAACTTCATACCAGATTTCACCGAAAATACAAGTTTTGAGCATCCCTTAATCAAAAACATCTTAGTAAAAAGCTTCGTGTGTGTTTGTGAGTATGTAAGTGTGTGTTACATGTGTGTATGTGTCTATGGTTACCATAATTAATAACGGAAAATGCCGTTAAAAACAAAACCTAGTAGGCATTGAAGTTTAAGGATGCGACAGGAAGATTTTGAAGAACCCCCCATCAATTTCAAACTACCCTTTAGACGGAAGGGTTTTCGAAATGATCGTTTTTCTCAGAATTAGCTCTAAAAATGTTGCTTAAAATACAGAATATTATTTTGATTAAAACAGATAATATTGAAAATATTTGTATGACAAATAAATATTTGAATTTTCTGAGAATAGTCCCGGAAGTGTTCTTCATTCCGAATAACATTTGCATAACCAGTAAACAGTAAGAGGTAGACAAAAACTTACTGTTAAAAAAAGTGTAGATCTCGTTAAAACACAATTTATACCAAATGCATTTTTTTCGTGGAGTTGACAACTTTTCAGACATTCCTTGTTATTGGTTTCAGTTTTAAGATATTTAAACTTTTCACATACGAAAATTTGTCAACTCCTGGCAATGCAAATGGATTTCAATCACATGCCAACCAGCATTTAGAACGTTTGACTATCGCTCTAGCCTAGCGTATCCCTTTTTACTTTCTCTATACGTGCTATGTACATCGCATCCCTGGAAGATACTAAACTTAAATACCAAGTTTGGTATTTTACCGACTTTTCGTTTTTGTGTTATCGTGTTCAAAGAGACACATACACGAACCTTTTTTCTGAAAATACTTTTTTTTTTTATACAGGGGACCCCAAAACATATATTTCCGGTGAAATCTCGGTATTGAATTTTTTGGTGGAGTGCAATACCTTCTCTATACGTATAGAGCAAGTAAAAATTGCAAAAAAATGAATGTGAATCTGGAAGCAGTACATAGAATAACTACCCTTAGTTATTGAGTTGATGAAATCGCAGGCACACCGCCGAGATAACTTGATGCTGAGCCTCGTTTCTTCATTAGATTCATTTGCCAGGCTGGTTTGCCGATTAGCACGCTGCTTGAACATGCAAAGGCTTGTCACTGCTTCCTTTTACTTTCTCTATACGCGCTATGTACATAGTGTATAGAGAAGGTATTGCACTCCACCAAAAAATTCGATATCGAAATTTCACCGGAAATATATGTTTTAGGGTCCCCTGTATCCAAAAAAAATATTTTCAAAAAAAGGACGTGTGTGTGTGTGTCCGTGTGTCTGTGAACACGATAACACAAAAACGAAAAGTCGGTACAATACCAAACTTGGTACTTAAGTTTAGTATCTTCCAGGGATGCGACACGAAGATTTTGAGAAAAATCCACCTGCCCCAAACTACCCTTTACATGGAACTTTTTTCGAAAATTTTGATTTTCTAAAAAAACTGCCCTAACGACTTTGATTACAATATCGTATATTAAAGATATTTATCTGACAAATAAAATGTATATTTTGAATTTTCTGGGAATAGCCTCTGAAGACTCCTTTATTCTGGGTCAATTTTACGTAATTTTGCATAACTGCTAAACCGTAAGAGATGGACAAAAATTTACCCTACAACAAATGTAGAGCACTTTAAAGCACACAATTTTTTTTATATACATGTTTTTCGTGGAGTTGATTGTTTTTGAGATATTCCTTGTTTTTGTTTTGAACTCGTATCCATACAAATAAAGGAACTTCAGTCACATAGCAACCAGCTTTTGACTGTCACTTTAATCTATGGTACTCCCTTATTTCGCTTCTACTTACAAGGAAGCAAGAAATGAGACTATTTCTGCTAATTTTTTCTCCATTAGCAGGAAGGAAATAGAAGCATAAGCTTTTTAAAAATAATTTATTGCAGAGATATAGAGAAAGTCATGTGAATGGAACACATCAGATTTTTTACAAACTTTTGTGAAAGATTGTACGACAGAGTAACGAAGAACCAGCAATGAGGGTTGGCAGCAGCATCGTCCACCAATCAATATTTGTATTCTACATCCACGCAGCGCGCGCGCGTGTGTGTGTGTGTGTGTGTGTGTGTGTTTAATACATCGGCCGCCCAATTTACAACTTTGCAAAGAGTCGGGTCGGCCGAGCCCTATTATCGTCCACTGCAACAACAACAACAACAACAACAATCCTCAGTAATCAAGCGTGACGCTGTATCCCCAGTAATCCACAGTACATCACCGCCTGACCCACTCCCTTTTATACACACATAATGAGAGATGATTATTCTTTTAGCTCCCCTCCGCGTTCAGTGGCGGGCCATCCACCTTTAAGACACACGTCATCATATCAGTGGCGTACCTATCTCAACACATGAGCTACGAGTAATATCCATCTCACACTAATATTGATGCCCATACCTCAAACATGATTAAAGAGGCCTCCGAGCAAAACCAAGCGGTATTTCACGCCCAGGATAGGGGCAACAAGGTTAAAGTAAATCACAAAAATTACAAATTAACTATCTAAAAGAAAAAATATGATATGTTCCATCCACATGACTTTCTCTACATCTCTGCAACAAATTATTGCTAAAAAGCTAATGCTTCTAATTACTTCCTGCTAATCGAGAAAAAAATATCAGAAATAGTCTTATTACTTGCTTCCTTGTAAGTAGAAGCGAAATAAGGGTTAAAGTGATAGTCAAAAGCTGGTTGCTTAGTGACTGAAGTTTCTTTGTTTGTATGTACAGAAGTTGACAAATTACTGTATGAGAAAAGTATACTTTTTACTTTCTCTATACGCACTATGTACTTATATAGTGTATAGAGAAGGTATTGCACTCTAACAAAAAATTCGATACTTCACCGGAAATATATGTTTTATGGTCCCCTGTGTCAAAAAAAAAGTATTTTCAGAAAAAGGGGTGTGTCCGTGTGTCTGTGAACACGATAACTCAAAAACGAAAAGTCGGTAAAATACCAAACTTGGTATTTAAGTTTATTATCTTCCAGGGATGCGACACAAAGATGTTGAGAAAAATCCTCCCATCCCAAACTACCCTTTATATGGAACTTTTTTCAAAATTTTTGATTTTCTAAAAAATGGCTCTAACAATTTTGATTAAAATATCGTACATTAAAGATATTTACATGACAAATAAAATGTATATTTGAATTTTCTGGGAATAACCTCTGAAGACTACTTTATTCTCGGTCAATTTTACGGAATTTTGCATAACTGCTTAACCGTAAGAGATGGACAAAAACTTACCACACAACAAACGTAAAGCACTTAAAACACACAATTTATGTTATACATATTTTTTTCGTGGAGGATGTTGTTTTTGAGATATTCCTTGTTTTTGGTTTCAGCTATAAAAACTAATACTTTTCTCAAACAGGACTTTGTGAACTCCTATCCATACAAACAAAGGAACTTCAGTTATATAGCAACCAGATTTTGACTATCACTTTAACCTATGGTGCCCCCTTATTTCGCTTTTACTTACAAGGAAGCAAGTAATAAGCCAATTTCTGCTAATTTTTTTCTCGATTAGATGAAATAAATAGAGTAATTTGTTGCAGAGATGTAGAGAAAGTCATGTGAATGGAACACATCAGATGTTTTAAAGCTGAAACCAAAAGCAATGAATATATTAAAAACGATCAACTCCACGAGAAAAAAAATACATATATTGTGTGTTTTAAAATGCTTTATGTTCTCTGTGTCGCATGTTTTTGTCCATCTCTTACGGTTTAGCAGTTATGCAAAATTCCGTAAAGTTCGTCCAGAATAAAGTAGTCTTCGGAGGCTATTCCCAGAAAATTCAAGGTATACATTTTATTTGTCTGGTAAATATCTTTAATATACGATATTGTAATCAAAATTGTTAGAGCCAGTTTTGAGAAACTCAAAATTTTCGAACAAAGTTCCATGTAAAGGGTATTTGGGGTGGGGGGATTCTCTTGAAGATCTTCATATCGCATCCTTGCAAGATACCAAGTTTGGCATTTAACAGTCTTTTCGTTTTTGAGCTATGCTATCCACAGACTCAGACATGGACTTTTTTCCAGAAATGCTTTTTTTTTGGATTCATGGGGACCCAAAACATGTATTTCCGATGAAATCTCGGTATCGAAGTTTTGGGTGCATTACAATACCTTCTCTATACACTGTGTACATAGTGTGTACGTGTAGAGAAAATAAATAGTACTAAAATGGAAAGTTTTGTATAAATATAATATAATATTGACATAAAATAAATAATTTATAGCAAAGGAATATACACCGTCAAATGCTAAAAATTGGTACTATACAAATGATTTCGAAGAAGATTTCTTTGAGCCTGCTGTAATATCTTTTTATTTTTCTCTGCTTCAGTCCAAACTTTTTGCAGGTATTGAAAAAATCTAATGTGCTCCATTCACATGACTTTCTCTACATCTCTGTAACAAACTATTGTTAATAAGCTTATTTTTCTGCCTATTGTATGCTAAAACATTAGCAGAAGCAATCTAATTACTTAGTTTCTTTATAAGTAAAAGGGAAATAAGGGAATGCACTAGGCTAAACCGACAGTCAAATGTTTTAAAATGTGGTTGCTATGGAATTGAAATCCGTTTCTTTGCGTGGCCAAGCGTTGACAAGTTTCTTATGAGAAAAGTATTTTAAAACTGAAATCAATAACAGGGAATGTTTCGAAAAAAATGCACTTGACATAAATTGTGTGTTTTATCATGATCTACACTTTTTGTACAGCAAGTTTTTGTCTATCTCTTACGGTTTACCAGTTATGCAAAATTCAGTAAAAAGCATTCAGAATAAAGAGGTGTTTAGAGGCTATTCCCAGAAAATTCAAGATATACATTTTATTTGGCATGTAAATAGCTAAATATAAGAGATTTTAATCAAAATCGTTAGAGACATTTTTGAGAAAATTAAAGTTTTCGAAAGTTTTTCCATGTAAACAGTAGTTTGGCGCGGGGGGATTTTCTTGAAAATCTTCGTGTCGCACTTTGGAAGATATCAAACTTAAATACCAAATTTGGTATGCAATATTTTCTCTATACACTATGTAGTGTGTAGGAAGTGTAGAGAAAGTAAAACAATGTTAGGTTTTAACATTTTTGGTCCAATTTTACAGAAGCATTGCGTTAAGTAATCTTCAGTGTATTTATGCTATAAATAAAATAAAGAGTCCAAGGGCACAAAGACAATAAAGAAACGCATTAAAACAATGCAATCGGAACGATGCCCCTTCTCAGTACCCTCTCTTTATATTGTTGACTGCTCTGTGTGTTCATAACTGTGTGCGCTTCGGAGGCCAAAATCGAGCTCTATTTATTATAGTACGCTTGAGTGGTAGTAGCATTTTTGATACTAATTAGTAAAGGAGTATTAGTATGAAAAAGCATTTAGAAAAAAATTAACGTAAATACAAGGTTTAAGTGTGCCTATTAATAAGCATACATACTGTCAAGAAAATACCGGGAATTGATCATTTAAAAATCGTGTTTAAAAGGGGATTCGAAATTATTGTTGTCGTTAAGTTGGTACAACTTTCCTCTATACCCACGCCGAGTTTGATCGTCATCTGTCATCTAGCTTGTTTACAGTACGCCATTGTGTTAGTTCATCTCAAAGGTGATTTGCGATTTTACGATGGATACAAATATTGAACAAAGAATCTGTCTCAAATTTTGCATTGCAAATGGTATTTCGTGTGCCGAATCGCTGAAAATGTTACAGAGGGCTTACGGTGAATCGACTTTATCAAAAACACGTGCATATGAGTGGTACAGTGCATTCAAAAGTGGTCGAGATGTGGTGGAAGATTTGCCTCGCTCTGGTCGACCATCAACGGTTTCAACTGAACTGAACATCGCTAAAGTGAAGAAAATGGTGTCTGAAAATCGTCATTTAGGTCTGAGAGGGATTGCCACTGTACTTTCTGTGCTCACGAATCGATTGTTTGGGCATGACACGCGTTGTAGCTCGGTTAGTTCCGAAAAACTTGAATTTTCTACAAAAACTCAATCGCGTAAGGATTGCTGAAGACATGCTAGAACGAGCCAGTTCCGACCCCACATTCATGAAACGCAACTGGTGATGAGACGTGGGTTTACGAGTTTGACACTCAAACCATTCAACAAGCTTCCGAATGGCCCCTTCCAACTAAACCGAAACCTAAAAGGGCACGTCAAACTCGATCAAAACTGAAGGTCATATTGACAGTTTTTTTCGATTATCGCGGTGTCCTGCACTCAGAGTTCTTGCCAGAAGGTAAATAAAGACTATTATCTGAACGTTATGCGGCGTTTGAGAGAACAAATACGGTGAAAAAGGCCAGATTTGTGGAACGACAACTCATGGATTCTGCACCACGATAACGCACCAGCTCCCAAGGCTATTATTGCGAACGAATTTCTGGCCAAAAACTCAACAAATTTCATCGAACAACCACCGGATTCACCTGAATTGGCTCCTGCCGATTTCTTTCTCTTTCCAAAACTCCAGTTACGACTTCGAGGCACCCGTTTTCAGTCCATAGAAGACATAAAGGAAAATTCGCGGCGACAATTGACATTGATTCCTAAAAGTGTCTACAAAAAATGTTTTAATGCTTGGATTATTCGTTGGCATTAAGGTATAATTTCAGAAGAGGCCTACTTTGTAGGCGATAACATTGAATTGGATGACTAATTCATTTTTTGTGTTTTATTGGCAAATTCTCTGAACTTTCTTGACACAGTAGTACTTCGACGAATCAAAATTCCAATTCATTTGTATTTTAAAGACAATAGGTGAGAAAAACAATAGGCACATATCCTTCAAGTATTGAATTCATATTTTGAGAAAGTTAATATGTTAGCTTTTAAAACCTTTTGTTCAAATCTTCAGTGAGTGTATGTTATAAATTACATAATTACACATAGGTTCCAATAGGATAAAGAAAATTTAATGTCAATATTTGTAATGAGCTACTTTTGGAACAGATTATACCTCAATGTGTGCATGTTTACACTACAAACTCTTCCCCACCACTCTCTCTTTGTACCGCTGACTGCACTTTGTCTTCATAACTGTGTACGCTTCGGAGGCAAAACCGAACTCTATTTATTATAGTACTTTTGAGTAGCAGTACAAAACCTTTGAAACAAGTTACTATTTAATAAAAGTAGCAAAGTATAAACAAGTATTAGTATGAAAAAATATTTTGAAAAAAAGTTTACGAAAACAGATCCTGTTAATAATAACATACCCTGTGGAGTTGTAAATTTAATTAATTGGTATTTCAAAGGCAGCAGGGGTGTGGCGTAGGGGCGGGTTTTCTCTGGGTTCTCCGGTTTCCCCCGCCATCGCATTTCCATCTTCATTCCATGTATCCCCAGTGTCAACGCCTGCGGTGCCATGATAGTAAAAGGGGTGTTAAACACTATCAAAAAAACCTGATGTGTTCCATTCACATGACTTTCTCTATACCTCTACAACAAATTATTGTTAAAAAGCTTATGCCTTTATTTACTTTATGTTAATCGTGAAAAAATTAGCAGAAATAGCCTTATTACTTGCTTCCTTGTATGTAGAAACGAAATAAGGGAGTACCATAGGTTAAAGTGATAGTCAAAAGCTGGTCGCTATATGACTGAAGTTCCTTTGTTTGTATGGATAGGAGTTGACAAATTCCTATGTGAGAAAAGTAAGTTTTTCATAGCTGTAATAAAAAAAGGAATATCTAAGAAACTATCACCTCCACGAAAAAAAAACTGTATATAACATAAGTTGTGTGTTTTAACGTGCTCTACATTTCTTGTGTAGTAAGTTTTTATCTAAGTCTTATGGTTTAGCAGTTATGCAAAATTCCGTAAAATTTGTTCAGAATAAAGTAGCCTTCAGAGGCTATTCCCAGAAAATTCAAAATATACATTTTATTTGTCAGGTAAATAACTTTAATATACGATATTTTAATCAAAATCGTTAGAGCCATTTTTTAGAAAATCAAAGTTTTCGAAAAAAAGTTCCATGTAAAGGGTAGTTTGGTGTGGGGGATTTTCCCCAAAATCTTCGTGTCGCATCCCTGGAAGATACTAAACTTAAATACCAAGTTTGGTATTTTACCGACTTTTCGTTTTTGAGTTATCGTGTTCACAGACACACGGACACACGGACACACACACACACACACACACACACACACACACACACACACACACGGATCTTTTTGTGAAAATACTTTTTTTGGATACAGCGTCCAATAAGACAAAGACAATAGAGAAACTCTGCCACTCTCAAGTCGAGATTCAAACAGTTATTTCCCGATGACTAACGATTCGCCACTAATAAGATTATAGGAATAATGACATGAAACTAATTGTGTTGATACGTTGGCAACGCTGCAGCGGTTGAACCGCCACTGGCACCCTCTCCCCAACCCGATACACATGACTGCAAATCTCTGTGATTACCCTGCACACACACACACTAAAGTGATAGAGGCACGTGTCACCAGCTCCCTTCCGTCATACTAACCGCCCTTTTACCCTATTACTCTACCCCTCGCCGCCTCCCCCTCTTTTTCATGTTAATTCGCCTGCGCGCATGTCATATGGATAATGCAGCAGCAGGCTTCCCCACTGACACCTACTGAACTGTCACAAGCACGGAGCCTACACCCAGAGGAAACGCTTTCAACTGTGAACTGCAAAAGCAACTTGTACTAGTGCCTATAAATTTTCCATAACGTGTGTGACCTGAAGGATTGCTGCGGCCACAGAGATCTGACGTTCTCAAAGTTGCCATGGAAACTGCCACCGCAAGTCAATAAGCATTGCTTGTCTTTACTGGGCGTTTCACAGGTGGCTAAAGCTTTTGTACACCCCTGAAAATAACGCAATCCAGCTTCTAGCTTCAATTGTTAAGCAAAATGAAGCATAAAATCATTATTTAGTTATACAGGGTGTTAATGAACTATACCGAAATATTTTCACAGAATATGTAGATTTATTAATTAACTTGAGTTACGTCATGTTTTTATTTTACTGGCTGATACTGTCACCTTGGATGTGAGTGTTCTATATCGAACCAATAGAGCATACCTATGCTGGGTTTGTCAACTCATTCGCTAATAGGAATAGCCAACTTACTCAACTAGAAGCGAGATTAGGTAACGTGTAAACTCATTCCCCAATTAGAGTGACGAAGGGGCCAGCGGATATCAGAAGACACGCCCTATAAATGCCCCTACAGACAATCAGAAATGTAATGTCTATTACTATTTGTGCTCTGTGTACCCCTCTAGCGTAGTGGTTATGATACTAGCTTTCAACTGAAAGATACAGTACCGGAGCCTGGTCAGGACTCCGGCGCTGTATCCCCTATTTACATCCTCCCCCTATATGATTACTGTATGATTACTGGTTTTACTGTTCCTTTACACAAACATATAACAAGGCGGGACTCGAACCCACGATCTCCTGCCCACGAAGAACCAAAGCGAGATGCCTTAGCGAGCGTGGCCATTGGGACCGGCCCGAGTTCGGGTCTCGTTCACGTATCGTGGCACCTCGTCTAGAATGAAAAAAATAATAAAAACATTTAGTCTATGACAGGAGTCGAACCCATGACCTTTCGGATAGCAGCTTCCCGCGTTACGCATTAAGTCACCAGAGCAGTCGAAAAAACTCCTCCAGAGTAGGCTACATAACTCAAGAACGTAGTTAATGTTCAGTGGCGCACTGTCAAGTGATTAGTTCGAGATTTTACAGATTTTTGCGACATTAAATCTTGAGAACGCTAGTAACGAGCTGCTAAAAATGGATATTTCTATACTCGGGCATCAGTTTTAAACACATTCTAAGCCATTTTTTCAACCTGCTTTGCTTTAACACCGATTTATCAGCACCTGATACCCACACGTTTAACGCTATGTAGCTGCGTTATGTTTATCCGGGGACCATGCATCTCCGATCTCAAATTACTTATATCAGTCACGTGCACAATCTTCCAATCTATTTTGGTGTCGTTCATGTAGGCGGCATCGTGGCCGACTGGTTAGAGCGTTAGCTTCCCACCTAGGCGGCCCGGGTCCGATCCCAAGCGCCCGCATGTGGGATTTGTTGTTTTCTCCTCGTTCCACCAATTATTCCATCACCACCTTTCCTATCATCCGTTTCGCTTGCATTTCATATCATCCACTCATGCCTGGTTACGGACTGACCACTCGTTCCAGGTTCTTCATTCTGTGGTTGGCACCCCAACAGGCTTGTAAGCCCTAACTAGGGGGAGGGTAAGCCGACTACGAAAAACTAAAAATAGTTATATGTTTCTAAAATTTAAAAAACAGGAACCTCGCCTGTACCATCATCTAAGCTTTGTGTGTGTATGTGTGTGTGTGTGTGTGTGTGTGTGTTTATTTAACGCCCGCTTTTACTACATATGGCACAGTAGGCAGTGACTCTGATGATACATGGAGTGAAGATGGGAGCACCGGTGGAATGCAATAGCGGGGGACACAAAAGAACCCGAAAAAACCCCGCCCTACGCCATTTTTTCCACCACAAATCCCACATGGAATCGTACCGGCCATGGTGAGAGGCAAGTGGTCTAACCATTCTCTCGTCATCTAGGCTGCCACCACCAATTGTTTACTGCGCCCACCCAACACCATCTAAAAGTAAAAGCCTTGAAATATGATTATGACGTCACACCTTTAGGCTGTTAGCGGATCCGTCAAACTAGTGCTGTACACGAAAGTTAATGCTGTTTACTTTCTCTACGTAGCATAGGTAGAGTAGGTGCTGTACTCCATCCAAAAGTTCGATACCGAGTTTTTACCAGAAATACGTTTTAGAGTCCCCTACCCAAAAATGCTAACCATTAATATATTATAACTGCGAATACGAAAACAATCAGACAAATAATTTAATGGTTACTGGTAACAGTCACCTGTAACTGTGGTAGTTATAGCCGTTACACGAAAATAACAGTTTCTCGAATACCTACAATGTGAGGTACATGTGTATCAATATATCTTGACAGATGTCCTGCGCAGTAGAGTGGGTTACAAACGCGGCACTCTGTAAGATTACCAGAGGAGTACGATATTCAACCAGACTCAGCATTTCTACTCTTGTTTACTTGCTGACAACCGTCATGCGAGTAATCTGCCTCCCCTCCAACAACAGTTGGACTCGTATAGATGTCACTGCGCATTGCTCTCCACCTGTCACGATAAATGACTACACCTGTACAAGTCAGGGGACTGCATATTGTGCTCCACCCATTATAACATCTCAAAGATGCATTTTTAAAATCAGTAGCTGCAGCGAGTTAGAGTATAGTTCGGATTCCAATATCACATATATCAACAAGGCTTACGCATCTCTTAGAAAAAATGCATTATTGTGTCGAACGTTTTTGTATATGATGCACTCATGGCAAACAGATGTTAGAGTAATGCCACACTTCGCAAGGCCTAACGTTGTGCACTGTTGTTGCTATCGCACTGAATTTTTTAGTATTTATTGACATCAGAATGTAAGTTATACAGATTGGCTAATGGCCTGAATAATGAGAATATTCTTAGACCTTTCATATTCAAGTTATAAGTTTCACTGTGTATTAGAAACTAAAAATAACACTTACCTGAATAATGGATTACAATACAGTTTATTTATTTATGGATTGATATTAGAATATAATTTGAAGGTAAATTTAATTATAATTTAAGTAATTCTGATATGGAAGATCACTGCAGAGTATTTAAGCTACTCAAAGCTCACGCACGGTGTTTTTTAGAAGATATCTACACAATGGAGTTTTGGTTTACAACATAGTGCTTCACCTTTAATGACACAATTTATATATGTTTTTATATGTTTAGTAATCTCGATGCACAGTTTTTTTCTAATAAATAAAATAAATAATAAGTAATATACTAAACACTGTATATATGTGTGTGTATGTGTACCTTTCCACGCGAAAATGGCTAAGCCAATCACCATCAAGTATTCGCGTGTAAAGATGAACTTAGTCCCTTAATATGAGGTGTTGTCCAAATATTCCCAAAATACATCAATAAATGAAAACTACACCTTACCTGGATCTTATTCACCGCTCCCAGCGCTTCTTGAGACATGTTTAGAAGTTCCTTTTCCAAAGCTTCTTCTTGCACAAAACTGACTTTACACATTATTATGAATATTGTCATTGATAGGAATCCCTGTGCCCATTCTTCAGTATATGTGAATCATACTCATGCTTTGCTATGCACTCCCTTTTCTGTTTATTCCAAAACCAATCTTTAGCTCACGATTTTGATTGAAAAACCTCAGGTATCTAAAATCTTCAACACTTCTACTTGATGTTCATCTTGGAGAACAAAATAATTCACACGGGGCCAAATCCGGAGAAACTGGTGGATGAGAAGTAGCTTTCACTGAGGAATTCTTGCACGATGAAAGTGGTATGAAGCTTTACAATGTCAGCCTGAAGAAGCATTCCCATGTACCACGTTTCCTGACGTTTTCTCAGCCCTCAATCGCCTCAAGTCACCACATAGAACGTTGCTATTACTGTCATACCACCAGGACAAACTCCTTGTGAAGAATCCCTTCAGAGCCTGAACACTGGCGACATTTTCGGGTGTGCCAGTTGACGGAAGTCCAGAACGATAATTGCCATCAATCGTTAAGGTGATTTGGCCAAGAGCATCACCTCCAAATGCTGCGCTTCTGAAGCAGTTTTCTCCAGAAAAACTTCCACAGACGAGTTGCTACTTCACCTTTCATCAAGAAATCACAAACGTTACAAGCGCAAACTGCGTCCACTCAGAATAAAGCGGTTCCTAATTCACAAATGTATGAAGTGACAACCGGCGGCATTTACTGTTACTGCCGCTCAGTCGCGCACCATTTATTATTCCGGGAACGTTTGGGCAACATCTCATATTTAGACATTTGAGATTTTGCATCACTACTTAAATAACTCATGCTTTTCTTACCTGTTTGTGCATTTCCACATTCAGTCCATAAGACATTTCGTAATACTGCAAAAGAAAAATTGCACATTAATTAGCAAATGTGTATACAATGTTTTTAGCAGCTAAAATTATTGTGTATTTTTTATTTTGGAATGGAGCTAAGTGATAACCCCAACTGAAGTTATACCTTCTTATTTACTTTATTGTGAAACATATATTTAATATTTTATGCAACAAAACATGATTAATACCAAATTATATCAGTTGCTTGAAAAAGATTGACAAATAGAAATTTATAACAATTATTTAAATAGTAAAATGCTACTGACTAAATTAATTGTTACAAAATGAGTGTGACGCATATTTAAAAATATTCCCAAAAAAATTCAAGTTTCATAGTAAATAAATTTATAAACAAACGTTATGTCATTTCTTTTTAATTCAACCCTGATCATTTTTGCTATTCTCCAAAACGCTTGCATTTTTCATAATTGAATAATTTATTTCTCAAAATTAGAGCTTTATTTCGAAAAACTATATGACCATTTTCTTTGATGTACTTTTCAAGGTTTGAAGTCGGTAGCGCCTTTTAGAAAGAATGTGCCTACATATTTAAAGTTTCAGTTAAAATGTGCCAGTGTGAAAAACGATATATTTTTTTAAAGTTTACAATTCATACGATTTTAACATGAAAATAAATAATTTCTTAACTTTTCATACTTCTGGAAAAATTTCACACATTGCACTGGGAGTGAATTTTTGACAACTGATATAAAAAATCGAAAATCATGTTTATGTAGTAAGTGATTGTAGGATCCTTTGGGCGTCCAAAAAGTCAATATGTATATGTCCCCCCCCCCTTCGTTTAGGGCTTTACAACCATTTAAAGAAATATGGTTTTTCTCAAATCTACATTTTAACGCTTTCTATAAATGATCCATACGTCTCTGATTTTATTTAAACTCCATTAAAATTTCCCACAATGTCTAGAAGTATCTGCGGTAAAATTTATTCCACAGGACCAAATACATCTTAATACCAATACACTTTTTCTGTGAAAACGATATTAATTTTAAAGCTTACAAATTATTATAGATTTGTAACAAATTATTCACAATTCGCTCATCATATTTACTACAAATATGTTTCATTCATTTTTGTTTGTATTTCAAAGCTCTGAATTGCAAAAAATAAACAAACAAATAAAAAATCCAACCATTTTGCATAAGCCAGAGACACGTAGAATATTTTAATTATACCCCATATGTGAACAAACAAAAAAAAACAAAAAAAAAACAATACTAATAATTATTATGAAAAACATAGCTCTCAAAATATTCATCGAATCTGGTATATATATACATCTACAGAGTGAACCATTTCACCTGAGATTGTAATAAAAGTTGCTTGATATAAGGAGGAAATTAATGCCGTTTGTTGGCGGAAGTTTTGGAAGGGAATTTGAGGGCTAAGCTACATTGTATTCCTTCATGTTGTCTGGAGAAGCCGCGCATATGAAATGCTTGTGCCAGTATTGGAAGAGATATGCTTTTACGGACCCAATAAAAACATTTATTCAGGATTTGGAAAATGCAATGAGGTAGAAGGACATAATTTTGAATATTTATTACACCAAGTTACGATGCTGATAAAACAATACTGTACAATACCCGTGCAGTGGTGATGCTTTAATTGTAAAATAACCCTGTACAAAATGGTTGAAACAAAAGTTGTTTATTTTTTATGAGGAACTTGGAAACAAAATATGACTGCCTCCGAAGTCGAGTGGTCACCAAATTGACTTCTCGCCCGTAGGTCCTAGGTTTGATTACCGGCTGGGACGGAGAATTTTTTAACTAGAATTATTACCTGTTTGAGGGGAAAAAATGATGTAAAACCAACGTATGATCTTAAGATGTTAAATGGGGCTATATAAATGAATAATAAAAATAATAATAATAATAAATGTTGGTTCGCATTGAAAAACCTACCTAGACCCTCAAATTACCATCCAAACCTTCTCCGATTAAAACACAAGAAATGGTAATTATTTTCCCCCCATTATATCAAGCAACATTTATTTAATGCGTTTCTTTTTACAACGCTCAGTTTTGGAGATAATCTGCAGCCCCAAGTTAAACGGTTCAGCCTGTATATAATATACTGATAAATAGTAACGAAATTACAATGCATTTTTCAGAAAAATCCATATAAAAATTTGGAACTCTGCGTTCAGAGTTTGCCATATGTAAAATACATTTTACGTTCAATTGATTCTTTATATGTTTGAAAACTTCAAATGTATTTCACTGTAAATTACTGCAGTCAACGTACTATGTATGCTTATCTAAGTAAGTGTGCGCAGTGCAGTGAAAAAGTGAACAAGCACGCGCATTGTAACATTACAATGGTATGTGTGTCCACTTGTTATAATTAACTAGTAACATGCCATATATCTAAACATATGCAAGTCTCCCACAACCAGCAGCAAGAAGTTCTACAACACAAGCAAAAAACAGCATGCAAGCGCGCAGCAAACGGATGCAGTAAATATTCACAAGCTGACCACAAAAACACTTACTCATTCTGAGAGCATAACTCATCAACTTTTCACTTTCTCGACAGGCACTATGTACATAGAGATAGAGAAGGTATAGTATTGCATCCAAAAATTCCATGGCGAGATTTCACCGGAAATGCACGTGTAAAAAAGCATTTTCAGAAAAATGAGAGCCTGTGAACACGGTAACTCAAAAACGAAAAGTCCGTAAAATACCTAACTTGGTATTTAAGTTTACTGTCTTCCAGGGATACTACTCGAATATTTTGATAAAAATCCTCCCACCCCAAGATACCCTTTATATGGAAAAAAAAGTTCGATAATTTTAATTTTGTCAATAACGGCTCTTAACGAATTTGATTAAAAATCGCATATTAAAGATATTTATATGTCAAATAAAATGTATATTTTGAATTTTCTGGAAATGGACTCTGAAGACTATTTTATTATGGATGAATTTTACGGAATTTTGCATAACTGCTAAACCGTAAGATATGGACAAAAACTTGCCATACAAAAAATGTAGAGCACATTAAAACAGACAATTTACGTAACACACACACTTGGAGTTGATTGTTTTTGCGATATTCCTTGTTTTTGGTTTCACCTTTAAAAAAAACTTGTACTTTTCTCATACAGGAATTTGTCAACTCCTGTCCATACAAACAAAGGAACTTCAGTCATATAGCAACCAGTTTTTGACTATCACTTTAACCTATGGTACTCTCTTATTTCGCTTCTACTTACAAGGAAGCAAGTAATAGGATTATTACTGATAATTCTTTCTCGATTATCATGAAATATATAGAAGCATAAGCTTTCTAACAATAATTTGTTGCAGAGATGTAGAGAAAGTCATGTGAGTGGAACACATCAGATTTTTCTTGTAAGGGTGACCGTATCGAGATATTCCTTGTTATTGGTTTCAATTTTAAACTGCCTACCTTTTTACATATGGGACCATGCAAACCGAACCAACTCTCAATTGTTTCACATAGCGACCGGCTATTTGACTATCTAGCCTAATGTGTTCTCTTATTTTTCTTCTACTTATAGTAAAGCAAGCAATATGACTAATTCTGCTAATGTAGATAAACATGGTGTAGATAAAAGAATAATCTTTTGTAAGAAAAATTGTTTTTAGAACAGTTAGAGAAAGTTATATGAATGAAACACATCAATTTTTTATTTCTTCGCGTAACTGAAATGTTCGCAATATTTTTGTATCTTTTCTGTCTTGGGTACTTACTGATTTCATTCCCACTTTTTTTTTCTACCTTTTTATTTGTTTCTTTCAGACAAGAGTAGAGTGGAATGTGGGAGATCCTTTGGAGTTATAAAAATATTGCTACGTTACACGCCCTATTTTAACCTCAGACCCAAAGCAGAGTGAAGGGTTGCCCCCCTTTTTCCTGAACGAATTGGACCCAAGAGCTTGAAGCAAAGCCTCTGATAAAACTTTAATGAGAAGGAAACGGAGTTTACCTGGCGCTAAGATCTGTTCCATTTTAATCAAGCCTTGAAGTAAGAATGAAATATTAAAACGCTCTTTCGGTTGCGCTGTGCTGTCTTTAACCTCTTCTGCTGGTTATTTCAATTTCGTATTCCCTTTCAACAACAAAATAAAAGCGATACCTGGTAACAAGCTTAGCTATATTTAAACAGAAGAAGATATTAATTCCTTTTCTTTTACTGAAAGTAAATCATGAGACCACTCTTCAGGATGAACTAAATGAAATACGAGGTACGTCCAGAAAGTAAGTTCCGTTTCAATTTATCTCCGCTGCAGCGCTGCGATCGCAGTTCCTCACATGCGCGGTAGACGCTCTGTATCCAGGAGAAGAAACGTGCGCCATTTTGAGATCGCTGTCAGCCACGTACGCTTTGTTGTGCTTGTTTACAATGTCGGTGTTGATTGAAAATCCCGCCGCTGTTGAAATCAGAATCTGTGATTCGTTTTCTGAATGCTAGGAAAGCGAAACCAACTGAAATTTATCGGAAAATTTGCGAAGTTTACGGACAAAGTGCGATGAGTGATTCAATGGTGAGAAGATGGGTCCGACAGTTCAATGAAGGACCTAGTGAAGTGCACGATGAAGAACGAAGTGGGCGTCCATCTTTGGTTACAGAAGAACTGGTTCACGCGATTGATGACAAGATCCAGGAAAACCGCAAGTTTACAATTAGTGCTCTCGCTATGGAATTTCCCCAAAGCTCACGATCACTAATTCATGAAGTTCTTACCGAAAAACTGAAATTTCGTAAACTTTGCTCACGTTGGGTGCCAAAGATTCTTACTGAGCAACACAAAACAAAACGGATGGGCAGTGAACTTCTGTATTTAACCCGTTATGATGAAGACGGCGAAGAATTTGTGACCTATTTCAAATTTTAAAAGGACCATACGCCATACATTGGTGGCTAATCCATTGTATTCTGTGAATGATTTTTATAATTTAGCTTGGTAACTTTTAACTTATGACGTTGCTATACTGTAATAGTTGTTGGCAATAATCACTATATATCTGTCTATCTATCTATTGGCAGGAAGAAAAAAATGGCGTATTATATGTGGACAATCCGTAACTGCTGTGGTTCTCAGCGTCCAATTCTAAATTGGGCGTGAAAGACCACTTAATTTTGCTCAGAGGCCTTTCTATCAGGCTGGAGGTTCTTTTACGTGCCATAAATCTACGACACGGGACCAACGGCTTTACTTCTCTTCCGAAGGAAGCCATAGTCCTCCGCCGGGTTTGAACCCGCGACCTTGGGTATAAGGAGATAGCATGGTAACCATTACACCACGGAGGGCGACTGGGGCAGGAACAAATTCCACAACTGGACAGCTGCAAATATTTGGGAGAGTGCTTGTCAAGTAATGCCGGATGGGAGGATCAGATACATCTAAGAAAGTGTGGGAGACATTGCACTTCGTAATGAGAACACTGAAGAAGGGGAGCGCAAAGTCCAGGGAAATTGGCTGCAAGTCCTTAGTGCGGCCAGTTATGGAATATGGAGTAGCATACAGGGTTAATCAAACTGATACAGAGACGGGCGACAGTTAAATTCATAAAGAGAGGTAAAGATTTTGGACTTACGAAAGGCGAAGAGAATAAATGGGAACCGCTTAAAGTTAGACACAGGTTAGTCGCACTATTTAAAGCTTATACTGGTTTAAATGCATGGGTGGACGTTAGAAAGAGTTTAGAAAATCTAGCATACTAAGGAGAAATGGTCATTTGTATTAGGTAGAAAAATTCGTCTTTAATGTCATACACGATCTATTACTTCCAATGTCATGTGAATCCTGAATACTTCTGTTAACTTTTGATCGTTTATATGGATGGAGAACATTCTACCTGTCCACAAACAGTCCATAATAGACTTTGCAGTGAAATGGGTGTGATAATAGTCGTGAGGCAATTTTACTTTCCTCTGGTTTCTCCCGATATAACCGTTACACGTTATAGCCTGTTGCAGAATAAACCAAACTCTCTCTTTTGTTAATTTCTTCATTTCTGTGGTTTCAACATCGACGTGAACGTAAGTAACCAGTTCATTCACTTTAATGACAAAAATGCTAAGTATTTTAGGAGTAATTGCTTTGTAATACAACTCCCAAACTACGTGTGAGTAATATCATAATTCGTAGCATTCCCTTTGTGGTGGTATAAATTATCGTATTGGACTTCATAAAAACCAGACACCTTATTTTCTTGAGAAATGCTAAACTATTAAAACAAAATTTATAGTACGGGTCGACAAAACCTATTTTCTCAATTTCTTACCATAGGTTTACTTTCACTACTACGTAAAAAGAACGTAATGGTTGCATCACCCAAAATGGGGATACCGAAAATACATGTATTGTGGGCCCTTATATCAATCAAAAGCATGTTAAACAAAGGGTCTGTCTGTGTTTGTATGTGTTTGTGTGTGTCAACAACATAATTCAAAAACGAAAAGTCGGTTGAATGTAAAACTTGGTGTTGAAGTTTATATATTCCAAAAATAAGGTTTATTTCCCTACCACGTTTTACATTATACTCAAAACGACACAGAGATAACACCTAAAATATATACTTTGTAGACCCTCTGTATCAAACAAAAGCATTTTAGCATAAGTTCCACGCACGCGCGTGTACGTGTTTCTAGACAACATAACTAAAAAATCTGATGTGTTCCATTCACATGACTTTCTCTAAATCTCTGCAACAAATTATCGTAAAAATTGTTATGCTTATATATACTTCATGCTAACCGAGAAAAAAATAGCAGAAATAGTCTTATTATTTGCTTCCTTGTAAGTAGAAGCGAAATAAGGGAGTACCATAGGTTAAAGTGATAGTTAAAAGCTGGTTGCTATGTGACTGAAGTTGCTTTGTTTGTATGGACACGAGTTCACAAAGTCCTGTATAAGAAAAGTCTTTATACCTGAAACAAAAAACAAGGAATATCTCAAAAACAACCAACTCCACGAAAAAATGTATACAACATAAATTGTGTGTTTTAGAGTGGTCTACATTAGTTGTGTGGTAAGTTTTTGTCTATCTCTTACGGTTTAGCAGTAATGCACAATTCCGTTTACTTGGCCCAGAATAAAGTAGTCTTCAGAGGCTATTCCCAGAAAATTCAAAATATATATTTTATTTGTCAGGTAAATATCTTTAATATACGATATTTTAATCAAAGTCTTTAGCCATTTTTTAGAAAATCAAAATGTTCGAAAAAAATTCCATGTAAAGGGTAGTTTCGGGTGGGGGGATTTTTCTCAAAATCTTCGTGTCGCATCCCTGGAAGATACTAAACTTAAATACCAAGTTTGGTATTTTACCGACTATTCGTTTTTGAGTTATCGTGTTCACAGTCACATACACACATACGGATATTTTTTGAAAATACTTTTTTTGGATACAGGGGACCCTAAAACATATATTTCCGGTGAAATCTCGGTATCGAATTTTTTTGTGGAATGCAATACCTTCTCTATACACTATGTACATAGTATAGAGAAAGTAAAAACGAAAAGTCAATGAAATATCTTCCAAGAATGCGACACCAAAATTTTTAGATAAAAACTCCCCACCACTTCATTTAAATGGAACATGTTTCAAAAAATGTGTTTTCTAAATAATGGATAACGATTTTGGTTAATATCCCATGTAGGAAGATATTTATATGACACATTTTTCTGGGAATGGCCTATGAAGACTTCATTCTGGACGGCTTTTGTATGTTAAACCGTAAGACAAAAACTTACCTACTCCACAAAAAAAATGTTAATTAAAACACTTATACTTTTCTCATACAGAAACTTGTCAAAACCTGGCCACGCAAAGAAATGGATTTCAATCCCATAGCAACCACATTTTAAAACATTTGGCTGTCGATTTAGCCTAGTGTCTTCCCATATTTCCTTTCTACTTATAAGAAATGAGATGTTTCTGCTAATGTTTATCTCGATTAGCATGAAGGAGATAGAAAAAAAAATGTGATGCTTTCTCTACATCTTCACAACAAATTATTGTTAAAAATATTATACTTCTATTTACTTCAAGCCTGATAGAGAGACCTCTGAGCAAAATTAAACGGTCTTTCATGACCACAGTAGTAAAAGAGCGTCCATAAATTACACTCCATTTTTTCGGCCCTCCCATAGTGGGGGATGTAATTAGGCGCCGGGCTCGGAAATTTTACGCCAGATTGGGCGAACATGAGAACGCACTTGTCAGATCGCTGGGGAGTACTTACCTACTGAACGCTGAATGCCGATACAGGCGGTATCGGGTTCCCCGCATGGCTTGCGGCCATCCCCGGTAACTAAGGCTTCAAACCAGCCAACAGCAAATTAACTGAACTAAGTACTCCCCCCTTCCAACACTAGGAGTGGTCGATCAAAATTCTCCAACAAAAACAGTTGCGGTGCAGAGGAAAGGATGCTGCTCCTAAAAATGTAACCGTTCGATGAGCCAATCTAGCACTACCTCCTTAACATCATCACCCGAAATCAAAAATGTTACCAAACCTTAATCATCTTCCTCATTCCTGTGGTTAAGCTCTTACCAGAGTAGGCACAAAGGAACTCATTACGATCACGGACGGACAGACGGACTCGTAAGATCATTTCTGCTAATGCCTATCTTGATTATCATCAACTCCATGGCACAGTTCACCAAGAGCCTTGGCCTACCGCCCGGCCGCTGCGTCCCCCATCTCGGTTTATGACAGACGTCATGGACTCCCACCAGTCAGTTAATGCGGGCTTCATGACCTGGAGCTGCTACTTCCTCAATTTTACCCCCAGAGACCTCACGAGGTACTGGGAATCGAAGCCAGCTCTTCCGCTTGGCAAGCAGCAGCTCTAAGGTCGTCTCTAAGTCTCTAATCATCTTTTGCAAGAATATTTGTTTGTAGATAGAAGAAGTCACGTAAATGACATACATATCAGGGCCAAATAATCAGCTCTGCTCCACTCCAGACCGCGTTTTACGCAGGTAAGTGGGTGTTTTGATGCATTAGGCCTTTAGTTACACACGTGTGTTCAAAAAGCGCACATGATCGTTAGATATGGTGCAGTTAAGCTATTCTGGTGGAACGGCAATCGGTGGGAGATTTCACGGCAACGTGGTTTGCATCCATACCGTGGGGATGTTCACACCTACTAACTTGCTTTTCCTGACCACAACATGGCGAGAATCATCAATGACGCCAGGGAATCCTGTAAATTACATATCATCATCAGTATGGGTGTTCAAAACTTTATGTGGCAATGAACATGCACAAAATGTTTGGATCAACTCATTCTTACTCTCTACTACTTTCTTATAGAAGCAACGAAAGTATTGCATTCCACCAAATATTTGATACCTAAGCTTCATTTGACATACCTTGAATCAAAAATCTGACGTGTTCCATTCACATGACTTTCTCTACACCTGTGCAACAAATTGTTGTTCAAAAGTTATAATTCTGTTTACTTCCTGATAATCGAGAAACAATTAGCAGAAATAGTCTTATTACTTGCTTCCTTGTAAGTATAAGCGAAATAAGGGAATTCCATAGGTTAAAGTGATAGTCAAAGCTGGTTGCTATGTGACTGAAGTTCCTTTGTTTGTACGGACACGAGTTGACACATACCTGTATAAGAAAAGTATAATTTTTTCAAAGCTGAAACCAACAACAAGGAATATCTAAACAACGATCACTCCACGAAACAAAATTATATACCATAATTGTGTGTTTTAATGTGCTCTACATTTTTTGTGCGGTTAGTTTTTTTTTGTATCTCATACGGTTTAGCAGTTATGCAAAATTTCGTAAAATTCATCCAGAATAAAGTAGTCTTCAGAGGCTATTTCCAGAAAATTCAAGATATACATATTATTTGTCAGGTAAACAATATAATATAAGATATTTTAATCAAACACGTTAGAGCTATTTTTGAGAAAATCAACATTTTCGAAAAAAGTTCCATGTAAAGGGTAGTTGCGGGTGGGAGGATTTTCTTTAAAATGTTCGTGTCGCATCCTTGGAAGAAAACGAACTTAAATAAGAAGTTAGGTATTCGTTTTTGGGCTATGCTGTCCACGGACACGGACACACACAGGGACCTTTTTGTAAACATGATTTTTTTTGGATTCAAAGAGACCCAAAACATGTATGTCCGGTGAAATCTGAGTATCAAATTTTTGGGTGGAATGCAATACCTTCTATATACACTATTAACATAGAGAAAGTAAAAATAGGTTAGAAGGTATTGCATTCTATCCAACATTTTAATTTCGAGCTTTCCACCGGAATTACACGTTTTGAAACCCGAAAAGGATGTGTGTCTAAGGGCAGCATAACTCTAAAAGAAAATTCGGTTAAATATCAACTTCAAGGATCTCACACAATCTCAAACGAAACTTTGCGTGATAGCTTTTGAACATTTTAGAATTTCTCTTACAGTTTACCAGTTATACAAAACTCATAAAGAATGAAGACGTCTTCAGAGGCTATTCCTAAAAATCTGATGTGTACCATTCACATGACTTTCTCTACATCCCTGCAACAAATTATTCTTAAAAAGCTTATACTTCTATTTACTTTATGCTAATCACACAAAATTAGCAGAAATAGTCTTATTACTTGCTTCCTTGTAAGTAGAAGCGAAATAAGGGAGTACCATAGGTTAAAGTGATAGTCAAAAGCTGGTCAATGAAGTTCCTTTGTTTATATGGATCGGAGTTGGCAAGTTCCTGTATGAGAAAATACAAGTATTTCATAGCAGAAACCAAAAATAAGGAATGTCTCAAAAACGACGAACTCCACGAAAAAAATGTATATAACAAAAATTGTGTGTTTTAACGTGTTGTGCATTTTTTGTGTTGTAAGTTTTGTCCATCTCTTACGGTTTAGCAGTTATTCAAAATTCAGTAAAATGCATCCAGAATAAACTACTCTTCAGAGGCTATTCCTAGAAAATTCAAGATATACATTTTATTTGTCAGGTAATATGTTTAATATACAACATAACGATTTTGATTAAAATATCGTATATTAAAGATATTTACCTGACAAATAAAATGTATATTTTGAATTTTCTGGGAACAGCCTCTGAAGACTATTTTACTCTGGGTCAATTTTACGGAATTTTGCATTACTGCTAAACCGTAAGAAATGGACAAAAACTTACCACACAATAAATGTAGAACACTTTAAAGCGCACATTTTGTGTTATATACATTTTTGTCGTGGAGTTGATTGTTTTTTAGATATTGTTTGTTTTTGGCTTCAGCTATAAAACACATACTTTTCTCATATAGGACTTTCTGAACTCGTGTCCATACAAACAAAGGAACTTCAGTCACATAGCAACCAGCTTTTGACCATCACTTTAGCCTATGATACTCCCTTAGTTCACTTCTACTTACAAGGAAGCAAGTAATAAGATTATTTCTGCTAATTTTTTGTCTCGATTAGCATGAAGTAAATAATGGTTTAAAGGGTACAAGGTGATTTTGTAAGTTTTTGGTTACCGCAGCTGAGAGCGGGATCTCCGTTCGTATTCAAGACAAGTTGCTAGGTGGCACCCTAGACATATGTCGGGATTTGGTGCCAAAGCATGTAGGATCAAGGAACTAAATTCCGTCACGCAGCACGAGTGAAGCATTAGGATGCGTGACCCAACTCCCGCCGGCGGCGCAGAACCCCCCCCCCCCCATTGTGCATATAGGAAACAGAATTTAAATAGAGAAGTGATGTATAATTTAAGCAAGGCGTCCGAATGATAGCTGAACTACAAGCATGTTACATTAACAATTTAATGGCTTTTCAAGGGTACTAAATTACTGCATGTGGACCAGTACAGGCAGGTAGGCGGGGAAGGGCTTGTTTTCTGTCCTCTTCCAGCCGGTATTAGCGATTCGCCGCGGGGCTAGTGCTGAGATAAAAATCGAACACAAAACAAGCAATTAGGATAAAGATGGAAAAGTGGTGTCCCAAGTTGTTGGTGCGATAATGCAATTACCGGGAAAGGGAAGTGACGTCCACTGTAAATTAAGTTGGGCACGAACATGATTTATAGCTGTGACGACATCATCAGTTCTGGATAAATATTAGCTGCTGACGGTTGCGCCTCTCATTCTAGATAGCAACCTGTAATGTCTTGGGTCTAGTGACCATCATAAACATAACTTTCTCTAGCTTTCCAAATACAAATTATTCCTTAATCTCCATCAAGCTAATCGAGATAAACATTAGCAGAGTTGGTCTTATTACACACTTCCTTGTAAGTAGAAAAGAAATAACGGAATACCTAACACTAAACGATACTCAAATGTTTTAAAAGCTGGTCGCTATAAGAAACAAATGAGGTCCAGTTTGCTTTAGTGACCAGATAAACAAAACATAAAACACTGATGTACATACAAAAGATTATTCTTTCATTTACGTCTCGCTAATTGATTTTTTTTGGGGGTAGTTTAACGTCCTTTAACTTGGTTTGGTCATATCGAACGATGAATGAAATTGATGAAATGATGCTCAAATGGTCTCGGGGTCCAAGGAGCTTGAAGTTACTCGACATTCGTCTTTTCAGGATAAGGGAAAACCCCGAAAAAACCTTATCCGGATAACTCACCCTAAGCGAGATTCGAACTCACGACCTTTTGAATGTGAGGCAGACACGCTACCACCACACTATCCAGGCGGGCCTCGCTAATTGACATAAATAAGGAAGATAAAGAAAAATATTCATTTAGTATAATAAAACACTTGATTTCCAGTCAAAAAGTCTAATAATTTAGAATAAATAATGCAAGCTTCAACAAGCGCTTTAGGTAGTCATAAATGCACTAAATATTTTGGTGTTTTAGCTAACGTTAGCAAAATTGTTGCTTGCTTCCTTGTTAGAAGAAGGGAAATAAGGGCATAGGTACATAAAACTAAACGATAGTAAAATCTTTTAGAAGCTGGACGCTATGTGAAACAATTGAGGTTCAGTTCCCGTTTGAGAGAAGTTAAATAGGTTAAAATTGAAAAGTAACAACAAATAATATCTAAAAAAAAATAGCTAATTCTAAATAAAAAGCGTATATAACATAAATTGTGTGTTTTATCGAGTTCTATCTTCTCTCTCTCTCTCTCTCTCTCTCTCTCTCTCTCTCTCTCTGCCCAAAGATTCCAGTCTTAGAAATTACGAGAACATTATGTTTTTCTCCATTAGAATGAGATTACTCTGGAAGAATAATGTTCTCGGCCTGGAGAGAAAGAAGTTTCGAGAAATCTTGCAGGGAAACACACCTGGCTATTCGGTCCGTTCGCACTATTGTTACGGTCGCCCGGTCCCTCGCGCCGCCGTTATAGTATTAAACTGCTTTTGAGTTGCTCTTTCTGATGGCACTAATTTCATAACTTGTTTATAGCTGGGAAATATTTCTATTGACACAGGACCGAGCAAATACATGAGCACACTCATATCGCAATTCAACGTTTATGTATGTTACATTCACGATACAATTTTTATTTCACTGCTGTTGATGCCACAGTTGGACAACCTGTCTAAAATGTAATTTGTTTCCTTCGATAGCGTTACTAATCTGCAGTAGGACGCTAGCAGAGTAATGTATTAACAACTTCCTGTGAATAAAGCTATTAAACGTCATCATCATTAGATATTCAGGAGCGCCATCTGTTTGCCAGGAAGTGAATGTGATGAGAGAGGTTAAACTCGCTCTTAAACGCTGACGTCAGGCTAGATTAGAAGTGTTTGAAAAACTACCGAAGCCAAATCTTTACTGTGTTAATATAAATGCAAGTTGCAGACAATATTTGATCGTGCAATTTTAATTTAGTGTTTAACTAAATATTTTAATCACATATACACATAAGGAATTTTTGCCTGCCTCTTTCGTGGCAGAATGTCAAGGCCATATGCGCCAACTACTGGGAATCGGCGGAATTAAAACTAGATTTTGGTTTTTTACTTTCTCTAGTCCCTATGTAAATGTACATAGTGGATAGAGAAGTATTGTATTCCACCCAAAAATTTGAATTCGAGATTTCAATGGAAATATATGTTTTGGAGTCCCCAAAACATATATTGGTATTTAAGTTCAGTATCTTTCAAGAATGCGACACGAAGATTTTAAAGAAAATCCCCCAAAACACAACTACCCTTTACATGGAACATTTTTTGAAAATATTAATTTTCTCAAAAATGGCTCTAACGATTTTGATTAAAATACCGTATATTAAATATATTTGCAGTGCAAATAAAATGTATATCTTGAATTTTCTAGGAATAACCTCTAAACACCTCTTTATTCTGAATGAATTTTACTGAATTTTGCGTAACCGGTAAACTGTAAGAGATAGACAAAAACTTACTACACAAAAAATGAAGATCTTGTTAAACCACACAATTTTAAGTCATACACATTTTTTCGTGTAGTTGATCGTTTATAAAATATTCCTTGTTTTTGTTTTCTCATACGGAAATTTGTCAACTCCTGTCCATAAAGGAACTTAAATCACATAGCAACGAGCTTTTGACTAACACTTTAGCCTATGGTACTTCCTTATTTTCCCTTCTACTTACATGGTAGCAAATACTAAGACAATTTCTGCTAATGTCTTCTCGATTAGCATGAAGTAAATAAAAGAATAAGGTTTTAAACAATAATTTGGTGTAGAGGTGTAGAGAAAGTCATGTGAATACAACACATCAGAGTTTTATACTTTAGCTTTCTGAGCAATGGAATTATAGCTACGCATCTGCTGGCCTGTAGGCCATTTCATCTTGCTGATTTGAAATCCCAAAAGTGACGGTTTCGATTCATCATCACAGCTTAATAGAGTCAACTAGTACGAATAAATATATTTTCCGAGTTCGAAAACAGGTTCTTTTATACAATGCCTTTATAGCGTGAAAGTATACTGTATTTTATGTCAAATTGAAATGGTTCGGTTAAGCGTCTCATCAATAATGCAGTATAAAGGCTTTTAAGGGCAGCATTGCATTCGTATCTCTCTGGAAACAACTGCCAGCTAACTTGCAGCTAGCTTTGTAACAGTCGAATAATCTAATCACACCACATTACTGAATTATACCACCAGGTTGGCAACACGCGTATCGACTGCACAGTGGTCAATGAAGTGAAACTCAAACCGTAGAAAACATCATAAACCTACCATGTTACAATTTAACAGCCTTTTCTATATTTCTAATTTCTCTACAGGGCTATATAGAGAAGGTATTGTATTGCACCAAAGATACCAAACCAAGATTTCACTGGAAATATATGTTTTAGGGGACACATAATTTTAAAAAAAAAATTAGAAAAAGGTCCGTGCGTGTCTGGGCAGCTGAGCTCAAAAACGAAAACTCCGATAAATGCAAAACTTGATATTTAAAGTTCATCCAAAGATGCGATATACCCCAAACTACCCTATACATGGGAAAAAATACAAAAACTGTTTTTGTTTTCTCAAAAATGCCTCTAACGATTTTGATTAACTCTTATATAAGATAATCACATGGCAAAATAAAATCTATATCATCAATTTTCCGGGAATAGCCTCGCAAGACCTCTTTATTCTTGACGAATTTTTCTGAATTTTGCATTACTTGCAACTCATTAGAGATAGAAAAAAACTTACTATAGAAAAAATGATTGAATAAAATTCAATTCCATGGTAACTCAGTGGTAGCTCCGTCGTTCAAATTCCGGCTATGTCATTGCATTTTTCAGTCTGACTTTACCTAATGTACTCCTGCCCTACACACAGCTTGTGTGAAAAAACTATTAAATTAACACTAATTGATCATAATAGCTATATTATGAATCCTGGGACTTAACGACATTGATAATTTGAGATCGCCTTCAGGTTTACCGGGAAACATGCGAGTCAGTTGAGATATTTAATGCCGGCATCTTGCCATGGTAGCTCAGTGGTACATCAACTGGGAAATCTGTGGTTCAAATCCCGGTTAAGGCATTGAATTTCTCAATCTGACTCTACCTACCCATTCTGCGAATTCTTATGAAGATTATCATGGAGTGGACGGAAGAGTAAGTATGTTTGTAGAACAGTTAGAGAAGGTCATGTGAATGTAGCACATCAGATCTTTTATCCCCTCTCTAGCCCCGTGAACAATGTGCATAGTGTACAGAGAAGGTATTGTATTCTATCCAAAAATTCCATATCGAGATTTCACCGGAAATACATGTTTTGGGGTCCTCTGAGTCCGAAAAAAAGCATTTCAGAAAAAGACCCGTGTGTTTGTGTACAGCAAACTCAAAAACGAAAAGTCGGTAAAATACTAAACTTGGTATATAAGTTTAGTATCTTCCAGGGATGCGACAGGAAAAGTGTGAAAAAATCCCCCCACCCCAAACTACCCTTTACATAGAAAAATTTCGAATATTTTTATTTTCTCTAAAATGACTAACGATTTTGATTAAAATATCGTATATTAAAGATATTTACCTGATAAAATGTATATCTTGAATTTACTGGGAATTGCATCTCAAGACTACTTTATTCTGGATGAATTCTACGGAATTTTGCATAACTGCCAAACCGTAAGAGATGGACAAAAACTTACCAGACAGAAAATGTAGAGCATGTTAAAACACACAATTTATGTAATGAACATTTTTTCATGGTGTTGGTCGTTTTTTAACATTTTTTTTTTTGTTTTTAGCTTTGAAAAACTTAATTATCTCATAAAGGATTTTGTCAACTCCTATCCTTACAAACAAAGGAACTTCAGTCACATAGCAACCAGCTTTTGACAATCACCCTGTAGTACACCCTTATTTCGCTTCTAATTACAAGGAAGCAAGTAATAAAATTATTTCTGCTAATTTTTTCTCGATTAACATGAAGTAAATAGAAGCATAAGCTTTTTAACAAAAATTTGTTACAGAGATGTAGAGAAAGTCGTGAATGGAACACATCCGATTTTTACTTTCTCTACACGTACTATGTACATAGGGTATAGAAAAGGTATTGCATTCCACTCAAAAATTAGATACCGAGATTTCACCGGAAATACATGTTTTGGGTCCCCCTGAATCCAAAAAAAAGCATTTTTACAAAAAGGTCCGTGTGTATGTGTGTGTGCGTGTGTTTGCGTGTGTGTGTGGACAGCATAGGTCTAAAACAAAACGTCCGTATCTTCCAAGGATGCGACACGAAGATTTTCAAGAAAATCCCCCCACTACCAACTACCCTTTACATGGAACTTTTTTCAAAAATGTTCATTTTCTAAAAAATGGCTCTAACGATTTTGTTTCAAATATCGTATATTACAGATATTTACCTGACAAATAAAATGTATATCTTCAATTTTCTGGGAACAGCCTCTAAAAACCTCTTTATTCTAGATGAATTTTGTCGAATTATGCTTAACTACTTAACGGTAAGATATAAACAAAAACTTACTGCACAAAAAATGTAGATCTGGTTAAAAGACACAGTTTAGGTCATATACATTTTTTTCGTGGAGTTGATCGTTTTTTAGATATTCCATGTTTTTGGTTTCAGCTTTGAAAAGCTTACTTTTCTCATACAGGAATTTGACAACTCGTATCCAAACAAAGGAACTTCAGTCACATAGCAACCAGCTTTTGACTATCACTTTAACCTATAGTACCCCCTTATTTCGCTTCTATTTAGAAGGAAGCAAGTAATAAGACTATTTCTGCTAATAGTTTCTCGATTAGTATGAAGTAAATAGAAGCATAAGCTTTTTAACAAAAATGTGTTGCAGAGATGTAGAGTAAGTCATGTGAATGGAACACAGATTTTTTTTTTTTACTTTCGTTTGTTACCCGAGTCCAGGTAGTCATGCGTATCCGCTTCAGGATGAAATATGAATTTTAAAAGTACATCAGAAAATTTAATTAAGGCAGGAGTGCGGACGTAGCAGTGAAATATTTGCTGCAACAGCATCACCACAGCTTGCTTCGGACACTTGGGGAGATTATCTGCAGGGGGCTTCCTCTCCATAAACAAGACTCGTGATAATAATTTCACTAAAATGTGATCAGATGCCATGTTTCGCTGCCGGTTGTATGTTGTGGGCAACAGACCAGGATGTCATCGCCAGGCACGCCATACGACCTAGGTGGGGCACCTCCTACTTCTATTATTTATGCGCCACGCTATACTTTTACGAGCAGGGTGTTTCAAAAAATCTCACGTGTTCCATTCACACCACTTTCTCTAAATCTCTCCAACAAATTATTGTTAAAAACCTTAGGCTTCTACGAGGGCCGTTTTTTTTTTCCAACCTCCGACAGGCTATAAATAAAAGAGAAGTTCATAGAAAACAATTATTATACACTTATGGCTACTTTTCAACATAATCACCGAAAAGATTGAGACATTTATCGTACCTGTGCACAAGCTTTGGAATACCCGCTTCAAAAATGTTGCCGTTAATGATTTCAAATGAGCATTGACGTAATTTTGAAGATCTTCGTACTTTACGACGTTTGCGGAGAGCCATTCAAAACAAACGCAGAGGAATAGTGACCAGGAATTGTGTGATCCATGACAACACTCGTCCACACATTGCTGGCACAACCTATCGGCTCCTTGAATAATTTCAATGGGACATTTTCGATCATTCACCGTACAGTCCTGACCTGGCAGCCACCGACTTTCACCTTTTCCCTTTCAAACCAACTAAGATCTTCAAAGCAACGTCAATGCTCATTTAAAATCATTGGCGGCAACATTTTTTGAAGCGGGTATTCAAAGTTTGTGCAAAGGTACGATAAATGTCTCAATCTCATCGTGATTATGTTGAAAATTAGCATAATTGTACAAAACTTTTAGTAATAAAATAATTGTTTTCTCTGAACTTGTCTGTTATTTATAGCCTGTCGGAGGTTGAAAAAAAAAAAAAAAAAAAAAAAAAAAAAAAAAAAAAAAAAACGGCTCTCATATTTTTACTTCATGCTAATCGAGAAAAAAGTTAGCAGAAATAGTCTAATTACTTGCTTTTTTGTAAGTAGAAGCGAAATAAGGGAATAGCATAGGTTAAGGTGATAGTCAAAAGTTGGTTGCTATGTGACTGAAGTTCCTTTTACTTTGTATGGACAGGAGTTGACAAATTCCTGTATGAGAAAAGTGTAATTTTTTTAAAGCTGAAACAAAAACAAGGAAAATCTCAAAAACGATCTACTTCACGAAAAAAATGTATATCACATAAATTGTGTGTTTTAACGAGATCTACATTTTTTGTGGAGTAAGTTTTTGTCCATCTTTTACGGTTTAGTAGCTATGCAAAATTCCGTAACATTCCTCCAGAATAAAGTAGTCTTCAGAGGCTATTCTCAGAATATTCAAAATATACACTTTATTTGTCTGGTATATATGTTTAGCATACGATATTTTAATCAAAATCGTTATAACCATTTTTGAGAAAATCAAAATTTTTGAAAAAAGGTTCCTTGTAAAGGGTAGTTGGGTGGGGGGATTTTCTTCAACGTCTTCGTGTCACATCCTTGGAAGATACTAAACTTAAATACCATATAATTAAATAATAAACGGAATTCAGTCTGCCATTTTTGTTGTTAAACAACTAACTATTGCGTTATTGTCGAATTTGAAAGCCAATCTGATTTGCGGCCAACACTCATAGCTTATTATATGAAGTATTATACTTGATATAAATTGGCGTTTTAAAACTTCACGTTAAGATGGCAGGAGGCAAGCAGCTGATCATATCGTGTTAATGTTTGTCAAATGTGCAACGTAAAATTGCATATTAGGTGTTTTACAGAATGTAAGTGAGGTAGGATATAATAAAGCATGGAACTATGTTGCAAAAGAGTACCGAAGTGTTAAAGATCACAGCCAATTTAGTTCTTTGCCGCCACACGCTTCTGTTTATTTCTACTTTCGAGTTACAGCGAATAAAGAATAGTTTATGTGCTAGCGTAATAAATCATAGAACCTCTTATGATATATTTCAACTTGTATATTTCCGGTGATAAGCGGCGGCGTGGCTGAGTGGTTAGATCGCTCGATCCCACCAAGCACCCGCGGGCGGGTTTTCTCCGGCTCTTCCGGTTTCCACCAATTCTTCTGTCATCACCTTACCTATCATCAATTTCGCCTGCATTTCCTCAAGCTCATGCCTGGCTACGGGCCGACCACTCGTTTCAGGTTCTCCATTCAGTGGTTTCGTGTTTCTGGCACCTGGGGATTCGCTTGTAAGTCCTCCAGGGATGTGCCAGTGCTAAATACGGGAAGTTAAGCCGACTAAAATACGAATATAAAGATTAATTGTTTTTTACACACAAGCCGTGTATAGGACAGGAGTTGGATAGGTGGAGTCAGACTGAAAAATTCAATGCCATAGCCGGGATTTGAACCACGGATCTCCCGGTCTCTAGCCGGTTGCTGTAAGTACTTACAACATTGTAAGTCGCCATTGGGGTTGTCATATCAAAATAATTTGAGATCACCTTGTGGTTTACCGGGAAACATGCGAGTCAGTTGAGAAATTCAATGCCATGTTGCCATGGTAGCTCAGTAGCAGAGACTCCGGCTACAGATCGGGAGATACGTGGTTCAAAACCCGAATAAAAATATATTTCCGGTGAAATCTGGGTATCAAATTTTTGGATGGACGCAATGTTTTCTCTATCATAGTCGCGTGCTGGGTTGCAATAGAAACATTAGATTATATGTAACATCATTATTGGTATCAACTTAACCCGTAGTTAACCAACAAACGACATCGCTTTGAGCTTGTTTTCCAATCTTTTTCGAAACCTTTATCATGAGCTTCGACATGACCTGTAGAACAACGGGGCCAAGACGAAATTGTTCCAAATTGTGAGCGATAAATTGATGGTGATCTTTTTCGTGAGGAAGCCAGACCAAGTGGTGCAACAAAAAGCCATTAGAGGTCATGCGGGTGAAATCTTCCATGTCCTGATAATAAGTTCGATAAAGCCCCTCTCCACGCACACCAGTTCTTCCCCTACCCTGCCGTCATTAGTATTCATGTCCTGGCCACAGCACCGTTTAATTAATTCAAATCCCCTCGGCGCTCCACGTTCCTTGCGTGTCAAGAAAAAGTATTTCAAATTGAGTTGGAGAGCTCCATTAATAGAACCCGCATTTATAACATTGATTAAAGAGGCAAACCCAGGCTGCCCATTTAATCTCAGTTATAAAGTCTTTTTGATGCGGTTAAGAGATCCAGATACCCGACTTTTGTGTATTAAAACAGATGCTCGTATAACATGAAGGAAACCGGCATCAAGACTTGCCTCCGAGGGTCTCCGCCACACTGAGCAAGATTTCGTATAAGCCTTGTTTCTTAGACATATGGCACAGAAGGTGATCACACATAAATGTGATCAAATAGATTAGATAAAACATCTTAAAATGCAATACGAGGGTCGGCTGATAAATCCCAGGCCACACACAGATATGGCGCCACTATACCAGTAGCATCGTATAGTTTAACTCTAGACTAGCTAGTATCCATAGTTACAGGTCAATAGCTTGTTTAGTTTTCCAATGACAGCATTTTAAACAAGACAACTTTAGACTTTTCACGAAAATCTTCTTGGTTTGAAACTGCTACCCTCCTAGCCACGTCTTCACTTCAGGGAAAAGATGAAAGTCGCTGGGTACCAGTACTGAACTGCGGATGATCGAAAATGTCCACTTGAAATTGTTCAAGGAGCCGATGGGTTGTGCCAGCAGTGTGAGGACGAGCGTTGTCATGGATCAACACAATTCCTGAAGTCAGCATTCCTCTTCGTTTGTTTTGAATGGCTCTCCGCAAACGTCGTAAAGTACAAAGATCTTCAAAACAACGTCATGTTCATTTGAAATCATTGGCGGCAACATTTTTTGAAGCGGGTATTGCAAAGCTTGTGCACAGGTACGATAAATGTCTCAATCTTTTCGGTGATTATATTGAAAAGTAACCATAAGTGTACAAAACTTTTAGTAATAAAATAATTGTTTTCTATGAACTTATCTTTTATTTATAGCTTATTGAAGGTTGAAAAACTCGTAATAATAATTTCGAAACACTCTGTATAGTTCTTTGAACAAGAAACTGCGAAATGTTGGCAGTTTTGTTCCCAGCAACAATTCCCAACCCTTGGGAAAAACTGTCAAGAATGCATATGTGTTGTTGCAACTGTCCGAAAGCGAGCAGTCCAATAAAGTCTGTCATTTTCCATTAAAGGCTATTACTTCCGGCCATTTTTCATGTTTAACGGCGAGAGCAATTTCACCACTTCAATTAAGAGTAGGCGAATGAATATGAAAAAGTAAACAGGAATGCTCGACGGAAAACACAAGTTTCCCAATACAAGAGCCCTAAGGCACTTCCAGTTCTGCCTGTATTGGGTAAAAAAAAAACGGCAAGAGACGATCGATGGCAAGCGTGCGTTCAAACCAGCTGTTTAACAGTTAATTTCTGTGCTGCATACGTAACTCGCGCTGTTTCTGATGCTTGTTTTGTCAGCTATGTTACAGCATGATCCAAAATAAACAGGTGTTAATGTGCTATACCGAAATATTCTCACAGAATGTGTAGATTGCTTAAATAAAGTAATTTGAGATAGGAGATTTATCGCCTGTTTATTGAAATGTCCAAGTAACGGCTATACGTTTTGAAGTGCCAGTATGCCACGCATCACGGCACTTCGTCTGGAATGAAAAAAATAATTATAAAAAACATTTACTCTATGACAGGAATCGAACTCACGAACTTTGGGATACATAACTCAAGAACGTACTTAATGAATGCTGTCAGTGTTGCACTGTCAAGTGGTTAGTTCGAGAGTTTACAGGTTTTTTGCGACATTAAATCTTGAGAACGCTAGTAAAGAGCTGCTAAAAATTGATTCTTCTATACTCGGGCAGCAGTTTTAAAGATATTCTAAGCCATTTTTTCAACCTACCTTGCTTTAACACTGACTTATCAGCAGCTGATACCCACACATTTAACGCTATGTAGCTGCGTTATGTTTATCCGGGGACCATGCATTGCCGATCTCAAATTACTTATATCAGTCGCGTGCACAACCTCGCAAATTATTTCGGTGTGGTTCATTTGACATTCTGTATATATGAAACACTATGAACGAGCATTTAAAGGTACTCAGAAACTTGAGTTATTTCGTTCGATCCACTCACCGAGAAGGCCCCGAATTTTAAAGGACTTCATAGATATGAGATTTGTGGTGGGCAAAGCGGCTTTGGTCGGTTTTGTCCGGTTTCTCCCGCCATTCATTCTTTCGTCTGGTCCATAATTACCTTTGGATTAATCCATTTCAAAGTCATTTCATATCTTCCTCACTCCCACACCAGTATCGGACTGATCACCCATCCAGGCTTCTCTCCGACCCGAACCTCTGCTTCTCATCTGGCATCTGACTCCAGGAGCTGGGCCGCGCCGTGGCCGAGTGGTTAGACCACTCGCATCTCAACTAGATCCCAAGCGACCGCATGTGAGATTTGAGGTGGGTTCTCCGGTTTACCCTGCCATCGCATCCACTAGTGCTCCATTTTCATTCCATATATTATCAGTGTTATTGCCTGCGGTGCCACAAGTAGTAAAACAGGCGTTAATACTATGAGAAAAAACTGCACAGTTTGACGTATATGTAGTCAGCCATTCAAAAGAAACGAAGAGGAATGCTGACTTCAGGAATTGTGTTGATCCATGACAACGCTCATCCACACACTGCTGGCACAACCCATGAACAATTTCAATGGGACATTTTCGATCATCCGCCGTACAGTCCTGACCTGGCACCCAGCGACTTTCACCTTTTTCCTGAACTGAAGACGTGGCTAGGAGGGCAGCACTTTCAAACCAACGAGGATCTTCAAAACAACGTCAATGCTCATTTGAAATCATTGGCGGCAACATTTTATGAAGCGGGTATTGCAAAGCTTGAGCACAGGTACGATCTTTTCAGTGATTATGTTGAAAAGTAACTATATGTGTACAAAACGTTTAGTACTAAAATAAAAAAAACGGCCCTCGTGCTATGCACTAGTCTCCCAAAAGGAGCTTGGTTGGTACGATTGTGTTTCAGGTGAGGTAGCGTGGCCCAGTTCCCACTGTAGTTTATGTGCAATCTATGAACTGTGACTGAATGCAGCTCCAATTACACTGCACGGTTTTGTGTCGCGCATGGGAAGCTCTTGTTTGTCGAGTACCAGCGTCCCATACTTCAGTAACCAAACAGCTATTATCCGTCTGTCCTTCGCGCGACTCAACCAAAACCAAGCGATATAAACACCACTGCCCTCAAATATTAGGCGTTTAAATCCGTTACAATGTATAAAGGAGAAACGCGATAACAATTTTTGCTTTGTCTACATACTACATAGGTAGAGAAGGTGTTGCACAACACCCAGAAATTCGATGAGGTTTCTATGGAAATACTATGTGACATATTGTGTTTTTTTAACGAGATATTTTATTTTTGTGTAGAAAATCTCTTACGGTTTACTAATTATGCAAAATTAAAAAAAAAAAAAAAAAAATCGTTTCGAAAAAGTTGAAGTTTCGATGATTCTAGGCTTGAGGCGACGAAATATGCCCAGAACAAAAGTTGTCACAAATTCGCTGCAAATGGTATAAACGAGCAGTTTGGAGTGTGGAGAACAAGAATAACAGAAAAAAATCAGAATAAAGAGGAATTCAGAGGTTTTTCCCAGAAAATTCAAGATATACATTTTATTTGCCATGGATGTTTACCTGTAAAATAACATGTATATCTTGAATTTTCTGGGAATTGCCTCTGAAGGCTGTTTTATTCTGGATGAATTTTTCGTAATTTTGCATAACTACTAAACCGCAAGAGATGGTCAAACAACGGCCGCGCCGTGGCAGAGTGGTCGGTCGAACCACTCGCCTCTCACCTAGATCCCAAGCGAGCGCATGTGAGATTTGTAGTGGACAAAGCGGCACAGGGGCGGGTTTTCCCCGGGTTCTCCGGTTTCCCCCGCCATCTCATTTCACCGGGGCTCCATCTTCATGTATCATCCGTGTCATCGCCTGCGGTGCCAGAGCAGTAAAAGCGAGCGTTAAGCACTACAAAAAAAATAGTCAAATATTTACTTAACAGAAAATGTAGAACTCGATAAAAAAACACACAGTTTATATTAAATGTTTTTTTCGTAGAGTGGATCGTTATTGGTTTCAGCCTTAAAAAAAGTATACTTTTCTCGTACGGAAATTTGTCAACTGCTGTCCATACAAGCAAAGGAACTTCAGTCACATAGCAACTTTAATACTTTGGCCTATGCTAGTTCATTGTTTCCCATCTACTTACATGGAGGCAAAATAAGCATAAACTTTTTAACAATCATTTGTTGCAGAGATGTGGAGAAAGGCATTTTTGGAAAAAAGTACGTGTGTGTGCGTGTGCCAGTGTGTGTGTGTGTGTGTGTGTGTCTGTGGACATCATAACTCAAAAACGAAAAGACCGTTAAATACCAAATTTGGTATTTAAGTTTGGTATCTTCCAAGGATGCGACACGAAGATTTTCAAGAAAATCCCCCCACCCCCAAATAACCTTTACATGGAACTTTTTTCGAAAATTTTGATTTTCTCAAAAATGGCTCTAACGATTTTCATTAAAATATCGTAAATTAAAGATATTTACCTGACATATAATATGTTTATCTTGAATTTTCTGAGAATAGTCTCTGAAGACTACTTTATTCTGAATGAATTTTATGGAATTTTGCATAACTGCTAAACGTTAGAGATGGACAAAAACTTACTACACAAAACATGTAGAGCACGTTAAAATACACAATGTTATACAATTTTTTTCGAGGAGTTAGTCGTTTTTGAGATATTTCTTGCTTCTGGTTTAAGCTTTGAAAAACTTATACTTTTCTTATACAGGAATTTGTCAACTCGTGTACATACAAACAAAGGAACTTCAGTCACCTAGTAACCAGCTTTTGACTGTCACTTTAACCTGTGGTACTCCCATATTTCGCCTCTACTTACAAGGAAGCAAGTAGTAAGACTATTTCTGCTAATTTTTCTCGATTAGCATGAAGTAAAAATAAGCATAAGGTTTTTAACAACAATTTGTTGCAGAGATGTAGAGAAAGGCATGTGAATGGAACACGTTAGATTTTTTTTATTAGCTGACGCCATATGTCTTACAAGTCAACAGTCATTTGTCAGTTAACGTTATTAATTGCTCCATAGCAATAAGTTTTAATCGTTTAATAAGGTATTAAAATAATGCATTGCATAAACGTCCTAATTATGGTTTTAAAAGCGTATAAAATTAGCATAAATATAAACTTTGTATGCTTCCTAAACAACAAAGCATTTCCACATGCTTGACTTCTAGAAGAAAAATAATGCTTGAATTATAATGTGGGTGATACAAATTACACATCTCCGGAAAAGAAAGAAAAATCGTCCCGAAGTTTAGATGCGTGACAGGCAAATGAGCAATAATTGGAAGGATAAAAGGTAATTGAACCGGTTAACTGATACTTGTGTTTGATTGGCTGTTATTAAACATCAAACGATTTGTTTCAATGTCCAGACCGGCTGTTAAACATGAATACGTTGTGCTATTTTACATATATTCGAAAAAGGAAGTTCAACGAGCCGCCCCTACCAGATTTATGCTTCACCATTGTATAAGTCAGGCGTGACCAACTCGGTTGATTTTGTGCCATAGCAAGCAGTGTGTAAAACGTGACAACAAAGTTTGTCTCTCTTCCTGGTATAGTGCCCCGTGCGCCAGCTTCTGGGGAACAGAAAGCAATCCAACACGCAAGCCATCGACTCTTGTTTCCTGTAACTCCTAAGTGGAGCATATGGCATCGTTATGATGTTGCCGTGATCGGATTTGAATTTCGTGAGTTCGCCGCTATGCGCCGTGGTGATAAGGATAAGTTCGTCGCCCACAGATGGCTCTGTAGGTCGATCTCAGGATTTACGGACTCGAAATGACCGAATTTTGCCTAGGAATCTTCTTCTTTCAAGGTATTGGGTTCTTTTACGTGCAAATAAACATTACGTGGGATCACAGGCATATTTCCCTTTGGAAGGAAGCCATGCTGAGGATATTTGCGTCCACCCCTCCGCAAAGTTTGAACCAGCAGGCGTGGGTATTAGAGACTAGCTGAGTAAACCAGTAGCACCATTATGTTTTTGGTTTCTCTACTTTGTACAGAATATTAGTTAGAAAAAGTTTTTGTAAACCCAAAAATTTCGATACCGAAATATCACTGAAAATACACTGTTACTGTATCCATCCAAAATAGCATTTTATAAACAAGGCCCGTGTGTGTGTGTGTCATTTAAAAGCCCTTACAGTACAAGTAAAACTATTTTTCAGCGAGAACATAATTAAATGTGAAGATCCAGCAATCCAGAAAGCCAAAGTTTCAATCACGGCTGTATGAAGCTATCGAGAACATGCTTGTAGTCAACTGTTATGAGTTTTTTTGGATTCTGGGCTAGTTTTAGAATGCACTATTAGCCTTTCTTATTATTAATTTAATAATAAGTACAATAAAATTATCATCAGTTCATATCGATAGACTGGGGATATTTTAAGGGTTTATAAACTATGGAAACAAAAACATTAATGGTGGTGGATGTGGTGATGCCTACAGAGTTGCTCCTGTTGATGGTCTGAGATCTAAAATGGGACTTGGGGCCTAAGTATGTATGACTATAGTTATATGACAAAAACAAAGGGTGCAAAAGCGTTTTGACTGACATTTGAGAAATACAATTCTCCTTTTCTCAGTCCATTTTGTAACAAATGTCTTTTTGACTTAAAAGTTGGTTACAAATAAAATCTTAAATTCACTGCTGCAAACGAATCACTCGACATTGACACGTAGAGAAATGACGACTGTTCGGGCACCACTGTGTCACTCACGACTCAGTATAATTCCCAACAAACTAATGTAGGTTTACATTGCTTCCTCCTTTTATAGCTATTAAATGACATAACTTTCTGGAAGCTTGTGTAAACCGGAGCTTCTGGAAGAATCAGAGTCGCGGTTACCGTCGCACCGCTCTTCCTGTGTTCAAGGTCTAACTGCACAGACTAGCATATATAGGAGAGCTTGAGATTGGTCGCATAGGGCACTGTCACCGCATTTCTTAAACTTTGAGGGTAAAGCTTAAAGGAAGTACGGTATTTTTCAGAACATGGTGACCCTGCCCCACTGTTCTTTAAAGTCTGCGGTTGGAAACAAATCCTAGCTTTTGCCAAGACTTTCACTTACGGTCCCTTAACTAAGGCACGTTTCTCGACTTACAAGCAGTGTCTTCAGGAAACAGTTTTGCTCGTTATCTTTCACCCTTAGTACAGACTTTTTTTTTTTTTTTTTTTTTTTTTTTTTTTTTTTTTTTTTTTTGCAAATGGTTATTACCACGTAGTAGGCGGGAGCGGTCCCGTTTCAGCGTCATGTTTTGGAGAAAACTAAAATCTAAAGTCGATGTCCCACGGTCAAAATTTGTTCCAACATTGTTTTATACAACGTGAACGTTGTGTACAATTTCTCCATTACATTCCGATGGGAGGGTGTATTGGTCCAAATATTTCTTGCATGCACATGAACAGCTGATAGAAACTGGTGGAGGTTGCTGATCCACAATTATTTAGGTTCGCTGTCGCAAGCTTAGTTTATGCATCCATTGCAAGAGCATATTATAATAGAAAGAAAAAATCAAGACTAGACCATGGCAGGCCAAGGAAGAGGTGTACTACATATGCTGCAAAATGAACTCGTTTCTGACCCTGTAAACTATTTTAACTTCCTTAGAATGGACGTTTTTTTTTTTTTTTTTTTTTTTTTTTTTTTTTTTTTTTTTTTTTTTTGGAAAGTTGCTATCCTTAGTTGAGGCTAAAAAGCACTCGGCAAGGCACAAATATGAAGCAATCCATACTAGCAGACACGTTTTATATTTTTATTCCGATAAAATACATTTGCAGCGGTTATAAATCCCCGAGTCATGATTTCATAAATCTCTGCTGCAAAAAAAAAGTGTATTTCAACAATAGGTCAGCTACTATAACCCTATTATTTAGGACCAAGTCTACAAGATACAGCAACGTTTCACACAAACAATCACGTTGGCGGGAAGGAAGACCCAGCGCTAGCTGCCATCTTATTACGTCATTACCACCAGGTCGCTCATTGGTTGATTTCATACGTTTGGACCAAAACTTAGAAACCGCTGTTCCTGTTGTGGCAAACTTGAATTGGACCAAAAAAATTGGACGGAAATTGTATACAATGAAATTATCCGATGTCACACGATCCAATTTGTAGTTTGAAGAGTATTGGACCAAAATATTTGGCCGTGGGACATCGGCTTAAGACCTTCAGTACATTTCGGCAGCGGTCTGTATATATATCATAATTTCTTTAATGCAGTAGTAGAAGCTGTGAAGTGACAGAAGAAAAAGTTGTGGTTGAAAGAGTAAGTGAACAGAAATCAGATGATCGATTGCTTCTTAGGTGAATAGATCAGGGTCGACCATCTAAGAGTCAAGCAGACAGCTTCTTTACATCAGCTTCACAGGAGTTTATATAAAAACAAAAATAAATAAAAGAAATAAGAGACAAGGAACGAAAACCTGTTCCGTTCTCAGCATGTGGGTAATCTTCACGTATAACTGTCCAGATGCGCCGTTACCTGCACTATACATCTGCAGCTGTCGTTTGTTGCATTTAGAATAGTGGCCATCTTATGCTCGTACTGCACCTCTGATTAGAGGTACAGTACATCGATTCTGGGCATGTGCACAACATTTGCTTTCTCTTCACGCACTATGTACATAGTGTATAGAGAAAGTATTGTATTGCACTAAAAAATTCGATACCAGGAATTTCACCATAAATATGTGTTTTGAGACCACAAAAAATGTTTAGAAAACTCTGATGTATTCTATTCACATGACTTTTTCTACATCTCTGAACAAATTATAGTTGAAAAGCTATTGTTTCTATTACTTTCTCTACACGTACTTTTTCTACATCTCTGAACAAATTATAGTTGAAAAGCTATTGTTTCTATTACTTTCTCTACACGTACTATGTGTATAGAGAAGGTATTCTATCCACCCAAAATTCGATACCCAGATTTCACCAGAAATATATGTTTTAAGGTCAACTGCATCCAAAAAAAAGCATTTTCAGAAAAAGTGCGTGCGTGTGTGTGTCCGTATGCCTGTGAACACGATAACTCAAAAACGAAAAGTCGGTAAAATATGAAACTTGGTATTTAAGTTTAGTATTTTCCAGGGAGGTGACATGCAGGTTTTGAGAAAAATCCCCCCACCCCAAACATGGAAAAATTTTCGTAAATTTTGATTTCCTCAAAAATGACTAACGATTTTGATTAGAATATCGTATCTTAACATATTTACATTCCAAATAAAATGTATATCATGGATTTTCTGGGGAACAGCCTCTGAAGGCATCTTTGCTCAGGTTACATTCTACGAAAGTTTACATAACTAGAAACCTCAAGAGGTACACAGAAACTTACTACACAACAAATGTAGATCTCGATAAAATACATAATTTGTGTCGTATATATATTATAGTCAACCGTTTCTAAAATCTCTTATATTAAGATATTTGTATAAATAAAACGTATATCTTGATTTTTCATTGCCTCTGAAGACCTCTTCGTTCTGCATTAATTTTGCATAAACCGCAATACAAAAAAAAAAAAAAAAAAAAAAAAAAAATAAAAGCTGATGAGTTCCATTCACATGACATCTCTGCAACAACTTGTTATTAAAAAGATTATGCTTCTATTTACTTCATACTGATTGAGAAAAATCAGCAGAAATAGTCTTATTACTTGCTTCCTTGTAAGTAGAAGCGAAATAAGGTATTGCCATAGGTTAAAGTGATAGTCAAAAGATGGTTGCTATGTGACTGAAGTTCTTTGGTTTATATGGACAGGATTTGACAAATTCCAGTATGAGAACAAGTATACATTTTTAAAGCTGAAACCAACAACAAGAAGCATCTCAAATGTGACATAAATTGTGTTTTTTATCGTGATCTACATTTTTTGTGTAGTAAGTTTTTGACTATTTCGTACGGTTTACTGGTTATGACAAACTCAATACAAATCATCCAGAACAAAAAGGTATTCAGAGGCTATTCCCAACAAATTCAAGATAAATATTTTATTCGGCAGGTAAATATCTCAAATATAAGTGACTTTAATCAAAATCGTTAGAGCCATTTTTGAGAAAAACAAAATTTTCGATTTTTTTTCTATGTAAAGGGTAGTTAGGGGTTGGAGGATCATTCTCAAAAGCTTCGTGTCGCATCCCTGGAAGAATCCAAATTTATATACCAAGTTTGGTATTTAACGGTCTTTTCGTTTCTGAGCTAAGCTGTCCACAAACACACACGGATTTTGGGTGTAATACAACACCTTCTCAATACACTATATACATAGTACGTGTAGAGAAAGTATAAATGTCCCAATATGTGTCTGTCTCTCGTCTGTAAGTGAGTGTGTGGGGGGGACAGCATATATTATAGGCAATTGTGATAATTTTAATTGTTTTCTCAAAAAAAAAAAAAAAAAACGGTAGTTGTATAGGTAGAGTCAGATTAGATCTGTATACTATAAACTTTACTGGGACTTAAAGTCTTACAACATTGTAAGTTGCCATTGGGGTTGTCATCTCAAAATAATTTGAGAACACCTTGTGGTATATCGGGAAGCGTGCGAGCCAGTTGAGAAATTCAATGCTATGCCAGCATGCTGCCATGGTAGCTCAGTGGTAGAGCAACCGGCCAGAGACCGCGACATCCGTGGTTCAAATCCCGGCTATGGCATTGAATTTTTCAGTCCGACTCTGCCTATCCAACTGCTGTCCTACACACGGCTAGAGACCGCGAGATCCGTGGTTCAAATCCCGGCTTTGGCATTGAATTTTTCAGTCTGACTCTACCTATCCAACTGCTGTCCTACACACGGCTAGAGAACCGGGAGATCCGTGGTTCAAATCCCGGCCATGGCATTGAATTTTTCAGTGTGACTCTACCTATCCAACTGCTGTCCTACACACGGCTAGAGAACCGGGAGATCCGTGGTTCAAATCCCGGCCATGGCATTGAATTTTTCAGTCTGACTCTACCTATCCAACTGCTGTCCTACACACGGCTATAGACCGCGAGATCCGTGGTTCAAATCCCGGCTTTGGCATTGAATTTTTCAGTCTGACTCTACCTATCCAACTGCTGTCCTACACACGGCTTGTGTGAGAAAACATTAAAATTATGACAAATACAGAAATGTTAGGATATCTTTCATTACAAAACATTATGTTAAATAAATGCAAATAATCTACACATTTATAATGCTTCATGTTTTGTATTATTTTCAGATAGAGAAAAACTGCTTTCAAATGAGCTAATGCCTCGTATATGCTTTGACTACAAAAAAAAATGAGTAACGTTTTCCAGGAAAAATAACACGAGCTTTTGCGCTGGCTGTACCGCATCCATCTTGTTTTGTTTAAACGATCTTTATCAAGCCCTCTTCCACTACGATAATTCAATTACGTTTTGTATTAAACGCGCAGTTTTATGATTATTTTTTTTTTTAAATGTCACCGGAGGGTTGGAAGTGTGTCGACTCCAGCTATTTTTATTTGTTTTCCAGACAGTCCTTCCAGCAAAATTTCATTTGCATGCTTTTTAAAAGCGGGCACATCCAAAGGCAATCACCATAGCTGTTCAGTTTGGTAAACAATGTATGTTCACGTCAAAAACACACACGGGTTCTTACAAAATGCGCTTTCAGCTAGAAACGTGCAGTTTGGAAATGAGCGAGTGTCTTTAAACTCATTTATACACTAACACGATATTATCACACCGGCTATTTCCCTCTGCGATTTCCGTCCGATCTTCTGCTGGCAGAGTATCTCATGTATTCCATTCACATAACTTTCTCTACATCTCTGCTACAAATTGCTAATCGAAAAAATTAGCAGATAAAGTCTTATTACTTGCTTCCTTGTAAGTAGAAGTGAAATAAGGGAGTGCCATAGGTTAAAGTGATAGTAAAAAGCTGGTTGCTATGTATCTGATGTTCTTTTGTTTATATGGACAGGAGTTGAAGTCCTGTGTGAGAAAAGTATGTTTTAAAGCTGAAACCAAAAATAAGGAGTACCTCAAGAACGACCAAATCCATGACAAAATGCATATAATTTTTTTTTTCCATTTCTTACGGTTTAGCAGTTATGTAAAATTCGTCCAGAAGAAAGCTATTCCCAGAAAATTCAACATATACATTTTATTTGTCAGGTAAATATCTTTAATATATGATACTTTAATCAAAATCGTTAGAGCCATTTTTTAGAAAATCAAAATTTTCGAAAAAAAGTTCCAAGTAAAGGTAGTTTGGGGTGGGGGGATTTTTCTCAAAATCTTCTTGTCGTATCCCTGAAAGATACTAAACTTATACACCATGTTTGGTATTTTACCAACTTTTCGTTTTTGAATTATCGTGTTCACAGACACACACACGCACGCACACGCACGGTCCTTTTTACGAATACTTTTTTTGGATCCCGGGGACCCTAAAACATATATTTCCGGTGAAATCTCGGTATTCAATTTTTGGGTGGAGTGCAATACCTTCTCTATATACTATGTAGATAGTACGTGTAGAGCAAGTAAAATTAGCAGAAGATTGCTTCCTTGTAAATAGAAGCGAAATAAGGCAGTACCATAGGTTAAAATGATAGTCAAAAGCTGGTTGCTATGTGACTGAAGTTCCTTTGTTTGTATGGACAGGATTTGAGAAAGTGCTATATGAGAAAAGTACAAGTTTTTCAAAGCTGAGACCAATAACAAGGAATATCTCAAAAAGGAACAACTCCACGAAACAAATGTATATGACATAAATTGTGTATTTTATCCTGATCTACATTTTTTGTGTTATAAGTTTTTGTCTATCTCTTATGGTTTACTTGTTATGCAAGTTTCAATAAAAATCATCCAGAATAAAGAGATCTCTAAGAGGCTATTCCCGGAAAATTCAAGATATACATTTTATTTGGCATGTAAATATCTTAAATATAAGAGATTTTAATCAAAATCGTTACAGCCATTTTGCATGTAAAGGGTAGTTTGAGGTGGGAGGATTTTCTTGAAAATCTCCGTGTCGCATCCTTGGAAGATACCAAATCTAAATGTAAAGTTTGGTATTTAACGGTCTTCAAGCTTCCTTCTTCTTACAAGGAACTAAGTAATATGAACATTCTGCAAATGCTTATCTTGATTAGCATGTGTAGAAAGAAGAATAATCTTTTGTTTGTAGAGGAGCTAGAGAAAGTCATGTGAGTGCAACACATCAGATTTTTGTTCAGTATCCTACTTAGTTATTCACCTAAGCACCTCCCGTGATGTAATAGTCAGAAGGGAAGTAAAGCCGTTGGTTGTAAAAGAACCACAAGTCTGATAAAAAGACCTCTGAGCAAAATTAATCGATATTTCATGCCCAATATAGAATGAGAACACAGTAGTTAAAGAGCGTTTATAAATAAAACTCCATTTCCACCTCTACCTGGTACCTCAAGTAAAATAATTTGAATTGACCTTATTTGGAACTCCTGGTCTTAATAAACCCAATTGGTCTGCGCTTAGAAAACCAAAAAGTTGAATGTCATATTCCTTGAGTTATCCAATCAACTTCTAAATTTTCCTTTTCTCCAAGGTTCAATATATTAGTTTATCAAATTTTTAAAAATTTAGCCGTGTAATAAGCATCGAATCAAACGTTGTCATGACCTTTTTGGCGTACTTATAAGCTTTTGACTTCTGTTGAACCCCTATCGGTACCTATAAGCGTAACTATACAAATAGGGTTGTACTCTAGGATTAATTTCAAGTTATCAAATATCCAAACTGCTTATATTGTAAAAATACATACAATTGTTGCCCTAAAATTGCAGTGATTTTTTAAATAAATAGAGGAGAAAACCGACATAACTACAGCTAAATGTAGCCCCATTAACTTCCAAGCATCACACCGATTATTTTACTTGGACTCTCCCCGTCCTTTATCACAGTCACTAGAATTTGAACTTGCAACATTTGGCTTTGAATGGATGGCCAGTCCATTACCTATCACCTAACACTCGCGGCCATTTGAACTACTTTTTTGGTAGTGCCTTTGGGAGTATTATGAAAGAAGAAGAAGAATTTAAATTTTTAATTAGGAAGAAAAATATTAATAAAGAATTTACATTTATTTTCATTTCTATTTTCTCTATTGTTTTATATAATAATTTTATAGGTTGATTCCCAAATATTTTTACTAGAACTCTAGTTTTAAACTTGAATTAAAGGAAAAACGGCATATGTAGTATACTAATGCAGGCAACTAAGGGTTAAGTGTCAACTCTGATTTTAAGTTTTTAAAACAGTGGTAAAACAATTGACTTTCAATTATTCCTTAAACTGTATATAAAATAAACTAGACGATATGGTAAAATACAAGTGAACAATTGCAAACGCATTACTACTTTGATTCAAAGACATCATCTACTTCAAATTGCATTTAATATCTAGAAAGATCTACAGCTTGTTCGGAAATGTATGGTTTAGTCTAGAGAAGCTGATAACAACATTAAAAGTCTTCTACGTTTCTACTTTAAGAAATACTATACTTCTACTACATCCAGTTCTAGCACCTAATGCTAAATATTTTAAAATTCCTTACACTAAACTACATCAAGGAAAAGAGCAATCTACAGTGGTTTAAAAGGCGCTAAACTCGACTGCTGAAGCGCTAGGCCACTTTAGATCGGTTGTCCGTTTTCTCACCGACCTTAAGCGGCCCCGCTTCGCGGCAATCGAGCGCGCCTCTGCCGAGAATAGCCTGCCGACAAGGCCGGAGCTGGAGAAAACGTGTGCACATGCTGCAAAAGCCTACCAACTGCGAGAACTTTGCGTACTTACCATCACATAATGCCTTTGCATTTCTGTTTTCTCCTGAGCTAATTTTTCGCACTCCAATTTTAAACTGAAAATTAAATAATTTTGCCGTGAAAGAAAATGGAACACGGAAGTGCAACATGGACTTAAAAAGAGGAAAAGCGAAAAAAGAAAATGCATTTGCCATGCCCCATTGAACACAAGTAGCGTCTTAAATATTAAAACATTTAACATCCAAATACACAAAGCTGGAAAGCTATTGGTTAGTATCACAAAAACATTCAAGCACATACAGACAGCACTTTGACACTGAGACAATCGCTTTGAGTCAGAGAGAAAAATATTTGTTAAGTGAAGTGTTTTAATAAATGTTCATGCTATATCCCAACAAAGCAGGGAAGATATACAAAACAAGTGAAGTGTACGCTTTTATCCATTTTTCTGAACTCAAAGTGACTGTCTAGTGTGAAGAATTCTTTCAGAGCAATAAAAAGGTGTGTTATGAGTGTGCAGCCAGCCCAGACACCGTCACAGACCCACGGGATATGGAGAGGAGAAGCAGCCCATAGCAGAAAAAAAGGTGTGCTCATTTTTAAAAGCAAATTCATTTCATTTGCACGCACAGAGAAAGTTACTTGGTAGATCAAATATAAGGGAATATTCTGTTTCAACCAATGCATAAATTATCTCTATTCAAGACATTTTTAAAATGTTCGCTTTAAATGTTCCCATTATTCGAGCACCTACGTGAAAGCGAAGCTTCTTCCAAAACCAGTGAAGTTTACCCTTCTTGGGGCTTTCTACTTAGTCAATACTGGATTACTAGACAGCTTCCTCCACCCAGGTGTGTGAATACACCAGGAATACATTATTTTTGCGCGTCAACCCCGAAGGGAAGACTACTGAAAATCCTCGATCAAGCATGCCGTCTACTAACTATTCAGGCTAGTGTCGCGCCGAGACCAACGCACCCTTTAGAAAATTTTAAAGTTTCAATTGGACTTGTTTGGTTCTGAAACGTATTTTTATTTTATTTTTTACTTTAATCAGCACTAATTCCTGAAATAAAAAGTTAGCTGAAGAAAACTTCCAAATTATATGAAATACCGGAGATTTATTAAATGATGGACCACATGAACAGTCGAAAAAATTGAAATGGCGTTTTATTTATGGACGCTCTTTAACTGCTGTGGTTCTCAGCGTCCCATTCTATACTGGGCGTGAAAGACCGCTTAATTTTGGTCAGAGGCCTCTCTATCAGGCTTGAGGTTCTTTTACGTGCCGTAAATCTACGACACGGGACCAACGGCTTTACTTGCCTTCCGAAGGAAGCCATGCTAAGGATGTTTACGCCCGGTTTGAACCCGCAACCTTGGGAATATGAAGTTAGCATGGTAACCATTACACCACGGAGAGCGATGATGAACAGTCGAAATTTCAACAAACAACACAAAATAGTGTCTATAGTTGATAAAATATTATACCGTAAAAAGAAAACATCCTCACAATTCATACAAAATTAATATGCAATTAAAAGAAAATAGCAGCTAGGATCGAAATTATATAAGTAATCTCATTTCTATCTTAAATGAGACTGTCAATTTTGAACACCATCTGAACAACTTAAATATCTCTGCTGAGGTTACGGTCGGGCTCTATCATTCAGCGTTCAGGCTGCGAACTTTGACAGCGGCATATCGCTTCTGTAGTAAAAATCAAAAAGTGTTTCTTCAAGGAACAGACGAATACAGCGATTCCAGTTTTAGTTTCTCTTTTATAAATATTTGCAGTAGGCGGATGTGTGCCGCGTTGGTCAGAAACTGCTGTGTCGCGGACAGAGTGGGGCTCCTCCCAATGGCCGCAAGCTATTCCTACAAGAAAGCCCTCGTTATGCTGCTACACGGTTTTCTTTGTGCCGTTCATTTCCTTTTGCTTGGAATCTTCATCTTCGGTTAATAAACTTGGGGCAGAACCTCTCAAAAGAATCCTTGGGTGGAGCCTCGCAATAATCTCCGCTCAGACACATCCGAAAACCAATTCAGGCTGTTAATGAACTGTACCGAAATATTTTCACAGAATGTACATTACTTAAATAAGTAATTTGAGATATAGACAAGCCGGCAGGTTGCACTAGGCCAGTACATAACCGACACGCCTCACTGCTACTACCACAGCAGAGTAGGCCAATCAGAATTTGCCCTCGTTTACTCCCAAAACATTACACCACCCTGCGTCGTGTTTGCAAGCGACCAATGTGTTTACATCCAGAAGCCGGTTCAGATCCCTGACCATCCTTACGGAAGGTTGCCAAGTTACTTCACGTCTGAAAAATCTGCTTGGAATACATTAAGTATAGTGCAGTGGCGTACAGGCCTAAAAAACAAATGATTATTCTGCTGTTTTTGCAACCCGTGCTTTTAGCACTACAGCTGTATATATATTTTTTTTTTCGTAGTAAATATATACCTTGACAAGTTTTATGTTCAGTGGTTTCCTGGCCTAAATGAACCTACAGAATGCTTTCTAATCTAATCTCTAATCAAGTGATTAATTATTTCGAAACTCTGTGTGCTTTCCCATAATTCCTACCGAAACTATGTCAGAAATACGATACTCTACATATCTTACTGTAACAAACTTTTATCTTGAGAATCTAAGACATTCTTGAGGAATTACGCATCCAATTTGTAACAAAAACCATTTATTTTTTCGAAATCGGCTGATCAAACAAGAAAATGTCATTAGACCGTATATTCTCCCCTGCCTAAAGTGGGTTTTAACTTTATGATCCACCATCTGAGTAAAAATTCGTTGCCAGAGCACTGTTTCTTTCTGCCAGACCACCCCCCTTCTCCCTTCCCCGACAGTGTCGTCACCGCCGCCATGAGGGTGGGCGAAAAATGTACATATTATACTCACCATGACGTAATGCCTTTGAATTTCTATCTTTTCGCTGGCCAACTTTTCACACTCCAATTTAAGGCTACAACACGAGAAATGAAAGAGAGAAAAGAGAAATTAACGGCGAATAAAGCAGACAACTGTTAATGTCATTAGTGTTCATTAAAGCCTTTTCCCGTGCTCTCGCCAAAAGGACATCTGAAAAAAGAGCACATTCCGTGACGGGGAACTCTTCACATCTGCCTGACCTGGAAGAATATGGCGGGTATTATTAACAACACTGTCACTCTATCCTTCCTTTTTTTAGGTTAGAACAGCCAAAGCGTGAAAGTGCGGCATCTGAAATAAAACTCCACTAATTAACTCATCTAGAAAGAAAGGAAGGAAAAAAAAAAAAGGGTTACGGTTTTCAGGTCATGAAGCTTTTGAAGGAATACCAGATGTGCCCATCTTCATTACCAAGGACATGCACCTGATGGGTTTCAAACGTATAGAAGTCAGTTGAGGAATTTAATGTCCTGGTGGAATGTTGCCGTGGTGGCCCAGTGGTTAGAGCACGTTAAAACTATAGTCAAATCTTTTAAAAACTGGTTGCTGTGAGATTGAAATCAGTTTCCTTTGCACGTTGACAAGTTCCTGTATGAGAAAAGTTAAGAAATATTTTAACACAAACCATAACAAGGAATATCTTAGAAACGGTCACCTCCACGAAAAAAATGTATATAACATCAATTGTGTGTTTTAAGTGTAAATTGTGTGGTAAGTTTTTGTCTTTCTCTTGCGGTTTAACCGTTATACAAAATTCTGAAAAACTTAACCATAATAAGGTCTTCAGAGGCTATTCCCAAAAAATTCAAGATATACATTTTATTTGTCAGGTAAATATCTTTAATATATGATATTTTAATCAAAATCGTTTGAGCCATTTTTTAGGAAATCAAAATTTTCGAAAAAAAATTCCAAGTAAAGGGTAGTTGGGGGTGGTGGAATTTTCTTGGAAATCTTCGTGTCGCATCCTAGGAAGATACCAAACTTAAACACCAAGTTTGGATTCAGGGGGACCCAAAACTGTATTTCCGGTGAAATCTCGGTATCGAATTTTTGGGTGGAATACAATACCTTCTCTATACACTATGTACATAGTACGTGTAGAGAAAGTAAAAATGATACGTGCTAGAGACAGTAAAGAGCTTTGGCAAGAATGGTTTGTGGTAAAGTCGTGCGGTTGCCAACGCCAGTTTCCTATCTCTGTGATTGGTATAGCAATTGGAACTTGGTAATACTTATGTTTGGCGAAAGCGACGGTGCGTGGGTTTGTTTACTTGTACTAAAGGGCAATTACCCTGGTGGGCCGGACATGCATGTCCCTGACGACAGATAACCCAAACACGCCACCCCATGTCTACAAACATCCCTGCTCCAGGCTATTTATTGCCTTCAACGCCACTCTCTCCCTCTCTTTGAATTATTAGCCAAGTTTTCGTTTGTATGTCAAGGGCGTGAACGGATTTCACTGCTCGTCCAAATATCGCGTGCTTTTCACTGAAAATTTTATTTGGCGATTTGTCAGATCTATTGGTTTTAATGCAGTACTAACACGATTTATTCACGCAATGCTTGGAAGCCTGTCAAATAGGTCCTTGTTGACCTAGAACGTTTTAAATGGCTCTGATATATTAAGAAAGACGTTAGTTCCTGTAACTCCTATTTGAAGCATAGTGACACCTAGCGGTGATTTTCTGATCGAGTGCAATTTCACCATTATGAACCGTGGTGATGAAGGATCAGTTCTTAGCCCAGGCCGCGCCGTGGCCTAGTGGTTAAACCACTTGCCTCGATCCCAAGCGACCGCATGCCTGATTTGTGGTGGACAAAGCGGCGGGGTTTCTCCGGGTTCTGTGGTTTTCCTCGCCATCGCATTCCACCGGTGCTCCATGTTTATTCTATGTATCACCAGTATCATCGCCTGCGGTGCCACAGTAGTAAAATTGGGCGTTAAACACTATCAAAACAAATTCTTCGTCCATCAGAGGAAATCGCGACATACGGACGTGAAAATGTCGGAATTTAGCCTAGGGATCTTTGCAAGGTATGGAGTTGTTTTACATGCAAGTAAACATTGCACGGGGTCAACGGTTTTACTTCTCTTCTGAATATATATCTTGTATATACCTATATGATACTCTGCCAGATTTGGATTCTCAACCTTGGCTATTAGAGGCAGGAGTAGTAATAAAGCTGCACCGCTTTAAAAGGCGCTGAAGCTCCCTCAGATCCTCTAAGCTTGCGAAGTATGGAGCAAGGTAACAGACTCCCAGTTTTCTGGTTTCAGCGGATGCAGAATAGAAGATTCCGATGCATCTACTCTGTTAGCCGTCGTTTTCCGGTGAGACTACTTATATGAAACTTCCGCACTTCCATATGTGGAGGATGTGATTAGGCGCAGGGTTCAAAATTCTTTTACCAGATTGACCTATTATGAGAACTCCCTAACCAGATCTCTGGGCAACTGCTTACCACAGAGCGGTGCTTCTGGCTGTACCAGGTTCCCCGTGTGGCTTACAGGCATCGGTAACCAAGGTATTAAACCAGACATCAGCTATAAGCTGAAGGAGGCACTGTGAAAGTGGTCCTGAAAATTCAACATCATTTATTTTTGATACAATAGGACTATACAATAGCTACTTCTTAACATCCTCAATCTCAAACCTATATACCAAACCTTCTTGTATCACTAGTATTATAAGACTTTTAATGTTGCATTATTATTATTTGCGAGATTGTGCAGGTGACTGATATAAGTAATTTGAGGTCGGCGATGCATGGTCCCCGGATAAACATAACGCAGCTACATAGCGTTAAACGTGTGGGTATCAGGTGCTGATTATTTGGTGTTAAAGCAAAGCAGGCTTAGGATGTCTTTAAAGCTGCTGCCCGAGTATGGAAATATCGATTTCTAGCTGCTCGTTACTAGCGTTCTCAAGATTTAATGTCGCAAAAATCTGTAAAATCTCGAACTAATCACTTGACAGTTCGACACTGAGCTTCCATTAACTACGTTCTTGAGTTATTTTGCCTACTCTGGAGGCGTTTTTCCAACTGCTCTGGTGGCTTAATGCGTGACGCGGGAAGCTGCTATCCCAAAGGTCATGAGTTCGATTCCTGTCATATAGACAATTGTTATTATTATTTCATTCATTCATGACGAAGTGCCGCGATACGTGGCGTACTGGCACTTCAAAACGTATAGCCGTTACTTGGAAATTTCAATAAACAGGCCATAAGTCTCCTATCCCAAATTACTTATTTAAGTAATCTACATATTCTGTGAAAATATTTCGGTATAGTTCATTAACATCCTGTGTATATATGTACACAGTATGAGTAGAGAAAGTAAAAATCTGATGTGTTACACTCACATGACTTTCTCTAGCTGTTCTACATAACATTATTCTTCTTTCTGCACCTTGCTAATCGAGGTACTCATAGTACAATGTTCTTATTACTTAGTTCCTTATAAGTAGGAAGAAAATAAGGGAATACACTAGACTAAACCCATTGTCAAATGTTTTAAAAGCTTTCGTTATGCGATTGTCATTACAAATCGCTTCCTTTCTTGGCCAAGAGTAGAACAAAAGAAAAACGGACACTGCCGTCTAAGAAAAGTATAAGTACTTCACAACTGAAACTAATAACAATGAATACCTCGAAAACCGTAAGCTCCACGAGAAAAAATGTATATTACGTAAGTTGTGTATTTTAACAAAACATACAGTTTTTGTACAGTAAGTTTTTGTCTATCTCTTACGTATTACTAGTTATGCCAAATTAAGCAAAAGTCATCCAGAATAAACAGGTCTTTAGAGGCTATTTCCAGAAAATACAAGATATACATTTTATTTGTCAGGTAGATATCTTTAATATACGATATTTTAATCAAAATCGTTACAGCCATTTTTAAGAAAATCAAAATTTTCGAAAAAAATTCCATGTAAAGGGCAGTATGGGGTGGGAGGATTTTTCTCAAAATCTTCGTGTCGCATCCCTGGAAGATACTAAACTTAAATACCAAGTTTGGCATTTTAGCTACTTTTCGTTTTTGAGTTATCGTGTTCACGGACACACACACACACACACGGACCTTTTTCTCAAAATGCTTTTTTTTTGGATACAGGGGGTCCTAAAACATGTATTTCCGGTGAAATCTCGATATCGAATTTTTGGGTGGAATACAATACTTCTCTATCCCTATGTACATTGTACTTACGGGGCTAGAGAAAGTAAAAATAGTTTCCTAATAAATGTTGTGTGCACCCATATAATATTTAGACGCTGTGCTCTGCTGTGAGTGAAGACGCACGAATAACGACTTCAATTAAGTGCCAAGGGACGCTTAATCAGATGGAAGAAAATTGGAATTGATGGCGTTCATATTCCTACGCAAATAAGTCACTTGGTGCCTATAGCGGCGAAACAAAAACGAACTCGACTTCACTAATGAAGCGGCTCTTCTGCAGTGGAAGCGGATCTTGTGGACAGGTGGGTATTTATGTAGCTTCTGCTCTCAACAGCTGTCTCCTAGTACGCAACTCGTTAAATCTGTCAGGGAAAAAGGTTTACCTTGGCTCCTACACGCTCCAGTTAATACTGTCAAGATAGGGCCCATAAAATTCTCCTCTTCAATTTTATAGGTTTGGGAATATATGGTCTCAACGTCTCATTAGGGACGCCGGAGTAATACCAGGATCCGTTTCTGTCCTGTCAAAGCATCACTGCCTGTACCAGCGAGGTTATTACCCCTGATGGCTTTCTTATCGTGATCTATGCATTATTTATGTGGCAGCAGACTGCTTCTTTGGAACGTGTAATTCATTCTGATGAACAAGCTTTTAGGGAGCCTTATCTTGGCATTAATTACTTAAAAGTACAACCTTTCATAGCGCTTCTTCTACACATGATTCAGTGAAACATTTGGAGGCCACATTGCAGATTCAAGCTCAGTTTTAGATTTGACTCTAACATTTTTTCAGAAAAGTTTATTTTCTCTTAAATGGCTCTAACGATTTTCCTAAAAATGTTTTTTTTTTTTCGCACTCAGAGGACCTCAAAGCATATATTTCCGGTGAAACCTCGGAATCGAATATTTGGGTGGAATGCAATACCTTCTCTATCCCTATGTGCATTGTATATGGGCTAGAGAAAGTACAAAGAAAAAAAACCTTTGTGCAATGATAAAAGGTTAGCAAAATGAGAAGGAAATATTTCGGGGTGGGAAGGAGGGGGTTGGGGCAAAACTGGAAAACAATAAAGTTGTATATTTACCCAGGCACATCAATTTGTGCATGTATGGTGCTGAAATTAATACAAAACAAATCAAATTTACAGGTAGTGAAAATTAGCATCCATTAATACACTCCCTGGAAAAGAATAACATAGACCTCATTAAACCAAGGCGTCAAATTGGTAATCCATGCTGAATAATTCACGAGAGATGTCATTAATTATCTATTCAGAAGTGGTCGTTCTTCTTTTTGCGGTTGCAACTCTGCATATCTGTGAAAAATAAAACGATATCATTTTTTACCCTAGAGGTACTTGGAAACCAACTTAGCTGCAACAATTCAAATAAATAAGAAGTAGCGCTAAGAATCTTGAGAGACAAGGTGGAGCTGGTGCTGAAAATAAGACATTCAATTATTAGCCATGCAATAAATAACACACCTGTAACATTAAAACACATTCATTTTTTTCCCTGAATTTATTTTAGTGAATATCAACTTAATTCAAAATCGATGCTATACATTTGTCAATATAGTTATTAAAATGTCATGTTGTTCAGCTTTAAGCAAAGTTAACAAATGGTAACAGAATAATATTTTAAAAAGGCATGAAATACTGTGTACAAATTTATAATGATCAATCTCTATTTATTGTCCTTCATTCCATATCATACAATTATGAATAAGTATTTACATAACCTGTATTTTTTATTACGGAAGTGTTTGGTGTCCATTGCAAATGGACGTAACAAAAACGTTTGTACAGAAAATATTATTATTGTTATTGTTGTTGTTATTATTATTATTATTATTATTATTATTATTATTAACTACCTGCCCACCCCGGCTTCGCACGGGTGGTGTACCTAATAAAAAAACAGACAAAATCATCCTTTACGATAAGACCATGCAGTGAAATAAAATTACAATTAAATAATTTGAGAATACTTTATTGCAATGTCTTGTAATGTGCAATTTTCCTTCCGGAGATAAAATAAATAGCGCTGATGGTTTGCCGACTCTCGAGCATGCAACGTACAACTGCACATGTGAAAAATAGGTATATTTCACACTTAATACATAAAAACATATGTTAATTTCACTGCTGCGTTGCGTCATTGTCTCGATAAACTGTTGCGTTATCCTAACATTGAATGCGGAGGGAAAATACTACTTCGTCCATCTAGCGGCAAATAAATAATTTAGGTGTTCGTCGCCAGGAGAGCTTCTTTGCTTCTTTATTTTAAACGATACGAGTAAGGAAAGAACAGTTACTACATAGAAATGTATTTGAATTTCACTGCTGCGTTGCGTCATTGTCTCGATAAACTGGTGAGTTACCTTAACATAGAATGGGGAGGGAAAATATAGGAGTACTACGGCCTTTTAAAAACAAATAACCGTGGTACCGCCGCCATTTGGCGTCTATTAACCGAAATGAGTTCCCTTGGCATTGCTATTATTCATATTATGAGACTTTAAAAGCTTTCCCGTACTATTTTCAAACATTTACTTTGCCGCGAACCTTGTGACAATAACGAAAAAAAAAAAAAAAAAAAAAATATGATGTGTTCCAATCACATGACTTTCTCTACATCTCTGCAAGAAATTATTATTAAAAAGCTTAGGCTTCTATTTACTGCCTGCTAATTGAAAAAAACATTAGCAGCAGAAATAGTCTTATTAACTTGTTTCCTTGTAAGTAGAAGCGAAATAAGGGAGTACCATAGGTTAAAGTGATAGTCAAAAGCTGGTTGCTATGTGACTGAAGTTCCTCTGTTTGTATAAAGACAGGATTTGACTAATTCCCGTATGAGAAAAGTATAAGTTTTTCAAAGCTGAATCTAAAAACAAGGTATATCTTAAAAACGATCAACTCCATGAAAAAATGTATATAACATAGATTGTGTGTTTTAATGTCCTCTATATTTTCTGTGTGGTAAGTTTTTGTCCATCTTTTACGGTTTAGCAGTTATGTAAAAATCCGTAAAATTCATCCAGAATAAACTAGTCTCCACTCAATTCAAAATATACATTTTATTTGCCAGGTAAATATCTTTAATATACCACATTTTAATCAAAATCGTTAGTCATTTTTTAGAAAACTAAACATTTTCGAAAAAAGTTCCATGTAAAGGGTAGTTTGGGGTGGGGGATGTTTCTCAAAATATTCGTGTGTATCCCTGGAAGATACTTAACTTAAATACCAAGTATGGCATTTTACCGACTTTTCGTTTTTGAGTTATCGTGTTCACAGACATACACACGGACCTTTTTCAGAAAATACTTTTTTTGGATACAGGGGACCCTAAAACATATTTCCGGTGAAATCTCGGTATCGATTTTTTGGGTGGAGTGCAATACCTTCTCTATACACTATGTATATAGTACGAGTAGAGAAAGTAAAAGTTCATATACGTTTTATTTGTGATGGAAATAGCTTTAATATATAGTATTTTAATCAAAATCGTTAGAGCCATTTTTAAGAAAAACAACATTTTCGAAAATTTTTCCATGTAAAGGGTAGTTAGGGTATGGTGGGATTTTCTTGAACATCGTGTCGCATCTAAAAAATGGCTCTAACGATTTTAATTAAAATATCGTATATCGTATTAAAGATATCTACCTGACAAATAAAATGTATATTTTGAATTTTCTGGGAATATCCTCTGAAGACTACTTTATTCTGAGTCAATTTTACGGAATTTTACATAACTGCTAAACCGTAAGAGATGGACAAAAACTTACCATACAACAAGTGTAGAGCACTTTAAAACACACAATTTATGTTATATACATATTTATCGTGGAGCTGATTGTTTTTGAGATATTCCTTGTTTTTGGTTTCAGCTATAAAACACATACTTTTCTCATACAGGACTTTGGGAACTCGTGTCCATACAAACAAAGGAACTTCAGCCACATAGCAACCAGCTTTTGACTATCACTTTAACCTATGGTACGCCCTTATTTCGCTTCTACTTACAAGGAAGCAAGAAATAAGACTATTTCTGCTAATTTTTTCTCGATTAGCAGGAAGTAAATAGAAGCATAAGCTTTTTAAAAGTCATTTATTGCAGAGATATAGAGCGAGTTATGTAAATGGAACACATATTTTTGTTTGTTTTTTTTTTATTCACGGGTTCTCAAAACATTTTTGGTAGTGTTTAATGCCCGCTTTTATTGCTCTGGTACTGCAGGCGTTGATAATGATGCTACATGAAGATGGAATCCCGGTAGAATGTGATGGCGGGGGAAACTGGAGAACCTGATCCTTGCGCCGCTTTGTACACCACAAATCTCACATGCGGTCGCTTTGGATCGAACCCGGGCCGTATAGGTGAGAGGCGAGTAAAAAGTTTAATATGCCTAATTCTTTCCATGGTCAAAGTCCCCTATCTCCCTCCGCTTCCAAATGCTGTATAACGGATCCGTTTCGCTAGAAATGCGAAGCCCTCTCCTCTGTAATTCGCTTCGGTGTAACAAAAGAAAAACGAAACCTTGGGTAGCAGCCTTTTCCGATTAGCGTCGCTTAAATGCAAGCGCTGGTAACATATCTGATACGGCAATAAAAACAGCAGCGTAGGCAAATTAAAATTAATTACTTATGTTTGCAGACAAGTTAAAACCAGGCCCTGCCTCATTTCTTTCTCTGGCTCCGAACAAGAGATTCTTTCTCTCTCAAAGGTTGGGCAGTGAATCAAAGTGACACAAACGACGGGATCGGTTTATGAGGTGCAGCTGTTTCTCATTTGACTACTCGAGAGACTCTCGCCGCCTACGTCCCGCTATGATTTACCGCAACACACCATTCATTTCAACAATAAGAACGACCACACCACGTTCAAACGCCTCATTACAGCTTCCTGTGAACACTGTTTCGCTTTTATTTCCCTCCAAACAAATGACATTCATAATCGCCAGCTGATGAGCACAGTTCTTCATTTATTTATACGTTCAAGAACAACGTTTTCCTTTACTCTTCACAGGCATTTGTTCTTCTGGATTAAGACAAAACTATTTTGGTGGATAGTTGCCGACTGTCAGGCCACGTTGCCAAGCCGATTCAGTGGATTACGTTACTCATGTGACTGTTTGTCGGCGCAAAACTTCTGGAATCGTGACCCATCAGATTTTTCAATGTTCTCAACATGCCGACATACATTTTCCCATTGTGGCCTGCCAATTTCTGCAATTCGCTGACGACACACCTTCTACAACAGGACACAACGTGTTCTAATTGTTGGTCCAAACTTATGAGATCAACCAATGAGCGACCTGGTGGGAATGACGTAATAAGATGGCAGCTAGCGCTGATACACTTTGCAAACATATTTTATCGCGTCCATTTGTACCTAACCTTCTTTTTTCAACAAAAACATGCGTGTGATTGTTACCTTAACAAAGATCAGCAATTTTCCAAACAAATTTTAGTCCATTCTAAGGAAGTTAAAATAATTTAGAGTCAGAAACGAGTTCATTTTACAGCATATGTAGTACACCTCTTCCTTGGTCTGCATTTCTCCGTTCCAGCAATGGTCTAGTCCACCAACGCCTCTTTATTGTTTTTTTTTTCTTTCTATTATAATATGCTCTTGCAATGGATACATAAACTAAGCTTGCGACAGCGAACGTAAATAATTATAGATCAGCAACCTCTACCATTTTCTATCAGCTGTTCATGTGCATGCGAGAAATATGGGGTGATTTATATAGAGCTGACGCACTTCTTTCTTTTAATTGTTTCAAAACGAATTGAGCTAGCCACAACTTATTATACCTAAATTGTAGAGGACTTTTGGGAGATTATTTACCTCTATAGCAAATGTTAAAAATGTCCTCTATTCTGCATAAGGCACAACTCAACACGTCGTTCCAAGTTACTGGCCACTCGTTGGAGGACTCTGTTGTCAATAGCTTAAATCTCCTTTGTGCTTCAGATCATACAATGTCTGGGAACGTCTGTCTGTCTTTTAAGTAACCCCATAGAAAGACGTCCGGCGATGTCAAATCCGGAGATCTCGGTGGCCACAGGTTCCTTGAAATTATCCGGTCGTCAAAGAAACATGTAATTAGGCTCATGGTTTCATTTGATGTGTGGCATGCAGCGCCATCTTGCTGAAAATATCCTTGACTCAGCTCTACATCGTCCAGTTGCTCAACAAACTCCATTAAAATCAGTCGGTACTCTACGCATCTAGTGACAAGGAATCGAAACTCCAGAACATTCTGCTTAATTTGGTACTAAAATTGGGTCATTGAATGAATTTCCTACGGAATAATTAACGAAAGAAATGTGTCAGTTCTATATAAATCACTCTGTATTTGGACCAATACACACTCCCGTGGGAATGGAATGAAGAAATTTGTACACAACGTTCACGTTGTATAAACAATTTTGGACCAAATTTTGACATCGGCGAAAGTGCGTGGACTAAGGAACGAAAAAGTTGAAAGCTTGTGTAAACCAAAGAGTATAAAAGCAAGGAGTTTCTTTGTCCGTTGGATTCCATTTCATCCGGTCGGCCACATTCATGCGAAACAGCAGTAATCTGTTGTCGAAGGCAACGAAGTGCAGAAAGAACGTTCCTATCGCGGAATTTCTTTACGCAAGAGTAGAGCTCAATCTGCCTGTCACTGTACGCCTTTTAACATAATGGTCAATCGGTTATCGGGGCCGACACAAAGTGGCAGCCAAGCGGAAATATGCCCCCCCCCCTCCCCAACAATGACGGCCGGCCGACCACGTCTATCTCGTCACGTATTGCATTATTTTGTAATCTACACTTTTCCACTCCATGAAGAAGCCAAATCAGTGCGTTTTTGTTTGTTATTTTTTTTTTTCGCTCACGTCAATTCCGTTCTGTGATACTTAAAAGTGCACTGGGGCAAGCATTCGCATTAATAATTCCGGAACGGGATCGTAGTAATGAAAACCGCGCAATTGCGAGCAGAACATTAATTGGCACTTTCCTTGTTACACAGAGACCTTGCAAACTCCACGCGTCAATTTACTTCCTTGTGTGGCTAACGAGATTCGCCTGGCAATCACCTGATTCTTGTAGTCCGGCCATAGCCCAATTACGTAAAAGTTATAGTTGTAATTATATGTAATTATCACAATCTTCGTGTCGCATCCCTGGAAGATACTAAACTTAAATACCAAGTTTGGTATAGTACCCACTTCTCGTTTTTGAGTTATCGTGTTCACACACACACACATACACGGACCTTTTTCCGAAAATGCTTTTTTTAGATAAAGGGGTCCCTAAAACATATTTCCGGTGAAATCTCGGCATCAAACTTTTGGGTGGAGTCCAATACCTTCTCTATACACTATGTACAGTGCGTATGAGAAATAAAAAGAGAAAATACACAGTAAAAATTAATTAATTATATAAACAACTTGAGTAAATGGTGTGTTAACTTAATGGTACAGAACCAATTAAATAGCCATTTAGGCCTTTAAAATTGTTGATATTAAGAAACCGACTGTGTGGTATGAAAATACAAGTTAGTAACCCTTAGACTAAATAGAATACATACTTACATACCAATAACACTATTACAAATGATATTCACTCATGTGCACAAGTGGCAGTTGTCAAAATCACACATTTCACCATAATCTGACGTGATATTTTAATTGCCTAGACACATTTCTTAATTGAAATAGCAGATTTAGCGGTACACAAAATAAACTACCAAGCTGAACAACAGACATTTTAAATAATACAATATATTTTATTTCTCTTAAGCACTGCAAATGCTGTACCGCTGCGTTAGATTCTTTTTCTTTTAATCTGTAGTATACCAATGTAATATAACATTACTCAAAAATGCACATGGAGAGTGCAAATTTTAAAAGTTTTACCAAAGAAGTGCAGTAACGGTATAGCATTATAGACAGTTTAATATGTTATATTTTGTACACCAGAATATTAATACATTTAAATAATTTTAATGTAGACTTTCTAATGAAGGAAATCTGAAGTATTTGTTTGGTGCCATGGAATGCTCTAAAATACGAAAGAGTTTCAATACCAAGAAATGTGTTTATAATTCTGGTATACAAAAAGAGTTTTGGTTTTGGAAACTCTTTGAGCATACTTACTTATGGTATTGCGCCTGAAGGAAGTTGAATTCCTCTTTAATCCGGTCACAAGATTCACCTACAGTAAACTTAAAGGGCTGTCCAGGCTGTGGTGGGCCCTGAAACAAACAAAAAAGTGAGGTTAATGTCTGCCATTGAGATGATGGTTCATTAACTTTATGCAATCCTTGTACCGTTTAGCAGGTGGTTATCGCATTCAAAACCATTCATAATCGGCTAATTATAACACGCTTGATATAATTGCTGCTAAAGAATGACGTCATAACAGTCTCCTGCACACAATTTCATGTTACCTTGTACAGGTAAAGGGTAAATAAAACGTCCCTCATCTCGATCCATTACAGACGTCCTGGATGGGGTACAGTATTGGGGGGTGAGAAGTGGTCAGCGTTGCGATCCCCCCGGGCTAGTTAATGCGGTCTTCACGACCTGGAGCCGCTACTTTTCCATCAAGTAGCTCCTCAACTGGCCCCCCAGGGACCTTACGAGGCTGAGTGCATCCCGGTTCAGGTCTCCCACTTCGCAAGCAGCAACGCTACCACCGCACTAAGGAGACGGCAACAACAATAATAAATAAAATACATAGTTCTTAAAATACATTCTGTATACACTCAGTAGGTGCCGGGGTAGCATATTCAGATTCTATTTACTGTTGTTTCGGTGTTCAGCGGGTGTTACCAAGCGTTGCATACCTTTCTGTAGTTTTACTGCCTCAGATCTGGTAGCCATTGAAATTGATCCTAGTAAAGATTTGCTACAAGTTCTCTTTCAATTTCTCGTAAAGAAATGCAGCAACAGAATGAAATATATTTCCATATTTCCGAGGCAGGGTCGAGGAAGGAAGAAATTCACACTCAGTTGAACCCGACAAGAAAATTACTCGTTCCTCCTTCTCCCCGTTACTAGCAGCATCTTTAAACAGCAGTTTACTTTAACAACCATCGAATCAATCGCCCCACAACATCAATGAATACACGAGCAAGAGCTTCAATCTTTTCTAAACCTCCAAGCGCTCCCCTCCCCCCTTCCTCTCTCTCCTTCCTTCTTGCATCTCGAGCTTTTCTTTTTGTCCTCTTGCAGTCGTCGTTTTTCTTCCTCTTCCCAACAGCATGTAATAACACGAGAGAGAAATTGCTTCTCCCTAAGGGTGGGGAGTTCTTTATCCACACTTTTTTGTGCACATCCCGAACACTGTAATAATGGAGAGCTGTTCGCGAAACGTGTAATTTCGTGGATCTAAACATCACCCAAGGAGCGGTTGGTTGCATGTTAGCCTCGGGTTGGACAGGCCTACTTAATACCCCACTCACTCCATCACCACGCTTGTATTAAACTCGCACCCATCCCAGTTTCCGTCCATGGGTGGAACTCTTATTTCAGAACCGGCGTCCTCGACTGTAATCATTTGTTTGCCAACTAATATTACTTCACTAATAAACAACAAGACTTCTCTGGAGAAAGTTTTCACCTAAGTTCCCATCGAATATGACAAACAGCCTTTCGTAAATCACCTGCTTCAGTAAAGAAAATTCTGACGTGCTCCATTCTCTACCTATTCTGCAAATCACGGACAAGCTTGTATCCATAGTTACAGGTCAATAACTTCTTTAGTTTTCGAATGACAGCATTTTAAACAAGATAACTTTAAGAGTTTTCACGAAAAATGAGTATTTGGAAAAACGAGCAGTGAATAAATACTTCCATTTGAAAGGCTTAACGCCTAAAGAAACAAGGAGGAAATGGACAGTACACTGAAAGACTCTGCTCCTTCATATTTAATGATTAAAAGGTGGGTTGCAGAGTTTAAAATGGGACGTACGAGCACTAGTGATGAGCCTCGCTCTGGACGCCCTGTAGAAGTGACAACTCCAGAGAGCATTGAAAAAATGTATCGTTTAGTACTGAAAGACCGCAGATTAAAGTTGTTTGAGATAGCAGAGCCTGTAAGCATATCAAAATAATGTGCAGGTAATATTTTAAGCAACGTTATGACTTTCACAAGGTCAATGCAAGATGGGTGCCGCGTTTCTTAACATCTAATCAAAAGTTGCAAAGAAAAACTGTTTCTGTTAAGAATGTGGAGCTCTACCGTAAAAATCCCAGTGAATTTTTGAGACGGCTTATTACCATGGATGAAATTTGGATACATCACTACACTCCAGAAAGTAAATCACAGACAAAACAGACGATTGCGCCAGTGAACTAACAGCACAAAAGGCAAAGTCGATTTTGTCAGCTAACAAGGTAATGGCGAGTATTTTCTGGGATGCACAGGGAACTATTTTATAGATTACTTGGAAAAGGGTAAAAGTGTAACTTGTGACTACTACGCAAACTTACTGCAACGTTTGAGTGATGAGGTGAAAAGAAAAAGACCTCAACTGGGGGGGAGGGTATCTTGTTTCATCACGACAATGCTCCGGCCCATCAATGGGAAAAATGTGCGAATTAAAGTTGGAATTGCTAGAACATCCACCCTATTCACCAGATCTAGCACCCAGTGACTACCACCTGTTCCCAAACCTCAAAAAATGTCTTGGAGGACGAAGATTGCACAGCAACGAGGAGATCATTGATGCGGTAAACGGCTGTTTTGAGGACCTTGATAAATCGCACTACAGAGATGGTTTAATTAAATTAGAAAATGGATATGATTAATGTATTACTCTTTCTGGATATTATGTTGAGAAATAAAGCAGGAAAAAAAAAATCCCTAGTGAAAGAGTAACTTCAGAAACAGCTGGAATGGTTGCTGGGTTACAACAAAGTGACAACAGAACATCACAAGATGCTGACGAAGATTTATGCAGCTTTTATTTGCAAACTAGTTTGCCAAAGTAAAGCCAGCATTATAGATAACGGCACTTTAAATATGGCTGCGTCACAACTGACTTAACTGTGCATTGTTTGCTCTGGTCTTTAACAAAGACTCTGCTCCTTTCAATTTCTGTTTGTCTGTTATTCCTTCTTCCATGTTTGCTTGTGTATTAACTTGTATGATACTGCAAAAACGGATCGCATACACTAACGAATGAAAAGCGTGACGAATGGCATAAACAAGCAATGGCACGAACCGTGACAAACATTGTAAGGAACTTTTCAAGAGCTTCGAGAGCACTTGTCTTAAAGGATATATGTGAACAATTCGTTAACGCAATCTACGAGCTAAAAATACAAAGTTCGCCCAATGCTTCTGCAGATTTCCAGAGGTTTTTAACACACCAAGCATTCTAATGAACGATTTTCTGCCATGCAAAAAAAAAAAAAATAAATAAATAAATAAAATGATGTGTTCCATTCACATGACTTTCTCTACACCCCTGCAACAAATTATTGTTTAAAAGCCTATGCTTATATTTACTTCATGCTAATCGAGAAAAAATCATCAGAAATAGTTTTATTACTTGCTTCCTTGTAAGTAGAAGGGAAATAACTGAGTACCATAGGTTAAAGTGACAGCAAAAGATGGTTGCTATGTGACTGATGTTCCTTTGTTTGTATGGACAGGAGTTGACAAATTCCTGTATGAGAAAAGTATCTTTTCTAAAGCTGACACCCGAAACAAGGAGTATCTCAAAAACGATCAACTCCATGAAAAAGATGTATATAAGATAAATTGTGTTTTAAGGTGCTCTACATTTTTTGTGGAGTAAGTTTTTGTCCATCTCTTATGGTTTAGCAGTTACCTATGCAAAATTCCGTAAAATTCATCCAGAATAAAGTAGTCTACAGGGGCTATTCCCAGAAAATTCAAGATATACATTTTATTTGTCAGGTAAATATATTTAATATACGAAATTTTAATCAAAATCGTTAGAGCCAATTTTGAGAAAATGTTCGAAAAAAGATCCATGTAAAGGGTAGTTTTGGATGGGGGGATTTTTCTCAAAATCTTCGTGTCACATCCCTGGAAGATACTAAACTTAAACACTAAGTTTGGTATTTTACCGATTTTTCGTTTTGTGTTCACAGACACACGGACACACACAGACATTTTTCTGAAAATGCTTTTTTACTTTCTCTATACGCACTATGTACATAGTGTATAGAGAATGTATTGCACTCCATCAAAAAATTCAATATCGAGATTTCACCGGAAATATATGTTTTAGGGTCCCCTGTATCCAAAAAAAGTATTTTCAGAAAAAGGTCCGTGTGTGTGTCCGTGTGTCTGTGAACACGATAACTCAAAAACGAAAAGTCGGTAAAATACCAAACTTGGTATTTAAGTTTAGTATCTTCCAGGGATGCGACACGAAGATTTTGAGAAATATCCCCCCCACTCCAAACTACCCTTTTCATGGAACTTTTTTCGAAAATTTTGATTTTCTAAAAAATGGCTCTAACGATTTTGATTAAAATATCGTATATTAAAGTTATTTACCTGACAAATAAAATGTATATTTTGAATTTTCTGGGAATAGCTTCTGAAGACTACTTTATTCTGGATGAATTTTTCATAACTACTAAACCGTAAGAGATGGACAAAAATTTAACCCAGAGAAAATGTTGAGCACGTTAAAACACACAATTTATGTTAAATACATTTTTTCGTGGAGTTGATCGTTTTTGAGATATTCCTTTTTCTTGGCTTCAGCTTTAAAAAACCTATACTTTTCTCATACAGGAATTTGTCAACTCCTGTCCATACAAACAAAGGAACACCAGTCACATGGCAACCAGCTTTTGGTTTTCACTTTAACCTATGGTACTCCCTTATTTCGCTTCTACTTACAATAAAGCAAGAAATAAGACTACTTCTGCTAATTTTTCTTGATTAGCATGATATAAATAAAAGATAAGCTTATTAACAATAATAATTTACAGAGATATAGAGAACGTCATGTGAATGGAATACATCAGATTTTTTTTGGATACAGGAGTCCCTAAAACATATATTTCCGGTGAAATCTCCGTATCGAATTTTTGGGTGGAGTGCAATACCTTCTATATACACTATGTACATAGGGCGAATAGTGAAAGTAAAAATCTTATGTGTTACATTCACATAGCTTTCTCTACATCTCTGCAACAAATTATTGTTTAAAAGCCTATGCTTCTATTTACTTAATTGTAATCGAGAAAAAAAATAGCAGAAAAAAAGATTTGATGCAGGGATGGGAAAAAGTCATGTGAATGTAACTCACCAGCTTTGTATTTAGGTTATGCGATGATTTAAAAGAAAGGAAAATAATTGTGGATCAGATTTAGAGACTCAACTGTTTGGCCTGGTGGAGTTATGAAACTTATAAAGTTAACCACATGGTGCGTGCGCTTTCACGTCATTTTCCCTCGACTCCTCATTACCTTTTGTAGGAGCGTTAATGCCTAACTTCAGCGGGAGGCCATAGAGACCCAGGGGCTAATAAGGATGAAATTACTTACTCTAACTCAAATGAGAGCAAAGATAATAACTGGTGTGCGATGTCTTGTATACCTCATTAGCTTGTAAAGAACTCCCCAATTAAAGGCAAATTCTATACAATTTATAGTCAACTGATCCCGTTTCGGGGAAATCATAAACCAAACCCAACAAGCAGAGAATTAAGAGGAAAACTTACACCTCTGAAGTACAGAATTAACGGTAAAGTGAGCCATAAAAGGTTTACATTAACGGCCTTGGAAGCACTGTTTACCACCTTATTTAAGCGCTGATATGTGTTAAATCAAATACTGACCTGCCACGATATGAGTGCACTGGATCGTTGATAATTGGAGGTGGTAATTGTTAGCATTTTGAAGAAAAACATATACATCTTGAATTGATTCTGATAAACAGATATTGTGTCACGAAAAATCTGATGTGTTCCATTCACATTACTTTCTCTACATCTCTGCAACAAATTATTGTTAAAAACCTTATTCTTCTTCTAGCTGGTTACTATGTGACTGAAGTTCCTTTGTTTATATGTATGGACAGGAGTTGACAAATTCCAGTATGAGAAAAGTATAAGTTTTTCAAAGCTGAAAACAATAACAAATATCTCAAAAACTATCAAATGCACGAAAAAATGTATAGGCATAACATAAATTGTGTGCTCTACATTTTCTGTGTGGTAAGTTTTTGTCCATTTCTTACGGTTTAGCACTTATGACAAATCCCGTAAAATTCATCCAGAATAAAGCAGTCTTCAGAAGCTATTCGCAGAAAATTCAAGATATACATTTTATTTGATATGTAAATATCTTTAATCTACGATATTTTAATAAAAATCGTTAGAGCTATTTTGAGAAAATCAACATTTTCGAAGAATTTCCATGTAAAGAGTAGTTGAGGATGGTGGGATTTTCTTGAAAATCTTCGTGTCGCATCCTTGGAAGAACTTAAATACCAAGCGCTGTGCTGTCCACATACACAGACAGACAGACATACAGACAGACACACACGCACACACAGACACAACGGACCTTTTTGTAAAAATGCTTTTTTTTGGACTCAGGGGGACCCGAAAAGTGTATTTGTGGTGAAATCTCGGTATTACACTTTTGGGTGGAATGCAATACCTTTTCTATATATGTACATAGTGCGTGTAGAGAAGGTAAATGATGTTAATAACACAACATTAGTAAACGGGAACTGAACTCCCAACAATGAGACTGATACAATAAAGACAAAATAATAAAATACTATTCACATGAACAGTAAGCATATGACAAAATTCATGTGTCAACAATATATACATAAGGTCACTGTCCTCATTTTGGACATGGTTTTTATTCTCATTTTTACTTTCTCTGTAAGTACTACGTACATATAGAGAAGGTATTACACTTCACCCAAAAATTCGATACCGAGATTTCACCGGAAATATATATATATATATATAATCACCTGTATCAACATAAAAAAAAAAGTGTGTGTGTGTGTGTGTGTGTGTCTGTGAACACGATAACTCAAAAACGAAAAGTCGGTAAAATACCAAACTTGGTATTTAAGTTTAGTATCTTCCAGGGGTGCGACACGTAAATTTTGAGAAAAATCTCCCCTCCCCTAACTACCCTTTACATGGAACTTTTTTCGAAATTTTTTATTTTTTCAAAAATGGCTCTAACGATTTTGAATAAAATATGTATATACCTACAAATAAAATGTATATCATGAATCTTCTGGGAATAGTCTATGAAGACTACTTTACTCTGAATGAAATTTACGGAATTTTGCGTAATTGCTAAACCGTAGGATATAGATAAAACCTTACCACACAAAAAACACACAATTTATGTAATATACGCTTTTTTCGTTGAATTGACAATTTCTGAGATATTCCTTGTTATTTGTTTCAAATTTAAAATACTTATTTTCTCACACTGAAAGTTGTAAATTCTTGACCCTGCATTGAAACTGATTGTATCCACATGGCAACCTGCTTTTAAAAAATTTGACTGTAGTTTTAAAGTAATGTATTCTCTTATTTCCCTTCTACTTACAAGAAAGCAAGTAATTAAGTCAATTTCTGCTAATGCTTATCTCTATTATCATAAGGTAGATAGAAACAATCGCTTTTAAACAATAATTTGTTACAGAGATGTAGAGAAAACCATGTGATTGGAACATCAGAGTTTTCAATGCGGCGGAATGTCTATCATATACTAGCCTAAGGAAATGCTGGGATTTGGCAGCGGTGTCCTCGACAGCGACCTTGAATCATAACTGACGACTAAAGCAGGTAGGAATGAAAGATGTTGCCAACTTAATGGCGCGTAACTTGCCATACAACGGTTCATTAAGCAGCACTATACTATCAGACCGTGATGGATCAGAGATTCCCGCTGCCAAACAGAATAATATGCATTTGAAAATGACAAATGATGGGGAAAACGAGCTCGACGTTCTTTTGCTACAATCATGGTGCCTATAAATAAAACTTATTTTCGTGGGCACCTTCTAGATGAAGGAGGAAAAAAAAAACGCTACTAAAGTATGTTTCATAACTTTGCTCCGTATCTCTTAGCTGTCACGTGATTAAGATTTGTTCTATAAAACCTTTCCTCGTCTTTCTCAATGCTCACGTGACTAGTTAGTTACCTCTCACTAACTGATGTTATGGAATAGGTTACTGTGGGCTACAGCATGGTTCCTTTATTTAATATTATCTCTCATCATAATTTATCCACCTCCAACTCAACGCCAGTGTCGCAGTTCCACGCATGCGCACTAATCTCTCGTTCATTGCCTCTCCGCCGACCTTGAAGTGCGTTCAATATTACTGTTTTTGAACGCAAAGAAAATGTTCAGCCAGCTGAAATTAGACTTAACTTGTAGAGAGTTACGGTGAAAATATAATAACAGATGGAATGGTAAGAAAGTGGATTAGGCAATTCAATGATGGACGATTCATTACGAAGCTCGGAGTGGGCGGCCTTCTGTTCTCACCGATGGTTGTGTTGAACATGTAAATGAGGCAATTTGTGAAAACAGATGGTTCACAACAAGAACGCTTTATGGTGTGCTTCCAGAAAACTCGCAGTGGTCGCCTTCTCTGGTGACGGTTTTCTCTAAAGGGGACACACAAAAGTTGATTCCCCGCTAAGACAAATCGCTGAACAATGGTGATGTATATAATGTATTTTTTTCCAAACCGGTGCTTACTTTCCAAACACGCCTCGCGTATGATATATATTATATATAATCTGAAACGCGCATACATTTTTATCAACGAATACAAGTAAATTTCTATGTTTCAAGACTACCTTTTAAGATGTCGAAAGCATGTGCATCTATCATAACAGAGCGTTATGACATAACTCCGAAGACGTTCTGTATATCACCACATGAGTTTTCTATTTTTTTCTAGGCACTTAATTTACACACAGATTATTATATTTTCCCGTAACCAGGCGATGATAAGCACTTGATTAAGACCAAGGTGCTTTAAGAATGCCACGAGTCTTATCGAGAGCCTTTATCTGCTACTGTAAGCAAGGTGAAACAAGACTCAACTGCCCGTGTTTTGTGTGTATTGATTTACTTTCTAGAGACGGTTATTGTACGAAAGGTAATAAAAGGAAACACCCATGAGTTTGAACTCAATCAGATGCGTATATTTCTCTCGTTCTTCCCTTCCCATATGTATACAACCTGACTGTGATTTTTGAGGCAGATAGTACTATTTAATTCAATTCAGCTGAGAGCATTTGGGTATTCTAAAAGAGAAGATGACGCTGCTAAGAAGGAAACCCTTCATTGGACGTTTAATGGACCTGAAACAGAACCGGGGCTGCACTCATCATTTGGGACTTGCTCCGAGATATACTGAAATTCAACTGCAGTTTTTAGGCACTGGATGCGGTAGATTGGATCTGTCGCCTAGCATCACTAAAACTAAGCAAGGAAGAACTCAAATGGGCAACAGATTATTTGGAGGAAACCATGTCCTCAAAAGACACCTATTCAGGATAGGAACAGCAGGCATGGATGAATTATCATGGGCGACAGATGTTTTTAGGATACTATGTCCTCAAAAGGCCTGTACAGGATGGGATAGCAAGGCATGGAAAAACTGTCATGGAGGACAGATCCTTTTTGAAGATACCATGTTCTCAGAAGGAACCTATGCAGGATGGAGCAGCAAGACATGGAAAACCATCATGGGCTACAGATATTTTTAGAAGACACTATTTCCTCAAAAGTCACCTATACAAGATGGGACAGCAAGGAATGGAAAAACTGTATTGGGTTACAGATACTTTTGGAAGACACTATTTCCTCAAAATGTATTATACAGAATGGGATAGAAAGGCATGGAAAAACCATCATGAGCAACAGATACTTTTGGAAGATACAAGTCCCTCAAAAAGCAAGACACTGTACCCTCAACAGGTATTTATACAGGAGGGGATAGTAAGGTATGGAAAAACAATCATGTGCAACAGATACTTTTGGAAGATACTATTCCCTCAAAAAGCATCTGTATATGACAGGATAGCAAGACACTGTACCCTCAATAGGTACTTACACAGGATGAGACAAGAAGGCACGTAAAAACTATCATGACGACAGATCTTTTAGAGGACACTATTTTCTTAAAAGGCACCTACACAAAATGGGAGAGCAAGTGAATCCTGCCTGTAGACGATGTCAACAGGCAGAATAGACACATTCCCATCTATACCCCCGCCGCTGAATCCTTGCACTTGACAGTTCCGGTGATCTCGCGTAAGGTTGGCTATGCAGCCTTTGCGGCGTTGCCAGAGTAATTAGTAAACAACAGCTGATTACAAATTTCTCTATCGTATGTAACGATGAATATAAGCAGTGTAATAGTAAATGAATACTGATGAATAATGAAACTAATTTGTTATTATTGATGTAAACTCTAAATAACACTGATACTGTAATGTATATAGCATACATTAGGCATCTACCACAATATAGAACAAATTAATGCAAATTAGCTTGTTGCAATGAGAGAAAGTTATAACAAAATTATTTTCACCAGTTTAGAATTTTAATGGCTCATTCTCTGAAGCATCGTCGTCATTTTCATCATCAACATCGTCGTCGTCACCAAGACATAGTGGTTCACATTCACTGATGATTCCGTCTAATTCCTGTGCTTTTCGTATTATTTTGTGAACATGATTCCCTTTCTTCTTCCATGTAGCCGCGTCCACTCTCACCACACCTTCCCGCAAAAGCCCATTCACCTCTATAATTGTGAAAGTCTTGTACAAACAAACACCAAAGCACTATCAATAAATATAAATATATAATACGTAGCTTGCACAGAACAGCTCAACGCACGTGTTAGGAGTTCACAAACTGAGCACGTGGTTGGAAATAGCAAAGGTGCGGCATCTAGATGCGTTTCCGTTGTCTGGCCGACCGGAATGCTTCTTTGTGATTGGTTCAGGAAGTTAAACGGGTAAAGCTTTTCATCTGTTTTCTGTGGATGTACCAACTTACTCAAGTGCAAGGATTCAGTGACGAGTGCCCAGCACTTGCTCACCAATTAATCCTCACTTTTTGGGAGTCAACTTCTAAAATTGGAGGATCTTTTAGTTTCCAGATTGTGATTCAGATGATGATCGTTGACAGGACTAGGGTTGTGCAGAAATGCTTCTGTGCCCTGAACATGTAGAGGATTATGGACAACCCTGGAGCTTGCGGAAGGAAGCGGTGGAAGAAGCGGTAGTGGCAACGGGTTCGTGATGAATGCTGCTTCTATTGCACTTCTCCCCAGGCCACGGTACACAGCGGAAGTGACGTCAGTTTGCTCTGACGTGTACCAGCAGCAGCAGTCAAATATTAGAGTAGCAGCAGGCAGGTCGCTTGTGTGCATAGCGCCCCGCCACATTTGTTAGACTTGAGCACACACAAAGCTACAAGCTTTCCCCTTTCTTACCTGCCATTGTTAACAACCGCCGCTGTATTGTACAGTGCGTTTAAAGCTTATTCAGCCTTTACAGCAAGGTCTCGAGCAGAACAGGCTTTCCCAAGAAGACTGTCGCATCTCAACACGACAATGTTGCCAGTGTTTCAAAACCTCTCTCGACAGGGTTCTGTTGTGTTCCATCCATAATAAAGTATTGTTAATAAGTTTATTCTTCTATCTACTTCATGCAAATCAAGTTAAAACATTAGCAGAATTGCTTACTTGTAAGTAGGAGGCAAATAACTAGACAAAAACGATAATCAACTCTTTTAAAAGCTGATTGCCATGCGGTTAAAATCCGTTTCTATACAGGGCCAACTTTCCCTGTCAGAAATAAACTATTTTGAATCTGAAACAAGTAACAAGGAATGTGGTCGAGTGGTCAACGAACTGACTTCTCACCCGGAGGTCCCGGGTTCGGTTCCCGGCTAGGGCGGGGAATTTTTCTTTATTCAGAACTATTCCATATCCTCCACAAAGTCTGGAAGTATGTATGCGAGAGTGAATTGTGTGTGTGTGTGTCTGTGATTGAGGAAAATAAAAATTATTTAAACCAAACTTAAAAGAACCTACAGACAACAAATTGTTTCAAGTGCAAATTATGACCTTAGATATTAAAAAAAAAAAAAAAAAACAAGGAATATCTCAGAAATGGCCAATTCCACGAAAAAGGTGTATGACATAAATTGTGTGTTTTAACGTGATCTAAATTTTTTGAGTAGTAAGTTTTTGGTTATCTCTTACGGTTTAGCAGTTATGCAAAATTCGGCAAAATTCATCCAAAATAAAGAGGTCTTCAGAAGCTATTCCCAGAAAATTCAAGATATACATTTAATTTGTCGTATACATATCTTCAATATACGGTATTTTAATCAAAACCATCAGAGTCGTTTTTGAGAAAATATTTTAGAATGTAAAAGGTAGTTTGGGGTGGGGGAATTTCTCTCAAAATCTTCGTGTCGCATCCCTGGAAGATACTAAAATACCAAGTTTGGTATTTTTCCGACTTTTCGTTTTTGAGTTATCGCGTTCACGGACACACACACACACACGCGCACGCGCGCGCGCCTTTTTCTACAATATATATACAGGGGACCATAAATCATATGTTTCTAGGGAAATTTTGGTATCGAATTTTTGGGAGGAATGCAATAGCAACTCTATACAATATGTAAGTACATAGTACGTGTAGAGAAAGTGAAAACATGTGTTCCAATCACAAGACTTTCTCTACATCTCTGTAACAAATTATTATTAAAAACCTTATTCTTCTCTCTACTTCATGCTAATTGGGAAAAACACTGGCAGAAATGTGATAACTTAATTATTTTCTCACTGAAACCTAGTTTGTACAGGAGATGAATAGGTAGAGTCAGACTGCTATAGCCGGATTTCCCGGTCTCTCTACCATTGAGCTACCATGGCAGCATAATGAATTCCTCAACTGACTGGCATGTTTCCCGGTAAACCACAAGGTGATTCCCAATTATTTTGAAATGACAAATCCCATTGGCGATTTATAGACGCACACAGAAACACACGTCTCCTTTGTTTTTGATTCGGAGATCCTAAATCTCCGAATCGATTTTTTGGGTGGAAAGCAATACCTTTGCTACCTATATGCACATTGTACATACGTACTAGTAAAAGTAAAATGATTTTTTCCCCTTTATTTTTATTCAGGAGCCCTCAAAATATAATATTTGGGTGAAAGTGTTGATTTTTGGGTGGAATACAATACCTTCTCTAAACTTACTATCTACTTTGTACATACATGCTAGTAAGACAAAATGGTTTCCACCCTTTTTTTTATTCAGGAATCCTAGGTGAAATTTCGGTATCTAATTTTTGGGTGGAATACAATACCTTCTGTACCTATGTGCATTATTAAGCTATAGAGCATAAACATGCTTTTTTTTCTTTTATGTTGTAGCTCTCATTAAAGAATTTCTGGTGAAATATCAGAATTTTTTTTTTATTTTGGTGTCCTCAAAATATGTATTTTCAACGAAATTTCGGTATAGAATTTTTCGGTGGAGTGCATTACCTTGTCTACCTACTATGTACATTCTAGTAAAAGTAAAAAAAAAAAAATTGGATTCGGGAAAATATGTATTTCAGGTGAAATCTCAGTACGTATTTTGGGGTAGAATACAACCTACTGCGTACATTATACATGCTGCTTTATTATTAATGTGAATTTTAAAAACAATTTTCACCACATAATCTCACCTCTACCAATGCTGAACATGACCTCGTATCTAAATACAGATAACCATGCTTTCTTGTTATTTCTCAACGAACAAATGACGACGTTCAAAACGATCTTTAATCAGCAACTGATGTTGGAAAACAGGCTTTAAGTGACATACTGTTTTCAATTTTGGTGTTGTTGGTGCGCCCCTGAGATGGAGGATTTTAACCGTGCCCTTCAGGTTATTACGCAAACAATAACTGTAGCCCGAGGGGGGAGGAATTCACATCACATTTCCATTGCAGTCTGAAGAGGTAATCCGGTTCATTTAGCGGAAACAGTGTCTAGGGGTGTGAGAAAACCGGGGCTTGAAAAGCAGCAGACGCTCGCGAGGAGGAAAGAGGATTTTAGTTGGTATTGTTGACTTTATAGAAGTGAAGCACTTGCTCCGTCTCTCTCGCACACCGAGTTTGCTCTTTGGATGTGTTGGGTTGAATTGAGTGAGATGAAACTTGCGGGGGTTGTGTTTGTTATGTGGGGCTTCAGGAGGGTGGGTGAGCATCTTCGTGTTCCTTCTTGGCTTAAGTCAAGTGCCTCAGCGATGGACTGGAAGAGGAAGATGGCGGCAATTCAACAGCAGACTCGTATCACACCCTTACTACATTTTCTATCCACTCACTAGCCGTGGTCGTTTGGAGTCAATGTTCAGCCGCGAAAGGGTCGCGGGTTCGAATCTCTGGACCATTTAGCTTGAGGCAATACCTATCGTGTCACGAGGTAAAAGTTATCTAAAAAGGGAGATGGAGTAAGGATTATATACTTTTAATTTAGGTGCATTTTTACTTACTCTACACGCACTATGTACATACTGTATAGGGAGAGTATTGCACTCCACCAAAAAATTCGATGCCGAGATTTCACCAGAAATACATGTTTGAGGATCCTTTATATCCAAAAAAAATCTGATGTGTACCATTCCCATGACTTTCTCTACATCTCTGCAACAAATTATTCTTAAAAAGCTTATACTTCTATCTACTTCAAGCTAATCAAAAAACATTAGCAGAAATAGTCTTATTAATTGCTTCCTTGTAAGTAGAACCGAAATAAGGGAGGACCCTAGGTTAAAGTGATAGTCAAAAAGCTGGTTGCTATGTGACTGAAATTCCTTTGTTTGTATGGACAAGAGTTCACAAAGTCCTGTATGAGAAATGTACGTTTCTTATAGCTGGAACCAAAAACAAGGAGTATCTAAAAAACAATCAACTCCACGAAATTGTTATATAACATAAATTGTTTGCTTTAATGTACTGAACATTTTTTGTGTGGCAGGTTTTTCTCTAACTCTTACGGTTTAGCAGTTATGCAGAATTCCGTAAAATTCATACAGAATAAAGTAGTTTTCCGAGGCGATTCCCAGAAAATTCAAGATATACATTTTATTTGTCATGTAAATATCTTTAATATACGATATTTTAATCAAAATCGTTAGCCATTTTTAGAAAATCTAAATTTTCGAAAAATATTCCATGTAAAGGGTAGTTTGGGGTGGGGGGATTTTATTCAAAATCTTCCGTGTAGCATCCCTGGAAGATACTAAACTTAAAATACCAAGATTGGTATTTTACCGACTTTTCGTTTTTGAGTTATCGTGTTCACAGACACACGGACACACTGACACACACACATACACAGACCTTTTTCTGAAAATACTTTTTTTGGATACGGGGGACCCTAAAACATATTTCCGGTGAAATATCGGTATCGAATTTTTTGATGGAGTGCAATACCTTCTCTATACACTATGTACATAGTATGTATAGAGAAAGTAAAAAAACCATTTTCACAAAAAGGTCCATGTGTGTGTGTGTGTGTGTGTGTGTGTGTGTGTGTGTGTGTGTGTGTCCGTGAACACGATAACTCAAAAACGAAAAGTCGGTAAAATACCAAACTTGGCATTTATATTTAGTATCTTCCAGGGAGGCGACGCGAAGATTTTGAGAAAAATCCCCCCACCCCAAACAACCCTTTACATGGAACATTTTTCGAAAGTTTGGATTTTATAAAAATGGCTCTAACGATTTTGATTAAAATATGGCATATTAAAGATATTTACCCGACAAATATAATGCATATCTTGAATTTTCTGGGAATAGACTCTGAAGACTACTTTATTCTGGATGAATTTTATGGAATTTTGTATAAATGCTAAACCGTACGAGATGGACAAAAACTTACCATATAAAAATGTAGAGCACGTTAAAACACACACTTTATGTCATATACATTATTTTCGTGGGGTTGATGGTTTTTGAGATATTCGTTGATTTTGGTTTCAGCCATGAAAAACTTGCTTTTCTCATACAGGAATTTATCAACTGCTGTCCATATAAACAAAGCAACTTCAGTCACATAGCAAGCAGCTTCTATCACTTTAACCTATTTCCTAATTTCGCTTCTACTTACAAGGAAACAAGTATTAAGACTATTTCTGCTAATTTGTTCTCGAGTGGCATGAAGTAAATAAAGGCATAAGCTTTTTAACAATAATTTGCTGTAGAGATGTAGAGAAAGTCGTGTGAATGGTACACATCAGATTTCTCTTTTTAGTTTGTACAAGCATAGGTATTTATACGGTAATTGGATAAAATATTTATTTAGTATAATTAAGTACTTTTGACTTCCAATCAAAAATGATATAACATTTAGAATAAATAATTCAAATTTTAAATTATGTCCAATATAATACAAATTATACTAAGAGAGGACAAATGTGCATTATAAGGGAGTACCATGGGTTAAGGTGATAGGCAAAAGCTGGTTGCTATGTCACTGAAGTTCCTTGTTTGTATGGGCTGGGGTGGACAAATCCCCTTATGAGAAAATTGTAAGCTTTATAAAGCTGAAACCAAAAATAAGGAATATCTAAAAAAAACGATCAACTGTACGAAAAAAATTCATATGACACAAATGGTATGTTTTTAAGTGCTCTAGAATTTTTCTGTGGTAAGTTTTTGCCCATCTGTTACGGTTTAATAGTTATGCAAAATTCCATAAAATTCATCCAGAATGAAATAATCTTCAGATGCTATTCCGAGAAAATTCAAGATATACATTTTATTTGGCATGTAAATATCTTAAATATAAGAGATTTTAATCAAAATCGTTAGAGCCAGTTTTGAGAAAATCATAATTTTCGAAAAAAGTTGTTAGTTAAGGGTAGTTGGGAGTGCAGGGATTTTCTTGAAAATCTTCGTGTCGCATCTTTGGAAATTACCAAACTTAAATACCAAGTTTCGTTTTTGAGCTATGCTGTCCACAGAGACACACGAGCACTTTTCTATTTTTTTTTTTTTTTTTTTTTTTTTTTTGCCTTATCTATACACTATGTGGACAGTACGTGTTAAGAAAGTAAAAAGATAATTTTTTTGTCAAATTTCACAGTTCCATTACCTCAGACTAAACACGCAAATGTAAATAAGTTGATGAAAAGTTCTGTTGTGTAACAGTCGCACGACTTTCGCAACCTACTATCTTTATTTTTACAAAGCCTCTACAAACTGTTCCTGCAAAAGCTTATAGTTCCATAAATTTCAAGTTAATCGTGATAAACGTTAGCATGACGAATTTAACATTTTCTTATAGGTACAAGCGAGAGAGAGAGAGAGATAGTCAAATATGTGATAGTGAAAGCGTGTTGCTACTGATGGCCTCGGGCTCTATCTGTGACCTCAGGAGAAACAATTGGATAGCACCAGCACTTACGTAAAATTCTTTCCAAATTATTCTCAGAAACCCCAAGATAAACATTTATTTGTTAAGTAGATATCTTTAAATATATATAAAACATTGATAAATGTATTTTGAGAAACTGAAAAAATATACTTTTTTATTCCCATATAAAGGGTACTTTGGAGTGGACGTATTTTCTTGAAAATCTTGTTACATCTTTGGAAAATTCTGAAGTTAAATGCCGAATTTAGTATTTAGCTGACTTTTCGTCTTGCTTTCCTAAATATTATTTTTACTTTTTCTACACAACTGTGTACATAATGTACAGAAAAGGTACTGTATTGCACCCAAAAATTCGATACCGAGATTTCACCGGAAATGCATGTTTTGGGTCCCCCTGAATCAAAAAAAAAACATTTTTGGAAAAAGGTCCATGAGTGTGTGTGTTTGTGGACAGTAGAGTTCAAAAACGAAACGGTCGTTAAATACCAAACTAGGCATTTCATTTTGGTATGTTTCAAGGATGCGACACGAAGAGTTTCAAGAAAATCCCCACAAATCCCCCCCCCCCACAAGGGATATCTCAAAAATGATCCACTCCACACGCGTGGAGTGGATCGTTTTTGAGATTCCCTTGTTTTTAGTTTCCGCTTTGAAAAACTTATACTTTTCTCATACAGGAATTTGTCAACTCCTGTTCAATCTAACAAGGAACTTCAGTCACATATCAATTAGCTTTTGACTGTCACTTTAACCTATGCTACTCCCTTATTTCGCTTCTACTTACTAGGAAGCAAATAATAAGACTATTTCTGCTAATATTTTTCTCGATTAGCATGAAGGAAATAGAAGCATAAGCTTTTTAACAATAATTTGTTGCAGAGATGTAGAGAAAGGCATGCGAATGGAACACAGCAGATTTCTTTTTTTTATTATTTCAGAGCTTCAAAACATTATTTCCGGTAAAATCCCGGTATCGATTTGTTGGGTGGCCATCTATTTTGTGGTAAACAAACATTTACACACAAAGCTAGTATTATTACTGTACTACTCTATAAAGGTTAATATGCGCTTTGCCTTTCATCTTCAGAAGCATCTCAGGTAACACAAATTGTACACATCGTTTATTCTCGAAAAACGCTGATGTTTCACATTACTCCAAACAGCGTATCGTTTCAGCCAATGAAAATAAAATAAAAAAAATCACAAATGACAGTTATTAATACCATGCTGGGTGAAACAGTGTTGCAACATCTCCTTTTCTCTCTCTCTCATTCTTGTACTAAGAAGCGGGACTGGAGTGGGAACGCTTACTTGGAGAAAACGTGACAACGTTGCTTTACGCGACACCTTTAATTCTTGCCCGTCTTTGATGCACCGCTTGTTAATTATTGGCGAAGCAGAATACTACAATCTTATGAAATGGAAATCTTTTTCTTCGTTTTTCCTACCGAATTACCATCAAGTGGTCGGCAAACCGTGAGAGGAAGCAGTAAAAATTAGCTTTAACATGTGCGCTAGTTGATTTAAGCGCTCTAGATTTTATAAACACCTGTAATTAATCTTAATACAATCTTCCTTGACACTTAATACTGGAGAGCAAATCAGCCATGACGATAAAAATTAGCGGACCAGGAACTGGGCCCTGGGGCAACCCACACGTCACGCTTCCCGCGTTTTGCTACCATTTCTTTTATATTTTACCGCCCGAAACTTCCTGAAGGTTATAATCTATATGCGTATTCAATCAGTTCAACATATTTATCAGACCAATAAATATCCGAAGTGTTAGATTTCGAAACCTCTCTAAATTAAACAGCTGAAAGTGCTTACCGTGGCAGGGAGAAGAGTAGACCTGTTTTACTTTCTCTACACGTACTATATACGTAGTGTATAGGTAAGGTATTGTATTCCACCCAAAAATTCGATCCCGAGATTTCACCGGAAATATATGTTTTAGGGCCCCCTGAATCAATCAAAAAAAAAAAAAAAAAAAAAAAAAAGCATTTTCAGAAAAAGGTCCATGTGCGTGTGTGTGTCCGTGTGCCTGTGAACACGTTAACTCAAAAACGAAAAGTCAGTAAAATACCAAACTTGGTATTTAAGTTTAGTATCTTTCAGGGATGCGACAAGACGATTTTGAGAAAAATCCCCCCACCCCAAACTACCCTTTACATAAAAAAATTTCAACATTTTTGATTTTCTCCTAAATGGCTCTAACGATTTTGATTAAAATACCAAATATTAAAAATATATGGCAAATAAAATGTATATCTTTATGGGAATAGCCTCTAAAGATGTCTATTCCGAATGAATAATGCTGAATTTTGCGTAACTGCCAAACTGTAAGAGATGGACAAAGACTTACCATACAAACAAATGTAGAGCACCTTAAAACACACAATTTATGTTATATACATTTTTTACGTTGAGTGGATCGTTTTTGAGTATTTCTTGTTAGTTTCAGCTTTGAAAAACATATACTTTTCTCATACAGGAACTTGTCAACTCCTGTCCATACAAACAAAGGAACTTTAGTCACATAGCTTTTGACTATCACTTTAATTTATGGTACTCCCTTATTTCGCTTCTACTTACAAGGGAGCAAGTAATAAGACTTTCTGTTCTAACAATAATTTGATGCAGAGATGTAGAGAAAGTCATGTGAATGGAGCATATCACGGCACCTATTTTGTTTGCGCACAATACGTGATATATTCAGAGTTGTTCTGTTTTCACGAACCAGTTCTTGTATCTTGAATCTCGCATAAATGATTATTTTCCAAGGCGACTCCCTTCCATTTCCTTTTCATTTCGGTATAATTTTTCACTTCCTTCATCCCGTTTTCCCGGGAGCACAATCCGCCCCTGCTGGAAGCTAGGCAAGGAAACAAAGAGAAGGAAAATCAACACTCTCTTCTCCCCACCAAATTAATCACGCTCCCAAGTGGAAGTGTTTGACGAATGCTCGTGCACGCTGGAATAATGTAGCTAGCTCCCTTGCGTCTTCGAGGCAAAACGGTAACTAATTGCACACCATGGCTGAGAAGTGGGGAACATGCAAAACAGATCAATTTGGAGTTTGTTTAACGTTTATGTATACTCCTTCACACTCCGAAACACCTCTCAAAACATGACGATTTCAAACGAACTGAGTATCACCTTTTTGAAGAAGCAGTTAGGAATTTTCTACCTTCAGCATTCCGTAAGGAAAACTTTACTTGTCAACTTCCTGAAAATGAAACCCTTAAAGCTTTCCTTATTCCAGCTAACCGTAATAATTTAGTGACGTAATGAAATTTTAAAAGAGTAAAATAAATAGTAATTTTGCTTTTTAGGAATCCTTGCTGATGTGCAAATGCTGGTTCTTTCTGCCACACGTGTTTAAAATGTTTATCAGTGGAGAGTGGATCCGGGAGACCGTTTTCTATGAGGTTGTCTTAGCTTGCAAAACATTTTTAGAAAAGTGTGCGTGTGCGTGTGCGTGTGCGTGTGCGTGGGGAAGGGCACCATAGCTTAAAAACGAAAACTCCGTTAAATAACAACTTCCGTGGATGCGACACGAAGATTTAAAAAATATATTTACCAGACAAATATATATCTTGAATTTTCTGGGAATAGCCTCTAGATGAATTTTACGGAATTTTGCATAACTGCTACACCGTAAAAGATGGAGAAAAACTTGCCACACAAAAAATGTATTAATAATAATGTATTGTTTACGTTATATACATTAATTTTCGTGGAGTTGATCGTTTTTTAGGTGTTCCTTGTTTTTGGCTTCAGCTTTAAAAAAAAACTTATACTTTTCTCATACAGGAATTTGTCAACTCCTGGCCATACTAACCAAGGAGCTTCAGTCACATAGCAACCAGCTTTTGACTATCACTGTAACCTATGCTACTCCCTTATTTCGCTTCTACTTACAAGGAAGCAAGTAATAAGACTATTTCTAGTATTTCTTTTTTTCTAGATTAGCATGAAGTAAATAAAAGAATAGGCTTTTTAACAATAATTTGTTACAGAGGTGTAGAGAAAGTCATGTGAATGGAACACATCAGATTTTTTAAGAAGCAGTTAGGAATTTTCTACCTTCAGCATTCCATAAAGCAAATTTTGCTTTAATACACTTCCATACTTGTCAACTCCAGAAAATGAAACCCTTAAGGATTTCCTTATTTCAGCAAACCGTAATAATTTAGTGATGTAATGAAATTTTAAATGCGTTAAATAAATGTACAAGTAGCATGTGGTAATTTTGTTTTTTAGGAATCCTTGGTAACCTGCAAGTGCTGCTTCTTTCTGCCACATGTGTTTAAATTATTTATTAGTTGAGGGTGGATCCGGGAGACCGTTTTCTATGAGGTTGACTTACCTTGTAAAACATTTTTAGAAATGTGTGTGGGGGGGGGCACCACATAAAATATTTCCACAAAATACCCCAACTACATGGAGCTATTTTTCGAAAATATTGATTTTCTCAAAAATGACTAACGATTTTGATTAAAATATCGTATATTAAAGATATTTACCTGGAAAATAAAATGTATATCTTGAATTTTCTGAGAATAGCCTCTGAAGACTACTTTATTTTGGATGAATTTTACGGAATTTTGCAAAACTGGTAAACCGTAACAGATGGACAAAAGCTTACCACACAAAAAATATAGAGCACTTTAAAACACACAATTTATGTTGTATAAAAATGTTTCGTGGAATTGGTCATTTTTGAGATGTTCGTTGTTTTTCGCTTCAGCTTTAAAAAACTTATACTTTTCCTCATATGGGAATTTGTCAACTGCTGTCCATACGAACAAAGGAACTTCAGCCACATAGCAACCAGCTTTTAACTATGACTTTAACCTAAGGTACTCACTCCCTTATTTCGCTTTTACTTACAAGGAAGCAAGTAATAAAATTCTCTCTGCTAATTTGTTCTTGATTAGTATTAAATAAATAGATGAATAAATGTAACATTAATTTATTGTAGAGGTGTAGAGAAAGTCATGTGAAAGGAACACATCAGATTTTTGTATTCAGGGGTCTTAAAGCATGTATCGTTATCGACTTTTTGGGTGGTATGTTTTCCATCCATTATGTTAGTTAACCTTTTCAGTAGCACGGCAATCACAAATCTAGTAAGCCGAGGACTGCGCTGGAGCCTTTGGAATGGCAAACTCCCAAAAGTAACCGTTGCCTTTTCAGCAGGCAGAAGTTTGAAGAAGTTGGCTTGTACAGTAACCACATTTTGTTCATTAGAAGAACTGCGCCAAAGGAAATTAACAGCACAATCTGAAAACGTGAGAAACGAAGAGCTTTTCGTGCAGAACTATCTTGTTTGGATATCATTATTTGCATGCAGCAGTTAGCAGCGTGCTATAAGAAAGCAAACGAGATTGATAATGAGCAAGAGAGGTTCCGCGCCACAGATTTTCCCAGTCAAAGTGAAATATTAGTGTCAAAGGCTGTACAGAGAACTAACTTCCTCTCAACTCGTTTCGAAATGCTGGCAAAGAGTAAAGATGACAAAATGGATACCAGAAGACATATTGCATAGAGTAACAAACCTGAAGATTACATTTTCCTCTGTTGACTACCTTCAAAGCAAATAATATGCGCAGTAATTCTGATGTTGGCAAACAGTTGAGCAGTTAATGAATGAGGTATTCAACTCACTACAATTTCTCTTCATTATTACTCTCCCTTTCACTCAATAAGTAGAGGAACTATATTATTTTCATGTAAGGATGACACTTATTTTCAGGGAAACGATTTTCACTAATAAATTAAAACACACTGGCAGAGAAATTTCCAATTTCTATATAGATTATTCTGTAACTTTTCTGTGACTGCGTTGCTCTTATTTTAATCTAAATAACAAATGAATTCAAGTTGGATAAATCTAATATTTAGTTATAAATTATTTCATAAATTTAATTTTAAATATATTGCGTAATCAAAATGCTCTACGCCCCCAAAAATTTGAGAAAATAATTGGAATGTTCTTAATCAGAGATTTGAATTACATACAAAAATTTTAAATGCTAATATTTCAATAATTTTTTTAAAAAAAATACAAATTTTAATCTCTAAAACTAGTTAATCCCAGCCTGGGTGGTGTGATGGTAAGCATACCTTTCACATTTAAAAGGTCGCGAGTTCGAATCTCGCTTAGGGTGAGTTGTCCGGATAAGGTCTTTATCGGGGTTTTCCCTTATCCTGAGAAGACGAATGTCGAGTAACTTTAAGCTCTATGGACCCCGAGATCATTTGAGCATCATTTCATCAATTTCATTCACGGTCCAATATGACCAACCAGATTAAAGGACGTTATACTACTAAATAAATAAATAAATAAATTAAAAAGTAATTTTCGGGGAAACTATTTTCACTAACAACTAAGGAATACTGGGAGAGAAATATCCAACTTGTATATAGATTATTCTGATTTTTTTTTTTTTTTAACTTTTTCTAGCCCCATATGTACAATGTACATAGGTATAGAGAAGTATTGTATTCCACCCAAAAATCCGACACCGAGATTTCACCGGAAATACATGTTTTAGGATCCCAGTACCCAAAAAAAATGCATTTTCAGAAAAAAGTCCGGATGTCCGTGTGACTGTGAACACGATAACTCAAAAACGAAAAGTAGCTAAAATACCAAACTTGGTATTTGAGTTTAGTATCTTCCAGGGATGTGACACGAAGATTTTCAGAAAAATCCCCCCACCCCAAACTACCCTTTACATGGAACTTTTTTCGAAAATTTTGATTTTCTTAAAAATGGCTCTAACGATTTTGATTAAAATTTCGTATATTAAAGATATTTACACGACAAATAAAAGTATATCTTGAATTTTCTGGTAATAGCCTCTGAAGACTACCTTATTCTGGATGAATTTTACGGAATTTTGCATAACTGCAAAACCGTAAGAGATGGACAAAAATTTACAACACAAAAAATGTAGAGCACCTTAAAACACACAATTTATGTTATATATCTTTTTTCGTGGAGTTGATCGTTTTTGAGTGACTCCTTGTTTTTTGGTTTCAGGATTAAAAACATACTTTTCTCATACAGAAATTTAACATTTCAGGTCCATACAAACAAAGGAACTTCAGTCACTTAGCAACCAACTTTTGACTATCACTTTAACCTATGGTACTCCCTTATTTCGGTTCTGCTTACAAGGAAGCAAGTAATAAGGCTATTTATGCTAATTTTGTTTCGTTAACATGAAGTAAATAGAAGCATAAGCATTTTAACAATAGTTTGTTGCAGAGATATAGAGAAAGTCATGTGAATGGAACACATCAGATTATTATTATTTTTTTTTTTTTTTTGTGAATGCTATGCTGTTATTTTAATCTAAATACCAAAGGCATTCCAATTGGATAAATTCAATATTTAGTTATACATTATTTCACAAAATGTACTTGTGAGCAGTATCTATGACGCAAAAAGTTAAAGATGAATGGCATCACAATCCCGTCCCAAATTATCACCTACATATGATATAGGATAATTTTTTTTTTCCCCACACAAACTATATGCACGACAGGAGTTGGCTAGGTAGAGTCAGACTGAAAAATTCAATACCATAGGCAGGATTTGAACCATGGATTTCCCGATCTCTAGCCGGTTGCTCTGCCAATGAGCTACCATGGCAACATGCCTGCATACCATTGAATTCCTCAACTGACTCGCAAGTTTCCTGGCAAGCCAGTAGCTGATCTCAATTTATTTTGAAATGACAACCCCAATGGCGACTTACAATGTTGTAAGTACTTTAAGTCCCAGGATTTATAATATAGCCAACTATTATATCCTGGGACCTGAAGTACTTACATTATAAGTCGCCCGCCTGGGTAGTGTGGTGGTAGCGTGTCTGCCTTACATTCAAAAGGTCGCGAGTTCGAATCTCGCTTAGGGTGAGTTACCTGGTTACGGTTTTTTTCGGGGTTTCCCCTTGTCCTGAGAAGACGAATGCCAAGTAACTTTAAGCTCCATGGACCCCGAGATCATTTGAGCATCATTTCACCAATTTTATTCGTCGTCCGATATGATCAACATTGTAAGTCGCCATTGGGGTGGTCATCTTGTAGTTTACCGGGCAACATGCGAGTCAGTTGAGAAGTTCAATGCTATGCCGGCATGTTGCCATGGTAGCTCAGTGGCTGGTTCAAATCCCGGCTATGGCATTGAATTTTTCAGTCTGACTCCACGTACTTGTCCCATAGTTTCAAAAAGTACCAGAAGACCTTTGGAGTTAGATGTTAAGATGGCAGTTGTCCAAACCTGACCAGGATTAGCGCACCTTTATCTCGGTCCTTCAGCGCTTATTGTTTCTTTTCAAGCAAGAAAACGCAAAGGAAATGCGTCAGCAATGTCTTTCAAACAGGAAACGACTGCGCTGAATCCTGTTTAAAGAATTAAGTTAAGAGCCAGCAAATAATACCGGAAGGATGGAATCATTACATCATAATAACAAATCGCATTATTAGATTATACTTTTAACGTTTCAGTTGCTCGCTCTTCAACGCTGCGTGGAATTCTAGTAAACATATATGGGAATAAACCTGTACAATTATTGTACAGGTTTATAGATAAAAATGATCTGATGTGTTCCATTCACATGACTTTCTTTATATCTCTGTAACAAATTATTGTTCATAAGCTTATTCTTTTTCATGCTAATCGAGAAAATTTAGCAGAAATAGTCTTATTTCTTGCTTTATTGTAAGTAGAAGCGAAATAAGGGAGTACCATATGTTAAAGTGAAAGCTAAAAGCTGGTTGCTATGTGACTGATGTTCCTTTGTTTGTATGGACACGAGTTGACAAATTTCTGTATGAGAAAAGTATAAGTTTTTCAAAGCTGAAACCAAAAACAAGGAATATCTCAAAAATGATCAACTCCACGAAAAAAATGTGTTTTAACGTGCTCTACAGTTTTTGTGTTTTAAGCTTTTATCCATCTCTTATGATTTAGTAGTTATGCAAAATTGTCTTTTCATTTTTGAGCTATGCTGTTGACAGACACACACACACACGCGCGCGCGTGCACACAGACCTTTTTCCATTAATGCTTTTTTGGATTCAAGGAGGCCCAAAATAAGTATTTCTGGTGAAATCTCGGTATCGAATTTTTGGGTGCATTACAATACCTTCTATATACACTATGTGGTCGTCTCCTTAGCGCGGTGGTAGCTTACCAAGCGGGAGACGTGGGTTCGATCCCCAGTACCGGCGTGGGGATTCTCCAATACTGCACCCCATCCATGACGTCTGTAGTGGACCGAGATGGAGGACGCAGCGGCCTGGCGGTAGGCCAAGGTTCCCCGTGAGCTGTCGTACCATGGTGTTATTATACACTATGTACATAGTACGTGTAGAGAAAGTAATAAGAGACTTTAACATATCTAAAGGTTGTATTAATATCTTATTTGTTTTAATGATAAGGATTTATTACACATTGACTCTCTGAAAATTAGCAAGAAATTAATGCGAATTTATGGTAATATATTCAGCACAAAACACCACTAATTGGAACTATTAATACATAAGTTTAAAATAATCTTTAAGACAAAAACTTGCCTCTCCTTATAAGCGCCCTTCTCTTGTCTGTAGTTCATTTAACAGTCTTTTGTCTGCTTTCATTAGAGGAATTCCATTTGCCGAGGAGTAACGCGAGTTGTATTTTTCTAGGTTATAGAAATTCTTGGTGAAGCTATTAAAATACCTCCTTCATCGTATCTCTTGCTCTCTCCCACACTCAGAAGATACAGTAGCTGAGGCAGAGAAACACGCATCCATGAACGTTGTACCATTTAATTATATAAATGAGGGGGAAACATGTAGTTTATAACGTAAGATGGCTAAATACCGCCTCTGCTACTTGCTTGCCACCGCCGAGTTTCCTTTCTCTTTCACTCTCTACCCTCTGTCTCTCTCATTCTACCCTACGGCGGTTCACCACATGCGGTGTCGAGCTTCATTTGTTACATCCAGCAGCAGCCGTGCTGTAGCAAATGTAATCCCCTCTAACGTGAGCACGTAATTAACACTTCCCCCACCACTCACACACACATACACACACTGTGGCTAGGTTTCCCATGACCGGCTGCCGACCACGCCAGAACGAGGTATCCTATACCATAACGTCGCTGGTCTACATGCACTTCGGTTGCTGTTGTTGTTGTTGTTAGTCCACATACAGTTAAAATTAGCCAGCACGTTTGCAATAGTTCGCCTCATATATTCATACCTTAGTTATAATGAAACGTCTCTCTCAGCTAATAGAATCCACAAGGTTTTATCCCAATCAAATGCTCACAATCGTCGAGTGGTCAACGAATCTAATATTTCATCGGGGAGTCCCGTGTTCGATACCCGACTGGGGCATGGAATTTTTTTTTTAAATCTGAATTATTCCCTATCTCCCACAGAGTCTAAGAGTACGTATATCAGAGTGGATGTCGACTTCCGTGGTGTAATGGTTACCATACTAACTTCATATACCCAAGGTCGCAGCATCAAACCCTGCGGAGGCGATGGATTTTTTTCGGACGTAAAGCTTCTTAGCATGGCTTCCTTCGGAAGTGAAGTAAAGCCGTGGGTCCCGTGTCGTAGATTTACGGCTCGTAAACGAACCTCAAGCCTGATAGAGAGGCCTCTGAGCAAAATTAAGCGGTCTTTCACGCCCAGTGTAGAATGGGACTCTGAGAACCACAGTAGTTAAAGAGTGGATAAACGTGTGTCCCAATATCCTTACAGTAATACGAGTTCACAAGGCGAAGCCCCCGATATGACCATTGAAGTTAAAGGAGGATATACAAATTAGTTGTTAGCTTCGTCGCCTAATAGTCAACCATCCATGCAACCTATTCGCGGCCAATAGGTGTACGTGTTTCATTCGCATTACTTTCTCTAGCTATTTATTATAAGGTAGATTTTTTTTTGGTAGTTTAAGGTCCTTTAACCAGGTTGGTCATATCGGACGATTAATGCAATTGGTGAAACGATGCTCAAAAGATCTCGGGGTCCATGGAGCTTAGAGTTACTCGACATTCGTCTTCTCAGGCTAAGGGAAAACCCCGAAAAAAACCTTATCCGGGTAACTCACCCTAAGCAAGATTCCAAATCACGACCTGTTAAACACGAGGCAGAAACGCTACCACCACACTACCTGGGCGAGCCCTAAGGCAGGTTATTCTCACAAAAGATTATTGTTCTCTTTACTTCGTGCTAATCAAGAAAACAAAAAGTAACAGACTGTGGTCAGCCAGCCGACTTCTCACCCAGAGGTCCCAGGTTCGCTTCCCGGCTGGGGCGGAGAATTATTCCGTATCGTCTGGAAGTATGTAAGTGAGAGTGAATGTGTGTGTTTGAGGAAAATACGATTTAAACCAAACGTAAAAGTACCTTCAGACAACGAGTTGTTTCATCAAGTGGAAAGTCCCCGATATGACCTTAGATGTTAAAGGGGGCTATATAAAGGAATCAAAAAAGGATAACAGAAATAGTCTGTTTAGTTCGTTATAAGAAGGGAAATAAGGAAAAGATATACATATATAGTATTTAGACAGAGCCGTGGTTGAGTGGTTAGACCGATGGCGTGGTTTCGATCCCAAGCGCCCGCACGTGGGATTTGTGGTGGGCGAAGTGGCGTCTGTGCATCTTTTCTCCGGGTCATCCGGTTTTCCCCGCCACTCATTCTACTAAGTGCTCCAACATCACTTTTCGTGTCATCCATTTCGTTTGTATTTCATATCATTCACTTCCTCACGCTCCTGCCTGGACCGCCACCCCTTTCTGTGGTTTCATGCCGTTGGCTCCCCTACAGGCTTCTGACTCCTAGGCATCCTATCTTAGGTCCTAGGGGGGGGGGGGGTCAATCCTAAGTCGACTACGGAAACAAAATTGAGATTCAGCATATGAATTGCTACCCTGGCTTAACATGTGTGCTTAACAATGAATCAAGCTCAACCTAGCAAAAAGTGTACTCACATTGTCAGCAGACCTCTTAAGTGAGGTTATAAAGTACAGGAATTTGTTACAGATATGTACAGAATATTATATCAATGGAACATATCCGATTTTTACTTTTTCTATACGCACTATGTACATAGTGTATAGAGAAGGTATTGCACTCCACCTAAAAATTCGATACCGAGATTTCACCGGAAATATATGTTTTAGGGTCCCCTTTATCTAAAAAAAAAAGCATTTTCGGAAAAAGGTCCGTGTGTCTGTGAACACGATAACTCAAAAACGAAAATTCTGTAAAATACCAAACTTGGTATTTAAGTTTAGTATCTTCCAGGGATGCGACAAGAAGATTTTGAGAAAAATTGTCCCACCCCCAACTACCCTTTACATGGAGCTTTTTTCGAAAATTTTGATTTTCTCAAAAATGGCTCTAACGATTTTGATTGAATTTCGTATATGAAAGATATTTAACTGACAAATAAAATTGATATCTTGAATTTTCTGGGAATAGCCTCTTAAGAGTAGTTTATTCTAGATGCATTTTACTGAATTTTGAATAACTGCTAAGCCGTAAGAGATGGACAAAAACTTACTATACAAAAAATGTAGAGCACATTAAAACACACAATTTATGTTATATACATTTTTTCCGTGCAGTTCGTCGTTTTTGAGACATTCCTTGTTTTTGGTTTCAGCCTTGAAACAAATACTTTTCTCATACAGGAATTTGTCAACTGATGTCCATACAAAAAAAAATGAACTTCAGTCACATAGCAACCAGCTTTTGACTATCGCTTTAACCTACGGTACTCCCTTAATATCGCTTCTACTTACAAGGAAGCAAGTAATATGGCTATTTCTGCAAATGTTTTGCTGATTAGCATGACGTAAATAGAAGTATAAGGTTTTTAAGAATAATTTGTAGCAGAGATGCAGAGAAAGTCATGTGAATGGTATACATAAGATTTTTACTTAATTCACCCCTCACAAACCGATTGACTGTCCCCTTAAAGTGACAGACGATTTGGCATAATTAACAATAAGGAGAGCTATCAACACAAAACTGTATTTAAAAAGTTACACTACCTTACTCTATTTTTCAACATAATCGTCATTGCTATCAAGGTATTTTTTGTCACGTGGTACCGGTTTTCCATGCAGATGTGCTCTTTCACCGATAAAGATATGCCACTTCTTCATGGTTGGGAAATCTTTTCCATCCAAAAAGTCGTGTACGGTGTCCAAAGTGAAACACCATTTTTTTTTCTCCGTAACAATTGGTGAACTTCCACTCCGGTCTTTATCGTACACACTGGTTCATCCTTGATTACTCGTAAATTATGTGCCATTTCCTCACTGAAGACTCGTTCATTGCAATACCACTACACACTTGCGGTGTTTGGCTATGGATAGGTATTTATTTCACTTCAATAATTACATGGTTTAATTCACAATTCTGTAACACTTCAACTTTATCCCTAAATTTTACCTATCACTTCTCATTTTCTCAGTTCACTGGGTTGCTGAATTTCTGAGGAACCATGGTTACCTAGCTATCGGGTCCTATTTACTTGTACCTATTTCTTATTACACTTAAATATTTTCCTATTTCTAATAAACTTTCTTCGATTTAACTCTTATTTCTATAACTTCATGTGGTAGACTAAACTAACTGTTTTTCGCAAGTTTTCTCTCATATTCATTGTTCCTGCGCATTCTAGAATTAAATGCCAATAATTATTAGACAATTACACAATAGAAACTTACCTTGGTTTGCTTCTTCCCCTAAGCCTTTTAACCTCACCACCTCTGTCCTAGCCCAAGCAAAACTCTCTCTTGCTGGTTTATTACAAACATCAACATAATTTTTTGTTTGGCTATAAAATTCAATTGGCAGAACATTTTGTGCATTCAGAAAAACAAAAACAAAAAACAAGTTCTCTGACGGTAGAAAAGTATAGCATCGGCATTGAAAAAACTGGCATCACGTGACAATAAATGTCTAGAAGAATGGAGATTACGTTGAGAAATAGAGTAAGGTTGTGTAACTTTGTAAATAAAGTTTTATGTTGATATCTTGCGATATTATTTAGTTATGCCAAATCGTCTGTCACTTATAATTGGGGTTCAGCATGGAAACTGCTACTCCGTCTTTACCAAATGCCCTCAAGAATGAACCAACCTCAACCCAGTATGGAGTATAATGGCATTACCAGCAGAGGTTATGAGGTTAGGAAAGACCTACCTCGTTTGACTCGCTTGCAACTTTACGATCGCTGGTTTGAATGCTACACTTCACATTCCTCTATCAACCGAAGACTTGAAAGCAGAATACAGAAGCACTCAAATTAATTAAAAAGAAAGGAGCAATTTAGTTTGCGGTTGGCAGACATTCTGTTTCCATTGAGGCACCTGTTTAATTCAGCAGCAGCAGCAGCAGCAAAAGGAACAAAGAAGCCACCCAAGACGAGCAAACAATCCCTCTAATGTTCTACGACACGGTTAATCAACAACATTCTTGTCCAGGAACGCATAAAACAACCGTCTCGTTACTGCCAATACTTACCTAACAGTGGCAAAAGCAACTTCTGTTTTCGACTTGCAGTTCCCTCAATGAATGCACATAATTCTTGTGGTAGAAGAAAAATAAGGTTTAACGATAAAACACGAGACACGGTAACTTGCACAGTAGCGGGTTGCATGGCCTTATAGGTCGCCGCACAGCATCAGTGGCGGACCCTATAAAAATAACTACATCAGCAAAATCACCAAGAATAAACAAAACATCAAACTTCCAAATTTATGAATATCCAGCGCTGATATGCCACTATAGGAATTCTTTAACGGTATACATGACCGAAATTTCATGAAAAATCACAACAAAAAATTCTTTCTCTACACGTATTATATACATAATGTATACATAAGGTAATGCATTCAACCCAAAAATTCGATACCGAAATCAAAAAAGTATTTTTAGAAAAAGGTCCGTCTATATATGTCTGTAAAAAACGAAAAGTCGGCATAAAACCAAACTTGGTATTTAAGTTTAGTGTCTTCCAGGGATGCGACAAGAAAATTTTCAAATAAATCCCCCCACCCTAAACTACCCTTTACATGGACAAAATTTCGAAAGTTTTGATTTTCTCAAAAATGATCAACCATTTTGATTATAATCCCATATATTAAACTCATTAACGATCATTTTATTGATATTAAATTAGTTTAGATTTGGTATGACTTCTACGTACTCTACATGCAAATGGCGCTTCAATATTTTTTGTTTGTATTTACTTACATATTGGAGAGGAATATATTATAGTTCATATAAATTTACCAAACCTTTAAATAACATTTACTAAATCTAAACTAATTTAATATCAATAAAATTATTCCAAATAAAATGTTCTTAACTTTCTGGGAATAGCCTCTGAAGATCTCTTTATTCTGGATGTATTTTGCAAACTAGTAAACCGTAAGAGAAAGACAAAAGCTTATTACACAAACTATGTAGAAATGGAAATGGCGTGTTATTTATGGACGTTCATTAACTGCTGTGGTTCTCAGGACACCATTCTAAATTGGGCGTGAAAGACCTCTTAATTTTGCTAAGAATTTTTACACCTGAAAAAATCCATTGGCCTCCGCCGGGTTTGAACCCGCGACCTTGGGTATATGAAGTTTGCATGCTAACTATTACACCACGGAGGGCGAAGGTCACTAAGAATAAACAAACGTTATTCTTCAAACTCCCAAATTTACTAATATCCAGCGCTGATATGCCACTATAGGAATTCTTTAAGGGCATGTTTGACTGAAATGTCATGAAAAATCACAACCAAAAAGAAACAAACAAAAAATACTTTCTCTACACGTAATAAGTACATATAAGATAATGCATCCCACCCAAAAATGTTTCAAAGAAAAACTGGCAGTGTCACAATTTATTAGAATAAGTTCTTTTATCAAGCAGCCATTAAATATATATCGGATTTTAACATTAATTTGTTACATTTTTAAGTTGCAGTTGTAAGTTCCAGGCCCTGAAACACAATTTGAACAGAAATCTGTAATCAAAGAAACGTATGACTGTCCCAACTAACAAATTGGGTTTTGAGGATAACATTTTTGACTCGCCGAAAAATGTTAACCCCAAACGTTACCCACGCCGAAAGAAACCCCACTTTGGCTACCCCTGGCGGCTACACAGTGAACTTCGCTATACTCTTAACGACGGTCTGTCCCTCGGCGAGTTTCCAGCAGACTTGAGGTTTTATAAATTATTGCGAATATGCCTGTTCTCTTGTTCAACGCACATCATTCTTTCTGCGACTCCATGCACAGCATTTTGCAGATATGTCTTGAAATATTAGCAAATTCTTGCGAGATAATTGCTGTCGGGTTGTTGGATGTCAGCAAAACCCGTTCTTTAAGGTAACCCACAGACAGAGATCTGGAGATCGCGGAGGCCACTTTCTTGGAAAGTGTCTGCTGATGACAGGATCGCCAACGCTCTGAATAATTAATTGTTTTGCTGGGGTACGGATAGGAGGCGAAGCATGAAGACGTTTCCCTTATTGTGATACCTCAGGCTAGGGATGACGAGGTATTGTAGCATGTCATGGCAGCGCTCACCAATTGCTGTAAGTGTCTTACTTCATTGTTATGTTCTTCGATGAAATAAGAGCCAATGATGAATTGTGATTTGGAGCCATACCATAAGTAACTTTTAAATCACGAAGACCTTCTTAAACCTACTGCTTTATTCAACAAACCAGCACCCATAGTAACGGTGAGTTGAAAAAAAAAAACAACAAAAAACAAAAGAGAACCCAATTGCTTGCCTAGTAGGTGACTTATTTTATTTTTATTGTATCTCAAATATTGTATTTATAGCGGTTTAAATACTGAAGTTATTTTTGAAATATCCTATATATACTTTCAGTTTCCCTAAGCTGAAATGTGGAAACCTTTCCCTCGTCCAACAAGGCGCAATAATTGTATGTAAACATGAAATTTATGACTCAAAATCTTCTCGGGCTTCTAACCAGGTAAAAACTTGGCTTGATACCAACGTTTCGAAGAAGTGCATGTTCTTCGAAACGTCGGTATCAAGCCAAGTTTTTACCTGGTTAGAAGCCCGAGAAGATTTTGAATTAATACGTCGCCAGGAAAGCTTCAGTTCTTATATGAAATTTATAGTTGTAATATGTTCTGGTAAATAAACTCCGTTTTATAAGAATCCTTGAGCCCTTTTTTTCTGTCCTACATGCTTTACAGATGTCTAATCCATAGTTATGCTTCATAATGGGAATTATATACATTAAAACTTCACAAACATGTCAAAACATATGTCCCACAGCCATAGAAAATAATTTATCAAAGGATTTGACTTCATAAAGCACATCGTCCATTACTGAATGTTCGCACCCATTTGCTGCTGGTTACTATAGATCGCTGAGGTGCAATCCCATTTTAGATTCACAAGCTATGTATTTTGTTTTAGCTGATATGCCAAACTGTGCGTTAAGGGTTAGGTACACATAACTAATAAATTTTTCCCTACATTACCAGGAACAATTAGCTGATATGAACGATGTCGATGCAGACTTATTTTGTCATTTTATGCAATCTAAAAGGAAATGTCTCTAGTTGTGTCAACACTTTGATTACTGTAGTGGTTTTTAATCGCAAAGTACATTCGCGTTTGCTTCTATATTCCTGTTCATAGTCACTATCTCTGGCGGAGGCGATTAATGCAAAGTAACGAGTTGAAATAAATAGTTCCCAATGAGCGATATCAATGCACATACAGAAAATTATGTCATTCACACTCAGTAACGTCTTTAAAGGGGATTTTTTTTACTTTCTCTACACATTACTGTATACATAGTGTATAGAGAAGGTATTGCACTCCACCCAAAATTCGATACCGAGATTTCACCGGAAATACATGTTTTGGGTCCCCCTGAATCCAAAAAAGCATTTTTACAAAAAGGTCCGTGTGTGCGCGTGTAAGTATCTATGTGTCTGTGGACAACATAGCTCAAGAAAAAAAAAAAAAAGAAAAAAAAAAAAAACGTTGGTATTTAAGTTTGGTATCTTCCAAGGATGCGGTACGAAGATTTTCAGGAAAATCCCCCCAACCCCAAATACCCTTTAAATGGAACTCTTTTCGAAAACGTTTATTTTCAAAAATGGCTCTAACAACTAAAATATCGTATATTAAATATATTTATCTGACAAATAAAACCTATATCTGGAACTTTTTGGGAATAGCATCTGGAGACTACTTTATTCTGGATAAATTTTACGGAATTTTGCATAACTGCTAAACCACAATGGACAAAAACTTACCACACAAAAAATATAGATCACGATAAAACACACAATTTATATCATGTACATTTTTTTCGTGGAGTTGATTGTTTTTTTTTTAGATATTCCTTGTTATTGGTTTCAGCTTTAAAAAACATAATTTTCTCATGCAGGAATTTGTCAACTCCTGTCCGTACAAACAAAGGAACTTCAGTCACATAGCAACCAGCTTTTGATTTTCACTTTAACTTATGGCACACCCTTAATTTGCTTCTATTTATAAGGAAGCAAGTAATAAGACTATTTCTGCTATTTTTTTTTTTTTCTCGATTAGAAAGAAGTAAATAGAAGCATAAGCTTTTTAACTATAATTTGATGTAGAGAAAGTCATGTGAATGGAACACATCTGATTTTTTATAATAAACCAGTATGGACCAAGAGTCAGATGCTTAGATGATGTCAGAATCTTATGCTAGTTTAAATGCAGTCGTTAGAATGAGGTTAGAAAACCCGACATACAAGGGCGAAACGAACATTTGTATAAAATTAAGGTTAGAAGGTAAGAACCGACGTAGGAATTTTTTCCATTTGTTAATATAACCATTGAAGAATGGAATGAATTGCCTGTAGCAGCCTTTCAGCGACAAGTTTAGAGATAATTTATACAGAGTAAATGTTCGATAATAGATTACAGTAAACTGTTCTGTAAGTTTTAATGTTGAGGCTTCATAGCAAATGTTTATAAACATGTTGGTAATTTATATAAGTATTGCTATACTGACTAATAAGTAGTTAGGTATTTCAAAAACCATGTAAGATAGTATGTTAGTTGTATTACTATTATTAACTGTAAGATTATTATTCTAACTGAATTTTGTACATTTATTTCTGCGTCCGGGCAGTACCCAATTGCAGAGTGTAAATATATACGAGGTACGTCCAGAAAGTAAGTTCCGTTTGGTAATAAAATTAAATTGTGTACAGATACAGAATAATTATTTATTGCACAAAATTCTACAACTCTTAAACTACTTTTCCACATAATTGCCGAAATTTTGCAGGCATTTGTCATAGCGTGGCACAATTTTTTGTATACCTTATTCATAGAAGTTTGCCGCCTGTACCCAACGTGAGCAAAGTTTACGAAATTTCGGTTTTTCGGTAACAATTTCATGAATTAGTGATCGTGAGCTTTGTGGAAATTCCATAGCGAGAGCACTAATTGTAAACTTGCGGTTTTCCTGGATCTTGTCATCAATCACGTGAACCAGTTCTTCTGTAACCAAAGATACACGCCCAGTTCGTTCTTCATCGTGCACTTCACTACGTCCTTCATTGAACTGTCGGACCCATCTTCTCACCATTGAATCACTCATCGCATTTTGTCCGTAAACTTCGCAAATTTGCCGATAAATTTCAATTGGTTTCCCTTTCCTAGCATTCAGAAAACGAATCACAGATCTGATTTCACAAGCGGCGGGATTTTCAATCAACACCGACATTGTAAACAAGCACAACAAAGCGTATGTGGCTGACAGCGATCTCAAAATGGCGCATGTTTCTTCTCCTTGATACAGAGCGTCTACCGCGCATGTGCAGAACTGCGGTCGCAGCGCTGCAGCGGAGATAAATTGAAACGGACTTTACTTTCTGGACGTACCTCGTATTTATAAAGGAAAAGTGTGCTGGAGAGTGTAGTTGTGTTCAGGGTTAGTGAACCCCGTAGGGTGAGGTGTGGGGAGACGGGAAAACCATATCTAATTACCCGGTAAGCTGCTATGCAGTAATTATTCCTGCAGATGTGTATTAATCTAGCATGGCCTACTTAGCATAATAAGACACAGAAATAGTTCAGTGCTGTAAGAAGATTTGTATTCTCTTCACCATGTCTGAAGTTAAGAAATGTACGGTAGTGCATTCAGAAGGGCGTGAAATTATAAGTAGTGCTGTAGATAAATATGACTAAGAAGCCCTGAATAAAGAGTATTTATGTCCAGTGTCACAAGCTGCATATTATACTGGTGTTTCCGTGTCAACGATAAAGAGAATTCGTAAGGAGAAGAAAGAGCAAATAGTGTATTGAGCACTTCTGGAAAAGGAAGTAAAAAAATCTTATGTGTACCATTCACATGACTTTCTCTACATCTCTGCAACAAATTGTTCTTATACTATTATTTACTTCATGCTAATCAGTAAAAAGTTAGCAGAAATAGCCATATAACTTGCTTCCTTGAACGTAGAAGCGAAATAAGGGAGTACCATAGTTCAAAGTGATAATCAAAAGCTGGTTGCTATGTCACTGCAGTTCCTTTGTTTGTATGGACAGCAATTGACAAATTCCTGTATGAGAAAAGTATAAGTTTTTCATAGTAGAAGCCAAAAACAAGGAATGTCTCAAAAACGACGAACTCCACGAAAAAAATATATGTAACATAAATTGTGTGTTTTAACGTGCTCTACATTTTTTGTGGAGTAAGTTATTGTCCATCTCTTACGGTTTAGCAGTTATTCAACATTCAGTAAAATTCATCCTGAATAAACTACTCTTTATAGGCTATTCCCAGAAAATTCAAGATAAACATTTTATTTGTCAGGTAAATATCTTTAATATACGAAATTTTAATCAAAATCGTTACTTAAATACCAAGTTTGGTATTTTACCTACTTTTCGTATTTGAGTTATCGTGCTCACAGACACATGGACACGGACACACACACACACACACACACACACGGACCTTTTTCCGAAAATACTTTTTTTAGATAAAGGGGACCCTAAAACATATATTTCCGGTGAAATCTCGGTATCGAACTTTTAGGTGGAGTGCAATACCTTCTCTATACACTATGTACATAGTGCATATAGAGAAAGTAACTAGACCAGAACATACTGCCTGTTGCGCAAATCAATGACTTTAATGCTACCGTTATACAAAGAATAATACGGTTTAAAAAATCTGATGTGCTCCATTCACATGACTTTCTCTACATCTCTGCAACAAATTGTAGTTAAAAAGCTTATGCTTCTATCTACCTCATGCTGATCTAGAAAAATTAGCAAAAATACCCTTATTACTTTCTTCCTTGTAAGTAGAAAGGAAATAAGGGAGTAGCATAGGTTAAAGTGAAGTCAAAAGCTGATTACTATGTGGCTGAAGTTCCTTTGTTTGTATGGACATGAGTTGACAAATTCCTGTATGAGAAAAGAAGATTTTCGAACCTAAAAACAAAAAACAAGGAATATCTCAAAAACGACCAACTCCACGAAAAAAATGTATATAGCATAAATTGTGTGTTTTAATGTGGTCTACATTTTTTGTGTGGTAAACTTTTGTCCATCTCTTACGGTTTAGCAGTTATTCAAAATTCAGTAAAATTCATCCAGATTAAACTACTCTTCAGAGGCTATTCCCACAAAATTCAAGATATACATTTTATTTATCAGGTAAATATATTTAATATACCTATTTTAATCAAAATCTTTAGAGACAATTTTGAGAAAATCAAATTTTTCGAAAAATGTTCTATGTAAGGGGTAGTTTGGGGTGGGAGAATTTTTCTCAAAATCTTCGTGTCGCATCTCTGGAAGATACTAAACCTAAATACCAAGTTTGATATTTTACCGACTTTTCGTTTTCGAGTTATCGTGTTCACAGACACACGGATACACACACACCCACACACACAAGGATCTTTTTCTGAAAATGCTTTTTTGTATACAGGGGACCCTAAAACAAATTTCCGGTGAAATCTCGGTGGATTGCAATACCTTCTCTATACACTATGCATATAGTACGTGTGAGAAAGTAAAAATTATATAACAGAAATTGTGTATTTTAACGAGGGCTACAAGTTTTTTTGTTTTGTTTACTAAGCTCTTAGGGTTTAGCAGGGCAAAGTTCGGTAAAATTCATCCAGAATAAAGAGGTCTTCAGAAGCTACTCCTAAAAAATTCAAGAGATACATTTTATTTGTGATGTAAATAGCTTTAATATGCAATATTTAAATAAAAATCTTTGAGCCTTTTTTAGAGAAAATGAATATTTTCGAATTTTTTTTCGTGTAAAGGGTAGTTTGGGGTGGGGGATTTTCTTGAAAATATTCGTGACGCATTCTTGGAAGATACGAAACCTAAACACCAAGTTTGGTATTCAATGGTCTTTTTGTGATCGGGCTATACTGTTCAAGGCACACACATACACGCAACTTTTTCTGAAAATGCTTTTTACTTTCTCTATACGAACTATGTACATAGTGTAAAGAGAAGGTATTGTATTGTACCCAAAAATTCGATACCGAGATTTCACCGGAAATACATACTTGTTTTGAGACTCCCTGAATTCAAAAAACATTTTTAGAAAAATGTCCGTGTGTGTGTCTGTCAAGGATGCGACACATAGATTTTCAAGAAAATCCCCCCACCCAAATTACCCATCATATGGAAAAATTTTCGAAAATTTTTATTTTCTAAAAAATGGCTCAAAACGATTTTGATTAAAATATCATGTATTAAAGATATATACTTAACAAATAATATGTATATCTTGAATTTTGTGGAAATAGCCTGTGAAGACTACTTTATTCTGGATGAATTTTACGGAATTTTGTGTAACTGGTAAACCGTAATAGATAGACAAAAACTTACCACACAAAAACTATAGAGCACATTAAAACACACAACTTATATTACATACACTTTTTTCGTGGAGTTGATCCTTTTTTTAGGTATTCCTTGTTTTTTGTTTCAGCTTTAAAAAACTTAATACTTTTCTCATGCAGGAATTTGTCAACTCCTGTCCATACAAACAAAGGAACATCAGTCACGTAGCAACCAGCTTTTGACTTCACTTTAACCTATGGTACTCCCTTATTTCGCTTCTACATACAGGGAAGTAAGTAATAAGACTATTTTTTTAACAAAAATTTGTTGCAAAGATGTAGAGAAACTCATGTGAATGGATTACATCAGATTTTTTTTTTTTATTCGGGCGTCCTAAATCATGTATTTCTGGTGATATTTCTGCGTGTATCTGCATTATAAGTAGAGAAAGTAAAAATACGCAATATTACGCAGCATTATAAGATCAGAGATGTGTCCGCGGTCTAAGGTTCTCCAAAAATTGTTTATGTTTTAACACCTCCGTTATTGGGTGTCCATGAATGTTTTAAAAGCTATTACTTAGAACTCGAGATAGAAACACCGTGATAAAGGTAGAAGCCGGAGAAGTGAAGCACGCCACTGACTACTGAAGCATCCTGGCTATTACTTATCCCGGGCACCAATAATTCTGTCCTCTTCTTCCCTTTCGTAAAACACGTACACGACCTGCATGCAACACACGTCTATAAAACCAGCCTTGTCTTTGGCCAGGTTGTACTTGTCAAGGAGAGAGAGAGAGAACCCGCCTCGGCCTGCTAAGTTACCTCCGCTCCGACAAGTGGAACTGTGCAGACGACATGATAGAAGGAGAAAAAAAAAAGAAGCAAACAGGCTATATCGCCCCTTTTAAAAGCCAAGTTCAACATTATAGCAAGCACAAGAATGGACACAAAAGATGCTTTTGCCTGCCGACTGCGGTGTTAAGGAATGCAGGGTATCTGTCGCCTCTTTGTGCTGCCTTCGTATCGCCCAACAAAGGACGCTTTGATATGCTGATGCAGTAATTGCAGCTTGTTCAAACAATAGCCATTAGATGTGCTTCTCGCCTTTACGAGAGGGGAGCAATTTAATAGCAAACCTTTATCTCCTAACTCATTCCTACTCTTCTTTAGCTTTATAAACACCTTCAAGTAATCAATAACGAAAGGATTTTAATGTGCAACACCTTTCCAAAAATATACATGGTCATTATTTTATATAGTAACCGACTCGCGTGCTCTCTAACAATCCGCGAGAGAGCCCCGAGTTGCCGGGAAAACTGTGCGGGCAGAGGCGGACTAAAATCATTACCTTATAATAGATTCTGGAAATGTTGGCCATCTGCTCTAAAACAAGCATCGTATCTCTTACAAATCTGATGTGTTCCATTCACATGACTTTCTCTACATCTCTGTAACAAATTATCGTTAAAAGCTTATGTATCTATTGCTTCATAATAATCAAGAAAAAATTGGTCTTATTACTTGCCTCCATGCAAGTAGAAGCGAAATAAGGGAGTACCATAGGTTGAAGTGAGACAAGAGTTGACAAATTCCTGTATGAGAAAAGAATATTTTTTTTTAAAGCTGAAAAAAAAGAAAACAAGGATCTTAAAAAAAAAGAAAAAAAAATCGTACATTAAAAGGTACCTGACAAATAAAATGTATATCTTGAATTTTCTGGGAATAGCCTCTAAAGACCTCTTTATTCTGGATGAATTTTATGGTATTTTGTGTAACTGCTAAACCGTAGGAGATGGACAAAATCTTACCACCCAAAAAATGTAGAGCACATTCTGGCAACTCACCCTAAGCGAGATTCGAACTCGCGACTGTTGAATGAGAGGCAGACACGCTACCACCACGCTACTCATTTGATGTGTGTTTGTTTTATTCACACCTAGTTCCTTTAATATCAGCAGTGGCATTTAAGGGGACAAGGTACTCTGAAATGATAAAAAATAACATTTTTTGTTTTAGACACTAGTAAAACCTCTATTATTTTAGTTTCAGAAAATGTATACTTTTGGGGGTTAAGAGGATTTTAATCAATTTAAGTATAATTTAAATGCTATTCTGCACTTCTTTAAAGCTGTTATGCAGTTTTCTCACATTTTTGGATACTTATGCACCTTTTACTCAGAAAGTATGAGAGCTGGAAAGCTGAAATTTTCAGCACATAGTTGAACTTTCTGAACCACAATCGTGATATTGTTCATATTAATATGATTGCTAATTTTCCACATTTTTTTTTTTACTTTTTTGAATTTACAAATATATTTCTTATCTAATTTCTACTGGCATTGTATCATATCTGAATAATTGAGGTTCAGAAGATAACTGATTATACTAAGAACAAGCATGCAAAAGTGTGATTATGTATTGCAAGTAGTATCACAGAAAAAAGTACATTAATTCACACGTTTTAAAACTAGGTTTTGTTACGTTCCTGCTGAATGAAGTATTTTTTATAGACTCACCACATAAGCTATTAATGTAACAATAAAAAATTTGAGAAATTGTCATGATTTATAGAATAATTCGTACAAATTTCTGGAAAAACAATTGAATGCTTTAAGTGCAGTGATAATTTAACTCTCTTAAGGTGTAATTCCTTACGTCCAGACTACCTTGTTCCCTTAACGTTTATTGCATTCTCCCAAATTTCATCACGTCTAATCTCAGAAGGCTGTGAGCGACCTTTGAATGTTTATTCGTGGGTTTATCAAGAAGCGATGCTCGGAAGTTGTGCAAACATAATAAAGTTTCTAACTTCGGAAAAGCTTTTGACATCTGTCTTGCCTAATTCGCTTTCTTACTTATTTTCGCCATACATTACAAAGGTTTTCATCACCCCACGCTTCCGAAATAACCTGTTCTTGCATTAGCATGTAACAGAGTATAACAAAATACGTAAGTCTTCACTTGTCTCATGTCAGATGTCAAGGCAATTATGTTTTTGTTTTGTTTGTCCGTTACCTTATGGGAAAGTCTTGTTGTGCCGCAAAGTAAACAATTATAGCCACTTACTAAAAACTACTACTAGTGACGTCATCCAGGCAACTTCCATACACTCTGTTCTTTATCACCGAAATGTTTTTCTCCTTGGCTCTCAAATACATCGTCCAAGTCAAGATTTTCTCTTGAAAATTATTTTAAAAATCTGATGTGTTCCATTCACAGGACTGATATTCCCAGAAATAATCGTCTTTCATTTGGTGAAGCCCTGATATCTCCAGAAATAATCCTCTATCATTTGGTGCAGCCCTGATATCTCCAGAAACAATCCTCTATCATTTGATGAAGTCCTGATATCTCCAGAAACAATCCTCTATCATTTGGTGAAGTCTTGATGTCTCCAGAAACAATCCTTTATCATTTGGTGAAGTCCTGATATCTCCAGAAATAATCCTCTATCATTTGGTGAAGTCCTGATATCTCCAGAGACAATCCTCTATCATTTGGTGAAGCCCTGATATCTCCAGAAACAATCCTTTATCATTTGGTGAAGTCCTGATATCTCCAGAAATAATCCTCTATCATTTGGTGAAGTCCTGATATCTCCAGAGACAATCCTCTATCTTTTGGTGAAGTCTTGATATCTTCAGAAACAATCCTCTATCATTTGGTGAAGCCCTGATATCTCCAGAAATAATCCTCTATCATTTGGTGAAGTCCTGATATCTCAAAAACAATCCTCTATCATTTGGTGAAGTCCTGATATCTCCAGAAACAATCCTCTATCATTTGGTGAAGCCCTGATATCTCCAGAAACAATCCTCTATCATTTGGCGAAATCCTGATATCTCCAGAAATAATCCCCTATCATTTGGTGAAGTCCTGATATCTCCAGAAATAATCCTCTATCATTTGGTGAAGCCCTGATATCTCCAGACACAATCCTCTATCATTTGGTAATGTCTTGATATCTCAGGAACAATCCTCCATTATTTGGTGATGTCCTGATGTCTCCAGAAACAATCCTCTATCATTTGGTGAAGCCCTGATATCTCAGAAACAATCCTCTATCATTTGGTAATGTCTTGATATCTCAGGAACAATCCTCCATTATTTGGTGATGTCCTGATATCTCAGAAACAATCCTCTATCATTTGGTGAAGCCCTGATATCTCCAAAAATAATGCTGTATCTTTTGGTAAGGCCCTGATATCTCCAGAAATAATCCTGTATCTTTCGTTGAAGCCCTGATATCTCCAGAAACAATCCTGCACAATTTGGTGAAGCCCTGATATCTCCAGGAATAATCCTGTATCTTTTGGTGATGTCCTGATCCAAAAATAATCCTGTATCTTTTGGTGATGTCCTGATCCAGAAACAATCCTGCACAATTTGGTGAAGTCCTGATATCTCCAGGGCTTCACCAAACGAAAAAAAGGTTGTTTCTTTTATATCACTACTGTCTTAGCAGAAAAATGTCAGTTTTTAGAAGTATCATGTTCTGACCAAATGCCACAGAAATATATGCTGTACCAAACCTCGATGTTTTTTACAAACATGGGATAAAAGTCACTTGTGTATCCCCTTGAAGATTTAGGTGCAGAGCCTGCGGGGATTGCGTTCTTCTGGGCAGGAAATCACTCTAATTGCATATTGCGTTGCAAGTGTCCATTAACATTGTGTACGTGGCTGTGTTGAGTGGCTTTGACACTGGTAAACTGAGCGTAACGCTGGTCTTGGCTTCCTGATCCCTAGGGCTGTACATGATTAGTAGCTGTAATGCCTTCTGGTGGAGCTGCCGGGCGATGCGGCCACTTAGCCATCAACGATCGATTGATTATTGATGTGATAACCACCGTGATACTATAAACAATAATAATATGTATACAACCATCTGTCAATAATCGATTATAGATAACTAACTGACCGCATCTGTTATTATTGGTTGGCCCGCGGTAGGTACTGCAAACATCAACTGGCGGGCGGGCGGTGACTTCCCTTAATTAGGGGCAGGAAGTACCCACAATACTGCGTCCCTTGAATATGTATACAGAGCAATACCCGTATACTGCAGTAGACACCGCTCCTGTCATTTGTCAGGGTAAATACACTACACTACCTTAGGATTTCTAACAGCTAATATGATTTCTCTGCCAATGGTCAATAATTCAAATATTCGTATAAAAATCTCATTTTCTTAACTTTTACGGTAGAGATGTGACAAACGGTTATTTAGCGTAACAGTTATAACAGAGTACAGTTATAACTGTTAACAGTAACAGTGCGTTAAGGTTATCTACACATAACGGCTACGATTAGGGAATATTTTTACTTTCTCTACACGTGCTATGTACATAGTGTACAGAGATGGTACTGTATTGCACCCAAAAATTCTATACCGAGATTTCACCGGAAATACATGTTTTGAGACTCCCTGAATCCAAAAAATAAAAAACGAAAAAACATGTCCGTGTGCGTGTGTGTAAGTGAACACGATAGCTCAAAACCGAAAAGTCAGTAAAATACACTAATTGGTATTTGAGTTTAGTATCTGCCGGTGATGCGACACGAAGATTTTGAGAAAAATCCTCCTACCCCAAACTACCCCTTACATGGATAAACATTTCGAAAATTTTGAATTTCTTAAAAATCATTAACGATATTAAAATACCGTATATTAACGATATTAATATGACAAATAAAATGTATATTTTTGAATTTTCTGGAAATATCCCTTGAAAATTTATTTATTCTGGATGAATTTTACGGAATTGTGCATAACTGCTAAACTGTAAGAGATGGACAACAACTTACCTCACAAAAAATATAGAGCACATTAAAACACACAATTTATGTCATATACATTTTTTTTCCTGGAGTTGTCGTTTTTGAGATATTCCTTGTTGTTAGTTTCAGCTTTGAAAAACTTATAATTTTCTTATACAGAACTTCTGTCCGTACAACTTCAGTCACATAACAAGTAGCTTTTGACTATCACTTTAACCTATGCTACTCCCTTATTTCGCTTCTACTTACAAGGAAGCAAGTAATGAGACTATTTCTGGTAATTTTTTATCTCGATGAGCATGAAGTAAATACAAGCCTAAGCTTTTTAACAAAACATCTTTGCAGAGGTGTAGAGAAAGTCATGTGAATGGAACGCATCAGATTTTATATATTATGAATTCTGGAGGCAGCCCTGTAACTATCCAGTCCCCTTAAATTGACAGCAAAAAATCGGTTGTGCTTAAAATGTTTATAGGAATAAACTGCAACGGAAGGAAAATCAAGTTGATATCTGTATCGACAATCTTGTATGTTATCTGTGAAATTTTCCGTCAGTTGCGTTGTATGTACGTTAATGACCTCGGAAGTTCAGTTTACCGCAAACACCGCAAACCAAGGAAAACCATGAACTACTTTTGCTTGTTATACAAGTGAAGCACGCCTGCTTTTGTTTTCAAAAGTCTTTCACTGTCTTTATTCCAACCAGTGCTGCCAACTGTTGCCAAACAAATTTCTGTAGATCTATAGAAATATCAGAAAAGTTAAAGAATCAAAATAAACGTTTTTACTTTCTCTGCACGTACTATGTACATACTGTATAGAGAAGGAATTGCACTCCATCCAAAAATCCAATACCGAGATTTTACCGAAAATACATATTTTGGGTCCCCTGAATCCAAAAAGAAGCATTTTTGGAATAAGGTTCGTGTGTGTGCGTGTGTCTGTGGATAGCATAGCTCAGAAACGAAAAGACCGTTGAATACCAAACTTGGTATTTAAGTTTAGTAACTTCCAGGGATACGATACGAAGATTTTGAGCAAATTCCTCCCACCCCAAACTACCCTTTAACGCCCGCTTTAACTACTAATGGCATCGCAGGCGGTGACACTGGTGATACATGAATGATGATGGAGCACCGGTGGAATGCGATGGCGGGGGAAACCGGAGTACCCGGAGAAAACCCGCCCCAGCGCCGTTTTGTCCACCACAAATCTCACATGCGGTCGCTTGGGATCGAACCCCGGCCGTCTAGGTGGCTCTAACGAATTTGATTAAAATATTGTATATTAAAGATATTTACCTGACAAATAAATTGTTTATTTTGAGCTTTCTGGGAACAACCTCTGAAGACTATTTTATTCTGCGTGAATTTTACATAATTTTGCATAACTGCTAAACCGTAAGAAATGGACAAAAACTTACTTTACAAAAAATGTAAAGCACGTTATAACGCACAGTTTATGTCGTATACATTTTTTTCCTGGAGCTGATTGCTTTTGAGATATTCCTTGTTTTTGGTTTCAGCTTTGAAAAAGTTAACTTTTCTCACACAGGAATTTGTCAACTCCTGTCCATACAAATAAAGGAACTTCAGTCACATAGCAACCAGCTTTTGGCTATGACTTTAACCTGTGGTATTCCCTTATTTTGCTTCTACTTACAAGGAAAAAAGAAGTAAAACTATTTCTGCTAATTTTTTCTCGATCATCATGAAGTAAATAGTCATGTGAGGGGAACACATCAGATTTTTTTTTTTCTTAGATCGGGGATGTTGAAAGCTTTCTTTTTTCCTCATGAAGCTCCATCGCCAATACTCGCATCTTGTAAGAGACCAAGATGACCCAGGATGCAAGAAACACTACAGGGTTCGCCCTGCGACCAGGGAAACCTCCAAAAAATCCATGGGTCAAAATGGGTGTCACGTCTCTCTGTTAAAGAACTATATGTGGTAATAAACCTGGGTTGGTAATAATAATTATTCTTGTCCGTTTTTGCGAGCTGTTGCGAAGTGTTGTGTACAGTTATTGACTATAATTATGCATCGCAAAGCAATCTGTAATCAATTTTTGTTGTTGACGCGCAATTAATCAACACGTGAGTCCGAGTTTTACTCAATATTTGATGTTTGTTTTGTTTAAGTGGAGTTGAGCGGCAGTTGGTATTGCAGACACGTTCGGCGCTAATTACAAGGCAACAGCAGTGTTTTGTCACAGAACAGGCTGACCAACCCTACCATTAGTGTCACGCCTCGTCAACGTCTAAGAATACCTTGCAACTTAGTGCCCCGCCTTGTCTATCGGAGCCGGAAGTGCGCTTTTCGATGCCCCGTCGTGATCAAGGGTTACCTCGTGATCACCTCGAGGTTGGTAGTCCGTTAAGTAGTTCTTAGTCTATCCATGAAGTCAACACGAACAAAAAATTTGAATTGTTCCATTCACATGAATTTCTCTACATCTGCAACAAATTTTAATTAAAAAGCCTATGCTTCTATTTACTTCATGCTAATCGAGACATATTAGCAGAAATAGTCTTATTACTTGCTTCCTTGTAAGTAGAAGCGAAATAAGGGAGTACCATAGATTAAAATGATAGCCAAAAGCTGGTTGCTATGTAACTGAAGTTCCTTTGCTTGTATGGACAGGAGTTAACAAATTCCTGTATGAGAAAAGTATGTTTTTCAAAGCAGAAACGAAAAACCAAGAATATCTTAAAAATGGTCAACTCCACGAAAAAAATGTGTTTGACATAAATTGTGTGTTTACATTTTCTGTAGAGTAAGTTTTTTTCCATATCTTACGGTTTAGCAGTTGTGCACAATTCCGTGAAATTTGTCCAGAATAAAGCAGTCTTCAGAGGTTATTCCTAGAAAATTCAAGATATACATTTTGTCAGGTAAATATCTTTAATATACGATATTTTAATCAAAATCGTTAGAGCCATTTTTAAGAAAATCAAAATTTTCGAAATTTTTTCCATGTAAAGGGTAGTTTGGGGTGGGGGGATTTTCTCAAAAATCTTCATGTCGCATCCTTGGAAGATACTAAACGTAAATGGCAAGTCGTGTTTGAGTTGTGATGTCCACAGACACTGACTGACCTTTTTCTAAAATGTTTTTCTTAAATTCAAGGGGCCTCAAAACATACATCTCACCTAGATGGCCCGGGTTCGATCCCAAGCGATTTGAGGTGGACAAAGCGGCGCAGCGGCGGGTTTTCTCTGGGTTCTTCGGCTTTCCTCGCCATCGCATTCCACCAGTGCTCCATCTTCATTCCGTGTGTCACCAGTGTCATAGCCTGAGGTGCCGCAAGTAGTAAGCGCAGGCGTTAAACACTTTCAAAAAACGTTACATTTCCGATGAAATCTTGGTATCAAATTTTTGGGTGGACCACAGTGTACACCTACTATGTACAATGTACCTACGGCCTAGAGAAAGTAACCGTTCTTTTATAAAGAAATCTGATATTTCCCATTCACATGACTTTCTCTACATTATTATTGTTAAAAGCTTATGCTTCTATTTACTTCATGGTAATCGAGAAAAAAATAGCACGAATAGCCTTACTACTTCTTTCTTGTAAGCAGAAGCGAAATAACGGAGTAGCATACGTTAAAATGATAGTCAAAAGCTGGGTGCTATGTGACAGAAGTTCCTTTGTTTGTATAGACAAGAGTTGACAAATTCTTGTATGACAAATGCATAAGTTTTTCAAAGCAGAAACCAAAAACAAGGAATACTTAAAAAAAACGATCTACTCTACGAAAACAATTTATATAACTCAAATTGTGTGTTTTAATGTGCTCTACATTTTTGGTGGTTTAAGTTTTTGTCCTTCTCTTACGGTTTAGCAGTTATGCAAAATTCCGTAAAATTCATCCAGTATAAAATAGTCTTCAGAGGCTATTCCCAGAAAATTCAAGAAATACATTTTATTTGTCAGGTAAATATCTTTAGTGTATGATGTATTAATCAAAATCGTTACAGCACTTTTTGAGTAAATAAAAAGTTTTCTGAAAAAAAGTTCCATATAAGGGTAGTTCGAGGTGGGGGGATTTTTCTCGAAATATTCGTTTGGTAGTTAACGTTAGTTTTTGAGCTATGTTGCCCACAGACACACACGCACTCACACAGACAGACAGACACACGGACATTTTTCTAAAAATGCTTTATTTATTTATTTTTTATTTTTTTTTTTTTGATTCAGTGGTTCAATACATGTATTTCCAGTGAAATTTCGGTCGAATTTTTGGGTGTAATATAATAATACCTTCTCTATACACTATATACATAGTACTTATAGAGAACCAATACACATTTCCGGTGAAATCTTAGGTTTTAATGACATTTCTATTCGTATAATTTTATCTTTCTCATCAATTAATGATATTGGATGAAATAAATGAAATGACCTGTTATTTATGGACGCTCTTTAACTGCTTTGGTTCTCAGCGTCCCATTCTATACCGGGCGTGAAATATCGCTTAATTTTGCTCAGAGGCCTCTCTGTCAGGCTTGAGGTTCTTTTACGTGCCGTAAATCTACGTCACGGGACCAACAGCTTTACTTCCCTTCCGACGGAAGCCATGCTAAGGATTTTTACGCCCGATTTTTTTTCTTTTGTTAAAAAAAACCCGCGACCTTTGGCATATGAAGTTAGCATGGTAACCATTACACCACGGAGGGCGCACAATGATACTGGATGAATATAATCTACGACAATTAAAGGAATAAGCTTATGATTAGCATATTCATCCATTTTTTATGGAATACACTGTACACCTACTTTGTACAATGTACATACATCCTAGAGAAAGTAACAATTATTTTATAAATGTGGAAATTCAGTAATAATTGCGATAAATCATGGGAAGGTTCTCTACCCGAATTAATCAGGAGAAAAGAGGCTAATAAAAGCCATTTGGCTTGTGAATTACTGTTGACGATATCGAATTTTTAGAATTTATAAATTAGAATCGCTGATTAATGTTCACCACCATTATCAGTTCAACTCCCTTATCAACCAGGGCTATACATATGTTCCCAGTAATTAGATTTGCTGGCAAAGTGCGTCTGTGTGCGTGCGTGCGTGCGTGCGTGCGTGTGTGTGTGTGTGTGTGTGTAAGAACGTAATATTATAGCCACTCCAGGTGCTCATGGGTAATTAAAACTGATTTAATGGCGACTAACATTTTGCGGGACACTTAAAGGGGGCAAAAGCAATTGGTTTGGTTTGCTTTTGTTTTTCCAGCCACGAACACCATTTTACCGTCTGCTGTATCCAGTTTAATTATCGAGAGGCAGTGGGCGGCGGTAATATTACTGGCGGCGATGGGTTGGAAAGGCAATTCCCCACATAGCTTTATTACTTAGGTGCTATACAGCCTGTCATAACGACCTTATGAATGTGTGTATGATATAACTGTTCGACTTATTTCACGCGATAATTCTTGTGCTAGTCAACGATTACTAAGCCATGCAACTTCAGAATGAATAAACTCAAAGAGTTCATCAGGAATTTTACGAGACAATTCAGCCTAAGTACTCTGCCCCTTCATATTCAATGATTGAAAGCTGGGTTGCAGAGTTTAAAATGGGACGTACGAGCACTAGTGATGAGCTTCGCTCTGGACGCCCTGTAGAAGTGGCAACTCCAGAGATCATTGAACATCATCGTTTAGTCCTGGAAGACCCCAGATTAAAGTTGTCTGTGATAGCAGAGGCAGTCAGCATACCAAAAGAACGTGCAGGTAATATTTTAAGTAATGTTCTGACTTTCACAAGGTCTATGCAAGATCGGTGCCGTGTTTGTTGACACCTGATGAAAAGTTGAAAAGAAAAACTATTTCTGTTAAGATCTGGAGCGCTACCGTAAATATGCCAGTGAATTTTGAGACGGCTTATTACCATGGATGAAACATGGATACATCACTACACTCCAGAAAGTAAATCACAGCCAAAACAGTGGATTGCGCCAGGTGAACCAACTCCAAAAAATCTGATGTGTTCCATTCACATGACTTTCTCTACATCTCTGCAACAAATTATTGTTAATAAGCCAATTGTTCCATTTACTTAATGATAATTGAAAAAAATAGCAGAATTAGTCTTATTACTTGCTTCCTTATAAGTAGAAGCGAAATAAGGGAGTATCATAGGTTAGAGTGATAGTCAAATGCTGGTTGCTATGTGACTGAAGTTCCTTTGTTTGTATGGACAGAGTTGACAAAGTCCTGTGTGAGAAAATTATAATTTCTTTTAAAGCTGAAACCAAAAACAAGGAATATCACAAAAGCGATCAACTCCATGAAGAAAATGCATATGACATAAATTGTTTGTTTTAAAGTGCTCTACATTTTTAGTGGTAAGTTTTTTTCCATCTCTTACGGATTAGCAGTTATGTAAAATTCGTCCAGAATAAAGTAGTCTTCACAGGTTATTCCCAGAAAGTTCAAGATATACATTCTATTTGTGAGGTAAATATCTTCAATATATGATATTCTAATCAAAATCGTTAGAGCCATTTTTGAGAAAGTCACAATTTTTGACATTTTTTCCGCGTAAAGGATAGTTTGGGGTGGAGGGATTTTTCTGAAAAGCTTTGTGTCGCATCCCTGAAAGATACTGAACTTAAATACCAAGTTTGGTATTTTACCGACCTTTCGTTTTTGAGTTATCTTGTTCAAAGACACACGGACCTTTTTCTGAAAATACTTTTTTTTGGATACAGGGGACCTAAAAGATATATTTTCTGTGAAATCTCGGTATCTAATTTTTTGTGTAGTGCAATGCCTTCTCTATACACTATGTACATAATACGTATAGAGAAAGTAAAAAAAAATTAAAATGCTGTTTTCATTGAGAGGCCCGGGACTTATGAGCCGGCCTTTGTATAATGTAATTAAAACTAGTTTTTATGCATTGGAGGATAATTATTAGTTATTACTTGACTGAACATTTGGTTTATGTAAAAAGAAAACAATAAAAGACATGCTGTTTTTTTCAAGACAATTTTAATTACATCTCTGCCCTTTTATTTACTATGCCCGAATTGCTATTATGGGGAAAGTTTGTTTAACGCTGAAAACACGATCTGGCGCTGTTACAACGGATAAGCTTCGCAACGGAAAGAGACGAACAAAAACGTCCCTGTGAGATCATAGCGTATAAAATGAAACAGAGCCGGAAAGAAATTTGGGTGGTCTGAGGAAAGGCGCGAAGTCGCGGTGAGGCTAAATTACAGCGTACTTCGCTCAGACCGAGCAATTCGATTCGGGTAACGTGCGTGAAGAGCAAGTGCAACCCAGGTGGAATGAATTAGTCTTCTTCCTTCCACTACCTACTCCTTCTGTCACTTTTACACAAATTTGCCTATGTGATTAATATTTATAGAGCAGTACCTCCAGCTAAGTTATGCTTTTTCGTTTAAATTAATAACTCTTACGCCCTTGGTAAATAAAAATCCAGTTTTAGGTGTGTCGGTCGCTAGCAGCTAATAATGCTTTAGAAGAGAGAAATTCTAATGTAATCCATTCACATGATTTTCTCTACTCTACATCAAATAGTGGCTCTACAAACAATTCTTACTACTTTCTCTACACGTACTATGTTGCAGAGCAGATATTATATTGCACCCAAGTATTCGATACCGAGATTTCACCGGAAATATATTTTGAGGTCCCCCGAGTCCGAATAAAGAACTTTTACTTTCTCTACACATACTATGTACACAAGGCACAGAAAGAAACCGACACTGTCTTGTAGCATACACCGCATTCCTTACCGTTTGTAGGGTACTTTATTACGCCATGTTTTTATTTTATTGGCTGATACTGCCACCTGGCAGGTGAGTGTTCTATATCGAAACAAAAGAACATACCTAAGCTGGGTTTGTCAACTCATTCGCTAATAGGAATAGCCACCTTACTCAACTGGAAGCGAGATAAGGTAACTGTAAGTTACAACCCCTCCTCCTTCCCCAATTAGAGAGACGGAGGGGCCAGCGGATATCAGAAGACACGACTTATAAATTCCCTACAGACAATCAGAAATTCGATGCTTATTACTATTTGTGCTCTGTGTACATAGTGTATACAGAAGGTATTGTATTCCACCAAAAAACTGGATACCATGATTTAACCGGAAATACATGTTTGGGTCCACCTGAATCCAAGAAAAGAATTTTTGGGAAAAGGTCAGTGTGTACGTGTGCGTGTGTGTGTGACTGTGAACAGCATAGCTCAAAAACGAAGATACCGTTTAATACCAAACATGTATTTAATTTTGGTATCTTCCAAAGATGCCACAAAAAGATTTTCAAGAAAATCCCCCACCCCCAACTACCCTTTATATGAAATGTTTTTCGAAAATTCTGATTTTCTCAAAAATGTCTAGCAATTTCGATTAAAGATATTTATTAATTTGACAAATCAAATTTGTCTTGAATTTTCTGGGAATAACCTCTGAAGACTACTTTATTCTTGATGAATTTTACGGAATTATGTATAACTGCTAAACCGTAAGAGATAGACATTAAACATAACACACACACACAAAATGTAGAGCACGTTAAAACACGCAATTTATGCTATATAAATTTTTTTTCGTGGAGTTGATCGTTTTTAGATAGTTCTTGTTTTTGGTTTCAGCTTTGAAAAACCAACTATTGGCTGTCACTTTAACTTATGGTACTTCCTTATTTCGCTTCTACTTACAAGGAAGCAAGTAATAAGACAATTTCTGCTAATGTTTACCTTGATTAGCTTGTCGTAGATAAAAGAATAATCTTTTGCAAGGGAAGTTGTTTGTGCAACAGTTAGAGAAAGTAATGTGAGTGTAGCAAATCAGATTTTTTAAAAGTTTAACGTCCTTTAATCTGGTTGGTGAATGAAATTGCTGAAATGACCCTCAAATGATTCCGAGGCCCATAGAGCTAATGTTACTCGAAATTAGTAATGGGATAAGATAAAAGAAAAGAAAAAGAAAGAAATAAAATCTGATGTGTTCCATTCACATGACTTTCTCTACCTCTCTGCAACAAATTAAAAAAAAAAAAAAAACCTAGTACAAATAGTCTAATTACTTGCTTCCTTGTAAGCAGAAGGGAAATAAGGGAGTATTATAGGCTAAACCAATAATCAAAAGCTGGTTGCTATGTGACTCAAGTTCCTTTGTTTGTATGGACAGGAGTTGACAAATTCCTGTATGAGAAAAGTATGTTTTTCATTGCTGAAACCAAAAACAAGGAATATGTCAAAAACGATCAACTCCACGAAAAAAACGCATATAACATAAATTGTGCGTTTTAATGTGCTCTACATTTTTTGTGGGTTAAGTTTTTGTCCATCTCTTACAGTTTAGCAGTTATGCAAAATTCCGTGAAATTCATCCAGAGTAAAGTAGTCTTCAGAGGCTATTCCCAGAAAATTCAAGATATACATTTTATTTGTCAGGTAAATATATTTAATATATTTTCGAAAAATGTCCCATGTGAAGGGTAGCACACACACACGGACTTTTTTCCAAAAATGCTTTTTTTTTTATTCAGGGGGACCCAAAACATGCATTTTTGGTGAAATATCGGTTTCGGATTTTTGGGTGCAATACAATACCTTCTCTATACACTTATGCACATAGTACGTGTAGAGAAAGTAAAAAAAAACCTTATGTGGTAACTCACCCTAAGCAAGACTCGAACACACGATCTCGTGTATGTGAGGCAGATTTATATTTGTTTAACGCCCGATTTTACTACTATGGCACAGTAGGCCATGTCACTGATGATAAATGGAATGAAGATGGAGCAACGGGGAATACAATGGCGGGGGAAATCGGAGAACCTAGATGCACATTGAGATTAAAATGTTTTTTTGTTTTTCATTATCAAATATAATATTATAATATTACAAGAACTACAAGTAAATTATCTCTTGTGAAAGAAGTAATTCTTTATTATATCTAATAATCATCACAAATGCAAATATGTTATAATCCATTGAAAGAAGATCTCGTGAGTTTAGCCCTTTTACAGAAAGGCATTAAAGCTTAACACTTTTAAAGTTCATATAGAGTCAATTTTAAAGAAACAAAAGCAGCTCACTTTATCTTTCCTCATTTTCCTGGTTGAAAACTTAATATTTTCAATGAGGCAAGCTTATACAATAACTCAATAGCCGATGTAAGCTATTCTCGAATAATGAAAGATCATTTTACTCACGTGTGGATTTGGTTCAGAAATTCACTTACCTGTAACAAAAAATTAACTATACTAGAAATAGCCTATAACATACATACAATAGAAATGAGTATTCCCAATAAAAATATCAAGCCAAAGAAAAAAAATCTGATGTGTTCCATTCACATTACTTCTGTGTAACAAATTATTGTTAATAAGCTTATTCTTCTATTTACTTCATGCTAATCAAAAAAATTAGCAGAGATAGTCTTATTACTCGCTTCCTTGTAAGTACAAGCGAGATAAGGGAGTAGCATAGGTTAAAATGACAGTCTAAAGCTGGTTGCTATGGACTGAATTTCCTTTGTTTGCATGGGCACGAGTTGACAAATTCCTGTATGAGAAAAGGTTTTCAAAGCTGAAACCAAAAACAAGGAATATGTCAAAAACGATCAACTCCTCGAAAAAAGTATGTAACATAAATTCTGTGTTTAATGTGCTCTACATTTTTTGTGTGGTAAGTTTTGTGCATTTCTTACGGCTTAGCAGTTATGTAAAATTCATCCAGAATAAAGTAGTCTCCAGAAAATTCAAGATATAAGTACATATTATTTGTCGGGTAAATATCTTTAATATACGAAATTTAATTAAAAATCATCAGAGCCATTTTTGAGAAAATCATAATTTTCGAAAAAAGTTCCGTGTAAAGGTTGAATACCAAACTTGGTATTTAAGTTTGATATCTTCCAAGGATGCGACACGAAGATTTTCAAGAAGATCCCCCCACTCCAAATACCCTTTACATGGAACTTTTTTCGAACATTTTGATTTTCTTAAAAATGGCTCTAACGATTTTGATTAAAATATTGTATATTAAAGATATTTACCTTACAAGTAAAAGGGTGTTTTGGATTTTTTGGGAATAGCTTCTGAAGACTACTTTATTCTGGATGAATTTTGCATAACTGCTAAACCGTAAGAGATGGACAAAAACTTACGGCACAAAAAATGTAGAGCACATTAAAACACACAATTTATGTAATACACATTTTTTCTTTGAGTTGATCGTTTTTTTAGACATTCCTTGTTTTTCGTTTCAGCTTTGTAAATCTTATACTTTTCTCATACAGGAATTTGCCAACTCCTGTCCACACAAACAAAGGAACTTCAGTCACATAGCAACCAGCTTTTGGCTTTAACTTTAACCTATGGTACTCCCTTATTTCGCTTCTACTTACAAGGAAGCAAGTAATAAGCCAATTTTTCTAATTTTTTTCTCGATTAGCATGAAGTAAATAGAAGAATACGCTTTTTTTAACAATAATTTGTTACAGAGATGTAGAAAAAGTCATGTGAATGGAACACATCACATTTTTTATAATTTCAGCCGACTTGCATTATTGTACCGGTTGGTGCTCGGCAATTAAGGTTCTGATGATAGAATCATGGGGAAAAAAATAGAAAATTATAGAGCATCCTTTGATACAAAACATTTCACTGTACTGGTATATACATGTTATCCAAATTTGTTAAAGATTAAATGTTTTGACGCCTAAATGCAAGAAAAAGGAATATATTGCATTTTAAAATGTTCGTAGGCCCGAAGTGGAACATAGGGCATCATTACGATGTTACCGTGATCGGATTTGAACCTCTAGTTCGTGAGTTCGCCGCTATCCGCCATGGTGACAAGGGAATTGTTTGTCGCCCACAGATGGCAACGAAATCAACACTTGCGGACAAGAAATGGCGGAATTTTGCCCAAGAATCTTCTTCTTTCAATGTATGGATTATACAAGGGGTCATGTTAGGATTTTTGCGTCCCAAAAAATCTATCACCCTCCGCCAGGTTTGAGCCTACAATCTTGGGTTTTAGAGGCTAGCATGGTAACCACTACACTACGGAGGACGAGCATTTTAAAATGTACTTAAAAGGTTTTATTAATTTATCCGGTGTAATCTAATTTGACTATGTCTGTACTGTAAAGAAAACAAAAAGTTTTGTTGCCTACATAAAAGTTCACGAGCACAAATAACAAATTTATTTTCTGGTATAAACCCTCCATGGAAGTACAAATGTCCTTCAGCCTGAACGAATTGGCTTTATAACATAGATCCAAACACATAACTACACTCCATAGAATACAAAAACAAAACGCATCACGCAAAAGAAATATAAAGTCAAAGAAGAAGGCACTTGAAAAGAAAAACCAAAAACAGAAAATGTAGTACCTCTGACGTGAAGGAAATAAAATGGGAAGCTTTCACAAAATGTATTAGTGGTCGTAAATATTCCGTGCGCCTTTTGTTTCCGTTTTCTGTATCGGAGTTGAGCGGCAATGACTTATCGCAACATAAATATATGTATACGACACTCGGAGGGGTTTACTTTCCGACATTCTGTCGCTGAACAAACGCACTGTGTTCCATTCACATGACTTTCTCTGCATCTCTATAACAAATTATTGTTAAGAAGCTTAATCTTCCATACACTTCATGCTAATCGAGACATACACTAGCAGAATAGCGCTTTTACCTTCTCTAAAAGTACTATGTACATAGTGTATAGAGAAGGTATTGTATTGCATCCAAAAATTCGATACCGAGATTTCATTTGCTTTAGGGTCACCTGTATCCAAAAAAATCATTTTCACAAAAAGCTCCGTGTGTGTGTGTGTGTGAACACGATAACCCAAAAAAGAAAAGTCGGTAAAATACCAAACTTGGTACTTAAGTTTAGGGCCTTCCAGGGATGCGACTCGAAGATTTTGAGAAAAATCCCCCCACCCCAAATTACGCTTTACATGGAATTTTGTTAGAACATTTTCATTTTCTTAAAAATGGCTCTAAAAGTTTTGATTAAAATTTCGTATATTAAAGATATTTACCTGAAAAATAAAATGTATATTTTAAATTTTCTGGGAATAGCCTCTGAAGACTATTTTATTCTGGATGAATTTTGTATAACTGCTAAACCGTAAGAAAACACAAAATGTAGAGCACATTATATCACACAATTTATGTTATATAAGTTTTTTTTCAATGAGTTGATCGTTTTTTAAATATTCCATGTTTTTATTCTGGATGAATTTTGCATAACTGCTAAACCGTAAGAGATGGACAAAAACTTACGGCACAAAAAATGTAGAGCACATTAAAACACACAATTTATGTAATATACATTTTTTCTTGGAGTTGATCGTTTTTTTTTTTTCTTTGGACATTCCTTGTTTTTCGTTTCAGCTTTGAAAAACTTATACTTTTCTCATACAGGAATTTGACAACACGTGTCCATACAAAGGAACTTCAGTGACATAGCAACCAGCTTTTGACTATCACTTTAATCTATGGTACTCCCTTATTTGCCTTCTACTTACAAGAAAGTAATAAGATTATTTCTGCTAATTTTTTCTGGATTAGCATGAAGTATTTAGAAGAATAAGCTTATTAACAATAATTTGTTACACAGAACTAGAGAAAGTCATGTGAACGGAACACATCAGATTTTTTTTTTTTTTTGATTCAGGGGGATCCAAAACATATATTTCCATGAAATCTCGGTATCGAATTTTTGGGTGGAATGCAACAACTTAAGTGTAGAGAAAGTAACAAAAACGAACAAGTTCTTGGACGGTAGAAAACTATAAAAACTGGTACCACGTGACAAATATCTTGACAGCATGGAGATTACGTTGAGAAATAGAGTAAGGTATTGTAACTTTGTAAATAAAGTTTTGTGATGATATATTTCGTTATTGTTTAGTTATGTCAGATCTCGTGTTTTTAAAACACGACATTCTAAAAGTGTTCAGTGACCTGCTGGTACTATAGATAACAAGAACACCGTATATTGCTGCTAATGGCTACGGATGCTATTAGCAGGACCTATATAATTGCAATGCATTCCTGAAATGCCTCATTAGATTTTCAAGAATAGAACCGCATTGCCACGGAAACGACCTCCAACCTGAAGTTCATGTCACGAGTAGATAATTGGTTTTCCTTTACCTCCTCGTTCTTCCTTTTCTAACGCTTCTTCTGTTAACAAACACACGAGCTCATCATGTGACTTCACGCTCTGCTGGCTGCGAAGATGGTCGTTGTAGTGTGTTACGTAGCAGCTTGTTTCAAACCACGTGACATGCACTCCTCTCATCGTAAATGCATTACACGCATCTACACGGATACCATAACACAGGAGGGCGGAGGAAAAAAAAGAGAGTTGTACAAACCGCATGCATGCAGACTTCAATGAGAGGTGTATTAATTAGTACTCTATTGTTAGGATTCGCTTCAGAGCCGTTGCGAGTAACACAAGCCGCAATCTGTATTCAGTAGACAGAAAAGAACGATGGAGTTTCAGTCCTCTGGTCCATGACGTTCTCCGTTCCAGCACGGTGTGCCACAAGCATTTGTTTCTTCAGCTTGTGTGTCTCTTGCAGGACACAAGTGGAATTTTGACTACAATCGGTAGAAAAATGCGATGTGTTCCATTCACATGACTTTCTCTACATCTCTGCAACAAATTATGTGACTGAAGTTCCTTTTATAGCTGAAACCAAAAACAAGGAATATCTCAAAAACATTCAACTCCACGAAAAAATGTATATAACATAAATTGTGTGTTTTAAAGCGCTCTACATTTATTGTGTGGTAAGTTTTTGTCCATCTCTTACGGTTTAGCAGTTATGCAAAATTCCGTAAAATTGACCCAGAATAAAGTAATCTTCAGAGGCTATTCCCAGAAAATTCAAAATATACATTTTAATATACGATATTTTAATCAAAATCATATGAGCCATTTTTTAGAAAATCAAAATTTTCGAAAAAAGTTCCATGTAAAGGGTAGTTTGAGGTGGGGGGATTTTTCTCAAAATCTTCAAGTCGCATCCCTGGAAGATACTAAACTTAAATACCAAGTTTGGTATTTTACCGACTTTTCCTTTTTGAGTTATCGTGTTCACAGACACACGGACACACTGACACACGTACGGACCTTTTTCTGAAAATACTTTATTTGGATACAGGAGACCCTAAAACATATATTTACGGTGAAATCTCGGTATCGAATTTTTTGGTGGAGTGCAAAAAATTAAGAAGCATATTCAGAACTTTAAAACATTTTGGAGCCTAAACGAAAGGAGACACAGAGAAACCTAAGGAAATTTAAAAAGCAGCTGTATTGTGAACCTAAGGTTCACATATCAGACCAAAATTTAAGGGACTTTTTAGTGCCGTGACAAAAGAAACAAATTTGATCATAACTTCCAAACCATTAGAGCAAAATGGCTGAAATTTGTACAGTAACGTATAATGTATTATATTACACATGTGGTATAAATTTCAAAAACTTAGCATTAATAGTTCGGAATTTCAAACTTTCGGTCATGCTTGTCCTGCAAACCAAAATGAATTTTGTGGAAATTTATTTCGTAGGGTAGGCCTAGGTTCTGTTTTACTAAACACCCCCCCTCACAAAACCCAAAGGGTTCAGTAACTATTTGCTATAAGTATTTTTTACTTTCTCTTCACGTACCATGTACATAGTGTATGGAGAAGGTATTGTAATGCACCCAAAAATTCGATACCGACATTTCACCGGAAATAACACGTTTTGGGTCCCCCTGAATTAAAAAAAAAACATTTTTTTGGAAAAAGATCCGTGTGTGTGTGCGTGGACAGCATAGCCGAATCCCTCCACCTCCAACTACTCTTTACATAGAAAAAAATTTAAAAAATTTGAATTTCTCAAAAATGGCTCTAACGATTTTGATTAAAATCTCTTATATTCAAGATATTTACATGCCAAATAAAATGTATATCTTGAATTTTCGGGAAATAGCCTCTAAATACTTCTTTATTCTAAATGATTTTATTGAGTTTTGCATAACTTGTAAACCGTAATACATAGACAAAAACTTACAACACAGAAAATGTGCTAAAAACACAATTTATGTTATACACATATTTTCCGTGGAGTTGGTCGTTTTTGAGACATTCCTTGTTTTTGTTTTCAGGTTTGAAAAACTTGTACTTTTCTCGTACGGGAATTTGTCAACTCTTGTCCATACAAACAAAGGAACGTCAGTCACATAGCAACCAGCTTTTGACTGTCACTTTAACCTAAAGCACTCCCTTATTTGCCTTCTACTTGCAAAGAAGCAAGTAATAAGACCATTTCGGCTAATCTTTTCTTTTTTAATTTGCAAGAAGTAAATAGTAGAATATTATTTTTAATTATAATTTGTTGCAGAAATGTAGAGAAAGTCATGTGAATGGAACACATAAAATTTTTTATTTATATGGATTAGTTATTTTTTTAAAATTTAAAAATCATGGTTTTTCACTAAAATTTTAAGAGTTTTATTAAAAAAAAAAAAGGCATATCTTTCCTTCTAATGAATGAAAGTATTCTATTTTTACTTTCTCTATACTCACTATATACATAGTATATAAAGAAGGTACTGCACTCCACCAAAAATTCGATACCGAGATTTCACCGGAAATGTATGTTTTAGGGTCCCCTGTATCCAAAAAAAGTATTTTCAGAAAAAGGTCCGTGTGTGTGTGTCCGTGTGTCTGTGTGTCCGTGTGTCTGTGTGTCCGTGTGTCTGTGAACACGATAACTCAAAAACGAAAAGTCGGTAAAATACCAAACTTGGTATTTAAGTTTAGTATCTTCCAGGGATGCGACACGAAGATTTTGAGAAAAATCCCCCCACCCCAAACTACCCTTTACATGGAACTTTTTTCGAAAATTTTGATTTTCTAAAAAATAGCTCTAACGATTTTGATTAAAATATCATATATTAAAGTTATTTACCTGACAAATAAAATGTATATTTTTAATTTTCTGGGAATAGCCTCTGAAGACTACTTTATTCTGGATGAGATTTTCATAACTACTAAACCGTAAGAGATGGACAAAAAATTAACCCACAAAAAATGTAGAGCACGTTAAAACACACAATTTATGTTACATACATTTTTTTCGTGGAGTTGATCGTTTTTTGAGATATTCCTTTTTCTTGGTTTCAGCTTTTGAAAACCTTACTTTTCTCATACAGGAATTTGTCAACTCGTGTCCATACAAACAAAGGAACTTCAGTCACATAGCAACCAGCTTTTGGCTTTCTCTTTAACATATGGTACTCCCTTATTTCGCTTCTACTTACAATAAAGCAAGAAATAAGACTATATATGCTAATTTTTCTCGATTAGCATGAAATAAATAAAAGATAAGCCTATTAACAATAATAATTTACAGAGATATAGAGAAAGTCATGTGAATGGAACACATCAGATTTTCCAGCAATAAACACTAAAAGTATTGCTGAATATACCTAGAAAAAATTAGCTCATTATCTTAAATAGTTGGCGAGATATGGGTCACACTTTAACGCTGGGCATTTCGACTCTCCAAAGGAACTGCCATCTGTATGGAAACATGTCCAATATTTTTATTTCCTTAAATATTACTAACGACTTGGAATGAGTGAGTCTTCAAGCTTGTGATCCAGTTCGGAATGTTTATGGGCGAAGCTACAAGAAAGCAAATCGCGGTGGAAATGTGGCTATGTAGTTCGGTTCCAAATTTCTGAGTATCGATTTGCAGCAGTAGCGGAGCAGGAAATGCCCACGACTGTATAAATTGCTAGCATCCTTGGAAATTTCCGCGTCATTACACAGAATGCTACTTGGCTGTGAAGCGAGGGATGCCGTTTTCCTGACGTTTGCCATCATGCATGTGACCGGAAACGTGCAGCCACGTTGGCAGCCCTGTTATGGTAGCACCATCGTGCCGGAAGTACGCTCAGGTCAGTGTCCACACGCGTTTAACAGTAGCATGGCGGAAATAACCCACAGAGCGCCAAACGCGTTGCAGCTTTTAACTATCGTTCGGTAGCATGGTCTCCGCCAGGCGACATTTTGGAACTAAGACTTGTGTTTGTACTGTATATCAAATTTTATATAAATTAACCCTTTTAGTGCCAGCCCGAATAGCATAATGGCGACAAGCAATTGCCAAGCAATTTTAGAAAAGAATGCAGGATTTTAAATTATTAGTAATAAAATGAGTACTAAATGATATAGAGACCCGAATCTTTTTCTCATTTTAGTTAACCCTTTCTCTACTGATGTATGCATTATATGCAATGAGTAATCCTTTCAATACTTTTATTAAAATATTAACATTTTAAAATAAAATTAAAACTCCCAAAATAATCAATAATTAGGCACACAAAATCATACTATACAGTAAGTTAATGCTAATTAAATGAAAGTATAGATATTTATTTACTAAAACAGCATCCTGTTTTGGTCTGGTATTTCAGAAATTGTGTTGATCCATGATAACGCTCGTCCACACACTGTTGGCACAACCCATCGGCTCCTTGAACAATTTCAATGGGACATACAATCCTGACCTGACACCCAGCTACTTTCACCTTTTCCCTGAACTGAAGACGTGGCTAGGAGGGCAGCACTTTCAAACCAACGAAGATCTTCAAAACAACGTCAATGCTCATTTGAAATCATTGGCAGCAACATTTTTTGAAGCGGGTATTGCAAAGTTTGTGCACAGGTACGATAAACGTCTCAATATTTTCGGTGATTATGTTGAAAAGTAACCATAAGTGTACAAAACTTTTAGTAATAAAATAATTATTTTCTATGAACTTGTCTTTTATTAAATGCCTATCGGAGGTTGAAAAAATAAAACGGCAGTGTCAAAAATTTAACGCCATAGAACCACAGATCTCCCGGTCTCTAGCTAGTATACAACACAGTATTATCTAACGAATTGTGTAAAAAGACAATTAAATTAAAACCAAGCTATTGGAAGACAGCAGCCAATGTTCACGTGACAGTTAAGTTATGTGGAACAGGCTTTACTTAGTTGCAGTATTATCCACTACATATCAGAATAATCTCACCGGACACTCACTCGGTCTTATCACCGTCGTGCAGCAAAATGCTGTCTGACGCAAGTCGCGGCATAACTCTTATTTACTGGGCGATAAAATAGAATACATTAAGCTTCCTCAGTGGCATAATTGCGCCTGAAAAATGGGGAGCCTTGCTGCCGTGAAAACAAGGACACAGATTGCGACCGACGATTACTTTGTGGAAAGTATTCGCCTGTGTAAAGGCGAGCCAGAGATAAGCGATATATTATAATTACACATAATGATATATACATCGCATCGTAATGGGCTTCGTGCGAGCGCGAATCAACATGCAACCACGAAAACTGCGTCCACGACAGTATCCCTGGGAAATCTCTTGTGTTTTGAGTGTCACCAGCGAGGCCTGTCACAGCTAAACGAGTCGTAGAAACCTTCTGTTCTGCAGGAGTGTGGTACCGGACCCTTACTTAGCCCCCAAGCCTCCCGGTCGAAAAAGTAACAGTTCCAGTTTGGTGTTTACAGTATTTGATGAAGCTTTACATACTTCTAGTGAAAGATGTTACAATGGTTACTCCTTCAGTGTTTCCTCTCTTCAATTGCTGATATATTAGTTTTGATGGCCTTTCATATATACCCTTCATATACGCCCTCCGTGGTGTAATGGTTACCATGCTGACTATACCCATATACCAAAGGTCGCGGGTTCAAACCCGACGGAGGACGACGGATTTTTTCGGATGTAAAAATCCTTAGCATGGCTTCCTTCGGAAGGGAAGTAAAGCCGTGGGTCCCGTGTTGTAGATTTACGGCACGTAAAAGAACCTCAAGCCTGAGAGAGGCCTCTGAGCAAAATTAAACAGTATTTCACGCCCAGTTTAGAATGGGACGCTGAGAACCACAGCGGTTAAAGAGCGTCCATAAATAAAACGCCATTTCCTTTTCATATATATCTTCCATAGCTTTTCTCTTCTGATCACAAAGTACTTTCCGTCACTAGGTGGTGCCGCGTGGTTATGGTCCTCTTGTGAAGTACTTATACTTTTCTCAGACGGAAGTGTCCGTTTTTCTTTTGTTCTACTCCTGGCCAAGCAAAGAAGCGATTTGCAATGACAATCGCATAACGACGCCTTTAAAACATTTGACTGTCACTTTAGCCTAGTGCATTCCCTTAGATCCAATCTACTTATAAGGAACTAAGTAATAAAATTCTGTTAATGTTTATCTCGATTAGCATGGTGTTGAAAGAAGAATTGTCTTTCGTAAGAAGTTTGTTTGTAGAGTAGCTAGAGAAAGTCATGTGAGTGTAATACATAATATTTTTACTTTCTCTGTATGAACTAAGTACAGTGTATAGAGAAGGTATTGCATTGTACCAAAAATTTCGATACCGAGATTTCACCGAAAATACATGTTTTGAGACTCCCTGAACCCAAAAAAGGCATTTTTAGAAAAATGTCCATGTGTGTATGTGTGTGTGTGTGTGTGTCTGTGTGCAGCATAGCTCAACAACGAAAAGACCGTTAAAGCCCAAACTTGGTATTTAAGTTTGGTATCTTCCAAGGATGCAACACGAAGATTTTCAAGAAAATCCTCCCACCCCAAACTACCCTTTACATGAAAAACATTTTGAAAACTTTGATTTTCTTAAAAATGGCACTAACGATTTTGATTAAAAGATCGTATATTAAAGATATTTACCTCTCAATAAAATGTATATCTTGAATTTTCTGGGAATAGCCTCCGAAGACTACTTTATTCTGGATGAATGTTACGGGATTAGACATAACTGCTAAACCATAAGAGATGGGGAAAAACTGACTAGACAGAAAATATAGCTCACGATAAAATACGCAATTTATGTCATATACATTTTTTTCGTGGAGTTGATTTTTTTAAGATATTCCTGGCTTTTCGTTTTAGCTTTGAAAAACTTATACTTTTCTCATACAGGAATTTTTTAACCCCTGTCCATACAAACAAAGGAACCTCAGTTACATAGCACCCAGCGTTTGGCTATCATTTTAACCTATGGAATTCTCTCAATTCGCATCTACTTACAAAGAAGCAAGAGCAGAGATGTAGAGAAAGTCATGTGAATGGAACACATCAGATTTTTTATATTCAGTGCGTCTCGAAACATGTATTTCTGGAGAAATCTCCACATGAAAATTTTGGGTGCTATGTACATAGCTCGTGTAGAGAAAGTAAAGTGGTTGTTTACTGTTTTAAGGAGATCCTAAAACATGTATTTCCGTAGAAATCTCGGTATGGAATTTTTGGTTGGAATATAACAGTACTGCTGCATTGTAGTATATACTATTTGGCAGAGAGATTAATAAAACACCGAGGCGGATAATAAATTAATGCAAGAAATAGCATGATAATTACAGGTCTTGGCACCAGTGTATGCTCGTGCAAGTTAAGTTTTCTTAAGCAAACCAACTCAGAATTGGAACCTTGCCACTTCAATTAACATAAAAATTACCAGTCGACATTCTGTTGTTCATATTTCATGGACATTAATAAGCACGAGGTGACAAATTCATTGGTACCTGCAACTGTTTGTAGGGGATTTCCATAGTATTGTATTTTAACTGAAATAATTTTCTTCGTTTGTAAGAGCCACTTTTAATTGGTAGTCGTTTTAAACATGTCGAAGTCTTTTTCTTTTGCTAGGCAGCGATTAATTGGATGTCAAAAGTATCGTGCATGGTTGTATGTCCACAGCTGGGCTCAAAAGAGCCGCGGCTCCACCTAGAGCATTTGGGATCAAGGTCCGGTTAATTGGGTAACAACCTGCCAACTTGTACTTAGTTATTTTAATTTTATGATAACATCAATTAGCAGATAGAATTCCACGAGAAACATGTATGCCATTTTCTAATGTCGTGTTTTTAATTAGCGATAAGGTGTTTAAATCCGTTCACTACGCCGCACCCATGTATATTATCTTCGCTGAAATAGGAGACTTTCATCTCAACAAGTTTCGACAATCTCTGACGATATCATGTAGGTTTGCAGAATTTATATAGAATAATATAAGTCGCCCAGAAGTAGAGAAAATTCGCTTATTTGTTGGCATTTTTACTTTATTTTTTTACATAGTAGTTAGAGAGGGTATCTTATTCCACCTATTCGATATTCAGATTTCACCGAAAATATATTTTGAGACCTATTGAAAAAATAGAAAAAGTTTTGTGATTTACTTAATTAAATCTTTGTGAAATGTATAATAAATGCATTATATCTTCTAAGAAGATAATAGACAGCATGACTCAAAAACGCAAAGGTGCCTGTGGTAATGGATGGGGCGGGCCCGAGTAAAATAGTCGGTGTGATAGCACGCTTGAATGCTGACAAAGTTGACTGCAGTTACATGGATTTTGCACTTTTGCATTAAAACACTACACTTTTATTGAAAAAAAATCTTATGTGTTCTATTCACAATACTTTCTCAACATGTCTGCATAATATCTCTTGGTAAAAGGTTATGCTTCTATTTCCTTCATGCTAATCGAGAAAAAATAGCAGAAATAATCTTATTACTTGCTTCCTTGTAAGCAGAAGCTAAATAAGGGAGTACCATAAGTTAAAGTGATAGTCAAAAGCTGGTTGTTATGTGACCGAAGTTCCTTTGTTTGTATGTATGAATAGGAGTTCACAAATTCCTGTATGAGAAAAGTATGTTTTCTGTATGAGAAAAGTATGTTTTTTAAAGCTGAAACTAAAAATAAGGAATATCTATAAAAATGTATATAACATAAATTGTGTGTTTTAACGTGCTCTACATTTTTTGTGTTGTAAGCATTTTGTCCATTTCTTACGGTTTAGCAGTTATGCAAAGTTCCGTAAAATTCATCCAGAATAAAGTAGTCTTCACAGGCTATTCCCAGAAAATTCAAGACATATATTTTATTTGTCAAGTAAATATCTTTAATATATATTTTAATCAAAATTCTTTGAGCTATTTTGGACTAAATCAAAATTTTCGAGAAAAAAAAGTTCCATGTAAAGGGTAGTTGGGGGTGGGGGGGATTTTCTTGAGAGTCTTTGTGTAGCATCCTTGGAAGACACCAAACTTAAATACCAAGTTTGGTGTATAACGGTATTTCCACTCTTGAACTATGCTGTCCACATACACACACGGACCTTTTTCCAAAAATGACTTTTTTGGATTCAGGGGGGACCTTAAACATGTATTTCCGGTGAAATATCGGTATCGAATTTTTGGTTGGATTGCAATACTTATTTATACTATGTACGTATAAAATAAAAATGGCTCTAAGATTTTGTTGTCTTTGAGTGTACATCAACGTCTGCTTCGCCATGCTAACTTATATTCTGGATACTCCATGTTTATACTATAAATATTTCTTATAGGCAACGCTGCCCTTTACAAATATTGCTTCAATAAGCAAAACGCGTTGCAGTGTTTGTTGCTTTAATGCAAACCTCTTGACATTAACCCTTTCTCTGCCTTATTAATTTTATCAGCTACAAGTAATTTAGCCTCACAATGAATTTGTGAAGATTATTTTATGGACAGAATTATAGCATCTGTTGACAGAACCAACAATTTCTGTAATATGTTCTGCAAGACAAACAAGCAGCGCTAACCCGCACACTTCCATACATAATGATAAACATCCAAACATAAACAGTATCTAGAATATATCGACAGGGCAAGCTAACACGTACATATATTATATTTGCTTGCTCGTATTAGGTGATGAGCCTGTGATGTCAAATACATAGACGATTAACATTTGCTGCATAGTGATGGCATGGTTAACGTGTCGGCGACTTCGATGAGTCTTGAATGTAAACAACCTTGTCTAGCCAGGTTCTTTGTTATCTGGCGTGCATGTCCAAGATGACTGCAATCTCTCAAACAATGTCAGCGCTCGCTTGAATTTTCCATGACTGAAATGTTCAAAAGTCCTGCCAGTGAAGAAACTACAATAAAAAAATCTGATGTGTTACATTCACATGACTTTCTGTACATCTCTGCAACAAATTATTATTAAAAAGCTTATTCTTCTATTTATTTCATGCCACTCGAGAAAAAATAACAGAAATAGTCTTATTACTTGGTTCCTTGTAAGTAGAAGCGAAATAAAGGAGTACCATAGGTTAAAGTGATAGTCAAAAGCTGGTTGCTATGTGACTGAAGCTCCTTTGTTTGTATGGACAGGAGTTGACAAATTCTTGTATGAGGAAAGTATAAGTTTTTCAAAGCTGAAACCAAAAACAAGCAATATGTCAAAAACGGTCAACTCCACGAAAACAACGTATATAACATAAACTGTATGTTTTAACGTGCCCTACATTTGTTGTGTGGTAAGTTTTTATCCATCTCTGCTTTTCTCACACAGGAATTTGTCAACTGCTGTCCATACAAACAAAGGAACTTCAGTGACATAGCAACCAGCTTTTCACTATCACTTTAACCTATGGTACTCCCTTATTTCGATTCTACTTACGGAAGCAAGTAATGAGACTATTTCTGCTATTTAGAGAAAGTCATATAAATGGAACACATCAGATGTTTCTAAAAATGTTTTTGTCGGAGTCTGGTGAAATCTCGACATGGATTTTTTTGGTGGACTACAATTTCTTGAGTATCCACGCCAGGTAGGCTAGCAAAGAAATGGACTCACGTTGGACGGCAGTACATGTGACGGCCTCATTACCATACAATAGCATCATGCCTCGGTAGGAAGGCATGTCGTTGCACCTTGTCACAGCGACGTCGTCTGTCCGCACGCACGCATGCCATAAACTGACGAACTTGCACCACCCACTCCGGCGGACATGAAGAACGAGGTCTCCGACCATCCAGCAAACAAACAAACGAACAAACAAACAATTGCCCACCTGCAAAATCCGCGGGGTTTACTTTGCATAATGCATGAGGAGCCGAAACAGCATTAAACCACTCTACAGGGGATTTGTAATACAATGCAGAGACGGGAGGATGGGATGGGACCACGTAATCTGATTGTTTACGGCTGTTTGCCACCGCCTCCCCCCCCCCCTATTTGGGATGAAATGATCCTTTCAGAGAAGGTTAATATAAACCAAACCCGGATTTTATTCCAACGGCGGTGAGTGATTGAATTTTTAATAGGGTTTTCGTGGTGATGGGGGCTGTGCGAACACTCCAATAAGCATTAAAACTACCGTCAAAAAGGTATTGATTGACTAGTTAATTGTATTCATTAGTACCTGAGAAATGGGTCAAGGATGGGAGGGTCACAGCTAAAATAATGACGGTCTGCCCAGCTCTGGAGGAGGATGACTATTCAGTGATATCAATTTAGTCCTTTTTTGATAAATCTTGTCCTGCTGAAGAGACTGATATATATAAAAGAAAATCGTGTTAGTTACACTATTTATAACTCAAGAACGGCTGAACCGATTTGGCTGAAAATCGGTGATGAGGTAGCTGAGAACCAGGAGACGGACATAGGATACTTTTTATCCCGTTTCCGTGGGACGTGGCATAACATGTGGTATAACAAAACGCAACAGACAGGTAAACCATTGTTGTCTATGGTGCTTGTTTCGAGTTTCTATTAGCTTATTGTGCCGATATTATCATTAACAATGCCGCGACCAAGACAATCGAATCTTTCCCGACAAAGGATTGGAAACATTGCGAATGAAATTGCACGTGAAGCGCAACTATCCAATTGAAATGTTTAAACTCCTTGGATGTGCCTGGCTTACCACCGCACAATTTACGACTAAAGGTTGGCTCCGTAGTAATCATGCTTCGAAACATAAACGAACCAAAACTGTGCAACGGAAGGCGTTTGGTGGTAAGTAAATTGATGAACAATGTCATTTACGCGACGATACTCAAAAGGAAAAGGTGAGGAAGTTCTCATTCCGAGGATCGCAACCGATTTGCCGTTTGAGTTTAAACGACTTCAATTTCCGATCCGCCTTGCATTCGCCATGACCATTAACAAATCACAAGGCCAATCCTTGGAAGTTTGTGGTCTGAATCTAAAAAATCCCATGTTTTTCCCATGATCAATTATATGTGGCATGTTCACGGGTCGGAAGACCATCTGCGTTATTTGTTCTTGCGCCTGATAATAAAACAAGAAATGTCGTCTATCACAAGATGCTGCACTGAAGAGTGCAACCCATGCACCAAACTACAGGCCAATAAATAATCATTAAAATACTTGATTTTTTGCATTTATATTTATTATCCTAATAAAAAATTGAACTTAATAAAATCCAAAATGTGCTCATTTATTGGTTCTAAGGTGGAAGAAAGTTCGCCGGGTCAGCTAGTATATATATATATAGTGTTTAACGCCCGTTTTTACTACTTATGGCACCGCAGGCGATAACACTGGTGATTCATGGAATTAAGATGGCTGGGGAAACCAGAGAACCTGAGAAAAACCGCCCCTGCGCCGCTTTGTCCATCACAAATCTCATATGGGGTCGTTTGGAATCGAACCCGTCCAGGTGAAAGGCAAGTGGTTTAGCCACCAGGCCCCTGTTTTCTATATGAAAATTAGCAATAACTTTGTGATAAATATTAATTCCTAAAATTGTGAGTCAGTTAACTGTTAATAAAAGATCTAATGTGTTCATTCACATGAGTTTCTCTACCAGCTATACAAACAAATTTCTTCGAAACAGCATTAAACCCTCTATAGGGGATGTGAAATAATATGCATAAACGGGACTGATGATATGCGAACACTCAAATAAGCATTAAAACTACCGTCAAATAGGTATTGATTTACTGGTTACTTGTATTCATTAGTTACTGAGAAATGGCTGTATTTTTGGGTCAAGGACGGGAGGGTCACAGCTAAAATAATGACGGTCTGCTCAGCCCTGGAGTATTCAGGAAGTTAATTCCTAATAGACACTATCAGCGATGTTAATTTAGTCATTTTATAGTAAATCTAGATTTCTAAAGAATTTGTTTTCTATATCAAAATTAGTAACAAAATAGAAATTGAGTGTTATTTATGGACGCTCTTTATCTGCTACGGTTCTTATTTTATACTGGGTATGAAAGACTGTTTAATTTTGCTCAGAGCCCTCTTTATGAAACTTGAGGTTCTTTTACGTGCCGTTAATCTATGGCTTTGTTTCCCTTCCGAAGGAAGCCGTATTAAGGATTTTTACGCCCGAATAAATCCATCGTCCTCCTCCGGGTTCGAAAGCTAGCGACGTTGGGTTCATGAAGCTAGCATGGTAACCATTACACCACGGAGGGCGACGATCCTTTCAAAGAAGGTTAATATAATCCGGAGTTTATTCCGACGGCGGTGAATGATTGAATTTTTAATAGGGCTTTTCGTGGTGATAGCAACAAATGATATGCGAACATTCCAATAAGCGTTAAAAGTACCGTCAAAATGTTATTGATTTGACTGGTTAATTGCATTCATTAGTCTTTGGGTCGAGGATGGGAGGGTCACAGCTAAAATAATGGCGGTCTGCCCAGCCCTGGAGAATTCAGAAACTTTGACTTACTTGACTTAGTTCCTGTTATTCCTTTGTGGACATCAATAAAGGTCTTGCATCTTCCTCTATGACTGGCTAGTCGCTTCACCTTCCTCCAACTTTCCCACTCTTCTTAATTTCCTCTATGCTTCTTCACCTCTTTTCCTTGCTTCTTGAACATTCCTGTCCATCATATCCTTTTCAATAGCATCTTCTGTTTTTCTGAGCGCACCCAGTTCTGTTTTCTCATTTTATTTGCTCCTTTATTTCAGCTAGATCTGTTCATGCCCATAGTTCTACAATTGTTATAATATCCGGCCAACGTATCCCCAGAATTTTCAGGCAATTATATACAAAAATCTGTAATTTCTTGTTTATTTGTTCGTTACTTTCCATGTTTCAGAGCGTAGTTTCGTTTTCCTTTGTATACTTGGGGTAGGTTTACACAAAGGCTCCATTTGCTTGTTGGATTCGTCTTCAGCATCTGACTTGGTAACAACATGGAGGATTCAGGAAAGCAACCACCCGTAATCACATTTTAGTCTTTCTGAAGACACTCTTTTCTGTATGAAAATCAGCAATAGAGTCCCTTCTTTGTGATAAATATTAATCCCTAAAGCTGTGGTTCAGTTAAACCACTCTACAGTGGTATGCAGAGACGGGAGGTGTTGAAACTACCGTCAAAAAGGTATTGATTACCTGGTGAATTCCATTCATTAGTCCCTGAGAAATGGCGGTGTCTTTGGGTCAAGGATGGGAGGGTCACAGCTAAAATAATGACGATCAGCTCAGCTCTGGAGGATTCAGAAAGTTGATTCCTAAAACCCAGTGTCACTGAGAATACCAACTAGTGCACCAAATTTAGACCTTTATTGGTAAATCTATGGTTTCTGAAAATATTGTTTTTATATGAAAATAAGCAACAGACGTCCCTTCTGTTGCGATATACATTAATCTCTAAAACTATTAGCGAGTTAATGTTAATAAAAATCTGATGTATTTCATTCATATAACAAATTTCTTACTAAAGATTATTCTTGTTTCTACTCTGTGCTAATCGACATAAACATTAATGGAATGTTCTTATTACTTAGTTCCTTATACGCAGAAAGGAACTAAGGGAATGCACTAAATGTTTGAAAAACTGTCACTATGGGTTAAAAGTTAAACACCATAAAAAATCTTGTGTGTTCCATTCGCATGACTTTCTCTACAACTCTGAAACAAATTATTGATAATAAAGCTTATTCATCCATCTACTTCATGCTAGTCGAGATAAACACTAGCAGGACGGTCCTATTTCTTAGTTCCTTATAAGTAGAACTGAAATAAGGGAATACACTAGGCTAATGTTTTAAAAAACTGAAGCCAATAACAAGAAATATCTCGGAAACGGTCAAATGTACGGGGGGGGGGGGGGGGGAAGGACATAAATTGTGAGTTTTAACGAGATCTCAGTTATGTGCAACTCGTTAGGGCCATTTTTGAGAAAATCAAAGTTTTCGAAAATGTATCCATGTAAAGAATAGTTTTGCGGTGGGGAATTCTCTTGAAAATATTCGTGCCCTATCCTTGGAAGATGCTAAACCTAAACACAAAGTTTGATGTTTAGCGATCTTTTCATTTTTGAGGTATGCTGCCCACAGACACACACATGGACATTTTTCTTAATTTTTTTTTTTTCAGGGTGACCTAAAACATGTTTTTCCGGTGAAATCTCGGTACCAAATTTTGGGTACAATGCAATACCTTCTGTATACACTATGTACATAGTACGTGTAGAGAAAGTAGAACACACACACACACACACACACACACACACACATTAGCCTAGGTAGAAGCTCAAGTGTCTACATTAACTTTAATTTCTGAAATGTTACGCATATAGACATTTAAGTGCGTCTCTTGTTTTAATCGGAAACGCCTCGCTGGGAAATGAGCTGATGAGGGGCTGGGAAGAAACAAATCCATGTTAGCGTGAGGTGACAACATAAATCAATTAAATGCACATGCAAATCACATTTTCTCTCAATTATATTGCTCAGACTCTATTCTTGTGTTCCCGCAGGAGGATAAAAAAAAAGGGCATTTACATTCGAGTTTCATATAGTGAACTCTCGAGGGGGAGTGGGCTCCAGGAAAAACCACAAGGCTCCCCCCCCCCCTGGATAACTAATAACCCAGCACTGCTCTAGCAATTACCAACCAGCCTGGTTTGGTTCGCTTAGAGGCAAGCAGCCTAGGTCTAATTGCAATTGCAGTGGGCAAAGGGTGAGAGTTGTGTTATTTTTTTTGTTGTTGTTTACAGATTGGGCATCGTGGGAGGGGGTAATTGGCGATTTTGCCCTCTGCCCAGAGAGTCCAGCACACTACCGGAAAATAATCAACGTTTCACCGCGATGCAGTCTTCCGTTTTATTTTTTTTAATATCGTAGTGAGGGGGAAATGAAACATATTTGTACGTTTAAATGAAAGCCCGCAAAAAGTAAACATTTTATGGACTTTCGGTGCGGTGGAAGTTTATGCTGGATTCACTGAAAACAATTGCCGGCTATGTAGCCTTTTAATTTCATAACTGACAGTCATTATTTCTACTGTTATACAAAACCTCGCGAGCTGGAGAGAGATTGATGTTGTGAATGTAAGCATGAAATGACAATTAGTAGCGTGCTCTTATTACTGCCCTGCAGAGGACGAGAGTTTTAACTGCTTTGTTAAATTACGAATAAAAAATAATGTAATAAATCTAGGATCAATTTTGTTTATACTTTATCCAGCACATTCTACTAAATGAAATTTCGATAGTGACATTTTGCCGAAAATATGTGACTAAAAAACGGCTCTTTTAGAAAAAGACCCAAGGTCCAAGTGTGTGTCTGTCGGAAAATACTTAATTTGGAATTTAAGTTAAGCATTCCCCAAGGATGAGACACAAAATTACTCTTTACGTGAAAAAAAATTCAAAACTTTTGTTTTTCTCAAAATGACTCTAAAGATTTGATTAAAATACCGTATATTAAGGATATTTTTCTTACAAACAAATGTATATCTTCAATTTTCTGGGAATAACCTGTGAAGTTTCCTTCATTCTGGATGAATTTTGCGTAATTGGTAAACCGCAAGAGATAGACAAAAACCAAATACATAAGAAAATGAAGATCTCGTCAAAAGACACCATTTATGTTCTTTTAGAATTTTGTTGTGGAATTACCCGTTTCCGAGCTATTCCTTGCTATTGGTTTCAGTTTTAAAATACACATATTTTTCTCGGACAGGAAATAGTACGTGTTTCGTTTGTTTTACCTCGTGCTAAACAAACAATCGAGTTTCAATAACAAACTAATAGCAACCGGTTTTAAAAAGTTTGACTGTCGCTTTGGCCTAATGTATTTATTTCTCTTCTGCATATAAGGAATAAGATCATTCTACTGAAGCTCGATTAGCATGGGGTAGAAAGTAGAGTAATATTTTGTAAGAAACTGCTCCTAGAAGAGCTAGAGATAGTGGTAAGTGAGGGGTGAATTGGATTGGTAAGTGAGGGGTGAATTGACTAAAATTAAACAAAGCCCTTCCTCAAAAAAAAAAAAAAAAAAAAAAAAATTTCCCCAAAATTTAAGAGCAACTGAAAATATTGGTACCATTAACAATACTTTTAGTTTATTTTTATACTCATAGATTCCATTTTTACTTTCTCTATACACACTATGTTAGTGTATAGAGAACGTATTGCACTCCACCCAAAAATTCGATATCGAGATTTCACCGGAAATATATGTTTTAGGGTCCCCAATATCCAAAAAAAAAAAAGCATTTTCACCAAAAGGTCTGTGTGTGTGTGTGGTGTGTGTGTGTGTGTGTGTGTGTGTGTGTCCGTGTGTCTGTGAACACGATAACTCAAACACGAAAAGTCGGTAAAACACCAAACTTGGTATTTAAGTTTAGTATCTTCCAGGGATGCGACACGAGGATTTTTGAGAAAAATCCCCCCCACCCAAACCTACCCTTTACATGGAAGCTTTTTCCAAAATTTGGATTTTCTCAAAAATTGCTCTAATGATTTTGATTAAAGTTTCGTATATTAAAGATATTTACCTGACATATATAATGTATTTCTTGAATTTTCCGGGAATAGCCTCTGAAGAGTAGGTTATTCTGGATGAATTTTACTGGATTTTGAATAACTGCTAAACCGTAAGGGATGGACAAAAACTTACTACACAAAAAATGTAGAGCACATTAAAACACACAATTTATTTTATATACATCTTTTTTTCGTGGAGTTCGTCGTTTTTGAGACATTCCTTATTTTCGGTTTCTGCTATTAAAAACGTATGATTTTCTCATACAGGAACTTGTCAACTCCTATCCACATAAACAAAGGAACTTCATAGACATAGCAACCAGCTTTTGACTATCACTTTAACCTATGGTTGTCCCTTATTTCACTTCTGCTTACAAGGAAGCAAGTAATAAGACTATTTCTGCTATTTTTTTCTGATTAGCGTAAAGTAAATAGAAGTATAAGCTTTTTAAGAATTATTTGTTGCAGGGATATGGAGAAAGGCATGTGAATGGTACATATCAGATTTTTTTTTTTTTTTTTGTATACTACTTAGTCAATCAAATATCAAATTAATGTTATAATATTCAGTAACATTTTAAAAATAATGGGCTTTTACAAGCTTAACAAGCAAGGGTTTAAATAGAAGGTAGTACTAAAAACCACAATATTTCATTGATTCAAAGTTGACTTTACATTGAATTTGTGCTTTAACCACATTTACAACCAGGTTATTACGATTGTCATATTATGGAAAACATTCGTGCAGTAAATGCATTTTCACTGGAATAGAAAGTATATACTGAACAATTGCAAACAAATTTGATAATAAATCAACTCCAGCTTTTGCAAATAAGAAGTTCCCCTTTGAATCGCTTGAATTATGTTCTGTAATAAACTCTAGAAGAACTTCCTTTGTTCCGCTGTTTGCCACTAGCTGATTAGTGCTTTACTATAGTATTTTCAAATATATAAATAGCAAATTATTGTGGAGTTGAAAATATTATGGTGGAAAAATAAATCAGATTCGGGGACATATTAACCCTGGGTCCCGACTCCGGACAAATTTCTGAATTTCCGGACTGTCCGGAGTAATCCCAGACGGGCAGTAACCCTACACGGCTAGAAAGATGTGTTCCATTCACATGACTTTCTCTACATGTCTGCAACAAATTACTGAATACTAATTATCAGAAATAGTCTTATTACTTGCTTCCTTGTAAGTAAAAGTGAAATAAGGGAGTACCTTAGGCTAAACTGACAGTCAAAGCCTGGTTGCTATGAGACTTATATTCCTTTGTTTGTATGGACAGAAGTTCACAAATTCCTGTATGAGAAAAATATGTTTTTTTAAAGCTGAAACTAAAAGCAAGGAATAATTTAAAAACAACCACCTCCACGAAAAAAAGTATATAACATAAATTATGTGTTTCAATGTGCCCTATAGCTTCTGTGTGGTAAGATTTCGTCCATGTCTTACGGTTTAGCAGTTAAGCAAAAATCCGTCAAATTCATCCAAAATAAAGTAGTCTTCAGATGCTATTCCCAGAAAATTCAAGATATACATTTTATTTGACAAGTAAGTATCCTAAATATACGAGATTTTAATCAAAATCATTAGAGCCCTTTTTAAGAAAAATAAAATGTTCAAATTTTTTTCCATGTAAAGGGTAGTTTGTGGTGGGGGGGATTTTCTTGAAAATCTTCGTGTCGCATCCTTTGAAGATACCAAACTAAAATATCAAGTTTGGTTTTTAACGGTCTTTTCATTTTTGAACTATGCTGCCCACACACACACACGGACATTTTTCTAAAAATGCTTTTTTTTGGATTCAGGGGGTCTAAAAACATGCATTTCCGGTGAAATCTCGGTATCGAATTTTTGGGTGCATTACAATACCTTCTCTATACACTATGTACATAGTGCGTATAGAGAAAGTAAACATTTGAGTAACCTTTCTCATAACAGCGTGAAGTTGATTCTTGAACAGGCTGTAAATGATTAACATCGGTAGTCGGTGGTTACAACATTCTTTAACCAAGAAGGAAGTTGCAGGAAACCGATAAGAGTATTCGTTGGTCGTTAAGAAACCGGAATATGTGTTCCCCTCGAGGAAAACATTCCGAGCAGTTTGGAAGCTCCTGGACACAGCCAAGTACTCCAGCAAATGCTAATTGGGGCAATTTATAGCAATTTGCTGAGTATTGATGACAGCTGGTTCTTCAGGATGGCAGGGCTCAGTAGGAATATTTGATTTGCATCACCTGCCAATCTTTGGAGTGCGTTTTCCTTTGGTTTTTTTCCTCTTCAAGGCTAATACAATTTGACCCCTGTTAAATTGCACTAGCACAAATTCTGTTAAAGTATTCCTAACTCCATAGCACGATAGCTCAGAAAGAACCTTGGCCTACCGCCCGGCCGCTGCGTCCTCCATTTCCGTCCATGACATATTTCATGGATGGGGTGCAGTATTTGAGGGTGAGACGCTGTTAACGCGGTCCTCATGACCTGGAGCGCTACTTCTCAATAAAATAACTCCTCAGTTGGCCCTCCAGGGACCTCACGAGGTTGAGTGCACCCCGATCCAGGTCTCCCAGTGGGGTGAAACTTCCCTCACCGGTAGTGGGAATCGAACCGAGGTCTCCCGCTTGCTGTTAAAGTATTCAGTATTTCAAAATTTAAACCAATAACAAGGAATAATCTCAGAAAAGGAAACTCCACGAAAAAGGTCCCGTTCTGTTTCGTAATCGGCTTAACCTCCCCATATTTGTAGGACTGACCCCACTCTCCTAGAACTTATTATCGTGCTACTCAAAAGGTTAACATGGCTTTAAATTTATCTATACAAGCCTCTCGGATAACGCACTGATTATTCTGGGAAGTCGCCGACGTTTTGCAGAACACCAATGAGCGCGTCACTTCAGCCAATAGAAATCACAAATGACAGAAAGGCGTGGAGTAAAACACAACGTCTTATCGCAGCCTTTGAAGCCGACATGTTAACCTTTTCAGTAGCACAGTAACACAAGCCAATGCCTAGGGGTCAGAAGGAACGGTGATGATGGAATGAGTGGCAGGGGAAACCGAATGAGAGGGGAATATGAAAAGAGTAGCGGTAGCGGCCTGGCAACGCAGAGCACGATAACACATTTTATTCGCTGCATAGTGGAGCTCTTCCCATTTGAAAAACAATAGTTTCAACAGACGTGTAGCATTTCTAGCAGAAGATAGAGATACATTGTTTTACTGCGCTAATTTGCTCAGCTATTGTCGAGGCGAATGATCCAAAGTGGCACAGGTTTCATCCAGTTTAATTTCTGTTAACACTGACCTAGAATGTTTCTTGTCCAACACTGAATCCGAAGCTTCAAATTTATTGACGACCGCAAGTATAGTTTTTCTTGCAGGTGGTACAGAGTTTGTAAACGTTTCAGCAAACCCCCTGCGCACACAGCGAGCAGATTCATGCTTAAAGTAAAGTTGCAAAATAAATACGACTTCTTCCAAATCACATTCCTTGAATTATTCAATAAACTTTACATTTTCCTTTTCACCAAAAGGCAATATGTAGGTTGGCGTGGTGCATGTGAATTAACATTGATTTAAACCTTCGCATGGCCTTATTTGGCGCACTCACCTTATAGGTTAGGCCGCTTGCCTCCCACCTAGACGGCCCAGGTTCGATCCCAAGCGCCAGCATATGGATTCAAACCTTCGCATGGCCTTATTTGGCGCACTCACCTTATAGGTTAGGCCGCTTGCCTCCCACCTACACGGCCCAGGTTCGATCCCAAGCGCCAGCATATGGATTCGTGGTGGACAAAGTGGCGCAGGGGCGGGTTTATCCGAGCTCTCCAGTTTCTCCCGCCACTCATTCCACCGATTGCTTTCACCTTTTCAATCATCAATTGCACTTACATTTCATATCATGCACTTCTTGCACATGCCTGGCTACGGGCCGACCCCTCGTAACAGGTGGTTTTGTGCCTTAGGCTCCTCGACAGGCTTCTGGCCCCTAAGCAAAAAATATAAATGAAATTTTATCTATGGGCGCTCTTTAACTGCTGTGGTTCTCAGCGTGCCGTAAATCTACGGCAGAAAAACTATATCGTTCTCCGCCGGGTTTGAACCCGTTTTGCCCGCCTGGGTAGTGTGGTGGTAGCGTGTCTGCTTCACATTCAAAAGGTCGTGAGTTCGAATCTCGCTTAGGGTGAGTAACCCGGATAAGGTTTTTAAGCTCCATGGACTTCCAGATCATTTAATGCCGATCCTGGTGGCCGCGCTCGCTAAAGTGTCTCGCTTTGGCGCTTCGTGGTGCACAGGATCGTGGGTTCGAGTCCCGCCTTGGTCATGGGTGTTTCTGTGTTTGTAAATGTGTCTGTATATGTAAAAGGAAAACGTTAAGAATGATAAGGTCTACTAAGGAAATATAGGAAGCTGGAAAAAAAAGGAAGAAAAATCTGATGTGTAACATTCACATGACTTTCTCTATATCCCTGCAACAAATTATTCTTAAAAAGCTTATACTTCTATTTACTTCATGCTAAACTAGTAAAATTAGCAGAAATAGTTTTATTACTTGCTTCCTTGTAAGTAGAAGCGAAATAAGGGAGTACCACGGGTTAAAGTGATAGTCAAAAGCTGGTTGCTATGTCAATGAAGTTCCTTTGTTTATAAGGATCGGAGTTGACAAGTTCCTGTATGAGAAAAATATGAGTTTTTCATAGCAGAAACCAAAAATAAGGAATGTCTCAAAAACGATGAACTCCACGAAAAAAATGTATATAACATAAATTGTGTGTTTTAACGTGCTCTTCATTTTTTGTTTATTAAGTTTTTGTCCATCTCTTATGGTTTAGTAGTTATTCAAAATGTCGTAAAATTCATCCAGAATAAACTACTCTTCAGAAGCTATTCCCAGAAAAGTCAAGATATACATTTTATTTGTCAGGTAAATGTCTTTAATATATGATATTTTAACCAAAATCGTTAGAGCCATTTTTGAGAAAATCGAAACTTTCGAAAAAAGTTCCATGTAAAGGGTAGTTTGGGGTGGGGGGATTTTTTTCAAAACCTTCGTGTCGCATCCCTGGAAGATAATAAACTTAAATACCAAGTTTGGTATTTTAGCTTCTTTTCGTTTTTGAGTTATCGTGTTCACAGACACACGGACACATACACGGACCTTTTTCTGAAAATGCTTTTTATGGATACAGCGGACCCTAAAACATGTATTTCCGGTGAAATCTCGGTATTGAATTTTTTGGTGGAGTGCAATACATTCTCTGTACACTATGTACATAATGCCTATAGAGAAAGTAAAAAAGGAATACAGGGCCGGTGTCCTGACAAGCCTCCGGAACTGTATTTAAAAAAAAACGAACAAAAAAACGCGACCTTGGGTAACCATTACACCCAAGAGGGCGACATCTCTGGCCCCTACGCATTGGCATGTAAATCCTAGGGGGGGGGGGTGTCAGTCTACCTTGTAAGAAACAAACAGTTTGGTGGTCTACAGGATTTGAACCCGGGACCTCCCGAAAGCAGGCCATTGTATTTTAAACTCAATTAAACTACCGAAAAGCATTCGTGCTATAACTTGAGGTATTCTGCCGCTGTTCTTTTGTTTAGGTAAAGGCACACTTGGAGGGTAGCGCTGGAAGAGAGTCGGAAATCTGCTCGACCAATCCGAGCGTCTCGCAACCACAACCAAAAACAAGAGAAGCCGGAAATTAAACATTGTGTGCAGTGAATGTTCACCGCTGACTATTATTCCACCGTGGAATGCTTCAGCTCGTTAAATTGTGACGACGCCACCGGCACCATGTTGCTACATTCCTACCTTTGTCCTTTTATCTTGAGAAATCTGTCGCGCATTCCTGTTTGCCCTATTGTTTTCACTCGCTGGAATTGTGACATTCCATTTTGCTTGCCACAGATAATATTGCTGATTCTGCTTTGTTCAGAGCGAGCACCAGTCTTCACTCTTATAAACCAACCAGCTGGCTTCGGTGGCTTTTACTGCCTCAAATTTCGTTTACAGTACTTATCAGAATATGGCAGTTATCCAAAGTTTGGGTTTAGGTTGGAAACCAAACCTCACAGTTGCCACGTCTTCCACCGACTGGTCCCTTAACTGAGGCCCGAATATGGACTTGCAAGCAGAGTCTTCGAGAAACAGTTTTTACTACGTTGCCTCCCGCCTCTACACTCTCTGAGATTGGTTCTATCCTTGTCTTCTTTTTTTTTCCTTTCTCTACACGTACTATGTACATAGTGTATAGAGAAGGTATTGTATTGCACCAAAAAATTCGATACCCAGATTTCACCGGAGATGTTTTGGGTCCCCCTGACCCCTCACTCCAAAAAAAAAAAAAAAAAAAAAAAAAAAAAAAACAACACATTTTTGGAAAAAGGTGTATGCGTGTGTGTTTATGTGTCTTTGTGGACAGCATAGCTCAAAAACGAAAAGACTTAAATACCAAACTTGGTATTTAAGTTTGCCATCTTCCAAGGATGCGACACGAAGATTTTCAAGAAAATCCACCCACCCACAACTACCCTTTACATGGAACATTTTTCGAAATGTTTTATTTTCTTAAAAATGGCTAACGATTTTGATTAAAATGTCAAATATTAAAGGTATTTACCTGACAAATAAAATGTATATCTCGAATTTTCTAGGAAGAGCCTCTGAAGACTGCTTTTTTCTGGATGAATTTTACGAACTTTTGCATATCTGCTAAACCGTAAGAGATTGACAAAAACATACCACACAAAATGTAGAGTACTTTAAAACACACAATTAATGTTATATACATTTTTTTCATGGAGTTGATCGTTTTTTAGATATTCCTTGTTTTTGGATTCAGCTTTGAAAAACTTACTTTTCTCATGCAGGAATTCACAACTCGTGTCCATAGAAACAAAAGAACTTCAGCCACATAGCAACCAGCTTTTGACTATCACTTTAACCTATGGTACTCGCTTATTTCGCTTCTACTTACAAGGAAGCAAGTAATAAGACTATTTCTGCTATTTTTTTCTCGATTAGCATGAAGTAAATAGAAGCATAAGCTTTTTAACAATAATTTGTTACAGAGAAAGAGTAGAGAAAGTCATGTGAATGGAGCACATCAGATTTGTTTATGAGTTATGCCGTTCACAAAAAGACGTTGATCTTTTCCTAAAAAATGTTTTGATTTAAAAACATGTATTCTCGATGACATCTCTGTATTGACATTTTGGGTGGAATAAAATACTTGTATTATGCACGTACATGTTATTGGCTAGAGACATTAAAAATCCTAAATTTGTATCGGTTAATCTACATAGAAATATAGGTTTTACATTTTATTTACCAGTTGCTTGTAATGAGACATATAAAAGGCCATAATATGAGGTACATATAAGCTATAAAAACACAGAACACAACAAATACGCCCGAGTTCCCTCGTAAATATATTATTTCAATGTTTATTCTACATTCGGACTCACAACATAGTTATATTAAAATGGATATCATAGAAATTGCGTGCCGTGTCCGTGGAAATATACAAGATGCACGTGAAAAATAAAAGCGAGCTATATTTAATGTTAATGAAGTACAATAGCCAGGAGAGTAATATCAACAGAAAATAAACAGTCGATATTTACTCTGAGCAATGGCGTATAATGTGTTTTCTCGTTCCAATTAATCAAAATCATTGACACAACATTTCTGTTTCAAAGCCATGTGGAACACTTTAATTTAATACTTTGTTTACTAACAAAATCGCAGTAAGTAAAAATCAACACTGCCTTAAAATACAATCACAATACACAGGGAGACAATGTTGCAAACATGTTCCATTATCGCTCTGGAGTCTTTGAAAGGAACCTCCCCTTTTGTGTCAAATAAATTTGTATGTGCGTTATTTTGAATCAAGTACTCAACACGCTTTTCGGAGCCTGTTTAGTTTGGCTTTCAAAAAGCCTCATGGTGTATTCTATTCTTTTGATTAAAAAAAAAAAAAAATCAGTGGATTAGAGCCTTTATTTGCACTTAGAGAAAACTATACATGATTCACAGGCAAGCCCAGTTGGGTCTTTATAATTACACTGCGACCTTATTCGTATTGTTAACAACTCTAAATTATTTTGATAGATTTTAACAGAGACATTCATTCTGGACTCAGTTTTATTTTCTCTGCCCAAATACCGGGTGGAAGGGAATTTATTACATTTCTACTAATACGTGCTTTATAGTCACCGTGCACGGACCAGAAAATCGTACTGGTGGCGCCGCTCCGTGTCATGTTTTGTACTTATTAGGAGGATAGTTAGAAGTGGAAGCCATGTGTGATGTAGATATTATTTGTGGTTTTCTGCCTATAAAGTGCATACATTTGACTGATAGTGCTGTTTCAAAAGGTCGAAATCTTTTTCTACAGATCTGGAAATATACTGGGAACATATGCTGAATGTTCTGAAACTTATATTCCCGATGTAGTGAATGTTTTTATTGCGGGCTTTGGTTCTCGTGATGTCCTCTCAGGACTGAAAATAAAATATAAAGTATGAATAGCAATACGTACTTAAATATTAATAATAATTGATAGACTATTCCCATAAGGTGTCGTTTAATCTAATACAGACAGTATTTAGAGTTTCTATGTATTAAAAAGCATTAGCATTAATTTCTAAACAAGATTATCCATGGTGCAGTTAATTCTTAAGCATGTGTTACTGCTTTGAGGTACAATATAACATTAGTGCACTTTTCCATTTGTTTGAAATCCTTAGCTTCAGTTTTCCGCGTGGGAAAAGAACAGCTGGCTTGCAGGTATTATTACATCCTACAACACAGCCGTTATTGTTCCCTTTCCGCCTTCTTGCAGTGTTTACATTCTCAGGAGGTTCGGTACTTCAATTCTTTAACACACGCTGATATTCTTACTCCACTGTCTCCGTTATCCTCTTGTTAGTAACCAAACTTGCCGCCAGCCGATTTCAAAATAAATAAATAAATGGTGTTTGTTACAAATTAGATGCGTACGAAGATTGTACGAAGATAATAGTTTTGTTACTTGCAAGATAAGTAGAGTAACGTATTTCTGACATTATTTTCCGTAATGATTATGGGACATCATACAGGAATTCGAAATAATTAACCACTTAAAAGAATTAAAATAACATTTCGAAAGTTTTTTAGGCCTGAAATAACTCGGCAACGTTCGGTTGAAGTTGGTCAGGATGTAAACACGGGGCGGTACTGGGTTCGTGTCCTGGACGCAGGCTATATGTATTGGAATGGTGTGGAATTATGGTTGGATTTGCTCAGCATGGAAACTCTTTCAGGTTGTGGTGAGACTCAAGTGCTTTATTAACTGAGTCCGGCCTTTTCCGCCGTAGAACACACGCGTATATTTCTTAATTTTCTACTGTGACGTCACACTTTACCCGCACGCGACTATTATAATTTATTCGTTTGATGCAGTGATATGTCTCGTACTATGATCGGTCTTAAAATCACTTACTTCCGTCACAACTAAGGATTACACCACGCGTTCAAATATCACATCTTGGTCGTGCGGAGGTTCTTCGTCAAGTGCCTTACAATTAAAAGGTAGCCTGTTCGGCTCCACAACGGATTCTAAAATCACATCTTGGTTCTGTGGAGGTCCTACACTGTCGCCTAACCAGCGGAGAGCATTGTCTTGCTGTGTCCCGTTAGTTGCCTCGGGCAGGGCATTCTCACCCCTTTCCCTGGGTCAACGCACGGCAGATAACGGATATTGTACCCCGAGCTCGTGCCTTATACGTGTTAAAAGTCTTTCTACCCTTCTCATTTTTACTCTACATTTATATTTTATCCTCGGGATATACTTTATATTCTTGGCTATGATTTATATTTTCTTCTGAATAATTCTTTCCCCCGGAACAAGACATGTACTGTCTCACGCAAACCTGGGTGGTGTGATGTTTTGGCAGATAAGTGCAACTGGCATTCTGATTGGCCAACACTCACACAGTAAAAACGGTAGGAATTCCTTCATCGTCCTAGTGAGGCGCGTTTGTTCATATACTGACCTAGTGCAAGTGATATCCAAAAAACCTGCAGCGTTGCCAGCTTGTCTGTCTCTTGTTTTCGACAAAACTAAAATATCTCTGTAGCAAATGGTTAGAGACAAATACGTAAGATACAAAATGTGTTCCAAATACAGAGATCTATCATAACTCCATGGCACGACAGCTCACGGGGAACCTTGGCCTACCGCCCGGCCGCTGCGTCCCCCATCTCGGTCCACTACAGACGTCATGGATGGGGTGCAGTATTGGAGGGTGAGACGTGGTCAGCGCCTCGAGCCCCTCCCGGCCGGTTAATGCGGTCCTCACGACCTGGAGCCGCTACTTCTCCATCAAGTAGCTCCTCAATTGGCCCCCCAGGGACCTCACGAGGCTGAGTGCACCCCGGTCCAGGTCTCCCAGCGGGGGAAAAATCCCCACGCCGGTACTGGGGATCGAACCCAGATCTCCCGCTTGGTAGGCAGCTGCGCTACCACCGCGCTAAGGAGACGACCACAGAGATCTATCACTGGTTTAAATTAATGTAATGACTTCCCTTCCATCCGGTATAGTAGGGAAAGTATTATATTCCACCCAAAAATTCGATACCGAGAACAGCATAGCCCTAAAACAAAAAGACCGTTAAAAACAATTGCGTCCCTAATATATCGCATCCATATATGTTTCGTTTCGGAGTACGCTTACCATGCTAACTTCATATACCCAAGCATGGCTTCCTTCGGAAGAGAAGTAAAGCCGTGGTCCCGTGCCGTAGATTTACAAGTAAAAGAACCTCAAGCCTGATAAAGAGGCCTCTGAGCAAAATTAAGCGGTCTTTCATGCCCAATATAGAATGGTACGCTGAGAACCACAGCAGTTAAAGAGCGTCCATAAATAAAACTCCATTTACATTTCTGAAATTCCCCCTAGGACTTACAAGCGGATGCTTAGGGGACAGACGCCTATTGGGAGCCAACGACACACCACAGAATGGAGAATCTGGAACGAGTGGTCCACCCGTAGCCAGCCATGCGTGTGAGGAAATGGATCATATAAAATGCAAACGAAATGGATGATAGGAAAGGTGATAATGGAGTAATTCGTGGAATGAGTGGCGGGGGAAACCGGAGTACCCAGAGAAAACCCGCCCAGACTCCGCTTCATCCATATGTGGGCGTCTGGGATCGTATCCGGGTCGCCTAGGTAGGAAGCGAGCGTGTAACCACGCGGCCACGGGCCACCATAGGAAAAAATCAACAGTTTCTTAAAATATGTTTGTAGCCCAGGAGACTTCCAAAAATGTATTAGCGGTGACATCTCGCTACTGAATATTTATGTGGAATACAGCAGTTTCTATACTTTACCATTCATTCATTCATAAGAAGTAGAGGAAGTGAACCTTTAAGAGAAAAAAATGGGCTCTTAAGATCGGACTAGGTTTATTTACGGTACCTAATGTTTCTCAGAAGAAAAAGCCGCCGTTGTTAAGAAGAGCTATCTAATTTTTTACTGGTTTTTCCTTCCGAAAAAAGAGGTAATAAAAGAATGCCGAGAACGCCACTGTTTGATTGCTACCGCTCCCATACCTCTTCTGTTCTTGCAACATACGCGCTCAAAGTGGGAGGGGAAAACAAAATAACAAATCTGATATGTTCCATTCACATGACCTTCTCTACATCTCTGCAACCAACTATTGTCTAAAAAATTTAGGCTTCTATTTACCTCATGCTAATCGAGAAAAAATTAGCAGAAATAATCTTATTACTTGCTTCCTTGTAAGTAAAAGCGAAATAAGGGAGTAACATAGGTTAAAGTGATAGTCAAAAGCTGGTTGCTATGTGACTGAAGTTCCCTTGTACGGACAGGAGTGGACAAATTCCTATATGAGAAAATATAATTTTTTTTAAAGGTGAAATCAAAAACAAAATGTGTATAATTGTGTGTTTTAACGTACTCTACATTTTTTGTGTAGTAAGTTTTTGTCCATCTCTTACTCATCCAGGACAAAGTAGTCTTCAGAGGCTATTCCCAAGATATACGTTTTATTTCTCAGCTAAATATCTTTACTGCACGATATTTTAATCAAACTCGTGAGCCATTTTTGAAAAAATAAAAATGTTCGAAAAAAGTTCCATGTAAAGGGTAGTTTGAGGTGGGAGAATTTTTCTCAAAATCTTTGTGTCGCATCCCTGGAAGATACTAAACATAAATACCAAGTTTGGTATTTTACCGACTTTTCGTTTTTGGGTTATCGTGTTCACAGACACATGAACACGGACCTTTTTCTGAAAATGTTTTTTTTTTATACAGGGGAACCTAAAACGTATATTTCCGGTGAAATCTCGGTATCAAATTTTATACACTATGTGCATAGTACGTATAGAGAAAGTAATAAAACAAACAACACTAAGCTGGTCTCTAACATACATAGAAAACGTAAACCGTGTTGTAAAAAGTAACTTGATTAATGATGCCGTTACAGTGTTACCTACACGGTATTGAGATTCATTAAAAGAAGTTATCGCATATTCCATACGCAGTTTTATTTGTTTTTATTAGTGTGGTAATATAACTTCCGCATATAATCGATTTAATTGCACAAACTTACAGGGTTATTGTTTAATGTGGACCGCAAATGTGTTGGTCGTTAAGCGGAAGGCTAATAGGAACATATTTCGTGAACTTCAGCCGTTCCCCTCCGCCCCCCGTAACCCGCGATATGACCACGGTGTGCTCCGACTCCCTCACTTGTTATTTTTCACCCTCGCGTAATTGCCTCGAGTGTCAAGGTGGTATCGGCACTGCCGTGTATTCTCAAGTTAATATCGTGGGGTCATAAAATAGGGTGGACAGCGATTCTCGCTTGTTTGTGGGAGGAATAAAGCCATTTTCTACGGCGGGCGGAGACTTGACGGTTTAGTGCTGCGAGCCACACTAATTCTAATATTTCAATAAAACCCATCGATTCCATGAAATCAAAGTACTGCTATATTTAATCGATTTGAATTAGTTACGGTAATTGCATCTCTGAAAGTTGGTTAGTCCACAAATTGTAAGATATTTGATTGAAATTAATACCAGTTATAATAAGTTGCTAATGGATCACAATTCTAGCATACACCGTTATTTAAAATTCTTATTTATGATGTAAGAGTGTAAAGTTATAGGTTTTGATTCCAGCGGGAATATTGTGAAACGAGATGCAGTCGAGAATCGAAAAGAAACTTTACGCTCTAAAGTGAAATGCCACTAATAGGAACTTACGCCCGCGTATCATACAATGTTTTACCTAGAGAATTTTCTGATATTAAAAGAAAAGTAACGAAAGAATGAATAGATTTGAGGTTAAGTTTGAGCCATTCACCAAGGGTTATAGTTCGTTACTTATTTCGCATTGCTGGGCGATGCGGTTATAGCAGACCGTGACAAACCAATCATTAGATCACCAACATATTTACACTGTTATTCATTCTAGATTGAGACATTCATCGTGCCTGTGCACAAGCTTTGCAATATCCGCTTCCAAAAAATGTTGCCGCCAATGATGGAGCCCAGAACCTCTATCAATGCAGCTGTTTATTGTGAAACTTTACGACGTTTGCGCAGAGCCATTCAAACAAACGAAGAGGAATGCTGACTTAAGGAGTTGTGTTGATCCATGACAACGCTCGTCCACACACTGCCGGCACAACCCATCGGCTCCTTGAATAATTTCAATGGGACATTTTCGATCATCCGCCGTACCTGGCACCCAGCGACTTTCACCTTTTCCCTGAACTGAAGACGCGGCTAGGAGGGCAACACTTTCAAACCAACATTTTTTGAAGTGGGTATTACAAAGCTGGTGCACAGGTACGATAAATGTCTGCATCTTTTCGGTGATTATGTTGAAAAGTAACCATGGTGTACAAAACTTTTAATAATAAAATAATTGTTTTCTATGAACTTGTCTTTAATTGTAGCCAATCGGAGGCGGTTAGAGTTTCAGCTATATCCATCACGTGTTTTCGTTGCCATTGGTGATGGAATCAATAGTCTTATGTTTCTTTAGAAAATGGAAACAAACGAGTTTCGTGGGGGTGATTAAAGACTTATTTAAATCTAAAGAGACGGTTTTCAGAGGTCAGTTGTTGTGTTGTTTCTCACGAAATGAATAAATTTAACAAACGCAGGGGCATTCCTTGTTGGATCAATGTGAGTAGAGTTGGTCCAGGAAAGATTTCCATTCCTAAGAGCACGCTGGCACGAATAAGCCGAGCGATAAGACAAAGGGAAACGGGGAAAACAGAAGTGTTTACGGTGTGGGCTCTTGACATGTCCGTTAGGGTCTACATCCTCTTCATCGACCACTTCCTACCGGGGCTCGTCCATTATCAGTGTGGGACAGTGACGTTAATCCGTCCAGGCCGTGCCCAACATAACCCGAGTTGTTAACACTGTATTTACTGCTGCGATTTCCTAACCTCACGGGCGTTACCAAGGAAGGCAACAAACCCAAATCACTCTTATACCATTAGCAGAAATAGTCTTATTACTTGCTCCCTTGTAAGTAGAAGCGAAATAAGGGAGTACCATAGGTTAAAGTGAAAGCCAAAAGCTGGTTGCTATGTGACTGATGTTCCTTTGTTTGCATGTATGGGCAAGAGTTGACAAATTCTTGTATGAGAGAGGTACAAGTTTTTTAAAGTTGAAACCAATAAGAAGGAATATCTCAAAAACGATTAATTCCACGAAAAAAATGTATACAACATAAATTGTGTGTTTTAATGTACTCTGCATTTTTGTGTGGTAAGGTTTTGTTATCTCTTACGGTTTAACAGTTATGCAAAAGTCCGTAAAATTCACTCAGAATAAAGTAGTCTTCAGAGGCTATTCCCAGAATATTTAAAATATACATTTTATTTCAGTTAAATATCTTTAATATACGATATTTTAATCAAAATCGTTTGCCATTTTTTAGAAAATCAAAATGTTCGAAAAAAGTTCCATGTAAAGGATAGTTTGGGGTGGGGGGATTTTTCTCAACATCTTCGTGTCGCATCCCTAGAAGATACTAAACTTAAATACCAAGTTTGGTGTTTTACCGACTTTTCATTTTTGAGTTATCGTGTTCACAGACACACGGACACACACACACACACACACGGGACCTCTTTGTGAAAATGCATTGTTTGGATACAGGGGACCCTAAATCATATATTTCCGGTGAAATCTCGGTATCGAATTTTTTGGTGGAGTGCAATACCTTCTCTATACACTATGTACATAGTACATGTAGAGAAAGTAAAAAGGATAACTCCACAAATAAATTGTGTGTTTTATCGAGCTATACATTTTCTGTTACGTTAGCTTTTGTTTATCTCTTACGGTTTACCAGTTATGCAAAATTACGTAAAATTCATCCAGAAAAAAAAAGTAGTCTTTAGAGGATAGTTCCAGAAAATTCGAGATATTCATTTTATTTGTCTGGTAAATAACTTTAATATACGATATTTTAATTATAATCGTTAGAGCCACTTTTGAGGAAATAAAAATCTTCGAAAAAGGTCCAGCTTAAAGTGTAGTTGGGGGTTGGGGAATTTTCCTGAAAATCTTCGTGTCGTATTCTTGAAAGATACCGAACTTAAAATACTAAGTTTGGTATTTAACGGTGTTTTCATTTTTGAGCTATACTGTCCACAGTCACACGGAGCTTTTTCTAAAAATGTTTTTTTTCGGACTTGGGGACCCAAACACATATATTTACAGTGAAATCTGGATATTGAATTTTTGGGTGGAATACAATATTTTCTCTATCCACCAGTACATTGTACATGTGGGCTACAGAAAGCAAAAATCAATTGTGATTTTTTTATGAGATTTCAGTCGTACATACACTTAAAGGACTTTACTGGCCTTGACTATTCTGTTGTTATTTAGTTATGCCGAATCGTTGATTACTTTCTGGATGACGCTCGTAAGTAATGAAGAACGTTGCCATATGGTTGCTTTCCGGTTTCAAATATGAATAGTGCGTGCGATAAAAGACCCCTGTTAACAAAGGCACAGGGCACACGCAAGTCTCGGCTGATAATACCCGCACAACACAATTAAGTTTTCAGCTGTTTTAAAACAGGAACTTGGTGAATTTAGAAGGGAAATTCAGCCCATTTATATGGCAACGCTATCAGATCAGAAGTAATGCACACCAATTCCAAATTTTAGTACCCGCCAACATATTATCCTCTGATAAGGTGCAAATTATTATTCTCTCCTCATACGTTATGCTCTACCTTCTTTCTTTAATTCAGGGGACTAAAAATATCTCTAAATGAAATTTTGGGTACGTAAGCGAAAGCAAAATGTGATGTGTTCCATTCACATGACTTTCTCTACATCTCCGCAACAAATTATTGTTGAAAAGCTTATGCTTCTATTTGCTTCATGCTAATCGTGAAAAAATTAGCAGAAATAGTCTTATTGCTTGCTTTCTTGTAAGTAGAAGCGAAATAAGGGAGTAGCATAGGTTAAAGTGATAGTCAAAAGCTGGTTGTTATGTGATTAAAGTTCCTCTGTTTGTATGCACAGGAGTTGTATGAAAAAATTATAAGTTTTTCAAAGGTAAAACTAATAACAAGGAATATGTCAAAAACTATCAATTCCACGAAAAAAATATGCATGACATAAATTGTGTGTGTTAATGTGCTCTACATTTTTTGTGTGTCAAGTTTTTGTCCATCTCTTACGGCTTAGTAGTTATGCAAAATACTGTAAAATTCATCCAGAATAAAGTAGTCTTCAGAGGCTATTCCCAGAAAATTCAAGATATACATTTTATTTGTCAGGTAAATATCCTTAGTACTTGACATTTTAATCAAAATCATTAGAGCCATTTTTAAGAAAATCAACATTTTCGAATTTTTTTCCATGTAAAAGGTAATTTGGGGTGGAGGGATTTTCTTGAAGGTCTTCGTGTCGCATCCTTAGAAGATAGGAACTGTAAATACCAAGTTTGATTTTTAATGGTATTTTTATTTTTGAGCTATGCTGCCAACAGACACACACGGACATTTTTCTAAAAATGCTTTTTTTGGATTCAGATGGTCTCAAATTATTTATTTCCGGTGAAATCTCGGTATCGAATTTTTAGGTGCAATACAATACCTTCTCTATAGACTATGCACATAGTACGTATAAAGAAAGTAAAAATACATTAGGCTAAACAGATAGTAAAATATTTTTAAAGCTAGTCGCTATGTGTGACAATTGCTGTTCGGTTCGCTTAGCAAGGTGCTATTTGAGTAAAATTAAGGTAGTTTAAAATTGAAACAATAACAAGGAATATCTCGGAAGGGTAACGTCCAAGGATGCGACACGAAGATTTCCCATGTGAAGGGTAGTATGTGAGGGGGGGATTTTCTTGAAAATCTTGAGTCGTATCCTTGGAAGATTCTAAACCTAAATGTTAAGTTTGTTTTTTTACGTAAAATTCATTAAAGTAGTCTTCAGAGGCTAGTCTCAGAAAATTCAAGATATATACTTTATTTGTCAGGTAAATATCTTTAATCTACGATATTTTAATCAAATTCGCTAGGGCCATTTTTAAGAAAATCAAAATTTTCAAAATGTTTTCCATGTAAAGGGTGGTTTGGGGTGGCGGGATTTTTTTTTTTAAATCTTCGTGTCTCATCCTTGGACGATACCAAACTAAAATACCAAGTTTTGTAGAGAAAGTAAAAATGTCCAAAGGTTACATTATGTGTTAGGGATTGCTACGCGTCGCTTCAGCATAATCATTGCGGACAAGACTTATTTCAAGTTTGTGCACGTAGTTATCACCTCGACTGCCATAATCTGGGAATAACGAAGAAACGCTCAAGACAATCTATATGCGGAGGGCGAGCTGGCTCGTAATGGAGTGGTGATTATTGACCCGGGTGGGGAGGCACCAGATGTGCTTTGTGATAATGAACTGGAGCAACCGCAAGGGCTGATGTCAATACCGGGGCTTAGCGCCACTCACGGCTATTAGGGGTCTACACCAAAATGTTTACCTTAGGGGTTCGCCTACTCTTTCTCATTAAAATCGTCGGCGTACGCAGGCAGCTTTCCACTTCCACCAAAGAAAATAATACGTAGTCCATGTGGAGTCATGTTGCTGAGCACAAAACTCCCATTTTTACTTTCTCTACACGTACTATGTACATAGTGTATAGAGAAGGTATTGCACTCCACCAAAAATTCTATACCAAGATTTCACCGGAAATATATGTTTTAGGGTTCCCTGTATCAAAAAAAAAAAAAGAAGTATTTTCAGAAAAAGGTCCGTCTGTGTGTGTATGTGAACATTTTGTGAAAATTTTGATTTTCTCAAAAATGACTAACGCTTTTGATTAAAATATCGTCTATTAAAGATATTTACCTGACAAATAAAATGTATAGCTTGAATTTTCTGGGAATAGCCTCTGAAGACTACTTTATTCTGGAGGAATTTTGCATAACTGCTAAACAGTAAGAAATTGACAAAAACTTGCCACACAAAACATGTAGAGCACATTAAAACACACAATTTATGTTATATGATTTTTTTGCAGGAGTTGATCGTTTTTGAGATATTCGTTGATTTTGGCTTCAGCTTTAAAAAAACTTACTTTTCTCATTCAGGAATTTGTCATTTCGTGTCCATACAAACAAAGGAACTTCAGTCACATAGCAACCAGCTTTTGGCTATCACTTTAACCTATGGTACTCCCTTATTCGCTTCTACTTACAAGGAAGCAAGTAATAAGACTATTTCTGCTAATTTTTTCTCGATTAGCTTGAAATAAATAGAAGAATAGTCTTATTAACAATAATTTGTTAGAGATTTAGAGTGTGAATGGAACACATTTTTTTCTTTCTTCTGATTTTCGTGTTAACTGAATACTCCAACTTCTTTCTAGTCGGATGCCGAGGCTCTCAGTGCTATACATGTATCTACTCGTACATGAGGAAAACCCATCACAGAATAGATTCAGCAACAGCCGAAACGGATAGGAGTGCAAACCCAATTTACTCTAATTGATTCGCTAATGGAACTATTTAGATTGCAACTAAAGGAAAATCTATGTGGTGTGTTCGGTTAACGCTTCAGTGAACACACAAAGGAATTGCTTTCTTTTCACCTCATAGCTTAGATCAATTACTATACCATCGCTCATCTCTTTGGATTGCTTTCCACAATGGAACCTTTCAGGCCAATATTTCACAAAAGCTGGGCAACGGCCGAAGCTTCAACACCACTCACCCTAGGGGATTAAGTTTGTTTTTGTACAAAGTATTTATAAAAAACATAGGATGTGTTCCATTCACATGACTTTCTCTACATATCTGCAACAAATTATTGTTAAAAAGCTTATGCTTCTATTTAATATTCTTATAGCTTGCTGGTTGCTATGTGACTGAAGTTCCTTTGTTTGTATGGACATGAGTTGACAAATTCCTGAATGAGAAAAGTATAAGTTTTTACTTTCTCTACACGTACTATGTACATAGCGTATGGAGAAGGCATTGTAATGCACCCAAAATTCGATACCGAGGTTTCATCGAAAATATATGTTTTGGGTCCTCCTGAATCCAAAAAAAGCATTTCTGGAAAAAGGTCCGTGTGTGTGTGTAGACAGAAAGCTCAAAAACGAAAAGACCGTTAAATACCTAGTTATTTAAGTTTGGTATCTTCCAAGGATGCGACACAAAGATTTTAAAAAAAATTCCTCCACCCCAACTACCCTTTACATGGAACTATTTTCAAAATTTTTGGTTTTTTTTCAAAAATGGCTCTATAAAATATTGTATATTAAAGATATTTACCTAACAAATGAAATGTGTATCTTGAATTCTGTGGGAATAGCCTCTGAAGACTACTTTATTCTGGATAAATTTTACGGAATTTTGCGTAACTGCTAAACCGTAAGAGATGGACAAAAATTACCACACAAAAACTGTAGAGCACGTTAAAACACACAATGTATGTTATATACTTTTTTTCGTGGAGTTCATCAAGAATAATTTAGCAGAAATAGTCTCATTACTTGCTTCCTTGCAAGTAGAAGCGAAATAAGGGAGGACCATAGGTTAAAGTGATAGTCAAAAGCTGGTTGCTATGTAACTGAAGTTATTTGGTTTGTATGGACATGAGTTGATAAATATCTGTATGAGAAAAGTATAAGTTTTTCAAAGGTGAAATCAAAAAACAAGGAATATCTAAAAAAAAAAAAAAAAAACACGATCAATTCCACGAAGAAATGTACATAACGTAAACTATGTATTTTAATGAGCTCTACATTTTTGGTTGGTAAGTTTTTGTATATCTCTTTCGGTTTAGCAGTAATGCAAAGTTCCGTAAAATTCATCCAGAATAAAGTAGTCTTCAGAGGCTATTTCCAGAAAATTCAAGATATACATTTTATTTGTCAGGTAAATATCTTTCATATACGATATTTTAATCAAAATCGTTATGGCCATTTTTTAGAAAATCAAAAATGTTGAAAAAAGTTCCACGTAAAGGGTAGTTGAGGGTGGGGGGATTTTCTTGAAAATCTTCGTGTCGCATCCTTGGAAGATACCAAACCAAAATACCAAGTTTGGCTTTTAACGGAGTTTTCGTTTTTGAGCTATGCCGCTCACAGACACACACACACAGAAATTTTTCTAAAAATGCATTTTTAGGTTCAGGGGGTTTCAAAAATGTATTTCCGGTGAAATCTTGTATCGAATTTTTGGGTGCAATACAATACCTTCTCTATACATAGTACGTATTGGTAAAGTAAAAAATACTTCTTTTGTCGTACATATTGCACCTTTGATAGAATAATATTTTTATAATATGTAATAATAATTATTATTATTATAACAATAGTTTATAATAATAATTGCGATGAACGTGTATCACGTCCACAGATAAAGAGCTGAAGAAGACAATGCCACACACGTCATGCAGTTACAATTCTCACGCGTTTTTGCTGCCCACTGCTGTTGTAGTGTCGTTCGCGTGACTGTAGTTGGTCTGCTTGTCTCGATGCCTCACGATAACCACAATTAATGTGCTCTACCATCGTCATATACCAGCCGCCTCTGCAGAAATTTAAATAAATAAGTGATGTCCTATGCTGTATTCAGATAAGGTATCTGCATACATTATACAGCACAGGTTCCTCCTCACGGTGCTTACAAGCTAAGCTTTTGTCTTCTAGCATGACCATCACGATGTAGAACATCGACTGAAATTGATTTATTAACATCACTTCGGTTTTCGAGATCACTAGACTAAGATTTACGTCCATGACAAACACATAAATTGATAAATTGCCATGCTCTGCATATATTTCGTGGCACAATTAGTATTCATAGTCTCTGGTATTAAAATGAGAAATGGGATGCTTCACGTCAAGCTTAATACAATCCATCGGTGAAAACATTAAAATGAACAATTCTTGATCTATCAGTTTCAAATATTCATATAAATTGCATGTACTCTACAATTAAAATTCAGTGACCACGAGCGCGTGCTAACGCCTTGGGCCGAGCCTTTAGAACAAATGGCCCGCGCAAAAAACTTCATGTGTGCCTCCCCACAGAATTTCCTCTCGGCAAGTTTCAAGTAGATTCTTCGTCGAGAATGTTCCGCTAGAGTTTCGGGGGCTGCCAAAAGTAGTTAATAGCTGAACAGCCTCTGAGTAGCTCCCCATTAAAGAAGTCTGTTGTGTGTTACCGTGCTACTCAAAATGTTAACATGCGCTTTGTCAATACAAACCTCTCAGATAACGCACTGATTATTCTGGGAAGTCGCCGACGTTTTGCAGAGCACCAATGAGCGCATCACTTCAGCCAATAGAAATCACAAATGACAAAAGGACGTGGAGTAAAACACAACGCCTTATCGCAGCCTTTGAAGCCGACATGTCAACCTTTTCAGTAGCACGGTAATAACTGGTGAACTGCAAGAGACAAAAACTTACTAAAATTTTAGATCTCGTTAAAACACAATTTATGTCGTATATATATTATTATTATTATTATTATTGGTGTTAACCATTTTCCAGATATTCCTTGTTATTGGTTTCAATTTTAAAATACTTATACTTCTCTCCAGCAGGAAATTGCTATTCGTTTCAGATCTCTTTCGTTTTAATCCCAGTCACGCAAAGAACACCTCGCCCTCCGTGTTTCCCGGTTACCACCCAAAGTCGCGAGTTCAAATCCAGTGGAGGAGGATGGATTTTTTCAGGCGTAAAATGCCATGGCATGACTTCCCTCGGAAGAGAAATAAAGCCGTTGGTCCCGCACGCCTGATAAAGGGGCCTCTGAGCAAGATTAAGCGGTCGTACACGCCCAGTAAGAATTGAACGCTGAGAACCACATTAGTTAAAGAGCGTCCATAAATAAAACTCCATTTCATTTCACGTTAAGAGAACTGAAATGTAATTGCGTCACGTAGGGACATCTTGTTGATTTGACTGTCGCTTTAGCCTAGAGCACTCCCTTCTACTTACAAGGATGCAAGAAATAATGCTGATGTGATTATGTAGCTAAAACATTTTTTTTTATGTATATAAGTAGAGTCAGACTGAAAAGTTCAATGCCAGAATCTCCCAGTCTCTAGATTTTCTTGAAAGTATTCGTGTCGCATCCTTGGAAGAAACCAAACTTAAATACCAAGTTTGGTATTCAACGGTCTTTTCGCTTTGTGCTATGCTGTCCACAGACACACACACATGGACCTTTTTGTAAAATTGCTTTTGTTTTGGATTCAGGGGGACGCAAAACATGCATTTCCGGTGAAAATTCGGTATCGAATTTTTGGGTGGAATGCAATACCTTCTCCATACACTATGCACATAGTACGTGTAGAAAAAATAAAAACAAATTAACACCTTTTTAAGAAAACTTTGTTGCTGAATAGGTTGAGAAAATCATATGAGTGAGGCATATATTGCTTTTTATTTTAGTTTTACATTTTATTTTATTTAACCTCAAAGATGAGAAGGAAACAGAATGAAATGGAAAAGAAGTTCTGCTAGATGAGAAACCACCACAGCATTAGGCTGCTGGTCCAATCGTTAGTTACCGCAGTCGATCGCTCTTTTATATGAAAACGTGTGTTTGATCGCAAGAGAAGTTTATCAAAATACGACTAAATCCAAACGTAGCGGACGCTAAGGTTTGAGGGCCAGCAAAGTGTCGCCTTTGGAACACAAACAAACAATCTAATGATAATCCCCAGGCCAACTTCCTTCCCTGCGCCGACGGACGTTCTATCTGTTTCCGCACTGCTGGGCGTGTTGCATGCATTATTCATGGTTACGCGGCGCCCCCATGTTTAATCAGGCGCTAGGACGAGCTGCTCGTCTCCACGTGGACTCAACCAGCACTGGCGATCCTAATCGGCCGCAATCCGCTGCATTATTGTTATAATCCCTCATGTGATTACATTACCTTTTTTGTCTTTCGAATGAATATGCGATCGGCAAGCCTAAAACATAGGCAACTCCCAAAGCAAAGTGCTTCCGAACATACGTCAGAGAAACAGAAATAAAATAAATAAGAAAATACCAGTTATTTCAGGTTGGTCTTAACAAAATTACAATTTTACATGTTTTACTCACTTTGAATGTGTTAAATTTTTAATTTCTTTCAATTTTCCGTGTAAAATACAGGTAAAAAAGTCCCACTTAGGGTTTTCGTTCATAATATATATATACATATGAAGATGGAGCCCCGGTGGAATGAGATGGCGGGGGAAGCCGGAGAACACAGAGCAAACCCGCCCCTGCGCCGTTTGTCCACCACAAATCTCACATGCGGTCGCTTGGGATCGAACCCGAGGCGTCTAGGTGAGAGGCGAATGGTCTGACCACTCGGCCACGGCGCGGCCACCATAATATATAGACAATCTTGGCCTTAGACTGCCAATGCATTTTTATTACAGATTTACACGTATCGTTAGATTTGGAGGAGAGCACATCCTCTTTTTACTTTCTCCACACGTACTATGTACATAGCGTATAGAGAAGGTATTGCATTCCACCCAAAAATTCGATAAAATCTGAGATTTCACCGGAATACATTTTTTGGGTCTCCCTAAATCCAAAATAAGCATTTCTAGGAAAACGTCCGCGTGTGCGTGTGAGTGTTTGTCTGTGGATAGCATAGCCCCAAAACGAAAAGACCGTTAAATACCAAACTTGGTATTTAAGTTTGGTATGTTCCAAGGATGCGACAGGAAGGTTTTCAAGAAAATCCCCCCACCTCCAACTACCCTACCCATGGAAACATTTTCGATAATTTTAATTTTCTCAAAAAACGCTAATCATTTTGATTAAATATCGTATATTAAAGATAATTACATAACAAATAAAATGTATATCTTAATTTTCATAGGAAAATTTCGGAACACATGTTTACTCTGAATTAATTTTGTGGAATTTTGCATAACTGATAAACCGTAAGAGATCTCTTATTGTCTCTTAACATAAAAAAACTATAAAACAAAGGAAATACCAAGGGAACGTAATGCCAACTTAAACATTCTTCTCGATTAGCATGAAGTAAATAGAAAAATCTTATATGTTCCATTCACATGACTTTCTCTACATCCCCGTAACAATTTATTGTTAATAACCTTAGTCTTCTATTTACTTCATGCTGATCGAGAAAAAATGATCAGAAATAGTCTTATTACTTGCTTCCTTGTAAGTAGAGGCGAAATAAGGGAGTACCACAGGTTAAAGTGATAGTCAAAAGCTGTTTGCTACGTGACTGAAGTGCCGTTGTTTGTATGGGCAGGAGTTGACAAATTCCTGTATGAGAAAATTATGTTTTTCAAAGTTGAAACCAAAAACAAGGAATATAAAAAAAAAAAAAAAAAAAAAAAAAACCTCCACGAAAAAAAGATATATTGTGTGTTTTAATGAACTCTACATTTTTGTGCTCTCTTAAATTCCGTAGAACTCATTCAGAATAAAATAGTTTCAAAGGCTAATCCCACAAAATTCAAAATATACATTTTATTTGTGAGGCAAATATTTTAATATATAATATTTTAATCAAAATCTTTAGAACCATTTTTTAGAAAATCAAAATTTTCGAAAAAAAAGTTCCCTGTAAAGGGTATTTTGGGGTGGGGAGATTTTTCTCAAAATCTTCGTGTCGCATCCCTGGACGATACTAAATTTTAATACCAAGTTTGGTATTTTAGTGAGTTTTCTTTTGTGAGTTATCGTGTTCACAGGCACTCACGCACACACAGGGACCTTTTTCTGAAAATGTTTTTTTGGATACTGGGGACCCTAAAGCATGTATTTCCTGTGAAATCTCGGTATGTAATTTTTGGGTGGAGTGCTGTACACTATGTACATAGTATGTGTAGAGAAAGTAAAAACGAGACTTGGTGCGACTAATCCACGTTTATAAAACCATAATCCTATTGGTGTACAGCCACTAAATGAAACAGTTGCATGGCGTGCCAGTTCTTACCCAATAAGCACAACGGAAATTATAACGTGCATGGGAGGTCTAATGAACCACGCCAATGATTTACTTCTCTGCTGGAGCCATAAATCTTGTGCCACGTTTTCTCGTTTTAATTTGCCGACGATTGCAACTTCAATACCACATCGAAGACAAATGCCTGCCGAGATTATAGCACTGCATGTCTTTAGAACATGGTCATTATGATCTGCGTTTCCGCGACATGCCTAGTAATACTGTATAAATGTGGACGCGAAGGTCGGTCGGCCCCAAGTTAATTTGTTGTGTGTTTGTGCTCGGGGAAATGATTTACGACCCTGCCTGTATCACGACAAAAGGCTTCCATAAACCAATTTTAAAGTAGTTAAGATATTCCGAGCCGATAGCACTGGAGCAGGCTTGTTCGCATTAAATATAAAATGAACACCATACTCTCTCTTTCTCGGCGCTACACCAGTTCAGGGGTTTCAAGTACAGCTTTGCTTAAAGGCCACGCATGGCTCTCCACCTCTTTTTACTTTCTCTATACTCACTATGTACATAGTGTACATAGAATGTATTGCACTCCAGCAAAAAATTCGATACCGAAATTTCACCGGAAATATATGTTTTAGGGTCCCCTGTATCAAAAACAGTATTTTCAGAAAAAGGTCCGTGTGTGTGTGTCCGTGTGCCTGTGAACTCGATAACTCAAAAACGAAAAGTAGCTAAAATACCAAACTTGGTATTTAAGTTTAGTATCTTCCAGGGATACGACACAAAGATTTTGAGAAAAATCCCCCCACCCCAAACTACCCTTTACATGGAACTTTTTTCGAAAATTCTGATTTTCTAAAAAATGGCTCTAACGATTTTGATTAAAATATCGTATATTAAAGTTATTTACTTGACAAAATGTACATTTTGAATTTTCTGGGAATAGCCTCTTAAGACTACTTTATTCGGGATGAATTTTTCATAACTACTAAACCGTAAGGGATAGACAAAAACTTAACCCACAGGAAATGTAGAGCAAGTTAAAACACACAATTTATGTTATATACATTTTTTTCGTGGAGTTGATCGTTTTTGAGATATTCCTTTTTCTTGGTTTCAGCTTTGAAAAACTTATACTTTTCTCATACAGGAATTTATCAACTCGTGTCCATACAAACAAAGGAACATCAGTCACATAACAACCAGCTTTTGGCTTTCACTTTAACTTATGGTACTCCCTTATTTCGCTTCTACTTACAATAAAGCAAGAAATAAGACTATTTCTGCTAATTTTTCACGATTAGCATGAAATAAATAAAAGATAAGCTTATTAACAATAATAATTTACAGAGATATAGAGAAAGTCATAGGAGTGTAACACATCAGATTTTTGCTTTCGCTACACGTGCTACGTACGCGTATAAAGAAAGTTTTTTTTTGCTTTTTTTTTTTTTTTTTTTTTTTTTGTGGGTTAACGTCCTTTAACGGTTGGTCATATCGGGCTATGATTGAAATTGGTGAAATGATGCTCAAATGATATTGGGGTCCATGGAGCTTGAAGTTACTCGACATTTGTCTTCTCAGGTTAAGGGAAAACCCCGAAAAAAAACCTTATCCGGGCAACTAACCCTTAGCAAGATTCGAACTCACGCTATCACCATACTACCCAGGCGGGCAAGAGAAAGTATTGTATTCCACTCAAAAATTAAATACCGAAATTTCATCTGAAATATATCTATGGTTGGAGACCCCTCAATAGAAAAAATTAAAAAAAATAAACATTTAGAAAAAGTGTGTGAGCACGCGAAAAGCAAGACTCACAAACTAAAAGCCGTTAAATACCGAACTAAGAAGATGCTGAGAAAAACCCTCAACACCCCAAACTACCCTTTCCATTGAAAAAGTTTCTACATTTTTTAATTTCTCCAAAATGGCTCTAAATAAACAAATATTAAAAAAAAAAAAAAAAAAAAAGGAGGTCTGCGTGAGTGCGCGCGCGCGGAAAGCATAGTTGACGAAACTAAAAATCCATTAAATATCAAACTTTGTAGTTTGGGATGGTGATTTTTCTCCAAATCTTCTGACAGACAGACACACACAGACAAAAATGCTTTTTTTTTATTCAGGTGGTCTCAATACATGTATTTCCGGTGAAATCTCGGTTCCGAATTTTTGGGTGCAATACAATACCTTCTCTATACACTATGTACATAGTACGTGTAGAGAAAGTAATATGCAGGACTTAAATTGAGTGTTTTAACGAGATCTAAACTTTTGTGCAATAAGTTTTTGTCTATATCTTACAGTTTACCAGTTATGGAAAATTCAGACAGAAGAAAGTAGTCAACAGAGGCTATTTCCAGAAAACTCAAGACATACATGCCATGTAAACCTATTTAACATGCGGTATTTTAATCAAAATCGTTAGAGGCATTTTTGAGAACATCAAATTTTCTCAAAAATCTTCTTGTCGCATCCCTGGAAGATACTAAACTTAAATCCAAGTTTGGTATTTTACCCACTTTTCGTTTTTGAGTTATTGTGTTCATAGACACACGGACACACACGGACCTTTTTCTAAATGTTTTTTTTGTCACGGGGGACCCTAAAACATGTATTTCCGGTGAAATCTCGGTATCGAATTTTTGGGTGGAGTGCAATACTTTTTCTATACACTATGTACATAGTTCGTGTAGAGTTAAAAAATTGTAGTGTAGTGTTAAAAAGTTAAATACAGTGAGTTTAGTGTAATGATGATGCAAAAGATTAGGTATAATTAGTAACAGATATTAGCCAAGGGAAGTACAAGACAATTTACTACAGTTTACTACAATGTAAAGAAATTATTGTATAATATAATTATTTAGTTGCGCTGGTTACCAGTGCATATTCTGCTGGATTCCAGTAGTATAGGATTAGTTTTTCATTTATCTTAATAATCTAGAGCATAGTTTTATGGGTAAATAGCTGGTTACCAGTTATTTGTGTTACTGGTTTCCAGTAATTAATAATAGATAGTTTAGTGTTAGTGAAAGTTTTTTATGGTTGGAATTTATTTTATTTCAGTTTATATTAATTTGTTTTTGTTTTAAATTAAATTTTGAGTTATTAGTATATAAGTATTATTTGTAAAATAATGATGTATAATAATAGTTTAAAAGTGGGAAATAAATTATAAAGTTTGCAATATACGTCCTGGTGTAGGGAACAAGATGCCAGGATATTATATTACAGATTTTATTTTATTGTTTAGAGAAAGTAACAAGTTTTCGATTTTTTGACTGAGTCAGAATTTCTCTACCAGTGTCTGCTAAAATCTTAAAGTACCGATTGTTTTCAAGTTAATGGCTGACAACGTCCTTTGCTGGCACTAGACTGCTGTTTAATGTCAATAAAGGCTGTGTGTTACACAACCGAAACCATTTTTATGCAAGTAGTTTGTTGTGGTAAGCAAAAATGGGTAAATAAGTTATTTATTTCAGTTGCTGTAAATGGCACATTCATCACACATCGTTTTACCCACTTTTAGAAACGAGTTGCACTGTCGCAATTCCTCCATTGTTCTTAGAGGCGAAGAAAAATCTTAGTTTCGTAAGACGGAGTGGAATACAATGGACAGTTTCACAAACTACATCGTCAACAAGCAGCGAAGTCAGCAATACCTCATGTAATAATACCAATCACTATGCAACAATGCAAATCTGAACCTTCAGTCCAGCAAAAACACGTTTTAAACAATCAAGTGGGTGTCTTTTGTCTCTTTTCAGAAAGTAACAAATATGCAACAAGTAAAAGTAACCGAGACCTTGAGTTCTTACAAGGATGGATTCTTACCATACATTCATCCTACCTCTGAACTTGAAGGGTAAAGCCGATGTCCCACGGTCAAACATTTTGGTCCAATACTCTTCAATCTACAAATTGGATTATGGGACATGGGATAATTTTATTGTATACAATTTCCGTCCTAGTTTTTTGGTCCAATTTGCTACAGCAGGATACAGCGGTTTCTAATTTTTGGTCCAAAATCCTGGTGATAATGACGTAGCGCTGGGTATTCCTTCCCGCCCATGTGATTGTGAAAATTTGGTGTATATTGTAAACTTTGTCCTAAATAATAGGGTAGTAGCTGAGTATTGTTGAAATTCCCCTTTTTTGTGCAGCAGATATGTATGAAATAATGACTCGAGTATTTATAACCCCTGCAAATGTATTTTTTCGGCTCCATTTGTACCTAACCTTCTTTTCTCAACAAAAATATAAATACATGGTCTTACTTTTGATTTTCTGGTATAGACTGCCTCATATTTGTATCTTGGCGAGTGATTTTTGCCTGAACTAAGGACAGCAGCCTTCCAAACAAATTTTCGTCCTTTCTAAGGAAGTTAAAATAATATAAAGAGCCTGAAACGAGTTCATTTTGTGGCATATGTAGTACACTTCCTTGGTCTGCATTCCTACATAAACTAAGCTTGCGACAGCGAACGTAAATCACTGTGGATGAGCAACCTCTACCATTTTCTATCAGATGTTCAAGTGCTTGCGAGAAATATTTGGACCAATACACACTCCCGTGAGAATGAAATGGAGAAATTGTATACAACGTTCACACTGTATAACATTTTTGGACCAAATTTTGACATAGGCTTAAGGTTGATCGGCGCCGAAACAAAACACAGACGACCAGTGTATCGTTATAATGTATCCTTCCGCCATTCTCGACAGAAATAGTCATATTTCACGTGATGTGTACATACGGCATGTAATGAAAATCGAACAACGAAATTAAGCAGTTTTTCGATCCCTTTTGACAAATTCAAACCCAATTTTACTTAAACTTGTATAAAATGTAGTTCTTTTGCAAGTGGACACATCGGAATCAGCATTAACTAGTTATAGCACTTTACCAACTATTGGCAGTTCGTCTTTTAAAAAAGAAATTATGCACGCGAATTGCGTTCTTCACAAAATCAGCATATTTTTGCATCGCGAATTTCACACGCTTTCTTATCCATTTTCTTGTGATGAGGATAAATCGGTTTATAATAGTACCTATATTAAAATAAATTAAAATATTGTTTATCTCGAATTTAAAATATTTAATCTGGTGTTTTAGTTATTATGTTACAAATATTAAGAATACCTTATTGGTAATGAAATGTTTATCGTTTATGGCCGAAATTCCCGTGAGTTTAGAAATTAATTCCACCACTTTCCCCTGTATCCAAAAAAAAGTATTTTCAGAAAGAGGTCTGTATGTGTCTGTGGAACGTATAGCTCAAAAACGAAAAGACCGTTAAATACCAAATTTGGAAATTTTATTTTCTTAAAAGTGGCTGTGACGATTTTGATTAAAATCCCTTATATTAAATCTATTTACATCACAAATAAAATGTATATCGTGAATTTTCTGGAAATAGTCTCTGAAGAACTCTTTGTTCTGGATGAATTTTGCCGAATTTTGCAAGAGATAGACAAAACTACACATAAATGCGGATATCCTCAAAACCACAATTTATGTCTATTACGTTTTGTTGTACAGGTAACAGTTTCCGAGATATTCCTTGTTATTGGTGTCAATTGTGAAGTACTTAAACTTTTCTCAGACAGGAAGTGACTGCTTTTCTTTTATTCTACTCCTGACCAAGGAAAGAAGTGACTTGCAATGACAATCGCATTACGATACCTTTTAAAACACTTTAGCCTAGTGCATTCCCTTCTACGTATGAGGAGCTAAGTAATAAGAACATTCTACTAATGTTTATCTTGATATACATTTTATTTGTCAGGTAAATATGTTTAATATACGATATTTCAATCAAAATATTGACGTTGTTTTGAACATCTTCCTACTTTACGTTTGCAGAGTCATTTAAAACAAACGAAGAGGAATGCTGACTTCAGGAATTGTGTTGATCCATGACAACGCTCGTCCACACACTGCTGGCTCTTTGAACAATCATCCGCCGTACAGTCCTGAACTGGCACCCAGCGACTCTCACCTTTTCCCTGAACTGAAGACGTGGCTAGCACATTCAAATCAACGAAGATCTTCAAAACAACTCATTTGAAATCATTGGCGACAACATTTTTTGAAGCGGGTATTGCAAAGCTTGTGCACAGGTACAATAAATGTCTCAATCTTTTCGGTGATTATGTTGGAAAGTAACCATAAGTGTACAAAACTTTTAGTAATAAAATAATAGTTTTCTATGAACTTGTCTTTTATTTATAGCCTATCGGAGCTTGAAATAAAACGGCCCTCGTATCGAATCTCTACATAGTAGTGTAGAGAAAGTAAAAACGCTGCCGGTCGACAGCAAGCGGAAAGCTGTGAAGCTTGTTCTCTAGGATGTAGTGTTTGTGCAACACTGATGTAGTGCTGGAAAGACAGTGTCGTTCACACCATGAGGAGCCACGCCCCGTTGCTACATATACACGGCACGCCTTTATGTCTTTTTAGTTTTCATTACCAGGCGATCATATCGGATTATCAGCAACCTTGGCTACGTCCTGAAACCTATACCCAAGACCTGAACACTGTTCCACATCATTAAGGCAGCATGTTGCAACACCGTCACAACACTAACATATTAAAACAACCGTATTAATCTCAGATTAAATCAAAATCTAATAAATTATACCTTTGTGTTTTACTTTCTCTACACGTACTATATATAGTGTATAGAGAAGTTTTTGTATTTCACCCAAAAAAAAAACTGTGTTCCATTCACATGACTTTCTCTACATCTCTACAAACAAATTATTATTAAAAAGCTTACGCTTCTGTTTACTTCATACTAATCGAGAAAAAATTAGCATAAATAGTCTTATTACTTGCTTCCTTGTAAGTAGAAGCGAAATAAGAGAGTATCATAGGTTAAAGTGATAGTCAAAAGCTGGTTGCTATGTGACTAAAGTTCCTTTGTTTGTATGGACACGAGCTGACAAATTCCTATGTGAGAAAATTATAAGTTTTTCAAAGCTGAAACCAATAACAATAGATATCTCAAAAACGATCAACTCCACGAAAAAAAATGTAATTGACATAAATTGTGTATTTTATTCTGATCTACATTTTTATGTTGTAAGTTTTTGTCTATGTCTTACGGTTTACTAATTATGCAAAATTCAATAAAAATAATCCAGAGGCTATTCCCAGAAAATACAAGATATACATTTTATTTAGTGTTTGACATTTTAATCAAAATCGTTGGAGTTATTTTTGAGAAAATTAATATATTCCATGTAAAGGGTAGTTGGGGTGAGGGGATTTTCTTGGAAACCTTCCTGTCGCATACTTGAAAGAATACCAAACCTAAATGCCAAGTTTGAGTTTTAACGGTCTTTTCTTTTCTTTTTTGAGCTGTGCTGCTCACAGACACACATACATACGCACAGACAAAATACACACATTGACATTTTTCTAAAAATGCTTTTTTTGGATTCAGGGGGTGTCAGAACATGTATTTCCGGTGAAATCTCGGTATCAAATTTTTGGGTGCTATACAATCGCTTCTCTATACACTATGTACATAGTACGTATAGAGAAGTAATAAACATTTACATACGCGCATGCGCGATTCTTTTCATCTTAGCTTATGAAAGTGGACTACTGATGCTAATGACACGTGGCAAATGAAAAATAGAATTGTTGTCTGAGAGAGGAATCCAGCCAGCATTAGTCTAATTCCAACCGTGCGAGCGGTTGGTTACGGTATATCTAAAACCCTGTATCAGTTTATTTGTAGTTTTTGTATATACTTACCACCTATCTCTACACAGGAGAATGGATGGAGAACTTACCTGCAAACAGAGAAGAAAAATACATCATTAGTTTCAGAAACAGGTCATTTTATTACAATGATATTTTTACTTTCTCTATACGTACTATGTACATAGTGTATAGAGAAGCTATTGCACTCCACCCAAAAATTCGATACCGAGATTTCACCGGAAATATATATTTTAGGGTCCCCAATATCCAAAAAACGTATTTTCACAAAAAGGTCCGTGTGTGTGTGAACACGGTAACTCAAAAAAACGAAAAGTCGGTAAAATACCAAACTTGGTATTTAAGTTTAGTATCTTCCAGGAATGCGACACGAAGATTTTGAGAAAAATCCCCCCACCCCAACTACCCTTTACATGCAACTTTATTCGAAATTTTTTATTTTCTCAAAAATGGCTTTAGAGGTTTTGATTAAAATTTCGTATATTAAATATATTTACCTGACAAATAAAATGTATATCTTGAATTTTCTAGGAATAGCCTCTGAAGAGTAGTTCATTCTGGATGAATTTTACGGAATTTTGAGTAACTGCTAAACCGTAAGAGATGGACAAAAACTTACAACACAAAAACTGTAGAGCACGTTAAAACACACAATTTATGTTATATAAACTTTTTCGTTGAATTCGTTGTTTTTCAGACATTCCTTATTTTTGGTTTCTGCTATGAAAAACTTAGGAACTTGTCAACTCCGATCCATATAAACAAAGGAACTTTATTGACATAGCAACCAGCTTTTGACTATCACTTTAATCTAAGCTAGTCCCTTATTTCGCTTCTACTTACAAGTAAGCAAGTAAATAGACTATTTCTGCTATTTTTTTTCTGATTAGCATAAAGTAAATAGAAGTATAAGCTTTTTAAGAATAATTTGTTGCAGGGATATAGAGGAAGTCATGTGAATGGAACACATCAGATTTTTATCAATTATTTCAGAGATTAATCTCAAATATCACCCATTAGTTGGACAAGGCCGTCCACTTTTCCCCAGTTCAATTATAGTTTTATGTAACGGCTCTGCTCATTTTGGTTTTCGTCAACAATCTAAGATCTGAATGCAATAATGAAATGTTGGATGCAGTGATACACAGGTTCCCAAGGTTTTGCGGGACTATAATGGCTTTACGAAACATAAATGCAAATGTCAGCTATAATGATTTGAATTAAATCTAACATCCCCGAAGTCTGATATACTAATTACTCTTTTTCAAACAAACACAGATAATCATATCTACAGGGCGGATCCGGGTGATCGTTTTCTATGAGGTTGACTTGCCTTGTAGGTACTGCAGTCTGTGTGGGTTGAAGGGGAGAGGGTGAGTCCCAATATCAACAACAGCACCTGCCTGCATGCTACAGGTTGTATCAAAAGAATGAGTACTCTGCTGTACTTGATGACTGTTAATATGTGCATTCCATCATTGAGTATTATATTTACTACATAGTCAATGCGTAGCAATGGACAATAAGGTACATGCGGAGATTGCCGCATTCTACGTCTATAGCTTAAACAAAAAGTATACCGTCATGAACTGATTTCGATATCGCAAGATATAGCATACGAATACATACAACATTAAGTCAATGTTTGATATATTTCTTACACTTTTTTATATTTAAGACTCAGTTTATTTTTCAGCAAGACACTTTTGCAGACAACTTCTTCGTCTTTGAGTTCCTTAATTTTACTAGTTTCTTCCACTATGTGCTCTAAACATAACAAAAAAATTATGAATTTAAACGTAGCCGTACATCCACAAACGAACATCGTTCCGGACGCCCATTAGATCTCCGAAATTGACAAAATTCGGGCTATGGTTTTGAGTGATCGACAAATCAAAGTTCGCGAAATAGTAGAGGTCACAGGCATATCACAAGGTACAGTGTTTTCAGTTTTGCACAAAAAATTAGGTCTCGCAAAAGTCTCGACAAGATGGGTGCCACGTTTGCTCTCAATGGACAATATCGCAATCGTGTGATCGTTTCGGGAGCTGGTTTGGCTCTTTTCCATCGCAAACCTGACGAGTTTCTGCGTCGATATATAATTGTGGATGAAACATGGATACACTATTACACTCTTCAGACCAAAGCACATTTGAACACAGTGGGTTTTTAAAGGCGAACCTGCTCCGAAGAAGGCGAAAGTGGTGAAATCTGCAGTTAAGGTGATGGCCTCGGTTTGGGGGGAGGGGGTCCACGCTGGATCATCTACATTGATTACTTGCGAAAAGAAAGATAATATGCATCGTTATTGCACCGGGCGAATGGAAAAATCGAGGGAAAAAACGCCCTCATCTGGCAAAGGAAAGGATTATACTCCGTTAGAACAATACAAGAATGCTCACTTACGAAGTTTTGATGGTGAAAATTGTACAATTAAGGTTCGAATTACAACATCCACCATATTCAACAGATTTCCCAAGCTTGAAAAAGTGGCTCGGCGGAAAATGATTCAAGTCTAACAAAGTAAAGCCTATTTTAAGGACCTTCCGAAATCCTACTTCTGGAAGACTTACCTAAAACAGTTTGAGAAACGCTGGGAAGTGTATCAAGCTCAAAGGAAAAATAAAAAAAAAAATAAATACAAACTAAGAAAATAAATAATTTGTTTTTCTGTCTTTCTCTAAGGATTTATTGAACGCCCCCCATAGTATCAGAAAACTTGCTTCCAAATATTATTGTTATTATCATTATTATTATTATTATTATTATTATTATTAGCGGCTTTTTTCACTTTCTCTATACGTACCATGTACATAGTATATAGAGAAGGTATTACACTCCACCAAAAAATTCGATACCGAGATTTCACCGGAAATATATGTTTTAGGGTCCCCTGTATCCAAAAAAAAGCATTTTCAGAAAAAGGTCCGTGTGTGTATATATGTATGTGTGTCTGTCCGTGTGTCTTTGAACACGATAACTCAAAAACGAAAAGTCGGTAAAATACCAAGCTTGGTATTTAAGTTTAGTATCTTCCAGGGATGCGACACGAAGATTTTGAGAAAAATCCCCCCACCCCATACTACCCTTTACACGGAACATTTTTCGAAAATTTTGATTTTCTCAAAAAATGGCTCTAACGATTTTGATTTAAATATCGTATATTAAAGATATTTACTTGACAAATAAAATGTATATCATCAATTTTCGGGGAATAGCCTCTAAAGCTTACTTTATTCTGGATGAAATTTACTGAATTTTGCATAACTGCTAAACCGTAAGAGATAGATAAAACTTACTACACAAATAATGTAGAGCGCGTTAAAACACACAATTTATGTTGTATACATTTTTGTCGTGGAGTTGACGTTTTTTAGATATTCCTTGTTTTTTTGGTTTTAGCTTTAAAAAACTTGTCAACTCGTGTCCATACAAAGGAACTTCAGCCACATAGCAACCAGCTTTCGTCTATCAGTTTAACCTATGGTACTCCTTTACTTCGCTTCTACTTACAAGGAAGCAATAATTTGTTGCAGAGTTATAGAAAGTCATGTGAATGGAACACATCAGATTTTTAAATATTGGGTTTATTTCAACACGTTTTATTCCTCCGAAATTTCATTTACCTTGAAATGTGTTTAGGTAGTAACATAACTAACATAACTCCATGGCACGACAGCTCACGGGGAACCTTGGCCGCTGCGTCCCCCATCTCGGTCCACTACAGACGTCATGGATGGGGTGCAGTATTGGAGGGTGAGACGTGGTCAGCGCCTCGAGCCCCTCCCGGCCGGTTAATGCGGTCCTCACGACCTGTGTTTAGGTAGTGTTCTCCATTAATAAGGCACTTATCATAAAGGACGTCACACATGGATATTGGCGGCGGTTTATTTGACATGGTCATGTGGGAAGAAGGGTCGAGCCGCCAAGGAGGTCTTACAGATGTAGGAACAGATGAAAATCTCTTGGCGCTAAGCCCTGGCTCTAGAGTCACATCATCAATTTGCCACCAGTCAAATGTCTCGAGCTTGGCGGCAGTCGGCCATCGTTATGAGGCAGTGTTACACGCGAGGAATAAATGATTCTACCGCGCATGTCTGGAAAACAAAGTCACTGCAGCCTAGAAACTCTTGTCTAGTTAAGAGATGGCTTATAGGCTCTTCTTTCAAAGAAGAATAAATATTTATATAAGCATTTTATCGAGTTCTCGAAATATGTGCACGTGATAAATAACGTAAATAGTAGCTAGAGAAAGTATGTAGAGATTTCACAAGAAATGTGTATTGAGTTCTGAATAATACAAATCTGGTGTGTTACACTCACATGACTTTCTCTAGCTGTTCTACAAACTTCTTACATAAGACTCTTCTTCTTTCTGCACCTTGCTAATCGTGGTACTCATTAGCACAATGTTCTTATTATTTAGTTCCGTATAAGTGCGAAGAAAATAAGGGAATACATTAGGCTAAACCAACAGTCAAATTTTTTAAAAGCTGTCGTCATGCGATTGTCATTACAAATCGCTTCTTTTCTTGGCCAGGAGTAGAACAAAAGAAAAACGGACACTCCCGTCTGAGAAAAGTATAAGTACTTCACAACTGAAACTAATAACAATGAATACCTTGAAAACGGTATGCTCCACGAGAAAAATGTATATGACATAACTTGTGTATTTTAACAAGACCTACATTTTTTGTATAGCAAGTTTTTGTCTATCTCTTGCGGTTTACTAGTTGTGCCAAATTAAGCAAAATTCATCCAGAATAAACAGGTCTTCAGAAGCTATTCCCAGAAAATTCAAGATATACATTTTATTTGTTAGGTAAATATCTTTAATACATGGTATTTTAATCAAAATCGTTAGCCATTTTTAAGAAAATCAAAATTTTCGAAAAAAGTTCCATGTAAAGGGTGGTTTGGGGTGGGGGGATTTTTCGCAAAATCTACGTGTCGTATCCCTGGAAGATACTAAACCTAAATACCAAGTTTGGTATTTTAGCTACTTTTCGTTTTTGAGCTATCGTGTTCACAGACACACGGACAAACACACACACAGACCTTTTTCTGAAAATGCTTTTTTTGTATACAGGGGGTCCTAAAACATGCATTTCCGATGAAATCTCGACATCGAATTTTTGGGTGGAATACAATACTTCTCTATCCCTATGTACATTGTACATATGGGGCTAGAGAAAGTAATAATAATTTTCTTTATAATTGTATCTATCATTCAGTCCATATTGAATTAGGGGTTTCAATTTAAAAGCAACTAAGAAATAAGACTAGTTTTTATTTTCTTAAAAATATAAGACATTTTAATCAAAATAGAGCTATTTTTGAGAAAATCAAAATGTTCAAAAAAAGTTTCCATGTAAGGGGTAGTTTAGTCTGGTAGGATTTTTTTTGAAAATCCACGTGTCGCACCCTAGGAAGGTACCAAACTTAAATAACAAGTTTGGTATTTAACGGTCTTTTTGTTTTTGAGCTATGCTGTCCACAGGCACACACACGGACCTTTTTCCAAAAATGCTTTGTTTTGGATTCAGGAGGACCCAAAAAACATGTATTTCCGGTGAAATCTCAGTATCGAATTTTTGGGTGGAATGCAATACGTTCTCTATACACTATGTACATAGTACGTGTAGAGAAAGCAAAAAAAAAAATCTTATTTTTACTGTTAAGCATGCGATGAACGGGATTTGAACCTGTCCACGGGTTCATGCCTTAACGACCTTAGCTGGTCACAAGAATGCAAACAAGTGCATTTAGCTGAAATGAAAATTTTGAGTGAATGTAATGGGTGCTTCCACAGCTCTAAATGACGGGTAGATAAACTTAGAAAAGCAGTAGCTAGTTTTGCTACGATAGCAGGAGTAGGTGCGCGATGAAATCCCCCCCCCCTGCTGACGTACAGAGCTCCCCTATCTTCATGACCAAGGGGAGGCAGCATTCTATTTCCTCTCCACTTTATTATTGGCAGTATCTGCGAGGTAAGGGAGAGTGGGCACAGCTGCACGCTCATATGGATTAAAAAGTGTCACACCATATTCATAAGCACGTCCAATGAAGAGGCGCGCTTGGGAATTCCGATCATGTTGGCAAAAAATGGTGTTTTTTTTTTTCCTCTTCTCTCTTGCGCGTTATGTTTTGGTCTGTATTTATTGTACATATAGTACATGGGGAGGCATTTTTCATGATTCTAACTACCACCTCTCCCCCACTTTTATTTTTTTTTTCCCGTACGAATCTGCAAACGCTTGTAGGAGTGGGGTTTCTATTCCCTATCGAAACTCCAGCGACCATGTTACTGAATACATTACGTGAAACATGCACACTTTGGAGGCAAGTTCACCCTCACGTGTAACTGCTATTGAACTGCTTCAGTTTTCTGAACTGCTATTTTGAGTTACAAAATATCTGCACACGAGTACAAAAGCAAAATATTTTACAGCCTGTACTACTATTGTTACGTTCTTAAGCCCACATGTGCAATGTACAAAGAGGATAAAGAAGGTGTTGTATTCCACCTAAAAATTCGATATAGATATTTCCCTGGAAAAACATGTTTTGGGGTTCCCTGATGCCAAAAGAAATTTTTAGAAAAAGGCCCGTGTGTGTCTGTGGACAGCATAGCTCAAAAACGAAAAGAACATTAAATAGCAAACTTGGTATTTAGGTTTAGTATCTTCCAACTATGCGACACGAAGATTTTCAAGAAAATCCCCCACCTCAAACTATCCTTTACATGGACAACTTTTCGAAAATTTTGATTTTCTCAAAAATGGCACTAACGATTTTAATTAAAATATCGTATATTAAAGATTTTTACCTGAGAAATAGGATGCATATTTTGAATTTTCTGAGAATAGCCTCTGAAGACTACTTTATTCTGCTCGAATTTTACGGAATTTTGCTTAACTGCTAAACCGTAAGACTCAGATAAAAACTTACTACACAAGAAATGTAGAGCACGTTAAAACATACAATTTTTGTTATATATACATTTTTTTCGTGGAGTTGATCGTTTTTGAGACATACATTGTTTTTGGTTTCAGCTTTGAAAAACTTAACTTTTCTCATATAGGAATGTGTCAACTCCTGTCCATATAAACAAAGGAACTTCAGTCACATAGCAACCAGCTTTTGTCTAACACTTTAACCTATGGTACTCCCTTATTTAGCTTCTACTTACAAGGAAGCAAGTGATAAAGACTAATTTTTCTCTAGTAGCATGAAGTAAATAGAAAAATAAGTTTGCTAACGAAAATTTATTGCAGATGTAGAGAAAGTCATGTGCATAGAGCATATCATATTTTTGTTGTAATACTCCCGCCGAGCGCTACTGGTTGAAGAACATAAATGCAGTAGGGCAAACATCCAACGTGAGATACTCGACGCAAACGTTAAACGCAAAGAAAGCGTGCAGTAATTAGCTGCCTGGAAAGCACAGCTTTCATTGGATGAAGCGAGCACAATGCACTTTATTTGTGTGCTTTGCTAATCGATTTCACATGTTAATTCTCCCACCCTTGTTCAGTCTCCCATATGTGTAAGTGCTTATGTATTACACCATTTCTCTCCCGCCCTTCATGCTTCAAAAAAAAAAAAAAAAAAAATGTTCCTTTCATTTCATACACATACGCTCCCTACAACCCCGCACTCGCGCGATACGCGTAAATAATTGCAATCAAAAAACCTGTGTTACACTCATATGCCTTTCTCTAGCTTCTTTCTACATAATGCTAATCGATATAAACATTTACACAATGTTCTTATTACCTAGTTCCTTATAAGTAGAAGCGAAATAAGGGAGTACCACAGGTTAAAGTGAAAGCCAAAAGTTGGTTGCTATGTGACTGATGTTCCTTTGTTTGTATGGACAAGAGTTGACAAATTCCTGTATGAGAAAAGTATAAGTTTTTCAAAGCCGAAACCAAAAACAAATAATATCTCAAAAACGATCAACTCCACGAAAAAAACATATATAACATAAATTGTATGTTTTAATGTGTTCCAAATTTTTTGTGTGGTAAAAAATATAAGAGGGGTTCAAGCCCGGCGGAGGACGATGGATTTTATCGAGCGTAAAAACCTTAGCATGGCTTCCTTCGGAAGGGAAGTAAAGCAGTTGTCCCATGTCGTAGAACGTCAAGCCTGATAGAGAGGCCTCTGAACAAAATTAATCGGTCTTTCACGCTCAGTATAGAATGGAATGCCACTTAAAGAGCGTCCATAAATAACACGCCATTTACATTTTAATATGCGATATTTTAATCAAAATCATTAGGGCACAGACACACACACACACAGACGGACATTTTTCATTTTTTTTTACTTTCTCTAGCCCCATATGTACAATGTACATAGGGATAGAGAAGTATAGTATTCCACCCAAAAATTCGATATCGAGATTTTACCGGAAATACATGTTTTAGGGTCTCCTGTATACAAAAAAAAAAAAGCATTTTCAGACAAAGGTCCGTGTGTGTGTCCGTGTGTCTGTGAACACGATAACTCAAAAACGAAAAGAGCTAAAATAGCAAACTTGGTATTTAAGTTTAGTATCTTCCTGGGATGCGACACAAAGATTTTGAGAAAAATCCCCCACCCCCAACTACCCTTTACATGGAACTTTTTTCGAAAATTTTGATTTTCTTAAAAATGGCTCTAACGATTTTGATTAAAATATCACATGTTAGTGAAATTTACTTAACAAATAAAATGTATATCTTGAATTTTCTGGGAATAGCTTCTGAAGACCTGTTTATTCTGGATGAATTTTGCTTAATTTGTCATAACTAGTAAACCGTAAGAGATAGACAAAAGCTTACTGTACAAAACATTCAGGTCTTGTTAAAATACACAAGTTATGTCATACACATTTTTCTCGTGGAGCTCACCGTTTTCGAGGTATTCATTGTTATTAGTGTCCGATTTTCTTTTGTTCTACTCCTGGCCAAGAAAAGAAGCGATTTCTAATGACAATCGCATAACGACAGCTTTTAAAACATTTGACTATCGGTTTAGCCTAGTGTATTCCCTTATTTTCTTCCTACTTATACGGAACTAAATAATAAGAACATTGTGTTAATGAGTACCACGATTAGCAAGGTGCAGAAAGAAGAAGAGTCTTATGTATGAAGTTTGTAGAGCAGCTAGAGAAAGTCATGTGAGTGTAACACATCAGATTTTTTTTGATTCAGGGAGTTCTGAAACATGTATTTCCGGTGAAAACTCGGTATGGAATTTTTGGGTGCATTACAATCTATACACTATGTACATAGTACGTGTAGAGAAAGTAGGGGGGGGTGAACGACAATAATAAAACACTGTGAACAGAACAAGAACTTGTTCACTGCGAGCGATAATGAGGGAACATACTACTGCTTGGTCATGTTCTCCGTCCGCCAAGCGACCACACCTTGCGAATCCTGTTTCTCCTTTGTTTTCACAGCGTGTCTCTGCAAGCAGATCTATTGTCAAGGCTAACATCGGCAGTTTAATTGGTCGCCGTGGTTACTGTAATTAATATGGGAAAACATTAGCAGCATGTCAATTACTCAAACCCACTAACACTACTAATAGCGTTACGTGTAAAAACCGGATACGGTGTTCGTTTCGTAACCTTCGACACGATTTTCCTGGAAACATTCGTCTTCGGTCTTGTCCATAGAAGCACACTTCTCAGAAACCCAGGGGTGTCCGAGCGTCAACTTGCGGCGCACAGACACATGGACCAAAACTCGTTATATCTGAGTAAGGCTTATCCTTCTATTTACTTCATGCTAATCGAGAAATATTAGCACAAATAGTCTTATTACTTGCTTCCTTGTAAGTAGAAGCGCAATAAAGGAGTACCATAGGTTAAAGTGTTAGTCAAAAGCTATGGACTGAAGTTCCTTTGTTTGTATGGACACGAGTTGACTAATTCCTGTATGAGAAAAGTATACGTTTTTACTTTCTCAACACGTACTATGTATTGTAATGCACCCAAAAATTCGATACCGAGATCTCACCGGAAATACATGTTTTCAGAAAAATGTTCCTGTGTGGGTCTGTCTGTCTGTATGTATGTATGTATGTCTGTGGGCAGCATAGCTCAAAAACGAAAAGACCGTGAATACCAAAATTTGAATTTAAGTTTGGTATCTTCCAAGGATGTGACACGAAGATTTTTAAGAAAATCCCTCACCCCAAACTACCCCTTACATGCAAAAAATTCGAAAATTTTGTTTTTCTTAACAATGGCTCTCACGGTTTTGATTAAAATACCACATATTAAAGCCGTTTCTATCACAAATAAAATTTCTATCTTGAATTTTCTGGCAATAGCCTCTAAAGACTATTTTATTCTGAATGAATTTTACGGAATTTTGCATAGCTGCTAAACCGTAAGAGATCGACAAAAACTTACCACACAAAAAATGTAGAGCACGTTGAAATATACACAATTCATGTCATATACATGTTTTTCGTGGAGTTGATCGTTTTTGAGATATTCCTCATTTTTGTTTCAACTTTGAAAAACTTATACTTTTCTAATACAGGTATTTGTCAACTTCTGTCCATACAAAGGAACTTCTGTTACATAGCAACCAACTTTTGAGTATCAGTTTAACCTATGGTACTCCCTTATTTCGCTTCTACTTACAAGGAAGCAAGTAATAAGACTATTTCTGCTAATTTTTTCTCGAAATACAAATAGAGGCCTAAGTTTTTAACAATAATTTGTTGCAGAGAGTAGAGGAAGTTATGTGAATGGAACACATGATTCTCTTTCATGACACTGAGTGCTTTGTTAAAGACTTCTGATAAATGACCGAGTACTATTGGTGTATTTTCTTTTTAAAAACCCTCCCCAGAAGCCCCGAGGCTTCTTGTGCGATGAACGGGGATGATTGCTGCACGGTCGAGATGAGGACCACTTCTAATTAAGGCAGGCACCGACGGAAACGAACAATGTCAGTCATGTGATTAGTCCGTGAAGATGCGGTTGGTTTTGCTGCTGGCGATAAAATGTCAAGTAGAGGAAGCAATGCGGAACCTTTAAACGGGGACAGGATGCCCGTCCTATGGATAAATTATTCATCATGACCCTGAACTGTTCATCCGTGCATCTGCATTCTCAAGCTGCTTTGATGCGGTCACCAGTTTTAGTAGCGGTTGAATGCTCTCGTGGTCAGGCTTTTATCTGCGCCTGTATCAGCGTTTCGTGTGGTGCGCCAAAAGAAGCATCTTATCTGACGGAGAGATGACGTAATAGCGACATGCCAACCTCGTCTGCCTGGCTGCAGACAGCTCGGGGAGAGAAGCAATCAAGGCAAATTGAGGAACTTAATGCCATGCCAGCATATTGCCACGACAGCTCAGCGATCAGAGCAACCGGCTAAAGACTCTGCGATGCGTGGTTCAAATCCCGGCTATGCCGTTGGATTTTTACTTTCTCTATACGTACAATGTATACAGAAAGTACTGCACTCCACACAAAAATTCGATACCGAGATTTCACCGGAAATATATGTTTTAGGGTCTCCTTTATCTAAAAAAAAGTTGTGTGTGTGTGTGTGTGTGTGTCCGTGAATACGATACCTCAAAAACGAAAAGTAGGTAAAATACCAAACTTGGTATTTAAGTTTAATATCTTTCAGAAAAAATCTCCCCGCCACCAACTACCCTTTAAAATGAACATGCTTCAAAATTTTTGATTTTCTCAAAAATGGCTGTAACGATTTTGATTAAAATGTCGTACACTAAAGCTATTTACCTGACAAATAAAATGTATATCTTGAATTTTCTGGGAATAGCCCCTGAAAACTACTTTATTCTAAATAACTGCTAAACCGTAAGAGATGGACAACTACTTACTACACGAAAATTGTAGAGCACTTCAAAACACACATGTTATATTATATATATATATATATATATATATATATATATATATATATATATATATATATATATTCGTGGAGTTCATCGTTTCTGCTTTGAAAAACTTTTCCCATACAGAAATTTATCAACTGCTGACCATACAAACAGAGGAAATTCAGTCACATAGCAACCAGCTTTTGACTATCACTTTAACCTATGGTACTCTCTTATTTCCCTTCTACTTACAAGGAAGCAAGTATAAAGACTAATTCTGTTAATAGAAGAATAAGCTTTTTATCAATAATTTGTTGCAGAGATGTAGAGAAAGTCATGTGAATAGAACACATCAGATTTTTTAGTCTGTTTTTACCTATTCAACGTTGTGTGTGTGTCTCTGCAAACACATGGAGATGGAGACAATTAAAGCAAGTTTTGAGATTGAAGAATTTGACGCCATGCCGTCATATTGCCATGATAGCTCAGCGATCAGAGCAACCGACTAAAGATCCGGCGATTCGTGGTTCAAATTCCGACTATGCCATTGAATTTTTTAGTCTGTCTCTACCTATTCAAGTTCATCCTCTCTGACAGCTTGGAGATGGAAACAATCAAAGCAAACTGAGAAATTGAATGCCATGGTAATTCAGTGGTTAGGGCAACTGGCTAGAGACCGGGAGATCCATGGTTCAAATTCCAGCTATTTCATTGAAAATGTTACTCTGATTCTGCCTAACCAGCTCCTGTCCTATTCACGGCTTGTGTGAAAAAAAAAAAAATAAATAACACCATCCTTATAATCTTTCTCTCTATTAACATGCAGTAAATACAAGAAAAAAATAATTTTACAAGATTTTTTTTTATATTTATTATTACTACTGTTATTATTTCTCTTCATCATGAATGGAGAACGAAATTTCAACATCATCACATAGCGAATATCTCTTAAAAGTATTCGACTATCGATTTTGCGTTATTCCCCTTGTACCTGCAAGAAAATATGCAATAAACAATTTCTGCTAACGTTTATCTCAATTGGTACAATTTATAGAATAGAATACGTTTTTTAAGAATATTTTTGCAGAATAAGTAGAGAAAGTCATATGAATAGAACACATCAAGTGTATTATTATTTTTACTATTATTCCTATCCTGAATCTATGGAACACAGCATTTCAAAGAAACAACATAGGGAACATCTCTTAAAATATTTCAGGGTCGATTTTGCCTTATTCGCCTTGTACGTACAAGAAAATATGCAATAAACAATTTCTAATGTTTATTTTAATAAGTACAATCTATAGAGAGGATTACGTTTTTCTGTTGCAGAATCGATAGTCATGTGAATGGAACACATCAAAGGTATTATTCCCATTCTGATTATGCATGAGCACGAGATTTCAAAGTCATCACATATCGAACATCTCTTAAAATATTTGAATATCGATTGTACCTACAAGAAAATATGCAATAAACAATTTCTGCTAATGTTTATCTCGATTAGCACAATTTATATAGACGAATTAGTTCTTTAAGATTTTTTTTGCAGAACAGGTAGAGAAAGTTATGTGAATGTAACACATAAAATATGTTATTATTATTCCCATCCTGATTGTGCATGAAACACGAAATTTCAAAGCATCACATATCGAAAATATCTTAAAATATTTAACTATTAATTTTACCTTATTGCTCTTTTACCTAAAAGAACACATGTAATCAACAACTTCTGTTAAGGTTTATCTCGATTGGCACAGCTTACATAAAAGAATAAACTTTTTAAGAATGTTTTTCTGCAGATGTGTTAGAGAAAGTCATGTGAATGGAACACATTAACTAACACACTACCACCAACCTGAAATTTCAAAGCTATCTCATAGCGAAAATCTCTTAAAATATTTAACTACCTATCGATTTTGCCTTATTCTCCTTTAGCTACAAGAACATAATTTCTGATAATGTTTTTTCTCAAAGAGCACAATTTATAGAGAAGAATACGTTTCTAAAGGATATTTTTCTGCAGGACAGGTAGAGAAAGTGATGTGAATTTTACACTGACGTACTGCAGTAGTTAGAGAAGAGGGAGACTGTCCCAGAAAGTTTACAATTAGACTGCTCAGCAAGCCATGACGCGCCCAAACCCACAATTACATATAATGTGAGATCCGGTCAGGAATCCGAAGGTTGCTAGATAAACATCTCAATACCCTTCTAATTATCGCTACAAGTAGACATGTGGACCGATAAAAATGACAAATGAGATAACAACAAGTGGAACAACATTATAATCTATGTAGTCACCCAAGTTCTTGAGCGGAATCCGCTTCAAGGTGCCCGAGGAGGATACAGGTTTTAAAACTGGGACTTTATCTGCTCTGTAATTGCATGCTTTGATCGCCCAAGTAAAGCAGGTGTAGAAATTAATAATTACACTTAATTCACTACTTAATGACAGACCAAGATAGTTTTAAAAGGCGCCTGCTGTGTCAAAATATAGGTCTTTGACAAAGTAACCACAATCTTTAAATCATTATGTATATTATATTTGAGATAGGATAAAAACAAAACAAGTCACATACTGGACTAGCATTGGGTTTGGCCTTCTCCCCTCTCCCCTCATGGGTGCACTTTTATTAGCGCTTTAACAATTTAAGAGCAGGCCCATTTACAAATGTACCAACAAAATGGCCGCCGCGATCTCCAGATTTAAACTCGACCAAATTTTGGTTGTGGGGTTATCTTAAAGAACGTGTTTTCTTGAGACATTCAGCTACTCAAAATTGGGCATCTTCCCAATGTTTTATAAAACTCCATTGCTTGCCCAATAAATGGGAATTTTGTTTTCTTCCTTATCTCAAAGAATATTATAATATTTTTAACGGTGATTTATGAAAGGTTGATTAAAATGTAATGTGTTCCATTCTATTCTGTAATGAAATATTCTTACAGAAGCTTATTATTTTATCTACTTCGTGCCAATTACTTTTACTTAGTCCCTTATAAGTACAATTAGGCAATGTACTAGGCCAAAGCGTAAGTCAAATCTTTTTTACTTTCTCTACACGTACTATGTACACAGTGAATGGAGAAGGCACTGTATTGCACCTAAAAATTCGATACCCAGATTTCACCGGAAATATATGTTTTGAGAATCCCTGAATCCAAAAAAAGGCATTTTTAGAAAAATGTCCGTGTGTGTGTGTGTGTGTCCAGCATAGCTCAAAAACGAAAAGCCCGTTGAATATCAAACTTAGTATTTAAGTTTGGTATCTTCCAAGGATGCGACACAAGATTTTCAAGAAAATTCCCGACCCCAACTACCCTTTACATGGAACTTTTTTCGAAATTTTTGATTTTCTCAAAAATGGCTCTAACGATTTAGATTAAAATATCACATATTAAATATATTTACCTGATAAATAAAATGTATATCTTGAATTTTCTGGGAATAGCCTCTGAAGACTACTTTATTCTGGATGAATTTTACGGAATTTTGTATAACTGCTAAACCGTAAGAGATGGACAAAAACTCACCACAAAAAAAATATAGGGCACATTAAAACACACAATTTATGGAACGTACATTTTTTTCGTGGAGTTGATCGTTTTTAGACATTTCTTGTTTTTTGGTTTCAGCTTTGAAAAACTTACCTTTTCCCATACAGAAATTTGTCAACTCCTGTCTATACAAAGGAACTTCAGACACATAGCAGCCAGCTTTTGACTATCACTTTAACCTATGGTACTCCCTTATTTCCCTTCCACTTACAAGGAAACAAGTAATAAGACTATTTCTGCTAATTGTTTTTCTCTCGATTAGCATGAAGTCAATAGAAGCACATACAAAAAATGTAAATCCCGTTGAAACACACAATTTGTGTCCTGTACATCTTTTCGTGGAGTTAACCATTTTAAGGTATTCCTTGCGATTGTTTTCAGTTTTAAAATACTTATACTTTTCTCATACAGGAATCTGTCAACTCCTGTTTATACAAAGAAATTTCAATCACAGAGTAACTAATTTTTAAAAAGGTTGACTATCGCTTTAGCCTGTGCTACTCCCTTATTTCCTTGAAGTGATAAGACAATTTATGCTAATTCTATATCGATTAGCGTGAGGTAAATAAAAGGAGGTTATTAACAATAATTTGTTTCAGAGATATAGAGAAAATCATGTGAATGGAACACGTCAGATTTTATTTATGTTCTGAAAACATTTTAACTTAACTTCTATGTTGTGTGTAGTGATACGAAACGCTGGATGAAAATATTTCGCGCTGTTTAACAGCAACATTAATAACAGTAATGGATTGCATCATGTGTGTGGCATTGTATGGAAGCTACATACATAACAGATCTGGACTGATGTTGCAGGGAAATTCATTACGACAGCGTTCCGTATTTTCCGGATTGATTTCAAAGAAATGACGCGTGAAATAGGGAATGCTGATAAAACGTGGAGGGAAAACAAAACAGATGCTCCATCTGAAATGGCAGCGTGTACCTATCATTTCTCTAAACTAAATATTTATTCGCCTACGGTAACGAACCGGCTAAAACAAATGTTTGATTCTACCACCATTGCAACACGAAATATCCTCCTAGGCGATACGTGATTTTACTCGTAGCTTTAACACAACAAAAACAAAAACAAAAAAACAAAACAAAAAATCTAATTTTAATAAGCATATAAATTATTTCAGTTTACATTATGAAGTTTGCATTCTGTAAAGCATTATTTGTATTTTGTTAACATCTAGTATTACATGAATTTAAAACATTTTCAGATTATAAAAACACAAACCAAAGACAAAAGATAACATCATAAAACAAAACGTTATTTCGAAGACCGTTACTCGTTATTCGCATCATTTCTCTGTCCAACTCCGTGTGCTGGATATTATTAAATAAATAACATAATTCCATGGCACGACAGCTCACAAGGAACCTTGGCCTACCGCCAGGCCGCTGCGTCCCCCACCTCGGTACACGACAGACGTCATGGCTGGGGTGCAGTATTGGAGGGTGAGACGTGGTCAGCTCCTCGAATCCCTCCCGGCCGGTTAATGCGGTCCTCATGACCTGGAGCCGCTACTTCTCCATCAAGTAGCTTCTCAATTGGCCCCCCCAGGGACCTCACGAGGCTGAGTGCACCCCGGACCACGTCTCCCAGCGGGGGAAAAATCCCCACGCCGGTAATGGGAATCGAACCCAGGGCATTAGAAACAAAAATGTCTAATAGCATTTTGTTCTTTGATCAGCCGATTTGGAAAAAATAAATAGCTTTTGTTTCAAATTGGATGCGTAATTCCACAAGAATGTACGAAAACAATAGTTTGTTGGTTGTAAGATGCGTAGAGAAACGTATTTCTGACATTATTTCCAGTAGAAACTATGGGAGGTCACACAAATCATTAACCACTTAAAAGAATTAAAGGAATATATATATATATATATATATATATATATATATATATATATATATATATATATAACTCGGCAACGTTGTGTTGAGGTTGGTCAGGGATCTGGTCCGGCTTCTGGATGTAAACACGTCTGTCGCTTGCAAACACGACACAGGGTGGGGGATAACGGGAGCAATGCAGCGTTGCCTGCTTATCTGTCTATTGTTTTCAACAAAATTAAATTATCGCCATAGGAAATGGTCAGAAATAAAAACGTAACATACATGTGTTCCAAATATGTGATCTATCCCTTCCACCGGTATATATACACACAGAGTGGTGAATAATGCAAATACTTTTATATTAAGTGGAGAAGAATGCGTATAACAATTAACTGTGTTTTATTTTGTCCACTTGTAAATAGAATTGTAATAAATGAAGTACACATTTCAGGGTATAATCGGCCCTGAGGTATGTCTATGCTGTGCTTACATACATCACACCATCTATAGTCGATCAGGACAAAGAATTAACCGTGTGTCCTGTTACGTAAACAGCGTAAGGAATACCACCCTCCAACTAATAAGGAAGCAACTAATAAGACAAAATCTAATAATGTTTATTTCGATTAACATAACGTAGACAAAAGAATAGGTAATCTTTTGTAGGAAAGAAAAGCTAGACAATTGTGTGAGTGGAACACAGATAGTTTTACTTTCTCTACACGGACTATGTACATAGTGTGAAGATCTTGTAATGCACCCACAAATTCGATACCGAAATTTCACCGGAAACACATGTTTTGAGACCCCTGAATTTAAAAAAATTAGAAAAATATCTGTGTATGTGTGTGCAGCATAGCTCAGAAACGAAAAAGTTCGTTAAAAACCAAACTTGGTATTTAAGTTTGGTCTTTTACAAGATTTCAAGAAACTCCCCCCCCCCCCACACTACCAACTACCCTTTACATAGAAGTTTTTTTTTTTCAAAAATGTTGATTTTATCAAAAATGGCTCTAAAGATTTTGATTAAAATATCGTATATTAAATATATTTACTCTACAAATGAAATATATATCTTGAATTTTCTGGGTATAGCCTCTGAAGACTACTTTATTCTGGATGAATTTTACGGAATTTTTAACAACTGCTAAACCATAAGAGTTGGACAAAAACTTACCACACAAAAAATGTAGAGCACGTAAAAACAGACAATTATGTAATATACATTTTTTTCGTGGAGTTGGTCATGTTTTAGATAGTCCTTGTTACTTTTCTCATGCAGGAATTTGCCAACTCCTGTCCATAGAAACAAATGAACTTCAGTCACATAGCAACCAGCTTTTGACTATCACTTTTTTCGCTTCTATGTACAAGGAAGCAAGTAATAAGACAATTTTGTTAATTTTTCCTTGATTAGAATGAAATAAATGACAGACGTATAGAAGTTATGTGAATGGAACACAGATTTCTTCTCAAAACTAGGTAAGGTATAACTAGGCACTTCCTGTTTTGATCAGCTTAGTTCATTAGCATTTTCATGAAACATTTGCTCATTTTCAGGAGTGTTTCATGCCTCTGTGTATTCTTGTTGTTCCTTTTTGGAAGTATAAAAGCTATATTAATGCTGTCTGTTGTAGAAGGCATGCGTCGCTAATCATGTATGGTAATGGTTGACTCAAGACGGTTCCGTTTTATTGCTCTCCGAAACGAATACCTTTGGACAATGGCGTCACTAGCACGCAAACAACAGGATGTTAATAGTTTGTTCACTTTAAAGACTGAGGGCTTTGCTTTGTGATGAATTATTTACTCGAAGCGTTAAGTCGTGAAGTGAAACAGCTAATATTGAATGTAAATGCAAAGGAGAAAACCTCTCTTGGAAAAAGCAGGTCAAACAAAGACGGGTTTCTCAGACAGAAAACATGACGTGAACCGTCGACGCTAGGCTCATGAATTTTCCATTCAGTTTTCACAAAGCAGCAGAATTTTTGCACGCAATGAAAGCTTGCTAAATCAATTTTAACCGATACAAAGAATCGCGAGCAATGAGTTTCTGGGCTTGTACATATATAATTTGTTTGCAAATCAAACAGTGTTGCCAACACATGATTCTTTTTACTTTCTCTATACGTGTATAGAGAAAGTATTGTGTTCCACCCAAAAAATCGATACCGAGATTTCACTGGAAATACAGCTTTTGGGACCCCCTGAATCAAAAGTAAAAAATAAAAAAGATTATGTGTGTGTGTAAATGTGTTTTGGTAGTGTTTAACGCCCGCTTTTACTGCTGTGGCACCGCAGGCGATGACACTGTTGATACATGAATGGAGCACCTGTGGAATGTGACGGCAGGGGAAACCGGAGAAAACACGCCCCTGCGTCGCTTTGTCCACCACAAATCTCGTTCGGGATCGAACCAGGGCCGTCTAGGTGAGAGGCGGGTCGTCTGACCATTCGTTCACGGTGTGTGTGTGGGAGGGGACAGCATAGCTCAAAAACGAATATACCGTTAAATACCAAAATTGGTATTTAAGTTTAGTATCTTCCAAGGATGCGATACGAAAATTGACAATAAAATCCCCTCACCCCAAACTACTCTTTATACAGTTTTCTTCCAAAATGGCTGTAACGATTTTGATTAAAATACATGTTAAATCCATTTTCATCAGAAATAAAATGTGTACCTTGAATCGTTAAGATTATTTTTGAGAAAAAAGGGATGGGGGATTTTTCTCAAAGGCTTTGTGTCGCATCCCTGGAAGATACTAAACTTAAATATCAAGTTTAGTATTTTACCGACTTTTCGTTTTTGAGTTATCGTGTTCACGGACACACGGACATACAGTCTTTTTTCTAAGAATGTTTTTTTTTTATATACAGATGACCCTAAAACGTGTATATCCAATGAAATCTCGGCATCGAATTTTTGGGTGGAATGCAATACCTTCTTTATACACTACGTACACTTGAAGTTTCCGTATTTTCTTTCAAAAATAGAAATTAAATTAATACTTTTTATTTAGGTTTAAAATGTTCCTTTAAAGGGTTAGTTAAGGGGAGTGGGTAGTGTAAAATGACAAAAAAATGACATTTTCTGTTCTTCTGATTTAAAATATATATGGTTTACTGATCATTTAACCTTTTCACTGGTAACATATTTTTAGGCGAAAAACACCTCCTTGCTGAGTTAGGGGACACGAAATTTGGTTTTGACCAATAACATTTGCCCATAATTTTGTGTATTTCAAGTTGAAAATGCAATAATATGCACTAATGAAAGTGATTAAGTAACATTTTCCAAAATTTACAAAACAGGTCTCACACTGGGCTCTTCTACCTGCCCCGTAATCATTCAGGCATGCCATGCCACCGATTATTTAACCTGGGCCCTCCCCTTTATAAACCACAGGCGAGATAGAGCACGCAATGAAAGCTTGCTAAATCAATTTTAACCAACACAGAGAATCGCGAGCAATGAGGCTCTGCGCTTGTACATATATAAGGTCACTGCCACCCAGAGCAGAGTGCTTCATGCTTCAAGTGAAAGGCAATAAATAAACACGAAAAAGGAAACTCTTTAATTAAGAGAAAACTTTACTCTTGTCAGATATGTTTTAGTCGTGTTTGTGTCAAACTTATTTCATTTGTTTTGTAACAACAGTAGCAACACCGAACGCAGAGAGCGGTGTGGCAACATTTCTGAACGCTGACATAAAAACAAAACAATGTAAAGTGCATGGAGTAGTAATATTCATACATTTTAATTTAAAATGTATGACTTTTAAAATATAATGTTTTCGTTTTTAGCAAATAAGCAGAACAGGCTTTTGATGAAGAAAATACACGAAGTGAAACAAAAAAATCTTATGTGTTCGATTCACATGACTTTCTCTATATCTCTAACAAATTATTGTTAAAAAGCTTATGCTTCTATTTGCTTCATACTAATCGAGAAAACATCAGCAGAAATAAGTCTTATTACTTGCTTCCTTGTAAGAAGGAGCGAAATAAGGGTTAAAGTGATAGTCAAAAGCTGGTTGCTGTGTGACTGAAGTTCCTTTGCTTGTATGGACAGGAATTGTTAAATTAAAAAGTATGTTTTTCAAAACTGAAACCAAAAACAAGGAGTATCTAAAAACGTTCAACTCAACGAAAAAAAATGTATATAAGATAAATTGTGTGTTTTAAGGTGCTCTACATTTTTTGCAATTATGCAAAATTCTGAAAAACTGATGCTGAATAAAGTATTCTTCAGAAAATTCAAGATATACATTTTATTTGTCAGGTAAATATCTTTAATGTACGAAATTTTACTAAAAATCGTTAGTCATTTTTGAGAAAATCAAAATTTTCAAAAAAAGTTCCAAGTAAAGGGAAGTTTGGGGTGGGGGGATTTTTCTCAAAATCTTCATGTCGCATCCCTTGACGGTAATAAACTTAAATACCAACTTTGGTATTTTACAGACTTTTGGTTTTTGAGATATTGTGTGCTTTTTTGGATACAGAGGACCCTAAAACATATATTTCCGGTGAAATCTCGGTATCGAATTTTTGGGTGGAGTGCAATACCTTCTCTATACACTGTACATAGTACGTGTAGAGAAAATAAAAATCTGATGTATTCCATTCATATGAGTCTAACTGTTCTGCAAACAAACTAGTCCCGGGTTCGATTCCCGGCTGGGGTGGGGATTTTTTCTTTAACCAGAGTTATTCCCCATCACCATGTATCCGGGAGTGAATGACAATGGTTCTGTAACACACGAAGAAATTGAAGGAACAAGTAAACGCCATCTGTTTCAGCCTACACGAAGTCCAAAAACCAGCTGTGGTTTCTGAACTGTGTCACGTCCACACAAACACGGTGTTTTGCTACTTCTTCCCACCACCAGGACCCATTAACAGCTACAAGACGGGTGGGACCAGCTCTAGTTAAATGATTTGCCAAAAAGTGCCACGTAGTAGCCAACTGGCCTTAACCACAAGCCTGGCTTGTAGACGAGTTCACAAGGAATACGTAATGAAGCGTATCCCAAGGAATGCAGCACTTCCGTAGAAATAAAACGGGTGTGTTCGATCATATCAAATCTGCTTAGCCAGTCAGTCGCTGCAGGCTACCGGCGTTCCGAGCAATGGCGAAGAATTTTAAACACGGTAGTGACCTGATCAGAATGATGATGACGCAAACCAGCGGAAAACACAACCACACCACAGTCAGTGTTGCCAACATGATTACTTTTCTCCGTCAGGCCAACACCAAAAAAAAAAAAAAAAAAAAAAAAAAAAAAAAAAAAAAAAAAAAAAAAAAAAAACTCAAAATTACAAATTTCCGTATTTTCTTTAAAAATTATGACGTGTTCCATTCACATGACTTTCTCTACATCTCTGCAACAAAGTATTGTTAAAAAGTTTAACCTTCTATTTACTTCATGCAAATCGAGAAAAAAATCAGCAGAAATTGTCTTATTACTTGCTTTCTTGCGAGTAGAAGCGAAATAAGGGAGTACCATAGGTTAAAGTGATAGTCAAAAGCTGGTTGCAATGTGACTGATATTCCTTTGTTTGTATGGACAAGAGTTGACAAATTCCTGTATGAGAAAAGTATAAGTTTTTCAAAGCTGAAACCAAAAACAAGGAATATCTCAAAAACGATCAACTCCACGAAAAAAATATTTGACACAAGTTGTGTGTTTTAATGTGCTCTACATTTTTTGTGCTATAAGTTTTTGTCCATCTCTTACAGTTTAGCAGTTATACCAAATTGCGTAAAATTCATCCAGAATAAAGTAGTCTTCAGAGGCTATTCCCAGAAAATTCAAGATATACATTCTATTTGTTAGGTAAATATTTTTAATATAAGATATTTTAATCAAATCGTTAGAGCCATTTTGAGAAAATCAAAATTTTCGACGAGAGTTCCATGTAAAGGGTAGTTAGGGGTGGGTGGGATTTTCTTGAAAATCTTCGTGTCGCATCCTTGGAAGATACCAAACTGAAATACCAAGTTTGGTATTTAACGGTCTTTTCGTTTTTGAGCTATGCTGTCCACAGGCACACACACACGGACGTTTTTCCAAAAATCAATTCTCATCCGGGATTATGGTGCAGAAAATAGTGATGGAACTCGGAAAGATTTTGGTAGAATACAGTATTTCTTTTCTTCAGTAAAGCAATATACTGTTACATAAAATGGCAGCTTAATGTAAGAGTCGTGGCAAATATGCAACATAATTATCCCTCCCCTGTCCCCTCTCAGTCGTCACGAAGAGGGTATTTATAACCATGATCGCTTCTTTACGACATCATATTTTATATGCAGTAATCCAGAAAGCCTCGGAACAGTTTTATTGCTTGTAATATTAATCTGTGTGGAGTGTATGGATAACAATTAATGCCCGTTTGCCAGAATGTTTTAAGTCGTGTTTTGCAGTACATTAAAAAAGGTATCTACTTGGCTACGCAAGCGCACGTCTCCAGTAGATACGTTTTATTACACAGGATTTACTGCAGGTGCACGAGATGGTCTCGCCTAAGTGCATTTTACTGCTCCATGGCGTGTACATCAAGGCGCGAAACCAGCGCCTCTTTCGGAGTTATACCAAAATGTATCCTGTCTTTACGACTCACTTCATTTTACAGTTTTGCAACGAAAGCAATAACGTTCTGGGAGGAAGAGGGCGAAAATGTAAACACAAGACAGAGTGGAAATGAAAATAAAATACAGAAGTTAGGGAAATTGATTTTAACTTTCTGTACACGTATTATGTACATAGTGTATACCAAAATTCATGCAGAATAAAGAGGCCTTCAGAGGCTATTCCCAGAAAATTCAAGATTTACATTTTATTTGGGATGTAAATAAATTTAAAATACGGGCTTTTAATCAAAATCGTTAGAGCCACTGTTAAGAAAATCAAAAGTTTCAAAAATTTTTCCATGTAAAGGGTAGTTTGTGGTGGGGGGATTTCCTTGAAAATCTTCGTGTCGCATCCGTGGAAGATAGTGAAGTTTAATACCAAGTTTGGTATTTAACGGACTTTTCGTTTTTTAGCTATGCTGCCCACAGACACACATGTAGATAGTACGTATAGAGGAAGTAAAATTCTGATGTGTTACACTCACATGACTTTCTCTAGCTGTTCTACAAACTTCTTACATAAGATTCTTCTTCTTTCTGCACCTTGCTAATCGAGGTACTCATTAGCACAGTGTTCTTATTACTTAGTTCCTTATAAGTAGGAAGAAAATAAGGGAATACACTAGGCTAAAGCTATAGTCAAATGTTTTAAAAGCTGTCGTTATGCGATTGTCGTTACAAATCCCTTGTTTTCTTGGCCAGGAGTAGCACAAAAGAAAACCGCACACTCCCGTTTGAGAAAAGTATTAAGTAATTCACAACTGAAACTATAACACTGAATACCTCGAAAACGGTAAGCTCCATGAGAAAAATGTATATGACATAACTTGTGCATTTTAACAAGACCTACTTTTTTAATACAGTAAGCTTTTGTCTATTTCTTACGGTTTACTAGTTATGCCAAATTAAGCAAAATTCATCCAGAATAAACAGGTCTTTAGAAGCTATTCCCAGAAAATTCAAGATATACATATTATTTGTCAGCTAAATTCTTGAATATACGATATTTTAATCAAAATAGTTAAGAGCCATTTTCAAGAAAATAAAAATTTTCGAAAAAATTTTCATGTAAAGGGTAGTTTGGGGTGGGGGGATTTTTCGAAAAATCTTCGTGTCGCATACCTACTTTAGTGCTTTACCGACATTTCGTTTTTGAGTTATCGTGTTCACGGACACACACACGGACCTTTTTATGAAAATTATTTTTTTGGATACAGGGGACCCTAACACATATATTTGCGGTGAAATCTCGGTATCGAATTTTTGGGTGGAGTGCAATACCTTCTCTATACACTATACATAGTGCGTATAGAGAAAGTAAAACTTGATGTGCTCCATTCATCCGACTTTAAAAAAACAAAGTATTATTCTAATTCATGATAATCGAAATAAACATCAGCAGAAACGGATTCATTACTTGCTTTGTAAGCAGAAAGGAAATAAAGGGAGTCAAATCTTTTAACGCTGGTTGTCATGGGCATCAGGAGTTGATTCAGAAAAGCTTTTAGTATTTTAAAATGAAACCAATAACAAAGAATATCTTAGAAACGGTTATCTCGACAGCAAAAACGTAAATGACAAATTGTGTTTGGAGATTTTGAAGATATTTACATTTTTTCTGAAGTAAACTTTTGTCTATCTATTACGGTTTACGATTTATGCAAAATTCCACAAAATTCATCTAGAATAAAGATGAGACTATTTCAAGAAAACTCAAAATATTCATTTTATGTGAATATCTTTAATATACGATATTTTAATCAAAAGTGTTAAGAGTCATTTTCAAAAAATAAAATTTTCGAAACTTTTTCCATGTAAAGGGAGTTGGGGAGGGGGTTTATCTTGAAAATCTTTGTGTCTTATCCTTGGAAGATATTGAACTTAAATACCAAGTTTGATATTTATGGACTTTTCGTTTTTGAGCTAAGCTGCCAACAGATACACGCACAGACACACACACGGAATAACTTTTTTTGGATTCAGGGGGTTTCAAAACATATATTTCAAGTGAAATCTCGGTATCGAATTTTTGGGTGCAACACCATACCTTCTCTATACACACTGTAATAATTTGTTTGCAGTACAGGTAGAGAGAAAGCCATGTGAATGGAACATGTCAGATTTTTCTATATTAAGCTATATGAGCTTCAGAATGTATGCAAACAAGGCCGTACTTGCATATCTTTAGCTCATATGGCGCATTGCAATTGCTGGATGCACGTATATAGTTGGCCTTGCACGAAAATGGAATGTTCGCTACCTATCACTACTGAGGTTAACCTGGACAGCCAAACTATCGTCACATAACTTTGTTATTCTCTATACGAGGGCCGTTTTTTTGTTTCAACCTCCGATAGGTTACAAATAAAAGACAAGTTCATAGAAAACAATTATTATATTACTAAAAGTTTTGTACACTTATGGTTAATTTTCAACATAATCACCGAAAAGATTGAGGCATTTTTCTTACCTGTGCACAAGCTTTGCAATAGCCGCTTCAAAAAATGTTGCCGCCAATGATTTCAAATGAGCATTGACGTTGTTTTGAAGATTTTCGTTGGTTTGAAAGTGCTGCCCTCCTAGCCACGACTTCAGTTCAGGGAAACGGTGAACCTCTTTGGTTGACAGGTCAGAACTGTACGGCGAATGATCGAAAATGTCCCATTGAAATTGTTCAAGGAGCCAATGGGTTGTGCCAGCAGTGTGTGAACGAGCGTTGTCATGGATCAACACAATTTCTGAAGTCAGCATTCCTCTTCGTTTGTTTTGAATGGCTCTCCGCAAACGTCGTAAAGTACTAAGCTCTGTAAAACAACGTCAATGCTCATTTGAAGTTTGTTTTGCAAATCGTACTTTACGACGGAGAGCCATTCAAAACAAACGAAGAGGAATGCTGACTTCAGGAATTATGTTGATCCATGACAACGCTCGTCCACACACTGCTGACACAACCCATCAGCTCCTTGAACAATTTCAATGGGACGTTTTCGATTATCCGCCGTACAGTCCTGACCTGGCACCCTGCGACTTTCACCTTTTCCCTGAACTGAAGACGTGGCTAGGAGGGCAGCACTTTCAAACCAACGAAGATCTTCAAAGCAACGTCAATGCTCATTTGAAATCATTGGAGGCAACATTTTTTGAAGCGGATATTGCAAAGCTTGTGCACAGGTACGTTAAATGTCTCAATCTTTTCGGTGATTATGTTGAAAAGTAACCATACGTGTACAAAACTTTTAGTAATAAAATAATTGTTTTCTATGAACTTTTCTTTTATTTGTAACCTATCGGAGGTTAAAAAATAATCGCCCTTGTACAGACGTTGAAGTATAGTCTGTTCCAAAAGTAGCTCATTACATGCATCGGCATTCATAAAGTAATACAATCAAACAATTATTGCATAGTGTTTAGTATATAAAAATGCCTTGTACTTTCACAAATAAAAATACAAAAATTCAGGATAATAATGTGTAGAGCTTTGAAAGGACAATGAACTCAAATCAATTTCGCTCAGGATACATTGGTGAATTGCAAGATACATCTTTACTGTATCGAAAGAAAAGGCTCTCCTTCTATCCCTCAAAATATGTCTCAATCATCCACAAGTTTGTACAGCGTTGAACTCGTCTATCGCACTTTCGACACTTTTAAATCTGTACTCTCTTTCAGTGTTCACTGAATTATCTACTAGCAGGAAGTGAAGGAGGCCAGGCAGTGAGCAATGCAACACGTTTCGAAACGGACTGCAGAGACAATTTTATGACCCCAGATCGAGGTTTAGTTATGAGAGTTAATACTTACAACCTTTTGAACCAGTATATAAATTTGAATTTGTAAAAAAATTTGAGGAATGCTATTTAGGAACTGCATACCTATGTTTGTCTTTTGCAACGGTTTCTTTTTCGTGTTTCAAAAGAATAGTATGGTCATTTTTTCGTACTTCTAGTCGTGTGAATGAAGCAGACGGTGCAGCGGTTGTGTGGCACTGAATTAGCTACCAAGAGAAAACACATTTATCAACGATGTCACAGACCGATAGAACTAAATGTGATAATTTAATTGAAATCTGGGGCTTATTTTGTTCACAGTTTCGAATGGCACTTTTCCGTTTTTAAAAGGAAGATAAAGAACATCGATAAAGCGCGAGAAAGCAGTTGATGAGAGTATACCGGGAAACATTAAAAGCGAACAAATGCAATGCCGGAGAGAACCATACAGGAAGAGCACCAGAAGGGGGGGGGGGGAATCCACCAGCGCAAAGAAGCGTTAAGAGAGGAAGCGAGGCGGAAAACAGGAGAAGTATATGTGTGTGTGTGTGTGTGTGTGAAGGAAGGGTAACACTCTGTAGAGGCAACAAAGCGGGCGAGAAATAAAAACAGAAATAAATTTTAAAATGGAAACAAAAATAAACAAAACGAAATAAAAAACGAGCTCCTTCCAACAAGCCCCCTTGTCAAAACACTCCCGCATGCACACACACACACACACACCAGCGCCGTCTGTGTTACGAAATGAAAACGCAAAGCTAAAGATAAAAAGATGCAGGAGCGTTCGCTGCACTAAATTGTCTAACAGATTCGTGGGTCTCCGTCAAGTAAAGTGGATTGTGAGAAAATCTTATGTTACATTCACATGACTTTCTCCACATCTCTGTAACGAATTATTGTTAGTAAGCTTATTCTTTTACTTCATGTTAATCGAGATAAACGTTAACAGAAATTGTCTTATTATTTACTTCCTTATAAGTAGAAGGGAAATAAAGGAATACACTAGGCTAAACCGACAGTTAATTGTTTCAAAATATGGTTTCTATGGGATTGAAATCTGTTTCTTTGCGTGACCAAGCGTTGGCAAGTTCCCGAATGAGAAAGCTTTAAGTATTTTAAAACTGAATTCAATAACAAGGAATATCTCGAAAACGGCTAACTGCATGAAAAAATGTAGGTATATGACATAAATTGTGTGTTTATCGAAATCTGCAGTTTTTGTGCGATAAGTTTTTGTCTATCTCTTATGGTTTAGTAGCTATGCAAAATTACGTGAAATTCATCCAGAATAAAGTAGTCTTCAGAGGCTATTCCCAGAAAATTCAAGATATACATTTTATTTGCTGTGTAAATAACTTTTTTAATCAAAATCGTTAGCCGTTTTTGAGAAAATAAAAAATTCCGAAAAAAAGCTTCAAGTAAAGGGTAGTTGGGTTTGGTGGGATTTTCTTGAAAATCTTCGTGACGCATTCTTGGAAGATACTGAACTTAAATACCAAATTTGGTTTTAAACGATCATTTCGTTTTTAAGCTATGCTGTCCACAAACACACACGAACTTTTTCTTAAAAGGTTTTTTATTCAGGGGGCCTCAAAACATGTATTTTCTGTGTAATCTTGGTATAGAAGTTTTGGGTACAGTATATATAATACCTTATCTGTATACTGTACGTGTAGAGGAAGTAAAATTGAACCGTCAGCACCTGATAAGAGTGCTATAATAACTTAATAGCAACCCTGTCCCTGCAGCTTGAGCTTGTTTGTAATACATCGCCTTCAAAAGTGTGCTGCATCATTAGTATAGGATGGTCCCACCACTTGGCATTACTTCTATACGTGGGCACTTTTGTTATGTTGACATTAGAGCCGCAAAAAACATCGGTCTTGTAAACCAAAATTAAGAATAACATTTAAAACTTCAAAGGAAAGAAATTCTGGATTACGTCTTCAGATGTAATTAGAATTCGCGTTAATACCTTTATTGGTAATGTTGTTCGATTATCAACTTCAGCCAAAATAGTTAAATTAATAAAATTCAATAAAATAAAATTATTGTAGCTACTTACTGGTCTGTTACAAACATTTAGGGCCCTAAGCTGCAAAGTGCAGCCGAGGGATATTTTATAAGTTGAGCAGTTGCTGCGAATCGATGACAGGGAGTAGCCGTGGGGATCTGTGAAGCTAAAACCCCAATGATCCCAAGAAGAAGTTCGGCAATCTGGCAACTTTCACATGTGAACAACTTCATGTTTTCAACACTTTCAATCATGGATCGCCAGTAAAAGTCTTAAGACCGTGTGCGTGCGTGCGCGCGCATGTCCATGTGTGTGGTGGAACCATCGTATAATTTTACCACACAAACGCTCTTAATGCTTTTATTGACGATCCATACTTGAAAGTGTTGATAACATTAAGTTGTTCAGATGTGAAAGTTGCCAGATTGCCGAAATTTTGATTTCGGATCATTGGGGTTTTAGCTTCACAGATACCTCGGCTACGCTTTGCGGCTTAGGGCCCTAAATATTTATAACAGACCAGTAAGTAACTACAACGCGGCTCTAATGACGAAATTACAAAAGTGCCCACGTATAGAATTAATGCCCAGTGGTGGAACCATCGTATTGGTCTGTTATAAACATTTAGGGCCCTAAGCCGCAAAGCGTAGCTGAGGTATCTGTGAAGCTAAAACCCCAATGTTCCCAAGTCAAAATTTCGGCAATCTGGCAACTTTCACATATGAACAACTTGAAGTATGGATCGCCAATGTCTTAAGATCTTTTGAGCGTGTGTGTGGTGCGCGCGCATGTCCGTATGTGTGGTGGAACTATCATATAGCTTTACCAAGTGTGCATTAACCAATTACGGGGAAGGAAAGCGAGCGGCCTTGTAACTTTAGTAGAAGCTCTAATGATTTTGTTTCCTGGGCTTGTTTTTTTTCTGCGAATGTTGGAAACGCAGATGCGGTACTCCACTTGATGGTGCGGCGTACAATAGTTGAGAACTCTTGCTTCCCTCCTTTCCTTGCGGTTCGCAACACATTACTCTTCTCCCTTCTCCACGCTCATAATGGAAAAGAGAAGAAAAAGACGTTGCAGTGTAGACATTTCGCGCGGGGAACCGCAAAGCCCAGCCCACTTGATTCCTGTGTCTCCAGCGGAAATTGAAATGCGATACTGCAGAGAAATTTCACACGAGTTGTATGTCCAAAGAGTTCCTGTTCAACATACGTGTTATTTACGCGAGGTCATTACCGCGACACCGATTAGGTTACGTGACCCGCGTACGTAACTTCCATTTCTGGATTAAAGTCGCTTGACATCGTTAAACGGCCGCTACCGGTGTATTCTGTAACTTTGTTCCTAACTACACAGATTGTAATCAGTGCAGATATTCTCATACTTTATAGAAGTCGTGAAAAAGGATTATTTTCTCTATCACTATGTATGTCATAGTTACAAGAGAAAGCATTGCATTCCATCCAAAAATTAGCTACCGAGATTTCACCGGAAAATTCGTGTTGAAGAGTCCTGTATCTAAAATAAAAAACATAAATAATAAATAAACAAAATATATCTTCCATTTTATGGCTTTTTCTAGCTGTTCAATAAACAAACTATCGTTACAAAAGAGTAATCTGAATCTATGTCATACTAATCGAGATAAATATTAGCAGAAATGGTCTTGTTACTTGTTTTCTTAAGCAGAAGTGCACTAGGCTAAAGCGATGCTCAGATCTTTTAAAAACTCATCGCTATGTGAAACAGCTGAAATTTATTTGCTTTTGCATTTCCGGAAGTAAAACAAAAGCAATGAAAATTGCCTTTCCACCTGAGAAAATATCAAGAAATATCTCCGAAACAGTTAAATTCTATGTATATACGAAAAATTGTGTATTTTAATGACATTTATGTTTTTAGTGTGGTAAGTTTTTATAAAAGTTATTAAGAATGAAGAAGCCTTCAGACGCTATTCCCAGAAAATTCAAAATATATATTACGCGCGGGGAACCGCAAAGTCCAGCCCACTTGATTCTAGTGTCTCAAGCGGAAATTGAAATGCGATACTGCAGAGAAATTTCACACGAGCTTTGTGCCCAGAGTTCCTGTTATTTACGCGAGGTCATTACCGGGACACCCGATTAGGTAACGTGACCCGCGTACGTAAGTTCCATTTCTGCGATTAAAGTCGCTCGTCATTGTTAAATGGCCGTTACCGGTGGATTCTGTAACCTCGTTCGTAACTAGATGTAGTTGTGTTCTTATTGAGCAGAAGCCATGAGAAACAATTATTACTTTCTCTAACACGTATGTACAATGTACATAGTAGCTAGAGAAAGTACTGCATTCCACCCAAAAAAAAATCTGATGTGTTCCATTCACATGACTTTCTCTACATCTCTGTTACAAATTATTGTTAAAAAGCTTATGTTTCTACTTACTTCATGCTAAGGGAGAAAAAAATCAGCAGAAACAGTCTTATTACTTGCTTCCTTGTAAGTAGAAACGAAACAAGGAAGTACCATAGGTTAAAGTGATAGTCAAAAGCTGGTTGCTAAGTGACTGAAGTTCCTTTGTATGGACAAGAGTTGACAAATTCCTGTATGAGAAAAGTACCTATAAGTTTTTCAAAGCTGAAACAAAAAACAAGAAATATCTAAAAAACGACCAACTCCACGAAAAAAAATGTATATTACATGAATTGTGTGTTTTAACGTGCTCTACGTTTCTTGTGTGGTAAGTTTTTGTCCATCTTTTACGGTTTAGCAGTTATGCAAAATTCCGTAAAATTCATCCAGAATAAAATAGCCTTCAGAGGCTATTCCCAGAAAATTCAAGATATTCAATTTATTTGCCTTTAGTATAAACCATTAAAATCTAAATCGTTAGAGCCATTTTTGAGAAAATCAAAATTTTCGAAAAAAGAACCATGTAAAGGAAAATTTGTGGTTGGGGAATTTTTCTCAAAATTTTTGTGTCGCATTTTGTGGAAGGTACTAAACTTAAATACCAAGTTTGGTATTTTACCGACTTTTCGTTTTTGAATTATCATGATCGCAGACACAAGGACACACAGATACACGGAACTTTTCTCTGAAACATTGAAGTGGTACATGCAAGTCAAGTTGAGTGAAGGAAATGGAAAGTGAAAGAAAGACAGACGTGTCTGAAAGTGGTTACATGCACTACACAGCTCTATAAAGTGAGAGTTGGCTGCACTGTATTGTCCGTGCTCTGTAAACCGGAGATTTAATAACGGGGCTTCCTTTGCTGCAGTGAGAACGTTTCCGCCACGCTGTGCTATGCTGCGTCCAGTTTACATCCCGCACTTCAGCAATCAGCTGTTGCAAATACTTCAACTATTATTGCATGTTCATAATAAATACCTTAATACCGAGTACAATGTGGATAAAAGCAAATGAATTGTTTTTTAAATATAAATGAGAACGTTGTTGAATTACAAAAAATCTGACGTGTTTCAACCACATGACTTTCTTTACATCTCTGCAACAAATTATTGCTAATAAGCTTATGCTTCTATGTACTTCATGCTAATCGAGAAAAAAAAAGTTCAGAAATAGTCTTATTACTTGCTTCCTTGTAAGTAGAAGCGAAATAAGGGAGTAGCATATTAAAGTGATAGTCAAAAGCTGGTTACTATGAGACTGAAGTTCCTCTGTTTGTATGGACAGGAGTTGACAAAGTGAACGTTTTTTTTTTAAGCTGAAACCAATAACAAGGAATATCTCAAAAACGATCTACTCCACGAAGAAATGTAATGTCACAGTGTGTTTTATCGTGATCTACATTCTTGTGTGGTAAGTTTTTGTCCATATCTTACGGTTTATCAGTTATGTAAAATTGGTCCAGAATAAAGTAGTCTTCAGAGGCTATTTCCAAAAAAACTGAAGATGTACATTTTATTTGTCATATTAAAGACATTTTCATCAAAATCGTTACAGCCATTTTTAAGAAAATAAAAATTTCCGAAATTTTTTCCATGTAAAGGGTAGTTGGGAGTGGGGGAATTTTCTTGAAAATCTTCGTGTCGCATCCTTGGAAGATACCAAACCTAAATACCAAGTTTAGTTTATAACGGTCGTTTCGTTTTTGAGCTATGCTGCCCACAGACACACACACACACATACACACTAACACACGGACATTTTTCTAAAATGCTTGTTTTGGATTCAGCGAGTTTCAAAACATGTATTTCTGCTGAAATCTCGGTATCGAATTTTTGGGTGCAATACAATACCTTCTCTATACACTATGTACATAGTACGTGTAGAGAAAGTAAAAATAGAATTAGAAATCAGGTTTGAGGTACAAACCGCAGGATAACTCAATCTTATCTGGTTACTCACACTTTCCTGCTGTAAGTCATGAACTCATGACTCAGCACGTTCTAGAAACAAAAAGATTAATCATTCTGGTATCTCGCAATGTTGTATTCTTGGACATGTACTTGTGTACTTAAAAGATTTCCAGGAGATTGCACAGTTTAACCGGTTCCCACAGAGGCCGTTCATAAACGACTTATAATACATAACTTTCCTTACGTCTTCCTCGACAACAGAATATTCTGTCTACAGATATCCTGTTTATTTACTTTATACTACATTCTACCTGTCTGACGAAAGAGTACAGTTGTTAGGGAGGTCGTTGGTGTAGCATGGCACGGTTTAGAGCGGCCAGAGAAGCCTGGAATATAGTACAGTACAGTCTGACTAGACATACGGCGAATCATGAACGAATCGTTCATTGAACGACTACAAGGAAGGAATCGCATGAATCTTGTCAACCACAACAGCTATCGTCGTTCAAAAAGAATCGCAGATTTGAAGAAGCGTGATTATATTATATATATTTATTTATTTTTTTTTTTTTTTGCTTCCACTACCAAGCCGATCGATGTGAGAAAATAAATAATGCTGAGGCCATAAGGCTACATATAGGAATATATAAATATATCAAAAATATATAAAATAAAATATATAAATTACATGTAGGTATGTATTACTTTCTCTATACGTGCTATGTGCATAGTGTAAAGAGAAGGTATTATAATGCACCCAAAAATTCGATACCGAGATTTCACCGGAAATACATGTTTTGAGACCTCCTGAATCCAAAAAAAGCATTTTTAGAAAAATGTCCATCTGTGGGCAGCATAGCTCAAAAACAAGAAGTTCGTTTAAAACTTAACTTGGTATTTAGGTTTGGTATCTTCCAAGGATGCGACACGAAGATTTTCAAGAAAATCCCCCAATCCCAACTACCCTTTACATGGAACTTTTTTTCGAAAATTGTGATTTTCTAAAAACTGGCTCTAACGATTTTGATTAAAATATCGTATATTAAAGATATTTACCTGACAAATAAAGTGTATATCTTGAATTTTCTGGGAATAGCCTCTGAAGACTACTTTATTCTGGATGAATTTTGCATAACTACTAAACCGTAAGAGATGGACAAAAACTTAACACACAAAAATGTAGAGCACGTTAAAACACACAATCTTTGTTATATACATTTTTTTCGTGGAGTTGATCATTTTTTAAATATTCCTTGTTTTTGGTTTCAGCTTTGAAAAACTTATACTTTTCTCATACAGGAATTTGCCAACTCGTGTCCATACAAACAAACGAACTTCAGTTACATAGCAACCAGCTTTTGAATATCACTTTAACCTATGGTACTCCCTTATTTCGCTTCTACTTACAAGAAAGCAAGAAATAAGACCATTTCTGCTAATTTTTCTCGATTAGCATGAAATAAGTCAAAGAATAAGCTTATTAACAATACTTTGTTACAGAGATATAAAGAAAGTCATGTGAATGGAACACATCAGATTTTTTTTTATTTATGATGTACAATATTCATACTTATTCATATACGCAAATACCGCCATGCAGTGGAAGTTTAGGTGTCAATTTTAAACAAACAAAAATTTTTATATATATATTTTTTTTTTTTTCGAGTAATAGAGGAAATTTTACCAATTATGTTTGCAATTGAATGGAAAACAGTAGAGCGGTTTTTATATAAATTATTGTTTTTATACTAAAGGAGGTACCATATGACTATCATCCCTGAATCGTGAACGAATCGGAGGAAACTATTCATATTGGATGAACGAATCGTATGAATCGATTACTGAAAATGAATCGCTCGACCTAACTCTAAATCTGACCATCAAAACATCAGTACAGCGTACGTAGACAGGAATAAAATAAATGATCCACAACAGGTTAAACTTGCTATTTTCTTTATCACTAATGAATATTAATTTTCTACTTTGTGAGCGTATGATGCGGTGTTTACATTTTGACTTTATTCCAACCTGTCCACTGCAAGACACAACTGCTGCATTCCAGTATTGTCATACTGTATAGGACATGCACCGGGAGTGACGACGTAATACCGCTTATCTGTTTGTGTTTACGTAAGCTTCCACTCGGGCCGTCAGCATTCATTCTTCAGACATGATATATCTAGGAGTTATAGAAAGTTCTGGACTCCACCCTGAAAGTCATATACTGAGGTCCTCTGAATAATAGTGCTAATGAGATAAACATTAGTAGACATATTTTAATTACTTAGTTCCTTCTAAGTAGAAGGCTAAAGCGATAGAAAACTTTTAAAAGCCTGTCACTCTGAAATGCAATTTTAATTCCTTTCTCTTTGCATGACCAGGCTGAAAAAAGTAAATAACGACTTCCCATTGAGAAAATCTAATTGTTGGAATTTTAAACAAGTAATATCTTAGAAAAGTGAGCTCTAAACATAAATTGTGTGTTCATCTACATTTTAGTGTAGAAAGTTAAAGTTTTTTCTTTAATATTATTTATTTTGGGTCGCTTTAACAGCAATGTCATATTGCGACCTTTCAAATTGTACATAAAATACAAAATGGTTACATTTATACTTCACAATAAATCTAAGAGTTTATAAGAAAGTTTTTGTATATCTTTCAGCAACACAAGTTATGCAAAAGCCACTAAGAATGAGGGCATTCCCAACAAATTCAAAATACACAGATTGTCATATAAATGTATTTAATATATGGCATTTTGATCAAAATCGTTAGAACAATTTTGTATAAAATTTAATAAATAATCTCGCTAATCACCCATGGAAAGGATAGTTTGGAGTGGGGAAAATTCTGTGGTTCAAATCCCGGCTATGGCTATGAATTTTTCAATTTTACTCTACTTATTCAACTCCTGTCCTACATGCGAGCAGTGTGAAGAAACAGATTAACAATATAATAATTTTTATTATTATTTTATGACAAATTGTGTGTTTTAATGAACTCTACATTTCCTGTGCAGTAAATTTTCATCTACCTCTTACGGTTTAGCAGTTATGCAAAATTCCGTAAATATCATACAGAATAAAGTAAGCTTCAGAGGCTATTCCCAGAAAATTGAAAATATACATTTTATTTGTCAGGTAGATATCTTTAATATACGACATTTTAATAAAAATCGTTAGATTATCGTTAGTATAATTAAATACTCTTGGAGGGTATTGTACAGTAAGGTGTTCCTATAATTTTATGCCGATCAGCAGGCAGTGAACAGCCATTAGTAGGGCAGCGCGCAAGCGTGAAAATCTGTATCGAAATGGTCTTCATTTCGATATAGATTTTGAGCAGTAAATAAACACATTTCAGTATACGAGGGTAAAAAAATCTGACGTGTTCCATTCACATGACTTTCTCTACATCTCTGCAACAAATTATTCTATTTACTTCATCTAATCGAGAAAAAAAAATAGCAGAAACAGTCTTATTACTTGCTTCCTTGTTAGTAGAAGCAAATAAGGGGATACCATAAGTTAAAATGATAGTCAAAAGCTGGTTACTATGTGACTGAAGTTCCTTTGTTTGTATGGACAGGAGTTGGCAAATTCCCGTGTGGGAAAAGTATGTTTTTCTAAGCTGAAACAAAAACAATATCTAAAAAACGATCAACTCCACGAAAAAAATGTTTAGAACTTAAATTGTGTTTTCATGTGGTGTACATTTTTGGTGTGGAAAGTTTTTTTGTCCATCTCTTACGGTTTAGCAGTTATGCAAAATTCCGTAAAATTCATCCAGAACAAAGCAGTCTTCAGATGCTATTCCCAGAAAATTCAAGATATTTGTCAGGTAAATATCTTTAATATACGATATTTTAATATAAATCGTTAGCTTACTGTTAGTATAATTAAATATTCTTGGAGGTTATTGTACACGTAAGGTGTTTCTGTAATTTTATGCAGATTAGCAGGCAGTGAAAATCTATATCGAAATGAAAATCTGTATCGAAATGGTATTCATTTCGATACAGATTTTTGGCAGTAAAAGAATACATTTCAGTATACGAGTATAAAAAACGGTTTAGGTTGCAGTTGGCCCGGAACGAATAGGAAAGCTGACGACACATCCCATTTTTGGATGGGGCGGTTGTTGATTGTAGAGCTGAAGTCCTTGTCGTTACGCCAAGTTGAAGCATTTAAACAGTTGGTATTGTTCTCTTACTTCACGGGTCAATGCATTTGACAAAGACCGTCGTTACGCGAACCGGAACCGTGAAAACGTCCGCTATGCTCGCTTGTTATGTTTATTAACAGAATGTTGCTCATATCAGCAGCATAATGTATGCACTTCACCCATCGCTGACATTTGGATGAGGGCTCATATCTCACTGGACTGACACTCTCCAGATCATATCTGCATGAAAAAGTAACGTTTCACACCGCCCCAGCAATAGTACAGAATTACGTTTTCCTTTCTGCTGTTAATAAGTTAAGAATATGTACTTCAAAACATTACCAATTAGAAAGTTTCAGAAGACAAAACATTCACACTGTTATTGCAGATGAAGGCATTGGGTTTATATTCAAAAAGTTACCTACTAGAAGAATATGAATAACGGGGTCTGAAAATAAATTTGGATAAAACATTTTATGTTGGACGTGCAAGAGAAACAAAAACAAACAAACAATAAAAAAACAAAAAAACAAAAAACAAAAAAACTTATGCGTTCCATCCACATGACTTTCTGTACATCTCTACAACAAATTGTTAGAAATCTTAAACTTCTCTTTACTTTATGCTAATCGAGAAAAAATTACCAGAAATAGTTGTTATTTCACTGAAGTTCCTTTGTATGGACAAGAGTTGACAAATTCCTGTATAAGTTTTTCAATGCTGAAACCAAAAACAAACGAATATCTTAAAAAAAAAAAAATGTATAGTGACATAAATTGTGTGTTTCGTCGTGATTTACATTTTTTGAGTAGTAAGTTTTTGTCTATCTCTTACGGTTTACCAGTTATGCAAAATTCAATAAAAATCATCCAGAATAAAGAGATCTTTAGAGGCTATTCCCAGAAAATTCAAGATATACATTTTATTTGATCTGTAAATATCTTAAATATAAGACATTTTAAACCAAGTCGTTAGAGCCATTTTTGAGAAGATAAATTTTTTCGAAAAAAGTTCCATAGAAAGGGCAGTTGGGGGTGGGAGGATTTTCTTGGAAATCTTTGTGTCGTATCCTTGGAAGATACCAAACTCAAATATCAAGTTTGGTATTCATTTTCGTTTTTGAGTCATGCTGTCCACAGACACACACGGACCTTTTTCTGAAAATGCTTTTTTTTTTATTTAGGGGGACCCAAAACATGTATTTCCGATGAAATCTCGGTATCGAATTTTTGGATGCAATGCAACACCTTCTCTATACATTATGTACATAGTAGTGTAGAGAAAGTAAAAAAGCAAGCTTGGTATTTAACCCTTAGTTGCCTGCACTAGTATACTATATATGCCGTTTTTCCTTTAATTCAAGTTTAAACTGGAGTTCTAGTAAAATATTTGGGAGTAAACCTATAAAATGGTTATTTAAAATAATAAAGAAAATAGAGATGAAAATAAATGAAGAGCCTTATTAATATTTTTTTTCCCCCAATTAAAATTTTAAATTCTTCTTAAGCAGTTTTCATAATGCTACCAAAGGCACTACCAAAAAAGTAGTTCAAATGGCCATGAGAGTTAGGTGATAGGTAATGGACTGGCCATCCATACAAAGCCAAAAATTGCAGAGTTCAGATCCCAGTGACTGTGGTAAAGGACGGGGAGAGCCCTAGTAAAATAATCGGTGTGATGCTCGGAAGCTAATGGAGCTACATTTCACTGTACATATGTTGGTTTTATCTTTTATTTATTTAAAAAAATCACTCAATTTTACGGCAAAAATTGTATATATTTTTACAATATAAAACAGTATTGATTACTTGTCGTTTATGGTTGAAGGTTAGTAAAACATGAAATTAATCCTAGAGCACACCCCTATTTGTATAGTTACGCTTAAAACAAGCGGAACTTATAGGTACCGACAGGCAACAAAGGGTTAAGGATGCGACACGATGATTTTCAAGAAAATCCCCCCCACCAAAAACTTACCTTTACATGGAAAAATATTAGAAAATTTTGTTTTTCTTAAAAATGGCTGTAACGATTTTGATTAAAATACCACATAGTAAAGCCATTTCCATCCCAAATAAAATGTATATCTTGAAGTTTCTGGGAATACCCTATGAAGACCTGTTTATTTAAGCTATTATAAATGCTATTAAGCACTTAGTGAAGTGTTAGTTTGAAGTCATGAATCACGTGTCTTGATCCAGAGATGGAAGTAAAAGAAGCAGCCTGCACTCCACTCAGACTTGAGCATACATTGACACAACTCGACTCGAAAATGTTTTCTTTATTTACAAGAGGTTCATTATTTGAACAGGTTCGTTACTGCATTACTGCTCCTATCACTCGGAGCTTCAACACTGTGCTATTTGCACAGGACTTGCCTCACCTCTGGCTGACGTAGTTCGTATTTACACTCTGTTCAACTTGACCTTCGCTTCCCAGCTGATAACTCTGTCTTCACCCACCACTCTCACATAATCTTCACACACGTTAATCATGATTACAATAAATTGGATAGCTAGAGTCAGACTGAAAAAGTCAATGCCATAGCCGGGGTTGGATCCACGGATCTCCCGGCCTCTAGCCCGCTGCTCTTCCACTAAGCTACCATGGCAACATGCCGGCATAGCATTGAATTTTTAAACTGCATGTTTCCCGGTAAAACACAAGGTGTTCTCAAATTATTTTTGAGATAAAAATGGAAATGGCGTGTTATTTATGGACGCTCTTTAACTGCTGTGATGCTCTGCGTCCCATTCTATATTGGGCGTGAAAGACCGCTTAATTTTACTCAGAGGCCTATCAGGCTTGAGGTTCTTTTACGTGCCGTAAATCTACGACAGGGATCACGATTCCCTTCCGAAGGAAGCCATGCTAAGTATTTTTACACCCGAAAAAATTCATTGTCCTCCGCATGCTAACCATTACACCACGGAGAGCGACTTATTTTTGAGATGACAACCCCAATGGCGACTTACAATGTTGTAAAGTCCCAGGATTCATAGTATAGCCAATTTTTACTTTCTCTATACGAACTATGTACATACTGTATAGAGAAGGTATTGTATTGCACCCAAAAATTCGATACCGAGATTTCACCAGAAATACATGTTTTGCGACTCCCTGAATCCAAAATAAAAAAGAATTTTTAGAAAAATGTCCGTGTGTGTATGTGTGTGTGTGCAGCATAGCTCAAAAACGAAAAGACCGTTCAAGCCCAAACTTGGTATTTAAGTTTGTATCTTCCAAGGATGCGACACGAAGATTTTCAAGAATATCGCCCACCGCAAATCACCCTTTACATGGAAAAATTTCGAAAATTTTGATTTTCTTAAAAATGGCTCTAACAATGTACTTCTTGACTTTTCTGGAAGTAGCCTCTGAAGACTACTTTATTCTGGATGACTTTTACGGAATTGTACATAACTGCTAAACCGTGAGAGATGGACAAAATATTACCACACAAAAACTGTAAAGCACGTTAGAACATACAATTTATGTTATATACATTTTTTTCGTGGAGTTGATCTTTTTTTAGATATTCCTTGTTATTAGTTTCAGCTTTGAAAAACATACTTTTTAATTTGTCAACTCCTGTCCATTACAAACAAGGGAACTTCAGTCACATAGCAACCAGCTTTTGACTGTCACTTTAACCTATGGTACTCTCTTATTTCGCTTCTACTTACAAGTAATAAGGCTATGTCTGCTAACTTTTTCTCGATTAACATGAAGTAAATAGAAGCATAATGTTTTTATGATACATTATGTTGTATTAGAGTGACTAAAACCTGTGATACAGATCAACTTATGATTTGCTTCTTCTGCCAAGACCGTCTGCGGCGAATGAAATTTCAACAGACCATTTATTTGTTTCGAGGTTGCCTTGCCTTTTATGGCTCTACATTATCATCCAGGTTGGACGCACCGTCATTCGAGAATTTATTTCCTTCCTATGGACGAGAGGATGAAAAGAAATGGGGCTCGAGAAGAATGAGCGTGTATATCAACGTACCAGAGATGTTTTCTAGGAACACATAAAGATGTGTGAGTGCGTGTGCGCTTCGTAATTGGAAAATGGAAATAAGCAAAAAACGTAGCCGCCGCTATTGTCGTTAAACTGCTGCGTAAAAGGAGACGGCGTTTTTCCTTACTTCTGTTGACGGACGATATGGAAATGACAAACCATCTAAAATGGTGGCATGTTACTTTTGCCAATAGCTGAAAGATGGCACATCTGTAGAATCTTAAAATAGCTTATATACACTCTTTTGTTTCCAATCTTGCAAACTATCATACACTAATGAGAGAGAGAGAGAGTGTGTGTGTGTGTGTGTGTGTGTGTGTGTGGACAGATAGCTCAAAAACGAAAAGATCGTTAAATGGTATTTCCAAGGACCCAAATACCCTTTACATGGAGAAAATTTCAAGAATTTTGATTTTCTCAAGAATGACTAAGATTTTGATGAAAATATCCTACATTTAAGACATTTACATGCCAAATAAAATGTATACCTATCTTGAATTTTCTGAAAATAGTATCTAAAGACTTTATTCTGAATGATTTTTATTAAATTTTGAATAACTGGTAAACCGTAAGAGATGGAGAAAAACGAAACATACAAAAAGTGTAGATGACGATAAAACACACAATTTATGTCATATACATTTTGTTTCGTGGAGTTGATCCTTTTTGAGATATTGTATGTTATTAGTTTCATCTTTAAAAAACATACTTTTCACATACAGGAATTTGTGAACTCCTGTCCATACAAACAAAGGAACTTCAGTCACATAGCAACCATCTTTTGACTATCACTTTAATCTATAGTACTCCCTTATTTCCCTTCTACTTACAAGGAAGCAAGTAATAATATTATTTTTGTTAATTTTTTCTCGATTAGCAAGAAGTAAATAGAAGCTAAGCTTTTTAATAATATTTTTTTTTTTTTTTGCAGAGATGTAGAGAAAGACATGTGAATGGAACACATCAGATGTTTTTCCGTCATATTTCGTAGCGGCATTACTTTATACATGGGCAACATAAGATTTAACTTTCTACGAATTTAATAAACTATTTATTTCTTTGTGTAGAATATAAATGTATTAGGCGACTAATTTTACTGAACAGGACTTAATAAATAAATAAATAAATAAAATCCGAATATATTACCCTAGCAAAAACAAACATTACAAATGTTATACATTTTTTTCACATAATAAAACTAATTTCAAATTAAAATCGGTAAACAAGGATTTAAAGTTTTAAAGAGAAAAAATAAGATGTAAATGAATGAAAATAAAATAAGCAAAATATTGTAAAACAAAACTATTTCTGGTAAACCAGCAACTTTAACCTGGTATCCAGCTGTTTCCTATTCTATACCTACTATAAATTATATCACCGGTAACCGGTATTTAAGTTTATATTTACTATAGTTACTTGCCTACTAATAATGTAATTTTATTTATATATATATATATATATATATATATATATATATATATAAGGGAAGTAAAGCCGTGGGTTCCGTGTCGTAGATTTACGGCACGTAAAAGAACCTCAAGCCTGATAAGAGAGCAAAATTAAGTGGTTTTTCATGCCCAGTATACAATGGGACTCTGAGAACCACAGCAGTTTAACAGCGTCAAAAAATAAAACGCCATTTCACTTCCACATTATTTTATTTATATAATTTAATGTATTATACTAAGCTGTAAATTCAGCAATAACGACCCTATTCCCTACACCGGCACCTTCTTCTCTCTCATCCCCATTCTTCTGCTCCTTCCTCGCCCACTCTATAACTACAAATTCACAATAATAATTCTACTCACTACACCGGCACCTTCTTCTCCCTCACATCCATTCTTAATCTTCTTCCTCGCTCATCAGTTCAGCTACAATAATCCTATTCACTACACCGGCACCTTCCTCCCTTTCCCATTTATCTTTACATTAATTCTGTTTTACTCTAAAATGCCCTTTAAATGTCAATATTATATTTAATTTCAACCTCTAATATAACTTGTAAATCTTGGTTTAAATTATCTTCTATTTTCTATTCTATTAAAAATTCTTTGAGATCTTCTTTCTAATGCTCTAAATAAATCATCTTTTCCAAATTATAAAATTATACTTAACAATTTAATATAAAAATTAAATAAAAATAAAAAAAACATAATTAAAATGTAATATTCTTAAACTAATAACAAATTCTAAATTCATATGCCCCTAATTGGTAACGGTACATTCTTTCGTATTTGTCTTTCATTATTTCCCCCATGCTGTTTTACTCACTAAGTTAGTCAGGACTATAAGAATCACGTGATTTGAGTTCACGCCGTAGCCTGTCTATCTCGTTAGCTACAGCTTTAGTTTAGTGGCATCATTCAGCAATAACGGTCCTATTCCCTACACCGGCACCTTCTTCTCTCTCATCCCCATTCTTCTGCTCCTTCCTCGCCCACTCTATAACTATAAATTGACAATAATAATCCTACTCACTACACCGGCACCTTCTTCCCTCGTCTCCACCCATCTCCTCCCTCCCTCTCCTATTTATCTTCACATTAGTTCTGTATTACTCTAAAAAGTTCCTTAAATTTCAATATTATAATTTCACTCTCTAATATATAGTGTTAATGTTGGTTTAAATTATCTGTTTCCAGTCTTCTATTTTCTAGTCTATTTAAAATTCTATGATATGTATTTATAGTGCTGTAATTGGTAACGGTAGATTCTTTTATATTTGTCTTTCATCTTTTTCCCCACGCTGTTTTACTCACATAGTTAGTCGGGACTATAAGAATCACGTGATTTGAGTTCGCGCCGGAGCCTGTCCATCTCGTTAGCTTCAGCGTCATTGATCACTGCTATAAGGATGGGTTGCCACTTCAGCAGCTTACTGTTCTTCCACTCGAGTTGATTGCTGCAGAAATCTGGAATTGACCCATATTATTGGATGGATGGATACTCGACATTCTCGATGGATATTTGTTCACATTTTGTCGGGTTGTAGTGGCGGTAATTGTTGCGGTCACTATAATGGCTGTTATGTTCGTCACGTAGAGGTGTTTCTCTGCTAACTCGGCCACTGAACCATGAAAAGGGAAACCACAGGAATCGCGTGTAATGATAGTCCACACCAGCAATTCCAAACGAGCAGTTTGCCTTCTAAAACTCACGGCTTAACGTCAAACTTACCACATTCCCTTTACTACTCTTTGGTTCTCTCGACTACCACATTTGCAGTCGTGTAGTTGGTAGCTCTGCCTTTCCGGCTCTGGCATTTCCACACCAGAAATACAAAAGGCTGGATCAGCACTTAGGGATTTTTACTTTCTCTACACTACCATATGCATAGTGTGTAGAGAAGGTATTGTAATGCAACCAAAAATTCGATACCGAGATTTCAGCGGAAATACATGTTTTGGGAACACTTGAATACAAAAAAAAAATCTGAGGTGTTCCATTCACATGACTTTCTCTACATCTCTGCAACAAATTATTGTTAAAAAGCTTATGCTTCTATTTACTTCATGGTAAGCGAGAAAAAATTAGCAGGAATACTCTTATTACCTGCTTCCTTGTAAGTAGAAGCGAAATAAGGGAGTGCCATAGGTTAAAGTGATAGTCAAAAGCTGGTTGCTATGTGAACTGAAGTTTCTTTGTTTGTATTGTCACGAATTGACAAGATTCCTGTATGAGAAAAGTATAAGCTTTTCAAAGCTGAAACAAATAACAAGGAATATCCCAAAAATGATAAACTCCACGAAAAAATGTATATTACATGAATTGTGTGTTTTAACGTGCTCTGTGTGGTAAGTTTTTGTCCACCTCTTACGGTTTAGCAGTTATACAAAATTGTCAATATCTTAAATATAAGCGATTTTAACCAAAACCATTACAGCCATTTTTGAGAACATCACAACTTTTTCCATGTAAAGGTTAGTTGGGGGTGGTGAGATTTTCTTGAAAATCATCGTGTCGCATCTTTGAAAGATATCGAACCTAAATACCAAGTTTGGTATTTAACGGTCTTTTCGTTTTTGAGCTATGCTGCCCAAAGACACACATACATATATATGGACATTTTTCTAAAAATGCTTTTTTTTGGATTCAGGGGATCTTAAAACATATATTGCCGGTGAAATATCGGTATGGAATTTTTGGGTGCATTACAATGCCTTCTCTATACACTATGTACATGGTACGTATAGCAAAAGTAAAAAGCGTTTTTAGAAAAGGTCCGTGTGTGTGCGTCTGTGGGAAGCATAGCTCAAAAACGAAAATATCGTTAAATACCAAACTTGGTATTTAAGTTTGGTATCTTCCAAAGAATCAAAACGAACATTTTCAAGAAAATCCCCATCCCCAGCTACCCTTTAAATGGAACTTTTTTCAAAATTTTGATTTTCTCAAAATAGCTCTAATAATTTTGATTAAAATATTGTGTGTGTGTGTATATATATACACATATATATATATATATATATATATATATATATATACATTTACCTGAAAAAATATGTGTATATTGAATTTTCTGAGAATAGCCTCTGAAGACTACTTTATTCTGGATGAATTTGATGGAATTTTCTATAAATGCTAAACCGTAAGAGATGGACAAAAACTTAACACACAAAAAATGTAGAGCACATTAAAATATACAATTTATGTCATATGCATTTTTTCGTGGAGTTCATCGTTTTTTAGATATTCATTGTTTTTGGTTTCAGCTTTTAAAAACATACTTTTCTTATACAGGAATTTGTCAACTCCTGTCCATACACACAAAGGAACTTCAGTCATATAGCAACCAGCTTTTGACTATGACTTTAACCTATGTTACTTTCTTATTTCGCTTCTATTTACAAGGAAGCAAGTAATGCGACTATTTCTGGTAATTTTTTCTCTAATAGCATGAAGCAAATAGAAGCATAAGGTTTTTAACAATAATTTGTTGCTGAGATGTAGAGAAAGCCATTTGAATGTAACACATCAGATTTTTAAGTAAGAAGCAATTACTATATCACTGGTTAAAGAAAAAACCTGTGTCTCAGACGGGAGTCGAACTGCTGACCACTCAACCACAGAAGCATTGTGGGAACACTTGATAACAATGGCAATGCTGTTCCATGTTGATGACCAAGAAAATAATCCGTAAAACACGCACAGCACTTCGCTGCGCTTACTAACACTTGCTTCAAAGGAGAGTGAGCAATTGCTCTAAGCTGGAATAGTCATGCAATGTTTCCTATAAGACTTTACTTCAAAGGCAGTTTTCCGCCGTTCTGACACCAATTAGGCAACCGGATTAACATGCTTTGCAGCACTGGGCGGCAAAGAATGAAGCAGTGTACATACTTTCTTCTTTTTACTTTCTCTACACGTAGTGTATAGAGAAAATATTGTAATGCACCCAAAAATTCGAGACCGAGATTTCACCGGAAAAACATTTTTTGGGACCTGGCGAGTTCTATTCACATGACTTTCTCTACATCTCTGCAACAAATTATTGTTAAAAAGGTTACGCTTCTATTTACTTCATGCTAATCGAGAAAAACTTAGCAGAAATATTCTTATTACTTGCTTCCTTGTAAGTAGAAGTGAATAAGGGAGTACCATAGGTTAAAGCGATAGTCTAAACCTGGTTACTATGTGACTGATGTTCCTTTGTTTGTATGCACAGGATTTGCACATGTCCTGTATGAGAAAAGTATAACTTTTCGAAAATTTTGATTTTCTCAAAGATGGCTCTAACAATTTTGATTAAAATTTCGTATATAAAAGCTGTTTACCTGACAAATAATATGTATATTTTGAATTTTCTGGGAATATCCTCTGAAGAGTAGTTTATTCTGGATGAATTTTACTGAATTTTGAATAACTGCTAAACCGTAAGAGATGGACAAAAAATGTAGAGCACGTTAACGCAAACCATTTATGTTATACACATTTTTTCGTGGAGTTCGTCGTTTTTGAGACATTCCTTATTTTTGGTTTCTGCTATGAAAAACTTATACTTGTCTCATACAGGAATTTCTGAACTCCTGCGCATACAAACAAAGGAACTTCAGTTACATAACAACCAGCCTTTGGCTATCATTTTAACCTATGGTACTCTCTCGTTTCGCTTCTACTTACAAGGAAGCAAATAATAAGACTATTTCTGCTAATGTTTCTCAATTAGCATGAAGTAAATAGAAGCATAAGCTTTTTAACTACAATTTGTTGCAGGAATGTAGAGAAAATCATATTTTTCAGAACATGATGATCCTGTCCCACTCTTCTTCCAAAGACCTTGGTCTGTTGAAATTCTTTCAGCATTGAAAGGTCTTGTTCTTCCTGATGAAATAGACTAAGAAAGCCTCTTATTTCAACTCCTAAAATGCTCATGTGGTAAGAATTCAAGCTTGTTGAAATCTTAAAATCTTAACGGGCTGAACCAAGTGCTTCAAGGGTTAGATATACCTTTTATTCAAGTGTTTATTGTAGTATCAATTCCTTTATAATTAACAACTGGGCTGACTTTGAGGCTAGGGTTTGCGGTCTTTCTGTTTAGCTGTTACAGCTGGAAACCAACCCTCGCTGTTGCTAAGTCTTAAACCCTTAACTGAATCGCGATTCTCGACTTGCAAGCAGTCTCTCTAGGAAACAATTTTTATACTTTGCCTCTCACCTCACAGTGCTATCTTTTGTTTGCTAATTGTTATTGCCCAGTAGAGGAGGGAGCGCTCCCGTTTGAGAACCATCATGTTTTGGAACTGAAACTTCTGTGTGAAATGATTCACGTTGGAGTTGGAATTTAAAACCGCAGGAAATGGTATAGTTGTGTGGACAATCTCGGGTGTGGTCAACTCCAGCCGACTTGTCATTACAAGACACGATGACAAGCGTATCCTACCCAATCGTGCATGAAACACTTTCAATTCTCCCACCCGCTGTGTCATTAAAACCCAAAGGTCATGGCATCGCGCGGAGCTCCATGAGCCGAAGGACGTTATGTTCGTGTTTTGACAACCTGATAAGGAAGACCATTCGGTAGCATTAGTTATGCTATTCCAACCGTGTGGGGGTCATGTATTTGACTCCAGGTCACGCTGGGTGGGCGTTTCCTTAACATCCAGTGGCGGCTCTGCATGGACAGGCTGCTACAACCACACAGGTTCATGTATTTGACTCCAGGTCACGCTGGGTGGGCGTTTCCTTAACATCCAGTGGCGGCTCTGCATGGACAGGCTCCTACAACCACACAGGGTCATGTATTTGACTCCAGGTCATGCTGGATGGGCGTTTCCTTAACATTCAGTGGCGGTTCTTCATGGACAGGCTCCTACAACCACACAGGGTCATGTATTTGACTGCAGGTCATGCTGGGTGGGCGTTTCCTTAACATCAGTGGCGGCTCTTCATGGACCAGTGTCAGACAGGCTCCTACAACCACACAGGGTCATGTATTTGACTGCAGGTCATGCTGGGTGGGCGTTTCCTTAACATTCAGTGGAGGCTCTTCATGGACAGGCTCCTACAACCACACAGGGTCATGTATTTGACTCCAGTTCATGCTGGGTGGGCGTTTCCATAGCATTCAGTGGCGGCTCTTCATGGACAGGCTCCTACAACCACACACGGTCATGTATTTGACTTCAGGTCATGCTGGGTGGGCGTTTCCTTAACATTCAGTGGCGGCTCTTCATGGTCCAGTTTCAGACAGGCTGCTACAACTAAGTAATATTAACTAATGTAAACAATATTCCGGATATCAGGCGACTCATAAGATCTACATATTAGGACTTGTAGCTCTGTTTAACGGAATAAATCTTTGCTTGTTAATATCTTAGATATTTCTATAGATTATGTAATTTAAAAATAACTCCATTCTGATATTTAGATAATTAGCATATGATAACTTTTCTGCACACATTGCTACTGTATTGTGCCGCGGTGCAGTTGTCACTAGGGTTTGTTGTAGTGCGGGTCAACCTAAGAGTCAGTGCGGTTTGGGTATAGGAAATGGAAATAAGAGTTTTATTAATGGCCACTCTTTAATTGTTGTGGTTCTCAGCGTTCCATTGCATACTGAGCTTAAATTTGCTCAGAGGCCTGCTTTTCAGGCTTGAGGTTCGATGTGGGACCAACGGCTTTACTTCCTTTCCAAAGGAAGCCATGCTAAGGATTTTTACGCCCGAAAAAAGCCATTGTCCTCCGCCGGGTCTTAGATGCCAATATGACATGTTCTCTTACTAATAATTCATTCAGTCTACACAAGCCCAAACAAGTGAGCGCTGAATTCGGACTTCATCCGGTTCGTGGCAGCACATGCTAACTACATCTGGCGGAGTTGACTGCCACTTGTTACATTTCCATTATTTATTATTCTATTTGTTCTTGTGCTCTTGCCCTTCCTTTCGCTGAAATTCCACGTTCGTTAGACATTCTTTGCTTGCTAGAGTAACATGAATTATGGGCGCGGCAGGCATATCAGAGCATGCAGGGGCAATGCCCCTCAGCAAAGTGCCCTTACACTTGACCCCGAGGAAGACATTGTCGTTAAGAGCTTCATCCACATGACAAGTTGTCTGTTGACTTGCGCTGCATGCTTTGAGTCTTTCCAATTGACCTACATACACTGACTGCATTTCACACACTCGTGCGCTGCCTGTCTAGCTGGAGAGCAATGTCGCATTCTTTTGTTTTTCTTTCTGCTGCACATGGAAATGTATTTAACGCGAAAAACATTCAGAGGGAACCTCCAACTGCCTGCCCGCTCTGTGGCGAGCGTTTGTAGAGTGTGCTCGTCTAGCACTACTGCGAGCCACTCAACAATTGCAGGCGAGGCTTTCGGAGGTCCTGACCGATGATCCCGGAGCGGTGGATAACGTTTTTATCCAAAGTGCCATATGCTTAAAGCATCTAGTTTTATTTTGTTTTTATCGGATTTGTTGCACATATTTGACTGATATGTGAGGATTTTTAAATCCTGTATCACCTTTGAAACTTTTAGACACTTGTTTTATGTTCCCTCTTGTTTTAGCTATTTTAGTGTAGTGGATTCAGGGCTGAACAGTTATTTTATCTTGGTTTTAGTTTTCTATACTGTTTTTTTACCTATTTTTGACTCAGATCTTTTTAGCATACTTTTATTTCAGGTATTTTCACTCCCCAGTTCTTTGTTATGGGCGCTGATAACCTGGAAGTTGAGCGCCCTTAAACCCCATTCATCATCATTTCAAAATCAGTATTCAATGGCAAGGATCGTGGTGAAGTAGGCGGGGCCTTTCGAAACGTATTGCACCAACTACTACATTGCTCACTGCCTGGCATCTCTCAGTTCCTCGTTATTACATTATCCAAAGAAGATTGTCATTCATCTAGAGAAAAGTTGTAGCTCGAGTTGTATTTAAGGGGAAAGGTAGTCTGAACATTCGGAAATTACACCTTAAGAGAGTTAAATTACCACTGCTCTTAAAATATTCAATTGTTTTTCCAAAAATTTGTACGAATTATTCTATAAATCATAACAATTATTACAAGTGGTTGTTGCATTAATAACTTATGTGGTTGAGTCTATAAAAGGTATTTCATCGAGTAGAAAGGTAATAAAACTTAGTCCTAAAACATGTGAATTTATGTACCTGATACTACTTGCAATACATAATCACACTTTTGCATGCTTGTTCTATCATGTATCGTTCTAATCCTTGTGCATTACAAGAACTTACAGGCTGATAACATTTCGCAAGAAATCACAAGGATTCCTGCTGCAAAGCTTAGGCGAATGAGTATAATCATTTTTACGAGATATGCCGCCTGTTTTAGAGCAGATGGTCAACCTTGCTGTGAGGTAAGGATGTTAAATTACGGCGCTACTGAAAAGGATAACATGGGCTTTAGCTTTGATAGTAGAAACCTCTCAAGTAACGCACTGATTATTCTGGGAAATCGCCGACGTTTTGCAGTGCATCAATGTGCGCGTCTCTTCAGCCAACAGAGAGCACAAATGACAGAAAGAGTACGCGTGAAGTAACACACGTCTTATCGCAGCTTTGAAGCCGACATGTTAACCTTTTCAGTAGCGTGCGTGCGTGTCAGGTAGGCTCGTGGTGAGCGTAGGTGTTGTTGCTGTGTACCTACCCTGGTAAGGGTTTAACCACAGGATTGAGGTGAAGGTTGAGGTTTTAATTTTGGAGTTTCGAGTGTTGGTGTTAAGGAGGTAGCGCTAGTAGGCTCCTCCAGAGGTTGCATTTTCAGGAGCAGCATCCGTTCCTCTGTTTATTTTTATTTAATATGTTAGTGAAATTTTGATAGGCCTCTCTCCCAATGGGAGGGTGGAGTGCTTTGTTCAGCTATTACGCTGTTGGCTAGTTTAAAGCCGTTGTTACCGGGGGTGCCCACAAGCCATGCGGGCAACCCGAAACCGCCTCTTTCGGCGTTCAGTGGGCAAGTACTTCCCCAGATATCTGACAAGTGCGTTCTCATGGTCGCCCAATCTGGCGTAGAATTTTTTAGCCCGGCGCCTAATGACATCTTCCACATATGGGAGGGCCGAAGCTTCATGTAGTAGCCTCAAAGGGAAACGTCGACATACAGAATATATGGACCGGAGTCCTCTATTCTGTACCCGCTGTAACCAGAGAAGCCAGGAGTCGGTAATACTTTATAATTTATCGACCCTATGATGATAGCGATAACATCTGCAGTTGTGCATTTATCTAACAGAGTGTCACTTTCATCGCTTATGCCTGCGTGACACGCTGCCAATATACCTAATATATTTTTCACTTTCATCAATTACACAAAGGGAAATTTGGTTAAGAAATCCACCCTTCACAAACCGATCCTGTTATTAGTTCTGTAACCACTACATTATGGAAACACTTACAATCCTCTAGTAGTATAAATAAAGTAAGAGTCCTTCATTCGATTCCCCCTTCCCATCAAAGATCCACCTGTCGGTATCAGAATGAAGGTAAACATCTGTCAATTGAGAACGAAACGGCATGAGGTGGATAAACATTTTGGTCACGGAAGGCTGCACTTAGATCCCTTTTAAATAAACCAGCACGCCTAAAATCCATAGTGATCCCTGACAGCCAGCGCAGTCTCAGCTGATAAGAGATGTGTCTACCAATCGATTCATGCTACGTAAGCAATAATATCATCCTTGTTGCAAGACGTAACAATCAAAATGCAGTTTCAGTTGTCCAGTAATCCTACTGCAATTATAAATATAAGCAATTATGATGATAGCGGCTTTGACTTTAGAAGCAACGATGAAGATAAAGTTGACGATGATTTATGAGCTGAGCCCCTGTCCAGCGACTGAGAGGTTTGGACGGGCGAAGTGGCAACAGTGTGACGGAGTGGCCACGAGGTAAGTCACTGTCAGGGATCACTATGTATCTCTCAGACTTTAATCCTTGTTTCTTATAAGCTCTCACAATTCCCAACTCCTTAGCCCTGATTGGCTAAGTTTGCCTTTGAACACGATATGTAGAGCAAGATCATGTAATAAAGCAGATACAAACACGCCTATTTCACCACTTCAGCCAATGAGAGGTGACTAAAATAGTGGAGATTCATGGTGCTTTCTGAACCAGCGCGCGCTGTCTCAGCTGATAAGAGGTGCCTGTCAATAGATTCATGCTAAGAAGGCAGTGAAGCCATCCTTGTTGCAAGATGTAACAAACATTCCTCAATGCAGTTTCAGTTGGAGCCGAATAACCCCAGGCTAATTGTAAATATAAGCAATGATAACGACAGTGACTTTAAAAACAAAGATGAACATGATTTAGGAGATGAGCCCCTGCCCAGCGTCTGAGAATTTGGACGGGACAAAGTGGCAACAGTGTGACGGAGCAGCCACGAGGTACAGGGATCACCAAGGATCTCAACGACTTCAATCCTTATTTCTTATTAGCGCTCACAATTTCCAATCCAATTGCCCTGATTGGCTAAATATACCTTTGAATACGACACGCAGACAAAAGTCAGGCAATAAAACCGATACAAACACTCGTCTCAGGTGATTTCGTCATCCAAAAGGAAATTGTATAACTAAGGATTCTCGCCTATTTCATCACTCCAGCCAATGAGAGGTGACTAAAGTCTTGAAGATCCTTAGTGATCCCTGATAATCAGCTCATTGTCTCAGCTGATAAGATGTGTGTCTGTCTCTCTACCAATAGTTTCATGCTACGTAAGCAATGGTGTCATCCTTGTTGCAAGATGTAACAAACATTCCTCAATGCAGTTGGCGTCGACTAACTTCAGTGTATGTAAATATAAGCAATGATAGTGACAGTGACAGAAAGGTTTGGTGCTGTAGCCATGGACGGGACGAAGTGGCAACAGTGTGACGGAGCAGCCTCGAGGTAAGATCACTTTGGATCTCTCCGACTTTTGTCACCTATCATTGGTTGTGGTGGATTGCATTATCCGAAGAGAGTTCTTAAATTTACATGTTCGTAGTCTATGAAACAAATATATAAAAGGTTAATGTATCTAAATAGATAGGAGGCTGGCGATAGCATGTGCAATTGTGCATTTATCATAACAGAATGTTTATGTCGCTTTTATCGCTTATGCCTGCGTGACACACTGACAATATAATACATTTTTCATTTTCATCAATTATACAAAAGGAAATTTGGTTAAGAAATCCACCCTTCTGAAGCTATTACATTATGGAAACGTTTACAATCCCCTAGTAGTATAAATAAAGTAAGAGTCCTTCATTCGATTCCCCCTTCCCATCAAAGACTCACCTGTCGGTATCAGGTAAACATCTGTCAGTTGAGAACGAAACGGCATGAGGTGGATAAACATTTTGGTCACGGAAGGCTGCACTTAGACCCCTTTTAAACAAACGCCTCGTCCTGGCTTAGGGGCTCACACACGAGTCGTGACCAACATTTTCTCCATGCCCCTGCCGCCGTTCCAAATTAAAAGTTTCACACGCGATTTTTATGCGATGCCTGCAGGGAGTAGCAAGCTTGTCTCCTCATTCCAAACATGTTCCAGAACGTGAGGAATAAAATCATCTCACACCACTGCTGCCTTGAGCAAACTATAGCACAGAGCTTATCAATGTCGACTGGCCCTCCGAACGCAAAGTTAACGGTTCATATCCGACCCACACCGATGCTTCTTAACAGACACTGGGAGTGAAATTTTAACATTCCGTCAAAAAATAGAAAAAAATCTTAAGTGTTCCACTCACATTACTTTCTCTATATCTCTGCAACAAATAGTCTTTACTTGCTTCCTTGTAAGTAGAAGCGAAATAAAGGAGAACCATAGGTTAAAAAAAACTGGTTGCTATGTGACTGAAATTCCTTTGTTTGTATGGACAGGAGTTGCCAAATTCCTGTATGAGAAAAGTATGTTTTTCAAAGCTGAAACTAACAACAAGGAACATCTTAAAAACGATCAACTCCACGAAAAAAAAAAAAAAGGTTAAAACAATTTGTGTGTTTTAATGTGCTCTGCATTTTTTTGTGTGGTAAGTTTTTGTCCATCTCTTACGGTTTGGCAGTTATGCAAAATTCCGAAACATTCATTTAGAACAAAAAGATCTTCAGAGGATATTCCCAGAAAATTCAAGATATACATTTTATTTGGGATGTAAAAGTCCTTAATATACTGGATTTTAAACCAAATGGGCCGGCCATTTTTTGAGAATAACAACATTTTCGAAAATGTTTCCAAGTAAAGGGTAGTTTGTGGTAGGGGTATTTTCTTGAAAACCTTCGTGTCGCATCCTTGGAAGATACTAAACCTAAATACCAAGTTTGGTATTTTCGTTTTTGAACTATGCTGTCCACAGACATACGGACCTTTTTCTAAATCTTTTATAGTGTTTAACCCTCTTTTACTAGCTAGCGATGATACTGATGATACATGAAGATGGAGCACCGGTGGAATGCAATCGTAGGGGAAAGCGATCCCTGCGCCGCTTTGTCCACCACAAATCTCACATGCAGTCGCTTAGGTTTGGGTGGAATGCAATACCTTCTCTGCTTACTATGATCATAGTAGAGAAAATAAAACCAATGCTGAAAATCTTTAGGTTAGACTGTTACAAATGATTTTATTTGCATTATGTACACTAAGCGACACGTATTGCGAGAATAGCCTACTAATTAATATTTAAGTAGAAGTATTGCATGCTTTTCAACAGCAGTTTACAGCATTCTTTAAAAAGAAATAAGTAGGCACTTTCTTTGACGTAACGTATCCGCTGTATTTTTACAGATGGTCTGCACCAATTATTTACATAAAGCAGACTGCATAACAGCTTTTTCTACCTGTTTCCCAAAGAGGTTCTAATTATACGCCTGACAAATGAAGGGGAATTATCTAGAAAATGTTAGAATTTATGAATGCGCAGTGTATATCATTAGGAGCGTGTGTGGAAGGAAACGTATGCAATTATGGCAACTGAATCCAATTTCGCCTAGACCAACTACTGTTAAAAAGAAAACATTAAGTGGCTGGAAGTATAACGATACTGGCATGCATTAGGAATTAGCGCTGCGTTAAGAAAAAGTAACATTACCCACTTGTAATTTCGATTAATTATAAACAAAGATGTAAAGTGGCCGCAAAGAAAATAAAATCTAATGTGTTGCATTTACATAACCTTCTCTATCCACTCTTCAACAAACCATTTTTAAAAGTGCTTATTCTTCTATCTATTTTTGCATTAATCGAGATAAGCATAACTGGAATGCACAGGCTAAAGCGATTGTCAAAGCTTTTAACAGCTGGTTGCTCCAGAAATAAGTATCTAACATGGCCAACTCATAAAAAAATCTGATGTGTTCCATTCACATGACTTTCTCTACGTCTCTGCAACAAATTATTGTTAAAAAGTTTATGGCTTCTATTTACTTCTTGCTAATCGAGAAAAAAATAGCAGAAATAGTCTTATTACTTGTTTCCTTGTAAGTAGAAGCGAAATAGGCAATACCATAGGTTAAAGTGATAGTCAGAAGCTGGTTGCAATGTGACTGAAGTTCCTTTGCTTGTGTGGACAGGAGTTTTTAAAACTGAAGCCGCGAAAGATATGTATATAACAAGAATTGTGTGTTTTAAAGTGCTCTACATTTCTTGTGTAGTAAGTTTTTGTCTGTCTCTTACAGTTTAGCAAAATGCCGTAAAATTCATCCAGCATAAAGTAGACTTCAAAGGCTATTCCCCGAAAAATCAAGATATACATTTTATTTGTCAGGTAAATATCTTTAACATACGATATTTTAATCAAAATCGTTAGAGCCATTCTAGAGAAAATAAAAAATGTCGAAAAAAGTTCCATGTATCCCATTGGGGGGGGGGGGATTTTCTTGAAAATCTTCGTGTCGCATCTTTGGAAGATACCAAACTTAAATACAAAATTGGGTATTTAACGGTCTTTTCGTTTTTGAGCTATGCTGCCCATAGACACACACACGGACATTTTTATAATATATTTGGATTCAGGGATTCTCAAAACATATATTTCCGGTGAAATTTCGGTATCGAATTTTTGAGTGCAATATAATACCTTCTCTATACACTATGTACATAGTACGTGTAGAGAAAGTAAAAAGAGAGAAGGAATGAATTGCGTGCTTTGACGAGATCAACATTTTTTGTGCAGTAACAACAAACGGCATTTTAATCAATGTCGATAATCATTTCTTGAGAAAATAGAATTTTCGAAAAAGTTCCATATAAAGGTTGGTTTGGAGTTGGATGTATTTAACGAACTTTTCGTTTTTTCAGTTATGCTATTTAGGCGCGCGCGCACACATACACACACGCACACACACCGACGTTTTTTAAAAATGTAATCCTTTTTTTGAATTCAGGGAGGTCTGAAAACATGTATTTTACGTGAAATCGCAGTGTTTAACTTTTGGGTGGAATACGATGCCTTCTCTATCTTCTTTGTCATTGTACATATATACTAGAGAAAGCATAAAGCTTACGTAAGAATATTTAGCGTACCCACAACTAAAGTGACGTGAATAACAGATTTATTACTATTATTATTATTATTATTATTATTATTATCTGTAAACAAATATTTTTGTAAATATTGAAGTATATGAGAACTTTTCATTTCTCTTTTCATTTTTTTTTCTAATTTTTTCATCTTTATTTTCATTACATTCGCTACTACTTTTCTCTTTCCCGTCATCCAAGAGTAAGCTGTAAGGAATCTTTCCTTTCTGAATATACGAGGGCCGTTTTTTTTTTGTTTGTTTGTTTTGTTTTTTTTTTTCGCCAAGCTCCAATCACTTAGTATAGAAGCTACGCGAGCGGCAGAAAGCGGACATGCGCCGTAGGCTACTGCGCAACTCTCGCACTAGACACTCCGTCTTTGCCGACCTCAAGGCATCAGTCTGCGTTCCACTACAGTACGTAAACATGACTTCCGCCATTGTTGCTCCCGCCAAGTGTGAATTACGAAGTGTAATTCGATTTCTGCAAGCAGAAGGAAATAATGCAGCAGAAAATCATCGGAGAGTGAGCCCATGAATGCTGACTTCATGAATTGTGTTGATACATGACAACGCTCGTCCACACACTGCTAGCACAACCCATCGGCTCCTTGAACAATTGGGACATTTTCGATCATCCGCCATACAGTCCTGACACCCAGCGACTTTCACCTTTTCCCTGAACTTAAGACCTGGCTAGGAGGGCAGCACTTACAAACCAACGAAGATCTTCAAAACAACGTCAATGCTCATTTGAAATCATTGGCGGCAACATTTTTTGAAGCGGGTATTGCAAAGCTTGTGCACAGGTACGATAAATGTGTCAATCTTTTCGGTGATTATGTTGAAAAGTAACCATAAGTGTACAAAACTTTTAGTAATAAAATAATTGTTTTCTATGAACTTGTCTTTTATTTATAGCCTATCAAGGTTGAAAATAACGGCTCTCGTACACCGCGGAGCACTTACGTTCCTTGGACCACAGTTTGGGGAACTCTATAGTACACATAATTTATTGTGATTGGTTAACATATGCAAAGCTGGTAGTTCAGATAAGCAATGTGCGAGTCATTTTACCGAAGCAGCGGTTGTACCATGGTTTAAATCCATCCCATCTCATAGCATCAAGATATGAGAAAAGTGCTTGGTAAATAAAAGCACTTTTAAATGAATGAGTGTTTTATCAATGCCTTTTGAAAGGTTACATGCATCCGGGGAAAAAGCATTATTATCAATATGTAATCTTGTCAGATAGCAGTGCTATTCAACTGTCACTTCGTGCCTATGCACATTTTGCCCATTGATGCAGAAGTAACAGAAATAATAGCCAACTGGTGTTGCTGTATAAATATTACCATATTTGCGTGACTTTTACACATGTCACGTGTAACCAATGCGTTAGTTTTAACGCACATGTCCGTGAAACCAGTGCACACATTTCGAATCCAGTCATGGATATTCGTACAGCTGCAGATACAAACGAATATTCATTTATGATACACGCGTACAAATTCGTTTATTTAATCGAATATCTCAGAAAGGTTAACTGCACAACAAAAAGTCTGATGTGTTCCATTCACATGACTTTCTCTACATCTCTACAACAAATTATTGTTAAAAAACTTATACTTCTATTCAGTTTATACTAATCGACAAAAAATTAGCAGAATTAGTCTTATTACTTGCTTCCTTATAAGTAGAAGCGAAATAAGGGAGTACCATAGGTTAAAGTGATAGTCAAAAGCTGGTTGCTATGTGACTGATGTTCCTTTGTATGGACACGAGTTGACAAATTCCTGTATGAGAAAAGTATAAGTTTTTCAAAACTGAAACCAAAAACAAGGAATAAAAAAAACGATCAACTCCACGAAAAATGTACATAACATAAATTGTGTGTTTTAACGTGCTCTACATTTTTGTGGAGCAAGTCTTTGTCTATCTCTTACGGTTTGCCAGTTATACAAAATTTGAAAAACTCATCCAGAATGAAGTAGCCTTCAAAGGCTATTCCCAGAAAATTCAAAATATACATTTTATTTGTCAAGTAAATATATTTAATATATGACATTTTAATCAAAACCGTTAGCTATTTTTGAGAAAAGCAAAATTTTCTAAAAAAGTTCCATGTAAAGGGTATTTGAGGGTGGGTGAATTTTTCTCAAAATTTTCGTGTCGCATCCCTGGAAGATATTAAACTTAAATACAAAGTTTGGTACTTTACCGACTTTTCGTTTTTGAGTTATCGTGTTCACACACACACACACACACACACGTGCGGACTTTTATCTGAAAATGTTTTTCTGGATACAGGGGACCCTAAAACATATATTTCCGGTGAAATCTCGGTATCGCATTTTTGGGTGGAGTGCAATATCTTTTCTATACATTATGTACATAGTACGTATAGAGAAAGTAAAACTAGTGTAATTTAACGAGTCTCTATATAGAATTTTGGACAAATTTGGTTATTACGGCAAGATATGTCTGTTTTTTACTTTCTCTAGCATGTATGCAAAAACAATGTACATAGTATACCTAAACATATATTTCTATTCCAAGTCCAGATATCTACGAAAAGATATTTTGAAGTCACCTGCGTCCGAAAAAAAAAAATAGAAAAAAGTGCGAAGTATTCTTAAAAATGCGTATTCAGTTATCTACTTTTGCATTAATCAGATAAAACTTCAAGAAATGTTTTATCGCATATTTCCTTGTAGCTGGAACGGGGTAATGCACAGGTTAAAGTGACTGTCAACATTTTCTAAGAGTCGGTTGCTCCAACAACATGAACTATATCGGAAATGGATAAATCATAAAGAAGAGGAGGTGTGTGTGTCCGTGAGTCTGTGAACACAATAACTCAAAAATGAAAAGTCGCTAAAATACCAAATTTGGTATTTAAGTTTAGTATCATTTAGGGGTACGACACGACGATTTTGAGAAAAGTTCCCCCACCCTAAACTACACTTTACATGAAACTTTTTTCGAAAATGTTCATTTTTTAACAATGGCTAACGATGTTGATTAAAAAATCGTATATTCAAGACAAATAAAAATAAAACGTATAACTTGAATTAGCTAGGAATCTGGATGATTTTGCATAACTGCTAAACCGTAAGAGATGGACAAAAACTTGCCAAACAAAAAATGTAGAGCACATTAAATCACACAATTTATGTAATATGCATTTTTTTGATGGAGTTAATAGTTTTTTTTTTAGATATTCCTTGTTTGTGGTTTCAGCTTCGAAAAACTTAATACTTTTCTCATACAGGAATTTGTCAACGCCTGTCAACACAAACAAAGGAACATCAGTCACATAGCAACCAGCTTTTGACCATCACTTTAACCTATGGTACTCCCTTATTTCGCTTCTACTTACAAGGAAGCAAGTAATAAGACTTTCTGCTAATTTTTTTATGGATTAGCATAAAGTAAATAGAAGCAGCAGCTTTTTAACAGTAATTTGTTGCGGAGGTAAAGAGAAAGTCAAGTGAATAAAAGCATTTTTAAGATCGCATCAAAAGCTTTTGTTTTATGATCGCGTCGGGCGATGGGAAATTTTCACTATCGGCAAGGGAGCCACTGGTTCCCGGCAGTTGTGAACTGCTAACAGCGGTGAGTGGCGGATGTGAAGATTTATGAACGTTCATAAACAAAAATAATTAAAATTAAACCTACCAAATTTAATATCAGTAATTCTCTTACTATTTATTACTTATGCTTATATATATCGATAAAGCAATTAGTATACTAGCATTATAAGATTCTTGTAATAAATAACTAATCAATATAGTATGCTTAATAACCGCTTACTCAGTGCTTTCTGAATGAATGGTTTCATAGGTATTTATTTAAATATATCACAATTTTGTTAGATATACATTTTATGAAAGATGCCACAGAAAATATTCCTAATTATTCCACTAAATTATTTGCTGTATTTTACTGCATAAAGTTCCCTTTTATTCATGGAAGAAAACAAAACTTCGCTGGCTAAATCTGTTTATGAACAGATGGCCTCCATTTGAAACACCTGCTCAAAGAAAGGGTAACCTGTTTGTACTTATCTAACCGTGAAAAGGGAATAGAAATTGACGGCGATTGCAGCTGCGCCATAACATGCATTAACAGTCTGTCCTGCATGGTCCAGTCGCGTTTTAACGAAAATTAAACATTTTGTGTACCATTCACATGACCTTCTCTACATCTCTGCAACAAATTATTGTTAAAAAGCTTATGCTTCGTTTTACTTCATGCTAATTGAGAAAAAATTAGAAAAAATAGTCTTATTACTTACTTCCTTGTAAGTAGAAGCGAAATAAGAGAGTACCATAGATTAAAGTGATAGTCAAAAGCGGTTGCTATGTGACTGAAGTTCTTTTATGAGAAAAGTATGTTTTTAAAGCTGAAACCAATAACAAGGAGTATCTTAAAAACAATCCACTCCACGAAAAATATGTATATAACATAAATTGTGTGTTTTAAGGAGCTCTACATTTTCTATTAAGTAAGTTTTTGTCTATCTCTTACGGTTTGCCAGTTACACAAAATTCCGTAAAATTCATCCAGAATAAATGTCTTCAGAGGCTATTCCCATAAAATTTATAAGACATACATTTTATTTGTCAGGTAAATATTCTCAATAAATAGTATTTTAATCAAAATCAATTCTGAGAAAATAAAATTTTTCGAACATTTTTCCATGTAAAGGCTAATTGTGGTGGGGGGACTTTCTTGATTTTCGTGTCGCATCCTTGGAAGATATTTAACTTAAATATCAAGTTTAGTATTTAACAGACATTTCGTTTTTGAGCTACGCTGTCAACAGACACACACACTCACGGACCTTTTTCCAAAACTGCTTTGATTCAGGGGGACCCAACATGTATTAATGTAGTACCAGGGAAATCTCGGTGCGAATTTTTGGGCGCATTACAATAGATTCTCTATGCAATACGTACATAGTACGCGTGGAGAAAGTAAAAAAGTGCATTTGACATATTATAATGTGTGTTTTAATGAGATCTACATTTCTGTGTGGTAAGTTTTTATCTATGTTTTACGGTTATCAGTTTTAGAAAAGTAAGATTAATTTGCACCATATCCATTTATAAGTGAATGCATCATTTTAAATGACAGCGGAATATATATTTTACCATTTAACAACTCATATTACTACTTCCGAAGAAAGATAGGTTAGTAAGATTTTCAAGAACCCTCCCCCAACTACAATTTACATGAACAAATTTCGACATTTTTGATTTTCTCAAAAGTGCCTCTTACGATATCTTAAAATCTCTTGTACTCAAGATATTTTCTTGGCAAATAAAAGGTATATCTTGAATTTTCTGGGAATAGCCTATAAAGACCTGTTTATTCTGAATTAATTGTTTTTAAATTTTGCATAACTAGTAAATCATAAGAGATGGGCAAAAACTTACTACACAAGAAACGTAGGGCTCCTTAAAACACACAATTTATGTACACACGTTTTTTTCTCTACATTTGATCGTTTTCGAGATACTCTTTGTTATTGGTTTTCAGTTTTAAAATAAACTTTTCTCATACAGGAACTTCTAAACGCTTAGCCACGCATAGAAGCGGATTTCAATCCCATAGCAACCACATTTTAAAACATTTGACTGTCGGTTTAGCCTAGTGTAGTCATTTATTTCCCTTCTACCTATAAGGAACAAAGTAATAAGACCGTTTTTGCTAATGTTTTTCTGGATTAGCATGAAGTAGAATAAGCTAACACATCAGATATTTTTAGGTTAATGACGACGTGGAGGATCGACAACGTGGTATGTATATATCGATATGTCTCGTTGCACTACTTCCGCAACATTCTGGCAACATTCCATTTAGTTGACCGCAGTATGATCTGAGTAACTATTGAAATAACAGTATCGCGAATTCAAACATAAGTCTATGCAAATAAACAGGCCCGAAAATACCGTCCCTGCTTGGTTTACGGGCCTAGGGTTTATTCTCTGACCAAACCATGGTATACGCCAAGACAATGCAGTTTCATTATGTACTTGCGTATTTAAACACTGCTAAATGCCCTTTTTTGTTTTATATAACAGCCCTTTGTAACCGGAGAGGCCGTATTTCGCTTTTTAACAGCATTTTGTTTAACAGTATGGTTTCAGTTAAAACAAGCACCTGACGATCGCATTACCGCTGCTTTTTTGTTAGCATGGTGCTTTTTTTCATGCATTACAGTGGCTCAGAAACACAGAATGTGGATACAAAAATCTGACGTGTTCCATTCACGTGACTTTCTCTACATCTCTGCAACAAATTATTGTTTAAAAGCTTATTCTTCTATCTAATTCATGCTAAACAGCAGAAATGGCCTTATTACTTGCTTCCTTGTAAGTAGAAGCTAAAGCAATAGTCAAATCATTTCAAAGTCGGTTGCCATGTGATTGAAAACCAGGAGTTTACAAATTCCCATATGAATAAAGTTGAAACCAATAAAAAGAAATATCTCTGAAATGATCAATTCCACGAAAAAAAATGACTTAAATTGGATGTTTTAACGAGATCTATATCTTTTGTATAGTAAACTTCAGTCTGTTACGGTTCAGCAAATTCATCCAGGATGAAGAGGTCTTCAGAGGCTCTTCCAGAAAATTCAAAATGTACATCTTATTTGTCAGGTAAATATCTTTAATATACAGTATTTTAATTAAAATCGTTAGACACATTTTTGAGAAAATCGAAATTTTAGAAATATTTTCCATGTAAAGAATAGTTTGGCATTGTGGGATTTTCTTCCAAATCTTCATGTCGCATTTTTGGAAGAAATTAAATTTAAATACAATTTGGTGTTTCATTGACTTCGTTTTTGAATTATCGTGTACACAGACTTTTTTTATACTTTCTCTAGCCCGCATGTACAATGTACATAGTGCATGGAGGAGGTATTTTATTCCATCCAAAAATTCGATATCGAGATTTCACCGGAAATATATATTTTGAGACCTCCTGAGTAACAAAAAAACCACATTTAGAAAAAGTACGTGTCTGTGGACAGCTCAAAAACGTAATATTCAACTTGTTAAATTTGGTATCTTTTCAAAAAAATTCCCCGACACCAAACTAGCATTTGAATCAACATTTTTTTTAAAAAAATTTGTTTTTCTCAAAAATGGCTCCTATGATTTTGATTAAAATACTACATATTAAAGTCACTTCCATTACAAATAAATGTACATTTATCTTTATTTTCTGGGAATAGCTTCTGAAGACATCTTTATTCTAGATGAATTTTGCTGAGTTTTGCATCACTAGTAAACCAAGCTTACTTCACAACAAATGTAGATCTTGTACACACAATTTTTGTTATATACATTTTTTCGTGGAGTTGACCGTTTTTGAGGTATTCCTTGTTATTGGTTTCAGTTTTAAAATACCTCAACTTTTTGTTTACACCTGGCCACGCTAAGAAACTGATTCCATCTCATAGCAACCACATTTGACTGTCGGTTCAGCCTTGTGTATTCCTTTATTTCCCTTCTACTTATAAGGAACTAAGTAATAAGACCGTTTCTGCAAAAGTTTGTCTCGATTAGCATCAAGTATATAGAAGAATAAGCTTATTACAGAGATATAGAGAAAGTCATGTGAATAGAGTTTTGGGGGGTGTAGGAGACCCTAAATCGAGTATTTCCCTATCATGTAGAGAAGTAAAAACTGCCGATTCCTAATTTTGTATTTAGGTTAGTAATAATAGAAGGCACTGTATTTCCTTCTGGTTTAACCACACTTTCCTCACATTTTTGGTGGTTTTATTACTTTCTCTACACGTGCTATATACATAGTGAATTGTACACAAATATTCTACACCGAGATTTCACCGGAAATGTATATTTTGAGACCTCCTGAGTCAAAAAATATTTTTAGAAAAAGGTCCATGCTAAAAAACGAAAAGACCGTTTAATTAATGCCCAACTTGGTATTTAAGTTTGGTATCTTTGATGCGACACGCTTGAATTTTATGGGAATAGCCTCTGAACACCTGTTCTGCTAAGGAACTAAGTAATACGAACGTTTCTGCTAATATTTATCTCGCTTAGCATGCAGTTAATAAAAGAATAAGGTTATTAACAATACTTTGTTATAGAGATGTTGAGAAAGCCATGTGAATGGAGCACATAAGATTTTTTTGGATATAGGGAACCTTAAAAAGAGAGCTTCTGGTAAAAGTTCGATGGTTCCACCACTTGACATTAGTTCAATACGTGGATACTTTTGTTATTTCGTCATTAGACCCACTTTGATTACTTACTGGTCTATTATAAACGTTTAGGGCCCTAAACCGCAAAGCTTAGCCCAGCATGGAGGGGCCTAAGCCGCAAAGCGTAGCCGAGGGATCTGTTAAGTTAAAACTCTAATGATTCTAAGAAGCAGATAAAACTTCGACAATCTGGCGACTTTCGAAATTTTCAGTGGAATGCAACACGTACCATGTAGAAGAAAGTGAAAACAATTGACTGCTAATTTTGTTTATAGGTTAGAATTGTTGGATTAACTATTAACACATGTTGTAAGCCACTTTATTCCTTCTGGTTTAATCACATTTTCCTCACTACTTTCGTTTCGGTGGTAAATGATTTTTGCTGAACACTCACACTCCCTTCGCTTAGGCAATACGTACCATATTATACAAAATCTGATGTGTTACACTCACAAGACTTTCTTCAACTGTTCAGCAAACGGACTTCTTACAAAAGTTATTCTTCTTTCCACACAATGCTAATCGAGATAAACATTAGCAGAATGTTCTTATCACTTAGTTCCTTATAAGTAGCCTGGAACTAAGGAATACGATAGTCAAATGTTTTAAAAGCTGTCGTTATGCGATTGTCATTGAAAGTGACTTCTTTGCTTGGCCAGGAGTAGATCAAAAGAAAAACGGACACTTCCTGTTTGAGAAAAGTATAAGTACTTTAAAATTGAAACCAATAACAAGGAATATCTTGGAAACGGTCAACTCTAGAAGAAAAATACTATGACATAAATTGTGTGTTTTAACGAGATCTACATTTTTTATTAAGAAAGTTTTTGTCTATCTCTTACTAATTTTGTAAAATTCATCCAGAAAATTCAATATTTGCATATAATTTGTGCTGGAAATGGCTTTCATATGTAGTATTTTAATCAAAATCGTTGAGATATTTTTTAAAAAAGCAACATTTCCCTCAAAATCTTTGTGTCACATATGTGGAAGATATTTTGGTATTTTTACCGACTTTTCGTTTGAGTTACCGTGTTCATAGACACACAACACGTTCGGACATTTTTCTAAAAAGGATTTCTTTGTTTTCTGGACACAGCGTAAAATCGCGGTATTGAATTTTTGGGTGGAGTGCAAAATATATTGGTATTTTAACTAAAAAATCCAATTATTTTAACTTTCAAATAAAAGTAAATAAATACTGTTTATATAATTTTTCCTACTATGTACCTAGTAGGGAAAGTAAAACAATTAATTCCTAATTTTGTATCTAGGTTATGTTAGTGGGCTTCGCCGTTAATAGCACATGCTGGAAGCCATTGTATTCCTTCTGGTTTAACCACCGTTAACTTTCTTAACATTTTTGGTGGCTTTATTACCTTCGTATTAAGCACATTGTGAAGGTATTGTATTCCACCTAAAAATTCTATACGAAATTTCACCGGAAATATATGTTTTGAGACCCCCCTGAGTCAAAAAAATATTTTTGGAAAAAGTTTCGTGTGTGTCTCTGGCCAGCAAAGCTCAAAACCGAAAAATCTGTTTAATTAATACCCAACTTGGTATTCAAGTTTGGTATATTCGATGCGACAAGAAGGCTCTAACGATTTTAATTGAAATAGCACATATTTAAGTCATTTCTATCACATATTAAATGTGCATTTTCTGGGAGTAACCTCTGAAGGCCTGTTCAACCGTTTCTGCTAATGTTTGTCTCGATTAGCGTGAAGTTTGTGTTCAAACCCGGCGGAGGACGATGGTTTTTTTCACGCCCTGAGACGCTGAGAACCACAGCAGAACAAATAGAAGAATGAGGTTATTAGCAATATACAGAGATATGGAGAAAGTCATAGGGAGCCTTATAGTGTGTTTCAGGTAAAATATGGGTATCGAATGTTTGAGTGGAATGCAATACGTACCATGTAGAGAAAGTGAAAATTGTATATAGGTTAGGTTAGGTTAGTTGTACTAGAACACATGTTGCAGCCACTGAATTTCCTAATCACACTTTCCTCACTATTTTCGTGTCGGAGGTAAATGATTTTTGCTACACACTCACTAGCGAATACGTACGATGTTAGTAGCCATGCTTATAATTTTTCACTAGACGACGGACTCACCGGATGCCGGGCCGCCGCCGCAGCTGCTGCCGCCGCCGCGTTCATGCCTGCGGTGGGGTACATCTTATGTCAGCAGCGCATCTTACCGCCTCCGCCACCTCCTCCTCCTCCTCCTCCGCTGCCCCCGGCCGCCGCCGCCGCCGCTGTCGGGGTGCTGCTCCTGCTGCTATTGTTGCTGCTGCTACTGTGACGTGCCCGACGTGAGGTCCCAGGTTGGCGCGGAGACGGTGTTCTGCCAAGCCCCAGGAAACTCGAGGAAGGCGAAACTACCCCACTGGCAGCAGCGGCATTCACGAGACGCAACCAGACGCTGTGCTGGTGTCCCTCCAGGTTTCCACAGCAACACTAACACAACACAACAACAAACACACAACACACTTATTCTGTTAACACACTCACTATAATCCCAGTCGTTGCGCTGGTGTGTGTTGGCCGCCGCACACTACTACCTCGTCCAAGCTCACTCAATGTGCCACTGACTCGCCTGCTGCGCTCCGCTCGTCTAGCGCAGTCTCTCTCCCCTCTCCTCTGCCCCTACACCGTACATAGCTAAAGCTCACACCCAACACTCCAGCATGATGATTCTCCCCATACCTTGTTCGCTCCCTCTTTTTTATATAAAAAAACGACTGAAGGGGAGGGTAGGCAAAAAAAAAAAAGCTCTACACAAAATGGCCGACCACCCTTCTTGCTCTCCACTGCTACACCCCGAACCAGCAGCACAAAAGGTTTTTCCTTCCCTCTCGCCAAATACTCTTCACTGATTTTCCTTTCCAAATATGGCAGCCGTATCAGGAGGCTCTTCCCTCTTCACCCTCCCCTCTTTGGATTGCCAGTATCACCCTACAACGGTTTTCAGGCCGCCAGCACAAGGGAACCGACTCCACGTGGAGTATACGGTCTCCAAGACTCTGGCATAAATATGCTCGCTCTCTCCGCCAATGGCGAGCCGAGTCTGCGGCCACTTGACCAATGAGAACCGTTCCTCGCATTAGCGCCGTGGAAACCTGGGGCGGAGACCACTTTTCAAGGAGACCCAATGAAAAGCAGGCAGAGACCAATCCGCGGCGTTCTTTGCGTTTCGTTGCTTGGCAACCGCGAGTTTCCGAGCTGACAGTTGCCTGTCGACTCCACGTGGAGTAGCAGAGCTGGCGGCGAAGCGGAGAGAAGGTGCAAGGGAGGATATAACAACAACGAGGGAGAAGAGAGAGAGAGAAAAAAGCATTGGAGTGCAACTTCACTGGTTGGGGTGGGAGGTTTTCGTTCCAAGGCAGCAGGGGAGCGGGGGTGGAAGACGGCAAGGCGACGCTGCGAACAATACAACCGCTGGTGGCGTCCATACGTCACCAGTCCACCCCCTCCCCCCGGGCCACGCCGCATCTCATTAACTCCACATACACATCGCGTTATTAGACTCCATTTGAGTGCCCAAATTCATATCCAAACATCATTAACCGCAGGCTGACCTTTCACAAACTTCAGGGGTGTCAACAGCGTCTCCCTCACCTAAAATCTTCAATTTAAATAATTTAATTATATAAACATCTTAAAATTAGATTTTTTCCATTAATTTTTTTAAAAATAATAGGTCTAAATATGTCCTTCTATAAATTAAACGTTTTTGTTTTTTTTAGTATTTTACATAAGCCTAATTCTACAAATTTATTTATCCAAAACTAGTTTTTATATATTAATTTGACACTAAAATTTAAAAAAGGAAGTCGTAAATATAATTTTGCAGTCTTAAATGCCCTTCTATAAATGTAACATTTTTTTTTCACAATCGCTAAATGTTACAAATTTAAATAATTTAACTACCCAAAACTAATGTTTATATATTGATTTTAAAAAAAGGATTTTGACACAAAAATTTTATAAAGAAGTCCCTAAAAAAATTGTTTGTCTATTCTACATATACTAAATTCCACAAATTTAAATAACCTAACTACGCAAAAACAATTTTATATATTAATTTAAATAAATCTTTTTGCCATGAAAATCTTAAAAAAGAAGTATTAAATACAAATTTATACTTTCAAAGACACTTCTTCAAAATTTAATATTTTTTACGTGTTCCACAAGTTTAAATAAATGAACTAACCGTAACTAATTTTTATATATTAATTTTGAAAAAACATGTTTTGCCATGAAAGTCTTAAACAAGCAAAAAATAGTAACCATGACAACAAAACAAAATAATAATAATAATAATAATAATAATAATAATTTTTTTACATATCTCGCATATGGTATATTCCACAAATTTAAATAATTGAGCCATCTGAAACAAATTTGTATATATTAATGTTGAAAAATAACTTTTTACCATGACAATATTAAACAATAAGTTGTAAATATATATTTGGAGATCTACAACTCCCTCTGATAAGATAGAAATTTGTAAGTATTCCAGTGAAGTTAAAAATGTAAATAATAACTAATAAAATTAATTATCTGCAATTCATTTTTAATATTTTATTTTAAAATTGTATTTTTTCTAACATTCTAGAACTAAAATTTAAAAAGGAGTGTAAATCTTAAAATTTTAAAGTCCCCTTTTTTTTAAAAATAATGTTTTACATGTTCCAATTATTTAATTATGTATTAATCTTAAAATGGGATTTTTATGCCATTAAATTTTTAAAAAGAATTGTAAATATAAATTTGGAGTTTTAAAGACCTATTCTTCAAAAACAAAACACACTTTTTTTTGTCTATTCTACATATACTATTTTCCAAAGATTTAACTAAATTAATTATCTGAAACAAGTGTTTATATAATAATTATGAAAAAGGATCTTCTATCAGGAACATTTTAAAAAGAAATTGCAAATATAAATTTGGAGTTTTAAAGGCCCTTCCTAAATGAAACATATTTTTACGTATTCCACATAAGCTAAATTCCACAAATTTAAATATCCAAAACTAACGTTTATATGTCAATTTTGAAAGAATATTTTTTGCCATGAAAATTTTTAAAAATAAGCTGGAAATATATTAATTTGGAGTTTTAAAGCCCCCGTTTCTAAAATAAATATTTGTTAAGTATTCCAGTAAATTTAAAAAATGTAAATAAATGTAATTATGCGCATCTCATTTTTATTAACTGATTTAAATTTTTTCCTGAAATTCTCCTCTACAAAGAAAATTTAAAAATGATCGTGAGTCTTAAAATTACAAACCCACCATTTTCAAGCAATTTTCTTACGCATTCCAGCATGTTAAATTCCATAAATTTAAATTATTTAATTATTATTAATTTTAAAATGGGATTTCTTACCATTAAAACTTTAAAAAAAGGAAGTTGTAAATATAAATTAGGAGTTTTAAAGGCCCTTCTTCAGAAATAAAGATATTTTAGTGTAATAAATATCAAACATTTCGAAAAAAAAGTTCCACCTAAAGGGTAGCTTGGAGTGGGGGGATTTTTTTGAAAATCTTCGTGTCGCATCCTTGGAAGATACCAAACTTAAGTAGCAACTTTGGTGTTCAACGGTCTTTTTGTTTTGGAGCTATGCTAGACACACAGACACAAACACGGACCTTTTTCTGAAAATGCTTTTTTTTTTTATTCAGGGGTTCCAAAACATGTATTTCCGGTAAAATCTCGGTATCGAATTTTTGGGTGGAATGCAATACCTGCTCTATACACTATGTACATATTACGTGTAGTGAAAGTAAAAAACGAACTCATCTGTCTTTTGGAGATGAACAAAATTCAAGCATACAAAGATGCCAAAGTTAAAATTGCATTTTTTTTTAATTTTATTGTTGGCAGATAAGCATTTATGCTATACAAGATAACAAAAACATTAAACACATCAACATTTGAGGTTGACCATGTTGGCTCCTCTAACAAACAGAAATGATAATATAACTTTACAAATAACGTTACTATTAAATGCAAGTATAAGAAATAACAATAATAATTAAAAAAAAATGAAACTACATGATTATGAAATTTATAAATAATTATTAACAGGAGTCTTCTGTGTCACTTGTTAAGAAATGCTGTGGCGGTTTTCTTTTGTGAGGAGTTTTGATATACAGGTTAAATGCTTGAGCACCAGTGACGTAGTTGAAGAACGTCTTGGAGAGGTGTTTCATAATATAGTGTTCCATTGGGAGTTGGTGTTGAAGCTGTGTATTTCTTACAAATCTGATGCATTTGTAGCTCTGCGGAGAAAATAAAAATTAATGATTGATAATGGATAATCATAATAGATAATAATAGATAATAATAATAGATAATAATAATAATAATGATAGATAATAATGATAGATAATAACAACAATAATAATAATATACATTGCAATATCTTAGACAGTTCTCGTAGCTATTATATCCACTTGCAGACTGTGTAGTGCTGTACTTGGACATGTTCTCATGCATATGCAAGTGTGGGAAACATTTCCGATTCATGATGAAGCAATGTGATTATTAATCAACACCCGTGTGATACCTGTAGAGGAAGAATGCTTAGATAAAGAGTTTGAGCCCATTGTTTGCGACACCTAGCTACCAACCATTCCTGTGTGATGATAAATCATGGCGTGGTCAGTCTGTGCTTTTCCACCAGAGGCCGAGCGGAAAATAACCAAGTGGCAGAACAAAGAGTTTATTCCCAGCATAAAGTGTCCGTCAAAATAATAACCAGCTAATTAAAAGTTGGTCTCTTTTACTTTTAAAATACACAATTCATGAGATATACATTTTTTCGTGGAGTTGGCCGCTTTAAAGATATTACTTTTATTGCTTTCAGCTTTAAAATACTTATACTTTTCTCATACAGGAATTTGTCAACTCCTGTCACATAGCAACCAATTTTTGACTATCACTCTAAAACGGATATTTCCGGTGAAATCTCGGTATTGAACTTCTGAATGGAATGCAGCACTTTTCTAAACAGTAAGTGCATACGAGCAGAATACTCATTATGTTATAACTGTCGTATTCATTATTACACCACCATCTATAAGCCTCAACAACATGTATAATTACCACTATGGGCAGCTAAAGGTGGTGCAGCAAGCATTGATTACACTTAGCGAACGTCCCTTGTGAGTTATTTTCGTTGCAGTAAGGTCACGATAATGGGACCAGGTTGCCATTAAATACAGCTCGCTATTGCGTCACCTCCACACCTTGTCGAATTAATTACAATTAAGAATATTACGAACACCGTCTGCGGTTTACGACGCCGCAAAAAGCAATATCTACCCGCAACGAACGCTCCCAAGGTTGACTACTCTACTACCAGATTCTAAACATCCCAAGAATGCACGAGTTACTACAAGATTACGTAAAAGCACCACATATACCTGTCAGTGAAAATTAACCTTATATGATGCTCACTATTCATCAAATTAGAGGAAACCTTTTATAAAAGCTGTTGGTTCTCGGTATAAATAACACGGATAAGAGGAAATAAATTCAGTAAAGCTATTAAAATATTGAGTACTAACCCCAGGATTCATAAAATATACGCTTAAACATTCACATTAGAATTTACAGTAAATCTCTAATTAAAAACAAATCTGATGTGTAACACTCACATGACTTTCTCTAGCTGCTCTACAAAACTCCTACAAAAGATTATTCTTCTTTGTACACAATGCTAATCAAGATAAATGCTAGCAGAATGTTATTACTTAGTTCCTTATAAGTAGAAGCGAATAAGGGAATGTACTATGCTAAAGTGATTGTCAAATGTTTTAAAACCTATCGTTATGCAATTGTCATTGCAAATCACTTCTTTGCTTGGCCAGGAGTAGAACAAAAGAAAACAGACACGTCCTGCCTGAGAAAAGTTTAAGTACTTCACAATTGAAACCAATAAAAAGGAATATCTCGAAAACGGTTACCTCCACAACAAAAATGTAAAGGACAAAAATTGTGTGTTTAGTCATGAGGTACATTTTTTGTGCTGTGCGTTTTTTTCTATCTCTTACGGTTTTGCAGTTAAGCAAAATTCAGCAAAATTCATCCAGAATAAAGAGGTCTTCAGAGGCTGTTTCAAAAAAATTCGAGATATACATTTTATTTCGGACATTAATAGTTTTAATATACGGGATTTTAATCAAAATCGTTAGAGCCATTTTTAAGAAAATCAAAAATTTTGACATTTTTTCCATGTAAAGGGTAGTTTGTGGTGGGGGAATTTTTTTGAAAATCTTCGTGTTGTATCCTTGAAAGATACTAAACCTAAATACGAAGTTTGGTATTTAACGGTATTTTTGTTTTGGGGCTATGCTGTCCACTGACACACGCAGACAGACAGACACACACACACACGGACCTTCTTTTAAAAAAAAAAAATTGGACTCGGGGGACCCCAAAACATATATTTCCGGTGAAACGTCGGTATCGAATTTTTGGGTGCATTATCCCTATGTACATTGTACATATGGGGCTAGAGAAAGTAAAAATCTGATGTGTTCCATTCACATGACTTATTCTATCTGTTCCATACACAAACTATTCATGTAAAAGAGAGTACTTTTGTTTACATTATTCTAACCGAGCTAATCATTAGCAGAAATGGTCTTATTACTTGCTTCTTTAGGAGTAGAAGGGAAACAAATGAACACATTAGGCTAAAGCTCGTTGCTATATGAAACAATTGAAACTCCATTCTCTTTGCTTGCCTGGAGTAAACAAACCAGAAACGAGTAGAAAATGTCTTCCCATTTGACTGACTTAAATTTGAAACCAATAACCTGGAATATTTCGAGAAAAAAATGGTATATGATATTGATTGTGTGTTTTAATAAGATCTACATTTTTTTTTTGTATTAAGCTTTTGTCTATCTCTTACGGTTTGCCACTTACACAAAATTCATCCAGAATGAAGAGCTCTTTAGAAGCTATTACCAGAAAATTCAAGATGTATGTTCCGATTGTCATTAAAATATATTTAATCTAAGGTATTTAATCAAAATCGTTAGTCATTTTTGAGAAAATCAAACTTTTCGAAAAAAATTCCATGTAAAGGGCAGTTAGGGGTTGGGGATTTTCTTGAAAATCCTCGTGTCGTATCCTGGGAAAATATTAAACTTAAATACCAAGTTTTCTATTTAACAGTCTTTTAGTTTTTCAGGGGGTTTTTTTATTCGTGTGTCTCAAATCATGTATTTCTATGGAAATTTCTATATCAAATTTTTGGGAGCCATACAGTACCTTGTGTATTCATCACTATCTACCCCAACCACCTGCAACGAACGCTCCCGAAGGGGCGCAGGAACGAAGCCTCCCGTACCCAGGTAACAGCCCCCAAGCCTCCCGAGAAACCGGTGTAATTAGCCAGTAGGTGGGGTGCAATGGGTATACCTAATTTTCTCCTTGATTTCTTTCAGTGCACGGCAAATTAGTTCACATGTTTTCCAACGAGACTGAAATTACGGTGAATAGGAGAGGAAGGAAAAGTCTACTTTCGGATTCCAGAAGTGTTTAAAAAGTGGGGTAGCGCGATGGGCGTGTAATGTTAAAAGTTGTATTAAAACCTTTTCCATTGAAGAAATAGAAGTCCTGGATATGCAAGAGGACCATAACCACGCGGCACCACCTAGTGACAGAAAGTACTTTGTGATCTGAAGAGAAAAGCTACGGAAGATATATGTAAAAGGTCATCAAAACTAATATAATAATCAAATATTATAAAACCAAACTGCAACTATCACCTTTCTCGACCGGGAGACTACCTGCTTTGGGGTGGCTTGGGGGCTACGTAATTAGGGACCTTTAAGGGTTCGGGGCTATTTTTCAGACCGCGGGAGGCTTCGGTACCGCACTCTCTCAAGTTAGACCACTCTACTACCGAATTCTAAACATCCCAAGAATGCACGAGTTACTACAAGATTACGCAAAAGCACCACATATACCTGTCAGTGAAAATTAGCCTTATATGATGCTCACCATTCTTAACCTATTCATCAAATTAGCAGTTGGTTCTCGGGTATAAATAACACGGATAAGAGGAAATAAATTCAGTAGAGCTATTAAAATATTGAGTACTAACTCCAGGATTCATAAAATGTACTCTTAAACAAGGATTTTGATTAATTAGTAAGTGAGATATCATGTTTTTATTGTATACTGGATGTTCAGAGCGATTGCTCCTGGAAAGCGGTTCTAACTTCAACCCGAGAGTTCTCAAGCGACGAATTCAGTTGTTTACGCTATTTCTTTGTATATTGCAAGGGGGGAAAGACGCTATTATGTAGTCACGTCTCCAAAAGAGAAAGTGGAGGTGACATATAAACAGGGGAACCACGAGGAAATTTAGGTCAAGAATCACATGAAAGACGTATTGACCAATTAGAATTAATCACGTCACGGCAGAAGCGCACCCCAAGCTACTTTCGGGGCCAAAAATGGGACAATGAGATTACAACTTGAGAGTTTTGCGCGTGGGTGGAATTTGCTATAAATGTAGGGTATTCGCCCTAATTTGCAGGCAGTTGAAATGTAACTCCAGGGGGAACCTGCGACACCCCAAAACAAGAGTACGCGCAAATTAGCAGAGTTATTATAGTGATTGAAACAGTTGGATTGTAACTACACGCAGAACCTGTGACGTTCGAAACAAGAATCCCTCGTAAATATAATAAAGTTATAACATTGATTCACGCAGTTGAAATAAATGTCACGGTAGCCTGCGACGCCGGAAACAAGGAAGCCACGGCGGAAATTTAAAGTGTCTACAATTATTCTGCACGTAACAGTTGCACATGTCGCCGCGTAAATTTTAGTTACCTTTGTGCGCGTTACGCCCTTGTTCGAGGGAAATTGTCGGAACACAATCGCGCCAGGAACTTTCTCGGGACGCTCGTGAAGAAAAATAAACCTTTGACTGAAGGAAAAGTGTCGACGTTATTTTAAGTTAATTTCCCGTTCCACTCCCTGGAGATCACCCGCAGCTCAATACCTCAGCTAGATATAAATAGATCTCAAATGCTCGTCGCTGAGTCCACCAATAGCCGAGGAGCATCGAGAATCGACTTTAGCAGCTGCAACGCCGGAGAGAGGACTAGTCGTCGCTGCGCAGCCCAGCACCACAAGGTACGTCACCAGTTCCCGCTTCAGACTGAGGCTATTCCCAATTACAAAAAGCTAGAATCATATGGAAATATGACTGAATAAATGGGTAAATCATGAATAAATATATATTGATCACAATAATGAATACAGTTTTTACTTTTTCTACACGTACTATATACATACATTTTTTTGTTTTCTCAAAAGAGACTAACACTTTTGATTAAAATATTGTATATTAAAGACATTTACCTGACAAATAAAAGTTATATCTTGAATTTTCTAGGAATAGTCTCTGAAGACTAGTTTATTCTGGATGAATTTTACGGAATTTTGCATAACTGCTAAACCGTAAGAGATTGACAAAAGCTTACCACACAAAAATGTAGAGCACGTTAAAAAACACAATTTATGTAATATGCATTTTTTTCATGGAGCTGATCTTTTTTGAGATTTTCCTTGTTTTTATTTTCTGTTTGAAAAACTTATACTTTTCTCATACAAGATTATGTCAACTCCTGCCAATACAAAGGAACTTTAGTCACATATCAACCAGCTTTTGACTATCACTTTAACCTAGAGTACTCCTTTATTTCGCTTCTACTTACAAGGAAGCAAGTAATAAAACTATTTCTGCTAATTTTTTCTCGATTAGCAGGAAGTAAATAAAAGCATAAGCCTTCTAACAATAATTTGTTGCAGAGAAACTCGTATGAACATTCAAACTACAGCTAAGTATTAAGACTTATCTAGCAGTTTAACTGTCATAATTAGTCAATGTTTGGCAGGAAGTTGTTCTGCTATTTGCTCGAATGAATATATTTATTTGACATTTACTTTCTCTATACGTACTATGTACATAGTGTATAGAGAGGGTAATGCAATCCACCAAAAATTCCATACCGAGGTTCCAACGGAGATGTGTTTTGGGTCGGCAAAAGCATTTTTAGAAAAAATGACGAAAAAACGTTAAAATACCACATTTGGTAACTAAGCCTAATACATATATTCCAAGGATGTGCACGAACATTTAAAAAAACATTTTAACAATAACTTGTTAGTGAGGGAGAGAAAGTCATGTGAATGGAACACATTTTTTCTTTCTTTCCTTTTTCAGGGAGTCTAAAAACGTGAAATTGACGACATCTAGACATGGAAATTTTGTGTGGAATGCAATACTTTTCGTGCTCATACGTACCAGAGAAAACAAAAACGCAGAGACCATTTCAACCACAGTAATTTCGTTTTATTTTACGTCCTATTTCATTATTTTCCTTAAAGTTTATAGCGTAATTAATAAAAAGGGAGATGAAGATGTAAAGCCCGAGAGGGTGGAAATCTTTTTCTCGGCGCAGACTTAATTTCTCATCGGCTGGCTCTCCTGTAAAGTGTTGGGGGGAGTCTAATTCCCACAGCAACACATCCTCTCCGCACTATTTCAGATTAACTTCACGTTTAGAAGAAAGAGGAGCGGTAAAATGAGTGCCCCTGGAGAGAAACATTCCCCCAGCTGCGGCCAACCTTGCTTCATTGGCTAATTGCACTTTCTTTTGTCAGCGAATGTTAAATGCGCGCGCCCACACATACAATAAATAAATACACTGCCGAGCAAAGTTTCCGGACATCCCGTGAAAGTAATTTGTCATTTTAGCTTCTGAGTTTTTACTTTCTCTACACCTATTGTATAAAGAAAGTATTGCATTCGTCGGAAATACACGTTTTAATGTCCCCTGTATTAAAAAGCATTTTTAGAAAAACGTCCGCGTATGACCGTGAGTCTATGTACACGATAACTCAAAAACGAAAAACCGGTAAATACCAAACTTGACATTTAAGGTTAGTATCTTCCAGGGATGACACGAAGATTTTGAGAAAAATCCCCTCACTATCGCTTAGAAGGAAAATATTTCCAAAATTATGATTTTCTCAAAAATTGGCTCTAACGATTTTGATTAAAATACCGTATGTAACCACCGAGTGACAAGCAAAATGCTGAAAGATTGATTCAGGACGCTCAACATTTTGATCCTGTCAAAATTTTGCTTTTGAATCTCGGTGGTTGCTTGTTTGTCACGCAAGTCAGATGTTCCCAGCTCAACATCTTTAAACTTGCCCAACGACACACATCAACACAATCACCATAAGCTGCTTTCACTCTCTGATGAATCTCCTTGACCTTCTGCTGTCAAGAATTCAATGACTGCACGTTGCTTAAATCGCATTGACCGACCGTCTGCGCAGGGTTCCATACTTTACACTATAACGAAACAACCGTTCACTGCTAAGGCTTCCCGCCAACTGGAGCTGTAGCGAAGAGTCTGCGGAACAAGCCAGTACCTGCCGCATACCAATGCTGCCATCTGTTGAAGAGTTACGAAGGTGGAGGCATTACTTTTCATTCAACCCTCGTATTTGCTTTCAGATCATCAATGTTCCTGATATAAGCGCAGACAGTATATTAATTTAATGAATAAATAGTATTAAAATTAATGCAAAAAACATAATTAGGCAATTTATTTTAATTGTTTGTTATCACTGATTAATACTAACTTTAGTAAAGAAAAATCTGATGTTACACTTAATGACTTTCTCTAGCTACTCTACAAACAAACTTCTTACGAAAGATAATTCTTCTTTCAACACCATGCTAATCGAGATAAACATTAGCAAATTTTTATTACTTAGTTCCTTATAGGTAGAATGGAACTAAGGGAATGCACTATGCTAAAGTGATAGTCAAATGTTTTAAAAGGCTGTCGTTATGCGATTGTCATTGCAAATCGCTTCTTTGCTTGGCCACTTCCGTCTGAGAAAAGTATAAGTACTTCACAATTGAAACGAATAACAAGGAATACCTCGAAAACGGTAAGCCCCACGAAGAAATGGTATATGACATAACTTGTGTATTTTAACAAGATCTACATTTTTTGTATCGTAAGATTTTGTCTATGTCTTACAGTTTACTAGTTAAGCCAAATTATGCAAAATTCATCCAGAATAAACAGGTCTTTAGAAGTAATATCCAGAAAATTCAAGGTATACATTTTATTTGTGATAGAGATGGCTTTAATATGTGGGATTTTAATCAAAATCATTAGAGCCATTTTTAAGAAAACAAAATTTTCGAAAATTTGTCCAGTAAAGGGTGTCACATCTTCGGAAGAGATCAAAACTTAAATATCAAGTTTCGTATTTAACCGTTTTTTCGTTTTTGAGCTATGCTGTCCAAAGATCCACACACACATAGACACACAGGTCTGTTTCTAAATATTTTTTTTTTTTTTTTGGATTCAGAGGGTCCTAAAACATGTATTTTCGGTCAAATCTCGACTTAGAATTTTTGTGTGGAATATATCCCTATGTACATTGTACATACGGGGCTAGAGAAAATAAAAATACAAACCAGCATATCAATATGAACACGTCCAGTTCCTTTAAACATAACATAGAATAATATATAGTTTAAAATGTTTAATTTAGTATTTTAGTTATGATTATTTTGGGATAATTTTAACTTTTGTGGAAGGATAGGTCTCTGTCCGTTTTTATTCAATACACCCCTCAAAACCGGGGCCAATATAGAGCACGTTAAACATCTGACATATTCAGTTTTTTCTCTACAGTTTATATCTACATCAGAATGTGTAATAAAAGTATTAGAAGTAATATCATAAGATATTTGAACCTACTGCTCCCCTACCACTGGGCAATAACCATTACCAAACAAAAGACGGTCCTAGGAGCGAGAGGCAACGCAATAAAATCAGTTTCCTGGAGACACTGCTTGCAAGTCGAGAATGGCACCTCAGTTAAGGCACCAATAAGTGGAAGACTTGGCGTCTGAGAGATTTAGTTTCCAACCGCACACACCCTAAACCCAAACTTTAAAGTCAGAAGAGTGGGGCAATGTTATCATGTTTTGAAAAAATACTGTAACAGATAAAATCTCGAGTGGAGCGAGATACAGGGGAATACACTCTGCCAAAGTTCTAGTAGCTATGTAATGAGATTAAAATTCTGTTCTCTTTGTATGGCCAGGAATAAAACAGAAAGAAAAACGAATATCGACTTCGCGTTTGAGAAAAGTATAAGTAGTTATTAGAAAATGTAACGCAGTAACAACTCGAAAATAGTCGACTCTGAAAAAATTGACATAAGTTATGTGCTAAAACGAGATCTACATTTTTTGTACAGTAACATTTCATCTATCTCCATAAAATTAAAAATAAAAATCATGTGTTCCGTTCACACGACTTTCTCTATATCTCTGCAATAAATTATTTTTAAAAAGCTTATGCTTCTATTTACTTCCTGCTAATCGAGAAAAAATTGGCAGAAATAGTCTTATTTCTTGCTTCCTGTAAGTAGAAGCGAAATAAGGGAGTACCATAGGTTAAAGTGATAGTCAAAAGCTGGTTGCTATGTGACTGAGGTTCCTTTGTTTGTATGGACACGAGTTCACAAAGTCCTGTATGAAAAAACTATGTTTTTTATAGCTTAAATAAAAAACAAGGAATATCTAAAAAACAATCAACTCCACGAAAAAATGTATACAACATATACTGTGTGTTTTAAGGTGCTCTACATTTTTTGTGTGGTAAGTTTTTGTCTATCCCTTTACGGTTTAGCACTTAGCAAAATTCCATAAAATTCACTTAAAATAAAGTAGTCTTCAGAGGCTATTCCTAGAAAATTCAAAATATATATTTTATTTGTCAGGTAAATATCTTTAATATTCCACATTTTAATCAAAATCGTTAGAGCCATTTTTTAGAAAATCAAAATTTTCGAAAAAAATTCCATGTAAAGGGTAGTTTGGGGTGGGGGATTTTTCTCAAAATCTTCGTATCGTATCTGGAAGATACTAAACTTAAATATCGAGTTTGGTATTTTACCGACTTTTTGTTTTTGAGTTATGTGTTCACAGACACACGGACACACACAGACCTTTTTCTGAAAATACAATTTTTTGGACACAGGGGACCTTAAAACATGTATTTCCGGTGAAATCTCGGTATCGAATTTTTTGGTGGAGTGCAATACCTTCTCTATACACTATATACATAGTGCGTATAGAGAAAGTAAAAATAGGACAAATGTAATATAACAATTATACCTAAAGGATATGTTCTTTACCAGTTATTCCTTCAGGCTATTCACAGATGTGTCATGAAAATATCTTACACTTATGGTATTTCAATCAGATTAGGGTCATTATTAAGAAAACCAAAATGTTCGAAAAGTATTCGTTGTAAACGTAGTTTGGGATGAATTTCTTTTCTCAATTTTGATTAAAATGTCGTATATTAAAGTTATTTACCTAAGACTACTTTATTCTGGATGAATTTTACGGAATTGTACATTACTGCTAAACCGTAAGAGATGGACAAGAACTTACTGCATGAAAAATGTAGAGCACGTTAAAACACACGATTTATGTCATATACATTTTTTTCGTGGAGTTGACCATTTTTAAAATACTCTTAGTTTTTCGTTTCTGTTTTGAAAAACATACATTTCTCATACAGGAATTTGTTAACTCATGCCCATACAAACATAGCAACCAGCTTTTGCTATCATGTTAACCTATGGTACTCTCTCATTTCGCTTCTACTCACAAGGAAGCAAATAATAAGACTATTTCTGCTAATGTTTCCCAATTAGCAAGAAGTAAATAGAAGCATAAGCTGTTTAACTACAATTTGTTGCAGAGATGTAGAGAAAGTCATGTGAATGGTACACACCAGATTTTTTATTTATCTCGAGTCCTCAGTGACGTTAAACAAGTGCAATCTCTGCGTATGAGAAGCTATTTCTCCATGGTGACTGGCGAACGTCAACTGTTTGATTTGGTTGTCTCGAGTTTCAACTGTCGAGCCATCGACAGATCTCGCGTTAGGGAGCTTGCCTTTCAATGTGATGAGAAGGCTCAAAATATTGCCGACCCTCTTCTGCTCTGTGAAGCATGACGGAGGGAGGCGGCCCCTCGTGAAGAAGGGTCGGCAATATTATACACATAAGCAGCAGCTGGAAAGGGATCGGCAGGGGAAAAGGAGAAGGATAAAATAACGCGAGAGTCCGACACTTTAAATTTGGGCTCATTATTTGAGATGGCTGGAGATAAAGTAAATGCAAATGTTCCACGATCAAAAACTTTTAAAAATCTCCCACTTTGTTATGCTTCCTTTCTGTTTGTTTCTCTCTGTGTGAAGCTTTTTATTTTTCTTTCTCCCACAAAGGAGATCAAACGGCTTTTTACAAAGCAGAGACTGCATACGTGGTTTAGTTGGAAAGACAAGGAAGAAGTTGCTGATCAGTGGCGTAAGACTAGAGTTTTTCCACCGGTCACAGAGATGGAAATGAACATTGTTATTTATTGACTTTCTCAAAGGGTAGACTAGAGCCGCTAGCTTTTTGGTCTCGACAGGGCCATCCAGAAAGAAACGAACTAAATATAGTAATAACTGAAGCTAACAACACAAAACTTTATTTACAAAGTTACAGAACCTTACTCTATTTCTCAAGATAATTATTTATTGTCACGTGGTTTTAGTTTTTCAATGACTATGCTATACTTTTCTACCGCCAGCGAATTTATTCAGCCAATTAAATGTTATAGGCAAATATCGCAAGTGTATGGTAACTGGTAACGTAATGGACGAGTCTTCAGTGAGGAAATGGCGCATAATTTACGAGTAATCAAGGAAGAACCAGTGTGTACAAATAAGATCGGAATGGAGGTTCATCAATCGTTATGGAGGAGTTGAAAGCATATGTAGATAATATAATTAAGAACAATCTCAAGTGTTACATTCACATGACTTTTTCTAAATCTCTGCAACAAATTATTAAAAAACTTATGCTTCTATTTACTTCATGCTAATCGAGAAAAAATTAACAGAAATAGTCTTATTACTTGCTTTCTTGTAAGTAGAAGCGGAATAAGGGAGTACCATAGGCTAAAGGATAGTCAAAAGCAGGTTCCTATGTGACTGAAGTTGCTTTATTTGTATAGACAGAAGTTCGCAAATTCCTGTATGAGAATATTTTAAAGCTGAAACCAAAAACAAGGAATATCTCAAAACGATCAATTCCACGAAAAAAAATGTATATGACAAAAATTGTGTGTTTTAACGTGCTCTACAGTTTTTGTGTGTTAAGTTTTTGTCGATCTCTTATGGTTTAGCAGTTATAGAACATTCTAAAAAATTCATCTAGAATAAAGTAGTCTTCAGAGGCTATTCCTAGAAAATTCAAGATATGCATTTTATTTTTCAGGTAAATATCTTTAATATACGGTATTTTAATTAAAATCGTTAGGGTCATTTTTAAGAAAATAATCATTTTTGAAAAAAGTTCCATGTAAAGGGTAGTTTAAGGTGCGGAGATTTTTATTAAAATCTTCGTGTCACATCCCTGGAATATACTAAACTTAAAAATACCAAGTTTGGTGTTTTACCGAGTTTTCGTTTTTGAGTTATCGTGTTCACAGACACACACGGACCTTTTTCTGAAAATGCTTTTTTGGTGAAATTTCTGGTGAAATCACGGTATCGAATTTTTGGGTGCAGTGCAATATCTTCACTATACACTATGTACATAGTACGTATAGAGAAAGTAAACAACCGGTGTTTCACTTTGGACACCGTACATGACTTTTTGGACGGAAGAGGTTTCCGACGAAGACCTCAAAGTGGCAGGTGGAAGAGTATAACATCTGTTTTGAAAAACCGGCACCACGTGACAATAAATACCTTGGGAACAATGGCGATATCGTTGAGAAATAGAGTAAGGCACTATAACCGTGTAAATAAACGTTTGTGTTCATATATTTCATTATTATTTAGTTATGCTTAATGGTTTGATATTTTCTGGACGGCCCTCCTACTTTCTCTTGCACGTATGTACAGTGTACGTAGTAGGTAGAGAAGGTGTTGTGTTGAACCAAAAAATTTGCTACCGAGATTTTAAAAGTTTTGAGGTTTAAAAATATTTGGTGTGTTCTTACAAAAGATTATTGCCCGCTTGTGTGGTGTGGTGGTAGCGTGTCTGCCTCACATTTACAACGTTTGCGAAGAGTCATTCAAAACAAACGAAGAGGAATGCTGACTTCAGGAATTGTGTTGATCCATGACAATGCTCGTCCACACACTGCTGGCACAACCCATCGGCTCCTTGAACAATTTCAATTGGACATTTTCGATCATCCGCAGTACAGTCCTGACTTTGCCCCCAGCGACTCTCACCTTTTCCCTGAACTGAAGACGTGGCTAGGAGGGCAGCGCTTTCAAACCAACGAAGATCTTCAAAACAGCGTCAATCAAATCATTGGCTGCAACATTTTTTAAAGCGGGTATTGCAAAGCTATTGCACAGGTACGATAAATGTCTCAATCTTTTCGGTATGTTGAAAAGTAACCATAAGTGTACAAAACTTTTAGTAATAAAATAATTGTTTTCTATGAACTTGTCTTTTATTTATAGCCTATCGGAGGTTGAAAAATCTTATGTGTTCTATTCACATGACTTTCTCTACATCTCTGCAACAAATTATTGTTAGGAAGCTTATGCTTCTATTTACTTCATGCTAATCGAGAAAAATTAGCTGAAATAGTATTATTACTTGCTTCCTTGAAAGTAAAAGTGAAATAAGGGTGTACTATAGGTTAAAGTGATAGTCAAAAGCTGGTTGCTGTGAGTCTGAAGTTCCTTTGTTTGTATGGACAGGAGTTGACAAATTCCAGTATGAGAAAATTGTGTTTATTAACGCCTGAAACAAAAAAAAAAAGAAGAATAAAACAAGGAATGTTTAAAAAACGATCAACGCGACGAAAAAAATGTATATAATATAAATTTTGTGCTTTAAGGTACTCTACATTTTTGTATAATCAGTTTTTATGTAACCCTTACGGTTTAGCAGTTATGCACAATTCCGTAAAATTTATCCAGAATAAAGTAGTCTTCAGAGGCTATTCCCAGAAAATTCAGGATATACATTTTATTTGTCGTGTAAATATCTTTAATATACGAAATTTTAATGAAAATCGTTAGAACCATTTTTGAGAAAATCAAAATTTTTGAAAAAAGTTCCATGTAAAATGTAGTTTTGGGTGGGGGGATTTTTCTCAAAATCTTCGTGTCGCATCCTTGGAAGATAAAGTTAAATACCTACTTTGGTATTTTACCGACTTTTCGTTTTTGAGCTATCGTATTCACAGACACACGGACACACACATACACAAACCTTTTTTTGAAAATGCTTTTTTTTGGATACAGGGGATCTTAAAATACATATATACGGTGAAATCTCAGTATCGAATTTTTGTGTGAAGTGCAATACCTTCTCTATACACTATGTACAGAGTACATATAGGGAAAGTAAAAAAGCTCTGATGCGTTTCATTCACATGACTTTCTCTACATCTCTGCAAAAAATATTATTAAAAAGCCATTGCTTCCATTTCCTTCATGCTGATCGAGAAAACAATTAGCAGATATAGTCTTATTACTTGCTTCCTTGAAAGTAGAAACGAAATAAGGGAGTACCATAGGTTAAAGTGACAGTCAAAAGTAGTTGCTATGTGACTGAAGTTCCTTTGTTTGTATGGACAGGAGTTGCTAAATTCCCGTATGAGAAAAGTTAAGTTTTTCATAGCTGAAATCGAAAACAAGGAACATCTCAAAAACAATCAACTCCAGGAAAAAAATGTATATAACATAAGTTGTGTGTTTTTAAGTGCTCACATTTGTTGTGCGGTAAGTTTTTGTCCATCTCTTACGGTTTAGCAGTTATGCAAAATTCCGTAAAATTCATCCAGAATGAAGTAGTCTTCAGAGGCTTTTTCCAGAAAATTCAATATATACATTTTATTTGTCAGGTAAATATCTTTTAATATACGATGTTTTAATCAAAATCGTTAGAGCCATTTTTTAGAAAATAAAAATTTTGAAAAAAAGTTAGATGTAAAGGGTAGTTTGGGGTGGGGAATTTTTCTCAAAATCTTCGTGTCGCATCCCTGGAAGATATCAAACTTAAATACCAACTTTGGTACTTTATCGACTTTTCGTCTTTGAGCTATCGTGTTCACACACACACACATATGGACCTTCGTCTGAAAATGCTTTTTTTGAATACAAGGGATCCTAAAACATATATATCCGGTGAAATCTCGGAATCGAATTTTTGGGTGGAGTGCAATATCTTCGGTATACTCTATGTATATAGTACGTATAGAGAAAGTTAAAAAAACGGCCCTCGTAGAAATTAAATTGCAGGGAATTTTCTTATTTAGGGGTGAAGTTATCTTGCACTACAAGGTGGGACAGACAGATGCCACAGACTGCGGCAAAGGGGAGACGGCTACGTGTGGGGTGTGAAGATGTTTGCAAATACCACTAACAATGAGAGTAGGGTGGTTGGAGAGGTTCGAGTCCAGGTGGGTAGATGGAGAAGGAATTTGGGGGATCGAGGATGAGTGGGGAAGATTGGGTTTAGTGTTGAGAACATCTTTCAAGTTTATTTTAGGAGCCACAATTTAAATCTTACAAAGTCACACAAATTAATATTACTAATTCATATAATAAGTATTCGTAACCAAATATATGTCGTCGTCTTCTTAGCGCGTTGGTAGCGCAGCTGCTTCCAAAGCGGGAGACCTGCCTCGCATGTGCGACATGCGACTTTTTCAGTCTCCTGTCCTACATACGGCTTATGTAAAAAAATCTGATGTGTTCCATTCACATGACTTTCTCTACATCTCTGCAACAAATTATTGTTAAAAAGTTTATTCTTCTATTTACTTCATGCTAGCCGAGAAAAAATTAGCAGAAATAGTCTTATTACTCGCTTCCTTGTAAGTAGAAACGAAATAAGGGAGTACCATAGGTTAAAGTGACAGTCAAAAGCTGGTTGCTATGTCACTGATTATCCTTGCGTTGCATACAAAGAGGAGGAATTCTGCTTCTTTTCTCTATGCATTGCCTATGAATTCAATAACAAACGACCGCACTACAAGATTTTACAGGACCTGCTGTACATGCATGCTCTTCCATTTGGCCGTGCAGTGCAGCGCCATCTCTAATTTCCCTCAAGAGGTTATGACAGTCTCCTTGCGAATCCTTCTTTGATTCAACGAATGTAACTATCAACTGTGTCTAGATTTCTTGGTTCTCATAAATCGAAGACGCAGAGAGATACTTCTAAGTTCATTGAATGTGTAGCTTTATCACTTTCTGAAGTCTCTATACTTGTACTATTTTCAATAATTTTGAATGAGCAATTTCTGTGACGTCACTACCGTGAGCGTCAGTTGTTAGTATGTAGCTTTATAACATATTTATTTGTAAAAGATTGAGTGAATTTGCTTATGTGGTATTGTTGGTTATGTTATTCAGTTTGTAACTTGGGGAGCGCTTGCATCTCATTGTGAATGTAGGATAAGTTTTATTACTTTTCTGCTGAATGAAATACCTTTTACAGACCCAACCACATAAGCTACTTTTACAAACAACCACTTGAAATCATCGTAATAATTTATGCAATAATTCATACAAATTTCTGGAAAACAACTGAATACTTTAAGAGCAGTGGTAATTCAAGTCAGTTAAGGTATAATTTCCGTATGATAAGGTTACTTTGTCCACTTAAATTAAAGAAACATATCTTTAGTTAAACCATATCTTTCTAAATAGCCCTCGAATTATTATGAAATAAACACTTTCAAACAGTGTGTAGGTATTTTGCTTTTCCCTCGGTTGTCAGGGTAGCAGGCGTAAAACACACTTACCACTTCTGATGAAATGGGCCAATTAAATGCTACTCACAAAAGGATGTCGCCTGAGGATCGTCAGAGCACCCGGGGGGGGGGGGGCTCTTGCTTGGCTTGAGAGCTTGTGAAATTTCACAAATGAGTTGTACTTGGTGTTACGCTGCAAAAAACAAGAACTACGTGACATAGACATGCAGAATCAGCTGTTATGTTTTACTGTAATACAGTTGGCTCTTAGATTGTTATAAGTTAGCGGATAACCGCGCACCTTACAATTTATTCAGGGCATAGTACATAGGAAGAAAAGGTGTTACATTCTACATTCTGTGAACACGATAACTCAAAAACAAAAGCCCATTAAATATTAAACTTGATATTTAACCTTCAACTCCATACTGTTGCACATATACAACAGAGATAATTAATCAAACTTTTAGAATTTTTACTGGACTTTTCCTAATTTTGTATTGCACTGAGCTTCAGCAATAAAATTAGGCTATTTGTAACTATTTTATATTGTAAAAATGTTAATAACGCCAGCATCGAAGCGTACCATAATGCCGGTTATTTTACTTGTGCCCTCCCCATCCTATATTACAGGCACATTTGACAGTAGTCACTGGGACAGTAACTTGGCTTGAGAGCTTGTGTCGAGTACTTGGGGTGCGTTACAAAAAACAAGAATCATGTGAAAACCTCAAAGAATCAACTGTTATATGCAGTAGACTCTTAGAATATTATAACCGCGGCAGTTTAGCATTTACTTGCTTTGCACTGCATAGCACATAGGTAGAAAAGGTGTTGCATTTCACCCGAAAATTCCATATTGAGATTTCACATAAATACAGGTTTAAGGATCCCTTACGTGAATGTGTGTGGTTAAATACTAAATTTGATGTTTAACCCTTAATTGCATGGTGTTGCACTTATGCAACAAAGTTCATTAATGTACTTTTTCTAATTTTGTATTACTCTAACCTGCAGCAATAAACTTAGTTTAATTACAGCGGCTTTTATTGTAAAATTATTAATATTTTTGCAATAAAACTACACGTACTATGTACATAGTGTATAAAGAAGGTATTTATTGCATTTCACCCAAAAATCTAATGCCGAGATTTCATCGGAAATACATGTATTGGGTCCAAATGAATCCAAAACCAGCATTTTCAGAAAAAGGTCCGTGTGTGTGCGTGCGTGTGCGAGTCTGTGTGTCTTTGAACAGCATAGCTCAAAAACGAAAAGAAACGAACTTGGTATTTAAGTTTGGTATCTTCCAAGGATGCAACACAGATTTTCAAGAAAATCCCCCCCACCCCCAACTACCCTTTACATGGAATTTTTTTCGAACATTTTGATTTTCTCACAAAAGGCTCAAACGATTTTGATTATAATATCGTATGTTAAAGATATTTACCTGACAAATAAAATGTATATCTTGAGTTTTTTGGGAATAGCCTTTGAAGACTGCTTTATTCTGTACAAAGTTTACGGAATTTTGCATAACTGCTAAACCGTAAGAGAATGACAAAAACGTCCCACACAAAAGATGTAGAGCACCTTAAAACACACAATTTATGTTATATACATTTTTTTCGTGTAGTTGACCGTTTTTGAGTAATTCCTTGTTTTTGATTTCACCTTTATAAAACATACACTTTTCTCATACAGGAATTTGACAACTACTTTCCATACAAACAAAGGAACTTCAATCACATAGCAACCACCTTTAACCTATGGTACTCCCTTATTTCGTTTCTACTTACAAGGAAGCGAGTAATAAGACTATTTCTGCTTTTTTTTTTTTTTTTTTTTTCGATTAGCATAGAACAATAAGCTTTTTAACAGCAATTTGTTGCAGAGATATAGAGAAAGTCATGTGAATGGAACACATTAGAGTTTTTCTTATTCCTCTGTTTTCCTTTATCCCTAAATTTCCTTTTTTTGTTTCATTTAAAAAAAATGTAAATGGCGTGTTATTTATGGACGCTCTTTAATTTCTATGGTTCTCAGCGTCAATTCTAAATTGGGCGTGAAAGACCGCTTAATTTTGCTCAGAGGCCTCTCTATCAGGCTTGAGGTTCATTTACATGCCGCAAATCTAGGACACGGGACCAACGGCTTTACTTCCCTTCCGAAGGAAGCCATGCTAAGGATTTTTACACCCGAAAAAAACCATCGTCCTCCGTCGGGTTTGAACCCGTGACCTTGGGTGTATGAAGTTAGCATGGTAACCATTACACCACGGAGGGCAAATTTCATTTATATACCCCTTTAACATCTAAGGTCATATCGGGGGGCTTTGCACTTGATATAACTCGTTGTCTGTAGTTTTTTTTTTTAACGTTTGGTTTAAATAATTTTTATTTTCCTCAAACACACACACACACACACACACACACACACACACACACACACACACACACACACACACACATTCAGTCTCACATGACTACTCGACCACGGAGGCAGTCTAAATTTCCTTCCGTTAACGTTATTTTTTTGTTTCATGACAAATACATGTACACATTTACAAACACTCGAACCTACGATCCCCAGCGCCACGAAGCACCGAAGCGAGACACTGAAGGAGCGTGGCCATGGGGACCACCTGTTTGACTACACCAAGCAGTTGAAGTTCTGCTGGAGACGAGAGGTAAGGAACGCCACTGCTCGCAGTCTATTATTTCAGGACATCTGTAAACTAGAGGCGAGGTCTGTCCAGGGGAGAGGAAGCTGCAGAAGTCGCCCGGCCAGATCTTCTCTCCCCACTCCTTCTTCCACTTAGGTCGGCAAGATAATTAGGGAGCAGGCAGACTTCCAGCAGTGGTGATGTAGCAACCATGTTCAACAGCTGTACAGGTCCAACTTCAGGGTGGGAATTAGTTGCTCTTCTCTTCTTCCCTACACTGCAGAAACACCAAACTGAATTTAGATGAGTTTGGATTTTCGAAAAAGGAGGCCACTCCCCTGGGCGGGAGCGAGCGCTTTCAGAATACTTACTGCCGCTCAGGATCTTGCAAACTTGTTCCTAGCGTTTAGCATGCAGGAATGTTTCTGACCATACTGCGGGAAGTAATGTATTCCTTCTTCGACTGAATACCCAACAATTCCTTACCAACCTTAACCTAACTTTCTAAACAATTTGGAATAAAGATCATCATTAACTTTACCATTTTTACTTTCTCTACACGTACTGTGTACATAGTGTATAGAGAAGGTATTGCACTCCACCCATAAATTCGATACCGAGATTTCACCGGAAATACATTATCTTGAGTCCCGCTGAGTCCAACAGCATAGCTCAAAAACGAAGACCGTTGAATACCAAACTTGGTATTTAAGTTTGGTATCTTCCAAGGATGCGACACAAACATTTTAAAGAAAATCCCCCCACCCCAAACTACCGTTTACATGGAATTCTTTTCCAAAATATTGATTTTCTTAAAACTGCCTCTAACGATTGTGATTATAGATATTTACCTGACAAATAAAATGTAGATCTTGAATTTTCTGAGAATAGCCTCTGGAGACTACTTTATTTAGGATGAAATTTACGGAATTTTGCATAAGTGCTGAACTGTAAGAGATGGACAAAAACTTGTCACACAAAAAATGTAGAGCACGTTAAAATACACAATTTATGTAGTACACATTCCTTTCGTGGAGTTGGTCGTTTTTCAGATATTCCTTGTTTTTGGTTTCACCTTTAAAAAACTTACTTTTCTCACAGAACTCATGTCCATGCAAACAAAGGAACTTCAGTCAAATAGGAACCAGTTTTTTACTATCACTTTAACCTATGATACTCCCTTATTTCGCTTCTGTTTACAAGGAAGCAAGTAATAAAACTATTTTTGATAATTTTTTCCTCGATTAGTATGAAGTAAATAGAAGCATAAGCTTTTTAACAATAATTTGTTGCCGAGAAGTAGAGAAAGTCATGTGAATGGAACACATCAGATTTGTAATTTCTGTAACCCGTATGTACAATTTACATAGTGAATAAAAAAGGTATTGTTTTCCATCCACAGTCGATATCAAGATCTCAGCGGAAATACAACTTTTAGGCCTCCTGTATATATATATAAAAAAAACATTTTATAAAAAAAAAGTTCGCCTAATGCTGTGCTACTCATGGCTTGTGATGAAAAATTAAATCAATACTATTTGACCATAATAGTTGGCTATACTATGAATCCTGGGACTTAAGTACTTACAACATTGTAAGTCGACATTGGGGTTGTCATCTCAAAATAATTTGAGATCACCTTGTGGTTTGCCGGGGAACATCCAACCCCGTAAAGAAATTTAATGCTATGCCGGCATGATAGCATGGTAGCTCAGTGGTAGAGCGACGGGGTAGAGACCGGGTGATACGTGGTTCAAATCAATGGCATTGAATTTTACAGTCTGATTCTATCTATCCAACGCCTGTCCTGCATAAATCAGCTTTGTAAGGAAAATTTATTTGTGGAAAAGTTAGAGAAGGTCTGTTTTTTTTTTTTTTTTTTTTTTTTCTTTCCCCTCTCCAATTTGTATGCTCCCTTTGAGATTGGTGTGAAAGGCTCCTAAGCAATTCACAAAACAAAAGACTGGTTTGAAACTTTTATCTTAAACGATATAGCACTGATGTCTTCCATTCACATGACTTTCTCTATATCTCTGTAACAAATTATTGTTAATAAGCTTATTCTTGTATTTATTTCATGCAAATCGAGAAAAATTAACAGAAGTAGTCTTATTTTTTGCTTTATTGTAAGTAGAAGCGAAATAAGGGAGTACCATAGGTTAAAGGGAAAGCCAAAAGCTGGTTGCTATGTGACTGAAATTCCTTTGTCAACTCGTGTCCATACAAACAAATTCAAGTACGAGAAAAGTATTACTTTTCAAAGCTGAAACCAAATATAAGATATATCACAAAAATGAGCAACTCCACGGAAAAATGTATAAAATATAAACTGTGTGTTTTAACGTGTTCTACATTTTTCGTTTATCATATTTTTGTCCATTTCTTACGGTTTAGTAGTTATGCAAAATTCATCCAGAATAAAGTAGTCTTCAGAGGCTATTCCCAGAAAATTCAAGATATACATTTATTTGACAGGCAAATATCTTTAATATACGAAAGTTTAATCAAAATCATTAGAGCCTTTCTTTATAAAATCAAAGTGTTGGGAGTGGAGGGATTTTCTTGAAAATCTTCGTGTCGCATCCTTGGAAGATACCAAACCTAAATACCAAGTTTGGTTTTTAACGGATTTTCCGTTTTTGAGCTATGCTGCCCACAAACACACACAGACAGACAGACAGACAGATACACACGGACATTTTTCTAAAAATGCTTTTTTTGGATTCAGCAGGTCTCAAAAAACATGTATTTCCGGTGAAAACTCGGTATGGAATTTTTGGGTGCATTACAATACCTTCTCTATGCACTATGTACATAGTACGTGTAGAGAAAGTAATAACCGGTGTGGTGATACGCTTAGATGCTGACTTTATTAATATTTTACAATATAAAACAGCTATAAATAACCTAATTATATTGTTGAAGGTTGGTGTAGTACGAAATTAGAAAAAGAAGCCCACTATAAATACCAAACCTTTGATTAGTTGTCTTAGTTGCCAAATGGCAGCACTGTGCAATGTAAGGTTAATTTATGGGTTTGAATACGTGTCATCACTTCTGTGCTGAGCTCGCCAGATGTGTTACTGCGAACATCCAGCTTGTGTTTATCAACATAACACTCTGTTGAAAACAACTCAAAAGCATTTTGTAACGTTTGGACCTGGCATTACTATTTCAGTACACAGCAGCATTTTCAAAAGTTTCAAACATATTTTGCTAACGTATTCTGCTGTTTCTCGGACGAACAGCTTTCCTATTGTAGTACAGTATTTTCCAGACCATGATGACCCTGCCCCACTCTTCTTCCAAATTACTTGTATGTTTGGTATTTGGGTGTGTGCGGTTGGACACCAACCCTCGCTGTTGCCAAGTCTTCCGCTTACTGGTCCCTTAACTGAGGCACGATTCTCAACTTGCAAGCAGTGATTCCAGGAAAGAGATTTACTACGTTACCTCTCACCCCAGTACAGTCATCTTTTGTTTGCTAATGGTTATTGGCCAGTGGTAGGGGAAGCGGTCCCTTTTCAGGGACTTCATGTTTTGGAGAAAACTATAGTTTTAAAAACCCTGCACGCTTTTTCTGTTTCTTAAAACTGAAACATGTTTTGGTTGACAATTCTGAATTAAAAGAAAAACTAAGAAACTCGATAATAAAGGACATTGTTAACTAAAAGAAACGAGGAAATAGGAAAGAACTAAACATAGATAGAAACGGGTGTTTCAAATGTGTCTCCGCAGTGTGGTGAATACGCTAGCACGTTCACCTTTCAGTTGGCAACGGATTCCGCTAATTATGGTTGGAAATGAAGTGACTTGAATAGCCATGATCGTTAGAGCGATACAAAGTGGACTGGCCATCCATTCAGTGACTGTAATCAACTGTGCCTGTGGTAAAGGATGGGGAAGGCCCAGGTAAAATAACCGGTGGGATGGCACGCTTGGATGCTGACGTTATTAACACTTTTACTTTCTCCATACGTACTTTGTACATAGTGTATAGAAAAGGTATTGCACTCCATCCAAAAATTCGATACCGAGATTTCACCGGAAATATATGTTCTAGGGTCCCCTGTATAAAAAAAAATTCAGAAAAAGGCCCGTGTGTCTGTGAACACAATAGCTCAAAAACGAAAAGTCGGTAAAATACCAAAGTTAGTATTTAAGTTTGGTATCTTCCAGGAATTCAACACGAAGATTTTGAAAAAAAAATTCCCCCACCCCAAACTACCCTTTACATGGAACTTTTTTCGAAAATTTTGATTTTCTCAAAAAAGGCTCTAACCTTTTTTAATTACAATTTCGTATATTAAAGATATTTACACGACAAATGAAAGTTATATCTTGAATTTTCCGGGAATAGCCTCTGAAGACGACTTTATTCTGGATGAATTCTACGGAATTTTGGATAACTGCTAAACAAAGAGATGGACAAAACTTACAACACAAGAAATGCAGAGCACCTTAAAACACACAATTTATCTTATATGCATTTTTTTCATGGAGTTAATCGTTTTTAAGATACTCCTTGTTTTTCGGTTTCAACTTTAAAAAACATACTTTTCTCATACAGGAATTTAACAATTCCAGTTCATACAAACAAAGGAACTTGTCACATAGCAACCAACTTTTAACTATCACTTTAACCAGTAGTACTGTCTTATTTCGCTCCTACTTACAAGGAAGCATGTAATAGGACCATTTCTGCTGATTTTTTTCTCGAGTAGTATGAAGTAAGGAGAAGTATAAGCTTTTTTAACAATAATTTGTTGCACAGATATAGAGAAAGGTATGTGAATTGAACACATCAGATCTTTACAATATAAAACAGCTATAAATAGCCTAATTATATTATTAAAGGTTAGTGTAATACGGAATTAGAAAAGAAGCCCACTAAAAATAACAAAAACTTTGAATAGTCATCTTTGTTGCCAAATGGCAACACCAAGCAATGTAGGGAATTTATGAGTTTCAATACTAAACAAATGTGACATCAGTTTCTGGGGTTGAGCTCCCCAGAGGTCTAACATCCTACTTGTGTTTACCAACATACCACTTTTCAACATAATCTCCGAAAAAATTATCGTACCTGTGCACAAGCTTTGCAATATCCGCTTCAAAAATGTTGCAGCCAATGATTTCAAATGAGCATTGACGTTTTTGAAGATCTTCGTACTTTACGACGTTTGCGGAGCCATATGTCTGCGAATGGCTACCCCCAGGGAGTACGAAGTACTCCGTGACTTTTTCCATTAGGGCAATATCCCCCGCATGGGAACATACCGGGACGGAAGAGGGTACGCCACGTACGCGCGTCAACCCATCTAAACAACCTTGGTCGGGTCGACGGATGCCAGCTTACCGTTTATTAGCTATCCAGGCTAGTGTCGAAGGACGTTGAGGTGTCTACACAACCCCGCCAAGGCCAAAGCCCATGGGTATTGGGACCACTGCCACGTCGAGTCCAACCCAATCCGAACAGCTCCCCTTCGGGAGGGGCTCGGATGTTCGGCCTGACTACTTCTGGTCACGTCAGAAGTACCACGGGTGCTCAGGGTACGCAGCGTTCGCACCAAAGCAGCTGAAGAGGTCGGAACCTCCCCCCCCTACGGAACCTTCAATAATATAATTAGGCCATTTATAGCTGTTTGCGGAGAGCCATTCAAAACAAACGAAGAGGAATGCTGACTTCAGGAATTGTGTTGATCCATGACAACGCTCGTCCACACACTGCTGGCACAACCCATCGGCTCCTTGAACAATTTCAATGGGACATTTTCGAACATCCGCCGTACAGTCCTGCGACTTGCACCTTTTCCCTGAATTGAAGACGTGGCTAGGAGGGCAGCACTTTCAAAGCAACGAACATCTACAGAACAACTTCAATGCACATTTGAAATCATTGACGGCAACATTTTTTGAAGCGCGTTTTTCAAAGCTTGTACACAGGTACGATAAATCTTTCAATCTTTTCGGTGATTATGTTGAAAAGTAGGCATAAGAGTACAAAACTATTGGTAATAAAATAATTGTTTTCTATGAACTTGTCTTTTATTTATAGCCTATCGGAGGTTTAAAAGAAAACAAAAACAAGCGGTTCTCGTATTTCCCTTCTATTTACAAGGAACTAAATGCTAAGACCGTTTCTGCTAATGTTTTAGCATGTTACGCTATCATCCTTAGCTATTCAGTTTATATATCCAGGATTAACGCAATATCTTGTATTCTTGTGTTGATATTTTAAAATGTTAACAAAAGCCATCGCTGTCAGAGCTTTTTGTGCTGCAATGCATTCTAGTGGTCAGAACAGAGTAGATATTGATTCCACAATATGGTGGGTCCAATACCAATAAAACGTGACAATTTTTTTACTTATTGCGGAATGAAAATTTACGTGCTCTACAAAAACCTTTGTCAAAACTGAGTATTTTTATTTATGGTTTTTATTTTATTGTTTGTTATTTTATTACAGCAATGGTGTCATTTATCTTTCATCGCCAAAACAGGAATGTCTGTTTTTTTAATGAAATGAATAACATTCAGTACAAAGGGTGCACTTTTTTGCTAATTCTGTCAAATGTGAGACTTATTTAACACAAAAAATCTATTGTGTTGCACTCATATGAGTTTACATTCACTCCTTTTCATACGAAAGCAGTTCCTGTAGGTTTTGTGGAAAACAGCAAGTGATAACACACCTCTGTAGCCTCACTTTTATTCCCCCACTTTCTGTTTTCCCTACGTTTTTCGTTAAGTTTTGCGTTTTTACGATCTACACACACACACACCTATTTACAAGAACACAAAACACGTAAGCCTAAGGAGTGACTCGAACCCGGTTCCCCAGTGCCATAGAGCACAAAACCTAGACACGTTAGGAAGCGTGACCATGGGGACTGGCACATTCGCTCTTTAATCTGATTGGTCATATCGAACGATGAATGAAACCGGAGAAATAATGCTCAAATGGTTTCGTGGTCCATGGAGCTTATAAAGGGCCATTAAATTATAAAATGTAATCCCTCTCGCGGCCTCTCTCCACTGCGCTAGAGATCCGACAGTCGCCGGGAAAGTGATGCCAGCAAATACGCACTGGAACCTTACCTTAACCCTTTGTTGCCTGACGGTACCTATAAGTCTCGCTTGTTTTAAACGTAACTATACAAATAGGATTGTACTCTAGGATTAATTTCATATTATACTAACCTTCAAGCATATAGACATATAGACAAGACATCCAGACTGTTTTATATTGTAAAAATATATACAACTTTGCCCTAAAATTGCATGATTTTTTTTAAATAAATAAAAGATATAACTACAGTCAAATGTAACCCCATTTCCAAACATCACATCGATTATTTTACTTGGGCTCTCCCCGACCTTTACCACAGTCACTGGTATTTGAACATTTGGTTTTGAATGGTTGGCCAGTCCATTACCTATCATCTAACACACATGGCGATTTGAACCACTTTTTTGACAATGCTTTTGGCAGGATTATGAAAACCAGTTTAGAAGAATTTAAACGTTTAGTTGAGAAGAAAAAGATTAATAAAATATCTACATATATTTTCATTTCTATTTTATCCATTATTTTATATAATAATGTTTTAGGTTTATTCCCATATATTACTTTCTCTACACGTTCTATGTACATAGTGTATAGAGAAGGTATTGCACTCCACCAAAAAATTCGATACCGAGATTTCACCGGAAATATATGTTTTAGGGTCTCCTGTATCGGAAAAAATATTTTCAGAAAAAGGTCCGTGTGTGTCCGTGAACACGATAACTCAAAAACTAAAAGTCTGTAAAACACCAAACTTGGTATTTCAGTTCAGCATCTTCCAGGGATACGACACGAAGATTTTTCGAAAATTTTGATTTTCTGAAAAATGGCTCTAACGATTTTGATTAAAATATCGTATATTAAAGATATATTTACCTGTCCAATAAAATGTATATTTTGAATTTTCTGGGAATAGTCTCTGAAGACTACTCTACTCTGGGTAGATTTTACGGAGTTTTGCATAACTGCTAAGCCGTAAGAGATGGACAAAAACTTACCATACAACAAATATAGAGCACTTTAAACACACAATTTATGTTGTATACATTTTTTTCGTGGAGTTGATTGTTTTTGAGATTTCCTTGTTTTTGGTTTCAGCTATGAAAAACATACTTTTCCCATACAGGACTTTTTGAACTCGTGTCCATACAAATAAAGGAACTTCAGTCACATAGCAGGCAGCTTTTGACTATCACTTTAACCTATGGTACTCCATTATTTCGCTTCTACTTTCAAGGAAGCAAATAATAAGACTATTTCTGCTAAGTTTTTTTATCGATTAGCATGAAGTAAATAGAAGCATACGGTTTTTAACAACAATTTTTACAGAGATGTAGAGAAAGTCATGTGAATGGAACACATCAGAAATTTTTTAATAGAACCCCAGTTTTATACTTGAAATAAAGGAAAACCGGCATATGTAATATACAAATGCAGGCAACTAAGAGTTAAATACAGGTTGAAAATATTGACCATCTGCTCCTAAACAGGCAGTATATTAAATACAAGATGTTCTCGATCATTCACCTGCACTGAACAGCAGAAATCTACACAAACTTAGTGATAATATCATGCAAGACTATTTTCGCAAATTGTGCTGCCCGTATGTGAGCAGAAGGTCAACATTTCCGCAATTTATCTTAAGATACGTTATTAGTGTGCCTTTGCCGGCACCACTTTCCCAGCAACTCACGGATCTCTCGCACTGTGGAGAGAGGCCGCGTGCGTGCGAGTCTGCTAGGCTAGTGGTGAAGCTAGGTGTTGTTGCTGTGTACCTACCCTGGTAAGGGTTTAACCACAGGAATGAGGTGAAGATTGAGGTTTTTGGAGTTTCGAGTGTTGGTGGTAGGGAGGTAGCGCTAGTGAGCTCCTCGAGCATTTGCTTTTTTCGGAGAAGCATCCTTTCCTCTACTCCGCTGGCGTTTATTTTTTATTTAATTATGTTGGTGAAATTTTTGATAAACCTCTCCCAATGGAAGGGGGGAGTGCTTGCTCAGCTATTAAGCTGTTGGCTGGTTTAAAGCCGTTGTTATCGGGGGTGCCCATAAGCCATGCGGGGAACCCGGAAACGCCTCTTTCGGCATTCAGTGGGTAAGTACTTCCTCAGTGATATGACAGGTGCGTTTTCATGGTCGCCCAATCTGGCGTAGAATTTTTGAGCCCGGCGCCTAATGACATCTTCCACATACGACTCTATTAGTTTGTCCAAATTCTTAATATCGTTTCCCCATCCCCTTTTAAATAGAAGTGTTTATTCACCGCATGAAACTCACTTTTCCCCCCATCTTTCTAAAGAAAGAGAACATTGTTGATTCACCCGCTCAAGGCAACGAAACCATGTGATAGATATAGCTGAAACTTTAAAAGCCATCTAGTAAGAGGTAGTGTTACTAAATGCCACCTTTTCTCAACGCTACGAGTGTTGTTTCTTGGGTTTTCTAAATACTTATTAAACCGCCATTGTTCAACAGAGCTGGGAGATTTTTGGTAAGCTTTAAGTTGGTAAGTAATGTTAAGGACAGGGTCTCAAAATCTTCAGAACAAAAAACAAATGAATAACTCGGCGAGTAGCAACACAGCAGCAAGTGGACAGGTTGATACTTATTTTAACTCAATGGTAGCTTATTTCCGTTACTCATTTATCTGGTCTAACAGAGCATCCTCGGATCTCTGCCAATTTCTTCTCTACAGCCCATTTAACGTCGCCAATTAAGTTAAACCTCTAATCGTTAACGAAAGGTCGCATATAGTATAGGCTTCAGAGCAATAAACTGTCACGGTCTTCTTTTTACTTTCTCTAGCCCCGTATGTACAATGTACATAGGGATAGAGAAGTATTGTATTCCACCCAAAAATTCGATGTTTTTAGAAACAGGTACGTGTGTGTTTGTGTGTGTGTGTGTGTGTGTGTGTGTGTGTGGACAGCATAGCTCAAAAACGAAAAGACGGTTAAATACTAAACTTGGTATTTAAGTTTGGCATCTTCCAAAGATGTGACACGAAGATTTTCAAGAAAATCCCCCACCCCTAGCAACCCTTTACATGGTAAAATTTCGAAAATATTGTTTTTCTTAAAAATGGCTCTAACGATTTCGATTAAAATACCACATATTAAAGGCATTTCTATCACAAATAAAATGCATATCTTGAATTTTCTGGAAATAGCTTCTAAAGACCTGTTTATTCTGGGTGCATTTTGCTTAATTTAGAATAATTAGAAAACCGTAAGACATAGACAAAAACTTACCACACAATAAATGTAGATCTTATTAGAATACACATGTTATGTCATATACATTTTTTTCGTGGAGCATACCGTTTTCGAGGTATTCCTTGTTATTAGTTTCAGTTGTGAAGTACTTATACTTTTCTCAGACGGGAGTGTCAGTTTTTCTTTTGTTCCATTCCTGGCCAAGCAAAGAAGCGATTTGCAATGACAATCGCATAACGATAGCTTTTAGAACGTTTGACAATGACTTTAGCCTAGTGCATTCCCTTAGTTCCATTCTACTTATAAGGAACTAAGTAATAAAATTCTGCTAATCTTTTACAAGACGTTTGTAGAGTAGCTAGAGAAAGCCATGTGACGATTTTTCTTCTTTTCCTCTCACTTATGCTCCTTGGAGCTTTTTTCAGCCAGTCATGATCCATTTCCTATACTTTGTCCTATTCCTAGTTGTACAACTTCCCTCAAGTTCTTTCCTTTCTTATTCTCTATTTTTCTCTACATAATCACTCCATTTATTCTTCTTCCTTCCCCTCTGTTTCGGTTTCCTGCTCTGATCCATTCTCTTTATGTGTAAGAAACCAGCTTAAAAAAAATTATGTGTTCCATTCACATGATTTTCTCTATATCTCTGTAACAAATTATTGTTAATAAGCTTATTCTTTTATTTATTTCATGCTAATCGAGAAAAATTAGCAGATTTAGTCTTATTACTTGCTACCTTGTATGTAGAGGTGAAATAAGGGAGACCATGGCTGGTTGCTATGTGACTGATGTTCCTTTGTTTGTATGGACATGATTTGGCAAATTCCTGTATGAGAAAAGTATAAGTTTTTTCAAAGCTGAAACCAAAAGCAAGGAATATCTCAAAAACGATCAACTCCACGAAAAAAAAAAAAAAAAATGTATATAGCATAAATTGTGTGTTTTAACGCGCTCTACATTTTGCGTGTGTTAAGTTTTTGTCAATCTCTTCCGGTTTAGTAGTTATGCAAAATTCATCCAGAATAAATTAATCTTCAGACGCTATTCCCAGAAAATTCAAGATATACATTTTATTTGGCAAGTAAATATCTTTAATATACGATATTTTAATCAAAATCGTTAGCCATTTTTGAGAAAATCAAAATTTTCGAAAAATGTTCCATGTAAAGGGTAGTTGGGAGTGCGGGGATTTTGTTGGAAAATCTTCGTGTCGCATCCTTGGAAGATACCAAACCTAAATACCAATTTGATTTTAACAGATTTTTTGTTTTTTTGCTATGCTGTCCACAAAGACAGACAAACACACACACACACACACACACACACACACGCGCGCGCGCGCGTGGACCTTTTTGCAAAATGCTTTTTTAGGATTCAGTGGTCCTAAAATGTGTATTTCCGGTGAAATCTCGTTATCGCATTTTTGCAATACAATATCTTCTCTACTCACTATGTACATAGTACGTATAGAGAAGGTAAAAAGAGAAAAAAATTTACTTTCTCTAGCCCCGTAGAAGTATTGTATTACACAGAAGTATTGTATTACACCAAAAAATTCGATTTCTAGATTTCCCCGGAAATACATGTTCTAGGACCCCCTGAATCCAAAAACCATTTTTAGAAACAGGAGCTTACCGTTTTCGGGGTATTCCTTGTTATTACTTTCAATTGCAAAGTAGGTACTTATAGTTTTCTCAGACGGAAGTGTCCGTTTTGTTTTGTTCTACTCCTGGCCAAGCAAAGAAGCCATTTGCAATGACAATCGCATAACAACAGCTTTAAAACATTTGAGTGTCACTTTAGCCTAGTGCATTCCCTAGTTCCATTCTACTTATGAGGAACTAAGTAATAAAATTCTGCCAATGTTTATCTCGATTAGCGTGGTGTTGAAGGAAAAATTATCTTTTGTAAGAAGTTTGTAGAGTAGCTAGAGAAAGTCATGTGAATGTAACACATCAGTTAGTTTCTCTATACGAACTATGTACATTGTGTATAGAGAAGGTATTGTAATGCACCCAAAAATTCGATACCGAGATTTCACCGGAAATACATGTTTTAAGTCACCCTGAATCCAAAAAAAGCATTTTTAGAAAAATGTCCGTGTGTGTGTGTGTGTGTGTGTGTGTGTGTGTGTGTGTCAGTGGGCAGCATAGCTCAAAAACGAAAAGTCCGTTAAAAACCAAACTTGAATCCAAAAAGAGCATTTTTACAAAAAGGTCCGTGTGTGTGTGTGTGTGTGTGTGTGTGTGTGTGTGTGTGTGTGTGTGTTTGAGTGTGTGGACAGCATAGCACAAAAACAAAAAATCCGTTAAAAACCAACTTGGTATTTAGGTTTGATATCTTCCAAGGATGTGACACGAAAATTTTCAAGAAAACCCCCCACCCCAAACTACCTTTTACATCGAACATTTTCCGAAAATTTTATTTTCTCAAAAATGACTAACGATTTTGATTAAAATATCGTATATTAATATATTTACCTGACAAATCATATGTATATCTTGAATTTTCTGGGATTAGCTTCTGAAGACTACTTTATTCTGAATGAATTTTACGGAATTTTGCATAACTACTAAACCATAAGAGATGGACAAAAGCCTACCATAGAAAAAATATAGAGCACGTTAAAACACACAATTTATGTTATTTGCGTTTTTTTCGTGGAGCTGATTGTTTTTGAGTTATTCCTTGTTTTTAATTTCACCTTTAAAAACTTATACTTTTCTCACATATGAATTAGTCCAATCCTGTCCAAACAAACAAAGAAATATCAGTCACTTAGCAACCAGCTTTTGACTATCACTTTAACCCCCTTATTTCGCTTCTACTTACAAGGAAGCAAGTAATAAGACTAATTCTACTAATTTATTCTCAGTTATCGTGAAGTAAATAGAAGCATAAGTTTTTGAACAATAATTTATTTTTAATAAATAATTTGTAACAAAATAAGTATCGCTACCACGTACACATGGTACAAGGGCGCCTGGGGCAACAGACTATAAATTTTACGGATCATTAATTAGCACTTGGTGACCAGAAACTTAGTCACCTTTTTTTTTTTTTTTTTTTTTTCAGTTGGCAATGTGTTGCAAACAAATGCACTTGACCTCGGTAAAGACTTGTCAAGCTTTCACAGACAGGACTGACGCCAAGTAATAGTGTTTGATGCCAAGGGAACAGTTTGGCAGAGTCCAGGATCGGAATTCCCTTCTTGTAATCCATGGAATGCGACAGGCATGCCCATCGGGGCTCTGCACTGCACTTGCCAGTCAACTTTCCACAAATAATTGAATCTCTCTTTGCAGGATAGGACAATCAATAAAAAAACCTGACATGACTTTCTCTACATCTCTGCAACAAATTATTTTTAAAAAAACTTATGCTTCTATTTACTTCATGCTAATCATGAAAAAATTAGCAGAAATGGTGTTATTACTTGCTTCCTTGTAAGTATAAGCGAAATAAGGCAGTACCATAGGTTAAAGTGAAGGTTAAAAACTGGTTGCTACGTGACTGAAGTTCCTTTGTTTGTGTGAACAGGAGTTGACAAATTCCTGTGTCAGGAAAGTATGGTTTTTAAAGATGAAACCAAAAAACGAGGATATATATAACATAAATTGTGTGTTTTAATGTGTTCTACATTTTTGTGTGGTCTATTTCTTACGGTTTAGCAGTTACGCATAATTCCATAAAATCCATCCAGAATTAAGTAGTCTTCAGAAGCTGGACCTTTTTCCAGAAATGCTTTTTTTGGATTCAGGGGGATCCAAAACATGTATTTCAGGTAAAATCTGGGAATCGAATTTTTGGGTACATTACAATAGCTTCTCTATACACTATGTACATAGTGCGTGTAGAGAAAGTAAAAATGTAAACGAAATTATTTTAAATGGAATATTAATAAAGGTTGAAACGCATATTAATCATATTTAAAACTGAAATGTATATTTTTTGCCAGTACATAAATATTAATAACAATAAATGAAAGTAGTGTTGTACATAAATGAATAACGGGGTTTTAACTCTTTATAATATTTATTACATTCAACTTACAGTTATAAATGGTATGTCAAATGAAAAAGCAACTCAAACAGTTTTGTTTGTTGGCACAAGTGCGCATGTGCGTGCAATGTTTCTGCCGCAATCCGCTAGACAGCGGTAGTAGCAAAGATGGCGACTAGTAAACAGAAAGCGTTTTGTGTTTTGCAGTTTGCAAAGACCGAATCTGTAGTTACTGTGCAACGTGCGTTCCGTAGTAAGTTTGGTTGTGATCCTCCTAGTGATAAAAACATTCGTAGATGGTATAATCAGTTTGAAGATACCGGCTGCCTTTGTAAAGGGAAGAGCACGGGACGACTAGGAGTAAGTGAAGAGACTGTTGAGCGAGTGAGAGAGTCGTTCACTCGTAGCCCAAAGAAATCAGTCCGGAAGGCTAGTCGTGAATTACAAGTTCCTGTGTCGACTGTTTGGAAAGTTGTAAGAAAACGCTTACAGCTACGTCCTTACCGTTTACAGTTATTACAGGCTCTAAAGCCGACAGACCACGGATTACGTGCCAAATTCGCAAACGGCATGTTGTTTCATGACGATTTTGTGGATCGTGTTGTCTTCAGTGATGAATCGACCTTTCACCTTAGTGGACATGCTAACACTCATAATGTGCGCATCTGGGGCTCAGAAAATCCTCACGAGATGGTACAAATGCAACGAGATTCCCCTAAAGTGAATGTTTTTTGTGCCGTATCCCGGCGAAAAGTTTATGGGCCTTTCGTTTTTGGTGAACCTACTGTAACTGGCACTTCTTACCTTGATGCTCTTCCCTCAGTTGGAAGAAAATGAGCCAGAGAACTTCATTTTCCAGCAGGATGGTGCGCCACCTCACTGGCATAACGAAGTACGCGATTGGTTGAACGTCACCATACCCGAGCGTTGGATAGGACGCAAGGGCCCCAATGACAGGGCTTGCTATGAATGGCCTCCACGTCCTCCTGACCTAACGCCATGCGATTTTTACCTTTGGGGCTTCATCAAGGATCGTGTGTACGTGCCTCCGCTACCAGCTGACCTTCCTGAATTAAGAAACCGGATTGAAGCAGCTGTTGCTACAATTACTGAATACACACTTATCAACGTTTGGGAAGAACTCGGCTATAGACTTGATGTGTGCCGTGTGACAAAGGTTAGTCACATTGAACATTTATAAGCTTCTTGGTAAAACTGTTTGAGTTGCTTTTTCATTTGACATATCATTCATAACCTTAAGTTGAATGTAATACATATTATAAAGAGTTAAAACCCCGATATTCATTTATATACACTCTGTATTTATAATATTAATACAGCAGCAGATTAGGTTTGATTAAAAATGTATGCCCTAATTTTTTGCTTGAACAGTATAACGTTCCGGGAGTCCCTTACGTCTTCATGGAGGGAATTCCAAAGACGAGCTAAATCTACTGTAAAGAAAAATACAGTAGCCGCGGGGTATGCTATTGCGAAATAATTTGAATTCTCTTTGTGTGGTTTAATACTTACGAGTCAATTGGGGAATTTAATGCTGTGTGAGCTGGTATCGAAGTGGTTAGACAACTGGACGAAGACGAAGATTGGGTTCAAATCCCGGCTAAGGCATTGAACGTGTTTGTTGAACAATTGTGTGTATACAGTTGTGTGTCTGTGCGTGTTTGTGCGTGTGTAAAAAGTAACTCCTTTCCGCAGCTCTCTTGGCCAACCGCCCGGCCGCTGCGTCCCCCATCACGGTCCATTACAGACGTCATAGATGGGCGAGACGTGGGAAGCACTTCTATCCCCCCGGCCAGTTAATGCGGTCTTCACGACCTGGAGCCGCTACTCTCTAGCAAGTAGCTCAACAATTGCCCCCCCCCCCCGTGACTTCACGAGGCTGAGTGTACCCCGGACTAGGTCTCCCGCTTGGCAAGCAGCAACGCTACCACCGCGCTAAGGATACGACCGCGGGTGTAACAATATGCGATACGAATATTTCACAAAACCCCCACTACATTTACAAAGAATACTTTTCGGAATTGTCGATTTTCGCTGACGATTTTGATTAAAATGCTATATATTAAAATTATTTAAATCACAAACAAAATATATTCTCGAATAGCTTCTGAAGCCCTCGACATTCTGGGAGACCTACAAATAACTGCTGTTAAACCGAAAGAGTTAGAACAAATCGTAATACACAAAAATCTGATGTGTACCATTCACATGACTTTCTCTACATGTCTGCAACAAATTATTCTTAAAAAGCTTATACCTCTTAGTTATTTCATGCTAATCAGAAAAATTAGCAGAATTAGTCTTATTACTTGCTTCCTTGTAAGTAGGAGCGAAATAAGGGAGTACCATAGGTTAAAGTGATGGTAAAAATCTGGTTGATATGTCACTGAAGTTCCTTGGTTTGTATAGAGAGCAGTTTACAAATTCCTGTATGAGAAAAATTTTTCAAAGCAGAAACCAAAAACAAATAATGTCTCAAAAACGATGAGCTCCACGAAAAAAATGTATGCAACATAAAGTGTGTGTTTTAAAGTGCTCTACAGTTTTCGTGTAGTAAGTTTTTGTCCATTTCTTACGATTTAGCAGTTATTCAAAATTCAGTAAAATGTATCCAGAATAAAGTAGTCTTCAGAGGCTACTCCCAGAAAATTCTAGATATACATTTTATTTGTCAGGTAAATATCTTTAATATACGATATTTTAATAAAAATCGTTATTTTTGAGAGAATAAAAATGTTCGAAAAAAGTTCCAAGTAAAGGGTAGTTGGGGGTGGTGGGATTTTTCTCAAAATCTTCTTGACGCATCCCTGGAAGATACTAAACTTAAACAACAAGTTTGGTATTTTACTTTTCATTTTAGAGTTATCGTGTCCAATCACATACACACACGCACGCACGGACCTTTTTCCGAAAATGCTTTTTTTTAGATAAAGGGTACCCTAAAACATATTTCCAGTGAAAACTCGGTATCGAATTTTTGAGTGGAGTGCAATACCACCTCTATATACTATGTACATAGTGCGTATAGAGAAAGTAAAACTATAGATCTAGTTAAAACACACAATACTCGTACTTTTTTGAAATGAGAAATTGTAATTTCTTTCTCTTTCTTACTTTTTACTTTGTCTACACGTACTATGTACATAGTGTACAGAGAATGTATTGCTTTCTACCCAAAAATTCAATACCGAGATTTTACCGGAAACACACGGTTAGGGTTCCCTGAATCCAAAAAAAATATTTTCAGAAAAATGTCCGTCTGTGTGTGACCGTATGTCTATGAACACGATAACTCAAAGACGAAAAGTCGGTAAGGTACCAAACTTTGGTATTTAAGCTTAGTATTTTCCAGGGATGCGACGCGAAAATTTTGAGTGAAGTACCCCCATTCCAAACTACCCTTTACATGGAACTTTTTTCGAAATTTTTGATTTTCTTAAAAATGTCTAACGATTTTGATTAAAATACCCTATGTTAAAGATATTTATATAGCAAATAAAATGTATATATAGAATTTTCTGGGAATAGTCTCTAAAGAACACTTTACTCTGAATGAATTTTGCTGGAAAAAATAGCCGATAAGCCATAAAGGATAGAAAAAAACTTACTTCAAAAAAATGTGTATCATGTTAAAGCACATGCTCTATGTCAAATACATTTTTTTCGTTGAATTGACTATTTCTGAGATATTTCTTGTTATTTGTTTCAGATGTAAAATACTTACATTTTTTTTTTCACACGGAAAGTTGTCAACTCTGGATTTTATCCACATGGCAACCAGCCTTAAAAGCTATGACTGTGGTATTTGCTTATTTACAAGGAAGCAAGTAATAAGACAACTTTTATTAATGTTTATCTCGATTATCATAGAATAGATAGAATAATAAGCTTTTTAACACTAATTTGTTGCAGAGATGTAGAGAAAGTCATGTGAATGGAACACAACAGATTTTTTTCATTCAAGGAGAACGAAAATTGAAAGCCAAGACATAGCGACCGACTATTAAAAGATTTGACTATCGCTTAACCTAGTGTATTCCGTTATTTCTCTTGTACGTATCAGAAAAGTAGGTAATACAATCATTTCTGTTGGTTTATCTCAATTAGTATAACGTATAAAGAAGAATAAAATTTTGTAAGAATCGTTTGTTGAAGAGTAGGTAAAGAAAGTCATGTGAGTGTAACAAAACACAATTTTTGTATTTGTTTTGTTCACATTAAACATATGCGATTCGCTTTTACCATGTTCTCTATAATTTGCTCAATTTTTATATATAAATTTGCACACATAATGAAACGTGGTTGCAACGTATACATTATTTCCTGCAAAATAAATCAGAAAATTCATTCCATGTTTTTGCTTTGAATTCTGTATTTATTGAAGCGGTGGGAAAACTAAGCTTATATTTAATATGCTGAATGTAAAACTTCTAACAGAATAATTAAAATTATTACTATATATTATAAAACCGATTGTTTATTTAATTATTTGCTCTTTATTTATTCGAGAACCTTATATCTACTTTGGGAGAGTTTAATTGTTATTTAAAATGTATTTTAGTATAATTAGTATCTGTGTTTATTGCAGAGCTACTTTTAAATACACCTACCAGTTATTTATGTTGAAACTAGTACGAAAGGTTATATTCCCGATAACTAATTGGAAATACAGGAACTCAGGTTTTTGAGTTAACGTAAAGTTAAATAAAAACAATTAACGAAGTTAACAAGGACATTGGAAAAACTGTTTTTTCAAACAAGCCGTGTGTAGGACAGGACTTGGATAGGTAGAGTCAGACCGTGGTTCAAAGCCAGGCTATGGCATTGAATTTTTCAGTCTGATTCTACCTATCCAATTTATCAAGGACAGAATGCAACAAAATCTCAACTTTTGACTTTCTTTACCACGTATGTTAAAATAAATATTTAAATTTTTATATTATTTTAATTAATTAATATTAATTATATTTATTATTTATTTGAAGAACAATTCTATGAAATTTAATTAACAATACAAATAATGAAAATGTTCATCATCTTATTGGAAAGAACAAATCTGATGGATTCTATGCTCAGTTTTTTCTTTAGCTGTTCCCAAAAAAACTATTCTTACAAAAGATTATTCTAAATAATTCTAATCGAGATAAGCAAGAGCATAATTGGTCTTATTAGTTGCTTCGTTTTAAGTAGAAGGGAATGCATTAGGCTGATAGCCAAATCCTTTAAAAGCCCGTCGCTATGTGAAACAATTGATATTTGGTTTGCTTTGTATGGCTCCGTTTGAGAAAAGTGTATTATCAACATCAAGCGATATCTCAGAAACGGTCAACAACAAAATTTTGTATTTTAACGATATCTCCATTTTTAAGTTGTAAGTTTTTGTCTATCTCTTACGGTTTATCAGTTACACAAAATTCATCCAGAGTAAAGAGGTCTTCAGAGGATATGTATATTGTTTGTGATCATATACGATATCTTAATCAAAATCGTTAGAGCTATTATTGAGAAAATGGAAATTTTCAAAAAAATTTCCATGTAAAGTATAGTTGGGGGTGGGGGGATTTTCTTGAAAATCTTCGTGTCGCATCCAAGGGAGATACTAAACTTAAATACCTAGTTTGGTATATAACGGACGTTCGTCGTTGAGCTATGCTGTCCAAAGCCACCTTTTATTATAAAAATTCCCTTTTGGACTGAGGGGGTCTTGTGAAATCTGGACAGAAATTTTGCCTTCTCTATCTATTATGTACATTGTACTTACGGGCAAGAGAAACTAAACATTAATAAAGGATGTACATTTATTTTCAAGTGAGTAAGGACGCATACCTTCTAAAAATTTCGCATGGCGTTTTCATGGGAAATACATTTTGATGTGCACTGAAAAAGCATATATAGAAAATTCTGATGTGCTGCAATCTAGTAACTTTATCTATCTGTTCTGTGAACAAACATTTTTACAAACGACTATTCCTTTATCTATTTCATGGTAAACATTACAGAAATGGTCTTATTACTTAGTTCCTTACAAGGAGAACGGTAATAAGGAAACGTGCTAGACCATCAACTCACTTTAACAGCTGTCGCTATGCAAAGTAAGAAAGAAATGACATTTTATTTATGAACGCTTTTTCAACTCCTATGTCTCATTCTATACTGCGCGTGAAAGACCGCTTAATTTTGCTCAGAGGCCTCTCTATCAGGCTTGAGGTTGTTTTACATGCCGCGGCTTTACGACACGGGAGCCATGGTTTTACTTCCCTTCCGAAAGAAGCCATGCTAAGGATTTTTACTTTCTCTACACGTACTATGTACATAGTGGTATCTCGATATCGATATCGAGATTTTACCGGAAATACATGTTTTGGCTCCCCCTGAATCCAAAAAACATTTTTGGAAAAAGGTCCGTGTGTGCGGGTGTGTGTGTGTCTGTGTGTGGACAACATAGCTCAAAAACGAAAAGACTGTTAAATACCAAACTTGGCATTTAAGTTTGCTATCTTCCAAGGATGCGACAGAAGATTTTCAAGAAAATCCCCCCACCTACCTTTTACATGGAACTTTTTTCGAAAATTTGGATTTTTTCAAAATTGGCTCTAACGATTTTGATTAAAATATCGTATGTTAAAGATATTGATCTGACAAATAATATGTATATCTTGAATTTTCTGGGAATAGCATATGAAGACTACTTTATACTGGATGAATTCTTCATAACTGCTAAACCGTAAGAAATGAACAAAAACTTACCACACAAAAAATGTAGAGCACATTAAAACACGATTTATGTTACATACATTTTTTTCGAGGAGTTGGTCGTTTTTGAGATATTCCTTGTTTTTGGTTTCAGCTTTGAAAAACTTATACTTTTCTCATACAGGAATTTGTTAACTCGTGTCCATACAAACAAAGGAACTTCAGTCCATAGCAACCAGTTTTTGACTATCACTTTAACCTTTGATACTCCCATATTTCGCTTCTACTTATAAGGAAGTAAGTAATAAGACTATTTCTGCTAATTTTTTCTCGATTAGCTAGAAGTAAATAGAAGAATAAGCTTATTAACAATAATTTGTTACACAAAAGTAGAGAAAGTCATGTGAATGGAACACATCGGTTTTTTTTTTATCGTCCTCCGCCGCGTTTGAACCCGCCACCTTGGGTATACGAAGTTAGTATGGTAACCATTACACCACGGAGGATGACGTCGCTAAGCAAAGAAAGATATATGAAGCGGTAAAGGGCTTGCCGTACCAGTGAAGTGGCAGCATATTAAAATTGAAAGTGGTTAGCTTTAAAATGTATATGACATAATTATGTGTCGTAATAACTTTTTGTTCATCTCTTTACGTTTTACAAAAGTATTTAGAATGCAGAGGTTCTCAAGAGCTATGCCCAAGAAATTCATGTGTTCCATTCACAGGACTTTCTCTACATCTCTGCAACAAATTATTGTTAAAAAGCTAATGCTTCTGTTTACTTCATTCTAATCGGAATAAGGGAGTACCATAGGTTATACTGATAGCCAAAGGCTGTTTGCTATATGACTGAAGTTCCTTTGTTTGTATGGACAGGAATTGGCAAATTCAGTTTTTCAAAGCTGAAACAAAGAACAAGGAATATCTTTAAAACGATTGATTCCACGAACAAAATATATATAACATAAATTGTGTGTTTTAATTTGCTCTACATTTTTTGTGTGGTAAGTTTTTGTTCATCTCTTATAGTTTAGCAGTTATGCAAAATTCCGTAAAATTTATCCAAAATAAAGTAGTCTTCAGAGGCTATTCCAAGAAATTTCATGATATTAATTTTATTTTTCAGGTAAATATCTTTAATATACGATATTTTTATCAAAATCGTTATAATCATTCTTGAGAGAATCAAGATTTTCTAAAAAATTCCATGTAAAGGGTAGTTTCGGTGGGGGGATTTTTCTCAAAATCTTCGTGTCACATCCCTGGAAGATACTAAACTTAAATACCAAGTTTGGTATTTTACCGACACGGACACACACACGGACCTTTTTCTGAAAATATTTTTTTTATACAGGGGACCCTAAAACATATATTTCCGGTGAAATCTCGATATCGATTTTTTTGGTGGAGTGCAATACCTTCTCTATACACTATATACATTACGTTTAGAGTAATTAAAAAAGGTTAAAGCCATAGTTCATGTTTTAAAAGTTCAGAAACTCGTTTGACTCGTTTTGTAAACATAACTTTCTTCATAAAGTGCTAGATTATGTAAATAAGTTTCATAATGAAATGTTATTGCAAGTTCCCCAGAAACCAAACCGGGAAGGTCGCAAAGGGCGAATGTCTAAGAGATAATTAATTAATGAAATCGTTGCTGAGAATCATTTGCATATTTTCCACGTGGAAATCGCTATCATAATCAAGTCAACAGTTCCAAACTCTGTTTGTTGTGCAACAAAATGTTTTATGAATGCTTGTTAGAAATTAATGAGATATTCCGATGCATTATTGCGAATCACAGTTTACATTTCAGGTCAACAGAGTCGGGCAAAACTAATAATAAAAAACGACGCAGCAACATTAAGTGTATAAATGCACCTAAATGGTAATTAATTTCAAATTAAAACTTTTTTTCCCTATTATTAACAGAATGAATTCGATGTATTTTGTAAGAACTGTTTGCACCATTCGAAGCATAAAATTGTTTTAAAATTAACTTTTATGGCTTCACACAAATATAATATACTAATTAAAAACTCCTGTATGACAAGGTAATGCGTACAGCCAAAATATATATGGTTAAAAAAATAGAGCGAGTAATTAGCATTTAAACAGGGAATGTTTGTCGCCCTGCAATGTAAACTAGAACAAGCTAATTTTTCCTCATCAAAACAAACCGCACAAGTTTATTTTTGCCAGGAACATAAATTAGTTTTTTGAAATTATTTTGTAATCAAAGCGATGAAAGTGCAGCATTGGATGAAAAATGTACATTAATTCAACCTAGAACGGAAACATTATGGACTGCGAGCGACAAACGAACGCCATTGGGTACTCGCTTCTTACTCTCTAAACTTATAGGGACAACCTTCCTCTATGGTTAAGGGGGCAATGGGTTTTTTTCGAGAGTAAAAATTGTTACCTTCTTTCAGAAGGGGAGTAAAGCGGGTGGTCCTATGACGTAGATTTACAGCGCGTGAAAGAACCTCAAGCCTTGCCTTTAATACAACAACTTATACCGGCTGAAAGGGACTTTACTACGAGGGCTGTTTTTTTTTTTCTTTTCTTTTCTTTTTTTTTTTGCAACCTCCGATAGGCAATAAATAAAAGACAAGTTCATAGAAAACAATTATTTTATTACTAAAAGTTTTGTACACTTATGGTTACTTTTCAACATAATCACCGAAAAGATTGAGACATTTATCGTACCCGTGCACAAGCTTTGCAATACACGCTTCAAAAATGTTGCCGCCAATGATTTCAAATGAGCATTGACGTTGTTTTGAAGATCTTCGTACTTTACGACGTTCGTGGAGAGCCATTCAAAACAAAGGAAGAGGAATGCTGACTTCAGGAATTGTGTTGATCCATGACAACGCTCGTCCACACACTGCTGGCACAACCCATCGGCTCCTTGAACAATTTCAATGGGACATTTTCGATCATCCGCCGTACAGTTCTGACCTGGCACCCAGCGATTTTCACCTTTTCCCTGAACTGAAGGCGCGGCTAGGAGAGCAGCACTTTCAAACCAACGATCTTTAAAACAACGTCAATGCTTATTTGAACTCATTGGCGGCAACATTTTTTGAAGCGGGTATTGCAAAGCTTGTGCACAGGTACGATAAATGTCTCAATCTTTTCGGTGATTATGTTGAAAGGTAACCATAAGTGTACAAAACTTTTAGTAATAAAATAATTGTTTTCTATAAGCTTGTCTGTTATTTATAGCCTATCGGAAGTTGAGAGGGGGGGAAAGGTCCTCGTACACTCCTAATATGTACTTCATAGAAGCATTACAAGGTTTCTAATATGTGCTTCATAGAAGCATTATAAACATAAAAGCCTAACAGCATTTTGACCTTTGATCAGCATTTGGAAAAAATAAATGGTTTTTGTTGCAAATTGGATGTATAATTCCACAAGAATGTACGAAGATAATACTTTGTTACTTGTAAGATACGTAGAGTAAAATATTTCTGATATTAGTTTCGGTAGGAATTATGGGACATCAGACAAAATTACAATAATTAATCATTTAAAAGAAATAAAGCAAGATTCCGAGCAGCTTTTTCAGAATGAAGTGACTTAACAACGTTGCGTTGAGGTTGGTCAAGGATCTGAACCGGCTTCTGGATGTAAACACATCGGTAGCTTGCAAACACGATGCAGAGTGGGAGATAACGAATGCAACTGGCATTCTCATTGTCCTACACTCGCACAGTAAAAACTGAAGGAATGCCTCCAGTGTCTTAGTAAGGCGAGTTTATGCACTGATCTAGTGCAAGTGATACCCACACAACCTGCAGCGTTGCCAGCTTGGTTTCGACAAAACTAAAATATCTCCGTAGGAAATACAACGTAAGATACAAAATGTGTTCCAAATGCCGAGATCTATCACTGGTTTAAATTAATGTAGTGACCTCCATTCGTATATTTCCATGATCATTCAATATTGTTTTTAAGTAATTTTGAAGGATATTAGTTTACTTAAAGTTTTTCAAACTCATTGAAGTAAATCAATACCTAAATAAGGGATAGCGGATGTCCATTTTATTACTTACTCTACTCATAATATGTACATAATGTATAGAGAAGGTATTGCAATGTACCCAAAAATTCGATACCGAGATTTCACCGGAAATACATGTTTTGTGTCCTCCCCGAATCCAAAAAAAGCATTCTTCGAAAAAGGTCCGTGTGTACGTCTGTTTGTGTTTGTGGACAGCAAAGTTCTAAAACGAAAAGTCCGTTAAATACCAAACCGGGTATTTAAGTTTGATATCTTGCAAGGATGCGACACGAAGATTTTCAGGAAACATCCCCACCCCCAACTACCCTTTACATAGAACTTTTTTTTCGAAAGTTTTGATTTTCTCAAAAGTGGCTCTAACGAATTTGATTAAAATACAGTTTGTTAAAGATATTTACTTGACAAATAAAATACATATCTTGAATTTTCTGGGAATAGCCTCTGAAGACTACTTTATTCTGGATGAATTTTATTGCATTTTACATAACTGCTAAATAGTAACAGCTGGACAAAAACTTACTGCACGAAAAATGTAGAGCATGTTAAAACACACAATTTAAGTTACATACATTTTTTTCGTGGAGTTTATCATTTGTGAGATATTTCTTGTTATTGGGTTCAGCTTTAAAAGCTATACTTTTCTCTTTAGAGGAATTTTTCAACTCCTGTCCATAGAAACAAATGTAAATGTTAAATATATTTACCTGACAAATAAAATGTATATCTTGAATTTTATGGAAATAGCCTCTGAAGACTACTTTATTCTGGATTAATTTTACGGATTTTTACATAACTCTAAACTGTAAGAGATTGAAAAAAAACTTACCACACAAAAATGTAGAACACGTTAAAACACACAATTTACGTTAGATGCATTTTTTTCGTGGCGTTGATTGTTTTTGAGATATTCCCTGTTTTTGGTTTCAATTTCAAAAAACTAATTCTTTTCTCATACAGGAATTTGTAACTCTTTTAATACAAACAAAGGAACTTCAGTCACATAGTAACCAGCTTTTAACTGTCACTTTAACCTATGGTACTCCGTTATTTCGCTTCTGCTTAGAAGGAAGTAAGTAATAAGAGAATTTCTGCTTATGTTTATCTTTGTAATGCTTCTATGAATGCAGGAGTTTGTCTTCCACCCGGTAGAAACTCAAGGTATAACCACACTGTAGCAAATGTATGTTTAGTGTTAGAAACATTTAATAACGCTTGGATAGACCTCTGGTGTGGGGTTTAGAAGCAGATGTTACAAATGGCTACGTCCCTAAGTGTGAATGAAACTCTACCGTGGCACAAATAAATACACCTCAGCAAGCTGGCTCGTCGGTAGATGCACATTCCTCGACACTTTGCCGGGTCGACCATGTTCCCGGCCACAAGCACCGCAGTCGGGCAGACCGCGGTCTTCCACCAGCAACCTTTGGGAATTGTGGCTTTCCTCTTCCACTGAAGAACCTCCAAACGCAGCACGCGTTCTGTACAGCAATCAAGTTTACTCACAAAAGAAGGCTAACGAAGAGGTTTCAACCTTAACGGTATGGTGTAGCACATATCTAACAAAGATGATTAAACAAAGGTTTTAATGGATGTTTTACTTTTTCTAGCCCCTTATGTGCAATGTACATAGGGATAGAGAAGGTATTGTAATGCACCCAAAAATTCGATACCGAGATTTCACCGGAAATACATGTTTAGGGTCCCCCTGAATCCAAAAAAAAAAATTTTTTTTTGGAAAAAGGTCTTTGTGTGTGCGTGTGTGTCTGTGTGCCTGTGGACAGCATAGCTCAAAAACGAAAAGACCATTAAATACCAAACTTGGTATTTAAGTTTGATATCTTCCAAGGATGCGACACGAAGATTTTCAAGAAAATCCCCCCACCCCCAACTACCCTTTAAGTGGAAAATTTTTCGAAAATTTTGATTTTCTCAAAAATGGCTCTAAAGATTTTGATTAAAATATTGTATATTAAAGATATTTACCTGACAAATAATGTGTATAGCTTGAATTTTCTGGCAATAGCCTCTGAAGACTACTTTATTCTGGAAGAATTTTGCATAACTGCTAAACCATAAGAGATGGACAAAAACTTAACACACAAAGAATGTAGAGTACATTAAAATACACAATTTATGTTGTATAAATTTTTTTCGAGGAGTTGATCGTTTTTTAGATATTCCTTGCTTTTGGTTTCAGCTTTGAAAAACTTGTATTTTTCTCATACAGGAATTTTTCAACTCGTGTCCATACAAACAAAGGAACTTCAGTCACATAGCAACCAGCTTTTGACTATCACTTTAACCTATGGTATTCCCTTATTTCGCTTCTATTTACAAGGAAGCAAGTAATATGGCTATTTCTGCTAATGTTTATCTCGATTAGCGTACTGTTGAAAGAAGAATTTTCTTTCGTAAGAAGTTTGTAGAGTAGCTAGAGAAAGTCATGCGAGTGTAACACATCAGCTTTTTCTAATTTCATATACATTCAGCAATAAAATTGGACTAGTTGCATCTGTTTTAAATTATAAAATTATTAATATTTTCTATACATGTACATAGTGTATAGAGTAGGTATTTTATTCGATACTGAGATTTCACTGGAAATATATGTTTTGGGTTCTCCTGTATCCAAAAAAAAAAAAAAATCATTTTTAGAATAACGTTCCGTGTAGGTGTGTGTGTATCTGTGGACTGCATAGCTCAAAAACGAAAAATCCATTCAACACAAAACTTGGTACTTTGGTTCGGCATCTTCCAAGGATACGACTCGAAGATTTTCAAGAAAATCCTCCACCCCCAACTACCGTTTATATGGACATTTTTTCAAAATTATTGATTTTCTCAGAAATGGCTGTAAGATTTTTATTAAAATATCGTATATTAAACATGTTTACCTGACAAATAAAATGTATATCTTGAATTTTCTGGGAGTAGCCTCTGAAGACATTTTGGATGGATTTTACGGAATTTTGCACAGTTGCTAAACCGTTAGAGATGGACAAAAACTTACTATACAAAAAATGTAGAGCACATTAAAACACAATTTATGTTAAATTAATTTTTTTCGTGCAGTTGGTCGTTTTTAAGATATTCCTTGCTTTTAGTTTCAGCTTTGAAAAACTTGTACTTTCTCATACAGGAATTTGTCAACTCGTGTCCATACCAATAAGGGAAGTTCAGTCACCTAGCAACCATCTTTTGACTATTACTTTAACCTATTATACTTCCATATTTCGCTTCTACTTACAAGGAAGCAAGTAATAAGACTATATCTTCTATTTGTTTCTCGATTAGCATTAAGTAAATAGAAGCGTTAGGTCTTTAACAAAAATTTGTTGCAGAGATGTAGAGAAAGTCATGTGAATGGAACATATATTTTTCATTTTTGTAGTTAAAGCTTCATACCCAGGGGTTCAAGCTACAGCGCAGATACCTTTGCGTCATTGTTACGGCCAATAACAGCAGTGAACGCAGTGTGTTTGGCACCATATCTTCCCAATGCTCACGTTAGGTACTCTGCAATGGCATATGAAATTGCAGTTCTGCTGGCGTCTGAATGGCGGCGCTAGTGTTCTAATGCCGACGTCAAGGACACGGAGACATTTCACCAGCCATTAAGTTACGCCGTAGTCACGGAGGAGCAGGTTATGACCCATAACGAGAAGTGCTCAAGGATCTCCAACATCATAAACCTGCCGCCAAAAAACATTCCCCTCCTAATGATAGAAACAGCCCGATTGTCAGTTGTTCCACTTCAAAAACACAGTGCCACGTTTTACGTGTTACATACTAAGTACATAGTGTACAGAGAAGGTATTGTATTGCACCCGAAAATTCGATAAGGGAATTTCACCGGAAACATGTTTTGGGTCCCCCTGAATCAAAAAAAAAAAAAAAAAAAAAATTAATGCGTTTCATTCACAAGACTTTCTCTACATCTCTGCACCAAATTATTGCTAAAAAGCGTATGCTTCTATTTACTTCATGCTAATCGAGACAAATTAGCAGAAATAGTCTTATTACTCGCTGTGTTGTAAGTAAAAGCGAAATATTGGAGTATCAAAAGCTGGTTGCTATGTAACTGAAGTACCTTTGTATGGATAGGACTCACAAATTCCTGAATGAGAAAGGTTTTTTTAAAGCTCAAACCAAAAACAAGGAATATCTCAAAAACCATCAACTCCATGAAAAAAAAATGTTAGGACACGAAATGTGTGTTTTAGCGTGCTCTACATTTTTTGTGTGGTAAGTTTTTGTCCATCTCTTACGATTTGGCAGTTATGCACAATTCCGTAGAATTCATCCAAAACAAAGTAGCCTTCAGAGGCTATTTCCAGAAAATTCAACATATACATTTTATTTGTCAGGTAAATATCTTTAATATAAGATATTTTAATCAAAATCATTAGAGGTATTTTTGAGAAAATCACATTTTCGGAAAAACTTCCATGTAAAGAGTAGTTGGGGAGGGGGGTGGATTTTCTTAAAATATTCGTGTTGCATCCTTGGAAGATACTGAACTTAAACAGCAAGTTTGGTATTTATTCCACTTCTCGTTTTTCAGCTATGCTATCCACAGACGTGCCTTTTTCAACAACAAAAAAAAAAAAAAAATGGATTCAGGGTGACCCAAAACATATATTTCTGGTGAAATCTCGGTATCGAATTTGTGGGTGGAATGCAATACCTTCTCTATACACTATGTACATAGTACGTGTAGAGAAAGTAAAACATTGACTTTACATAAATAGGTAGATTGCTCGTAATTATTGTGCTAAGATTGCTTCTAGTGTAGCTTCATAACGTAGGGTCCCTAAATTTTACTGGTAGACACTCCTGCTGGCACCCCCTTGCGCTCCTCTTGATGAACAGCTCCGAGTCCTGGTTCGGTACCAGTTACATAGCTCGTATCGATCGCGCTTCGCACACCATCAAGCTCAGCTTATCAAAAGCTAATATGAAATGGGATGATGAGAAATGAGGGACTAGAAAAATTCATGGTTAAGAAAACCACTGCAGAATTTGGCTGACAAGGAAAAACCAGGCAAAATCATTAAAAAAATCTGATGTGTTCCATTCACATGAGTTTCTCTCCATTTCTGCAACAAATTATTATTAAAAAAACCTTTGCTTCTATTTACTTCATGCTAATCGAGAAAAAAATATCAGAAATAGTCTTATTACTTGCTTCCTTGTAACTAAAAGCGAAATAAGGGAGTACTATAAGTTAAAGTGATAGTCAAAAGCTGGTTGCTATGTGACTGAAGTTCCTTTGTATATACAGGAGTTGACAAATTCCTGTATAAGAAAGGTTTAAGTTTTTTAAAGCTCAACTCAAAAAATCAACTTCACGAAAAAAATGTATATATCACAAATTGTGTGTTTTAATGTGCTGTACATTTTTTTTTGTGGTAAGTTTTTGTCCATTTCTTACGGTTTAGCAGTTATGCAAAATTTCGTAAAATTCATCCAGATTAAAGTAGTCTCCAGAGGCTATTCTCAAAAAATTCAAGATCTACATTTTATTTGTCAGGTAAATATCTTTAATATACGATATTTTAATCAAAATCGTTGGAGCCATTTTTGAGAAAATCAAAATTTTCGAAAAAAGTTCCATGTAAAGGATAGTTGGGGGTGGGGGGATTTTATTGAACATTTTCTTGTCGCATCCTTGGAAGATACTAAAGTTAAAGACCAAGTTTGGTCTTTAACGGTCTTTTCGTTTTTGAGCTATGCTGTCCACAGACACACACACGGACCTTTTTCCAAAAATGCTTTTTTTGGATTCAGGGGGACCCAAAACAAGTATTTCCGGTGAAATCTCGGTACCAAATTTTTGGGTGCAATGCAATACCTTCTCTATACGCTATGTATTTAGTACGTGTAGAGAAAGTAAAAATTCTAGTGATATTTTGTAAATGAATCTGGCAAACCTGAGGTACTGTAACTTTATAAATAAACTTTTGTGTTCTTATGTTTCGTTGTTATTTGTTTATACTAATAAGTTCGTTACCTCCTGGATCGCCTCAAGAAGCCTCAAGCCATGCATTTGTGATGAAGTCGCCAGTGAACCGGATCCCTCGAGAGTGAACTCCTATCACATTTACTTCAGACACCATTACTTATGTTTGATGGTGGGAGTTCAATTGGAACCCTTTGTTTTCACATGGGCAATTTAGCAGAACGACATGTGAACCTCCCAGACCGGAGGCTGTGGCATTGTCTTGAGCATATCGGATCATTTATCTGACTCCACCCGGAGCTGACCGACTCACATGATAAATGATTAGCAAGACAGACGGACTCCGATAGCATTTCAAACATTAGTTCCTTGCGAAGTGCCCTTCGGTGTCCTTGGTATTTCTTTATATTCCTCAACATTTGCATAACCAGTTGGAGCTCAGCATCTGATTGATTTTATGTCCGCCAATTTTTGTTTACCGTAGGTAGAGAAGTTATTGCATTCCACACAAAAATTCCATACAAAATACACCTTTGAGCTTCATTGGATCGAAAAAACTTTTTTTAAAAAATCTGAAATGCTCCATACACACATTGACTTTCTCTACATCTCTGCAACAAATTATTCTTAAAAAGCTTATTTTTCTATTTACTTCATGCTAATCTAGAAAAAATTAGAAATTTTGACTTATTGCTTGCTTCCTTGTAAGTAGAAGCGAAATAAGGGAGTACCATAGGTTAAAGTGAAAGCCAAAGGTAGGTTACTATGTGACTGAAGTTCATTTGTTTGTAAGGACACGAGTTGGCAAATTCCTGTATGAGAAAAGTATGTTTTTCAAACCTGAAACCAAAAACAAGAAATATCTCAAAAACAATCAACTCCACGAAAAAATGTACATAACATAAGTTGTGTGTTTTAACGTGCTCTATATTTTTTGTGTATTAAGTTTTTTTCCATCTCTTACAGTTTAGTAGTTATGCAAAACTCCGTAAAATTCATCCAGAATAAAGTAGTCTTCAGAGGCTATTCCCAGAAAATTCAAAATATTAATTTTATTTGTCAGGTAAATATCTTTAATATACGACATTTTAATCAAAATCGTTAGAGCCATTTTTTAGAAAATCAAAATTTTCGAAAAAAGTTCCATGTTAAGGGTAGTTGGAGTTGGGGGGATTTTTCTCAAAATCTTCTTGACGCATCCCTGGAAGATACTAAACTTAAATACCAAGTTCAGTATTTTACAGACTTTTCGTTTTTGAGTTATCGTGTTCACAGACACACGGACACACACATGGATCTTTTACTGAAAATACTTTTTACTTTCTCCATACGCACTATGTACATAGTGTATAGAGAAAGTATTGCACTCCACCCAAAAATTCGATACCGAGATTTCACCGGAAATATATGTTTTAGGGTCACCAATATCCAAAAAAAGCATTTTCACAAAAAGGTCCCTGTGTGTGTGTCCGTGTGTGTGTATGTCCGTGTGTCCGTGTGCCTGTGAACACGATAACTCAAAAACGAAAAGTCGGTAAAACACCAAACTTAGTATTTAAGTTTAGTATCTTCCAGGGATGCGACACGAGGATTTTGAGAAAAATCCCCCCACCCCCAACTACCCTTTACATGGAACTTTTTTCGAAAATTTTGATTTTCTCAAAAATGGCTGTAACGATTTTGATTAAAATTTCGTATATTAAACATATTTACCTGACAAATAAAATGTATATCTTGAATTTTCTGGGAATAGCCTCTGAAGAGTAGTTTATTCTGGATGAATTTTACTAAATTTTGAATGACTGCTAAACCGTAAGAGATGGACAAAAACTTACTACACAAAAAATTTAGAGCGCTTTAAAACACACACTTTATGTTATATATACATTTTTTTCGTGGAGTTCGTCGTTTTTGTGACATTCCTTATTTTTGGTTTCTGCTATGAAAAACGTTTACTTTTCTCATACAGGAACTTGTCAACTCCTATCCATATAAACAAAGGAACTTCATTGACATAGCAACCAGCTTTTGACTATCACTGTAACCTACGGTTGTCCCTTATTTCGCTTCTACTTACAAGGAAGCGAGTAATAAAACTATTTCTGCTAATTTTTTTCTGATTAGCATAAAGTAAATAGAAGTATAAACTTTTTAAGAATTATTTGTTGCAGGGATATGGAGAAAGTCATGTGAGTGGTACACATCAGACCTTTTTGGATACAGGAGACCCTATAACATATATTTCCGGTGAAATCTCGGTATCGAATTTTTTGGTGGAGTGTAATACCTTCTCTATCATCTATGTACAGAGCACGTATAGAGAAAGTAAAAAGTTTCTGTCATGAAGTGTGTGTTTTAATGAACTCTACATGTTTTATGTAGTGAATTTCTGTCTTTCTCTCACTTTCATAAGTGTCCAGAATGAAGAAGTCTCTAGAGGCTATTCCCAGAAAATTCAAGGTAAACATTACGTTTGCCAGAAAATATCTTAAACATATAGTATTTTATTAAAAATATTTAAAGCTAATTTTGACAAAATGAACATTTTCGAGAAAAAAAAAGTCACCTGTACACAGTAATGGGGGTGGGGAGATTTTGTTGTAAATCTTTGTGGAGAATTCTTGGAAGATTTTGAACATAAATATTAAGTTTGATATTTAACGAGCGTTTCGTTCTTTTAACTATGCCGCCTACACACACGTACAAAACTAATGTTCTTCTTCTTCTTCTTCAGAAAATGAAACTGCGTCGTGTACAGAATTGGAAAGGAATTGCCAGGGCCACTAATCTATTAAGGTAGGCTGCAATACGTTTCTATCAGTTAGTATCAACTTTCACAGTCCACGAGTTGGGAACTCAACTAAAAGGTCATGTGCATGTAATACAGCAGATTTGTCTATTTATTTCATTTGATCACAGAGCAAAAGTACCAATAATTCACAAGTTCTACAACAACACTGTAGTAGCTAGTTAGATACGAAGGCCTTTTTTTTTTTTTTTTTTTTTTTTTTTTTTTTTTTTTTTTTTTTTTTTTTTTTTCAATTTCCGATAGGCTATAAATAAAAGACAAGTTCATAGAAAACTATGTTATTACTAAAAGTTTTGTACACTTATGGTTACTTTTCAACATAATCACCGAAAAGATTGAGACATTTATCGTACCTGTGCACAAGCTTTGCAATACCCGCTTGTTTGAAAGTGCTGCCCTCCTAGCCACGTCTTCAGTTCTGGGAAAAGGCGAAAGTAGCTGGGTGTCAGGTCAGGACTGTACGGCGGATGATCGAAAATGTCCCATTGGAATTGCTCAAGGAGTCGATGAGTTGTGCCAGCAGTGTGTGGACGAGCGTTGTCAAGGATCAACATAATTCCTGAAGTCAGCATTCCTCTTCGTTTGTTTTGAGTGGCTCTCCAAAACGTCGTAAAGTACGAAGATCTTCAAAGCAACGTTTGAAATCATTAGTGGCAACATTTTTTGAAGCGGGTATTGCAAATCTTGTACACAGGTACGATAAATGTCTCAATCTTTTTGGTGATTATGTTGAAAAGTAACCATAAGTGTACAAAACTTTTAGTAATAAAATAATTGTTTTCTATGAACTTGTCTTTTATTTATAGCCTATCGGAGGCTGAAGAAAACAAACGGCCGTCATATAATAAGGCGTGTATACGAATGGAAATGTAAGGTCATCTACAAATAAAACTAGTACCAATTACGATAACTAGGTCGAACCACAATTTACCTTCATATCGCTCTGACGAAACACGCAATGAATCAATCACAGCAAATGGACGGTAGCTTATTAGTAAATAAGTATATATTTGAGGTATTTTGTTGGCTCAACTGTAAATTACCTTTGTTCACGTTTATGGCAACACTGCTGCAAAGAGAAAGTTATCCTACCTGTTAGATAACTGCTATCACAGAATAATATTACTTAAGCTCTTTACGACCTGAAAAGCTATCATTTTCTAGTTAAGACTTGTTTTTATGAATCATTATAAGAGAAATGATACGTGATTATTTACGCTGTGGTTATCTTTCCAGAGCAGTCTCTTCCCAACACTTATCACCTCTAAGCTCGTAATAAACTCCGAATTTATACTTCACTAAGATGATTTGCAGGCTTTCTATCTCCCAAAAGACAAGGAAGGAGATAGCAGCTTTGAGAAGAGTCACGGATATTACAAGATATGCATTTTATTTAGGGAAAGTTGGATACCCTCGATACTTGTTGGTACCGAAGTATGTATACTATTTTGAGAATCAAACTGGTTTATAGTTCGTGTTAGATCTTGACTGGTTTAGACTTTCTAAAGGACATAAACAGCAGGTAGAAGGTAGTTATGTACCTGTAGAGTGCACCAAAAAATTCGATGCCAAGTTTTAACCGGAAATATATACTTTATAACCCCTGAATTAAGACAAAAGACATTTTTACTTTCTCTAGCCCCATATGTACAATGTACATAGGGATAGAGAAGTACTGTTTTCCACCCAAAAATTCGATACCGAAATTTTACCGGAAATACATGTTTTAGGATCCCCTGTATCCAAAAAATGCATTTTCACAAAAAGGTCCGTGTGTGTGTCCGTGTGACTGTGAACACGATAACTCAAAAACGAAAAGTAGCTAAAATACCAAACTTGGTATTTAAGTTTAGTATCTACCAGGAATGCCACATGAAGATTTTGAGAAAAATCCCCCCACCCGAACTACCCTTTACATGGAATTTTTTTCGAAAATTTTGATGCTCTTAAAAATGGCTCTAACGATTTTGATTAAAATATCATATTGAAGATATTTACCTAACAAATAAAATGTATATCTTGAATTTTCTGGGAATAGCTTCTGAAGAGTAGTTTATTCTGGATGAATTTTGCTTAATTTGGCATAACTAGTAAACCGTAAGAGATAGACAAAAATTTACTGTACAAAAAATATAGGTCTTGTTAAAATACACAAGTGATGTCATATACATTTTTCTCGTGGAGCATAGCGTTTTCGAGGTATTCAGTGTTATTAGTTTCAGTGAAGTACTTATACAGGGTTACTACAAAAGAAATAGACAACTTCAACTTCCTGTAAAACAAAAACTATTAGAGATAGCAACCTAATTATTTTGGGGGTATGCTGAGAAACTTTCAAAGTTTTGTCTGTTACTATTGGTAACGCTGTCGTGTTTTGTTTGTTGTTGCAGAAGCTGAAATGGCGGAAAATCCTGTGGAAAAGGCATATTGTGTGTTGGAATTTGCTAGAACGCAATCAGCAACTGTTGTCCAACGACATTTTAGAACACGTTACCACAAAACGCCACCGACTAGACAGTCAATCTACGACTGGTATAGAAAATTCGAGACAACGGGATGTTTGTGCAAAGGAAAGAGCTCGGGAAGACCAAGAGTTTCGGAAGAAAACGTTGAACGTGTTCGTTCTGCCTACATAAGAAGCCCACATAAATCGACATCTAGGGCAAGCATGCAATTACAAATTCCACAACAAGCTGTATGGAAAATCTTGCGGAAGCGACTGCACATGATGCCTTACAGATTACAGATGTTGCAGTTTCTGAGTGAAGAAGATAAGGTCATACGGCGTGACTTTTGCATCGACATGTTGCAACATGATGAAGACGATGCTGGTTTTTGTGAGCGCATCATTTCATTTTTGTGGTAACGTGTTCTAAAATGTCGTTGGACAACACTTGCCGATTGCGTTCTAGCAAATTCCAACACGCAATATGCCTTTTCCACAGGATTTTCCGCCATTTCAGCTTCTGCAACAACAAACAAAACACTACAGCGTTACCAATAGTAGCAAACAAAACTTTGAGAGTTTCTCAACATACCTCCAAAATAATTAGGTTAGTATCTCTAATAGTTTTTGTTTTACAGGCAGTTGAAGTTGTCTATTTCTTTTGTAGTAACCCTGTATATCTTGAACTTTCCGGGAAGGCTTCTTCATTCTGGATAACCTTTGTATAACTGGCAAAGTGTAGGAGATATACGAAACTTACTACAGAAAAATGCAGAATCTCATTGAAGCGCACAATTTGTCACACCCTTTTTTGTTTGTTTGTAGATTTAACCGTTTTCGAGATATTCCGGATTTTTCGTTTCAATTTTAACCACTTAAACTTTTCTCCAACGGGAAGACTTTTTTCTTCTCATTACTCATTTGTTTACCGAATCTCAATTGTTTCACATAGCGACCGGCTTTTAAAGGACGAAACTATCGCTTGCATTTTATTATTTCCCTTTTACTTATAAGCAAGCTAGTAACAATACTAATTCTGCTTATGTTTATCTTAATTAAAGTGATGCAGATAAAAATCTGATTTGTTCCATTCACATGACCTTCTCTACATATCTGCAAAAAAAAAAAAAATTTAAAAAGGTTATACTTCTATTTACTTCATGCTAATTGGGAAAAAGATTAGCAGAAATATTGCTTCCTTGTAAGTAAAAGTGAAATAATGGACATCCATTTTTTTTTTTTGGAACCTAACGTCTTTTAACCTGGTCATATCGGACGATGAATGAATTTGGTGAAATGATGCTCAAGTGATCTCGAGGTCCATGGAGCATAAAGTTACTCGACATTCGTCTTTTCAGGATAAGGGAAAACCCCGGGGAAAAAACTTATCCATGTATCTCACCCTAGGCGAGATTCAAAATCACGATCTTTTGAATGTGAAGCACACACGCTACTACCACGACCGAGGTGGGTTGTGGAACCATTTGTTAAAGTGATAGTCAAAGGCTGGCTGCTATGTGACTGAAGTTCCTTTGTTTGTATGGACACGAGTTGAGAAATTCCTGTATGAGATGGAAACAAAACTTAGCACAAGAAATGTAGAGCACGTTAAAACACACACTTTATGTTGTATACAATCTTTTCGTGGAGTTGATCGTTTTTGAGATATTGCTTGTTTTTGATTTCAGCTTTAAAAAACTAAAAGTTTTTCACATAAGGGAATTTGTGAACTCCTGTCTCTGCATAGAAACGGATATCATCCACATGACCACCAGTTTTTAAAAGGGTTTAGTCGTCCTCCGTGGTGAAATGATTACAATGCTAGCTTCACAAACACAAGGTCGCGGGTTCAAATCCGGCGGTGGACGATGGATTTTTTCGGGTGTAAAAATCCTAAGCATGGCTTCCTTCGGAAGGGAAGTAAAGCCGTTGGTCCCGTGTCGTAGATTTACGGGAAGTTAAAGAACCCCAAGCCTGATAGAGAAGCCTCTGAGCAAAATTAAGCGGTCTTTCACTCCCAATATAGAATGGGACGCTGGCAACCCAGCAGTTAAAGAGCGTTCATAAATAAAACTCCATTTATTTAAAAGGCTTTTACTATCGTTTTAGCCTAGTGTATTCCCTTATTTTCCCTTCTAGTTACAAGAAACAATTTCTGCTAATGTTTATCTCGATTAGCATGAAGTTGATAGAAGCACAGGTTTTTAACAATTATTTGTTCAGTGTAAATGGAATACATCAGATTTTTACTTTCTCTACACATACTACGTACATAGTGTATAGAGAAGGTATTGTAATGCACCCAAAAATTCGATACCGTGATTCACCAGAAATGCATGTTTTGGGTCCCCCTGAATTAAAAAAAAAAAACATTCTTGGAAAAGATTTGCGCGCGTCTGTGTGTGTGTGTGGACAGCATAGCTGAAAAACGAAAATACCGTTAAATACTAAACTTGGCATTTAAATTTGGTATCTTCCATGGATGCGACTCGAAGATTTTCAAGAAAACCCCCCACACCAACTCCTCTTTACATGGAACATTTTTTGAAATTTTTGTTTTTTCTTAAAAATGGCTCAAACGATTTTGATTAAAATATCGTATATTCAAGATATTTACCTGACAAATAAAATGTTTATCTTGAATTTTCTAGGAATAGGCACTGAAGACATGTCTGTTTTGGGTGAATTTTGCCAAATTTTGAAGAACTGGTAAACCGTATGAGATAAGACAAAAACATTTAAATCACGATAAAACACACAATTTATTTCATATACTTTTTTTGTTGCCGTTTTAGAGATATTTCTTGTTATTGATTTCAGCTTTAAAGAACTTACCTTTCATATACGGGAATTTGTCAACTCCTGTCCACACAAACAAAGGAACATCAGTCACATAGCAACCAGCTTTTGGCTTTCACTTTAACCTATGGTACTCCCTTATTTCGCTTCTACTTACAAGGAAGCAAGTAAAGTCATGTAAATGGAACACATCAGATTTTTTGTTTGTTTATCGTTTTGATGTAAGTAAGCTGTCCCCAAATATTGTAAAGCTATTTTTGAATCATCCTGTGTAAAACGATTACAAATTAATTCTAAGAAGCATCAATAAAACAATAATTATATGACAAATAACAAGTTCGACAGCTGGAATCAATGATTCAGAACGAAGTTGAGATACTAGTGGTGTTAAGCTTTTTTTCTGAGAATGACGTTAGATGATAAACTTGTTTGTGGCAAAGTCTTCACGTGATACAAGTTCTGATGTATCAACACAATGCCTTGACCTTTATGACACCGTCTATTCAATTCATCGGAACAGGAACGCTTTCGCGCGACGATTTCCTGGTTCATGGGCCTTATATTAAAGAAACTGCTGGAACCTGGAGAAAAGAATTTCCACCTGCCTTTAGAGCGACAAAAGGTTATTAGAAATGGTGATTCTTTTGTTGACAACTGCAGATAGGTTTCGAACAGTGTTGCCAACTCATCAACATAAAAAGTAGCTAAACTAATTCAAAAACATAGCTAAGGGTGGCTAAAATTACAAATAAAATTCCGGTGTGTTCTGTTCATATGACCTTCTCTACATCTCTGGACAAATTATTGTTATAAAGCGTATGTTTCTATTTACTTCATGCTATTCGAGAAAAAAATAGCAGAAATAGTCTTATTACTTGCTTCCATGCAAGTAGAAACGAAATAGGTTAAAGTGATAGTCAAAAGCTGGTTGCCATGTAACTAAAGTTCCTTTGTTTGTATGGACAGGAGTTGAAAAACACCTGTATGAGAAAAGTATATGTTTTTAAAGCTGAAACCAACAACAAGGAATATCTAAAAAACAATCACCTCCACGAAAAAAATGCATATAACTTAAATTGTGTGTTTTAACGTGCTCTACATTTTTTTTTCTGTCCATCTCTTGTGGTCTAGCAATTATGCAAAATTACGTACATTTCATCCAGAATAAAGTAGTTTTTAGAGTCTATTCCCAGAAAATTCAAGATATACATTAGATTTGTGAGGTAAATATCTTTAATATACGATATATTAATCAAAATCGTTATAGCCATTTTTAAGACAAATCAAAATTTTCGAAAAAAGTTCCATGTAAAGGGTAGTTGGGGATGGGAGGATTTTTCTGAAAATCTACGCATCGCATCCCTGGAAGATACTAAACTTAAATACCAATTTTGGTATTTTACTGAATTTTCGTTTTTGAGTTATCGTGTTCACAGACACGCGGACACACACACACACACACACACACGGTCCTTTTTCTAAAAATACCTTTTTTGGGTACAGGGGACACTAAAACATATACTTCCGGTGAAATCTCGGTATTGAATTTTTGAGTGCAATACAATACATTCTCTATACACTATGTACATAGTACGTGCAGAGAAAGTATAAATAGCTAAAGAAAAGGCTACTTTAACTCAGCTAATCAATGAAAAATACATTCTCCTCAACCTCCTCTTGGTTTCCAACAACTCTCTCAGCGCTATATTACTATTTATTTTATAGTGTCAACTTCTGTCGTATATTTCCTCATTTACTTTGCGTCACAATTTATTCCACATCTGCTTCTTGAAACACAGCACGAATACTGAGTTACAGTTTCAGATGAGCAGCTAACCGTTCGAATTAGGGGATTTTCTGATTCCCGCGTTATGTTGCGTCATTGACCTGTAATGTACTAACTAGTGTGTCATTCGTAGTGAAATTGAAAAACACGAATTGCTAAAAATAGTATTAACATGAATAAAAACCAAAATAGCGCACGAAAAAGAAATTTATGGCTAAAAATATAGGTAATAGCTAAACTCAAAATTTTGTAGCTAAATTGGCAACACTGGTTTCGACCCGTACTGGGTGTAAACTGGATCAGCCTGGTTGTCAGGGGTTACAAGAGGTTATCGTTACAAACAGGACGTGACCTTGCCCTATAACAAAACCACAATGTTGGCAAAACGAAACATGTTAACATTTGTAATCAGATTTATGAAAACATAAGATAAACTGTGGTGACACAGCTTGGAAGTTGACACAAAGCCAAATTTGTCTTCAGACTCTAATGCTACATTCACATAAACTTTCTCCAGTTGCTCAAACTGTTCTTACTAGAAAAAATTGTTTTATTTATTTACATCATTAAACGAGATAAACATTAGCAGAATCAGTTTTATTACTTGCTTTCTTGTAAGTAGAAGGGAAATAAATGAATGCATCAGGCTAAAGAGAAATCAAATAGTATAAAAACTGGATGCTGTGTGATTGAAATTGCTTTGTTTGTATGGCCAGGAGTTGACAAATGTCAACAATGAGAAAAGTACAAGTACGAGGGCCGTTTTTTTCTACCTCCGATATGCTATAAATAAAAGACAAGTTCATAGAAAACAATTATTTTATTACTAAAAGTTCTGTACACTTATGGTTACTTTTCAACATAATCACAGAAAAGATTGACACATTTATCGCACCTGTGCACAAGCTTTGCAATACCCGCTTCAAAAAATGTTGCCTCCAATGATTTCAAATGAGCATTGACGTTGTTTTAAAGATCTTCGTTGGTTTGAAAGTGCTGCCCTCCTAGCCACGTCTTCAGTTCAGGGAAAAGGTGAAAGTCGCTGGGTGCCAGGTCAGGACAGTACGGCGGATGATCGGAAATGTCCCATTGAAATTGTTCAAGGAGCCGATGGGTTGTGCCAGCAGTGTGTGGACGAGCGTTGTCATGGATCAATACAATTCCTGAAGTCAGTATTTCTCTTCGTTTGTTTTGAAAGGCTCTCCGCAAACGTCGTAAAGTAACAAGATCTTCAAAACAACGTCAATGCTCATTTGAAATCATTGGCGGCAACATTTTTTGAAGCGGGTATTGCAAAGCTTGTGCACAAGTACGATAAATGTCTCAATCTTTTCGGTGATTATGTTGAAAAGTAACCATAAGTGTACAAAACTTTTAGTAATAAAATAAGTGTTTTCTATGAACTTGTCTTTTATTTATAGCCTATCGGAGGTTGAAAAAAAACGGCCCTCGAATTTTAAATCTGAAACCGAGAACAAGGATTATGTCAGAAACGGACAGCTCTACAAAAAGTACCGTATACGACAAACTTTGAGTGATTTAAAAAGATCTACCTTTTTTGTATAGTAAGTTTTTGCCTATGTCTTACGGTTAACCAGTTATCTGCGCAAAATTCATCCAGCATAAAGAGCCCTTCAGAGGCTATTCCCAGAAGATTCAAGATGTACAAACAAAAAATGTATTAAAAAAGTATGCTTCTATTTACTTAATACTAATCGAGAAAGAACTAGCAGAAATAGTCTTATTACTTGCTTCCTTGTAAGTAGAAGCGAAAATAAACACTTTGAAAAAAGTTTCATATAAGGGATAGCTGGGGGAGGGGGGATTTTCTTGAAAATCTTGCAAGATACCAAACTTAAATACCAACTTTGATATTTAACGGTGTTTTCGTTTTTGAGTTATGCTATCCACAGACACACACACACACACACACACACACGGACCTTTTCTCCGGAAATGTTTTGTGGATTCAGGGGGACTCAAAACATGTATTTCCGGTGAAATCTCGGTGTTGAATTTTTGGGTGCATTACAATAACTTCTCTATAAACTATGTGCATAGTACGTGTAGAGAAAGAAAAAATGAGAGTACCTGATTATGAAAAGTATGAATAATTATTGGCAGGAGTCCTCTGCCTCTTCTTTTCAGCTTCTTTGTGGAGTTTTGATATTTAGGTTAAATGCTTGAGCACCAGTAACGTTGTTTAATTTGTTGAAGAATGTCTTGTAGCTCTGCAGAGAAACTTATTTTGTACAACTTGCAATTTATTTCATTTGTTGTGGACCATATGCAAGTGAGAGGAGGTCGAAATAAGGATTTGTAAGGAGGAATGGGGCAGTCCAGGCCAATCTTGGAGCGTTTATCATTAATGGATGAAGTTTGTGTCATATACTTCTGACAAATGTAAATGCACAAGGCAGTTTCAGGAGATTTTTCATTAAGTTTAAACATTTTTCAATAGATTAGATTAGAACGCATTCTCTAGGTTCGTTTAGGGCAGGAAGTCACTGAACAAAGAACTTGTCAAGGCATAAACATGTATACATATATTTATATACAACGAAAAAGAGAAATTAAACAATGTATAAAGCTCCAGTGCTAAAAGCACAGGTTACAAAAACAGTAGAATAGACATATAATCACACCATTCGCTTTTTTGGCCTGTATGCCATTGCACTATACTTAATGTGCTCTATAAAATCATATGTACTTCCTTTTTCTTTTTTTGCATGCATATAAAAACAAAGAGCATCAAAAATTAGTGTTAAAATGTATAAATAAATACAGTTTCATTATGTGTAACTCTGATGTAATGTCAGATGATAGTTTGCTAATTATCCACATAATAGTTACCACTAGAAATTATATAAAACTAAAATATAATTATTGTATTATGCACTCCATAAATGTCAACAAATTACAATACATACTTACAAATATATTATAGAATTTACAATGCAAAATTTTATAATTATGAACTAGAGTGTAAAATATCAAAGCATCAGGCTTTACAGGCCTTGTGTTTTTGCTAAATACTAAATAATTAATTTGACACATTCGTGCAAGTCAAAGTATACATCAGTTTAATTTTAATATAAAACACACACACTAATATACACAAAATGCAATACATTATAATACTTATAAATACAATGATTATTAACGGTATTGTCAGTCAGATTTGTCACTTAAATATTCATTTACAGAGTAAAATGATTTATTGCAAAGGTACTCCTTAAGAGAGGCCTTAAAAGCCCTGAAATTCCTAACCTATCATTGATTCAGCAAAAAAAGGAAGAAGTGTACAAAGTAGAAATTAAGATTCTATATCAATAGCCAGAATGAGTAGATATTAAATTTATTGCTATCACAACCTTAATATATCAGAATGAATGCAAAGTTTATATTGTTGCCTACATAATGGATATATTCTGTCAACCATTGCCAAATCAAATGATAAGAAATCAAAAGGGCGTGGTAATAGAAGGCTTTGGAGTTTTGGAGGCTAAGAGAAAATTAAATTAGGATCAAGTATATAGGCATTCATTGCAGTAGATTTATTAGTCATTGTTCGTAGACAATCCTTAGGAAACGGTGCCATAAAAGGCCAATCATGCAAGGTTTCGATCATCAGGACAACCTGTTTATAATGCAGGGATACCAGATTATGATCAAAGGGTTAAAAGTAGGCTTTATTTTACGAGAAGGAAAGTTTTCGAAACGAAGGCCAAAGGCGAGTTTCACCATCCTATAAACAAAATAAAAATCACTTTTAACATGTACGGGGTGTACTACTGTTTTTTTCTCCAGCGCGCACGCTGTAGAAAGTAGAGAAGGAATGGTATTCCACCCATACCGAGATTTCACTGGAAATACATGTATCGAGACCCCTGAATAAATCTTGGTATTTAAGTTCAGTATCTTCCAAGGATGCGATACAAAGATTTTTGAGAAAATCCTCCCCCCCCCCAAATAACCTTTCCATGGAAAAAATTTCGAAAATTTTGATTTTTTCAAAAATTGCTCTAAAGATTTTGATTAAAATATTCTATATTCAAAATAATTACATGAAAAACAAAATGTTTATCTTATATTTTTGGGAACAGCCTCTAAAGAACTTTTACGTCCTGAATTGCTTTTCTGTAACTTTTGGAATAACTGGTAACCTGTAACACACACAGACACAGCCAAACCCACAAGCTTACTACACAAAAGATGTAGATCACGTTAAAACATAATTTACATACACACATATATATATATATATATATATATATATACATATGTGTGTGTGTGTGTAAGCATTGAATATTTCAGTAATACTCTATCCAAAACCTGTCCTAAACACGGTTTTTTACTTTCTCTACACGTACTATGTACATAGTGTATAGAGAAGGTATTGCATTCCACCCAAAAATTCGATACCGAGATATCACCGCAAATACATGTTTTAGAAACAAAAATAAGCATTTTTGGAAAAAGGTCTGTGTGTGTCTGTGGACAGCATAGCTCAAAAATGAAAAGTCCGTTAATAACAAAACTTGGTGTTTAAGTTTAGTATCTTCCAAGGATGCGACACGAAGATTTTAAAGAAAATCCTCCACACCTCCAACTACCCTTTACATGGAAAAAATTTCGAAAATTTAGATTTTCTCAAAACTGGCTCTAACGATTTTGATTAAAAATATTACATTTAATATACTTACATGCGAAATAAAATGCAAATCTTGAATTTTCTGGGAATAGTCTCTAAAGACCTCTTTCTTCTGGATTATTTTCGTTGAATTTTACATAATCGGTAAACCGTAAGAGAAGGACAAAACTTACTACTCAAAAAATGTGACTGGGCAGCGCCTCAATCTGTCCCGACCGGTTAATGCGGTCCTCACGACCTGGAGCCGCTACTTCTCCATCAAGCAGTTCCTCAATTGGCCCCCCAGGGACTCACTAGGCGGAGTGCACCCCGGCCCAGATCTCCCAGCGGTGGAAAAATCCCCTTGCCGGTACTGGGAATCGAACCCAGGTCTCCCGCTTGGCAAGCAGCAACGCTACCACCGCGCCAATGAGACGACCACTCGAAAATGTAGAGCATGATAAAACAGTCAATTTATGTTATATACATTTTTTTCGTAGAGTGGTTCCTTGATTTTCCTTGTTTTTGGTTTTAACTTTGAAAAACTTATAGGAATTTGTCAACTCCTGTCCATATAAACAAAGGAAGTTCAGTCACAAAGTAACCAGCTTTTGACTATCACTTTAACCTATGGTACTCCCTTATTTCGCTTCTACTTACAAGGAAGCAAGTAATAAGACTATTTCTGCTATTTTTTTCTCGATTAGCATGAAGTAAATAGAAGTATAAGCTGCTTAACAATAATTTGTTGCAGAGATGTAGAGAAAGTCATGTGAAAGGAAAACATTTGGGGGGGGGATGGTCGTAAGAATATTTTACAGCCACAAATTAACAATAGAGGAATATAGTAAAGCATATGAATGCAAGGTAACAAATGTTTCTATTTTATATTGCCAGTAGTAATTTTCCGTACTTTGACAGCTAATACCTGCACTTCACCTCTATTTATTTTACAATTGCAATATAACACAGTTGAACACTTCTGGTGCGCATGCAGCTCATATAGCGCAAACATTATGCATTATTTCTGGGCAAGAGCCAATGTTAACAGCAGCCAGCCCCGCAGTATCGACCTCGTCAACGTCATTTCAAAATTTGATTATTTAACACGACCTACAAAAACAGACCTAAATATTTAATTTGTCAGAAAATTGCAGCTCATCATGGTGTAGAACGAGGGCATCTACGTGTTGACAAGTGCTGCTGAATTAGCTATCCTCATATTATTTTGAAGCTAAAACATTGGTTTGAAACATTCAGAAAAAAAGAAAAGCTTTCTCTATATCTCTGCAACAAATTATTATTAGAAAGCTTACGGTTCTATTTACTTCATGCTAATCGTGAAAAAATTAGCAGAAATAGTCTTATTACTTGCTTCCTTGTAAGTAGAAGCGAAATAAGGGAGTAACATAGGTTAAAGTGATAGTCAAAAGCTGGTTGCTATATGACTGATGTTCCTTTGTTTGCATGGACAGCAGCTGACAAATCCTTGTATGAGGAAAGTATAAGTATTTTAAAGCAGAAACCGATAACAAGGAATATCTCAAAACCAATTAACTCGTCGCCCTTCATGGTGTAATGGTTACCATGCTAACTTCGCGGGTTCAAACCCGGCGGAGGACGATGGATGTTTTCGGGTGTAAAAACCCTTAGCATGGCTTCCTTCGGAAGGGAAATAAAGCCGTTGGTCCCGTGTCGTAGATTTACGGCAGGTAAAAGAACCTCAAGCCTGATAAGAGTGACCTCTGAGCAAAATTAAGCGGTCTTTCACGCCCAATTTAAAATGGGACGCTGAGAACCACAGCAGTTAAAGAGCGTCCATAAATAACACGCCATTTACATTAATTAACGATTAGCTCCACGAAAAAAATGTATTTAGCATAAATTGTGTGTTTTATCGTGATCTGCAGTTTTTGTCTTCTTCTTACGGTTTACCAGTTATGCAAAATTAACCAAAATTGATCCAGAATAAAGAGGTCTTCAGAGGCTATTCCCAAAAAATGCAAGATATACATTTGATTTGGTATGTAAATATCCTTAATATACGGGATTTCAATCAAAATTGTTGGAGCAATTTTTTAGAAAATCAAAATTGTAAATTGTAGTTGGGGGTGGGGGATTTTCCTGAAAATCTTCGTGTCGCATCTTTGGAAGACACCAAACCTAAATAGTTTGGTATTTAACGGACTTTTCGTTTTTGAGCTATGCTGTCAACAGACGCACAGACAGACAGATAGACAGACAGACAGACAGACACAGGGACCTTTCTCTGAAAATGCTTTTTTTTTTTTTTTTTTTAATTCAGGGGTTGCTAAAGTATGATTTTCGGTGAAATCTCGGTATCGAATTTTTGGGCGGTATACAATACCTTCTCTGGCTACTATGTACATTGTATGTACATACATTCGTGCTAAATAAAGTAAAAATATTCCATTTAAGTATCTTCTTAAATATTTGTTCTACAAACAAAGTATGCTTATAAAAGATTGTTCTATTATCTCTAGGTATCAATTTAATCAAAATACGTAAGCATTTCAGAAATAGTCTTACACTAGGCTAAAGTGATTGTCAATTTTTTAAAAAGCTATTCCCTATGTGATTGACTTTGTATGACCTGGAGTAAAACAACGGAAAAACGGATGCGAATTCCTGTTTGAGAAAGTATGAATATTTTAAAATTGAAACAAAAACAAGGAACATCTCGGAAATTGCAAACTCTACAAAAATGTATACGGTAAAACATGTCTCAGAAATAGTTAATACCACAAATGACGTATGCAACAAAATTGTGTTTTTAACGAAATGCATTTATTGTATTTGAAATACATTTCATCTGTCTCTTTCGGTTAAGCAGTATGTAAAAGTTATGCAGAATGCAGAGTAGTGAAGAGGCTATTCCCAAAAAATTATAAGTATGCATTTTATTTGTGATGTAAATATTTTTAATATATGGTCTTTTAATCAAAATCGTTAGAGCCATTTTTGAGAAAATCAAACATTTCGAAAATTTTTCCATGTGAAGGGTAGTTTGGGGTGGGGGAATGTTTATGAAAATCTTCATGTCACATCCTTTGTAGACAATAAAGGCCAAGTTCACTCATACACGTATATCTAAACTGACCTTTTCCTAAAAATATTTTTTTGAATTCGGGGGGTCTCAAAACATATTTTCCGGTGAAACCTCGGTACCAAATTTTAGGATCTGAGAAAATGTTAAAATTGAAACCAATTACAAACAATATTTAGGAAATAGTTAACTCAAAATAAATTCATTTTACATAAAACGTGCATAGTACGTGTAGAGAAAGTAAATATATCTTAAATTTCGAAATGTCTTTCATGTCAGGGATAGTTTGGAGTGGAGGATTTTCTTGAATGTGTATCCTTGGAATATACTAAACTTAGAAAATCAAGTTTGGTATTTTCGTTTCCGAGTTTTGTTGCCTGCACCCCCCTCCCCCTGCCCACACACAAGCGCACGCGCGAATTTTTTTTCTGAAAATGTTTTTAGGATAAGGGTTCTCGAAACATACTTCCAGCGAAATCTCGGATTCGAATTTTTGTGTGGTATCAATACCTTCTCTATCTATTGAATACATTGTAGAGAAAGTAAAAAATATTGATGTGTTTCATGCAGATGACTTTCTCTATATCTCTGCAACAATTTATTGCCTAAAAGCTTATGCATTTATTTATTTCATGCTAATTGAGAAAAAATTATTAGAGATGTTCTTATTACTTGTTTCCTTGTTAGTAGAAGCTAAATAAGGAGTGCCATAGGTTAAAGTGATAGTCAAAAGCTGGTTGCTATGTGACTGCAGTTCCTTTGTTTGTTTGGATAGGAGCTGACAAATTCCAGTATGAGAAAAGTTTGTTTTTTAAAGCTGAAATCAAAACAAAGAATATCTAAAAAGGACCAAATCCATGAAAAATATGTATATAACAAATTGTGTGTTTTAACGTGCTCTACATTTTTTTTTTGTAGTAAGTTTTTAATCTATCTCTTACGGTTTAGGAGCTATGCAACATTCCATAAATTTCATCCAGAATAAAGTACTCTTCAGAGGTTATTCCCAGAAAATTGAAGATATACATTTTATGTGTCAGGCAAATATCTTTAATATACAATATTTTAATCAAAATCTTTAGAGCCATTTTTAAGAAAATCAAAGTTTTCGAAAAAAGTTCCATGTAAAGGGTAGTCATGTCGTATCCCTGAAAGATATTAAATACCAAGTTTGGTATTTTACTGACTTTTCGTTTTTGAGTTATCGTGTTCACATACACACGGACACATGGACACACACAGGGACCTTTTTTGAAAATGTTTATTTTGGATACAGGGGACCCTAAAACATATTTCCGGTGAAATCTCGTTATCGAATTTTTGGGTGGAGTGCAATAGCTTCTCTATACACTATGTACATAGTACCTATAGAGAAAGTAAAGTATGAGAATGGCAGACATTGTCATGTTATGTGTAGTTCGTTATTCCTGATTGATCCAGTTTATCTCTATAAGCACTTAACTGCAGATTAGCTGCAAAAGTCGATCAGCAAAATAATACTTGTAGTTTTCAAGATCGTGTTATCTTACTTCAAATATCAACGTTATCTAGAGAGTCATTTGTTTGGTTCTCTACTTCTAAATCAAAAGGAAAACACAAGTTTCTCAGTTCTGTCACAAACAGGCAAAAATAAACCGAAGTTGTGGACAATGCTGTCATAGATAAGAATAGCTACTGATAAAACGATATCACTTCTCAAGTGTACATGTCAAATGTTTCGGAGGCTTTTTGACTTCTTTACACTGCACACAATAGGCAGAGAAGGTATAATTGTGTTCTGGGCTCGTGTGCTCTGCAGGATGAGGTGTGGGGAGAGGGGAAAGCGATATCTAGTTACCCGGTAAGCTGTTATGCAGCAATCATTCCTGCAGATATGTGTATTAACCTAGCATGGCCTACTTAGCATAATAAGAGGTAGAAGTAATTCAATGTGTCTGAAGTTAAGAAATGTAAGGTAGTGCATTCAGAAGGAAGTGAAATTATAAGTAGCGTTATAGATAAATATGAAGAATGAGACGGATTGTCGCCCGGCCGAATGCGCCCATTGTCTATATCTTAATTAATTAGATTTTTTTAAGTTAATCACTGAGTAAGATACCATGTATCTGTCACAATGTATATTGAAAGTTCAGAGAGGATGTTCCTGGCAAGCATTTCTAACTTTAAAGTTCTCAAGGAGCTATTTCAGTGTTTACGATATGTGCTTTTGTATTACGAGAGGGAAAAAGATGCTATTATTTAGTCATGTCTCGGAAAGAGAAAGTAGATGTGACATACAAATAAGGGAATCACGAAAAAATTGGGGTCAAGAATCACGTGAAAAAGTGTTGACGAGTCGAAAATAATCACGTCACGCCAAAAGCGCACCCCAAGCTATTTTAGGTGCCCAAAATTGCCAATGAGATTGCGAGTTGAGAGTTTTGCGCTTGGGTAGGATTTGCTATAAATGTAGAGTATTCGCCCTAAGTTTCACGCAGTTGAAATGTAACTATACGCGAAACCTGTGACACCCAAAACAAGGAATCCACGTTAAAGAGTGAAGCGTGTATGAAGTTTAAATGCTCTAATTGTGATTCAGCCACTGTCGCGAGTTAACGCTGAGCGTTCTCCATGTAACATTTGCACTTATCGGCGCGTAAATTCAAGTAACCTTTGTGCGATTTACGCTCTAGTTGGAGAGAAATTACCAAAATAAAATCGCGCCAGGAACTGTCTCGAGAACGCTTGAAAAGGGAAATAAACCTTTGATCAAATGAACGTGTCGACGTTCATTTTGAGCAAATTTCCTGTACCATCCCTTGAGATCACCGTCACTCAATACCTGAGCAAAATATAAATAAGTCTCAATTGCTCGTCGCTGAGTCCACAAATAGCCGAGAAGCGTCGAGAATCGAATTCACCAGCTGCAACGCCGTAGAGAGGACCAGTCGTCGCTGCGCAGCCCAGCCCCCGCCTCAAGAAGCAGCTCCGAATAAACGGTATTTATATCCAGTGCCACAAGCTACACAACGGGCTGCATATTATACTGGTCTTTCCATGTCAACGATAAAGAGAATTCGTAAGGAGAAGAAAGAGATGTGGCCAAGAGAAAAGAGTGAAGAATTGATAACAAAATCTGATGCGTTCCATTCACATGACTTTCTCTACATCTGTGCAACAAATTATTGTAAAAAGTTTATGCTTCTATTTACTTAGTGATGGTCAAAAGCTGGTTGCTATGTGACTGAAGTTCCTTTGTTTGTATGGACAGGAGTCGACAAATTCCTGTATGAGAAAACGTATAATTTTTTTTTAAGCTGAGACTAAAAAACAAGGAATATCTTAAAAAAAAAAAAAAAAAAAAAAAAAAAAAAAAAAAAAAACCACTCAAAAAAAATATACAGCACGTTAAAACACATGATTTATGTTACATACATATTTTTTTTCGTGAAGTTGATTTGTGCATAGCAGCTCGCCGGGTAACCAGATATTGAAAGTAACCAATAATAAACCGATACCATAGCAAACATTGCATAGATACCTAAATTCTTGACACCATATATTTCTGTTGAGGCTGCAATTGGTACTGCCGCAAATGAACCATTTAGATATATTTGAAAAAATGTTTACTCGTTCTTGTTATAGGGTTGTCTGCAATAACCAGTGGCGTAACGTGAAACAAAAAAATCTTATGTGTTTCATTCACATGACTTTCTCTACTTCTGTGTAACAAATTATTGTTAATAAGCTTATTCTTCTATTTGCTTCAAGCTAATCGGGAAAAAATTGGCAGAAATAATCTTATTACTTGCTTCCTTGTAAGTAGAAGCGAAATAAGGGAGTACCATAGGTTAAAGTGATAGTCAAAAGCTGGTTAATAGGTGACTGAAATTCCTTTGTTTTAATGGACACGAGTTGACAAATTCCTGTATAAGAAAAGTACACGTTTTATCAAAGCTGAAACCAAAAACAAGGAATATCTCAAAAACGATCAACTCCTCGAAAACATTTATGTAATAAATTGTGTTTTAATGTGGTCTACATTTTTTGTGTGGTAAGTTTTTGTCCATTTCTTACGGTTTAGCAGTTATGCAAAATTCCTCCAGAATGAAGTAGTCTTCAGAGGCTATTCCCAGAAAATTCAAGATATACATTGGAATATATACATTTTATTTGTCAGGTAAATATCTTTAATATACGATATTTTGATCGAAATCGTGAGAGCCATTTTTCAGAAAATCAAAATTTTCGAAAAAAAGTTCCATGTAGAGGGTAGTTGGGGGTGGGGGGATTTTCTTGAAAAGCTTCGTGTTGCATCCTTGGAAGATACCAAACTTAAATACCAAGTTTGGTATTTAACGGTCTTTTCTTTTTTGAGCTATGCTGTCCACAGACACACAGACACACGGATCTTTTTCCGAAAATGCTTTTTTTGGATTCAGGGGGACCCAAAACATGTATTTCCGGTGAAATCTCGGTATCGAATTTTTGGGTGCAATTCATTACCTTCTCTATACACGATGTACATAGTGCGTGTAGAGAAAGTAAAAATGGGAACGCTATAGTTTAAACTCCCTACTGCTGGAAATAAAGTTGAAGCTAAAATGCTTACGTTGCACAAACGGTGATTGGTCATTGAGTTTCTTAAATGTGTTCTAATTCTCGTGAGTGTACTCGCTGATCTCTCACTACTTGTAGCAGAATATGTTACAACTAAACGCAATAGCACCAAGTCTAAACCATTTATAACCAAATGCTTCAGTACATTTTGAGGTGATAGATGGTTTTGATCATCTGCACAAATATTGAAGAGCTCGTTTTCATGCTGGTCTGAATTAAAATAACCAATATACTGCTTTGTTAGTTTGGAAAATTTCGTCTGAGGAAATTCTTTCTTATGTCCCATTTGTTTTTTTCATTCAGTAATTCTACAAACTCGAGCTGTGGAAAATCTTCAAATCTGAATTTCATTTGAAGAACTTGGCAGTCAATGATTTCATATGCCCGCACTTTCAATCTAGCCTTTTGAGAGTCACTGAAACTTAAATTTCTATTCAACTGGATACTATTTTGGACACACTCTTCAATGAAAACCTCGCATTCTTAGATTGTTGTATATTTGCAATGGCGAGTTGTATTTCATTATGGCAAGCATTTATATTAACTAGTGTCTGCAGAACACGTACTACAATTTTATTCACAAAGAAACACAATTAACATTACCTCAACAGTGCTCTGGATACAGAAACACGCCAGGGTACACGGCTGAACGCTAGCGTATGCACGATAGGTATGTAAGGGGTTTGCGAAAGCGAGAGGGGTAGGCAAGTGAATAGGTCAGGGGTTTGCGGGGAGGTCCTGCTAGTCATATCACATACAGGCAGTGAAACGCTGACTCGTCTCAGCGTATGCTGATGTTTTCGAACGGAACCGATTGACTTGTAAATCTTGTTTGCTAGTTAGGCTTACTACAGCTGCTCAACAGTATAATCTGCGAAAAAAATTGCTATTAAGTGATTGCATACTATAATTGTCCTCCACTAAAGCTGTTAGAAAACAAAATAAATATAACACAAACACACAAAAATAAGGGGAACGCTTAGCGTACTAGTGTCCCCTAAAGCGACGCCCCTGCTAATAACCAATGTGAAACTCCATCGTAGCAAATGTTTTCTGCTTGTAATAAGGAAAGCCATCTCTTATTATTGCAGTAACCTTTTCGATGCGAGATAATGACAGATGTTACCCAGAAGCAACATTATTATGCACAAGCTCGCCGGACCACTTGTTAGGATGAAATTGATTGCATGTTGCATGTTTCATGAAGTGAAATGTTATCTTGTTACATGCGCACTTATCAATAACAGCTGCATATGAAGAGGGCAAGGATATTCCACACAGATTACAGACTGGCTTCTGAATAAATAAGGCAGACATGTAAACCCAAACGGAGAAGAATTTCTTTGTACCGTGGCATTTTACGGCTTCCAGCTAAGTACACCCAATATCATTTTAATATGAGGTCATATGCAAAAATCTTGTTTCCTGTTTCGACTCTAAACAAGCAGTTGATCAACAGAGATAGCTAATGGCAAATGTACATTCTTAAATTACATTGAATTACTTTCTCTACACGTATTATGTACGTAAAGCATACAGAAGGTATTTCATTCCAGTCAAAAATTCGATACCGAGATTTCACCAGAAATACACGTTTTAGGATTACTGTATCCAAAAAAAAAAAAAAAAAAAAAAATCTGAAGGGTTCCATTCACATGACTTTCTCTACATCTCTGCAACAAATTGTTAAAAAGCGTATGCTTTTTAATTTCTCTATACGCACTATGTACATAGTGTATAGAGAAGGTATTGCACTCCGCCCAAAAATTCGATACCGAGGATCCCCAATATAAAAAAAAGCATTTTCACAAAAAGGTCCCTGTGTGTGTGTGTGTGAGTGTGTGTGTGTGTGTGTGTGCCTGTGTGCACGATAACTCAAAAACGAAAAGTAGGAAAAATACCAAACTTGGTACTTAAGTTTAGTATCTTCCAGGGATGCGACACGAAGATTTTGAGAAAAATCACCCCACCCCCAACGACCCTTTACATGGAACTTTTTTCGAAAATTTTGATTTTCTTAAAAATGGCTCTAACGATTTTGATTAAAATTTCGTATATTAAACATATTTACCTGACAAATAAAATGTATATCTTGAATTTTCTAGGAATAGCCTCTGAAGAGTACTTTATTCTGGATGAATTTTACGGAATTTTGAATAACTGCTAAACTGTAAGAGATGGACAAAAACTTACTACACAAAAGATGTAGAGCACGTTAAAACACACAATTTGTGTTATATGCATTTTTTTTGTGGAGTTCGTCATTTTTGAGATATTCCTTATTTTTGGATTCTGCTATGAAAAACATATTTTTCTCATACAGGAACTTGTCAACTCTGATCCATATAAACAAAGGAACTTCATTGACATAGCAACCAGCTTTTGACTATCACTTTAACCTATGGTAGTCCCTTATTGCGCTTCTACTTACAAGGAAGCAAGTAATAAGACTATTTCTGCTAATTTTTTCTGATTAGCATAAAGTAAATAGAAGTATAAGCTTTTTAAAAACAATTTGTTGCAGGGATATAGAGAACGTCATGTGAATGGTACACATCAGAGAAAAAATTACTAGACACTATGTACACAGTAAGTGTAGAGAAAGAGAAAAAGCTATTTGCAATTTTTCACCAATCGTAGGTAACATTTCATTCCCAGCGTCCCTTAAGAGTGTTACCCAAGTAAAGCAGTAATGAACTCCCATGAGCAAACCAGGCGGTCGCCGAAATCGAAACCGGGCCCTCCGCGAAGTCCTAATTACTAAACAAGTGTATTCGTTTGTTGGGCGGGGAACGGGGACGGGAGGAAGCACAGTGTGGGGTCCGAGACTCAGTGGGGCGATGCAGATCGATTACTAAAATTAAGGAAACGGGAGATGGTTATGAATAAGAACAAGCTAGCTAAACTGTGTGGGAAGAAACATTTTAATATTTACTTCACAAATCGCCTTTGTCTTGGACCATCACTTGCTATTTAATATTCAGCTGTATTCGCGATGCTCACTTGTACGTGCTAGGAAAGCAACACAAACATTTTCTGCGTCTCTGTCGTAAGCTAATTTAAAGTGCGGGAAGCGACCAAGAGATTCCTGTCGTAACGATTATACTTCAGTCGTGTTACACCTAACTCTAATTATAGTAGGTTTTACTTTCTCTACACATTTTATATACCTACATTAAGTATAAAGAAGGTGTTACATTCGACCCAAAAATTCGATACCGAGATTTCACAGGAAATAGTCTTTTAAGGTCCCATTATCCAAAATGAATCTAATGTGTTCCATTCACATGACTTTCACGACATCTCTACAGCAAATTATTGTTTAAAAGCTTATACTTCTATTTACTTCATGCTAATTGGGAAAAATTAGCAGAAATAGTCTTATTACTAGCTTCCTTGTAAGTAGAAGCGAAATAAGGGAGTACCATAGGTTAAAGTGATAGTCAAAAGCTGGTTGCTATGTGACTGCAGTTACTTTGTATGGACAGGAGTTGACAAATTCCTGTATAAAAAAAAATAAGTATTTAAAACTGAAACAAACAAGGAATATCTAAAAAACGATCAAATCTACGAAAAAATGTATGTAACATAAACTGAGTGTTTTAAGGAGCTCTACATTTTCTCTTAAGTTTGACTTTTGTCTATCTCTTACGGTTTACCAGTTATGCACAATTCCGTAAAATTCAACCAGGATGAAGTAGTCTTCAGAGACAATTTCCAGAAAATTCAGATATGCATTTTATTTGTCAGATAATTATCTTCGATATACAACATTTTAATCAAAATCGTTAGAGATATTTTTGAGAAAATTATAAATTTCGGAAAAAGTTCCATGTAAAGGATAGATGTGGATGGGTGACTTTTTTTCAACATTTTCGTGTCGCATCCCTGGAAAATGTTAAACTTAAATACCAAGTTTGGTATTTTACGACTTTTCATTTTTGAGTTCTCCTGTTCACAGACACACGGACACAGACGGACCTTTTTCTGAATTTTTTTTGGATACACTGGACTCTAAAAGTCTACTTCCAGTGAAATCTCTATTATTGAATTTTTGGGTAGAGTGCAATACCTTCTCTATACACTATGTACATAGTATGTGTAGAGAAAGCAAAAATGTCTGTTTCTATATGGCAACACCATGCTATATTAGCGATGCTCACTTGTAGGTGGTTGGAAAGCAGTGTGAACGTTTTCTCGGTCGTAAGCTAATTTAAGGCGCGGAGAGCGACCAAGGGAGTCCTGGTCGTAACGTTGTACACTTTACGATCCCACATCAGCCGTGTACACAACCGGGTCACACGTTTCTCTAATTATACGTTTTGATACACGCCGCGGCGTATTTCAACTTCTTTATGACGAAAGCACGAGATAGCGCATGCTTCTGACGTCATTTATGCAAAAAGTGTAAACGTATGTATAACTATATTGGAGTAGCTAATAAAATAATTTACTACAGAGATTCATCAGCTTTGCAAGCAAAAGCTTTCAGTGTTAACGATATGCCCAGCCTTTAAACTGCCACGTTACACAGTAGTCCACCTTCTGTTGTTGTACCAGGGCGGTTCGATATGTACCGCAAACCAGAGGTTACTTTGAAATATTACTTTCTCTACACGTACTCTGTGGATAGTATATAGAGAAGGTATTGTAATGCACCCAAAACTTCCATACCGAGATTTCACCGGAAATACATGTTTTGGGTCCTCCTGGATCCCCCCCCCCAAAAAAAAAAACATTTTTGGAAAAAAAGGTCCATGTGTGTGTGTGTGTGTGTGTGTCTGGACAGCATAGCTCGAAAACGAAGAGACCGTTAAATACCAAACTTGGTATTTAAGTTTGGTATCTTCCAAGGATGCGACGCGAAGCTTTTCAAGAAAACACCGCTACCCCCAACCACCCTTTACATGGAACTTTTTTTTTCTCGAAAAGTTTGATTTTCTCAAAAATGCTCTAACGATTTTGATTAACATATCTACCCAAGGTCGCGGGTTCAAAGCCGGTGAGGCATGATGGATTTTTTCGGGCGTAAAATCCTTAGCATGGCTACCTTCGGAAGGAAAGTAAAGCCGTTGGTCCCGTGTCGTAGTGGTCAGTCTGGCTCTACCTATCCAACTCCTGTCCTACACTCGACTTGTGTGAAAAAACAATTAAACCGTTACCAATTGACCATAATATCTGGCTATACTTTGAATCCTGGGACATAAAGTACTTACAACATTGTAAGTTGCCATTGGTGTTGTCATCTCAAAATAATTTGAGATCACCTTGTTCACTGTGAGACGGATTGTCGCCCAGGTGAATAAGCGCATAGTCTGTATTTTAGTTGATTACATTTTTAAAGTTAATTACTAAGTAAAATATATTGGATGTTCAGAGAGATTGCTCCTGTAAAGCGTTTTCTAACTTTAAACCTAGAGTTCTCAAGCGACGAGTTCAGTTGTTTACGCTATTTTCCTTTGCATATTGCAAAAGGGTAAAGACTCTATTATGTAATCACGTCTCCGAAAGAGACACATAAACAGGGGAATTACGAGGAAATTTAGGTCAAGAATCACGTGAAAGACGCATTGACGAATTAGAGTTAATCACGTCACGGCAGAAGCGCGCCCTAAGCTACTTTCGGCGCCAAAATGGGCCAATGAGATCACAAGTTGAGAGCTTTCGCGTGGGTAGAATTTACTATAAATGTAGAGTATTCGCCCTAAATTTTACGACACCCTAAACAAGAATACGTGAAAACTAGCAAAGTTATTGTGATTCATGCAATTGAAATGTAACTATACGAGGAACCTGTGACGCCCAAAACAAGAATCCGCGCAAAATAGCAAAGTTATTATTATGATTCACGCAGTTGAAATGTAATGTCACGCGTAACCTGCGATGCCGGAAACAAGGAAGCCACGGTAGAAAGTAAAAGTGTCTAAAATTATTCTGCACGTAACAGTTGCACTTATCGCCTTGTAAATTCTAGTCACCTTTGTGGGCATTACGCCCTTGTTCGGGGGAAATTGTCGGAACACAATCGCGCCAGGAACTTTATCGGGAACACTCGTGAAGGGAAATAAACCTTTGACTGAACGAAAAGTTGCCGACGCCTATTTTGCGTTAATTTCCCGTCCATTCCTTGAGATCATTGCCGCTCAATACCTCAGCTAGATATAAATAGGTCTCAATTTCTTATAGCTGAGTCCACAAATAGCCGAGGAGCGTCGAGAATAGACTTCAGCACTGCAACGCCGAGAAGAGGACCAGTCGTCGCTGCGCAGCCCAGCGCCAAAAGGTACGTCTCGCAGTTCCAGCCTCAACAGGAAAACATGCGAGTCAGTTGAGAAATTTAATGCCCTGCTCAGTGTCAAACCAACCAACTAGAGATTGGGAGATCCGTGGTTCAAATCCCGGCTATGACATTGAACTTTTCAGTCTACCTATCCAAAGACTAATTCTGTTTATGCTTATCTTGATTAGCATGATGTAGATAAAATATTTATCTTTTGAATAAAATGTTTATGCAACAGTTAAAGTCATGTGGATGGGACCGCGCCGTGGCCGAATGATTTAGAGCATTTGCCTCTCACCTAGACGCCCCGGGTTCGATGCCAAGCTACCGCATGTAAGATTTTGGTGGGCAAAGCGACGCAGGGGCGGGTTTCCCCTACTATCGCATTCCACCGGTGCTCCATCTTCATGTCATCGCCTACGGTGCCTTGGTAGTAAGGGTGAGTTAACACTATAAAAGAATAAAGGTCATGTGAATGGAACAATGAGATCTTTTTTCTCCTGTTGCATTTATAGTATGTGCACCGGTTTAATGTTTGAAGTAACTTTTGGAAGACGCTATACAGTAGTTATGGCAACAACTGACGGTGCATTTTGAATAGATCCCCCACCCCTCACGTGTTGAAGGGAAGGTTGTAATCTACTTGCCGTGACAGGCAGGGACGCCGATAAGAAGTTGTGCTAAGTGAAAAGGAAGGCCTGAATACCCTTGACAGGGAAGTGGAAGGTTTGGTCTAGGATGAGATCCGCGATAACCAACTCCTGCGCCAGTTTCCCGTTCCAGTATAATGGTGGCAGTCCGACAAACCCCTGCAGTCCCTGTCAGTTGATGGACAAATTCCCATCCACAGTTACTTTGGTGTAGCACTCCAGGCACACCTGCAACTGCGATAAACACTATTCTTGGTAATAAACACGCATGGCATTGCGAAATGACAAATAAATAGAACCTTATGTTTTCCATTCACATGACTTTCTCTAGCTCTTGCACAAACAACTTTTCTTACAAAAGATTATTCTTTTATCTATGACATGCTAATCAAGATAAACATTAGCAGAAATTACCTGCTTCCTAGCAAGTAGAAGGGAAATAAGAGAATACACTGGGATAAACCAATAGTCATACCTTCACATGACTTTCTCTACATCTCTGAATCAAATTATTTTTAAAAATTTCATTCTTCTATCTAGTTCATGCTAATCCAGTTAAACATTAGCAGAAACGGTTTTATTACGTCTTTGTTCCGTATAAATAGAATGGAAATAAGGGTAAAAAAATCTGATGTGTTACACTCATATAACTTTCTCTAGCTGTTCTACAAACTTTATGCATAAGATTCTTATTGTTTCTGCTCCTTGCTAATCGTGGTACTCATTAGCACAATTTTCTAATTATTTAGTTCCGTTTACGTAGGAAGAAAATAAGGGAATACACTAGGCTAAACCAATAATCAAATGTTTTAAAACCTGTCGTTATGCGATTGTCATTACAAATCGCTTCTTTTCTTGGCCAGGAGTAGAACAAAAGAAAAACGGACACTCCGTCTGAAAAAAAGTATAAGTACTTCACAACTGAAACTAATAACAATGAACACCTCGAAAACGGTAAGCTCCACGAGAAAAATGTATATGACATAACTTGTGTATTTTAACAAGACCTACATTTTTTGTATAGCAAGTTTTTGTCTATCTCTTACGGTTTACTAGTTATGCCAAACTAAGCAAAATTCATCCAGAATAAACAGGTCTTCAGAAGCTATTCCCAGATAATTCAAGATATATAGAGAAAGTAACTAGGTTAAACCGACAGTCAAATTGTCAAAATGTCGTTGCTATGGTATAGAAATCCGATTCTTTGCATGGTCAGATGTTGACAAGTTCCCGTAAGAGAAAATAATTATGTATTTTAAAACTGAAATTAATAATAAGGAATATCTTAAAAACGGTTAACTCCAGGAAAAAATGCATCTAGCATAAAATGTGCATTTTAACGTCCTCTACAATTTTTGTGCAGTGCGTTTTTGTCCATCTCTTACGGTTTACAAGTTATGCAAAACTCAGCAAAATTCATCCAGAATAAAGAGGTCTTCAGAAGCTATTCCCAGATAATTCAAGATATATATATATATATATATATATATATATATATATATTATTTGTGATGGCAATGACTTTAAGTTTGGTATTTAGCCGTCTTTTCGTTTTTGGGCTATGCTGTTCACAGACATATAGTCAGACAGACACATAGGCACTCACACGGAGTTTTTTCTAAAACTTTTTTTTTCGGACTCAGGGAACCCCAAAAAATATATACAGTGAAATCTCGACAGCGAATTTTTGGGTGGAATACAATACCTTCTCTATCCACTATGTACAATGTACATGTGGGCTAGAGAAAGTAAAAACATGGCAGATAGCAGATGCAGCGAAAAGAACCCTTTGCTGAGGGAGGTATAGCGCATTATAAAAGAAATTTCAATAGATAAATGAGACAATAATTTCTCACAAATATTGAACAACGGTATCTATAGTGAAGTGCACTTATTAAATATTTCCGTGTAGATACAATGTGAGCGGGGAAATACATGTCATTTTGATTTCAATCGGTCAAGAAATCTAAATCGCTTTTTTTATTTTCTCTACTTAGTACATAGCATATACATAGGTAGAGGAGGAATTGCACTTCACCCAAAAATTATATACCGAGGTTTTACTACAAACACACACACACATTACGGTCCTCTGAAGCCAAAAAATCGTTTATAGAAAAAAAGTCAGTGTACGTGTATGAGATTGGACAACACAATTCATAAACGAAAAGTCGGTTAAATACGAAACATGGTATTTAAGTTCAACACCTTCCAAGAATCCAACAAGAAGATTTTCAGAAAAATCCGCCACCCCAAAAGTGGCTCTAAAGATTTCGATTAAAATATTGTATATTTAAGATATTAACATGACAATATTTATAAACTCAATTTATTTGGAATGGCTTCTGAAGCCATCTTCATTCTAAATGATTTTTGTATGTTTGGTAAACCGTAAGAAAAAGACGAACTTACTGCATAAAAATGTATATCTCATTAAATAAGGCAATTTATATCAAACATTTTTACTTTCTCACTATATACTCGCTATGTACACAGTGTATAGAGAAGGTATTGCACTCCACCAAAAAATTCGATACCGAGATTTCACCGGAAATATATGTTTTAGGGTCCCGTGTGTGTGTGTGTGTGTGTGTGTGTGTGTGTGTGTGTGTGTGTGTGTGAGTCTGTGAACACGATAACTCAAAAACGAAAAGTCGGTAAAATACCAAACTTGGTATTTAAGTTTAGTATCTTCCAGTGATGCGACACGAAGATTTTGAGAAAAATCCCCCCACTCCAAACTACCCTTTACATGGAACTTTTTTCGAAAATTTTGATTTTCTCAAAAATGGCTCTAGCGATTTTGATTAAAATTTCGTATATTAAAGATATTTACCTGACAAATAAAATGCATATCTTGAATTTTCTGGGGATAGCGTCTGAAGAGTAGTTTATTCTGGACGAATTTTACGGAATTTTGCACAACTGCTAAACCGTAAGAGATGGACAAAAACTTGCTGCACAAAAAATGTAGATCCCGTTAAAACACACAATTTATGTTATATACATTTTTTTCGTGAGTTCGTCGTTTTTGAGACATTTCTTATTTTTGGTTTCTGCTATGAAAAACATACTTTTCTCATACTTGTCAACTCCTATCCATATAAACAAATGAACTTCATTGACACAGCAACCAGCTTTTGACTATCATTTTAACCTATGATAGTCCTTTATTTCGCTTCTACTTACAAGGAAGCAAGTAATAAGACTATTTCTGCTCATTTTTTTCTGATTAGCATAAAGTAAATAGAAGTATAAGCTTTTTAAAAATAATTTGTTGCAGGGATATAGAGAAAGTCATGTGAATGGTACACATCAGATTTTTTTTAGAACTATTTCAGAAATATTCTCTGTTATTTGTTTCAATTTTAAAATACTTAACCTTTTCTCAAATGGTAAGCCCTCGTCTAATTCGTATCTCTTTTTACCTACTCCTGGCGGAGTCTGCCTTTGGTCGATTGACCAACATGGCTGCCCATGCACAAACAGACAGAACGAACGCATTAGAAAGAAGAACCTATTTTCAGAAAGTCCATTTTTACCCCTTATTTCGATCCAGTTAATTTACATACACCTAACCTGGCGTGGCGTGGCGTGGCGTAGCCTAGACGAAATCTCTCGACCTGTCGTTCACCTGCCACGTAGCCACATTGTCTCCGTAACCAATAGGAAAGCTCAGGAAAGAGCCTTAGTCTAAAATTGAACTAGAATCTGCAATCTCGCCTCCTGGCGTGGAAATATAATCGAATTTTAATGACAATCGCAGAGCGACTGCTTTTAAAACATTTGACTGTCGCTTTAACCTAGTTTATTCCTTTAGTTCTCTTCGACTTACGTAGAACTAAGTAATGAGACCAAAATTATGTAGATAAAAGAATAACCTTTTGTAAGAAAAGATTTTTTGCAGAGCAGATAGAGAAAGTCATGTGAATTGAACACATCAGATTTTTACAAATATACTGTTTATACACTTGTTCCTTCATCTGTCTCCCTGTTCGTGCTGGGCAAGGTTAAACTTTACTGTAGTCTGGTGGAAAAAAAAAAAGCTCCCTCCATCCGTCTTTCCTTTTTTGCCGAGCACAATAACTGTCTCGCAACCTGGTCTGACAAAGAGACGCCGGGTTGCAAACCTGGTACTGTTGGGGTTATGAAGCCCCCGAGTAACCACATTGTTCTCGTTGCAGCAATAGAGAGAGATCCGAGTAATCACCGAGAAACAAATAGCTGTACACCAGGGCGCGTGCGCTGCGCGTCTTCCAACAGTTGCTGTAGGTGTTGTGTTTTGTCTTTTTTTTCTGTTGGTGCCACCCTGTGTTTCCGGGAGACTGCTCCAGCGGCGAGGAATCCTTTGTTTGGAAACAAATGACAAGCAGGACTAGGAGAAGAGCGGAGGATCGGGGTGGGGGGCTATACAGAACACATGGGAATATGTGTGTGTGTGTTTAGTACAGTCGCGTCCTCTAACAGCTGCTGCTCCACTTTTCGGGGTTTGTCTTACACAAGATAATGTTTCAACGAAGCGGCAAGAATGAACACACCTTCACAAATTTTGACTTCCGGTCAAAGTTAATGTCAAGAGGAAGTGGAGGTGGTGGTAGAGTAGTAATAGTAGTGGTAATAATGATAAAAGATGATAAATAACAATAAATAACATAATAACAAATAATAATAATAACAAATAACCAACATATAACAACAAATAACGACAAATAAATAATACCAACAAATAAATAATAACATTGAATAATAGATAACAATTAAATAACAATGGATAACAGCAAATAATGACAGCAAATAAGAATAATATAATAAATAATAAATAATAAAAAAGCAAATAAATAACAATAACAACAAATATCGAATAATAATAGCAAATAATAATAACAAATAATAGCAAATAATGATAGCAAATAACAAATATCAGCAAATAACGAATAACAAAAAATAACGAGTAACAACAACAAATTACGAACAACAAATAACGAATAATAACAACAAATAACGAATAACAACAAAAAACAAATACCAACAAGCGAATAATATCAACAAATAATAAATAATATCATGAAATAAATATTATCAACAAATAACAAATAATATCTACAAATAGCAAATAATATCTACAAATAACAGTTAATAATAAATAATTAATAACAAAACAAATACAAAGAACAAAGAATAACAAATAACAGCAAATAATGATAGCACATAATAACAAACAGCAAATAACAACACACAATAAATAATAACAATAATAAATAACAATAACACATAATAATAGCCCAACATAATAACAAATAATAATAACAAATAATAATAACAATAATAATGAAAAAATAATTATAGGAATAACTAAGAACAATAAATTTGTGTATAGACTTCGGACACGACCTTAGCTTAAGTTAAACTCTAAACTCGGGGAGATCCATACTGATCCCTGACAGCCAGCGCAGTCTCAGCTGATAAGAGGTGTGTCTACCAATAGATTCATGCCACGTAAGCAATGATGTCACCCTTGTTGCAAGATGTAACAAACATTCCTCAATGCAGTTCAGTTATCGTCGAGTAATCCTAGTGCAATTGTAAATATAAGCGATGATAATAACAGTGACTTTGACTTTAGATGAAGTTGACATTGAAGGTGATTTAGGAGAGGAGCCCCTGCCCAGCGACTGAGAGACATTGTTGGGACGAAGTGGCAACAGTGTGACGAAGCAGCCACGAAGTAAGGCAACAGTCAATGATCACTATGGATCTCTCAGTCTTTAATTCTTGTTTCTTATAAGCTCTCACAATTCCCAATCCATTTGCCCTGATTGGCCTTTGAATACGATATGCAGAGCAAGGTCAGGCAATAAAACTGATACAAACACTCCGTCATTGATGGATTCGTCATTCGAAAGAAAAGTGATTAACGTCCAGCCAATGAGAGGTGACTAAACTCTTGGAGATCCATAGTGATCCCTGACAGCTGATAAGAGGTGTGTCTGCCAATAGATTCATGCTACAAGCAATGATGTCACCCTTGTTGCAAGATGTAACAAACATTCCTCAATGCAGTTTCAGTTGGGGCCGACTAATCCCAGTGTTTGTTAATTATTACAGTACTATTATACCAATATTGTGTTAAAAACATCCAACTATAGCATTATATACTCCTAAATGTGATATTATAAAGCTTAATATAATTAAAGGTTAAAAAAAAAAAAAAACAGAAATCGGCTGATCAGGTAATATCTGTTTTACCTAACCTTACCCCGCATGTCAACGTACGTGTTTATGGTCTTCTCTTATTGTCTTGTGGACTTATAACTGGGCATTGCAGCTAATAAGCTCTGTGTGCACTTTTAAAAATAGTTTCGTACCTATTTAAAGTGATTATTTATTCTGCGCTTTTCAAGTACTCAGTCTAAAAAAAAATGTAAATAACAGTGTTGAAGATCAAGTTGACGATGAAGATGTTTTAGGAGAGGAGCCCCTGCCCTGCAACTGAGAGATTTGGTGCTGCAGCCGTGGACGCGGCGAAGTGGCAACAGTGTAACGGAGCTGCAAAGCTAAGGCAACTTCAAGTATCACTATGCATCTCTTCGGAATTTAGTACACTGGTACACTGTTTACAAGCGAGCGGAGAGGGGAGAGGTAGAAGTCCCGTGCGGTACTGAGTATGTGCTGTAGGTTTATGTGCATTCAGCAGTAAATATATTTATAGTTCTGTAGGAAGTACAAGTTTTTGCAACGTTCCTTCAAGACGAAGGACATACAATATTTTGATCAAAACGAAAAGTAAATCTATAAAGGTAAAAACTTGTACAGCTTGTCGGCTCAACTTAAATAGCAAGTTTGGAATCTAACTGACTTTTCGTTTCGGAGCAATGCTTAAAATATTACCGGTACACTCTTTTGATATGTTTACAGCCTCTACTATCTCAAACAACTTTAATCTGCGGTCTTTCAGTACTAAACGAAGAATTTTTTCAATGATCTCTGGAGTTATCACTTCTACAGGGCGTCCAGAGCGAGGCTCATCACTAGTGCTCGTACGTCCCATTTTAAACTCTGCAACCCACCTTTTAATCATTGAATATCAAGCGGCAGAGTCTTTCAATGCACTGTCCATTTCCTCCTTGATTTCTTTAGCCGTTAAGCCTTTCAAATGGAAGCATTTAATCACTGCTCGTTTTTACAAATCCTGCATTTTCGTGAAAACTCTAAAGTTGTCTTGTTTAAAATGCTGTCATTCGAAAACTAAACAAGGTATTGGCCTGTAACTATGGACACAAGCTAGTCTAGAGTTAAACTATACGATGGTACCGTTGAACTGGCCTAGTGGCGCCACATCTCTGTGAGGCCCGCGACTTATCAGCCGACAGTAGTATAAAACCAGTATAAAAATCTGATGTGTTCCATTCACATGACTTTCTCTACATCTCCGCAACAAATTATTGTTAAAAAGCATATGCTTCTATTTACTTCATGCTAATCCAGAAAAAATCTGATGTGTACCATTCACATGACTTTCTCTATATCCCTGCAACAAATTATTCTTAAAAAGCTTATACTTCTATTAACTTCATGCTATTAACTTCATGCTAATCAGTAAAACATTAGCAGAAATAACCATATTATTGCTTCCTTGTAAGTAGAGGTGAAATAAGGGAGTACCATAGGTTAAAGTGAAAATCAAAAGCTGGTTTCTATGTCACTGAAGTTCCTTTGTTTGTATGGACAGCAGTTGACAAATTCCTGTATGAGAAATGTAAGTTTTTCATAGTAGAAACCAAAAATAAGGAATGTCACAAAAACGACGAACTCCACGAAAAAAATGTATATAACATAAATTGTGTATTTTAACGTGCTCTACATTTTTTGTGTAGTAAGTTTTTATCCATCTCTTACGGTTTGGCAGTTATTCAAAATTTAGTAAAATTCATCCAGAATAAACTACTCTTCAGAGGACATACCCAGAAAATTCAAGATACACGTTTTATTTGTCAGGTAAATATGTTTAATATACGAAATTTTAATCAAAATCGTTAGAGCCATTTTTGAGAAAATCAAAATTATCGAAAAAAGTTCCATGTAAAGGGTAGTTGAGGGTGGGGGGATTTTGCTTAAGATCTTCGTGTCGCATTTCTGGAAGATACTAAACTTAAATACCAAGTTTGTATTTTACCTACTTTTCGTTTTTGAGTTATCGTGTTCACAGACACACGGACACACACACGGATCTTTTTCCGAAAATGCTTTTTTTTTTTTTTTTTTTTTTTTTAGACAAAGGGGACCCTAAAACATATATTTCCGGTGAAATCTCGGTATCGAATTTTTTGGTGGAGTGCAATACGTTCTCTATACACTCTGTGCATAGTGTCTATAGAGAAAGTAAAAATTAGCAAAAATAGTCTTATTACTTGCTTCCTTGTAAGTTGAAGCGAAATAAGGGAGTATCATAGGTTAAAGTGATAGTCAAAAGCTGGTTGCTATGTGAATGAAGTTCCTTTGTATGGACTGGAGTTGACAAATTCCTGTATCAGAAAAGTTAAGTTTTTCAAGCCTGAAACCAAAAACAGGGAATATCTAAAAAACGACCAGCCCCACGAAAAAAGGTATACAACATAAATTGTGTTTTAATGTGCTCTACATTTTTTGTGCAGCAAGATTTTGTCCATTTCTTACCGTTTAGCAGTTATGCAAAATTCCGTAAAATTCACCCTGCAGAGGCTATTCCCAGAAAATTCAAAATATATATATTATTTATCAGGTAAATATCTTTAATATACGACATTTTAAACAAAATTGTTAGAGCTATTTTTTAGAAAATCAAAATTTTCGAAAAAAGTTCCATGGAAAGGGTAGTTTGGGGTGGAATGATTTTTCTCAAAATCTTAGTGACGCATCCCTGGAAGATGCTAAACTTAAATACAAAGTTTGGTACTTTAACGACTGTTCGTTTTTGAGTTATCGTGTTCAAAGTCACACGGACCTTTTTCTGAAAATGATTTTTATGCATACAGGGGACCCTAAAACACTTCCGGTGAAATCTCGGTATCGAATTTTTGGGTGGAGTGCAATACCTTCTCTATACACTATGTGGTATAGAGCAAGTAAAAATAGCAGGTCTGCGACTTAAAATTACGAGGTGCTGATGCATACACGGCCAACTACAGTCTCTATATCTTACATGTAACCAGAAGTGATTTAGATAAAGTCACATTTTATAGGAACAGTATCATCTGTGATAAGGTTTTACGAAGAGGAATTTTCATCTGTTGTTATCTACAAGCCGCACACATTAACGGCTGAAAATTCCTTGCGCAGGCGCGATAAGATACCTCGTCTCCTCTAAGAAAGCAGTTACCAGCTGTCGAACTGCTTTTGTCAGAGGAAAACCAGAAGTTTATTTTCTAAGATATCGTCGCCAGAGAAAAGGTAGAATGAAGAAGCAGAAACAATGGTAGTCATGGTTCGAGTTGCTACAAAAGTTTAAGGAATAACATTTCCATGCTCCTCCTTGTTTAACACGAGTATTTTAGTCAAAACCATAAGAGACCTTTTTAAGTCAAAAACATTTTTCCTTATAGATGTAGTTTGGGTTATAGGGATTTTTCTAAAATCTCCGTATCGCATTCTTGGAAGATTTTTACTTTCTCTACACGTACTATATACATAGTGTATAGAGAAAGTATTGTATTCCACCCAAAAATTTGATATCGAGATTAAATCATCGAAAATACATGTTTTAGGACCCCCTGAATTCAAGAAAAGTGTTTTCAGAAAAACGTCCTTGTGTGTAGTACAGCTCACAAACTAAAGACAGTTAATTTCCAAACTTGGTATTTGGGTTTGGTACCTTCCAGGGATGCGACACGAAGATTTTCAAATAAATCCCACCACAAGTTACCCTTTACTTGCAAAAATTTTCGACATTTTTTATTTTCTAAAAAATGATTCTAAAATTTTGATTAAAATCCCGTATATTAAAGATATTTACATCCCAAATGAAATGCATATCTTGAATTTTCTAAAGACCTTTTTACTCTGGATGATTTTGATTGAATTTTGCATAACTGGTAAACACTAAGATAAAGACAAAAGCTTATTACACAAAACATGTAGAGCACATTAAAACACACAATTTATGTCATACACATTTTTTTCGTGGTGTTGATCGTTTTTGAGATATTCCTTGTTATTTGTTTCACCTTTAAAAAAGCAATTTTCTCATAAGCACTTTATGAACTCGTGTCCATACAAACAAAGGAACTTCGGTTACTTTGCAACCAGCTTTTCACTAACACTTTAACCTATGGTACTTCCTTATTTCCCTTCTACTTAGAAGAAAGCAAGTAATAAGACTATTTCTGCTATTTTTTTCCTGATTAGCATGAAGTAAATAGAAGCATAAGCGTTGTAATAATATTTTTAGCAGAGATGCAGAGAAAGTCATGTGAATGGAACGCATCAGATTTCTTTTTCGTAGTTGGCTTCCCCTTCCAAGATTTAGGTCTTACAAGCGGGTAAAGAGTCAGAGGTCCGTCGGGGAGCCAGCGGCACGGAACGAGTGGTCGCCCCATAGCCATCATGAGCGTGAGGAAAGTGGAATATACGAAATGCAGGCGAAATTGATGATCGGAAAGGTGATACGTGGCGGGGGAAAACGGAGCACCCAGAGAAAACTCGCCCAAACGCTGCTTAGTCCACCACAAATTACACATGGGGCGTTTGGGATCGAATAGGCCACCTAGGTGGGAGGCATGTCGTAGATTTACGGCACGTAAAGGAACCATAAGCCTGATCAGGGTTGTTTCATGTCCAATATAGAATGGGAGGCTTGAAACAAATAAAGAACGTCCATAAATAAAACTCCATTTATATATTTATTATGTATATAGTGTATACAGAAGGTATTACATTTCACCCAAAAATTTCATACCGAGATTTCACCGGAAATACATGTTTTGGGTCCCCCTGAATCCAAAAGAAAGCATTTTCTGGCAACCACCTTTTAAAATAGTTGACTGTCGGTTTAGCCTAAATAGAAGAATAAAATTTTTAACAGTAATTTGTAACAAAGATGTAGAGAAAGTCATGTAAATGGAACACATCAGATTTATTTTTTACTTTCTCTACACGTACTATGTACATAATGTATAGAGGAAGTATTGCATTCCACCTAAAAACTCGATACCGAGATTTCACCGGAAACATATTTTGGGTCCTCCTGATTCTAAAACATATATTTCCGGTGAAACCTCGGTATCGAATTTTTTAGAGAGAGAGTAAAAATCGGCCCTGTACTCATGCGCGTGTTGTTTACCCATTCCTTTCAGGGCCCACGAGCTGTGAACTGAACTATACAAAAGAAAGCGTATCCAGGTTGAGTGCGACTGGAATATAGAAGCTAGAGGACAGGTTCAAGGAGGGATTGCTCGACAGGTCATCAGCTTGCTCGGGAGTCGTCCCCCTTTGGCCTGCCAGCACCGTATGGTGGCCCTGCTCTGTTTTCTAATTCCCCTAACAGCACATCTTCTCCCCCGCCCCCGTGTCACTCTACCGCATTGGAGATTGGTTTACCGCCGTCTTCCGTTCCCGTATAGTCTGCTGCAACTTAGACAAATAACCGTTTCACTTCCACTATACTAATTGAATCACAAACATGGTGAGCCTTCAGTAAAGCAGATTACGAAATCCACATCAACGATAGTTTTACTTTCTCTATACGAACCATTACATAGTATGTAGAGAAGGTATTGTATTGGCCCCAAAATTCGATACTTGAGACCACTTGAGCCCAAAACTACTTTTAGAAAAAGGCCAAACTTGTAAACATTAGTGTTAGAGAAGAGATATTTTTTTTAGTTGGCGGAATTGTTATCCCTCTCTTATTCCCTTCATGTGAGAGTTTCGAAGTACTGCTAAGTTGTGTTGGAAAAGTTAGGTTACTTTTTAGTTTCTCTACACGTACTATGTACATAGTGTATAGAGAAAGTATTTTATTGCACCCAAAAATCTGATACCGCGATTCACCGGAAATATCCGTTTTAGGGTCCCTTGTGTCCTTAAAAAGCATTTTTTAGAAAAAGGGTTGTGTGCGCGAGTGTGTGTGTGTGTGTGTGTGTGTGTGTGTCTGTGGGCAGCATAGCTCAAAAACGAAAAGACCGTTCAAGAAAATCCCCCAACTACTCTTTACATGGAAAAAAAATTGAAAGCTTTGATTTTCTCAAAAATGGTTCGAATAAAATGTTGTATATTAAAGATATTTACCTGATAAATAAAACGTATATCTGGGAATAGCCTCTGAAGACGGAATTTTGCGTAACTGGTAAACTGTAAGAGATAGACAAAAACTTACTTCATAACAAATGTAGAGCTCGCTAAAACACACAATTTATGTTATAAGCACTTTTTTTATTGGGGTTGGCCGTTTGAGATATTCCTTACTATTGGTTTCAGTTTTAAAATACCTTACGACGTTTGCGGAGCGCCATTCAAAACAAACGAAGAGGAATACTGACTTCAGGAATTGTGTTGATCCATGACAACGCTCGTCCACACACTGCTGACACAACCCATCGGCTCCTTGAACAATTTCAATGGGACATTTTCGATCATCCGCCGTACAGTCCTGACTTGGCACCCAGAGACTTTCACCTTTTCCCTGAACTGAAAACGTGGCTAGGAGGGCAGCACTTTCAAACCAACGAAGATCTTCAAAACAACGTCAATGCTCATTTGAAATCATTGGCGGCAACATTTTTTGAAGTGGGTATTGCAAAGCTTGTGCACAGGTACAATAAATGCCTTAATCTTTTCCGTGATTATGTTGAAAAGTAACCATAAGTGTACAAAACTTTTAGTAATAAAATAATTGTTTTCTATGAACTTCTCTTTATTTATAGATTATCGGAGGTTGAAAAAAAAATCTGATGTGTTCCATTCACATGACTTTCTCCACCTCTCTGCAACAAATTATTGTTAAAAAGCTTATGTTTTTATTTACTTCATGCTAATCGAGAAAAAAAATTAGCACAAATAGTCGTATTACTTGCTTCCATGTAAGCTGAAGGGAAATAAGGGAGTACTATGGGCTAAACTAATAATCAAAAGCTGGTTGCTATGTGACTCAAGTTCCTTTGTTTGTATGATCAGGAGTTGACAAACTCCTGTATGAGAAAAGTATAAGTTTTTCATAGCTAAAACAAGGAATATGTCAAAAACGATGTATGTCCACGAAAAAAATGTATATAACATAAATTGAGTATTTTAATGTGCTCTACATTTTTTGTGTTTAAGTTTTTGCCCATCTCTTACGGTTTAGCAATTATTCAAAATTCCATGAAATTCATCTAGAATAAAGTAGTCTTCAGAGGCTATTCTCAGAAAATTCAAGATACATTTTATTTGTCAGAAAAATATCTTTAATCTACGATATTTTAATTAAAATCGTTAGAGCCATTTTTCTGAAAATCAAAATTTTCGAAATTTCTTCCAGGTAGAGGATAGTGGGGGTGGGGTATTTTGTTGTTGTCCCATCCTTGGAAGATACCAAACTTAAATACCAAGTTTGGTATTTTACGGTCTTTTCGTTTTTGAAGAATGCTGCCTACAGACCCACAAACACACGGACATTTTTCTAAAAATGTCTTTTTTTGATTCAGGGGCTCCTAAAACCTGTATTTCCGGTGAAATCTCGACAGAATTTTTGGGTGGAATACAATACTTCTTTATCCCTATGTACATACCGGATTAGAGAAAGCAAAAAATGCTATCAAAGATTCCAATTTTCAAAAGAACTTAAAGCTGTGGTAATGATAGTGTAATGCGGTCTGTAATGTAGGTCTTGCAGCAATTAATAATTTAATATGTCAGAGACTTTACAGTGCCTGGCAAATTTACAAATACAACCTTTGGAATAACAGTGAATTAACCGAAAACCTGTGCGCAAAAAGCATCCATTGTGTCAAGTAAGAAAAGACGAGGGAAATGACTGAATTTTGCCTGTAAATATTTTTGTGGGTGCGCTGAAGTGAAAAGCGTGTTGTACAAAGCTTGGGATTAGAAAGTTGGTCACAAAGGCAGTCGTGGAGTGATTTATGTCCTGCAGTGCGAACATTCAACCCCTCATTACTTGCCAAGGGCACACATTCTCGCTCAACGTCTGTCCTCTTCATTTTCTGAATACAGCATAGCGGTTCTAAACTCACATTTTGACCTTGAGGTAACAAAGATGTGCTTTTACTAGTTCTCCCTGTTTTTAGCTTTCCATTTTAAGTATTTTAAACAAAAAAATCTGATGTGTTCCATTCGCATGACTTTCTCTAGCTGTTCTACAAACTTCATAAATAAGATTCTTCTTTCAAAATCTTCTCGGGCTTCTAGCCAGGTAAAAACTCACCCTGAAGACGAGGAAGATGCACTTCTTCGAAACGTTGGTGTCAAGCCAAGTTTTTACCTGGCTAGAAGCCCGAGAAGATTTTGAATTAACACGTCGCCAGGAAAGCTTCAGTTCTTATTTTAAGATTCTTCTTTTTGTGCACCTTGCTAATCGTGGTACTCATTAGCACAATGTTCTTATTATTTAGTTCCTCATAAGTAGGAAGAAAATAAGGGAATACACTAGGCTAAACCAAAAGTCAAATGTTTTAAAAGCTGTCGTTATGCGATTGTCATTACAAATCTCTTATCTTCTTGGCCAGGAGTAGAACAAAAGAAGAACGGACACTCCCGTCTGAGAAAAATATAAGTACTTCACAATTGAAACTAATAACAATGAATACCTCGAAAACGGTAAGCTCCACGAGAAAAATGTATATGACATAACTTGTGTATTTTAACAAGACCTACATTTTTTGTGCAGTAAGTTTTTGTGTATCTCTTACGGTTTACTAGTTATGCCAAATTAAGCAAAATTCATCCAGAATAAGTTTGGTATTTCACCGAATTCCGTTTTTGAGTTATCGTGTTCACAGACACACGGACACACTGACACGGACCTTTTTCTGAAAATACTTTTTTTGGATACAGGGGACCCTAAAACATATATTTCCGGTGAAATCTCGGTATCGAATTTCTTTACACACTACGTACATAGTACATATAGAGAAAGTAAAAAAGTATATGACATAAATTGTGAGCTTCATCGTGATCTACATTTTTTGTGTAGTAAGCTTATATCTATTCTTACGGTTTACTAGTTATGCAAAATTCAATAAAAAAATTCAGAATAAAGAGGTCTTTAGAGGTTATTCCCAGAAAATTCAAGATATACATTTTATTTGGCTTGTAAATAGCTTAAATATAACAGGTTTTAATCAAAACAGTTTGAGCCATTTTTTATAAAATGAAAAATTTCGAAACTTTTTCCATGTAAAGTGTAGTTGTGGTTGGGGGGTTTTTCTTGAAATACTTCCTGTCGCCTCCTTGGAAGAGACAAACCTTAAATATCAAGTTTGGTACGTAACGGTCTTTACGTTTTTGAGCTATGCTGCCCACAGGCAGACTTTTTTTTAGAAATGTCTTTTTAGGATTCAGGGGGTCTCAAAACATATTTCCGGTGAAATCTCGGTATCGATGATTTGGGTGCAGCACAATACCTTTTCTATACACTATGTACATAGTACGTGTAGAGAAAGTAAAAAGGCATGGAACTTTTTCGAAAATTTTGATTTTCTCAAAAATGGCTCTAACGATTTTGATTAAAATTTCGTATATTAAACATATTTACCTGACAAAAAAAATGTATATCTTGAATTTTCTGGGAATAGCCTCTGAAGAGTAGTTTATTCTGAATGAATTTTACTAAATTTTGAATAACTGCTAAACCGTAAGAAATGGACAAAAACTTACTGCACAAAACATGTAGAGCACATTAAAACACACAATTTATGTTATATAAATTTTTTTTCGTGGAGTTCGTCGTTTTTGTGACATTCCTTATTTTTGGTTTCTGCTATGAAAATCGTATACTTTTCTCATACAGGAACTTGTCAACTCCTATGCATATAGTCAAAGGAACTTCATTGACATAGCAACCAGCTTTTGACTGTCACTTTAACCTACAGTTGTCCCTTATTTCGCTTCTTCTTACAAGGAAGCAAGTAATTAGACTATTTCTGCTATTTTTTTCTGATTAGCATAAAGTAAATAAAAGTATAAGCTTTTTCAGAACTATTTGTTGCAGGGATATGGAGAAAGTCATGTGAATGGTACACATCAGATTTTTCAACGTGTCCGTACATAAAAAGGAACTTCAGTCACCTAGTAACCAGCTTTTGACTTCACTTTTACCTATGATACCCCATATTTTGCTTCTACTTACAAGGAAGTAAGTAATAAGACTATTTCTGCTAATTTTTTCTCGATTAACATGAAATAAATAGAAGAATAAGAATAATTTGTTACACAGAAGTAGAGAAAGTCATGTGAATGGAACACATCAGATTTTTAGAAAAATTTCCGTGTGTGTCTTTACGTATGTGTCAGTCTGTGTGTCTGTGGGCAGTATAGCTCAAAACGAAAAGTCCGTTAAAAGCAAACTTGGTATTCAGGATTGGTATCTTCCAACGATGCGACATGAAAATTTTAAAGAAAATCCCCCAAGCCCAACTACCCTTTACATGAAAGCATTTTCGAAAATTTTGATTTTCTCAAAAATGCCTCAAACGATTTTGATTAAAATATCGTATATTAAAGATATTTACCTGACAAATAAAATATATAGCTTGAATTTTCTGGGAATAGCCGTAGAAGAGTACTTTATTCTGGATTGAGTTTATGGGATTTTGCATAACTGCTAGAGCGTAAGAGATGGACAAAAACTTAACATACGCCAAATTTAGAGCACGTTAAAGCACACAATTTATGTTACATATATTTTTTTCGTGGAACTGATCGTTTTTGAGATACTCCTTGATATTGCTTTCCGGTTTAAAAAGCTTACTATTTTCTCATACTGGAATTTGTCAACTCGTGTCCCTACAAACAAAGGAACTTTAGTCACATAGCAACTGGATTTTGATTATTACTTTAACCTATGGTACTCCCTTATTTCGCATCTACTTACAAGCAAGCAGATAATAAGACTATTTCTGGTATTTTTTCTCGATTAGCATGATGTGCATAGAAGCACAAGCGTTTTAACAATAGTTTGTTGCAGATATGTAGAGAAAGTCATGTGAATGGAATAAGGTTTTTTAACTTCACGTGGTTATCGTATTTTACATCCACTATAACGCAGATAGACTGGAAATAACTTAAAATCCTTCCACACAATGCATATCTCAAATGCAACATATAGTGCAGTATGATATCGTGCTGCTGAAAAGGTTAACATGCGCTTTATCTTTATCAATAGAAACCACTCAGATAACGCACTGATTATTGTGGGAAGAGCACCAATCAGCGCGTCACTTCCGGCAATGAAGGCGTAGAAATTACAAATGACAGAAAGATGTTAACTATTATTGGTGAGAAATTACCTTGTGATTGACATTCTGCTGACACGTGGCTGCCTCGATACGCTGTTGCCCTATTTACTCGCTGTCCATCTGCAGCGACAAACGCTCCACTGCTTCCTCTAAAGTGTCTTCTTCTCCTCATGTATACCTCTCGTATGTTGAACTATTTTTCCCCATTTCTCACTAGTTACGTTATCCACATGGGGTCCTGTGTTTCACTAAACGGAAACGTTTTGTTGTTTCGGCTAAAGTAAGCTCAGCTTATCACGGATGTAGCACATTTTGAAATGAGGATTTTCTAGGATGAGAACGATTATAAATGTAAATCCTTGCGGAATCACTATGTGTAACACAACCCAATTGGTCAGTCATGCATGAGAACGCGCGCGTAAATTTCCACTGAACCGCGTAGATATTGCAACGCCGATGACGTCACGTCTCTGACGGTTATATATTCTTACACTATGATTGGTCAGCAAGCTCACGAGCCCCAGCCAGCAGACAACACGCCCCACAAGTGTCAGCCACAAGGACATTTCTCACCGTCTTCGCTCTTTTCTCTCATTCGTCTCATTCTTGGAGTTTTGTTGTGAACTTCACAGGCGCAAGTGGTGTTTACTGTGTGTTCTTAAATTTCTGGGGGCCTTGGGACGATCTAGCTTTTATGCTAGAAATAATAGCAATAAATAACATAAGATATTTATTCACCAAAAAATTACACGAATTCACAGGCTTCGTCAGGTAACAAATTAAACGAGATATTAATAATTTACACAATGGTTAATACAAGTTTAGGCAAATGCAGTAATCATGAAATCATTTATATTGTAGAACATGTGGGCTAAGAGATGGCTTTTAACTTTATGTTTGAGTTGTTTCTGATTTAAGAGTTTCCAGTTACCCGGTAGCTTGTTATAAAGAGATAGCCCTTGATGTAGTGCACTCTGCTGACAGGTTTTACTGCTTTGATGATTGAAATGCAAGTTTTGCGATCCCCTGGTATTATAGGAATGGTAGTCAGAATTCCTGCTAAAATGTGATATATTCTTATGAATGAAAATAACAGTCTCCAACATGTAAACACAAGTTAGTGGTAGAATATGGAATTCTCTGAACAGGGTTTCTTGATGAATTTATGGGGACACGTTTCACGATTTTTACAATGCGATTTTGCAGTATGAATAGGCCTTTTGTTTTAGTTGAGAATCCCCAGAAGATTATACCATAAGAAAGTACAGAATGTACACATCCAAAATAAACTGCTTTTAGGACTTCAGGAGAGGATACACAACTAAGGATTCTCATTGCATAGCTTAGTTTACTGAGCTTTGTAATTACAAAGTTTATGTGAGTCTTCCAGGATAGGTCAGCATCAATCCATACCCCTAGAAACTTGGTGGTGTCTGCTTAATTTTTGACTGTCTGATGGTAATATTTACACTTGCTTGTTTGGTTTAATTGAGAACTGAAGTGCATGCATACAGTTTTGTCAGCATTTAAAACCAATTTATTTTTCTTCAGCCATGTATTTAAGTTTTCATTTGCCTGTTATTGTTTATTGCTGTTTGGAATGGGGACTGCTTATATTTATTTGTCGTATAAAATATTCGGGAATCTTTACCTGCTTCACATAACGGATGAGTGCTGAAATTTTGAGGCTTGGTTCAAGTACGCACTTTTGAAAAACATTTCCCTTAAGAGTGTTATTGTATTAGATAATGCTAGTTATCATTCCCGGACAAACATAAAAATTCCCACCATGTCCAGCAGAAAAGACGAAATGATCAGATTTACGGAAGAACATAATTTCGATTAACACAGTTCATTTCCCTTAAAAACCGTGCTTTTGGAGAAAATGTTGGAAGTAAATATACAGAAAGTATAGTAGACGAAATGGTAAACACCATGGTCATCATAGATAATGGTGATTCATTGTTTATATACAGAGACTATCTATAGGGCTGGTACATAAGGCTCCTGAGGTTATTCGTAGAACAGAACTGTATTGCTGGCCCAAAACTGGAATGGTGGCCCTGACCGCCAACTCAGCTATCGAGCCTAGCTTATCGGAGTTTGTGTTATGATACTTTGCTTACTTAAAGTCACAGCGAGCAAACTTTGTACAGTCTGCATCAAAAGTGTTCCTCATATGTATGTATTCAAAGTGGGCAGTAAATATTTATTTCTTTTATGTTTATAACCATGGGGCCTACGTTTTAAGAGTTAAGTGGCAAGGTATTACATAGTCAGTGCAGAGAAATAATTGCAAATGTCCTTGACTAGATGAAAACAAGAGGCAGAGATGAAAGAAGAAAATTTATGTTCCCCGAGTTCTTCAAAATCCTGTAGAAAATGGAAGAAAGAATAGCCAAGGCAATTGATATTTCACTGAGTACCGTTTCCATGGTTCTCAAAGATAAGAAAGAAAGAAAAATAAAACTTAATATATCACTTTTGATGGGGAACAGTTGTGTCGCTAGCGAATTGCAGAAATTGGCAGGCCAGAATGGGAAAAAATGTATGTCGACATGTTGAGAACATTGAAAATCATTAAAAATAAGTGTAGAAAATTGAATAGAAAGAATTCTAATCCAAGATAATTGGAGCAGAAATTAGCGATAACGTTGATGATGACAATGACGTGAGCGAAGACAAAGGACTGTCAGGTGTGGAAGAATTGGAGGCAGACGATTGACATCGTTTATATAGTAGGCCATTTGTATAGATGTTTTGTAGATATGAATATAGCACATGTTTATCAGTGCAGTGCATAAGAGGTGACAGATATTTGACATTGACTGTGACAGGCATGAATCGACTGGTGAACTGCTTATCTGAAAGTACAACTCGCTCCCTAGCTCTCATTAAGAGTTTCACATGTCCAGATCTGTTGTGCCAGTTATAACTTAGTGTACAGCTGAAATACTGCCAATTATCAAACTGACATTTCCGAGAAGGCTTCAAACTGATTTATGTCAACCTCTCTGCATTCTGTTTACAAACACTTAATTCCAGCCAATCAGGCCAATGACATCTTGCATCCTTTTTCAAGTAAGTTGCGTCTGTGGGAGGATAACTCGAAAAGAAAAGTCTGATGTGTCACACTCACATGACTTTCTCTAGCTGCTCTAAAGCTTCCTACAAAATATTATTCTTCTTTCTACACAATGCTAATCGAAATAAACACTAGGGGAATGCTCTAATTACTTAGTTCTTATAAGTAAAAGGCAACTAAGGTACTGCCTAGGCTAAAGTGATAGTCAAATGTTTTAAAACCCATCGTTATGCGATTGTCATTGCAAATCGCTTCTTTGCTTGTCCAGGAGAAAAGTTTAAGTACTTCACAATTGAAACCAATAATAAGGAATATCTCGGAAACGGCTACCTCCACAGCAAAAACGTAAAGGACATAAATTGTGTGTTTTGACGTGATGTACATTTTTTGTAAAGTGAGTTTTTGTCTGTCTCTTGCGGTTTAGCACTTAAGCAAATTTCATCAAAATTCATCCAGAATAAAGAGGTCCTCAGAGGCTATTCCCAAAAAATTCAAGATATACAGTTTATTATTGGATATAAGTAGCTTTAATATAGGAGATTTTAATCAAAATCGTTAGCCATTTTTAAAATATTAATATTTTCGAAATCTTTTCCATGTAAAGAGTAGTTTGTGGTGGGGGGAATTTTTTTTGTTTTGAAAACCGTGTCAAATTCTTGGAAGATACTAAACCTAAATATCAAGTTTGGTATTTAACGGTCTTTTAGTTTTGGGGCTATGCTGTCCACACACACACACACACACACACACACACACACACACACACACACACAAGGATCTTTTTTTAAAAATGTTTTTTTTCGGACTCAATGGATCCCAAAACATATATTTCCGGTGAAATCTCGGTATCGAATTTTTGGGTGCATTACAATACCTTCTCTATCCCTATGTACATATGGGGCTAGAGAAAGTAAAAATCTAATGTGCTCCATTTGCATGACTTTCTCTATATTGCTTAACAAATTATTGTTAAAAAACAGATTCTTCTACCTACTTTATAATAATCGAGATAAACATTAGCAGAATTTGTTTTAATTACTTGCTTCCTTATAAATAGAAATGAAATAAGGGAATGCACTAGGCTAAAGCGATAGTCAAATATTTTAAACGCTGGTTGCTGTGTGGTTGAGATCATTTCTATGCAGGTTATAACTTTCCGTTTGAAACAAATAAACAGGAATATCTCACAAATTGTCAATTCCACGAAAAACGCGTATGTTTTAAAGTAATCCACATTTTTTGTGCAGAGAGATTTTGGTTATCTTTTACGGTTTACCAATTACGCAAAATTCATTCAGAATAAAGAGGTCTTTAGAGGCTATTCCTAGAAAATTAAAAATATATATGTTATTTACGAAATAAATGTCTCTGATATACAGTATTTTATTCAAAATTGTTAGTCATTTTTGAGAAAATAAAAATTTTCGAATTTTTTCCCATGCATAGGGTAGTTTCGGTTGGGGGGATTTACTCAAAACCTTCGTGATGCATCCGGAAGATACTAAACTTAAGTACCAAGTTGGGTATTTTACCGACACCCACAGACCTTAGGTTAAAGTGATAGTCAAAAGCTGGTTGCTATGTGACTGAAGTTCCTTTATTTGTATGGACAGGAGTTGACAAATTCCTGTATGAGAAGAGTATAAGTTTTTCAAAGCTGAAAACAAAGACAAGGGATATGTCAAAAACGATCAAGTCCACGAAAAAAAAATGTGTATGACATAAATTGTGTGTTTTAAGTAGCTCTACATTTTTTGTATGGTACGTTTTTGTCCATCTCTTATGGTTTAGCAGTTATGCAAAATTCCATAAAATTTCATCCAGAATAAAGTAGTGAGGCCATTTCCAGAAAATTTGAGATATACATTCTATTTCGGACATAAATAGCTTTAATATACGGGATTTTGATCAAATTTTCGGAAAAAGTTCCATAGAAAGGGTAGTTGCTATTTAATGGTCTTAGGTTTTTGAGCTACGCTGTCCACAGACACACAGACACACACACACGGACCTTTGCCCAAAAATTTTTTTTTTTTTTTTTTGGATTCAAGGGGGCCGAAAACGTGCATTTCCGATCAAATCTTGGTGTCGAATTTTTGGGTGGAATATAAGATCTTCTCTATACATGTATATAGGCCGTGTAGAGAAAGTAAAAAGATATGGACTCCAACTTGCAAAAATTACCATTCCGGATACAAGAACTGTTTTGCGTCGCTCGCTATTAAACATCATAACACAAGTTTGTATAACGAAAAGAGATCAACTCGAATTCATCTCTGAGAGTGGATTATTACCTGAACATTTTGTTATCTCTCCAGATAGGGCTGTCACCACTTGATGACAGGAGCCTTTGTGCCAAAAGGTTTAGAAAAGGAATGCTGTTAAGCGAGTTTAGACCTGCGGTTGGCTTTCCATTGTGTTCCCATGTTTATAAATACTACTTCAACAAGGAATGAATTGTTTTGTTTGAAACGTAGAAGGGGCCCTTAAATGAAAAAGGAAAAGAGCATTTCCTGCACAAGGAACTTGGATCAGATAAAAGAGAGGGAGGTGCGCCTGGAGATTTTCACACACAAGGAAAAGTTGAAGCCCCTTCTTTTACAGTCGAGGGGAACAAGTTCTTGTATAATCTCTTTTGACGGACTGGGGATTTACCCTTCAGGGATGACAATGTTCCTGGGAGTAAACGTTTTAAAGTAGTATATCGTGCTACTGAAAAAATTAGCATATGCTTTATCTTTGTTAATACAAGCCTCTCGGATAACGCACTGATTATTCTGGGAGGTCGCCGACGTTTTGCAGTGCACCAATGAGCGCGACAGTTCAGCAAATGAGTTCGTGGAGTTTAAAAGTGACAGAAATATGTTAATGTGATCATCCTTGTTGCAAGATGTAACGAATATTCCTCAACGCAGTTTCAGTTGGATCAAGTATCCGCTTGTATCTACTGCACCATTTTGCTTTACTGAACATTTTTTTGCGTGTTGTAATTTATGCTGTGTGCTAGAATGCTAGTGTTTTAGTTTGTTTGAAAATGGTTGATTATCTTGCTGCAGTTGTGGCCGGGACGAAGTGGCAACAGTGTGACGGAGCGGCCACGAGGTAAGGCAACTGTCACTATGGACCTCCCCGCTCTGTCACACTGTTGTCACTTCGTCGCGTCCACTAAACCTCTCAGTCACTGGGCAGGGGTTGTTCTACTAAATCATCTTTATCGTCAACTTCATCTTCATCGTTGTTTCTAAAGTCAGTCACTATCATTGTTTATATTCACAATTACATTAGGATTACTCGACTGCAATGGAGAATGTTTGTTACATCTTGCAACAAGGATGATCTCATTGCTTACGTAACACGAATCTATTGGCTGTCAGGGAGTGTACACTTGGAGTAAAACACAATATTAAAACATCTTCGCTGTTTTCTGTCTCATTCATGTAGTTTTCTTGTGAACTTCACCTATGCAAGTGGTGTTTACTGTGTATTCTTAAATATATGGAGGCTTTAGGGCGTATTGGTTTTTTCAAAACATGATGGCCCACAAACGACACCACTCCCTCTACCACTGGGTAATACCCATTAGAGCAAATAAAAGATGAACCTGTACTAGCGGCGAGAGGTAACGTATTAAAATCTGTTTCCTGGAGACACTGCTTGTAAATCGAGAATCGCCTCAGTTAAGGGAACAGTAAGTGGAAGACCTGGCAACAGCGAGGGTTGGTTTCCAGCCGTACACATCCTAACCGCTGATCAGAAAGATCGCAAACCTTAAATTCAAAGTCAGGGCCATCATGTTCTGAAAAATACTGCATCTAACTTTGGGACATATGGTTGTCTACAAAACATGATGACCCTCAAACGAACCGCTCCCCCTGCCTCTGAGCAATAACCATTAGCAAACAAAAGACGCCGCAGTACTAGAAGCGAGAGGCAACGTAACTATAACATGTTTTCCTGGAGACACTGATTGTAAGTGGAGAATCGCCTCAGTTAAGGGATCAGTAAGCGGAAGACTTGGCAACAGTAAGGGTTGGTTTCCAACCGCAAACATTTTTAACATTTATTATTCCATTCGGTATTTACTTTGGTGCTTTACAGTTACTTGAAAACAGAGTGGTCCAAAAATGCATACACTATTTAACGGTCCATAACTTGCAAACTAATTGGTGGAAATGTCTCATTTTTTGTGAAAGTGTAGCTTAAAGTCCAAATTACAGATATCACTGTAGGTGTTGGAAATGGTCACCATTAACATCCATACACAGACGATGCCGACGAACTGCAGCACGAACTACTTACTGCAACGTGTTCAGTTGGATATCAGCACAGGAATGTACGATACATTCTCGTAGATTACCCAATGTAGGTGACTTTTGTCCATAAACGACATCCTTTAATGTTCCCCATAGGTAAAAGTCCAGAGGCGCTAGGTCTGGGGAACCTGGTGGATACTCCACAGTACCCCTTCGGCTTATCCATCATGCAGGATTTTCGTTGAGATACTTCCTGAGACGATTATGATAGTGGGCTTGTGCACCATCTTGTTGGAAGTAAACCCTTTTGCTGGACTTGTTGCTCTTAAAGGTCGTCCAGATCGTTTTTTTTTTTTTTTTTTTTTTTTTTGTACATCTCTAACACAGCCGTCGAATTCAAACTTGTCTCAAATGCGCGCAATTGTTAAACGTGTCGGTGGCTGTGTTTGATACTCATTTCGCCACTGTTGTTGAACCTCACTAATGTTTTCGTACCTAATGTACCACTTCAAAACTGACTTCCACTCATTGAATGTAAGCCTTGCGCCAGCCATGTTTACTCAAGTAACTAACAACAAAAGAATGCTTACGCATCTGGCGACTCATCAAGCACCGCTTGTGTGGCGATTACTGGAACTACAAACTATTACACTACCAAAAATTGAGACATTTCCGCCCATTAGTTTGCAAGTTATGGATTGTTAAACAGTGTATACTTTTTTTGGACCACTCTGTATATTGAACCACCATTTACTATTGCAGATTCAGTTTTTGGTACAACCTTTTTTGCAGCAAACGGATTTCATGGACTTCATGTAGCACTAACGTCAAACTTTAAAGAAGAGTGGAAGAAGAACTTGGAAGAAGAGTGGATGGAGCAAAGTCATCATGTTCTAGCGGGAAACATGCGAGTCAATTGAGAAATTCAGTGCTCTACCGGCATGTTGCCATGGTAGCTCAGTGGTAGAACAATCGGCTACAACCTGAGGCGACACGTCCGTGGATTCAGGATTAGGCGATCTCAGGGTCGAATCTCGTCGCTAGTGTCTCCTCCGGCTATATATGCGGGATCTTGTATGTTGTAGGTGAAAATTAAATAATACAGCACGTTAAATAAGAGGCGCGTGATTATGGATTAGGCCCTGTCGACGCTGCTGTGGCTACGGACACAGCCTGGACACCTGCACTGCACCACAGAGATGCCATTATTGTGGCGCCGATTCCATCACCGCGGAATGCACTGAGCATGACCTTCGCAGACACCGCCGGTTCTGTGCCTCTTGTGCACGCTCAGGACATTATACCAGGCAAGCTCAGTGCTCCCATTACCCGAAGAGCAAGCATCAACGACCACCTCAACCAGCCCGGACATCGACACCTGCGCTGTCCAGCCTCAACATCCCGAGCAGCCACCGCAGGCCACGTCTGAGCTCTTCCTGGAACAACGTAATTTACACCCTCCTCCAGAAAACCCTCGACGCCCACGTGGAGGCAATCACGGACCTCCATGCGGAACTGCTGAACCTGCCCACACGCCTGACTGAAGGACCTGCTCACCAACAAGCTAACCGACAACCACAACGAGATCACCAAACGCTACTCTGCCGTCCTTGACAACCAGGAGCTCATCGCCAACAGCCAAAGACAGATGCTTCAGATACTCTGTACCACTAACCCACAGCATTCTACACACACCCGAGAACAGCAGCCATCAGCAAACACCAGACGCCACCATAATGGTAGGCAACACCCCAATCAGTAGGTCTGTGTCTGGGCTTCGGTCAAGACGTCCTAACAGCAGTCACCCACAAACACTCGGTTGCTTCGGCGGTACCGGGCCTCATGTCACCACAGTTGCCCCAATAAACAGCGACACCACAGTATCAAATCCTTTCTCTCCCATTTCCCTTATCCTTCCCAAATACCTTATTGACCTGTTAGCAAGGATTTTGACATGCAGATATCGATACTTGAGTGCACCACATAATTTCAAGCAGGAAGGGTATCATATATTTTATTTAGATGAATCTTGGTACATACTCCTGATGTAAAAAAGGCTGGGATAACGGCAGTTACTCTTGCTGTCTTTCAGTCCCTGGGTCAAGTGGACAAAGAATCATAATCTTGCATGTAGGCGGTAGCCAGGGTTGGGTTGAGGGCTGCTTTGTATGCCTTCTAAACATCTGATGTATTCCATTCACATGACTTTCTCTACATCTCTTTAACAAATTATAGTTAAAAAGCGTATCCTTCTGTCTATTTCATGCTAATCGATATAAAAATTAGCATAAATGTTTTCTTGTAAGTAGAAGGGAAATAATGACTAAAATGATAGTCAAACGTTTTAAAAGCCTTTTGCTATGTGAGTGAAATCCGTTTCTTTGTATGCCCAGGAGTTCACAAATTCCCATACGAGAAAGGTTTAAGTATTTTAAAACTGAAACCAAGAACAAAGAATTTCTCGAAAATGCTCAATGCCACGAAAAAATATATGTGACATAAATGGTGTGTTTTAACGAGATCTATATCTTTATTGCAGTAATTTTTACTTTCTCTACACGCACTATGTGCATAGTGTATAAAGAAGGTATTGCACTCCACCCAAAAATTCGAAACCGAGATTTCACCGGAAATGTCTTTTAGGGTCCCTTATATCCCAAAAAAACATTTTTACAAAAAGGTCCGTGTGTGTGTCCGTGTGACCGTGAACACGATAACTCAAAAACGAAAAGTAGCTAAAATACCAAACTTGGTATTTAAATTTAGTGTGTTCCAGGGATGCGACACGAAGATTTTGAGAAAAATCCCCCCACCCCAAACTGCCCTTTACATGGAACTATTTTCAAAAATTTTGATTTTCTTAAAAATGGCTCTAACGATTTTGATTAAAATTTCGTATATTAAAGATATTTACCTCACAAATAAAATATATATCTTGAATTTTGTGGGAACAGCCTCTGAAGAGTAGTTTATTCTGGATGAATTTTAATGAATTTTGAATAATTGCTAAACCGTAAGAGATGGGTAAAAGCTTACTACACAAAACATGTAGAGCACGTTAAAACACACAATTTATGTTAAATACATTTTTTTCGTGGAGTTCATCGATTTTGAGACACTTCTTGTTTTTGGATTCTGCTTTGAAAAACTTATACTTTGCTCGTACAGGAATTTATCAACTGCTGTCCATACAAACAAAGGAACTTCACTGACATTGCAACCAGCTTTTGATTATCACTTTAACCTATGGTACCCTCTTATTTCGCTTCTACTAACAAGGAAGCAAGTAATATGACTGTTTCTGCTAATTTTTTCTCGATTAGCATGAAGTAAATAGAAGCATAAGCTTTTTAAGAATAATTTGTTGCAGAGGTGTAGAGAAAGTCATGTGAATGGTACACATCAGATTTTTTGTCTAGCATTTACGATTTACTAGTTATGCTAAGCTCAACAAACTTCATCCACAATAGAGTTCTTCCGAGGCTATTCCCATAAATATTCAAGAAATACGTTAAATTGTGGTGTAAATATTATGTTTAACATGAGGCGTTTTAATCAAAACCGTTAGAAGCATTTTTGGGAATATAAAAAATTTCGAATAATTTTCCAAGTAAAGAGTAGTTGAGGGTGGGGGGGATTTTCCACAAAATCTCTGTGTCGCATCCTTGGAAAATAGTTAACTTATATACCTACAAAGTTTGGTATTTTACTCTTTTCTATTTTACTTTCTCTATACATTGTAGCGGGAAGTTGGTCGTCTCCTTCAGCAGTATCCTCAGTTGCGTCGTTGAGGAAGATTCCACTCCCAATCTCCTAATTAATACTAACTCAGGGAGGTTAATATTAAATACACTGCATTTTCCCTTACGACTGGAATTTATTATATCTCAGGTTTAACGGGTGGCTAGCTCGTTTCTTTACAAGAGATATTACAAATAAATATCTTCCCTCCACTTAAATTAATACTCAGGAGCCTAATCTAACCATCTGCATATCGCTCCCCGTCACTTAAGCACGTGGACACAATGTAACGTAACTGCGTACGTCAAGACAATAACAGAAGAGAGAGAGAAAGAGTAACCATATAAGAGATCTGATGTGTCTTATATACTGATCCTGGGTGACGCCAACTTTCGCGCCATAAAATGTAACAGTATCTCTCATTGATTCTTTGTTAGCATCACTTCACAAGTTATGAAAATAAATTGTGCCAAGTTTGGACGTCATAGCGTCCACATGACGTGTTTGGGAACACCCAATGATTATCTCTCATATTAACTCCTGCTTGCTTTGTCTATTTCTCCAATTCCCTGGCTACTTGGAGAACAAGTCACTATTCCTGTCTTACTTCTTGCTACGTCTGTTCCTTTCTATCTTACATACGTTAGCCTAAACCCTGTGCTCATTAGCAGGTGGTGGTTGGTGGACTATTACCTGGAATTAAGCTAGTTCGTCTTGTCATAATTACCTAAGTTATAACTCGCTTTTATGCATATTTCTACCACTAAATATTCACAACTATTTTACGTTGCTTTCTATAAGCTTCTAATATAATGTACAATTTCTCTTTTTACTTTCTCTTTACGCACTATGTACATAGTATATAGAGAAGATATTGCACTCCACCCAAAAATTAGACACCGAGATTTCACCGGAAATATATGTTTTAGGGTACCATGTATCCAAAAAAAGTATTTTTAGAAAAAGGTCCGCGTGTGTGTCCGTGAGTCTGTGAACACGATAACTCAAAAACTTGGTATTTAAGTTTAGTATCTTCCAGGGATGCGACACGAAGATTTTGAGAAAAATACCCCGACCCCAAACTACCCTTCACATGTAACTTTTTTCGAAAATTTTGATTTTCTAAAAAATGGCTCTTAACGATTTTGATTAAAATATCATGTATTTAAGATATATTTTGAATTTTCTGGGAATTGCCTCTGAAGACTACTTTATTTTCGGTAAATTTTACGGAATTTTGCATAACTGCTAAACTGTAAGAGATGGACAGACACTTACCCACAACAAATGTAGAGCACATTAAAACACACAATTTATGTTATATACTTTTTTTTTCGCAGAGTTGATTGTTTTTGAGATATTTCTTGTTTTTGGTTTCAGCTATAAAAAACATACTTTTCTCATACAGGACTTTGTGAGCTCGTGTCCATACAAACAAAGAAACTTCAGTCACATAGCAACCAGCTTTTGACTGTCACTTTAACCTATGGTACTCCCTTATTTCGCTTCTACTTACAAGGAGGCAAGTAATAAGACTTATTTCTGCTAATTTTTTCTCGATTAGCAGGAAGTAAATAGAAGCATAAGCTTTTTAACAATAATTTATTGCAGAGTTGTAGAGAAAGACATGTGAATGGAACACATCAGATTTTTATGTTTTGTGAGCATCTGCTATGTACATGGTGTACAGAGAAGATATTGCATTCCGCCCAAAAGAGCGATCCGAGATGAATGCTGAAATGTTTGAAGCTTGGCTCAAGAACACCTTTTGAACGCTCACTTTTGTTTGTCCTCGAGGGTTAGAGATCTACCGGTAGCCAGTCGCTCACACCGTTAGATAAGAAAGGGTGCGGACATAGGCCACCTGCTCGCTTATATCTAATGCCACTTTATGGCTCGTAAAAGAACCGCATTAAAATTCACTTTCAGCCGGTCAATAAAATATTCAGCTTGCAGGCTGCTATCGGTCTCTAGATGCATAAATTTTTTTCAAAAGTTGCGACAAAGAGATACATTAAATTAAAATATAGGCAATGAAAACCGCTAGACACATCGTTCCAGATCAAGGCAAGCTCGAGCGCTATTTTTACTTTTTCTACTACTTGTATAATAGGTAGATAAGACATTCCATTCCACCTAAAAAAATCTGGTGTACCATTCACATGACTTTCTCTACATCTCTGCAACAAATTATTCTTAAGAAACTTATACTTCTATTTACTTCATGGTAATTAAAAAAAATAGCAGAAATAGTCTAATTACTTGCTTCCTTGTAAGTAGAAATGAAACAAGAGAGTACTATAGGTTAAAGTGATAATCAAAAGCTGGTTGCTATGTTACTGAAGTTCCTTTGTTTGTATGGACAGCAGTTGACAAATTCCTGTATGAGAAAAGTATAAGCTTTTTAAAGTAGAAAGCAAAAAGGAATGTCTAAAAAACGATGAACTCCACGAAAAAAAATGTATATAACATAAAATGTGTGTTTTAAGGTGCTCTACATTTGTTGTGTGGTAAGTTTTTGTCCATCTGTTACGGTTTAGCAGTTGTGCAGAATTCCGTAAAATTGACCCGGAATAAAGTAGTCTTGAGAGGCTATTCCCAGAAAATTCAAGATATACATTTTATTTTTCAGATAAATATCTTTAATATACGACATTTTAATCACAATCGCTAGAGCCATTTTTGAGAAAAACAAAATTTTCGAAATTTCTTCCATGTAAAGGGTAGTTTGGGGTGGGCGATTTTTCTCAAAATCTTCGTGTCGCATCCCTGGAAGATAGTATACCTAAATACCAAGTTTGGTATTTTACCGACTTTTCGTTTTTGAGTTATCGTGTTCACGGACAAACGGACACACACACGGAGCTTTTTCTGAAAATACCTTTTTTGGTTACAGGGGACCCTAAAACATGTATTTCCGGTGAAATATCGGTATGGAATTTTTTGGTGGAGTGCACTACCTTCTCTATACACTATGTACATAGTGCGTGTAGACAAAGTAAAAACTGCAGGTTTTGAAACCTGAGTCAATTACTTTCACATAGGATTTTTTTATCTTGCCCAGCAGTGACATGTTTTATTTTCGCAAGAAGTGCTATGGAATTTGCTGGAACTGGTTAGTACATCAGCACTAAGAACTGTACATCTGCCTCCCGTCTTTACAATTCTAGTCAGCAACACTAAACTGTAGAGTCTGATATGTAATTGTATTACACTCTAGGAGATAAGCTGCTTAATTAATGTGTTCCATTCACATGACTTTCTCTACATCTCCGCAACAAATTAGTTTTAAAAAGCTCTTGCATCTATTTACTTCATGCTAATCGACAAAAAATTAGCAGAAATATTCTTATTGCTTGCTTCCTTTAAATAGAAGGGAAATAAGGGAGTAGCATAGTTTAAAGTGATAGTCAAAAGCTGGTTGCTATGTGACAAGTTCCTTTGTTTGTATGTATGGACAGGAGTTGACAAATTCCTGTATGAGAAAAGTTAAGTTTTTCGAACCTGAAGATATAAACAAGGAATATCTCAAAAACGATCAACTCCAAGAATAAAATGTATACAACATATATTGTGCGTTTTAATGTGCTCTACATTTTTTGCGTGGTAAGTTTTTGTCTCTCTCTCTTACAGTTTAGCACTTATGTAAAATTCCGTAAAATTCGTCCAGAATAAAGTAGTCTTCAGAGGCTATTCCCAGAAAATTCAAAATATACATTTTATTTGTCAGGTAAATAACTTTAATATACGATATTTTCATCAAAATCGTTAGAGCCATTTTCTAGAAAATCAAAATTTTCGAAAAAAATTCCATGTAAAGGGCAGTTTGGGGTGGGGAGATTTTTCTCAAAATCTTCGTGTAGCATCTCTGGAAGATACTATACTTAAATACCGAGTTTGGTAATTTACCGACTTTTCGTTTTTGAGTTATCGTGTTCACAGACACACGGACCTTTTTCTGAAAATACTTTTTTTGCATACAGGGGACCCTAAAACATATATTTCCGGTGATATCTCGGTATCGAATTTTTTGGTGGAGTGAATACCTTCTCTATAAACTATGTATATAGTACGTATAAAGTAAAAACTGGTTCAAGCAAAAGAGAGTCAATAAATAGCGATGCAAACTATTTGTGGACTAAACATGAAAATGGATAGGTAGAGTCAGACTGAAAAATTCAATGACCTAGCCAAGATTTGAACCACGGATCTTCCGATCTCTAGGCGGTTGATCTGGCACTGAGCTACCATGGCAACATACTGGAATAGCATTGAATTTTCCAATCGAATCGTATATTTTCCCGGTAAACCACAAGGTGCTCTCAAATTCCTTTTGAGAGACTACCCAATGGCGAATTACAATGCTGCTAGTACTTAAGACCCAGGGTTCATGGTATGGCCAACTATTATGGTCATTTTGTATGGAATAATTGGAATAATTTCAGTCTGACTCTACCTATCCAACTCCTGTCCTACACACGGCTTGTGTGAAAAAAAATATTCCTAAACATAACAATTATTACTATGAGAGCACGTTTTTTTGGGTTAACGGCTCCCTGGTCCTTATTCCGCAAGTTCGGATACAGAGCAGAGAGACAACAATGAGACATTGAGGCGATATTAATAAGCCGAAGGCAAAGTTTAATTTTACGTGGTAGTAAAATCAAGGATACCCAACCTCTGTTCTTATGAGCTGATGACGTCACCTTGTCGTGTTACTCCGCCTCCTTCGTTTTGTGCATCATCGCCAGGTAGGAAGTATTTCCCCTTCAATCATTCAGTTTACTGGATTCCACTCTCCACACGATGACAGGTCTCAACCGAACCAAACATATCGTATTCCAGAAAGAATGGGAAAAAGAATATTTTGTGTCTTATACACTTATTTTGGGGTTCCGATGTAATATTAAACGATTCTTTGAAAAATACCACCATACAGATTATGGGAAGCATTTTTAATCAGGCATGCAATCAGTAACACCTGAATGTGAATCAATTTTGCCTGCGAAGAGCTCCCCACGATCTTCAAATGGAACTAGTTGCTTTGCAAAATTCAACAGCCATTAAAAAAGATACTGGGATTTATTTAAATCTGCTCGCAATGAACAAATTCCGAAATTGCGAAATTTTTCTGGAAAACATATATTAATATTTGTTTGTGAACAGATGTTCTTGAAAATGAATCAAATAAAATGCAAATATTGTAGAAGGGAAGGGAGGGGAGGGCAGGATCATTTCGTCTAGTATTTAAGACTCTGTTGTCCATCCTTGTCGACAGTCATTGTTGCATGGTTACAAGTAAATAATGCTAACCGAACCGCTAACAAGAATGGCGTTCAAGGTTTTGTACTTTCTCTATAGTGCTATGTATATAGTGTATAGAGAACGTATTGCACTCCACCAACAAATTCGATACCGAGATTTCACCGGAAATATATGTTTCAGGGTCCCCTGTATCCAAAAAAGGTATTTTCAGAAAAAGGTCCGTCTGTCTGTGAACACGATAACTCAAAAACGAAAAGTCCGTAAAATACCAAACTTGGTATTTCAGTTTAGTATCTTCCAGGGATTCGACACGAAGATTTTGAGAAAAATCCCCCCACCCCAAACTACACTTTACATGGAACCTTTTTAGAAAATTTTGAGTTTCTTAAAAATGGCTCTAACGATTTTGATTAAAACATCGTATATTACAGATATTTACATGACAAATAAAATGTATATTTTGAATTTTCTGGGAATAGCCTCTGAAGACTACTTTATTCTGGGTCAATTTTACGGAATTTTGCATAACTGCTAAACCGTAAGACATGGACAAAAACTTACCACACAACAAATGGAGAGCACCTTAAAACACACAATTTATGTTATATACATTTTTTTCGTGGAGTTCATTGTTTTTGAGATTTTTCCTTTTTTTTTCAGCTATAAAGACATACTTTTCTTATACAGGACTTTGTGAACTCGTGTTCATACAAAGGAACTTCAGTCGCAGAGCAGCCAGCTTTTGACTATCACTTTAACCTATGGTACTCCCTTATTTCGCTTCTACTTACAAGGAAGCAGGTAATAAGCATATTTCTGGTAACTTTTTCGCGATTATCATGAAGTAAATAGAAGCACAAGCCTTCAGAACTCAGTACCTCCTGAAGTTGTAGAAACGATTCCTCTCTATGCTTATACAGTTGGTGTAGTCATTTAACATAGGACAAAACCGGTGATGCCAAAATACCACAAAGGTGTGCAAACACTGAAGAGTTTAAATCACCCCTATATGGAAACCATTCGTTGTGATGCATCAAGTGTCCTCGTTAGTGGAACCACTTTCTCACAGCTCTAGAAACTTAAATGAAGGGACTCCAAGTATAGTTTCCTTCAAAACATGATGGCTCTCAAGCGGGAAAGCTCCCCACTTGCCCTGGGCAGTAACCATTAGCAAACTAAAGCAACCCTGACTACGTAGATTCAGAATTAAAAACCTGATGTGTTCCATTCACATTAACTTTCTCTACATCTCTGCAACAAATTGTTAAAAAGCTTATGCTTCTATTTACCTCATGCTAATTGAGAAAAAAATAGCAAAATAGTCTTATTACTTGCTTCCTTGTAAGCAGAAGCGACATAAGGGAGTACCATAGGTTAAATTCATAGCCAAAATCTGGTTGCTATGCGACTGAACTTCCTTTGTTTAAATAGTCAGGAGTTGACAAATTCCTGTATGAGAAAAGCACTAGTTTTTCAAAGCTGAAACTAAAAACGAGGAGTATCTAAAAACCGACCAACTCCACGAAAAAAAAATGTATATAACATAAATTGTGTGTTTTAACATAGTGTACATTTTCTGTGTGGTAAGTTTTTGTCCATTCCTTACGGTTTGGCAGTTATGCAAAATTCCGTAAAATTCATTAAGAATAAAGCAGTCTTCAATAGCCATTCCCAGGAAATTCAAGATATACATCTTATTTGTGATACAAATGGCTTTAATATGTAGTAGTTTAATCAAAATCGTTAGAGCCATTTTTTGAGAAAAATAATGTTTTCGAAAATTGTTCCATGTAAAGCATAGTTTGGGGTGGGTGGATTTTCTTGAAAGTCTTTGTGTCGCATCCTTCGAAGATACCAAACTTAAATATGACATTTGGTATTTAACGGTCTTTTCGTTTTTGAGCTATGCTGCCCACAGGCACAGACATTTTTCTAAAAATACTTTTTGTCGAATTTTTGGGTGCATTGGAATACCTTCTGTATACACTGTGTACATAGTATGTGTAGAGAAAGTAAAAATGCAATGCCGTAGGCAGGAATTAAACCACGGAACTCCCGATATCCAGCCGGGTACTCTGCCATTGAGCTACCATGGCAACATGCCGGCATAGCATTGAATTTCTTAATTGACTCGCATGTTTCTCGGTACACCACAAGGTGTTCTCAAATAGGTAGAGTCAGACTGAAAAATGCAAGTCAATTGAGAAATTCAATACTATGCCGGCATGTTCCCATGGTAGCTCAGTGGTAGAGCGACCGTCTAGATACCGGGAGACCCGTGGTTCAAATCCCGGCTATGGCATTGCATTTTTCAGTGTGAGTCTACCTATCCAACTCCTGTCCTACACACGGCTTGAGTGAGAAAACAATTAAAATTATCAAAAAAAAAATGAATAAATAAAAACCTCTGTACAAGGTCGACATAGTAAAATCTGCTTCTTGGAGACATTGCTTGCAAGTAGAAAATCGCGCCTCGCCTAAGGGTCGAGTAAGTGGAAGACGCGGCAATAGCGAGGGTTGGTTCCCAACTGCAAACCCCTAAGCACAAACTTTAAAGTTACTTTGGAAGAAGAGTAGGGCAGGGTCCGATGTGTTCCATTCACATCTACATGTCTCAAAAAATTGCTATTAAAAAGCTTATTCTTCTATTTCCTAATGCTAATTGAGAAAAAATTGACAGAAAGAGTGTTATTAGCTGTTTCCTTGTAAGTAAAAGGGAAATGGAGTACCATAGACGAAACCGATAGTCAAATCTTTTAAGAGCTGGTTGCCATGTGATTGAAGTACCTTTGTTTAATGGACAGGAGTTGATAAATGAGAAAAGTGTAAGTATTTTAAAGCTAAAACTGATAACAAGGAGTATCTCAAAATAAAATTATTTAATTTAAAATATTTTACTATCTCTCTCACCTATGTTACTCCCTAATTTCCCTTCTATTCACAAGAAGCAGCACTAAGAAAATTTCTGCTAACTTTTTCTCGATTAGCATGAAGTAAATAGAAGAATAAGCTTTTAATAATAATTTATTGCAGAAATGTAGAGAGAAAATCATGTGAGTGGAACACACGAGATTTTTAGGTCTAATTTGATATCACATTTTGCGATAAATTAATTGTTCAGAGATTCTGTACATTAAAACTGGTCTAAACCCTATGATAACCACTTGATGACGCCACTTGAACAAGCCCAATTCACATGGCGTCATGTAAATAAGGGCAGCAAGTACGTACGGCCCCGTTCGTACCATTGTGGTGAAGTGTTAACACGCCCTTCATGAATTTGTTATACTGTGTAATAATTTATATGTGCATACAATTTAGACCTGGGAAATAAATATCCATTCAGGGCTGTTCTAACCCTTTATTTTATAATATTTATAGTTATTTAAGTTACTGTAGAGGGAGTATTTCATTCACCCCCCAAAAAAGTGATATTGTGCGTCTGACAACGAATAGCGTAACTCAAAATGAAAAGTATTCAAATTAGAAGAGTGAATTAGATTTGTTTAACTATTCCAGGGAAATATTTTAAGAAGGTTATTTTGCTGGAAATGGTTATTTATGATACAAGTGGTAAAAATGCCGTAGGCTGAGTTTCAAAATCCTGCTACAATATATACATTATTACTTTCTCTATACGTACTATGTACATAGTGTATATCGAAGATAATGTATTGCGCCCAAAAATTCGATACCGAGATTTCATCGGTAATACACGTTTTGAGACCCCCTGCATCCAAAAAATTCGTTTTTAGAAAAATGTCCATGTGTGTCTGTGTGAGCGTGTGAGCATGTATGTGTGTGTGTGTGTGTGCAGCATAGCTCCAAAAGGAAAAGTCCGTTAAATACCAAACTTGGTATTAAAGTTCAATATCTTCCAAGGACAGAGCACGAGGATTTTCAAGAAAATCTCCTAATCCCTAACTAACCTTTACATGGGAAAATGTGTGAAAATTTTGATTTTCTCGAAAATGGCTCTAATGATTTTGATTAAAGTCTCTTATATTTAAGATATTTATATGACAAATAAAATGTATATCTTGAATTTTCTGGAATTAGCTTCTAAAGACCTCTTTATTCTGGATGATTTTTATTGAATTTTGCATAATTAATAAACCGTGAGATATAGACAAAAACTTACAACACAGCAAATGTAGATCACGATAAAACACACAATTTATGTCATATACATTTTTTTCGTGGAGTTGGACGTTTTTTAGATATTCCTTGTTTTTGGTTTCAGCTTTGAAAAACTTATACTTTTCTCATACAGGAATTTGTACAACTCCTGTGCAAACAAACAACCAGATGTTGACTGTCATTTTAATCTATGGTATTCCCTTATTTCGCTTTTACTTATAAGGAAGCAAGTAATCAGACTATTTCTGATACTTTTTTCTCGATTAGCATGAAGTAGATAGAATAATATTTTGTTAGAAGTTTGTTTGCAAAGCAAGTAGGGAAAATCTTGTGAACGGAACCCACCAGATATTAGTAGATAGAATAATATTTTGTTAGAAGTTTGTTTGCAAAGCAAGTAGGGAAAATCTTGTGAACGGAACCCACCAGATATTTTTCTTCAAGTATAAAAAATTGGGAGTTACAGTTCAATGCTTCCCTTTTGTATAGTATCACGAATGTTTGCATTCTGGCAAGTCATAGTGAACTGGAGTATCCAGTATTTTTTTGTGCGAGTATAAGAATCGTTTAAAGACGATAAGCTTATCTAGAGGCAAGTTGAACCCTCTCGTCATCCCCTGGTGTAGCACAAAGAAGGGGTCGCGGGATGCTCACCTCGGAGCTGAGAAGAGCAGGAGAATGAGAGAGTAGGAGAGAAGGAGCTTGTTCTCACATCTTCCTTCCGCCCTGAAGTACTTAGTGTGAGCTCTATGTAGAGGGTGCGGGGCCCACCCCAGCCCACTCGACCGTAAAGCCTGCAATTTGGGTTTTGGGAGCTATGTTCATCCCACCCTCTGACACCGTCCCTCTATTGGCCTGGTAATCACCGAAGTTGGGAACCGCCCTCTAATGTCTGTTCTTGGGAAAGACTCCAGAGGTTTGGCGGAGGAAGACGTCGCCGGCAAGGAGGGAAGGCGGAAATGATCCTTTCGTGACCTTTGACCCCGATGTTGGAATGAGGATTTAGAGTGGTTCTTAGGAGACTTGTATAATAGGATCTTGCACGGTGCGCTCCACCACCACAGTCAATTTGAAAGCGCCTCCCTCCGCCCCCCGGAAGAGAAAGGTGGCGTGGAAATGTGTGTACTTGATCTTGGCAATATGCTTACACTACCTACACAAACAACTGCATTATGCAAATTGAAGCTGGCAGTTGCAAGCATTCACATCTTCATAAACATTAACTCGGTAGTAAAAATAAAAAATATTTTCAGACTGAATTCGCGTTTCTAGGTGTCAAGCATCTTTAGAAATATCTGATGTACTCCATTCACGTGTCTTTCTCTACATTTCTGCAACAAATTATTGTTAAAAAGCTTATTCTTCTATTCACTTCATACCAATCGAGAAAAAATTAGCAGAAATAGTCTTAATACTTGCTTCCTTGTAAACTAAATAAAGGAGTACCATAGGTTAAAGTGATAGTCAAAAGTTGGTTGCTATCTGACTGAAGTTCCTTTGTTTGTATGGACAGGAGTTGACAAATTTCTGTATGAGACAATTATTTTAAAGCTGAAATCAATAACAAGAAATATCTCGAAAACGGCCAACTCCACGAAAAAAGTGTATAACATAAAGTGTGTGTTTTATCGTGAACTACATTTTTTGTTTCATAAGTTTTTGTCTCTCTCTTACGGTTTATCAGTATATATTATATATATGGCATGTAAATATCTTAAATATTTGAATCAAAATCGTTATAGCCATTTTTGAGGAAACCAAATTTTTCGAAAATTTTTCCATGTAAAGGGTAGTTGAGGGTTAGGGTTTTCTTTAAAATTTTCGTGTTACATCCTTGTAAGATACCAAACTTGGCATTTAAGTTTGGTATTTAACCGTCTTTTCCTTTTTGAGCTATACACTCCACAGACGTACGCACAGGGACCTCTTCCTGAAAATGCTTTTTTGGGATTCAGGGGGTCCTAAAACATGTATTTCCGGTGAAATTACGGTATCTAATTTTTGTACGAAATGCAATACCTTCTGTATTCACTCGTACATTGTACATACGGAGCTAAAGAGAGAGTAAAAGGTATTTTTAGGAAAATGCCCGTGGGTGTGTGTCTGTGGACAGTCTCGTATAACTCAAAAACGAAAAGTCACTTGGTATTCCAATACATCTTCATTGCATGGAACATTTTTCGAAAATCTTGAATCCCTCAAAAATGTCTAAGGATTTTGATTCAAATGCCATATTACTTTCTCTATACGTACTATGTACAGAGAAGGTATTGTAATGCACCCAAAAATTCGATACCAAGATTTCACTGGAAATACATGTTTTGGGTTCCCCCGAATTAAAAAAAAAATTTTAGAAAAAGGCACGTGTGTGTGTGTGGGGGGGGGGGTGTTTGTGGACGCATAGCTCAAAAACGAAAAGACCGTGAAATACCAAACTTGGTATCTAAGTTTGGTATCTTTGAAGGATGCGACACGTTGATTTTCAAGAAAATCACCCACCCCCAACTACCCTTTACATGGAAAATATTTCGAAAAAGTTTCTCTCAAAAATGGCTCTATCGATTTTCATTAAAATATCTTATTTATAGATATTTACATAACAAATAAAATGTACGTCTTGAACTTTCTGGGAATAGCCTCTGAAGACACATTTATTCTGGGTGAATTTTGTGAAATTTTTCATAACTGGTAAACCGTAAGAGATAGACAAAAATTTAATACACAAAAAATATAGATCACGATAAAACAATTTATGTCATATACATGTTTTTCGAGGAGTTGCAGCTTTAGAGATTTTCCTTGTTATTGATTTCTGCTTTAAAATACTTAAACTTTTCTCGCATGGGAACCTGTCAACTTCTGGTGACGCAAAGAAACGGATTTCAATCCCATAGCAACCACATTTTAAAACATTTGACTGTCAGTTTAGCCTAGTGCATTCCCTTACGTATAAAGGAGCTAAGTAATAAGACCTTTTCTGCTAAATTAAATAGATAGAAGAATAAACTTATTAACAATAATTTGTTACAGAGATGTAGAGAAGGTCATGTGAATGGAGCACATCAGATTTTCTTAAAGATATTTTCATGACAAATAAAACTAATGCCAATTTTCTGGGAGTAGTCTGAAGGTTTCTTTCTTCACTCCGGATGACTTTTGTAGGACTGGAAAACCGAAATTGATAAACGAAACATAACTGCACAAAACACACTACATTAAAACTCGCAATTAATGTCATATTTTTCGTATCTTTAACTTCTTCCAAGATATACTCATCTTTTGTCTCATACCTCTTTTGATTTTTTTTCACATAACGACAGACAGCTTTTTAAGGTTCTGACTATCGCTTTAGCGTAACGTACTTCCTTATTTCCCTTCTACTTACAAGGAAGCAAGAAATGAGAACATTTCTTCTAATGCTTATCCCAATTAGCATGATGTAAATTAAAGAATAACGTTTTGTAAGAAAATGTTGAAGAATTAGTAGAGAAAGTCATGTGACCTTTGCTTTCCGCACATCCTGATTAGAGATAAACTAATAGCAGGTAGCCGGCTTATTCAATTGCTGCTGAGCGCTGAATTAGAAAAATGCAACCTTCAACACATCTTTAGAGAGAAGCAAACAGCAGCGTCTAGAGAAGTAGTTACGTACAGCTTATTAAATTAATAAAAAGGTAGTTGAAAGTTTTACCAATAAATAACAAAAGAAGCCAAGTAAGCGTCACAAAGCGGCTTCACAACGTGGAAATATTCAAAACAAAACAAAAACGTTCTGCTATAACCTGACCCACGCTACGGGAAGGAGCTTGGGAAACTTGTATATTGTGTTTAGTGAAGCACGTTTTTGTGAATCACTACAGAAAGTATTGAATTATCAAGCTTCCTTATTAAATAAAAAGTAAATTAATTGTAATCAGTTTCAATTCAGAAATTATTTGGGCCATTTTAATTAAACAAAAAAAAAAAAAATACCTTCTCTATACACTATTCGCGATACCATACAAAAAGGTATTGTAATTCCCAATTTCTTATACTTCATGCTAATCGAAAATAAACACTACCAGAAATTGTCTTTAAAGGAACTAAGGGAATACGCTAAGTGAAAGCGATTGTCAAATGTTTAAAAATCTGTCGCTTCTTGGCATGGCCTGGAGTAAAACAAAAGAAACGTGGACCATTTTTAGGTTAAGAAAAGAGCAATAACAAAGAATATCTGATATTGTTAGCTAATAAAAAATAATAGTAATAAAATAAAAAAAGCTCAAGCCCTCTATAATTTGTCAGAATTAAAAATATTTGTGTATTGCTCAAAATGGAAGTATTAAATTGTAGTTCCCAGATTCCTATACTTGCAGAAAAAGAAATACTGGATACTTTAGTTCACTATAATTTGCCACAATTCAAACATTCGCGAAATCATACAAAAGGGAACCATCGAGTTGTAATTCCCAATTTCTTATACTTGTAGAAAAACATCGAGTAAGTTCCATTCACATGATTTTCCCTATCTGCTTTACAAATAAACTTCTAGCAAAATATTATTCTATTTACTTCATACTAATTGGGATAAAAATTACCAGCACTGGTCTAGTTCCCCATAATTTGGAAGGAAACAAAAGGAATACAAATGTTTTAGAACCTGTCGCTATGTCATCAACACAGTTCGCTTGTTTGTACGACAGGAACAGAACAAAAGAAACGGGCATAACTTCCTGTTTGAGAAAAGATTAAGTGTTTCAGAATTGAAAGCAATAACAGCTTTAATAAAATAAAATAAAATAACAATAGTAATAATAGCAATAAAAATAAAAGAAAAAAGATCAAGCTCACTATAATTTGTCAGAATTAATAATATTTGTGTACCACACTAAATAGAAGTATTATATTTTAATTCCAATATTCTTATATTCGCAGAAAAAAATAATGGATACTCGAGTTCTCCCATAACTTGTCAGAACTCAAACATTTGCGATAACATACAAAAGGAAAGCATTCAATTGTAATTCCCAGATACTTTTACATTTGAAAAACACAGATGGGTACCATTCACATGATTTTCACAACCTGCTTTGCAAACAAACTTCAAACAACATATCACTCTATTTAATGCTAATCGAGAAAAACATTACATTAACATCTGGTTCATTATAAGCAGAAGGGAACAGAGGGAATACACTACACTAAATACTCAGAGGCGCGCCGTGGCAGAGTGGTTAGGCCACTCGCCTCTCACCTAGGCGGTCCGGGTTCCATCCCAAGCGTTCAAATGTGGGATTTGTGGTGGTCAAACCAGCGCAAAGGCAGGTTTGTTCCGATTTCCTCCGCTCCATATTCATTCCATGTATCTCAGAGTCATCGCCTGCGGTGTCACAAGCAATTAAAGCGGGCATTAAACACTACAAAAAAAAATACACTAAGTCAGGTAAGGATTTGTAACTCCCAGATTCTTATACTTACAAAAAAATCCAGTATTTTCCATACACGTGATTTTCTCTACCTGCTTTGTAAACAAACTTCTTCGCTGGAGGCGAAAAATCAAATTTTTTTGTAAAATCTGTCGATTTGAAAAAGCTAGTTAGGGGTGGGAGGATTTTCTTGAAGATACTAAACCTAAAGGCCAAGTCATGCAAATGGAACATATCATATTTCCTTTATCCTTTTTTAATTTTTTTTTAAATCCAGACATGGCTGTTCATATTAAAAGATACGCAACAAATAAGGATCTAAGCACTGCTGGCAACATGTGAATGGGGAAACTAAATAAAGACACGGGATGCAATGGGATTCTTTATTACTGATACATGAAGTCGTTCTCAAGTATCTCTGTTAGTAATAACTAAATTGTTAAGCATATGCAATGATGTCACAAACAGTTCACGTCACCACATGAGATGTCCCAGACCTGGAGTTAGTTTTGCAGCTTCTATTTTGATAAAACTCTTTGTTTTTTCATCGTAGATTCGTCTTAATGCACCAAACTATTTGGACCTATTTCATTGGAGTTCTTTTGATATCTATTCCCCAAATGCTACAGATCGATAGTTTCAAACTTTCAAATACGCTGCTTTACTGTGTGACGCTTGCAGCTTAGTCTTTTTTTTTTTTTTTTTTTTGTAGTGTTTAACGCCCGCTTTTACTGCTCTGGCACCGCAGGTGATGATTCATGAATATGGAGTCCCGGTGGAATGAGATGACGGGAGAAACCGGTGAACCCGGAGAAAACCCGCCCCTGCGCCGCTTTGTCCACCACAAATCTCACATGCGGTCGCTTGGGATCGAACCCGGGCCGTCTAGGTGAGAGGCGAATGGTCTAACCACTCGGCCACGGCGCGGCCTGCAGCTTGGTGTTATGATACGCCATTAATAACCCGAGTGGAAAGCAGGTCATTACATTAATTTAAACCAGTAACAGATCTCGCTATTTGGAACACATTTTGTAGCTTACGTTTTAGTATCTGACAATTTCAACGGAAATAATTCAGTTTTTTCGAAAACAAGAGACAGAGAAGCTGGCAACGCTGCAGGGTGTATGGGTGTCACTTGCATTAGGTCAGTACATAAACAAACACGCTTCGCTGCTGCTACCACACCAGTGCAGGCCAATCAGGATGCTAGTTGCATTCGTAATATCCCACAACATTACACCACCCTACGCCGTGTTTGCAAGCGACCGACGTGTTTACACCCAGAAGCCCGGTTCAGAAACCTGACCAACCTCAACGCAACGTTGTGAGTTACTTCACCTCTGAAAAGGCCTCTCGGAGTATTTCTTTAATTCTTTTAAGAGATTAATTTTTTCGAAACTTTGTGTGAAGCCCCATAATTCCTATCGAAAGTAATGCCAGAATAACGTTGCTCTAGGCATCTTACAAGTATCTTCGTACATTTTTGTGGAATTGCTAATCCAATTAGGAACAAAAATTATATATTTTTTCTAAATCGCCTGATCAAAATACAAAATGCAATTACACTTTTGTGCTTGTAATGCTTCTATGAAGCACACATTGGAAGAAATGTATATAAAATTCAACAAAATCGATAACAGAATATGTAAATAAAAAAATCTGATGTGTTGATTTTACATTACTTTCTCTACATCTCTGCAAAAAAGAAATAATATTAAAAACCTTATGATTCTATTTACTACATGCTAATCGAGGAAGAATTAGCAGAAATAGTGCTATTACCTGCTTCCTTGTAAGTAGAAGCAAAATAAGGGAGTAACATAGGTTAAAGTGATAGTCAAAAGCTGGTTGCTATGGCACTGAAGTTCCTTTGTACGGACAGGAGTTGAAAAACTTCCGTATGAGAAACTTCCGTATGAGAAAAGTATAAGTTTTTTGACGCTGGAACCAATAACAAGGAATATCTCAAATACGATCAAATAGACGAAAAAAATGTATATGACATAAATCGTGTGCTTTAACGTCCTCTACATATTTTGTGTGTTAAATGTTTGTCCATCTCTTACGGTTTAGCAGTTATACAAAATTCCGTAAAATTCATTCAGAATAAAGTAGTCTTCTGAGGCTATTCCCAAAAAATTCAAGTTATATATTTTATTTGTGATGTAAATATCTTTAATACACGATATTTTAATCAAAATAGTTAGAGTCATTTTTTAGAAAATCAAGAATTTCCAAAAACGGTCCATGTAAAGGGTAGTTGGGGGTGGGGGGATTTTCTTGAAAATCTTTGTGTCGCATCCTTGGAAGATCCTGAACTTAAATACCAAGTTTGGTATTTTAGCGACTTTTCCTTTTTGAGCTATGCTGCCACAGACACACACACGTACATTTTTCTAAAATGCTTTTTTACTTTCTCTATACGTACTATATACATAGTGTATAGAGAAGGTATTGCACTCCACCAAAAAATTCGATACCGAGATTTCATCGGAAATATGTGTTTTAGGGTCCCCTGTATCAAAAAAAAAAATATTTCCAGAAAAAGGTCCGTGTGTGTGTGTGTATCTGTGTGTCCGTGTGTTCGTGAACACGATAACTCAAAAACGAAAAGTCGGTAAAATACCAAACTTGGTATTTAAGTTTAGTATCTTCCTGGGTTGCGACACGAAGATTTTGGGAAAAATCCCCCCCACCCCAAACTACCCTTTACATGGAACTTTTTCGAAAATTTTGATATTCTGAAAAACGGCTCTAACGATTTTGATTAAAATATCATATATTAAAGATATTTACCTGACAAATAAAATGTATATTTTTAATTTTCTGGGAATAGCCTCTGAAGAGTACTTTATTCTGATTGAATTTTGCATAACTCTTACGGTAAGAGACGGGCAAAAACTTATCACACAAAAAATGTAGAGCACGTTAAAACACACAATTTATGTTATATACATTTTTTTTTGTGGAGTTGATCGTTTTTGAGATATTCCTTTTTCTTGATTTCAGCTTTGAAAAACAAGTACTTTTCTCATATAGGAATTTGTCAACTCCTGTCCATACAAACAAAGGAACATCAGTCACATAGCAACCAGCTTTTGGTTTTCACCATTTCTGCTAATTTTTCTCGATTAGCATGAAATAAATAAAAGATAAGCTTACAATAATAATTTGTTACAGAGATATAGAGAAAGTCATGTGAATGGAAGAAATCAGATTTTTTTTTTTTTTTTGATTCAGGGAGTAACAAAACATGTATTTCCGGTGAAATGTCGGTATCGAATTTTCGGATGCATTACAATACCTACTCTATACACTAAGAACATAGTACGCGTAGAGAAAGTAAAAAGAGCTCATGTGCTTGATTCTTACACATCCGTGCAATGTTTCCGGAATGTACTTGTGTTTTGCGAGCTGTAAACTAAGGGGTAATTTGCCTGTGTTGTTACTTAAGATAACAGACAAATGAGAGAATAGAAAGGAAGTGCTCGTGAAAGTCATTCAAGCAGATTCCGACCCCGGCCTCTAATTGAGTACACAGCCACTCACTGGAGCAAATGTCGCTCTCGTGAACCCCAAAATGTTTCAGCTGGGAAGTTACGAGTACCAAGTGAAACAAAAGGAGCATTAATACATCTTTCGTAGTAGGGTAAGGCTGAAATCCATTCACATGACTTTCTCTACATCTCTGTAACAAATTGATAAAAAGCTTATCACAAACTTCTATATGAGAATAATATAAGTTTTTACTTTCTCTATAGGCACTATAGTGTATAGAGAATGTATTGCACTCCACCAACAAATTCGATACCGAGATTTCACCGGAAATATATGTTTTAGAGTCCCCTTTATCTAAAAAAAGCATTTTCGGAAAAAGGTCCGTGTATGTGTGTGTCCGTGAACACGATAACTCAAACACAAAAAGTAGGTAAAATACTAAACTGGGTATTTAAGTTTAGTAGATATCTTCCAGGGATGCGTCACGAAGATTTGGAGAAAAATCCCCCCACCCCCTCTAACGATTTTGATTAAAATGTTGTATACGAAAGATATTTACCTGACAAATAAAATGTATATCTTGAATGTTCTGGGAATAGCCTCTGAAGATTAGTTTATTCTGGATGAATTTTACTAAATTTTTAATAACTGCTACACCGTAAGAGATGGACAAAAACTTACTACACAAAAATGTAGAGCACATTAAAACACACAATTTATGTTATATACATTTTTTTCGTGGAGTTCGTCGTTTTTGTGACAGCCCTTATTTTTGGATTCTGCTATGAAAAACTTATAGATTTCTCATACAGGAATTTGTCAACTGCTGTCCTTACAAACAAAGGAACTTCAGTGACATAGCAACCAGCTTTTGATTATCACTTTAACCTATGGTACTCCCTTATTTCACCTCTACTTACAAGGAAGCAAGTAATATGGCTATTTCTGCTGTTTTACTGATTAGCATGAAGTTAATAGAAGTTTAAGCTTTTTAAGAATAATTTGCTGCAGGGATATAGAGAAAGTCATGTGAATGGTACACATCAGATTTTCAAAATCTGAAACGTGAAACAAGGAATATATGAAAAACGATCAACTCGAGGAAAAAAATATATATTACATAAATTGTTTGTTTTAACGTGCTCTACATTTTTTGTGTGGTAAGTTTTTGTCCATCTCTTAGGTCTTCAGAGGCTATTCCCAGAAAATGCAAGATATACATTTTATTTGTCAGGTAAGTATCTAACATACGATATTTTAATCAAAATCGTTAGAGCCATTTTTGAGAAAATCAAAATTTTCTAAAAAAGTTGCAAGTAAAGGGCAGTTGTAGGTGGGGGGATTTTCTTAAAAATATGCGTGTCGCATCTTTGGAAGATACCAAAGCTAAATACCAAGTTTGGTATTCAACGGTTTTTTCGTTTTTGAGCTATGCTGCCCACAGACACCAATGCTTTTTTTGGATTCAGGGGATCTCAAAACACTTATTTCCGTTGAAATCTCGGTATTGATTTTTTGGGTGCATTACAATGCCTTCTCTATACACTATGTCCATAGTACGCGTAGAGAAAGAAAAATAAACACAGACACACAAAAGGATGTGTTACATTCATATGACTTTCTCTTTTCAATCTTCTAAAACTATTATTACTAAATAGTACTTATCAACTTCTGACCAGCAGAGTCCTTTATTACATATCTATATATTTCGTTGTGGATATAAGGGGCAGAGACTTGAGATAATAATCCCCTTGCTAAATGAAATGTAAGAAGTAGGGTTAACATCTGGGGGATCGATAGCGGGACAGAGTCTAAGTTAGCGCAGCATGGTATATACTTCTGATGTGTTGACAATGCAGCGTGTACGTATTGGCACTTATGGAAGGAAAATGGGGCAGTGGTTGCGGGGTAGACTGTGATGTTTCCACCAGCAGTGGAAGGCGATTGAGGTTAGGTGGGTGATAAGCATTAATATCACTGATTTACGGGAACTAACAATTTTAATATTTACATACACTCAATTGCTGTTGTGCAACAAGTCATCAACATCATCATCCGTTTCATTTTCTCACAAGATACATAAACTACAATGCACAACATACATTCGCAATGTCTCAAATGTGAATCGTCTCCGATTGGCACTTAAACAGGATTTATACTGTGGAAAACTTCGCTCTACATACTAGAAACGGAAATACAACACATAATCGACTATTTGGGTAAGATGCTCCATCCGCAATCATTTCCGTAGCAACCCCTCGTAGCACTTTTCGTATTTCACTCATTATTGAAAATCTGACCACGTCTCACCCTCTAATACTGCACCCCATTCCATCCATGACGTTTGCCATGGACAAAGATGGGTGACGCAGCGGCCGGGCGGTAGGCCAAGGATCCATGTGAGCGATCGTGCCATGGAGTTAAAATTAAGTTTTCTCATACAGGAATTTGTCAACTTCTGTCCATATAAACAAATGAACTTCAGTCACATAGCAACCAGCATTTGTCTATCACTTGAACCTATGGTACTCCCTTATTTCACTAATTACAAGGAAGCAAGAAATAAGACTATTTCTGCTAATTTTTACTTTCTCTACACCTACTATGTACATAGTGTATAGAGAAGGTATTGTAATGCACAGAAAAATTCGACACCGAGATTTCACCGGAAATGCATGTTTTGGGTCCCTTGAATCCAAAAAAAAAAAAAAACATTTCTGGCAAAAGGTCCGTGTGTGTGCGTCTGTGTGTCTGTGGACAGCATAGCTCAAAAACGAAAAGACCGTTAAATACTAACTTTGTATTTAAGTTTAGTATCTTCCAAGGATGTGACACGAATATTTTCAAGAAAATCTTCTCACTCCCAACTACCTTTTACATGGAAACATTTTAGAAAATTTTGATTTTCTCAAAAATAGCCTATCAATTTTCATTAAAATCTCGTATATTAAAGATATTTACCTAGCAAGCAAAATGTATATCTTGAGTTTTCTGGAATAGCTTCTGATGACATCTTTATTCTGGATGAATTTTGCTGGTAAACGTAAGAGACAGACAAAAATGTGCTGCACAACAAATGTAGAGCTCGTTATAAAACTCAATTTGTGTTTTATACATTTTTTTCGTGGATTTGATCGTTTTTGAGATATTCCTTTTATTGGTTTGAGCTTTAAAATACTTATACTTTTGTGATACGTGAATTTGTCGACTGCTGTTCAGGAAACAAAGGAACTTCAGTCACATAGCAACCAACTTTTGACTACCACTTTAACTTATAGCACCCCTTTATTTCGCTTCTACTTACAAGGAAGCAATAAGACTATTTATGCTAATTTTTTCTCAATTAATATGAAGTAAATAAGCGTTTAACAAAACTTTGTTGCAGAGATATAGTGAATAGAACACATCACATGTTTTAGTGCAGCAATACGAATGCGGCAAATCATTTTGATTGGATAGAGAGCAGTGGTAAAAGCTGTTTAAACCCACGTATCTGAGAGAAGAACCGTGGAGACATCTGTGTGGCGAACAAAGCTTTTCAACAAACATACCAAAGAAAAGGAAGATAGAGTTTCTTCCTACTTTGTGGAGAGGCGAGTTAGATGGTGTGGGTCACTGAAGAGGTTTTTTCAAGATAAACACATTCTCTTGATTACACGGACAAAAAGTTTAACTGCAATGTTTGTGGCTTGTTCAGAGAAGACCAGGTTTCGTACTGGGCAAACAACCCTCTGGAAACAGCAGAAAAATATCATCTATGGGCATTCACATCCAGAGAGCATCACTAAACTGCCATTCTGGAAAACAAAAAGATGTTCACAAGAGGGGTAACATCGTAATTCACTTTAAATAAGAATGTATTCGAGAAAAAATCTGATGTGTACCATTCACATGACTTTCTCTACATCTCTGTAACAAATTATTCTTAAAAAACTTATGCTTCTATTTACTTCATGCTACTCGAGAACAAATTAGCAGAAATAGTCTTATTACTTGCTTCCTTGTAAGTAGAAGCGAAATAAGGGAGTACCATAGGTTAAGATGATAGTCAAAAGCTGGTTGCTATGTGACTGAAGTTCCTTTGTTTATATGGACAGGTGTTGACAAATTCCTATATGAGAAAAGTAAGTTTTTCATAGCTGAAACCAAAAACAATGAATGTCTCAAAAACGATCAACTCCTCGAAAAAAATGTATATAACATAAATTGTGTGTTTTAATGTACTCTACATTTCTTGTATAGTAAGCTTTTATCTAAGTCTTACGGTTTAGCAGTTATGCAAAAATTCGTCCTGAATAAAGTAGTCTTCAGAGGCTACTCCCAGAAAATTTAAGATATACGTTTTGTTTGTGAGGTAAATATCTTTAATATAGGATATTTTAATCAAAATCGTTAGTCATTTTTGAGAAACTGTTCAAAAATAATCCATGTAAAGCGTAGTTGGGGGTTGGGGATTTTCTTGAAAATCTTCGTGTCGCATCCTTGTAAGATATCAAACTTAAACACTAAGTTTGATGTTTAAAGGTCTTTTTGTTTTTGAGTTATGCTGTCCACAGATACACACACACGGACCTTTTTCCAAAAATGCCTTTTCTTGGATTCAGGGGGACCCAAAACAAGTATTTCTGGTGAAATCTTGGTATCGGATTTTTGGGTGTAATACAATTCTTTCTCTATACACTATGTACTTAGTACGTGTAGAGAAAGTAATAAATATTTGCTTTTCTCTCTGAAGTTAAAGCTGTAAAGTTGTTATAGTTCACATGACATGGGTGTTTTCATATTTTACAGTTTATTCCCTGTAACAACGCAAAACAAACAACTGGTGATTTATTAATAAATTGCACTCGCCTTTGCCGCGCAAATCACATCCATTATTCGACTTTGTGTATAACTTTAATGAACAATTGAGGATGGTTTGCTCTTTGTTATGCTTTTCCAGGCCAAACAATTAATAAAGTGTCAGATAATCCCCTCTTAAAAGCCAACAATAAGTAATGAAATTCATCATGTCCGCTTCTAATTCACCAACAGATTTTAGGGTTTCAGTTCCAATTTCCTCCTTTTTGTCTGGTGATTCATGCTCGATCCATTAAAACGTATATTAAGATGTCAGCCTGTACTTTGTTATTGGTATATAGTTAATTACTGGCAGCTTCGCTAGGGTGGCTTCTACCCCTCTTTAATCTTTGAAGATAGTGAAGAGGTTGGAAAGGGCATTTCCCCTAGTTCACAGCTCACCCGAGGCGTCATCGCACTTTTGGCGCATGAGTCACAAACCCAATTAGACGCTTGATTAAGTACTTCGAGTTCTGTTGTGCCCATTCTAACTCATTGTTTCTGGCGTGACTGCGTGAACGAGGGAGTCCTGTACAACAATGTAAAACCTTGTATATATTTACTTTCTCTCTACCTACTATAGAGAAGGTATTGTAATGCACCAAAAATTCGATACCGAGATTTCACAGGAAATGTGTGTTTTAGGGTCCCCTATATCCAAAAAAAAAAAATCATTTTCAGAAAAAGGCCCATGTGTGTGTCCATGTGTCTGTGAACACGATAATTCAAAAACGAAAAGTCGTAAAATACCAAACTTGGTATTCTAAGTTTAGTATCTTCCAGGGATGCGACACGAAGATTTTCAAGAAAATTCCCACACCCACAACTACCCTTTACTCGGAACTTTTTTCAAAAATTTTGATTTTCACAAAAATGGCTCTTAACGATTTTCATTAAAGTATCGTATATTAAAGATATTTACCTGACAAATAAAATGTATATCTTGAAATTTCTGAGAATAGCCTCTGAAGACTACTTTATTCTGGATGAATTTCACGGAATTTTGCATAATTGCTAAACCGTAAGAGATGGACAAAACCTTACCACACAAAAAATGTAGAGCACGTTAGAACACATAATTTATGTTATATACATTTTTTTCGTAGAGTTGATCGTTTTTAGATATTCCTTATTTTCGGTTTCAGTTTTGAAAAACTTACTTTTCTCATAAATATTTTGTCAAGTCCTGTAGATACAAACAAAGGAGCTTCAGTCACATAGCAACCAGCTTTTGACTATCACTTTAATCTATGGTACTCCCTTATTTCGCCTCCACTTACAAGGAAGCAAGCAATAAAACTATTTCTGTTGGCTTTTTCTCGATTAGAAATAGAGGTAAATAGAAGCATAAGCTTTTTAACAATAATTTGTTGCAGAGTTGTATAGAAAGTCATGTGAATGGAACACATCAAATTTGTTTGTTTTCTGTAACATGCATGTACAACGCACATAATAGATTGAAAAGGTATTTTATCACACCCAAATATTCAACATATATACACACACAGGCTGTTTTAAAACGACACCACACGAAGGTAGGAGTCGATTAGCTTACACTTTGACTTGTTCGAATCTTGATGTCGCAACTTTCAAACTCTTCTATTTAACACATTGAAGCCCGGGCGTTTCAGTATTTGAAGTGCCAAGAAATCGAGGGTTTTTACGCCTACTTTGAGTTATTATTTACAGTACATCAATTAAATCTGCCGGAAAGTATTAGAAAAATCTAAAAGTATGGTATTCAAAGATTTCTCAACAAGTAAGAAAATAGTCACAATTTTCATATTAATACTTTATTTTAAATTTACAAATATCAATTATGGGTTTTAAAAAAACTGCATAAAGCTGCTTACACTCCATTTATTCAAAATTCAATTTCCTTAAGTTGACTAAAGCAAGGATAGATGGCACCACACATCAGACAACTAAAAGATAACCGATCATGTTCTTTGTCGCATAGCCCAAGACCAAGTTAAGGTCGTGGAATTGCATTAAAAGCGTTAGAAATATCTCCCCGAGCAATACTCGGCATGGGCTCCAACGGGTTAAAGTTTTATGCGAGTTTAAAAATCGCACACATTTGGGATTAGGCAGCGAAGGAACAATGTTTGTCATACGCCATGTAAACAACCTCAGAACGTGTTATACGAAACACATAACAAAACCCATATGCTACATTTTCCATTAATAAGGTGACCTGTGCCGCGCCGGCGTGTCTATCAAACCACGCCTACACCACGCGACTGGGACCTTCGCTACCGACCGGCATCTCTCTTGGAGTGGGCCAGGCACGTGCCATTTGGTTATGTATGACTGCCTAATCCATGGTGATTTTATGGCAGTTTTCGTATGTGCCGAATTTAGAGCTGAAAATTATATTCACATATCATGTACGGTAGGACCAATAAGGTCTTCATCTTTGTATGGTGTCGTTTTGAAACACTCTGTGTATATATATTTTTAGAAAAATCTTGTGTGTTCCATTCACATTACTTTCTCTACATCTCTGCAACAAATTATTGTTAGCCTCTGCTTCTATGTACTTCATGCTAATCGACCAAAAATTACCAGAAATAGTCTTTACTACTTGCTTCCCTGTAAGTAGAAGCTAAATAAGGGAGTAGCATAGGTTAAAGTGGTAGTCAAAAGCTGGTTGCTATGTGACTGAAGTTCCTTTGTTTGTATGGACAGGAGTTGACAAATACCTGTATGAGAATAATGTACATATTTTAAAGCCGAAACCAATAACAGGGAATATCTTAAAAACAATAAACTCCACGAAAAAAATGTATATAACAAATTATGCGTTTTAAGGTGCTCTACATTTTTGTTGCTGTAAGTTTTTGACCATCTCTTACAGTTTAGTAGTTATGCAAAACTCCGTGAACAGAATAAAGTAGTCTTCAGAGACTATTCCCAGAAAATTCAAGATATACATTTTATTTGTCAGGTAAATATCTTTACTATATGAAATTTTAATCAAAATCGTTATAGCAATTTTTGAGAAAATCAAAAATTTTGAAAATGTTTTTATGCATAGGGTAGTTTGGGAAGGGGGGGGATCTTTGTGTCGCCTCTTTGGAAGATCCTAAGCTTATATACCAAGTTTGGTATTTTACAGACTTTTCGTTGAGTTATCGGGTTCACAGGCACACGAACATACACGCGGACCTTTTTCTAAAAATGCTTTCTTTGGATACAGGGAACCCTAAAACGTATATTTCCGGTGAAATCTCAGTATCGAGTTCTCTATACACTGTACGTGTGGAGAAAGTAAAAATTAAAAAAATGCGTAACTCTTGCAAATAAAGTGTTGGAAACATGCAACAAATGTATAACAAATATTTACCTCGCAATTCCGGAATATCCGGTAAAGGAGAAAACCCTTTTGATTTCGTGACGTCAGTTTTGTTGCAAGATGAACTTTCGGCAAGGTTAACGTTTTGTTTTTTGTTTGATCACGTGAGGAATTACTCCTGTCCAATTGATGTCACTAATCTGCGCTAGTGCTGTACTATACAGCGCCCTAACCTCTAGCAGTTTGAATGTGTGTTGACATGAAGGAGTTTTCTCACTTTACGTCACTATCAACCTGTCACACTTTCCGAATATGAGTTTTCCTCTTCTTCACTCTTTGTGAATAACGACCATTAAACTGAAGCTTCAACTCAGCTTGCCCAGTGAAGACTTAGTGTTGCCGACCTGCAACAACCAGAAAACCGCACACGTACACTTTCTCTGCAAGTATTATGTACATAGTGTATAGAGAAGGTATTGCACTCCACCCAAAAATTCGATACCGAGATTTCACCGGAAATATATGTTTTAAGGTCCGCTTTATCCATAAAAAGCATTTTCAGAAAAAAAAAAAAAGGTCCGAGTGTCCGTGTGTCTATGAAACATGGTAACTCAAAAACGAAAAGTCTGTAAAATACCAAACTTGGTATTTAAGTTTGGTATCTTCCAGGGATGTGACACGAAGATTTTGAGAAAAATCCCTCACCCCAAACTACCTTTTACATTGAACATTTTTTTTGAAAACATTGCTTTTCTCAAAAATAGCTCTAACAATTTTGATTACTATACCATATATTAAAGATATTTACATGACAAATAAAATGCATATCTTTAATTTTCTACTTACAAGGAGCTAGTAATAAGACTAATTATGCTTATGTTTATTTTGATAAACATGATGCAGATAACAGGTTAATTTATTGCATAAAAGGTTTGTTTGCCGAAAGCTAGAGGACATCATGTGACTGAAACGTATTAGATTTTTTACTTCTGCTTACAAGGGACCAAGTAATAAGGACACTTTCTGCTAATGCTCATGTCTATTAGCATGATGTAACAATAATTTGTTACAGAGATGTAGAAAAAGTCATGTGATTGCAAAATAAGGTTTTTGGATTCAGAAAGGCCTAAAACTTGTATTTCCGGTGAAATCTCGCTATCGAATTTTTGGGTGCAATATAATACCATCTCTATGCACTATGTACATAGTACGTGTAGAGAAAGTAAAAAGACAAACTTGGTGACACATCATTGCCATTGCTTTGTCTCTTCATGCCTCATTCTCTACTCTCCTCATGCGAAGAAGGAGGAACCCTTCACTGATATCTCTACCTTTTTTTCCCTTTCTCCATTTTTTCCATGCCAAGGCGGGACTCGAACCCACGATCCTGTGCACCACGAAGCGCCAAAGCGAGACACTTTAGCGAGCGCGGCCACCGGGATCGACATTTGACAGTATGGAGTTTGCGTAGTGTAATTTTGTAAATAAAGTTTTGTGGTGATATCTTATTGTTTTCTGGATGGCTCTGTATTTATTGTTGAAGTACAAAGCCAATTTCTACCTCTCACTTTAATATTAAACTGATTTTAACTGAATGTACGCTCGAAATGAGCGTTCCAGTGCGGCAAGTTTCTACTCACACCCTGGGACAATGACGACAGTGATGGGGGGGGGATATTACGTACGGGAGGGTTGACATCACACTTCCTCGGGATGTGAAATAATTACTTATTCAAAAGAAAGTGACGAGTTCTGGGGTCGGTTATTAGCATTCAAGATGACTGAATTTTAGCGTAAGTTTTTTGTTTCAGTTTAACTTCCGCACTGGAACGTTGATTTCGAGCGTATATTCAGCAAAATCAGTTTAATATTTAAGTGAGAGGAAGAAATTGGCTTTGTACTTCAACAATAAATACAGAGCCATCCAGAAAATAATAATAATAATAAAAGATATATACACAAAACCTTATTTACAAAATTACACTACCTTACGCTATTTGTCAACGCAATCTCCATTCTGTCACGTTTTTCAATGCTGATGTAATATTTTCTACCGTCAAAAAACTTATTCGTGTTTTGAATGCACAAAATGTTCGCCCAATCGAATTTTATAGGTAAACAACGCAAATGTATAGTGATCATGCTATGAACGAATCCTCAGTGAGGAAATAGTGCATAGTTTACGAGTAATCAAGGAAGAACCAGTGTGACCGGAGTGGAAATTCATTAATCATTATTGAGGAGTTGAAAGCCAATGTTGATAAAAGAATTGAGAAAATTTGCTTTGGACACTACATGGCCTTTCGGATAGAAAAGATTTCCCAGCCATAGACCTCAAAGTGGCAGTGATATTTTGGCTTAGATCTTTAGCAGTGGAAGAGTATAACATCTGTATTGAAACACCGGTACCACGTGACAATAAATACCTTGATTGCATTGACGATTACATTGAGAAATAGAGTAAGGTACTGTAACTTTGTAAATAAAGTTTTGTGTTGATAACTTTCGTTATTACGAGGTACGTCCAGAAAGTAAGTTCCGTTTCAGTTTATCTCCGCTGCAGCGCTGCGATCGCAGTTCCGCACATGCGCGGTAGACGCTCTGTATCAAGGAGAAGAAACGTTCGCCATTTTGAGATCGCTGTCAGCCACATACGCTATGTTGTGCTTGTTTACAATGTCGGTGTTGATTGAAAATCCCGCCGCTTGTGAAATCAGATCTGTGATTCGTTTTCTGAATGCTAGGAAAGTGAAACCAATTGAAATTTATCGGCAAATTTGCGAAGTTTACGGACAAAATGTGATGAGAAGATGGGTCCGACAGTTCAATGAAGGACGCACGACCACACTCTGACAATGTGACGAAAAACCTCCTACAGGGATTTGGCTGGGACGTGTTTGACCATCCTCCGTACAGCCCTGAACTCGCTCATAGCGACTTTCATCTGCTCTTACATCTCAAGTCTTTCCTTGGCGGTCAACACTTCAACAATGACGAAGAGCTGAAAGAAAATGTTTCCAACTTTTTGAAGACACAGGTGGCAAACTTCTATGAAGAAGGTATGCAAAAACTTGTGCCACGCTATGACAAATGCCTGCAAAATGTCGGCATTTATGTGGAAAAGTAGTTTAAGAGTTGTAGAATTTTGTGCAATAAATAATTATTCTGTATCTGTACACAATTTAATTTTATTACTAAACGGAACTTACTTTCTGGACGTACCTCGTATTTAGTTATGCCAGATCTTCTGTCACTTTCTGTATGGACCTCGTAGATACTTCCTAGTAGGTAATAAAACTGTGCCACGTGCGTCTTAAACTGGTGACATACTGCGCTGCATCATAAAGTAGTCACTCAATTGTTTCTTGCATCAAAATGAGAACATCAATCAGCGTATAATGATGAAGAATTCTTCATTTTGGTGAATAAATTATAAGTGAATCTATGTGAAACATCTTAATTCATATTTCTTCAATATCTTATTGTGTAATGTTATTTATGTGAATTTAAAATATTCTTTAAAATTGGTACCGTAGAGTTTTTAGTTCAGGAAAGAAAATCTGATGTGTTCCATTCACATGACTTTCTCTACATCACTGTAACATATTGTTAAGCAGCATATTCTTCTATCTACTTTATGATAATATATATATATTAGCAGAAATTGTCTTATTTACTTGATTTCTTATAAGCAGAAAGGAAATACGATAACAAACTAGCCTAAAGCTGGTTGAAATCCGTTTTTATGCATGGCCAGTAGCTTACAACTTTCGGTGCGTGGAAAGTTTGTGTTTTAAAACTGGAACAAATAACAAGAATATTTCAGAAATGGTCAACTCCACCCAAAAAAAAAAAAATATATATATATATGGCATAAATTGTGTGTTTCAAATTTATCTAGATTTTTTGTGAAGTAATTTTTTGTCTATTTCTAACGGTTTACCAGTTACGCAAAATTTAGCTAAATTCATTCAGAATAAAGAGGCCTTCAGACGTTATTCCTAGAAAATTCAAGATATGTATTTTATTTGTGGTGTAAGTGTCTTTAATATGTGGTAGGATGTTAATCAAAATTGTTAGAGCTATTTTTGAGAAAATCAATGTTTTCTAAAAATGATTCCATGTAAAAGGTAGTTTGGGGGAGGGGGTTCTCAAAATCTTCATGTCGCGTCCCTGGAATCTCTGCTAATGTTTGTCTCGATTAGTATGATATAGGTAGAAGAATAAGCTTTTTAACAATAATTTGTTAGAGAGATGTAGAGAAATGTCACGTGAATGGAACACATCAGAAATTGTAAATATATATGAATTCCCGGCTAAATCTCGATATCGAATAACTGGGTGGAATGTAATACCTTCTCCATGTAGAGAGAGTAAAACAACCCGAAACCGGTATTGTTGTGGGACTAAAAAAAATCTGATGAGTTGCATTCACATGACTTTCTCTATATCTCTGCAACAAATTATTGTTAAAAAGCTTATGCTTCTATTTACATCATGCGAATGGAAATAAACATAAACAGAAATGCTTTATTGTAAATAGAATGGAAATAAGGGATTGAACAGGTCTAAAACGATAGTCAAATTTTTAAAAACCGGTTGCCATATGGAAGAAATCCGTTTCTTTGCATTGCCAGGATTTGACAAATTCAGCTTAAGTATTTTAAAACTTTAATCAATAAAAAGGAATCTCAAAAATGGTCAACTCCACGAATAAAAATAGTTTTTGTCTATCTCTTGCGGTTTAAAAACTATGCAAGCTCTTGCAAAATTCATCCAGAATAAAGAGGTCTTCAGAAGCTGTTCCCAGAAAATGTAAGATATACACTTTATTTGTGATGTAAATGGCTTTAATATGTGGTATTTTAATCAAAATCTTTAGAGTCATATTTTAGGAAAACAAATTTTCGAAAATGTGTCCATGTTAAGAAGGGTAGTTTGGGTGGGTTTTTTTTTTCTTGAAAATCTTCGTGTCGCATCCTTGGAAGATACGAAGCTTAAATACCAAGTTTGGTATTTAATGGTATTTTCGTTTTTGAGCGTTGCTGTCCAGACACACACAGCCTTTTTTTTTTTTTTTTTTTTTTTTTTTTCAAAAATTCTTATTTTTTAGATTCAGGGGGACCCAAAACATGTATTTGTGGTGAAATCTCCGTATCAAATTTTTGGGTGCATTACAATACCTTCTCTATACACTTTGTACATAGTACGTGTAGAGAAAGTAGTATTTTTGAACCATAATGTTGTCAGCTGACACTTTTGATTCCATTTGGAACGTCAATTATATACTAGCTGCAGTAAAATAAGCATCTAGTCCCACAAAGAAACATTGACTTTTAGGAGATATATACAATTTTGGAAATAAATATTTGTATCTTATAGAGCAGTGATGGCCAAATGGCAGCCAGCGGGCCTCATCCGGCCCGCGAGTATGTTTATTCCGGCCCGAAAATAAATATGTGATTTGTTGTTGTGTTTTTTCTTTTAACTTCCTGCATAAATCTCATTTTAGAATTTGATGGTAGATTTCAAGATTTAAAAGTATTTCGATCACAGATGGAACTTTTCAACAATGTCATGAGATGTTAGGTAGAGTGCCAGAAGCAACTGGTGTTGATTTTTGGAAACTCATTCCAAAGGAACATCTTAGAAACTGGGCTTTAAAACTTACTTCCACATTTGGTGGTACATACATATGTGAACTGCCTTCTCTGCTATGAAACTAGTGAAATCAAAGTCTAGAAACAGATTAACTGATTCAATGTTATCTCACGTTTCTAAGATTGCAGCATTAGAAATGGAAGTGCATTTTAAATATTTTGTAAAAGATTTTGATAAACCTCATTGTTCCCAATAAAAAGCAAAGCTTGTTCCTTCTCTGTGCATGTAATAATATTAAAAATAATATGCTCTTTAGTTGCCATTTTTGTTCTTTTATTAATTTTTCTACACGTACTATATACATAGTGTATAGAGAAAGTATTGTAATGCACCCAACAATTCGCTACCGAGATTTCACCGGAAACAAATGCTTGGAGACTCTCGGAATCCAAAAAAAGCATTTTTAGAAACGTGTCCGCGCGCGCGTGTGTCTGTGTGTGTATGTGTGTGTGTGTGTGTGTGTGTGTGTGTCTGTGGGCACCATAGCTCAAAAACGAAAATATCGTTAAAAACCAAATTTGGTATTTAGGTTTGGTATCTTCCAAGGATCCGACATGAAGATTTTCCAGAAAATCCTCACCCCTAACTCCCCTATACATGAAAAAAAAAAAAAATCGAAAATTTTGTTTTTCTTAAAAATGGCTAACGATTTCGATTAAAATACCATATATTAAAGCCATTTTCATCACAAACTAAATGTATATCTTGAATCGTCTGGGAATAGCTTCTGAAGACTACTTTATTCTGGATGAATTTTACAGAATCTTTCATAACTAGTAAACCGTAAGAGATGGACAAAAAACTTATCACACAAGAAATGTAGAGCACGTTAAGACACTCAAATTATGTTAGATACATTTTCTTCTTGGAGTAGATCGTTTTTTTAGACATCCCTTGTTATTGGTTTCAACTTTGAAAAACATACTTTCCTCATACAGGAATTTGTCAACCTCTGTCCATACAAACAAAGTAATATCAGTCACATAACAACCAGCTTTTGAATCACTAACGTATGGGATTCCCTTATTTCGCTTCTACTTACAAGGAAGCAACTAATAACACTATTTCTGTTAAATTTTGCTCATTTAGCATGAGGTAAACAGAAGCATAAGCTTTTTATTTTCTGTATACGTACTATGTACATAGTGTATAGAGAAGGTATTGTATTGCACCAAAAAATTCGATGCCAATATTTTACCAGAAATATATGTTTTGAGATCCCCTGGATCTAAAAAAAGCATTTTTAGAAAAATGTCCGTGTGCGTCTGCCAGTCTGTGTGTATATGTGTATGTGTGTGTGTGCGTGCGCGCGCGCGCCTATGGTCAGTATAGCTCAAAAACGAAAACAGCGTTAAGAGCCAAACTTGGTATTTAAGTTTGATATCTTTCAAGGATGCGACACAAAATTTTCAAGGAAATCCCCCAACCCCAAACTACCCCTTATATGGAAAAAAGTCGAAAATTTTTATTTTGCTTAAAAATGGCTCTAACGATTTTGATTAAATTATCTTATATTTAAGACATTTACTTGCCAAATAAAACGTATATCTTGAACTTTCTGGGAATAGCCCCTGAAGACTATTCTGGATGAATTTTACGGAATGCTGCATAACTGCTAAATCGTAAGAGATGGAAAAAAACTTACAACACAAAAAATGTTAAATTAAAACACACAATGTATATTATATACATTTTTTTCGTAGAGTTGGTCCTTTTTGAGATATTCCTTGTTTTTGGGTCCAGCTTTGAAAAACATGCTTTTCCCATACAGAAATTTGTCAAGTCCTGTCTATACAAACAAAGGAGCTTTAGTCACATAGTAACCAGCTTTTGACTACCGTTTTATACTATAGTACTCCCTTATTTCCTTTCTACTTACAAGGAAGCAAGTAATGAGACTATTTCTGTTAATTTTTTCTCGATTAGCAAGAAGTAAATAAAAGCATAAGCTTTTTAACAATAATTTGTTACAGAGATGTAGAGAAAGTCATGTGAATGAAATACATCAGATTCCTGTGAAATCTCGATATCGAATATCTGGGTGGAATACAATACTTTCTCTGCCTAAGTACTACGTACTATGCAGAGAAAGTAAAAAAAAAGTCATTTATGCGGGACTAAAATGATTTTTGAACCATATATTTTTAAAAGTCGGCTGAAAATGATTCCATTTGGAGCGGCAATGATATGCTAGCTCCTGTAAAATAAACATCTATTCCTACAAACATTGACTTTTGGAAATAAATATATGAATCTTATAGAGTATATAATCAGAGTTGCTCTCTCATATTTTCCCGTCTGGCGAGTTACTATCTAATTTTAGCAGCACGTGGAAGAACCGTTTCTGGAAGTGATGGATTTTGACGACGGAAATATTTGTCCCCTTACGAAACCGCAGAAGTGTCTGCAACTAGCCCAAGCCATGCTGGTAGACAGCTGAAAGAGCTGAAGCGCTTTTATCAACCCAAGAGCTGTATTCAGTCGTGCTGTACTATCAGCGCCTGTTTTCCATAGAGAGGGTCTGCTTGCATTCATCGCCCGGACGACTTTGTTGAGCGGGGGGGGGGGGGGGAACCTGCTCTGGCTTCCACGATCAGATTAAAGTCTTTCAAAAACCTGCTCGGAACTTCTAATCAGGCGGGCAGCGAGTGGTGGCGTGGCTCTACCCCTCGTCGACAAAACTCCCCTCAGATCAATATGGCTTAGAGGGAATGAAAAAAATAAAAAGCAGCAAGAGGAGGAAACCAGTGGCGTGTCTTGTGTGGAACGTGCTGCTTCAAGTCAAGGGAAAATCCCCCGGCTTGTTAACGGATCTTGACACCTTCACCAGGCGCCCCGCAAAAATGTTACCCTGTCTCAGCATTAAATTAGTCAATGTCTATTTTCACTTTCTCTGTACATAGTCTATAGAGGAAGTACTGCATTCCACCCAAAAATTCGATACCGAGATTTCACCGGAAATATATGTTTTAGGACCCTCTGAATAAAAAAAAAAGATACAAAAAAAGCAGTTTTACAAAAGGTGTTTGTGTTTGAGGACAACATAGCTCAAAAACGAAAAGAGCGTTGAATACAAAACTTGGTATTTAAGTCTCGTATCTTCCAAGGATGCGACACGAAAATTTTCAAAAAAAAAAAAACCCACCTTCAACTATTCTTTACATGGAACTTTTTTCGAAATTTGTTATGTTCTTAAACATGGCTCTAACGACTTTTGATTAAAAATATCGCATATTAAAGATATTTACCTGACAAATAAAATGTATATCTTGAATTTTCTAGGAATAGCGCCTGAAGACTACTTTATTCTGGATGAATTTTACGGAATTTTGCGTAATTGCTAAACCGTAAGAGATTGACAAAAACTTACCACACAATTTATATTGTATACATTTTTTTCGTGGAATTGACCGTTTTTGAGATATTCCTTATTTTTGGTTTCAGCTTTGAAAAACTTATACTTTTCTCATACAGAAATATGTCAACTCCTGTCCATACAAACAAAGGAACTTCACTCACATAGCAACCAGCTTTTGACTATCACTTTAACCTATGGTACTCCCTTATTTCGCTTCTACTTACATGTAAGCAAGTAATAAGACTATTACTGCTAATTTTTTCTCGATTTGCATGAAGTAAATAGAAGCATAGCTTTTTAACAATAATTTGTTGCAGAGATGTAGAGAAAGTCATGTGAATGGAACACATTAGATTTTTCTATCTACAATGTGTATACATAGTATTTGGTAGAGAAAATCGTAAATTTAAATTGACAGAATAGAATAAAATTTATATTCCTTATATTAAATGAACAAAATCGCACTATTTTCTTAATTGAAGGTAAAATGTTAAATTATATCTTTAAATTTTCACTTTTCGGTTACATTGTATTTTTAGGTAAATCTCAAAAAGGTTTAAAGCAACGGATGCGTTTTACACTCCGGTTCTCATTTGTTAATTATTGTTGAGCATATTGTTTAAAATGAAACAATGTCAGTCTCTTTAGGTCAGTGCTGTTTTTTCGCCACATGTGGGAAGTTGAAAACAATAAAGCCATTGTATTAATGAAAAAAGCAAGCAGTTAATACCGCAATGCTCGATTTCTCAGGCGTAAACCAATAGATTCTTTGTGACTGACTAGCGGACCATTAGCTTTACGCTTTTTGTAGTTGGTAGCCATTATTTTATTATTAGGCGAAACAATGGAACTGCTGATGTTGAGATTGGAACACAGGTATTACAAACTAGCGCGATATGACCACAACAATTATTTACACTGAATACTAAGTTTACCACACAATAAATATTAATCAATAACCAGCGTAACAAAATCAATGAAATTACTACAGGAAAAATCTGATGTGTTCCCTTCACATGACCTTCTCTACAACAAATTATTATTAAAAAGCTTATTCTTCTATTTACTTCATACTAATGGAGAAAAAAATTAGCAATAATAGTCTTATTGCTTGCTTCCTTGTAAGTAGAAGCGAAATAAGGGAGTACCATAGGTTAAAGTGAAAGCCAAAAGCTGGTTGCTATGTGACTGATGTTCCTTTGTATGGACAGGAGTTGACAAATTCCTGTATTTTAAAGCTGAAACAATTAACAGAATATCTAAAAAACGATAAAATGCACGAAAACAAAGTTATATAGCATAATTGTGTGTTTTAACGAGCTGTACATTTTCGATATAGTAAAATTTGGTCTACCTCTTACGGTTTACTAGTTATGCAAAATTCCGTAAAATTCATCCAGAATAAAGTAGTCTTCAGAGACAATTCCCAGAAAATTCAAGATATACATTTTATTTGTCAGGTAAATATCTTTAATATACGATATTTTAATTTTAAGGAGACCAAAATTTTGGGAAAAAGTTCCATGTAAAGGGTAGTTAGGTGTGGGGGGATTTTCCTCAAAATCTTCCTGTCGCATCCCTAGAAGATACTGAAGTTAATATTAAGCATTCATTTTGAGTTACTCTGTTCACACACACATCCGTGCAGGGACCTTTTTTAACAACATTTTTACTTTCTCTAAGGTACTATGTACATAGTGTATAGAGAAGCTTATTGCACCCAAAAATTCGATATCTAGATTTCGCCGGAAATACATGTTTTGAAACCTCCTGAATCCAAAAAAAGCATTTTAGAAAAATATCCGTGTGAGTATGTTTGTGTAGCATAATTCAAATACGAAAAGACCGTAAAATACCAAACTTGGTATCTTTCAAGGATGCGACACGAGGATTTTCCCATGGAACTTTTTTCGAAAAATTTTATTTTCTAAAAAATATGGATGAATTTTGCCGAATTTTGCTTAGCTACTAAACAAAATAGACAAAAATTTACTGCACAGAAAATGTATTGCACTTTAAAACACACAATTTATGTCATATATTTTTTTCGTGGAGTTGATCATTTTTGAGTTATTCATTGTTTTGTTTTCAACTTTCAAAAACTTACATTTTCTCTTACAGTAGTTTGTAAACTCCTGTCCATACAAACAAAGGAACTTCTGTCACATGGCAACTAGCCTTTGACTATCACTTTAACCTATGGTACTTACAAGGAAGCCAGTAATAAGAATATTTCTTCCATTTTTTTCTCGATTAGCATAAAGTAAGTAGAAGCATTAGCTTTTTAACAATAATTTATTGCAGAGATATAGAGAAAGTCATGTGAATGGGACACATAAGATTTATTGTTGTAGATATTTTCGTTTAGATGCACTCACACAATTTTGGAAAGATCTCCGTGAACAACTGCAATACCGTGTCTACGAAAATACCCATTTGTATCCTTGTGTTCACATTTCTCAAAAGATGTCGAGTAATTTTCTTGAAAAAGTTTTACACACATCACAGATCTGCTTAAAGGTGCCTTTGGAATACAGTGAATCAATTTACTACGTGGGTCGGATTCAAAGGGTAACCGAAAATGATCTTCTTCAGTTATGCACTAATGTAGCACACGCATTCTAGTGCTGCACTTATTCGGACATGTTAATGCAATATTTATATTGTTGCAGACACCATAGCAATGGAAATATTGCAAAAAATGTATGTGTTCCATTCACATGAGTTTCTCTACATCTCTGTATCAAATTATTGTTAAAAAGCTTATGCTTTTATTTACTTTATGTTAATTGAGAAAAAAATAGTCTTATTACTTGATTCCTTGTAAGTAGAAGTGAAATAAGGGAGTACCATAGGTTAAAGTGATAGTCAAAAGCTGGTTGCTATGTGACTGAAGTACCTTTGTATGGACACGAGTTGACAAATTCCTGTTTGAGAAAAGTACAAGCTTTTCAAAGCTGAAACCAAAAGCAAGCAATATTTCAAATACGATCAACTCCTCGAAAAAAAAGTTATATAACAAATTGTGTGTTTTAATGTGCTCTACATTTTGTGTGCGTTAAGTTTTTGTCCATCTCTTACGGTTTAGCAGATGCAAAATTCTTCCAGAATAAAGTAGTCTTCAGAGGCCATTCCCACAAAATTCAAGATATACATATTATTTGTCAGATAAATATCTTTAATATACGATATTTTAATCAAAATCGTTAGAGCCATTTTTGAGAAAATAAAAAATGTCGAAAAAAGTTCCATGTAAAGGGTAGTTGGGGTTGGGGGGATTTTCTTGAAAATCTTCGTGTCGCATCCTTGGAAGATAAACTTAAATACCAAGTTTGGTATTTAATGGTCTTTTCGTTTTTGAGCTATGCTGTCCACAGACTCACACACGCGCGCGGACATTTTTCCAAAAATGCTTTTTTTTTTATATTTATTCAGGGGAACCCAAGCATGTATTTCCGGTGAAATCTCGGTATCGAAGTTTTGGAAGGAATACAATACCTTCTCTATACACTATATACATAGTACGTGTAGAGAAAGTAAAAATTAGCCTAAATAGTCTTATTACTTGCTTCCTTGTAAGTAGAAGTGAAACAAGGGAGTAACATAGGTTAAAGTGATAGTCAAAAGCTGGTTGCTATGTGACTGAAGTTCCTTTGTTTGTATGGACAAGAGTTGACAAATTCCTGTATGAGAAAAGTATAAGATTTTCAAAGCTGAAATCAAAAACAAGCAATATCTCAAAAATGATCAAATCCACGAAAAGAATGTATATAACATAAATTGTGTGTTTATCGTGATGTAAATTTTTTGTACACTAAGTTTTTGTCTACGTATTACGCTTGCCAACTATGCAAAACTCAATAAAAATCATCCAGAATAAAGAGGTCTTAGGAGACGATTGCCAGACAATTCAAGATATGACATTTTATTTGACATGTAAATATCTTAAATATAAGAGTATTTAGTCAAAATAGTTAGAGCCATTTTTGAGAAAATGAAAATTTTCGAAATTTTTCCTATGTAAAGGGTAGTTTGAGGTGGGGGATTTTCTTGAAAATCTTCGTGTTGCATCATTGGAAGATGCAAACTTAAATACCAAGTTTGGTATTTAACGGTCTTCCCTTTTTGAGTTATGCTGTCCACACACACACACACACACACACACACACACGGACCTTTTTTACAAAAATTATTTTTTTTTTGGATTCAGGGGGAAATAAAACATGTATTTCTGGTGAAATTTCGGTATCGAATTTTTGGGTGAAATATAATACCTTCTCTATACACTATGTGCATCGAATATAACGTTGCTCATTTGACAGGACGGGCCATGACTGTGGTGAAATGCAGTACCTACTCTATCCGCACATTGCACATGGTAGAGGAAGTAAAATGGAATAACTGAAAGGACCTCCAAGTATGCCACAAAGAAAGGAAAGCGAAAAAAGAAATACAGCAAGAGAATGGCGGAAACAAAAACACTATAGGTTAACACAGTGTGCAATGCTATTTGAAAACGTTCAGCTTACGATGATGAAACTTTAAGGTCAACTTAAACCTTTTATAATTTTATATTACTTTATTTGTTTAATATTTACTTTTATGGTTCTAAAATCCTATTTCGGTGTCTTAAAAAACAAAGAGAAGGCTAAGTGAAGGTGAAAAATAAAATATCTTGGTAATTATTTATAAGTTGGGCCGCAAACTCTCTCCGCTGCGACTTATACCAGTTTTGCACTCTAACGGGACCGGTGTGGTTAGAGGGGGAGATGGTTTAAAAAACTAATGTTGCTACCTGTTTATATACACACAATAACCAAACGGATTGGAACCTAACTTCGCGCTAAATTTGAAATCCACAGGCTTTGAAATTGTCATCATAAATACAAAGTCAATCAATCGCACTTAGTTTCCTTTGATTTTAGAGTGGCCGAAGTTCTGCATAATAAAATTCACTGAACAGCTGTATCTGCGTGAAACTTACTTGTCATACATCAGCACAGCGTCTAGCGACATATGCCGGTGTTGCATTCCACAACACTGTTCGCCTGCCGCTGACAATGAAACTCAGGTTTTAGGCACTTTAGTGTGTAGTATTATTATATATTTACATTGCAAAAGTACTACAAGACTTCTTTATTTATATTCTACTGCTTCTAGGCAGCACACTTCATAAATATTCACAAAAAAGGATCACTACGCGCACGTAATAAATTAGCGTTTAATTTAATTACGGAGCTTTTCCGATAAAAAAAATTGGTGAAAACGTAACAAGTATAAACCAAACTTACAGTCGAACCACAATTTGTTTAATTTCTAGAGGGGCCCAAGTTCTCTATAATAACCAATATCTTATATATAGTCTTTAAATAAGCACTGTAAATATTTCAATATTTGATGATGCATAATTCCCATAATAATATTAGACTTGGATCGACAGAAGTTGTCGCCACAGTTGCGTAGATACAGAATATATACATATAGTTGTTACATTTGAAACAATTCGCCCCATTTGACTGTTCTCTTAGTTTGAGACGGGCTATGGCATCACATTCATTCTCGCCAATTACTTCGGAAATAACTGCATTAGGTTTACAGTAAATATCCACAGTCGTACTTTTGTCGAGGTTAGGATCTTTCACCTAGCTTATGTTGCTGATTATCTTGTTTAAATACAACTGCTTGGTTTGTTATAAGTTCTGCACAACATAACTTTCACTATCAGCAAGGCCTTCGCTCGGCTTGTATCCTCACTAACAACATAGCCAAACTGATACGATCACCACCAAAGAACATCTGTTATGTTCCCTTACTAGGCAGAGAGGTGCCACGTGTCTCGATCAGTTGCCAACCGAAATTTAGTTTACCTTAACCTGGGAACCACACAGTGAATTTTTCGTAACTTATTCCTCACCGTGGGGTTTCCAACGACCCGAAAAGTAAATCGCTATATTTACTTTTTACGTAACTTTTTTCAAAATATGCATTTATGAAAACAAACATTTATTATCTTTCTTCATAGTTATAAAGTATTACCACCGCCTGGGTTGTGTGGTGGTAGCGTGTCTGCTTCACATTCAACAGGTCGTAATTTCGTATCTGATGTGTTCCATTCGCACAACTTTCTCTACATCACTCTAACAAATTATTCTCAAAAAGCTTATTCTTCTATCTACTTTATGATAATCCAGAGCAAGTCTTAATTCCTTGCTTCCTTGTAAGTTGAAGGGAAATAAGGGAATACACTAGACACATATGGAACCAGGCGTGTAGTCAAAATCCACCAGTAAGGAAAGATGACGTCACCAATCCTTGCCCTATACGTTCACTGAAGAGGAAAGAACAAGTGATTATCACAACACTAGCAATAGGACATACTCAACTAACCCATTCTTACATCTTCACCAAAGACAACTCACCTCAATGTGTAGTCTGTAGCATACAACATACACATTTTCACAGAATGCAGAAGCTCTACAGCATCACTGAAGATATACCCACAACACTGAATACTCCACAAAAATTCAAGCAAGTTCTACTCTTTCTCAGAAGCATAAAAATGTATTTTAAACTGTAATGTACTTATTCACAATATTCTAAATCTGAGTAAATATTTTATTTGAATATATGTAAAACTTGCTTTCTAATTTTTAATTCACAGACCTTTATTTAATGTGTAAATAATTTCATTGTAATATAATGAATTCAATTGTTATAAATATTGTATGGTCGCGATATGACCTAGAAGTTAAAGCGACCTAAAATAAATACATTTAAAAAAAATAGTAAAATCTTTTAAAAGCTGGTTGCCACGTTGTTGAAACCCGTTACTATGCAGGGCCAGGAGTTTACAACTTTTCGTGTGAAAAAAAGTATTTTATAAGTATCTTAAATCTGAAACAAATAACATTAAATGTCTGAGAAATTGTCAATTCTACGACAAAAAAAAAACAACAAAAACAACACATATGTGGCATGAATTGTGTGTTTTAAAGTGTAGTAGGTTTTTGTCTATCTCTTGCGGTCTACCAGTTACGCAAAGTTCATTCAGAATAAAGAGGTATTTAAAGGATATTCCCAGAAAATTCAAATTTTACCCGCCATCCTTCAAATCCCACATTCCCGTCTGAGCGTGGTTAAATCCTAGCAAGAATGGGAACACCGTGCTGCCCTCAGCCCGCCAACTGCTCGTGTCGTATCCACCTGCTGAAGATGACAATGAAGTTTGTCGAAACGCGTCCAGCTTACCAACAACCAAAAATAATGAAGCGGTCTCAATAATGAACGTTCAAGTATAAACAACATGAAAGTTTTAGTTTACCCATCGTTTCTTTTTATAAGACTCCAAAAATGAATAAGATACTTATGAAGTAGTTGCCCATTTCCATTATGTACTTTCTATAGGAGCTGTTTCCATCGGTTTAGCCTAGTGTATAACCTTATTTCCCTTCTATTGTGTGTTTTAACGTGCTTTTCATTTTTTGTGTGGTAAGTTTTTGTCCATTTCTTACGGTTTAACAGTTATATAAAATTCATCCAGAATAAAGTAGTCTTCAGAGGTTATTCCCAGAGAATACAAGATGTACATATTATTTGTCAGGTAAATACCTATACGATATTTTAATCAAAATCGTTAGAGCCATTTTTGAGTAAATCAAAATTTTCGAAAAAAGTTCCATGTAAAGGTAGTTGGGGGTGGGGGGATTTTCTTGAAAATCTTCCTGTCGCATCTTTGGAAGATACCAAACTTAAATACCAAGTTTGGTATTTAACGGTCTTTTCATTTATGGGTTATGCTGTCCACAGTCACACAGACACACACGGACCTTTTTCCAAAAATGCTTTATTTTTATTCAGGGGGACCCAAAACATGTATTTCCGGTGAAATCTCGGTATCGAATTTTTGGGTGCAATACAACACCTCTATACACTATGTACTTAGCACGTATAGAGAAATAAAAAAGGTACTTTTTATATTTACTTAAATTTATATGTGACACTATATTCGTCTTTGGACACTATTTCAGCATTTCTTTGATGTAGAAATGTAAACATTTTCTGGGAAATAATCCTGGGGCCAATTCGCGCTAACGTCAATAAATCCATTTATTTTCTCATTCGTTTCCAAGCATTCGTTGCTATTCATCTTTTGTTTGTGGCTAAGCTGTGTTTAAATCTCTCCGGGATAATTACTAAAAATATCCTTGATTAAGATTCTAAATATTTTTAACGTAAACTACTTTATACATGCGACCAATGTTTAACGTAGGAAATATACGTTTTTCAGAAATTAAACATCTGATGTGTTCCACCCACATGACTTTATTTTCATTTCTGTAACAAATTATTGTTAAATAGCTCATTCTTCAATGAACTTCTTGGTAATCAGATAAACAATGACAGAAATAGTCTCATTACTTGCTTCCTTGTAAGAAGAATGGAAATAAGGGAGTACATTAGGCTAAAGCGATAGTCAAATCTACTAAAAGCTGGTTACTATGTAGCTGAAATCCATTTTTGCTTTCTCTACACGTACTGTGCGCATAGTGTATAGAGAAGGTATTGTAATGCACCCAAAAATTCGATACCGAGATTTCACCGGTAATACATGTTTTTGGTCCCCCTGAATCCAAAAAAAAATTTTTTTTTGGTAAAAAGGTCCGTGTGTGTTGTGTGTGGGGGGGGGTCTATGTGTCTGTGGACATCATAGCTCAAAAACGAAAAGACCGTTAAATACCAAACTTGGTATTTAAGTTTGGTATCTTCCAAGGATGCGACACGAAGATTTTCAAGAAAATCACCCCACCCCCACTACCCTTTACATGGAACTTTTTTCGAAAATTTTTATTTTCTCAAAAATGGCTCTATCGATTTTGATTAAAATATCGTATATTACAGATATTTACCTGACAAATAATATGTATATCTTGAATTTTCTGTGAATAGCCTCTGAAGACTACTTTATCCTAGATGAATTTTGCATAACTGCTAAACTGTAAGAAATGGATAAAAAACTTACCACACAAAGAATGTAGAGCACATTAAAACACACAATTTATGTTATATACATTTTTTTTGTGTGGGGTTGATCGTTTATGAGATACTCCTTGTTTATGGTTCAGCTTTAAAACTTATACTTCTCTCATACAGGAATTTGTCAACTCTTGTCCATATAAACAAAGAAACTTCAGTGACAGCAATCAGGTTTTGACTATCACTTTAACCTATGCTACTCCCTTATTTCGCTTCCACTTACAAGGAAGTAAGTAATAAGTCTAATTATGCTAATTTTTTTTCGATTAGCATGAAGTAAATAGAAGAATAAGCTTCTTAACAATAATTTGTTGCAGAGATGTAGAGAAAGTCATGAGAATGGAACCAATCAGATTTTTTTTAATTAAGGATACCCATCTGTGAAAATTGATCATGAGAGTTGACAGATATTCATGGTTTAAAGTTTGTTGCAGGAGAATATGACATTCTAAGACTCACAAAGAAACAGTTTTAAAACCTATTTTCTCATGTTTATACTTTTCAGCGTTTTCAAAACTTCAAATTGCTCCACACGATGCAGTTTCGAAACAGAAGCTTGAAAATTTTTTATGCTTGCATAAAAATAATGCAAAAGAAAGTTGACGAGATGATTTTTTTCTAAATATCACCAGTGCTTGTGTAATTAAATAACAAACTTCATATTTCCATAGCAAAAATAAAAAAATAATAAAGTGTCAATTAAATATTTTTTTCTTCTAAAGTAATAGTCTGATAAAAAAATCATCTCGTCTATTTACCAATACTATATCTATCAGTACGAATGCAAATTATTATATTTCCCTAACTGAAATTGCATTGTGCGGAATGATTTAATTAAATGACAATAAAACATCACAGGAACTATTTTGAACAAAAGTATGAAAATTAGCATCTAAGCTATTCTTAATGCTGCGATTGCTGTGTTAAAGTTTCAAATCAATCCAAGAAAAATTGTAGATATTATGTTTTTCACAGATGGGTATCCTTACGTATTTTAAAACTGAATCCAGTATTAGCGAATATCTTTAAAATGGTAAAATGTTTATGACGTAAATGGTGCGTTTTAATAACAGCTATATGTTTTGTTTAATAAGCTTTTGTTTTTCTCTTACTGTTTACCAATTACGAAAAATTCAGCAAAATTCATTCAGAATAAAGAGGTCTTCCGAGGCTATTTTTGGAACATTCAAAATATAAATTTTATTTTCATGTAAATATCTTCATGTTTTAATCAACATCTTTAGAGCCTTTTTTTAAAAACATCTGATGTGTACCATTCACATGACTTTCTCTACATCTCAATTATTCTTAAAAAGCTTATACTTCTATTTACTTCACGCTAATTGAGAAAAAATTAGCTGAAATAGTCTTGCAAGTAGAAGCGAAATAAGGGAGTACTGTAGGTTAAAGTGATGGTCAAAAGCTGGTTGGTATGTGACTGAAGTTCCTTTGTTTGTATGGTCACGAGTTCACAAAGTCCTGTATGAGAAAAGTACGTTTCTTATAGCTGAAACCAAAAACAAAGAATATCTCAAAAAAAAAAAAAAAATCAACTCCACGAAAAAAATGTATATAACATAAATTGTATGTTTTAAAGCTCTACATTTGTTGTGTGGTAAGTTTTTGTTCATCTTACGGTTTAGCTGCTATGCAAAATTCCGTAAATTTAACCCAGAATAAAGCAGTTTTCAGAGACTATTCCCAGAAAATTCAAAATATACATCTTATTTGTCAGGTAAATATCTTTAACATACGATATTTTAGTCTAAATCGTTAGAGCCATTTTCTAGAAAATCAAAATTTTCGAAAAAAGTTCCATGTAAAGGGTAGTTTGGGGTAGGGGGATTTTTCTCAAAATCTTCGTGTCGTATCCCTGGAAGATACTAAACTTAAATACCAAGTTTGGTATTTTACCGACTTTTCGTTTTTGAGTTATCGTGTTCACAGACACACGGACATACAGACACACTGACATACAAACACATACATACACACACACACTGGTCTTTTTGTGAAAATACTTTTTTTTTTGGATATAGGGGATCCTAAAACATATATTTCCGGTGAAATCTCGGTATCGAATTTTTGGGTGGGGTGCAACACCTTCACTATACACTATGTACATAGTAAGTGTAGAGAAAGTAAAAATCAAAACCTTTACACTTTTTCCATATAAACGGTAGCTTTGTGTGGGGAAATTTTCTTGAGAATTCTCATGTCACATCCTTGGGAGACACTATACTTAACTACAAAGTTTGGTATTCGGTGGGCTTATAGTTTTTCAGCTATGCTGCTCTCAGACACACAAACACAGATAGATACACACTGACCTTTTTCTAAATATGCTCTTTTTGGATTCAGGGGTCTCAAAGTATGCATTTCCAGTGAAATCTCGGTATCGAATTTTTGGGTGGAATACACTATTTTCTCTTTCCACTATGTACATTCTACATACAGGCTGTGTATTTTTCAAATTTGACAGATGCATCACCTTAAAGCGGCATAAAATAAATAGAATGAAATAACTTGATGTGTGTATTTATCTAACTTCTTACAAAGGATTATTTACTTTCTAATTTATGCTGATCGAGGTGACCGTTAACAGAACGGTCTTGTTACTTAGTTCCTTAAAACAAGAAGGAAATTAAGAGAGTACACTAGGCTAAAGCAATAGTCAAATATTTTATGCAATTAACATGGAAATTCGCTTCTCTTTGCATGGCGAGGAGTAAAACAAAAGAAACACGGGGGTTTTTCTCCTGGAAAAGAATAAGTTTTTTAAAATTGAAACTAATAACACGGAATATCTTGGAAATGGTTAACTCCACAACAAAAATGTGAACATAATTGTGTTTACAAAAGATCTACCATTTTGTGTAGGCAGATTACAAGATTTCTTCTCGTTTACAAGTTCCACAAATTCAGAATAAATTTCGTCGGCTATTCCCGGGTAATTCAAGATATTCATTTTATTTGTAATGTATGATTTTTTCCAGAACATGATGGTTTTCAAATGGAATCACTCCCTCCCCTTGCCATTGGGCAATAACTATTAATGAACAAAAGACGAGCGTGTACTAGGGGTGAGAGGCAACGTAGTAAAATCTCTGTTTCCTGGAGACTAAAGACTCTGTTTGCCAGTCAAGATTCACGCCTCAGTTAAGTAAGTAGAAGATTTGACAACTGCGAGATTTGGTTCCCGACCCAAACCTCTTGTTTAAAGTCACACCGCCATTGATAGAGGGCTCTTATGTTCTTAAAAAAAACTGTAAATATGTTTAATATGCAGTATTTAAATCAAAATCTTTAGAGACAGTTTTAAGAAAACTTTCATTTCGAACACACACAGAAAGAGTTTTTTTATAAAAATTCTTTTGGATCCAGAGGATCAAAAAGGCATGTATTACTGGTGAAATCGTAGTATCGAATTTTTAAGTGGAATACCTAACTTTTCTAGCTACTATATACGTTGCACATACGTTCTAGAGAAAGTAAGAAAAGTATCAAAGAGGAGAAAGCCGCATCATTACCCCAGTATAAGTATTTAATGAAGAACTCTTAGAACTCTCGTCAATTAAAAAAAAAGTTCAACTGGAAGGTTCCATTCACATGACTCTCTCTACATCTCTGCTACAAATTATTGTTAGAAAGCTTATGTTTCTATTTACTTCATGCTAATCGAGAAAAAATTAGCTGAAATAGTCTTATTGCTTGCTTCCTTGTAAGTAGAAGCGAAATAAGGAGTACCATAGGCTAAAGTGATAGTCAAAAGCTGGTTGCTATATGACTGAAGTTCCTTTGTTTTTATGGACCGGAGTTGACAAATTCCTGCAAGAGAAAAGTATGCTTTTAAAGCTGAAACAAATAACAAGGAATATCTAAAAAAAAAACAAAAAAAAAACGATAAACTCCACGAAACAAATGTATGTAACACAAATTGTGTGTTTTAATGTGTTCTACCTTTTTTGTGTGGTAGGTTTTTGTCCTCCTCTTACGGTTTAGCAATTATACAAAATTCCCTAAAATTCATCCAGAATAAAGTAGTCTTCAGAGGCTATCCCCAGAAAATTCAAGATATACTTTTATTTGTCAGTTAAATAAATATATTTAATAAACAATAATTTAATCAAAACCGTTAGAGCCATTTTTGAGAAAATCAAAAGTTTCGAAAAAAGCTCCATGTGAAAGGTAGTTGGTTGTGGGGGGATATTTTTGAAAATCTTCGTGTTGCATCCTTGGCATTTAACGTACTTTTCGTTTTTGAGCTATGCTGCCCACAGACAGAGACACACACATACACGCAGACATTTTTTCTAAAAAGAAAGTAAGAGAATAATATATACAACATTAATAATTAAAATGTTAGGAATTATTTTAGCCATTTTATTTGAGCTTGAGTTATGTAAGTTGATTTTGTATTTATCATAGTGGAAATAAAATTTACAGCTTCCATAAGTTTTAATATACTTGCAAGGTGTAATGAGAAAATTGTTAAGTCAACTGTAGGTCTCTTGTAGAAAAACAACGATTTGTGCAGAATTTATAACAGAGAAATATGGAACTGAATGGAAAATATTTATGTTTTTCTTTTGTTATTGCCGTGCGCTAAAACCGATACTGTGAACGTTCTCCAAACTCCTCTGCTGAATTGGGAGATATAGAATTAATACCGCCTTTATCGACCCTAGACCTGAAGTAATACAACAGCCAAGTTCCTAACTTAGCGCTCAAACATGGCTTTGTTCTGCTGATAATTAAGTCAGAATGCCACGGAAGAAATAAAGAAAATAAGTGTTGGAATAAATATACTGCTGTGGACGGCAGCCAGTTGAAAACAGAGTCGATAACTCAACAAAAGTTCAGAATGGAGCACATTAGAATATATGTAATGAATTATATTGAAGAGACAATTTCTCTCTTAACTAAATGTTTTGAAAGGAACGTTTCTTATATAAGACAAGCAGAGAGAGAGAGCGAGAGAGAGAGGGAGAGAGAGAGAAAGAGCAGAACAGAGAGAGTAGAGAGAGAAGAGATAGAGAGAGAGTAGAGAGAGAGAGAGTAGAAAGAGAGAGAGAGAGTAGAAAGAGAGTACAGAGAGAAGAGAGAGAAAGAGAGAGAGAGTAGAAGAGAGAGAAGAGAGAGTAGAGAGAGAAGAGAGAGAAAGAGAGAGAGAGAGTAGAAGAGAGAGAAAGAGAGAGAGAGAGTAGAAGAGAGAGAAGAGAGAGAGAAGAGAGAGAGAAGAGACAGAGTAGAGAGAGAGTAGAGAGAGTAGAAGAGAGAGAGTAGAGAGAGAGAGTAGAAGAGGGAGAGTAGAGAGAGTAGAGAGAGAAAGAGAGAGAGTAGAAGAGAGAGTAGAGAGAGAAGAGAGAGTAGAGAGAGAGTATAAGAGAGAGTAGAAAGACAGAGAGTAGAGAGAGAGTAGAAGAGAGAGAGTAGGGAGAGTAAAAGAGAAGAGAGAGAAGAGAGAGATGAGAGAGATGAGAGAGAGTATAAGAGAGAGTAGAGAGAGAGAGAGAGAGTAGAAAGACAGAGAGTAGAGAGAGTAAAAGAGAAGAGAGAGATGAGAGAGAGAGTGTAGAGAGAGAGTAAAAGAGAGAGTAGAGGGAGAGTAGAGAGAGTAGAGGGAGAGTAGGGAGAGAAGAGAGAGTAGAGAGAGAGTATAAGAGAGAGTAGAAAGACAGAGAGTAGAGAGAGAGTAGAAGAGAGAGAATAGAGAGAGTAAAAGAGAAGAGAGAGATGAGAGAGAGTATAAGAGAGAGTAGAGAGAGAGAGTAGAAAGACAGAGAGTAGAGGGAGAGTAGAGAGAGTAAAAGAGAAGAGAGAGATGAGAGAGAGTGTAGAGAGAGAGAGTAAAAGAGAGAGTAGAGGGAGAGTAGGAGAGAAGAGAGAGAGAGTAGAGAGTGAGAAAGAGAGAGAGAGTAGAAGAGAGAGAGAAAGAGAGAGTAGAGAGAAGAGAGAGTAGAGAGAGAGAAAGAGAGAGTAGAGAGAGAAAGAGAGAGTAGAGAGAGTAGAGAGAGAAAGAGTGAGAGTAGAAGAGAGAAAAAGAGAGAGTAGAGAGAGTAGAGAGAGAGAAAGAGAGAGTAGAGAGAGAAAGAGAGAGTAGAGAGAGAGAAAGAGAGAGTAGAGAGAGAAGAGAGAGTAGAGAGAGAGAAAGAGAGAGTAGAGAGAGAGGGAGAGGAAGAGTGGGAGAGGGAGAGAGATAATATTTAAAATGAACATTTCAGCAACTGACATTCAGGGCTATTCTATAACTTACTTGTTAAGACGGTGCCTTCAGTTATTTGTTCTTGTATTTGATATTCTCTAAATTCATTTGTTAAAGGAGGTCGTGAGGTGAGATATAAACATATCTTACGCATAGGGGAAGTAGCTTTCCTGCACTCCCTCTCTGTAACGGCTGAGAAGAAAAATAGAGATCCCAGCTTGGCGCGAACAACACAATCAAACTTTTCGAAAAATGTTCCATGTAAGGGATAGTTTGTCGTGGTGTGATTTTTTAAAATCTTCCTATCACATTCTTGGAAGATGCTGAAATTATCAAGTGTGGATTTTAACCTCTTTTCCTTATTGATTTGCCATATTCAGGGAATGCTTTCTAAATTTTTTTCGACACAGGATTCTAAAACTTGTATTTCCAATGAAACTACGATTTAGAAGTTTTGGATGGAATGTAATACTTTGGAACTTCGTGTAGGTGTCCTGGAAACTGGAGGGGTGAGGGAAAATAACAAAAATTGTCAAAGTTACACGCCTTAATGAGAAACGTTTCAATGAATGCTAATTACTTTGAAAAGCTTTGGGGATGTTTCCTGTACTCGGTGGTGTAGATACGAATATGTAAGATGATAAAAGGGAAATAAGAAGACGGGTTTAGAGGGAAATTCAGGTAAATAAATAAACAGGACTGCGATGTGGAGTATATAGCATGCTCCTCCTCATTCTCCGCTAATTCAATAACACCCCCTTCTGTGTGCGTATCTACATCTCTCAGGAAGCCTCCCCTCGCCAAGCTGAAGAGGGATTTGTGATAATCAGATTTGACTCCAAGTCTTCCTGCCTTGCTCGCTCTCTCGCATTTGCGAGATTGAATGCCCGGTAAGGCCTTGTCTAGTACCCGCCCAGAGCCCACGGCAGGGGTGTAACCGGGCTCAATAGGTAGTCATTTCCTCCCAGATGGCTGGCGCACGCGATGAATACCCTTAGGACTTTTTATCATTGCGCTGCAAACAAATATGTGTTATCATTTCTTTTTTCTCAACTTTTTATTTTCAAATGGATAATAAGCAGTTTGTTTGAAACGGACTAATAACTGAAAACCCTAATTTGGGAAGAAATTGGTTCTGCCTTAGGCTTAAGGGTCTCTCATTTTCTGAACTAGATATTTTCATGCCGAAAGCCAGGGCTGGCAGAGAAACTTCAGGAAATAAAATCACATTTAACCGCCTAGGGTTTCGTAAAATGTATCCCATAAAAACAGAAGGAATTCCGAATGCGTGCAACGGGAAATGAAAGGAAAGCTGAACGAATAATAAGGAGGTTTAGTAAGAATTTTTTAGATGTCTATACAACACCCAGTGCTGACAAAATGCTGCGAGTCTTCAGCAACAGGTTTGCCGGAGAACTTTGACACCCACCTTGAAAGTAAAATCAGTGCATAAAAAATCTCACTTGACTTTCTCTGCTTTGTCTTTATTAGGAACAATATTAGTCGAGAGAACAAGTCTCCCAACTAGAATAATTTTTTTTCCTCAGTCTCATGAGGTCCCTGAGGGGGCCAATTGAGGAGGCCTGCATCAACCGGCCGGGAAGGACTCGAGGCGCTCATCACGTCTCATCCTCCAATGTATCACCCCCTCCATGACGAGATGGGGGACGCAGCGGCCAAGCGGTAGGTCCTGGCCCCTTGTGGGCTGTTGCGCCAGGAGTAAACAATATTATGTCAAATTTTGTCGCCCTCCGAAGTGTAATGGTTACCATGCTAACTTCATATACCCAGGTACTGTGTCGTTTGATTTGCGGCACGTAAAAGAATCTCAAGCCTGAGCAAAACAAAGCGCCCTTTCACATCCAGTACAGAACGGGACACTGAGAACCAGCAGTTAAAGAGCGTCCATAAATAAAACTCTATTTCTTTCTTTCTCAAATTTTAATGTTTACAGAATTAAGAATATGGTAAAGAATGATTAAAAGATTAAATTACCTTAGTGATAACAACACAATTTCTTTTTAGACTTCATAAAGAAAGAGAAGATTTTGAGCTTGATGTCTCCGAACCCTGCTGGTCCCCATGGCCACGCTCGCTAAGGCGTCTCGCTTTGGTGCTTCGTGGGCAGGGGATCGTGGGTTCGAGTTCCGCCTTGGGCATGGGTATTATATGTTTGTGCAATGTGTATATGTTTGTTAAAGGAATAGTAAAACCAGTAATCATACAGTAAAACTTAGGGGGGGGGTGTAAATGGGGATACAGCGCCGGAGTCCTGATCAGACTCCAGTTATGTTTTAAAAAAAAATGAAAAATATATATAAAAAAAAAGAACCCCCGGAGAGTGTTCTCGATGACGACGCCGCGATAACTACACAGCCGCAACCCACGGAACACCGTCGCCTACTTTCTTTTTAAGATAAAGAGATAAAAAATACAGTTCCGGAGGCTTGGCAGGACTCCGGCGCTGTATTCCCTTTTTCTCTCCCCTTTTTCCAGTTTCCTATATTTCCTTAGTAGACCTTATAATTCTTAACGGTTTCCTTTTACATATACATACACAAACGTAGACACATTTACAAACTCAGAAACACCCATGCCCAAGGCGGGACTCGAACCCATTTTGCCGATCCCGGTGGCCGCGCTCGCTAAAGTGACTCGCTGTGGCGCTTCGTGGTGCACCGGATCGTGGGTTCAAGTCCCGCCTTGGGCATGGGTGTTTCTGTGTTTGTAAATGTGTCTATGTTTGTGTATGTATGTGTAAAAGGAAAACGTTAAGAATAATAAGGTCTACTAAGGAAATATAGGAAACTGGAAAAAAATGGGGAGAAAAAAGGAATACAGCGCCGGAGTCCTGACAAGCCTCCGGAACTGTATTTTTTTGTTTAAAAAAAAAAAACACGATCCTATGTACCACGAAGCGCCAAAGCGAGACACTTTAGCGAGCGCGGCCACCGGGATCGGCAAGGTTCTTCAACCCTGAAAGTTATAACCGGTATCTGGTAGCGGATGACGTTGAATGGCATCGCTCTGCTCGAATTTGCAGCCAAATTTCCACTGCTGGTCCTACGGATTACATTATATATTTATCATTGCGCTGCAAACAAATATGTGTTCTGAACTAGATATTTTCATGCCGAAAGTCACGGCTGACAGACAAACTTCAGGAAATAAAATCACATGTAACCGCCTAAGGTTTCGTAAAATGTACCCCATAAATCAGAGGGAGCTCCGAAGGCGTGCAACGGGTAACGGAAAGGAAAAGTGAACGAATAAAAAGGAGGTTTAGAAAGAATCTTTAAGATATCTATACAGCATCCAGCGTTGAGAAAATGCAACAGGTTTGCCGAAAAGCTTTGGCACTCACTTTGAAAGTAAAATCAGTGCATACAAAAATCTCACTTGATTTTCTCTATACATTGTATTTATTTGGATTAAGATTAGTCAAGGGACCAGGGTCCGGGGTACACTCAGCCTCGTGAGGTCCCTGGGGGCCAATTGTCCTGGGCCGAGATGGGGGACGCAGCGGCCGCGCGGTAGGCCCTGACCCCTTGTGGGCTGCTGCGCCAGGAATAAAGGATATTAGGTTAAATTTTGCCACCCTCTGAGGTGTAATGGCTACGTGTAATATTTCTCGTCATCGTGTTCTGAAGAAAACAGTATTGGTTCCGTCTCTTTGTTTTGTTTTCGGTATCCAAAAACCGGTTTCTAGAGCACGTGTTGCTTGCATCTACAGGAATGATCGTGCGATGAGGAATAATCCTTTTTACTGCCTCAGAAGTTTTTTTGCTTTATATCGTTCCTTTGAACATTTTATTATGTTTGCTTATATTAATTAAACTTAAGTAACAATTACATAAAATCTAAAATTATTGGCAATGAATAAAACTTTCTTCAAGTTTTTGTACCACAAGTGCGCTCTTTTGGATTCAGGGGGAATCTCGGTATCGAATTTTTGGGTGGAATACAATACCTTCTCTATACACTATGTACATAGTACGTGTAGAGAAAGAAATAAAAATAAAATAAAAATATGTATAAAAACCCTTGTACCTAATTTCTAAACCCAGGGCTAATATGCCAGATTTTTATAAAAATACTTATATTAATACAATATACATTATTGTTTACAGATTATTTATAAGTTTAAAACAAAATATACAGCATAAAGATGTATTTTATAAAGTACAGATGAATAGAGAGTGGTATTTAAATCGATATAAGCGATGTAGGTGGCGCCGTGGCTTAGTGGTTAGATTGCTCGCCTCCTATCGAGGCGGCCCGGGTTCGTCCCAAGCGCCCGGATGTGGGATTTGTAGTGGACAGGTTTTCTCAGGGTCATCCGGCTTCTCACGCCATTCTTTCCACCAACTGCTCCATCATCACATTTGTTATCCTCAATTTCATATGATCCACTTCCTCACGCTCATTTCTGAGTTAGGAATAGGAATATCAAAGTGTAGTTTGAAATAAAATATTATTTTTGGGAATTAATAATAAGAATTTCTTTTCTTTGAAGTTTGTAGTTGTATAACGCCTCACGTTGTGCATGCCAAGTATGCAACGGTCATAGCACCACGTTAAAGAGCCAAGTATACAGGGTATTTATGGTCCCGTGAAATGGGAGCCTAGTATGAAGCGTTTTACTCTCACGTTGACGGGTGTCTCTGGACTCACTCCACTACCAAGAGAGTAGATCCTACAGCGTAGCTCAGCCTGCATGGAGATTGACTCACTAAGGTGGTAACGACGACAATGAGGGTAGTTAGGAGTGGTCTTGCGAAATAGTTTACACACTTTCACTTTCATATATTCGTTTTATTCTTGACTAGAAGTAAGACATATGTAGACAAGCACTTTGCTTTACAAACTAATTCATTATGATTATTTTAAGATCCTTACTTTCTTTAACGACCTAACTTAACTTCTCTCATAGAACTGATTACTTTCTCACTTATTACTTTCACACCGTATAAGAACCTGACAACGGGTATGCGCTAAGTGAGTGTTCTCAACAGTAATTAGGCGCACATGACCTTAAGTGACTGACTGACTGCGTGAGTGTGTGTAAGAGTGCGTAACTGAGATCCTACAATCTGCTACTTATATAGTAGATTCTGCTGTCATGCCAGAAGTACCGCGAACTTGGCGTCTAGGTAGCCCATAATGCATCATAAGCCCCTCGTGACCATCACCACACAATGAAGAAAAACTCATTTCACAAAGAGCCTTCCTCTTTCCAATAGCCAAATTTGGTAAATAACTGAGCTGTACTTGCTAGAAGCTAGCTTTACACTTTTAAATACATTAAATAATTGATAATTGATGGAAATAATAATCATAGTAGTGAGGGCGAATAACGGACTCAAGTTTTAAAAGTAAGGCTTAGTTTTGGTTTACAAGACCAATGTTTTATTATTAAACTATGAAAATATGTAATGTCAATAATATTTTATTTTATATTTTTTGTGGTTTATGAGTATTTTCTTATAAACGTAAACATTTATTAATAATTTTATTCATATTAGAATTTATTGTTCGGGCCGAAACTTCATCCAGGCTTTCCATTCTGTGGTACGTTCCGATGGCTCCCTTGACAGATGGCTCCTAGGAGGTGGGGTCAGTCCTAGATATAGGGAGGGTGAGCCGACTACGAATAAAGACAACGTTACCCAACAGAAAAGATGAATTGCGCTGCATATTCAAATAAAATGAACAGAAATTCTGCGAGAGCGTCAAAAAGGTGTGAAAATACTCACATTCAACAGGTCACTTATAGTGAATTACCGGAGAAGTTGTTTTTTCCGGGGTTTTCCCCTAGTCTGAGAAGACGAACGTCGATTAACTTTAAGCTCCATGGTCTCCGAGATCATTTGAGCATCATTTCACTAATTTCAATCATCTTCCGATATCAACCAAGTTGAAGGACGTTAAGCCACGAGGGTTGAATGAAAAGTAATGCCTCTACCTTCGTAACTCTTCAACAGATGGCAGCATTGGTATGCGGTAGGTACTGGCTTGTTCCGCAGCCTCTTCTCTACAGCTCCAGTTGGCGGGAAGCCTTAGCAGTGAACGGTTGTTTTGTTACAGCGTAAAGTATGGAACCCTGCGCAGACGGTCGGTCAATGCGATTTAAGCAACGTGCAGTCATTGAATTCTTGACAGCAGAAGGTGACACCGCAAACACAACCTTTAAATGCTAAGGCTTCCCGCCAACTGGAGCTGTAGACAAGAGGCTAGGCAACAAGCCGGTAGCTGCCGCATACCAATACTGCCATCTGTTGAAGAGTTATGAAGATGGAGACATTACTTTTCATTCAACCCTCGTATAAGAAGAAAAAAAAATCTGATGTGTTCCACTCACATGACTTTCTCTACAACTCTGCAATAAATTATTGTTGAAAGCTTATGCTTCTATTTACTTCCTGCTAATCGAGAAAAAATTAGCAGAACTAGTCTTATTAGTTGCTTCCTTGTAAATAGAAGCGAAATAAGGGAGTACCATAGGTTAAAGTGATGGTCAAAAGCTGGTTGCTATGTGACTGAAGTTCCTTTGCTTGTATGGACATGAGTTCACAAAGTTCTATATGAGAAAAGTATGTTTTTATAGCTGAAACCAAAAACAAAGAATATCTAAAAAACAATCAACTCCACGAAAAAATGTATAAAACATAAATTGTATGTTTTAAAGTGCTCTACATTTGTTGTGTAGTGAGTTTTTGTCCATCTCTTACGGTTTAGCAGTTATGCAAAATTCCGTAAAGTTGACCCAGATTAAAGTAGTCTTCAGAGTCTATTCCCAGAAAATTCAAAATACACATTTTATTTGTCAGGTAAATATCTTTAATATATAATATTTGAATCAGAATCGTTAGAGCCATTTTTGAGAAAATAAAAAATTTCGAAAAAAGTATTATGTAAAGGGTAGTTTGGGGTGGGGGGATTTTTCTCAAAATCTTCGTGTCGCATCCCTGGAAGATACTAAACTTAAATACCAAGTTTGGTACTTTACCGACTTTTCGCTTATGAGTTATCGTGTTCACAGACACACGGACACACACACGGACCTTTTTCTGAAAATACTTTTTTTGTATACAGGGGACCCTAAAACATATATTTCCGGTGAAATCTCGGTATCGAATTCTTTGGTGGAGTGCAATACCTTCTCTATACACTATGTGCATAGTGCGTATACAGAAAGTAAAAATCTGATGTGTTCCATTCACATGAATTTCTCTATATCTCTGTAAATTATTATTGTTAATAAGCTTATCTTTTATTTATTTCATGCTGATCGAGAAAAAATAGCAGAAATAGTCTTATTTCTTGCTGTATTGTAAGTAGAAGCGAAATAAGGGAATACCATAAGTTAAAGTGAAAGCCAAAAGCTGGTTGCCATGTGAATGATGCTCCTTTGTTTGTATGGACAGGAGATGACAAATTCCTGTATGAGAAAAATATGTTTTTCAAAGCTGAAAACAAGAATAAGAAATATCTGAAAAACGATCAACTCCACGAAAAAAATGTATATAACATAAATTGTGTGTTTTAACGTGCTCTACATTTTTTGTGGGTTAAGTTTTTGTCTATCTCTTACGGTTTAGTGGTTATTCAAAATTCATCCAGAATAAAGTAGTCTTCAGAGGCTATTCCCAGAACATTCAAAATATACATTGTATTTGTCAGGCAAATAACTTAAATATACGACATTTTAATCAAAATCGTCAGAGCCATTTTTTAGAAAATCAAAATTTTCGAAAAAAGTTCCATGTAAAGGGTAGTTTGGGGTGGTGGGATTTTTCTCAAAATCTTCCTGTCGCATCCCTGGAAGATTCTAAACTTAAATACCAAGTTTCATTTATAAGTTATCGTGTTCACAGACACATGGACACACACACACACACACACACACACACACACACATGGACCTTTTTCTGAAAATGCTTTTTTTGGATACAGGGGATCCTAAAACATATATTTCCGGTGAAATCTCGGTATCGAATTTTTGGTGGAGTGCAATACATTCTCTATACACCATGTACATAGTGAGTATAGACCACGTGTTGCTTGCATCTACGGGTAAATGAGGAGGGATTCTGTGATGAGGAATAATCCATTTTATTGTCTCATAATTTGTTTTTCTTTGTATCATTCTTTTGAACATTTTATCGTTTTTACTGAAATTAATTAAACTTAAGTAACAAACATAACATTTAAAATTTATTCCAATAAATACAAATTTTCTTCGTTTTTTTTAAATAAAAAACCGGAGTCTTGTTAGGCAGGTACAAACACACAAACACCCATGCCCAAGGCAGGACTCGAATCCAAGTGCGCACTCTAATCCTTAATGCAAGTGTTGCTGTTATCCATGAATATCAGACATTTAAATCGGTACATAGGCGACGTTACCCAACAATAAAGAACATTCAAACAAAGCGAACAGAAATTCTGCGAGAGCGTCAAAAAGGTGCGAAAGTACTGCTGGGGCAAAATCGATTACCTTTAAAAACAAAAGACTGCGAAGAAGCGGGTTTCTCTACCCCGACGTGTGCCGTATATTAAATTATCTCCAAAACGTGTAATATTTCTCGCCGCAATTTCTCTTTTGCACTTCCGCGAGCATCACAAAGGGATAGGGGAAGCAGAGAATGGTAGCTTTTGATTATATGTACTTGTTTATATATCAACCCCGACTTGAATGTGGAGTGCTAACTTGGAGAAACACCACCCGGGGGCGCGGGGAGCAGACTATCGATTACAAATCGAGCATTGTTATGCAAGCTGGGTCTAATCTCTCCCGTGTGATTCCCCATACTACCGGGGGGAGAACGCGCAGGGTTGACATGGAAGAATAGGGTAAACCTTCCCCATCGCTTCTTTGAAAAGAGTCGTCCCCTCTTTGCTTTCGTGTACCTGGCAGATTAGTTTAATTTCCTCAAGGGCTTTCAAAATAGTGCGGGATTTCGCGCTTGATTATCATATAAAGCGCTTTGTGATGCCATATCACGGCGTAGGAATATCTTCGCATTCCTTAGTTCACTTAGATAACTCTTACATCACGTGACACACATTTTTACCTTCTCTACACGTACTACGTACACAGTGTATAGAGAAGGTATTATACTCCACCCAAAAATTCGATACCGAGATTTCACGGAAAAAGCATTTTTAGAAAAATAACCGTGTGTGTATGTGTGTGTGAAAAGTCCGTTAAAAACCAAACTTGGTATTTAGGTTTGGCATCTTCCAAGGATGCAACACGAAAATTTTCAAGAAAATACCCCCACCCCGAACTACCCTTTACATGGAACGTTTTTCGAAAATTTTGATTTTCTCAAAAATGGCTCTAACGATTTTGATTAAAATATCATACGTTAAAGAATTTTTACCTGACAAATAAAATGTACATCTTGAATTTTCTGCGAATAGCTTCTGAAGACTACTTTATTCTGGATGAATTTTTCGAAATGTTGCATAACTGCTTAACCGTGAGAGATGGACTTAAACTTACCACACCAAAAATGTAGAGCACGTTTAAACACACAATTTATGTTATATACATTTTTTTCGTGGAGTTCATCGTTTCTTAGATATTCCTTGCTATTGGTTTCACTTTAAAGTACTTATAATTTTCTCATACAGGAATTTGTGAACTCCTGACCATACAAACAAAGGAACTTCAGTCACATAGTAATCAGCTTTTGACTATCACTTTAACCTATGGTACTCCCTTATTTCGCTTCTACTTACAAGGAAGCAAGTATAAGACTATTTCTGCTGATTTTTTCTCGATTAGCGAGAGCTTTAGGCCGGCAGCACATTTTCGCACTAACGAGGGTGCTCAGCGGAACCTCCCCGATACATCTGCATCATTCCGATCTATCCTACCCATTCCCGCACTTCTTTTTACCTTCGAACTCTCTTTCTGTCTCTCCTTTCCAAAAAACAAAAGTCGTGTGATGCTGTTTGTTTGATAATGGCCTGAGCATTCGAATGACAATGAGTTTTGTGCAAGACAGGCTTATAACCACAAAAAGAAAGCATCTGACTTGATGTAAATGCTATTCCCAGAACTCCACTGAGTCTCTTATTCTGTCCACATTTCCAGATTTTTAGCATTCAGGACATACTCGTATGGAGAGATGGGAGGATTTGGAATCACGCGTCGTCATACTAGTGAGGAGGGAGAGGGGGAGGGGAGAGAAAAGGGCGATTTGCCGTCGACGAACAAACAGGAAGAGGGAAGGCCATGCCGTCTTCTCTCTTTTTCAGCCAGTGGGGAATAAAAAATATAAAATGAGGAGGGTGGTAATGGTTTCGAAATGAATTCATTTATTCCCAGTGAACATGGGTTTGAGTGGATGAAACCGGAAGCTTCTGCGTGTCTCACATTTCAACATTAAGCCCTCAAGCTCAAGTTTGCAGTGAGATATGGAAGCTCTAATAAACCAGGACTCTGTTATTATTTGGGGTTTAAAAACTAGAGCGTAACTAGATGCTCTGTTTTATCAAACCAAATAACTCAAACGAAAAATTCGTATATTGAGAAGAGATGTCAATTAAAATGCAGTATATTAAAAAAAAAATCTGATGTGTTCCATTCACATGACTTCCTCTACATCGCTGTAACTTTTTGTTAAAAAGCATATTCTTCTATCTACGTTATGACAATCGCGATAAACATTAGCGAAATTGACTTGATTACTTGCTTTCTTGTAAGTAGAAGGAAAATAATAGAATACACTAGGCTAAAACGATAGTCAAGTCTTTTAAAAGCGGGTTGTCATGTGGTTGAAATCCGCTTCTATGCAGGGCCGGGAGTTTACAACTTTCCATGTGAGGAAAGTTAAAGCATTTTCAATCTGAAACAAATAACAAGGAATACCTCAGAAGTGGTGAATTCTACGAAAAAAAAACGTATATTACCTAAATTGTGTGTTTAAACGTGATCTACATTTTTTGTGTATCAAGCTTTGTCTAACTCCTACGTTTAGCAGTTTCATAAAAATTCTGCAAAATTCAGAATGAAGAGGTCTACAGAGGCTATTCCCAGAAAATTCAAGATATACATTTTATTTGCCATATAAATATCTTTAATACTTTAATCAAAATCGTTAGAGCCATTTTTTAGAAAAGCAAAATCTTCGAATTTTTTTCCATGTAAAGGGTAGTTTGGGGTGGAGGGATTTCTTTCAAAAGCTTCGTGTCGCATCCCTGGAAGATACTGAACTTAAATACCAAGTTTGGTATTTTACCTATATTTCGTTTTTGAGATATCGTGTTCACAGACACACGGACACACACATATACACAGACCTTTTTCTGAAAATACTTTCATTGGATTCAGGGGATCCTAAAACGTCTCTTTCCAGTGAAATCTCGGTATCGAATTTTTGTTGCAATGCAATACTTTTTCTATACACTATGTACATGGAACGTGTAGAGAAAGTAAAAATCTGATGTGTTGTATTGACTTTCTCTACATCTCTGCAACAAGTTATTGTTAAAAAGCCCATGCTTCCACTTACTTCATGCTAATCGAGAAAAAAATAGCAGAAATAGTCTTACAACTTGCATACTTGTAAGTAGAAGCGAACTAACGGAAATTCATAGGTTAAAGTGATAGTCAAAAGCTGGTTGCTATGGGACTGAAGCTCCTTTGTTTGTATGGACAGGAGTTGACAAATTCCTGTATGAGTAAATTATGTTTTTGAAAGCTAAAACCAGAAACAAGGAATATCTCAAAAAGAATCAACACCACGAAAAACATGTATATAACGTAAATTGTGTGTTCTATCGTGATCTACATTTTTTGTGTAGTAAGTTTTTGTCTATCTCTTATGGTTTACCAGTTATGCAAAAGTTAATAAAAATCATCCAGAATAAAGAGGTCTTTAGAGGCTATTCCCAGAAAAATGACGATATACATTTTATTTATCAGGTAAATATCTTTAATATATGGTATTTTAATCAACATCATTAGAGCTATTTTGAGAAAATCAAAATTTTCTAAAGAAGACAGGAAGATTTTCAAGAAAATCTCCCATCCCCTAACCCACTAACATTTACATTTAACTTTTTGCGAAAATTTTGACTTTCTAAAAAATGGCTAACGATTTTGTTTAAAATATCGCATATTAAAAATATTTACCTGACAAATAAAGTGTATATCTTGAATTTTCTGAGAATAGCCTATAAAGACTACTTTATTCTGGATGAATTTTACGGAATTGTGCATAACTGCTAAACCGTATGAGATGGATAAACACTTACCACACAAAAAGTGTAGAGCACGTTAAAACACACGTTTTATGTTATACACATTTTTTTCGTGGAGTTGATCGTGTGCTCCTGTCTATACAAAGGAACTTCAGTCACATAGCAACCAGCTTTTGACTATCACTTTAACCTATGATACTCCCTTATTTCGTTTCTACTTACAAGGAAGCATGTAAAAAGACAAATTCTGCTAATTTATTTTCGGTTAGCTAGAAGTAAATAAAATCATAAGCTTTCTTGCAATAATTTGTTGGAGAGATGGAGAGAAAGTCATGTGAATGGAACACATTAGATTTTTTTTATTCAGGTGGTCTTTATTTCCGGTGAAATATCGTATCGAATTTTTGGGTGCAATACAATACCTTCTTTGTACACTACGTACATAGTACGTGTAGAGAAAGTAAAAATGACAGTAGATGTGTGTATATAGCGGACTGAACACTACTTTAAGATATTCAGTATGATATCATCACCTTCTTCGTCGAATAGCAATCTCTCTTGCATTTAACTTTACGATTCATGAATTACATTTCTATTCCGTTGCTGACACTATCATGTTTTGTAACGAACCGAGACGCACTCTTACGACCGTATCGCGAAATGCAGCCAACAAAAAAGGAACGTGCAGCGCTATACGTCTGCTTATGAAGGGAATACTTGGAAACGTAAAAGAAAGCGAGCGGTAGATGCTTGCGTGGGTTACGACTGCCATTTTATGGCGCTTCTGAGTAACAAGAAAACAGCTTCTAATAGCTCCATGTCTCGTAAAATACTGCAGCTTACTACTCTGATATTCTAGCATTTTTATGCTGGCCTTGTTATATCGAGTAAACAACTTCAAATACTGCTGCCGTTAGACTCTAGAAATGCTCAATAAAACTTTGTAGTGGAATATACCAGTGCTGCTCTCTTGAAAGAGATTGTGTATTAGTTTATTATGAAACTCCTCTCTCATTGTTTTCTTTTTCTTTATTTTCACTCTTGTGTTTATACTCCTCGTAGTTATACAGGATGAAAGTTAAATATGTAAATATATTTCGTCAGCATGTTCTGTTAATTACAAGAAACTTCTAACCCTTATTGTTTTCACTTTTACAGTGTCGTTTTTAAGGGCAGACAAAAAGAATATTCGTTTTTTATTTTCTCTATACGTAGATACTATGTACATAATGTATAGAGAAGGTATTGCATTCCACCCAAAAATTCGATACCGAGATTTTACTGGAAATACTATTTTTGGAAAAAGGTCCGTGTGTGTGTCTGTGAACAGCATGCTCAAAAACGAAAAGACCGTTAAATACCAAACTTGGTATTTATGTTTGGTATTTTCCAAGAATGCGACACGAAGATTTTTAAGAAAATCCTCCCACTCGAAACTATCCTTTATATGGAAAAAAAATCGCAAATTTTCATTTTCTCAAAAATGGCTATAACGATTTTGATTAAAATCTCTTATATTTAAGATATTTACATGAAAAATAAAACGTATATCTTGAATTTTCTGGGAATAGCCTCTGAAGACATGTTTATCCTGGATATATTTTGCGAAATTTTTCATAACTGGTAAACCGTAAGAGATAGACAAAAACTTACAATACAAAAAATGTAGACCACGATAAACTGTACAATATATTTCATATACATTTTTTTCGTTTACTTAATCATTTTGAGACATGCCTTATTATTGGTTTCAGCTTTAAAAAACATACTTTTCTTATACAGGAATTTGTCAACTCCTGTCCATACAAACAAAAGAAGTTCAGTCACATAGCAACCAGCTTTTGACTATCACTTTAACATATGACACTTCCATATTTCGCTTCTACTTACAAGGAAGCAAGTAATAAGACTATTTCGCTAATTTTTCTTAGTTATCATTAGGCAACATGTTTTGGGACCCCCTGAATCCAAAAGAAATCTGATTGTACCATTCGCATGCCTTTCTCTACATTGCTGAAACAAATTATGAATAATAGAGATAAACAAAGCATAAATGTTCTTAATCATTTGTTTCCTTGAAGTAGTAGAAAAATAAGGGAATTCACTAGGCTAAAGCTATACTCAAATCTTTTAAAGCCGGTTGCCATGTGGTTGAAATCCGTTTCTATGCAGGGCCAGGAGTTTACAGCTTTCCATATGAAAAATATTTAACAGTTTTAAATCTGAAACAAATAACAAGGAATTCCTTTGCGGTTAGAAACCAACCGCCGCTGTTGCCAAGTCTTCCACTTACTGGTGTCTTAACTGCGGTGGGATTGTTGACTTTCAACAAAGCAGATTTTAGTATGTTGCCTCTCACCCCTAGTACGATTCGTCTTTTGTTTGCTAATGGTTATTGCCGAGTGATAGGGGGAAGCAGTCCCGTTTGAGGGCCATCAAGAATTGGAGAAAGCTATAAGCAATATTATTAATAGTAATAGTATATTACTCCAAAGTATTTTATGTTACTTTTTCTACACGTAGTATGTACATAGTGTACAGAGAAGGTATTTTATTGCACCTAAAAATTCGATACCGAGATTTCGCCGGAAATGTATTGTTTTTGAGGTCAAAAAATCTAAAATGTCGAAAAATCTTCCATGTAGATTTGGATGGAGTCATTTTGAAAATCTTCGTGTCACATCCTTGGAAGATACTAGAGTTAAATACAAAGTTTGGTATTTAATGTTGCGCGCGCGCAAGCAAACGGATAATTTTGCAAAAAATGCCTCTTTTTACTTTCTCTATACACACTATGTATGTATATATAGATAGTGTATAGAGAAGGTATTGTAATACACCCAAAAAGTCGATACCGAGATTTCATCAGAACTACATGTTTTTGGGTCCCCCTGAATAAAAAAAAAAACATTTTTAGAAAAACGTCCGTGTGTGTCTGTGTGAGTCGCCCTCCGCGGTGTAATGGTTACCATGCTAACTTCGTATACCCAAGGTCGCGGGTTCAAACCCGGCGGAGGACGATGGATTTTTTTCGGGTGTAAAAATCCTGACCATGGCTTCCTTCGGAAGGGAAGTAAAGCCGTGGGTCCCGTGTCATAGATTTACGGCACGTAAAAGAACCTCAAGCATGATAGAGAGGCCTCTGAGCAAAATTAAGCGCCCTTTCACGCCCAATATAGAATGGGACGCTGAGAACCACAGCAGTTAAAGAGCGTCCATAAATAACACGCCGTTTCCATTTTTTTGGTGTCTGTGTGTATGTATGTGTGTGTCTGTGGGCAGCATAGCTCAAAAACGAAAAGACCGTTAAATACCAAACTTCGTATTTAAGTTTGGTATCTTCCAAAGATGCGACAGGAAGATATCCAAGAAAATCCCCCCACCCCTAACTACCCTTTACATGAAAAAAAAAAAATCGAAAATTTTGTTTTTCTTAACAATTGCTCTAACGATTTTGATTAAAACACCACATATTAAAACCATTTCTATCATAAATAACATGTATATCTTGAATTTTTTGGGAGTAGCTTCTAAAGACCTGTTTATTCGGGATGAATTTTGCTTAATTTGGTATAGCTAGTAAACCGTAAGAGATACACAAAAACTTGCTAAACAAAAAATGTAGATCTTGTTAAAATATATAAGTTACGTCATATACATTTTTTTCGTGGAACTTACTGTTTTCGAGATATTCCTTGTTATTATTATCAATTGTGAAGTATTTATACTTTTCTCAGACGGAAGTGTTCGTTTTTCTTTTGTTCTACTCCTGGCGAAGCAAAGAAGCGATTTGCAATGACAATCGCATAACGACAGCTTTTAAAACATTTGACTTTCACTTCAGCGTAGGGCTTTTACTTAGTTCCCTTCTGCTTATAAGGAACTACGTAATAAGGGCATTCTGGTAATGTTTATCACGATTAGCGTTGTGTAGAGAGAAGAATTAGCTTTTATAAGAAGTTTGTAGAGTAGCTAGAGAAAGTTGTGTGAATGTAACACATCAAACTTTTTTTTTTTTTTTTTTTTGATTCACTGTGTCTTAAAGCACGTATTTTTAGTGAAATCTCAGTATTGGATTTTTGAGAGAATTTATAGCTACTGTATACATTGTACACAAGGCACAGAAAGAAACTTGTTCCGTACACCGCATTCCTTACCGTCTGTAGGGTACTTTATTACGTCATGGTTTTATTTTATTGGCTGATACTATCACCTTGCAGGTGAGTGTTCTATATCGAACCAATAGAGCATACCTATGCTAGGTTTGTCAACTCATTCGCTAATAGGAATAGCCATCTTACTCACTTGGAAGTGAGGTTAGGTAACGTGTAAGCTACAACCCCTCCTCCTTCCCCAATTAGAGTGATGGAGCGGCCAGCGGATATCAGAAGACACGCCCTATAAATGCCCCTACAGACAATCAGAAATTCGATGCCTAATACTATTTGTGCTCGGTGTACACACAGGCTAGAGAAAGTAGAAAGGCTTGTAACATATTATTTAGCTGTGAAACTTCTAAATATGTCATGTAGGATTTTAGAACTATAAAGCATGAACCTGTATGGGCTAAACCCCCCACCAAACAGCAGGTGCAGTGTCGAGAGACATCTATTGATACACAAGACATTCTTTGTTCTGGAAGGTCAATACTGTTCTATTGAGTTTTGTGAAAAGGTTAACCACCCTCCTTTTTTCTTGCGATGGGGAGGAAACTGCCATAAACTGTTGCAGCCCATTGTACTTGGAAAAAGTATTCAAATCCTAAAATTAGGGTTGTCCATAGCTATACTACGTTCTCTGGGACGAGTTTCTGGATAAAAGCATTCCCACAAGATGGAATGTACACGCGCGTGTATCATGGGCGTGCGTGGCCAAAAATATTGGGAGCTCCTGAAATTTTCAAAAGTAAAATTGCAGATAACATGTATATTCTTACTTTACATTTTATTTTTACTTTCTCTAGTCTGTATGTAAAATTCATACCTATAGTGGCTAGAGAAGGCATTGTATTCCACCAAAAATTAGATAGCGAGAATTCTCCGGAAAAATGTTTTGAAGTCCCTTGAGTCTGAAAAAATCATTTTTAGAAAAATTATAACTGCGGCCATGGGCTTACTGTACATCAGACCCCTGAAGGAAGGATGTAATGAGTAATTTTAGAGGGCGGTCGACATCCGTACAAAGAGAGAGAGAGAGAACAGTCGGGTGGGGTCCCTAACGTTCTGCATCTGGACGTAGGAAGCCCTAGGAGCCCGTAACTCAGTGCCGGATAGACCTCTTGAGTCCGCAGACGACCTCTAATGCCATCCCGCCACCGAGACCTGTACTTTCAGAGCGCAGACACCTCCACGAAATGGCGCCTGTACCGCAATCCTCGTTCACACTTATCATCTTTCAGGGATAAAATGAAGATGAAATAAAGGTACAGGAAGTTCGGGGGAATAAAGAATCCTCTCCAGCATTCGATTAGTGACCCGGAAAAAACCAAACCATTCATATGACTTTCTCTACATTTCTGCAACAAATTATTGTGAAATAACTTATGCATCTATTTACTTCATGCTAATTGAGAAATATATTATCAGAAATAATATTTTTGCTTGCTTTCCTGTAAGTAGAAGCGAAATAAGGGATTACCATGGGTTAAAGTGATAGTCAAAAGCAGGTTGCTATGTAACTGAAGCTCCGTGGTTTGTATGGACAGGAGTTGACAAATTCATGTATGACAAAAATGTGTAAGTATTTTAAAGCTGAAAATAATAACAAGGAATATCTTAAAAAACGTCACCTAACGAAAAAAATGTATAACATAAATTGTGTGTGGGTTTAAGTGTATAGAGAAGTTATTGAATTATTGCATTCCACCCAAAAATGCGATACCGAGATTTCACCGGAAATACATGTTTTGGGTCCCCCTGAATCCAAAAAAAAAAAAAAAAAAATTAGATAAAGGTGCGTGTGTGTCTGTGTGTGTATCTATAGACAGCATAGCTCAAAAACGAAAAGACCGTTGAATACCAAACTTGGTATTTAGGTTTGGTATCTTCAAAGGATACAATACCAAGATTTTCAAGAAAATCCCCCAAGCCCAAACTACCCTTTACATGAAAAAAACTTCGGAATATTTTGATTTTCTCAAAAATGTCTCTGGGGATTTTGATTAATATTTCTTATATTTATATGCCAAATAAAATGTATATCTTGACTTTTCTGGGATTAGCCTCTAAAGATCTCTTTATTCCGGATGATTTTTATTGAATTTTGCATAACTGGTAATCCATAAGAGATAGACAAAAACTTACTACACAAAAAATGTAGGGCTTATTAAAATATATTATTTGCGTTATAAAGGCTTTTTTTATTTTTTTTTATTATTTATTTATTTATTTGTGGAACTGGCCGTTTCTGAGACATTACTTGTAATTATTTCACATAGCGACGAATGTTTAAAGGATATCGCTATCGCTTTAGGCTAATGTACTTCCTTATTTTCCTTCTATTTAAAAAGAAGCAGGTAATATTTAACTCGATTAACATGATGTAGATAAAGAATAATCTATTGTAAAAATAGTTTATATTTTGAACAACTAGAGAAAGTCATATGAATGGAACATATCAGATGTGTAAATCTTTTTTTCAAACGGGAAATGTTCATCCATTTCATATCCCATTTGTTTTACTTCTGGCCATGAAAAGATTTTAATTATAGTAATCAGCTTTTAAAAGATATAACTATTTATTTCGCTTCTACTTACAAGAAAACAGGCAATAAGACTGTTTCTGCTAATGTTTATATCATGAGAGATGGAGAAAGTCATGGAATGGTACACATTAGATGTTTTCGAGACACAGCCTGTTCTTTGTCCCTTTCGGTAGTTTCTCTTCTATCTTTGTAACTGTGGACATCTGTTTTCTTCCTTCGGAGTTTCTTCCGAATACCCTGTTCATCCTGAATGGCTTTTACATAACTGGTAAACGCAACAGATAGAAAAATCTGATGTGTTCCATTCACATGACTTTCTCTACAACTCTGCAACAAATTGTAGTTATAAAGCATATGCTTCTATTTACTTCATGCTAATTAGCAGAAATAGCCTTATTACTTGCTTCCTTGTAAGTAGAAGCAAAATAAGGGAGTACTACCATAGGTTAAAGTGACAGCCAAAAGCTGGTTGCTATGTAACTGAAGTTCCTTTGTTTGTATGGACAGGAGTTAAAAAATTCCTCTAAGTTTCTTCAAAGCAAAATTGAAAAACCCGGAGTACTTTAAAAATGATCAACTCCACAACAAAAAAAAAAAAAAAAAAAAAAAAATGTATATAGCATAAATTGTGTGTTTTAACGTGCTCTACATTTCTTGTGTAGTAAGTATTTATCTATCTCTTACGGTTTAGTAGTTATGTAAAATTCCGTAAAATTCGCCCAGAATAGTCTTCAGATGCTATTCAAAATATGCATTTTATTTATCAGGTAAATATCTTTAATATACAATATTTTAATCAAAATCGTTAGAGCCATTTTTTAGAAAATCAAAATTTTCTAAAAAAAGTTCTATGTAAAGGGTAGTTTGGGGTGGGGGATTTTTCTCAAAATATTCGTGTCGCATCTGTGGAAGATACTAACCTTAAATACCAAGTTTGGTATCTTACGGACTTTCGATTTGGAGTTATCGTGGACACAGACTCACGCACACACACGGACCTTTTTCTGAAAATACTTTTTTTGGATACTGGGGACCCTAAAACATATATTTCCGGTGAATTCTCGGTATCTAATTTTTGGTGGAGTGCAATACCTTCTCTATACACTATGTACATAGAAAGTAAAAAGCTTCACAGTCGGCTTACCCTCTCTGTATTTAGGAGTGATGCCCCCTATGACTTATAGTCGGGAAGCCAATGTCACGAATCTTCAGAGTGGAGAACCTGGAACAAGTTGTTGGCTAGTGGATGATATGAAATGCAAAGGAAAGGTGACGAAGGAGCGGTCTAACCACTCGTAAACAAGTCTTACCAGCCCACTTGCGTAGTGTGGTGGTAGCGTGTCTGCCTCACATTCAAAAGCTCGTGAGTTCGAATCTTTCTTATGGTGAGTTACCCGGATAAGGTTTTTTCTGGATTTTCCCTTATCCCGAGAAGACGAATGTTGAGTAACTTTAAGCTCCATGGATCCCGAGATCATTTGAGCAACATTTCAGCAATTTCATTTATCGTCCAATATGACCAACCAGTTTAAAGGACGTTAAGCTACATAAAAAAAAAAAAAATTAAAAAAAATTAAAAAATCTTATACACATCACGCAATTTATGCCATATACACTTTTATAGAGCTAAGCATTTCCGAAATACTCCCTGTTAGCGGGTTCTATTTTTAAACTCTTTTCTCAAACGGGTAGTTTTCACCCGTTTCATATGTCATTTGTTTTACTCCTGATCATGAAAGCACCCGAATTATAGCAACCAGCCTTTAACATATTTAACTATCACTAAGCTTATGTGTTTCCTAATTTCCCTTCTACTTACAAGGAAGCAATTTCTGCTAATCTTTTTTAAAAAAAATCTGATGTGTTCCATTCACATGACTTTCTCTAGCTACTCTACAAACAAACTTCTTACAAAAGATATCTCCTCTTCCAACACCATAGTCAAATGTTTTAAAAGCTGTCGTTATGCGATTGTCATTGCAAATCGCTTCTTTGCTTGGCCAGGAGTAGAACAAAAGAAACACACACACTGCCGTCTGAGAAACGTATAAGTACTTCACAATTGAAACGAATAACAAGGAATACCTCGAAAACGGTAAGCTGCACGAAAAAAAAAAAAAATATATATATATATGACATAACTTGAATATTTTAACAATATCTACATTTTTTTGTACTGTAAGTTTTTGTGTGTCTCTTACGGTTTACTAGTTATGCCAAATTAAGCAAAATTCATCCAGAATAAGCAGGTCTTTAGAAGCTATTCCCAGAAAATTCAAGATATATATTTTATTTGTGATAGAAATGACTTTAATATGTGGTATTTTAATCAAAATCCTTAGAGCCATTTTTAAGATAAACAAAATTTTCGAAAAATTGTCCATGTAAAGGATAGTCAGGGGTGTCGCATCCTTGAAAGATACCGAACCTAAATATAAAGTTTGGTTTTTAATGGACTTTTCGTTTTTGAGCTATGCTGCACGCATACACAGGGACATTTTTCTAATTTTTTCAGGGGTCTCAAAACATGTATTTCCGGTGAAAACTCGGTATCGAATTTTTGGGTGCATTACAATACCTTCTCTACACACTGTGTACATGGTACGTATAGAGAAAGTAATATTTTATTTGCAGAAAATATGGAGAAAGTTATGGAATGGAACATTTTAGACGTTTTTATAGCACACCCTGTTCTTTGGCCCTTTCGCAGTTTCTCTTTTATCTTTGTAAATGTGAAGGTCGCTCGTTCTCCCATCTGGTTTCCTTTGAATGTCCTGTTTTCGCAATAAACATCGACAGCCCTCCAAGTTTATGGCACTTCAGTCATAAATCAGTCAACCTTTTTCAGAGGGTTGGGTCTTTAACCTAAATGCAGGCTTGGTATAAGTGCTAAGGGCTCCCTTTAGCAAAATAGACACCTTTCAGGGTAGCCTGTTTCCAATTAAAAAAATCTGACCTGTTCCATTCATATGACTTTCTCTACTACTCTGCAACAAATTTTTGTTAAAAAGCTTGTGGGTCTATTTACTTCATGGTAATCGAGTAAAAATTAGCAGAAATAGTCTTATTACTTGCTTCCTTGTAAGTAGAAGCGAAATAAGGGAGTACCATAGGTTAAAGTGATAGTCAAAAGCTGGTTGCTATGTGACTGAGGTTCCTTTGTTTGTATGGACAGCAGTTGCCACATTCCTGTACGAGGAAAGTGTGTTTTGCAAAAGAGAAACGAGTAACAAGGAATATCTCCAAAACGGCCATCTCCACGAAAAAAATGTATACGACATAAATTGCGAATTTTATCGAGATCTACATTTTTTGTGGGGTAAGTTTCTGTCTATCTCTTACGGCTTACCAGCTATGCAAAATTTAATAACAATTATCCAGAGTAAAGAGGTTTTCAGAAGCTATTCCCAGAAAATTCAAGATATACATTCATTTGGCATGTAAATGTCTTAAATATAAGTGATTTTAATCAAATTTGTTGGATCCATTTTTGAGAAAGTCAAAATTTTGAAAGTTTTTTCTATGTAAAGGGTGGTTTGAGGTGGGGATTATCTTTAAAATATTCGTGTCTCATTCTTGGAAGATACTAAACTTAAATATCAAGTTTGGCATTTAAGGATATTTTCGGTTTTGAGCTATGCTGGCCACAGAAATACATACATACATTACAATACAATACAATACAATACATTACATTACATACATACATACATACATACATACATACATACATACATACATACATACATACATACATACATACAGACACACGCACAAGGAACATTTTTCTATAAACTTTTTTTTATTCAGGGGGTCTCAAAACGTGCATTTCTGGTGAAATCTCGGAATCGAATTAATTTATAATTATCATAAATTGTTGCAAACACAGGAACAGATATGTCATGAATTCCAATCAACTCAGCTTAACTCTTTCGGTGTTATGCCTTTTAAATAGAAGCGTTTAATCACCGCACGAAACTCATTTTTGGCCATCTTTCTAAAAAAATCTTAAGATTGTTGATTCGATCGCCTATAGCAACGAAACCACGTGGTAGATAGAGCTGAAACTTTCACTGCCTTCTAGTAAGAGAGGCTGGTTACTAAATCAAAACTCTTTTTGATGCTAGAGTGTAATTTCTTGGATTTGCTGAGGACTTATTGATGGCCGCTCGTATATACTTTTCGTTTCCTCAACACTTACACTGGAAAATACAACAGAACTGGTTTAGAAATGTTAATGAAGGCAAAGGGGAGGGAAATACCTTGCTAAACAGATTGGTAAACTTGTAAGTATTTGCTGTTTATTTACATTCCTTTGAAATGACTGAGTTTGACGTTAATAACTTCTGAGCGTTTACACGTGTTTTATATGGAAATATTATGTGGTGCTGCAGCTTTTACGACATTCCATGCAAACTCTTGCGCCGTTTGCTTCCGTACAAACCCTTGTACCTTGAAGGCGGCATAACTTTAAGGGAACTTGAAAAATGCTTTCAGTTATTACTGCGTTCTGGTGAGGTATTAATTCTGTTTTTGTTTTTATTTTTACTTACTTTATTGTACAGCTCGCATAAATGAGTTTCCTTAGACGTTTACGAGGAAAGATATAAAAGAATGATATAATCACATAACTTTTGCTACTCATGAAAATGCACATGTATACATTATGTATTAAACCGCATTGAAACAAGGAAATAGGTTCATATAATCATATGCTCTAAAATCTTTGTTTTCGCATTATTAATTTATTAATGAAATTTTAGGTTCAACGGATTTCCGAGCCCAACCCAATAACTTCATTTAACCCGGTGGTGGTAGCGTGTTAGCTTTATATTCAATAGGTCGTGAGTTCGAATCTCGCTTAAGATAAGTTACCCGGATAATGTTTTCACAGGGTTTTCCCTTATCCTGAGAAGACGAATGTCCAATAACTTTAAACTCCATGGCTCCCGAAATCATTTGATATCATTTCACCCATTTCATTCATCGTCCGATGTGACCAATTAGGTTAAAGGATGTTAAGCTAAAAAAATCAAGAAGGACAACAAACTTCATTTAACTATACACTCATTCTGTAAGGGAATATGACATGCACAGATAGTCAATATTATTAAAATAAGGATATGTATGTAACATCAATATTAATAAGCATTATACAGATGTAATATTTAAAGGCATCTCAGAAACAACTAAGGATCGCTTTGCGGAGCAGGTCAAGAACAGGTATTATACAAGGATAATTAGCGAACGGCCGTCTAGCTGTAATTCCAGGGAAAGAATGCACAGGGCTTAGGTAAAGTCAGGGTAAAAAAAAAAAGAGGCAGAGATATATATGTAAGAGACAGAGCAGCAACTGAAGTTCCAAGAACACAGGTACTAGGAAAATAAGCAAGAGATGAACACACTGAGTTTTTCCTGGAAATGTCGACTGAACGAACTGTTAAAAAATTTGAACTAGAACTTTCTCATAGTAGGCACGCAGGAACGGGGTAGTAACCAATCATGAGTAGCCTTACATTTTGTGGCTGCAAACTTAGCGTCATGCCTGTGACTTATAAATAGAGCGTCGCTAACACCGTGCGCTTCTTCTCAATCAAATTGTCGTGCAGTGCAGAACTAGTGTTCAAGCGTGTGAAGAAGCGGCCACGTGCCGAGTAGGGGGTGTCAGGGAAGTTAGGCTCCCATGTAATTTGTAATCTGCTAGGTGGTGGAAAAAGCATTAAAATTATTGCAATTAAGAGATTAAGTTACATTATTGTTGTAAGGAGCCAAGCTAAGCCGTCTGTTAACTTTTGAAAAGAGAAAGTAAAATAAATCTGTTTATACAAAGGGGAATGCAAGTCTCATAATTTAGCCTCACCCACATAAGATCCCTGAGAGCTTACATAATTAGCACTGTTAGGGGTGGAATCAGCCTCCGACAGAAGCATACCGGAAAGAGACTCCAGCGAACGCAGCATCCAGCTTGCAGAGACCAGGTATTCCCGCCACAATTCATAGAACAATTTTGACTTATTTTACCATGCGGAGTTGGCCTTGTGTTGGCATGTCTGCTTGTTTACATTTGTCAGCCCTGTGATACATTCTCCCAGCATGCTTTACAGCTGCTGTCTACAGGAACTTCATTCAGAACACTCTCCCATATTTACTAGAAGATGTGCCCCTGTAAATAAGAAGAAACAGTTTTTGCATGATGGTACTCTGGCACATTTTAGTTTTCTTTTAATATTTATTTAAGGTCGTTTTGATTGCAAGGTCTTATTACGACCGATCATTAAAATACATTATATATCACTTAACGCTTACATTGCATTTAAAATAAATCAGAAAGCATTAGAAACTGTAGCGTCTTCTTCAGCATGCTGGGTGTGAAGACTGGAAATGCCGGCTTCTTTTTACTTTCTCTATACGAACTATCTACATGTGTATAGAGAAGGTATTGCATTGCACCCAAAAATTCGATACCGATTTTTCACCGGGAATACATGTTTTAAGACTCCCTGAATTAAAAAAAAATGTCCGTGTATGTGTCTGCTGTGTGTATGTGTGTGTGTGTGTGTGTGTGTGTTTGTGTGCCTGTGGTCAGTATAGCTCAAAAACGAAAATACCGTTAAAGATCAAACTTGGTATTTAAGTTTGGTATCTTCCAGGGATGCAACACGCCCCAAACTACCCTTTACATGGAAACATTTTTGAAATTTTTGATTTTCTTAAAAATGACTAACGATTTTGATTAAAATATCGTATATTAAAGATATTTACCTGACAAATGAAATATATATCTTGAATTTTCTGAGTATAGCCCCTGAAGAGTACTCTATTTTGGATGAATTTTTCGGATTTATGCGTAACTGCTAAACCGTAAGAGATGGGGAAAAACTTAAAACACAGAAAATATAGCTTATGATAAAACACACAATTTATGTCATATAGATACATTTTTTCGTATAGTTGATCATTTGTAAGATACTCCTGTTTTTTTTTTTATTGTTTCATGTATTTAACATCCAAGGTCATATCGGGGGCTTTGCACTTGAAACAACTCGTTGTCAGTAGGTTTAAATACTTTTATTTTCCTCAAGTACACACTCATTCACTCTCACGTGCATACTTCCATTTTCTGTGGGGGATAGGGAATAATTCTGGCTAAAGAAAAATTCCCCGCCCCAGCCGGAAATCAAACCCAGGACCTCCGGGTGAGAAGTCAGCTCGCTGGACACTCGACCACGGAGGCAGTCTCCTGCTTTTTTGCTTTAGCTTTGAAAAACTTATACTTTTATCATACAGGAATTTCTTAACTCCTGTCCATACAAACAAAGGAACTTCAGTTACATAGCAACCAGCTTTTGGCTTTCACTTTAACCTATGGTACTCCCTTATTTCGCTTCTACTTACAAGGAAGCAAGTAATAAGACTATTTCTTCTAAATTTTTCTCGACGAGTATGAAGTAAATAGAGGCATTCGCTTCTTAGCAATAATTTGTTGCAGAGATGTAGAGAAAGTCATGTGAATGGAACACACGATGGGCAATTCACGAACCTATTTTCTCTGCATATAATTTCAGAGCAAGTAATAATAGCCCAGGTATATAATCATGCTGATGTTTATGTCATAAGTGTGGAGGAATAAATTAATTTATGTGCTTTAGAAGCAAAAGTAAAAAGAAGAAATGCAAATATTTTAATGTGATGCATTAACGCCTGTAAAACTAACTTACATAGTGCAATGTTTAAAAACCGTCAACAGCTACGCGGAAAAATATTATCGTGTGCTAGATTCACATAATTTTCTCTGGCCGATATCATTTATTTTTTATTGCTTCTACAAACTAATGGTCAAATATTTATTCTTCTAAGTAATTCAAGTTATTATAGATTCATTACATATTTCGATACAAAAGGAATAGTGAATGTTTTAACACGGATTTCTACCTATATACTGGGTTTTTCCATGCTTTTCCCATGATTTCGCTAGAATCTGATCTTCCATTTCCAATCTGATTTCTTCCATTCATATGGCTTTCTCTACATCTCAGTAACCAATTTGTGTTAAAATAAAAGCTTACTCTTCTATTTCAAGCTAATCGGGATAAACATTAGCAAAAAACATCTTATTATTTGCTTTCTTGTAGGTAAGTAAAGGGAAATAAGGGAATAAAATAGGCTAAAACGACTGTTAAATCCTTTAAAAGCTGATTGTTATGTTCATGAAATCCGTTTCTTTGCATTGTTAGTTCTTTGCAATTGACAAATTCCGTATGTGAAAAGTTTAAGTATTTTAAAACTGTGACTAATATCAAGTAATATCTCAAAAACTTTAAAATCTACGAAAAAAATCTGATGTGTTCCATTCACATGCCTTTCTCTACATCTCTGCAAAAAAATATATTTTTAAAAAGCTTATACTTCCATTTACTTCATGCTGATCGAGAAAAAATTACCAGAAATAGTCTTATTAATTGCTTCTTTGAAACTAGAAGCGAAATGAGGGATTATCATAGGTTAAAGTGACAGTCAAAAGATGGTTGCTGTGTGACTGAAGTTCTTTGTTTGTATGGACAGGAGTTGACAAATTCCTGTATGACAAAAGTATAAGTTTTTCATAGCTGAAATCAAAAACAAGGAATATCTAAAAAACAATCAACTCCACGAAAAAAAACTGTATATAGCATAAATTGTGTGTTTTAATGTGCTCTACATTTGTTGTATGGTAAGTTTTTGTCCATCCCTTACGGTTTAGCAGTTATGAAAAATTCTATAAAATTCACCGAGAATAAAGTAATCTTCAGAAGATTCAAAATATACATTTTATTTTCCAGGTAAATATCTTTAATATACGATGTTTTAATCAAAATCGTTAGAGCCATTTTTAGATGATCAAAATTTTCGAAAAGAGTTCCATGTAAAGGGTAGTTTGGGGTGGGGGATTTTTCTCAAAATCTTTGTGTCGTATCCCTGGAAGATACTAAACTTAAATACCAAGTTTGGTATTTTACGGACTTTTCGTTTTTGAGTTATCGTGTTCACAGACACATGGACACACTGACACAAGGAAACACGGACCCACACACACATACGGACCTTTTTCTGAAAATAATTTTGTTTGGATACAGGGGACCCTTAAACACATATTTCCGTGAAATCTCGGTATCGAATTTTTGGGTGAAGTGCAATACCTTCTCTGTACATAATACGTGTAGAGAAAGTTAAAATGCATGTCATAAATTGTGTTTTATCGTGATCTACATTTTTTGTGTAGTAAGTTCTTGTCTATCTCTTACAGTCTACCAATTTCACAGAATTCAATAAAATCATATAGCATAAAGAGGTTATGCGCAGTAAATTCAAGATATGCATTTTATTTGGCATTTAAATGCATGTCTTAAATATATATGATTGTAATCAAAATCGTTGGAGCCATTTTAGAGAAAATCAAAATTTTCAAAATTCTTTCCATGTAAAGGGTAGTTTGGGTAGGCGGGATTTTCATGAAAATCTTCGTGTCACAACCTTGGAAGATAACAATCTTGAATACCAAGTTTGGTATATAACGGTATTTTTGTTTTTGGGCTATGCTGTCCATATACACACACAGACACATACGGACATTTTTTTAAGAATGCTTTTTTGGATTCATTGGGTCTCAAAATATATATTTCCGGGGAAATTTCGGTATCGAATTTTTGGGTGCATTACAACACCTTCTCTATACACTATGTACATAGTACGTGTAGAGAAAGTAAAGTTATATTGATATTGTATACTGTAATGTATTATGGCATCGATGTATTAATTTAATTGAAGATTCGTTTCTCAAAGTTGGTAAGTAATAATAAATTTTATAATTGAATTCTAAAACTCGTAATAATCGGCTAAGCAAGAGCCCATGCAATTAAATCATATTTTAAATATAACTAACTGGCCATGTATACACAAAATATAAATTATATAACTAAAATTGAAAGTTACTGAAAGAGCATATTGGACGGAAAAGTGTTACCATTTCTCAGGTAAATCATAAAAAGAGTAGCAAGACAGAAAAATGAAAGAATTAAATGGCGCTTTATTTATGGATTCCCTTCAACTACTGTGGTTCTTAGCGTCCCATTCTATCTGGCCGTGAAATACCGCTTAGTTTTGCTCAGAGGCTTCTCTATCAGGCTTGAGGTTCTTTTACATGCCGTAAATTTAAGACACGGGACCCACGGCTTTACTTCCTTTCCGAAGGAAGCCACGCTAAGGATTTTTACGGCCGAGAAAATCCAGTGTCCTCCGCCTGGTTTGAACCCGCGACCTTGAGTGTATGAAGTTAGCATGGTAACCATTACACCACGGAGGGCAACACCAAGACAGAAGGGTGGCAAATGGAATTGTAAGGCATTTAGGTTCAATAATAGAATTAAATGTGTTTTTTAAAGATTTAGTTAATTAGAATACTAGGCCCGGCTGATAAGTCCCGGGCCTCTCAATGAACACAGCATCTAAAATAGTTTTATTTGCTTTATTTGTCAACATAATCTACAGAAAGGCTAAAACATTTGTTATATCGGTGTTCTATTCTAATTAAACAATCTCTGTAGTGCGATTTATCAAGGTCCTCAAAATGGCTGATTACCGCATCAATGACCTCCTCGTTCCTGTGAAATCTTTGTCCTCCAAGACATTTTTTGAGGTTAAGGAACAGGTGGTAGTCACTGGGTGCTAGATCTGGCAAATAGGCTGGATGTTCAAGCAATTCCAACTTTAATTTGTACATTTTTCCCATTGCAGTGATTGAAAGCTGGGCCGGAACATTGTCGTGGTGAAACACGATTCTTTTTGCCAAATGAGGTCTTTCTTTCTCTTTTCATCTCATCACTCATACGTTGCAGTAAGCTTGCGTAGTAGTCACCAGTGATACTTTTACCCTTTTCCAAGTAATCAATAAAAATAATTCCCTGTGCAACCCAGAAAACACTCGCAATAACCTTGTTAGCTGTCAAAATTGTGTTTGACTATTTTGGAGTTGCTTCACCTGGCGCAATCCGCTGTTTTGACTGTGATTTATTTTCTGGAGTATAGTGATGTATCCAAGTTTCATCCATGCCGTCTCAAAAATTTACTGTGATTTTTACAGTAGAGCTCTACATTCTTCAACAGAAACAATTTTTTTTTACAACTTTTGATCAGGTGTCAACAAACGCGGCACCCATCTTGCACAGACCTTGTGAAAGCCCAAAGCATCACTTAAAATATTATCTGCACGTTCTTTTTATAGCCTCTACTATTTCATACAACTTTAATCTGCGGTCTTTCAGTACTAAACGAAGAATTTTGTCAATGATCTCTGGAGTTGTCACTTCTACAGGGCATTCAGAGCGAGGCTCATCACTAGTGCTCGTACGTCCCATTTTAAACTCTGCAACCCACCTTTTGATCATTGAATATGAAGGGGTAGAGTCTTTCAATGTACTGACCATTTCCTCCTTGGTTTCTCTAGGCATTAAGCCTTTCAAAAGGAAGTATTTAATTTAATCATTGCTCGTTTTTCCAAATCCTCTATTTTAGTGAAAACTCGAAAGTTTTCTTGCTTAAAATGCTGTCATTCGAAAACTAAAGAAGCTATTGACCTGTAAGCTAGTCTACTGTTAAACTTTACAATGTCGAGTGGTGCCATATCTGTGTGAGGCACGGGACTTATCAGCCGACCCTCGTATTACACGAAAAAGTTTTATCATTTTTCAGGTAAACCAGCATACGAATCCTACCAAGACAGAAGGCTGGTAAATGGAATTGTTTTTTTTTTTTTAAAGTTTTAGTTACGAGGGCCGTTTTTTTTTTTTTTCAACCTTCGATAGGCTATAACTAAAAGTCAAGTTCATAGAAAACAATTATTTTATTACTGAAACTTTTGTACACATATGGTTACTTTTCAACATAATCACCGAAAAGATGGAGACATTTATCGTAACTGTGCACAAACTTTGCAATACGCGCTTCAAAAAATGTTGCCGCCAATGATGCAGTCCGGAACCAGTAGCAATACAGCTTTTTATTGTGAAAGTTTACGACGTTTGCAGAGAGCCATTCAAAACAAACGAAGAGGAATGCTGACTTCAGGAATTGTGTTGATCCATGACAACGCTCGTCCAAACACTGCTGGCACAGCCTATCGGCTCCTTGAACAATTTTAATGGGACATTTTCGATTATCCGCCCGACAGTCCTGACTTGGCACCCAGCGACTTTCACCTTTTCCCTGGACTGAAGATGTGGCTAGGAGGGCAGCACTTTCAAACCAACGAAGATCTTCAAAACAACGTCAATTCTCATTTGAAACCAAGGCAGCAACATTTTTTGAAGGGGGTATTGCAAAGCTTGTACACGGTTATGATAAATGCCTCAATTTTTTCGGTGATTATGTTGAAAAGTAACCATAAGTGTACAAAACTTTTAGTAATAAAAAAATTGTTTTCTATGAACTTGTCTTTTATTTATAGCCTGTCGGAAGTTGAAAAAAAAAAAAAACAAGCGTCCACGTAGAGAACATCATAGAATCAGAAAGGATGATAAAATGGTTGTTATCTGAATTATGTATCTATATCAGGGCATGTTTAATTGCTTAAAGCTCACAGGAAAATGCTGAGATAGCATTTGGATGCTTAAAGAATGACAGTTTATCAACAGATACTATTGCATAGCCTCACCCATCTGCAGTTTTTGAACCATTAGTATAAATTGCAATGTTTTGAGTATTTACTTATCAACTCATGAAATAAAAATTTAAATGAAATTGAGTTGGTGTCACTTTTAAAGCGTTTAGACGTTTCCAATGCTATATCAGGTTTAAACAAGGTCCAGGTTGAGCTGTGAGGTTTCTTAGAGACACTTAATGGTATACTAAGATTTATTTCTTCACAATATTTGGTGACTCGCAGGTGAGGTGGTAGTTGATTTGTGCTGAATGCTCTGTATTCATCTGAATGTTTCTTTGAACAAGAACAAGTCGTATGGAAAGCATCAGATTTTTTGAAGCGGGTATTGCAAAGCCTGATAAATGTCTCAATCTTTTCGGTGATTATGTTGAAAAACTTTTAATAATAAAATAGTTGTTTTCTATGAACTTGTCTTTTATTTATAACCTATTGGAGGTTGGAAAAAAAAGGCCCTTGTAATTAGAGTTATGTTTAGAAGATATTTAACCCGTTTGTACAAACTGAAGCAGCTGTAGCTGTATCCACTGAGGGTTCTCTCAAGCATTTTGGAAACCCCTGACCTAAATCATGCAGTAAAGCAGTCTGCATTCACAGAGCAGCCATTGACGAACACAGGTAAAGAAATTGTATTTGTACTATGAGACACACAAGAATGAGGGAAGAAAGCAACAAGAAAATAAAAGCAGCAGACAGGGAACCCCAAAGGACTATCTCTGTCTCTGTCTACAAACAAGCCCCTGCATAGGAATGGCAGCACTTGTTAGTTGTGGGGACATTTGGCAGTTGTTCCACTCTTCCTTGCGGACAACTGACTCCTATACATACAAGCATGAAAAACTTCAGTTGCTTTGTCCCTGGAGAAATATCCAGGGCACCACTTCAGGCAACTTTATTACTTTCTCTACACGTACGTAAAGAAGGTATTGTATTCCACCTAAAAACTCCATACCCACATTTTATCGAAAATACATGTTTTGAAGTCCCCTGAACGTTTTTATTTTCGCTACACGTATCATGCACATAGTATATAGTGAAGGTATTGCACTGCACCCAAAAATTCGATACCAAGATTTCACCGGAAATAAATGTTTTAGGGTCTCTGTATCCAGAAAAAGTATATTCAGAAAAAAGTCCGTGTGTGTGAGTGTGTCCGTGTGTCTGTGAACACGATAACTCAAAAACGAAAAGTCGGTAAAATACCAAACGTGGTATTTAAGCTTAGTATCTTCCAGGGATGCGACACGATGGTTTTGAGAAAAATGTCCGCACCCCAAACTACCCTTTACATGGAACATTTTTCGAAAATTATAATTTTCTAAACAATGGCTCTAACGAATCCGATTAAAATGAGGTGTATTAAAGATAGTTATCTCACATAAAAATTATATTTTGAATTTTCTGGGAATAGCCTCTGAAGACTTCTTTATTCTGAATGCATTTTACGGAATTATGCATAACTACTAAACGGTAAAAAATGGACAAAAACTTACTACACAAAAAATGTAGAGCACATTAAAAAACACAATTTATGTTGTATACATCTTTTTCGTGGAGTTGATCGTTTTTAGATATTCTTGGTTTTTGGTTTCAGCTTCGAAAAACTTAACTTTTCTCATTCAGGAATTTGTCAACTCCTGTCCATACAAATAAAGGAACTTCAGTCATATAGGAACCAGCTTTTGACTATCACTTTAGTCTATGTTACTCACTTATTTCGCTTCTACTTACAAGGAAGCAAGTAATAAGACTATTTCTGTTAATTTTTCTCAATTAGCATGAAGTAGAACAATAATTTGTTTTAGAGATGTAGAGAAAGTCATGTGAATGGAACACATCAGATTTTTAAAAAAAGGTCTGTATGCGTCTGTGTGATTATGGACACCGTAGCTCAAAGTCCCCCTCTGTGGTAAAATGGTTACCATAGTAACTTAATGTACACAAGGTCGCAGGTTCAACCCCGGCGGAGGACGATGGATTTTTTCGGGCGTAAAAATCTTTAGCTGGCTTCCTCCGGAAGGGAAGTAAAGCCGTTGGTCCCGGGTCATAGATTTAAGGCACGTAAAAGAACCTCAAGCCTGATAGAGAGGCCTCTGAGCAAAATTAAGCGGTCTTTCACGCCCAATTTAGAATGGGACGCAAAGAACCACAGCAGTTAAAGAATGTCCATAAATAACACGCCATTACCATGGCTGAAAAACGAAAAGCCTGTCGAATACCAAACTTGATATTTAAGTTGAGTATCTTCCACGGAGTTGACTGTCTTCCCCCATTTTTGAGAAAATCAAAACTTTTCCACGTAAAAGTAGTTTGTTGTGGGGGCATTTTTTTAAATCTTCGTGTTGCATCTTTGGAAGATACTAAACCTAGATACCAAGTTTAGTATTTAATGGTCTTTTGGTTTTTGAGCAATGCTGTCCATACACAGGCGGACCTTTTTCTAAACTCATTTTTGGACTCAGGGAACCCCAAAATATGCATTTCCGGTGAAATCTCAACATCAAATGTTTGTACATGCGGGCTAAAGACAGAAAGAAAGAAAAAAAAACTTTTTCGAAACATATTTGTGTATGTGTGTGTCTGTGGGCAGCATAGCAAAAACCAAAATTAGTATTTAAGTTTAGTATCTAACAAGGATGCAACATGAAGCTTTTCAAGAAAACTTTTGCCCTTCTGGGTAGTGTGGTGGTAGTGTGTCTACCTCACTTTCAAAAGGTCATGAGTTCGAATCTCGCTTCCCAGATAAATGCTTTTTTTTCGGGGTTTTCCCTTATAATGAGAAGACGAATGTCGAGTAACTTTAAGCTCCATGGACCCCGATATCATTTGAGCATAATTTCACCAATTTGATTCATTGTCCGATATGAGTAGTTAAGTCTTCCACCCCCAATTAGTCATTACATGGAAGAATTTTTGAAAACGTTGGTTTTCTCAAAAATGGTTCTAATACTTTAGATTAAAATATCGTGTATTAAATATATTTACATGACAAATGTATACCCTGAATTTTCTGTGTATAGCCCCTGAAGATATCTTTATTCTGGATGAATTACTAGTAAATCGTAAGAGATAGACAAGAACTTACTAATGTAGATCTCGTTAACCATATAATTTATGTCATATAAGTTTTTACTTTCTTTGGCCCCGTATGCACCATGTGCATCCAAAACGTCAAACGGGGCCGCTTCCTCTACCACTGAGCAGTAACCATTAGCAAACAAAAGACGAACCTGTACTAGAGGCGAGAGGCAGCGTAGCAAAATCAGTTTCCTGGAGACACTGCTAGCAAGTTGGGAATCGTGCCTCAGTTAAGGGACCAGTAAATGGAAGACTTGGCAATTGCGAGGGTTGGTTTCCGACCGCAAACTTTAAAGTCTTTGGAAGAAGAGTGGGGTAGACAGATACTTTACTTCACTGCTTAGGGCGTGGCCCGGTGGCAGCGCTGTCAATGTAATAATACAATGTACAATACATTTGAGTTAAATAAACAATAATGTGAGTAATACCCTGTTAAAATGACAATGACATCATAGTATACTAATATATACATACTTGTAACAACAGTAATAATAACTCAATATTTTTATTTACTATCCTGACTATAAATCACTCTTCTTTAGTCTCTTTTTAAAACTATTTACACTTTGAGGCAAAGTCTCCAGTAAATCTGCAGGTATTTTGTTCCATTCGTTTATTGTTCTATTTGTGAAGGAGAATTTACCTATGTCTGTTTTCTGTTCCCTATTTCTTATTTTTTCCGAGTGATCATTCCTCCCACAGTATAATGGTTTGGATATGTCTCTCCATGCAGGTTCCCTCTTATAGGCTCTAAAAATTGCACATAGCCTTGCTCGTCTCCTACGTTTTTCTAGTGTTTCCCAGGAAGTAGCAGTGCTGGTATGATTTTCGAATCGTTTACTTCTGTCTACAAATTTAGCTGCTCTTTTTTGAACTTTCTCAAGTGCCAGTTTTTGCCCCACACGATACGGATCCCAGCATGCAGCACTATATTTTAATATTGGTCGAACTAAAGAAGTGTATGCCAAATTTCGCGAATTTCCATTGCTGCGTTTTAAAATCCTCATTACGAAATGCTCCACTTTCCACGCCTTCCCAGTGATTGAGTTTACATGTTCCCCCCATTCCAATCTTTGATTTGGTATTACTCCTAAATATCTGGTGCTATTTACTCTGGGTATTTTCTTATTGTCTAATTTATATATTACGTTTTCTACTATTCTTGCCCTTGAAAATATAATTGTTTTACATTTGTTTGGATTTATCTCCATTTTATTATATTTTGCCTAGATTTGAATTTTGTAGAGTGATCACGTTCTGAAAAATACCCTATATGGAAAAAATTTCCAATATTTTGATTTTCACAATACTTGCTCTGACGCTTTTGATTAAAATATCGTAAGTATAATATAGTTATATGAGAAATAAAATGTATATGTTGAATTTTCTGGGAGTAGTCTCTGAGAATCTCTTTATTCTGGATAAATTACAGGTAAATAACGGTATAAATTTGTCGCGGGAATCGGTATCTCGTTCCAGCAGTGTCCTCAGCTCCGGCTTTAATAAATATTCCACTCCTAATGTCTAATTAAATTTATTTCAGGGGTTTTTGGGTGAGGCTAATATTAAAAACACTGTATAATCCCTTACGACTTGAATTTATTGTATCGTGGATTTAAACGGGAGGCTAGCTTGTTTCCTTACAACATGAGTTATAAATAAATACCATCCCACCACTTACATTATTAATCAGGAGCCTAATCTAATCACCTGCATATCACTCCCCCAACACTGAAGTACGTGGACGTGCGCGCGACTCAAAGTGACGTGTTCACAAACTCAAGCGAGATAGTTGTAGAGTAACCACATAAGAGATCACCCTTGCCTTAAATACTGATCCTGTGTGACGCCAGTTTTCGCGCCATAAAATGTAACAATATCTCTTATAGGTTCTTAGGTAGCATCACCTCACAAGTTATGAGAAGAAATTCTGCCAAGTTCTGACGTCATAGCGTGTACATGACGCATTTGGAAAAACCCAATGTATCCTCTCATTTTTTTCCAATTCCCTGTTCTACTTGGAAGACAAACCGCTATTCCTGTCTCACTTCTTTATATGTCTGTTCTGTTCTATCTTATATTCTTTAGCCTAAACCCTGTGCTCATTAGCAGGTGGTTGTTGGTGAACTATTACTTGGAATTCCGCTGGCTCGCCTTGCCTTAATTACCTAAGATACAACAACTTGCATTTATGCATATTTCTGCCCTTAAATATTCACAGTTATTTAACCTTGCTTTCTATAAGCTAATAATATTACATACAATTTCTCTTTTTATATATTTTGTGAGCATGTGGTATGTGCTCCTACAATTTATTTTTGCTTCATAGAACTGACAGTTTCTGAGATATTCCTTGATATATGTTACAGTTTTAAAATACATGAACTTTTCTCATACGGGAACTTGCCAACTCTTGGTCACGCAAAGAAACGGATTTCAATCCCATAGCAACCACATTTTAAAACATATGTCTATATGTTTATTCTAGTGTATTCCTTTATTTCCCTTCTCCTTAAAAGGAGCTAAATAATAAGACTGTTATACTAATGTTTATCTCGATTAACATGAAGCAGATAGAAAATAAGCTTATTAACAATAATTTGTTACAGAGATGTAAAGAATCTGTTTACTGACTTAAATTTGGTTACAAATAAAGTGATTCACTGCTATACCCCCGCCGCTGAATCCTTGCACATGAAAGGTTGGTTGGTTTCGCGTAGGGTTGGCTATGCTGCCTTTACGGCGTTGCCAGAGTAACTAGTACACAACAACAGCTGATTGCAAAGACCTCTATCGTGTGTAAAAACGAATATAAAATGCACACAGTAAATGAATGCCGATGGATAAGGAAAGCAACTCGTTATTATTGATATTAATGAAAATAACAGTGATATTTTAACGTACATTACGTATTTACGACAATATAGAACAAATGAACACAAAATTGCTTGTTACAATCAGAGAACGGTAAAACAACGTGATTTTCACCGGTTTAGAATTTTAATGGCTCAATTCCATCTAAGTCTCCGTTGTCATCATTCTCGGAAGCATCATCATCATCGTCACCAAGACATATCATTAGTGGTTCACAGTCTAATGACTGATGATTCCGTCTAATTCCTGTGCTTTTCGTATTATTTTGTGCACATGGTTCACTTTCTTCTCGCATGTAGCCGCGTCCACCTTCCCGCAAAAGTCTACCCACCTCTATAATTGTGAAAGTCTTGCTATGTTCCCTCACATACAAGCAACAACAATAACAACAAACATAAATAACAACGGAAATACGTAGGTTGTACAGAACAACTCAACACACGCGCTAGGAGTTCCCAAACTGAGCACGTGGTTGGAAATAGCCAGATATTGCAACGGTGCGTCTAGTTCCGTTTCCGTTCTCTACCGACCGACCGGAATGCTGCTTTGTGATTGGTTCAGAAAATCAAACAGGTACAGCTTTTCGCTTGTTATTTACAGGGGTACCAACTTAACTTCTAACTGACAAGTGCGGGGGTATACAGAAATCACTAATGACAGAATAGCCGTGGAGTAAAACACATCTTATCACATCCTTTGAAGCCGATATGTTTAATCTTTTCATTTGAACGGTAATATCATGGGTCACAGGTTCGAACCCAGGATCTCCCGGCCCTAGACGTTACTATGAGGTACCCGGTAATCTGATCGCCTATTTCCATCTCAAAATGGAGTATTAGGTGTCAAAACACGCTCACGTTATCCATGCTGATCAAAGTTGTACCCTCGTTGCCCGGTTTTATACACTCTTTGGCACGCACTGTTAAACCCTATCTGTAGCATCTAATCAGACAGCATACCTGCTGGGAATATGCCATACCCTTCCCACATGCACCAGGTGACCGGCAGCTGTTCACTTGGATTACTGTCAGGGTAAACACTTGACGATCTTAAACACAAAAAAAATTCTGATGTGTTCCATTCACATGACTTTCTCTACATCTCTGCAACATATTATTGCTTCTATTTACTTCATGCTAATCGAGAAAAAAAAAAAAAATTAGCAGAAATAGTCTTATTACTTGCTTCCTTGTAAGTAGAAGCGAAATAAGGAAGTACACTAGGTTAACGTGAAAGTCAAAAGCTGGTTGCTATGTGACTGAAGTTCCTTTGTTTGTATGAACATGAGTTGCCAAATTCCTGTATGAGAAAAGTTCAAGTTTTTTAAAGCTGAAACTAAAAACAAGGAATATCTAAATAAGGATCAACTCCACGAAAAAAAATTATATAACATATTTTGTGTGTTTAATGTGCTCTACATTTTTTGTATGGTAAGCTTTTATCCATCTCTTACGGGTTAGCAGTTATGCAAAATTCATCCAGGTTTGTCTTCAGAGGTTATTCCTAGAACATTCAAGATATACATTTTATTTGTCAGGTAAATGTCTTTAATATACGGTATTTTAATCAAAATTGTTAGAGCCATTTTTGAGAAAATCAAAATTTTCGAAATTTTCCCCATGTAAAGTGTAGCTTGGTGTGGGCGGATTTTTCTCAAAACCATCGTGTCACATCCCTGGAAAATACAAAACTTAAATACCAAAATTTGGTATTTTACCAATTTTTCGTTTTTGAGTTATCGTGTTCACAGACACACTGACACACGTACACATACACAGACGATCCTTTTTTGGAAATACTTTTTTTGGATACAGGGGATCCTAAATCATGTATTTCCGGTGAAATATCGGTAGGTATCGAATTTTGGGGTGGAATGCAATACCTTCTCTATACACTATGTACATAGTACATGTGGAGAAAGTAAAAATGCATTTTTAGAAAAAGGTCCGTGTGTGTGTTTGTGTGTGTCTGTGTGGACAGCGTGGCTAAAAAATACAAGATCGTTAAATACCAAACTTGGTATTTAAGTTTGTTATCTTCCGGGTTTGCGACGCGAAGATTTTAAGGAAAATCAACCCAACACTTTATATGGTTTTTTTAACACTTTTTTGATTTTCTCAAAAATTGCTGTAACAGTTTTGATTAAAATACCATACGCTTAGGATATTTAAATGACAAATAAATTGTGTACATTGTATTTGATGGGATTATTCTTTTGAAGCCCGCTCCATTCTGAACGACTTGCATGACTGATAAAATATAGATCTCGTTAAAACACAAAATATCATAAACATAACACACTGACACACACAGACACACACACAAGGATCTTTTTCGAATTCTTTACTTTCTCTACACGTACTACGTACATAGTGTACAAAGAAGGTTTTGTACTCCACCCAAAAATTCGATACCTAGATTTCACCGAAAATATATGTTTTAGGGTCCCCTATATCCAAAAAATGCATTTTCACAAAATGGTCCGTGTGAGTGTCCGTGTGTCTGTGAACACGATAACTGAAAAACGAAAATTCGGTAAAATACCAAACTTGGTATTTAAGTCTTCCAGGGATGCGACACGAAGAGTTTGAGAAAATAACCCCCATATCAAACTACCCTTTACATGGAACTGTTTTCGAAATGTATGATTTTCTTAAAAATGGCACTAACGATTTTGATTAATATATGGTTTAATAAATATATTTAGCTGAAAATGAAATGTATATCTTGAATTTTCTGGGAATAGCCTCTGAAGACTACTTTATTCTGGATACAATTTAATAGCTGATAAACCGTAAGAGAAAGATAAAAATTTACCCCACAAAAAATAGAGAGCACATTAAAACATACAATTTATGTTATATGCATTTTTTTAGAGGAGTTGGTCGTTTTTTAAATATTCCTTGTTTTTTGTTTCAGCACTAATAAACATAGCTCTCTCATACTGGAATGTGTCAACTCGTGTCCATACAAACAAAGGAACTTCAGTCACATAGCAACCAGCTTTTGACTATCACTTTAACTCTGTCACTCCCTTACTTCACTTCTACTTACAAGGAAGCAAGTAATAAGACTATTTCAGCTAATTTTTCTCGATTTGGTTGAAGTAAATAGAAGCATAAGCTTTCTAACAATAATTTGTTGCAGAGATGTAGAGAAAGTCATGTGAATGGAACGCATCAGATTTGTTTTATTCAGGAGATCCTAACACGTTTATTTCAGATGAGATTTCGGTTAGAATTTTTTAGTGGAATGCAATGCTTTCTCTACTCATGTACTATGCAGCCAGTAAAGAGGGTAATGAGTAATAAATGTAAAAATCTGATGTGTTCCATTCATTGTCCAAGTATTGTTAAAAAGGATATTCATCTATCTACTACATGTCTTAATTACTTGCTTCCTTGTAAGTGGAAGGGAATACACTAGGCTACAACGAATGTCAAGTCTCTTAAAAGCTGGTTCCCATGTGGTTGAAATCCGTTTCTATGCACGAAAAATGTAAATGTTTTAAATCTGAAACAAATAACAAGGAATGACTTAGAAAAGGTCAATTAAAAAAAAAAAAAAAAAAAAAAAAACTGATGTGTTCCATTCACATGACTTTCTCTACTTCTGTGTAACAAATTATTAGGTTAAAGTGAAGTCAAAAGCTAGTTACTAGGTGACTGAAGTTCTTTTGTTTGTATGGGAACGAGTTGATAATTCCTGTATGAGAAAAGTATACGTTTTTCAAAGCTGAAACCAAAAACAAGGAATATCTCAAAAACGATCAACTCCTCGAAAAAAATTCATATAACATAATTTGTGTGATTTATTGTGCTCTATATTTTCTGTGTGGTAAGATTTTGTCATTTCTTACGGTTTAGTAGTTATGCAACATTTCGTAAAATTCATCCAGAATAAAGTAGTCGATATTTTAATCAAAATCGTTAGCCATTTTTGAGAAAATCATTTTCGAAAAAAGTTCCATGTGAAGGGTAGTTGGGGGTGGGGGGATTTTCTTGAAAATCTTCGTGTCGCATCCTTGAAAGATACGGAACTTAAATACCAAGTTTGGTATTTGACGGTCTTTTCGTTTTTGAGCTATGCTGCCCACAAACACACAGACACACACACACACACGGACCTTTCTCCAAAAGTCCTTTTTTGGATTCAGGGGGACACAAAACAATTATTTCCGGTGAAATCTCGGTATCGAATTTTTGGGTGAAATACAATACCTTATCTATAGACTATGTACATAGTACGTGTAGAGAAAGTAAAAAGTATATGACATAAATTGCAAGTTTTAACGTGATGTGCATTTATTGTGTAGTAAGTTTTCTATCTCTTACGGTTTACCAGTTCCGCAAAATTTATTCATAATAAAGAAGTGTTTAAAGACTATTCCCAGAAAATTTAAGATATGCAGTTTATTTGTCATATAAATATCTTTAATATACGGTATTTTAATCAAAATCGTTAGAGCCTTTTTTGAGAAAATAAAATTTTCGAATGTTTTGAAAATAAAGGGTAGTTTAGAGTGGGGGGGATTTTCTCAAAATCTTCGTGTCACATCCCTGGAAAATACATAACTTAAATATTCTTATTTTACCAACTTTTCGTTTTTGAGTTATTGTGTTCACAGACACACGGACACATACACACACGAACTTTTTCTGAAAGTAATTTATTTGGATACAGGGGATCCTAAATCATTTGTTTCTGGCGAAATATCGGTAGCTATCAAATTTTTCGATGCAATGGATGTACATAGTATGTGTAAAGAGAGTAAAATTAAGGATTGAAGAGGTCTTGAGCATTTTCTCACCAAAGTGTTAACGATGACGAAGCAGAGGAAAAATAATATGAGGAAACAATTGTTAAGCGGAAAACAGGAATTGAAGAGGTCTGTTCCCGTTGTTTATCTCGTCAAGATTGCGCCCCAGATAGCAAGCTAAGAGTAAAACCAATGTAGTTTAATTAGAAACGGTGAATGTGGTTAAGAAGTGTGCGAGCGAGTAGACCTGCCAAACAAAGACCAGGCCGACTCCACGGGTGGTGCACAACAATGCAAGGCGGTCAACACTTACCTCGTATTTCATGCCAAGCCAACCTGCGATGAGATTACATTTTACAAGCAAAAAGTACCTTGAAAGATTGTAAACACCGCGAGGGCTTCTTGTGGTTACCTAAGCCAAGTCCCTTCAAAGTGAAATGAGCATGGCATGGGACGGTTCCTAACTTTTTTAACACGAGAAAAACAGCAGCTCATCAGATATATTCCCTTCTCCATTCCTCCACTATGTTTTCATTTAATAGCGCGAAGTTCATCACTCTATCTCTGGTCCATTATCCTCTGACAGAAAAACCATGCTTCCTTTTTCAAATGTACAAGGGCCGTATTTTTGCAACCTCCGATAGACTATAAATAAAAAACAAGTTCAAAGAAAACCATTATTTTATTACTGAAAGTTTTGTACACTTGTGGTTACTTTTCAACATAATCACCGAAAAGATTGAGACATTTATCGTACCTGTGCACAAGCTTTGCAATACCCGCTCCAAAAAATGTTGTCTCCAATGATTTCAAATGAGCATTGACGTTGTTTTGAAAATCTTCGTTAGTTTGAGTGTGCTGCCCTCCTAGCCACGTCTTCAGTTCAGGGAAAAGGTGAAAGTCGTTGGGTGCCAGGTCAGGACTGTACGGCGGATGATCGAAAATGTCCCATTGAAATTGTTCAAGGAGCCGATGGGTTGTGCCAGCAGTGTGTGGACGAGCGTTGTCATGGATCAACACAATTCCTGAAGTCAGCATTCCTCTTCGTTTGTTTTGAATGGCTCTCCACAAACGTCGTAAAGTTTCTAAATAAACAGCTGCATTGATAGTGGTTCCAAGCTACAGCTTTGGCGACAACATTTTTGAAGCGGGTATTGTAAATCTTGTGCACATGTACGATAAATGTCTCAATCTTTTCGGTGATTATATTGAAAAATAACCATAAGTGTACAAAACTTTTAGCAATAAAATAATTCTACGTACTTGTCTTTTATTTATAACCTATCGGAGGTTGAAAAAAAAAAAAAACAGCCCTCTTATATTATAGGACAAAAACGTCTCAAAAGATACTAAAACTACAATTTTTAAAACAATAGTTGCAAGCATTACAGCCAATGACTCCATCGTGAGGACTCTGAACTACCAGTAAAAAAGAAAAAAAAAAAAAAAAAAAAAAAACATTATATGCAACAGACATGATTATTGCAGGAAGTCTATGTGAGAGAAAATTAGAAATGAAATTAAAACGAAAATGTGAATGATCAAAATTAAATTTATATCTTATTAAACAAAACAATTGTATGAACATGTTAAGAGAATGGAGGGTGAAAGATTAACCAGGTGAACAGGAAAACCACATATTAAATGTATTTAAAGAATTAGAGAGGCAATAACGGATTGGGAAACTGAGGAAGGTTTGTGGTCCAAAAGGCAAGAATAGAGAAATGTGAGAAGATGTTAAACACTGTAGTCTTTGGTGGTGAAAAAGTGTTTATGTGCTGTGAAATCGGAATATATATTGTACAGTGTTGGATAAAAAATTACACCTGTCAATGTGCATGGTTAGGGGATAGTAGGTACAGGTAAGAGCTATCTCGCCCATGCGGAGAGGGAGTTTTTAAGTTGCAGGACGGTGTACATCTGGGGACAGATCGGGGAGATATAAAACGGTACAGCAATTGTGCGAGGAGACACGGTGCTTTTACTATCACGTAGAGGAATTAATGAGACGTCGATCCCGAGTGCGTCCGGCAGTGTCCGTAGCGCTGATGTGAGGGCTAATCTTGACCTGGGTACTGGAGTCTTTATAGCTAAAACAATGATTATGCCAGTATTAGGACACGACTGTGTCACCATTTACATTTTCGATTGCTGAAACTGGTGCAGCCTTGCTAAATGAAAGCTAATTTATTCAAAATGACCATCGAGTACCCAATAAAAATTACGTATATATAATGCGACACGAAGATTTTCAAGAAAAGCACTCCCCACCACAAATTACCCGTTACATGGAAACATTTTAGAAAAAGTTGATTTCCTCAAAAATTGCTCATGATTTTGATTAAAGTACCGTATATTAAAACTATTTACATCATGAATAAAATGTATATCTTGAATTTTCCGAGGATAGCTTCTGAAGACCTGTTCATTTTGGATAATGTTTTCTAAATTCTGCATAACTAGTAAACCGTAAGAGATAGACAAAAACTTACTACACAAAAATATAGATCCGGTTAAAATACACAATTTATGTCATATACAGTTTTGTTCTGAGTTGACAATTTTCAACAAATTCCTTGTTATTGGTTTCAATTTTAAAATGCTTACACTTTTTTCTCAGACTTTACTTTTGTTCTACTCCTGGTCAAATAAAGACGAGAATTTCAATGAAAATCGAATAACGATAGATTTTAAGACATTTGACCTATCGCTTTAACGTAGCGCGTTCCTTTATTTCCCTTCTATTTATAAGGAATTAAGTCTTTTATAAGAAGTTTGTTTGCAGAAGTTTTAGAGAAAGTCATGTGAGTGTGTCACATAAGATTTTTTTATATAGGGGAGCCTAAAATGTCTATTTCCGATGAAATTTTGGTATCGACTTTTAGGGTACGCTATGTATGTGTAGAGAAAGTAAAAACGTCATGTGAAAGAAACACAGAAGATTTTTGTTATAGAAACAACATGATATTTTCTCTGTGTAACCAGGCCCTTTAACTGGTATTAGAGACAGATCCAATAAGTGTCATATCTCAGTGACTTCCTTGCCAGCTTCATTTGCTCTTTCATTGCCATATCCTGTCATCCACTTCAGTTGAACTGAATTGTGCTCGGCCAGTTTCACGAGGGGCCCGCAGCCCTCCAGTACCAAACAGACTGTCAAGGGCCTTCAGGCCTACTTGACTATTAGAGTGTATTAAAATACCTACGTCTATCTTTATTCTGCCTTGCCATTTAACTTGGGAACTTTTGTTTTCAAATGAAACTATGTCCACATAATCTATAAGGAGGGTAGAAAATACGAGGCCAATCCAGAAAGCAACTGAAGATTTGGCAGAACTTAATAATAAAAAAATACCAGGATCATTTTTTCTTCAACCTCCGTAGGCTATAAATAAAATACAAGTTCATAGAAAACAATTATTTTATTACTAAAAGTTTTGTACACTTATGGTTACTTTTCAACACAATTACCGAAAAGTTTGAGACATTTATCGTACCTGTGCACAAGCTTTGCAATAAAAATGTTGCCGCCAATGATTTCAAATGAGCATTGACGTTGTTTTGAAGATTTCCGTTGGTTTGAAAGTGCTGCCCTCCTAGCCACGTCTTCAGTTCAGGGAAAAGGTGAAAGTTGAAGGAGCCGATCGGTTGTGCCAGCAGTGTGTGGACGAGCGTTGCCATGGATCAACACAATTCCTGAAGTCAGCATTCCTCTTCGTTTGTTTTGAATGGCTCTCCACAAACGTCGTGACGTACGAAGATCTTCAAAACAACGTCAATGTTCATTTGAAATCATTGGCGCCAACATTTTTTGAAGCGGATATTGCAAAGCTTGTGCACAGGTACGATAAATGTTTCAAACTTTTCGGTGACTATATTGAAAAGTAACCATAAGTGTATAAAACCTTTAGTAATAAAATAATTGTTTTCTATGAACTTATCTTTTACGGAAGTTGAAAAAAAGAAAAGGGCCCTCGTATATTAACACAAAACTTTGTTTACACAGTAACTGTACCTTACTCTATTTCTCAACGCAATCTCCATTCCGCCATGACATTTATTGTCACGTGGTACTAGTTTTGAATACCGACGTTATACTTCTCTACCTCCAAGAAAAGAACTTGTTCGATTATTTTAATGCACAAAATGTTATAGGCAAGTAACGCAAGTGTACGGTGATAACGCAATGTACGAGTCTGCAGTGAGAAAATTGTGCATAATTTAGACTAGGAAGAACCAGTATGCTCGACAAAGACCGGAGTGGAAGTTCATCAATCGTTATGGAGAACTTGAAAGTAAATGTTAATAACATAATACAGAAACAGCGGTGTTTCGCTTACATGACTGTTCGGGTGAACAAATCTGATGTGTTACACTCACATGACTTTCTCTAGCTGTTCTACAAACAAACTTCTTACAAACGATTGTTCTTCTCTCTATACCATGCTAATCCAGATAAACATTAGCAGAATGTTCTTATTACTTAATTTCTTATAAGAAGAAGGGAACTAAAGGAATGCGCTATACTAAAGTGATAGTCAAATGTTTTAAAATATGCTGTTATGAGATTGTGGTTTCAAATCACTTCTTTACTGGCCCGTAGTAGAACAAAATAAAAACGAACCTTTCCTGTTTGAGAGGAATATAAATACTTTACAATTTAAAACCAATAATAAGGAATATATCGGAAACGGTTACCTCCACAAAAAAAAAAAAAAAAAAAAAAAAAAAAAAAGACATAAACTGTGTGCTTTGATGAGATCTATATCTTTTATGCAGTAAGTTTTTTTTTCTATCTTTTACGATTTAGTAGTTAGGCAAAATTCATTCAGAATAAAGAGATCTTCAGAAGCTATTTTCAGAAAATACAAGATATACATTTTATTTGGTATGTAAATATTTTTATATACCGATTTCAACCAAAATCGTAAGATATATTTTTTAGAAATTAATTTTTTTTAATTACTTTCCGTGTAAAGGGTAATTTGTGGTTGGGTAATTTTCTTGAAAATCTTCATGTCTCACCCTTGGAAGATACCAAACCTAAATACAACGGTCTTTTCGTTCTTGAGCTATACTATCCACAGGCACACACACACATTCACGGACCTTTTTGAAAAGATGCTTTTTTCGGACTCTGGGAACCCCATAATACCACTATGTAGGTACATTGTACATGTGGGTTAGAGAAAGTTTAAATTTCCCAACCTCAAAGTGGCAATACATATTGGCTCAGATATTTGGTGGTAGATAGCTTTGCACTGAAAAAAAAAATCTGATGTGTTCCATTGACATGACTTTCTCTATATCTCTGTAACAAATTATTGCTAATAAGCTTATTCTTTTACTTATTTCCTGCTAATCGAGAAAAATTAAAAGAAACAGTCTTATTTCTTGCTTTATTGTAAGTAGAAAAGAAATAAGGGAGTACCATAGGTAAAAGTGAAAGCCAAAAGCTGGTTGCTATGTGACTGAAGTTCGTTTGTTTGTATGGACACGAGTTGGCAAATTCCTGTATAAGAAAAGCATAACTTTTTCAAAGCTGAAGCCAAAAACAAGGAATATCTCAAAAACGATCAACTCCACGAAAAAAATGTATATAAAATAAATTGTGTGTTCTAACTTGCTCTACATTTTTTGTGTGTTAAGTTTTTGTCCATCTCTTACGGTTTAGTAGTTATGCAAAATTCATCCAGAATAAAGTAGTCTTCAGAGGCTATTCCCAGAAAATTCAAGTTATACATTTTAGTTGTCAGGTAAATATCTTTAATATACGACATTTTAATCAAAATCGTTAGAGCCTTATTTTAGAAAATCAAAAAATTTTTAAAAAAGTTCCATGTAAAGGGTAGTTGGGAGGGGGAGAATTTTGTTGAAAATCTTCGTGTCGTATCCTTGGAAGATACCAAAACTAAATACCAAGTTTGGTTTTTAATGGACTTTTCGTTTTTGAGCTATGCTGCCCACGGCACACACGCATACACAGACAGACACACACATAGACATTTTTCTAAAAATGCTTTTTTGGGATTCAGAAGGTTTCAAAACATGTATTTCCGGTGAAAACTCGGTATGCAATTTTAGGGTGCATTACAATACCTTGTCTATACACTATGTATATAGAGATAGTAAGGAGTACTACGTGAAAATAAATACCTTGATAGAAATAACGATTATGTTGAGTAAGGTTCTGTAGCTTTGTAAATACAGTTTACTCTAAATAAAGTAGAAGCTATTCTCTTCGCTGTTACGCACCCAGTACATGTTTAACTCCTTTGTAACGGTTTAAAAGAACTGCAATAAGAATCATTTGACTTAACTGGAATAGCGGTTCGTTCTCGAATAATATGATGTAAACATTACATGACTTTCTCTCGCCTTGCCACAAGCAACTTTTCTTACAAACGGTTATTATTTTATGTGCATCATGTTAATCGAGAAAAAATGTTGCCACATATGTTCTTATTACTTGTTCCTTTTTAAGTTAAAGCGAGATAAGAGAATACACTAGGCTAAAGCGATTAGTCAAATCTTTAAAAGCCGGTCGTTATGTAAAACAAATTACATTCGGTTCTCTTTGTTTGCCAGGAATAAACAAAAGAGAAACAAAAAGAAAGATTTCTTCCCTTTTGAGAAACTTTTAAGTAGCTTAAAACTGAAACCAATAACTCATAATATCTCGACAACGGTTAACTCAATAAATAAAAAAATAAATAAAAGAAAGAAGTTTGTTTTAACGAAATCCACATCAATTGTGTACTAAGTTTTTGTCTAAATCTTATTGTTTACAGGATATCTAAATTCATACAAAAAGTCATCCAGAATGAACAGTTATTGAGAGGCTATGTGCAGAAAATTCCTTCAAATCCCTTAGAGTTGTTTTTAAGAAAATAAAAAATGTCCCATGTAAAGGGTAGTTGGAGGGATTTTCTCGAAAACCTTCGTATCGCATCCCTGGAAGATACTGAACTTAAATACTAAGTTTGGTACTTAACCTACTTTTCGGATTTGAGGTATGCTCCAAGGCACGTACACAGATACACACACGATACTTTAAAAATATTTTTTTTACTCAGGTGGTTTATTTCTAGTGAAATCTCAGTATCGAAATTTTGGGTGGCTTGCAATACCTTCACCCGGCGGAGGATGATGGATTTTTTCGGATGTAAAAATCATTAGCATGGCTTCCTTCGGAAGGGAAGTAAAGCCGTTGGTCCCGTTTCGTAGATTTACGGTACGTAAAAGAACCTCAAGCCTGATAGAGAGGCCTCTGAGCAAAATTAAGCAACCTTTCACACCCAATTTAGAATAGAACGCTGAGAACCATAGTAGTTAAAGAGCGTCCATAAATACAAAGCCATTTACATTTATTTTGTAATACTTTCTCTATTCACTAGGTCCGTTGCGCATACGTTCTAGAGAAAGTAAAAGTCTGATTTGATAATGATTTGTTCCATATACATGACCTTTCCATCTCCTCAGCAAACAAACTGTTCTTACAAAAGATTATTATTATATCTACTTCATGCTAAAAAATATAAACATTACCAGAATTGGTCTTATTACTTAGTAAGTAGAAGGGAAATAAGGGAATACAAAATAAAGAAACGCTATGGTACACGAGAGGAGATTAAGGGGAAACGAAAAGCGTCAAGAAGTGTAAAATTGGGATTAGCCAACCCGAACCATAAGAAATAAACCAAAAAATCTTATGTGTTCCATTCACATAACTTTCTCTACATCTCTGCAACAAATTATTCTATTTACTTCATCTAATCAAGCAAAAATTAGCAGAAATAGTCTTATTAATTGCTTCCTTGTAAGTAGAAGCGAAATAAGGGAGTACCATATGTTAAAGTTATAGTCAAAAGCTGGTTGCTATGTCACTGAAGTTCCTTTGTTTGTATGGACACGAGTTCACAAAGTCCTGTATGAGAAAAGTAAGTTTTCATAGCTGATACCAAAAACAAGGAATTTCTCAAAAAGGATAAATTCCACGAAAAAAATGTATATAACAAATTGTGTGTTTTAAGGTGCTCTACATTTGTTGTGTAGTAAGCTTTTGTCCATCTCTTAAGGTTTAGCAGTTATGCAAAATTCCGTAAAATTGACCCAGAATAAAGTAGTCTTCAGAGGTTATTCCCAGAAAATTCAAAATAGACATTTTATTTGGCTGGTAAATATCTTTAGTATACGATATTTTAATCAAAATCGTTAGAGCATTTGAGAAAATCAAAATTTTCGAAAAAAGTTCCACGTAAAGGGTAGTTTAGTGTGGGGGAATTTTTCTCAAAATTTTCGTGTCGCATCCCTGGAAGATACTAAACTTATATTCCAAGTTTGGTATTATACTGACTTTTCATTTTTGAGTTATCGTCTTCACAGACACACGGACACATGGACCTTTTTCTGAAAATACGTTTTTTTTTTGATACAGGGGACCCTAAAACATATATTTCCGGTGAAATCACGGTATCGAACTTTTTGGTGGAGTGCAATGCCTTCTCTATACATTATGTACATAGTGCGTATAGAGAAAGTAAAAATCAAGGGATGAAGAAATTCTTCTAAGAGACAAGGAAAAGTATGATAATAACAGCTAAGCCTGCGACTGTCCACAGTTCACACCAACTCGCACAGGTTATGGTCGGTCCTGTCAGGTATATGATTTACTACAGAAGTAGTATGTATTGACATTAATTAACTTCTCTAGAATAGAGTGTTCTTAGGACTGCAAATACATATGATGACAAGAAAAAACTTAAAGTCAGTTACATCCAAAAGTAAAGAGAATATAGTTATATTACATTACAGATAAATAAAAAACAAAACAAAATAGACCACGAACGGTTGCGGAAAGCAACTAGTGAAATGCAATGCTATACGGAAGAAGATTAAGGAAAAAAGAAACACGTAAAGAAGTGTAAAATTGGGATTAGTCAACCCGAACCATAAGAAAAAACCAAAGAATGAAGCAATTCTTCAGAGAGACAAGTAAAAACATGATAAAAACAGTTGAACTTGCTACTACGTCAGCAACTAAGAGCAAATAAGTAATTAGCAAGCTGAAAAAAAAAAAAAAAATAAAGGAACATCTGAAGTACATGTGAAAGGCAGTTGGTCCATTAGATATACCTCCCCTCCAAGTGCTCCCCCTTCTTTATCTACCGAGTGTACATACAACTTGTTTTACAATTAGTGTGTAGAGGGTCCTCCCCTCCAAAGAGAAACAAAAAAATTGACCGTTTATTAGGGGCTGGGTTGTGGCACCCTGCGGCTGCATGCTGCTGGATTGGTATGCTACACGAGCACTGGCTCCCAAGGGGTCCTCACTCGGGGATCATTAAGGCAGCCAGGGTCGCCAAGACTTCCCGGCTAGGGCGGGGGGGGGGGGAGCAACACGAGTCCACGTGGAGTCGACATGCAGCTGTCAAGTTTCTCTGCTCGCCAGCCAATCCCCTGCCGCGCACAGCAAACATGGCTCCACCTTTTCTATACACACGGAGCAGCAACAAAGAAAGAAAAATTCTTGCTTCGTTTCCTGGAGGGTTAGGCTAACCCGCAAGGCAAGACCGTCAGAAACTTGGTTATAAAGACGGGACTCGCTGAATTGAGGTGATTCGAGCGAATCAAATTTTGTACGGTCCTCGCAGTCAACAGATAAATCATATAGGCCTTTTCATCGGCCCAGTTAGGCTTTTATTGTTGTTCTTGTTTAGGTGCAAACTCGAGTTTTCCAATGGAAAGTTACCTACAGCGTGCGTTTCACAGAAGACTTTAAAGTTCCATATATCACCTGACAACTGAGTATTTACATCACATTATTCGTGCTTCTGAATATACAGGGTGATCATTTCTGCTTATGAATCAACTGCTTCTCAGAACGGAAACGCACGTGCAATCCTTTAATTTCGCTTAGGAGCTTAACTCAAGCAATTAAGAATAAAAAAAAAATCTGATTTGTTCCATTCACATGACTTCCCCTACATCTCTGCAACAAATTATTTTTAAAACCCTTATGCTTCTATATACTTCCTTCTAATAAAAAAATAAAAATAAAAAAAAAAATATATTAACAGAAATAGTCTTATTACCTTCTTCCTTGTAAATAGAAGCGAAATAATAGAGTACCATAGGTTAAAGTGATAGTCAAAAGCTGGTTAATATGAGAAAGAAGTTCCTTTGTTTGTATGGACACGAGTTCACAAAGTCCTGTATGAGAAAAGTATAAGTTTTTTTATAGTTGAAACCAAAAACAAGGAATACCAAAAAAAACAATCAACTCCACGAAAAAAATGTATATAGCATAAATTGTGTGTTTTAAAGTGCTCTACATTTGTTGTGTGGTAACTTTTTGTGCATCTCTTGCGGTTTAGCAGTTATGCAAAACTCCGTAAAATTGACCCAGAATAAAGTAGTCTTCAGAGGTTATTCCCAGAAAATTCAAAATATACATTTTATTTACCAGGTAAATATCTTTAATATACGATATTTTAATCAAAATCGTTAGAGATATTTTTTAGAAAATCAAAATTTTCGAAAAAAGTTCCAAGTAAAGCGTAGTTGGGGGTGGGGGGATTTTTCTCAAAATCTTCGTGTCGCATCCCTGGAAGATACTAAACTTAAATACCAAGTTTTGTATTCTACCGACTTTTCCTTTTTGAGTTACCGTGTTCACAGACACACGGACACACACGGAGCTTTTTCTGAAAATACTTTTTTGGATACAGGGAACCCTAAAACATATTTTCCGGTGAAATCTCGGTATCGAATTTTTTGGTGGAATGCAATAGCTTCTCTCTACACTATGTATATAGTACGTATAGAGAAAGTAAACATCTCTTGTTTATTAGTGGCTATAAAAATATTTCTGTTGCACTTTAATTGAGATAAATCTTTGCAAAAATAGCTATAGAACACATTTATTTATAAATTAAAGTAATAATAATATCAAACAATTAGCCACTAAAATGGTTAATTTTTAAAAATATAATATAATTAAAAATATAATTATACTGATTTTACCCATTAAAACGACATTGACCCGTCTGAGCAGTGTGGTGGTAGCGTGTGTGTCTCACATTCAACAGGTCGTGAGTTTGAACGTTGCTTAGGGTTAGTTACTTGTATGAGATCTTTTCGTTATCCTGGACCCCGAGATCGTTTGAGCAGTATTTCACCAATTTAATTCATCGCCCGTTATGATCATCTAGGTTAAATAATCACGTTAAGCTAAAAAAAAAAGCAAAACAAAAAACAAAATAACAAAAACGTTATATCGTACAACAAAAACATTTACTAAAATTAAATTGTGCATTTTAAAGAATTCTAAAAGCTTTTGTAGTACGATTTTCTTTATTGTTTAACAAGCACCAGTTATACAGGTTTAAAAAAATTCTTTACGAATGAGCAAGGCTTCACAGTTTATCGCCAGAAAATTTAATATATACATTTTATTTTTTTATATTTGATATACAGTATTTTAACCAAACAGTCAGGGTGTATTAGATTGATTTATAATGGGTGTATTAAACATAGAGTAAAAGAAAATAGAAGTCCTTTTTTCCAAAAAATTAACATTTTGCACTATTGCGATTTTTTTAAAAAAAATACAAAACATTGGTTCCATTATCAATACTTAAAGATTTTTTTTAAAGTATTGTTTTGTTTAACATGCTTTTTAGTATTTTCCCCGTTTTTAAATGACAGACAACCATTTTTCTAAAACATGATTTCTTTTGAATTCAGGGGTTTTCAAAATTGTACGTGGTAGAGAAAGTAAAATAAAGTAAACATTTTTACTTCGTTTCCTGGAGGGTTAGGCCAACCCGCAAGGCAAGACCGTCAGAAACTTGGTTATAAAGCTGGGACTCGCTGAATTGAGGAGATTCGAGCGAATAAAATTTTGTACGGTCCTCGCAGTCAACAGACAAATCATATAGGCCTTTTCATCGGCCCAGTTAGGCTTTTATTGTTGTTCTTGTTTAGGTGCAAACTGGAGTTTTCCAATGGAAAGTTACCTACAGCGTGCGTTTCACAGAAGACTTTAAAGTTCCATATATCACCTGACAACTGAGTGTTTACATCACATTATTCGTGCTTCTGAATATACAGGGTGATCATTTCTGCTCGTATTCACGCACGCTCATTTCTGTAATGTCACTCACTTAGGAACTTAACTCAAGCAATCAACAAAAATCTGGTGTGTGGCACTCACAGTACTTCCTTACGAAAGTTTATGTTTCTATCTGTTTCATTTTGAGATAAACATTTGCGGAGATAGCTGCAGTATACGTTTCGTTATAGAGAACATCACTATCAAATGTTTAACTACTGGAAGCTAATTTATGTTCACTTTAAAACGCCATGCAAAAACAATTGCGCATCTAAAGGAGGCTCGAAAGAACAAATTAAACCATTAACAACGGATATCTCGGAGATTGGGGCACGGGACAAAAATGTATTAAAAAAAAAACTGATGTGTTACACTCACATGACTTTCTCTAGCTCCTCTACAAACTTCTTACATAAGATTGTTCTTCTTTCTGCACCTTGCTAATCGAGGTACTCATTAGCACAATGTTTTTATTACTTAATCCTTATAAGTAGGAAGAAAATAAGGGAATACACTTGGCTAAACCGACAGTCAAGTGTTTTAAAAGCTGTCGTTATGCGATTGTCATTACAAATCTATTCTTTTCTTGGCCAGGAGTAGAACAAAAGGAAAACGGATACTCCCGTCTGAGAAATGTTTTAAGTACTTCACAACTGAAATTAATAACAATGAATACCACGAAAACGGTAAGCTCCACGAAAAAAATGTATATGACATAACTTGTGTATTTTAACAAGACCTACATTTTTTGTATAGTAAGTTCTTGTCTATCTCTTACGGTTTACTAGTTATGCCAAACTAAGCAAAAGTCATCGAGAATAAACAGGTCTTTAGACGCTATTCCCAGAAAATTCAAGATATACATTTTATTTGTCAGGTAAATATCTTTAATATACGATATTTTAATCAAAATTGTTAGAGCTATTTTTAAGAAAATCAAAATGTTCGAAAAAAGTTCCATGTAAAGGGTAGTTTGGGGTAGGGGGATTTTTCTTAAAATCTTCGTGTCGCATCCCTGGAAGATACTAAACTTAACTACCAAGTTTGGTACTTTAGCTACTTTTCGTTTTTGAGTTATCGTGTTCACAGACACGCGGACACACGGACAGACAGACACACACGGAGCTTTTTCTGAAAATGCTCTTTTTGGATACAGGGGGTGCTAAAACATGTATTTCCAGTGAAATCTCGGTATCGAATTTTAGGGTGGAATACAATACTTCTCTATCCCTATGTACATTGTACATATGGGGCTAGAGAAAGTAATAAATTGTGTGTTTTACTGAATTCTACAGTTTTTGTATACTACTTTTCGAATATCGTTGATCATAGGGTTATATCTATACAAACATTTTTCATCTGAATGAAGTGGACTTCATAGCCTATTCCCAGAAAATTCAAGGTATGCATTTTATTTGTTATGTAGATATTTTTAATATACATAGTTTTAGCTATTTTTAGAAAATAAATTTTGTTGCTAATCTTTGTGTCGCATTTTTGGAAGTTAATGAACTTAAATGCCAAGACTAATATTTAGCTAATTTTTGGGTGGAATACAATACTTTCTCTATCCACTATGTACACTGCATTTGCGGGCTAGAGAAAGTAAAAAAGAAAAAAAAAAACTAACACAACAACAAAACAGAACAAAATTGCTTGCCCGGTATGTGACTTCTTTTGTAATTTTCTAATCTCAAATATTATAATATTTATAGAGGCTTAAAGTTAGAAATGATTTTCGAAAACCGTATAGAACTAATACATTTTTGTCGTAAGTAAGTTAAAACAAGAACATAGTGATATAACTTTTTCTCGAATGACTCTGACTTCCTCCTATCATTTTATTAATTATTAAATGAAGAATTGAAAGAGGAGCTAGAACGGAATGAAGAGTTAATCTCTTATCTTCATTAATACAAATACAGATGTTCTTTGCTCAGGACTTTGCAGGTACTCTGCGGATGGGATCCATGAGCCAGGTGCTACCAGCGGGTCTCTGCGACCTAGGGCTAGCGATGCAACCCTCATACGGTCCTCACCTGCTACCCTTACATGTAAATGACAAGGATAACAAAGGAGGCAATGAACTATAAACCCAAAAGGAAGAAGATGAACAAAACGATGCTAGGAACATTTAACTGAGGCGGCACAGACCAATGGACCTTGAAGAAATACGGGAAGAAACTTTAGGATCAGTGACGAGAGTTCATTTATTCGTTATCACATACAAATTACTCATAGCTTCTGAACACATTTCCAATATTTGTTTTCAAATGGAACTCCTCTATAAACTGTGCTAAACATTTTCATTTTCTCCAGCACGTATATACAAAGTATATGGCGGATTGAGAAGGTATTATATTCCATCAGTATTTCATCAATATTTCACCAGAATACATGTTTTAAGCTCCTATGAATTCTAAAAATATTTTTAGGAAAAGGTTCCTGTGTGTGGGCAGCATAGCTCAAAAACAAAAAGTCGGTTTAATACCCAACTTGGTATTTAAGTTCACTATCTTTTAAAGAAAATTTCCCCATCCCGAATTACCATTTATATGGAACAAGTTACGAAAGTTTTCATTTTCTGAAAAATGGCTCTAACGATTTTGCTTAAAATGCCATACCATGTTTAAGGTATTTTCATGACAAACGAAATGTCTCGAAGTAGCCTCTGAAGACCTTTTCAGACTTGCATGACTTCTATATAAAGCGTAAGAAACAGACAAAAAGTTACTAACAGAAATGTAGATCTATTAAAGTAGCTTTGAAGTTTTATCAAACGGAAGACATCTTTTTTTCGTCTATCTTTTGTTTACTCCGAGAAAGCAAAGGAACCCGAGTTTCAATCTTTTCACACAGCTATCGGCGTTTAAAAATGTTGACTATCGCTTTGGCCTGTGCATTTCCCTTTTACTTACAAGGATGCAAGATATTAGTGTTTATATTGGTTACCATGATTTATACAAAACAATAATCGTGTATAAGAAAAGTTTGTTTGCAGAAAAGATAGAGAAGTTTATGGAAATGGAACATTTCAGATTTTTACTTTTTCTACACGTACGATGTACATAGTGTATAGAGAATGTATTGCACTCCACCAAAAAATTCGATACCGAGATTTCACCGGAAATATATGTTTTAGGGTCCCCTGTATCCAAAAAAAAGTATTTTCAGAAAAAGGTCCGTATGTGTGTGTCCGTGTGTCCGTGAACACGATAACTCAAAAACAAAAAGTCGGTAAAATACCAAACTTGGCATTTATTTAAGTTTAGTATCTTCCAGGGATGCGACACGAAGATTTTGAGAAAAATCCCCCCACCCCAAACTACCCTTTACATGGAACTTTTTTCGAAAATTTTCATTTTCTAAAAAATGGCTATAACGATTTTGATTAAAATATCGTATATTAAAGATAGACTGAGAGATAGAAAGAAAGACCTGACAAATAAAATGTATATCTTGAATTTTCTAGGAATAGCCTCTGAAGAGTAGTTTATTCTGGATGAATTTTACGGAATTTTGAATAACTGCTAAACCGTAAGAGATGGACAAAAACTTACCACACAACAAATGTAGAGCACGTTAAAACACACAATTTATGTTATTTACATTTTTTTCGTGGAGTTCGTCGTTTTTGAGACATTCCTTATTTTTGGTTTCTGCTATGAAAAACTTATATTTTTCTCATACAGGAACTTGTTAACTGCGATCCATATAAACAAAGGAACTTCAGTGACATAGCAACCAGCTTTTGACTTCACTTTAACCTATGGTACTCCCTTATTTCGCTTCTACTTACAAGGAAGCAAGTAATAAGACTATTTGTGCTAATTTTTTCTGATTAGCATAAAGTAAATAGAAGCATAAGCTTTTTAAGAGTAATTTGTTGTAGGGATATAAAGTCATGTGTACACATCAGATTTTTTCTTCAGAACCTATATCAGCCCTTAATACTTATGTCTCATTGCAGTTCATCAGAATTTACAACTAACTATAATACCTATTATTGTCTTAATGGGAACTTATAGGACTTCAGGTTTCTAGAAATCCCGAGTAATACTTTCACGAGCTTCAACCATTAATCCTATAATTTCAATCCCAGGTTTTTTCGGGGTTTTCCCTTATCCTGAGAAGACGAATGTTGAGTAACTTTAAGCTCCATGGACCCCGAGATCATTTGAGCATCATTTCACCAATTTCATTCATCGTCCGATATGACCAAACAGGTTAAAGGACGTTAAGCTTAAAAAAAAAAAAAAAAATGCAATCCCCCGCAGATTGAATTGGATTTATAGTACGGTATAGGACTTTCATAGACTTTCTTCTTTTCCTGAGTCACCTTTTTGGGTTGATGAATATGATATTTATACCAGAAATTTGGATCTATAGAGTCGTTAAATGTTAAGTTTATGCCTCCTTCACTCTTCCTTCGCCCTCTACCGGGACTTCAGACAGAGAATTACCGTGGTAAGCTGCATTGACACTGTTATTGTTGCGTCAGGTGTCAGCAGATACCTCAGTCGCTATAGTAACCTTGGTGGAAGATCGTGTGTTCGTTGGGGTAGGCTCTAATAAAGGTTCACGACAAATGTGGTGCCATATATATGTTGCTGCTACTGGGAGATTTCATGTCTTCTCTAAATCTTACTTCTGATGTATCTAGAACAGTTGGGTTGGTACTTTACCTGTAGATTTTATGCTCCAAATAATACTACTGGCACAATTTGCTTGGTCTGCGGGAACGCTTACTGCTATTGCTGAGTTAGCCCTCAGTTGCACAAATGTTCTCCGTGGAGTAATGGTTACTTTACTAACTTCATATACCCAAGACGGGCGTAAAAATCCTTAGCATGGCTTCCTTAGAAAGGGAAGTAAGCCCTTGCTCCCGTGTCGTAGATTTGCGGCACATAAAAGAACCTCAAGCCTGATAAAGAGGCCTCTGAACAACATTAAGCGGTCTTTCACGCCCAGTACAGGATGGAATGCTGAAAACCACATCAGTTAAGCGTGTCTATAATTAGAAGGGAAACAAGGGAATTAAATATATGTCATTTTTATTACTTTCTCTATACGTATTGCACTCCACCAAAAAATTCCATACCGAGATTTCACCGGAAATATATGTTTTAGGGTCCCCTTGATTTTCTAAAAAATGGCTAACGATTTATGATTAAAATATCGTATATTAAAGATATTTACCTGACAAATAAAATGTATATTTTAAATTTTCTGGGAATAGCCTCTGAAGACTACTTTACTCTGAATGAATTTTGCATAACTACTAAACAGTAAGAGATGGACAAAAACTTAACACACAAAAAATGTAGAGCACGTTGAAACACACAATTTATGTTATATACATTTTTTTCTTGGAGTTGATCGTTTTTGAGATATTCCTTTTTCTTGGTTTCAGCTTTGAAAAAGCTATACTTTTCTCATTCAGGAATTTGTCAACTCCAGTCCATACAAACAAAGGAGCTTCAGTCACATAGCAAGCAGCTTTTGGCTTTCACTTTAATCTATATAAGACCTTTTCTGCTAATTTTCCTCGATTAGCATGAAATAAATAAAAGAATAAGCTTATTAACAATAATTTCTTACAGAGATCTAGAGAAAGTCATGTGAATGGAACACATCAGATTTTTTAATAAACAATCCACATAAAGAACATAATTCCATCTTCCAAAATATAATATTCATGCAATAGCTATTCATAAGGCTAGACCGATAGTCAAATTTTTAAAAATTGGTTGCTAGGTGATTGTAGCACGTTTTTATCTTCAGAAGTTGACAAATTCCCGTATGAGAAAAGCATAAGTATTTTATAGCTGAAAACAATAACAAGGAATATCTAAAAAACAATCAACTCCATGAAAACAAGTGTATAACATAAATTGTGTATTTTAACAAGCTCTCTAAATTTTCTATTAAGTTTTTGTCTATCTCTTGCGGTTATGGAAAATTCCGTAAAATTCATCCAGAATAAAATGTCTTCAGAGGCTATTCCCAGAAAATTCAAGATATACATTTTATTTGTCATGTAAATATCTTGAATATAACACATTTTAATCAAAATCTATAGATTCATTTTTGAGAAAATGAAAAATTTTCCAAGTAAATGGTTGAGTGTGGGGGATTTTTTTTTTTGTGTCACATCCTTGGAAGATATTCAAATCAAATACAAAGTTCGGCATTTAACGGACTTTTCGCTTTTGAACTATACTGCCCAGAGACACACAAACACACACACACTGACATTTTTCTAAACATGTTTTTTGGGGGGGTTCAGGGGGTCTCAAAACATATATTTGCGGTGAAATCTCGGTACCAAATTTTAGGGTGCAGTACATCATTCTCTCTATACATATAAGATGTAGAAAGGGTAACAAAACGAATTCAAAGAACAGAAGCCATCATTTAGAACTACCTTGTACCAAATAGCGAAATCAGAAGGCCAAGTTTTGACGGTATGATTTCAGGTTTGTTAAACTGCTACACATTCAGTAAACAGGCTGCCAGAATACTGAAACGACGCCTTCGTTCTGAGATGGAGAGCGATTAAGAACAATTTGGCTTCAGGAAGGGAAAACTGGACCGTTTTAGAACCTTCTTATAGATAGATAAAGATGTATAAGTGACGTTTGTAGATCCGGCATGGCCTACAATAAAGATGTTGAAATAATGGCTTGAACCACGTAATTAGGATATGGGCGAAGAGGAAAGATACGGACGGACAGACAGACAGACAGCAATTGAATAAACTTGATCACGTTGGGTGGATTCTAAGGTATAATAAAATATCCTCTCACTTTAAAATTCGAATAGAATAACACTAACCAATAATTTTTACTTTCTCTATACGTACAATGTACACAGTGTATAGAGAAGGTTTTGCTTTCACCCAAAAATTCAATACCGATATTTCACTGGAGACACATGTTTCGGACCCCTCCCTGAATCAAAAAAAAAAAAAAAAAAACATTTTTACAAAAATGTATGTGTGTTATAGCTCAAAAACGAAATGACCGTTAAATACTAAACTTGGTATTTAAGTTTAGTATCTTCCAGAGATGCGACACGAAGATTTTGAGAAAAATTCCCCCACTCCTAGATACCCTTTACATGGAATTTTTTTCGAAAATTTTGATTTTCTAAAAAAATGGCTCTAACGATTTCGATTAAAATATCACATATTAAAGATATTTACCTGACAAATAAAATTTATATCTTGAATTTTCTGGGAATAGCCTCTGAAGAATACTTTATTCTGGATACATTTTACGGAATTTTGCATAACTGCTAAACCGAAAGAGATGGACAAAAACGTACCACATAACAAATGTAGAGTACATTAAAACACACAATTAAGGTTGTAAACATTTTTTTCGTGGAGTTGAAAGAGAAAAAATATGATGTGTTCCATTCACATGATTTTCTCTATATCTCTGCAATAAATTATTGTTAAAAAGCTTATGTTTCTATTTAATTCATACTAGTCGAGGAAAAAATCAGCAGAAATATCCTATTACTTGCTTCTTTGTAAGTAGAAGCGAAATAAGGGAGCACTATTGGTTAAAGTGACAGTGAAGTTGGTTGCTATTTTACTGAAGTTCCTTTGTTTGTATGGACTGGAACTGCTAAATTCTGTGTGACAAAAGTATGTTTTTAAAGCTGAAACCAAAAAGCAAAGAGTATGTCAAAAACGATCAATGTGTATAGGATAAATTATGTGTTTTAAGGTGCTCTACATTTTTTATGTTGTAAGTTTTTGTCCATCTCTTACAGTTTAGCAGATATGCAAAATTCCATAAAATTCATCCAGAATAAAGTGTTTTGGGGTGGGGGGATTTTTCTCTAAATCTTCGTGTCGCATCCCTGGAAGATGTCAAACTTAAATACCAACTTTGGTATTTTACCGACTTTTCGTTTTTGAGTTATCGTGTTCACAGACACACGGACACACACACGGACCTTTTTCTGAAAATGCTCTTTTTTTTTGATACAGGGGACCCTAAAACATATATTTCCGTTGAAATCTCGGTATCGAATTTTTGGGTGGAGTGCAATACCTTGTATATACACTTTGTACGTATGAGAAAGTAAAAAGGGATACAGCACGGGTAAAAAAAAACAAAAAAAAAAAATCTGATGTGTTACACTCACATGACTTTCTCTAGCTGTTCTACAAACTTCATACATAAGATAATTCTTCTTTCTGCACCTTGCTAATAGAGGTACTCATTAGCACAATGTTCTTATTACTTGGTTCCTTATAAGTAGGAAAAAAATAAGGGAATACACTAGGCTAAATTGATAGTCAAATGTTTTAAAAGCTGTCGTTATGCGATTGTCATTACAAATAGCTTCTTTTCTTGGCCAGGAGTGGAGCAAAAGAAAAACGGACACTCCCGTCTGAGAAAAGTATAAGTACTTCACAACTAAAACTAATAACAATGAATACCACGAAAATGGTAAGCTCCACGAAAAAAATGTATATGACATAACTTGTGTATTTTAACAAGGCCTACATTTTTTGTACAGCAAGTTTTTGTCTATCTATTCCGGTTTATTAGTTACGCAAAATTAAGCAGAATTCATCCAGAATAATTAGGACTTTAGAAGCTATTCCCAGAAAATTCAAGATATACATTTTATTTGTCAGGTAAATATCTTTAATCCATCGTTAGAGCCATTTTTAAGAAAATCAAGATTTTCGAAAAAAGTTCCATGTAAAGGGTAGTTTGGGGTGGGGGAATTTTTCTCAAAATCTTCGTGTCGCATCCCTGGAAGATGTCAAAGTTAAATACCAACTTTGTAATTTTACGGACTTTTCGTTTTTGAGCTATCGTGTTCACAGACACACACACAGGACCTTTTTCTGAAAATGCTTTTTTTTGGATAAGGGGACCCCAAAACATATATGTCCCTTGAAATCTCGGTATCGGATTTTTGGGTGGAGTGCAATACCTTCTCTATACACACAATGATATTGAATATCGTATAATACATTGACACAAACTTTCCATATTTTTTCGATTCTTTTAAATTGTTTATTTTCTCTACCGCGTACATAGTAGTTGGAGAATACAATGCATTTCACACGAAAATTGATACCAATACTTCACGTATGGGGATCTCCTGAATAAAATATAAATAAATAACATAAAAATAATTTAATTCCTGTAGTATGGTATAGGTTGGTAAATATAAGGGAACATGAACCAAACTAGCTCCCGCACTGTTTTGAGGGACGGCATCCTGAATTCTCGGGGCTCAACACTTCTCTGTTCCTGATGTGGTGTGGGCAGGTGCAAGGAACGGTCTTATAAATTCCTAACAGCCAGGGAGAGACAAGAACCTCTTCATAAAGCAAGTCACGACTTTGTACATAGCATTCTTATCGAGGGGAGCAAGTCTTGCTATTAGAATGTATTAAACCCGGCTGAATCTTTCTAAAACAATTACCATATTTACTAAGTGTTTCCTCAGTAAAGGAATGCCATTAAGGGAACTCTCTCAGCACTTGCAATTATTGTAATATCGTCAAAGTATAGGTTCATGTAAACAACAGGTTACAAAATAGGTAGACCTGCGGCTGCGCAGAACGTGCTCGTTGCGTAATAGCACGCGGATTAACAGTTGAGTGCAAACAGCTTTATTAAGGCAATGGAACGCAAGTCACGATGGGATATTAAAGAATTACTACATGCCATCTTGTGTTTATATTACTTTAAGCAATATTTGATACATTGGAGTTAAACATTTTTACGAAATAGTAGATACGTAGGTGGTTATATTTTATACCTACTTTCATCATGATTTCATACATTTTCATTGAATATTCCATAATACTTTTTCGTATTAAACTGTTAATTAATGTATAAATAAATATTCCGAGGATTACACCGAATTTTGATAAACTATGGCACCTATGGCTGTAACAAGCGAGGTAGAAGAAGGTTTTTGGGCATATTCTGCAATTTCGCGTCCGCAAGTCGTGATTTCGTCCTACAGTGCCATCTGTGGGGGACGAGCCGATCAATGGTCGCGCCGTAGTCGAATGGTGAGACCATTCGCCTCTCGCCTACTTGGCCCGGGTTCGATCCCAAGCGACCGCATGTGGGATTTTTGGCGGACAAAGTGGCGCAGGGGACACATAAGATTTTTTAATAAACAATCCAAAAAAAGAACATAATTCCATCTTCCAAAATATAATATTCATGCAATAGCTATTCATTCGTCCTGCAGTGCCATCTGTAGGTGACGAGCCGATACCTTTTCACTATGGCGCATCTGGAAATCCCAAACTAGAAATTCAAATCCGATCAACGATACACCTCATGCCCAAATTAGGAACTACAGGAAATAACTAGCTCATTCAACAGTTCCTAATAACATCAACATTAATAAAAACACTCAATTTATACTTTCTCTGTACGTACTATATCCTTAGTGTATAAGAGAAGGCACTGTATTGCATCCAGAAATTTGATACCGAGGTTTCATGTTTTGAGACCTGATTCTAACAAACAAACAAACAAAATCTGATGTGTTACACACGACTTTCTCTATGTCTCTGCAACAAATTATTGTTAAAAAGCTTATGCTGCTTTTCACTCCATGCTAATTGAGAAAAAAATTGCTTCCTTGTAAGTAGAAGCGAAATAAGGGAGTACCATAGGTTAAAGTGATAGTCAAAATCTGGTTGCTATGTGACTGAAGTTCCTTTGTATGGACAGGAGTTGACAAATTCCTGTATAGAAAAGTATAACAAAGCTGAAACTAAAAGCAAGGAATATCTTAAAAACGATCAACTCCACGAAAAAAATGTATATAATATAAATCGTGTGTTTTAACGTGCTCTATATTTTTGTGTAGTAAGTTTTTGTCAATCTCTTACGGTTTAGCAGTTATTCAAAATTCCTTAAAACTCATCAAGAATAAACTACTCTTCAGAGGCTATTCCCAGAAAATTCAAGATATACATTTTATTTTTCAGGTAAAAGTCTTTAATATACGACATTTTAATCAAAATCGTTAGAGCCATTTTTGAGAAAAACGAGATTATCGAAAAAAGTTCCATGTAAAGGGTAGTTAGGGGTGGGGGGACATTCTTGAAAATCTTCGTGTCTCATACTTGATAGATATCAAACTTAAATACAAAGTTTGGTTTTTAACAGTCTTTTTATTTTTGAGCTATACTGCCCACAGACAGACAGACAGACACACACACACGGACACGGACATTTTTCTAAAAATGCTTTTTTTGGAATCAGGGGGTTTGAAAACATATTTCCGGTGAAATCTTGGCATCGAATTTTTAGGTGCAATACAATACCTTCTCTATACACTATGTACATAGTGCGTATAGAAAAAGTAAAAAGTACTTTTAGAAACATATTCGTGTGTGTCAATGTGTATTTTTGGACAGAATAGCTCAAAAACTAATCTCTTCATAAAGTAAGTCACGACTTTGTGCACAGCATTCTTATCGAGGGGAGCAAGTCTTGCTATTAGAATGTATTAAACCTGGCTGAATCTTTCTAAAACAATTACCATATTTACTAAGTGTTGCCTCAGTAAAGGAATGCCATTAAGGGAACTCTCTCAGCACTTGCAATTATTGTAATATCGTCAAAGTATAGGTTCATGTAAACAACAGGTTACAAAATAGGTAGACCTGCGGCTGCGCAGAACGTGCTCGTTGCGTAATAGCACGCGGATTAACAGTTGAGTGCAAACAGCTTTATTAAGGCAATGGAACTAAGACACGATGGGGTTTTAAAGAATGTCTTCATGCCCTTTTGTGTTAATAGTAGTTTAGGTAATATCTGACGCCAATTTTATCCACTGGAGTGAACTTTTAATTGCATGGTATTGCATACATGGAGCAAAGGTGATTATTCAAAGCTTTTAGTATTTCCAATGGACTTGTATATAAAATATCGTATATTGAAGATGTTTACATGACATAAAATGTTATCTTCAATTTCCTGGAAGTAGCCTCTGTAGACATGTCTATTCTGGTTGAATTTTGAGAAATTTTGCATAAATGGTAAGCTATAAGAGATAGATAAATACTTAGAACACACCATTTATGTTAGTTATATTACTTTCTCTATACGTACTATGTAGGTACATGTGTAGAGAAGGTATTGCACCCAAAAATTCGATACCGAGATTTCACCGGAAATACTTATTTTGAGACCACCTGAATCCAAAAAAAAGCATTTTTAGAAAAATGTCCGTGTGTGTCTGTATGTGTGTCTGTGTGTGTGTGTCTGGGGCAGCATAGCTCAAAAACGAAAAGACCGTTAAATACCATACTTGGTATCTAAGTTCAGTATCTTCCAAGGATGTAACACGAAGATTTTCAAGAAAATCCCCCACCCCAACTACCCTTCACAAAAAATTTTTCGAAAATTTTGATTTTCTAACAAATGGCTCTAACGATTTTGATTTAAATATCGTATATTAAAGGTATATAAACCTGACAATTAATATGTATATCTTGAATTTTCTGACAATAGCCTCTGAAGACTACTTTATTCTGGATGAATTTTACGGAATTTTGTGTAACTGGTAAACCGTAAGAGATAGACAAAAGCTTACCAAACAAGAAATGTAGAGCACATTAAAACACAATATTTATGTTATATAGGATTTTTTTTTTTAGACATTCCTTGGTTTTGGTTGAAAAACTTATACTTTTCTCACATAGGATTTTCAGCTCCTGTCCGTACAAACAATGGATTTTCAGTCACATAGCAACCAGCTGTTGACTATCACTTTAACCTATGGTACACCCTTTTTTCGCTTCTACTTACTAGGAAGCAAATAATAAGTCTATTGCTGCTAATTTTTTCTCACTTATCATGAAGTAAAATGGAGCATAAAATTTTTAACAATAATTTGTTGCAGAGATGTAGAGAAAGCCATGTGAATGGAACACATCAGATTTTTTTACTTTCTCTTTCCCCATATGTACAATGTATTGTACTTAGTATTGTATTCCACCTAAAAATTCGATGTTGAGATTTGAACGGAAATACATGTTTTAGGACCCCCTGAACCCCCCCAAAAAAAAGCATTTTAAGAAACAGGTACGCGTGTGTTTGTGTGTGTGTCTGTGGACAGCATAGCTCAAAAACGGAAAGACTGTTAAAAACCAAAGTTGGTATTTAAGTTTGGTATCTCCCAAGAATGTTACACAAAGATTTTCAAGAAAATCCCCCAATCCTTAAATAACCTTTACATGGAAAAATTTTGATTTTCTCAAAAATGACTCTTAACGATTTTTATTAAAATACCACATATTAAAGCCATTTCTATCATAAATAAAATGTATATCTTGAATTGTCTGGGAATAGCTTCTAAAGACGTGTTTATTCTGGATGAAGTTTGCTTAATTTGGCATAACTAGTGAACCGTAAGAGATAGACAAAAACTTACTTACTACACAAAAAATGTAGATCTTGTTAAAATGCACAAATTATGTCATATACATTTTTTTCGTGGAGCTTACAGTTTTCGAGGTATTCCTTGTTATTAGTTTCAATTGTGAAGTACTTATACTTTTCTCAGACGTAAGTGTCCGTTTTTTTTGTTCTACTCCTGGCCGAGCAAAGAAACGATTTGCAATGACAATCACATGACGACAGCTTTTAAAACATTTGACTATCATTTTAGCCTAGTGCATTAACTTAGTTCCATTCTACTTATAAGGAACTTAAGTAATAAAATTCTGCTAACGTTTATTTCGATTAGCATGGTGTTGAAAGAAGAATTATCTTTTGTAAGAAGTTTGTTTGTAGAATAGCTAGAGAAGGTCATGTGAGTGTAACACATCAATTTTTTTTTCTCGTGAAGTTTACCGTTTTTTAGATATTCCTTGTTATTAGTTTCAGCTTTAAAATACTTATACTTTTCTCATTCGGGATTTTGTCAACTCCTGTCCATACAAACATAGCAACCAGATTTTAAAAGATTTGCCTATCGCTTTAGCCTATATTACTCCCTTATTTCCTTTCTACTTACAAGGAAGCAAGTAAAAAGATCCTTTCTGTTATTTTTTTCTCGATTAGGATTAAGTAAATAGAATAATAAGCTTTTTAATAATAATAATAATAATGTATTGCAGAGATGTAGAGAAAGTTATGTGAATTGGGGCGGTACTGGGTTAGAGTCCCGGGCACAGGTTATGGTTATTGGAATGGTGTGGAATTATGGTTGGATTTGCTCAGGGTTTTTATTAGCATGGAGACTCTTTCAGTTTGCGGTGAGACTCAAGTGCTTTATTACCTCAGTCCGGCCTTTTTCCGCAGTAGAACACACGCGTATACTTCTTAATTTCCTACTGTGACGTCACACTTTACCCTCACGCGACTATTACAATTATTCGTTTGATGCATGATATGTCTCGTACTATGATCGGTCTTAAAATCACTTACTTTCGTCACAACTAAGGGTTACACCACGCGTTCAAATATCACATCTTGGTCGTGCGGAGGTTCTTCGTCAAGAGCCTTACAATTAAAAGATAGCCTGTTCGGCTCCATTTCGGATTCTAAAATCACATCTTGGTTGTGTGGAGGTCCTTCACCAAGTGCCCTATACTGTCCCCTGACCAGCGGAGAGCATTGTCTTGTGTCCCGTTAGTTGCCTTGGGCAGGGCATTCTCACCCCTTTCCCTGGGTCAATGCATGGCAGGTAACGGATCTTGTACCCCGTGACTTATACGTGTTAAAAGTCTTTCTACCCTTCCCATTTCCACCATACATTTATATGTTATCTTCGTGATATAATTTATATTGTTGGCTATGATTTACATTTCTCTTCTTTCCCCGGAACAAGACATGTACTGTCTCAGGATGGAACACATCAGAGTTTTTTAGTGAACCAAATTTCTGTTTAGAAACGAGCAGTTGGGTTTGGGCGAAGTGCCCGCCAATTTCCGGGAAGGCTGAAGTCCTCCAGTGGCTGCATCTCTCCCATAGAGGCAGGTAAATATCATAAACTAAACCAAGAAACTTGTTTCCGGGAAACTTTCTGTGGTGTTAAAAATGCATGTCATGAACCCAAAGGGAGAGAAGACGGGGGAAAACTTTGAAGCACGTAATCTGACCCAAGAGAGGCCAAAACCGTCAACCTTACGAGAACCAACTTGATTTGCGTGTGATATACCATGAAATTAATTCGTGCAACTTTAATACCTCTCTCGCGAATTGGCTGGAAATATCGTTCAATGATCTCTATCGCATAATATTGTTGTTGAGAAGAAGCATGCAGCTTGTTAATAACTTATCAGAACATCGAAGTAGAGGAAACCAGTTAATCCTTATTTCTTATAACTAGAGGTCAATTTTGGGTGCCTAAGCGCATACAGTTATGAATTATTGTACAGAATGATAGAGAAAATAGATATAAAAATCAAATTATCGTTATAAAGCTTATGTTTCTATTTACTTCATGCTAATCCAGAAAAAATTAGCAGAAATAGTCTTATTACTTGCTTCTTTGTAAGTAGATGCCAAATAAGGGAATACCATAGGTTAAAGTGAAAGCCAAAAGCTGGTTGCTATGTGACTGATGTTCCTTTGTTTGTATGGACAGGAGTTGACAAATTCCCGTATGAGAAAAGCATCAGTTTTTTAAAGCTGAAACCAATAACAAGGAATATCTAAAATTCGACCCACTTCATGAAAAAAATGTATATAACATAAATTGTATGTTTTAACGTGATCTACATTTTCTTTCAAGTGAGGTTTTGTCTATCCTTTACGGTTTACCAGTTATGCAAATTTTCGTAAAATCCATCCAGAATAAAGTAGTTTTCAGAAGCCATTCCCAGAAAATTCAAGATATACATTTTGTCAGGTATATACGTATCTTATTTAAACGATACTTTAATGAAAAATTGTCCATGTAAAGGATACTTGGGGGTGGGGGATTTTCTGAAAAATCTTCGTGTCGCATCCTTGGAAGATACTGAACTTCAATACCAAGTTTGGTATTTAACGGAGTTTTTATTTTTGAACTATGCTGACCATACACACACACACACGGACATTTTTCTAAAAAATGTTTGTATTCAGGGTGTCCTAAAACATGTATTTCCGGTGAAATCTCGATATCGCATTTTTGGGTGCATTACAATATCTTCTCTATTCACTATGTACATAGTATGTATAGAGAAAGTAAAAATGCTATCCTTTAGTCATTTTTTTTCCAGTTAAACGTTTAAATGCTTCATGAAGTTTATTGATAATTAAATGTCATAATACTGTTCCTCGGGAAGGAATAAGTCATATTGACGATGTAATTAATACAAGTTCTTAATCAGTTAATTGATAAATTTATAATAAATGACGAAGGGTTAAAAACTGAAAATAAATTAGTTGCCCAACCTCTGTTCTTATGAGCTAATGACGTCACCTAGTCGTGTTACCCCGCCCCCTTTGTTTTGTGCATGGCCAGGTATGAAGTAGCGTTTAACTGGATTCGACTCTCGACAAGATGGCAGGTTGCAAGCCAACCAAACAAAACGCATTCCAGAAAGAATGACAGGAAGACTTTTTAACATATCTACACGTACTATGTACATAGTGTATACAGAAGGTATTGTAATGCACTCAAAAATTCGATATCCAGATTTCACCGGAAATATATGTTTTAAGACCCCCTGAATCGAAAAAAGGGTCTGTGGGCAGCATAGCTCAAAAACGAAAAGTCGTTAAATACCAAACTTGGTATTTAAGTTCAGTATCTTCCAAGGATGCGGCACGAAGATTTTCAAGAAAATCCCCCCACCCCCCACTACCCTCCACAAGGAATAATTTTCAAAAATTTTGATTTTCTCAAAAATGGCTCTAACCATTTTGATAAACATCTCATATATTAAAGCTATTTACCTAATAAATAAAATGTATATTTTGAGTTTCCTGGGAATAGCTTCTGAAGACTACTGTATTCGCAAGAATTTTGCAGAATTTTGCATAACTGACAAACCGTAAGAAGTAGACAAAATCTTATTTAACAGAAAATGTAGAGCTCATTAAAACACACAATTTATGAAATATACATTTTTTTCGTGAAGTGGGTTGATTTTGAAACATTCGTTGTTATTGGTTTCAGCTTTAAAAATTGTATACTTATCTCATACAGGAATTTGTCAACTCCTGTCCATACAAACAAAGGAACTTCAGTCACATGGCAACCAGCTTTTGACGAATACTTTAGTGTATGCTACTCTCTTATTTCCCTTCTATTTGATGGAAGCAAGTAATAAGACTATTTCTGTTAATTTTTTCTGGATTAACATGAAGTAAAAAGAAGCATAAGCTTTTTAACAGTAATTTTTTGCAGAGATGTAGAGAAAGTCATGTGAATGGTATACATCAGATTTGTTTTTTGTGTTTTTTTTTTTGTTAAAGAGGATATTACAGTGATATGTCTTATTTTGGGATTTCAATGTAATATTAAACGCCACTTTGAAAAATACCATACTGATTATGGCAAAAATTTTTATCAGTAACAGAACTTGGATTTGAATTAATTTTGCGTGCAAAGATACTCCCCACAATCTTCAAATGGAACTGGTTGCTTTCCAAAATTCAAGTAATTAAACATTCTCAACAAAGAAAAGAAAGATTTATTTAAATATGTTCCCAATTAAATATTTCCCTAATTGCAAAATTTTGTTTCAAAGTTAGTTTCAAAATTTCGTTCTACATATATTTGTGAACAGATGTTCTCGAAAATGAATAAAATAAAAATCAAATATTGTAGTAGGGTTGGGAGGGTCATTTGTCTGTCTTTTAAGACTCTGTTGTTCATCCCTGTCGCAAACATTGATGAACTGGTTACAGGTAAAGAATACCAACCAAGTCACTAACAAGAATGGCATTTTTGGAAAAAGGTCCGTGTGTGTGCGTGTGTGTGCCTGTGTGTCCATGGACAGCATAGCTCAAAAACGAAAGGACCGTTAAATACCAAACTTAGTATTTAAGTTTGGTATCTCCCAAGAATGCGACCCCCAATTACCCTTTACATGGAACGTTTTTTTGAAAATTTTAATTTTCTCAAAAATGGCTCTAACAATTTTGATTAAAATATCGTATATTTACCTGACAAATAATATGTATATCTTCAATTTTCTGGGAAGAGCCTCTGGAAGAATTTTGTATAACTGCTAAACCGTAAGAATTGGACAAAAACTTACCACACAAAAATGTAGAGTACGTCAAAACACACAATTTAGGTCATATACATTTTTTTCGAGGAGTTGATCGTTTTTGAGATATTCCTTGTTTTTTGTTTCAGTTTTGAAAAACTTGTACTTTTCTCATACAGGAATTTGTCAACGCGTGTCCATACAAACAAAGGAACTTCAGTCACCTAGTAACCAGCTTTTGACTTCATTTTAATTTATGATACACCCATGTTTCGCTTCTACTTACAAGGAAACAAGTAATGGGACTATTTCTGATAATTTTTTCTGGATTAGCTTGAAGTAAATAGAAGAATAAGCTTATTAACAATAATTTGTTAAACAGAAGTAGAGAAAGTCATGTGAATGGAACACATCAGATTTTTTACTTTCTCTTCACATACTGTGTACATAGTGTACAGGGAAGGTATAGTAATACGCCCAAAAATTCACTACCGCAAGGAGCATTTTGAACTGATATCTATGCATTGCAAAATGTATTTAGAGAAACGCTTCTTTTAATATTTGAGTTCATTTGTTTCCATTAAAATTTTGATTTAAAATGTTACGGAATAAATGTTTAAAATGCAAGTGGCTTAAAATAACTTTGGTATATTAATTATTGTTTCATTTATTTAGCCTCCTTTAACTTCTAACGCCATATTGGGGGCTTTGCATTAGAAATAACTCGTTGTGTGAAGGTTCTTTGTTTTGGGTTAAAATCATTTTATTTTCCTCAAGCACACACATTCACTCTCACAAAATACTTCCAGGCTCTGTGAGGGAGAGAGAATAATTCTGGTTAAAGCAAAATTTCCCACCTTAGCCGAGATTTGAACCCGGGACCTCCGAGAGAGAAATCAGCGACCATGGAGGCAGTCAGACTGAAAAATTCAATGACATAGCCGGGATTTGAACCACTGATCTCCCTCGTATCCAAATCCTGTCCTACACACGGCTTGTGTGAAGAAACAATTATTCCAATTCAATTGACCATAATAGCTGGCAATGAATCCTGGGACTTAAAAGTACTTACAGCATTGTAAATCACCATTGGGGTTGTCATCTCAAAATAATTTGAGAACACCTTGTGGTTTACCGGGAAACATGCAAGTCAGTTGAGGAATTCAATGTTATGCCGGTATGTTGTCATGGTAGCTCAGTGGAAGAGTACTTGGCTAGAGATCGGGAGAACCGTGTTTCAAATCCCGGCTATGGCATTGAATTTTTCAGTCTGACTCTATCGAGAATGTAGATAGTAAAAGAGATAAAGCGAAAGAGTAACCTTGTATGTAAATCCGATTATACTGAAAACATTGGTTGCTGCTCCTTCATCGGAATGCAGATAGGCATCTTGCAGTGTTATCGTGTTCAAATATTTAGAGATTGAGGAAGCTAAAAGCGTATATCTGTGGAGATTTCCACCTCAGCTAATATAGTCAAGGCATAATTACATAGCTAATTTGTTGACCATCACGCTGTGGACTAATTAATGCGTCTCTAGGGCAGAGGAGAGGGGGAGGAGAGGTCCCCTGCGGAGAACATGCTATTGAAGTGGTGCGTAGTGCATAATCGCCGACTCCAATCTGATTTTCTACAGCAGTAAACCCTGATGCAACATTTGCATACAGTTGTAAAACAAGATTCCGAGTGTATAATGAAGATGTCCTCTATCGCCGACATAAATTAATCTTTATATCATCTTCTTCTTTGTCGCCTTCCGTGGTGTAGTGGTTATCACGCTAGCCAAGATTGCAGATTCAAACCTGCTGGATAGTGATGGTTTGTTTTGGACATAAAAATCCTTTAGAAGGCAAGTAAAGCTGTTGATCCCGTGTAGTAGATTTACCTGGGACATAGAATGGGACGCTGAGTACCACAGTAGTTAATCAGCGTCCATAAATAAAACTCCATTTCCATTTTCTAAAACCCAGGATTGCAGTTTCAAACCTGGCGGAGATTGATGGATTTTTTCGGAGGCAAAAATACTTAGCATGACTTCCTTCGGAAGCAAAGTAAAACCATAAGTTGAAGATTTACAATATGTAAAAGAACCTCATGCCTGATAAACGGATCTCTGAGCAAAATAAAACCCCATTTCCATTTTCTAAAATGCCAGGTTGAAAAGTGGCGGAAGGTAATGGATTTGAAATGGCGTAAAAATCCTTAGCTTATCTTCCTTCGGAAGGGAAGTAAACCCGATGGTTCCTTGTAATGTTTATTTCCACGTAAAACAAAAAAAAAATCTAATGTGTACCATTCACATGACTTTCTCTATATCCCTGCAACAAATTATTCTTAAAAAACTTATACTTCTATTTACTTTATGCTAATCAGAAAAAAATAGCAGAAATAGTCTTCTTTCTCGCTTCCTTGGTGATAGTCAAAAGCTAGTTGATATGTCAATGAAGTTCCTTTATTTATATAGATAGGAGTTGACAAGTTCCTGTATGAGAAAAGTATACGTTTTTCATAGCCGAAACCAAAAATAAGGAATGTCACAAAAACGACGAACTCCCGAAAAAAATGTATACAACATAAATTGTGTGTTTTAATGTGCTCTACATTTTTTGTGCAGTAAGTTTTTGTCCATCTCTTACGGTTTAACAGTTATTCAAAATTCAGTAAAATTCATCCAGAATAAACTACTCTTCAGAGGCTATTCCCAGAAAATTCAAGATATACATTTTGTTTGTCAGGTAAATATGTTTAATATACGAAATTTTAATCAAAATCGTTAGAGCCATTTTTGAGAAAATCAACATTTTCGAAAAAAATGCCATGTAAAGGGTAGTTTGAGGTGGGGGATTTTTCTCAAAATCTTCGTGTCCCATCCCTGGAAGATACTAAACTTAAATACCAAGTTTGGTATTTTACCGACTTTTCGTTTTTGAGTTATCGTGTTCACAGACACACGAACACACGGACACACACACGGATCTTTTAGTGAAAATGCTTTTTTTTTGGATATTGGGGACCCTAAAACATATATTTCCGGTGAAATCTCGGTATCGAATTTTTGGGTGGAGTGCAATACCTTCTCTATACACTATGTACATTGTGCCTATAGAGAAAGTAATAAGGCTCTTGGGCAAAATTGCCCCATTTCGGTCCGCTAGCGGTGATTTCGTCTTACAGTGCCATCTGTGGGTGACATTCTGATCCCACGTCCCCATGGCGCATAGCGGCGAACTCGCGTACTAGAAATTCAAACCCGATCACGGAAACATCGTAACACCTCACAACACTCGAGAACAAACCAAAAGTCAATCTGTGGTGTAATCTTAAGCAAGATAAAGTAATCTTTGCCGAGAAGATGGTTTTGAAGACGGCTTATCAGACATGCTGGAACTGCAGCCAACTCTCAGGTGTTGAAATTGTACTGAATGAGTCTTAAACCTGATAACAGTCTGCGCGGTGTTTTATCACTGGGCGTGTGGACATATAATTCCGCACTGCTGCTGTAAACAAGGTCACGCTTCTAATGCAGTTTTGCTCTGTTCTGGAACAACAGTATTGAGTTGATAGTGATATAGTGTAGTTACAGGTGATTTATTATTAGTTACAACGAACTAATGACTATGTATTCACCGAACAGCAACCTCCATCCTGTAAACATTGCAGGCAGAGACTATCAGCAGATGATACTCACCAGACTAAGAATTGGACATACTAAACTAACTCATGACTATGTATTCACCAAACAGCAACCTCCATCCTGTAAACATTGCAGGCAGAGACTTACAACAGATGATATCAGAGTAAGAATTGGACATATTAAACTAACTCATGACTATGTATTCACCAAACAGCAACCTCCATCCTGTGAACATTGCAGCCAGAGACTATCAACAGATGATACCAGACTAAGAATTGGACATACTAAACTAACTCATGACTATATATTCACCAAACAGCAACCTCCATCCTGTAAACATTGCAGCCAGAGACTATCAACAGATGATACTCACCAGACTAAGAATTGGACATACTAAACTAACTCATGACTATGTATTCACCAAACAACAACCTCCATCCTGTGAACATTGCAGCCAGAGACTATCAACAGATGATACTCACCAGACTAAGAATTGGACATACTAAACTAACTCATGACTATGTATTCACCAAACAACAACCTCCATCCTGTAAACATTGCAGCCAGAGACTATCAACAGATGATACTCACCAGACTAAGAATTGGACATACTAAACTAACTCATGACTATGTATTCACCAAACAACAACCTCCATCCTGTAACATTCTGCCAGAGACTATCAACAGATGATACTCACCAGACTAAGAATTGGACATACTAAACTAACTCATGACTATGTATTCACCAAACAGCAACCTCCATCCTGTAAACATTGCAGCCAGAGACTATCAACAGATGATACTCACCAGACTAAGAATTGGACATACTAAACTAACTCATGACTATGTATTCACCAAACAGCAACCTCCATCCTGTGAACATTGCAGCCAGAGACTATCAACAGATGATACTCACCAGACTAAGAATTGGACAAACTAAACTAACTCATGACTATGTATTCACCAAACAGCAACCACCAACCTGTAAACATTGCAGCCAGAGACTATCAACAGATGATACCAGACTAAGAATTGGACATACTAAACTAACTCATGACTATGTATTCACCAAACAGCAAGCTCCATTCCGTGAACATTGCAGCCAGAGACCATCAGTCAAACACATCATTACGGACTGTGCTCACTATTCTAAGTACAGAATCAGCCACAAAATTCCCCACAGATCTTTAGGAGCACTCGACGAACCAACCAAATTATCGTCATTGTTCAAACACATAAAAGATTGTAAACTTGCTGTTGCACTGTAAAATATTGTAAGCTTTTAACACACTGTTGTATGAAACACTACATAATATATAAGTATTATTGTTAGAATTCCAATAATTAATGTTACAAGCTAGATATAATTATTAATTTAATATATAAATATTGTATTCACAATGCTAAAAAATGCCTTAATACACGATGTTGTCGCTATAAGACCTCTGTAGTTAGGCGACATTAAATAAAATTATAAATAAAAAAAATTAAGTTATAACTTCAGTGTCGACACTTACACAATAAAAACCTAGCACTTTATTCTCACCAAGCGCTAAAGTAAGTTACCAAGACAACTAGAATACTCAGGAAATTTCAAGCATAACGGTGAAATAATGAAGCACGGAATAACTGCTTAAGGGGGCAGTTAGGCAGAAATACCTCGACACAACAAAAACTCTACCATTGTTCTATAACAATGAAATTTTGCACAGTTAATTTCCTTGAAATTTTCTGTGATTATGTTATTTTATAAGTAATTTTGTCAACAAATAAAGAAATTACGCTACCTTGGAATTTTCAAAACATCAAAAAAGTTATAGACTGTTTCTTAGTATTCCTTTGGTGACGTTGCTTGAAAACAAGTGTACATTAAGTATTAGGATTATGCTACATTTTGGCGTAGAACGTTTTATCTCTATCTCCCTTCAATGATTTTTGAAGTATTTTTTAAGGTTTGTGAGTTTTTTTATTTCAAATTATTATGTATTTCATAGCACAATACCTATAGAATCTAAATCAAAAGTAAAACTAGCTGCACCAAAATACTCATTGTGAACTGAAATATGTGTATACAACATTTCATTGCAATATCTCAAATAGTTTCCAAGAAAAAGGTACATAAGTGTGAAAAATTATAAACCTGAGAAAACGAGAAAAGAAAATGTTGTTTGTTTTATTTAGGGAGTGATCTACATACTTTAGATACTACCTGAAATCCACCATAACTTTAGTCAGCTTGTTCTTCCTGGTCAGAAACTAAAGAAACAAACCTTCTAAATATTTATAACTATGTTTGCCTGTTAGAAATGTAGAGAAACAAGGGATCAAAGCTGATAATCAAGCAAGCAGAAAAAGTGGGCGTGGCATGACAAGTCCTAACTTATTAATTTATTTGGACCACAAAGAAAGTGAATTAGGTTATGAAACTTTGGGATCATAAAGCTGAATGTGTTAAAATTAATTAGTGAAATAAAAAAATTGAAAAATTCGCCATTTTTAGCCTACGTCCCCCCTTAATTGGACTAACATGACTGAACAAGCGTGTCTGCCTCACATTCAACTGTTCGCGAGTTCGAATATCGCTTAGGGTGAGCTTTAGGTTTCCCTTATCCTGGGAATACGAATGTTGAGTAATCATTTGAGCTTTATTTCAACAATTTCATTCAGCGTGTGATATTGTGTATGTTTGGTATTCCACGATCTTTTCGTTTTTGAGCTATGATGTACACAGACACACAGAGAGACAGACTGACAGACACCCATACATATACCCGGACCGTTGTTTTGGATTCAGGGACATCCAAAACATGTTTTTTCGGTGAAAGCTGGGTATCTAATTTTTGGGTGCATTACAATACTCTATACGCTATTTACATAGTACGTGTAGAGAAAGTAAAAAACAAAAAACATTAAAGGCGTAGGAAGAAACATTCCAGGAACTGCAGAGAAACACTGGCAGAGTATCATAATGTATTTACTTGAAATCTTTTAACAACAGTCATTAAAGGTATAGCTGATTTTACTATTAATGTATTTTGTTACATTTTAAGTTAAAAGCCCTGAATTAAATTTTTGAAAACTAAATCTTGAGATCAAAGAAAGGCCTGACTGTCCCGACTAGCAAATTGGGGTTTTCAAAATAATAATAATAATAATAATAATAATAATAATAATAATAATAATAATTTAAACTCAAATAATATTCAACCCAACAATTTTGTCCAAGCCATTTTGCCCACCCTTGTCGGCAACGCAGTGAAATTTGGCTGTGCATCTCTCGGCGAATTTCCAGCTATACTGAAGCACTTTTTCCCACGGTGGCTCGCCGAAGGGCAAAGGAATGAGTAGTTTGAACTTTTCCACCCAGTTACAACAGAATCTTGTCATATGTCACTATGAAGATTTTGGGGAGGTTTTGCTTATTCCATAAACGCGTGACGTCAGTGAAGTGAACCTATTTGGCTCACAAGTTGTGGATTGGTGCAGGCAAACTGTTTAGCATATGAAATAAACATCTCACATGTTCCAAACACGTGCCTTTCTCTAGCTGAACAAACTTTTCTTAAAAAGATTATTCTTTTATCTGCAACATACTGATCGAGTTAAAGATTAGCAAGGAAAGTAAGGAAATACATTACGCTAAAGTGATAGTTATTTCCCTTAAAAGCCGTTCAGTATGTGAAACAATTGAAATTTCGTTTTCTCTGATTGCCAGAAATAGGTAAACAGAAGACAGGCGAATGAAAGGTGACCTACCGTTTGAGAAAAGTTTAAGTAGCTAAAAATTGAAACCAATAACACGAAATAGCTCGAAAACAGTAAACCCCCACAACAACAAAATGTATATCATTTATTGTGTGTTTTAACGAGATCTAACGATTCTGAACGCTTTACCAGTTCTAAATTCATCCAGAATGTGCATATCTTCAGATGTTTTCCGGGAAAATTTAAGATATACGTTTTATTTGTTATGTAAATCTCTTAATATAAGTCATTTTAACCAATACTGTTTTATCTATTTTTGAGAAAATCAATTTTTACTTTCTCTATACGTACTATGTACATAGTGTATAGAGAAGGTAATTGCACTCCACCAAAAAATTTGATACCGAGATTTCACCGGAAATATATGTTTTAAGGTCTCCTGCATAAAAAAAAGTATTTTCAGAAAAAGGTCCGTGTGTGTGTGGGTCCGTGTGCCCGTGTGACCGTGAACACGATAGCTCAAAAACGAAAAGTCGGTAAAATACCAAACTTGGTATTTAAGTTTAGTATCTTCCAGGGATGCGACACGAAGATTTTGAGAAAAATCCCCCCACCCCAAGCTACCCTTTACATAGAACTTTTTTTCCAAAATTTTGATTTTCTAAAAACTGGCTCTAACGATTTTGATTAAAATGTCATACATTAAATATATCTACCTGACAAATAAAATGTATATTTTGAATTTTCTGGGAATAGCCCCTGAAGACTGCTTTATTCTGGATGAATTTTGCATAACTACTAAACCGTAAGAGATGGACAAAAACTTAACCCACAAAAAATGTAGAGCATGTTAAAACACACAATTTATGTTATACACATTTTTTTTCGTGGAGTTGATCGTTTTTGAGATAATCCTTTTTCTTGGTTTCAGCTTTGAAAAACATACTTTTTAACCTATGGTACTCCCTTATTTCGCTTCTACTTACAATAAAGCAAGAAATAAGACTATTTCTGCTAATTTTTCTCGATTGGCATGAAATAAATAAAAGATAAGCTTATTAACAGTAATTTGTTACAGAAATATGGAGGAAGTCATGTGAATGGAACACATTACTTTTTTTTGAAATTCTTTCGATAAAAGATAGTTGGGGTTATGGAATTTTCTTGAAATTTGTTGTCTCATCCTTGGAAGACACTAAACTTAAATACCAAGTTTGAAATTTACTATCTTTTAGATTTTGAGCTATGCTGCCCAAAGACACACACGGAGGTCTTTATAAAAATATTTTTTTTTTGTATTAAGGGGGTTCCGAAACATATTTGCAGTGAAATCTCGGTATTGAATTTTTGGGTGCAATAAAATACCTTCTCTATACACTATGTACATAGTACGTGTACAGATAGAAAAATTGATAAAATAATTTAATAGCATCTACAACGCAGACTACCAGGACTTGCAGAGATTAAGTAGCATGCTCTGAATGCTCGCCAATGCTTTTTAGTGTATGTGTGACTGACATTTTATGAAAAATCGCCTTTTACTATCTCCATACGCACTATGTACATAGTGTATAGAGAAAGTATTGCACTCCACCAATAATTCGATACCGAGATTTCACAGGAAATATATGTTTTAGGGTCCCCAATATCCAAAAAAAGCATTTTCACAAAAATGTCCGTGTGTGTGTGTGTGTGTGTGTGTGTGTGTGTGTGTGTGTGTCCGTGTGTCTTTGAACACGATAACTCAAAAACGAAAAGTCGGTAAAATACCAAACTTGGTATTTAAGTTTAGTATCTTCCAGGGATGCGATACGAAGATTTTGAGAAAATCCCCCACCCACAACTACCCTTTACATGGAACTTTTTTCGAAAATTTTGATTTTCTCAAAAATGGCTCTAACGATTTTGATTAAAATTTCGGATATTAAACATATTTACCTGACAAATGAAATGTATATCTTGAATTTTCTGGGAATAGCCTCTGAAGAGTAGTTTATTCTGGATGAATTTTATTAAATTTTGAATAACTGCTAAACCGTAAGAGATGGACAAAAACTTACTACACAAAAAATGTAGAGCACATTAAAACACACAATTTATGTTATATACATTTTTTTCGTGGAGTTCGTCGTTTTTGTGACATTCCTTATTTTTGGTTTCTGCTATGTAAAACGTATACTTTTTTCATACAGGAACTTGTCAACTCCTATCCATATAAACAAAGGAACTTCATTGACATAGCAACCAGCTTTTGACTATCACTTTAACCTACGGTTGTCCCTTATTTCGCTTCTACTTACAAGGATGCTAATTTTTTTATGTGATTAGCATAAAGTAAATATAAGTATAAGCTTTTTAAGAATTATTTGTTGCAGGGATATGGAGAAAGTCATGTGAATGGTACACATCAGATTTTTTATTTTAATTCCATAAAATAAGCTATACATTTATAAATACAAAAAGTGTATAATTCGATACCAATTAAATGTCCTAAGTCAAAACATTAGATGTGAAACTGAATTAGATTGGGCAAAAAAACAAAGAACTTCAGTTCGACGAAATGTCATTCGCACCTGGCAATATTAAAAATTAAGTTGTGCAGGAGAAGAGCAGCAATGCAAGAAGAAAATGACAGAAAAGGCAGCAGCAGAGCAAAGGAAAAGGAAAACTGGTTCCAGACTACCAACCTGGTGGAGTTTAATTGTCCACGTATTCAAATCTTTCCTTGTTTTCTCGCTATTGATATTTACATCATTTTTCTTCCTGTAAAATGCTCCTTACTGCTACACAAGTAAATTTGCTGTACATGTTGACAGAGAGACAAGAATAAGAATTGCTCTAGGTTTTACTGCCAGGTTATTTAAGTATGTTTTCAATTTTCAAACACAAACATTATATTTTTATGACAGAATCAAGCAGATTCATAACTTTAAAAAAATTGGAGGCAAAACCATAGACAATACAGAGAAAACTAGGACATTTTCAAAAAGTAGATATAATGTGAACCTAGGATTAAAATATTAGACCAACATTTGAATTTTTTTGTCGCAAAGGACTTTTTAGTGACGTGAAAAAAACTTATAAATGAATTTGACAATAACTTCAAAACCAGTACAGCAAAATAATTGAACTTGGCACTGTAATTTATTTGCAATATATTCCTATGTGGTGTAAATTAGTTTGAAATTTTAAACTTTCAGTCAAGCATAATCTTAAGGTAGCAAATTAACACAATTTGCTTGAAGTTTTATTGGAATAACTGCAATTTGACCTAGTAATGTTATCTTGCAGCGAGATATGATGGCCATTTGTAGAGCCCGGATATTGGGCAAAACACCTTTTTATCGAAAAAAATCTGATGTGTTCCATTCACATGACTTTCTCTACTTCTGTGTAACAAATTATTGTTAATAAGCTTATTCTTCTATTTACTTCATGCTAATCGAGAAAAAAATTAGCAGTAATAGTCTTATTACTTGCTTCTTTGTAAGTAGAAACAAAATATGGGAGTATCATAGGTTAAAGTGAAGTCAAAAGCTGGTTACTAGGTGACTGAAATTCCTTTGTTTATATGGACACGAGTTGACAAATTCATGTATGGGAAAAGTACAAGTTTTTCAAAGCTGAAACAAAAAACAAGGAATACCTCAAAAACGAACAACTCCTCGAAAAAAATATTATGTAACATAAATTGTGTGTTTTAATGCGCTCTAGACTTTTTTGTGTGGTAAGTTTTTGTCCATTTCTTACGGTTTAGCAATTATACAAAATTCCTCCAGAATAAAGTAGTCTACAGGAGCTATTCCCAGAAAATTCAAGATATACATATTATTTGTCAGGTAAACATCTTTAACATACGATATTTTAATCAAAATCGTTAGAGCCATTTTTGAGAAAATCAAAATTTTCGAAAAAAAGTTCCATGTAAAGGGTAGTTGGGTGTGGGGGATTTTCTTGAAAATATTCGTGTTGCATCCTTGTATATCTTGAATTTTCTGGGAATAGCCTCTGAAGACTACTTTATTCTGGATGAATTTTACGGAATTTTACATAACTGCTAAACCGTAAGAGATATAGCAAAACTTACCACACAAAAAATGTAGAGCACATTAAAACACAGAATTTAGGTTGTACACATTTTTTGTGGAGTTGATCGTTTTTGAGATACTCCTTATTTTTGGTTTCAGGTTTGAAAAACTTTAAATTTTCTCATAGAGGAATTTGCCAACTCGTGTCCATGGAACTTCAATCACATACCAACCAGCTTTTGATTGTCCCTTCTTAACCAATGGTACTCCCTTATTTTGCTCCTACTTGCAAGGAAGCAAGGTATTTGTGCTAATTCTTTCTCAATTAGCATGCATTAAATAGAAGCTTAAGCTTTTTGACAAAAATTTGTTGCAGAGATGTAGAGAAAGCTATATGAAAGGAACACATATTTTTACTTTCTCTAGCCCAATATGTACAATGTACATAGGGATACAGAAGGTATTGTAATGCACCCAAAAATTCGATACCGAGATTTCACCGGAAATATATGTTTTGGGGTCCCCTGAGTCCGAAAAAAGCATTTTTAAAAAAAGGTCCGTGTGTGTGTGTGTGTGTGTGTGTGTCTGCGGACAGCATAACCCCAAAACGAAAATACCGTAAAATACCAAACTTGGTATTTAGGTTTAGTATCTTCCAATGATGCGATGCGAAGATTTTCAAAAAAATCCCCCTACCACAATCTACCCTTTACATGGAAACATTTCGAAAATGTTGACTTTCTTAAAAATGGCTGTAACGATTTTGATTAATATCCCGTATATTAAAGCTATTTATATCCAAAATAAAATGCATATCTCGAATTTTTGGGGAATAGTCTCTGAAGAGCTCTTTATTCTGGATGAATTTTGCTTAACTGGTAAACCGTAAGAGATAGAAAAAGAACCCACTACACAAAAGATATAAATCACGTCAAAACACAAGATTTATGAACTTTACGTTTTTGTTGTGGAGGTAACCGTTTCCGAGATATTTCTTCTTACTGGTTTCAATTGTGAAGTACTTAAACTTTTCTCAGACAGAAATTGTCCGTTTTTCTTTTGTTCTACTCCTGGCCAAGCAAAGAAGTGATTTGCAATGACAATCACATGACGATAGTTTTTAAAACATTTGACAATCACTTTAGCATAGTGCATTCCCTTATTCTCTCCTACTTATAAGGAACTAAGTAATAACATTCTGCTAAATTTATCTTGATTACATTGTGTACAAAGAAGAAGAATATTTTGTAGGAGTTTTGTAGAGCAGCTAGAGAAAGTGATGTGAGTGTAACACATCAGATTCTTTTTTACTATTTTAGTGCCTATTTTAACCAAAATAACTAAATATCCGGGCTCTAGTCATGTGTTTCACAACACACTCTTTATGAACAGCAAGTTACAAAAAGAGAGAGAAGAACTGGCTAAGCGGGGGGGGGGGTATTCAGGCAACATGTGCGCTTATTTGTACAGTATATGGGTTTCCTGAAATGTCTATATCGCAGCGTGTTTGTCAGCCAAAGTAAACAGTACCCAAGCGCTTGCTGCAACCGCACGTGGGCACGCCATCAAAACTGCAAACATTGTTCCATAAAAATAAAAATAAAGAATTAATTAATTATGTGTGCATAGTGTTTAAAATGAGAACTTCGTTCCTAGTGGAGAAACAGTTGTTGAAACCACAGCTGCATATGAATGAGTTTTAATTCAAAACAATTACAAAATGCATTGGCACGTATTACACTCTCTAGCACTATGTGCGAGGACCGTTTTTTTCAACCTCCGATAGCCTATAAATAAAAGACAAGTTCATAGAAAACAATTATTTTATTACTAAAAGTTTTGTACACTTATGGTTACTTTTAAACATAATCACCGAACAGATGAGACATTTATCGTACCTGTGTACAAGCTTTGCAATACCCGCTTCAAAAAATGTTGCCGCCAATGATTTCAAATGAGCATTGACGTTGTTTTGAAGATCTTCGTACTTTACGACGTTTGCGGAGAGCCATTCAAAACAAACGAAGAGGAATGCTGACTTCAGGAATTGTGTTGATCCATGACAACGCTCGTCCACACACTGCTGGCACAACCCATCGGCTCCTTGAACAATTTCAATGGGACTTTTTCGATCATCCAGTCCTGACCTGGCACCCAGCGACTTACCTTTTTGCCTGAACTGAAGACGTGGCTAGGAGGGCAGCACTTTCAAACCATGGAAGATCTTCAAAAGAACGTTAATGTTCATTTGAAATCATTGGAGGAACATTTTTCTGAACCGGGTATTGCAAAACTTTACACGATAAATGGCTCATTCTTTTCGGTGATTACGTTGAAAAGTAACAAGTGTACAAAACTTTTAGTAATAAAATAATTGTTTTCTATGAACTTGTCTTTTATTTATAGCCCATCGGAGGTTGAAAAAAAAGCGGCCCTCTTACTTACGTAAATACTAGAGAATATATTGTATTCCACTCAAAAATTCGATGTCGAGCTTTCACCGGAAATATATGCTTCAAGGTCCCTAAGATCGAAAAGATCATTTTTAGACAAACTTCCGTTAAAAATCAAACTTGATATTTATGTATAGTATCTTCCAAGGATGCAATAAGAAACTGCCCCCACAACAAACTGCCGTTTACATAGAACATTTTTGAAAAAATGTTGATTTTACCAAAAATTGTTTTAACAATTTTGATTAAAGTATCGTATATTAAATGTATTTACATGAGAAAACAATGCTTTTCTTGAATTTTATAGGAATAGACTCTGAAGAACTCTTCATAATGGATGAATTTTGCTGAATTTGGTAACTGGTAAAATTTGGTAATCAAAAAACTTATCGTGGAATTAAAATACTCAATTTATGTCTGGAGTTTGACGATTTTTAAAATGTTCCTTGCTATTGGTTTCAGTTTTAAGATACTTATGCTTATACGGGAATTTGTCAATGCTGGCAATGCCAAGAAACGAATTTTCTCCACGCGGTAACAGGCTTTTAAAAGAATTGACAATCGCTTTAGCCTAGTGTATATCCTTATCTCCCTTCTACTTACAATGAAGCAAGTAATAAGTTAATTTCTGTTAAGATACATCTCGATTATCATGAGAATGTAACACATATTTTTACTTTCTCTATACGTACTATGTACATAGTGTATAGAGAAAGTATTTTATTGCACCCAAAAATTCAATACCGAGATTTCACCTGAAAAGCATACAACTTTAAATACCAAACTTGGTATTTAACCTTTATATCTTCTTAGGATGCGACACAAATATTTTCAAGAAAATCCCCCCATCCACAAAAACCCTTTACATGCAGAAAATCTCAAAAGTATTCATTTTGTCAAAACTGGCTCTAGCGATTTTTATTAAAATCTTTTATATTTAAAATATTTACATGACAAATAGAATCTATATATCTTGAATTTTCTGGAAATTTCCTCTGAAGATATGTATATTCTGGATGAGTTTTGCGTAATTATGTATAACCGCTAAACCGTAAGAGATGGACAAAAACGTACCGCACAAAAAAATGTAGAGCACGTTAAAAACACAATTTATGTTTTATACGTTTTTTAGTGGAGTTAATCGTTTTTTGAGATATTTCTTGTTATTAGTTGCAGTTTTAAATACCTATGCTTTTCCCAGACAGGAATTTGTCAACTCCTGGCAATACAAAGAAACGGATTTCAACCACATGGAAACCAGCATTTAAAAAATTTGACTGTCGCTTCTGCCGAGTGTATTCCCTTATTTCCGTTATACTTACAAGGAAGCAAGTAATAAGATAATTTCTGTTAATGATTATCTCGATTAGCATGTGAATGGAACACATTACATTTTTATAGAGGGGATACCAAAATGCCTATTTCCTGTGAAGTCTCGGAAATGAACTTTTCGGTGGAATACAATACATATGTAATGGGTAAGAAATAGAAAGAACAAATCTGATGTGTTCCATTCACATGACTTTCTCTACTTCTGTGTAACAAATTATTGTTAAAAAGCTTATTCTTCTATTTACTTCTGCTAATCCAGAAAAAAAATTAGCAGAAATAGTCTTATTACTTACTTTCTTGTAAGTAGAAGCGAAATATGAGAGTATCATAAGTTAAAGTGAAGTCAAAAGCTGGTTACTAGGTGACTGAAGTTCCTTTGTTTGTATGGACAGGAGTTGACAAATTCCGTATGAGAAAAATATACATTTTTCACAGCTGGAACCAAAAACAAGGAATATCTAAAAAAACGATCAACTCCTCGAAAAACATTTATATAACATAAATTGTGTGTTTTAATGTGCTCTACATTTTTTGTGTGGTAAGTTTTTGTCCACATCTTACAGTTTAGCTGTTATGCAAAATTTCGTAAAATTCATCCAGAATAAAGTAGTCTTCAGAGCCTATTCCCAGAACATTCATGATATACATATTATATTTCAGGTAAATATCTTTAATATACGATATTTTAATCAAAATCGTTAGAGCCATTTTTGAGAAAATCAAAATTTTCGAGAAAAGTTCCATGTAAAGGGTAGTTGGTGGTGGGGGGATTTCTTGAAAATCTTGGTGTCGCATCCTTGGAAGATACCAAACTTAAATACCAAGTAAAATCTCGGTATCTAATTTTTGGGTGCAATACAATACCTTCTCTATACACTATGTACATAGTACGTGTAGAAAAAGTGGAATACATTAAGAAATAGCGCGGAAAGAAACAGCTGATTTATGACATACTGCTATCGTATTACCATACAAAGGGTACTTGTAACAGACTTGATACCGTTTATGGAATGCCCGCATACTGGCACAGCTATACTGTGATTAGAGATACACACACTTTTCTATTGTCTTTTTATGCTTGTTCTAATATCTACTTTTAACGTACTCAGAATAACAAACTATTCATCAGATACAAACGTTGACAAATATGGTGGAGTGTTTCATACATGTCAAAGAGTGGCTATTAGTTATTGTCCAAAGATTGATTAATTGATTGATTGATTATCTTACCATATTTAAGGTTGGTTTATTTTTACTTTCTCTACACGTACTATATACATAGTGTATAGAGAAGGTATTGCAATGCATACAAAAATCGATACCGAGATTTCACCGGAAATACAGGTTTTGAAACCCCTGAACCCAAAAAATAAGCATTTTTAGAAAAATATCCGTGTGTGTGTCAGTTTATCTGTCTGTGTGTATGTGTGTGTGTCTGTAGGCAGCATGGCACAAAAACGAAAAGTCAATTAAAAACTAAATTTGGTATTTAGGTTGGTATCTTCAAAGGATGCGACAAGAATATTTTCAAGAAAATACCCCCACCCCAATTACCCTGTACATAGAACTTTTTTCGAAAATTGGCTCTAACGATTTTGATTAAAATGTCGTATATTAAGGATATTTACACGACAAATAAAATGTATGTCTTAAATTTTCTGGGAACAGCCTCTAAAGACTACTTTATTCTGGATGAATTTTACGGAATTTTGCATAACTGTTAAACCGTAAGAGATGGAATAAAACTTACCACACAGAAGATGTAGAGCACGTTAAAACACACAATTTATGTAATATAGATTTGTTTCGTCTAGTTGATCGTTTTTGAGATATCCCTTGTTATTGGTTTCAGCTTTAAAAAACATACTTTTCTCATACAACAAAGGAACTTCAGTCTCATAGCTACCAACTTTTGACTACCACTTTAACCAATAGTACTCCCTTATTTCGCTCCTACTTACATGGAAGCAAGTAATAGGACTATTTCTGCTAAAATGTTCTCGATTAGCTTGAAGTAAATAGAAGCATAAGATTTTTAACAATGATTTGTTGCAGAGATGTAGAGAAAGTCATGTGAACGGAACACATCTGATTTTTTTGCATTCCTATGTCCCGCTTAAACTTGCGGTTCAAGGAATTTTACATATGCAGTGCTGAATAGAACAAACAAATCGTTTTCATGGAAAGACATTGTATAACTCCAAAGTAGCTTAAGGACAGGGCTCAGTTTTCGATATTTTGTTAAGGGCTCTAAACAGTTATCTCTTGTTTTGTGGGACATGTGCACCGTTGGAGAGAGGTGTCCCACCCCAACATCTGTTAACCATTCAAGTTCAGGGGTAGGTCTCCAAGCTGTTTGGCATTTGTCCTACAAAATAGGGCAGCAGTGGCGTCTGGTGGACATATACATTTTGATGGATCCAGTAGTGTTCAGGGCCTTGTTTAAAAATGTGTTTGTTCCTTTCTCGCGACTTCCTCTACTACAAACTATTCTTAGAAAAACATGTTACTTTCTCTACACGTACTATGTACATAGTACATAGAGAAGGTATTGTAATGCACCCAAAAATTCGATACCAAGATTTCACTGGAAATACATGTTTTGGATCCCCTTGAATCCAAAAAAAAAAAAAAAAAAAGCATTTGTGGAGAAAGATCCGCATGTGTCTGTTTGTGTGTCTGTGTGTGTCTGTGTGTCTGTTTGTGTGAGTGTGTTTGTGTCTGTGTGTGTCTGTGTGTGTCTGTTTGTGAGTGTGTGTCTGTGTGTGTGTTTGTGTGAGTGTGTTTGTGTCTGTGTGTGTCTGTGTGTGTCTGTGTGTGTCTGTGTGAGGGTGTGTGTGTCTGTGTGTGTCTGTGTGTGTCTGTGTGAGTGTGTGTGTCTGTGTGTGTCTGTTTGTGTGAGTGTGTGTGTGTCTGTTTGTGTGAGTGTGTGTGTGTCTGTGTGAGTGTGTGTGTGTCTGTGTGTGAGTGTGTGTGTGTCTGTTTGTGTGAGTGTGTGTGTGTGTCTGTTTGTGTGAGTGTGTGTGTGTCTGTGTGTGTCTGTGTGTCTGTGTGAGGGTGTGTGTGTCTGTGTGTGTCTGTGTGTGTCTGTGTGAGTGTGTGTGTCTGTGTGTGTCTGTGTGAGTGTGTGTGTGTCTGTGTGTGTCTGTTTGTGTGAGTGTGTGTGTGTCTGTTTGTGTGAGTGTGTGTGTGTGTCTGTTTGTGTGAGTGTGTGTGTGTCTGTGTGTGTCTGTGTGTGAGTGTGTGTGTGTCTGTTTGTGTGAGTGTGTGTGTGTGTCTGTGTGTGTGTCTGTTTGTTTGAGTGTGTTTGAGTGTGTGTGTCTGTGTGTGTGTCTGTTTGTGTGAGTGTGTGTGTTTCTGTGTGTGTGTCTGTTTGTGTGAGTGTGTGAGTGTGTGTGTGTCTGTGTGTGTGAGGGTATGTGTGTGAGGGTGTGTGTGTGAGGGTATGTGTGTGAGGGTGTGTGTGAGGGTGTGTGTGTGAGGGTATGTGTGTGAGGGTATGTGTGTGAGGGTGTGTGTGAGGGTGTGTGTGTGAGGGTGTGTGTGTGAGGGTCTGTGTGTGAGGGTGTGTGTGAGGGTGTGTGTGTGAGGGTGTGTGTGTGTCTGTGTGTGTGAGGGTGTGTGTGTGAGGGTGTGTGTGTCTGTGTGTGTCTGTGTGTGTGAGGGTGTGTGTGTGAGGGTGTGTGTGTGAGGGTGTGTGTGTGAGGGTGTGTGTGTCTGTGTGTGTGTCTGTGTGTGTGTCTGTGTGTTTGAGGGTGTGTGTGTGAGGGTGTGTATGTGAGGGTGTGTGTGTGAGGGTGTGTGTGTCTGTGTGTGTGTTTGTGTGTGTGAGGGTGTGTGTGTGAGGGTGTGTGTGTGAGGGTGTGTGTGTCTGTGTGTGAGGGTGTGTGTGTGAGGGTGTGTGTGAGGGTGTGTGTGTCTGTGTGTGTGAGGGTGAGTGTGTGAGTGTGTGTGTGTGAGTGTGTGTGTGTGTCTGTGTGTGTGTGTCTGTGTGTGAGGGTGTGTGTGTGAGGGTGTGTGTGTCTGTGTGTGTGAGGGTGAGTGTGTGAGTGTGTGTGTGTGTCTGTGTGTGTGTGTCTGTGTGTGAGGGTGTGTTAGTGAGTGTGTGTGTGTCTGTGTGTGTGAGGGTGAGTGTGTGAGTGTGTGTGTGTGTCTGTGTGTGTGTGTCTGTGTGTGAGGGTGTGTGTCTGTGTGTGAGGGTGTGTGTGTGTGAGGGTGTGTGTCTGTGTATGTGTCTGTGTGTGTGTCTGTGTGTGTAAGTGTGTGTGTCTGTGGACAGCATAACTCAAAAACGGAAAGACCGTTGAACGCCAAACTTGGTATTTAAGTTTGGTATCTTCCAAGGATGCGACACGAAGATTTTCAAGAACCCCCCCCCCACTCTCAACTACCCTTTACATGGAACCTTTCTAGAAAAATTTGATTTTTTCAAAAATGGCTGCAACAATTTTGATTAAAATATCGTATATTACATATATTTACATGACAAATAAAATGTATATTTTGAATTTTATAGCAGTTGCCTCTGAAGACTACTTTATTCTGGATGAATAAAGTTAAAACACACAATTTATGTTATGTAAATTCTATCCGTGGAGTTGATCGTTTTTTTAGATATTCCTTGTTGTTAGTTTCATCTTTGAAAAACTTATACTTTTCTCATACAAGAATTTGTCAACTCCTGTCCATTCAAACAAAGGAACATCAGTCACATAGCAACCAGCTTTTGACTATCACTTTAACCTATGGTACTCTCTTATTTCGCTTCTACTTACAAGGAAGCAAGTAATAAGACTGTACTAATTCTTTCTCGTTTACAATGAAGTAAACAGAAGCATAAGGTCTTTAACAATAATTTGTTGCAGAGATGTAGAGAAAGTCATGTGAATGGAACACATCAGATTTTTTTTCTACCTGCTTCAGGCTAATCAAAATAAACATTACAGACATTTTCCTTATAATTAGAAGGGGAATAAAGGAATACATTAATATAAAGTGATAGTCAAAACAGGAATAGTTTTCGAAATGTTCTTTTTTCTCAAAAATGGCTGTCGTGATTTATTTTAAAATAGCCTATTATATAAAAATATTATCATGACCAATAAAATGTTTCGTAATTGGTTTATCTGTAGGACTGACATACTCCTAGGACTTAGAAACCAATGCCTACGTGTCTGAAGCCAGCAGACCCATCAACACGGAACTACAAACTGGAGAAGGGGTCGGTCCGTAGCCAGGCACACGAGGAAGTGGATGATAGGAAATGTAAGCAAAATTGATGATTGGAAAGGTGATGATGGATTAATTGGTGGAATGAGTGGCGGGGGGAACCAGAAGACCTGGAGAAAACCCACCCAAACGCCGCTTCGCCCACCACGAATCCCACATGCGGGAGCTTGGGATCGAACTTGGGCTGCCTATATGGGAGCCGAGCGGTCTAACCACTCAACTACTCTTCGTTCTTAATGTCTTTTGTTTAACTCTTAAACGTAATAGATAAACTTTACTCCTTAAAAATGTAGATCTCGTTTAAACGCACAGTTCATATTATTTACATTTTTTGGTTTGTTTTTGTAGAATTAACCATTTCCGAGGTATTCCTTGTTCTTTCTAAAGCTCCTTGTACAGGATCAATGCTTTTCATAACATTTCCAGAGTTATGAGAGAACGTAGGCTTTCACGGCCGGAGTCAGTGTAACTAAGAAATGTTTCCGGGCTGTTTTGCCGTGGTCTGCTGGTGTTAGGAGTACCAGACGTTTCGCTGCGAAACCTCCTAGAAAACTTCGACCGCCCCACTGAAGATGTCCACCGTAGTTGTGGACGAAACGTCTGGTACTCCTAATACCAGCAGACCACGGCAAAACAACCCGAAAACATTTCTTAGTTACATTTCCAGGGTTGTCAAACCTTCATGAGTTTTATTGTCAAATTGTTTTTTGTGTGTGTTTTGTTTGTGGAGCTAAAAGTTTGAGATATTCTTTTTTTTTTTCTTTTACTCAAACGGGACGTCATCTTCCCTTTCGTCTCTCTTTTGTTCTCTCCTGGCAAACAAAGAGAACCGAATTTCAATTGTTTCCATAAATACCACCTTTAAATGAAAATGCATTCCCTTATTCTCCTGCTGCTTATAAAGAGGCAGACTATTAGACTAATTCTCTTGATGTTTATCTCGATAAGATGATGTAGTTAAACGAAAAGTCTTTTTATTTCTCTACACGTACTATGTACATAGTGTATAGAGAAGGTATTGCATTCCACCCAAAAGTGTGCGTATGTGTGTCTGTGTGACTGTGGACAGCATAGCTCTAAAACGAAAAGACTTAAATAGCAAACCTGATATTTACCTGACAAATAAAATGTATATCTTGAATATTCTGGGAAGAGCCTCTGAAGACTACTTTATTCTGGATAAATTTTACGGAATTTTGCATTAACTGCTAAACAGTAAGAGATAGATAAGAAATTACCACACAAATAATGTAGAGCACGTTAAAACACCTCATTTATGCTATATACATTTTTTCGTGGAGTTGATCGTTTTTGAGATATTACTTGTTTTCGATTTCAGCTATGAAAAACTTATACTTTTCTCACACAGGAATTTGCCAACTCCTGTCCATACAAACAAAGGAACTTCAGTCACATAGCAACCAGCTTTTGACTATCACTTTAACCTATGGTACTCTCTTATTTCGCTTCTTCTTTCAAGGAATCAAGTAATAAGACTATTTCTGCTAATTTGTTCTCGATTAGAATGAAGTAAATAGAAGCATAAGGGTTATAAAAATTATTTGCTGCAGAGAAGTAGAGAAAGTCATGTGAATGGAAAACATCAGATTTTTTAAAAAAGGCTGTTTGCAGAAAAGCTAGAGAACGTCTTGTGAATGGAACACATAATTTTTCTTATAAACTATTAAATGAAAAACAAGGAACATCTCCACAAAAAAGGCATATCACATAAATTATGTGTTTTAACGAGATCTACATTTTAGTGTATTAAGTTTTTGCCTCTGTCTTACGGTTTAGAATTTACACATCATTTAGGAAAAGTCATCCAGAATAAAGAGGTCTTCAGAGGTTATTCCCAGAAAATTCAAGATATCCAATTCATTTGTAATACAAATATCTTTAATATGTTATTTTAATAGAAGCTGTTAAGATTAACTTTTCATAAAAACACAATTTAAAAAAAATCCATATAAAGGGTAGTTTGTGGTTTGAGGGTGTTCTTGAAAATCTTCGTGTCGCATATTTGGAAGATGATAAAGTAAATACCAAGTTTGGTATTTAACGGTCTTTTCATCTTTGAGTTAGCTGTTATAGACACTCAAACGGACCTTTTTCTAAATTTCCTCTTAGACTCAGGGGATCTATATTTCCTGTGAAATATCGACATCGAATTTTTGGGTGGAATACAATACCTTCTGTAGCTGCGATGTACATTTTACATAGTGTGGACGGTATAGCTCATAAAAGTCGATTACACACCGAACTTAGAATTTAACATCAATATTTTCCAAGAACGCAACAATAAAATTTTCTGGAAAGTCCCCGCATTCCCGACTACTCTTTACGTGTTTGGGAAACTTTGGTTGTCTCAAGATGGTTCTAACGATTTTGATTAAAACACCAATAAATCAAACGAAGTGTAGATCTTGAACTTTCTGGGAATATTCTTGATGACTTTTGTGTAACAGGTAAACCATAAGAGATGGACAACATTTGGAACACAAATAAAGTAGATCTCGTTAAAACAAAAAAAATTCATGTCATATACTTTTTATTTAGCGTTAGCCGTTTCTGAGGTATTCTGGATTATTGGATTTAGTTTTAAGCTATTTCAACCGCTTTCAAAGGGAAAGTCATATCTCATTTCGTCTCTCTTTGGTTTGCTCCTAGCAAGCAAAGAGAACCGAATTTCAATTGTTTCACATAGCGATGCGTTTTTATAGATTTGAGAATCGCTTGTCTAATGTATTCCTTAATTATCCTCCTACTTACAAAAAATCAAGTATGACGACCAATTCTGTCAATGTTTATCTCGATTAGCATGATGTAGATGTAAGAATTATATTTTTACTTTCTCTATATGCACTATGTACATAGTGTATAGAGAAGGCATTGCACTCCACCCAAAAATTCGATACCGAGATTTCACCGGAAATATATGTTTTAGGGTCCCCTTTGTCTAAAAAAATAATTTTACCAGAAAGGTCTGTGTGTGTGTGTGTGTGTGTGTGTGTGTGTGTGTGTGTGTGTGTGTGTGTGTGTCAGTGTGTCAGTGTGTCAGTGTGTCAGTGTGTCTGTGAGCACGATAACTCAAAAACGAAAAGTCGGTAAAATATCAAACTTGGCATTTAAGTTTAGTATCTTCCAGGGATGCGACACGAAGATTTTGAGAAAAATCCTTCCACCCCAAACTACCCTTTACATGGAACTTTTTTTCGAAAATTTCAATTTTCTCAAAAATGGCTCCAATGATTTTGATTAAAATGTCGTATATTAAAGATATTTACCTGACAAATAAAATGTATATCTTGAATTTTCTGGGAATAGCCTCTGAAGACTACTTTATTCTGGATGAATTTTATGAAACTTTACATAACTGCTAAACCGTAAGAAATGGACAAAGACTTACTATACAAAAAATATATAGCACATTAAAACACACAATTTATGTTATATACTTTTTTTCGCGGAGTTGATTGTTTTTTTAGATATTCCTTGTTTTTGGTTTCAGCTTTGAAAAACTTGTACGTTTCTCGTGTCCATATAAACATAGGAACTTCAGTCACCTAGTAACCAGCTTTTGACTTCACTTTAATCTATGGTGCTCCCTTATTTCGCTACTACTTACAAGAAAGCAAGTAATAAAGACTATTTCTGCTAATTTTTGCTCGATTAGCATGAAGTAAATAGAAGAATAAGCTTATTAACAATAATTTGTTACACAGAGGTAGAGAAAGTCATGTGAATGGAACAAATCAGATTTTTTAGAAAATTTGTTTGCTGAAAGGTTAGAGAAAGTCATGTGAATGAAACACACATTTATTGTGAACTCTGGAATTGAAAAACAATATCTCGAAAACGGTCAACTCTACAAGAAAAAGCATAGGGTATAAATTGTGTGTTTTAACGAGATCTATGATTTTGTGTAGTAAGTTTTTGTCAATTTCTTTCTGTTTATCGTTTATACAAAAGTTAGCAAAATTTATTCAGAATAAAGAGGTCTTCAGAGGCAATCCCAGAAAATTCAAGACATACATTTTATTTGTAAAAATCTGTAATGTAAGTTATTTTGATCAAAATCATTATGAGTAATTTTTGGGGAAAATAAAATTTTCAAACTTTTTTCTATGTAAAGGGTAGTTTGTGGTGGCGAAATATTCTTGAAAATCTTCGTGTCGCATCCTTGGAAGATAATTTACGTAAATAGCAAGTTTGGTACTTAACGGTCATTTCGTTTTTGAGTTATGCTGCCCCCACCCACACACACACTCAGCCGCGCGCGCACACGGAAATGTTTCTAAAAATAGTTTTTACTTCCTCTAGCCTCGTATGTACAATGTACACAGTGAATAGAGAAGTTATTGTATTACACCCAAAATTTGATACCAAGATTTCAGCGGAAATACATGTTTTAGGATCCCTGAATCCAAAAAAAAAAAAGAATTTTCAAAAAAAGTGCCGTGTGTGTCTGGCAGTCTCTCTGTCTGTGTGTCTGTGGACAGCGTGGCTCAAAAACGAAAAGACGGTTAAATACCAAACTTGGTATTTAGGTTTGCTATCTTCCAAGGATGCGACACGAAGATTTTCAAGAAAATCCCCCACCCCGAGCTACCCTTTACAGGGAAAAACTTTCGAAAATGTTGCTTTTCTTAAAAATAGCTCTAACGATTTTGACTAAAATACCATATATTAAAGCTATTTCCATTAAAAATAAAATATGTATCTTGAATTTTCTGGGAATAGCTTCTGATGACGTGTTTATTCTGGATGACTTTTGCTGAAATTTGCATAACTAGTAAACCATAAAAGATAGACGAAAACCTACCACATAAAATATGTAGGTCTCGTTAAAATACACAATTTATACCATATACATTTTTTTCGTTGAGTTTACCGTTTTCAAGATATTCCTTGTTATCAGATACAATTGTAAACAACCTATACTTATCTCAGACACGAAGATTCAGTTTTTTTTTTTTTTTGTTCTACTCCTGGTCAAGCTAAAAAGCGATTTGCAATGACAATCACATAACGAGAGCTTTTAAAACATATAACTATCACTTTAGTGCATTACTTTAGTTCCCTTCTTCTTATAAGGAACTAAGTAATAAGAACATTCTGTTAATGTTTATCTCGGTAGCATTGTATAGAAAGAAGAATAATCTTTTGTAAGAAGTTTGTTTGTAGAGCAGCTAGAGAAAGTCATGTGAGTGTAACACATCAGATTTATTCGATTCAGGGGATTTAAAAAAATATATATATTTACAGTGAAATGTCGGCATCTCTATAGCTGTGTACCTATATAGTGTGTAGAGAATATAACTAGAGAGTTGCATGTGAATGAAAGATATATTTTTCTGGTAAAATCTTGAATTGAAAAACAAATTTTATCATGTATGTCGGGCTTTAATGCAGAAATATGTAACGCGAATTTAAAAGCCTGGTTGATGGGGATAATATTTGTGGTTATTTTGGACCGGAAGAACGATAAAGGAAAACATGACGGTATTAAAAGCACGCGCGCTGGTTCATTGTGAGGCGCGCTCGCTTACTGACTCGATAAGTACAGAAACTTATGACAAGAGACGATGCCTGCCGAGAGGACGTGGGGAAGAATGAGAATGCGACTCGAGTGCTGGCTAACATACGAAGAGGAAGAGGAGGAACAACCAGAGTAATCGATAAACCTTGAGAAGGACGACACAAGAGAGCCCTCCACGATATCGACCCTTTCCTGTGTCCACATTGAATCAACCACCGTGACCGCAACGCTTGGCCACTGCGAATACCGACATAGTTCTTTGCAAGCATTGTGCTGTACGTCATAATGTCACAGCAAGGATTCTGATGACATCTTTACAATGTTCCTGGATATGAACTGTAGATGATTACCAGAGCTAGTAAGTTCGTACCGTTCCGAATACAGTTTGCGACAGACCGTCTCGCCGCATCACAAGTCATTGGTAAAAACGCACGGTGGAAAGGTAAATAAGCCGGTTGTCGAGTAAACACTACTCCTTCCAGAGAACAAAAACGAGTTATGAAACCTTCGTAAAAGATCATTATGTACAGAATGCACAAAAAGAAATCAGCAGTGTCTTGTTCCATATACCGCATTCCTTACCGTTTGTAGAGTACTATATTACGTTATGTTTTTATTTTATTGGCTGATACTGTCACTTTGCAGGTGAGTGTTCTATATCGAACTAATAGAGCATACCTATGCTGGGTTTGTCCACTCATTCGCTAATAGGTATAGCCAAGTGCCTCAACTGGAAGCGAGACCGAATTTTGGCAATCTTTTGCTTGGTTAATCGGGACTACACAGAAAATGCATGTTTCGAAAGTTACATGAATATAGGCAGGTTTTCGAGATGTTTGGAGTTTGCAGAATTGTTTTATGTGCGTCTGGTAGTACATTTTGCTTTTGGAATAATGCTTAAAGTTACGGCGGGAATGAGGTTAGGTCTGATGAACAATAGAACTGTGAAGAAGGCAGTAATCAGTATTGTTAGTGAACCTCCAAACCCAAAATCCCTCCTTCTGAGGCCACTTCTTTTCTTGGCAACTACGTGTTCATAGCTGGTCGCCTATTCTCATCAGAGCAAACAACCTTTTCATCTGAGAAAATCACTAGCTACCTAAATCTGACTGCTTTGACCAAATATTCAAGTGCAGACACCATTTGACTGTTGTGGTGCTGTTCAGTCAAGTCTATTTCCTTTGCTGCCTTTCGATGGTGGAGGCGTCAAGGGAGCAGGTTAGCTACAGATCGCGGCGCTATCTTGTACACGGTTTAAATGGTTCATCTCTTAGCATCAGCTTCTGTTGTTTTTTTCGTGGCTTTCCCGATTTTGGACGCATCTTTAATCCACTACTGCGCATCAGATCTACTCATTTGCACGGCATTACCGTGCGCCCTGCTTCCCACATGCGGCCACGGGTCACCACGCACATGTAAGGCATTGCTGACTGTCACCAAGCAGAATAGAAAAATCTCATGTGATCCATTCACATGACTTTCTCTACAGTTCTACAACAAAGTATTGTTAAAAAGCTTATGCTTCCATTCACTTCATGCTAATTGGGCAAAATAAGCAGAAAAGTGTTATTACTTGCTTCCTTGTAAGTAGAAGCGAAATAAGGGAGTACCATAGGTTAAAGTGAAAGTCACTGAAGTTACTTTGTTTGTATAGACATCAGTGGACAAATTTCTGCATGAGAAAAGTATACGTTTTTCAAAACTAGGAATGTCTAAAAACTGTTCAACTCCAAGAAAAAAAATATATATATATATATAACATAGCTTGTGTGTTTTAACGTGCTTTACATGTTTCGTGCAGTAAGTTTTTGTCCATCGCTTACGGTTTAGCAGTTATTCAAAATTTCGTAAAATTCATCCAGAATAAAGTACTCTTCAGAGGCTATTCCCAGAAAATTCAATATATATATCTTATTTGTCAGGTAAGTATCTTTAATATACGAAATTTTGATCAAAATCGTTAGAGCCATTTTTGTTTGGTATGTAACGGTGTTTTCGTTTTGGGGCTATGCTGTCCACACACACACACACACACACACATACACACACACACACATTTTTCTGAAAATGTTTTTTTTTTTGTATCCAGAGGGACCCAAAACATGTATTTCAGGTGAAATCTCGGTATCGAATTTTTGGGTAGAATGCAACACCTTCTCTATACACTATGTACATAGTGCGTATAGAGAAAATAAAAAATATGGAATTACAATTTACTACAACAGGCAAACTACAACCTCTCCTCCTTCTCCAGGTGCTGATAAGTCGGTGATAAAGCAAAGCAGGTTTAAAAAATGGCTTAGAATGTCTTTAAAACTGCTGCCCGAGTATAGAAATATCGACTTTTAGCACCTCGTTACTAGCGTTCTCAAGATTTAATGTCCCAAACATCTGTAAAATCTCGAACTAATCACTTGACAGTGCGACACTTAGCATTGATTAAATACGATCTTGATTTATGTAGCCTCCCCTGGAGGGTTTTTTTTTTTCAACTAATGTAGTAGCTTAATGCGTAACGTGGTAAGCTGATATCCCAAAGTCGCTGAGTTCGATTCCTGTTATAAAGTAAATGTTTTTTATTATTTTCTTTTTATTCCAGACGAAGTGCCGTGATAAGTGGCGTACTGGCACTTCAGAAACTTATAGCCGTTACTTCGAAATTTCAATAAACAGGCCATAAGTCTCCAATCTCAAATTACTTATTTAAGTAATCTACATATTCTGTGAACATATTTCGGTGTAGTTCATTAACACCCTGTATATATAGCGTCCTTTCTAAAGTATTTAACCATTTGATTGTCGGTTTAGCCTAGTGTATTCCCTTATTTACTTTATATTAATAAAGAACTAAGTTTCTGTTAGTGTTTATCTCGATTAGCATGAACTAGATGGATGAATGAATTTACTAACAATAATTTGCTGCAGGGCAGTACAGAAAGTCCTCTGAATGGAACACATCAGATTTTTTGAATGTTTTTGGAGTTACACTGTTCCTAATATTTGTTTACAGTGAGAATGTAGCCGTGACATCACAGCATGAGTGATTTTCCTTTGCAGTGATTGCCGACAGACTGAAAACAGTCTACAACTGGATGAAGCGAAGTTCTACCAAGAAGATGGAGGGAAAAGAAACAAGAAAAGTGGAACAATTTCCCCTCCTCGTCATTCCCATGAAACCAGTACCACTCCAGTCGACTACATCTATATTTCCCTCAGAACTACTCCCCGACTTACAAGTGCACTGTTGCTAAAATTGGAAAGTTCCGAATTCCGTAATATTCAGAGTGGAAAGAAGTAGCAACTAAGAAAGAAGAAAAGAGACGGGAAAAGAAGAAATAAAAAAAGGAAAGAAAAATAGTCGAGAGCAAAGTCTTGAAGGCCCCCCCTCACACCCTTCCCCCTTCCTGCCCATAACTCGTGGTCCCGTGAGGAGTCAAACACTGCAATAGGGAGCCTGTCTCAAGAATACTTCCGCCCCCGGGAGGAAAAAGGGTTGCAAGAAAATGTTATAGGATGATTAAAAAACTTTGGCCAGGAGGAAGTTGCGCTAAGCTCAAGAAAGCAGAAAGTATGAGGAGAAGGGGGCAGGGTTGTAGACGTCTGCCTCAGGGATTCCGGGTTTATGCACGAACCATTTGCCTATTAGCTTCCATTTTATTTCTTTTCCTGTCCTTGGGCAACGGCTGGAACGTTCACGCTTTATTAGTGACTCTAAGAATAGAACGAAATGTATATGGTGTGTAATAATAATGATAAGTCTTAACCATATGGCTCCAAATTACATCTACAACTATATCTATAATTGGTGAGAAATTATCTTGTGATTGATATGCCTGCTGACACGCGACTGTCTCGATACGCTGTTGCTATATTTACTCGCTGTCCGTCAAGAAACGGCACACGTTCCACTGCTTCCCCAAAAATCGTTCTTTCCATGCATTTTCTATCACACTTTTTCCCAGTTCTCACTAGTTGCCTCATCTATTCCTTTCAACATTAGATTCTGTAATTCACTAAACCTAATACATTTATTATTTCGGCTAACCTAACCTCAAATTGTTTTTCACGGCTTTAAGATATTTTCAAATCACAGTGTCATTCGTGATAGTTTCAGATTGATAACAAAAGCAATTTGGATAGGAATGTTTCATACAATCTCGTGATTTAAAGAACATTGTCTATCTGTAAATAAGGAAAAATGCGTAACAATTAGTTTCCACCACAAAAACAACAAACAATTGTATTCCCCAGCTCTATTATTTGAGGGAAAAGAAATAGAATATACCGTTAAAACAACAATTCTTGGGGTTTGGATTGAAAAGAACCTGAAATGAAATGTCCACAGTAATGAATTAGTAAAGCGACTTAGTAAGATATGCTTTCAATTCAAAATGCTTAGTCAATCAGTAAATAAGTACACACTTAGCAAGGTAAATTTTGCAAATTTTCATTCACTTCTATCATATGCGATAGTTCTATGGGGATCTAGTAGTGAGGTAATTAAAATATTTAAACCAAAAAAAAAATACTAATCAGAATTATGCTCAATTTATCTTATACTACCAGCTGTAAACCATATTTTAGAGAAATAAATATTATGCCACTGCCGTGTATATATAAAATCTGATGTGTACCATTCACATGACTTTCTCTACATCTCTGCAACAAATTATTCTTAAAAAGCTTATGCTTCTATTTACTTCATGCTAATCAGTAAAACATTAGCAGAAATAGCCATATTACCTGCTTCCTTGCAAGTAGAAGCGAAATAAGGGAGTACCGTAGGTTAAAATGATAATCAAAAGCTGGTGGCTATGTCACTGAAGTTCCTTCGTTTGTATGGACAACAATTGCCAAATTCCTGTATGAGAAATGTATAAGTTTTTCATAGCAGAAACCAAAAATAAGAAAACGACGAACTCCCGAAAAAAATGTATATAACATAAATTGTGTGTTTTAATGTGCTCTACATTTTTTATGTAGTAAGTTTTTGTCCATCTCTTACGGTTTAGTAGTTATTCAAAATTCAGTACAATTCATCCAGAATAAACTACTCTTCAGAGGCTATTCCCAGAAAATTCAAGATATACATTTTATTTGTCAGGTAAATATCTTTAATATACGAAATTTTAATCAAAATCGTTAGAGCCATTTTTGAGAAAATAAAAATTTTCGAAAAAAGTTCCATATAAAGGGTAGTTTGGGGTGAGGGTATTTTCTCAAAATCTTCATGTCGCATCCCTGGAACATACTAAACTTAAATACCAAGTTTGGCACTTTACCGACTTTTCGTTTTTGAGTTGTGTTCACAGACACATGGACACACGGACACACACACACACACACACACACACACACACACAGACCTTTTTGTGAAAATGCTTTTTTTAGATAAAGGGGACCCTAAAACATATATTTCCGGTGAAATCTTGGTATCGAATTTTTGGGTGGAGTGCAATACCTTCTCTATACACTATGTACATAGTACGTATAGAGAAAGTAATAAAACATTAAAACAGTTGCTGTTATATCCGACATTCATAGGTATGATACAAGGAATAAGTCAAAATTACATATTACACCTCATAATTACACATTTTTTGAGAATAGCTTCCGTTATAAAGGTACCCCACCTATACAATCATATATCTGCAACAATAAAGAATATGAAATCCATCTAAGATTTTAAGAAATGTTTACAAAACTTTTTAGTGACAAACTGTTCTTATTCAGTTGATGACTTTTTGCTGTCTTGGGTTAATTGTTTACTCCTTGTAACGTTGTAAAATGGTTGTATATTGTAATCCTAGATGTAGTAAATGTTGTGTAATTTACCTTTGATAACCATTTTATAATGTTCTTACCTATTTGTGTGTGCAACCATTGTGCATATTGTCCCATAGCATGTATATGTTTCAGAGGTCGAAATAGATAAATAAAATCACCCACCAATATTCTGCCTGCTAATTATGAAGTTGCTAAACTGATCGAGGAAAAGATCAAGACTTTCAAATGGAGAATTTACAAAATACTTATTTGCAACCGTAACAGAAGAGATTTGCCTAGTATGATACATTTATTTAAAATACTTAACAAAGGACAAAATCACGATTTGTGGATGCGGAATGGCAGAATTTTGAGCAAGAACCTTCTTCTTTCAAGGTATAGGTTCTTCTACGTGAAAATAAACATTACATGGGACTACCAGCTTTAGTTTCCTTCCGAAGGAAACCATGCTAAGGATTTTTAGAACCGAAAACATCCGTCACCGTTCACCAAGTTTGAAACTGCTAAGAAGGTCGTTGAATAAGTCCTTAAAAAAAAGATAAAAAACGAATTATTTTTTGCTATTTTTAAAAATTGTTTTATCCTAATCTCATTTCAGCTCGATACACTTTTCCCGGCGTTTCTCCATCTGTTTAAGCCTTTCAAAGAGTAGGATTTCGGATGACTAACAAAATAGGCAGCTGTTTGGGAGATGACCTCTTCATTGGACGTTGAAACGTTTTCCACCGAGCCACTTTTTTAGGTGAATATGGTGGATGTTTTAGTAATCTAAATATTCGCTTTTTACTTTCTCTATAACGCACTATGTACATAGTGTATAGAGAAAGTATTGTACTCCACCAAAAATTCGATACCGAGATTTCACCGGAAATATATGTTTTAGGGTCCCCTTTATCTAAAAAAAGCATTTTCACAAAAAGGTCCGTGTGTGTGTGTCCGTGTGTCTGTGAACACGATAACTCAAAAACGAAAAGTCGGTAAAATACCAAACTTGGTATTTAAGTAAAGTATCTTCCAGGGATGCGACACGAAGATTTTGAGAAAAATCCCCCACCCACAGCTACTCTTTACATGGAACTTTTTCGAAAATTTTGATTTTCTAAAAAATGGCTCTAACGATTTTGATTAAAATATCATATATTAAAGATATTTACCTGACAAATAAAATGTATATTTTGAATTTTCTGGGAATAGCCTCTGAAGACTACTTTATTCTAGAGACATTTTGCATAACTACTAAACCGTAAGAGATGGGCAAAAACTTGGTTTCAGCTTTGAAAAACTTATACTTTTCTCATACAGAAATTTGTCAACTCCTGTCCATACAAACAAAGGAACATCAGTCACATAGCAACCAGATTTTTGCTTTCACTTTAACCTATGGTACTCCCTTATTTCGCTTGTATTTACAATAAAGCAAGGAATAAGACTATTTCTGCTAATTTTCCTCGATTAACATGAAATAAATAAAAGATAAGCTTATTAACAATAATTTGTTACAGAGAGATAGAGAAAGTCATGTGAATGGAAAACATCAGATTTTTCCCGTATCGAAACTACGCAGGTGTGCACCCTTGCATTATCTTGATGGAAAAGAATCCTATTCTTTGCCAGATGTGGGCGTTTTTTCTTGATTTCTCCGTTCAACAAGAGCAATAACAATGCAAAATACTATCCTTTTATCCTCCTTCCGTTCTGTAAGTAATCAATGAGATGATTCAGCGTGCATTCCAAAAAAAAAAAAAAAAAAAAAACCGAGGTCATCACCTTGTTTGCAGATTTCACCATCTTTGCCTTCTTCGGAGCCGGTTCGTATATAAAAACCCTCTGTTTCGACTGCACTTTTGTATCTAGAGTGTAGCAGTGCATTCATGTTTCATCCATAGCTATGTATTGACGCAGAAACTCGTCAGGATTGCGACGAAAATTACCACTCCGGTTTCTGAATGGATCACACAATTGCGTTTAATCTTCACTGATAGCAAACACGTCTCTTTCCAAGACCTTTATCAGGCCTAATTTTTGGTACAAAATTGAGAACACTATACCTTTTGGTATGCCTGTAGTCTCTACTATTTTGCGAACTTTAATTCGTCGATTGTTCAAAACCATATCCTCGATTTTGCCAACCATTATTTATCGGAAGTCACTTCTACTGGATGTCCGGATCGATGCTCGTCATTTGTGGCTATACGTCCACGTTTAAATTCATTTCTCCAATTGTAAATTGTTGCAAACGCAGAAGCAGATGTGCCAGGAGCTTCATCCAAATTGACTTTTATCTCTTTCAGTGTCAGGGCTTTTAAATAGGCGCGTTTGTTCACCGCAAGAAACTCGTTTTCTCAGCATTTCTAAAGAAGCACAAGTTTGTTGATTCGATCGTCTATGGCAACGAATCTAATTGATGGATATAGCTGAAACTTTAACTGCCATTTAGTAAGAGACGACGGTTGCCAAAGACAAACTTTTTTCGATGCTTAGATTTTCTAAGGTCTTATTGAACGACCCTAATATCTTGGATGATACACCACAAGGGAAACTTGGTAAATAAATAATAAGCTATAATTATAATGCTATAGTACATTTTGAACAATCTATGTTGATATCGCAGTGTATTTTTACTTTCTCTACGCGTACTATGTACATATTGTATTGCGCCCAAAAATTTGATACCGAGATTTCACCGGAAATACATGTTTAGAGACTCCCTGAATCCAAAAAAAAAAAAAAAAAAACAGTTTTATAAAAATATCCGTGTTTGTCTGTGTGTACGTCTGTGTGTCTGTGGGCAGCATAGCTCAAAAACGAAAAGACCGTTGAATACCAAACTTGGTATTTAAGTTTGGTATCTTCCAAGAATGCGACACGAAGATTTTAAAAAAAAATCCCCCAACCCCAAATACCTTTTACATAGATACTTTTTTTAAAAAAAATTGATTTTCTCAAAAATGGCTCTAACGTTTTTGATTAAAATATTGTATATTAAAGATGTTTACCTGACAAATAAAAGGTATATCTTGAATTTTCTGGGAATAGCTTCTGAAGACTACTTTATTCTGGATAAATTTTACGGAATTTTACATAATTGCTAAGCCATAAGACATGGACAAAAACGTTACACACAAACATGTAGAGCATGTTAAAACTACAATTTATGTGATATACATTTTTTTTTCGTGGAGTTGATCATTTTTTGAGATATTCCTTGTTATTGATTTCAGGTTTGAAAAACTTATACTTTTCTCAAACAGGAATTTGTCAACTCTTGTCTATACAAACAAAGGAAATTCAATCACATAGCAAGCAGCCTTTGACTATCACTTTAACCTATGGTACCCCCTTATTTCCCTTCTACTTGCAAGGAAGCAAGTAATAAGACTATTTCTGCTAAGTTTTTCTCGATTAGCTTGAAGTGAATAGAAGCATAAGCTTTTTTAACAATAATTTGTTACAGAGATGCAGAGAAGGTCATGTGAATGCAATACATCATATTTTTTTTATTATTGTTTCATTCGTATAGCCCCCTCTAACATCTGCTCTATCGGGGGCTTTGCATTAGAAACAATTCGTTGTCTGCAGGTAGGGTGTTTTGGGTTTAAATCGTTTTTTTTTTCCCTCAAACGCACTCACATTCACTCTCACAAACATATTTTCAGATATTGTGGGGGATTGGGAATAATTCTGGTTAAATAAAATTTCCCCGCCGCAGTTGGGAATCGAACCAGGGACCTCAGGGTAAGAAGTGAGGTCGCTAACCACTTGACCACTTTAATCCTGGATTTCATGTGTCATCAGAGACTGATATATGCGGATGTTTCCTGTCCTTAAATATACCGGAACAAAAACGAATCAAAGTAATACTTTATTAGTTATTATAATCTTGAAACAAAAGGGAGAGGTAATTTGTCAGTTCTTGGAAACATTTGCTAAGTCCCTAGGGAGTCCTCTCTTTCCGACAATGGCTAGTAATTAATTGCCCAGATTCCTATCAATTAATAGCAGTCCATCCGGCACTGCCGCTAATTAATCATTTCATCGTCCACAATCGTCGATATAATCGAGTTGTTATTTCGATTAATCGATGTGTCAATTAGTTACCCACAATGAACCCGCCCAGGGAGCTGATGGGCTTAAGTGGTGCCGGTGGTTTTTGTCCGTGTACCTTAGTGGTCGTTTTGGGAAATTTACGACTATGGGGATTGCTTGGCATTCCTGGGAGAAAGCCACGCCAGTTAGTTATTCTAGAACTTAGTGGGGTCCGTTTCCGTTCCCCATGTAAGATTTGTTTAAGTCCCTAGTGAGCCTGTGGCGTGAAACACAAAAATGAAGAGTGTGGAAGCTGTTACAAATTCGAAGCGATATCCAGAAAGACATCCAGCTTTATACATTATGTATGACTTACTAATGCCTAAATTTAATTTCGTCCTTTTACCGAGGGCTGCCAAAAGGACAAAGTGATAACAGAACATCCCGGGTGGAAGAGAAGTCATTACATTATTTTAAACCAGTGAGAGATCTCGGTATTTGGTACACATTTTGTATCTTATGTTTTTGTCTCTGAACATTTCCTACAGAGATATTTTAGTTTTGTCGAAAGCAAGAGACAGGCAAACTAGCAACGCAGTAGGTTGTGTGGGTGTCACTTGCACAGGTCAGTATACTTTTCTTCAAACGAAACCTCTTCCCCCGCCACTGGGCAATAACAATTTGCAAACAAAGGACGACCCTGCACTAGGGGTGACAAGCAACGTAGTAATTGTTTCCTGGAGACTCTACGTGCAGGGTTGGCTTCTAATCGCAAACTACCTAAACCCAAAATACAAAGCCACGCCGAGAGTTACCATATTCTGAAAAACATTATACATAAACAAACACGCCTCACTGCAGTTGCGACAGTATTATTAGTTTAATCATTAGTTTATAATATTTAACATAAGAAATATATGCTCAGTGGAAAGCATTACGTGGAGGGTAGAAAATAGCTTTTGTATTCGTCAAGGCTACGGGCTCTGTTGAAAATAACAAACATTTTAATGCATTAGGGACATAAGTAACAGCCCTTATGAGGAAGCTAGGTACTTTCCCTTTGAAACTGGAGAAAGGGAATTTCGCATTGTAGAACAAAGTCACGTGGGCGTAAAATAAAGAAAAATCCCCGATAGTCACGTGATGACTCTTTTTCAACCAATCAAAAAGGAGGGCAAAACTCTGATGTGCGGATAAGAAGTCGGGGGACACACAAGGCTCATAAAGTACGACACATCATGTAGGAAATCGCGCGCCGTATATTTTTACAAATTAATGTGACGGGCAATCATTATCGTGAATGTTATACGAACCGAGCAACTCCAGACCACGTGACTAATGTAAAGTTATAATAACTCCGTAAAAGTGGAATCAGCACGTAATGGAAACGGCTTCATCAAGAACGCGATCAGTTATGTCGGGAGTATGAACAACAACTCACCAATAAAGGAAGTATAGAGTGAATTAAGTGAACTTTCTCTGTTATTTGAGTCTACCAACAGTGTTACATACCCTTGTCATTCTTTCCCCCCTGAGTAAGAGACTCATGATCTATTAGAAGAAGCCCAGCCGGTGCAACCAAGGAAATCTGCAAGATATGTACACTTAAAGTAGAGAAATTCACTAGCATTAACCCGCGACCAACTCCAGGTACTCACCTGACAGCGGCATACTGACAACCCAAAAACAATACGACATATTGGCACCCGAACGTTGACGCTACTAAAACAAACTACGACACAGTGCAGGCCAATCAGAGTGCCAGTTGCACTCGTTATCTCCCAAAACATAACACCGCCCTGCGTCGTGTTTGCAAACGACCGGCGTGTTTACATCTAGAAGCCAATTCAAATCCCTGACTAACCGGCTTTACGTCTGAAAAAGCTGCTCGGAATATTCCTTTAATTCTTTTAAATGATTAATTATTTCGAAACCCTGTGTGATCTCCCAATATTCCTACCGAAGCCAATGTCAGAATTACGTAACTCTACGCATCTTACAAGTAACAAACTATTATCTTCGTACATTCTTGTGGAAATAATGTTTTGTAAGAATTCTTTATTTGCAGAACAGATACAGTTATTTGAAGGGAACACATCAGATATTTTTGTTAATAGCCTGTTCTCGGCACCGGTAAGGTCATCGTCTTGAGAATTTTAGAATAGCCTCTCTCTGGACTTTATTTAATATTGCACATTTAATAGTCACATTTAGCTTTATAAATTTATTTAGTTTATTTATTTTTTAAATCATTATTTCTTAACTTTGAGGTTGCCATCCCAAGTATCTCAAACAGGAGACTTACAGAGCTATTTTATTGTTTACTACCATATTTATTCTTTTTGAAATAGAGAAAAAAAATCTGATGTGTTCCATTCACATGACTTTCTCTATATCTCTGCAACAAATTATTGTTAAAAAGCTTATGCCTCTATTTACTTCATACTAATCGAGAAAAAATCAGCAGAAATAATAGTCTTATTACTTGCTTCCTTGTAAGTAGGAGCGAAATAAGGGAGTACCATAGGTTAAAGTGATAGTCAAAAGCTGGTTGCTATGTGACTGAAGTTCCTTGGTTTGTATGGACTGTAATTGCTAAATTCCTGTATGAAATCAAAAAACAAAGAGTATCTCAAAAACGATCAACTCCACGAAAAAAATGTATATAAGACAAATTGTGCGTTTTAAGGTGCTCTACATTTTCTGTGTTTTAAGTTTTTCTCCACCTCTTACGGTTTAGCAGTTATGCAAAAATCCATAAAATTCATCCAGAATAGCTTAAGATATTTACATGCCAAATAATATTTATATCTTGAATTTTCTGCGAATAGCCTCTGAAGACTACTTTATTCTTGACGAACTTTAAGCAATTTTGCATAACTGCTAAACCGTAAGATATGGATAAAAACTTACAAAACAAAAAATGTAGAGCACGAAAAAACACACAAATTATGTTATATACTTGTTTTTGTTTTCAGCTTTGAAAAACATACCTTTCGCATACTGGAATTATTCAACTCCTGTCCATACAAACAAAGGAACTTCGGTCGCATAGCAACTAGATTTGACTTCCACATTTAGTATTTATTTGTTTAGTCATTATGTACATTAGCACAATAGACATGGCCAAAATAATATATAGAAGTAAGAGTCAGTCATATAACAATTCTAGTATTAAAAATGCATCCAAATTGTAAAATACATAGTCCATCAACCGTTTTTTGACTTTAGCCTTAAACTGTAGTACATTTAGATCTCTCATGGGGACAAGAAGTTTATTATAGGCTATAATGCTGGTTATCACATAACTATGTTTAATTTTCTTTAGTCTAGTGTATGGAACATGAAATTTATGAATATTTAACGTGTGTACATGTCTGTACAGTTTAAATTGATTTAAATTCTTGTGCACGTATAATAATAATTGTAATATATAGCAATTGTACACTGTAAAATTTTTCTGTTGCTTAAAAAGTGGTCTACATGGAGCATTGTAAGAAGTATGACATAACATTCTCATGGCTTTCTTTTGTAGAAGTAGAATATCATTCAATTTAGAACAGTTCCCATATGCTAACAGAACCATAGCTAAAAATATTTTCAAACAAAGCATGATATATTTGCTTTAAATAGCTACAAAGTACTTTGTTGTAAATGGTTCACAGTAAATACACAACTTTAGCTAACTTATGGTACTCTCTTATTTCCCTTCTTCTTACAAGGAAGCAAGTAGTAAGAATATTTCTGCTAATTTTTCTTGATTAGCATGAAGTAAATACTTAGAGGCATAAACTTTTTAACAATTTTTTTGGTGTAGAGAAAGTCATGTGAATAAAACACATCAGATTATTTAACTTTTTTATAGCCTGTAAGTTCAGTACATATTTTCCTTTACGCTCATGGGCTCTTAAAGCTCTGTTCCATCTATATGCATCGAAAACAAATAATAAATCACATTGAGGGAGACAGGTACACGCAGGTAGTCGTCGGAGAAGCTAAGAATACCTGGGAAGATAAAAAACGGGGAAGAGTCTGTACATACATCAGGTAGCACATGCGAAAGTGGTTTAGCCCATAAATCAGGGGCCGTAAAGTTCAGCACAACGGAGTATTATGAATATTTCCAACAGTTGCCTTACGCCAATTTATTTCCGTTGCCATAAAAGAAGTCACTTTATATAGTAAACCAGTAGCATAATTCATTCCTTTCTTTTTCAGCTGAAAGGCAAAGGATTGCACTGACCTTGAACTATTACTCATTTAAAAAAGTCTGATGTGTTCCATTCACATGACTTTCTCTACATCTCTGTAACAAATTATTGTTAAAAACCTTATGCTTTTATTTACTTCATGCTAATCGAGAAAAAATAACCTGAAATATTATTACTACCCAAGGTCGGGGGTTCAAACCCGGCGGAGGACGATGGATTTTTTCGGGTGTAAACCGCCATTTCCTTCGGAAGCGAAGTAAAGAAGTGAATCCCGTGTCGTAGATTTACGGCACGTAAAAGAACCTCAAGCCTGATAGAGAGGCCTCTGAGCAAAATTAAACGGTCTTTCACGCCCAATTTAGAATGGGACACTGAGAACCACAGGAGTTAAAGAGCGTCCATAAATAACATGCCATTTCATTCCTTTTTTCATTTCTGCTAATATTTTCTCGATTAGCATGAAGGAAATTTTAGAATAAACTTTTTAACAATAATTTGTTACAGAGATGTAGAGAAAGCCATGTGAATGGATCACATCAGATTTTTACATAGCAAGTTTTTGTATATCTCTTATGGTTTACCAGTTATACAAAAGTCATCCAGAATGAAGAGCTGTCCAAAGGCTATTCCCAAAAAACTCAAGATTTGTAAAAGTCTTTAATATACGCCATTTTAGTCAAAATCGTTAGCCATTTTTCACAAAATCAACATTTTGAACATTTTTTCACTTAAAGGGTAGTTTGGGATGTGGGAATTTTCCTCAAAATCTTCGTATTGCATCCCTGAAAGATACTAAACTCATATACCAAGTTTGGTATTTTACCGACTTTTAGCAACGCACGAACACACTCACGGATCTTTTTCTATAAATGCTTTTCTTTTAATACAGGGGATCCTAAAACGTCTATTTCCGGTGAAATCTCGTATGGAATTTTTGGGTGGAATGCAATAACTTCTCTATATATTATTTACACAGTACGCGTAGAGAATAATAGTAATAAGAATGTGGGATAAAGTAATAAAATATTTAATAATAATAATAATAATAATAATAATAATAATAATAATAAATATAAAATAAACAGCAATGGTATAGTTAGAATAGATAGCAAAGAACTTTATAATTAATTATAATAACAAATAATAAAATAAATTATAATAAATGATGATTAAAATAATAAATTAAAATTACATAAATTGATAAAAGGATAATAATAAATAATTAAATATATTAATTATAGTATACTAATAAATAATCATAAGTTAAAATTAAATAGATTGATAAAAGGATAATAACAAATAATTACATATATACAGTGATAATTGATATTAATTAATAATAGTTTAAAATAATAACCTAAATTTTAAATATATATGTAATTTAAAATTTTAGGTAGTTAATAATAATTAATATAATACATAAACATTTAAATGTTAAATGTAATATTGATGAATATATAAGTTCAGATGTATAATTTAATTTAATTTATTAATCTGACAATTGTATATTTATTTTATTTTGTAAAATTTAAGAAACAAAATGTGTTAATAAATGAAATAAGGTGTGAGATATTTGCGCCGGTGTAAGTAATTAGATATCGGGGTATAGTATACAGATTTGATTTTTTTTATTTTTAGTGCGTGTAGAGAAATAAGTAAGGACTCCTCCTTCCTCAACAAGATTTTGCGAATGATGTGGTTGGAGAAAACCATTATTACACAACTCTGACTAGTTTTCTCAAATCAGTCGGAGGTGGAGATATAAGGGTTAGCACATTTTTTGTGTTGGATAGTGTCATAAACCTGCCTGAAACTCAAAATCTACGAGATTCATTTTCCTCCAATGAAGGAAAAAGCTTTCTCGACCAAAGTGCCACTGGAAATGGAGATGGTTCTGTACGTGATGTCATCAACATCGAAACAGTACGACAGCCACTGGAAATGGAGATGGTTCTGTACGTGATGTCATGAACATCGAAACAATACGACAGCCACTGGAAATGGAGATGGTTCTGTACGTGATGTCATCAACATCGAAACAATACGACAGCCACTGGAAATGGAGATGGTTCTGTACGTGATGTCATGAACATCGAAACAATACGACAGCCACTGGAAATGGAGATGGTTCTGTACGTGACGTCATCAACATCAAAACAATACGACAGCCACTGGAAATGGAGATGGTTCTGTACGTGACGTCATCAACATCGAAACAATACGACAGCCACTGGAAATGGAGATGGTTCTGTACGTGACGTCATGAATATCGAAACAATACGACAGCCACTGGAAATGGAGATGGTTCTGTACGTGATGTCATGAATATCGAAACAATACGACAGCCACTGGAATGGAGATGGTTCTGTACGTGATGTCATCAACATCAAAACAATACGACAGCCACTGGAAATGGAGATGGTTCTGTACGTGATGTCATGAACATCAAAACAATACGACAGCCACTGGAAATGGGGATGGTTCTGTACATATGTCATCAACATCGAAACAATACGACAGCCACTGGAAATGGAGATGGTTCTGTACGTGATGTCATGAACATCAAAACAATACGACAGCCACTGGAAATGGAGATGGTTCTGTACGTGATGTCATGAATATCGAAACAATACGACAGCCACTGGAAATGGAGATGGTTCTGTACGTGATGTCATCAACATCGAAACAATACGACAGCCACTGGAAATGGAGATGGTTCTGTACGTGATGTCATGAACATCAAAACAATACGACAGCCACTGGAAATCGAGAAGGTTCTGTACATATGTCATCAACATCGAAACAATACGACATCCACTGGAAATGGAGATGGTTCTGTACGTGATGTCATGAACATCAAAACAATACGACAGCCACTGGAAATGGAGATGATTCTGTACGTGACGTCATCAACATCGAAACAGTACGACAGCCACTGGATATGGAGATGGTTCTGTACGTGATGTCATCAACATCGAAACAGTACGACAGCCACTGGAAATGGAGATGGTTCTGTACGTGATGTCATCAACATCGAAACAGTACGACAGCCACTGGAAATGGAGATGGTTCTGTACGTGATGTCATGAACATCGAAACAATACGACAGCCACTGGAAATGGAGATGGTTCTGTACATATGTCATCAAAATCGAAACAATACGACAGCCACTGGAAATGGAGATGGTTCTGTACATATGTCATCAACATCGATACAATACGACAGCCACTGGAAATGGAGAAGGTTCTGTACTTATGTCATCAACATCGAAACAATACGACAGCCACTGGAAATGGAGATGGTTCTGTACATATGTCATCAACATCGATACAATACGACAGCCACTGGAATTGGAGATGGTTCTGTACGTGATGTCATCAACATCGAAACAATACGACAGCCACTGGAAATGGAGATGGTTGTGTACGTGATGTCATGAACATCAAAACAATACGACAGCCACTGGAAATGGAAATGGTTCTGTACGTGACGTCATCAACATCGAAACAATACGACAGCCACTGGAAATGGAGATGGTTCTGTACATATGTCATCAACATCGAAACAATACGACAGCCACTGGAAATGGAGATGCTTCTGTACGTGATGTCATGAACATCAAAACAATACGACAGCCACTGGAAATGGAGATGGTTCTGTACGTGATGTCATGAAAATCAAAACAATACGACAGCCACTGGAAATGGAGAAGGTTCTGTAAGTGACGTCATCAACATCGAAACAGTACGACAGCCACTGGAAATGGAGATGGTTCTGTACATATGTCATCAACATCGAAACAATACAACAGCCACTGGAAATGGAGATGGTTCTGTACGTGATGTCATGAACATCGAAACAATACGACAGCCACTGGAAATGGAGATGGTTATGTACATATGTCATCAACAACGAAACAATACGACAGCCACTGGAAATGGAGATGGTTTTGTACGTGATGTCATGAACATCAAAACAATACGACAGCCACTGGAAATGGAGATGGTTCTGTACGTCATGTCATGAATATCGAAACAATACGACAGCCACTGGAAATGGAGATGGTTCTGTACGTGACGTCATCAACATCGAAACAGTACGACAGCCACTGGAAATGCAGATGGTTCTGTACATATGTCATCAACATCGAAACAGTACGACAGCCACTGGAAATGGAGATGGTTCTGTACGTGATGTCATGAACATCAAAACAATACGACAGCCACTGGAAATGGAGATGGTTCTGTACGTGATATCATCAACATCGAAACAATACGACAGCCACTGGAAATGGAGATGGTTCTGTACGTGACGTCATGAATATCGAAACAATACGACAGCCACTGGAAATGGAGATGGTTCTGTACGTGACGTCATCAACATCGAAACAATACTACAGCCACTGGAAATGGAGATGGTTCTGTACGTGATGTCATGAACATCGAAACAATACGACAGCCACTGGAAATGGAGATGGTTCTGTACGTGATGTCATGAACATCAAAACAATACGACAGCCACTAGAAATGGAGATGTTTCTGTACGTGATGTCATGAATATCGAAACAATACGACAGCCACTGGAAATGGAGATGGTTCTGTACGTGATGTCATCAACATCGAAACAGTACTTCAGCCACTGGAAATGGAGATGGTTCTGTACGTGATGTCATCAACATCGAAACAGTACGACAGCCACTGGAAATAGAGATGGTTCTGTACGTGATGTCATCAACATCGAAACAGTACTTCAGCCAATGGAAATGGAGATGGTTCTGTACGTGATGTCATCAACATCGAAACAGTACGGCAGCCACTGGAAATGGAGATGGTTCTGTACGTGACGTCATCAACATCGAAACAATACGACAGCCACTGGAAATGGAGATGGTTCTGTACGTGACATCATGAATATCGAAACAATACGACAGCCACTGGAAATGGAGATGGTTCTGTACGTGATGTCATGAATATCGAAACAATACGACAGCCACTGGAAATGGAGATGGTTCTGTACGTGATGTCATCAACATCAAAACAATACGACAGCCACTGGAAATGGAGATGGTTCTGTACGTGATGTCATGAACATCAAAACAATACGACAGCCACTGGAAATGGAGATGGTTCTGTACATATGTCATCAACATCGAAACAATACGACAGCCACTGGAAATGGAGATGGTTCTGTACGTGATGTCATGATCATCAAAACAATACGACAGCCACTGGAAATGGAGATGGTTCTGTACGTGATGTCATGAATATCGAAACAATACGACAGCCACTGGAAATGGAGATGGTTCTGTACATGATGTCATCAACATCGAAACAATACGACAGCCACTGGAAATGGAGATGGTTCTGTACGTGATGTCATGAACATCGAAAAAATACGACAGCCACTGGAAATGGAGATGGTTCTGTACGTGACTTTATCAACATCAAAACAATACGACAGCCACTGGAAATGGAGATGGTTCTGTACGTGACGTCATCAACATCGAAACAATACGACAGCCACTGGAAATGGAGATGGTTCTGTACGTGACGTCATGAATATCGAAACAATACGACAGCCACTGGAAATGGAGATGGTTCTGTACGTGATGTCATGAATATCGAAACAATACGACAACCACTGGAAATGGAGATGGTTCTGTACGTGATGTCATCAACATCAAAACAATACGACAGCCACTGGAAATGGAGATGGTTCTGTACGTGATGTCATGAACATCAAAACAATACGACAGCCACTGGAAATGGAGATGGTTCTGTACGTGATGTCATGAACATCAAAACAATACGACAGCCACTGGAAATGGAGATGGTTCTGTACGTGATGTCATGAATATCGAAACAATACGACAGCCACTGGAAATGGAGATGGTTCTGTACGTGATGTCATCAACATCGAAACAATACGACAGCCACTGGAAATGGAGATGGTTCTGTACGTGATGTCATGAACATCAAAACAATACGACAGCCACTGGAAATGGAAAAGGTTCTGTACGTGCTCTCATCAACATCGAAACAATACGACATACACTGGAAATGGAGATGGTTCTGTACGTGATGTCATGAACATCAAAACAATACGACAGCCACTGGAAATGGAGATGATTCTGTACGTGACGTCATCAACATCGAAACAGTACGACAGACACTGGATATGGAGATGGTTCTGTACGTGATGTCATCAACATCGAAACAGTACGACAGCCACTGGAAATGGAGATGGTTCTGTACGTGATGTCATCAACATCGAAACAGTACGACAGCCACTGGAAATGGAGATGGTTCTGTACGTGATGTCATGAACATCGAAACAATACGACAGCCACTGGAAATGGAGATGGTTCTGTACATATGTCATCAACATCGAAACAATACGACAGCCACTGGAAATGGAGATGGTTCTGTACATATGTCATCAACATCGATACAATACGACAGCCACTGGAAATGGAGAAGGTTCTGTACATATGTCATCAACATCGAAACAATACGACAGCCACTGGAAATGGAGATGGTTCTGTACATATGTCATCAACATCGATACAATACGACAGCCACTGGAATTGGAGATGGTTCTGTACGTGATGTCATCAACATCGAAACAATACGACAGCCACTGGAAATGGAGATGGTTCTGTACGTGATGTCATGAACATCAAAACAATACGACAGCCACTGGAAATGGAAATGGTTCTGTACGTGACGTCATCAACATCGAAACAATACGACAGCCACTGGAAATGGAGATGGTTCTGTACATATGTCATCAACATCGAAACAATACGACAGCCACTGGAAATGGAGAAGCTTCTGTACGTGATGTCATGAACATCAAAACAATACGACAGCCACTGGAAATGGAGATGGTTCTGTACGTGATGTCATGAACATAAAAACAATACGACAGCCACTGGAAATGGAGAAGGTTCTGTACGTGACGTCATCAACATCGAAACAGTACGACAGCCACTGGAAATGGAGATGGTTCAGTACATATGTCATCAACATCGAAACAATACAACAGCCACTGGTAATGGAGATGGTTCTGTACGTGATGTCATGAACATCGAAACAATACGACAGCCACTGGAAATGGAGATGGTTCTGTACATATGTCATCAACATCGAAACAATACGACAGCCACTGGAAATGGAGATGGTTTTGTACGTGATGTCATCAACATCAAAACAATACGACAGCCACTGGAAATGGAGATGGTTCTGTACGTCATGTCATGAATATCGAAACAATACGACAGCCACTGGAAATGGAGATGGTTCTGTACGTGACGTCATCAACATCGAAACAGTACGACAGCCACTGGAAATGCAGATGGTTCTGTACATATGTCATCAACATCGAAACAATACGACAGCCACTGGAAATGGAGATGGTTCTGTACGTGATGTCATGAACATCAAAACAATACGACAGCCACTGGAAATGGAGATGGTTCTGTACATATGTCATCAACATCGAAACAATACGACAGCCACTGGAAATGGATATGGTTCTGTACGTGATGTCATGAACATCAAAACAATACGACAGCCACTGTAAATGGAGATGGTTCTGTACGTGATGTCATGAATATCGAAACAATACGACAGCCACTGGAAATGGAGATGGTTCTGTACGTGATGTCATCAACATCGAAACAATACGACAGCCACTGGAAATGGAGATGGTTCTGTACGTGATGTCATGAACATCAAAACAATACGACAGCCACTGGAAATCGAGAAGGTTCTGTACATATGTCATCAACATCGAAACAATACGACATCCACTGGAAATGGAGATGGTTCTGTACGTGATGTCATGAACATCAAAACAATACGACAGCCACTGGAAATGGAGATGATTCTGTACGTGACGTCATCAACATCGAAACAGTACGACAGCCACTGGATATGGAGATGGTTCTGTACGTGATGTCATCAACATCGAAACAGTACGACAGCCACTGGAAATGGAGATGGTTCTGTACGTGATGTCATCAACATCGAAACAGTACGACAGCCACTGGAAATGGAGATGGTTCTGATCGTGATGTCATGAACATCGAAACAATACGACAGCCACTGGAAATGGAGATGGTTCTGTACATATGTCATCAAAATCGAAACAATACGACAGCCACTGGAAATGGAGATGGTTCTGTACATATGTCATCAACATCGATACAATACGACAGCCACTGGAAATGGAGAAGGTTCTGTACTTATGTCATCAACATCGAAACAATACGACAGCCACTGGAAATGGAGATGGTTCTGTACATATGTCATCAACATCGATACAATACGACAGCCACTGGAATTGGAGATGGTTCTGTACGTGATGTCATCAACATCGAAACAATACGACAGCCACTGGAAATGGAGATGGTTGTGTACGTGATGTCATGAACATCAAAACAATACGACAGCCACTGGAAATGGAAATGGTTCTGTACGTGACGTCATCAACATCGAAACAATACGACAGCCACTGGAAATGGAGATGGTTCTGTACATATGTCATCAACATCGAAACAATACGACAGCCACTGGAAATGGAGATGCTTCTGTACGTGATGTCATGAACATCAAAACAATACGACAGCCACTGGAAATGGAGATGGTTCTGTACGTGATGTCATGAAAATCAAAACAATACGACAGCCACTGGAAATGGAGAAGGTTCTGTAAGTGACGTCATCAACATCGAAACAGTACGACAGCCACTGGAAATGGAGATGGTTCTGTACATATGTCATCAACATCGAAACAATACAACAGCCACTGGAAATGGAGATGGTTCTGTACGTGATGTCATGAACATCGAAACAATACGACAGCCACTGGAAATGGAGATGGTTATGTACATATGTCATCAACAACGAAACAATACGACAGCCACTGGAAATGGAGATGGTTTTGTACGTGATGTCATGAACATCAAAACAATACGACAGCCACTGGAAATGGAGATGGTTCTGTACGTCATGTCATGAATATCGAAACAATACGACAGCCACTGGAAATGGAGATGGTTCTGTACGTGACGTCATCAACATCGAAACAGTACGACAGCCACTGGAAATGCAGATGGTTCTGTACATATGTCATCAACATCGAAACAGTACGACAGCCACTGGAAATGGAGATGGTTCTGTACGTGATGTCATGAACATCAAAACAATACGACAGCCACTGGAAATGGAGATGGTTCTGTACGTGATATCATCAACATCGAAACAATACGACAGCCACTGGAAATGGAGATGGTTCTGTACGTGACGTCATGAATATCGAAACAATACGACAGCCACTGGAAATGGAGATGGTTCTGTACGTGACGTCATCAACATCGAAACAATACTACAGCCACTGGAAATGGAGATGGTTCTGTACGTGATGTCATGAACATCGAAACAATACGACAGCCACTGGAAATGGAGATGGTTCTGTACGTGATGTCATGAACATCAAAACAATACGACAGCCACTAGAAATGGAGATGTTTCTGTACGTGATGTCATGAATATCGAAACAATACGACAGCCACTGGAAATGGAGATGGTTCTGTACGTGATGTCATCAACATCGAAACAGTACTTCAGCCACTGGAAATGGAGATGGTTCTGTACGTGATGTCATCAACATCGAAACAGTACGACAGCCACTGGAAATAGAGATGGTTCTGTACGTGATGTCATCAACATCGAAACAGTACTTCAGCCAATGGAAATGGAGATGGTTCTGTACGTGATGTCATCAACATCGAAACAGTACGGCAGCAACTGGAAATGGAGATGGTTCTGTACGTGACGTCATCAACATCGAAACAATACGACAGCCACTGGAAATGGAGATGGTTCTGTACGTGACATCATGAATATCGAAACAATACGACAGCCACTGGAAATGGAGATGGTTCTGTACGTGATGTCATGAATATCGAAACAATACGACAGCCACTGGAAATGGAGATGGTTCTGTACGTGATGTCATCAACATCAAAACAATACGACAGCCACTGGAAATGGAGATGGTTCTGTACGTGATGTCATGAACATCAAAACAATACGACAGCCACTGGAAATGGAGATGGTTCATTACATATGTCATCAACATCGAAACAATACGACAGCCACTGGAAATGGAGATGGTTCTGTACGTGATGTCATGATCATCAAAACAATACGACAGCCACTGGAAATGGAGATGGTTCTGTACGTGATGTCATGAATATCGAAACAATACGACAGCCACTGGAAATGGAGATGGTTCTGTACGTGATGTCATCAACATCGAAACAATACGACAGCCACTGGAAATGGAGATGGTTTTGTACGTGATGTCATGAACATCGAAAAAATACGACAGCCACTGGAAATGGAGATGGTTCTGTACGTGACTTTATCAACATCAAAACAATACGACAGCCACTGGAAATGGAGATGGTTCTGTACGTGACGTCATCAACATCGAAACAATACGACAGCCACTGGAAATGGAGATGGTTCTGTACGTGACGTCATGAATATCGAAACAATACGACAGCCACTGGAAATGGAGATGGTTCTGTACGTGATGTCATGAATATCGAAACAATACGACAACCACTGGAAATGGAGATGGTTCTGTACGTGATGTCATCAACATCAAAACAATACGACAGCCACTGGAAATGGAGATGGTTCTGTACGTGATGTCATGAACATCAAAACAATACGACAGCCACTGGAAATGGAGATGGTTCTGTACGTGATGTCATGAACATCAAAACAATACGACAGCCACTGGAAATGGAGATGGTTCTGTACGTGATGTCATGAATATCGAAACAATAGGACAGCCACTGGAAATGGAGATGGTTCTGTACGTGATGTCATCAACATCGAAACAATACGACAGCCACTGGAAATGGAGATGGTTCTGTACGTGATGTCATGAACATCAAAACAATACGACAGCCACTGGAAATGGAAAAGGTTCTGTACGTGCTCTCATCAACATCGAAACAATACGACAGCCACTGGAAATGGAGATGGTTCTGTACGTGATGTCATGAACATCAAAACAATACGACAGCCACTGGAAATGGAGATGATTCTGTACGTGACGTCATCAACATCGAAACAGTACGACAGACACTGGATATGGAGATGGTTCTGTACGTGATGTCATCAACATCGAAACAGTACGACAGCCACTGGAAATGGAGATGGTTCTGTACGTGATGTCATCAACATCGAAACAGTACGACAGCCACTGGAAATGGAGATGGTTCTGTACGTGATGTCATGAACATCGAAACAATACGACAGCCACTGGAAATGGAGATGGTTCTGTACATATGTCATCAACATCGAAACAATACGACAGCCACTGGAAATGGAGATGGTTCTGTACATATGTCATCAACATCGATACAATACGACAGCCACTGGAAATGGAGAAGGTTCTGTACATATGTCATCAACATCGAAACAATACGACAGCCACTGGAAATGGAGATGGTTCTGTACATATGTCATCAACATCGATACAATACGACAGCCACTGGAATTGGAGATGGTTCTGTACGTGATGTCATCAACATCGAAACAATACGACAGCCACTGGAAATGGAGATGGTTCTGTACGTGATGTCATGAACATCAAAACAATACGACAGCCACTGGAAATGGAAATGGTTCTGTACGTGACGTCATCAACATCGAAACAATACGACAGCCACTGGAAATGGAGATGGTTCTGTACATATGTCATCAACATCGAAACAATACGACAGCCACTGGAAATGGAGAAGCTTCTGTACGTGATGTCATGAACATCAAAACAATACGACAGCCACTGGAAATGGAGATGGTTCTGTACGTGATGTCATGAACATAAAAACAATACGACAGCCACTGGAAATGGAGAAGGTTCTGTACGTGACGTCATCAACATCGAAACAGTACGACAGCCACTGGAAATGGAGATGGTTCAGTACATATGTCATCAACATCGAAACAATACAACAGCCACTGGTAATGGAGATGGTTCTGTACGTGATGTCATGAACATCGAAACAATACGACAGCCACTGGAAATGGAGATGGTTCTGTACATATGTCATCAACATCGAAACAATACGACAGCCACTGGAAATGGAGATGGTTTTGTACGTGATGTCATGAACATCAAAACAATACGACAGCCACTGGAAATGGAGATGGTTCTGTACGTCATGTCATGAATATCGAAACAATACGACAGCCACTGGAAATGGAGATGGTTCTGTACGTGACGTCATCAACATCGAAACAGTACGACAGCCACTGGAAATGCAGATGGTTCTGTACATATGTCATCAACATCGAAACAATACGACAGCCACTGGAAATGGAGATGGTTCTGTACGTGATGTCATGAACATCAAAACAATACGACAGCCACTGGAAATGGAGATGGTTCTGTACATATGTCATCAACATCGAAACAATACGACAGCCACTGGAAATGGATATGGTTCTGTACGTGATGTCATGAACATCAAAACAATACGACAGCCACTGTAAATGGAGATGGTTCTGTTCGTGATGTCATGAATATCGAAACAATACGACAGCCACTGGAAATGGAGATGGTTCTGTACGTGATGTCATCAACATCGAAACAATACGACAGCCGCTGGAAATGGAGATGGTTCTGTACGTGATGTCATGAACATCAAAACAATACGACAGCCACTGGAAATGGAAAAGGTTCTGTACGTGCTGTCATCAACATCGAAACAATACGACAGCCACTGGAAATGCAGATGGTTCTGTACGTGATGTCATGAACATCAAAACAATACGACAGCCACTGGAAATGGAGATGATTCTGTACGTGACGTCATCAACATCGAAACAGTACCACAGACACTGGATATGGAGATGGTTCTGTACGTGATGTCATCAACATCGAAACAGTACGACAGCCACTGGAAATGGAGATGGTTCTGTACGTGATGTCATCAACATCGAAACAGTACGACAGCCACTGGAAATGGAGATGGTTCTGTACGTGATGTCATGAACATCGAAACAATACGACAGCCACTGGAAATGGAGATGGTTCTGTACATATGTCATCAACATCGAAACAATATGACAGCCACTGGAAATGGAGATGGTTCTGTACATATGTCATCAACATCGATACAATACGACAGCCACTGGAAATGGAGAAGGTTCTGTACATATGTCATCAACATCGAAACAATACGACAGCCACTGGAAATGGAGATGGTTCTGTACATATGTCATCAACATCGATACAATACGACAGCCACTGGAATTGGAGATGGTTCTGTACGTGATGTCATCAACATCGAAACAATACGACAGCCACTGGAGATGGAGATGGTTCTGTACGTGATGTCATGAACATCAAAACAATACGACAGCCACTGGAAATGGAAATGGTTCTGTACGTGACGTCATCAACATCGAAACAATACGACAGCCACTGGAAATGGAGATGGTTCTGTACGTGATGTCATGAACATCAAAACAATACGACAGCCACTGGAAATGGAGAAGGTTCTGTACGTGACGTCATCAACATCGAAACAGTACGACAGCCACTGGAAATGGAGATGGTTCTGTACATATGTCATCAACTTCGAAACAATACAACAGCCACTGGTAATGGAGATGGTTCTGTACGTGATGTCATGAACATCGAAACAATACGACAGCCACTGGAAATGGAGATGGTTCTGTACATATGTCATCAACATCGAAACAATACGACAGCCACTGGAAATGGAGATGGTTTTGTACGTGATGTCATGAACATCAAAACAATACGACAGCCACTGGAAATGGAGATGGTTCTGTACGTCATGTCATGAATATCGAAACAATACGACAGCCACTGGAAATGGAGATGGTTCTGTACGTGACGTCATCAACATCGAAACAGTACGACAGCCACTGGAAATGCAGATGGTTCTGTACATATGTCATCAACATCGAAACAGTACGACAGCCACTGGAAATGGAGATGGTTCTGTACGTGATGTCATGAACATCAAAACAATAGGACAGCCACTGGAAATGGAGATGGTTCTGTACGTGATATCATCAACATCGAAACAATACGACAGCCACTGGAAATGGAGATGGTTCTGTACGTGACGTCATGAATATCGAAACAATACGACAGCCACTGGAAATGGAGATGGTTCTGTACGTGACGTCATCAACATCGAAACAATACGACAGCCACTGGAAATGGAGATGGTTCTGTACGTGATGTCATGAACATCGAAACAATACGACAGCCACTGGAAATGGAGATGGTTCTGTACGTGATGTCATTAACATCAAAACAATACGACAGCCACTGGAAATGGTGATGGTTCTGTACGTGATGTCATGAATATCGAAACAATACGACAGCCACTGGAAATGGAGATGGTTCTGTACGTGATGTCATCAACATCGAAACAGTACTTCAGCCACTGGAAATGGAGATGGTTCTGTACGTGATGTCATCAACATCGAAACAGTACGACAGCCACTGGAAATGGAGATGGTTCTGTACGTGATGTCATCAACATCGAAACAGTACTTCAGCCACTGGAAATGGAGATGGTTCTGTACGTGATGTCATCAACATCGAAACAGTACGACAGCCACTGGAAATGGAGATGATTCTGTACGTGATGTCATCAACATCGAAACAATACGACAGCCACTGGAAATGGAGATGGTTCTGTAGGTGATGTCATCAACATCGAAACAATACTACAGCCACTGGAAATGGAGATGGTTCTGTACGTGATGTCATCAACATCGAAACAATACGACAGCCACTGGAAATGGAGATGGTTCTGTACGTGATGTCATCAACATCGAAACAATAAGACAGCCACTGGAAATGAGCGCATTTTTTCGGGAAATGAAACAAATTCCTTTGTAGAATATTCTTGTGATTTTTAGTAATTCGCTAGTAGGTATATTAAAATAGTTGACTGTGAAATACAAAATAATAAGCAAATCACGAGTTTGTAATTTGTATGGTGTGATGTATAATTGTGATTCGTTGTTTATCAAATACAATTTCACTAGAAAATCACAAGTTTATAATTTGCAACGTGTGATATTTTAACTTTTGATTCGTTGTTTATGTAATACATATTCACTAGGAAATAAAAAGTTTGTAATTTGTAGTTTATGACTTGTAACTTGTGATTCGTTGGTTATGAAACAGAAAATCACTAGAAAATCAAAAGTTTGTAATTTGTAGCGTGTAATGTATAAGTTGTAGTTCGTTGTTTATCAAATACAAATTCCATAGAAAATCACAAGTTTGTAATTTATAGGTTAACACTTGTAGCTTAAGATTCGTTAGCTATGAAATACAAAATAACAAGAAAATCGCAAGATATAATTTGTACCCTGTGATTTGTAACTTGTGATTCGCTGTTTATGAACACAAAATTGCCATAAAATTACAAATTTGTAATTTGTAGCATCTGATTTATAGCTTGTGATTCGTTTTCTATTGTAAACAAATTCACCAAAAATAGCAAGATTGCAATGCGTGCGTTCAACTTATAGCGTCTGCTTCGTTAGTTGTGATTTATGAAATACTACATCACTACAAAATCACAAATGTAATTTTTAGCCTATGGTTTTCTTGTGATTTGTAATTGTATAACCAAGGAATTAGAAGTTAGTACATTAGAGCTTGTGATTTGTAATTTATTACTTAGGAAATATACATTAACAATACATTTTTACTTTCTCTATACGCACTATGTACATAGTGTATAGAGAAAGTATTGCACTCCACCAAAAAATTCGATACCGAGATTTCACCGGAAATATATGTTTTAGGGTCCTCTGTATCCAAAAAAGGTATTTTCAGAAAAAGGTCTGTGTGTGTGAACACGATAACTCAAAAACGAAAAGTAGCTAAAATACAAAACTTTTTTCGAAAATTTTGATTTTCTTAAAAATGGCTCTAACGATTTTGATTAAAACATCATATATTAAAGATATTTACCTAACAAATAAAATGTATATCTTGAATTTTCTGGGAATATCTTCTGAAGACCTGTTTGCTCTGGATGAATTTTGCTTAATTTGGCATAACTAGTAAACAGTAAGAGATAGACAAAAATTTACTATACAAAAAATTTAGGTATTGTTAAAATACACTAGTTATGTCATATACATTTTTCTCGTGCAGCTTACCGTTTTCGAGGTATTCATTGTTATTAGTTTCAGTGAAGTACTTATACTTTTCTCAGACGGGAGTGTCCGTTTTTCTTTTGTTCTACTCCTGGCCAAGAAAAGAAGTAATTTGTAGACAATCGCATAACGACAGCTTTTAAAACATCTGACTATTGGTTTAGCCTAGTGTATTCCCTTATTTTCTTCCTACTTATACGGAACTAAATAATAAGAACATTGTGCTAATGAGTACCTCGATTAGCAAGGTGTAGGAAGAAGAAGAATCTTATGTATGGAGTTTGAAGAACAGCTAGAGAAAGTCATGTGAGTGTAATATATCAGATTTTTTTATTTGTAGCTTGTGATTAGTTGGCTATGAAATACAAAGTCAGAAGTTCGTAATTTTCAGTTGTATTTTGTGCTTTCTTTGTTACGAAATACATTACTAGAAAACCACGAGATGTAGTTTGTAGCTGTGATTTGAAACTTTCGATTCGTTGTTTATCATCCGAAAATCACATGTTTGTAATTTGTAGCTTCTGATTCGTTATTTATGATTATGATACACAAGTTCAGTAGAAATTCACAATATGTGCTACGTTTTATTTTGTGGTTTTCTTGTGAATTGTAATTTCGTAATCAAGGAATCACAAGTTTGTGCTTTATAACTTGTGTTTTGTAATTTGTTGTTTACGAAATACAAGCTCACAATAAAAAGTGTTTATTTGTAGCTTGTTATTTGTACCTTGTGATTCCTTGGCTATGAAATACAAAACTACTAGAAAATCACGAGGTGCAATTTGTAGCTCCAATTTGTAACTTGTGATTTTCTTGTAATTTAGTATTTCATTACCAAAGATTCATAACACTATACTTGGTAGCTTGAGATTTGTGATTTGTTGGTTACGAAATACATTATTAGAAAATCACGAGCTGTAGTTTGTAGCTGTGATTTTTAACTTATGATTTTCTTGTAATTTAGTACTTCATTACCAAGATTCATAAGACTATACTTGGTAACTTGTGATTTGTAATTTGAGATTTGTTGGTTACGAAATACAAAATTATTACAAAATCACGAGGTTAGTTTGTAACTGTTATTTATAGCTTGTGATTCGTTGTATATGAACTTAAAATCACCTGACAATCACAAGTTTATAATTTGTAGCTTGTGATTTATATCTTGTAAGCTTTATTAAATAGGTCCCTGGTAGGGGAAAATATAGCGATTCGTGTTCAGGGACGTTTATGCTAGTTTTGTTTGGCACGGATGTATGCACCATCTCACCGCGAGCCCCTTCCTTCCTTCCTGCCTTATCCCTTATCCGCCTCTAGGGGCAAAAGGTTCTTTACTTGGGGTTTAGCGATCGAAAGAAGATGGTATAAGAAGAGACGCAAGGGGAAGCTTTTCAAGACAGGGAAAGAAAATAAGAAGGAAGCGAGGGGAGCACGAGAATTTACTGGAATTTCCGCCCTGAGCGATGGGGGAGCTCTCCCTCTCCCCTGCCCTCCAATTCAAGGATTGAAGAAGGACGAGGAATTTAAGAAGTTGGGAGGTTTGTAACATTTTTTCCTCCCTTTTATATATCTTTTTTTTTTTTTCTCCCTTGCCCCCTTCTTTATGTTTTCACGAAACAAACAGTATGGTCTTCGCCTTCACTTTTTTTATTTTTCCAGCTTCCGCATATCCTTTCCTTTGAACCTCTTTCTTAGGTTCAGCCGCTATGCGGAAGGCAAAAAGGAACGACCAAAAAAGAGGAGTTGTATGTTTTTTTGCTCCCTTCATTCCAGAATTCATGTATCTGTTCATGTAGGTATATCTTGAGATTGTTTTTGCTGGCGCTACTCAACATTTATAACCGATATGACGTGTGTTTGCACTCTCTGGGAATATAACGAGGCGTTTTCATGCACCTCCTCAAAATATCCTATATTTGAAATGTTATCCTCTGTAGAATTCTATGATGAGAAAGTCTTCCAACGCAACTTCCAGAGAGCATATTTTAACAATAAACAGAGCAAAGAAAATATTTTATTGCCATTGACAATTCAGCTCAACCATTAAAGCACAGATTAGACAATTACAACCGATCGCGGTTATCTGACTGGAGCGATATTGTCATAGCTGATGTTCATTTCTTTGAAATCTTGTCACACCTGACGTTCGTTTGTTTAATCTCCTGTTTTTGGTTACTTGAGATTATTGCATTCGTCTCAAATAAAATAACGCATGTTTCTATTTTATGTATTAGTTATTAAAAGCTGAAATAAAACAATTCTTCCCCAGTTTTGCTATCGATATTCATACATTGGGTAGGCACGCAGGCCATACTTCAGGAGGCAGTCAAAAAAGAAAAAACATCTGATGTGACCCACTCACATGACTTTCTCTACATCTCTGCAATAAGTTATCGTTAAAAAAATTATGATTTTATTTACTTCATGCTAATTAAAAAAAAAAAAAAAAATAGCAAAAGTAGTCTCATTACTTGCTTCCTTGCGAGTAGAAGTGAAATAAGGGAGTACCATAGATTAAAGTGATAGTCAAATGCTAGCTGCTATGTGACTGAAGCTCCTTTGTTTGGACAGGAGTTGACAAAATCCTGTATGAAAAAGTACAAGTTTTTTAAAACTGAAACCAAAAACAATGAATATCTCAAAAAACGATCAACTCCACGAAAAATTGTATACGACATAAATTGTGTGTTTTAACGTGCTCTACATTTTTTCGTGTGATACGTTTTGGTCAATCTCTTACGATTTACCAGTTATGCAAAATTCTGCAAAATTCATTCAGAATAAAGAGGTCTTTAGAGGCCATTCCTAGAAAATCAATTTGCCATATAAATACCTTTAATATGCGGTATTTTAATGAAAATCGTTAAAGCCATTTTTGAGAAATTGAAAATGTTCGAAATTTGTTCCATATAAAGGGTAGTTTGGGGTAGGGGAATTTTTCTCAGAATCTTCGTGTCCCATTCCTTGAAGATACTAAACTTAAGTATAAGTTAGGAATTTGACCGACCTTTCCTTTTTGACTTATCGGTTCACAGACACACGGACACACACACACACACATACATACATACACACACGCACCTTTTTCTGAAAACATATTTACTTTCTCTATACGTACTATGTACATAGTGTATAGAGAAGGTATTGTAATGCATCCAAAAATTCGATACAGATATATCACCGGAAATACAGTTTTGGGTCCCCCTGAATCCAAAAAAAAAGCATTTTTGGAAAAAGGTCCGTCTGTGTGCGTGTATGTGTGTCTGTGGACAGTATAGCTCAAAAACGAAAAGACCGTTAATTACCAAACTTGGTATTTAAGTTTGGTGTCTTCCAAGGATGCGACACCAGGATTTTCAAGAAAATCCCCCCACTCCCAGCTACCCTTTACATGGAACTTTTTTCGAAAATTTTGATTTTCTCAAAAATGACTCGGAACGATTGTGATTAAAATATCGTATATTAAAGATATTTACCTGACAAATAATATGTTTATTTGAATTTTCTGGGAATAGCCTTTGAAGACTACTTTATTCTAGATGAATTTTACAAAACTTTGCATAACTGCTAAACCGTAAGAAATAGACAAAAACTTGAAACACAAAAAATGTAGACCACTTTAAACACACAATTTATGTTTAATAATTTTTTTTTCGAGGAGTTGATCGTATTGCCTGTGTTTTGTTTCAGGTTTAAAAAACTTGTACTTTTCTCATACAGGAATTTGTCTACTCATGTCCATACAAACAAAGGAACTTCAGTCACCTAGTAACCAGCTTTTGACTTCACTTTAACCTATGATACTCTCGTATTTCGCTTCTATTTACAAGGAAGCAAGTAATAAGACTATTTCTGCTAAATTTTTCTCGATTTGCATGAAGTAGACAGAAGAATAAGCTTATTAACAATAATTTGTTACACAGAAGTGGAGAAAGTCATGTGAATGGAACACATCAGATTTTTTTTTGGATACGTCTATTTCTGGTGAAATCTCGGTATCGAATTTTTCTGTGTAATTTAATATCTTCTCTATACACTATGTACATAATGGTGCAGAGAAAGTAATAGCATTCGGTAAATATACATGGTCGATTGCGTTATCTACCATTGAGAACTAATGCAAGTATTATAATCATAACTTGATAACATTTCCGTTCTTATATATTATAAATTAATAATAGTCTATTTTAATGAATTGTCTTATCAAATACAGCTGGTGTTTTCATCTCTTAGGACAATTGTCTCCCGTCGCTTCGCTCGGTCGTGAATTATCGATAAAATGAAAACACTCCTGGTATTATAACACTAACGTTTCTCTAAGCATATAATTTCCAATTTTCCATGACTTTAACAGAATTGTATCAATATTTTGTATGTTCGCTTTTATGCTTTTATCCCAGATATTATTGATATTCGTCGTCCTCCGTGGTATACAGATATCATGCAAGCCATTGGTTTCCAAGTTCACGGGTTCATACCCGGTGGAGGGCGATGGATTTTTTTCGGGCGTAAAATTCCTTGGCATTTCTTTTCTTAAGGGCAGTAAATTCGTTGAGCCATTGTTGTAGGTTTAAGACACGTAAAAAACGTCAAACCTGCTAAGGGACCTTTGAGCAAAATTGAGCCGCCTTTCACGCCCAATATGCTAGTATTTGCTAAACTTATATTTATGAGGAAGATTTCACGATGCTTCTAGGATGGTCATTATTCCCTATCTCAGACATTCTTTCTCTGCCCGACTATAGATGGTGTGATGCATGTAAACACAGCAGAGACATGGGCCAGGGCAGCTTTAAACCCTGCAATTTGTGTTTAATTTATGGTAATGTTATTATAAGCGGACAAAGTGTCTGCTTAATCAATGATATGTTGTACTTATTTATAATTTCTCTTCACGTACTATATACATCGTGTATAGAGAAGATTTGCATTCCACCCAAAAATTCGATACCGAGATTTCACCGGAAATGCACCTTTTAGGGTCCCCTGTATCTAAAAAAAAATTGGGAAAAGGTTCGTTTGTGATTGTGTATGTCCGTGTGTCTGTTAACACGTTAACTCAAAAACGAAAAGTCGGTAAAATACCAAACTTGGTATTTAAGTTTAGTATCTTCCAGAGATGCGACATGCAGATTTTGAGAAAATTCCCCCCTCCCCAAACTACCCTTCACATGGAACTGTTTTCGAAAATTTTGATTTCCTCAAAAATGGCTCTAACGGTTTTGATTAAAATTTCGTATATTAAAGGTATTTACCTGACAAATAATATATACATCTTGACTTTTCTGGGAATAGCCTCTGAAGAATACCTTATTCTGGAGGAGTTTTACGGAATTTTGCATATCTACTAAACCCATTTTTGGAAAATAGAAAGTAAAGGGTAGTTGGGGATGGGATTATTTTCTTGAAAATCTTCGTGTCGCATCTTTGGAAGATACCAAACTGAAATACGGAGTTTGGTATACAAGGCCTTTTCGTTTTGAGGTATGCTGTCCACAGACACACACACGCACACACGGACCTTTTTCTGAAAATGTTTTTTTTGGGATCCAGGGGGACCAAAAACATGTAATTCCGGTGAAATTTCCGTATGGAATTTTTGGGTGGATTGTAATACCTTCTCTATACACTATGTACATAGTACGTGTAGAGAAAGTAGAAATAAGCCATTCGGATATTTTTCATCAGGAAGGTAAAATACCAAGTGAATATACAGATTCTAAAAGCTGTGTAATATATACTCATCCTCAGTTAGACTTTTGAAATTACAAAAGAAGACAGCAAGATTAATATTTAGTGTAGACAGTAAAGCTCATTTGAGGCTATTTGGGAAGTTGCTACAGTTGTTCCTATGTTTGTTTTATGTAAACATTAACATTGACACATATTTACCAAAAAATGCTACTGATAAATATTACACCAGAAATAATTAACAGTTACGAATTAACTTATGCAGAAATGTAACAACTAGAAGCAGTTTTAATGGCTTTGGTGTAAAATTGTACAATGTACTACAGTATATTAAAAACTTTGATAACAATTATTTTAAAATAGCAGTTAAAAGACTTCATTAGATCTATTTCTATATGATGATAATATTTTAAAGCATTAAGTATATGTACTTTCTGACTGTGGGTATTACTCTTTTTAAATTTTATTACTTTCCTTTGTATGCAATTGAAAGAGACAATGCAATGTACATGCTCTCAGATAGTAAATTGATTGATTGAATGGATCACATTAAATTTTTCTCTACTAAATTTGAAATTATTTGCATTTATAAATAAAAGACAACTTCATAGAAAAAAATTATTTTATTACTAAAGTTTTGTACACTTATGGTTACTTTTAAACATAATCACTGAAAAGATTGAGACATTTATCGTACCTGTGCACAAGCTTTGCAATACCCGCTTCAAAAAATGTTGCCGCCAATGATGCAGCCCGGAACCACTATCAATGCAGCTGTTTATTGTGAACCTTTACGACGTTTGCGGAGAGCCATTCAAAACAAACGAAGAGGAATGCTGACTTCAGGAATTGTGTTGATCCATGACAACGCTCGCCCACACACTGCTGGCACAACCCATCGGCTCCTTGAACAATTTCAATGGGACATTTTCAATCATCCGCCGTACAGTCCTGACCTGGCACCCAGTGACATTCACCTTTTCTCTGAACTGAAGACGTGGCTAGGAGGACAGCACTTTCAAACAAACGAAGATCTTAAAACAATGTCAATGGTCATTTGAAATCATTGGCGGCAACATTTTTTGAAGCGGGTGTTACAAAGCTTGTGCACAGGTACGATAAATGTCTATCTTTTCGGTGATTATGTTGAAAAGTAACCATAAGTGTACAAAACTTTAGTAATAAAATAATTGTTTTCTATGAACTGTCTTTTAGGTATAGCCTATCGGAGGGTGAAAAAAAAAGACCCTCGTAGACAAAGTAATAAAGTAGCAAATAGGCAAATGCCGAGCTCTGTATGGCTATATGAGAAACTAAAAATGTATTTTTAGCAGGTCTTACAATTCAGACCATTCCCTTAAGAAACCTTAACGGTTTAAGCACCGTTTAGAAATGCTTTGCTTTTGAAATCTTGGCTCATTTTGTGATATTAAAGTTTATTCCCTACTCCCTTTTGTGGTGATAATTTGCCACTTATATCTGGAATAGTCATTTAAAGCTGGAGGAGACTGGCTGTAAATGCAGCTGAACTCGACACCAGGGAATGAACGGAACTCGCGGTTTAAAGAAGAAGAGCATAAAAACGGGGAGCTGAGTAAAGGGGTGAATTATATTACGCAGCACTCTCCTTTCTTGTTTTATTAGCTGTAATATCATTTATTTGTGGTTTCACAAGGGCCTATTTAAGCGAGTTTAAGTGCCAGTCATGAGCCCTAATGACGGAGTGGGGCTGGGGGTCTACGGAACCGTGAAGAATTGGAAAGGGCACTTCAGGGGAGAGGCTAATCCAAAAAAACACTATCTGCAAAAGGGTGGGGGGATGTGACAGTTAGTTGACGTTGAAGCTTCTGTAAAGCAGAGTTTACCGCATGCTACTTCTGTATTGGTACGAGGGTGTGTAAAAAACAATCCCATGTGTTCCATTCACATGACCTTCTCTATATCTCTCAACAAATTATTCTTAAAAAGCTTATGCTTCTATTTACTTCATGCTAATCGAGAAAAATTAGCAGAAATAGTCTTATTACTTGCTTCCTTGTAAGCAAAAGCGAAATAGTGATAGTCAAAAGTTAGCTGCTATGTGGCTGAATTTCCTGAGTTTTTTAAGCCTAAAACCAAAATCAAGGAGTATCTCAAAAACGACCAACTCCACGAAAAAAATGTATATACGATAAATTGTATGTTTTAAGGTGCTCTACGTTTTTTGTGTTTAAAACTTTTGTCCATTTCTTACGGTTTAGCAGTTATGCAAAATTCCGTAAAATTCATCCAGAATAAAGTAGTCTTCAGAGACTATTCCCAGAAAATTCAAGATATACATTTTGTTTATTAGGTAAATATCTTTAATATACGAAATTGTAATCCAAATCATTAGAGCCATTTTTGAGAACTTCACAATTTTCCTAAAAAGTTCCATGTAAAGGGTAGTTTCGGGTGGGGAGATTTTTCTCAAAATTTTCATGTCGCATGCCTGGAAGATACTAAACTTAAATACCAAGTTTGGTATTTTACCGACTTTTCGTTTCTGAATCATCGTACACACGGACACGCAGACTCACATACGGACATTTTTCTGAAAATACCTTTTTTCGATACAGGGAGCCCTAAAACATATATTTCCGGTGAAATTTCGCGTGTAGCGCAATACTTTCTCTATACACTATGTACATAGTACGTGTAGAGAAAGTAAAAATGGTCAACTGAAAATACTAAAAGCTTTGATTAATGATCTTTGTTGAATACATGCAACACAATGCAATAAAGGGTTAATTTTGCTCAAAGGCCTCTTTATCAGCTTGAGGTTGTCTTATGTGTCATATTTACGATACAGAATCGACAGATTTATTTCTTTTCCGATGGAAACCATGTTAATGATTTTTACGCCCAAAAAAATCCATTGCCCTTCGCCGGGTTTGAGAACAAAAACTTAGAGGAGTGTATTTAATAAGTAATAGTGCTCCAGAAATTCTGTACCACAGAAAACTGGCTTTCTTTATTTTTGGGTACATTTTAATAAATAAATCACAAAACGAGAGAAAGAAATAAAGAAAGAAGCTAAAAACGAACATAAATTTATACGTCTACAGCTAATACCAAGTTTATATTGTTGTGATGGTTAACAGGAGTGAGGCACGTGGCATAGGACAGACACACAGTGCCACTTAATTATGATTGTTTCTGTTCTCTCTTCTCCACCATCCCTTATTCAAACCCATTATTTCTACCTCTCTTTTCGAGTCACAGAGACTGAAGTCAAATGTGCCTGTGGTAAAGAATGGGAAGGACCCAAGTAAAATAATCGGTGTAATAGCACGCTTGATGCTCATGGGGTTATATTTGACTGCAGTTGTATAGATTTTCCTCCTTTTATTTAAAAACGCAGTAGATTTTATTGCAAAAATATTAATATTTCTAAAATATAGACTGCTATAGATATCCTAATTTTATTTTTGAAAGTTAGTGTGATGTGAAATTTGAAATAAGTTCACTGAAAACCCTAAAATCTTTGATTAATCATCTTTGCTGCATATAAGCAACACCTTGCAATAAAGGGTTAATTTTGCTTAGAGGCCTCTTTATCAGAACTGAGGTTCTTTTGTAAGCCATAAATCGACACCGGACGCTTTCCGAGGGAAACTATGCTAATGGTTTTTACGCCCAAAAATCTATCGTCCTCCGTTGGGTTTGAGGATAAAAGACTTATTTAATTAATAATAGTGCTCCAGAGTTTCTGTACCACAGAGAACTGACTTTCTTTATTTTTGGGCACATTTTAATAAACGAATCACAAAAGGAGAGACGGAAATAAAGAAAGAAGCTGTAAAACGAAGGAAGATCGTGTGACATAAATTTATACGTCTACAGCTAATACCAAGTTTATATTGTTGTAAAGGTTAATAGGAGTGGGGCACGTGGCACAGGACAGACACACACAGTGCCACTCAATTATGGCTGTTTCTGCTCTCTCCTCTACACCATCTCTTATTCAAACCCTTTATGAGTGGAGAGGGGACTGCGCGACATTCCTGGAATTCTCCCCAGTGGTAAAGGATGGGGAGGGCCCAAGTAAAATAAGCGGTGTGATAGCACGCTCTGATGCTGAGGGGGTTACATTTGACTGCAGTTGCATGAATTTAGCTCCCTTTATTTAAAAACGCTACAGTTTAATTGCACAAATATTAGGTGATTTTTCTAAAATATAAGAGCTATAACTAACCTAATTTTATTATTGAAGATTAGTGTAGTAAGAAACTAAGGAAAAAGGGTCCACTGAAAACATTAAAATCTTTGATTAATCATATTTATTGAATATATGCAACACCATGCAATAAAGGGTTAATTTTGCTCAGAGGCCTCTTTATCAGCTTGAGGTTCTTTTAAGTGTCATCTACGACACAGCATCAACATATTTATTTCTCTTCCGAAGGAAAAAATGCTAATGGTTTTTACACCAAAAAAAAATCCATTGCCCTCCGCCAGGTTTGAGAACAAAAACTTATATGAAAGTATTTATAAGTAATAGTGCTCCAGAAATTCTATACCACTGACTTTCTTTATTTTTTGCGTACATTTTAATAAATAAATCACAAAAAGAGAGAGGAAAATAAAGAAATAATCTATAAAACGAACATAAATTTAACATCTACAGCTTTACCAAGTTTATATTGTAATAGTTAATATGAGTCGAGTCACGTGGCATAGGACAGACTCACACAGTGCCACCATCCCTTATTCAAACCCATTATTTCTACCTCTCATGAGAAGGGGGGGGGGACTGTGCGTATTTCCAGAAAATCTCCCAAGACTTTCCAGTCTCAGCAACTGCAGTCAAATGTGCCCGTGGTAAAGAATGGGGAGGGCCCAAGTAAAATAGCCGGTATGATGGCACGCTTGGATATCATTTGACTTCAGTTGCATGGATCTGGCTCCTTTTAGTTAAAAACGCTACAGTTTTATTGCAAAAAATATTAATATTTCTATTGTATAGACAGTTATATCCAGCCTAATTTTATTGTTGAAGGTTAGTGTAATATGAAATTTAAAATAAGTTCACTGTAAATACTGAAAGTCTTGATTAGTCATCGAACTTTACAATAAACGGTTAATATTTCTCATGCCTCTCTATCAGGCTTGAGTGCCATAAATCTACGACACAGTACCAACGCATTTACTTCACTTCCGAAGGAAATCATGCCCAAAAAATTCCAATGCCCTTCGCCGGGTTAGAAAACATAATACTTTGAAAGTATTTAATAAGTTATAGTGCTCCAGAGTTTCTGAGCCAAGAAAAAAGGACTTTCTTTATTTTCTTGGGTACATTTTAATAAATAAATCACAAAAAGAGAGCGGGAAATAAAGAAAGAAGCTATAAAACAAACATAAATTTATACGTCTACAGCTAATACCAAGTTTAGATTGTTGTAATGGTTAATAGGAGTCGAGGCACGTGGCATAGGACAGACACACAGTGCCACTTAATTATGGCTGTTTCTGTTCTCTCCTCTCCACCATCCCTTATTCAAACCCATTATTTCTACCTCTCTTGAGGGGAGGGGTGACTGTGCGTCATTCCAGAAATTCTCCCGACGTCGTCTCCAGGATTCTCTCATCTGCTCTTATATATTTCTCATAACCAAGACTCTATCTTCCCCCAACTACTTCCCTGTACACTCACGTTTTCCTCCTCTCGCCTCTCTACAAACTTATTTCCTTTTTATTATTCCCCTTTATTTTCCGGGACGTGTACGCGCCTTCCTCTCTAACTTTTTTCTTAGACTGGATGCTGAAACGTCCAGGCGGTAGTGTACGGGCTCCGATATACTTTGCATTGCATGTAGTTAACCTGCTCTTCGAAAAGAATAAGAGAGGAGGAAAAGTCTCTCCAGATAAAAAACAAAACAAGAGAAAAGCTTGTAAGCAAATTGCTGTAAACAACAGATGTACATAAAATCGTTTCCCAGTAAAATAAAATAAAACATACCTCAGAGATATTTTCTGTTTCACCGCATTACTCGGAAGAAATGTCCATGTTTATGTAAACGACATAACATGAAAGAATTTCAATAAAATTCTGCAATAAAGAAAATAAACGCTACTAGAGACTCTTTATTTCCTTCTTTATCTTCTCGTTTACTTAGAACGTTCAACTTAAGAGTCAATCGCGATATTTTTACAGCTGTTATACATAACTATGTTATAGACATAGAACGAGTTAATGTCTTTATTATTATATCGTAAATATTAATATAATTCACTGGTAAGGAAATGTTAACCTTTATGACCTAAATTTATCCATGTTTTGTTTTTAATGTATATAAAACAAAGAGTACTATTACTATTGTTGTTGTTACAAAAACCGAAACACCATTTATTGCTAAACACTATTTACCACTTAGATAGCTCGTTAACTAACAGAACTTCATAACTGTCCAACGGGGCACTAGTCTGTCCTTTATATAGGATCTTATACATGGTGGAATGCTCTGGGCGTAGAAGCTACTCGAAGCGGCCGGAAAGAACCTTCTGGAACTGAAGTACTGAAATATTACTCTACTGCAGGAAAGTGCAAAAATATTTTTCCGACTATTGTTTTAGTTACGCGCTATTATTCTGATGAACCAGGTCGGAAAAATAGCACAGCATTACCATTCAAACCATTATATATACCTTTCATGACCGGGGATCATTCCAGAAATTCTACCGACGTTGTCTGCAGGATTGTCTCATCTGTTCTTATATATCATATGCAATGATGCAGCCCGGAACCACTATCAATGCAGCTGTTTATTGTGGAACTTTACGACGTTTGCGGAGAGCCATTCAAAACAAACGAAGAGGAATGCTGACTTCAGGAATTGTGTTGATCCATGAGAACGCTCGTCCACACGCTGCCATCGGCTCCTTGAGCAATTTCAATGACACATTTTTGATCATCCGCAGTACAGTCCTGACCTGGCACCCAGTGACTTTCACCTTTTCCCTTAACTGAAGACGTGGCTAGGAGGGCAGCACTTTCAAACCAACGAAGATCTTCAAAACAACGTCAATGCTCATTTGAAGTCATTGGCGGCAACATTTTTTGAAGTGGGTATTGCAAAGCTTGTGCACAGATACGATAAATGTCTCAATCTTTTTGGTGATTATGTTAAAAAGTAGACATAAGTGTACAAAACTTTTAGTAATAAAATAACTGTTTTCTATGAACTTGTCTTTTATTTATAACCTATCGGAGGTTGAAAAAAAAAGACCCTCGTAGTCTGTAATTTTAGACTGTGCGTGCCACATAGAGTTAAAAATTGTTGTTTCTCATTGTTCTTGGACCCTTGTGCAACAATAGCTGTAAGCAGGTCTCAGAAACACGTGTACACTTGAACGACTATGCAACAGATGTTTATAGTTCCTCTATCTCTATTCTTCTAAACATAACAGATGGTTCTCGAGTCATGGCATGTCTTTCTGCGGTCCGGAAGATTAGAATAATACAGAATTTTGAATTGCCTGGAAACTCCACAGCAGCTGTTAACGCCTCATTCCCACAATATTTCGCAATGGAAAGGTGTAATACTTACCTTTTCATTTTGAAAATGTGGTAGTTTTTGGAGTACTTACTGTATTTTTTTTTGGTAGTGTTTAATGCCCGCTTTAACTACTCATGGCACCGCAGCCACTGATTACACATGAATGAACCTGGAGCACCGGTGGAATGCAATGGCGGGGGAAACCGGAGAACCCGGAGAAAATCCGCCCAGCGCCGCTTTGTCCACAACAAATCTCACATGCGGTCGCCTTAAAAGTTCTTAATCAGTTAATTCATAAATTTATAATATTTGATGAAGGGTCAAAAACTGAAAATAAGTTATATGAAATAATATACGCGAAAATTCCTTATACAATATAGTTCAAATATTCGGTTTACGGATTATCCGTGCACCCCTCCCGGCCTTCCCCAAATTATTTTATTTTAATGTCATCACACCTGTTTACTTTCTCTACACGTACTATGTGCATAGTGTATAGAGAAAGTATTGTATTGCACCCAAAATTTGATACCGAGATTTCACTGGAAATATAACTCAAAAATGAAAAGTCGGTAAAATACCAAACTTGGTATTTAAGTTTAGTATCTTCCCTTTACATGAAAAACTTTTCGAAAATGTTGATTTCCTCAAAAATGTCTCTAAAGATTTTGATTTATATATTGTACATTAAAGATATTTACCTGAAAAATAAAATGTATATCTTGAATTTTCTTGGCATATCCTCTAAAGACATGTTAATTCTGAATGAATTTTACTTAATTTTGCATAACTGGTAAACCGTAAGAGATAGACAAAAACTTACTGAATATAAAATGTAGAGCACGTTAAAACACACAATTTATGTTATATATATATATTTTTTGTGGAGTTGATCGTTTTTTTTAGATATTCCTTGTTATTGGTTTCAGCTTTAAAATACTTATATTTTTCTCTTAAGCATAAGCTTTATAACAATAATTTGTTGCAGAGATGTAGAGAAAGTCATGTGAATGGAACACCTCATATTATTTTTAAAGTATAAAGTCTTAGATAGGAAAATATACTAGCTTCTGGGAACTGTAAACCCAGAGGAATATATTCCTATAAAGAATTGAGTTAAAAATCTACTGCTTCTTATCAAAGGAACATATCTAACTAAAAGTATAAAGATAGGTGATAATGCAATACATTTTCAAAGGTTTTAGTGTTAAGGGAAGTTATAACCCGTCTCTATCTTTGTACAAATCAAATAAAGCCAAACCAGTTGGTGTAGCAATGGGACACTCTGGCAAAATGACCAGTTTAATTCAACGATTTAGCATGTAGATTCAGTGGCGGCCAGTGCAAGAACTAATGAGACTCATTTTAGGTTTATTGGTTAATACTTTCTCTATCCGTACATAGTAGGTAGAGAAGATGTTGCATTCCAGCCTAAAATTAGATACCGATATTACACCGGAAATATGTGTTTTGAAGACAGCTAAAAAATAAAAGTATTTTTTAAAAGAGTTCATGTGTGTGTATGTGATCAACATAACTCAGAAACGAAAAGTCGGTCAATACCAAACTTAATATTTAAGTTCAGTATCATTCAAGAGTTAGCTATGAAGTTTCAAAAAAAAATTCCTCCTCAAACTACGTGTCTACTACGAATTTTTTGGAAAATTTGATTTTTTTTAAAAATGACTAAGATTTTTTATTAAAATATCTCATGCTTAAGGTTTTTATGTGAAAAATAAAAATGTAATATTGAATTTTCTGGGGGTACCATCTGAAGTTCACCTTATTTTAGACGATTTTTGCATACCTATCAAAGCTAGATCATTTAAAAAAGATAATGTCAGATGCTTTTGCTGTAGAGTTAACCATTTTCGACATATTCTTTGTTATTGGTTTAAATATTATAATACTTATACCTTCCTCGATTGGGAAGTCGAAATTTATTTTGCTTCACATTTATTTATTGTTCAATTGTTTATTGATTTATTTCTGGCCTTGCAAAGAGAACCGAATTTCAAAGTTGTCATTAGGCGACCAGCTCTTAAAAGATAGACTATCACTTTACTTGGTTAGCATATTGCAATCAGAAGAATAAGCTTTTCTAACAATAGTTTGTTGCAGAAAAAGTAAAGAATGGAACACAAGAATGTTCTTCTTTGATTGTTATTAAACGTTACATTGTGCGATAATTATAATTTGCCGCGCTGCTCCTCTAAACTCGCTGAAATTTGGCGGTCGGAAAGAACTCAAACTGCAGGGATGTAATTCTGTTTGTGCGGCTATTGTTTTCGCTACGCCCTATTACTCTGAGGGACCAGTCCATTTACTACTTATGATTAATTATTTATCATATTCACAGATTCTAAATCTGTTACAATTAAATATTTTACTAATTAAATCATCCTTCTCAAAATTATAAAATTAAACAACATCTTAAACACAAATTAAACAAAAAAAAAAAAACAACAACAAAAAGACACAACAAGAATTACATTTTAGCACCCTTAAGATTATTTTTAATTACAGTTTTAATGTTATTAATTATATTATATTTTACTTTATGTAGATTAAATATGATTTCTTTTTATTTTAGCAGCGCCTCCTTCCTTAAATTTATTAGGATAAATTGGTTTATTAAATAGAATATTTGGTTGAATATGAATAGTAATATTATTTTTCGGAACAATAGTGGTACGTTACCTACTTGCGGTTGCTTTCGCGCTTTGATCATATTATTGTTAGGAGTGCCCTCAGGTGTACTAATTTGTTCATTATCACAGCTATTAATGCAGTATATTTTATTCCACACTTTCAGGGATCTCTGACATTTAACATTTTGGAATACTCAAAATGTATATGCTAACGTTGAGATTCATTCATTCATAGCATTCTCTAGCGCACCTTGTGTTCCTTTGGTATTGGTGACAGCAGTACGGCAGCAATCCTTTCAAATGGCGTACTTCACACTGTTTCCAGATACACACTGCTCGCTTCCTTCATTAGCTGTTGATATGCACACATTCGCAAGTTTTCCTCCGTGTGTTCCTCAAAAGTATTCAATGACTATAAAACCGCTGCTAGAGAGCAGGCGTGGCAAACATTACTCCCTTCTCTTACTTCTCCTTCCTCAGTGACCGCCAAAGCACAGCGACTGGTTTAGGTGTGGCTAAATACTGAGTCTACCGCTCCTGGAGAACAAGCCTGGCGAACATTACTCCCAAAGTGTGAAGCCCTTCTCCTACTTCCCCTCCCTTAGTGATCTTCAAAGCACAGCGACCAGTTTAAGTGTGAAATTGCGGCAAGAGTTTGACTAAATACCGAGTCCGCCGCTCCTACAGAACAGGCCTGGCGAACATTACTCCCAAAGCGTGAAGCCCTTCTTCTACTCCCCCTCCCTTAGTGATCTCCAAAGCACAGCGACCGGTTTAAGTGTGAAATTGCCGTAAGAGTTTGACTAAATCCCGAGGCCGCCGCTGTAAGAGAAAACGGTTCCACTTGGCGCATGTATATGTATGCAAGGAGGGGAGGGTGTACTCTGGTCACCCTTTGGGAGTAATGTTCCCCAGACCAGAGCTACAGCAACACTAGCGACACTGCCGTTAGCGGAAGCCTGAACTGGAATAGGCTATAACGATGAATCAGTACCAAATTTATTTTGGCGGCAGTAACAAATGAAGTTGAACCGTTTGTTTGCCCTTTTCCACCAATTTGGAACCAGCTGTCTCGCATTATGAGACTTCCCGCTCTCTTTAGAGTTACGTGTATAAGATTCAGCTGCGATCTGGTGGGAAATGTTAAAACTCCTTTGGTGGGCGAGCGTAGGATAGAGAAGCATTCAGTCTGCTAGAAACTCGTAGAGGGACAGACCGTCTTTTAGAGCACAGCAGAGCTTTACTAAGTAGTCGCCAAGGATAAGCAAAAGGGGATTTCTTTCGAATTGGGAAAAATTTGGGGGTTTAAGACATTTGGCGAGTCTAAATTATTATTGGGGAATCCCACTTTGCTAGTGGGGAAAATCAGGCGCTTCCTTCACTACAAGGTTTCTCTTCAAATTCTATTACAAAGACTATAACTTGTAATTATAACTCCAACTTAAAAATGTAACGAATGCAAGTTATTCTATCTAAAATCAGATTATCTTTAATGACTGCGTATTCTAATAAACTGTTGAACTCTGCCAGTGTTTGTTGCAGTTTTCTGGAAACTTTGTTCGTAGACCTTTGTTTATCTAAAGATTCTCTCTGGATTTTTTACTTTCTCTACACGTACTATGTACATAGTGTATAGAGAAGATATTACACTCCTCTAAGAATTCGATACCGAGATTTCACCGGAAATATATGTTCTAGGGTCCCCTATATCCAAAAAAGTATTTGTAGAAAAATGTCCGTGTGTCCATGATCATTAACTCAAAAACAAAAAGTCGGTATGATACCAAACTTCGTATTTAATTTTACTCTCATCCAGGGATGTGACACAAAGATTATGAGAAAAATCCCCCCCTCCTCAAACTACCCTTTACATGGAAAAAATTCGAAAATTTTGATTTTCTTAAAAATGGCTTTAACGATTTTGATTAAAATGCCCTATATTAAAGATATATATAAGGCAAATAAAATGTATATCTTGAATTTTCTGGGAATAGCCTCTGAAGACTTCTTTATTCTGAATGAATTTTGCTTAACTAGTAAACCGTAAGAAACCGTAGATCACGTTAGAACACATTTATGTCATGTCATTACATTTTTTTTTCGTGGAATAGATCATTTCTGAGATGTTCCTTGCTATTTATTTGTTTCTCACATAAAAAGCTGCAAAGAAGCGGATTTTAATCACATGGCAAGCGGGTTTTAAAAAGATTTGATTGTCGTTTTAGCCTAATTTATTTCCTTATTTCCCTTCTACTTACAAGGAAGCAAGTAGTAAGACTCTGTTTGCTATTTTTTTCTCGATTGGCATCATGTAAATAGAATAATAATATCTTTAACAATATTATATTGCAGAGATGCAGAGAAAGTAATGTGAATGGAACACATCAGATTTTTGTACTTTAGTTTTTGACCAGAACCTTGGGTGTGCGGCGGTAGCTAGGGGTTAGCAGTTTTTTTTTTATATAAAAAATACAGTTCCGGAGGCTTGTCAGGACTCCGGCACTGTATTCCTTTTTTCTCCAGTTTCCTATATTTCCTTAGTAGATCTTATTATTCTTAATGTTTTCGTTTTACATACACAAACATAGACGCATTTACAAACACAGAAACACCCATGCCCAAAGTGGGAGTCGAACCCACGATCCTGTGCACCACGAAGCGCCAAAGCGAGCGCGGCCACCAGTTTGACCGGTTAGTTTTAAATATCAATGGAAAAAGAAGGAAGAAATCAGCAATGAAGACTGTCCAGGCTATTTTAAAGGCTCTAAAAAGATTCCAGGTTGATAGCAACTTAAAATCATTTCTGACTTGCGTGAGTTACTCACTGAAATTCAGTAATGAAAATAAATAAGTTTAATACTCAGTTAAAGCAAAAAAAGGAACGAAAAGAGACTACCTCCCTGTAGGTTCCCTGGAAATGACACAAAATCGGCTGAATGTCGCTTACAATTTATATTTAAAAAAACAAAAACCTATTACTCAGCACCAGCTCCTTCTAGATATACCGTAATGCAACATTCATCTAGAGAATAAATAGCTAACATTTATAATAAGTACAATTACATGTGAACTTCTTTCAGTTTTCTGCAACTATAATCATGTTTTGATTTTTAATGTACTAGTTATACATATCCACATTATTAAACCAGTTATCGCCAGCTATTAATGCTTGTTCCGTACAAGTGTCACTCCGTAGAAGTGTTCCAACCTCCAAATAAACACTTTCTATCGTGGACGTTCATTTCTACCACGGACTCAGCTATCACGTCTTACCTCTGCGCATCTTCCACAGCTAGTGAAATCGACCGTATTAAATAAACAATATTTCCGTCGCATTTCGGCTCCACCACGGACCCAAATATCACATCTTAGCTCCGCGGATGTTCCATGCAAATGTCGCTTGTTAAGCAAGCGAATAGTTTCTGTTTTCCTTGTTATGTCCACCCTCGGGCACAGCAACCCCACCCCTTCAGTTTAGTGTCCTTCCCTTAACGGTACTATCCTACCTGGGTCACTTGTCAGCTCGTGGCAACTCTTTGTCCCTGTTATGTCCACCCTCGGGCAGAGTTACCTCACCCCTTCAGCTTAATGTCCTTCCCTTAACGGTATTGTCCTATCTGTCAGATCGTGGCAACTGTTTGTCCTTGCCTTCTTAGAAGTGTTTAATAATATTTTTTCCCCAGGCCATTTGATTGGGTATAATTTATACTTCCCTTTTAGACGACTTTAACTCCGTGACACGATATGTACTGTCTCAGGTGGTAACACCAACTTGGCTTAGCAACAGCATTTTGAAATCTAGGTTCTTATTAAACCGCCCTTGTATTCTGTAACCAGCAGATATGTACAGATTAATAACATTTCGTTGGTTAAAGGAGCGCTAACTGGCTTCCATGGGATGGTCCTGAGATCAAAGGGAATCGCTGGTTAGAGCAGGATGCCATTTCCATTCTTATCTCACTGAGGTATTTCCACATGCAGGAATCGTCCCAGGTAACATAGGATACCTGCTGTTATCTACTGACCACCTCGCAACCCTGACCTCTCCCAATAATATGCTCTGTGGCTTCATCAAAAGCATTTTGCAAAGGAACAATTACCACACAACTGATGCAAACCGCTTTCCAACAGCTACTAAGTTGAGTAAAACACATAATGGAACCTTAGACACTCATTTTAGTAAGTGTACAGAATTTTTACTTTCTCTATACGCACTATGTACATAGTGTATAGAGAAGGTATTGCACTCCATCCAAAAATTCGATACCGAGATTTAACCGGAAATGTATGTTTTAGGGTCCCCTATATCCAAAAAAAGCATTTTCAAAAAAAGGTCCGTGTGTGTGTGTGTGTATGTCCGTTTGCCTGTGAACACGATAACTCAAAAACGAAAAGTCGGTAAAATACTAAACTTGGTACTTAAGTTTAGTATCTTCCAGGGATGCGACACGAAGATTTTGAGAAAAATCCCCCCACTCCAAACTACCCTTTATATGGAACTTTGTTCGAAAATTTTGATTTTCTCAAAAATAGCTCTAATGATTTTGATTAAAATTTCGTATATTAAAGTTATTTACATGACAAATAAAATGCATATTTTGAATTTTCTGGGAATAGCCTCTGAAGACTACTTTATTCTGGATGAATTTTATGTATTGTTGCATAACTGCTAAACCGAAGGAGATGGAGAAGAACTTACAGTATAAAAATGTAGGGCACCTTAAAACGCACAATTTATGTTATATTCATTTTTTCGTGGAGTTGATCGATTTTGACACATTACTTGTTGTTGTTTTCAGCTATGAAAAACGTTTACTTTTCTCATACAAGAATTTGTAAACTCTTGTAAACTTCAGTCACATAGCAACCAGCTTTTGATTATTAGTTTAGCCTATAGTACTCCCTTATTTCCCTTCTGCTTACAAGGAAGCAAGTAATAAGACTATTTGTGCTAATTTTTTTCTCGATTAGCATGAAGTAAATAGAAGCATAAGCTTTTTAACAAAATTTGTTGCAGAGAGGTAGAGAAAGTCATGTGAATGGAATACATCAGATTTTTTCTCTGTGTGTACAGCATTTTTGGAAAAATGAATACCATACTTGGTATTTAAGTTCGGTATCTTCCAAGGATGCGACACGAAGATTTTCAAGAAAATCCCCCACCCCTAACTATCCTTTACATGGAAAAAATTTCCAAAGTTTTGAATAATATCCAAAATATCTGGAATTTTCTGGGAATAACCTCTAAAAACCTCTTTATTTTGGATGATTTTTATTGAATTTTGCATAACTGGTAATCGTAAATCATAGACATAAATATAATTAAATTTTAATATACTTAAACTTTTGTCATACGGAACCTTGTCAACCTTTGGCCATACAAACAAAGGAACTTCAGTCACATAACAACCAGCTTTTGACTATTATTTTAACCTATGATACTCCCTTGTTTCGCTTTTACTTACAAGCAAGCAAGTAATAAGACTTTTAAAATTTAAACTTTTCGGGCTATTTTGCCGTGGTCTGTAGGTTAAAATATGTTTAGTTAAAATATAAACTAGGTAGACATATTTTAACTAAACATATTTTAACCTACACACCTCGGTAAAATAGCCCGAACTTTTAAATTTTAAAACTATGGACACCGGCCGTGAAAGCTTACGCTTAAAGCTTAATAAACCTCTACGGGGAGGAGTTATTGAGAGAATCACGTCGTTTAAAGGAGTTAAGAAAACGGAAAGCCCGTCTTTTATAACCCGCACTGTTGTAATTCTTTCAGAGTTAGCGACGTGAGCACATTGCCTCTGAAGATGTCCCTCATAGACAGGGACGAAACGTTAGGTAGAAATATTTTAACTAAACATATTTTAACCTACAGACCACGGCAAAATAGCCCAAAAATTTTAAATTTTGAAACAATGGACACCGACCGTGAAAGTTTACGCATATATTTAAATAATAAGACTATTTCTGCTATTTTTTATCGATTAGAATGAGCTTTTTAACAATAATTGGTTGTAGGGATGTGGAGAAAGCCATGTGAATGGAACACGTCACTTTTTTGGGCGAATTTCTGTTCCAAAAGTATCCATTCAACGCTCAATTTGTCTCCTAAGATTGTAAAAACTGCAGTTAACTTGTAATCTTAATTTGACCTCGTGGAAATTTGCAATTGTACCTTAATGATGAAGATGATCAATTTGTTGAATAAAGTACTATTATAGTTCGACTATTAGGTAGATGTGAATTGGTCCATATAAACTAAATGGGAACATCGTCACTAAAGGAGATCGTGTCCAATTCCCATCACATCTAATTCCCTCTATATTAAAACCCAAACCGCAAATTACTGTTTGAAGACACGTTTTCTGAAGCATAACAACAGAAATTCGATTCTGAGTTTGCTCTTTGGGAGGTTCACATTAAGTATCCCGAATATAACACCTCAAAGGTCGTGCGAACTTGAAATAAACTCCTGTTTCACACTTTTCTGTGGTTACTCAGTAAATTGTGTTGCACGATACAAATAACTGAATGTGTTTCATTCACATGACTTCCTCAAGCTGTTACACAGCTTTCTTTACAAAACACTATTTGCGAGATGCTAATAGAGAAAAAATTAGCAGAAATAGTCTTATTACTTGCTTCCTTTAAGTAGAAGCGAAATAAGGGAGTACCATAGGTTGAAATGATAGTTAAAAGATGGTTGCTCAAAGCTGAAACCAATAACAAAGAATATCTCAAAAACGAACTCAAAGAAACTTAATATATATGACATAAATCGTGTATTTCAACGAGATCTACATTTTTTGTGTAATAAGTTTTTATCTATCTCTTACGGTTTACCAGTTATGCAAAATGCCGCAAAATTCATCCAGAATAAAGATGTCTTCAGCAGTTCTTCCCAGAAAATTCAAGATATATATTTTATTTGTGATGTAAATAGCTTTAATATACGATATTTTAATCAAAATTGTTACAGCCATCTTTGAGAAAAACAAACTTTTAAAAAATGGTTCTATGTGGGGTGGGGGTTTCCTTGTCTTTGAATCGCATCCTTGGAAGATAATAACTCCATGAAACGACAGCTCACAAGGAACCATGGCCTACTGCCCGGCCGCTGCGTCCTCCGTCTCGGTCCATAACAGACGTCATGGCTGGGGTGAGACGTGATGACCCCCCCTCGACCGGTTAATGCGGTCCTCATGACCTGGAACGGCTACTTCTTCATCAAATAGGTCCTCAATTGGCCCCCAAGGACCTCACGAGGCTCAGTGCACCCCCGAATCCTTGGAAGGTACCAAACTTAAATACCAAGTTTGGTATTCGACGATCTTTCCATGCTGTCCACAGACACACACTAGGAACATTTTTCTAAAGATGCTGTTTTCGGACTCAGGGGACCTCAAAACATATATTTCCTGTAAAATCTCGGTATCGAATTTTTGGGTGCATTACAATACCTTCTGTGTTCACTATGTAGGTACATTTTACATACGGACTAGAGAAAGAAAATATAGGGTCAATCAAGGATGTGGCCATGGAATAAGTTTTTCGATGCTTTCGTGCGGGGATAATTCCATACTTCCGAGTGTGAAACGAAAATGGTTGACGGAATATGACCATATGTTTGTGAACGTCAAAAGGCTTATGATAATGTTTTGTAGAGAGAATTCAATAAATGAACTAGAGGAGAATGAGATTCAAATTGAGAATGGATTCCGTGCTGTCTAATGGCTATAAGAAAATATTGAGATTTCAATCAGTTTTCAATATCACTTCATTTTACTATTGGGGCTTAGTTCCATTTCAGTCACTTCACTTTAAACCTGTGACTTAGTTCACTTTCAGTCACTTCACTTTATTAGTATGAGTTAGTTCACTTTCAGTCACTTCGATTTATTAGAATGAGCTAGTTCACTTTCAGTCACTTAACTTTATTAGTATGAGCTAGTTCACTTTCAGTCACTTAACTTTATTAGTATGAGCTAGTTCACTTTCAGTCACTTCACTTTATTAGTATGAGCTAATTCACTTTCAGTCAATTCGATTTATTAGTGTGACTTAGTTCACTTTCAGTCACTTCGGTTTACTAGTGTGACTTAGTTCACTTTCAGTCACTTCGGTTTATTAGTATGAGCTAGTTCACTTACAATCACTTCGGTTTACTAGTGTGACTTAGTTCACTTTCAGTCAATTCACTTTATTAGTATGAGCTAGTTCACTTTCAGTCACTTCGGTTTATTAGCATGAACTAGTTCACTTTCAGTCACTTCACTTTATTAGTATGAGCTAGTTCACTTTCAGTCACTTCGGTTTATTAGTGTGACTTAGTTCACTTTCAGTCACTTCACTTTATTAGTATGAGCTAGTTCACCTTCAGTCACTTCGGTTTATTAGTATGAGCTAGTTCACTTTCAGTCACTTCGGTTTATTAGTGTGACTTAGTTCACTTTCAGTCACTTCACTTTATTAGTATGAGCTAGTTCACCTTCAGTCACTTCGGTTTATTAGTATGAGCTAGTTCACTTTCAGTCACTTCGGTTTATTAGTGTGACTTAGTTAACTTTCAGTCACTTCACTTTATTAGTATGAGCTAGTACACTTTCAGTCCGTTTGCTTTATTAGTATGAGCTAGTACACTTTCAGTCAGTTTGCTTTATTAGTATGAGCTAGTTCACTTTCAGTCAGTTTGCCTTATTAGTATGAGCTAGTTCACTCTCAGTCACTTCGCTTTATTAGTATGAGCTAGTTCACTTTCAGTCACTTCGCTTTATTAGAATGAGCTAGTTCACTTTCAGTCCGTTTGCTTTATCAGTATGAGCTAGTTCACTTTCAGTCCGTTTGCTTTATCAGTATGAGCTAGTTCACTTTCAGTCCGTTTGCTTTATTAGTATGAGCTAGTACACTTTCAGTCCGTTTGCTTTATCAGTATGAGCTAGTTCACTTTCAGTCCGTTTGCTTTATTAGTATGAGCTAGTTCACTTTCAGTCAGTTTGCTTTATTAGTATGAGCTAGTACACTTTCAGTCAGTTTGCTTTATTAGTATGAGCTAGTTCACTTTCAGTCCGTTTGCTTTATTAGTATGAGCTAGTACACTTTCAGTCAGTTTGCTTTATTAGTATGAGCTAGTTCACTTTCAGTCCGTTTGCTTTATTAGTATGAGCTAGTACACTTTCAGTCCGTTTGCTTTATTAGTATGAGCTAGTACACTTTCAGTCAGTTTGCTTTATTAGTATGAGCTAGTTCACTTTCAGTCAGTTTGCTTTATTAGTATGAGCTAGTACACTTTCAGTCAGTTTGCTTTACTGGTATTTCAGTCACTTCGTTTTATTATTATGTCTTACTTCACTTCATTTTATTCGTGTGACCGTTCAATTTCAATCACTTCACTTTACTAGTGTTCTTAGTTCAATTTCAGTCACTTCGTTTTATTATTATTATTATTATTATTCACATTACCACAAAAAGCTTGAATAACAATTTAGGAACAGCTGATCTCAAGCTTGCCAACATTACTTTTAAAACAATGAAATAACTATCTAGCTCATCGCCTAATTTTTACTTCAGTAAGAGTGATCCGAGGTTAATTATTCCTAGAGAGTTAGAGTTTGCACAGCCGGTGCTTAATCTGACTTCCAGATACTTGGACGTATCCGTTTTGCCGTGTATCCTTTTCCATGATGCACAATGTTTCGTTATTAGAAAATTCTGGAGCGAATTTTTCCCTTGGAGCTGTAATTTCTGCTAATGAAATACCACCACGTTATTGGATCTTCCAGCTCTAATTGGTCGAGATGTTACAGAATTAAATTCAAATTTCTTTTCGCAGTGTTTTGTGCGTCTATTAAGAGCCTTATCTCCCTTTCGTTATTACTTTTTCCCCGCACAATGAAATCGCTACAGCAAGAAGTTTATTCCTAAACCCGAGCAGTGTATTTAATTAAAGACAGACCATGAAGCAAAATCCACTTCCCTGATAATTTCCAGCTCTCTTAATGGAACATTTTGCATTTTGTTTTTGAAGTATTAAGTCGTTTATTGATCATCATCAACACGAGAAGATTAAAAATCCGATGTGCTCCATTCACATGACTTTCTCTGCATCTCTGTAACAGATTATTGTTAAGCTTATTTTTACTTTCTCTACACGTACTATGTATTGTATTCAAGGTATTGTAATGCATTCAAAAATTCGATACCGACATTTCACCGGAAATACATGTTTTCAGACCCCCTGAATATAAAAAAAAACATTTTTAGAAACATGTCTGTCTATGTGTGTCTGTGGGCAGCATAGCTCAAAAACGAAAATCCGTTAAAAATCAAACTTGTTATTTAGGTTTGGTATCTTCCAAGGACATGAAGATTTTCAAGGACATCCCCTCACCCCAAACTACCCTTTACATGAGATTCTGTAATACATCTAACACACATATATGCTATACGTACTATTTTTACTTTCTCTACACGTTCTGTGTACATAGTGTATAGAGAATATATTGTAATGCACCCAAAAATTCAATATCGAGATTTCACCGGAAATACACGTTTCAGGACCCCTGAATCCAATAAAATCATTTTTAGAAAAATTTTCGTGTCGTTTCTGTCTGTCAGTGTGTATGTGTGTGTTAGTGTGTGTGTGTGTGCGTGTGCGTATCCGGGCAGCATAGTTCAAAAACGAAAAGTCCGTTAAATACCAATCCCCCAATTGGAAACAATTTCGAAAACTTTGATTTTCTAAAAAATGTCTCTAACGATTTTGATTAAAATATTATATATTAAATATATTTACATGACAAATAAAATTATATCTTGAATTTTCTGACATCTTGATTCTAGATGAATTTTGTGGAATTTTGCATAACTGGTGAACCGTAAGAAATAGACAAAATCTTATTACACAAAACATGCAGATCACAATAAAACACACAATTTATGTCATGTACATTTTTTCGTGGGGTTGGCCGTTTTAGAGATATTCCTTGTTATTTATTTCAGCTTTAAAATACGGGACGCTGTCAAGCTCTGGTCACGCAAAGAAACGGATTTCAATCCACAGCAACCATATTTTAAGACGTCTGTTGGTTTAGCCTATTGTATTCCCTTATTCCCCTTCTATTTATAAAGGAACAAGTTATAAGACCATTTCTGCTAAATTAAATAAATAGAAAAATCTGATGTGCTCCATTCACATGACTTTCTCTATATCTATGTAAAAAAATATTGTTAAAAAGCTTATGTTTCTATTTACTTCATGGTAATCGAGAAAAAATAGCAGAAATAGTCTAATTACTTGCTTCCTTGTAAGTAGTAGCGAAAAAAGGGAGCACAATAGGTTAAAGTGATAATCAAAAGCTGGTAACTATGTGACTGATGTTCCTTTGTTTGTATGAACAGGAGTTGACAGATTCCTGTATGGGAGAGCATAAGTTTTATAAAGCTGAATCCAAAAACAAGCAATATCTCAAAAACGATCAACTCCACGAAGAAAATGTATAGAACATAAATTGTGTGCTTTATCGTGCTGTACATTTTTTGTATGAGAAGGTTTTTTCCATCTCTTATGGTTTACCAATTATATAAAATTCCATAAAATTCATCCATAATAAAGTAGTCTTCATAGGCCATTTCCAGAAAATTCAAGATATACATTTTATCTGTCGTGTAAATAACTTTAGTACATGATATTTTAATCAAAATCGTCAGGGACATTTTTGAGAAAATCAAAATTTTCGAAAAAAGTTCCATGTAAAGGGTAGTTTGGGGTGGGGGGATTTTTTTCAAAACCTTCATGTCGCATCCCTGGAAGATACTAAACTTAAATACCAAGTTTTGTATTTTACCGATTTTTCGTTTTTTGAGCTATCGTGTTCACAGACACACGGACACACGGACAGACACACACACACACGGACCTTTTTGTGAAAATGCTTTTTTTTGGATATAAGTGACCCAAAAACATATATTTCCGGGAAATCTCGGTATCGAATTTTTGGGTGGAGTGCAATACCTTCTCTATGCACTATGCACATAATGCATGTAGAGACAGTAAAAATTAGTAGAAGCTGGGAATATGTAAGACCATAGATGGATGGAGCATCAGAGTGGTTTATAGCAAAACAACGACACAAGTAATAAAGAAGACGGAAAAAAAAAGATAAAAAAAGGAAGAAAGCGAAGCATTGCCTAAATATGTAGTCCGGGTTATTAAACTTATCTCAGTAAGGAGGTCGGAGGTCTCAACGCTATAAATACTGAGCTTTCCGGCACTTTTTCTGGGGCCCAATTTTATTTATGTTGCCATACTAGGAAATATAGCAAGCATGGCGCCATCACGTTCGCTGGCCATGGGCTTCTTGCCATCAAGCGGACTGGAAGAAACACCACACATCACAGCACTCACTTGTTTCTGAGTATTTTCTGCGCCTGGAGCAAAATGTAATCTAATTTAAACTGTTTCTCATTAACTTGTTAACATTTCATAAAAGCATAGATAATTAGGGAGCTATATTTGTACATTAAATATATTTGTTTAAAAAAAAAACCTGATGTGTTCTATTCACATGAGTTTCTCTACATCTCTAAAACAAATTATTGTTAAAAAGCTTATGCTTCTATTTACTTCATGCTAATCGAGTAAAAATTAGCAGAAATAGCCATATTACTTGCTTCCTTGTAAGTAGAAGAGAAATAAGGGAGTACCATAGGTTAAAGTGATAGTCTAAAGTTGGTTGCCATGTCACTGGAGTTCCTTTATTTGTATGGACAGGTGTTGGGAAACGCCTGTATGAGAAATGTATAAGTTTCTTAAAGCTAAAACAAAAAACAATGAATAGCTAAAAAACAATCAACTCAACGAAAAAAATGTATATAACATAAATTGTGTGTTTAACGTGCTCTACATTTTTGAGTGGTAAGTTTTTATCTATCTTTTACAGTTTAGCAGTTATGCAAAATTCCGTAAAATTCATCCAGAATAAAGTAGTCTTCAGAGGCAATTCCCAGAAAATTCAAGATATACATTTTATTTGTCAGGTAAATATCTTTAATATACGATATTTTAATCAAAATCGTTGGAGCCATTGTTTAAAAAATCAAAATTTTCGAAAAAAGTTCCATGTAAAGGGTAGCTAGGGGTGGGGGAATTTTCCTCAAAATCTTCGTGTCGCATCCCTGGAAGATATTAAACTTAAATACCAAGTTTGTTACTTTACCAAATTTTCGTTTTTGAGTTATCGTGTTTACAGACACACGGACAAACACACACGGACCTTTTTCTGAAAATACTTTTTTTGGACACAGTGGACCCTAAAAACATATATTTCCGGTGAAATCTTGGTATCGAATATTTTGGTGGAGTGCAATACCTTCTCTATACACTATGTACATAGTACGTGAAGAGAAAGCAAAAAAATTAGCAGAAATCGTCTTATTACTTGCTTCCTTGTTAGTAGAAGCGAAATAAGGGAGTACCATAGGTTAAAGTGATAGTCAAAAGCTGGTTGCTATGTCACTGAAGTTCCTTTGTTTGTATGGACAGGATGAGAAAGGCATATGTTTTTACTTTCTCTATATGCACTATGTACATAGTGTATAGAGAAGGTAAAACACTCTACCCAAAAATTCAATACCGAGATTTAACGGAAGTATATATTTTAAGGTACCCTGTGTCCAAAAAAAGCATTTTCAGAAAAATGTCCGTGTGTGTGTGTTTATGTCCCATCACGTGTGTCTGTGAACACGATAACTCAAAAAGGAAAAGTCAGTAAAACACCAAACTTGGTATTTAACTTTAGTATCTTCCTGGGATGCGACACGAAGATTTTAAGAAAATTCCCCCCTTACCCAACTACCCTTTACATAGACTTTTTTTCTAAAACTTTGATTTTCTCAAAAATGGCTGTAACGATTTTGATTAAAATATTGTATATTAAAGATGTTTACCTAACAAATAATAAGTCTATTTAGACTGCTTCCGTGGTCGAGTGGTCAGCGAGCTGACTTCTCTCCCGGAGGTCCCGGGTTCCATATCCGGCTGGGGCGGGGAATTTTTCTTTAACCGGAATTATTCCCTATCCCCCATAGAGTCTGGAGAGTGAATGTGCGTGTGTTTAGTAATATAAAGTTTAACCTAATGTTCTGAACCTACAGTTTCACAAGTGAAAACCCCGATGTGACCATTGATGTTAAAGGGGGCTATCTATACAAATGAAGCAAAAAAAAAAAAAAATGTATATCTTGAATTTTCTGGGAATAGTCTCTGAAGACTACTTTATTCTAGATGGATTTTACGGAATTTTGCATAACTGCTAAACCGTAAGAGATGGACAATAACTTGCCGCACAAAAAATGTAGAGCATTCTAAAGCACACAATTTATGTTATATACATTTTTTTTTGCTGGAGCATATCGTTTTTGAGACATTCCTTGCTTTTGGTTTCAGCTTTGAAAAACTTATACTTTTCTCATGCAAGAATTTGTGAGCTTCTGTCTATACAAACAAAGGAGCTTCAGTCAAACAGCAACCAGCTTTTGACTATCACTTTAACGTATGGTACTCCCTTATTTCGCTTCTACTTACGAGGAAGCAAGTAATAAGTCTATTTCTGCTAATTTTTTTCTTCATTAGCATGTAGTAAATAGAAGCATAAGCTTTCTAATAATATTTTTTTAGGGATGTAGAGAAATATATGTGAATGGAACACATTAGATTTTGAAAGCTGTAACCAAATCATGGAATACCTCAAAAACGATTTTGCATGTAAATATCTTAAATGTTAGAGATTTTAATAAAAATCGAGAGCCATTTTTGAGAAAATTAAAATTTTCATGAAAAGGTTAGTTTTGGTTGGGGCATTTTCTTGAAAATCTTCGTGTCATATCCTTAGAAAATACCAATCTTAAATACCAAGTTGGGTATTTAACGGTCTTTTCGTTTTTGAGCTATGCTGTCTTCAGAGACACAGACACACACACACGGACTATTTTCCAAAACTGTGTTTTTTTTTTGGATTCAGAGAGACCCAAAAATATCAATATGGAATTTTTGGGTGGAATACAATACCTGCTGTATACACTATGTACATAGTGCGTGAAGAGAAAGTAAAAAACAATATACAAATGCACGACTGAACAACCGCAAATATCAATAACGGTTTCTTGTGAACGCATCTCTCACCTACGCTGTCACATTTGAGGTGACTCATCGATATTTACAGAGAAAATCTCAGCTGGGAAGAAATAACATCATTTTAAGTAACGTCAGTATGTGCTTATTGACTAACTATAGTTAAAACTACTAAGAAAGGGGGGGGTAACAAAATGAACATATAAAACAGAATAAGAAGAAGAGGTAGTTCGTCTAGTCTGATGCTGTAGCTTTTATCCATGTCCACTTATTATGTTTATGTCATCTGTTTTGGTTTTCTGCTTATAAAACATCATAAAATTTCTGTAAAACTACTAAAAAGGCGGGTTGCGGGGAGGGGCAACAAAATGAACATATAAAACAGAAGAACAAGAAGAGGTACTTCGTCTGGTTTGATGCTATTGCTGTTATCAATGCCCACTTTTTCTTTTTGTCATCTGATTTGATTTTCTGCTTATAAACAATCATAAACTTCCCATTAGATAGAAAACAGCTGGTTACAAAAATTGAGAAACTATAAACTATGTTATGTGAGTGTGCATACATCGAAGTATGACCACAGATTGTGGAATGTTAACTTATTTATTACTCTATGTTAGTAATGTGTGAGCTCTGTAGAAATTGTACTGTACTGAATCCGTTTGTGTAATTTTATATCAAGATAAAATAAATAATCAAATGAATGTTAATAAAATGATAATGAAGAAGAACTATGGTGTCTATTTTGCAATCTTATTGTGCTATGTGCATAGTGTATAGAGAAGGTATTGCACTCCACCAAAAATTCGATACTGAGATTTCATCGGAAATATATGTTTTAGGGTCCCCTGTATCCAAAAAAAGCATTTTCAGAAAAAAATAGTTCGAGTATTGCTCCGATAAAATACAAAACTTGGTATTTAAGATTCGTATCTTCCAGAGATGCCACCCGAATATTTTCAAGAAAATCCTCCCACCATAAACTACCCTATACATGGAAAAAAAATTCGAAAATTTTGATTTTGTAAAAAAATGACTAACGATTTTGTTTAAAATGCCGTATATTAAAGGTATCTACATCTCAAATAAAATGCATGTCTTGAATCTTCTGGTAATAGCCTCTGAAGACCTCTTTATTCTAGATGAATTTTGTCAAATTTTGCATAAAAGGTAAGAGATAGACAAAAAATGTAGATCTCTTCAAAACAATTTATGCCTTTGTTGTGAACGTAACCGTTTCCTTCAATTGTAAAGTACTTAAACTTTTCTCAGACAGGAAGTGCTTCTACTCCTGGCCAAGCAAAGAACAGATTTGCATTGACAATCGCATAACCATATCTTAAAACATTTGACTATCACTTTAGTTCCCTTCTAGTTATAAGGAACTACTTAATAAGGAGATTCTGCTAACGTTTGTCTTGATTAGCATTGTGTAATAAGAAGAAGAATCTTTTGTAAGAAGTTTGCACATAAGATTTTCTTTTCTTCTTTTTTTTCTAACCATGCGATTACATGATAGAAGTTTGTAATAAATATGACTGTTTTATTACTCCATGATCAAACCCAAGGTCGCGTTCAAGCCCGGCAGAGGACGATGGACTTTTTCTGGCGTAAGAATACTTAGCATGGCTTCCTTCGGAAGGGAAGTAAAGCCGTTGGTCCCGTGTCTTACATATACGGCACGTAAAAGCACCTCAAGCCTGATAGAGAGACCTCTGAGCAAAATTAAAGCGGTCTTTCACGCGTTGCATAGAATGGGACGCTGAGAACCACAGCAGTTAAAGAAGCGTCCATAAATAAAACCATTTCATTTCACTCCATGATCAATGCCAGATAGTAGATTGCCAAATAATATATGAACATACAAAATCAATAAAAATGAGTTTCAAATAAAACATATGAACTTAAAATCAGAACCAAGGAAAATAACGCATATTAATATATTTATAATTAAAGTACTAAAATACCATCTTAACAATTTAACGCAAATCCTCCTCCTCCATATCCAACATTAAACCCTGAATCTAAGTTGTTAATATTAATTAATAGTTATTAATAATTTCCTTAATTGATCATTAAGAGCACCTAGTGGAAATAGATCTTATCAATAAATACAAATTTTACTAATTATTATACAAGTAAAATACTCTACTAAAATAGCGGTATTAAAATTGATTTTAGATGCTCAAAATCTCACCATTAAAAGCACAGTTAAGTTAATCCTGTAATAAACATACTACAAAACACAATAGCAAGAGCAAATAAAATGCTACAATCCATAATTAACATTTATGGTTGTAATAAACATAGATAAAACAGCAGATCATAAGTGCTAATGCTTCTATGCTCTAATATTTCTTCTTAGCCAAGGCTTTAATACTGTATTAAAATCTTTTATTAGTGTTTAGACCAGAATACGTGAAAGTCTTCTGTAATACTTAATGGGGCCATGAAAACCTGAATAGGTAATCCTTTTTCTTATGTTCGCAAAGTTTCAGCTATTGCAATACTCACCGAGAAAAATGTGGAAGCTTTGTAGGCATCACATGAAATAAAATATCGAATTCTAAATTATACAGTAATGTTTGCTTTGTTTCAAAGGCTATCTGTGCCAAGTTTGGTCGAAATGGGTGCAAAGGTGTACAAGTCTATAAAAAACCTACCTACCTACCTACCTACCTACCTACCTACCTACCCTACCTACCCTACCTACCTACATACATACATACATCCATACGTACGTACGTACATACATACATGCACACATACATACATGCACACATACAGACATACATACATACATACATACATACATACATACATACATACATACATACATACATACATACATACATACATACATACAGACAGACAGACAGACAGACAGACAGACAGACAGACAGACAGACAGACAGACAGACAGACAGACATACAGACATACATACATACATACATACACACATACATACATACATAGATACATACATACACACATACATACAAGCACACATACATACATGCACACATACATACATGCACACATACATACATGCACACATACATACAAGCACACATACATACATGCACACATACATACATGCACACATACATACATACATGCACACACATACATACACATACATACACACATACATACATGCATACACGCATACACGCATACACACATATACATACATACATACATACATACATACATGCACACATACATACATACATACATACACACATACATACACACATACATACAAGCACACATACATACATGCACACATACATACATGCACACATACATACATGCACACACATACATACACACATACATACATGCATACACGCATACACACACATATACATACATACATACATACACATACATTACGTACATACATACATACATACATACATATACATTACATACATACATACATACATACATACATACATACATACATGAGTTTTTTCCAAAACATGATGGTCCTCAAACCGGACCGCTCCCCCCACCATTAGCAAACAAAAGACTACCCTTTACTAGGGGCGAGAGGCAACGCAATAAAATCTTATTTCCTGGAGACACTGCATGCAAGTCGAACATCGCACCGTAGTTAAGGGACCAGTAAGAGGAAGACTTGGCAACAGTGAAGATTGGTTTCCAACCGCACACACCATAATCCCAAACTTTAAAGTCAGGCTGACTTTGGAAGAAGAGTGGGGCAAGCTCACCAAGTTCTGAAAAATACTGTACATACACACATACACATTAATAACACACTGACTTTGCTTTATTAAGATAAATAAATTAATTAAGACATTTATTTACTGTCTATCTTATGTGAGAAGGAATTTGAAAACTACATAAATTACTATTTATTAATATTATGTTATTAGTGTTATTATCATCATCATGGTCATCATTATATCACCCTCCGTGGTGTAGTGGTGTAGTGCTAACTTCATATACCCAAGGTTGTGAGTTCAAACCCGGCGGAGGAGGATGGATTTTTTCGGATGTAAAAATTCTTAGTATGGCTGACTTCGGAAGGGAAGTAAAGCCGTTGGTCCCGTGTCGTAGATTTACGGCACGTAAAAAAACCTAAGCCTGAGTATGCGAGTGTATAATGCCCCATGTTGTGTGTGCCTAATTATCGTCCCACATGATGGGAGCCAAGTACGTAACTGTTTTACACCCAAGTGTGACGGTGGTTTTCTCTTGCGTTGAGGGTTGTCTCTGGACTCATTCCACACCCACGTACCTGAAGATCCACTCTGGCGTAGCTCAGCCTGCACGAAGATTGACTCACTCGGGTGGTAACGACAATGACGTAGTTTGGGAGTGGTCTTGCGAAATAGCACACACTTTACTTGTTTTATTCTTAACTAGATGTAAGACAAGCTCTTTGCTTTACAATCTAACTAATTCTGATTATTTCTAGGAGCTTTCCTGTTTTAACGACGTAAATTAACTTCACTCATTAAACTGATTACTTTCTCACTTATTACTTTCACACCGTATAATAGCTTGACAACGAGTATGCGCCTTGAACTTAGTGGTGAGTGTTCTCGACTGTAATTACGCATACATGGGCTTAAGTGACCGACTGACTGCTCAACAGCGAATACGCGTACATAGCGACTGAGTGCATGTGAGAGTGCAAGAGTCTAAGAGTCTTCATATCCTACAATCTGCTACTTATATAGCAGATTTACTGTCATGGCTGGTCAGAAAGACCGCTAACTTGGCGACGAGGTAGCCCATAATGCATCTTTCTTTACCCACAATGCAAAAACAAACTTACTTCTCTATAATTCTGTTCTTTACCCGATTGCGTCCTCACTTATTTCTCTATTGCACGCACATGCACCAGAATACGTGACCAACAATTGAGTTTTGTTTCACAAACAGCCCTCCCCTTTCCAATAGTCACATTTGGTAAACAACTTTGAGCTGTGCTTGCTAGAAGCTAGCCTCACTCTTTTAAATACATTAAATGAGTAAGAATTGACACTTTAAAATACATTAAACAACTGACAATTGACGGAAATAATAATATGGTAGCGGGGCCGACTAACGGTCTAAAGGCCTCTGAGCAAAATTAAGCGGTTTTTCACGCCCGATTTAGAATGGGACGCTGAGAACCACATCAGTTAAGGAGCGTCCATAAATAACACGACATTTCCATTTATCATCATCATAATTATTATTGCTATAATGCGAGAACAAATTTATCAATTTGTTAATAATGATAATTATTTAACCGCAGATGCTATTTCACATTTTCAAATCATAGAGTCATATAATCACGAGCCGCTACTGGCTAGCGCCACTGATATGATAAAAGAATCAAAAGGAATTATCACCAGAAGACTACAATGTTAGTACTTGGATGAAAGTTTTGTTCTGAAAGTAATGGAGAAAAAGCACTTAATCACAGTGGTTTTTAAAACCGTGAAAATATTAAAAAGACGTTGGCTCGTATATTTGCTAGCAGCTCCAGAGGGAACTGTGGAAGTTAAGTCGAACCTTCAAGAGTAATAACACGGAAAATTTTATTGCTGGTCTTTGTTGTATATGATCCCTCTTCTTATGGGAGTGGCTGGTATAAATGTTGGTCATTCCCTTGCATGGCCTTCTATATAGCATTACTCTACTCCTACTGCTGCTATATATTACATAAAGGAAAGAGGGTGCAGAGACAAAGCGAAATAGAAGGGGATGAAAAGTTCTGAAGCAAGCAACACAGCCGGTGGTACTTCATTCATAACATTCATTGAATAGAAACCAATTGAAAACACACTCTCTTTCTTCTGTTCTCTAAGTTGGTATTGGAAGATAAAAGATACAGAATGAATAAAAACAAAAGATAGTAACAGTTCATTTTTTACTGAAAGAAGAGATATCGTTTAAATTTCGTGGAGCAAACTGCTTCGTGTAACCCAGAAGGCATTTGATTTCACGTTCTGACAGCATTTTAATGAATATCAGATCAATATTACCAGCAGGGCTGCCAGTTTTGGTGACATATCGGCATATTGGCATTCTCAAGATGGGCTCTACTGAATCAAACTACGCTTTACAATGCAATTGCTATTTTTCGTTATCGTTTCTGTCCTTACCGCGTTTCGTTCCTATCAATCAGAGCTGTGAGGGGAGAAAAAGAACAAAAAATGTGATATGTATGTTACATTTAAAATGAATTTCTCGGCCCTATCAGTTTTTACTTCCTCTGCTATTTATAGTAAGAAGAAGTAATGTAGAAAATATACCGAGTCGGGTGGTTCAGGCATTCGAAAGGTCCGGGTTGGATCCCCATTGACCGCGAACTCTGGCCCTGGGGCTTTTTCGTGGGTTTTATGGTTCCTTTCCCTTCATTCCATAATTTTATTTCCCTTCTCCATCTTTTAGGTTGGGGCTCGAGGCTTTGCAGACAGATGGCACGGTTGCTTGTTCTTCCCTCTGGTCGCGCTGGTTGATGTAATGGCATTCTTCCGACGGCTTCCCGGAATCTGTATAGCCTCCGTGGCGCGCCAGAGCTGCCAGCTACTGACCTGTTTGGGACTTCCATACATCTCTGCGTTTACAGTATTTTTCAAAACATGATAATTCTGGGCGTGACATTCAAGTTTGAGTTTAGGTGATTTGCGGTTGGAAACCAACCCTCGCAGTTGCCAAGTCTTCTACTTACTGGTCCCTTAACTGAGGAGCGAATCTCAACTTGCAAGCAGAGTCTTTTGAGTGTTTAGGAAACAGAGAGTTTATTACGTTGCCTCTCACCCCTAGTACAGGGTACTATTTTGTTTGCTAATGGTTACTGCTGAGTGGCAGGAGTTAGTGGTCCCGTTTGAAGGCTATGTTTTGGAGAAAAACATAGCCCTGTGGTTTCCTGTGTTCTCATCCCTTCCCCCGAAGGGGGCGGGTGTATTAGGCCGCAATAGATCAGTACATGGTGTCAGCTGCGGGGATGTCCCCGCCGTTAATATGATCTAAACTCTAACCCCAAGATACACCGAGCCAGGTGGCTCAAGCATTTAGTCTGGGACTGGTTCGGGAGGTCGTGAGACCTCTCTGGCCCATGGATTTTTCGAGGTCAGTAGGCGAATGTTGGTGAGGCTTCTTCACTCCCCCGAACTGTCTGTCCCTTCAATATATCTTCGTTTCATCCCAACGTGTCTCTTTCAGCGTTGTAAGTGTCGACAAGGACTGCGGCAGAGGTGCCATTTCGTGGAGGTGACTGCGCTCTGGAAATACAACTCTCGGTGGCGGGATGGCGTTAGTGGTTATCTGTGGATTCAGGTGGTATCCGGAACTGGGCCACAGGTTCCTGGCGCTCCCCACGTAGGGATGAACAGCTTGTGAAGTGTTAGGGACCCTCCACGATGACTCTCTCCATTTACGGATGTGGGCCGCCCTCTGAAATTACACTTATCTCTTCCTTCCTCCAGGGGTTTGACGTACAAATAGCTCACTGCTGCAGTGTGGAATACCCTTCCGGAAAACGCAACGCACAAACACACACACACATCAAAATACAATACCGAGATTTCAGCAGAAATACACGCTTTGGGACTTCCTGAATAGAAAAAAAAATAGAGAAAGGTCCTTACGCGCATGTATGTGTGTTAAGTTATTCTGCACACCAAATTTGGAATTAACGGCGGTTGAGGGGCATTACCCCACCTCCCCATCATTAAATAATTTCCCTGGCTTGTTCTTGCGGTTGAAGTGTTTTTTCCCCTTTCTTTTTAATATTAGCACTATTACTACTCTCTTTGAAAATACAGGAATACACGGAAAACTTTCGATGCAGACTGTACGTGGTACAATTGCGATAGCTAATACTAAGAAAGCTAAACAATAAAGGATATTGGGTTTGATTAGCTAAGTTGGCACAGACGGTCATAACCCTAGCACTTTGCACTAGCAATGCTGATTGTAGCGTGCAGTGCTTAATTCTGTTTTTTTTCCTTACTTTCTCTAGCCCGCATGTACAATGTGCATAGCATATAGAAGGTATTGTATTCCACCTAAAAGTTCGATGTCGAAATGTCACAGGAAATATTGTTTTGGGTCCCCCTGAATTAAAACAAAAAAGCATTTTTAGAAAAAAGATCCATGTGTGTCTATAGACAGCATAGCACAAAGACGAAAAGACCGTTAAATACCAAAATTGGTATTTAGGTTAAGTACCTTCCACGAAAATTTTCAAGAAAATTCCCCTACCACAAGCTACCCTTTACAGGAACAAATTTTCAACAATTTTTAATTTCTAAAAAATGGTAGCAACAATTTTCATTAAAATCCCGTACGTTAAAGATATTTACATCTAAAATAAAATGTATATTTAGAATTTTTTGGGAATATCCTCTGATGACCTTTTTATTCTCTATGAATTTTGCCGAATTTTGCTTAGCTGCCAAACCGTAAGAGATGCAGATGTGGCTAAAACACATAATTCATTTCATGTATCCTTTTTCGTGGAGTTTGCTGTTTTTGAGATATTTCTTGTTATTGGTTTCAGCTTCAAAATACTTATACTTTTCTCATACGGGAATTTCCACCTCCTGGGCATACAAACAAAGGAACTTCAGTCACATAGCAACCAGCTTTTGACTATCACTTTAACCTCTGCTACTCCCTTATTTCCCTTCTACTTACAAGGAAACAAGTAAAAAGCCTATTTCTGTTAAATTTTTCTTGATTACAAGTAGAAGTAAATAGAAGAAAAACCTTTTTAACAATGATTTATTGCAGAGATGTAGAGCAAACAAAGTGAATGGAACACATTATTTTCTATAATTTCAGTACTCTATTGTCACCAACTTTACCAACGTCTTTTTACTTTCTCTACTCGTACTATATACATAGTATATAGAGAAGGTATTGTACTCCACCCAAAAATTCGATACCGATATTTCAATGGAAATATATATTTTAGGGTCCCCTGTATAAAAAAAAAACATTTTCAGAAAAAGGTCTGTGTGTGTGTCCGTGTTTCAGTGTGTCTGTGAGTCTGTGAACACTATAGCTCAAAAGCGAAAAGTCGGTAAAATACCAAACTTGGTATAAAAATGTAATATCTTCCAGAGATGCGACAGGAAGATTTTGAGAAAAATCCCTCCACACCAAATTACCATTTACATGGAACATTTTTCGAAAAATTTGATTTTCTCAAAAATGGCTGTAACGATTTTGATTAAAATATTGTCTATTAAAGATATTTACTTGACAATTATAATGTATATCTTGAATTTTCTGGGAATAGCCTCTGAAGACTATTTTACTCTGGATGAATTTTACGGAAATTTGCATAACTGCTAAACAGTAAAAGATGGACAAAAACTTACCACATAAAAAAAAAATGTAGATCACCTTAAAATACACAATTTATGTTATGTACGTCTTTTTCGTGGAGTTGATCTTTTTTGAGATATTACTTGTTTTTGATTTCACCTTTAAGAGCATACTTTTCTCATACAGGAATTTGTCAACTCCTGTCCATACAAACAAAGGAACTTCAGTCACATAGCAACCAGCTTTTGACCATCACTTTAACCTATGGTACTCCCTTATTTCGCTTCTACTTACAAGGAAGCAAGTAATAAGACTATTTCTGCTAATTTTTTCTCGATTAGCATGAAGTTAATAGAAGCATGAGCTTCTTAAAAATTATTTGTTGCAGAGATGCAGAGAAAGTCATGTGAATGGAACACATGAGATTTTTGGTGCAGTATCGTAAAGTATCTTCCTTGACAACGCGAGTTTATTCTACACAAATAACAAGAACTTGGCCGACTGAACGACGCCTAGAATATTAAAACACACGAGGCACATGTCACCAAAGCAAACAACAGAAGATCTACAAGGTCGATTTAGACGTGTTTGTACAGTACATTGTTTACCCTATGGAAATGTACATAGCTGTAAGATCATAAATAAAGTGTGTTCGTTTGTTTATTTATTTGTTTAATTTTACGTTTACTTTAACATCTGTTTGTTTTTATTATGTTTGAGAGAGCTTTGCATGTTTACTTGACGCAAGAAGTTCCAGTTGTTTGCATTTGTTTGGTAATTTCGGTACTTGGTTACCGGACGCTGTGGATTTACATATGTGCAGTTTTCAGGTGATGTGAAATTGACAAACAATGTGAAAAAAAATCTGATGTAATTCATTCACATGACTTTCTCTATATCTCTGCAACAAAATTTTGTTAAAAAGTTTAAGCTTCTATTTACTTCATGCTTAGTGAGAAAAAATTAGCAGAAATAGCCTTATTACTTGCTTCCCTGTAAGTAGAAGCGAAATAAAGGAGTAACATAGGTTAAAGTGAAAGCCAAAAGCTGGTTGCTATGTGACTGAAGTTCCTTTGTTTGTATGGAAAGGAGTTGACAAATTTATAAGTTCTTAAGGCTGAAACAAAAAACAAGGAATATCTAAGAAACGATCAACTCCACGAAAAACATGTATATATCATAAATTGTGTTAATGTGTTCTACATTTTTTGTGCGGTAAGTTTTTGTCTATCTCTTACGGTTTACCAGTTACACAAAATTCCGTAGAATTATTCATCCAGAATAAAATAGTCTTCAGAGGCTATTTCCAGAAAATTCAAGATATGCATTTTATTTATCAGGTAAATACCTTTAATATACGCTATTTTAATGAAAATCATTAGAGCCATTTTTTAGAAAATCAAAATTTTTGAAAAAAGTTTCATGTAAAGGGTAGCTGGGGTGGAGGATTTTTCTCAAAATCTTCGTGTGGCATCCCTGGAAGATACTGAACTTAAATGCCAAGTGTGGTATTTTACCGGCTTTTCGTTTTTGAGTTATCGTGATCACAGACACACGGACACACTGACACACGGACCTTTTTCTGAAAATCCTTTTTTTGGTTACAGGTGACCATAAAACTTATATTTCCAGTGAAATCTCGGTATCGAATTTTTTGGTGGAGTACAATCCTTCTCTATACACTATGTACATAGTACGTAAAGAGAAAGTAATTAAAAAAAGTTTCATAATAAAACTATATTAAATCTAAATATTTAAGAAAATATATCGTTTTCGCATCTGGCTCACTTTAAATACCAATTAACTGAAGCTATATATTAGTAGTGGTATGCCTACAGATACACTCCCAGCTTTAAAACTTCTTTCCTCAGAAATATTTTTACTTTCTATTCACGTACTATGTATATAGTGAATACAGTAGGTATTCCATTTTGATACCGAACTTCTATCAGACACACATGTTTATTAGCCTCCTGAACACCCAAAAAGCATTTTTAAAAAGTCCATAAGTGTGTGTGTATGCGCATACAAATCAGCCTGTTGTATTGATATTTATTCAAGTGTATTATGAAAACTATTTGAGCTAAATATCTGTGGTTTTTACGGTTTTGCAAGAAACATTACTCCCTATCTTCCTCGTCAGTTATTTTTTGCAACATTTTCATTTTGTCTTAGAGCAAGTAGTATTTATGAGAGACGGAATCATTAGCACGTTACTCCCCAACTAAGCAGGAATGCAATATGTCAATACAGCAGCACTCCGATTGGCTGCCGGCCTGGTGGCGCTCAAGGACAAACCGCATCCTATTTGAAAGTCACTAGCATATTCCCTTATTTCCCAAGGAAGTAAGTAATGAGATAATGTACGCTAATGCATGAGGTAGATAGAAGAATAAGCTTTTGTAAGAATAGTTTTGTCATAGAATAAATAAAGAAAGTCATATGAATGAAACAAAACATAATGTTTGTCTTTTGAAGCGAGTAGAAAGTGTTGAAATCGTCGCAACTCTTTTGTCTACCTTGAAGTCGGTCTGAATTAGTGCCAGTGAAATACTTTTAAAATAAGTGTGTACATACCTCTTTGATGTTCGGTGATGCGCCGGCTAAGCTCATCGATATTAGAACACCTATATCGACTCTCACTGAGGGTAGGAAGAATGACATGGGTATGTTACACTGGGTAGACTAACAAAAAAAATCTGATGTGTTTCATTCACATGACTTTCTCTACATCTCTGCAACAAATTATTGTTAAACAGTATATGCTTCTATTTACTTCATGCTGATCGAGAAAAAATAGCAGAAATAGTCTTATTACTTGCTTCTTTGTAAGTAGAAGCGAAATAAGGAAGTACCATAGGTTAAAGTGATAGTCAAAAGCTGGTTCTTATGTGAATGAAGTTCCTTTGTTTGTATGGACAGGAATTGACATATTCCTGTATGAAAAAAGTATGTTTTTTAAAGCTGAAACCAATAACAAGGAATATCTCAAAAACGATGAGCTCTAGGAAAAAAATGTAAATGACGTAAATAGACTGTTTTATCCTGATTTGCATTTTTTGTGTAGTATGTTTATGTCTATCTCTTACGGTTTACCAATTATACAAAATTCAATAAAAATCTTCCAGAATAAAGAGGTCTTCAGAGGCTATTCCCAGAAAATTCAAGATAAACATTTTATTTGGCAAGTAAATATCTTAAATATAAGGGATTTTAATCAAAATCGTTAGAGCCATTTTTAAGAAAATACAAATTTTCGAAACTTTTTCCGTGTAAAGGGTAGTTGGGGGTAGGGGGATTTTCTTGAAAATCTTCGTGTCGCATTCTTGGAAGATACCAAACTTACATATCAAGTTTTGTTTTTAACGGTCTTTTCGTTTTTGAGCTAAGCTGCCCAAAGACACACATACACCTATATTTTTCTAAAAATGCTTTTTTTTTTGGATTCAGCGGTCTCAAAACATATGTTTACTGTGAAATCTCAGTATGGAATTTTTGGGTGCATTACAATACCTTTTCCATACCCTATGTACATATTACGTGTAGAGAAGTAATAAGTACTTCACTTAGATTCCTCAGAATTGATGCCCTTTATTGATATTATTATTATTATTATTATTATTATTATTATTATTATTATTGAGGCACTATTCCTTCGAGCGACTCCCAACATAGTTCTTGTAGATTTAATAATATATGCTTATAGCTGGTGCTATTTCTTCTGCCTACATTTCCTCATTGCCACGGTCGTTAATATTTATCGCTTACTTCACTGTTACGCGATATAAAACTTGCACATCAGCTAATGCGGTAACTGCACTTTTCGCATAAGATTGTCAGATAATCAAGAACCAACACTACAAAACAGAACATACATACAGCCCCTTTGCTCGTGTGCACACTGCTTTTATACCCAAAACATCCAAGCTTCGGGCTCGTTTCTGATTGGTTACTAAGTATAGTTATATACGTGGTTAGTTTTGGTAGCTCATTGTATTTTACTCACGTGACCGCTCTTTATAACGAATGGGCCCCGAACTACGAACTTTTAGGGAAAAAACCCTGTCTCAGAGAAACTCCCTGTTACTTAGACCTTTAATGCACTAAAACCTTAATCTTACAAAAGTATTTGTGTTTCTGGATTGACAGAAGAAGTAACCTTATGTAGAACTGACACATTTCTTTCATTAATTGTTTCAAAACGTGTTAAGCTAGCTACAACTTATTATACCTAAATTGTAGAGGAATTTTGGGAGATTATTTACCTCTATAGCAAATGTTGAAAATGTCCTCCATCCTGCATAAGGCACAAATCAACACGCTTGTCAATAGCTTGAATCTCCTTTGTGATGTGCTTCAGATCGTCCAATGTCTGTCTTTTAAGTAACCCTGGCGATGTCAAGTCCGGAGATCTTGGTGGCCACAGGCTCCTGGAAATTATCCGGTCGTCAAAGAAACTTGCAATTAGGTTCATGGATTCATTTGATGTATGGCATATAGCTCCAATTTGCTGAAAATATCCTTGACTCAGCTCTACACTGTACTGCATTTTCACGTTGACCACAAGAACAAAATGTCGAAACAGCTGTCAATAATGCAATTAGGAATAAAACATAAACATCAGCGCATCTAGAGATAAGGAATCGAATGCTAAAATTGAGTCATTGAATGAATTTCCAACGGAATAATTAAAGAAAGAAATGTGTCAGTTCTGCATAAATCACTCTGTGCTATAACACATTCTTACCCTCGTGTTTTGTTCTGCGATCTGTCAAGTCTTGGCTACTGAAGCAAATATCTTTCCTGTGCAAATTAATAATTAAAATAATGAAATGCAAAATGGCTAATATACAGTTGCAAAACATTGGGGCATGATGTAAATACAGAACTGGGTTTAAAACCACAGTTTGTGTTCTAGTTTTATATTCTAGACTTTTATCCGTTTTTGTGCCGCGCACGCGAGCAAATGCAGTATGTGCTCGTTATCTTTTGAAGGACTTCCAAACGCTAATTCACTTTTCTGACTTCTCCCTCTCCGCAAAGACAAGAGTAAGTGCATTGAACTGAGTTTAACAACCCAAGCGACGCTCGAGTATATCTTATTTTAACTTTAACAAACACAATTTCCCTTCCCTCGGGGTTTTTCTATCTTCAGCAAAGCCACAAAGACTCCCCTCAACAGACACCATTACCACCTTATTAAAACTGCTCTTTTGTAACCCGGTAACTACATGGCTTTCTTTAGCTTCGGGCGTCAAGTGAATGCATCACGATATTCTAAAGGATTCTGCTAGCAGGATGATGATGATGATGGCATGACCTGGCCTCGGCGTGTCTCAGCACCCTCGTTAATTAACGTCCAGAAGAACGAAGAAGAAATGCAGAAAGAAAATCTCCTGTAAAATACTTAATTTATTATATGCCACGTACACAAACCCCATTTTTCCTGCGCTTAGACGCAGTAATTTTTAATTGGAAGCTGTTAGAGATCTAAGCGACAGACAGATTTCGTTGGTAAAAAAAAAGCCAACTTCAATCTATTTAGAGGTCGTTGGTTTATGGGCTGAAGTGAAAGAAAACCGCTAAAACAGTTGACAAGCTTTACGCACGTTTTCTTCTTAAAGACGAGCAATTTAGGCCCGTAAATTATTGTCCTGATAATGAAAAGACTCTGATTGTTTGCTGAGGAAAGTTCGAGAAGACCAACACCATTAACGAAGCACATCTCTAGGAACAAGCTAGAGCTTAGCTTGTAATGTCAACCTATTAAAATAAATCGAGTCTACACGTTTTTAAGGAAATCTTTTGGTGTTTGAAGAAAACAGCAGAATATTAATTATTCCTTTTAAAATTTCTGCAGTTCTAAAACGAAAATAATTAGAAGCTTTACTTTTAGTAAAGAAAGACTCGGGAAGCATTTAGAAATATATTATTTTCAATCTGAAAAAAAAAAGAAAAAGAAAAGAAATTTGGTGTGTACCATTCACATGCCTTTCTCTATGTATTCTGCGAACAAATTATTCTTATAAAAGATTTATCTTTTTTCTACATATGCTAATCAAGCTAAACATTACCAGAAGTGATCTTATTACTTGTTTCCTTACAAGTAGAAAGGAATACAGTGACGGTCAAATCTATACCTATATTTTTTATGTTGCAAAATTTATCTAAAAAGAAAACAATCTATTTCCAGAAAATTCAAGATATAAGTTTTTTCATGTAAATATCTTTCATGTTCGGACGATTTTTAATCAAAATCGCTAGAACAATTTTATAGAAAAACAAAATTTTCAAAAAATGTTTCATGTAAGGTTCTAATTTTGAGTGGGGGATTTTCATGAACATCTTTGTGTCTCACCTTTGAAAGATACTAAACGTAAATATCAAATTTGATATTTATAGGTCTCTTCGCATTTGAGCTATGCTTCTACACACATACACACAGATGTTTTTATAAAAAATTTTTTTTTGCATTCAGGGGACCTCAAAACACATTTCCCGTAAAGTCTCGACATCGAATTTTGGGTGGAATATGTCTTCTCTATCTAATGTATGCAGAGTGCGGGTTGAGAAGCTAAATAAAGCCAACTTCAATGGTGCTTGCTTGGTTTATGGGCCGGTCTGGGTAGCTCAGATGGCTAGTCGCTGGATTTCCAACTCAAGGTCGTGGGTTCAAAGTTGATGTGCCGTAAAGCACATATGTGTATATATATATATATATATATATATATATATATATATATATATATATATATATATATATATATATGTTTTTGTTTAGTGGGCTGCAGTGAAAGAAAACCTCTAAAACAGTTGACGAGCTTTACGCACGTTTTCTTCTTAAAGACGTGCAATTATTGTCCTAATAATGAAAAGACTGATTGTTTGCTGAGGAAAGTTCGAGAACACCAACACCATTTACGAAGCACATCTCCAGGAACAAGCTGGAGCTTAGCTTGTAATGTCAACCTATTAAAATAAATCGAGTCTACATGTTTTTGAGAAAATCTTTTGGTGTTTGAAGAAAACAGCAGAATATTAATTATTCCTTTTAACATGTCTGCAGTACTAAAACGAATATAATTAGAAGCTTTACTTTTAGTAAAGAAAAACTCGGGAAGCATTTAGAAATATTTTGTTTTCAATCTGAAAGAAAATATAAAGAAATAAAGAAATTTGATGTGTTCATTCACATGACTTTCTCTATGTATTCTGAGAACAAAGTGTTTTTACAAAAGATTTATATGCCAATGAAAATAAAAATTACCAGAATCGGTCTTATTACTTGTTTCCTGATAAGTAAAAGGGAATACACTAGATAAAGTGTCAGTCAAATCTATATTTAGATTTTTATGTTGTAAGATTCTGTCTATTACGGTTTATCAGATATGCATAATTTATCCAGAAAGAAAAGGTCTTTTGAGGCTATTCACAGAAAATTCAGGATATGTATTTTATTTGTCATGTAAATATGTTCCATATACGACATTTTAATCAAACTCGCTACAGACATTTTGGAGAAAAACAATCATTTCAAAAAAAAAGTCCATGTAAAGAGTACTTTAGAGTGGGGGATTTTCTTGAAAAGCTTTGTGTCGCACCTTTGCTAGAAACTCAACGTAAATACCAAATTTAGTATTTAAAGCTCTTTTCGCTTTTAAGCTAAGCTCCACATCGGTTCTTGGTCGGAATACAATGCCTTCTCTAAACTACTATATGCAGAGTGCATGTTGAGAAAGTAAAAAAAAAAAAAAAAAATAACAAAAACTATAGGCTTATAGTAAAGAAAAATCCTGGAGTATTTATAAATAAATAGTTTTCAAATCTGAAGGAAAGAAAAAAAATCTGTGTTACACTCACATGACTTTCTCTAGCTGTTCTAAAACTTCTTACATAAGATTCTTCTTCATTCTGCACCTTGATAATCGTGGTACTCATTAGCACAATGTTCTTATTACTTAGTTCCTTATAAGTAGGAAGAAAATAAGGGAATACACAAGGCTAAACCAATAGTCAAATGTTTTAAAAGCTGTCGTTATGCGATTGTCATTACAAATCACTTCTTTTCTTGGCCAAGAGTAGAACAAAAGAAAAACAGACACTCTCGTCTGAGAAAAGTATTAGTACTTCACAACTGAAACTAATAACAATGAATACCTCGAAAACGGTAAGCTCTACGAAAAAAATGTATATGGCACAAGTTGTGTATTTTAACAATACCTACATTTTTTGTACAGTAAGTTTTTGTCTATATCTTATGGTTTACTAGTTATGCCAAATTAAGCAAAATTCATCAGTCTTTAGAAGCTATTCCCAGAAAATTCAAGATATACCTTTTATTTATCAGGTAAATATCTTTAACATATGATATTTTAATCAAAATCGTTAGATTCATTTTTAAGAAAATCAAAATTTTCGAAAAACGTTCCATGTAAAGGGTAGTTTGGGGTGGGGGAATTTTTCTCAAAACCTTCGTGTCGGATCCCTGGAAGATACTAAACTTAAATACCAAGTTTGGTATTTCACCGACTTTTCGTTTTTGAGTTATCGTGTTCATAGACACACACACACACACACACACACACACACACACACACACAGGGACCTCTTTTGTGAAAGTGCTTTTTTTTTGGCTATAAGGGACCCTAAAATATATATTTCCAGTGAAATCTCGGTATCGAATTTTTGGGTGGAGTGCAATACCTTTTCTATACACTATGCACATAGTGCGTGTAGACAAAGTAAAAATTCATGCGAAAGGGGCATATCGTAAACTGTTTTTAAGCTATAATAGTATAACTTGCTATATAATCGTTAAATAATGAAATAAACTGCACACTTACAAAATCTATAGGGTCTTCTCGTCCCTGAATAATATTTAAGACTGACGTAAATTCTAAATTCCATTTAATAAATATATTACTTTCTCTACACGTACTATGTACATGTATATAGAGAAGGTATTGTATTGCATCCAAAAATTCGATACCGAGATTTCACGGGAAATGCATGTTTTGAGACCCCGATACCAATAAGAGCATTTTTAGAAAAAAATGTTGGTGGGTGTGTCTATGGACAGCATAGCTCAAAAACGAAAAGACCGTTAAATACCAAAATTGGTATTAAACTTTCATGACTTCCAAGGATGCCACACGAAGATTTTCAAGAAAATCCCCCCACCCCAAACCACCGTTTACATGGAAAACATTCGAAAATTATGATTTTCTCAGAAATGGCTCTAACGATTTTGATTAAAATCTCTTACATTTAAGATATTTACATGCCAAATAAAATGTATATCTCCAGGAATGGCCTCTAAAGACCTCTTTATTCTGGATGATTTTTATTAGATTTTGGATAACTGGTAATCAATAAGAGATAGACAAAAACTTACTGCATAAAAAATGTAGAACACGATAAAACACACAATTTATGTCCTATACATCTTTTTTTCTGCTGGAATTGCTTGTTTTTGAGATATTCTCTGCTATTGGAAAAAACTTTCCTCGTACAGGAATATGTAACTCCTGTCCATAAAAACAAAGGAACTTCAGTCACATAGCAACCAGCTTTTGACTGTCAGTTTAACCTATGGTACTCCCTTGTTTCGCTTCTACTTACAAGGAAGTAAGTAATAAGACTATTTCTGCTATTATTAGCATGAAGTAAATACAAGCATAAGATTTTTAACAATAGTTTGTTGCAGAGATGTAGAGAAAGTCATGTGAATGAAACACATCAAATTTTTAGAAAAAGGATGGTGGGTGTGCGTGTGTGTGCGGACAGCATAGCTCAAAACGAGAAGACCGTTAAATACCAATCTTGGTATTTAAGTTTGGCATCTTCCAAGAATGCGACAAGAAGATTTTCAAGAAAGTCCCCCATTTCATACTACCCTTTACGTGGAAAAAATTTCAAAAACTTTGATTTTCTCAAAAATGGTCTAACGATTTTTATTAAAATCTCTTTTATTTAAGATATTTATATGGTAAACAAAATCTATATCTTGAATTCTCTGGGAATAGCCTCTGAAAACTACTTTATTCTGGATGCTTTTTATTGAATTTTGGTAAACTATAAGAGATAGACAAAAAGTTACCGCACAAAACATGTAGATCACGATAAAGCACACAGTTAATGTCAGATACACTTTTTCGTGGAGTTGGCCGTTTTCGAGATACTCGTTGATTTCAGTTTCAAAATACTTTTCTCATACTGGAACTTTTCTACGCTTAGCCACGCAAAGAAGCGGATTTCATTCCCATAGCAACCACATTTTAAAATATTTCACTGTCGGTTTATCGTAGTGTATTCTCTTATTTCCCTTCTGCTTATAAAGGAACCAAGTAATAAGACCGTTTCTGCGAATGTTTTAGCATAAAGTAGCTGGAGAATAACCTTATTAATACCTTGTTACAGAGATGTAGGGACAGTCATGTGAATGGAGCACATCAGATATTTGCTTTCTCTAGCCCCCTATTACAATGTACATAGGACGGCATAGATCAAAATCGAACAGACGGTTAAATACCAAATGCGACTCGAAGATTTTCAAGAAAATCCCCCCATCGCTAACTAACCTTTACATGGAAAATTTTTCAAAAATTTGATATTGATTAAAGTATCACATATTAAAATCATTCCTATCACAAATAAAATGTATATCTTGAATTTTCTGGGAATAGCTTCTAAAGACCTGTTTATTCTGGATGAAATTCGCTTTATTTAACATAACTAGTAAGCCGTAAGAGATTGACAAAATCTTTCAATACAAAAACTGTAGATTTCGTTAAAATACACAACTTATGTCATATACATTTTTTTTCGTGGAGCTTACCGTTTTCGAAGTATGCCTTGTTATTAGTTTCAGCTGTGAAATACGAGGTACGTCCAGAAAGTAAGTTCAGTTTCAATTTATCTCCGCTGCAGCGCTGCGATCGAAGTTCTGCACATGCGCGGTAGACGCTCTGTACTTAGGAGAAGAAACGTGCGCCATTTTGAGATCGCTGTCAGCCACATACGCTTTGTTGTGCTTGTTTACAATGTCGGTGTTGATTGAAAATCCCGCAGCTTGTGAAATCAGATCTGTGATTCGTTTTCTGAATGCTAGGAAAGTGAAACCAATTGAAATTTTTCGGCAAATTTGCCAAGTTTACGGACAAAATACGATGAGTGATTCAATGGTGAGAAGATGGGTCCGACAGTTCAATGAAGGGCGTAGTGAAGTGCACGATGAAGAACGAAGTGGGCGTCCATCTTTGGTTACAGAAGAAGTGGTTCACGCGACTGATGACAAGATCCAGGAAAACTGCAAGTTTACAATTGGTGCTCCCGCTATGGAATTTCCCCAAAGCTCACGATCACTAATTCATGAAATTGTTACCGAAAACCTGAAATTTCGTAAACTTTGCTCACGTTGGGTACCAAAGATTCTTAATGAGCAACACAAAACAAAACGGATGGGTAGTGCACTTCAGTTTTTAACCCGTTATGATGAAGACGGTGAAGAATTTCTGACACAGATAGTCACAGGAGATGAGGCTTGGGTTTCTTAGGACACCCCTGAAAGTAAGCGGCAATCAATGGAATGGAGGCACACTTCATCCCCAGCAAAGGTTAAGCCGAAGCAAATCCTGACACCACGAAAAATGATGTGCACAGTGTTCTGGGACTGGAAAGGCATGTTACTTATTGATTTCTTACCACGTGGTCAAACAATCAAAGCAGATGTTTATTGCGAGACTCTTAGGAAATTGCGCCGAGGATAGCTTCAAAAGGTGTTGTTTTTCTTCACGACAACGCACGACCACATAGTGCAAATGTGACGGAAAACCTCCTACAGGGATTTGGCTGGGACGTGTTTAACCAGCCTCCGTACAGCCCTGACCTCGCTCCTAGCGACTTTCATCTGTTCTTACATCTCAAGTCTTTCCTTGGCGGTCAACACTTCAACGATGACGAAGAGCTGAAAGAAAATGTTTCCAACTTTTTGAAGACACAGGCGGCAAACTTCTATGAAGAAGGTATACAAAAACTTGTGCCACGCTATGACAAATGCCTGCAAAATTTCGGCAGTTATGTGGAAAAGTAGTTTAAGAGTTGTAGACTTTTGTGCAATAAATAGTTATACTGTATCTGTACACAATTTAATTTTATTACCAAACGGATATTACTTTCTGGACGTACCTCATACTTATACTTTTCTTAGACAGGAAGTGTCCGTTTTTCTTTTGTTCTACTCCTGGCCGAGCAAAGAAGCGATTTGCAATGATAATCGATAATAACATCTTTTAATACAGTTGAATATCACTTTAGCCTAGTGCATTTCCTTAGTTCCGGTCTACTTATAAGGAACTAAGAAACAAATTCTGCTAACGTATATCTCGATTAGTGTGGTGTTGAAGGAAGAATTCTCTTTTGTAAGAAGTTTGTTTGTAGAGTAGTTAGAGAAAGTCATGTGAGTGTAACACATCAGATTTCTTTCTTCTGTAATGCTTGTTGCTGATGATATAGCGTATCTGTTACTCGCGGGTTAAAAAACCTGGAAGTGGTTTAATCAGTTGATGTATTCGAGTGTTCATTTGAAAAATAATATTTATTCATGCATAAAATCTGGTAATATTCACGGGTCATCAGAGGCAAAACGTACCATCCGTAAATAACTTTAAATAATCTGTACGTTTTTGCTAGTGTATAGTTATTATTTTCTCGAAAAAAATAATATGCAAAAGCTGATATTATTTCTGAAAAAACATTTATGCTGTTAATTAAACTTTAATTAACAAACGTTCAATCAAAACTTACAGAGTTAAACTGGAAGTATTCCTGGAACTGCTGAAAGGAAATTAAAAGCAAAGCGGCTATACTAGGAAGAAATTTAATATGTTCATGACTTTCTCTAGCTGTTCCACAAAATTTCCTCAGAAAAAAATTATTCTTCTATCTGCTTAGTGCTAATCGGGATAAACATTAGCAGAAATTATCTAATTACTTGCTTCCTTGTAAATGGAAGGCAAATAAGGGAATATACTAGGCTGAACCTATTGTCAAATCTTTTAAACTCTCATCAACTTATACTTTTCTCATACAGGAATTTGTCAAGTCCTGTCCATACAAACAAAGGAACATCAGTCACATAGCAACCAGCTTTTGACTGTCACTTTAACCTGTGGTATTCCCTTATTTCGCTTCTTCTTACAACGAAGCAAGTAATAAGACTATTTCTGCTAATTTTTTCTCAATTAGCATGAAGTAAAGAGAAGCATAAGCTTTTTAATAATAATGTGTTACAGATATGTGGAGAAAGTCATGTGAATGGAACACATCAGATTTTAATTTTAATGGGTTTTTCAGGTAAAACAGAAGAGCAGACATCACTCTAATTTATTTACTGCCATGACGTTATTCTAATCCTGATAATATCTTCTTTGCCAAAAATGGTTAACACTTCATCCTCGCATCCTCGATGTTTTTTTGTTTTTTTTTATTAAGCTTTATTTATGGTCGTTTTAACCTCTCAGAATTTTATCACGACCTTACATGATTTACATCAATAAATTAATAACATTTATAGTTTACAATTACTAGTTTTAAATACACTTTGAGGTTCTTTGGTTATAAGAGTTTATATACATTTATTTCTTTGAGGTAACCCATCCTCGATGTTGTCCATGCTTTCAGCTTCATTATACTGAATAAATATTCACTCTACTGTATTTCCTACGATTCCACCTATTTACTTTCTCTACACATACCATGTATATAGTGTATAGAGAATATATTCTACTGCACCCAAAAATTCAATACCGAGATTCCACCGGAAATATATGTTTTGGGATCCCCTGAATCCCCCCCCCAAAAAAAACATTTTTAGAAAAATGCCCTTGTGTGCGTCTATGTGTGTGTGTGTCTGGAGAGCATAGCTCAAAATCGAAAACACCGTTAAATACCAAACTAGCTATTTGTGTTTGGTATCTTCCAAGACGATGTTCAAGAAAATCTCCCCACCTCTAACTACCCTTTACATGGAACTTTTATCGAAAGTTTTTATTTTCTCAAAAATGGCTTTAACGATTTTGATGAAAATATCATATATTAAAGATATTTACCTGACAAATAAAATGTATATCTTGAATTTTCTGGGAATAACCTCTGAAGACTATTTTATTCTGGATGAACTTTATGGAATTTTACATAACTGCTAAACCGTAAGTGATAGAGAAAAACTTACCACACCAAAAAGGTAGAGCACATTAAAGCACACAATTTATGTTATATACATTTTTTCCTGGAGTTGATCGTTTTTAAGATATTTCTTGTTTTAGTTTCAGCTTTGAAAAATTTATACTTTTCTCATACAGAAATTTGTCAACTCCTGTCCACACAAACAAAGGAACTTCAGTCACATAGCAACCAGCTTTTGACTATCGTTTTAACTTATGGTAGTTGCTTATTTCACTTCTACTTACAAGCTAGCAAGTAATAAAACTATTTCTGCTAATTTTTTCTCGATTATCATGAAGTAAATAGAAGCATAAGCTTTTTAACAATAATTTATTGCATAGTTGTAGAGACATGTGAATGGAACCCATCTGATTTTTTAAGTAGGTATTCCTTTCTATTTTCTTATTGTTACATACATTTTTGTCATTCGGAAAGTTGTAAATTCCTGGCCCTGCATAGACACGGATTGCAACCACATGGCAACAAATTTTGACCTACCATATTCTCTTATTTTACTTCTACGCACAAGGAAGCAAGTAATTAATACAATTTCTGCTAATGTTTATCTCGATTATCACAAAGTGGATAGAACATGCTTTTTAATAATCATTTATTACCGAAGGTCATGTGAATAGAGCACATCAGATTTTTTTAATGGAGTTGACGGTTTTCGAGATATTCCTTGATATTGGTTTTAGTTTTAATATAGTTAAAACATTATTCATACTGGACCTTGTCAACTCCTCGCTACGGAAAGAAACGGATTTCAGTCTTATAACAACCACATTTTAAAACATTTGACTGTTATTTTAGACTAGTATATTCACTTATTTCCCTTCTGCTTATAACGAACTAGGTAATAACACCGTTTATACTAATGTTTTTTCAATTATCGTGAGGTAGATAGAAGAATAAGCTTATTAACAATAATTGGTTACAGCTATATAGAAAAAGTCATGTGAATGGAAGACATCAGATTTTTTTAATGTATTTGACGGTTTTTGAGATATTCCTTGATATTGGTTTCAATTTTTAGTATACTTAAAAGTTTTCTTATACGGGAAGTTATCAACTCCAAGTCACGCAAAGAAACGGATTTCAATCTCATGGCAACCACAATTTAAAACATTTACTGTCGGTTTAGCCTTGGATATTCTCTTATTTCCCTTCTACTTATACGGAACTAAGTAATAAGACCGTTTCTGCTAGTGTTTTTTTTTTTTTTTTCAACTAGCGTGAAGTGGATAGAAGAATGAGCTTATTGACAATAATCTGTTACACAGATGTACATAAATTCATATGAATGGGGAGGCGGGAACTGGTGAAGATCTGGGAGACATACCTTTTGGTGCTGGGCTGCGCAGCGACGACTGGTCCTCTCTCCGGCGTTGCAGTGCTGAAGTCGATTCTCGACGCTCCTCGGCTGTTGGTGGACTCAGCAACGAGCAATTGAGACCTATTTATATCTAGCTCGGGTTTTGAGTGCCGGTGATCTCAAGGAGATGGTACGGGAAATTAACTTAAAATAAGCGTCGTACTTTCCGTTCAGTCAAAGGTTTATTTCCTTTCACAAGCGTTCCCGAGAAAGTTCCTGGCGCGATTGTGTTCCGATAATTCCCCTCGAACAAGGGCGTAATGCGCACAAAGGTAACTACAATTTACGCGGCGACGAGTGCAACTCTTACGTGCAGAATAATTGTAGACACTTTAACTTTCTACCACGGCTTCCTTGTTTCCGCGTAACAGGTTCCGCGTGAATCATAATAATAACTGTACTATATTTGTGCGGATTCTTGTTTTGAGCGTCACAGGTTCCGCGTGTAGTACATTCCAACTGCCTGAATCACAATACTAACTTTGCTAATTTGCGCGGATTCTTCATTTGGGCGTCACAATTTCCTCGTGTAGTTATATTTGGACCGCCTGAAAATTAGGGCGAATACTCTACATTTATAGCAAATTCTACCCACGCTCAAAACTCTAAACTTGTAATCTCATTGGTCCATTTTTGGCGCCGAAAGTAACTTGGGTTGCGCTTCTGCCGTGACGTGATTACTTCTAATTGGTCAATACGTCTTTCACGTGATTCTTGACCTAAATTTCCTCGTGGTTCCCCTGTTTATATGTCGCCTCAACTTTCTCTTTCGGAGACATGAGTACATAATAGCGTCTTTCCCCTCTTGCAATATACAAAGAAATAGCGTAAATAACTGAATTCGTCGCTTGAGAACTTTCGGGTTGAAGTTAGAAACGTTTTCCAGGAACAATCTCTCTGAAAATCAAATATACAATAAATACATGATATCTTACTTAGTAACTAACCTAAACAATTTAATAAATTAAAAATATAGGCTAGGCACTTATTCACCTGGGCGACAATCCGTCTCAATAGTAACCACATTTTAAAACATTTGACTGTCGGTTTAGCCTAGTGTATTCCCTTATATCCCTTCTACTTATCAGGAACTAAGTAATAAGACCGTTTCTGCTAGTGTTTTTTTTTTAAATTAGCGTGAAGTGGATAGAAGAATGGGCTTAATAACAATAATCTGTTACACAGATGTACATAAAGTCATGTGAATGGAACACATCAGATATTTCATTCGAATACTCCCGTCACTACTATCAGCTACTTCATGTTAGCGGCCAATGAGAGGCAACTGGCGCACCTGAGAGTTTAGAAATGCCGGACAAAGTTATATGGAAGAGAGTTTAATAAGCGGTGTTTCCGTTCTGTGGCACCAAACCTCATTGGGAAAGTGTTTTCAATAAGGAGGCGGGTTCTCTGCGCTAACATTTCAGGTTCTTTTCGTAATGTTTCTGTGGAAGCCAGCCCCTACATGCCACCGCTTGGCTAACTAATTAAAATAACTTTCCTTCAGTTGAGGCAAAGTGGAACATCAAAGAATATTTTTCACAGTCCAGTTATTATCTTTACTTCAGCTCTACTTTACGATCTCCCACATGCCTCCCCATTTCGAGGTTTCGTCTTTTGCTGTTCATTTTGTTTTGGGTCTCTGGTTCTGGTGTAATTTTTCAGCGCACCCGTGTGAAGAAAATCGAGATTTTTTTTTTAACTCTCTTTCTTTTCTAGCAAAGCTTCCCTCTTCCCCCCTACTACAATCTCTTTTTGCGGCCGTTGAAGCGTAAGTTACACGATGATGGTGGTGGAAAAGGGTTTGGTGAGAAGCAACCCTCGGAATGCTGCTGCGGGGTTGGAGTGCTGCTGCTGATGTTCAGGGGGGGGGGAGGCGTAAAGGGAATTTTATAGAGTACCATCAGTCGGGATAGAGCAGTACAAAAAAAGCCAGTAGGGGGAGAAGTGTATGCCACGTTATGTAGAGAAACTTCAAAGGTGGTGGCGTGCGCGACCATGCTCGCACGCACACCATACACGCGTACACACACGCGCGTACAAAAGGGCACTCCAGTGCAATGTGTTTTGTAGTATTCTGTTCATCTTAGACACCAGAGATTCTTTCATTTGCTGATGCCGTGCACAACTACAAAAATGGAAACTGGTAATAAACCACGGTTCTTTTTTCAGGATTCTCTGAGCCTCTCGTAATTTTAAGGCTCCCGAAGATAAATGCTTATATTCAATTATGGAAACGCATTTCAAAACAACCACGAACCAATCATGAAAAATCAATTAACTTATGGACGGCACATGCTGAATATTCGACGTTTTCTCTTAGGGTTTGCAGGAAAAAAACCGATGCGTTTCATTTATAGGACTTTCTCAATATCGCTGTATCAAATTATTCTTAAAATGCATATTCTTCTATCTACTTTATGATAATCGAGATAAACATTAGCGGCAATTTTCTTTTAAGTAGAAGGAAAATAAAGGATGACACTAGGCTAAAACGATAATCAAATCTTTTAAAAGCCGGTTGCCATGTGGATGAAATCCGATTCTTTGAGTAGCCAGGTGCCACGCATGAGAGGAGTATAAATGCTTTAAAAACTTAAACAAATAATAATTAATAATTCGAAAACGGTCAACTCCATGAAAAAAATGTATAAGATATATATTGTGTGTTTTAACGGGATCTACATTTTTTGTGTCGTATGCTTTTATCTATTTTTATGGTTTAACCGTTATGCAAAATCCTACAAAAATCAACCAGAATAAAGTGCTTTTAAGAGGCTACTCCCAGAAAATTAAAAAAACACATTCTATTTGTGTTGACACTAACTTTAATACACTGTATTTTAATCAAAATCATTAGAGTCATTTTTTGAGGAAATCAAAATGTTCTAAAATTTTCCCATGTAGGTGGGGGGGGGGATTGTCTTGAAAACCTTCGTGTCGCATCCTTGGAAGATACTAAACTTAAATACCAAGTTTGGTTTTTAGTTTTTGAGTTATGCTATACACAGATACACACACACAGCAACACAAACGAATCTTTTTCTAAAGATTTTTTTTCGGACTCAGGGGTTATCAAAATATTTATTGCCGGTGAAATCTCGGTATCGACTTTTAGGGTGCAATACAATAAATACGTTCTCTGTACACTATATACATAGTACGTGTAGAGAAAGTATATATAATTAATCCATGAGCCGCAAACGCTTTAGGTTACAGAAAAAAAAATCACATGACTTCTCTATTATTCAACAAATTACCCTTATAAAAGTATATGCTTCTCTCTAGTACTGCTAATCCAGATAGACATTAGCAGAAACGGTTTTATTTCATAATTCCTTCTCGTAAATAGAAGGGCTAAAGCGACTGTCAAAGGAGTCGTCATGCTAATTTCATATACCCAAGGTCGTGGGTTCAAACCTGGCGGAGGACGATGGAGTTTTTGGGGGTAAAAATCCTTAATATGGCTTCCTTGGTCTGTGTCGAAGATTTTCGGCACGTAAAAGAACCTCAAGCCTGATAAAGAGGCCTCTGAGCAAAGCTAAGCATTTTTTATGTCTAATATAGAATTGAACGCTGTACACCACAGCAGTTAAAAAGCATCCATAAATAAAACTCCATTTTCATTTCCATGCGTTGGCATAGAAATTGGGTTTGCTTTACATGGCCAAGAGTAAAGCAAAACAGATATGAAAAGGACGAGAACTTCCAGTTTCTGAAACGTTTAAGTAACTTAAAACTGAAACGAACAACAGGGAATTTCTCTTAAATGGTTTACTCTACAAAATTTAATATAAAATTAGATTTTTTAGGCAGTAAGGTTTGTCTTTTACGGTTTGTTAGTTAAGTGAAATTCATTCATTCAAATAAAAAGGATTTCAGTGGCTATTTCGAAGAAATCCAGCCACGTAAATGTCTTTAATACACGGCAACTTAGTCTTCAAGAATTTTCTGGGAATAGTCTCTGAAGACCTTTTCATTCTGGATGACTTTTATATAACTGGCAAACCGTAAGGGATATACAAAAACCTACTGCAAAAACATGCGAATCTCATTAAAATATACCATTTAGGCCATATGCAGATTTTGTAGAGTTAAATATTTTCGAGATATTCCGGATTTTTTGTTTCCATTTTAAGCCATTTAAACTTTTCTAACAGGAAGACATCTTCTTTCTCGTTTCTCGTTTGTTTACTTCTGACAAGCAAAGAGTTTGAAATTTCAATTTTTTCACATAGCGACTGGCTTTTAAACTTTTCACCGCTAACATATTTGTAGGCGAGAAACACCTCCATGCAGGGTAAGACGACACTATGGTGAACAATTGCTAAAAACCAGAAATTTCGATGTGACCAATAACATTTGGCCATAAATGTATGTGTTTCAAGTTGAAAATACAATAATATACACTAATAAATAAAAAAAAATCTGATGTGTTCCATTCACATAACTTTCTCTACCTATCTGCAACAAATTATAGTTAAAAAGCTTATTCTCCTATTTACTTCTTGCTAATTTAGAAAAATTAGCAGAAATGATCTTATTACTTGCTTCCTTGCAAGTAGAAGGAAAATAAGGGAATACCACAGGTCAAAGTGACAGTCAAAAGCTGGTTGCTATGTGACTGACGTTCCTTTGTTTGTATGGACAAGAGTTCACAAATTTCGAATGAGAAAAGCAAAAGTTTTTCAAAGCTGAAACCAAAAACAAGGAATATCTAAAAAACGATCAACTCCACGAAAAAAATGTGTATGGCATAAATTGTATGTTTTAATGTGCTCTACATTTTTGTCCATCTCTTACGGTTTAGCAGTTATGCAAAATTCCGTAAAATTCATCCAGAATAAAACAGTCTGCAGAGGCTATTCCCAGAAAATTCAAGATATAAATTTTATTTGTCAGGTAAATATCTTTAATATTTGACATTGTAATCAAAATCGTTAGAGCCATTTTTAAGAAAATCAAAATTTTCGAACAATGTCCCATGTAAAAGGTAGTTGAGGGTGGGGGGATTTTCTTGAAAATCTTCGTGTCGCATCCCTGAAAGATACTAAACTTAAATACCCTATTTGGTATTTTACCGACTTTTCGTTTTTGAGTTATCGTGTTCACAGACACACGGACCATTTTGTGAAAATGCTTTTTTTGGATATTGGGGACCCTAAAACATATATTTCCGTTGAAATCTCGGTATCGAATTTTTGGGTGGAGTGCAATACCTTCTCTATACACTGTGTACATAGTACGTATAGAGAAAGTAAATATAGTGAGTATAGTAATATGTTTCAAAGTTTACAAAACATGTCTCCTACCGGGTGCTTCTATCTGCCCCGTTGTCATCCAGGCATGCCGTACCACCAATTATTTAACCCGGGCCCTCCCCATTCTAAACCACAGGCGAGATAGAGCACCCGGCGCCCCCCCCCCCCACACTCACTAAAAGCATTTTTCTGTCCGTGAAATAGAGACTGTTTTGGTGGCAGAGTGCTGCTTGACTCGGACCAAATGACTTTTTCTTTGTTTTATATATTACTCAGAATTAGTGTAAACAGTCCGTGAGAGTTGACAGATATTTGGTTTAAAAATTGCTGTAGGTGAATATGAAATTCTAAGACTTACAATCGCTTTTAGCATGTATTTATTTCCCTTCTACTTATAAAAAAGCTAGTAATTAGAACAATTCTACTAACATTTGCCCTGATTAGCATGATGTAGATAACAGAAAAGTGTTTTGAATAAAAAGTTTGTCTAGGGGATATCATGTGAATGAAACACATTGGATTTTTCCTTTCTACTTATAAAGGCACTAAGTAATAAGACCAGCTAACTTTTATCTCGATTATTATGAAATAGATAGAAGAAAAACCTTTTTAAGCATAATTTGTTAGAGATGTAGAGAGGGTCATGTGAATGGAACAGATTAGATTTTTTAAACAATTCTCCATGTTTTTGAATTTATGTAGACTTTTACCACATGCATATCTTCTTGAAGATCCTGAATACAGAAGCGTAATTCATTACTGGTATTCTGTGGAGCTAAACACGGCGTGAAATGAAACTGGAAGAGGGTGCGCTATTCACTTGAAAGCTGGAAGTGTGAAGTCTTTGAAGATTCCAATCACAATTTACTTTGTGTAGAAACATTTACATTGAAATGACCCTCCTATCCTTTTACACGAGTGGCTGGAGAGATGCCATCTGGCATGGCTACTGTCAGGCAGGGGGGGGGGGCAGGAACCAGCCAGGTAGGAAAAATAAGTGCTCTGTATGTACCTACTACATTATGTGGGAGCCACTTGAATAAAGCTGCTTGTCAGCTGCAATATAATTAGCCTACAAATACAGACAGCTACAAACTCGTGGGGTGCAATACCTCAAAGCAGAATATTAATGGCGCGCCTTCACAATTTACCGCATAAATAACGAATAAAACAGAAAAAAAAAAAAAAAAAACAACAAGAAAAGGCAAAGAGAGGAATCCATAAATGCAGGTTTAAAAATGCTGACAACTCCTGGATTGTGACTAATGTACCACGACCTTTTTTATTTCAACCTCCGATAGACTATAAATAAAAGACAATTTCATAGAAAATAATTATTTTATTACTAAAAGTTTTGTACACTTATGGTTACTTTTCAACATAATCACCGAAAAGATTGAGACATTTATCGTACCTGTGCACAAGCTTTGCAATATCCGTTTCAAAAATGTTGCTGTCAATGATTTCAAATGAGCATTGACGTTGTTTTGAAGATCTTCGTACTTTACGACGTTTGCGGAGAGCCATTCAAAACAAACGAAGAGGAATGCTGACTTCAGGAATTGTGTTGATCCATGACAACGCTCGTCCACACACTGCTGGCACAACCCGTCGGCTCCTTGAACAATTTCAATGGGACTTTTTCGATCTTCCGCCGTACAGTCCTGACCTGGCACCCAGTGACTTTCACCTTTTCCCCTCAATTGAAGACGTGGCTAGGGGGGCAGCACTTTCAAATCAACGAAGATCTTCAAAACAACGTCAATGCTCATTTGAAATCACTGGCAGCAACATTTTGATAGTTTCTCTACACGTAGTAAGCGCATATTACATAGAGAAGATATTGTAATGCACCCAAAATTCGATACCGAGATTTCACCGGAAATACATGCTTTGGGTCCCCCTGAGTCTAAAAAAAGCATTTTTGGAAAAAGATCCGTGTGTGTGTGCGTGTGTTTGTGTCTGTGTGTGTGTGTGTGTGTGTGTGTGTGTGTGGACAGCACAACTCAAAAACGAAAAGACCATGAAATACCAAACCTGGTATCTTCCAAGGATTGCGACAGGAAGATTTCCAAGGAAATCCCCCACCCCAAACTACCCTATACATGGAACTTTTTTCGTAATTATTTATTTTCTCCAAAAAATGCCTTAATGATTTTGATTAAAATCCCTATATTCAAGTTTTTTACATGCCAAATAAAAGATATATCTTCAATTTTCCGGGAATAGCCTGTAAATATCTCTTTATTCTGGATGATTTTTATTGAATTTTGCATAAGAGGTTACTGTAAGAGATAAACAAAAACTTATGATACAAAAAATATAGATCACGATAAACACACAATGTATGTCATATACACTTTTTTTTCGTGAAGTTGATCGTTTTTGAGACATTCCTTCTTATTGGTTTCAGCCTTAAAAAACTTATACTTCTCTCATACAGGAATGTCATCTGCTGTCCAAACAAACAAAGAAACTTCAGTCACATAGCAACCAGCTTTTGACTATCACTTTAACCTATGGTACTCCCTTATTCGCTTCTACTTACAAGGAAGCAAGTAATAAGACTATTTCTGCTAATTTTTTCTCGATTACCATGAAGTAAATAGAAGCACAAGCTTTTTAACAATAATTCGTTGCAGGGATGTAGAGAAAGTCATGTGAATGGAACGCATCATATTTTTTTTTAAAGAAATGTTATTGTGTAATTTTAAACTTGTTTTGTATAAAGTACTTTATAATATTTCTGAGTTTCTGAAAAACAGTCTCCCGTATATTGTTCATAAACACAGACAGACAAACGGACACACATGAATACACACACACACGGACCTTTAGCTAAAATGCTTCTTATTTTGTACAAAGAGGACCTTAAAATTTGTATTTTCAGTGAAATTTTGGTATCGAATTATTGGGTGGAATGCAATACCATCTGTATGTACTATATACTACTAATAGAGAAATCCATGCAAATGTAACCGCATCAGAATTATGTTTCTTAGTGGAAGATGTGGAATTCACTAATAATAGCCATTTAAATCTACCCTAACATATCGGTGTAATATGTACAATATTATTGGTAAAGAAGCATAATAAGGGACAATTCATCATCCTTCGATACCTCCCTATCTATCCTCACTGACAGGTTCTGGCAGAAGATTGCCATGCAAGGGTGAAAGCGTTTGCCTCAAAGCACACCCCGTCTCATAAAGTAACCTAATAAATCAGTCTCCACCCCATAGAGCAGTAAAACAGCTCCATGAATATCAATCACAACCCATCTCAAGCAACTTCCAACAGAAATTTTGCTGCAGGTTAAGTCTCAGTTGCCATATACTTGTTTTAATTACACTGGCCAACAAAAAAATAATTTTTTAATGCTTCCTGCACTTCATAAGTCAATTATTACTAATTTTGGGTCGAGAAAAACGAATATGACGGTGAACATTTTTTCTTAGCTCTATTTTCTGTGATACACACTAGGTGGAATTATTTCATATCAACAGAATAAGAGAAAAATATACAGTTGCTAACAACATTGAAAGTGCAGTTGAATATTTACTTTCTCTATACGTACTATGCACATAGTGTATAGAAAGGGATTGTATTGCACCCAGAAATTCAATATCGAGATTTCACCGGAAATACATGATTTGGGTCCCCCTGAATCCAAAAAAAGCATTTTTAGAAAAACTTACGTGTGCCTGTGGTCAGCATAGCTCAAAAATGAAAAGGCCGTTAAATACCAAACTTGGTAGTTAAGTTTGGTATCTTCCAAGAATGCGACACAAAGATTGCAAAGAAAATCCCCAAACCCCAAACTACCCTTTACATGTAACTTTTTTCGAACATTTTGATTTTCTCAAAAATGGCTCTAACGATTTTGATTAAATTATCGTATATTAAAGACATTTACTTGACAAATAAAATGTATATCCTGAATTTTCTGAGAATAGCCTCTAAAGACCTCTTTATTCTGGATGGTCTTTATTGAATTTTGTATAATTGGTAAACCATAAGAGATACACAAAAACTTACTACACAAAAAATGTATCACGACAAAACACACAATTTATGTTATATACATTTTTTTCCTGGAGTTGAACATTTTAAGATATTCCTTCTTTTTAGTTTCAGCTTTGAAAAACTTAAAACTTTTCTCACACTGGAATTTGTCAACTCGTGTCCATACAAAGGGACCTCAGTTAAATAGCAACCAGCTTTTGATTATTATTTTAACCTATGTCACTCCCTTATTTCGTTTCTACTTACAAGGAAGCAAGTAATAAACCTAATTCTAACAATTTTTTCTCGATTAGCATAAAGTAAATATAGGCACAAGTTTTTTAACACTAATTTGCTGCATAGATGTAGAGAAAGTCATGTGAATGTAACACATCAGATTTTTTTTCAGCCATTCTCGCAGTGTAACTGAACATATATGTGGAGCCCAAGATTTAGCCTGGTACCCTACTTTCATACCGAAATATTGCTGATAGTCAGTGTTCACAAGATTGCGTTTCTGTGAGGAACATTTCATTTCACCACAAATGTAACAAAAATTATTCACTATATTTGCACATTTTTATGAATTTTACACAACAAAAGCACTCACAAACCAGAATTCTGCATTAATTACAGCAGAAACTATATGAAACTCACAGTCACAGCAATAGTATCAATGTTTATAACTTACAAACAGCTCAAGAGAATTTGCATTTTGTTATTGGACAGGTATGCCAACTCCCTAAACAAAATTTCGATATAAAAATGAAATGCCACTTTATCTCCAAAGTAAGAGCTAATCTGTCATTTTTATAGTGATTTCTAAATTCAGCAGATGGAAATACATAACAATTAAGTATATTTGAGCCCGAAACATTTTCATTGTTGGCCTGTGTTATCAGTAAAATAGCATTGAATTTATAAGCATATAGGTCAGTGACGCCGCTGAGAATGCTACAAGTGGTGCCAAGAAAATATTGTTGTAATAAAGCTTATTAAATATCTGTTTATTCTTGAGCTATCATAAACAATTGTGTAATTTTGTGAATAGTCGGTATATTTTATAATGTGTTATCTTAATAAAATTAAAGAGTGGAAAATGCAAAGGGGCTTTTACATTCAAGTTGTGGAAGCATAGCTCAAAAACGAAAAGACCGTTAAATACCAAGGATGCGACACGAAGATTTTCAAAAAAATCCTCCACCCCAAACTACCCTTTACATGGAACATTTTTCGAAAACTTTGATTTCTTAAAAATGGCTCTAACGATTTTGATTAAAATATCGTATATTAGAGATATTTACCTGACAAATAAAATGCATATATTGAATTTTCTGGGAATAGCCTCTGAAGAATACTTTATTCTGGATGAAGTTTACGGAATTTTGCATAACTGATAAACCGTAAGAGATGGACAAAAACTTATCACACAAAAATTGTAGAGCATATTAAAACACACAATATGTTGTAAACATTTTTTTTTATGGAGTTGGTCGTTTTTGAGATATTCCTTGCGTTTGTCACAGGTTCGAAAAACTTAATTTTTCTCATACAGGAATTTGTCAACTCCTGTCTATACAAACAAAGGAACTTCAGTCACATAGCAACCAGCTTTTGACTATCGCTTTAACCTATGTGATTCCCTTATTTCCCTTCTACATACAAGGAAGCAAGTAATAAGACTATTTCTGCTAATTTTTTGTCGATTAGAAATAAATAGAAGTATAAGCTTTTTAAAACTCATTTGTTGCAGAGATGTAGAGAAAGTCATGTGAATGGAACACATCAGATTTCTAGTATTTCCACGTTCTATATTTCTTTGATATAAATTATTTATTGTGCGTTAATTTTATATTATCTATGTTTAATAATCCTTTTGCTGCTTTTAGTTTTCTTTTCAATTGCTATGCAATGAAAACTGTCGATATTTCAATATTTTATAGAAGAGTTTCAATTTTTTTCTCCCTTTTTACTTTCTCTATACTCACTATGTACATAGTGTATAGAGAATGTATTGCACACCACCAAAAAATTCGATACCGAGATTTCACCGGAAATATATGTTTTAGGTTCCCCTGTATCCAAAAAAAGTATTTTCAGAAAAAGGTCCGTGTGTGTATGTGTGTGTCCGTATGTCCGTGTGTCTGTGAACACGATAACTCAAAATCGAAAAGTCGGTAAAATATCAAACTTGGTGTTTAAGTTTATTGTCTTCCAGGGATGCGACACGAAGATTTTGAGAAAAATCCTCCCACTCCAAACTACCCTTTACATGGAACCTTTTTCGAAAATTTTGATTTTCTAAAAAATGGCTGTAACGATTTTGATTAAAATATCATATATTAAAGATATTTACCTGACAAATAAAATGTATAATTTGAATTTTCTGAGAATAGCCTCTGAAGACTACTTTATTCTGGATTAATTTTGCATAACTACTAAACCGTAAGAGATGGACAATAACTTAACACACAAAAAATGTAGAGCACGTTAAAACACACAATTTATGTTATATACATATTTTTTGTAGAGTCGATCGTTTTTAGATATTCCTTTTTCTTGGTTTCAGCTTTGAAAAACATAACTTTTCTCATACAGGAATTTATCAACTCCTGTCCATACAAACAAAGGAACATCAGTCACATAGCAACCAGTTTTTGGCATTCACTTTAACCTATGGTACTCCCTTATTTCGCTTCTACTTACAATAATTTTTCTCGATTAGCATGAAAGCAATAAAAGATAAGCTTATTAACAATAATTTGTTATAGAGATGTAGAGAAAGGCATGTGAATGTAACACATCAGATTTTTTTAGATAGTTAATTTAAAATTTGTCTGCTGTACTCTGTCCTTGTCGGAAGCCCATATGTATGGGGAGTTGTTATTGTTTCAATAAATAAATATAATAACCAATTCTCCATATTCTGGAAACTTTTCTTGTATTTAATCAAAATCTGAGAACAGTGTTGTACGGCTTTTAAATGGCTGTAGAGTCTGAAGCAAGGGGTCAAAGATTAATAGAAAAGAAAAACAAACAAAGAAAACAACAACAAAAAACGAATTAAGTTCTTTGGCAGTAGAAGAGTATAACATCGACATTGAAAAACTGGTACCACGTGACAAAAATGTCTTGACAGAATGGAGAAACAGAGTAAGGTAACTATAGTAACTTTAAAAATAAAGTTTTACGTTGACATCTTTCATTATTATTTAGTTATGTAAAATGGTTCGTTGGCCGTTGTGTTTTCCACAGAAGCTTGACCATGTGGTTCCCTAGAGGCAAAGGGTATAATCACTCGCCAAAGGTGCTGCTCTTATTTTAACAAATGACTTTAATATCATCTGCTAATTATATGCCACGGCAACATCAGTTTATTTTATTTTAAGCTCATTAATTCTATTGGCGTTCTTTGCCTCTCTGCATATTCCGATAAAACATTCGCTAGAAAGGAAACTAACATCTGTTATACAAGTTTTTCGCAAGCCGTGTGTCTTCTTTTTCAAGTCCCCATCTTGTGTAGAAGTTTTTGGCTTTTTATGTGCCTCTCTTTCTTTCTAAATGCCTTCTCACCGCAGCAGTTTTTTTCTTCTTCTGCTTCTTGTGTGCTGTGTACGTGAGTGGTTTGCTAACGCAAGGCCTCCTGGAGCTATTATATGAACACGGCTTCTAGAATACCTGCCCTGACCTGTCTAGTACACACAACACGGCAGCAGAGACGACAAAGTGTAAACTCGACAAGCCTAAATTAAAAAAAGAAGAAAAGGAAACCTACTCGACCAAACCGGAAAGAAGAGAGAGCAAAAAACCAAACACAAACTCCCCTCTCTCTAAGCTATTACAGAAATTAATCTGGACACGCAGCAAAGTTGAAAAGGAGGTGGGGGGAGGGTTCTGCCGTTCCCTCGCCATTATGTTGGTAATACTGTGAAGTGGAGGGAAAATATCAGCTCCGACTTTGAATGCCTGCTTCTGGAAATATATTGCTTTTCTTTTTCTCCCTTTTTTTATGCAACTTTTGCTTCGGTGACAGGGGAGCGTAATAATGGGAAAAGACAGTTGCGCAATGGACAGAGATAAACGACAAAGCGAGAACCGTTTCTTTACAACAAAAAATATGCTTTTTATAATGATGATAAATAGGTTTATGAGATTGGTAGTTTAAGCTGAACTCCCCTAGTAATTCTCTATTACAAAAGATGCAGACCGCAATGTTATTACTGGAAACGAAATAGAGTTATAACGATTCATTTATGGAAAATAAAAAAAAGGGGAGGTTAAAACGAATCTTTTTATTGCTGTCCTCAAATCCAAGCTTGAAATTCAGTTTATGTCATCAGGCATTTCTTTGGCAACTCATAATGTATGTTTTCAGCAGTTATTTCCTCTTCTTCTTCTCCACATTCCCTTGGAATGACAATGGTTAGAATTTTAGTGTTATTTGAAAGATTATTCACTGCTAGGGAACAACCATAACTGATACATTTCACAGTAAAGTAGTAGTAATAACGAGTGAGTCAAAAAACACCGAACCGGCTGCGCGGTGTTTTGCCTATCCGCGTCCTCGGCGCTCCTTGCCGTCTGCCACTATCATAGAAAGGCGCGAATGAAATCATACGTTTTTTATTTTCTCTACACGTATTATGTACATAGTGCGTAAAGAAGGTATTATAATGCATCCAGAAATGTGATATTTCACCACAAATAGACGTTTTGAGAACCCCTGAGTCCAAAAAAAAAAAAGAAAGCATTTTTGGAAAAAGCTGCGAGTGGGAGTGTGTCCGTCTGTCTGTGAACACGATAACTCAAAAACGAAAGTTGGTAAAATATCAAACTTGGTCTTTCAGGAATGTGACACCATGATTTTAAGAAAAATCCACTCCAAAATACCCTTAAGATGAAAAATGTTTCCAAACTGATTTTTTCAAAAGCAGCTCTAACGATTTTGATTAAATACCGTATATTAAAGATATTTACAAGACAAAAAAATGTATATCTTGATTTTTCTGGGAATAGCCTTTGTTGACCTCTTTATTCGGGAAGAATTTTGCTGAATTTTGTGTAACTAGTAAACCGTAAGAGATAAAGAAAAGCTTACCTAACAAGAGATGTAGAACTCGTTAAAACACACAATTTATGTTATATACTTTTTTCGTAGAGTTGAACATTTTTGAGAGATTCCTTGTTATTGGTTTTAGCTTTAAAATACTTATACTTTTCTCATTCGGGAATTTGTCAACTCCTATTCATACAAAGGAACATCAGTCGCATAGCAACCAGCTTTTGATTGTCACTTTAACTTATGATACTCCCTTATTTCCCTCTTCTTACATAGAAGCAAGTAATAAGACGATTTCTGCTAATTTTTTCTTGATTAGCATGAAGTAACTAGGAGAAAAACCTTTTTCTATAATAATTTGCTGTAGAGATGCAGAAAAAGTCATGTGAATGGATTATATCAGATATTTCACGTAACTTTTGCTTCGGAGACTGGGAAGAGTAATAATGGGAAAAGACAGTTGTGCAATGGACAGACATAAACGAGAACCGTTTCTTTACAACAAAAAATATGTTTTTTATAATGATGAATAGGTTTATGGGATTGGTAGTTTAAGCTGAACTCCCCTAGTAATTCTCTATTACAAAAGATGCGGACCGCAATGTTATTACTGGAAACGAAATAGAGTTATAACGATTCATGTATGGAAAATAAAAATATGGGGATGTTAAAACGAATCTTTTTATTGCTGTCCTGAAATCCAAGCTTGAAATTCAGTTTAAGTCATCAGACATTTCTTTGGCAACTCATAATGTATGTTTTCAGCAGTTATTTCCTCTTCTTCTTCTCCACATTCCCTTGGAATGACAATGGTTAGAATTTTAGTGTTATTTGAAAGATTATTCACTGCTAGGGAGCAACCATAACTGATACAATTCACAGTAAAGTAGTAGTAATAACGAGTGAGTCAAAAAACACCGAACCGGCTGCGCGGTGTTTTGCCTATCCGCGTCCTCGGCGCTCCTTGCCGTCTGCCACTATCATAGAAAGGCGCGAATGAAACCAGCAACATTTTTACTTTCTATATACCTACTACGTACATAGTATATAGAGAAGGTATTGCACTCCACCAAAACATTCGATACCGAGATTTCACCGGAAATATATGTTTTAGGGTCCCCTGTATAAAAAAAAAAGCATTTTCAGAAAAAGGTTCGTGTGTGTGTCCGTGTGTCTGTGAACACGATAACTCAAAAACGAAAAGTCGGTAAAATACCAAACTTAGTATTTAGGTTCAGTATCTTCCAGGGATGCGACACAAAGATTTTGAGAAAAACTCCCCCATCCCCAACTACCCTTTATATGGAACTTTTTTCGAAAATTTTGATGTTCTTAAAAATGGCTCTAAATATTTTGATTAAAATATCGTATATTAAAGATAATTTGCCTTACAAATAAAATGTATATCTTGAATTTTCTGGGAATAGCCTCTGAAGACTACTTTATTCTGGATGATTTTACGGAATTTTGCATAACTGCTAAACCTAAGAGATGGACAAAAACTTACCACACCAAAAAATGTAGAGCACGTTAAAACGTACAATATATATATATTTTCGTGATGTAGATCGTTTGCGAGATTTTTCTTGTTTTTTTTTTCAGCTGTGAAAAACTATACTTTTCTCACACAGGAATTTGTCAACTCCTGTCCATACATACAAAGCAGCTTCAGTCACATAGTAACCAGCTTTTGACTATCACTTTAATCTAAGGCAGTCCCTTATTTCGCTTCTACTTAAAGGAAGCCAGTAATATAATTATTTCTGCTATTTTTTTCTCGATTAGCATGAAGTAAATAGAAGCATAAGCTTTTTAACAATAATTTGTTGAATAGATGTAGAGAAAGTCATGTGAATGTAACACACCAGACTTTTACTTTCCCTACACGTATTACCGAGCTCCTCAAAAGGTTAACATGCGCTTTATCTTTGTTAATACAAACCTCTCGGATAACGCACTGATTATTCTGGGAAGTCGACGACGTTTTGCAGAGCACCAATGAGCGCGCCACTTCAGCCAATAGAAATCACACATGACAGAAAGGTGTGGAGCAAAACACGTCTTATCGCAGCCTTTGAAGTAGACATGTTAACCTTTTCAGTAGCGCGTTAACCTGTGTACATGTGTATAGAGAAGGTATTGTATTGTAATGCACCCAAAAATTCGATTACAAGATTTCACCGGAAATAGACGTTTTGAGACTCCCTGAATAAGAAAAAAATTAGAAAAAGGTCCGCGTGTGTCTGTGCACACATTAACTCAAAAGGTCGGTAAAATACCAAACTTGGTGTTTATGTTCAGTATCTTTCAAGGATGCGACACGAAGATTTTCAAGAAAATCGCCCCACTTTGGTATATCCTTTACATGGAAAAAAATTCGAAAATGTCGATTTTCTGAAAAACCGCTCTAACGATTTTGATTAAAATACCGTATATTAAATATGTTTACACAGCGAACAACATATATATACGGTGTTTCAAAAATACGGGGCATAATTTCAGGTATATATTTCCCACATGAAGACAATCAAAATAGTTCGTTATAACATGTGTCCGGAAATGCTTCATTTCCGAGTTATGGCCCTTACAACATTGAAAGTCCCACTGTAGACAATCAAAACCGTTCATGTCCGGAAATGCTTCATTTCCGAGTTATGGCCTTCACAACATTGGAATTCACTGGAACGTTTTTCTTTCCGCAGGTCTTTGCCGTCAAAGGAGACATAAGGAGGGCGCTCTGATAGTTCATTCTGAGGGAGGTTCATTCAGTGTTCTTTAGGTGTTAAGACTGTGCGACATGTATTCAAATCAAGAGCTGGCAGAGATACACTTCATGTACGGTAAGGCGGACGGCAATGCTGCGCTGGCTCGTCGTTTGTACCAGGAGAGGTACCCATAGCGACAATGTCCAGATCGGAAGACATTTGTACGTCTCCACTCCCGTCTGTGCGAGTATGGAACATTCACCTCTCCTGGTTTGGGAAGGGGACGACCAAGATCTACAACTCCAGAAGTGCAGGAGGAGATTCTGGAGGCTGTGGACAGGACTCCTTCTATCAGCACACGACGGTTAGCGTTGCAAGTCAATGTTCCTCATACGACTGTCTGGAGACTGTTGAACGAGTATCCTTATCATTTGCAACGTGTACAGGCCCTGTCACCAGCAGATTACCCTGCACGAGTTAGGTTCTGTCAGTGGTTCTTGCAGCAGTGTGGTGCAAATCCAAACTTTTCTGCCGTCGTATTATTTACAAATGAAGCATAGTTCACAAGGGATGGCATAACAAATTTCCACAATCCGCATGTATGGTCGCATGAAAACCCACGTGCAACTGTTGTATCTCATCACCAGATGCGGTTCTCCCTCAACATGTGGGCCGGTATCATTGGTGATCGATTAGTTGGACCCCATGTACTTGTAAACAGACTTACGGGGCAGGCGCACACAAACTTCCTGGAAAACACCATACCTGACGTTTTCGAAGACACTCCACTGATCAATCATCAACACATTTACTTCTTGCATGATGGCGCTCCTGCACACTTCAGTCTTACGGCTCTCCGGTACTTGGATCGAAGGTTTCCTGATCGATGGATAGGTAGAGGTGGCCCAATTGCTTGGCCTCCACGCTCACCTGATCTGAACCCTCTCGATTTCTACTTGTGGGGCTATTTAAAATCATTGGTTTATTCGTCTCCGGTGCCGGATTTGGAATCCCTTCGGAATCGAATTGTGGCAAGTTGTGAGGATATACGCAATACTCCTGGAGTTTGGGATCGTGTTCGCAGGTCAATGAGACATCGATGTGAGGTCTGTATTCAAGCAGGAGGTGGACATTTTGAACAACTTCTGTAATGACAACAACCTGCGGAAAGAAAATCGTTCCAGTGAATTTCAATGTTGTAAAGGCCATAACTCGGAAATGAAGCATTTTCGGACACATGTTATGATGAACTAATATGATTGTCTACATGTGGGAAATACATACCTGAAATTATGCCCCGTATTTTTGAAACATCCTGTGTATATAAAACCTCTGAAGACCTCTTTATTCAGGAAGAATTTTTCTGAACTTTGTGTAACTAGTAAACCGTAAGGGATATACAAGATTATTTAAGTTTGGAATTCAACGGTCTTTTTGTTTTGAGCTATGCTGTCCACAGACATACTCACACACGCACATGGACGTTTTTCTAAAAAAAAAAAATTGGATTCAGGGGTACCCAAAGGATTTCGAAACTCGGTATAGAATTTTTGTTTGGAATGCAATACTTTCTCTATACACTATGTACATAGTACGTGTAGAGAAAGTAAAATAGAATGAAATAAAGTTTTGGTTACAATAACAGTAAAGCAATTAAGAATAGTACCAAATTACCTACTACAGGCTCCTGACTCCTATGCATTCGCTTGTAAGTCTTGGGGGTGGGGGAGTCATACAGGGGGAGTAAGTCAACTGCATAACGTAATAATGTAACTAAAATACTACACAATTAACCAGAGAAAAAAATCGTTTACTAACAACGATCAAAACAAAAACAAATGTTTTTATAATGTTGGTACATATATACAGTATGTTAATCTGCTATTGTTAATAAATTATCACAGAGGAAAGTAAATCTGTTGATTTTCATGCTAAAAATATCAATAGGTCTTCTTCTTCTTCTTGTTCAAGGATGATAGACCCTTAAAGTCTGTTCCGTTCCAAAGACTATTCTCCCATCGCAATCTTGGTCTTCCTGTTGATCTTCTGCCTCGAGGGGTATAGCTAAACACTCCTTTTGTTTTTCTATCATGACCCATTCTTTCAATATATCTGTCCCATTGTTGTTTCAAGATGTCAATTTTGACATTAAGCTATTGATTTTTATTGGTCTCTTATATCTGGGTTGTAAGTAGATACATTACGTAATTTTTACTTTCTCTACACGTACTATGTACAAAGTGTATAGAGAAGATATTGTAATGCTCCCAAAAATTTGATACCGATATTTCACCGCAAATACATGTTTTGAGACCCCCTGAATCCATAAAAGCATTACTACAAAAATGTCCGTGTGTGTCTTTTTCTGTTTGTGTGTCTGTGTGTGTTATGTGTGTCTGTGGACAGCATAGCTCAAAAAATAAAAGTCCGTTAAAAACCAAACTTGGTACTTAGGTTTGGTCTCTTCCAAGGATGCGACACAAAGATTTTCACGAAAATCCCCCGACCCCAAACTGCCTTTTACTTGGAACTTTTTTTCGGAAATTTTGAATTTCTCAAAAATGTCTCTAAAATTTTTATTAAAATATGGTATGATATATTAAAGATATTTACCTCACAATTAAAATGTATATCTTGAATTTTCTGGGAATAGCTTCTGAAGACTACTTTATTCTGGGTCAATTTTACGTAATTTTGCATAACCGCTAAACCATAAGAAATGGATAAAAACTTACCACACAAAAAATGTAGAGCACATTGAAACACACAATTTATGATACATACATTTTGTTCGTGGTGTTGATGGTTTTTTTTTTTTTTTTTTTAGATATTCCTTGTTATTGGTTTCAGCTTTGAAAATTGTATAATTTTCTCATGCAGGAATTTGTCAACTCCTGTCCATACAAACAAAGGAACTTCAGTCACATATGATCTATCTTTTGATTGTCACTTTAACATATTATGCTGTTCCCTTATTTCGGTTCTACTTACAAGGAAGCAAGTAATAAGACTATTTCTGCTCATTCTTTCTCGATTAGTATAAAGGAAATAGAAGCATAGGCTTTTTAGTAATATTTTTGCAGGGAGAAAGTCATCTAAATGGAACACATCAGATGTTTTAAAAATATTTTAAAAATTGCATTTTAAGTATATGTGTATATTTGTATGAATCTGTGTTAACTCTTGAAATAAAGAATATATTACGATGTAATATTTGCAACATAAAGATATATGGAAAGCCTAAAATTATGATAGTCAATAGAACTATGCAATGGTTTGTAAAGAAGATTTAATAAATGGCAATTTCTTCTGTAGATAAAAGAATAATTGAAGCAGCAGATATAAAATGTTTGAGGCATGTGACTCACCATAGTTAAAGATTCATTAACAGTAAAACAAGAGAAAGATTAAAATTATGCAGTCCAAATGATACAATTTTAATACAAATTAAATAATGCTAGAAGAGAAACTGTCAAAGCAGGTATTGCATATAAATCAGTCAGTACGAGAAGTTAAAAGACCACAAAGACGCTGAGAAGAAACAGGCCTATTTACCTATTTTGAATGTTGATGATCCCTTTCCTTTATAGTTTTAGCTAAATAATCCTGCATCTCTAATGAGAGACCGTAGATTATTAACTAACTTTTCTTTAGAAAGATATTCTTCTGGGTTTAAGTTCAGTAAAAAGTTTTCCTAACAAAAGCTTAGCATGTGAAAATTATATGAGAGGCTGTTTTTTTCTATGAGTCGTTAATTAATGTTTTATTATTTTTTTTTATTATTAGAGCATTATTAATAATATTGTAATGTAAATAACCAGATGCAAGTTAAGGCAATGTTTGCTGGTCTACGAAAATGTGCATTTCTGGTGAAAATATACAAAATCAAGCAAGTTGTTTATGGCTCAGCCATTGTATTGGGTTCCGTGCAACAAAGTCACTGCAAGGCCAAGGACATTTCATAAAACTTCTTTAAACAGTCTATTTTCCGTTAATTTCCATGCCACGTGTTCAATGGCAACCAGTTAAGTAAAAATGCAGGAACGCATGACACTATGACGATAATGTTAGCGCAAACATTTAGCCAATAACGGAAGAGGTCATTGACTTCGAGCTGATGTCAACTTTGGGTATATAAGAGGGTGGAACTTGGATCTGAACACTCTCTACGTGCAGAGTCCACGTTAATTTGAACTCGGATACCTCATCATCTTTAGGCAGTATTTATATTTTGTTAATTTTGCTTAACATTTCATCGGCTATTAAAATCATAAAAGATTTTTAAGTATATGAATAGAAAAAGAAATGCATTTTTCACTTTCTCTACACCTACTATGTATATAGTGTATAGAAAAGATATTGTATTGCACCCAAAAATTTGATATCGAGATTTCACCGGAAATACATGTTTTGGTTCCCCCTGAATCCAAAAAAAAATACTTTTTGGAAAAAGGTCCGTGTGTGCGTGTCTGTGTCTGGACAGCATAGCTCAAAAAGGAAAAGACCGTTGAATACCAAACTTGGTATTTAAGTTTGGTATCTTCCAAGGATGCGACACAAAAATTTTCAAGAAGAACCCCCACCCCCAAATACCCTTTACATGGAAATTTTGGAAAATGTTGATTTTCTTAAAAATGACCAACGATTTTGTTTAAAATATCGTATATTAAAATGCTTACCTGACAAATAAAATGTATATCTTGAATTTTTTGGGAATAGCCTACTTTATTCTAGATGAATTTCACGGAATTTTGCATAACTGCTAAACTATAAGAGATGGGCAAAGACTTAATAAAAAAAAATGTAGAGCACATTAAAACACACAATTTATGTTATATACATTTTTTTCGTGGAGTTGATCGTTTTTGAACTATTCCTTGTTTTTGTTGTCAGCTATGAAAAACTTATACAGGGTTACTACAAAAGAAATACACAGCATCAACTGCCTGTTAAACAAAAACTATTAGAGATAGCAACTAATTATTTTGGAGGTATGTTGAGAAACTCTCAAAGTTTCGTTTGTTACTATTGGTAACGCTGTAGTGTTTTGTTTGTTGTTGCAGAAGCTGAAATGGCGGAAAATCCTGTGGAAAAGGCATATTGCGTGTTGGAATTTGCTAGAACGCAATCAGCAACTGTTGTCCAACGACATTTTAGAACACGTTACCACAAAACGCCACCGACTAGACAGTCAATCTACGACTGGTATAGAAAATTTGAGACAGCGGGATGTTTGTGCAAAGGGAAGAGCTCGGGAAGACCAAGAGTTTCGGAAGAAAACGTTGAACGTGTTCGTTCTGCCTACATAAGAAGCCCACAGAAATCGACATCTAGGGCAAGCATGCAATTACAAATTCCACAGCAAACTGTATGGAAAATCTTGCGGAAGCGACTGCACATGATGCCTTACAGATTACAGATGTTGCAGTTTCTGAGTGAAGAAGATAAGGTCATACGGCGTGACTTTTGCATCGACATGTTGCGACATGATGCTGGTTTTTGTGAGCACATCATTTCATTTTTGTGGTAACGTGTTCTAAAATGTCGTTGGACAACAGTTGCTGATTGCGTTCTAGCAAATTCCAACACGCAATATGCCTTTTCCACAGGATTTTCCGCCATTTCAGCTTCTGCAACAACAAACAAAACACTACAGCGTTACCAATAGTAACAAACGAAACTTTGAAAGTTTCTCAACATACCTCCAAAATAATTAGGTTGCTATCTCTAATAGTTTTTGTTTTACAGTCAGTTGAAGTTGTCTATTTCTTTTGTAGTAACCCTGTACTTTTCTCATACAGGAATTTGTCAACTCCTGTCCATACAAACAAAGAAACTTCAGTCACATACCAACCAGCTTTTGATTATTAGTTTAGCTTATAGTACTCCCTTATTTCCCTTCTGCTTACAAGGAAGCAAGTAATAAGGCTATTTGTGCTAATTTTTTTCTCGATTAGCATGAAGTAAATAGAAGCATAATCTTTTTAACAATAATTTGTTGCAGAGAGGTAGAGAAAGTGATGTGAATGTAACATAAGATTTTTTCATCCATATCATCCTGATTGGTTAAATTTGCTCCACACGTCGACAGCAGTCGAGGCAAACATTGGTGACTCACAGGCAACAGCAGCTTCGAGAGGGCAGCATGAAAACAGTCACTCCCGTATGAACTTCACTATAATGAACAAGTTAGAGGCAATTAGAGACCACCACTTCAGCTCTATTGCACAACCTATCTATATACTGGGTTTTCTTTGAAGATTCCCATTGTGTGTAGATGTTTCCTTAATCTACAATATTCCTGATAACAGGTTTATTTTGAAACTATTGAGCTTAGGTGCATCTTCAGTTAATAAAGAGGATGTTCTACTCTCAATCTCTTACTGTGCCTGCATGTTTGTACCAATTTTTGTTGGTGGTAATATTTAATCCATTCGTTAATGTATTTCTAACAAAATTTACAGGTATGTCAAAAACTGGCTCAAGACCAGTGAATGTTTGTGAAGATGTTTTTCTTGCCATGGTAACTGCTATTTCATTGCATGAGTAACCTTGTTATTTTGCAAGTTGTACATGGTTTATTAGGCAGTTCCAGAGTAACTTAGACGTTATCCAATAACTTGCGATTGTTTTTAAGACAGTCAGTCTATCAGAGAAAATGGAGAGGCTGCCACCTCTTGGACAGGCTTCAATTGCAAATACCTGGGGGTTGCGACCAAGAGCAAAATGCTTCGTGTATTCCAACTCCTGATGCATTTTCTGTGTTAGCGCCATCTGTATACCAAGTCAGACTACCCTTTGAATAAAGTACGAGGGACGTTCAATAAGCCCTTAGAAAAAGTCTGATGTGTTCCATTCATATGACTTTCTCTACATTCATGCAACAAATTATTCTTAAGAAGCTTATACTTCTATTTGCTTCATGCTAATCAGAAAAAATGAGCAGAAATAATCTTATTACTTGCTTCCTTGTAAGTAGAAGTGAAATAAGGGACTACCATAGGTTAAAGTGATAGTCAAAAGCTGGTTGTTATGTCAATGAAGTTCCTTTGTTTATATGGATAGGTGTTGACAAGTTCCTGTATGAGAAAAGTATAAGTTTTTCATAGCAGAAGCCAAAAATAAGGAATGTCTCAAAAACGACGAACTTACGAAACAAATGTATATAACATAAATTGTGTGTTTTAAAGTGCTCTACATTTTTGTGTAGTAAATGTTTGTCCATCTTTTACGGTTTAGCAGTTATTCAAAATTCAGTAAAATTCATCTAGAATAAAGTAGTCTTCAGAGGGTATTCCCAGAAAATTCAAAATACACATTTTATTTGTCAGGTAAATATCTTTAATATACGATATTTTAATCAAAATCATTAGAGCCATTTTTTAGAAAATCAAAATTTTTAAAAAAAGCTCAATGTAAAGGATAGTTTGGGGAGTGGGGATTTTTCTCAAAATCTTCGTGTCGCATCCCTGGAAGATACTAAACTTAAATACCAATTTTGGTATTTTACCGGCGTTTCGTTCTTGAGTTATCGTGTTCACAGACACACGGACACACACACACACACACATACATACACACCGTCCTTTTTCTGAAAATACTTTTTTTTTTCGATACAGGGGACCCAAAACGTATATTTCCAGTGAAATCTCAGTATCGAATTTTTTGATGGAGTACAATACCTTCTCTATACACTAGATACATAGCACGTATAGAGAAAGTAAAAAAGGTCACTGGGGGTCAAATATTGTGAAAACGATGAATGTTGTAGTAATTCGAACCTTATTTTTACAATTTTCGACATCGTAACTGCTCATGTGAGCTCCCTTGCATTGTCTTGATGGAAGAGAATATTTTTCCTTGCCAGATGAAAGCATTTTTTCTTGATTTCTCCGTTCAACAGATGCAATAACGATACATAATACTCTCCATTGATCGTTCTTCTTTTCTGCAAGTAATCAATGTAAACTATTCCACGTGCAGCCCAAAACACTGGGGCATCACCTTGTCTGCAGATTTCATTTCCTTTGCCTTCTTCGGAGCCGGTTCGCCTTAAAAAACACATTGTTTTGACTGAACTTTTGTCACTGGAGTATAGTAGTATATTCGTGTTTCTGCAACAGTTATGTATCGATGCAGAAACTCGTCAGGATTTTGACGGAAAAGTACCAAACCGGCTTCCGAATCGATCACGATTGCGTCTATTCTCCATTGAGAGCAAACGCGGCACCCATCTTGCCGAGACCTTTGTCAAACCTAACTTTTGGTGCAAAATTGAGAGCATATGCCTTGTGATATATCTGTGGCCTCAACTATTTCACGAACCTTGATTCGTCCATCACTCAAAACCATATCCTGGATTTTGTCAGTTATTTCCGAGGAAGTCACTTCTAATGGACGTCAACATTTGTGGATGTACGGCCATGTTTAAATTCAATTATCCAATTGTAAATTGTTACAAACGCAGCAGCAGATGTGCCACGAACTTCATCCAACTCGACTTTTATCTCTTTCGGTGTTAAGCTTTTTAGAAGTATTTAATCGCCGCACGAAACTCGTTTTTTACTTTCTCTATAAGCACTATGTACATAGTGAATAGAAAAAGTATTGCACTCCACCAAAAAATTCGATACCGAGATTTCACCGGAAATATATGTTTTAGGGTCCAAAAAAAGCATTTTCACATAAAGGTCCGTGTGTGTGTGTGTGTGTGTGTGTCCGTGTGACTGTGAACACGATAACTCAAAAACGAAAAGTCGGTAAAATACCAAACTTGGTATTTAATTTTAGTATCTTCCAGGGATGCAACACGGAGATTTTGAGAAAAATCCCCCCACCCCAAACTACCCTTTACATGGAACTTTTTTCGAAAATTTTGATGTTCTAAAGAATGGCTCTAACGATTTTGATTAAAATATCATATATTAAAGATATATTTACCTGGCAAATAAAATGTATATTTTAAATTTTCTGGGAATAGCCACTGAAGACTACTTTATTCTGGATGAATTTTGCATAACTACTAAACCGTAAGAGATGGACAAAAACTTAACACACAAAAAATGTAGAGCATGTTAAAACACACAATTTATGTTACATACATTTTTTCGTGAAGTTGATCGTTTTTGAGATATTCCTTTTTCTTGGTTTCAGCTTTGAAAAACATACTTTTCTCCTACAGAAATTTGTAAACTCCTGTCCACACAAACAAAGGAACATCAGTCACAAAGCAACCAGCTTTTGCCTTCACTTTAACCTATGGTACTCTCTTATTTCGCTTGTATTTACAATAAAGCAAGGAATAAGACTATTTCTGCTAATTTTCCTCGATTAATATGAAATAAATAAAAGATAAGCTTATTAACAATAATTTGTTACAGAGAGATAGAGAAAGTCATGTGAATGGAACACATCAGATTTTTTCTCCAAATTTCCAAGTAAGCACAAGATTGTTGATTCAATCGCCCATGGCAACGCTACCATGTGATGGATACAGCTGAAACTTTGACTGCATCTAGTAAGAGACGGCGGTTACTAAATACAACTTTTTTTTATGTTACGAGCGTAACTTTTTGGATTTTATTGGGACTTACGGAACGCCCCTCGTGACATTTTTTTACTCCATTCTAATATAATATTAAACAGCTGGTCAAAACATAACTTTGGATTCATATAATCACCTCCCAAATCAAGATGGGAGTTGTTGATTGTTACATTCCTAATTCTGGAACTCCCTTATTGTTAGAATTCAGATCCGCCGATAAGCTTCAGACCTTGCATTATCTTTGAGATAATGAAACTTTAACTGCCATCTACTAGGAGACGACGGTTACTAAATCGACGCTACGGGTGTAGTTTCTTGGATTTTTAAAGGATATTAAACGCCCCTCGTATGTGAAAGAGATTATACTGTTTGTTAATCTTCAAAATCCATTTTGGATTGTTGCAAAACCTTAGTGTTCTGCTAATTCTTGTTATAATCTTTTCTGTTTGAATAAATAAAGCCGATGTCCCACGGTCAAAAATGTTTATACAACGTGAACGTTGTGTACAATTTTTCCATTCCATTCCCATGAGAGTGTGTATTGGTCCAAATATTTCTCCCATGCACATGAACAGCTGATAGAAAATGGTGGAGGTTGCTGATCCACAATTATATACGTTCGCTGTCGTAAGCTTAGTTTATGTACCCATTGCAAGAGCATATTATAATAGAAAGAATAAATCAATAAAGAGGTGTTGGTGGACTAGACCATGGCTGGGACGTAGCAATGAAGGCCAAGGAAGAGATGTACTACATATGCTACAAAATGAACTCGTTTCTGACTCTGTAAACTATTTTAACTTCCTAAGGATGGACGAAAATGTGTTTGGAAAGTTGCTGTCCTTAGTTGAGGTAAAAATCACTCGCCAAGACACAAATATGAGGCAGTCCATACCAGCAAAACAAAGGTAACGTTTTTTATGTTTTGTAGAGAAAACAAGGTTAGGTACAAATGTATCCGATAACATATATTTGCAGGGGTTATAAATATCCGAGTCATTATTTCATAAATCTCTGCCGCACAAAAAATATGTACGAGGGCCGTTTTTATTTCAACCTCCGATAGGCTATAAATAAAAGACAAGTTCATAGAAAATAATTATTTTATTACTAGAAGTTTTGTACACTTATGGTTACTTTTCAATATGATCACCGAAAATATTAAGACATTTATCATACCTGTACACAAGCTTTGCAATACCCGCTTCAAAAACTGATTTCAAATGAGCATTGGCGTTGTTTTGAAGATCTTCGTTGGTTTGAAGGTGCTGCTCTCCTAGCCACATCTTCAGTTCAGGGAAAAGGTGAAAGTCGCTGGGTGGCAGGTCAGGACTGTACGGCGGATGATCGAAAATATCCCATTGAAATTGTTCAAGGAGCCGATGGGTTGTGCCAGCAGTGTGTGGACGAGCGTTGTCATGGATCAACACAATTCCTGAAGTCAGCAATTCCTCTTCGTTTGTTTTGAATGGCTCTCCGCAAACGTCGTAAAGTATGAAGATGTTCAAAACAATGTCAATGCTCATTTGAAATCATTGGTGGCAACATTTTTTGAAGCGGGTATTGCAAAGCTTGTGTACAGGAACGATAAATGTCTCAATCTTTTCGGTGATTATGTTGAAAAGTAACCATAACTGTACGAAACTTTTAAACGGCCCTCGTATTTCAACCATAGCTCAGCTACTATAATCCTATTATTTAGGACAGTCACGTTGGCGGGAAGGAACACCCAACGCTAGCTGCCATCTTATTACGTCATTACCACTAGGTCGCTCATTGGATGATTTCATACGTTTGGACTCAAAATTAGAAACCGCTGTACCCTGTTGTAGTCAAGTGGAATTGGACCAAAAAATAGGACGGAAATTGTATACAATGAAATTATCGGAGGTCCCACGATCCAATTTGTAGTTTGAAGAGTATTGGACCGTGGAACATCGGCTTTACATTAGAAGTACAGTAGGCTACATGATATCGCTCCTTACTTACGTGCATGAGTATACTCGCTGGGTATGAAGCCTTTTGTAGTTCTCGGCGGTGTTTGTCGTTTTAATCTCGCTGCTGCGTGTTACTCCAACAACAACAGGGGAGTTCGTGCGCTGCTGGTGTTATTTTCCTGTCGGGAGATAAAGTTGGGAACATATTGGCGCCGTTTCTTACCGATATTAATTGTGCCCTCAAGGTGGAAAGAGAACAAGTCAGAAAATTTGTGAGTTAGCTCACGTGTAGCATAATAAGAGGCGGGAATAACTGCAATAAAAGCTGAACATGTTATGAAGCTGCAAAGAAAGCAAACAGCCTCTGATCGAAGCCATCAAGTACTTCCGTAATCATTTTAATACATGCAATTTCTTCTTGCTCGTTTAATGTAGCAAATAGATCTAGATTAAAGCAATAAACATTTACAAGAGCACACAATCCAAACTTATACAACAGAAACGCCAAAGAGCACAGCAAATAAATGTGTAAATACCTAGTTACTTTCTCTACACGTACTATGTACATAGTGTATAGAGAAGGTATTGCATTCCACCAAAAATTCAATATCGAGATTTTATCGGAAATATAGGTTTTAGGGTCCCCTGTATAAAAAAAAAAGTATTTTCAGAAAAAGGCCCGCGTCTGTGAACACCTAAGCTCAAAAACGAAAGGTCCGTAAAATACCAAACTTGGTATTTAGATTTACTATCTTCCAGGGATGCGACACGAAGATTTTTAGAAAAAGTCCCCCAACCCATCTACACTTTACATGGAATTTTTTTGAAAATTTTGTTTTTCTTAAAAATGGCTCTAACGGTTTTGATTGAAATACCGTATATTAAAGATATTTATATGACATATAAAATATATTTCTTGAATTTTATGGGAATAGTCTCGGTGGAAGCATTTTTACTTTCTCTATACGAACTATGTACATAGAGTATAGAGAAGGTATTACACTCCACCCAAAAATTCGTTACCAAGATTTCACCGGAAATATATTTTTTATTGTCCCCTTTATCTAAAAAAAGTATTTTCAGAAAAACGTCCGTGTGTGCGTGTGTCCGTGAACACGATAACTCAAAAACGAAAAGTAGCTAAAATACCAAACTTGGTATATAAGTTTAGTATTTTCCAGTTATGCGACACGAAGATTTTGAGAAAATCCCCCACCCCCAACTACCCTTTACATGGAACTTTTTTCGAAAATTTTGATTTTCTCAAAAATGGCTGTAACGATTTTTATTAAAATCTCTTATATTTAATATATTTGCATGCCAAATAAAATGTACATCTTGAATTTTCTGAGAAAAGCCTGTAAAGCTCTCTTTATTCTGTATGATTTTTATTGAATTGTGCATAAGTGGTAAACCGTAAGAGATAGACAAAATCTTGCAACACAAAAAATGTAGATGTTAAAATACATAATTTATTACAATGGCATTTTTTTCGTGGAAGATATTCCTTGTTTTTGATTTCAGCTTTAAAAACTTTTACTTTTCTCATACAGGAATTTGTCAACTGCTGTCCATACAAACAAAGGAACTTCAGTCACATAGCAATCAGCTTTTGACTATCACTTTAACCTATGGTACTCCCTTGTTTCACTTCTACTTACAAGGAAGTAAGTAATTAGACTATTTCTGCTCATTGTTTCTGGATTAGCATGAAGTAAATAGAAGCAAAAGCTTTTTAGCAATAATTTGTTGCAGAGATGTAGAGAAAGTCATGTGAATGGAACATTTCAAGTTTTTTCGTAATAAAATACTGCCTAAAGTTTAACTATGTGTTATGGACCAAAGTTTCACATGTGAAAACCACATAAATTTGCTGGTAGTTTCAATAATACGTGATCTTTAGCAAGGGAATGTGAGCCTTATGGAGTGTGTACTTGCTACCTTATTGGGGTTCAAGGTTCAACAAAACATAAAGCACCATTAGAAGAATATGAACCTTAATGACAGACTTAAACTGCTCTCAACCGGAGCTCCTCATTGTTTCATGTTGCTCTTGTTATTGAAAGAGAACCGAATTTTAACTTCATCACATAACGACATCTCTTAAAAGATTTATCAATCTTTTATAACAATAGTTTATTTTATGACAGGTTTGATGTCAAGCAAATGGAACATATTTTTATGCGTTTAATGTTCTGAAATTTGAGTTCTGTTAAAGTTCTGAGCATGATTTACCCCAACTCAAATAAAATACTGTGATATTTGAGAGATAAGGCTAACAATTAGACATTTACTGATAGAAAAGGTATTGTATTCTACCCAATAATTCGACACGAGGTTTTATCGGAAATACATGCTTTGAGGATCGCAGAAAAAATGCATATTTAGAAAAAGGTCAGAGAAAAATTGGTTAAACAACAAATATGGTGTATAGGTTCAGTATCCTCCAAAGGTGTGTCGGATATTTTCAGAAAAAAATCCCAGTTCTCGTTAAAACACATAATTTATGCCATAGCTTTTTTTATGTAGTTAACTGTTTCCGAAATATTCTTTGTTATTCTTTTCAATTTTAAAATATATACTTAAACTTCTCTCAAACGTGAACTCTTAATTCGTTTTATATTTCATTTGTTATTGCGAAGAGAACCTAATTTTAATTTGATCACATAACGACAGCTTTTAAAACATTTGACTATCGCTATAGCCTAGTGTATTCCCTTATTTTCCTCCTACTTATAAGGATCTAAACAATAAGACAATATATTGAAGAATAATCTTTTGTAATGATAGTTTATTTGTATGACAGGAAGAGAATGCGTTTAATGTACTTGAGTTTTGTTAAACAAAATCGAGAGCATGGAATGACAGTTGAGAGATAAGCCTAACAACAATAAGGCACACCTGCGGTGAGTCTTCAAAGTTGCGTGTTTGCCCCAGTTGGCGCTTCACGAGAGAAAACAGCCGCTGTAAATGATTTTTTTTAAAATATATTAGAGCCGGCGATCCGATGCACAGATATGCATATGTATATTTTTTATCTGTAAGGTTGACTGCGTCTGAATCCACAGCTTATAATTTCATAATCCGGGCACATTATTCAAAATCACGAGCAGGGCTTTGATATGTTAATGAGTGAGGTGAGGAGTGAAGAGATAGAGATCAGGGGTGTAAAGAAAGAGATGGCAGCTGCTTTTCTTTTACATCTGTTGCGGTAGATCCGGGGCTTCGATAAGGAATGCCGTGACGTAAGGACTAATGTTCTGTGAAGTGTGACCGATTCCCCCCCCCCCCCCCAAAACAAAAACACCAGCACAACTAACACGCAATAACAAGTTCCAAGCCGAGCTTCTTTTTACCGGGCAATGGCGTTTTTATTAAAATAAGCTTTGGCTCTCAGCGTTCACGAACGTGGAGGTTTTTGTGCGCCGTTAGAAAGATGTTTCTCTTCGTTAAAATACAATGTTGGGCAAATAGTGATACGAGGATTAGCTGCTTCAAGTAGGGTTGCCAACTTTAACTGGCGCCAATACGGGACAACTCAAAAACGTATTGTTCTTGCTGTTGTTATCGTTATTAGTGGCATTGTTGTTGGTATTGTAGATGTTATTGTTGGTGATGTAGTTAGTGTTGGTATTGCAGTTGTTATTGTTGGTGTTGTTGTTGGTATTGTAGATGTTATTGTTGTTATTGTTGGTGTTGTTGGTATTGTAGATGTTATTGTTGTTGTTGTTGGTATTGTTGTTGGTGTTGTTGGTATTGTTGTTGGTGTTGTTGGTATTGTAGATGTTATGGTTGTTATTGTTGTTGTTGTTGGTATTGTAGATGTTATTGTTGTTATTGTTGGTGTTGTTGGTATTGTAGATGTTATTGTAGTTATTGTTGGTGTTGTTGTTGGTATTGTAGATGTTATTGTTGTTGTTGTTGGTATTGTTGTTGGTGTTGTTGGTATTGTAGATGTTATGGTTGTTATTGTTGTTATTGTTGGTGTTGTTGGTATTGTAGATGTTATTGTTGTTATTGTTGGTGTTGTTGGTATTGTAGATGTTGTTGTTGGTATTCTTGATGTTATTGTTGGTGTTGTTGTTGGTATTGTAGATGTTATTGTTGGTGTTGTTGTTGGTATTGTAGATGTTATTGTTGGTGTTGTTGTTGGTATTGTAGATGTTATTGTTGGTGTTGTTGTTGGTATTGTAGATGTTATTGTTATTGTTTTACTGTTATTGTTGGTATTGTAGATGTTATTGTTGTTATTGTTGGTGTTATTGTTGGTATTGTAGATGCTATTGTTATTGTTTTACTGTTATGGTTGGTATTGCAGTTGTTATTGTTATTGTTTTATTGTTATTGTTGGTATTGCAGTTGTTGTTGTTTTATTGTTATTGTTGGTATTGCAGTTGTTATTGTTATTGCAGTTGTTATTGTTATTGTTTTACTGTTATTGTTGGTATTGCAGTTGTTATTGTTATTGTTGGTATTGCAGTTGTTGTTGTTATTGTTTTACTGTTGTTGGTATTGCAGTTGTTATTGTTGTTATTGTTGGTATTGTTATTGTTGGTATTGTTATTGTTGGTATTGTTGTTATTGTTATTGTTGTTATTGTTATTGTTGGTATTGCAGTTGTTATTGTTATTGTTTTATTGTTATTGTTGGTATTGCAGTTGTTTTTGTTATTGTTTTTATTGTTATTGTTGGTATTGCAGTTGTTATTGTTATTGTTTTATGTTATTGTTGGTATTGCAGTTGTTTTTGTTATTGTTTTTATTGTTATTGTTGGTATTGTTGTTGTTGGTATTGTTGTTGTTATTGTTATTGTTGTTATTGCTATTGTTGTTATTGTTATTGTTGGTATTGCAGTTGTTATTGTTATTGTTTTATTGTTATTGTTGGTATTGCAGTTGTTTTTGTTATTGTTTTTATTGTTATTGTTGGTATTGCAGTTGTTATTGTTATTGTTTTATTGTTATTGTTGGTATTGTAGTTGTTATTGTTATTGTTTTATTGTTATTGTTGGTAATGCAGTTGTTGTTATTGTTTTATTGTTATTGTTGGTATTGTAGTTGTTATTGTTATTGTTTTATTGTTATTGTTGGTAATGCAGTTGTTGTTGTTATTGTTTTATTGTTATTGTTGGTATTGCAGTTGTTATTGTTATTGTTTTATTGTTATTGTTGGTATTGCAGTTGTTATTGTTATTATTGTTGGTATTGCAGTTGTTATTGTTATTGTTGGTATTGCATTTGTTATTGTTATTGTTGGTATTGCAGTTGTTATTGTTATATTGTTTTATTGTTATTGTTGGTATTGCAGTTGTTATTCTTATTGTTTTATTGTTATTGTTGGTATTGTAGTTGTTATTGTTATTGTTGTTATTGTTGGTATTGCAGTTGTTATTGTTATTGCTGTTATTGTTGGTATTGCAGTTGTTATTGTTATTGTTGTTATTGTTGGAATTGCAGTTGTTATTGTTATTCTTGTTATTGTTGGTATTGCAGTTGTTATTGTTATTGTTGGTATTGCAGTTGTTATTGTTATTCTTGTTATTGCAGTTGTTATTGTTATTGTTGGTATTGCAGTTATTGTTATTGTTGGTATTGCAGTTGTTATTGTTATTGTTGGTATTGCAGTTGTTATTGTTGGTATTGCAGTTGTTATTGTTATTGTTGGTATTGCAGTTGTTATTGTTGGTATTGCAGTTGTTATTGTTATTCTTGTTATTGTTGGTATTGCAGTTGTTATTGTTATTGTTGGTATTGCAGTTGTTATTGTTGGTATTGCAGTTGTTATTGTTATTGTTGGTATTGCAGTTGTTATTGTTGGTATTGCAGTTGTTATTGTTATTCTTGTTATTGTTGGTATTGCAGTTGTTATTGTTATTGTTGGTATTGCAGTTGTTATTGTTGGTATTGCAGTTGTTATTGTTATTCTTGTTATTGTTGGTATTGCAGTTGTTATTGTTATTGTTGGTATTGCAGTTGTTATTGTTATTGTTGGTATTGCAGTTGTTATTGTTATTGTTGGTATTGCAGTTGTTATTGTTATTGTTGGTATTGCAGTTGTTATTGTTATTCTTGTTATTGTTGGTATTGCAGTTGTTATTGTTATTCTTGTTATTGTTGGTTTTGCAGTTGTTATTGTTATTATTATTGTTGGTATTGAGTTGTTATTGACATTGCTGGTAATGCTGTTAGTTGTTGTTGTTGTTTTTGTTGCTGTTAGTTGTTATTGTTGGTATTGTTGCTGTTAGTTATTATTGTTATTGTTGGTATTTTTGTCGGTATTACAATGGTTACTGTTATTATTGTTGTTATCATTATTGGTAGTGTCGTTGATATTACTCTTGTTATTGTTATTGCTGTTATTACTGTTATTGTTGTAATTTTATTGTTATTATTGTCATTGTTAGTATTCCTAGTGTTATTATTATCGTGATTATTGCTATTGTTGGTGTTCCTGTTGTTATTGTTGATATTGCTGTTGGTACTGTTTTTATTGCCATTGTTATTGCTGTTATTGTTATTATTATTTTTATTCACAACACATTACACAATATATATTTTATAGTTGCCACAACAGGAAGCATACATTTATTGAACACTATACTCACTTTTAATATTGCGAGTCCACCCAGGACTCACAAGGGATGCCTAGGGGTCAGAAGCGTGTCGGGGAGCCAACGGCACGAAACCACAGAATGGAGAGCCTGTTTCGAAGGGTCGGCCCTTAGCCAGGCGTGAACATGAGAAAGTGGATGATATGAAACGTAAGCGAAATAGATGATTGAAATTGTGATGAAGGAACAATTATTGGTGGAATGAGTGGCGGGGGAAACCCGTCCAGACACCGCTTCGTCCACACTAATCCCACATGCGGGCGCTTGGGATCGAACCTGGGCCGCCTAGATGGGAGGTGGGCGGTCAAACCACTCACCCACGTGGCGGCCCCGAATGGAAGGTAAAGTAAATGATAAATTTATAACATTTTAAATAACAATTACAACTATCATTTCTAAATTAAAGGACCAGTAAGTGGAAGATTTAGCAACTGCGTGGGACGGTTTCCAACCGCACACGCCCTAATCCCAACTTTAAAGTCAATCCGCCTTTAAAGAAGAGTGGGGCAGGGTCATCATGAGTCGCCCTCCGTGGTGTAATTGCTAACTTCATATACCCAAGGTTGCGGGTTCAAACCCGGCGGAGGACTATGGATTTTCTGGGGCGTAAACATCCTTAGCATGGCTTCCTTCGGGAAATATAGCTATTGGATCCGTGTCGTAGATTTACGGGACGTAAAAGAACCTCAAGCCTGATAGAGAGGCCCCTGAGCAAAATTAAGTGGTCTTTCACGCCCAGTATAGAATGGGACGCTGAGAACCACAGCAGTTCAAGGGCGTCTATAAATAACACACTATTATTATAGGGTCATCATGTTCTGAAAAATACTGTTGCTACGGAAAATTATTGTATAACCATTCAATTATATTTCATTAGCTTTACCTTGTATTATTATTAGTTAAAAAGAATGTTCTACGTATAAACGATGATCAAATGTTTATGAATATCAACAATATTGTTTCCTTAAAGAACGAACAAATGAGTCAGTAATAGATTGTCTCCTGTTTTTTTTGGTTGTTCGAAAAAAGTTTACTTAGAGACGAAAGTGAGGGAATGTACGTACATCTTTATGATATTTTTGAATACCTCTATGGTACAGATCATAAATAGAGAAAATAACTAATATCTTATACAAATATTAATTTAAGAAATATTTTGTGGAATTACAAAAAGAAGTTTGTTTATTCAGTAGTGAGTCATTCCTTATATGAGTGCGGTACCGAAGCCTCCCGCGGTCACAAAAATAGCCCCGAAGCCTTCCGGACCCGTAAGGGTCACTAATTACATAGCCCCTAAGCCTCCCCAAAGCAGGTAGCCTCCCGGTAGAAATAGGTAACGGTTGCAGTTTGGTTTTTATAATATTTGATGAAGCATTACATACTTCTAGTGGAAGATGTTACATTTTTACTTTCTCTATACGTACTAAGTACATGGTCTCTAGAGAAGGTATTGTACTCCACCAAAAAATTCGATACCGAGATTTCACCGGAAATATATGTTTTAGGGTCCCCTGTATCCAAAAAAAGTATTTTCAGAAAAAGGTCCGTGTGTGTGTCCGTGTGCCAGTGTGTCCGTTTGTCTGTGAACACGACAACTCAAAAACAAAAAGTCGGTAAAATACCAAATTTGGTACTTAAGTTTAGTATCTTCCAGGGATGCGACGCCTAGATTTTGAGAAAAATCCCCCCACCCCAAACTACCCTTTAATGGAACTTTTTTCGAAAAAATATCTAACGATTTTGATTAAAATGTCGTATATTAGAGGTATTTACCTGACAAATAAAATGTATATTTTGAATTTTCTGGGAATAGCCTCTGAAGACTACTTCATTCTGGGTAACTTTTACGGAATTTTGCATAACTGCTAAACCGTAAGAGATGGACAAAAACTTACCACACAACAAATGTAGAGCACTTTAAAGCACACAATTTATGTTATATAAATTTTTTTCGTGGAGTTGATTGTTTTTGAGATATTCCTTGCTTTTGGTTTCAGCTATAAAAAACATAATTTTCTCATACAGGACTTTGTGAACTCGTGTCCATAAAAACAAAGGAACTTTAGTCACATTTGACTGTCACTTTAACCTATGATACTCCCTTATTTCGCTTCTACTAACAAGGAAGCAAGTAATAAGACTATTTCTGGTAATTTTTGCTCCATTAGATGAAGTAAATAGAATAATTCGTTGCAATGATATAGAGAAAGTCATGTGAATGGAACATATCAACTTTTTTTTATTTGTTGTTGAATTAATTGCAATTTTAGAATCCAGCTGAATTTGCTTCAGTACTTCAAGAAATCTGTACAGATCTGGGCTACAGGAGTAAAACTGGTTGTTATATTTGTTGTGGAAACTTTCGCATACCCATTCCACCCCACCTGCTGGCTAATTACACCGGTTTCGCTTACCTGGCGAGGCTTCGGTCCTGCGCCCCCTTACACAAATCACTTGAGAAAAGAATCCATTAGATAAGAAAGATAAATTTATTAATCACAACAGAGGCTACTGAAAAGGCATATAATTGGAAAAGGGATATTGGACGAAAACAGTTTTACATTTCATCAGTTAAACAAACTTTCCGACAGTAAAAACCCTACCACTGTACAAGAAACATCTATAACACCCAGAAAAAGTCACAGAAACAAACAAGTGACTGAAGAAAAGGGAGAAATGCTGTTGCACTAGATCCACAATTTTTTTTTTGCTTTATTTCTCAACATAATCTCCAGAATGGCTAATACATTTGTCATATCGGTGTTCTAATTTAATTAAACCATCTCTGTAGTGCGATTTATCAAGTTCCTCAAAATAGCTGTTTACTGCGTCAATGACCTCCTCGTTGCTGTGAAATCTTCCAACACCAACACATTTTTCGAGGTTTGGGAGCAGGTGGTAATCATTGGGTGCAGATCTGGCGAATAGAGTGAATGTTCAAGCAATTAGAACAATGTTCACACGTTTTTCCCATTGCAATGACAGAATGATGGGCCTGGGTATTGTTCTGATGAAAGAAGATTTTTTTTTTTTGCCAAATGAGATCCTTTTCTTTTCACTTCACCACTCAAACGTTGCAATAAGCTTTTATAGTAGTCACCAGTGATACTATTACCCTTTTCCAAGTAATCAATAAAAATAATTCCCTGTGTATCCCAGAAAACACACTCCATAACCTTGTTAGCTGACAAAATTGACTTTGCCACTTTTTGGAGCTGGTTCACCTGGCGCCATCCACTGTTTTGACTGAAATTTACTTTCTGGAGTTAGTGATGTATCTAAGTTTCATCCATGGTGATAAGCCGTCTCAAAAATTCACTGGGATTTTTACGGTAGAGCTCCATATTCTTTCTTTGCAACTTTTGATCAGGTGTGAACAAACGCGGCACCCAACTTGCCCAGACCTTGTGAAAGCCCAAAACATTACTAAAAATATTAGCTGCATGTTCTTTTGATATGTTTATAGCCTCTACTATCTCAAACAACTTTAATCTGCGGTCTTCCAGTACTCAACGATGACTTTTTTCAATGATATGTCACTTTTACAGGACGTCCAGAGTGAGGCTCGTCACTAGTGCTCGTACGTCCCATTTTAATAAAATGCATATTTTGAATTTTCTGGGAATAACCTCTAAAGACTTCTTTATTCTGGATACATTTTAAGGAATTTTGCATATAGTTAAACCGTAAGAGATGACAAAAACTTACTACACAAAAATGTAGAGCATGTCAAAACACACAATTTATGTTATTTGCATTTTTTTCGTGGAGTTAATCGTTTTTGAGGTATTCCTTGTTATTGGTCTAAGCTTTTCTCATACACGAATTTGTCAACTCCTCAAACAGTCACATACAAACAAAGGAACATCAGTCACATAGCAACCAGCTTTTGATTAATACTTTAGCCTATGCTACGCCCTTATTTCCCTTCTACTTGCATGGAAGCAAGTAATAAGACTGTTTCTGCTAATTTGATCTCGATTAGCATGAAGTAAATAGAAGTTTCTAACAATAATTTATTGCAGAGATGATGAAAAAGCCATGCGAATGCAACACGTCATAGAAGGAACACTAATCTCGCTCAAGTGTATCAGCCACCTTCCACAGAGGCTCCTGCAGACGAGCAGGAACCTGTGGTACCTTCCTATATAATAGATGTCTAGACCATAGTGTACGGATTACTACAAATTGTTCTTGGCCGATCCGTTCACCGGATTTGACTCCTTTAAACTTTTTTTCTGTGGGGAAAGCTGAAGGATACTGTCTACAAGGTTGCAACCACTACATCAGATGATCTGAAATCTAGAACGTGGACAGCGGTCTTTCCATAACTGGAAGCGTGTATTGAAGCTGCTAAAGGTCATTTTAACACAATATTTGAAGAACAATTTTCTCTTTACTTGTCACAATTTACAGAAGTAATATACATTCCGATTTGTTGTTCCTTAAGCCGATATCTCACGGGCAAATATTTTGGTCCAATACTCTTCAAACTACAAATTGTTTCGTGAGACATCGGATAATTTCACTGTATACAATTTGGTCCAAATGTATGAAATCATCCAATGAGCAACCTGGTGGTAATGACGTAATAAAATGGCAGCAAGCGCTTGGTCTTCCTTCCCGCCACGTGATTGTTTGTGTAAAACTTTGCTGTATCTTGTAGACTTTGTCCTAAATAATAGGATTATAGTAGCTGAGCTATTGTTGAAATACACATTTTTTTTGTTTGTTTTTGTGCGGCAGAGGTTTATGAAATAATGACTCGTGTATTATTAACACCTGCAAATGTATTTATCGGATTCATTTGTACCTAACCTTCTTTTCTCAACAAAAATATGAAAACGTGTTCTTATCTTTGATTTGCTGGTATGGACTGCCTCATATTTGTGTCTTTGAGAGTGATTTTTGCCTCAACTAAGGACAGCAACTTTCCAAACAAATTTTCGTCCATTCTAAGGAAGTTAAAATAATTTACAGGGCCAGAAACGAGTTCATTTTGCAGCATAGGTAGTACACCTCTTCCTTGAGCTGCATTCCTACGTTCCCAGCCATGGTCTAGTCCACCAACACCTTTTTATTGATTTTTTCTTTCTATTATAATATTCTCTTGCAATGGATACATAAACTAAGCTTGCGACAGCGAACGTAAATAATTGTGGATCAGCAACCTCTACCATTTTCTATCAGCTGTTCATGTGCATGCGAGAAATATTTGGACCAATACATACTCCCGTGGGAATGGAATGGAGAAATTGTACACAACGTTCACGTTGTATAAAAAATTTTGGACCAAAATATTGACTGTGGGACATCGACTTTAGTTTATGCTACCACATAAACTGCCTGTAACAAACACCGAAGTTCCAATTCACCTTCTTTTATTTTGTTGGTGTAAATAGTTATTGTTCTACTTAAAAAATTGAAAGTTTATAAGCTAGAAGTACGAGCCTCTGACTACAACTGAATGCTGTGAAAACCGCATTCAATTTCACTTTACATTTTCGAAATATTTGTGGTGCGAGTTTTAGGTGATTCATCCTGAATATGTACAATGTACGTGGGAGATAAAGCATTAATCATACTTCCCAAACATTTTGGACTTGAGAGGTAAACTTTACTCCATATTTTTACTTTCTCTATACGTACTACCTACATAGTGTATAAACATGGTATTGCACTCCACCCAAAAATTCGATACCGAGATTTCACAGGAAATATATGTTTTAGGATCCCTTATATCCAAAAAAAGTATTTTCAGAAAAAGTTCCGTGTGCCTTCGAACACTATAACTCAAAAACGAAAGCTCGGTAAAATACCAAACTTGGTATTTAAGTTTGGTATTTTTCAAGGATGCGACACGAAGTTTTTGAGAAAAATCCCCCTACCCAAAACTACCCTTTACTTAGAAAAATAAATAGAAAATTTAGATTTTCTCAAAAATGGCTCTAATGATTTTGATTAAAATACCGTATATTAAAGATATTTATATGGCAAATAAAATGTATATCCTAAATTTTCTGGGAACGGCCTCTAAAGATTTCTTTATTCTGAATGAATTTAGCTGAATTTTGCGTAACTGGTAAACCGTAAGAGATAGACAAAAACTTACTACACAAAAAATGTAGATCACGTTAAAACACATAATTTATATCATTTGCATTTTTTTTCGTGGAGTTGATCGTTTTTGAGATATACTTGTTATTAGTTTCAGCTTTAGAAAGCATACTTTTCTCATACGGGAATTTGTCAACTCCTGTCCATACAAACAAAAGAACTTCAGTCACATAGCAACCAGCTTTTGATTACCACTTTAACCTATGGTACTCCCTTATTTCGCCTCTACTTACAAGGTAGCAAGTAATAAGACTATTTCTGTTAACTTGTTCTTGATTAAATGAAGTAATAGAAGTATAAGCTTTCTCACAATAATTTGTTGCAGAGATATAGAGAAAGTCATGTGAATGGAACACATCAGATTTTTGAGAAAGTTTTTCGCTACAAATTGGCATTACTGTAAAGTATGGCGGCCTTTGTGTGCTCAATACATGCGGTTTTAAACTTTATAAATAAATGCAAGTTTATTTTCCCACTTTTGCTTTATACAGAGCATTCTGTGAAGAGTCCCGTTTTCTTAGAAACAATTCAAGTTAGCTGAATTATATTTTAGAATAATAAAAAATGTCTAAGTGGTGTTCTGCATGTTAATAACATTTATATGTATCTGCTTTTTACTTTCTCTATACCGTATTATCGTGCTAATGAAAAGGTTAACATGTGCGGCATCAAAGGCTGCGATATGATTACAAGTATTCAGGGACGCAGAAAGCAACGTTGTCGCATGGATAATAAACACGCATGGACAGTTATTTCTTAGAGCAGTAAGTGAATAACAACATTAGGAAGGATCTTATTAAGTGCAAACATGGTGTGCCAAACACATCTTTCCCACGCACTCGAATCTATATTCGGTACACTTTACACACACCTATAGAAGGCGATTTCTTAAGGCATGTTTAACGATGCCCATATCAGCCCAATAGATTCTACATATTTAAGATTACATAATAAATACACTTGCAAGAAAACTACATGAAATGAGATGAACCAGTGAGAAAACAGCGAAAATGTTGCAACGTTGTGTTTTACTCCATGTGTAGTTAACATCTTTCTGTCATTTAGGATTTCTATTGTCTGAAGTGACGCGCTCTTTGGTGCACTGCAAAACGTCGGCGACTTCCCAGAATAATCAGTGTGTTATCCGAGAGGTTTGTATTAACAAAGATAAAGCGCATGTTAACCTTTTCAGTAGCACGGTAATACAGTATGGGAAGTGTTGTCTGTCGAACTTTCACCGAAAGTATGTTTTGAAGCTCCTGTATCCAAAATCCAGTGATTTCCAGTGAAATCATGGTATCGAAGTTTAGCGTGGAATCAAATACATTCTATACGTACTAGATATGAGCTAGAGAAAGAAAAAAAGCTTGTGTTTCAGGTCAATTCCGACAAACACTCTTAGGTGGATCTTGTATATCTTGTGATGATAGCCGTGTCTTACTTTCTGGTTCGTTTTGGTCCAGTTCCGGTACATCATAGCGTCTGTTGAGATTTCTTCTCCTTTGTTTATCGTCCCTCTTAGATGGATCTTGCATATATTGTGATGATAGCCGAGTCTTAGCTCCTGGTTCACGTTGATCCAGTTCCGATACAACATAGCGACTGTTGAGGTTTCTTCTCTCTTCTTTATCCTCTCTCTTAGGTGGATCTTTGTGATGATGTTGCGACCTACTGTGTGTGGGTAGATGTGTGTACATGTCCAGATCCAAGTCCTCAGAGTGACGTATCTGGTTGACGTTACAGTCCGCCACTGATACACTTGTTGCCCTGGGCTATTCAGGAAGTTTGGTTCGCAGTCAATGGTAGAGCATGTTTTTTTACTCACCCAGTGGGGAACCAAATGGGAATACACATTAAATACACTCAAAATAACACATAACACAGAACTGCCACATATAGTACTTTATTTATCTGAAAATAGGGTTCGTCGTCGTGTACCATAGTTATTGTTACAAGCACTGAGCTTACAATATTTCTAAGGTTCGGACTTATGTTATTACTGCGCGACACTAGCACATGACCTGCATATCCAGCCGGGTTCTTAGCACCTCACCTCTCAACTCACCTCTGTCCTCCTGCCTTCTGTCCAGGTAGCAAACATACACCTCTTTCCTGAAATCTTAAAATGTTACAATGCAATTTCGGGGGTAGGGGAGATCCGCTAGTTGACGTTGCAAGCACTTTCTCTTAGCTTAAACAGAGATTCTGCCTGGCTTCAACCCTCTGTTCCTCAAATCGTGCATTCGCAGACTTCTTGAAGCAGGCGTTTATACATAGGAACAAACAAATATTATTTAAATAATTAATATATCCGTAATTGGTTATGCTTCTGAATGTTACCGTTTCAATATTCATGACTTTGCTTCTGGTTCTTGTTGGTCCAGTTCCGATACAACATAGCGTCTGTTGAGATTTCTTCTCTCTTCTTTATCCTCTCTCTTAGGTGGATCTCCGCATTTCTTGTAGATGGTAGAAGCAGTTTCGTTCGTAGGTCCTCGATGAGAAAGTGTTCCTTGCCAGTTCTGTATTAGGCGCGATGGCGTGTGATAATACCAAAATGGATGGAATTAAAATCATGTTCAAATACTTTACCGATTTCAGAAACGCGTCTGATGCTAATAAAGAAGAAATACGCCCACAAAACTCATTACACCAATTGCAAATGAACTTATGATACTTTGCTGTTGGCTTTGCGCGTACATTTTGCTGCAGTGCGGGGATCGCTGTATCCTCGGTCGGTAACTTCTCCGCCCTGAAGTTTCTTCGAGCGCAACCACTGTTTACTCCGGACTGCTAGTCTACTTCGAGTAAATCCATTTGGACGCTGCTGTTTTGTTTCCAGTTTTCACTCGGTCCAGAAACTTCGTAACTGTTCAGCACTGTCACAGTGACGTGCATAACAGTTATTACTGGAACCACTGCACCTAGGGACGTCCACCGAGGACGCAAATCTCTTTCTTGTTCATAACATTTTAAGGGACCTACCTGTGAAAAGGTAGATATGTTTATTAAGCAAGTATGTTCACTTTTACTTTCTCTACATGTACAATATACATAGTCTATAAAGAATCTATTGCATTCCATCCAAAAATTTAAACCGAGATTTCACCGGAAATATACGTCTTAGGATCCCCTGTATCCAAAAAAGGGGCATTTTTGGAAAAAGGTGTGTCTGTGAACACGATAACTCAAAAACGAAAAGTCGTTAAAATACAAAACTTGGTATTTAAGTTAAGTATCTTCCAAGGATGCGACACGAAGATTTTCAAGAAAATTCTCCCAACCCAACTACCCTTTATATGTAAAACATTTTGAAAATTTTGATTTTCTTAAAAATGCTCTTACGATTTTGATTGTAAAATCGCACTTTGCGGGTATTGCAAAGCTTGTATACAGGTACGATAAATGTCTCAATCTTTTCGGTGTTTATGTTGAAAAGTAACCATAAGTGTACAAAACTTTTAGTAATAAAATAATTGTTTTCTATGAACTTGTCTTATATTTATAGCCTATCGGAGGTTTAAAAAAAGGCCCTCGTACATTAGGGCGGCTTTGCTTTGTGAATTTTCCCCCAACACCTCGAAGAACTTGAGGCCACAAATTCTGAAGTGTCGAGATGGCAAAGGGAAATTAAATGAGGGCTCTAGAATCAATCCATATCCTGATGGTGAAGAACAACTGGGGGGGAAAAACAAAATATCAGTTTGGGGGTTCCACATGGGGCGGAATAGCTAGCAGGTGTGCCACGCCCCTATAAAAAAAATCGATACACACCCTCCTCTCGTTAGTCGGCCATTGTTCGTGTTTCGCGGGTCCTCTCCACCGCCCCTGTCCAATTATGCGTGATCAGACGAAGCCAGCGGTTCGCTGCCGATAAAGCCACAAAACTGTGTTGTTGTCATAATCGCCTGCCACAGAGGCGATAAGCCTTCACAATTAATATGATTACCTATCTGTTTGTTGTGACGTTCATTGTTGGATGCTGCAGATAGATAACCCCCAGGGGATGTAAAGCTCTCCCCGTACTATAGGGTCGTGTTTTTGTATGACAGTTAAATTTGCCGCGAGTGATTATCTTTTGTCTTGCTTCTGGTAGATCACTCGATAATGCATCTTGATTAAAAGAAATTAATCGTTAGTTTTTGTGGGCTGCTGGACCACAGGCTCTGCCATAAAGCTGGTTGAGCCGCGCATTGAAAGTACCCATATGCTATTCATCATAGTAAAATCTAAGATTACCTTATTACAACAGAAAAGCCCATGTGATGTTAGCGGGGATCAGGTCGTGGACAACACAGGGGAAGTATGTAGGTAGAGTTTCAATGAGCACAGCTCGGAGATGAGCAAGTCTTTTCATGCTTATGTTACGATAGCAGCGGAACGGAAACGGGGACGTGTACGTGAAGGCTACTTAAAGTAGAGGTTAGCATGGGCTTCAGCCTGCCCCGCGGGTTCGGTTAGGGCTTGTATCACTGAGAAGTGAAACTGAACTGGACTCTGCAAGAAAAACTTCAGTTCGACGAAATCTCATTCATATCATGCAAAGTAAAAAAGGAAGCAATGCAAGAAGAAAAGGATAGAAAGAAATCAGCAGAAGAGAACAAAAGGAAAGCTAAGGGTCCATCCTACCTACAAAGCTGGTGGATTTTGAGTTATGCATTCAGATTTTCCTTGTTTTCTCGCTATTGATATTTTCAGCATTTTTCTTCCTGTAAAATGCTCCTTGCGGAGTAGATTTTCTGTTACACCAACAAAATTTACTGTCGATGTTCACAGAAGTACAAGGAATAAGAATTGCCCTAGATTTTAATATCAGTTGTATTTAAACATATACTTTCAATTTTCAAACATAAAAATTATATAAAAAATCTGTTGTGTCCATTCACATGACTTTCTCTACATCTCTGCAATAAATTATTTTTAAAAAGCTTATGCTTCTATCTACTTCATGCTAATTGAGAAAACATATCAGAAAGTCTTATTACTTACCTCCTTGTAAGTAGGAGCGAAATAAGGGAGTACCATAGGTTAAAGTGATAGTCAAAAGCTGGCTGCTATGTGACTGAAGTTCCTTTGTTTCTATGGACAGGAGTTGACAAATTCCTGTATAAGAAAAGTACAAGTTTTACAAAGCTGAAAACAAAAATAAGGAATATCTCAAAAAGGATCAACTCCACGAAAAAAAATGTACTTAACATAAATTGTGTGTTTTAACGAGCTCTAAATTTGTTGTGTGGTAAGTTTTTGTCTATCGCTTATGGTGTAGCAGTTATGCAAAATTCCGTAAAATTCATCCTGAATAAAGTAGTCTTCAGAGGCTATTCGCAATAAATTCAAGATATACATTTTATTTGGCAAGTAAATGTCTTAAATATAAGAGAATTTAATCAAAATCGTTAGAGCCATTTTTAAGAAAATCAAATTTTTCGAAATTTTTTTCCTTATAAAGGGTAGTTTGGGGTGGGGGAATTTTCTTGAAAATCTTCGTGTCGCATCCCTAAACGATACTAAACTTTAATACCAAGTTTGGTATTTTACCGACTTTTTGTTTTAGATTTATCGTGTTCACAGACACACGAATACACACACGGACCTTTTTCTGAAAATGCTTCTTTTTTTGGATACAGGGGACCCTAAAACATATATTTCCGTTGAAATCTCGGTATCGATTTTTGGGTGGAGTGCAACATCTTCTCTATACGCTATGTACATAGTACATATAGAGAAAGTAATACAATTCTATACAGCCTAATAAAAAAATATAAAAAGGCGCAACAAGTATATTGAAATGAAAAGAAAAAAAAAACTGAAAAAAAATTTAAGTAGGTTGAAACACATATAAGTGATATTTATAATTCAAATGCATATTTCTTGCCATCACACAAAATATTAATAGCAGTAAGTGAAAGTAGTGATGTATTTATTATATTAATACAGCAGCAGATCAGGTTTGATTGCAAATATAAGTCCTAATTTTCTGCTTGAACAGTATAATGTTCCGGCAATCACTTGCGTCTTCAAAGACGAGCTAAATCTATTGTAGATAATGAATGATGAGCAGATATAGCAAAAAGAAAAGTGTGTCGTGAGCTTGTTTCTCGATTATGACACTCAGAAAGATATTTGAAGCGAACATTTAGATAGCTTGGAATGCGAGAATGAAGGAGTTGATACAGAAATGATAAAGCATGCAATTTTCTTCTATCCCTAAGCTGGAGCCATTTAAGTGTTTTCAGTGATGGTGTAACATGATCAAATCGACGGAGATTTCATACAAGGAGTAGACGTATTCTGAGCCCGTTGAAGTCTTAAGCCGATGTCCCACGGTCAAATATTCTGATCCAATACTACAAACTGGATCGTGGGACATCGGATAATTTCATTGTATACAATTTTCCGTCCTATTTTTTGGTCCAATTCCAGTTGGCTACAGCGGTTTCTAATGTTTGGTACAAACGTATGAAATCATCCAATGTGCGACCTGGTGGTAATGACGTAATAAGAACGCACCTAGCAATGTGGTCTTATCTTTGATTTGCTGGCATGGACTGCCTCATATTTGTGTCTTTGAGAGTGATTTTTGCCTCAACTAAAGACACCATATATATTTGGTATTATTAATTCAACCAAAAAATATAACACTTAATCATATAGGCAGGGCTAATGAAAGTGTTAAATATTGAATTTTTTTGTGCAACTTTCCAAACAAATGTTCGTCCATTCTAAGAAAGTTAAAATAATTTAGAGGGTCAGAAACGAATTCATTTTGCAGCATATATAATACACCTCTTCCTTCCAGCCCACGTGATTGTTTGTGTGAAACTTTGCTGTATTTTGTAGACTTTGTCATAAATAACAGGGTTATAATTGCTGAGATATGGTTGAAATACATTTTTTTTTGTGTGGCAGAGATTATGAAATAATGACTCGGGTATTTATAACCCCGCAAACGTATTCTATTGGATCCATTTGTACCTAACCTTCTTTTCTGAAAAAAAAAAAAACATATAAAAAAGTGGTCTTATATTTGATTTGCTGGTATGGATTGCCTCACATTTACGTCTTGTCGAGTGATTTTTGCCTCAGATAAAGACAGCAACTTTCCAAACAAATGTTCGTCCATTCTAAGGAAGTTAAAATAATTTACAGGGTCAGAAACGAGTTCATTTTGCAGCATATGTAGTACACCTCTTCCTTGGTCTGCATTCCTACGTTCCAGCCATGGTCTAGTTCACCTCTTTACTGATTTTTTCTTTCTATTATAATATGCTCTTGCAATGGATGCATAAACTAAGCTTGCGACAGCGAAGCTAAATAATTGTGGATCAGCAACTTCCACCATTTTCTATCAGCTGTTCATGTGCATGCGAGAAATATTTGGACCAATACACACTCCCGTGGGAATGGAATGGAAAAATCTGATGTGTTCCATTCACATGACTTTCTCTACATCTCTGCAACAAAGTATTGTTAACAAGCTTGTGTGTCTATTTACTTCATGCTAATCGAGAAAAAATTAGCAGAAATAGTCTTCATACTTGGTTCCTTGTAAGTAGAAGCGAAATAAGGGAGTACCATAGGTTAAAGTGACAGCCAAAAGCTGGTTGCTATGTGACTGAAATTCCTTTATTTGTATGGGCAGGAGTAGAGACATTCCTGTATGAGAAAACTATACGTTTTTTGAAGCTGAAACAAAAAGTAAGGAATATCTAAAAAACTATCAATCCACGAAAAAATGTCTATAACATAAATTGTGTGTTTTAACGTGTTCTACATTTTTTCTGTGTTAAGTTTTTATATATCTCTTACAGTTTAGCAGTTATGCAAAATTCCGTAAAATTCGCTCAGAATAAAGTAGTCTTCAGAGGCTATTCCTAGAAAATTCAAAATATTCATTTTATTTGTCAGGTAAATATCTTTAATGAACGACATTTAAATCAAAATCATTAGAGCCATATTTTAGAAAATAAAAAATTTCGAAAAAAGTTCCATGTGAAGGGTAGTTTGGGGTGGGGGGACTTTTCTCAAAATCTTCGTGTTGCATCCCTCGAAGATACTAAACTTAAATAGCAAGTTTGGTATTTTACTGACTTTTGTTTTTGAGTTATCCTGTTCACAGACACACGGGCACACACAGACCTTTTTCTGAAAATACTTTTGTTTGGATACAGGGGACCCTAAAACATATACCTTCTCTATACACTATTTACATAGTACGTGTAGAGAAAGTAAAAATTGTGCACAACGTTCACGTTGTATAAAAAATGACCATCGGCTTTATGACCTGCGGATTGTACTCAATAGGAAGAAAGATGGCGCTTACCAGAACGAAAGGAGCTTCTGACCAGGAGAATTGAAGTTGGATCACCTTTACATGCCGCTCTACTTTACGCAGATATGCAGCATTTGCAATAGGAATATTTTTGTGGCAAATGTATTCGTATAACCAAACATGAAAATGCAAATTTGCACAAGCAGTATGGGATTTATTTCCATGTTTGGAAACAGATGCTATCAGAAATTGCGCTTCACATGATATCACACAGGTATACGGATCACTGCTTTTATTTTTGTGACGCATCATGCTTTTTATCACGTGCACAGCATGAACAAATTACTGACAAGGAAAATATGTATGAACGGTGTTCTATATGCAATACACAGGGTGCCTGCTTTCCAGCAGGTAAATAGCGTTTCGTGCCATATTTGAACTAAAATTAACGATCAGAGACGTTGTACTCTCCTTCCTTTTACACTAGGTATCGCGGTAACATTTCTGCAATCTTCATACAGCGTGGGGCATAAAAATGTCAAAAATGTTAGATTTTCTTAAAAATGCCTTTAACGATTTTTACTTTCTCTATACCCACTATACACATAGTGTACAGAGAACGTATTGCACTCCACCAAAAATTCGATACCGAGATTTCACCGGAAATATATGTTTTAGGGACCCCTGTATCCAAAAAAAATATTTTCAGAAAAAGGTCCATGTGTCAGTGTGTCCGTGTGTCTGTGAACACGATAACTCAAAAACGAAAAGTCGGTAGAATATCAAACTTTGTATTTATGATTAGTGTCTTCCGGGTATGCGACACGAAGATTTTGAGAAAAATCACCCCACTCCAAACTACCTTTTACATGAACATTTTTTCGAAAGTTTTGATTTTCTAAAAAGTGGCTCTAACGATTTTGATTAAAATATTGTACATTAAAGATATTTACCTGACAAATAAAATGTATATTTTGAATTTTCTGGGAATAGTCTCTGAAGACTACTTTATTCTGAGTGAATATTACGGAATTTTGCATAAGTGCTAAACCGTAAGAGAGAGACAAAAACTTACCAGACATAAAATATAGAGCACATTAAAGCACACAATTTACGTTGTGTAAATTTTTTCGTGGAGTTGATCGTTTCTAATATATTCCTTGTTTTTGTCTTCAGCTTTGAAAAACTTATATTTTTCTCATACAGAACTTTGTGAACTCGAGTCCATACAAACAAAGGAACTTCAGTCATATAGCAACCAGTTTTTGACTATCACTTTAACCTATGGTACTCCCTTATTTCGCTTCTACTTACATGGAAGCAAGAAATAAGACGATTTCTGCTAATTATTTCTCGATTAGCAGGAAGTAAATAGAAGCATAAGCTTTTTAAAAATAATTTATTGCAGAGATATAGAGAAAGTCATGTGAATGGAACACATCAGATTTTTATTAAAATATCGTATATTAAATATATTTAAACGTCAAATATACTATATATCATGAATTCCCTGGAAATAGCCTCCAAATGCCCTTCTTTCTGAATGACTTTTGCATAATAGGAAACTGTAAGAGATAAACAAACACATACTAAACAAGCGTTGCACACCACGTTAAAACAAAGAATTTATATCATATCAGTTTACTAGGTGAGAAATTACCTTGTGATTGACATTCGTGCTGATACGTAGATGTCTGTCTGCAGTGCCACACGTTCCACTGCTTCCTCTGTTATGCCTTCTTTCCATGCATTTTCTATCACATTTTTTCCCATTTTTTACTAGTTACCTCATCAATTCATTCAACATTGAGTCCTGTACTTCACTAAACGTAAAAGTTTTCGACTAACGCAACCTCAACTCATTTATCGCCTGCTGTGCCATGGTAGTAAAGTGTTAAAACACTGAAATAGGATCTGAAGCTTTCCTGGCGACGAACATATTCTAGACGTTCTCGAGCTTCAAGCCAGGTGTAATGATGAAGAGTCATCGACGTTTCGAGAGCGTGCATCTCTCCCATCATCAGGATGATGAATGGCTCAATCGGGTAAAAAAAAAATCAACTCGTTTATGATAGCTGTAAGACATTTTCAAATCACAATGTCACCCGTGGTAGTTCTAGGAAGAGAACAAGAGCAATGTCTGTGATATATAAAAGGTAGTAACGATTATAAATGTAAATACTTACGGAACCACTGTGTTTACTATAACCAAACTTTTCGCAAAAGGAAATGAAACAATCAGATCTGTCACGAATGAGAATGCGCGCGTAAATTTCCAATGAACCTCTAGATGTTGCAATGCCGATGACATGATGTCTCTGAGGTTATGATTGGTCAGCAACCTGGCGAGCCCTTGCCAGCAGACGACACCCCCCACAGGTGTCAATCTCATGGACATTTCTCTCCGTGATTCCCTTATTTCTCTTTTACTTATAAGGAAGCAAGTAATAAGAGCATTTCTGCTAATGTTTATCTCGATTAGCATGCAGTAATAACGAATAATATTTTGTAAGAATGGTTTCATTACTGAAGAGTTAGAGAAAGCTATGTGAATGGAATGCATCTGAATTTTTTCCAATGGTGTTGTACTCTAATTAATTACCAATCAATGCTATAAATGTGAAACTTTTTCGTTACAAATTAATTCTCATGATCAACGCGTTGCAATGCAATTACAATATATTGGCCACTTTAAAAGGCTTGTTTTTCTATGTTAAAGCTATTAGTTATCAATAAGTGTACGGTGGTTTGAGAGAATATATTGGGCATGGTATGAGCAGTTGAAACAGAAATTTGGGGAATCAAGGAAGGGTGGGAAAGATTGGATTTAGTGTTGAGAACATTTTGCAAGCTAATTTTAGGAATACTACAGTGTACAGCGGTGGCAGAATTAGTGAGGACTAGTGTCAGGGTCAAATAATGGAAAGGGTACTCGGGTATTTATTTCGCATTCAACAAAACTGCCAGAATCAGATGTTCTGAAGGCATGTTTAAGGTTTGTTTCAAGGGAATGAAGTGGAAAGTAATATGTGGTTGGGTAAGATTAAAGAGTAATTGATAAAGAACGGTTTAGGAGATGTGTGTTAAAGAACGGATAATTCTATTAGAAGGTTTTGGAGAGAAGCAAGATATAGCTGGAGGATATAGACAGACTCTACGTGCACAGTTTATAGACAAAAAATCATTACAATGGTATAACAAGGGGAAGGAAAATATAGAAAAGAAAGGATGCTTTAAAGTTTGCAATAGAAATGAGAGATCGGGGTGGCATGGTTCTACTATGGATGTGAAAGCTGAAAGGTTTGAGAGGAGTGAGGCAGTGACTATGGCCAATTTGTGGGGAGTAGGAGTATGATGTTTAATTGTAAAGGAGCGAATGAATGGAGAGTGGAGCTGATTAAACAGAATGATTAGGGGAAGATTAAGAGATAGGGATAAAGAAGACCAAGGACCAAACGCAGATTAGAGAATTAGGGGAATTCTTATGGAAAGTTAAGATGAAATGGACAAGGCAAATAGATAAGGTTTAATTAATGAGAGCACATTGTGAACTAATCTTATTATACAGCTAATACAGTGATTAAGGATATATGTAGAATGGAGGTTGGTACAAAGACCATGGCAACAGGAGATTGCCGCTATTGTTGGAGGTTGGTACAAAGACCATGGCAACAGGAGATTGCCGCTATTGTTGGAGGTTGGTACAAAGACCATGGCAACAGGAGATTGCCGCTATTGTTGGAATAATTGTTTTTCACACAAGGAGTTGGATAGGTAGAGTCGGCCTGGAAAATTCAATGCCATAGCCGGGATTTGAACCACGGATCTCCTGGTATCTAGCCGGTTGCTCTGCTCTGCTGGCATAGGATTATTCCAATATCATAATAGCTGGCTATACTATGAATCCTGGGAGTACTTACAACATTGTAAGTCGCCATCTCAAAATAGTTTGAGATCACCTTGTGGTTTACCGGGAAACATGCGAGTCAGTATACCGGCACGTTGCCATGGTAGCTCAGTGGCAGAGCTACCGGCTAGAAATCGGGAGATCCGTGGTTCAACTCCCGGCTATGGCATTGAATTTTTCAGTCTGACTCTACCTATCCATCTCAAATAATCTATATTATTATTATTATTATTATTATTATTATTATTATTATTATTATTATTATTATTATTATAGCTATTATAACTATAATATTAACTTATGAATGGTGAATTATATATTTTAAACAGAAAATATAGCATACTGACACTACGGTGAATGAATTTCCGTGTAGATGAGGGTCAGTACTCTCTCGCTCTCTCTCTCTCTCTCTCTCTCTCTCTCTCTCTGATTTCCTCAAAGAGTAACCTAGCTTTGCTATACTTCTGGTATTGCAGTTGCAAAGTGCACTGAAGTTCAGAATACCATTCATTATCCGAACACGCATTTGGCCCATGCTTAGTTTACGTGAAGTAGATAAGTCTGCTGCAATTTCTGGATCTATGCTTGAACTACAGAGTTATTTGAACTACTTCCAGTATGTGCTTCAATACTACTTTTGACTCACTTCTCATGTATGCTGTGTCATGCATTCAGTGCTGGTAATTGCTATGTATAGATTGTAGTTTTTTATAGAGCTGCAACATGAACAGTGAGGAAAATGGAAATAAAGTATCTAGTGGTTTCTGAGATTCGGTGCTAGAGGAAAATTGAGAAGATGCGGTGGAAGCAGAGAATACAGAACGAGGAAGTTTTAGAAGAGTGGACGAAAATGGGCATTTTGTTGGGTAAATTAGATATTTCATGAAGTAAGAGGCAAAGTTGTATCAGTTTGAGCAACAGATATTGGAGGCAAGAGTAAATGTTCTTACTGAAATCCAGACGCATTCTTGATCACCGGGGACACGCTCTAATTCAAAGTGTTTAACTTTCAGCAGAGCAGAATGTATATACGTAATAATGGAATTTATTCTGGACACTTTTTTGTTAAATTAGCTTCATAATTTGAATATTAAATTCAATTTTCATTCAGTACCATTCTTATTTGGTAAATTATAGCCCGGGAGTGTTACTGTACCTTTTACCATAAACTGGAGTTAATTTTGGCCCTTAATGAGCTATTTTGGAAAATATATAATTTTATAAACATGCACATATACCTACCTATATACTTAATGATACTATATTTCACGTACATAGGTATATGACAATGCCATTATACTTAGAAATAGAATGATTTCGTTGGGGACGATCTAGTGAGGTTATATACATTTCTGGAAGGGTGCTCCTGAGGAAAAGGGATGAGACCCGGAGCGACGACTCAGTAATGACAGGGTTTCTACAGTTTCCAAATTGAAATACCCTAGCTGCCGGAGAGGCAGATTAGGGGTTCCAGCCCCACATAGAGGGCCTAACCCTCACAACAACAGCCAAGGCTGAGGAAGGGAGGAAATTCTCGTGTCCATACAATCAAAGGAACTTCAGTCACCTAGTAACCAGCTTTTGACTTCACTTTACCCTATGGTACTCCCTTATTTCGCTTCTACTTACAAGGAAGCAAGTAATAAGACTATTTCTACTAATGTTTATCTCGATTAGCAAGGTGTTGAAAGAAGAATTATCTTTCGTAAGAAGTTTGTAGAGTAGCTAGAGAAAGTCATGAGAATGTAACACATCAAATTTTTTCAAATTGGTACTTACGTTCCGGGCACACCTCGTTTTTGGGATCAATATAGACAGGTCTGGTACCTGCGAAAAAAAAAAAAAAAAAGTTAGTCAGGCAGGAAAATAACTAGATCTTTGAATGGTGTGCTTCAGTCCATGTCTTGATGTCCTCTTTCCATAAGATTGCAAACTTGTCCCTCAACTCTTTTGAGGTTTTGAGGACCTCAGCATAACAGCTCATCTTAACAATAAATTAAGAGGACCCTTTCCATTATGTTCAAATCATTTCCACCACCCGAGGATTGACTTTACAGCCTTATGGAAACAAGCCATCAAGTCTTCAACTGAAGTACATGTTTTAGAACCCCCTGAATCCCCCAAAAAAGTATTTTCAGGAACAAAACCGCGCACGTGCTCGTGTGTGTGTCTAGGAACAGCATAGCTCAAATATAGTTAAATATTAAACTTGGTATTTAAGTTTGGTATCTTCCAAGGATGCTACACGAAGATTTTCAAGAAAATCCCCCCACCCCTAACTATCCCTTGCATGGAAAAATTTTCGAAAATTTTGTTTTTCTTAAAAATGGCTCCAACGATTTTTATTAAAATACCACATATTAAAGCCATTTCTATCACAAATAAAATTTACATGTTGAATTTTCTGGGAATAGCTTTTAATGACCTGTTTATTCTGGGTGAATTTTGCTTAGCTTGGCAATACTAGTAAGCCGTAAGAGATAGAAAAAAACTTACTGTTCAAATAATGTAGATCTCGTTGAAACACACAAAATAGGTGGTATAGATTTTTTCGTGGAGTTGACCGTTTTTGAGGTACTTCTTGTTATTGGTTTCAGTGACACGCAAAGAAACGGATTTCAATCCTATACCAACCTCATTTAAAACATTTGATTGTCGGTTTAGCCTTGTGTATTCGCTTATTTCCCTGCTACTTATAAGGAACTAATTAATAAGACCGCTTCTGTTAATGTTTATCTTGATTAGTATGAAGTAGACAGAGGAATATGCTAATGAACAATAATTTGCTACAGAGAGGTATAGAAAGGCATGTGAATGGAACACACAGATTCTCTTATGGTTAAACTCATAGTTACATCACCTTAAGGGGAGTCGAATTACCCTATCTTTCCAATGTTAAAGTTTGACCCATTATCTTTCTAACTACTTAACATAATATCTACATTTTACTTTCTCTACACGTACAAAGTACATAGTGTATAGAGAAGGTATTATATAGCACCGAATTTCACCGGAAATACAAGCTTTGGGTCCCAATGAATCCAAAAAAAGCATTTTCAGAAAAAGGTTCGTGTGTGTGTGTGTCCTGGTGTCTGTGGGCAGCATAGCTCAAAAACGAAAAGACCGATAAATACCAAAATTGGTATTTAAGTTTGTTGTCTTCCAAGGATGTGACACGAAGATTTTCAAGAAAATCCCCCATCCCCAACTACCCTTTCATGGAACTTTTTTCGATAATTTTGATTTTCTCAAAAATGGCTATAACGATTTTGATTAAAACATCGTATATTGAAGGTTTTTAACTGACAAATAAAATGTATATCTTGAATCTTCTGGGAATAGCCTCTGAAGACCTCTTTATTCTGGATGAATTTTGCCGAATTTTACTTAACTGCTGAACCGTAGGAGATAGACAAAAAGTACTGCACAGTAAAAGTAGAGCACATTAACACACACAATTTATGTTATATACATTTTCTGTGGAGCTGATAGTCTTTAAGATATTCCTTGTTTTTAGTTTCAGCTTTGAACAACTTTGAAAAGATTAACAGAAATAGTCTTATTACTTGCTTCCTTGTAAATAGAAGCGAAATAAGGGAGTACCATAGGTTAAAGTGATAGCCAAAAGCTGGTTGCTATGTGACTGAAGTTCCTTTGTTTGTATGGACAGGAGTACACAAATTCCTGTATGAGAAAGTATACGTTTCTCAAAGCTGAAAGCAAAAACAAGGAATATCTCAATAACGATCAACTCCACGAAAAAAATGTATACGACATAAATTGTGTGCTTTAACATGCTCGACATTTTTGGGTGTTAAGTTTTTGTCCATCTCTTTACGGTTTAGCAGTTATGCAAAATTCCGTAAAATTCAGCCAGAATAAAGTAGTCTTCGGAGGCTATTTCCAGAAAATTCAAGATATAAATTTTATTTGTCAGGTAAATATGTTTAATATAGGATATTTTAATCAAAATCGTTAAGGCCATTTTTAAGAAAATCAAAATTCTCAAACAAAGTTCCATAAAAAGATTAGTTGGGGGTGGAGGGATTTTTCTGAAAATCTTCGTTTCGCATCCTTGGAAGATACCAAACTTAAATACCAAATTTGTTATTGAACGGTCTTTTCGTTTTTGAGCAATGCTGTCCACAGATACACACAGACACGTACACACGGACCTTTTTCTAAAAAGACTGTTTTTTGGATTCAGGGGGTCCTAAAACATATATTTCCGGTGAAATCTCGTTATCGAATTTTTGGTTGCATTACAATACCTTCTCTATGCACAGGGTATGTGTAGAGAAAGTAAAAATGTAACCTAAGTTACCAAACACAGCTTCGCTTTACTTCGAAATTCTCACATGAGGGAAATATGAGCGGGATGCCAATGTTGCCAATAGCTAAAGTAAAACTTTCCCATCAAAATAAAAAAGAAAAGTAATATTTTCTCTAATATTTATAAGATTATTGATGTTTTACTGGGTGTACAAACTTTTCTAAAAAGCTTCTACGTAGCATTATATTCAGCAATATTTTTTATGTTACTTATAATTAACATCTTTATGAAAGTTATATCAAAATGAGCGACAGATTTGAAATATTCACATGCAATTAAAACATGATGGTATCCTTAGCGCGGTGGTAGCCAAACGGGAGACCTGGGTTCGATTCCCAGTACCGGTGGGGATTTTTCCCCGCTGGGAGACCTGGACCGGGGTGCACGCAGCCTCGTGAAGTCCCTGGGGGACCACTTGAGGAACTACTTGGAGAAGTAGCGGCTGCAGGTCGTGAAGAACGAATACATTTGCCGGGGGGAGGGGCGAGGATTTCGAAACGCTCACCAAGTCTCACCCTCCAATACTGCACCCCAATACACCGAGATGGAGGACGCAGCGGTAGGCCAAGGCTCTTAGTGAGCTGTGTAATGGAGTTTTTTAATTAAAACATGAAAATGGAAAAAAAAAAAAAAAAAAAAATCTGATGTGCTACACTCACTTGACTTTCTCTAGCTGCTCTGCAAACCTCCTACAAATGATTATTCTTCTTTGTACACGATGCTAATCGAGGTAAATATAAGCAGAAGGGAATAAGGGATTGAATGCACTATGCTAAGGTGATTGTCAAATGTTTTAAAAGCTGTCGTTATGGGATTGTCATTGCAAATCACTTCTTTGCTTGGCCAGTAGTAGAACAAAAGAAAAGCGGACACTTCCTGTCTGAGAAAAGTTAAAGTACTTCACAATTGAAACCAAAAACAAGGAATATCTCAGAAACGGTTACCTCCGCAACAAAAACGTAAAGGACATAAATTGTATGTTTCGCCGTGATGTACATTTTTTGTGCAGTCAGTTTTTTTCTATCTCTTACGGTTTATCAGTTAAGCAAAATTCGGCAAAATTCATTCAGAATAAAGAGGTCTTAAGAGGCTATTCCCCAAAAATTGGAGATATACATTTTATTTCGGTATAATTAGCGCTAATATACGAGATTTTAATCAAAATCGTTAGAGCCATTTAAGAAAATCAACATTTTCGAAATTTTTTCCATGTTAAGGGTAGTTTGTGGTGGGGAGATTTTTTTTCAAAATCTTCGTGTCGCATCCCTGGAAGATACCAAACTTAGATACCAAGTTTGGTATTTTAGCGACTTTTCGTTTTTGAGTTATCGTGTTCACAGACACACGGACACACGGACAGACAGACACACACACACACACACACACACACACACACATGGACTTTTTTGTGAAAATACTTTTTTTGGATACAGGGGACCCTAAAACATATATTTCCGGTGAAATCTCGGTATCGAATTTTTTGGTGGAGTGCAATACTTTCTCTATACACTATGTACATAGTACGTGTAGAGAAAGTTAAAAATATGAATCTCTTAGTTCGACTCTCCTTAAGAGACGCGGGCCAGGTTTTGAGAGACACTATTGACACCCCTGTAAAGATAAGAATAATAGGCGGTGTTTATATGCAGGTTCCGGGGGGGGGGGGTGCTGCCAGTAGGACGGCAGGGTTCTTGTTGTTTGTATATGGCAACACTGAGACCTGAAGTGTAGTGGATCATGTAATATCTCAACCAGTCAACATGCTTTTGTTTCTTTCTCTTCCTCTTTATCTCTTTCTTCTTAAATGCATATTATGTTCGACTTGTCTCTTCCTTTATTGTTTATTGGCTAGAGCCCTCGATGCTTCTCCTCAGGTAACTGGTTCAACAAGATTCCTCCGGGCCTTCTCAAATAATTCTTTTCATCTCTCGGCACTTTTCTTTTTTGCTCTCTCACAAAGAGATGCGGGTAATTACCTAAACAGATCCCTACTGGAGAGCGAGCGAAAACTGGGGCGTGAAAATATTACAACAAGCAATAGGGTGCAACCCTATATCATCTTTTACTTCCTCTACACGTACTTTGTACGTAGTGTATAGAGAAGGTGTTGCACTTCACCCAAAAATACGATACCGAGATTTCACCGGAAATATATCCCCCTGAATCCAAAGAAAAGCATTTTCAGAAAAAGGTCCGTGTGTCCCTGTGTCTGAGAACACGAAGATTTCAAGAAAAATCCCTGCACCCCAAACTATTATTTACACGGAATTTTTTTCGAAAATTTTGATTTTCTAAAAAATGACTAACGATTTTGATTAATATTTCATATATTAAAGATTTTTAGCTGACAAAATGTATATCTTGAATTTCCTGGGAATAGCCTTTGAAGACTATTGTATTCTGGAAGAATCTTACGGAATTTTGCATAACTGGTAAACCGTAAGAGATGGACAAAAACTTAGCACACAAGCTATGTAGAGCACGTTAAAACACACGATTTATGTTATATACATTTTCTTCGCGGAGTTGAACGTTTTTGAGATATTGCTTGTTATTGGTTTCAGCTAAGAAAAATTTATACTTTTCTGATACAGGAATTTACCAACTCCTATCTATACAAACAAAGGAACTTCAGTCACATAGCAACCAACTTTTGACTATCACTTTAACATATGTTACTCCCTTATTTCGCTTCTACTTACAAGAAAGCAAGTAATAAGGCTATTTCTGCTAATTTTTTCTCGATTAGTATGAAGTAAATAGAAGCAAAAGCTTTTTAAAAATAATTTGTTGCAGAGATGTAGAGATAGTTGTGTGAAAGGAACACATACATTTTTTCACTTCTATTTATAAGGAAGATAATACTATATCATTTTTGTTAATGAAGAAGATTAGAATGAAGTAGATATAAGAATAAACTTTTAACAATAATTTGTTACCGAGATGTAGAGAAAGTCGTGTGAATAGAGCACATATATGTTTTAAACTTTTGCAATATGACAGCGATAGTAATATTAAGTATAATTATGATAATAATAGCAATAGTATAAATGATGAGAGCAATAATAATAATTATAGTAATAGTGACAGTAAGAAATAGTAATAATATTCTTCTACTACTACTACTACTACTACTACTACTACTACTACTACTACTACTACTACTACTACTACTACCACTACTTACTACCATCTACTACCACTACTTACTACCAACTAACTACAACCACTACTTACTGCCAACTACTACCACTACTTACTACCAACTACTACCACTACTTACTACCAACTACTACCAACTACTACCACTACTTACTACCATCTACTACCACTACTACCACTACTTACTACCAACTACTACCACTACTTACTACCAACTACTACCACTACTTACTACCAACTACTACCACTACTTACTACCAACTACTACCACTACTTACTACCATCTACTACCACCACTACTTACTACCAACTACTACCACTACTTACTACCATCTACTACCACTACTACCACTACTTACTGCCAACTACTACCACTACTTACTGCCAACTACTACCACTACTTACTACCATCTACTACCACTACTTACTACCAACTATTACCACTACTTACTACCAACTACTACCACTACTTACTACCAAGTACTACCACTACTTACTACCAACTACAACCACTACTTACTACCATCTACTACCACTACTTACTACCAACTACTACCACTACTTACTACCAGTACTACCACTACTTACTACCAACTATTGCCACTACTTACTACCAACTACTACCACTACTTATTGCCAACTACTACCACTACTTACTACCAACCAACTACTACTTACTACCAACTACTACCACTACTTACTACCACTACTTACTACCATCTACTACCACTACTTACAACCACTACTTACTACCAACTACTACTTACTGGTCATCTCAGGAGCAATACCCATAGATCTGTTAGTAAAAGAGAGAAATATCTTAGAAGAAAACATTGGTTCCACTAATGCAGACAAAAGAAATATAAGACAACAAATCATAGAAGAGTGGCAAGAGCGGTGGCATGAGACCATGGAAGTGGCACAATGGACGAAGAAAATTATCCCAGATATTAATATGTGGCTGTTATGCAAGCACAGATCATTAGATTATTTCATGACGCAGGTACTATCTGGTCATGGAAGATTTAGGTACTACGCAAAAAAAAAAAATGGGGAAAACGAATAGCGAGAAATGCAACTACTGCCCAAAAACTGATATCGCGGAGCACACGCTAATCCACTGCCCAAGTTGGGAGACCTATAGGAATATAGCTCACACAAAACTGGGTAAAATTATAACAGTAGATAATTTAGAGCAGACCATTACTGGGAGTACAAAACCATGGAATATAGTAAAAGAACTATGTAAAGAAACTATGGAGACAAAGGAAAAAGAGGAAAGACAGTAACTGACAATACACATAGACAGCTGCCATTTTGATGAAATGCGACAAGCAGTTCCGAAATGGTAAGCGGTTAGACAGTGGTTTTTTTTAGTTGGTAAAAATCCAATTCGCTAGGAGGGCGTCTTAAGAAGATTTTTTTCCACTGCCGAAACAAAAAAAAAACTACTACTTACTACCAACTACTACCACTACTTACTACCAACTACTACTTATTACCAACTACTACCACTACTTACTACCAACTACTACTTATTACCAACTACTACTTACAACCAACTACTACCACTACTTACAACCAACTACTACCACTACTTACAACCAACTACTACCACTACTTACTACCAACTACTACCACTACTTACTACCAACTACTAATTACTACCAACTACTACTTACAACCAACTACTAATTACTACCAACTACTACTTACAACCAACTACTACCACTACTTACTACCAACTACTACCACTACTTACTACCAACTACTACCACTACTTACTACCAACTACTACCACTACTTACTACCAACTACTACTACTACTACTTACAACCAACTACTACCACTACTTACTACCAACTACTACCACTACTTACTACCAACTACTACTACTACTTACAACCAACTACTACCACTACTTACAACCAACTACTACCACTACTTACTACCAACTAATACCACTACTTAAAACCAACTGCTACCACTACTTACTACCAACTACTACTACTACTTACACAACTACTACCACTACTTACTACCAACTACTACCACTACTTAACACCAACTGCTACCACTACTTACTACCAACTACTACCACTACTTACAACCAACTACTACTACTACTTACACAACTACCACCACTACTAACAACCAACTACCACCACTACTTGCAACCAACTACTACCACTACGTACAACCAACTACTACCACTACGTACAACCAACTACTACCACTACTTACTACCAACTACTACCACTACTTACAACCAACTACTACCACTACTTACAACCAACTACTACCACTACTTACAACCAACTACTACCACTACTTACAACCAACTACTACCACTACTTACTACTAACTACTACTTACAACCAACTACTACCACTACTTACTACCAACTACTACCACTACTTACTACCTACTACTAGCACTACTTACTACCAACTACTACTTACAACCGACTACTACCACTACTTACTACCAACTAATACCACTACTTACTACCAACTACTACTTACAACCATCTACTGCCACTACTTACAACCTACTACTACCACTACTTACTACCAACTACTACCACTACTTACAACCAACTACTACTACTACTTACAACCAACTACTACCACTACTTACTACCAACTAATACCACTACTTAACACCAACTGCTACCACTACTTACTACCAACTACTACCACTACTTACACAACTACTACCACTACTTACTACCAACTACTACCACTACTTACTACCAACTACTACCACTACTTACAACCAACTACTACCACTACTTACGCAACTACTACCACTACTTGCAACCAACTACTACCACTACTTGCAACCAACTACTACCACTACGTACAACCAACTACTACCACTACTTACTACCAACTACTACCACTACTTACAACCAACTACTAGCACTACTTACTACCAACTACTACTTACAACCGACTACTACCACTACTTACTACCAACTAATACCACTACTTACTACCAACTACTACTTACAACCATTTACTGCCACTACTTACAACCTACTACTACCACTACTTACTACCAACTACTACCACTACTTACTACCAACTACTACCACTACTTACTACCAACTACTACCACTACTTACTACCAACTACTACTACTACTTACAACCAACTACTACCACTACTTACTACCAACTAATACCACTACTTACTACCAACTACTACTTACAACCAACTACTACCACTACTTACAACCAACTACTACCACTACTTACTACCAACTAATACCACTACTTACTACCAACTAATACCACTACTTACTACCAACTACTACTTACAACCAACTACTACCACTACTTACAACCAACTAATACCACTACTTACTACCAACTACTAATTACAACCAACTACTACCAGTACTTACAACCAACTACTACCAGTATTTACTACCAACTACTACCAGTACTTAGAACCAACTACTACCAGTATTTACTACCAACTACTACCAGTACTTACAACCAACTACTACCAGTATTTACTACCAACTACTACCAGTACTTACAACCAACTACTACTACTTACTACCAACTACTACTACTACTACTTACTACCAACTACTACTTACAACCAACTACTACCAGTACTTACTACCAACTACTACTACCACTACTTACAACCAACTACTACCACTACTTACTACCATCTACTACTTACTACCAACTACTACCACTAATTACTACCAACTACTACCACTACTTACTACCAACTACTACCACTACTTACTACCATCTACTACTTACTACCAACTACTACCACTACTTACAACCAACTACTACCACTACTTACTACCATCTACTACTTAATACCAACTACTACTTAATACCAACTACTACTTAATACCAACTACTACTTAATACCAACTACTACCACTACTTACTACCAACTACTACCACTACTTACTACCAACTACTACTTAATACCAACTACTACTTACTACCAACTACTACTTACTACCAACTACTACTTACTACCAACTACTACTTACTACCAACTACTACTTAATACCAACTACTACCACTACTTACAACCAACTACTACCACTACTTACAACCAACTAACTACAACCAATTACTACTTACTACCAACTACTACTACTACTTACTACCAACTACTACTTAATACCAACTACTACCACTACTTACAACCAACTACTTACTACCAACTACTACCACTACTTACAACCAACTACTTACTACCAACTACTACCACTACTTACAACCAACTACTACCACTACTTACAACCAACTAACTACAACCAATTACTACTTACTACCAACTACTACCACTACTTGCTACCAACTACTACAACCAATTACTACTTACTACCAACTACTACTTACTGCCAACTACTACCAGTACTTACTACTTACTACCTACCAGCAACTAACTACAACCAATTACTACTTACTACCAACTACTACCACTACTTGCTACCAACTACTACAACCAATTACTACTTACTACCAACTACTACTTACTGCCAACTACTACCAGTACTTACTACTTACTACCTACCAGCAACTACTACCCACCAACCCACCTACCTACCTACTTACTGCTACGAATATTGATAATAATATTATAACTATTAATAACAATATTATTAATAACAACACTATTAATAATAATATTAATAACAATCTCCCAATCTCTAGCCGGTTACTTTTAACATTGTAAGTCGCCATTGGGGTTGTCATTTCAAAATAATTTGAGATACCTTGTGGTTTACCGGGAAACATGCGAGTCAGTTGAGAAATTCAATGATATGCCAGCATGTTGCCATGGTAGCTCAGTGGTAAAGCAACTGGTTACAGATCGGGAGATCCGTGGTTCAAATCCCGGCTATGACACTGAATTTTTCAATCTGATTTTTCCTATCTATTAATAACAATATTAGTTATACTATTAATACTAATGTTACTAATACTACTACTAATAATAGTAATAATGACTCGACCGCGTCCCTGTACCCCTTAAAGCTTTTGTCAGCATTTGTGTTTTCCACTTCCAGGGAAACGTTAGCATTGCTTTTTGGGAACATGGAACAAAAAGCTAAATGTTCTGGGCATTCTCAAGAATTAGTGCATTTCCCTGCAGCATATTTAATTAAAACTATACACGAAAGCCATTTCTCGGATTGGCAATTCATATTTGTCCAAGCAGCAAGAAAACAAACTTGATCATGTGCTCCAAAGTTCGCAAGAAGACCGGTTTTTGTTTAGCTAAGACTAGGTTTGTTCTGCAGCCAAAGGCAATTTGGTTATTGCGTACTTTGCTAGTGTTATAATGCTCAAGTGCTTGCTTTGTTGCAGAATACATAATTGAGTTAGCAGCGCCGACTTGGACTGGAAAGTAAGTGCCGCTGGAGGGGGAGGCCTGTCACGAAGAGAGGGGTCCGACATATCCACGGCTATTGTTATTATTGTTATTATTATCCCTCTTCCTTCCTTCTTTCCTTTCAGAAATCAAATTACCAGCATTTTAATGAAACAGAATTCAATTAGGCGTTTTCTCGTTTCGCGATCCGAAGAAGAAATCTCTCACCCTCTGCTTTCCGTTTCCCTCCTTAATAAAAAAGCAAGAAGAATACAAGAATGGAAAAATTAAATAAAGGAAAAGAGTAAGGAACGTAAGAAGTTGGCTCTGTTTCACAAAGACGAGCAGAGGAGAGATTTTCAGTAATTCATGTCGGCGCGAATAATTGTGTTACAGACTAACAATAGGCAAATACTCAAACAATGTATATACGTATTTTTAGACCGAAAAAGAAAACAAAAGAAAATAAAATTCCGTTAATGTTCTGGCATTGAATTCCAGATTTGATTCCTGGTAGAGGGGAGACCTCAGCAGCTGTAACCAAATACTGATCTATTGCGGCCTACCACCCCCTTGGGAAGGGTTGAAAGGAGGGAACACAATAGGCCAGTACACAGGAAACGACGGAGCTAAGGGCAGAGACGCACGGAGGTCTCAGATTGCAGCCCTGGCACACCACGGAGACTACACAGGCCGGAAGGATGCCTACACTATTAAAGCCGAGATTACGCAATTTCAGCCAATCGCGTTATTCGTACATTGGGTGTAGGCCGGACGCCATATCATAATTCAGGAGGCAGTGAAGAAAGAAAGGGGATAAAAAAAAAGTCGGTAAATAAACATAATCGAATGCATCATCTACCATTTGAGAACCATTGCAAGTATTACAATAATAGTGTGATAAAATCTCCATTTCTGTATTATATTATAAATTATCAATAGTCTATTTCGCTGAATTGTCTTATCAAATACAACTTGTGTTTTCATCTCTTAGGACAATTGACTCGCGTCACTTCGCTCCGGTCGTGAATTATCGACAAGAAGAAAACAAGAGGTGTATTTTATAGACAATTCAGCGAAATAGACTATTAATAATTTATAATATATAGAAAAGGCGATTTTATCAGATTATGGTTGTAATACATTAGTTCTCAAATGGTTGATGACGCATTCGACCATGTTTATTTATGATTTTTGTTTTCTTTCTTCAATTCCACCTGAATTGTCATAAGGCCGACCGTGTCTAGACCCCATGTACGAATATCGATAGCAACAATAGAAATAGAGAACAGTTATTTTATTTTAGCTTTTAATAAATAATACATCAATACATTATTTTATTTGAGGCTATTACACGCATATCATGTATAAGAAATACAAAAAATCTGATGTGATCCATTCACATGAGTTTCCCTATATCTCTGAAACAAATTATTTTTAATAAGCTTATCTTTTATTTACTTCATGCTATTCGAGAAAAATTAGCAGAAATAGTCTTACTTCTTGCTTTATTGTAAGTAGAAGCGAAATAAGGGAGTATCATAGGTTAAAGTGAAAGCCAAAAGCGGGTTGCTATGTGACTGAAGTTCCTTTGCTTGTATGGACAGGAGTTGACAAATTCCTGTATGAGAAAAGTTTTTCAAAGCTGAAACAAAGAAAGAGGAATATCACAAAAACGATCAACTCCACGAAAAAAAATTTATATAACATAAATTGTGTGTTTTAACGTGCTTAACATTTTTTGTGTGTTAAGTTTTTGTCCATCTCTTACGGTTTAGTAGTTATACAAAATTCATCCAGAATAAAGTAGTCTTCAGAGGCTATTCCCATAAAATTCAAAATGTACATTTTATTTGTCAGGTAAATATCTTTAATATATGATATTTTAAACAAAATCGTTAGAGCCATTTTTTAGAAAATCAAAATTTTCGAAAAAAGTTCCATGTAAAGGGTAGTTTGGGGTGGGGGGATTTTCTCAAAATCTTCGTGTCGCATCCCTGGAAAATACTAAACTTAAATACCAAGTTTGGTATTTTACCGACTTTTCGTTTTTGAGTTATCGAGTTCACAGACATACGGACACACGGACCTTTTTCTGAAAATACCTTTTTTGCATACAGGGGACCCTAAAACATATTTCCGGTGAAATCTCGGTATCGAATATTTTGGTGGAGTGCAATACCTTCTCTAAACACTATGTACATAGTACGTATAGAGAAAGTAAAAATGACTACTGTCACTCCTTTTTTGAACTAAATACATTATGAACTGGATAAAACTGTAAATAAACATTGTAAATGAATTAACTGGCAGTTATTAAAAGTGAGGCTTGGCCCACTGGATTGTCATCTTGTTAACAATAACTAAGACAAGGTATTAAACAAACGAACGTCACGTACGATAAGATTTCAAAGAAATGAACAACAGCTGCGATAAGATGTTTCGAAAATATCGCCCTAATCAGATGACCGCTATTGATTGAAATTATCTAACCTCGGCCATTGCTTTGGCATTTTTGTATACAATGTTTTCCTTGTGGCAATCCTTTAAAGAGGGAAGCATTTTAAACTAAACACAGAGGGTACTTTGGTACGGTTTTTGCTGTCGGAAAGTTTGTTTACCTGAGAAAATGTAAAACTGTTTTTGCACGATATTCCTTTCCCAATTATACAGGGTTACTACAAAAGAAATAGACAACTTCAACTGCCTGTAAAACAAAAACTATTAGAGATAGCAACCTAATTATTTTGGAGGTATGTTGAGAAACTCTCAAAGTTTCGTTTTTTACTATTGGTAACGCTGTAGTGTTTTGTTTGTTGTTGCAGAAGCTGAAATGGCGGAAAATCCTGTGGAAAGGGCATATTGCGTGTTGGAATTTGCTAGAGCGCAATCAGCAACGACATTTTAGAACACGTTACCACAAAAATGAAATGATGCGCTCACAAAAACCAGCATCGTCTTCATCATGTCGCAACATGTCGATGCAAAAGTCACGCCGTATGACTTTATCTTCTTCACTCAGAAACTGCAACATCTGTAATCTGTAAGGCATCATGTGCAGTCGCTTCCGCAAGATTTTCCATACAGTTGGCTGTGGAATTTGTAATTGCATGCTTGCCCTAGATGTCGATTTCTGTGGGCTTCTTATGTAGGCAGAACGAACACGTTCAACGTTTTCTTCCGAAACTCTTGGTCTTCCCGAGCTCTTCCCTTTGCACAAACATCCCGTTGTCTCGAATTTTCTATACCAGTCGTAAATTGACTGTCTAGTTGGTGGCGTTTTGTGGTAACGTGTTCTAAAATGTCGTTGGACAACAGTTGCTGATTGCGTTCTAGCAAATTCCAACACGCAATATGCCTTTTCCACAGGATTTTCCGTCATTTCAGCTTCTGCAACAACAAATAAAACACTACAGCGTTACCAATAGTAACAAACGAAACTTTGAGAGTTTCTCAACATACCTTCAAAATAATTAGGTTGCTATCTTTAATAGTTTTTGTTTTACAGGCAGTTGAAGTTGTCTATTTCTTTTGTAGTAACCCTGTATATCTCTTCAGTACCTTCGCTTTCGATTAGTAAATTTATCTTTCAATCTGCCTGGCCAACTAGTTGTTTTTAATATACCTCTCAATTTGCATGGACTCTTTTCTCAAGGCGGTTTGTAATAGGAAGGACTTGCTACTCAATAAACACGATTCGTTTTATAATTCCACAAAATGTTTTATTTCACTATTAAAGTTTGAAATAAAAATTCAGCTAATCTTAAAAGTATCTTCCTAAATGAATGTTTGTATAACAGATTAGCTATACTCTCTATTTACAATATGTAATGTCGAGGTATTCAAATATATCACATAGATGTACATTCATTCTTACTTCTTCTACGTCTCTAAGTAAACTTTTTCAAACAAAAAAAAAAAAAAAAAAAAAACAGGAGACAATTTATTACAGACTCATTTGTTTTTCATTAAGGAATATGTTACACTCACATGGCTTTCTCTAGCTGTTCTACAAAGTTCTTACATAAGATTATTCTTCTTTCTGCACCTTGCTAATCGAGGTATTCAGCACAATGTTCTTATTACTTAGTTCCTTATAAGTAGGAAGAAAATAAGGGAATTCACTAGGCTAAACCGATAGTCAAGTGTTTTAAAAGCTGTCGTTATGCGATTGTCATTAAAAATCGCTTCTTTTCTTGGCCTGAAGTAGAACAAAAGAAAAACGGACTCCCGTCTGAGAAAAATATAAATACTTCACAACTGAAACTAATAACAATGAATACCTCGAAAACGGTAAGCTCCACGAAAAAAATGTATATGACGTAAGTGTGTATTTTAACAAGACCTACATTTTTTGAATAGAAGGGTTTTGTCTATCTCTTACGGTTTACTAGTCTTGCCAAATTAAGCAAAATTCATCCAGAATAAACAGGTCTTTAGAAGCTATACCCAAAAAATTGAAGATATACATTTTATTTGTCAGGTAAAATATCTTCAATAATACGATATTTTAATAAGAATCGTTAGAGCCATTTTTAAGAAAATCAAAAATTTCAAAAAAAGTTCCATGTGAAGGGTAGTTTGGGGTGGGGGAATTTTTCTCAAAATCTTCGGGTGGCAACCCTGGAAGATACTAAACTTAAATACCAAGTTTGGTATTTTAGCTACTTTTCGTTTTTGAGTTATCGTGTTCACAGTCACACGGACACACTGACACATGGACACACACACACACACACAGACCTTATTCTGAAAATCCTTTTTTTTGGATACAGGGGACCCCAAAACATATATTTCTGGTGAAATCTTGGTAACACATTTTTTGGTGGAGAGCAATACTTTCTCTATACACTATGAACATAGTGCGTATAGAGAAAGTAAAAATCTGATGTATTCCATTCATATGGCTTTCTCTACATCTCTGCAACAAATTATTGTTAAAAAGCTTATGTTCACATTTACTTCATTTAATCGACAAAAAATTAGCAGAAATAGTTTTATTACTTTCTTCCTTGTAAGTAGAAGCGAAATAAGGCAGCACCATAGGTTAAAGTGATGTATTAGAAAAGTTTTTCAAAGCTGAAGCCAATAACAAAGAATATCTCAAAAACGATCAACTACATGAAAAAAATGTATATGACTTAAATCGTGTGTTTTATCATGCTCTACATTTTTTGTGTGGTAAGTTTTTTCCAGCTCTTACGGTTAAGCAGCTATAAAAAATTCCGTAAAATTCATCCAGAATAAAGTAGTTCTTCAGAGGGTATTCCCAGAAAATTCAAAATATAAATTTGCTTTGTCAGGTAAATATGTTTAAAATATGACAATGAAAATCGTTAGAGCCATTTTTGAGAAAATCAAAATTTTCGAAGAAGTTCCATGTGAAGGGTAGTTGGGGGTGGGGGATTTTCTTGAAACTCTTCGTCTTGCGTCCTTGGAAGATATCAAACTTAAATACCAAGTTTGGTATTTAACAGTCTTTTCATTTTTGAGCTGTGCTGTCCACAGACACTCAGACACTCACACACACACACGGACCTTTTTATAAAAATACTTTTTGGAAACAGGGGACCCTAAAAGGTTTATTTCCGGTGAAATCTCGGTATCCAATTTTTGGGTGCATTACAATACCTTCTCTATACACTATGCACATAGTACGCGTAGGGAAGGTAAAACATTTATAAAAATTTGATCATCGTTCATCGTTTATACGTAGAACATTGCTTTTAACCAATTATTATACAAATTAAACGTAATGAAGTAAACTTACACGGTTACACAATAATTTTCCGTTGCGACTTCCAGGCTGATTTGGTATTTGAAAAATTGCAACGTTGGAGGATATCAGGAATCGTGTCGACAGTGCAGTTAATATCTGGAAGCGAACTTAGGCTAGAGGCGCTGGCATCAGAATCTGCTGCAGACCCGAATGACCCCGCAGAACATTGCGGAGGTTAGCGGCGATGGGACGTGCGAGGTTGAAGGTGTGTACGGGCAGGATGACACGGACCGGGTGGTCTTTGCTCGCCCTGTAATTCTCTCCCTCATAATAAGAGGGCTCCAAGATTGCCTGGCCTCGGCAATAAGCCTAACGTTTACTGCAAAAATGATTTCAACTCGCTTTCGCATTCCAACTTCCTCGTACCACTCGTAATATAGCAGTTCAGCATCTTCCAAGGATGCAACACAAAGATTCTCCAGAAAGTCCCCCACCCATCTACATTAAACTTTTTATTACAAATCTGACGTGTTCCACTCACATGACTCTCTACATCTCTGCAACTAATGATTGTTAAAACGCTTATACTTCTATTTACTTCATGCTAATCGAGAAAAAAATCAGCAGAAATAGTCTTATTACTTGCTTCTCTGTAAGTAGGGGCGAAATAAGGGACTATTATTGGTTAAAGTGATAGTCAAAAGTTGCTTGCTATGTGACTGATCTTCCTTTGTTTATATGGACTAGAATTGTATTGAGTATCTCAAAAACGATCAACTCCACGAAAAAAATGTACATAAGATAAGTTGTGCGTTGTACATTTTTTTGTGGTAAGTTTTTGTCCATCTCTTACGGTTTAGCAGTTATTCAAAATTGAATAAAATTCATCCAGAATAAACTACTCATCAGAGGCTATTCCCAGAAAATTCAAAATATAAATTTTATTTGTCAGGTAAATATCTTTAATATACGAAATTTTAATCAAAATCGTTAGAGCCATTTTTGAGAAAATAAAATTTTTCGAAAAAATTTCTATGTAAAGGGTAGTTGGGGGTGGGGGGATTTTTCTCAAAATCTTCGCGTCGCATCCCTGGAAGATACTAAACTTAAATACCAAGTTTGGTATTTTACCTACTTTTCGTTTTTGAGTTATCGTGTTCACGGACACACGGACACACACACGGACCTTTTTCCGAAAATGCTTTTTTTTACTTTCTCTATACGCACTATGTACATAGTGAATAGAGAAAGTATTGCACTCCACCAAAAAATTCGATACTGAGATTTCACTGGAAATATATGTTTTAGGGTCCCCTTTGTCTAAAAAAAAGTATTTTCACTAAAAGGTCGTGTGTGTGTGTCCGTGTGTGTATTTAAGTTTAGTATCTTCCAGGGATACGACACGAAGATTTTGAGAAAAATCCCCCCATACCAAACTACCCTTTATATGGAACTTTTTTCGAAAATTTTGATTTTCTGAAAAATGGCTCTAACGATTTTGATTATAATATCGTATATTAAAGTTATTTACCTGACAAATACAATTAATATTTTGAATTTTCTGGGAATAGCGTCTGTAGACTACTTTAATCTGGATGAAATTTTCACAACTACTACACCGTAAGAGATGGACAAAAACTTAACACACAAAAATGTAGAGCACGTTAAAATACACAATTTATGTTATATACATTATTTCGTGTAGTTGACCGTTTTTGAAATATTCCTATTTCTTGGTTTCAGCTTTGAAAAACTTATACTTTTCTCATACAGGAATTTGTCAATTCCTGACCACACAAACAAAGGAACATCAGTCACATAGCAACCAGCTTTTGGCTTTCCCTTTAACCTGTGGTGTTCCCTTATTTCGCTTCTACTTACAATAAAGCAAGAAATGTGACTTTCTGCTAATTTTTCTCAATTACCATGAAATAAGTAAAGGATAAGCTTATTAACAATAATAATTTACAGAGATATAGAGATAGTCATGTGAATGGAACACATCAGATTTTTAGATAAAGGGGACCCTAAAAACATATCCGGTGAAATCTCGGTATCGAATTTTTTGATGGAGTGCAATACTTTCTCTATACACTATGTACATAGTGCCCATAGAGAAAGTAAAAATGGCTCAAGCGATTTTAATTAAAATACTATATGTTTAAGTCATCTTTATGACAATTGAAGGGCAAATTTTGAATTTTCTATTAATAACTGCAGAGGCCATATTCATTCTGGAGGATTTTGCATACCTGCTCAACCATAAACAATTCTCTAAAACTTACTACACAGAAATATAGATCACGTTAAAACACACCAATTATACATGTGCATTTTTTTTCTAGAATTAACCGTTGCCGAGATAAACCTTGTTATTGGTTTCAATTTTAAACTACTTAAACTTTTATGAAAGTCAGATTTCGTGTTTTATCTCTTTTGTTTTACTCTTGGCCATGTTAAGGTAACGGAATGTCAATAGTATCACATTGCGACAGCTTTTAAAAAAATTCAACGTGTTCCATTCACATTTTGAAAACCTTCGTATCGCATCCTTGGAAGATACGAAACCTAAATACCAAGTTTGGTATTCAACGGTCTTTTCGTTTTCGAACTATACTGTCCACAGACACACTCACAGACACGGACCTTTTTGTAAAAATGCTTTTTTTTTTTTTTTTTTTTATTCAGGTGGTCCTAAAACATGTATTTCCGGTGAAATCTCGGTATCGAAATTTTGAGTGGAATACAATACTTCCTCTATACGCTATGTACACAGTACGTGTAGAGAAAGTAAAAAGGTAATTGCGAGCCTTATGCTGCTTTTGTTTTGAAGGCAGATCAAAGCAACGTCAATTGAATGCTATGGCCAAGAAGATTATCCGCGGAATAAAACCACGACTATGTATAGGTATGGAAGAGGAAGAAGTATGAAAATTACTGAGAACGGTAAATTGAATAGCGGCCGTGAAGACTATATGGCAACGTTCACAACGAATTATACTAAGAGAGTAGATGTGCTCCGGCGGAGGTCGTGCGCCAAATTAGAACCGTTGCAAATCTTAACGCTATATAATTTATAAACTCGCCCATCGCTTGGCATTACAGCTCTATTAGCCAGCAACGCTGCCAATACAAAACAGAAAAAGTCTGATATGGTCCATTCACATGCTTTTCTCTATATCACTGCAACAAATTATTCTATTAGTTCATCTATGGAGCAAAAATTAGCAGAAATAGTCTTATTATTTGCTTCCTTGTTAGTAGAACCGAAATAAGGGAGTACCATAGATTAAAGTGAGAGCCAAGAGCTGGTTGCTATGTGACTGAAGTTCGTTTGTTTGTATGGACACGAGTTCACAAAGTCCTGTATGAGAAAAGTATAAGTTGCTATAGCTGAAACCAAAAACAAGAATATCTGAAAAACAATCAACTTCACGAAAAAAAGTATATAACATAAATTGTGTGTTTTAAGGTGCTCTACATTTGTTGTGTGGTAAGTTGTTGTCCATCTCTTACGGTTTAGCAGTTATGCAAAATTCTGTAAAATTGACCTAGTCTTCAGAGGCTATTAAGCTGTTAAATAACTTTAACATACGCATTTTAATCAAAATCTTTAGAGCCATTTTTGAGAAAATCAAAATTTTAGAAAAACATTTCATGTAAAGGGTGGTTTTGGGTGGGGGGATTTTTCTCAAAATCTTCGTGTCGCCTCCCTGAAGATACTAACACATGGACACACACACGGACTTTTTTGTGAAAATGCTTTTTTTTTTTTTGATACAGGAGACCCTAAAACATAATCTCGGTGAAATCTCGGTATCGAATTTTTGGGTGGAATGCAATATCTTCTCTATACACTATGTACATAGTACGTGTAGAAAAAGTAAAAATGTTTTTTGTAATGTACCCAAAAATTCGATATCGAGATTTCTACGGAAATATATGTTTTGAGCCCTCATAAATCCATAAAAATATTTTTGGAAAAATGTCCAGTAAACATGAATCCTGGGACTTACAGTACTTGCATTGTAAGTCCCATTGGGGTTGTCATCTCAAAATAATTTGAGATCACCTTGTGGTTTACCGGGAAACATGCGAGTCGGTTGAGAAATTCAATGCTATGCCGGCATGTTGCCATGGTAGCTCAGTGGAAGGGTAACCGGCTAGATGCCGGGAGATCCGTGGTTCAAATCTCGACTATGGCATTGAATTTTTCAGATAGACTCTTCCTATCCAGTACATGTATTGTTAGAATGAAGATTACTTTGAGAAATGGAGAAGTGCTGATATGTTTCGTTATTATTTAGTTACTTTCTGGATGGCCCTCTTAGAATGTGATGCTGAGGACCCAGGGGTTAAAGAGTGTCCATAAATAAAACTAGATTTAATTTATGTTACATGAAATGACAAGGGCGGGAACTGGGACACCTACCCTAAACACACAAGGCAGCACGCACAGCATACAAACTCTTTTCTCACAAAAGGAGTTTCGATTTTTTGACGGGTGACTGCTCCCAGTACTAAGGAGCTTCTTAGGCGGCGGTGCTGGGGCTTATTCCAGTCGGCCGACCGTAAAATTAGTAATTAAGGTCTAGGAGATTAACTGAAATATGAGCCATTCCTGTCCCCTTCCTCCTCGTCGCCCAAAGTCAACATTTGGTGCAGAGACTGCCATTGTTATCATCGCATTTACCATTGTAACAAAATCTGCAGGATTTGACAGCATAACATTCTATACTGCTCCAAGTTTCGCATTTAACGTCAAAAGCAGATACTGTTAAGAACGCTTCCAAATCTCTGACTCCAGTCTTGTGCTGTGCCGACAAGCGCTCGTCTAAGTCTGTTTTTCCTTACCTCGCCCCGCATACCAACAGAATAATGTGTTATAGTCCTCTCTTACCAGCCGTTTGGACTTATAACTACGAGGGCCGTTTTTTTTTCAACCTCCAATAACAGATAAGTTCATATAAAACAATTATTTTATTACTAAAAGTTTTGTACACATGCCTACTTTTCAACATAATCACCGAAAAGATTGAGACATTTATCGTACCTGTGCACAAGCTTTGCAATAACCGCTTCAAAAAATGTTACCGCCAATGATTTGAAATGAGCTTTGACGTTCTTTTGAAGATCTTCGTTGGTTTGAAAGTGCTGCCCTCCTAGCCACGTCTTCAGTTCAGGGAAAAGGTGAAAGTCGCTGGGTGCCAGATCAGGACTGTACGGCGGATGATCGAAAATGTCCCATTGAAATTGTTCAAGGAGCCGATGGGTTGTGCCAGCAGTGTGTGGGAGAGCGTTGTCATGGATCAACACAATTCCTGAAGTCAGCATTCCTCTTCGTTTGTTTTGAATGGCTCTCCGCAAACGTCGTAAAGTACGAAGATCTTCAAAACAACGTCATGGCTCATTTGAAATCATTAGCGGCAACATTTTTTGAAGCGGGTATTGCAAAGCTTGTGCACAGGTACGATAAATGTCTAAATCTTTTCGGTGATTATGTTGAAAAGTAAGCATAAGTGTACAAAACTTTTAGTAATAAAATAATTGTTTTCTATGAACTTGTCTTTTATTTATAGCCTATCGGATGTTGAAAAAATCGGCCCCCGTACTTAACGTCATAGACACTAGTTCCCAAGTTAAAATAGGTAATAACTTATTTCCTGCATTCAAAGTATTTCAGTCAAAGAACTTTTCTCTCAAGCAATGACGTATCTGTACAATATATCAAGGTGGCTACTTTAAACTTTGAAATTACAAGACGCGCACCTGGAAACCAACCCTGACCGTTGTCCAGTCTTCAACTTACTAGTCCCTTAAAATGTTATGCAGAAACTCACTGGTTTGGACACGTACTAATACGTAACATGAAACTGAACTGCCTACAGAGTCTACAGGAAACAGATTTTATCACGTCGCCTCTTGCCCCTAGCAGAGACTCACCTTTGGTTTGCTAATAGTTATTGCCCAGTGGCAGGTGAGCGGATATGTTTGAGGGCTATCATGTTTTAGAAAAAGCAATACACCTCTTCTTATCCTGAATTGTTTATAACAGCAGCACGTGCAAGTGTATAACTTCTCTGCACCGACCAAGCTTCAGTCGATTAACGGTCGTTGCTAACCACAGGCGGTGAAAAGTGCGTATTGTTGGATAGGTAGAGTCAAACTGAAGAATTCAATGCTATACCGGTATGTTGTTATGGTAACTCAGTGGTAGAGCAACCGGCCAGAGACCGGAAGATCCGTGGTTCAAATACCGGCTATGGTCTGACTACCTATCCTACACACGGCTTGTGTGAAAAAAAAAACAATTAAATTAATACTAATTGTCCACAATAGCTGGCTGGCTATACTATGAATCCTGTGACTTAGAATACTTACAACATTGTAAGTCGCCAGGGGTGTTGTCATCACATAATAGTTTGGGATCACCTTGTGGTTTGCCGGGAGATATGCGAATCAGTTGAGAAATTCAATACTAAGCTGGCATGTTGCTATGGTAGCTCGGTGGTAGAGCAACCGGCTAGAGATCGGGAGAACCGTGGTTCAAATCCAGGCTATGGCATTGAATTTTTCAGTCTGTCTCCACCTATCCAGGTACTGTCCTACACACGTCTTGTGTGAAAAAATAGTTAAATCAATGTGTAGTGGTTAATATGTGAGTCAAATCGTAAATAATGACAAGAAGAAGAAAAGAAGGATAAACCCGTATTCGGCAAGTTTGACAAGTTTAGTGAGTGATATGAGTGTTTGTAAAAACGTTTTGGTAGCAAAAAATAACACCACATTGAGAGATCCATAGTGATCCCTGACTGTTGCGTACCTCGTGGCCGCTTCATCACAGTGTTGCCACTTCGCCCCGTCCACAGCTACGGCACTCGGGGATCTATATGAGCTCCAATGAGATTCATCTCTTCAAACAACAGAGGCAACTGATGTTCATTTTTGGAAATTCATTTCAAAGGAACATTTTCCACATCTTAGAAACTGGGTTTTAAAACTTACTTCCATATTTGGTGGTACTTACATATGTGAAACTGCCTTCTCTGCTATGAAACTAGTGAAATCAAAGTCTAGAAACAGATTTACTGATTCAATGTTATCTCACATTCTTAAAATTGCAACATCAAACTGGAAGTGGATTTTAAAACTTTTGTAAAAGATTTTGACAAACCTCACTGAATACTTGTACCTTCACTGTGCATGTAATAATATTAAAAATAATATGCTCTTAAATTGTCATTGCTGTTGTTTTATTACTTTCTCTACACGTACTATGTACATAGTTTATAGAGAAGGTATTGCACTCCACCAAAAAATTAGATACCGAGACTTCACCGGAAATATGTGTTTTAGGGTCCCTGGTTTCCAAAAAAAGTATCTTCAGAAAAAGTTCCGTGTGTGTCCGTGTGTCTGTGAACACGATAACTCAAAAACGAAAAGTCGGTAAAGTACCAAACTTGCTATTTAAGTTTAGTATCTTCCAGGGATGCGACACGAAGCTTTTGAGAAAAGTCCCCCCACCCCAAACTACCTTTTACATGGAAATGTTTTCGAAAATTTTGGTTTTCTGAAAAATGGCTGTAACGATTATGATTAAAATATCGTATATTAAAGATATTTACCTGGCGAATAAACTGTAAATTTTGAATTTTCTGGGAATAGCCTCTGAGGACTACTTTATTTTGGGTCAATTTTACGGAATTTTGCATAACTGCTAAACCGTAAGAGATGGACAAAAACTTACCACCAAACAAATGTAGAGCACTTTAAAACACACAATTTATGTTATATACATATTTTTCGTGGAGTTGATTGTTTTTGAGATATTCCTTGTTTTTGACTTCAGCTATAAAACACATACCTTTCTCATACAGATCTTTGTGAACTCGTGTCCATACAAACAAACGAACTTCAGTCACATAGCAACCAGCTTTTGACTATCACTTTAACCTATGGTAGTCCCTTATTTCGCTTCTACTTACAAGGAAGCAAGTAATCAGACTATTTCTGCTATTTTTTTTTCTCGATTAACAGGAAGTAAATAGACGCATAAAAATAATTAATTACAGAAACATAGAGAAAGTCATGTCACCTTGTAACACATCAGATTTTTTATTATTTGGTTATGTGAGAACGTTCTTTACTCTCTGGATGACCTACCTTCGTGTGTACTGTTTTCATCCGATATAGAGATCTACGTCAATTCCCTTAGGGAAGGGATAAGATTGTCGAATATAGCGTTTCATTGGGCCTGATTAGCTGCATGTTTCAACTTTAAGGTAGGTATGGTGGAGTTCATACCTCTGTTAATGGAACAATGTGCGAACGCAACTCCGGAACGTCTTATTCAAGTTTCGCAAGATGTGACATTTAAAGAGGATTAAAGCAGAGGAGGAAATCTTGTGTTGATGAAGGAAGCCGTTCCACTGCAAGCCGCTTAAGAGGCGAAAATTCCCAGTTGAAAGATGCAGTTGGAAAACAAGGTAGGCATCCGCTTTAACTTTCCACTAGGATGCTTGTGAATTGTATTCAACTAGCTTTAATCAGACCTTTGTTCTTTATTCTATCATAATCACTTCAAACATAGTTATTAACTTCATTGTTGCTTACTTCTGTGTATAAATGTATTTTAATATACAGTACTGCATTAATTCTTGAAACGTTTTACTTTCTTTACACGTATTATATACATAGTGTATAGAGAAGGTATTATAATACACCCACAAATTCGATACCGAGATTTCATCGAAAATATATGCTTTGTATCCACCTGAATCCAGAAAAAGAATTTTTGGAAAAAGGTCCGTGTGTGCGTGTGTGTGTCTGTGACAAGTATAGCGCCAAAACGAAAGGATCCTTAAATACCAAACCTGGTACTTAAGTTTAGTATCTTTCAAGAATGTGACACGAAGATTTAAAAAAAAAGCCTCCCACCCCCAACTACCCTTTACATGGAACTTTTTTAGAACATTTTGATTTTATCAAAAATGGCTCTAACGATTTTGGTTAAAATATCGTATATTAAATATATTGAAATGACAAATGAAATGTATATTATAAATTTTGTGGGAACAGCCTTTCAAGACTACTTTATTCTGGAAGAATTTTACGAATTTTGCATAACTGCTAAAACGTAAGAAATGGACAAAAACGTACCACACAAGAAATGTAAAGCACGTTAAAACACAAAATTTATGCTATTTACATTTTTTTCGTGAAGTGGATCGTTTTTTAACTTGTTACTGGTTTCAGTTGTAAAAAAATCTTATATATACGGGAATTTGTCAACTTTTGTCCATAGAAACAAAGGAACTTCAGTCACATAGCAACCAGCTTTTGACGAATACTTTAGCCTATGCTACTCCCTTATTTCCCTTCTGCTTACAAGGGAGCAAGTAATAAGGCTATTTCTGATACTTTTTTTTCTCAATTAGTATGAAGTAAAAAAAAAAGTCTAATGTGTTCCATTCACATGACTTTCTCTACATCTCTGCAACAAATTATTCTTAAAAAGCTTATACTTCTATTTACTTCATGCTAATCAGAAAAAATTGGCACAAATAGTCTTATTACTTGCTTCCTTGTAAGTAGAAGCCAAATAAGGGAGTACCGTAAGTTAAACTGATAGTCATAAACTGGTTGCCATGTCACTGAAGTTCCTTTGTTTGTATGGACAGCAGTTGACAAATTCCTGTATGAGAAAAGTATAAGTTTTTCATAGCAGAAACCAAAAACAAGGAACGCCTCAAAAACGATGAGCTGCACGGAAAAAATGTATATAACATAAATTGTGTGTCTTAACATGCTCTACATTTTGTGTGTGGTAAGTTTTTGTCCATCTCTTACGGTTTAGCAGTTATTGAAAATTCATCCAGAATAAACTACTCTTCAGAAGCTATTCCCAGAACATTCAAGATATACATATAATTTGTCAGGTAAATGTCTTTAATATATAATATTTTAATCAAGATCTTTAGAGCCATTTTTGAGAAATTCGAAATTTTCGAAAAATGTTCCACGTAAAGAATAGTTGGGGGTGGGGGGATTTTTCTCAAAATAATCGTGTCGCATCCCTGGTAGATACTATATTTAAATACCAAGTTTGGTATGTTACCGACTTTTCGTTTTTGAGTTATCGTGTTCACAGACACACGGACACACACACACACAGACACACGGACCTTTTTGTGAAAATGCTTTTTTTGGATACACGGGACCCTAAAACATATATTTACGGTGAAATCTCGGTATCGAATTTTTGGGTGGAATACAATACTTCTCTATCCCTATGTACATTGTACATACGGGCTAGAGAAAGTAATAAGCATAAGCTTTTTAACAATACTTTGTTGCAGAGATGCGATGTGAATGGAAATGAGATTTTCATCACTTCTATCTTTTGAGTCTTTTCTAACTTTTACAGCAATGATATACTATTACAACTCATACAGCTGGTAGCACTCATGAACACTTTTGGTTATTCATACTTAGTCTTATACTGTGAACATTACACTATGCCATCTTTAACAATGGGAATTATTTACGCAGAAGACCAGAAATGTCTGGCCATTCGTAAGCTGCAGCCGAAATACAAAGCAGTCAGATCGAAATTAAATTCAGAGCTCGTCGCTGGTATGCCCACATCCCAGCCAATCGTGCCAACTTGCTTGCTAAGTTGAATGAGGAAAGTGAATTGCGTTCTTATGGATGAGAAAAAAAGCCAAGACACATCGAGATGCCCTTCATTTCTTTCTGCACGTTCATAACTACTTTCAACTCCAATTTCCTTTCAAATTCTCCCTTTATTTCTGCTTCATCAAGCGCCAGTTTCTATATGAATGCTCTGCACATTTCCTCCTACCCTAACCCCATTCTCACCCCTGTTCCATCTCTTTCAAACTTTCCTTGCACGAGCACAAGAAGAAGAAGATTCCGCATAAAAGATTTCCGCTCTTAGCTCGCTCGCATCTCATGCCGATCTCTAATACTTTTCATCCATTTATTTCTTTTCTTTTTTCACCTCCCTCTCTCCTAACCGATCCTGTCTGCGACTACTGCGCATGTCCCTGCTTGTCTCAGCAAAATAAAGCCACAACCAAGCGGAAGGAAGTTTTTTTTTCCCCCCTTTCCTTTCTCCTTTCCCGGAATTGTTGGGCAACTTCTGAGGAGCCAAATTTTCCAAATCAGCATTTCATCTTCTTAAAACGCCAATAATTATCATGCAAATAATTACTTTCAGGTGTGAAAATTGTTGGAATTAATTTTTAAGCTGCGTGAAGGAAATAATCGAGATGCCCGATTTAAATGTTTTAAAGTTTTAATTTATGGAAGAAAGTTCGTTTATCAGCTCCTTTATGAAATCACGAAATTAAACCCCTTACATATGATCAAGAAAAAATGCATATCTGGACAACGTCGTTGACAGCATTTAACAGAACATGATGGCCCTGCTCCACTCCACTCTACTTCCAAATTCGGCCTGTTTAAAGTTTGCGGTTAGGAGGTTTTCGATTGGATACCAACCCTCGCTGTTGCCAAGTCTTCCACTTACTCGTGCCTTAACTGAGGCACGATGCTCGACTTGCAAGCAGTATCTCCAGGAAACAACTTTTACTATGTTGTCTCTCACTCCTAGTACAGGTTTGTCCTTTGTTTGCTAATGGTTATTGCCCAGTGGTAAGAGGGAGCGGTCCCGTTTGAGAGCAATCATGTTTTGGAGAAAACTACAGCTTCAGTCGTTATGCTATTACTAACCTCGTTCCCCCCCCCCCATTTATACCTAGTGACAGGAGGTAGCAAGTGTGCTCCTCGACGGTTTTCAGTCATGGTGCAACGGCGCTTGTGCACCTCTGGTGTAATTAATTTACAAAATATTTATTTTGGAGTTGAAATTTTGAAGTCCAAGCAACTTTTAAAAGATTGTAAGGAGCTTAGCCGTAGCAGCTGTTGGAGGTGGTCCTTCGTGCCCGCAAGTCATGCGGTATTGCCTGAAGCGACGGTTTCTGGGATTGTATTCCCCTAGAGACCTAACGAGGGCGCACCGGTGGAATGGTAAACCTTCGCTGGATTTACTTGCCCGAAGCCTAATATCGTCCTCCAGGTATGGCAGACCAGAGTATTTGTGCAGGAATCTCGTAGGAAATCCTAGAGGCACAGAATAGATGGTCCGAAAGCATTTATTCTGTACCCGTTGAAGCAACAGAAGACTGAATTCTGCCGCATGCAGCAGATCTCACAGGCGTAGATTCGCATGGGGGCTATAAGATCCCTCAAAAGGCGCAATTTAAGGGGAACCGGCGTCATAGCTTTCAGCATCGGGTACAAGGAGGCCACAGCCCGAGTGCCCCGACACCTTAGTTCCCTGATGTGCTCCCCAAAAGTGACGCCTTTATCAAGCTTCACCCCCAAGTAGGTGATGGACCTTCTACGTCTATCCATCCGTGATCTGGTAGACTCATGGTGAGCCTCGGTGTAGTTTCTGTATACCTACCCTGGTAAGAGCCTAACTACAGGAATGAGGAGGATGGTTTAGATTTGGTAATAATAAGATTTTGGGTGACGATGTTAAGGAGGTAGCGCAAGATAGGCTCCTCGAAGGCATTTAAGGAGCAGCATCATTTTCCTCTGCTCCGGTGGTGTTTGATTTGATTAAATTGTTTTTGCTGCAGAATTTTGATTGACCGATCCCAATGTTGGGAGGGGGAGTCCTTAGTTCCGCTATTTGCTGTTAGCTGTTTGAAGCCGTTGTTACCGGGGGTACCCGTATGCCATGCGGGAAACCCAATACCCACTGTATCGGCGTTCAGTAGGTAAGTACTCCTCCAGCGTAGAATTTCTGAGTACGTACCTTCTATGTGGTGTGGCAGTTACCAAGATAACCTCTAAAACCCAAAATTGTAGGTTCAAACCTGGCGGAGGGTGATGGACTTTTTCGGATATGGAAGTGCTCCCATGTACTGTTTATTTGCACGTAAAGTAAACCCTATACCTTGAAAAAAGAAGGTTTCTGGGCAAAATTCCGTCATTTTTTGTCCGAAAGTAGTGATTTTGTCCTACAGTGCCATCTGTAGGCCACGAGCCGATCCATCGTCAGCATGGTGCATAGCGGCGCATTCACCAACTATAAATTCAAATCCAATTAAGGGTATATTGTAAGGATTCCTTTAGCTCCACCTAGGAGCTACAGGAATCAGCTGCATGGTCCTATTGGCGGCATCTCCCTTTGGACCTTACCGACTATCGGCAATGGTGTTAACTCGTGTACCCTTTGAGTGTCTGTTTGTCTTTAATGTTAATCATAAGATCACACACACACACACATATTCACATTTATAGACACTGGAGAGGATAAAGGTAATCTGGGCTACAGAAATTTTCTATCCTCTGGCCGGGAATAGAACCCGGAACCCCTCACACAGGGCAGATGCTCTACCAACTAAGTTCCGAGTCTAGCCAATTCAAATATATTCTACTCATATAATACATGTACGAGGTAGAGAACATTGCATATGTATGTCACCGAAAATATATGTTTTTGAGGTTCTCTGAAGAAATCAAATTCAGAAAACTTGGTATTTAGATTTAGTGTCTTTCAAGGATGCGACACAATACTTTTCAAGACACTCCCTCTACTACAAACTGTGCTTTTCATTGAAGATTTTCCGGAAATTCTGATTTTCTCAAAAAAAGATCTAGCGATTTTGAATAAATTACTAATGTTTGAAATACTTTTCAGAAAGGAAGTGTACATCTTGAATTTTATGGGAATAGTCTCTGAAGACCTCTTCATTCTGGATGAATGTTGCATAACTGGTAAACCGCAAGAGATAGACAAACACTTATTACATAAAAAAATCTGATGTGTTCCATTCACATGACTTTCTCTGCATCTCTGCAACAAATTGTTGTTAAAAATCTTATACTTCTATTTCCTTCATTTTAATCGAGAAAAAAAATTGCAGAAATAGTCTTATTACTTGCTTCATTGTAAATAGAACGGAAACAAGGGAGTACCATAGGTTAAAGTGATAATCAAAAGCTGGTTGCTATGTGACTGATGTTCCTTTGTTTGTGTGGACAGGAGCTGATAAATTCCTGTATGAAAAAAATATGAGTTTTTCAAAACTGAAACCAAAAATCAGGAATGTGTCAACAACTCCAAGAAAAAAAATGTATATGACATAAATTGTGTGTTTTAATGTGCTCTATATTTTTTTGTGTTAAGTTTTTGTCCATCTCTTACGGTTTAGCAGTTATGCAAAATTCCGTAAAATTCATCCAGAATAAAGCAGCCTTCAGAGGCTATTCCCAGAAAATTCAAGATATACATTTTATTTTTCAGGTAAATATATTTAATATTAGACATTTTATTCAAAATCGTTTGAGTCATTTTTGAGAAAATCAAAATTTTTGAAAAAAGTTCCATGTAAAGGGCAATTGGGGTAGAGGGATTGTCTTGAAAATCTTCGTGTGGCATCCTTGGAAGGAACCAAACTTAAATACTAAGTTTGGTATTTAATGGTTTTTGCGTTTTTGAGCTATGCTGTCCACAGACACGCACACACACATACACACACTTGCACACACACTCATGGGACCTTTTTGTAAAAATGCTTTTTTTATTCAGGGGGACACAAAACATGTATTTCCGGTGAGATCTTGGTATCGAATTTTTGGGTGGAATGCATTACCTTATCTATACACTATGTACATAGTACGTGTAGATAAAGTAAAAGTAGATTTCGTTAAAAAATACAATCTTTATTTTATTATTCAGAATTAACCATTTCCAAGATATTCTTTGTTATTGTTTCGTTTTTAAGTAACTTAAATTTTTTCTCAAATGGGAGGTCATCTTTTGTTGCAGAGTTGATCGTTTCCGAGATATTCATTGTATTTGATTTCAATTTTAAACTACGCATCTGCTCAAAAGGGAACACCTTTCGTTTCATCTCTCTTTTGTTTTTCTGGAAATATAAAGCGAACTGAACTTCAATTTTTTCATATATCGATCAGCTTTTAAATGATTTGACTATCGCTTTAGACTAGTGTTTTACTTTGTTTCCTTTATGCTTACAAGGAAGCAAATAATAAGCAATAAAACACTTTCTGCTAATTTTTATCTCAAAGAGAAGAACGTAAATAAAAGAATGATATTTTATAAAGATTTTTTTACATTTTTTTTATATAACTTAACGTCCTTTAACCTGGTTAAACCAGTTTAGTTGTATCGGAAGATGAATGAAATTGGTGAAATGATGCTAGTCCATGGAGCTTAAAGTAACTCGATATTCGTCTTCTCAGGATAAGGGAAAACCTCGATAAAAACCTTGTCCGTGTAACTTAAGAGATTCGAACTCGGGACCTATTCAATGTGAGACAGACATTTTATCCCTATACCATCCAGGCGGTCAAAGGAAAGTATATGACATAGCTAAAGAAAATCATGTGAATCGAACAGATTACTTGTTTTTGTTTTTTTTAACTGTGGGTGTTTATTCCCAAACTCTCAGGTTAAATGGACCCCAAACTACCTTTTATACAGAACATTTTTTAAACAGTTCGTTTTTCTCAAAAATGGCTCTAACGATTTTGATTAAAATATCGTATATTAAAAATATTTACATGACCAATGTATATTTTGTATTTTCTGGGAATAGCTTCTGAAGACCCATTCATTCTGGATGAATTTTGCTGAATTTTGTATATCTTGTAAACCCTAAGAGATACACAAAAAATGTACTTAACAAAAAATGTAGAGCACGTTAAAACACACAATTTATTTCCTGTATATTTTTATTGTGGAGTTGACCGTTTCTGAGATATTCCTTGTTATAGGTGTCCATTTTAAACTACGCATCTTCTTAAACTGGGGTCACCTTTCTTTTGTTTTTTCTGAAAATCGCAAAGCGAACAGAACTTCAACTTTTTCATATATCGACCAGCTTTTAAAAGACTTGACTTTAGCTTTAGCCTTGTATATTCCTTTGTTTTTCTACTGGTTACAAGCATGCAAATCAACGGTGCCCTAGGGTGCCGTGTGATTGGCTAAGGGGTGCCGCAAGATATTGAGATAAACAAAAAAAGATACCTTCTACTGAAACCTTAAGTCTTGTAAGGTCTTGAAATAAAATAAGTCAAATCAATTACTCTCATGCACGGCAGATGGTGATAGTGGTCGATTCATTTCAATAATTCAGTTATACTAGTATCCCACAGATGGCATTACAGCTATACCCTGCCGAACATTCCCGAGACTACTCGCTTCCTCACGAACATTCCCGAGACTTCGACAGATGAATATATAAAAGTGTACGCTGCTTGGCGCTTTCAGTTGTCTTCCTCGCGTTGATTCACAGTGTTTAGCTATGGATAAGTTAATTGTTAAACGTAAACGCAGGACAGTGAAAGTGAAGTCGGCTCCTACTGCTTGCTTTAAGAAGCCAAATCTTACAGTTTCTCCCGGACCGTCGAATTCACATAAAGAAGACAAACGAAACAAAAGAACATACCAGGACAGTTACTTAGCGTATGGATTTAAGTGGAATAACAACGAGGAAAACCCTATCCCTGTGTGTTTAGTTTGTGGCGAAACACTTAGCAACGAGGCCATGGTACCTAGAAAACTGAAGCGGCATCTTACAACAAAGCATCCTAGTGTGTCACAGAAAAGTGTAATGTATTTTTCACATATGTTAGAAGGGCAGAAGAAAACAGCTGTGCGAATGGTAAAGAGAATGACCATAGGTGATACTGCTCTTGAAGCCTCATTTAAAGTAGTAGAACTGATAGCTATAAAAAAGAAACCTCATACTCTTGGAGAGGAAATCATTGGCCCTGCATGTCAAGTTATAGTTTCAACAATACTTGGCGAAGGAGCAGCTAATCAAATTTCGAAAGTTCCTCTGTCCAACAACACAATCAGCCGAGGATATCTGAAATGTCATGCAATATCAACGAACAAGTCACGGAGAAAATAAAAACTTATAGACATTTGCTTTGCAAGTAGATGAGAGTCTCGATATTGGTGACAAACCGCAACTCCTTGGTTTTATCAGGTATATTGATGAAAAAGATATTAGTGAACAGTTTCTGTTCTGTAGGCCGCTGGAGACTACAACCACAGGCCATGATATTTTCGTTTCTATTAATTCCTATCTCAATGACCACGATCTTTCATGGAAAGACTGTTGTGGTATATGTACAGATGGTGCACCATCTATGTCTGGGAAAATTAAAGGTTTTACTGCCAGAGCTCTCAATGAAAATCCATCCATTATTATAACTCACTGTTTTCTGCATAGAGAGGCATTAGTCGTGAAAGCGTGTAATGAAGATTTTGCTGAAGTGTTTAACCAAGCTGTGAAAATGGTGAACTATATGAAGTCTCGACCTTTAAAGTGCAGAATTTTTGAACAGTTATGTCGCGCAACGGATGTAGCTCATACCTCTTTGTTACTTCACACAGAAGTAAGGTGGTTATCGCGGGGTCGTGTATTGAACCGGTTTCTCGAACTTAAAGAACAGCTAAACATTTTTTTTAAGGATAAAAATCAAAACACATTTCATGAGCTCTTACTAAGTGATTCTTGGTGTTTTGAACTGTCGTATCTGGCAGATATTTTTCATAAGCTGAATGAACTGAATGTTTCGATGCAGGGTCGACATGAAACAATAACCTCCTCAACCAATAAAATTAAAGGTTTTAAAAGAAAACTTAGTTCTTGGAAGTCTGCAGTTCAAAAAGGAGATTTGTCGAACTTTCCATCTCTTTTTAATGTGGCAGGAGATAAAGATCTGGGTAAACTGAAAGACCGCATTTGTGATCACTTATCAAGATTGCAAGATGCAATAGATGCGTACTTTCCAACTATTTCCACTACAAATCTCGACTGGGTTGTCTCACCATTTGATTTCGTAGATAGTGCAGAGGAAATAGATTTCACTGCTTGCGAACGAGATGAATTTATTGAACTTTGCTCTGATTCCACACTCAAAGGTAAGTTCACCAAGAGTGAGGCGTCGGTGGCTAGTTTTTGGCTTCAGCGGAGAGAGGAGTACCCTAACCTAATGAAGAAAGCAATTAACGCACTTTTGCCTTTTCAACATCCTATCTATGCGAGCAAGCCTTCTCTGCTATGGTGACAATAAAATGCAAAGCAAGAAACAGACTGAATAACCTTGAGGATGATTTGCGTGTTTCACTGTCAACTGTAGGACCCGACATCACATATCTGTGCATCAATTACAAGTTTCACATTAATCATTAATCGAACAAAATTTATTGATGCATTTTACTCAGTGATTGTGGTAAAGTTTACTGTATTATGTTATGGTGTACGTTATTATTATATAATATTTCAATAAATTAACATATTAAGGTTAATTTTCTTTTAATTCAAGGAAGGGTGCCCCTGGTGTTTAATGTTATTCCTAAGGGTGCCGTGAACTTCAAAAGGTTGGGAAACACTGATGCAAATAATAAGACAGTTTCTGCTAATGCTTATTTTTTGTTTATTATTTGTTTTGTTGTTTGTACCTTAACGTACTATAACCTTAAGATGGGATTTTAGGAATAGAAATTAGCGAAATATTTGCGAAATATTAACCTAAAGAAAAAATCAATAAAGCATCTACATTTCGTTACATTTCTTTACATTTAAACCTGGTTGGTTATATCGGACGATGAATGAAGTTGGTGAAATGAAACTCAAATGATCTCGGTGTCCAACGCGCGCTTTCACTACTTGTGGCACCGCAGACGATGACACTGGTGATACATGGAATAAAGATGGAGCACCAATGGAATGCGATGGCGGGGGACACCTGAGAATAAGGGAAAAACCTCGAAAAACCTTATTCGGTTAACTCCTCCTAAGCGAGATTCGAACTCGCGACCTATTGAATTTGAGGCAAATATTTTACCACTACACTATCTAGGCGGCATAAGGAAAGTTTGTTTGTGATATAGCTACAGAAAGTCATGGAATGGAGCATATCAGATGTTTACTTTCTCTGGCCCCATATGTACAAATACAAATTTCACCGGAAATACATTTTTGGGGTCCCCTGAGTCCCCTGAGTCTGTGGACAGCATAGCCCCAAAACAAAAAGAGCGTTATATACCAAACTTGGTATTTAGGTTTAGCATTTTCCAAGGATGCCACACGAAGATTTAAAAAAAAAAAAAAAAAAAAAACACCACAAACTACTCTTTACATGAAAAAATTTCGAAAATTTTGATTGTCTTAATAATGGTTCTAACGATTTTGATTAAAATCCCGTATATTAAAGCTATTTATGTCCGAAATAAGATGTATATATCGATTTTTTTGGGAATAGCCTCTGAACACCTCTATTTCTGGATGAATTTTGGTGAATTTTGCTTAACTACTAAACCATAAGAGATACAAAAAAACATACTACACAAAAAATGTACCTCATAACAAAACACATGATTTTTGTCCTTTACGGTTTTGCTCTGGAGGTAACCGTTTTCGAGATACTCCTTGTTATTGGTTTCAATCGTGAAATACTTATACTTTTCTCAGACAGGAAGTGTCTGTTTTTCTTTTGTTCTATTCCTGGCCAAGCAAAGAAGTGATTTGCAATGACAATCGCATAACGATATCTTTTAAAACATTTGACATTCACTTTAGCATAGCGCATTCCCTTATTACCTTCTACTTATAAGGAACTAAGTAATAACATTCTGCTAACATTTATCTTGAAATCATTGTGTACAAAGAGGAAGAATCTTTTGTAGGAGTTTTGTAGAGGATTTAAAGAAAGTCATGTGAGTGTAACACATCAGATTTTTTTAAAACTGTGGGTGTTTATACTCTCAGGTTCAAATGGAAGTTGTGTTGATGGCTATTGTCAGTAATGAACTGAAATGATGTAGTTTGTTCGACTGTAAAACCCCGTCACTAGAAAGTATCTCCTCAATTGCACGGGCAGACAAATGATTGCCAGAAAACGGACGGAAAGAAACCGCGCTTCTATTTATGAAGAAATTGCCTAATAATATTCCAGTTTTGGCCTCTGGCGTTATCAGTTAACTAAAGTGTGGGGTGGAGCTCTCTCTTCATCTCTGGGGGCTACGTGATATTTTTTCCCTTCACCCCTTTTCACCACTCTGCCTTTGCACACTATTTCTTCCTTTATTTCTCCTCCATAAGCAGCAGATAAAGTTCGCTTCTTCTTCCTCACTTCGCCTGTCTGCTTCACACAATTCAGTTAAATTATCTGAGATGGGGCGAGGAAGGAAATAAAAAGTGCTAGTAGAAACGAGGAGTCAAAGGAGAAAGAAAGAAAAAAAAAAATCTATAGTCGTCGGCATGCCAGGACGAGTGGAGACATTACAAGAAATGGTGGCTAAGGAGCAGGAAGAACATCTTTAAAGATAAGGGACTTACTCGAATGAATTGCTGGAGGTGAGGTAAAATGGTGCGCACGACAGATGGCGCCCGGGCTTCTGGAAAAACTACACATAACTTCTTTTCCCCTCTCTCCTTTACTTTTATCGTGTACAGTCAGTGTTCGATGTAGTGGATAAGGTACAGCTGAGTAGCGGCGCGAGTAACAGTTACTTTAGCGTAACGGTTATAACTGTCAAAAGTATAACAGTTGTTTCCGTGTAACGGCTATAACTGTCACAATTATAACTGTTATTTTCGCATAACGGTTGTAACTGTCACAATGTACCCAATCCGATGAGAGATTTCGCCGAAAATATGTTTTGAAATCCCCTGACACCAAACAAGTTTTGAGCAATATGTTCATTCTGTGGACAATTTAGCTCAAAAACGAAAAGTCCGTTACATTCCAAACTGGGTATTTAAGTTTAGTATCTCCCAAGGATGCGACACGGAGATTTCAGATTTTGCTGAATTTTGCGAAACTGGCAAACCGCGAGAGAATGACCGAAATTTACCACATAAAAACTGTAGATCTCGTTAAAACAAACAATTTATGTCATGTGATTTTTTACTTTCTCCACACGTACTATGTACATAGTGTATAGAGAAGGTATTGCGCTCCACCAAAAAATTCGATACCGAGATTTCACCGGTAATATATGTTTAAGGGTCCCCTTTAACTAAAAAAAAGTATTTTCAGAAAAAGGCCCGTGTGTGTGTGTCCGTGTGCCAGTGTGCCAGTGTGTCCGTGTGTCTGTGAACACGATAACTCAAAAACGAAAAGTCGGTAAAATACCAAACTTGGTATTTAAGTTTAGAATCTTCCAGGGATGCGACACGAAGATTTTGAGAAAAATCCCCCACCCCAAACTACCTTTTACATGGAACTTTTTTCGAAAACATTTATTTTCTAAAAAAATGGCTCCAACGATTTGGATTAAAATATCATATATTAAAGACATTTACCCAAAAAATAAAATGTATATTTTGAATTTTCTGGGAATAGCGTCTGAAGACTACTTTATTCTGAGTGAATTTTCCGGAATTTTATATAACTGCTAAACCGTAAGAGATAGACAAAAACTTACCACACAAAAAATGTAGAGCTCATTAAAACACGCACTTTATGTTGCATACATTTTTTCTTGGAGTTGATCGTTTTTGAGATATTCCTTGTTTTTGTTTTCAGGGTCGAAAATCTTAACTTTTCTCATACAGGAATTTGTCAACTCATGTCCATACAAACACAGGAACTTCAGTCACATAGTAACCAGCTTTTGACTATCGCTTTAACCTATGCTACTCCCTTATTTTCTTTCTACTTGCAAGAAAGAAAGTAATAAGATTATTTCTGCTAATTTTTCTAGATTAGCATGAAATAAATAGAAGTATAAGCTTTTTATGAATATGCTGTTGCAGGGATATAGAGAAAGTCATGTGAATGGTACACATCAGATTTTTGTAGAACTGACTGTTTCTGATATAATACTTTTTATGGGTTTCAGTTTTAAAATACCTATACTTTTCTCAAACGGAACCATACAAAGCGAACCGAAACTCAATTGTTTCACAAAGCGACGAGGTTCAAAGGATTTGATAGGTTAATATATTCCCTCATTTCCCTTCACTTAAAAGACAGCAAGTACTAAGACCCATTCTGGTAATATTTATTTCGAGGGGCATGATGTAGATAAAAGAATAATCTTTTGTAAGAATACTTAGAATGTAAGTAGAACAGCTAGAGAAAGTTATGTGACTGGAACGGATCAGACTTTTTTGATAGTGTTTAACATCGGCTTTACTACACTGATGATACATTGAAAATGGAGAAAAACCCACAAGCGGTCGCTTGTGATCGAACCCAGGCCTCCTTGGTGAGAGGCGAGTGGTTAGTCCGGCCACAGTGCCAAAACGTTTACATATAAATTTTACCCATAACGACTAAGTTGTTTGTTTAAGGGACACTATAAGAAATTTCAAATTTACCTATATATCTTTGCATAGAAGTTTTTGGAAATTTTACTTTGTTTGCACTGTTAGTTTGTTAAGGGTCGATTTTTTTATTTTAATTTCATAAAATAAACATTTCTGAATACAAAAAAAGCATAGTTAGGCACCAGGTGTGATTTTTAAATTCTTTAAGTCAATACAGCAAAGCACTAGAAGTGAAACTACTGGACTCAGTAAGAAAAGCTTCAGCTCGACGAGATGTCATTCACACCAGGAAAAGTAACCAACCAATGCAAGAAGAAAAGGACAGAAAAGACAGCAGCAGACGAGAGTCAAAGGAGAGCTGAGCGTCCAGCCTACCACCTTATATTTTACTTTCAAATGTGTTTAAATATATATTTTCAATTTACAAACAAAAATTATATTTTTATGACAAATATCATATTTTATCATTTTTAGAAAAATGTCCGTGTATGTGCATGTGTGTGTATGTTGGCAGCATAGCTGAAAAACGAAAAGACCGTTAGAAACCAAACTTAGTATTTAAGTTTGGTATCTTCAAGGGTGCGACAGTAAGATTTTCAAGAAAAACTCCCACCTCAACTACCCTTTACGTGGAAAAAAATTCTAAAAATTTAATTTTCTTAAAAATGACTAACGATTTTGATTTAAATCCCTTATATTTAAGATATTTACTTGCCAAATAAAATGTATATCTGGAATTTTCTGGGAATAACCTCTTTATTCTGGATGATTTTTATTGAATTTTGCGTAACTGGTAAACCGTAAGAAATAGACAAAAGCTTACAACACAAAAAATGTAGATCAGGATAAAACACTCAATTTATGCTATTTACATTTTGTTCGTGGAGCTGATCGTTTTCGAGATATCAAAATCTTAAAGATTTATAACTTCTAATTAGATATATACAAATGGCTTTTAGGTTACCAGTAACTGATTTTTTAACCGCATCAAACATAAACATTTGAAGAACCACAAGTATAGAGAACAGGTAGAAAAAGTCATGTGAATGGAATATATAAGATTTTCGTAAAAGAATTCGACTTTGTTTAAAATCTCAGTTAATGAATGTTGTAGGAGTCTGCTTCGTTGAGACAATGCAACACAAGAAATGACCGCCTTGTTTGTAGGCATTGTGGAATACTTCAGCGTTATGAGTGCAGCATAGTTCCACGGGTTTTGCATATAAATGGATGAGTAATAGATTCATAAAGGAATGTATGTACTCAAGTAATCATTGTTTACGGACACCAATGGATAAACATTTGCCAATATTGGTAAACATTTGCACTTTGAACTTTTTAACTTATTAAATTGAAAATCTAAGAACTTTTCTCTGTAAATAATTCTATTATCATAGTGAAAATGGAGCAGTTAAGCTATGATTTAATTAACCCAGAGGGCAGTGTGGTAGCGGTTAAGTGATTTGTAATTGTTCAAGCACATACATAGTGGATACAGAATGTATTGTATTCCACCAAAAAATTCGATATCGAGGTTTCACCGGAAATACATCTTTTGAGACCTCAGAATCCCCCCCCCCCAAAGAAGTATTTTTAGAAACATGTTCGAGTGTGTGTGTTTAGTATAGCTCAAAAACGGAAAGACGAATAAATACCAAACTTGGTATTTCAGGTATATTATCTTCCAGGGATGTGACACAAATATTTAGAAGAAAATACCCCCACCCCCAAACTATCCTTTATATGCAATATTATTCGAAAATTTTAATTTCCTCAAAAATGACTAGGTATTTTGATTAAAACACTGTATATTTTGATTTTCCTGGGATTAGCCTCTGAAGACCTCTGTATTTTGATGAATTTTGCATAACTGTTAAATCGTAAGGAATAGATAAAACTTACTATAAACATGTAGATCTCGTTAAAACTCATTATTAATTTTTCTTGTAAAGTTGACCGTTTTTATTTCAGTTTTAAACTACCTAAATTTTCTCAAACGGACTCCCAAAGCGAACCGAATTGTTTCATATAGCGTCCAGCATAACTTATTTCTACTGCTATCGCTTTAGCATAATTTACTCCCTTATTTCTTTTCCACTTTCAATGAAGCAAGTAATACGACCAATTCTGCTAAAGCTTATATCAGTTTGAGTGTTCCTTTGTACGAACTGTTTGTATTTGGAACAGCTAGAGAAAGTTATATGAATGGAACACATCAGGTGTTTTTTCAAACTATTCGAAAATTTACTGATGCTTATCACAATTTGCTACAGATTTGTTAGCCACTTTCAAAATCTTACTTTTAATGAAAAAAGTTATTTATTAAGAAAAATAATGTGTTCATTTATAAGATTTTAAGATTTTGTAAAGTTAAAGGGTGTTATATAAGTGAAGCAAAGATAAAAAAGGAAAAAGAAAAAGAGGACTTTTGAGGTTTTTTCCCGGAAAAGTCAATACATTCATTTTATTTTTATGGCGTTTTAATCAAATTGTTTAGATCAGTTTTTGAAAAAATCAAAAATTTCGAAACCTTTTGCATGTTACGGGTAGTTTGCCTAGGGGCAGATTTTCCTGAAATATTTTTATCGCCCTGATATACTAAACTTAAGTACCAAGTGTAGACTTTAAACGTTTTCAATATTTGAGTTATGGACATCGCATGCCTTATGACCTATATCGGAGTCCCTTATCACAGGGCCCCCACTCATTAATGCCAATAGGCTATCTAATTCATATGCCAATAAAGCTTGAACTCATGTGAAATAAACGGCTTAGTGGGGAAATGACCGAATAGAAATCATGGTAGATCAATTTGCCTACCGACCAGGGTAAACTATGAAAAACCAAAGCAGGCGGTTGATGGGAATCGAACCCGAAACCTCCAGAATGCAAGACTTACACGTTACGGTGGAGCCATCTCACTTGACGGAAGCCTGTTTCCGTTTGTTGCTGCTGCAAACTGTCGTTTATCGCCTTCTTCTTTCATGTTTATACATATCTTAATTAGTGCAACTTTTAACAGGCAATTCTTATACTCCTACTTCTCCTTGGTTTATAATTCATTGAGTAAACTGCCGAATGTCGATGATTAAAAATGGACTATCCACCTTAATATTATATAGTTTTATCATTCACATAAGGTATTTTAAACTCTATATTCTGCAATGTATGTAGTAGGTAGAGAAGATATTTTATTTCAACCAAAAAGTTCAATACCGAGATCTTACCGGATATTCATGCATGAGACCCCTGAATCCAAAAGATCATTTTAGAGGATGGATGGATGGATGGATGGATGGATGGATGGGATGGATGGATGGAAACCATGCATCAAAAATAAAGTGTCGGTTAAATACTAACTACTTACTTGTGTGTAAGTTTAGAATTTTTCAAAGATGCGACACGAAGATTTTGAGGAAAATTCCTCATCCTCAACTACCCTTTACATGGAAAAAATAATCAATGTGGAGTATTTTTACATTGATTGTGAAACAATTAAAATTACAACTTTCTCACCACTCATTAAAGGTTTACCTCTACTATGTTTTGAAAACTGCATTTGTTCGGTCATATGGTTTGGGCACTAACGGTCTCACCTTCCCGTTTCCAAATCTCACTAGCAGAAGGTAGCCTGCGCATGCTGTTTACTAATTTTCCATTTTGATTGCTTACTTCAAATTCGTTTTGCTGCAACTGTACATAATAACAATTTATACATGCCGCAGTTAGTAATGGAAGAAACCCATGCATTACTTTCTCTATACGTACTGTGTACATAGTGGACAGAGAAGGTATTGTATTCCACCCAAAAATACGATACCGATATTTTACCGGAAATACATATTTTGAGACCCCTGAATTAAAAAATAAGCAATTTTAGAAACATTAATACCTCAAACTTGATATTTAAGTTCACGAAGATTGGTATTCAAGATTGCTCGCTGTCTTGTCTTATTTCTTCAATTGCCCCGTGTTGTGGCACAACAGTCTCGCTACATTCACGCCATATGATGTCCAGGTTTCTGTGTATCTATGAGAGACTTCTGGTAATGTGCTCCCGCACTTTCATTCATTTCCATCAAGTAGTTCATATGCTATGTTAATTTATCCTTCTCCCCCGGAGGCGTTACCTCGTTCTACAGTTCACACCGCATTATTGGTAATTACTTATGTCACAACATCGCCTACTACCTGCCAGTGTGACGTCTTTGCGATATTGCTGCAACCTGGTTGAGATGTTCTTCCTCCACAGCCATGGCAAGCCCTCGAGGGAGTGAAGTCAGTCAGTCGGCTGGGAATATCGCCGAGGGACGGTCTTATCTTGAATAAGCACAGCGGCGCTTGCTGCGCAGCCACCTAGTCTAAATTCTTGTGCTTGTGAAAACCCACTTTTAGCTTGGGATAATAAGGCATTTACCTTATTACTAAATTTTGACTAGATTCTGTTTCACTGACTGTAACTTATGTGCAACTTATGAGCATTCACAAAATGCAAACATTGAAGATCTATTTGGGTCAAATCCACATTCATTTTTTCAAGGTCTTCAATAATTTTTTATTAGAAACTGGTTAATATAATATAAATTTTAATTTATTTAAATGTTATACAATAATTCTTTTTTTAGGTTCTATATGGTTTAATGTTTGTAATGAATGTTAAATCAGAAACATTTGTAATGACTGATAAAAAATATTATTAAAAATAAATATTGTGTTTTTACAGTTTGGTAGAAAAATTTCCCCAGGTCTTTTAGGAAACCAAGTGTGAATTTAATGTAAAGATTCCCTCTGGGGTTTTGGTACATTAGTTTTGCCTATGATTAAGTCGTTTTCGTAATCTGCTTACCCATTCCTTATTTGTAAGACTGACACCCCACAAGGACTTACAAGCCAGTACCTAGGGGTCAGAAGTGTGTGCACAGACAGGCATGAACATGATATGAAATGCAAGCGAAGGTGATGGAGCAAGTGGTGGAATGAGTGGCTGGGGTAACCAGAGAACCCAGGCACTTTGTCCACCAAAAATCCCTTTTCGCTTGGGATAGAACCCGAGCTGCCTAGATGAGAGGCAAGAGGTCTAACCACTCAACCACGGCGCAGTCCTGCCTAGTATTATTTCAATGCAATTCTTAGGTTTTACACACCAGGGTATTTATATATCTTTGATTTCTATACTTGGGTCTGAAGTCCTGTTGAAAGGCAGTAAATAAATAGATATACGAAATAATTGAATTCTTCATCAAGAGAACATCAGTGAACCTAAGAGAGGTTCGTTTACTCGCCTGGTTATTAAATGTGTATAACAGTTGGCAACCCTGCGGAGGCGAGGCGAAATCTTTCTTGAGCGATGGAGTTGCGTGAAGACCCGGCAAGCAGTGCAGGATAAGAGCAATACAGAAACAATGCAGCGCTCCAAACTGCAATAACAAAAGAGCTTCAACCTAAGTACACACTTCCCCCAGGGCCGCCTCCTTGCTTTCCACTTCCGGGAGCAACTAAAGCGTTCATTAAATTTCCTTTTAGGTTAGGAAGGCACAATTGCGCTAATTCTCATAGGGATGCGTGACATTCTGCCATAGACGTGGTTATAACACGCCACGATAGAAAGCTTTTCAAATATCAATAATTCCATATTAGAGACTCATATACTTATACTTTCTCTACACGTATTAGGTACATAGTGTACAGAGAAGGTATTGTATTGCACCCAAAAATTCCATACCGAGATTTGACCGGAAATACACATTTTGAGATACCCTGAATCCAAAACAGGCATGCTTAGAAAAATATGTGTGTGTGTTTGTGAGTAGCATAGCTCAAAAATCTGATGTGTACCATTCACATGACTTTCTCTATAACCCTGCACCAATTATTCTTAAAAAGCTTATACTTCTATTTACTTTATGCTAGTCAGAAAAAATGAGTATTATTACTTGCTTCCTTGTAAGTAGAAGCGAAATAAGGGAGTACCATAGGTTAAAGTGATAGTCAAAAGCTGGCTGCTATGTCAATGAAGTTCCTTTGTTTATATGGACAGGAGTTGACAAGTTCTTGTACGAGAAAAGTATAAGTTTTTCATAGCGAAAACAAAAATAAGGAATGTCTCAAAAACGACGAACTCACGAAAAAAATGTATATAACATAAAGAGTGAGTTTCAATGTGCTGTACATTTTTTGTGCAGCAAGTTTTTGTCCATTTCTTACGGTTTAGCAGTTATTCAAAATTCAGTACAATTCATCCAGAACAAACTACTCTTCAGAGGCTATTCCCATAAGGTTCAAGATATACATTTTATTTGTCAGTTAAATATCTTTAATATACGAAATTTTAATCAAAATCGTTAGAGCCATTTTTGAGAAAATCAAAATGTTCGAAAAAAGTTCCATGTAAAGGGTAGTTGGGGGTGGGGGGATTTTTCTCAAAATCTTCGTGTCGCATCCCTGGAAGATACCAAACTTATATTATATTAATAAGTTTGGTACTTTACCGACTTTTCGTTTTTGAGTTATCGTGTTCACAGACACACGGACACACTGACACACACACACACACGGAACTTTTTGTGAAAATGCTTTTTTGGGATATTGGGGACCCTAAAACATATATTTCCGGTGAAATCTCGGTATCGAATTTTTTGGTGGAGTGCAATATATTCTCTATACACTATGTACATTGTGCGTATAGAGAGAGAAAAACGAAAAGACCGTAAAACACCAAATATGGTATTTATGTTTAATATCTTCCAGGGATACGATACGAAGATTTTGAGGAAAATCTCCATAGCATAAACTATCCTTTACATGAAACAACTTCGTAAATTTTTATTTTCTAAAAATACTTTAACGATTGTGATTAAAATACCGTAAGTAACAGATACTTACATGACAAACAAAACATTAAATTTTCTATGCATAGCCAATGAAGACCTCTTTAGGCAGGATGAATTTTGCTAAATTTTGCATAACTGGTAAACCGTAAGAGATAAACAAAGCAAAGAGCATATACTTCTATTTACTACATGCTAATCGTGAGAGAATTGGCACAAATAGTCGTATTATTTGCCTCCATGTAAGTAGAAGTGATGTAAAGGAGTACCATAGGTTAAAGTGATAGTCAAAAGCTGGTTGCTATATGACTGAAGTTCCTTTATTTGTATGAGAAAACTAAGTTTTTCAAAGCTGAAGTCAATAACAATGAATATCTCAAAAGCGGTGAACTCCACGAAAAAATATATAGGACATAAAATGTGTGTTTTGAGGTGCTCTTGTGTGGTAAGTTTTTGTCCCTGTCTTACGGTTTAGCAGTTATGCAAAATTCCGTAAAATTCATCGAGAATAAAGTAGTCTTCAGAGGCTATTCCCAGAAAATTCAAGAAATACATTTAATTTGTAGGTAAAATACCTTTAATATGCGATATTTTAATCAAAATCATTAGAGTCATTTTGGGGAAAAATCAAAATGTTTTAAAAAAGTTCAATGTAAAGGGTAGTATCGGTTTAAGTTTAGTAATTTCTAGGGATGCGACACGAAGAATTTGAGAAATATTCGCTCACCCCAAACTACACTTTACTTGGAAAAAAAATAAAAAATGGTGATTTTTCTGAAAAAAAATGGCTAACAATTTTGATAAAAATACTGTATATTAAAGATATTTATATGGCAAATAAAATGTATATCTTGAATTTTCTGGGAAAAACCTCTAAGGAGTTTATTCTGAATGCATTTTGCTGAATTTTCCGTAACTAGTAAGCCTTAAGAGATAGACAAAACTTACATAATAGAAAATGTAGATCTCGTTAAAACACACAGATTTTTCATATAGTTTCTTTTTCTCGTTGAACTAACCCTTTGTTATTGCTTGTTATTTGTTTCAGATTTAAAATACTTAAAGTATTTCCCTTGGAAAGTTTTTTACTTCTGGCCCTACATACAACATGGCAAGCAGCTTTTAAAACATTTGACTATCGTTTTAGCCTATTCCCTTATTGTCCTTCTACTTAAAAGAAATCAAGTAATTAACAGAAGTTCAGCTAACGTGTGTGATTATCATAAAGCAGATAGAAGAATTTGGTTTGTAACTAATTTGTTATAGCGATGTTGAGAAAGTCGTGTGAATGGAAAATAACAGATTTTTGTTTTCTCTACACATACTATGTACACAGTATGTAGAGACGGTATTGAATATCTTTTAAAAGGTCCAAACAGAGATTTTACCGGAAATACATATTTTGAGGTCCCCTGAACTAGAAATAGCATTTTTTACAAAAAAAAATGTCCTTGTGCGTGTAGCATAACTAAAAAACGAAACGATCGTTTAACACAAAATTTGTTATTTCACTTTTGTATCTTCCAAGAATACGACACGAAGATTTTCAAGAAAATACCCCCACCTAAACTACGCTTTACATGATTTTTTTTTAAGTTTCGTTTTTCTCAAAAATGGCTCTAGCAACTTTGATTAAAGTAGGTTATAATAAAATATTTATATCACAAATAAAATATATATTTTGAATTTTCTAGGAAAACAGCCTCTGAAGACTTCTTTATTCTGGATGAATTTTGCTGAATTTTGCATAAAGGTTAAACCGCAGGCGACACACAAAAACTTACTACACACAAATTATAGATCTCGTTAAAACACATAATTTATGTGGTATATGTTTTCCTTGTAGAGTAGACCGTTTTCGAGATATTCATTGCTTTTGGTTCCATTTTAAACTACCTGCCCTTTTACTTTCTCTATATGCACTATGTATAGGTATAGAGAAGGTATTTCACTCCACCCAAAAATTCGATACCGAGATTTCACCCGAAATATATGTTTTAGGGTCCCTTGTATCCAAAAAAAGTACTTTCAGAAAAAACGTCCGTGTGTGTGTGTGTGTGTGTGTGTGTGTGTGTGTCCGTGTGTCAATGTGTCCGTGTGTCCGTGTATCCGTGTGTCTATGAACACGATAACTCAAATATGAAAAGTCGGTAAAATACCAAACTTGGTATTTAAATTTAGTAGCGACACTAGGATTTTGAGAAAAATCCCCCCACCTCAAACTACCCTTTACATGAAACTTTTTTCGAAAATGTTAATTTTCTTAAAAATGGCCTTAACGATTTTGATTAAAATATCGTATATTAAAGATATTCACCTTACAAATAAAATATATATTTTGAATTTTCTGATAATAGCCTCTGAAGACTACTTTATTCTGGAAGAATTTTGCATAACTGCTAAACCGTAAGAGATGGACAAAAACTTACTACACAAAAAATGTAGAGCACTTTAAAACACACAATTTATGTTATATACATTTTTTTCGTGGAGTTCGTCGTTTTTGTGACATTCCTTATTTTTGGTTTCTGCTATGAAAAACGTATAATTTTCTCATACAGGAACTTGTCAACTCCTATCCATACAAACAAAGGAACTTCATTGACATAGCAACCAGCTTTTGACTATCACTTTAACCTACGGCTGTCCCTTATTTCGCTTCTACTTACAAGGGAGCGAGTAATAAGACTATTTCTACTACTTTTTTCTGACTAGCATAAAGTAAATAGAAGTATAAGCTTTTTAAGAATTATTTGTTGCAGGGATATGGAGAAAGTCATGTGAATGGACCACATCAGTTTTTTTCTTCTAGTTATAAGGAAGCAAGTAATAAGACCAGTTCTGCTTTGATTAGCATAAAGTAGATATTATTGTAAGAGTAGATTGTATAGGGAACAGCTAGGGAAAGCTGTATCAATGAAACACATCAGATTTTACTTTCTCTACACGTAATATGTACACAGTGTATAGAGAAGGCATTGCATTCTACCAAAAAATTCGATATCGAAATTTCATCGGAAATACATGTTTTAGGGTCCCGTGTATCCCCCCCACCAAAAAGTAAAAGCATTTTCAGAAAAAAGTACGTGTGTGTGGGTGGGTCTTTGGAAATCATAGCTCAAAAACGACAAGACCGTTAAATACCAAACTTGGTATTTAAGATTGGTGTCTTCCAAGGATGCGACACGAAAATTTTCAAGAAAATCCCCCCACGCCCAACTACCCTTTACATTGAACTTTTTTCAAAAATTTTTCTTAAAAAAGAACGATTTTTATTATAATACCATATATTAAAGTCATTTGTATCACTAACAAAAATGTATTTCTTGAATTTTCGGGGAATAGCTTCTAAAGACCTGTTTATTCTGGATGAATTTTGCTTAATTTGTCATAGCTAGTAAACTGTAAGAGATAGACAAAAGCTTACTATTCAAAAAATGTAGGGAGTGTTAAAATACACAAGTTATGACATATGCATTTTTATCGTGGAGCTTACCATTTTCGAGGTATTCATTGTTATTAGCTTCAGTTGTGGAGTGCTTTCACTATTTTCAGACGGGAGAGTCCGTTTTTCTTTTGTTCTACTCCTGGCCAAGCAAAGAAGCAATGAACATCGCATAACTACAGTTTTTAAAACGTTTGACTATCACTTTAGTCTAGTGCATTCCCTTAGTTCCATTCTACCTATAAGGAACTAAGTAATAACATTCTGCTAAGATTTATCTCGATTAGCAAGGTGTTGAAAGAAGAATTATCTTTTGTAAGAAGTTTGTTTGTAGAGTAGCTGGAGAAAGTCATGTGAGTGTAACGCATAAGATTTTTTATTGTTATATGAATCATCTTTACTCCGGAAGTGTGTACCTTAGGTCGAGCTAGTATCTCTTAACAGGACGTAGAGCGGTGAAAGAAACTATTTCAGAGATAATACATTTGTAACTTTTAGTTTTGAGTATTTTAACTATTACCAAGAATATTCACAGTTTACATACACTTTATACTTCTCTGACATACTATCTGAAACTGTATTGTACGCGTTCATTTATAAATGAAACTTAGATTCCGCGAATCACATTTCTTACGTAAATAATATGTAAGTACTGTCGAGAACAACTGACTGTAGACTAAATTATGAGGAACTGAGTTGTACAGAAAATAAAAGAGTACTGCAATGCGAACTTGCATCTCATTAGAATATATCAAATAATGCTCTGTTTGGCTTGCCTCCCCGCTCTCAATAGCGTCTCTTCCCATGAATCAATAAAACTATCCTAGTATCTTACTTAGCCTGCTAGCTCCCCTGAACATTTTTTACATTTTTATTATCTCTACATCTCCTAAAGCTTTCGTTGTGTCTTTTTAGCTCAAGGACATTTCTTTACGTATTTCACCTCAACTAGGTGGGTACTGTCCACAATAACCTTGCGAAGCTTTTTATAGTGTTTAACGCCCGCCTTTAGCTTTACTTCTTAGGCACCGTAGGCGAAAACCTTAGGAAAGGTTTTATGTCCCATGTACAGGTTCAGTTTTCCACGTATCTTTTATAAACTAGGCCTATTTTAACATCCTCTGATAATATACTCTCTTTTCTATATTAAATCTATTTATTTTTATTACCTTGCTTATTCATTATTTACAGCAGGCATGGCGAACATTACTCCCCAAGTATGATCGGAGCTCGCCCTCCCCTTCTTGTCTGTAGTGGCGATTGACACACGCGCCAGGTTGAACCCGTTTTCTCTAGCAGCGGCGGACCCGGTATTTAGTCAAACTGCTACGGCAACTCCACACTTTAACCGGTCGCTGTGTTTTGGAGGTCACTAAGGGAGCCGAAGTAGGAGAAGGGCTTCAGTCTTTGGGAGTAGTGTTCGCCAGGCCTGATTTATAGCTTCCTGCAATTATTAGCATTACCTCTGTGTTTTACAACATTTTCATTTGTTATGAAAATTACATTAAAATATAGTATTTTAATAAATATTTTTCAAAAAAAAATGTGCCAAAGGATGATAATTTGGTGTGGCGAATGCTCTTTAAGGTAACTCACCCGGATAAGGCTTTTTTTGGGGGGGGGTTTCCTGAGAAGACTAATGTAGAATAACTTTAAGCTCCATGGACCTCGAAACTATTTGAGCATTATTTCATCAATTTCATCCGGTATTATCAACCAGCGTAAAGGACGTTAAACTACAAAAAAAAAAAAAAAAAAAAAAAAAATCTGATGTGTTGCATTCACATGAATTTCTCTACATCTCTCTAACAAATTAACTATTGTTAAAAAGTTTATGCTTTTATTTACTTCACGTTAATCGAGAAAAAATTAGCAGGAATAGTCTTATTACTTGCTTCCTTGTAAGTAGACGCGAAATAAGGGAGTACTATAGGTTAAAGTGATAGTCAAAAGCTGGTTGTTATGTGACTGAAGTTCCTTTGGTTGTCTTCAGAGGTTATTCCCAGAAAATTAAAGATATACAATTTATTTGTCAGGTAAATATCTTTAATATACGATATTTTAATCAAAATCATTAGAGCTATTTTTGAGAAAATAAAAATGTTCGAAAAAATTTCCAATGTAAAGGGCAGTTAGGGGTGGGGGGATTTACTTGAAAATCTTCCTGTCGCATCCTTGGAAGATACCAAACTTAAATATCAAGTTTGGTATTCAACGGTCTTTTCATTTTGAGCTATGCTATCCACAGACACACGGACCTTTTTCGGAAAATGCTTTTTTTTTTGATTCAGGGGGACCCAAAACATGTATTTCCGGTGAAATCTCGGTATCAATTTTTGGGTGGAATGCCATATCTTCTCTATACACTATGTAGATGTAGAGAAAGTTTAAAAGAAAATAGACCGTTTTCTAAACTGATTAGAATGTACGCTGATTTCCATAATACTTCCTACATTCAGTGAAAATACTGAATAGAGAATAAACTAAATACCATTACAGGAAGGAGATCTAAAATACTGTTTTAAGAAGAAATAAATTATTTCTTGAGACTAGCAAACTACATAGTTTAAACGTCGTTTATGTTGGCAGAAATTTAACCAATTTTGTATACTTAATTGGGACTGCCACATCTAAGGAACTCAGAGCAAATAATCATGAATAAATAAATATATTTTTAGAAACACTAAAGCTACTAGTCTACAGATAAGAAGCACAAGAAATAAATAAATTAAGCTTGTTCTTTACTCCTTGGAAATTTCATGTCTAGTAATGGCAAGATATATGAATATTTAATCCCCACAAAGTTCGAAACATGAATGTCCGGGTATCTCAGCCATACATCACAAAACCGCTGGTCCAAAGTCTGTGGTAGCAAAACACGAAATATAGGGCCGTGAGCACGCAGAAGGCATTTGGAAAATATTTCCGTGCGGCACGCAATAAATAACAATCAGGGCGTCAACAGCTGTAGCGCGCAAGCTCCAATTTCCTCTGTCACCTTCCTCAAGAGGAAAAAAGGAAGAGTAGTCAAGGGTACTACAAGTTAAATGAAGAGTGAAGACGCTAAGGTGAGGGAAGAACCATGTTAAACGGAGAGAAAATGTGACCTACTTAGAAAGAAGGACACCGAGACCCCAAGGATCTATTTTGAGTCCCCCTTCTACTGTGCTAGTGTGGTTTAGTTAAAACGCATTCCCTCACAGAATAGCCGTAAAACTATGACTAGAGACTAGATGTTAGGCAAAATGGAGATTATATATGAAAGAAAATCTGATGTGTTCCATTCACATGACTTTCTCTATATCTCTGTAAAAAATTATTGTTAAAACGCTTAGGCTTCTATTTGCTTCATGCTAATCGAGAAAAAATTAGCAGAAATACTCTTATTCCTTGCGAAATAAGGGAGTACCATAGGTTAAATTGATATTCAAAAGCTGGTTGCTATGTGACTGAAGTTCCTTTGTTTGTATGGACAGGAGTTGACAAATTCATGTATGAGAAATGTATGTTTTTCAAAGCTGAAACTAAAAACAAGGAATATCTTAAAAACGACCAACTCCATGTAAAAATGTATAAACCTAAACTGTGTGTTTAATGTACTCTACATTTTGTGCGGCATATTTTTGTACATCTCTTACGGTTTAGAAGTTATGCAAAATTCCATAAAATTCATCTAGAATATAGTAGTATTCAGAGGCTATCCCAAGAAAATTCAAGATCTACATATTAATTATCAGCTAAGTATGTATAATATAGGATATTTTAATCAAATCGTTAGATCCATTTTAAGAGAATCAAAAATTGCGAAAAAGGTTCCATCCACACGTTTCTCTTTATTTAAATACAGCTAAAATTTACCAGAATATACAGTAGTATCTGTTATAATATTACAAAGAAAAACATTATCCCGACACTGATAGTAATTTTTCAGAAAATATATTTGTGTGAGAATGATTGGTTTTAAAGTTTAAACTGGTTATGATAATACAACAGTAACCAAAATTATTGAAATATCACCATTAAAAGTTTTTGTGTGTTGTTCAAAGCTACAATTCAGAAAATGTCAAGTAATTTTCTCAAATTTTGAGGTGCATGAGATATTTTGATTAAGCAATATATTTACACAATAAAATTTATGAAATAATTATGTCTTGCAAAGTATTTATCCAATTTGAATGAAATTTGGTTTTCGTTTTAAAATAACAATGGAACCACAGTAAAACTTTCAGAAAAATCTGTAGAGAAATTTAGAACTTTAGTCCTAAAGCAGCTTTGGATAGAAGGAGCAGACATAGCAAAAGGGAGCAGAGAGTTACAACGAGTCAGTTGTTTTCTATCTTTGTCCGACATTGTTTCTGTAAACACATCACACCTGATGTTTTTTGCAGTCGTAACCGCGTTGCGAAATGTAAAACGCCCGTCAGTATTGACTATCCGCTATGCTGTCACGTGTCAACGCTTTAATACTTAATGCTGACTCAGGCAGAGATTATAATTATTATAAACGACTGTGTAGGAAATCGAACCACTCGGCCACGGCATGGCCCGCAAGTGAATTCGCTATCGCAAGGCCTGCCCAATCTGTGTTTTGTACCCCAGCCCTCCCACTCCGCGCTTAAGCTCGTCATATGGCTTGAGTATGCCACGCCTACAATCTGAAAACATACTATCTTAAGGAACAGGGAGTGAAATTTCAAATTTATATGTTTCTGTATACATTTCTCATAAACTTTAGTGTGATTGCATGGTTGTTTGTCAATGTGAGTGCTAAATGTAATTCAAATTCGATAAATCTTTGAATATATAAATTATTGATTGCATTTTCTTATGTATGGATGAATGAATAAGTGTATTTATTGGCATAACAATATCATACATACGATTTCAACAATCGCAAGGGTCCACAGACCGTACGCGCTTTTGTAATACACGTTACAAGCAATATTAAAACAACAGCAACAACAAATAATTAAAAGAGCAAACACGACAAAAAAAAAAGACAGGTAATGCACAGTCAAAAGCAATATTAAAACAACAATAAAGAATTAAGAGTAAAACCGAAAATAAAAATACAAAGATTTTCAAATATAGCTATTTAAATTTACAGCACAGAGTACACCTTCATAAATGCACCCTCTTATAATAGATAATTACACTTAAAAGAAATATATATACACACACATATATATATATATATATATGTAGAACATTGTAGTCACTTTTGTTTAGTTGTTCTAATCCCTCCCCCCCTTCTCTTTTGGCAGCCTCCTCAGATCTCAGCTGTCTTGCCATAAGTAAAAATTTACCTAGCCCGTCCATGTTTTCCGTGCCTGCCAGTAGCGTCCAACATGCTTCTAGCCCTACATTCGCAGTGGTAAAGAATCGCGGTAAATATTTTTCCCGCCATTCCTCCGTACCCCTACATCTTGCCAAGTTGCGAGCCCAAACATATTGCATAATCAAAATGTCCTAGGACCATAAAATTTGAGAAAGTTGTTTCATATTTTCTGAATTGGAGGTTTTAATCATACACGAAAACTTTAAACGTGATATTTCATTTATTATAAATTTTTAAGGAGATTATAAATGTAATCCCTAAAATTAAATTTTTTTTCATAAAAATACATGTTTTGAAAAATTAGTACCAGTATTAACATAATTTTGTTCTTTGTAATATTACTTTAGATACTGTTGCACATTCTGGGAACTTTTAGTTGTATTTAAATAAAAATTGAGACACATGGGAATTTTTAAAACTTTGAAAACGTAGTTCTGAGAAAAACGCTGTTTTATAAAATAGTATGCTATGAAAGGTGGCGCTGACCACGTCTAACTCTCCAATACTACACCCTATCCTTGACGTCTGTCATGGACCGTGATGGGGGACGCAGCGGCCGGGCGGTAGGCCAAGGTTCTTTATGAGCTGTCGTGCCATGGAGTTACACCGATTTAGAGAAAGTCATGTGAATGGAAAACATCAGATTTTTATCTAGAGGTCTCTACATATATATTTCACTTCGTAGAGCCATTTTGAGAAAATTACATTTTCAAAAAAATTTTTCCTTAAAAGGGAAGTTCTTGGAGGGGGGGGGGAGAAACGTCTTGAAAACCTTCTTCATTGGAAGAGTTTGGTATTTAACCGACTTTTCGTTTTTGAGTTGTGTGTCCAGACTCACACACACACACACACACACACACACACACGGTTTTTTTTTTGTTTTTTTTTTTTTTTTATAGTGTTTAACGCCCGCTTTTATTACTTGTGGCATCGCAGGCGTTGGATCCAAGGGACTACATGTAAGATTTGTAGTGGGCAAAGTGGCGCAGGCGCGGAGTTTCTCCGGGCTCTCCGGTTTCCCCCACCATCACATTCCACCGGTGCTCCATCTTTATCCCATGTGTCATCGCCTGCGATACCATAGTAGTAAAAGTGGGCGTTATAGATTAGGAATGGCACAAAGTACTTGCAGAGTTACGTGTAACTTTGCTCCAAAGTGTAAATCGTTCTACAAGGAGACTCAGGAAGAGTGTTTAATACGATATAAGTGTTTTACTATCACTAATGTTATACAACTTTTAATATTCGATTGTTGTTATTATTACGGTTATTATTATTATTATTATTATTATTACGGTTATTATTATTATTATTACGGTTATTATTATTACGGTTATTATTATTATTATTATTATTATTACGGTTATTATTATTATAACGGTTATTATTATTACGGTTATTATTATTACGGTTATTATTATTATTATTATTACGGTTATTATTATTATTATTATTATTATTATTATAACGGTTATTATTATTACGGTTATTATTATTATTACGGTTATTAGTATTATTACGGTTATTATTATTATTACGATTATTATTATTACGGTTATTATTATTACGGTTATTATTATTACGGTTATTATTATTACGGTTATTATTATTACGGTTATTATTATTATTATTACGGTTACTATTATTATTATTACGGTTATTATTATTATTATTACGGTTATTATTATTATTACGGTTATTATTATTACGGTTATTATTATTATTACGGTTATTATTATTACGGTTATTATTATTATTACGGTTATTATTATTATTACGGTTATTATTATTATTATTATTACGGTTATTATTATGGTTATTATTATTATAGTTATTATTATGGTTATTATTATTATGATTATTATTATTACGGTTATTATTATTATGGTTATTATTATTATTACGGTTATTATTATTACGGTTATCATTATTACGGTTATCATTATTACGGTTATCATTATTGCGGTTATCATTATTGCGGTTATCATTATTAGTTATTATTATTATTACGGTTATTATTATTATTACGGTTATTATTATTATTATTATTACGGTTATTATTATTACGGTTATTATTATTATTATTATTATTACGGTTATTATTATTATTATTATTATTACGATTATTATTATTATTATTACGGTTATTATTATTATTACGGTTATTATTATTATTACGGTTATTATTAATATTACGGTTATTATTATTATTACGGTTATTATTACGATTATTATTATTATAACGGTTATTATTATTATAACGGTTATTATTATTATTACGGTTATTATTATTATTATTACGGTTATTATTATTATTACGGTTATTATTATTATTACGGTTATTATTATTACGGTTATTATTATTATTACGGTTATTATTATTATGATGGTTATTATTACGGTTATTATATTTATTATTATTATTATTATTACGGTTATTATATTTATTATTATTATTACGGTTATTATATTATTATTATTATTACGGTTATTATATTTATTATTATTATTACGGTTGTTATGTTTATTATTATTATTATTATTATTATTATTACGGTTATTATATTTATTATTATTATTATTATTATTATTATTATAATTTTGGTAGTATATTATGATGTATTGACATTCTGAAAGGGTATTATATTACACATATTGTACATTGCAATTGACAGCGCTGCCACCGGGCCATGTCCTAAGCTGTGAAATAAAGTACCTATAAAAACACCCACACGGACCGTTTTGATGGAAGACAAGACCTTCTGCATGTACTATGTAAACTGTATGTACGCACTTGATACATCATTAATTACGGAAGAGAGAAGTTATTTTAAAAAGTGCAAGCTGATTCCAGCGTAAAGGAAAATAAGAAGCACTAGCCGCCACTGACGTTACGGTTTATCCAACGAGATAGCAAAGAGGGAATGTTCTCTCCTGGCTATCGTTGTTTTGTTTGCATTTAGTAGCTAAACACACAGCGACCGCTATTACAGATTCAAAGGCATCTATATTGCAGCACTTCCAGCAAGAATTCCCAGCAAATTACTGCGCCCGCCGAGTAAGGAAGGGGGTTGCAGCCGTAAAGCAAGACGGGGAGGAGGGGCCGTTAACTCGAGAGCATTAAGGCTAAATGTGGGCGGGAAGAGATGGTGGCAAAAGGGTTCATTTTCTTGCCCATAAAAGATTGCCCGGGCGGGTGTTTGCTTGCTAGTGGGTTGTATAACTGCCAGCGAGGTGATACCTCCCGCTAGGGGCGCTGTAATAACTTCCTGATGTGGGGGTGCACGTGTTGTATACTCTCTCCTCCATCTAAAGTAGCCTAAGGCATTTACTTTACGTAACTATTAACCTTTAATTGTATGGTGTTGTGTCATAAGCAACTAACATGATTGATCAAAGTTTTTTGGTACTTTCAAGCGATTTTTTTCTAATTTCGTATTACACTAAGCTTCAATAATAAAATTATATAGTCATAGCTGTCTTATTTTGTAAAAAAATATTAATATTTTTGCAATAAAGCTGTGTTTTCTTTGTTATATAAAATGTAACCCGTCAGCATTGAAGCGTGCCACCACACCGGCTACTTTACGTGGGCCCTCCCTATCCTTTACCACAAGCACATACAGCTAGTCCACTTCGTCTCACAATCACGGCTATTGTAGCAAAATAATTCATGCAATTAAGGGTTTTACCTGAAAATAAAGTTATGCTTAAATACGAGGGCCAACTGCATGATTTTTAATTTCTCTATACGTACGATGTACATAGTGTATAGAGAAGGTATTGCACTCCTCCCAAAAATTCGATACCGAGATTTCACCGGAAATATACGTTTTAGGGTCCCCTGTATCCAAAAAAAGTATTTTCAGGAAAAGGTCCGTGTGCGTGTGTCCGTGTGTCCGTGTGTCTGCGAACACGATATCTCAAAAACGAAAAGCCAGTAAAATACCAAAGTTAATATTTAAGTTTAGTATCTTGCAGGGATGCGACACGAAGATTTTGAGAAAAATCCCCCCACCCCAACTACCCTTTACATGGAAAAAGTTTCGAAAATGTTTACTTTCTTAAAAATGGCTCTAACGATTTTGATTAAAATTTCGTATATTAAATATATGTACCTGACAAATAAAATGTATATCTTGAATTTTCTGGGAATATCCTCTGAAGACTACTTTATTCCGGATGAATTTTACTGATCTTTTTTTTTTATTTCTGCTATGAAGAGTTATACTTTTCTCATATAGGAATTTGTCAACTGCTTCCATACAAACAAAGGAACTTCAGTGACAGAGCAACCAGCAAGGAACAAAGTAAACGTAGCAACAAGGAACCAAGTAATAAGACTATTTCTGCTATTTTAGTCTGATTAACATGAAGTAAATAGATGTATAAGCTTTTTAAGAGTAATTTGTTGCAGAGACATAGAGAAAGTCATGTGAATGGTACACATCAGATTTTTATATTTGTTATCGTTAAAACTTCTATGTAAAACATCACGCGGCAACTGTTTAAATTGCAACTCTGAAAATAGCTTCGGCATATTAATCTATAATGACCACGGCTTATTACTGTGCTAAAATAAAAAAAAAATCTGATGTGTTACATTCACATGACTTTCTCTACATACAAATTATTGTTGAAAAGATTATACTTCTATGTACCTCACTCTAATCGCGGAAAATTAGCAGTAGTTCTATTACCTGCTTGCATTTAAGTAGACGGGAAATAAGGGAGTACCATAGGTTAAAGTGATAGTCAAAAGCTGGTTGCTATGTGACTGAAGTTCCTTTGTTTGTATGGACAGGAGTTGACACATTCCTGTATAAGAAAAATATAAGTTTTCAAAGCTGAAACCAAAAAACAAGTAATATTTGAAAAGCGATCAACTCCACGAAAGAAATGTACATGACATAAATTGTGTGTTATATCCTGATCTACATTTTTGTGTAGTAAGTTTTTATCTATCTCTTACGGTTTGTCAGTTATGCAAAATTCAGTAAAATTCATCCAGAATAAAGTAGTCTTCAGAGGCTATTCCCAGATAATTCAAGATATACATTTTATTTGTCAGGTAAATATCTTTAATATACGATTTTTTAATGAAAATCGTTAGAGCCATTTTTAGAAAAATCAAACTTTTCAAAAAAGTTCCATGTAAAGGGTAGTTGGGAGTGAGGGGATTTTCTTGAACATCTTCGTGTGGCATCTTTGGTAGATACCAAACTCAAATACCAAGTTTGATATTCAACGGTCTTTTCCTTTTTGAGCTATGCTATCCAGTCACACACACACACACACACACACACACACACACACACACACACACGGACCTTTTTCTGAAATTTTTTTTTTTGGATTCATGGGGACCCAAAACATGTATTTCCGGTGAAATCTCGGTATCGAATTTTTGGGTGCAATACAATACCTTTTCTATACACTATGTACATAGTACGTGTAGAGAAAGTAAAAATCAACATTCTGAAGAAGCTTGGCCAGCAAAATCATATGAACATTAATGGTTTTTAAGTAGTTGATATTATGTTTGATATAATAATCAGAATAATTTGAGGTGAAATTTATATTATTTTGAGGTAATTATATAAATATTATGGTATGATTGTTATGAAATTAAAAATGTAAAACAGGACTAGATACCTTATTATTTTTATCGTAAAAGTTTAATGCTAGAGTATTAACAGCTATGATCTTTAAACGTAAAGAATTGGGCGGTATTATAATCTATTTAGAGGAATCTGTTATGTAATCGATAATCCACGTTGAACCTTATATTAAGTTTTTGTATACCGCTGTTTAAGAAAATACTTCTAGGTGATTTTCTGGATATGAAATTAATATTTCAAGTCATATAACTTGAATAATGGATTACAATAAATTTTATTTATAATATGGACTGTTATTGAAAATATAATTTGAAGGTGGACTTAATTGTAATTTTATAAAAATTGATAAATTGATTATAGCTCTGTAATGTGCACAAAGGTTGGCTAAATATTGCAAGATAAACCCACCGAGCACGGTAAAAGTCTGGTCTATCACCTGTGAAGTATATAAGTATTCAAGTGTTTAGTTCACAAAGTGTGTGGTACATTTCAGCACCTTGCATAAGTGTCCAGGGCTTAGACAATCATTTTTTTTAAATACAGTTCCGTAAGCTTGTCAGGACTCCGGCGCTGTATTCCTTTTTTCTCCATTTTTTTCCCAGTTTCCTATATTTCCTTAGTAGACCTTATTATTGTTAACGTTTTCCTTTTACATATACATACATAGACATAGACACATTTACAAACACAGAAACACCCATGCCCAAGGCGGGACTCGAACCCGCGATCCTGTGCACCAAGAAGTGCTGGTCCCCGTGGCCGCGCTCGCTAAAGCGTCTCGCTTTGGTGCTTCGTGGGCAGGGGATCGTGGGTTCGAGTTCCGCCTTGGGCATGGATGTTATATGTTTGTAAAAGAAACAGTAAAACCAGTAAACCAGTAATCAGTAAAACCTACGGGGGGAAATGTAAATAGGGATACAGTACCGGAGTCCTGATCAGACTCCGTTACTATTTTATATATATATATATATATATATATATATATATATAAAAAAAAGCGCCAAAGCGAGACACTTTAGCGAGCGCGGCCACCGGGAGCTTGGTGCGTTTACCATGTGTCATGGGTTGCATAACGTTAGGGCTGAGTGTATAATGTCCGTGTAGACCATTATATTAGACGAAGCAGTCTTGGGCTCCGAACTGAAACACCACATAAGTTAACATGTTGGATAATGTCTTTCTTTTTACTTTCTCTATACGTACTGTGTACATAATGTATAGAGAAGGTATTGCATTCCACCCAAAATTCGATACCGAGATTTCACCTGAAATAGATGTTTTGGGTCCCCATGAATCAAAAAAAAATTTTTTATAAAAAGACCCATGTGTGTGTGCGTGTGTCTGTTTGTGTGTGTCTGTGTGACTGTGGACAGCATAAAGCAGAAACGAAAATACCGTTGAAAACCAAACTTGGTATCCAAGTTTAGTATCCACCAGGGATGCGACACGAAGATTTTGAGAAAATCCCCCACCCCAAACCACCCTTTACATGGAAAAAATTCGAAAATTTTTACTTTCTCAAAGATATTTACCTTACAAATAAAAGGTATATCTTGAATTTTCTGGGAATAGCCTTTGAAGGCTACTGTATTCTGGGTGAATTTTTCGGAATTTTGCATACCTGTTAAACCGTAAGAGATGGACAAAAACTTGCTACACAAAAGCGTATAGCAGATTAAACCACACGATTTATGTTATACACTTTTTTTCGTAGAGTTTATCGATTTCGAGATATTTCTTATTTTTTGTTTCAGTTTTGAAATACTTTTCTGATACAGGGATTTGTCAACTGCTGTCTATACAAACAAAGGAACTTCAGTCACGTAGCAACCAGCTTTAACTATCACTTAAACTTACAGTACTCCCTTATTTCGCTACTATTTACAAGTAAGTAATAAGACTGTTTCAGTTAACTTCTTCTCAATTAGTGAGAAGTAAATCGAAGTATAAGCTTTCTAACAATATTTTGTTGCAGAGATGTAGAGAGAGTCATGTGAATGGAACACAACAGATTTTTTTTTCTTAAAAAATCTACCTGTCGCATTCTTGGAATATACTAAACTGAAATATCTATTTTTTTCCATGAAAAGCGTCTATTTCCAGTGAAATTTCGATGTTAAGTTTTTGAGCGGAGCTCACTACCTTCTCTGTACCGTGTAGATAAAGTAGAATGGACCACCAGATGATCATACACTTATCTCTCTACAGAGACAATTCCACTTTGACATGACATGATTTTAGACCCGCTGGGGGTGTGGAAGCCGATAACAGGGGCAGTACTCCCTTCCGGAAAAAGCTTCTTTTCATCTCGTAAATCACGGCGCTAGGCAACAAAAGCACGTCGATATTGCTTCGGTCTCATCCTTGCGGTTATGGTTTGTTCATATTTGTTGTGCAAGGCCTGCCTTCTAAACACCTAATTGTGGCACGAGAAGGACTAATTACTTTGTTACAGCGCCAGCACCCCCCCTGCCCCTTTGCATCCCTGCTTTATGTAGAGCGGTTATATCAATGCTTGTAGTGGATTATGAGCGCTGCCCCCCCCCCCACTCCCTCGCCCCGACCAACCTCGGTTGCTCGGTCGGTTGCTAGGTTCACGTGAACTGACCAACATGGTTTACAACCGTCCCTCCCTCGCTGCAATCCTCTCCGACATCGTGTTAATTGCTTGTTTACCTCATCCTCAACCTCCCACCCTCTCCAACACCTCGTACTAGAGCGCTTTTCGACACAATGAAACATACCACTATTATTGCATGTAGTTCAGCGGCGCGCTCGCACATTCTTTACGATCCACCTAAAAATAAAAAACTTCGCGTGCGAACTGGCATTCCTCCACTCACGTAAGATTTAAAATTGTAATGAATACTGTAACTGTGTAAATTGTAGGAATGCTTCATGTAACGATCTAAATTCAGAAACAGCCTTAGAAATATCCATGCAGCTTCACTACATTTCTCTATCTGTTTTGCAAAAAAACTATTCATACGCGGCCGTTTTTCTTTTCAAACTCCGATAGGCTATAAATAAAAGACAAGTTCATAGAAAACAATTATTTTATTACTAAAAGTTTTGTACACTTATGGTTACTTTTCAACATAATCACCGAAAAGATTGAGCCATTTATCGTACCTGTGCACAAGCTTTGCAATACCCGCTTCAAAAAATTTTATCGCCAATGATTTCAAATGAACAAGACGTTGTTTTGAAGATCTTCGTACTTTACGATGTTTGCGGAGAGTCATTCAAAGCAAACGAAGAGGAATACTGACTTCAGGAATTGTGTTGATCCATGACAACGCTCGTCCACACACTGCTGGCACAACCCATCGGCTCCTTGAACAATTTCAATGGGACATTTTCGATCATCCCTGCACAGTCCTGACCTGGCACCCAACGACGTTCACCTTTTCCCTGAACTGAAGACGTGGCTAGGAGGGGCAGCACTTTGAAACCAACGAAGATCTTCAAAACAACGTCAATGCTCATTTGAAATCATTGGCGGCAACATTTTTTGAAGCGGGTATTACAAAGCTTGTACACAGGTATGATAAATGTCTCAATCTTTTCGGTGATTATGTTGAAAAGTAACCATAAGTGTACAAAACGTTTAATAATAAAATACTTTTGTTTCTATGAACTTGTCTTTTATTTATAACCAATCGGAGGTTGAAAAAGAACGGCCCTCGTAATTAATATGTGTACATCGTAATTCTAAAACATATGGAATAATCTTCTCGTGAGTAATGGAGAAAGTGTACAATTCAACGAAAATATATCTCGCTTTACAGTGTGTTAAAGCCATTTTGCTTTCACACCACACTGAAACGAAATAAATATATTTGAAAAGAAATCTTCAGTAGAGTGACTACCACTTCACTGGTAGCTCAGGTGGTACAAATAAATGTAATCATCTTCATACAGCAAGCCGAGGCTCGAACCCAGTGTAAATCTACTGAAATAAACTAATTGTTGAAACAGACGGAGCGAGGCAACTTTACCGTCAACGACAGGTAAGCCAACAGCGGAAAGAACCTATAGTAGTACCAACCGCTGCAACTTTCATATTATACTTCCAATTTAATCATTTTTATAACTTTAATATCCTTAACTTGATCTTTATATAACTTTTTAACTTTTATAACCTCCAATTCAATTAGTTTTATGACTTCATTAATCTTACTGTTTATATTTATATAATATCATTTCAGGTTTTATAACTTTTTATGAATTGAACCTTTTCTAACATTCATTTATCACTAAACACTTACCTTGTTCTTTAATATCAAATTTTGAAAAAAATATTGCACCTATGGCTATTTCTTAAGCAGAGATTCAGCGCGCGTGTGGCTAGCTCAACCGATAGTCAAGTGTTTCTATTGTACGCTGAACATTAAGCACAGAATGAGTGGTCTAAGCTCTTGTTTTGTCGCGCTGACGCCATTGGTTGAATAGGAAGGCTGGAAACATAAAAAGAAAACTCCGTTTCCATTTCAACAATGGAATTACCAAATAACATGTCTGCAATCAAACACTTGCCATGAATGAGTTAATTCCTGAATCGATTGCACTTCGACAGCCACACCTGCAGTACGTGTAATTTGGTGGCGGAGTGGAATGCCATTGATCCGCACACCATTCACCATTTGTACAAATACCAATCTACATCGCAGCAGCGAAAACCCCCGCATTCCCAAGATCGCGACACAAACAGCTCAATAAATTCTCAGCCTGTGCGAATGATAATGCACGCTTTATTTGCTTAAAAAAACAGATTTACTACATTCAAATAACTTTCTCTACCTCTGCTGCAAATAGCATTATTAACCTTTTCACTGCTAACGTATTTTTAGGCGAGAAACACCTCCTTGCTAGTTCAGGGGAAATAATACCTAACTAAAAATAGTGAGTATAGCAATATGTTCCAAAATTTACAAAACAGGTCTCACACCGGGTGCTTCTACCTGCCCCGTCATCATACAGGCACGCCGAACCACCAATTAATTAACCTGGGCCCTCCCCATTCTTGACCACAGGCGAGATAGCCTGTGTGATTTGGCGGCAGAGTGCAGCTTGACTCGGACCAAATGAGTTACAGTTTTTCTTTGCTTTATATATTACTCGGAATTAGTATAAACAATCCGTGAGAATTGACAGATATAATTGATTTAAAAATTGCTGTAGGCGAATATGACATTCTAAGACTTATAATTCTCAAACCTACACGGCTGGGATATTTTTCCACGATGTGTTCTATTCACTTAACTGTCTCAAGCTATTCCAAATACAAACTAACCTAACAAAGGTTATTCTTTCACCTAATCGAGACAAACATTAGCAGAATTGACCTTATTACTTGCTTCATTGTAAGTAGAAAGAAAATAAATGAATAAGGCGACAGTCAAATATTTTAAAAGCTGGCCGCTATGTGAAACGATTGAGATTCGGTTCGCTTTACATGGTTCCGTATGAGAAAAGTTAAGTAGTTTAAAACTAAAACCAATAACAATGAGTATCTCGAAAAGGGCCAACTCTACAAGAAAAATAAATGTGACATAAATTGTGTGTACGTAAATTTTTTGTACAATAAGCTTTGTCTATCTCTTGCGATTCAACGGTTATACAACATTTAGCAAAATTCATAAAAAATAAAGCTCTTCAGAGGCTATTTACGGAAAATTCCAAATCGCATTTTATTTGTGTTATAAATGGCTTCAATATACGGTATTTTAAACAAAATTGTATAAGGGATTTTTGAGAAAAACAAAATTTTCAAACATGTTTCCATTGAAGAGTAGTTTGGAGTTGGGGATTTTCTTGAAAATACTCGTGTCGCATCCTTGGAAAGTAATGCATTTAAATATCAAGTTTAGTATTTAATTATTGACCTATGCTGTCCACACATACATAAATACCCTTTTTATATTTTTTTTACTTTCTCTACACTTACTATGTACATAGTGTATAGAGAAGGTATTGCACTGCACCCAAAAATTTCATACCGAGATTTCACCGGAAATATATGTTTTAGGATCCCCTATATCCAAAAAAAGCATTTTCACAAAAAGGTCCGTGTGTGTGTGTGTGTGTGTGTGTATGTGAACGCGATAACTCAAAAACGAAAAGTTGGTAAAATACCAAACTTGGTATTTAAGTTTAGTATCTTCCAGGGATGCAATACGAATATTTTGAGAAAAATCCCCCCACACCAAATAACCTTTACATGGAACTTTTTTCGAAAATTTCGATTTTCTCAAAAATGGCTCTAACCATTTTGATTAAAATATCATATATTAACATTTACTGAAAAATAAAATGTATATCTTGAATTTTCTAGGAATAGGCTCTGAAGAGTAGTTTATTCTGAAAGAATTTTACGGAATTTTGAATAACTGCTAAACCGTAAAAGATGGATAAAAACTTACTGCACAAAAAATGTAGAGCACGTTGAAACACACAATTTATGCTATGTACATTTTTTTCGTGGAATTCATCGTTTTTGAAACATTCCTTGTTTGTAGTATCTGCTATGAGAAACATACTTTTCTCATACAGGAATTTGTCAACTGCTGTCCATAGAAACAAAGGAACTTCAGTCACATAGCAACCAGCTTTTGGCTTCACTTTAAGTTATGGTACTCCCTTAGTTCGCTTCTACTTACAAGGAAGCAAGTAATAAGATATTTCTGCTAATTTTTTCTGATTAGCATGAAGGAAATAGATGTATAAGCTTTTTAACAATAATTTGTTGCAGAGATGTAAAGTCATGTGAACGGAACAATTCAGATTTTTTATTCATGTATTTCCGTTGAAATCTCGATATCAACATTTTTGGTGGAATACAATACCTCCTCTATCCAATATGTACATACGGACTAGAGAAAGTAAAAATCGTATTTTTCTATCTACGTCACGTTTACAAAGATAGACATTTGTAGAAATGGCTTCATTACGATATTATTTCTTGTGCAAAGGAAGCAAGGAACTAAATCAGTTAAAGCGATACTCAACTGTTCTAAAAGCCGTTCGTTATTTGATGTTTGATAGTACTGATATATCATTGTTAGACCAGTATTATACTGCCATAAATGAAGCACAAATATCAGGGTTTTGTGTGTTTTAAACGGACCTGAGCTATGTCTCAACCGTGTGACCTGTTACGTAAACAATCCTACGTATGAAATAGCGAATGGTGAATCAAATATAATCATATAAACCATACATTGTACATATGAGGATAGAGAAAGTAATAAAGTAATACATTTTTGGATAGATGAGAGTCACTGAAAAATTCAATCCTATTTCAATCAATTCGAGTCCACCTATCCAACTCCTGCCCTATATACGGCTTGTAGGAAAAAACAATTTGCTAAAACCAGTAGATTATTCCATTTAAATCTCCGTAACAAACTTTTGGGTGGAATACAATACCTTTTCTATGTACAAAGTGCGAAGTACAGAAAGTTAAAGAAAAAAAATCTGATGTGTTCCATTCACATGACTTTCTCTACATCTCTGCAACAAATTATTGTTAAAAAGCTTATGTTTCTATTTACTTCATGCTAATCGAGAAAAATTAGCAGACATAGTCTTATTACTTCATTCCTTGTAATTAGAAGCGAAATAAGGGAGTAGTATAGGTTAAAGCGATAGTCAAAAGCTGGTTGCTATGTGACTGAAGTTCCTTTGTATGGATAGGAGTTGACAAGTTCCTGTATGAGAAAAGTACAAGTTTATCAAGCTGAAACCAAAAAAACAAGGAATATTTAAAAAAGGATCAACTCCACGAAGATAATGTATATCACATAAATTGTTATAGAGCTCTACATTTTCTTTTGATTAAGTTTTTGTCCATCTCTTATGGTTTAACAGTTATGCACAATTCCGTAATATGCATCCAGAATACAGTAGTCTTCAGAGGCTATTCCCAGAAAATTAAAGATATACATTTTATATGGCAAGTAAATAACATAAAAATAAGAGATTTTTATCAAAATCGTTAGAGCCATTTTTAAGAAAATGAAACTTTTCGAAATTTTTTCTATGTAAAGGATAGTGTGGGCTGGGGGGATATTAAAATTTTCATGTCGTATCTTTGGAAGTTACCAAACTTAAACACAAAGTTTGATTTTTAACGATCTTTTCGTTTTTGAGCTATGCTGCCCACATACACACACACAAACAAAAAAATCCGTAAGTGTGTTCGTGTGTCTGTGAACACGACAACTCAAAAACGAAAAGTCGGTAAAATACCAAACTTGGTATGTAAGTTAAGTATCTTCCAAGTATGTGAAGATTTTGACGAAAATCCTCACACTTCAAATTACACTTTACATGCAAAAATTAAAAAAAAAAAATATTTTCTCAAAAATGACACTGGAATTTTGGTTAAAGTTTGAAGTGTTTAATGTATTTTCATGACAAAATTTATATTTTCACTTATCTGCAAAGAACTTCTGAAGAATGAATTTTGCTGTATTCTGTATAACTGGCAAGCCGTAAGAGAAACACAAAGACTTACTACACAAAAACGTAGATCACGTTAAAAAACAGAATTTAACACACGTATTGAAAACAACAGCACTTAGTAAATCGCCGTTGTAGTGCGAATAAAATGGCAATATCCACTTGTTTGCCAATCGTACTTTTAATTTAATCGAATCTAACAGAACAGTCACACACTCTTTCATTGCTACTGAAATGCCACAGGTATTGTAGGTATAGCATTCCCGTAGAGGATCAACACTGCTTTGAGGTTAGTTTAGAAGTGTCAATAATCAATTCCCATTCTTCTGTGATTCTAGCTCATTCATTAAACAATTATATATGTGCATGCACAAAGGGAATGCTTCACAGCAGAGTAACTGTTAAACTGTCTTTCTGAAAACCGAAATTCTGGTATTGGGAGTCAGTAAATTCCGTTCACGCAATCGTGATCTTGGCGGTATTATAGTCTATTTAGAGGAATGTGTTCTGTAGTCGATAGTCTGCATAGAACATTACTTATATTAAAATTTTTGTAAACCGCTGTTTAAGAATATAATTTTAGCTAATTCTAGGTTTCTCTACACGTACTATGTACATAGTGTATAGAGAACGTACTGTATTCCACCCAAAAATTCGTTACCGATATTTCACCGGAAAAACATGTTATGGGGTCCGTATGTGTGTGTCCGTGTGTCTGTGAACACGATAACTCAAAAACGAAAAGTCGCTAAAATGTCAAACTTGGTATTTAAGTTTAATATGTTCCAGGGATGCGACACGAAGATTTTGGGAAAAATCACCCCCTCCAAAACACCCCCTTACATAGACATTTTATCGAAAATGTTGATTTTCTCAAAAATGGCTCTAACGATTTTGATTAAAATATCGTATATTAAAGATATTTACCTGACATATAAAATGTATATCTTGAATTTTCTGGGAACAGCCTCTGATGACTACTTTATTCTGGATGAATTTTACGGAATTTTGCATAACTACTAAACCATAAGAGATAGACAAAGACTTACCACACAAAAATGTAAAGTACGTTAAAACACACAATTTATGTTATATAATTTTTTTTTTGTGGAGCTGATCGTTTTTTAGATATTCCTTGTTTATGGTTTCAGCCTTGAAAAACTTATACTTTTCTCACACGGGCATTTGACAACTTCTGTCCATACAAACAAAGGAACTTCAGTCTCATAGCAACCAGTTTTTGACTATTACTTTAACCCATAATACTCCCATAATTCGCTTCTACTTACAATGAAGTAAATAGAAGCATAAACTTTTTAACAATAATTTGTGGCAGAGATGTATAGAAAGTCATGTGAATGGAACACATCAGATTTTTACTCCGATATCTGGTATCGTTACGTTAAATAATAGCGGGCTTATCGGGTCTCCCTGCTTGACTCCGTACGTCTGTGTATTTTCTGGGACGTTGATGCCCCATCAGTTATTTCCAATGTGTTTCTCCTCTTTCTTGTATTAGATCTATTAGTTTATGATCCTTTCCAATCATATCTCTCAGCTTTTATATTAGATTTTCCTTTATTTAGGCAATCGAAGGCTTTCTCGTAATCTAGGAATATTGCAAAGTATTTCCGTTTGGTTTGTCGAGTGACTCATCAATTTCTTTCATTATTACCTCAGCTGCTTGCAACGTCGATCTGGATTTTCTGAATCCAAACTGATTCTCTGGTGTATAAGTTCTGTCAGTTTGCTCGTGACGATTTTGTGTGATGTTTCGTTTCATCCATCTTGTTTTAGTGCAGGTCATGCAAAGCGAGCGGCAGTTCAAGTTGTTTCACATACATCCAGCTTTTAAAAGATTTGACTATCATTTTAGCCTAATGTATTCCCTTATGTCTCTTTAATTACAAGGAAGTAAGTAATAAGATCATTTCTGCAAATATTTACCTTGATTAGCATGTCGTAGATAATCTTTTGTGAGGAAAGTTGTTTCTGTGCATTTAGAGAAAGTCATACAAATGGAACACATCAGAATTTTACTTTCTCTATACGTGCTTTATATATAGTGTATAGAGAAGGTATTGCACTCCACCAAAAAATTCGATACCGAGATTTCACCGGAGATATATGTTTCAGGGTCCCCTGTATCCAAAAAACAATATTTTTCAGAAAAAGGTCCGTGTGTGTGTCCGTGTGTCAGTGTGTCCGTGTGTCCGTGTGTCAGTGAACACGATAGCTCAAAAACGAAAAGTCGGTAAAATATTAAACTTGGTGTTTAAGTTTAGTATCTTCCAGGGATGCGACACAAAGATTTTGAGAAAAATCCCCCCACCCCAAACTACCCTTTACATGCAACTTTTTTCGAAAAGTTTGATTTTCTAAAAAATGGATCTAACGATTTTGATTAAAATGTCGTATATTAAAGATATTTACATGACAAATAAAATGTATATTTTGAATTTTCTGGGAATAGCTTCTGAAGACTACTTTATTCTCGGTCAATTTTATGGAATTTTGCATAACTGCTAAACCGTAAGAGATAGACAAAAAATTTACCTTGCAACAAATGTAGAGCACCTTAAAACACATAATTCATGTTATATACATTTTTTTCGTGGAGTTGATTGTTTTCGAGATATTCCTTGTTTTTTTTTTCAGCTATAAATACATACTTTTCTCATACAGGACTTTGTGAACTCGTGTCCATACAAACAAAGGAACATCAGTCACATAGCAACCAGCTTTTGACTATCACTTTAACCTATGGTACTCTCTTATTTCGCTTCTACTAACAAGGAATCAAGTAAGAAGACTATTTCTGCTAATTTTTGCTCCATTATATGAAGTAAATAGAATAATTTGTTGCAGTGATATAGAGAAAGTCATGTGAATGGAACACATCAGCTTTTTGTATAAAGGTTCCTCTGTTGCATTAGATTTTGCAATTTTTACCTCTCATTTGTAATTCCGGAAGGTGTGGTATTAAGTAGAGGAATTTGAAGGATATTAAAAGGAATACTTCTTATTGGAGGTCACAAAGATGCAGTATCAATGGCAGGAACAAGACTTCTATGTTAAAATGTTAAAAAAACTGATACAAAAATAGTTCTGCGACACAACCGCAGTAACCAGTCATAAAATTCCTTCTTTTTGAATTAATAAAATGAAGAAATTGTAATCATATATTACAATATGTGAACAGCTGAACAAGCATGGGTGTGTTCAAGGTTGATACGCCAGAGAGGTAGAGAATACCAAACAACTAATGTAGATCAGTTTATGTAATATCCTTTTTTTTCTTGGAGTTGATCGTTTTTGAAATATTCCTTATTATTGGTTTCTGCTTTAAAAAACTTCATACAGGAATTTGTCAACTCCTGTCCATATAAACAAAAGAACTTCAGTTACAAACTTCAGTCCAAACAAATTTTGTCCATTCTAAGGAACTTAAAACAATTTAGAGTCAGAAACGAGTTCATTTTTAGCATATGTAGTACACCTCTTCCTTGGCCTGCCATGGTCTAGTCTTGATTTGTTCTTTCTATTATAATATGCTCTTGCAATGGATACATAAACTAAGCTTACGACAGCGAACGTAAATAATCGTGGATCAGCACCTTCAAATGAAATGTTTGGACCAACACACACTCTCGTGGGAATGGTACGGAGAAATTGTACACAACGTTCATGTTGTATAAAACAATTTGGACCAAATTTTGACCGTGGGACATCGACTTTATGTACTGTTTGGACCTCCAGGAGCAGTGACCTCTTACTTGCCAAGTGTTACAACCGTAGCAGCATCAAATTGCTTCTTTTTGAATTAATAAAATGAAAAAATTGTGACAAAATATTAAAATATATGATCAGCTGAACAAGCATGGAGTGTACGTATGTAACCATTATGTGTTCAAGGTTAATACGCCATTTTGTAAACATTTACGGTGCTTGTTGCTCATCAGATTTTACCATATTTGACTTTGTTGTGAAATGTTGTCCACCTTAGGTCACGTGATAGGCCTGTAAATGATTTTATTGTCACTAATCAAGCTTCACTCAAATGGAAGAGTAACAATGTGGAAGTCAATAGGGAAAACAAAAACAGAACAAAGCACTCACATTAAAAACAAGAAAGAGCTGATGTAGGAGCAGAGAACAATTGTGGTGTGAGAGGAAAAGTCATCTGCAAACTAGGTGTACACTCAACGGTTATATATGTATATCTTTAATTTTCTGGGAATAGATTCTAAAGACCTCTTTATTCTGGATGATTTTTATTGAATTTTGTATAACTGGTAAACCGTAAGAGATAGACAAAAACTTACCATACAACAAATGTAGATCACGTTAAAACACAGAATTTATGTAATATACATTTTTTCTTGGAGTTGATCGTTTTTGAGATATTCCTTGTTATTGGTTTCAGCTTTGAAAAACTTCTACTTTTCTCATTCAGGAATTTGTCAATGCAAACAAAGGAACTTCAGTCACAAAGCAACCAGCTTCCACTATCACTTTACCTAAGGTACTCCCTTATTTCACTTCTACTTACAAGGAAGCAAGAAATAAGGTTCTGTCTGCTAATTTTTCTTGATTAACATGAAGTAAACAGTAGCATAAATTTTTTTAACAATAATTTGTTGCAGAAATGTAGAGAAAGTGATGTGAATGGAACACATCAGATTTTTTGTATAGGTTCCTCTGTTGGATTAGATTTCGTAAGTTTAACCTCTTATTTGCCAACCATAGTAACACAAAACGGCTTCTTTTTGAATTAATAACATGAAAAAATTGTGACATATTAAACTATATGAACTGCTGAACAAGCATGGAGTGTACGTATGTAACCATGTGTTCAAGGTTAATACGCCATTTTGTAAACATTTTAGGTCACAAAATCCGGTGCTTGTTGCTCATCAGATTTTATCATATTTAGCTTTGGTGTGAAATGTTGTCCACCTTAGGTCACGTGATAGGCCGGTAAATGATTTCATTGTCACTAATCAAGCTTCACTCAAATGGAAGATTAACAATGTGGAAGTCAATAGGGAAAACAAAAACAGAACAAAGCACTCACATTAAAAACAAGAAAGAGCTGATGTAGGAGCAGAGAACAATTGTGGTGTGAGAGGAAAAGTCATCTGCAAACTAGGTGTACACTCAACGGTTATGAGAGGCATTTGAAACAACAATACCCGGGCGTCGAGTACCATATGTACCCAGATACACAGAACTAATCGAGCGTTTTGGTTTGCGGGAGGGGGCAGAGCATAGCCACTGCCCATCTGTAACGAATACATAACCTAATCGAGCGTGGCAACACAGAGAGAGAGCCAGCGTTGGAATTGGAAACAAGAGAATGTGTGTATGTGCGCGCGCATCTAGCGGTGCAGAGCCATCTGTAACGAATACACAAGGTAATGGAGCGTGGCTGTTACGGTTTGGGGGTTGGGGGAGGCTCGAACACCAGTGCTGCTGCATTGCTCATTGCGTGGTAATGAGTGGACAATTCTGCGGCCGCCACTGCGGGACACCGCATTCCATTCAATTCATTAAGCGAAAGCTGCCGCGGCAAACATGCGCCGGCGAGCTTGCCTGGCTGGATACATAATGTAATGCCAGTACTGCTGCAGAACCTCGCTTGGCTAAAGGCTGTTTACTCATATCGCTAGCAATCGTCCTTTTAATATAATACAATTAAAATATGAGGGCCGTTTTTTTTCAACCTCCGATAGGCTATAAATAAAAGACAAGTCCATAGAAAAAATTATTTTCTACTAAAAGTTTTGTACACTTATGCTTACTTTTCAATATAATCACCGAAAAGATTGAGACATTTATCGTACCTGTGCACAAGTTTTACAACACCCGCTTCAAAAATGTTGCCGCCAATGATTTCAAATGAGCGTTGATGTTGTTTTGAAGATCTTCGTACTTTACGACGTTTGCGGAGAGTCATTCGAAACAAACGAAGAGGAATACTGACTTCAGGAATTGTGTTGATCCATGACAGCGCTCGTCCACACACTGCTGGCACAACCCATCGGCTCCTTGAACAATTTCAATGGGACTTTTTCGATCATCCAGTCCTGACCTGGCACCCAGCGACTTTCACCTTTTCCCTGAACTGAAGACGTGGCTAGGAGGGCAGCACTTCAAACCAACGAAGATCTTCAAAACAACGTCAATGTTCATTTGAAATCATTGGTGGCAATTTTTTGAAGCGGGTGTTGTAAAGCTTGTGCACAGGTACGATAAATGTCTCAATCTTTTCGGTGATTATGTTGAACAGTACATAAGTGTACAAAACTTTTAGTAATAAAATAATTGTTTTCTATGAATTTGTCTCTTATTTATAGCCTATTGGAAGTTGAAAAAAAAAAAAAAAAAAAAAAGGCCAACGTATAGCAATGCATTTTACGCAGCGTTAAGTTCAGCCCGTTTAAAGTGAAAGCTATAATTTATCTTCTATGATACGGTCGGCTGATATGTCCAAGACCTCTCAATGAAGAGAGCATTTATTTATTTTTTTGTTTTGCTTTATTTGTCAACATAATCTCCAGAAAGGCTAATACATTCGTCATATCGGTGTTCTAATTTAATTAAACCATCTTCTGTAGTGCGATTTATCAAGGTCCTCAAAATAGCTGTTTACCGCAACAATGACCTCCTCGTTGCTGTGAAATCTTTGAGAAATTTTTCATAACTCCTCCAAGAAATTGTTTGAGGTTTGGGAACAGGTGGTAATCACTGGATGCTAGATCTGGTGAATAGGATGGATGTTCAAGCAATTCCAACTTTAATTCGCACATATTTCCTATTGCAATGACTGAACGATGGCCGGATCATTGTCGTGATGAAACATTTTTTTTTTTTTTTTTTTTTTGCCTAATGAAGTCTTTTTCATTTCACCTCATCATCACTCAAACGTTGCAGTAGGCTTGAGTGGTAGTCACCAGTAATATTTTTACCCTTTTCCAAATAATCAATACAAATAATTCCTTGTGCATTCCAGAAAACACTCGCCATAACCTTGATAGCTGACAAAATTGACTTTGCCTTTTTTGGAGATGGTTCACCTGCTCAATACACTGTTTTGACTGTGGCTTAATTTCTGGAATGTAATGGTAATAAGCCGTCTCATAAATTCACTGGAATTTTTACGGTAGAGCTCCACATTCTTAACAAAAACAGTTTTCCTTTGCAACTTTTGATCAGGTGTCAACAAACGCGGCATCCATGTTGCACAGACCTTGCGAAAGCATTACTTAAAATATTATCTGCACGTTATTTTGATATGTTTACAGCCTCTGCTATCTCAAACAACTTTATTATGCGGTCTCCCAGTAGTAAACGATGACTTTTTCCAATGATCTCTGGAGTTGTCACTTCTACAGGGCGTCCAGAGCGAGACTCATCACTAGTGCTCGTACGTCCCATTTTAAACTGTGCAACCCACCTTTTAATCATTGAATATGAAGGAGCAGAGTCTTTCAATGTACTATCTATTTCCTCCTTGATTTCTTTAGGCGTTAAGCCTTTCAAATGGAAGTATTCAATCACTGCTCATTTTTCCTAATCCTCCATTTTCGTGAAAACGCTAAAGTTGTCTTGTTTAAAATGCTCTTATTCGAAAACTAAACAAGCTATTGTTCTGTTAACTATGGATACACGCTAGTCTAGAGTTAAACTATACGATGCTACCGTCTAACTGGCCTAGTGGTGCCATATCTGTGTGAGGTCCGGGACTTATCAGCCGACGCTTCAGGTCTGTTGTAGCCATTTCTTCATTCCGGGTAAAAATCTCTTTTTTAGACAGTTGATGCTTTAAGTAGGTCTTTTACCAGATGTCAGTAGTGTTAAAAGTGGAAAATTCTGTCACTCAGTGTTATAATGTAGCCACCTTTGGTTGATGCGTCCACGGCCTCATTCGAGTAGGCTATGACTCTGAAAGTTCGTATCGATACATAAAATGGCGGATGATTTCAATATCATGAATATGTAATTTACTGAACCAGACGAAATTATGCAAACAACGGAGAAGGCAAGATTACAACTGATACACTGTCTCCGTTGTATAGAATGTTTTCGTTCTGTACGAGTAAGTCATCATGTTGTCAGCACTGATGCTAAGCAAGGCAACAACTGAATATCGCACACCATTAAGCTTGAACTTCATGAAAAATGTAAAAAATCTATTTATAATTATAATATGTCTGTAAATATTAAGAACTGTCTAAAAAAAAGAGTATGACAATCGTGTTACAAATGGCTTGTTTCGCAAGCTTCCTTCTCAGAATATAAAACATAATTTTTACCACTTGTATCATAAATAACTATTTTCTACGACCGAGCGTAGTTTAATAGTTTACGGGCTCATTTCAGATCGCTAGCTTGATTTTTACGCCTAAAATAATTTTGTTCCAACTTTACGCTCGCCAAAATAAACAGATATGGACCTACGTTTACCATTAGTAAGAATTCAAATTATAGCGGGGCGTGACAAACTATTATTATTATTATTATTATTATTATTATTCTGTGATGTATTTTCAGAAAGTTGTAGATTTTGAGAAGTATGATATTCCTAGAGCTGTAGAAACAAGCAGAATCAAATTTACTACCTGCTAAATCAAGAAGGGGTTATAGGGCTCAATATCAGATATTTATGAAGTGTTTAAAAAAGAACGAGCTATAACCCTTGGTGAATAGCTCAAACTTAATCTCAAATTTATTTAATTTTTTGTTGCTTTCCTTTTAATATCAGAAAATTTCCATAGAAAAACATATTCGACTGCGTCTCGTTCCACAATCAAAAACCATAACTTTACGCTCGTACATCATAAATAATTATTCCCATTCAGTAAGGTACTGTTTTGTTCATGCAATGTCTTTAGCCAATCACTGGCCCGCAATACCTGGCAACGTCGCGCAGAAATCTTTGCTACAGTCTGGTAAATCTTGAAAACATCTACATGTACTTCCTATTTTAAAGAGAACTAATTTATTATTTTTGACACACTATAGCTATTGACTTGTTATAGATATTTTCTTTTAAGGCTGTTTGTTTGTTCTTTTTTACTTTCTCTACACCTATTATGTACATAGGGTGTACCTAAGAGAAGGTATTGTATTGCACCAAAAATTACATACACACATCTACTCTGCCACAGTTCCTTTTCTATATTTAGGGAATAAACATATATTTTTGAAATGCTTGATGTGTAGGTTAATCATTCTGAACACACATTTCGTAAAGCAAGCTAAAGTTACATTCATTTATTAATTGTCATGCCAACGAACACTGTAAGTACTTACAGCAAGAGTTTGAGAGGTCATTAATACTTACAGTACAATTAGGAAATGACGTAACACTCGAGACATGTGCTACTTCAAGTAAAGGCTCTGTTGCAAAATGTATCATCAAAAGAAAGTATAAGAAGGCTTTGTCCATCGTATTTAGGTGTAGCCTTTCATTTGTTCACATCCAGAATTCATTTTACTTTCTCTACACGTACTATGCACAGAGTACAGAAAAGGTATTGCACTCCACCATAAAATTCGATACCGAGTTTTCACTGGAAATATATGTTTTAGGGTCCCCTGTAACCAAAAAAATATTTTCAGTAAAAGGTCCATGTAATTGTGTTCGTGTGTCTGTGAACAAGATAACTAAAAACGAAAAGTCGGTAAAATACCAAACTTGGTATTTAAGTTTAGTATCTTCCAGGGATGCGATACGAAATTTTTGAGAAAAAATCCCCCCACGCCAACTACTCTTTACATGGAACTTTTTTCGAACATTTTGATTTTCAAAAAAATGGCTCTAACGATTTTGATTAAAATATCGTAAATCAAAGCTATTTACCTGACAAATAAAATGTATATCTTGAATTTTCTGGGAATAGCCTTTGAAGAGTGCTTTATTCTGGATGAATTTTACGGAATTTTGAATAACTGCAGAACCATAAGAGATGGACAAAAACTTACTCCACAAAAAATGTTGAGCATGTTAAAACACACAATTTATGTTATAACATTTTTTTCGTGGAGTTCGTTTTTGAGACATCCCTTGTTTTTGGTTTCTGCTTTGAAAAACTTATACTTTTCTCATACAGGAATTTGTCAACTGCTGTCCATACAAACAAAGGAACTTCAGTCACATAGCAACCAGCTTATGACTATCACTTTAACCTATGGTACTCCCTTATTTCGCTTCTACTTACAAGGAAGCAAGTAATAACACTATTTCTGCTAATTATTCCGATTAGCATGAAGTAAATAAAAGTATAAGCTTTTTAACAATAATTTGTTGCAGAGATGTAGAGAAAGTCATGTGAATGGTACACATCAGATTTGTCCTTAATGTTCAATAAGATATTGAAAAGGAATTTTTATTGATTATTGCTTTTTTTACAGTTTTTTCAAGTATTTCAAAAAGTAATTGGGTAACCACGTATTGTAATTTACTTATGTGATCTCCAATGCTTGGGAAAATCGGACCCCGTGGGCCTCGTATTCCCAATATGCATTCTCGACGTGATAAGTTCGCAATATACTATTTCGGTGCAATCCTCACATTGAATTTTTTAATCGAGTATAATACTTCTACTTAGAGAAACTAACCATTAATACATAAGATTAATTGTGTAGATCCGTGGTTCAAATCCCGGCTATGGCATTGCATTTTTCAGTCTCACTCTACCTATCCAATAATTAAACATTAATTATACCTACATAAAACACTAGAGATTTATTCAGACTTGCAGTCACACGGTTTTTCTTTATTTGCGCGTTTGCAGATAGTTTATTTCTGTGATATGAGCAAATAGCAGTGTTTTGTTTTACTTTATGTTTATTGGACTACAAATTGCTGTCGTGTCGTGTTTGTATTAAGCTAAACTGTTAATGAAGTTGCAATAATTTGAGAAACATTTACCTAGCAATTTCAGTTTTGCGTGGCTTGTTGCAGGGATGTTACAGGCAATCGACACTCTAGGCTGTTTATTGGTAAAACATGCAACTGAAATCTTTACTGTGTAAATCTTCCACCAGATGTCGTACATTAACAATGCACAAAGAAGACGTGTGTTTATTTTCTCTACTATACACCCGAGGTGTTCCATTCATATTACAACTCTGCAACAAATTATTGTTAGAAAGCTTATGCCTCTACTAATGATAATCAAGAAACATCAGCAAAATAGTCTTATTACTTGCTTCCTTGTAAGTAGAAGCGAAATAAGGAAGTACCATAGGTTAAAGTGATAGTCAATGATGTGACTGAAGTTCCTTTCTTTGTATGGACAGGAGTTGACAAATTCCTGTATGAGAAAAGTACAAGTTTTTAGCGCTTAACAAGGAATATCTAAAAAACGATCAACTCTACGAAAAAATGTTTATAGCCCATCTCTTACGGTTTAGCAGTTATGCAAAATTCAGTAAAAGTATCCAGATTAAAGTCGTTTTCAGAAAAAGAAAATTCAAGATATACATTTTGTTTGTCAGGTAAATAACTTTAATATGCGGTATTTTAATCAAAATCGTTAGAGCCATTTTTAAAAAAATAAAAACGTTCGAAAAAAGTTCCATGTAAAGGGTAGTTTGAGGTGAGCGAATTTTTCTCAAAACTTCGTGTCGCATCCCTGGAAGATACTAAACTTAAATACCAAGTTTGGTATTTTACCGACTCTTCGGTTTTGAGGTATCATATACAAAGGCACACGGACGGACACACAAACACACACACAGACCTTTTTCTGAACATGCTTTTTCTGGATACAGGGGACCCTAAGACATATTATGCCGGTGAAATCTCGATATCGAATTTTTTGATGGTATGCAACACCTTCTCTATACAAGCAGCAAAGTTCAAAAAACAAAAAGACAGTTAAATACCAAAATTTAGTATTTAAGTTTGATATCTTCCAAGGATGCGACACGAAGATTTTCAAGAAAATCGCCCCACCCCAAACCACCCATGGAAAAATACATAGAAAAATTTAGCAACATTTTGATTTTCTGAAAATGCCTCTATTTTCATTTAAATAACGCATATTAAAGATATTTACCTGACAAATAATATTTATATCTTGAACTTTCTAGGAATAGCCTCTAAAGACTACTTTATTCTGAATGAATTGTACGGTATTTTGTACAACTGCTAAACCGTAAGGGATAGAACAAAAACTTACCACACAAAGATGTAGAACACGTTAAAACACACAACATGTGTTATAACTTTTTTTCGTGGAGTTGATCGTTTTTTAATTACTCTTCGTTATTGGTTTCAGCTTTAAAAAACTTATACTTTTCTCTTACAGGAATTTGTCAACTCCTGTCCATACAAACAAAGGAACATCAGTCACATAGCAACCAGCTTTAACATATGTTACTCCCTTATTTCATTTCTACCTACAAGGAAGCAAGTAATAAGACTATTTTGCTAATTTTTTCTCGATTAGCATGAAGTAAATATAAGCATAAGCTTTTTAGCAATAATTTGTTGCAGGGATATAGAGAAAATCATGTGAATGGAACACATCAGATTTTTATACAGTATGTACATAGTACGTGTATAGATAGGAAAAATCTGATGTGTACCATTCACATGACTTTCTCTATATCCCTGCAACAAATTATTCTTAAAGAGCTTATACTTCCATTTACTTTATGCTAATCAGAAAAAATTAGCAGAAATAGTCTTATTACTTGCTTCCTTGTAAGTAGAACCGAAATAAGGGACTACCATAGGTTAAAGTGATAGTCAAAAGCTAGTTACTATGTGACTGAAGTTCGTTTGTTTGTATGGACACGAGTTCACAAAGATCTGTATGAGAAAGGTATGTGTTTTATAGCTGAAGTCAAAAACAAGGAATGTCTCAAAAACGACAAACTCCACGAAAAAAATGTATATAGCATAAATTGTGTGTTTTAATGTGCTCTACATTTTTATGTACTAAGTTTTTGCCCATCTCTTACGGTTTAGCAGTTATTCAAAATTCAGTCAAATTCATCCAGAATAAACTATTCTTCAGAGGCTATTCCCAGAAAATTCAAGATATACATTTTATTTGTCAGGTAAATATCTTTAATATACGAAATTTTAATCAAAATCGTTAGAGCCATTTTTTAGAAAATCAAAATTTTAGAAAAAAAGTTCCATGTAAAGGGTAGTTGGGGGTGGGGGGATTTTTCTAAAAATCTTAGTGTCGCATCCTTGGAAGATACTAAACCTAAATACCAAGTTTTTGAGTTATCGTGTTCACAGACACACAGGCACACTGACACACGGACACACACACACATACACACACACACGTACCTTTTTGTGAAAATCCTTTTTTTTTGTATATTGGGGACCCTAAAACATATATTTCCGGTGAAATCTCGGTATCGAATTTTTGGGTGGAATGCAATACCTTCTCTACCAACTATGTATATAGTGCGAATAGAGAAAGTAAAAAGGGAAAATGGTACTGTGTATAGCTTCGTTGTACATCCCTAATTTGTGTATAGGAGCAGTTATTTGCTTAAAGGTTATGCCATGGAAGTTACATTTTATCTGATTCCGTCCATATTTGAGATTCACTTGAAAAGCGCTGTTATCTCCGTACGTAATGGTTAACTTCGCCTGATGACCCTCTATATGCCTGTGTTTGCTCACTGTTTTTCCGCACGCATGCCGTTCTGGCACGCAAACCTCACCTGCACTTGCTCACGCAATCAGAAACATTTACATCTAGGAAATTGCACGCATAAGTATTCGTTTTCTTCGACCAGCTTTTTACTACTTCACTATATTGACAAAACTACCCCAAGAGTGCTATGCAAGTATTTTTACTTTCTCTACATGTACTATATAGTCTGTTTCAAAACGACACCAAACGAAGATTGTCAATTAAGTTTTATGTGTGTTTAAAAATCGCACACATTTGGGATTAGGCAGCGAAGGAACAACGGTTGTCAAACTTCAGAACGTGTTATACGAAACACATAACAAAACTCACATGCTACACTTTCGATTACTAAGGTGACCTGTGCCGCGCCGTCGTGTCTATCAAACCACGCTTACACCACACGACTGAGACCTTCGCTACCAACTGGCCTCTCGCTTGATGTGGGCCAGGCACGTGCCATTTGTTTATGTACGACTGCCTAATCCATGGTGATTTTATGGCAGTTTTTGTATGTGCCGAATTTAGAGCTAAAAATTATATTCACGTATCACGTACGGCACGACCAACGAGGTCCACCTCTTCGTTTGGTGTCGTTTTGAAACACTCTGTATAGAGAAGGTATTGCACTCCACCCAAAATTTCATACCGAGATTTCACCGGAAATATATATTTTAGGAACCCCTGTATCAAAAAAAAATCTGATAAGTTACACTCACATGACTTTCTCTAGCTGTTCTACAAACTTCTTACACAAGATAATTTTTCTGCACCTTGCTAATTAGAGAGCAGAATGCTCTTAATACTAGTTTCTTATAAGTAAGAAGAAAATAAGGGAATACACTAGGCTAAACCGATAGTCAAGTGTTTTAAAAACTGTCCTTATGCGATTGTCAATGAAAATCACTTCTTTGCTTGTCCAGGAGTAGAACGAAAGAAAATCGGACACTTATTGTCTGAGAAAATTGTAAGTACCTCACAACTGAAACTAATAAGGAATTTCTCAGAAACGATTACCTCCCCAACGAAAATGTAAAGAACACAAATTGTGTGTTTTGATGAGATCTACATTTTCTGTAAGTTTCTGTCTATCTCTTACGGTTTAGCAGTTAAGTAAAATTCGGCAAAATTCATCCCGAATAAATAGGTCATCAGAGGCTATTCTCAGTCTTCAGAGAAAGGAAATTCAAGATATACATTTTCTTTGTCAGGTAAATATCTTTAATATATGGGATTTTAATCAAAATCTTTAGAGCAATTTTTTAAAAGGTAAAATTTTAGAAAATGTTTCCATGTAAAGCGTAATTGCTTGTAGCATCCTAGGAATATACCAACCCTAGATACCAAGCTGGGTATTTAATGGTCTTTTCGTTTTTGAGCTATGCTGTCCATAGATACAGACACACACACACACACACACGGACCTTTTTCTGAAAATTATTTTTTTGGATTTAGGGGCTCCTAAAACATGTATTTTCGATGAAATAGCGGTATCGAAATTTTGGGAGGAATACAATACTTCCTCTATACACTATGTACATAGTACATGTAGAGAAAGTAAAAAAGCATTTGTAGAAAAGGTCCATGTGTGTATGTATGTAGCTACGTCTATTACCCGGCGAGACCAGATACTAGTAACTCAACTATGCATGGCTACACTGCGCTAACCCATTCCTAGCTCCTATCTCATTAACTTGGTCCCACATGCACTCTATGTAACTGCTCTCACCGTTCATCATCTGATCACAGCTTGCCGGAGTTATTCTGCTGAGCGACTTAACTGTGAAGCTCCTGGAAACCTACAGCTGGCCTTGGGTGACCAACAATGCCGTAGGAAAGTCATCAACTTCATGAACGTGTGCAAAATTGTTAATGATATTTAAATTGTTGCCAAGTTTGTTATTGTCAATTAACCACTGTAACATTTTGTAACTCTACCTCTGTTCAGTCGCGATATGACGTCATTGTTGAAGCGACTATAATAAATAAAAAAAAAAAAGTACAGAACGTGTCTCATATACCACAAACCTGAGAAGAGAGAAAAGAGTCTACATGGTAAAAGTATAAAAAGTTAAGAAAATTAAATACACACGAACCAACTTTTACGTTACAGAAGTTACTTTTGAAAGACTTATACATTAACAGACAAAAAACGAAGTGGTGATATTGGCCAGGAATTACAAATATTTAGTCTCACAAATGAAATAGAAGACATAGATACAACAGGTATAATAGTTGGAACCGAAACGAAATAATAATCCCTGGAAACAAAAGGAAAACATTTTCAAGCAAATCTTTCACAACTGTAGATAATCCTTTCGAGCCAAGTTCACAAAGTTCACTTTAGTTGGCATCAAGAATTGATTTACATTTGTATGTATGTATTTATTTCTCTGCAAGTGGGTATCACCCGGTGGCAGAGTTATATATGTATACAAGATATATAAACAATAAATCACAGCTGCCAGTTTATGGCTTTGTAAGCTAGATATAATAGTTATTTACACAAATATGAAAACTTTAATTTTTCTCTCAATTCAGATTAATTAATTTCATAATTAGAATCACCAACCAATTTAACATTTGTATTTACAACAATATAAAATCACAAGCATTTCATTTAAGGAATATTTACAAAAATTATCCAACATTAATATCAAGATTTTTCCTAAATATCTTCAGAGACAGGGGACAACCCTGAAGGCTGCTCCAGGCAATTCATTCCAGTCTTTTATGGTCCTATTAACAAAGGAGAACTTTCCCACGTCAGTTCTGTATCTTCTACCCTTAATTTTGAACGGATGATCGTTTCGTGCATAGTAAGTTGGTCTTTTCCAGTTTGTCAGTAACGTCCTCCCATGCGTTTAAGCCAGCGTAAGCTTTAAATAAAGCGCACAACCTCTGTTTCTGACGCCTAACTTTCAACGGCTCCCATTTTATCTCCTAAGCGTTTGTAGGCCCAAAATATTTACCCCTTTTTATGAATCAATTTTATCTTTTCGTATCGTAATTTGCTCAGATAAACATGTTGGCCTTTTGTGCAGCCCAGAGGGAGCATTGTATACATCTCTGGCTCTTGTTTGCTCAGCATGGTGTGCCCACTGGGAGCGTGGCTTGATCAGCATCTGTGCACGACTGCAGTAATAATTTCCCAGAGTAGCCACATTGTATTAAGTGCATTAAATGAGCTACAATTACTCAAATGAATGAACACTGTAGAAGCATAAAATGGAAATATGCGAACCTTCCCGCTTCGTTGCCTTGGTCAACAATAGCTTCCTAGAAAATGTCCGTCGCATCAACTGGAAGGAAGGCATATCATGGTGGAAGCAGAATTTCTAACTGACATTCACGTTCACATACCTGATACCTCTTCCAACCCAAAAATTTGATACTGGGACTTCAACGGAAGTGCACATTTTGGGATCCCATGTAATAAAAACAAAAATCTGATGTGTTCCATTCACATGACTTTCTCTACATCTCTGCAACAAATGATTGTTAAAAAGCTCATGCTTCTCTTTACTTCGCTCTAATCGAGAAAAAAAAAAAACAAAAAAAAAACAGAAATAGTCTTATTACTTGCTTCCTTATAAGTAGAACCGAAATAAGGTAATACCATAGGTTAAAGAGATAGTCAAAAGCTGGTTGCTATGTGACTGAAATGCCTTTGTTTGTATGGACAGGAGTTCGCAAATTCCTGTATGAGAAAAGAAAAGCTGAAAACAAAACAAGGAATATCTTAAAAAGTATCAACTCCACGTATGTAACATAAATTGTGCGTATTAACGTGCTCAACATCTTTTGTTTTGTCCATCTCTTACGATTTAGCAGTTATGCAAAATTCCGTAAATTCATCCAGAATAAAGAGGTCTTCAGATGCTATTTCCAGAAATTTCAAGATTTTGTCAGGTAAATATCTGTAATATACGAAATTTTACAGCCATTTTGGAGAAAATCAAAATTTTCGAAAAAAGTTCCATACAAAGTGTAGTTTTAGGGTGGGGGGATTTTCTTGAAAATCTTCGTGCCGCATCCCTGGAAAATACCAAACTTATATACCAAGTTTGGTACTCAAGGGTCTTTTTTATTTTGAGCTATGCTGTCCACAGACACATAGACACACACACGAATCTTTTTCCAAAAATACTTTTTTTTTTTGGATTTAGGGGGACCCGGTGAAATCTCGGTATCGAATTTTTGGGTGGAATGTAATACCTTCTCTATGCACTATGTACATAGTACGTGTAGAGAAAATAATAACTCCATGGCGGCAGCTCACGGGGAACCTTGGCCTACCGCCCGGCCGCTGCGTTCCCCATCTCGGTCCACTACAGACGTCATGGATGGGGTGCAGTATTGGAGGGTGAGTCCCCCCGGCCGGTTAATGCGGTCCTCATGACCTGGAGCCGCTACTTCTCCATCAAGTAGCTCAATTGACCCCCCAAGGACCTTACGAGGCTGAGTGCACCCCGGGCCAGGTCTCCCAGCCGGTACTGGGGATCGAAACCAGGTCTCCCGCTTGGTAAGCAGCTGCGCTACCACCGCGCTAAGGAGACGACCTAGAGGAAATAATACAAATCTTTATTTAAAGAATCATGTAGGATACCATTTTGATATATGGCAAACATTTCTCTATTATTGTGCATAATAAGTGGTATTAATTTAAATAAGCTTTCTTATATGCTCTGGATTTCCCAAATATCAGAGATGTATTGCCTTTACAGAAAATACGAGCAAAAGATACAGAAAAGCAAAATTTTGACAAGCAGTTTCAGTCTTTTCTTGCCTAAGAGGAGATTAAAATATTAGATTTCAAACAATGACATTTTTGGTTTTTGGTGCAGCCTTCTGTTTGGAATTTCATTTTTAATATACTCGCTTATACTCACACAAATTTATATCAGCATTGATGATGATCTGGTGGCCCATAATTTTCAGTTTTTTTGCTATTTTCTAAATGTGTGTTCATGAACATTTCACATATTTTTAGAATGGCTATTTTCCCTATCTCAGACTTCAGAAGTTTACGTAACAGGTCATAGGGTTGGCACTTCTCTGTCCTCTGCCCTTTGTCCTGCCCGAATATAGGTGGAGTGATGTATGTAAACAGAGTAGAGACATAGCTCAGGGCCGTTCAAAACACATTAGACCCTGCAATTTGTGTTTCATTTATGACATTACTATTAGAAAGGGGCAAATATACTTTTACGTTGTACGTATTTTTCTCGATTAAATATCAAATTATTTGCATTTATGTATGCACTTCTCGTCTGTATATAAAACCCTAGATACAGTGGTTTATTTTCTCTTTGATGTATACTAAACTAAATAATATATTAGTTTAGGTGTTGGTATCGTCCATGACGACACTTCCCATCGGTGTTCATCCTACACGTACCATGTAAATAGTGTATAGAGAAGGTATAGTATTCCACCCAAAATTCGATACCGTAATTTCAACGGAAATACATGTTTTAGGATCCCCTGTATCCAAAAAAAAGCATTTTTGGAAAAAAGCTCCGTGTGATTGTGAACACGATTACTCAAAAACTAAAAGTCGGTAAAATACCAAACTTTGTAGTTATGTTTCAAGGTTGCGACACGAAGATTTTCAAGAAAATCCCCCCGACCTCCAACTACTCTTTACATGAAAAAATTTTAGAAATATTGATTTTCTCAAAAATGGCTCTAATGATTTTGATTAAAATATGGTATATTAAATATGTTTACAAGCCAAATAAAATGTATATATTCAATTTTCTGGGAATAGCCTCTGAAGGCATGTTTATTCTGGATCACCTTTTTTTGAATTTTGCATAACTGCTGAAGCGTAAGAAATGGACAAAAACTTACCATACAAAAAATGCAGAGCACATTAAAACACACAATTTATGTTATATAATTTTTTGGAGGAGTTGACCGTTTTTGAGATATTCCTTGTTTTTGGTTTCAGGTTTAAAAAACTTGTACTTTTCTCATACAGGAATTTGTCAACTCGTGTTCATAGAAACAAAGGAACTTCAGTCACATAGCAACCAGCTTTTGACTACCACTTTAACCTAAGGTACTCCCTTATTTCGCTTCTACTTACAAGGAAGCAAGTAATAAGACTATTTGTGCTAATTTTTTCTCGGTTAGCATGAAGTAAATAGAAGTCTAGGCTTTTTAATAATAATCTGTCGTAGAGATGTGTATTTCCGGTGAAATCTCTGAATGTAGTTTTGGGTGGAATGCAGTATTTCCTCTTCTTAGTCACGTAGTAGAGAAAGTAACAGTCCAGTGGTCGATTCGGCAGCTAATTCAAGTACTACATTGTGCGGGCTGACAGACGCGGGAGCAGTTATTTACGAGCTGACATTAGGGTGTTGTTTTTCACTTTCCGTAAATATTAACTCGTTTGGGATACTGTGTAATGAATTTACTAACGATTTAGTGGTGTGACAACAGCGGCCAGTTGACCTGTTTGCAACAGATAAAGATAAATTGATGAGTTGCCGGCAGGGTTCGAACCGAGTTCAGCGCTGTTACTAATTAACTTAGGTGATGCTTCATCGCTAATGTTTAACATGAAAAGTCGATTACTTACGCCATGTATGCTCTTCTCTGTTTCAGTTGAATTATTTAATATCCGAGAGCGGTTAACGTGCGGCTCATTCGTTAACAGATATTGCCTGGCACAATATCACACTCTCGTCCAACGCGTCATGCGTTCGATTCCAATTTTTGATAATTTCTTTCCATATGTTACCACCAGTCATGCATTCACACAAAACTGTTCGCCAAAACAAAGGGAATATTAAAAAGCGAAACGCCGTTTTTCAGCGATGTCACGATGAAAACGTGTATATCAAACAAAATTTTAGTTCCTCTATTTTGTACATAGTACATTGAAGAGGATAGGAAACGGTCGCTGGGAAATATGTATTAAATCTACCTGCTGGGTTGTGTGGTGGTAGCGTGTCTACTTCATATTCAACAGGTCGCGAGTTCGAATCCCGCTTAGGGTGAGTTACAGGTTCCCACAATGCCTGCAGCGACATTTTGATGATGGACAATATGGTGAGGAAATTTTGAGCCCAGCGCCTAATCACATCCTCCAGTTATGGAAGAGCCGAAGCTGGGAAGCGACGACATCCCTCTATTCTATATCAGGTGTAACCAAAGAAGCCATGAGTTTGCCTCACACGTCATAGGCATAGGGAATCAATGCTGACTGACTTGGATTGCAACTCTTGATTATATAGCCACAGAAGTATCTGGAAACCGAAGCTTCTCGCTGTCGTATTCCAAAGTTTCTACAGGATGATTTATATAGAGCTGACACATTTACTTCATTAATTGTTTCAAAACGTGTTATGCTAGCGACAACTTATTATAGGTACCTAAATTGTAGAGGAATTTTGGGAGATTATTTACCTCTATAACAAATGTTGAAAATGTCCTCCATCCTGCATAAGGCACAACTCAATACGTCGTTCCATGTTACTGGCCACTCGGTGGAGGACTCTGTCATCAATAGCTTGAATCTCCTTTGTGATGTGCTTCAGATCATTCAATGTCTGGGGACGTGTGGCGTAAACCCTGTCTTTTAAGTAACTCCATAGAAAGAAGTCCGCCGATGTCAAATCCGGAGATCTCGGTGGCCACAGGTTTCTGGAAATTATCCAGTCGTCAAAGAAACTTGCAATTAGGTTCATGGATTCATTTGATGTATGGCACGTAGCACCATCTTGCTGAAAATATCCTTGATTCAGCTCTACATCATACTACATTTTCACGTTGACTACACGATCACAATGTCGAAACAGCTGCCAACAATGCAATTAGGAACAAAACAAACATCTGCGCATCTAGTGACAAGGACTCGGAACTACATTCTGCTTAATTTGGTGCTAAAATTGAGTCATTGAATGAATTTCCAATGGAATAATTAAAGAAAGAGATGTGTCAGTTCTACATAAATCACTCTATTAGTGCCACCATCATATCAAGAATTCTGTGAACTAGATAACGGATGCAAACTCGTGCGGAGCTTACCGGCCGGCAAGGTAGGCACACAACTGCAATAAATGAGAACACCATATCCGCTAAATTCTCTGTATTTGTCACTAGAGTACTCAATGTAATACAAAACGTTACAGTTTTGGTACAAAAAATAACCGAATCACCGTGTTCATGTCACTGCCTTAGCATTCGTGACTCACTATATAGACTTTCAACTAATTTCACCACCCCCACCGGCCTTTGTCGGCTCCTTACATAGTTCACAGCCGGGCTCCGAAAGTTCCAGTCATAGGAATTACAGGAAATCACTGGAGGTAGAGATAAAGACTCGAGGAAATGTTTTGCAGCGAATCACAGATAGGTCTTTGTTTTTCCGGCCATTATATCCGTTCGCTCTATTGTTAGGGGTAGCGACCCCATCAGTGGTTGAAATACCGCCGTTACAATATTACAGGGTACCTAATATGGTAATTTTGAGTAAATTAGAGTTCATTTAGTAAGAAGGTTATGTGACAGCAGTTTTAGCAGTCGATATTAGTGGCAGGTTTTCGAAATGCTATCTTAGCTCTGCGATGCTGGCATAGGCAAGCATTTTAATATAAAATGCTTGAGTAGGGAGACCAGGTCTAGCTTGTTCATGGATAGCTCTACTCCTGAAGCTACACTCACTAGTACGAGAGCCGTCCAGAAAGTAACGGACGATTTGACGCAACTAAGTAATAACGATAGATATCAACACAAACTTACATGTATCTTACTCTATTTGTCAATGTAATTGTAATACTCATTAAGGTATTTATTGTCATGTGATATCAGTTTTCAATGCAGATGTTATACTCTTCAATCGCTAAAAATCTGAGCCAAAATATCACTGCCACTTTGAGGTCTTCCTCGATTGGGAAATCTTTTCCACTCAAAAAGTCATTTAAGTGTAACACCGATTTCTCTGAATTCTTTTATCAACATTTTCTTTTAGCTCCTCCTTAGCAATTGGTGAACTTCCACTCCGGTCTCCGTATTGGATGGTTGGATAGGTGGGTGGGTGGGTGGGTGTGTGGATGGATGGGTGAGGTTGGGTGGGTGGATGGATGGGTGAGTGGTTGGGTGGATGGGTGGGTGGATAGATGGGTGGGTGGATGGATGGAGGGGTGGGTGAATGGATGGAAGGGTGGATGAGTGGATGGATGGGTGAGAGGGAGGGTAGGTGGGTGGATGGGTGGGAGGGAGGGTAGGTGGGTGGATGGATGGATGGGTGTGTGGATAGATGGATGGATGGATAAATGGGTGGGTGGATGGATGGGTGAGAGGGTGGGTAGGTGAGTGGATGGGTGGGTGGATGGATAGATGGATGGGTGGGTGGATGGATGGATGAATGGTTGGGTGGATGGATGGATGCGTGAGAGGGTGGGTAGGTGGGTGAGTGGATGGATAGATGGATGGATGGGTCGGTGGGTCGGTGAGTGGGTGGGAGGGTGAGTGAGTGGGTGGGTGAGTGGTTGGATGGGTGGGTGAGTGGGTGGGAGGGTGAGTGGGTGGGTGAGTGGGTGGGTGGTTGGATGGATGGGTGAGAGGGTGGGTGAGTGGGTGGGTGAATGGGTGAGTGGGTGGGTGGGTGAGTGGGTGAATGGGTGGGTGAGTGGTTGAATGAGTGTGTGAATCGGTGAATGGGTGGGTGGGTGAGTGGGTGAATGGGTGAGTGGGTGAATGGGTGGGTGAATGGGTGGGTGAATGGGTGGGTGAATGGCTGAGTGGGTGAATGGGTGAGTGGGTGAATGGGTGAGTGGTTGAATGGGTGGGTGAATGGCTGAGTGGGTGAATGAGTGGGTGAATGGGTGAATGGGTGGGTGAATGGGTGGGTGTGTGGGTGGGTGAATGGGTGGGTGAGTGGGTGGGTGAGTGGGTGAGTGAGTGGGTGGGTGAGTGGGTGGGTGGTTGGATGGATGGATAGATGGATAAATGGGTGGGTGGATGGATGGGTGAGAGGGTGGGTGAGTGAGTGGGTGGGTCAGTGGGTGGGTGAATGGGTGAGTGGGTGGGTGATTAGGTGTGTGGGTGGGTGAATGGGTGAGTGGGTGGGTGGGTGAGTGGGTGGGTGAATGGGTGAGTGGATGAATGGGTGGGTGAGTGGGTAAATGGGTGTGTGAATGGGTGAATGGGTGGGTGAATGGGTGAGTGGTTGAATGGGTGGGTGAATGGCTGAGTGGGTGAATGAGTGGGTGAATGGGTGGGTGAATGGGTGAATGGGTGGGTGAGTGGGTGAATGGGTGGGTGTGTGGGTGAATGGGTGGGTGAGTGGGTGAGTGAGTGGGTGGGTGAGTGGGTGGGTGAGTGGGTGGGTGGGTGGTTGGATGGATGGATAGATGGATGGATAAATGGGTGGGTGGATGGATGGGTGAGAGGGTGGGTGAGTGGGTGGGTGGGTGAGTGGGTGGGTGGGTGAGTGAGTGGGTGGGTGGGTGAGTGAGTGGGTGGGTGAGTGGGTGGGTGGGTGAATGGGTGAATGGGTGGGTGAGTGGGTGAATGGGTGGGTGTGTGGGTGAATGGGTGGGTGTGTGGGTGAATGGGTGAATGGGTGGGTGTGTGGGTGAATGGGTGAATGGGTGGGTGTGTGGGTGAATGGGTGGGTGAATGGGTGGGTGTGTGGGTGGGTGAGTGGGTGAATGGATGGGTGTGTGGGTGAATAGGTGAATGGGTGGGTGAATGGGTGGGTGAATGGGTGAGTGGTTGAATGGGTGGGTGGGTGAATGGCTGAGTGGGTGAATGAGTGGGTGTGTGGGTGGGTGAGTGGGCGTGTGGGTGTGTGTGTGTGGGTGTGTGGGTGAATGAGTGGGTGTGTGGGTGGGTGAGTGGGTGAATGGGTGGGTGTGTGGGTGTGTGGGTGTGTGTGTGTGGGTGTGTGGGTGAACGAGTGGGTGTGTGGGTGGGTGAGTGGGTGAATGGGTGGGTGAGTGGGCGTGTGGGTGTGGGTGTGGGTGTGTGGGTGAATGAGTGGGTGTGTGGGTGGGTTAGTGGGTGAATGGGTGGGTGAGTGGGCGTGTGGGTGTGTGTGTGTGGGTGTGTGGGTGAATGAGTGGGTGTGTGGGTGGGTGAGTGGTTGAATGGGTGTGTGTGTGGGTGAATGAGTGGGTGAGTGGGTGAATGAGTGGGTGTGTGGGTGAATGAGTGGGTGAATGAGTGTGTGTGTGTGTGGGTGAATGAGTGGGTGAATGGGTGAATGGGTGGGTGTGTGGGTGAATGAGTGGGTGAGTGAGTGGGTGAGTGGTTGAATGGGTGGGTGGGTGAATGGCTGAGTGGGTGAATGAGTGGGTGTGTGGGTGGGCGTGTGGGTGGGTGTGTGGGTGGGTGTGTGGGTGGGTGTGTGGGTGTGTTTGTGGGTGTGTGAGTGGGTGTGTGGGTGGGTGTGTGGGTGTGTGGGTGGGTGTGTGGGTGGGTGTGTGGGTGTGTGGGTGGGTGTGTGAGTGGGTGAGTGGATGTGTGGGTGGGAGAGTGGGTGAATGGGTGGGTGAGTGGGTGAATGGGTGGGTGTGTGGGTGGGTGAATGGGTGTGTGGGTGGGTGAGAGGGTGGGTGTGTGGGTGGGTGAGTGGGTGAGTGGGTGGGTGAGTGGGTGTGTGGGTGTGTGGGTGGTAGGGTGAGTGGCTGAATGGGTGGGTGTGTGGGTGAATGGGTGGGTGTGTGGGTGGGTGAATGAGTGGGTGTGTGGGTGGGTGAATGGGTGGGTGAGGTGGTGAATGGGTGAGTGGGTGTGTGGGTGGGTGAATGAGTGGGTGTGTGGGTGGGTGAATGAGTGGGTGAATGGGTGAGTGGGTGGGTGAATGGGTGAATGGGTGGGTGAGGTGGTGAATGGGTGGGTGTGTTGGTGAATGGGTGGGTGTGTGGGTGAATGGGTGAGTGTGTGGGTGAATGGGTGAGTGGGTGGGTGAATGGGTGGGTGAGTGGGTGAATGGGTGGGTGAGTGGGTGAATGGGTGGGTGTGTGGGTGAATGGGTGGGTGTGTGGGTGAATGGGTGAGTGTGTAGGTGAATGGGTGGGTGAGTGGGTGAATGGGTGGGTGTGTGGGTGAATGGGTGGGTGTGTGGGTGAATGGGTGGGTGTGTGGGTGAATGGGTGTGTGGGTGAATGGGTGAGTGTGTGGGTGAATGGGTGGGTGAGTGGGTGAATGGGTGGGTGTGTGGGTGAATGGGTGGGTGTGTGGGTGAATGGGTGAGTGGGTGGGTGAATTAGTGGGTGAACGAGTGGGTGAGTGGGTGAATGAGTGGGTGAATGAGTGTGTGTGTGGGTGAATGAGTGGGTGAATGGGTGAATGGGTGGGTGTGTGGGTGAATGAGTGGGTGAATGAGTGGGTGAGTGGTTGAATTGGTGGGTGGGTGAATGAATGAGTGAATGGCGTAGTGGGTGAATGAGTGGGTGTGTGGGTGGGTGAGTGGGTGTGTGGGTGGGCGTGTGGGTGGGTGTGTGGGTGGGTGAGTGGGTGTGTGGGTGGGTGTGTGAGTGGGTGAGTGGATATGTGGGTGGGAGAGTGGGTGAAAGGGTGGGTGTGTGGGTGAGTGGGTGTGTGGGTGGGTGAATGGGTGTGTGGGTGGGTAAGAGGGTGGGTGTGTGGGTGGGTGAGTGTGTGTGGGTGGGTGTGTGGGTGGGTGAGTGGGTGAGTGGGTGGGTGAGTGGGTGTGTGGGTGGGTGAGTGGCTGAATGGGTGTGTGTGTGGGTGGGTGAGTGGGTGAATGGGTGGGTGTGTGGGTGGGTGTGTGGGTGGGTGAATGAGTGGGTGTGTGGGTGGGTGAATGGGTGGGTGAGTGGGTGAATGGGTGGGTGTGTGGGTGAATGAGTGGGTGAATGGGTGAGTGGGTGGGTGAATGGGTGGGTGAGTGGGTGAATGGGTGGGTGAGTGGGTGAATGGGTGGGTGTGTGGGTGAATGGGTGAGTGTGTGGGTGAATGGGTGAGTGGGTGGGTGAATGGGTGGGTGAGTGGGTGAATGGGTGGGTGTGTGGGTGAATGGGTGGGTGTGTGGGTGAATGGGTGGGTGTGTGGGTGAATGGGTGAGTGTGTGGGTGAATGGGTGGGTGAGTGGGTGAATGGGTGGGTGTGTGGGTGAATGGGTGGGTGTGTGGGTGAATGGGTGGGTGAATGGGTGGGTGTGTGGGTGAATGGGTGGGTGTGTGGGTGAATGGGTGGGTGTGTGGGTGAATGGGTGAGTGTGTGGGTGAATGGGTGGGTGAGTGGGTGAATGGGTGGGTGTGTGGTTGAATGGGTGGGTGTGTGGGTGAATGGGTGAGTGGGTGGGTGAATGGGTGGGTGGGTGAGTGGGTGAATGGGTGGGTGTGTGGGTGAATGAGTGGGTGTGTGGGTGAATGGGTGGGTGTGTGGGTGAATGGATGGGTGAGTGGGTGAATGGGTGGGTGAGTGGGTGAATGGGTGGGTGAGTGGGTGAATGGGTGGGTGTGTGGCTGAATGAGTGGGTGAATGGGTGGGTGTGTGGGTGAATAAGTGGGTGAATGGGTGAGTGGGTGGGTGAGTGGGTGAATAGGTGAATGGGTGAATGGGTGGGTGAGTGGGTGGGTGAGTGGGTGGGTGAGTGGGTGGGTGAGTGGGTGAATGGGTGGGTGAATGTGTGGGTGGTGGATGAATCTCTTCATTTGTCAGGACAATAAAAGTGTATAGCAACGTCGAAAAAACACATTAAAATTACAATATGTTACATAAAACATTAAAATATTCTGCTGTCGTAACCACCTTTAAGGCTATAAAAAGCTTTAGATAACAATATTGATTATGTAATTCTATTAAAAACTAAAAACGGAAGATATTCTTCATTAATTGGTAAAATGTTGAACATGTTTATGGACTGAATTTCAAAACTATTCTTGATTTTAGAAAAGTTATTTTGGTGCATACAAATGCTTCTAGTGCTGTAATTATGAACAGTTGTGCATAATGAATAATCGTTAATATTTCTCTTCTCGTAGATTATGCAGTCCAAAATAAATATTGATGTCATGATTAAAATATTCAATTCCTTGCGGAACTCCACACATAATCCTTAAAGCCTTTTTCTGCAGAATCAATAATCCACTTGCTGAAGAATGGTTGCCCCACAATAGAGTGCCATATGTAAGATGACTGTGTACCTGTGCATAATAAACACTTAATAAAGATTCCAGCAGAAGATATTGTTTTAAATTACTTAAGGCACACTTCTTCTTCCTTGATTATTCGTAAACAATGCGCCATTTCTTCACTGAAGACTCATCCATTGCATTATCACCTTACGCTTGCGTTATTTGCCTATAAAATTTGATTGGCTGAACATTTTGTGCAAACAAAAATCGAATAAGTTCGTTGGTGGAAGAAATGTATGGCATTGTTGTTTAAAAAAATCTAATGTGTTCCATTCACGTGACTTTCTCTACATCTCCGCAACAGTTTTTTGTTAAAAAGCTTATGCTTCTATTTACTTCACTCTAATTTAGAAAAAAAAAAAAAAAACTAGCAGAAATAGTCTTATTACTGTCTATGTTGTAAGTAGAAGCGAAATAGGTTAAAGTGAAGCCAAAAGCTGGTTGCTATATGACTGAAGTTCCTTTGTTTGTATGGACACGAGTTCACAAAGACCTGTATGAAAAAAGTATGTTTTTCAAAGCTGACACCAAAAACAACGAATACCTCAAAAACGATCAACTCCATGAAAATAATGTGTACGTCAAAAATTGTGTGTTTTATCCTGATCTACAATTTACACAATATATGTAATATACATTTTTTTCGTAGAGTTGATTATTTTAAAGATATTCCTAGTTATTAGTTTCAACTTTAAAATACCTATATGTACATTTCTCATACAGGAATTTGTCAACTCCTGTCCATACAAAGGAACTTCAGTCACATAGCAACCAGCTTTTGACTATCACTTTAACCTATGGTACTCCCTAATTTCGCTTCTAGTTACAAGGAAGCAAGTATTAAGACTGTTTCTACTAAATTTTTTCTGGCTTAGCATAAAGTAAATAGAAACATAAGTTTTTCAACAAAATTTGTTGCAGAGATGTAGAGAAAGTCATGTGAATGGAGCACCTATGATTTTTTAAATTTGTATTAAAGATGTGATAAAAGGTTTGACGTGGTGTAATATAACTCGACAGCTTTATGTGATCAAAGGTTTTATCACATTCTGTGACTCAGAACTGTGATAGTGTAATATAAGCCTTAGTCAATGCATATAATGTAAATACATGTAATAAGTTACTTTTGGAACAGGTTATACCTCAATGGGTGAATGTTTACGTTACAAACTCCTCCCTACTATCTACCTTCCCTTTATACCGCTGAGTGCTCTGTGTGTTCGTAACTGTGTGCGCTTGGGAACCCAAAAACGAATAATAATACTCTAATAATAAGCCAGCAGGGTTTGTTACTTGACGATTTTTACTCACTAGAAATTAAGATATGAGTTTAATTGTTGATAGTCTGCCGTAAAAATATATATGAACTTTTATACCACTTGTACTTCTATGAGAATGCCATACATACGAAGGTTGTCCCACAAGCACCCAAACTAACAAAGAGCGCATAATCATTTTGGGGAAAAAAATTTTTATTTCTCTACATAGTCTCCTTTCAGCTCGATACACTTTTCCCAGCGATGTTCAATAGCTTCGATACCCTGTTTATAGTTAGATCTATGAAGATCTGCAAAATAGCCATCAACTTCAGACTCAAACTCTTTATTGTTGGCAAACCTTCTACCACCAAGCCATTTCTTCAAGTTTGGAAACAGAAAAAAATCAGAAGGGGCTAAATCTGGCGAATAGGGTGATAATGGATACGTGAACTGCTTTTTTCGCTAAATGCAGCCGCTTTTGCTCGATTTCATCACTTAAATGCAGTAACAAATTCATATAATATTCGCCATAGATTACTTTTCCTATTTTGAAATAATCAACGAAAATTATCCCGCGTGCGTAGCAGAACGCTGACGTGAGACCTTGCCTGCAGGTGGAACTGTCTTCGGCTCCTTTGGAGCCAATTTTCCCCTTCCAATCCGCTGCTTTGATTGTTACTTCGTGGCAGCTGTGAAGTGATGGACCTAGGTTTTATCCATTGTTATGAAAAACTCAGCTTTATTGTAGCGAAACATTGCCAAACACTCGACTGAAGCATCCTCACGACGCTGTTTTTGTTCTATTGTGAGCAAACGCGGCACCCACAACTTTGTCATATCCAAATTTTCAGTCAGTATGCGATGTACAGAACTTTTTGAAACGCCTGCAGTGTCTGCTAGCTCGCGCACTTTCAGTCGAGGGTCATCCTATACTATTTTGTGGATTTTCTTTACAATTTCTGGACTTGTAACCTCGTTTGGTCGACCACTGCGATGTTCGTCTTGGCAGCTCGTACGGCCCCGCTTAAACTCTACCACCCAATTTATTAGCTGGACTAAGACCTTTCAAATGAAAGTATTGTATCACATAACGATGACCAGTTTTATCCATGTTTACACATTCGCTGAGAGCACTAATTAATGATGGCTGTCTCACAAATGCTTAACAATATAAAATAATCGAACTTCAGACTTAAGCTTTCTAAGGTTGGTACTTTTTACCATTGTTGTTTGAAACAACAACCGCTATCTATACGTCAGGTTGGGTACTTCTGGGAGAGCCACTGTATATATTTGCAGTTTTGAAACATAATGTCGTGAGATATATTTTGAATAAGAGAAACGAAACAACGATAATTGATTTGCACTGTAGTTTAATGCATGTAGACATCATTTCGGAAAGGTTTAAAATCTAATTTGGTTTAACAGTTATTTAGTAAAGCTCACTTTGTTTTTATTCGCACACGTTTTCATATTAGCGTTGGTAACAATGACGCTTGCAGCTGCTGCAACAAACAAACACAGAGAAATGCACTGAAATGCAACACATTTGCTGTGTTTCGCCAAAGCTTTGTGTACATTGTAGCACACGCTCCAATAATTGGATACCTTTATATCAATTCGGATATTTAATTTAACCCCAATATGGAGAACGAAAGGTTTATAAATGCGCACAATTTAAGGAGAGATTAAAATTGTGTTTGTTACCAATATTAAATACATTAAATTGATGATTAGACCTCGGAGTTTTACACCATAAAAACCAAATTTTAAATAACTACGATGGCAGTTTTTTTTTTTCAACCTCCGATAGGCTATAAATAAAAGACAAGTTCATAGAAAACAATTATTTTATTACTAAAAGTTTTGTACACTTATGATTACTTTTCAACATAATCATCGAAAAGATTGAGATATTTATCGTACCTGTGTACAAGCTTTGCAAAAAATGTTGCCGCCAATGACTTCGAATGAGTATTGACGTTGTTTGGAAGATCTTCGTTGGTTTGAAAGTGCTGGCCTCCTAGTCTTCAATTCAGGTCAGGACTGTACGGCGAATGATCGAAAATGCCCCATTGAAATTGTTCAAGGAGCCGGTGAGTTGTGCCAGCAGTGTGTGGACGAGCGTTGTCATGGATCAACACAATTACTGAAGTCAGCATTCCTCTTCGTTTGTTTTGAATGGTCCTCCGCAAACGTCGTGAAGTACGAAGATCTTCAAAACAACGTCAATGCTCATTTGAAATCATTGGCTGCAACATTTTTTGAAGCGGGTATTGCAAAGCTTGAGCACAGGTACGATAAATGTCTCAATCTTTTCGATGATTATATTGAAAAGTAACCATAAGTGTACAAAACTTTTAGTAATAAAATGTTTGTTTTCTACGTGCTTGTCTTTTATTTATAGCCTATCGGAGGTTGAAAAAGAGACAGCCCTCGTACTTTACAAGTGTAACCTGTTACTTTGACTGCTTTTGGGGCAATAGAGTGAATTTAGCGGAAACGGTGTCCCCTTGGTTACAATACTCTTTGCTCTCTCTAGTAGGTATGTAGATACAAGTATATAGTACCAGGAGAAGGTATTGTACTCCACACAAAAATCCGATGTCGAGATTTATTCGGAAATATATGTTTTGAGGTCCCCTAGTCCGATTTTTTTTTAGAAAAGGTCCGTGTGTGCGTGTGTACATATGCCTGTGTACAGCATAGCCTGAAAAACGAAAAGTTTGTTAAATCCAAACTTGGTATTTAAGTTTAGTATACCGCAAGGATGCAACAAGAAGATTTTCAAGAAAACCCCGCACCCCAAACTATCCTTTACGTGGAAAATTTTTTGAAATTTTTGATTCTCTCAATAATGACCAACTATTCTGATTTAAATATCGTATATTACGCATATTTACATAGCAAATAAAATGTAAATCTTGGATTTTCTGGGAATAGCCTCTGAAGATCTCTTTATTCTGAATGAATTTTGCTGAATATTGCATATTTGTTAAACTCTAGAGATAAACATAAACTAACTGCACAAATAATATAGATCTCGTTAAAACACATATACATTTTTTTCATTGTTTTAGAGCTGGCCCTTTCCGACATACTCCTTGTTATTGGTTTCACCTTTAAAATACTTATACTTTTCTCATACGGTCATTTGTCAAATCCTGGGTAACACATTTTAATCCCATAGCAATCAGCTTTTAAAAGATTTGACAGTCGGTTTAGCCTAGTATATTCACTTATTTCCCTTTTACTTACAAGGAACTAAGTAATAAGACCGTTTCCGCTAATGTTTATCTCGATTAGCATGAAGTAGATAGAAGAATAAGGTACGATAAATTTCTCAATCTTTTCGGTGATTATGTTGAAAAGTAACCATAAATATACAAAACTTTGAGGTTGAAAAAAAAAGACCCTTGTACATAGTACGTGTAGAAAAATCTGATGTGTTACACTCACATGACTTTCTCTAGCTGCTCTAAAAACTCCTACAAAAGATTATTCTTCTTTGTACACAATGCTAATCAAGATAAATGTTAGCAGAATGTTATTACTTAGTTCCTTATAAGTAGAAGGGAATAAGGGAATGCACTATGCTAAAGTGATTGTCAAATGTTTTAAAAGCTATCGTTATGCGATTGTCATTGCAAATCACTTCCGTTGCTTGGCCAGGAGTAGACAAAAAAAAAAAAAAAAAAAAAAAAGAAAAACAAACACTTCCTGTGTGAGAAAAGCTTAAGTACTTCACAATTGAAACCAATAACAAGGAATATCTCGAAAACGGTTACCTCCACAACAAAAACGTAAAGGAAAAACATTGTGTGTCTTGTCATGAGGTACATTTTTGGTGTAGTACGTTTTTTTTTTCTATCTTTTACGGGTTAGCAGTTCAGCAAAATTCATCCAGAATAAAGAGGTCTTCAGAGGCTATTCCCAAAAAATTCGAGATATACATTTTATTTCGGACATAAATAGGTTTAATATACGGGATTTTAATCAAATAGTAAGAGCTATTTTTAAGAAAATAATTTTTTTTTGAAATTTTTTCCATGTAAAGTGTAGCTTGTGGTGGGGGATTTTTTTTGAAAATCTTCGTGTCGCATCCTTGGAAGATACTAAACCTAAATACCCAGTTTGGTATTTAACGGTCTTTTTGTTTTGAGGTTATGCTGTCCACAGACACACACAAACAGATAGACAGACAGACAGACAGACTCACACACGGAACCTTTTTTTAAAAATGCTGTTTTAGGACTCAGGGGACTCCAAAACATATATTTCCGTTGAAATCTCGGTTTCGAATTTTTGGGTGCATTACAATACCTTCTCTATCCCTATGTACATTGTACATATGGGGCTAGAGAAAGTAAAAATATTTTGATCCGGGTCTTGCTAATTGTTAAATTCTGGACTTTTAAACGAATAAAGCTGTAGAAATGAAACTGTTTTTTTGTTTCAAGCTCTGGAGCGGAGTTCAGGAAAGGAGTGGTCGCTACTACAAATCCACATCCTGCCCCCCCCCCGCGACCTGTTCAACCAACTCGAATAAAGCAATTGTAGGAAACACGAGTCTAATGGAAAAAAATGGTTCATCACGACATTGCAATTCCCGAGGGAGATATCCCGAATCTCACCTCTACACGGCGTCATGGGGGGAAGGAAACGAAAACTATCGGTTTTTCAAAATTGAACGAATCGGCAAATGAAGTTTAATGTGATTTTTATCATCATAAACAAAATTGGAAACAAAAAGTGGGAGGTAGATGGAACAGGGAAGGAACAAAACACGAAAATAACGCGAGAAAAAAAAAGTGAGCACTGGTTTGGAGCTTGTTTCATTTCCATTTCCTGACTATGGATCAAAATGTTCTAGCCCTTCGGGTAAAGGGTAGTGGGGGGCTGGCCGCTGTTACACTACATCGCATGCATCAATTCCATTACAATCATCACCATCATCATCATCATGGTGGTGGGTTTGTACCCCCCCCCCCCACCCGCACCCCCATGAATGATAATGAGTGACAGGAATTGTTCAGCGGGACGCAAGCGTGAGTGATGGATTTTTCCGCGTCATAGAATGTAAAATATTGTTGAATCCTCGTTTACTTTTTTCGCCCCGCTCCACTGCCCCTCTCCTTCCATTTTAATTTCCAGCAACTGCAATGTGCGCGCGGTGGTCGGCGGCGTGCTTCACCGAGGCATCGGTCGCTAATGAAATAAATTCTGTATCATGCAAATACATAAATATACGACGCTTGATTTATATAACGCGGCAAATACTCTTTAAGGGCACAGTACAGCTTTCAACAGTGAAAAATGGTTGGCAAATAATCCTTTTCTCTCAGTGGGTATAACTTATAAAATTAGCTGTTTAAATACGTCATTATAGCATTGGTTTTGAACCTGTTTTCAACGTTTTTATTTTCTCTAACACATATGTACAAATAAATATATTCAAACTTTAAATGTATTTCCAAAGGTATTACAAATTTTATCTATTATATAATTTTTTCAGGTAACGAACTAATCTAAAAACTAAAATTTCAAATTACAATCAGTAAACAAGGGTCTAGAAAATAAAAAATCGATGTTCCATACACAAGACTTTCTCTACATCTGAGCAACAAGTTATTGTTAAAATGCTTATACTTCCATTTACTTCATGCTAATCGAGAAAACATTAGCAGAAGAAGCGTAAAGAGAAGCGAAATAAGGGAGTACCATAGGTTAAAGTGATAGTCAAAAGCTGGTTGCTATGTGACTGAAGTTCCTTTGTTTGTATGGACAGGATTTAACAAATTCCTGTATGAAAAAAGTATAAGTTTTTCAAGGCTGAAACCAAAAACAAGGAATATCTAAAAAACGATCAACTCCTCGAAACAATGTATATGTCATAAAGTGTGTTTTTTTATTGTGATCTACATTTTTTTTTATGAAAAAAGATTTTTCTATCTCTTGCGGTTTACAAGTTACACAAAATCCGTAAAATGCATAGAGAATAAAGCAGTCTTCAGAGGCTATTCCCAGAAAATTCAAAATATACATTTCGTTTTTCATAGAAATATCTTTAGTATACGATACTTTAATTAAAATCTTTAGAGCCATTTTTGAGAAAATCAACATTTTTTCCATGTAGTTGGGGGTGGGGCATCCTTGAAAGAAACCAACCTTAAATACCACGTTTGGTATTTAACAGTCTTTTCGTTTTTGAGCTATGCTGCACACACACACACACATACTTTTTTTTTTGGATTCAAGAGGTCTCAAAACATGTATTTCCGGTGAAATCTCGGTATCGAATTTTTGGATGCAATACAGTACCTTCTCTATGCACTATGTACAGAGTACGTGTAGAGAAAATAAAATATTGAGGTGTAATAAATTAAAGTATAATATAATAATATTTATTTATACTATAAGTGGCTTAAATAGACTATTATTTGTGAGTGAGATAAGCGGTCGTATAATAGTCTAATAATAAATAACTCCATGGCACGATAGCTCACAAGGAACCTTGGCCTACCGCCCGGCCACTGCGTCCCCTGTCTTGGTCCATGACAGACATCATTGATGGGGTACAGTATTGAAGGATGAGACGTGGTCAGCGCCTCGAATCCCCCCGGGCCTGTTAATGCGGCCTCTTGATCTGGAGCCACTACTTCTCCTTCAAGTAACTCCTCAATTCCCCCCCCCCCAGGGACCTCACGAGGCTGAGTGCACCCCAGACCAGGTCTCCCAGCGGGGGAAAAGTCCCCACACCGGTATCGAGAATCGAACCCAGGTCTCCCACTTGGTAACACCGCGCTTAGGATAGTCTATTAATCCACGTGTAATATATAACGTTCTATACTATCCTAATATTGACTGAAATATTGTCATATTTAATAATGTTAATATTATTAGAGTCTTCATTACGAGAAATTTGAATTTTAGGCGTGACGTAGGTAGTGTTTTGTTTGTTCGTTGCAGCGTAACCCCACAGAAATAAACAGTTTCAACGTGTGTTTTTAGAACTGTACCAAATAAGTCAATAAATGAATACAAATGTATATTCCTGAAGAAGTTTTAGATTATGCTCAAAAAGCTGTACTTGGTTCGTTACCCAGCAAGTCGAAGGACTTATCTGTCAAGACATTTTCATTATTTAAATAGTCCGGAGCTGTCAAAAGTGTTAAAATAATTTACAATACAATAAAGTACTTTATTGCAACTTCTAACCAGCTGCTTCCTATTGTATACTATACACTACAGCACTGGTATCCAGCACTAAGTTGTATATTTACTAAAAAGTTTATAGTACATAATAATATAATTTACGTATAAGTACATATTTAATTATATCACTATATACATTTTTTTATTTATATAATTTAATATTTAATGTTATAATTATACTAACAATTTATTTTTCTATAATTGTCTTTATATTTCTTAAATAACTCTTCACCATTTTGCACTCCTATCATACTCCTTCCTCACCAACATGGCTGTAAACTTTCTCTCTCATCTCCATTCTTCATCTCCTTCCTCGTTCACTCCGTATCTACAAATTCAGCAAGAATAATCCTACTCACTACACCGGCACCTTCTTCTCCCTTATATGCATTCTTCATCTCTTTCCTCGCTCACCATAATTACTGTAATTTAAGCTACGATAATCCTATTCACTACACCGGCACCTTCTTCCCTCTCATCTCCATTCTTCACGTCATTCTTCCCTCTCCCACTTATCTTCGCATTAACTCTTTATTACTGCAAAATGTCTCTTAAATTTCAATATTATAATTAAATTCATCCACTAATATATCTTGCAAATGTTGGTGGCACATATGTACAATGTTGATAGTGCATAGAGAAAGTATTGTATTCTACCCACTATCTTGATACCGAGAATGCACCGGAAATACGTGTTTCGAAACCCCTTGAATAAAGCATCAGTTTTATAAACATATCTGTGTGTTTGTGTCTGTGGGCAGCATAGCTCAAAAACAAAAGGCTGTTAAATACCAAACATGCATATTTAACGTCAGTATAACCCAAGAACAACACGAAGAATATGAAGAAAATCACCACCTATCTTTTACATGGAACATTTTTCGAAAATTTTAAGTTTCTCAAAAATAGTTTCACACAATTTTGATTAAAGTACTAAATGTTTAAGATATTTTCACGATAAGAAAATGTTTATCTTGGATTTTCTGGGCATAGCCTGTGAATACCACTTTATTCTGAATGAATTTTGTAGAACTGGTAAATGATAGACAAAAATATACTACACATAACATTAGATCTCGTTAAAACACATAATTTATGTTATATACATTTTTTCGTGGAGTTCACTGTTTCCGAGATATTCCTTGTTTTGGGTTTCTACTTTAAAACTCTTGACAATGCAAAGAAACCAATTTCAATCCCATAGCAACTAGCTTTTAAAAGATTTGACTGTCAATTTAGCTTAGTTTAATTCTTTATTTACGTTTCACTTAGAAAGAAACAAGTAAGGCCGTTTCTGCCAATGTTTATCTTGATTAGCATGAAGTAAATAGAAGAATAAGCCTTTTAACTATAATTTGTTACAGGGATGTAGAGAAAGTCAAGTGAATGGAACATAAGATATTTTTACTTAAGAAATGCGCTGTTCTGTACCAAAATATTCGAAATATCGCTTATCGTGCTGCATTTCCTATTAAATTGTGTCAACATTTTTTTATATCCAATAAATCATATTCCGAGTGTAACACTATCCTCATTATTACGCGTTTAGGCCACAGTCCCATGAAGAGCGTAGTTACGGGGCTTTACTGTATTTATACATTTATTTTTCACCATAGTATCATTTACTTTTTACTATGCGCTTCACGTGCACATCTACCATTTTAATGCGTTTCTTCATGCCAAAAATAGCTCCTCCCGTACTCCTCCATTATAACTGTGTCGATCCCCTTGCTTTCTTCGTGCATTTGCGCCACTCCTACATTTTCCTCTGCCGTTCAACTCTCCTTCTAGTGGATTATTTATGGTTTTGTATACGTCTAGTGATTTAGGGTGTTAGCCACAAATAAATAAATAACAATTTGCAATACCATACCTGGGTATGTAATTTCAAAACAGAGGCATGCATCCCAAATGTTTATTCCTTTATTTTAAAATCCAATTTACACATTTATAAAAAATATTTTACAGGCATTAATACGTTAAACCAAAAAATAAAGTAAAATAAAAATACCTTTCAGTTTAAATAACTTTTTCTTCCTTTTTTTCCTTTCTTTCTCAAATTTATAAATTATTTTTACCTTCTCTACACGTACTACGTACATAGTGTATAGAGAAGGTATTGTATTGCATCCAAAAATTCGATTCCGAGTGTTCACCGGAAATAAATGTTTTAGATCCCCCTGAATCCAGAAAAGGCATTTCTGGAAAAAGGTCTGTGTGTGTGTGTTTGTGTGTGTGTGTGTGTGTTTGTTTGTGTGTGTGTGTGTGTGTGTGTGTGTGGGGACAGCATAGCTCAAAAACGAAAAGACCGTTAAATACCAAAGTTGGTATCTACTAAGGATGCGATACGAAGATTTTCAAGAAAATCCCCCCACCCCAAACAACCCTTCACATGCAACTTTTTTCGAAAATTTTGATTTTCTGGAAAATGGCTCTATAATATCTTATATTATATATACTCCGGGACAAATGAAATGTATATCTTAATTTTCTGGGAATAGCCCCTGAAGAGTACTTGATTTTGGATGAATTTTACGGAATTTCTCATAACTGCTAAACCTTTATAGATGGACAAAAACGTACAAAAAGTGAAGAGCACATTAAAACACACAATTTGTCTTATATGCAATTTTTTCGTGGAGGTAATCGTTTTTGAGATATTCCTGGTTTTTAGTTTCAGCTTTGAAAAACTTTTCTCATACAGGAATGTGTCAACTCGTGTCCATACAACAAAGGAACTTCAGTCACATAGCAACCAACTTTTGACTGTCACTTTAACCTATGATACTCCCTTATTTCGTTTCTACTTACAAGTAAGCAAGTAATAAGACTATTTCTGATAACTTTTTCTCAATAGGAATAAAGTAAATAGAAGCATTAGCATTTTAACAATAATTTGTTGCAGAGATGTAGAGAAAGTTATGTGAATGGAACACATCAGATTTTATATTGTTTATTATTCTTAAATGCCATAAATATTTATATCAAAATCGTATGTATATATTTTATATAATCTACAAATATATTATTTTATATATTAACATATTTCAATTAATTACTTTTATTACATTATTTATAATACATTATTTCATTAATTTAATGCCTTTTCTTAAATCCTCTTCTTTTTATTGTGTGTTAGCCGCAATAGATATGTGCAGGGCCAATTCCGTTTTCTAATTGTTGGCTATAAGGGTAGATAAATGGTAGGCATTGCCAAAAATGATCTTTATTAAACTTAAAATCCTTTTGAATTATATGTACAGTCTATTTAATCTTATTAGATACAATTATTTTCATTGCGATGTATAATTCCTACTTGCCTTGGAGTAGATGTAAAAACTTTAGTCCATTTTTGAGGGAAAAATTTACTTTACAAGTGTATATAATTGTTACGCGAGGTATTTTCTGTGTACTAAAACAATGTTGTTTACTACGATTAATGATTATGGGGAGTATAGTATTCACCCAAAATTTATATGTTAGATTTCACGTGAAATTTATGTTTTTAGACACTCTGAGTAAATAAAAGCAAATAATAATAATAAAATAAAATAAAAGAGCAGCACCTTGAACACAGGTACGTACTTTCTGTCAAGATAGAACCGGGAATTGATCATTTAAAAATCCTGTTTAAAAGGGGATTCCAAATTATTGTTGTCGCTAAGTTGGTACAACTTTCCTCTATACCCACACGGAGTTTGATCGTCATCTGTCATCTAGTTTGTTTACAGTATGCCATTTTGTTAGTTCATCACAAAGGTGATTTGCGATATTATGATGGATACAAATATTGAGCAAAGAATCTGTCTCAAATTTTGCATTGCAAATAGTATTTCGTGTGCCGAATCGCTTAAAGTGTTACAAAGGGCTTTCTGTGAATCGACTTTATCAAAAACACGTGCATATGGGTGGTACAGTGCCTTCAAAAGTGGTTGAGATGTGGTGGAAGATTTGCCTCGCTCTGGTCGGCCATCAACGGTTTCAACTGAACTGAACATCGCTAAAGTGAAGAAAATGGTGTCTGAAAATCGTCATTTAGGTCTGAGAGAGATTGCCGCTGTACTTTCAATTTTAAAGGATTGTTTGGGCATGACGCGCGTTGCAGGTTGGTTAGTTCCGAAAGACTTGAATTTTCTACAAAAACTCAATCGCGCAAGGATTGCTGAAGACATGCTAGAACGAGCCAGTTCCGACTCCACATTCATTGTAACTGGTGTTGAGACGTGGGTTCACGAGTTTGACACTCAAACCAGTCAACAAGCTTCCGAATGATGCCTTCTAACTGAACTGAAACCTAAAAGGGCACGTCAAACTCGATTACCTTATACAATATTTAGATATATTATTTGCTGATATTTCATTTAAAGATTTACAGTCTTTCAATATATTTTTGAATTTTCACTATTTAGTGGCAAACTTTGTTACAAGCCAAGTTTTCGGACAGCTGAAGTATAATGAATTAATTTGGACCTACCGAAAGGGTAATAATCAACAATTTTGCCCTCCGAAATTACCATAAGGCTGTCTGGCTGACTCTCGCTATTCGTTCCAATCGCTTACTTCTTTTACCACCAGAAGCAGGATCAGCAGGAGAATATACCAACTGACATCCAGTAGCTCCAAACACAAGTTCGTCCAGCTAAAGATTCGCGCAGAATGCTAGATAACTGATGCCAGACGAAGGTGGTTTAAAAGTTGTTATTGGAGAGGCGTGGAGATGGCTCAAGCTATTCGAAAGTGCTGCAACTTTACTTTTCATTTAATACATTGTAGGTTTGTAATCTTCAGCTTAGAGAATATGAAATTGAGATTATTACTGTTTATTAATATTTCAACAATCTTGGAACAGATTTTAGTAACATGTCTATTAACAACAATTAGATGAAATGTATTGTTTGTCGTTTGGTTCCATACTTCCCAGGAAATCCATAATATTGCATTAAGGTTGAAGTTTCAATGTAGCAAAGTAGGTAAATGCCCGATCTCCGTTTTAACACAAATAGCACGAATTCTCCTAGGATAACATTAAACATGTTAATATTTAGGAAAGAAAAAAATGAAACGTCATACCGGATATATTAAGAATTATTTATATTTCTGCAAGTCTTGCTTGGTATGTAGGTACAAGAAATATTATAGCAGAATGTTTAATTAGTCCTTAAATGCGCTGCTTTGCATATACACACGTTAAAGTGTTTTAGAATATTGTATCTCGCAAGGATGCGACAAAAAGATTTTCAAGAAAGTCCCCCAACTACCCTTTACATGGAACTTTTTTCGAAAATTTTGATTTTCTCAAAAATTACTCTAACGATTTTGATTAAAATATCGTATATTAAAGATATTTACCTGATAAACAATATTTATATCTTACATTTTTTGGGAATATCCTCTGAAGACTATTTAATTCTGTGTGAATTTACGGAATTTGCATAACTGCTAAACCGTAAGATTTACCACACAAAAAATATAGACTAGGTATGTTAAAACACACAATTTATGTTATAAACATCTTTTTCGTGGTGTTGATCATTTTTTTTTTTTTTTTTTAGATATTTCTTGTTTTTGGTTTCAGCTTTGAAAAACTTGTAATTTTCTCATACAGAAATTTGTCAACTCCTGTCTATACAAACAAAGGAACGTCAATCACATAGCAACCAGCTTTTGCTTTCACTTTAACCTATGCTACTCCATTATTTCTCTTCTACTTACAAGGAAGCAAGTAATAAGACTATTTCTGCTAATTTTTCCTCGATTAGCATGAAGAAATAGAAGCATTAGCTTTTTAAAAATAATTTGTTGCAGAAATGTAGAGAAAGTCATGTAAATAGAACCCATCAGATTTTTTCGCCAGGTTTCAAAATTCTAACTGAATGGTTATTGAAATATTAACTCGTTATTATTTAAATTCATTGTTCTAATAACAATGTCCGCGCGAGTTTGTTTTAAAATATTCAATAATATTCCATGTTATACTTTTTATACTAACCAAATTAACTCTAATTAGTGTAGACATATTCTTGCTTTCCATTCACTCCAAAAATTAGATTTTTCAAAATTTAATAATTTGTATATACATATATAAACTGGAGCATTATTTCAAAGACGTATATGTCAATTTTCTTTAATGTACTTTTGAGAGCAGTGCTAACATTTGCAATCGAATTAGTTAAATATTACTTCCTGTGGGGTATTTTGAGTTAGAAACCAGTTTAATAAGCTTAAAGTTGAGGTTCGTATTAATAAGCATACACTTACCAATTTAAAGCTCTTATTAATTGATAGTTAAAATGCGGAAAATAGGTAAAACGATATATTCTCTTATAGTTTAGCACTAATATAATTTTATTATGACTTTTTTTTTTTAATTTTACATAATTTTTATCACATTTTACAAATGCATCACCTCAAGTGTCGGCCAGCATTTTGCATACGTGGAGACGACGGTCCTGGTCAGCGTCTTGCAGGCACAAAAGTATTTAAACCAAGATAAACAGTACAGTATAGCCATCTAAACATCAATATAACCTACGTAAGTAAAAAAAAATCTGATATGTTTCATTCACAAGACTTTCTCTACACATCTATATCAAATTATTGTTAAAAAGCTTATGTTTCTATTTACTTCATGCTAATCGAGAAAAAATTATCAGAAATAGTCTTTATTACTTGCTTCCTTGTAAGCAGAAGTGAAATAAGGGAGTACCATAAGTTAAACTGATGGTCATAAGCTGGTTGCTATGTGATTGAAGTTCCTTTGTTTGTATGGACAGGAGTTGGGAAATTCCTGTTTGAGAGAAGTATGTTTTCATAGCTGATACCGCAAACAAGGAATATCTAAAAAACGATCAACACCACGAAAAAATGTACATTACATAAACTGTGTGTTTTAACCTACTCTACATTTTTGTGTGGTAAGTTTTTGTCCATCTCTTACGATTTAGCAGTTATGCAAAATTCCGTAAAATTCATCCAGAATAAAGTAGTCTTTAGAGGCTATTCCCAGAAAATTCAAGATATACATTTTATTGGTCAGGTAAATATCCTTAATATACGATATTTTAATCAAAATCGTTAGAGGCATTTTTAAGAAAATCAAAATTTTCGAAAAAAGTTCCAGGTAAAGGGTAGTTGTGGGTGGGGGGATTTTCTTGAAAATCTTCGAGTCACATCCTTGGAAGATACCAAACTTAAATACCAAACTTAAAATTCGTTTTTGAGCTATGCTGTCCACAGACACACAGACACACGCACACGGACCTTTTTCTGAAAATACTTTTTTTGGATTCAGGGGTACCAAAACACATACTTCCGGTGAAATCTCAGTATCGAATTTTTGGTGCATTACAATACCTTCTCTATACATTATGTACATAGTACGTGAAGAGAAAGTAATAAACACAACGGACCTGAACAGGCTCTATGTACTGTTTATTCTTATTCAATAAAACACGTACCTAGTCCACAAGTGGTTGAATTTCTAATTTAGCTTGTTTACGAACTCGAGCACAGCGAGTAAAGACTGGTTCACAACAATCGGTAACGGGAACCAGAACGAGAACGACAAAGTTAAAGTACATGTATTTCAATGAAGGCGGGAAGCAAACTTGATCAAGCTTCAACTTTCTCGTTCTCGTTCCTGGGCACAGCATATTAGATGTATATTGAGGATATTGGACTCTTTACACTAGAGATTACCCTAGACTGCCGCTAGAGTTCACTCCTGTTGCGTTTCTATTGAATTATGATATTGGCTTATTTGCATTATATTGGTTGAATTGGATACAGGAAAAGATCTCAAGTGGTCCACTCGCATTACTTTTTCTAAGTGTTTTGTGAGCAAACTATTCTTACGATATTTATTGTCTCATTATTTATCGTTATTTAATTATAAGTAGAAGGCAAATAAGAGAATACACTAGACTAAAGTGACAGTCAAATATTTTGTAAGCTGTCGCTATGCGACTTTCATTGAAGTTCGAATCTGTTTCCATGGCCAGGAGTAAAACAAAAAAGAAATGAAACGGACAAGGACTTCCAGTTTGAGAATAGTACAAGTAATTGAAACGAATAATGGAATATCTCTGAAATGGTCTCTTATGGGTTACCAGTTATGCAAAGTCAATCAGAATGAAGGGATCTTCAGGGGCAATTCCCAAGAACTTCAAAATTGACATTTTGTTTGTCACGTAAACACCTTTCATACACGGCATTGTAATAAAAACCGTTAGAAGCATTGTTTAGAATATCGAAAAGTTCAAAAAAGAACTCCATGTAAATGTTAGTTTGGGAGGGGGGACTCATTCTGAAAATCTTCGCTTGGTATATACTAAACTTAAATACCAGGTTTGGTACTTAACAGACCTTTCGTTTGAATTATGCTATTTACACTACTTCACACACACACACATAAACATTGAAAGTTTGAAAAAAATTATTTGCGGGCCCTCAAAGATACTTTTCATGTAAAACCTCGGTACTAAATTCTTGGGAGGAATATAAAGCCTCGTCTACCTTCTACGTTGTATAGGTATATTGTACATACGTGTTAGAGCAATTAAACATGTTATTGGTCGGTTAAAACAAGTGAAGTGTGAATACACAAAATTTACCAGGAAAAGAAAAATAAGAAGAAATGCAGTCCCGTTTTCGTTATCGAGGATTTTGAACCAAAATCTTGTGTTTGACTTCCAATTCTCGGGTTATTGTGAACAAGCCTTAACAGACTCAATTGCTGTATTTCTTTATTACAACTTGTATATGCTACGCACCGGGAATGGTGACGTAATACGGATGGCTGCTATGTTTCTGCCCGAGCCTCTTCTGACTTCTTTCAAGAAAGGTAGCATACTTTTCGTTGCAGAAGGAATCTGTGAATGGACTGAGAAATCAGTATAAATGCTACATTTCTCTCTAAGGTTTTACAAGCTTCACATTTTATGTCCACGTTGGATCTTTTTCCAACAGGCGCCAGGCGCGTATCAGTAACTTATTTGAGAACATATGAATTGTCGCCCGTTGTATAGATTCCCATCCCTCTCAACTGAAATATGTATGGAAAATCAACATTGGTAAAAAGGATTATTTTCTCTCCGCCCCTTCCTGTCGTTCACTGCCTACAAATATTGGGTTTTTGTTTCTCCATTCACACAATGGTTCGTTCGTCCCCCACTCAACATGTTTGGTTGGCTGGCTTGTTTGTTGTTTTATCGGATTTAAAATTTAAAGCTTTCGATGTTTTGCCAGCTTTTTATTATTTGCCTTTAATTCTTTTTGATTGCAGAATTACGACTCGTTATTGCTTTAGCATTACTTATCCGATTTTCCCTTCCGCGAGCGTTCTCCTGTTATATCGAATATATCCACTACTCACTGGAAAACATTTTAACATTTCGATTTAAGAGCTAACATAACAAAGCAGAAATATACGTACTTATAAAATGGGTGTTAATACAAATACCTCTACAAATACATATGCGTTTTGAATTGAAACTTTCAAACAACGATGGATTCTTAGCCCTAATTATTTTGAATCAAAAACAAAAGCTATATGAGAACAGGACACGATTATACCAGAACACTCAACGGTTTAAAATAATCATAGGATTTGCCTGTGTGGGTTTTGCTTGCTAATTCTAAAATAAAAGAATTTTTATTAATTCCTAAAAATACATTTTCTCCTCTTCTTTATACATTAGGCAGATAGATTTTAAAACAGAATTATTTGTTTCTGAAGTAGTTTAAACCTATACAAGAGGCTTATTTTACGATAGTGCAGGGTGGAGCACGAAAAACCGGATCCAAGTATGAATTGTTGTCCACCACGAGAAGATACTAAACAAATAAACGTGGAATAATCAGGTAAAAAAAATCTTAAGTGTTCCATTCACATGATTTCCTCTACATCTCTGCAACAAATTATTGTTAAAAAACCCATGCTTTTATTTACTTCATGCTAATCGAGAAGAAATTAGTAGAAATAGTCTTATTACTTGCCTACTTGTAAATAGAAGCAAAATAACGGAGTACCATAGGTTAAACTGATAGTCAAAAGCTGGCTGCTATGTGATTCAAGTACCTTTGTTTTTATGGTTAGGAGTTGACCAATTCCTGTATGAAAAAGGTATACTTTTTTTTTTAAAGCTGAAACCAGAAACAAGGAATATCTAAAAAGTGATCAACACCACAAAAAACGTATATAATATAAATTGTGTGTTTTAACGTGCCCTGCATTTTTTGTGTGGTAAGTTTTTGTCCTTCTCTTACGGTTTAGCAGTTATGCAAAATTCCGTAAAATTCATCCCGAATAAAGTGGTCTTCACAGGCTATTCCACGAAAATTCAAGATATACATTTTATTTTTTAGGTAAATATCTTTAATGTACGATATTTTAATCAAAATCGTTTGAGCCATTTTTGAGAAAATCAAAAATTTCGAAAAAAGTTCCATGTAAAGGGTAGTTTGTAGTGGGGGGATTTTCTTGAAAATCTTCGTGTCGTATCCCTGGAAGATACCGAACGTTTTCTAATTATGCTGCCCACAGACACACGCACACAGACATTTTTTTCTAAAAATGCCTTTTTTGGATTCAGGGGGACCCCAAAGCATCTATTTCCGGTGAAATCTCGGTACCGAATTTTTGGGTGCAATACAATACCTTCTCTATACACTATGTACAAAGTCCGCATAGAGAAAGTAATACAACAAATAAGCTAATACAAAAGTTTATATTTACTGAATTGATTTTTATTTATTTATTGTCGCTTAACGTGGTCAGTCATATCGAATGGTGAATGAAATTGATGAAATGGTGCTCAAATTACTTTGGGGTCCATGGAGCTTAAAGTTATGCGGCAGTCGTGTTCTCAGGATAAGGGAAAACCGCGAGAAACTCCCCTAAGCGTTATTCGAACCCTTAGAACATAAGTTCAGCATCAGTCATAAATGTGACACAAGATTTTGAAGAAAATGTTTCAATAACAAAGTACCCGTTACATGGAAATGTTTTCAGAAATGTTTGTTTTCACAAAATGTCTCTAAGGTTTTGATTAAAATACTATACACTAAAGAATTTTTCATTACAATAAAATCTATTCTGACAGTAGACACTGAAATCATTTTCATCTGGGTTTTGCAAAGCTGGCAAACTGTAAAAGAAATACAAAAAAAAAAAAAAAACACTTGTAGCTTCTCAAACAGGAAATCATCGTTTTTGTTTGTTTTTGTTTTACTCCTGGCAATACAATAGAACGGAATTTTAATGTGAATTTTATAGTCATCTATGGCATTTCCACTTTTTCATAATGCTTACAAGGAACTAAGTAATAAAACTATTTCAGCAATTATTTGCTGTCTGTCAATATCACAGAGGCGGTTCTTAATTTTCCTCCAAATACTCCACCTGTTTGCCTGCCCCGCCATCCAAATGTATTCCATCCCAATGGTTTCCAACCCTTTCTTTAATTTGATGCCCACGTCGAATTACCTTCCATTCGCAACTGTTCATATGACTACAGAAATTGACTGGTATATCAGGAGAGACAAATCAGTTGGATATAGTTTTCATTTCCAAACAACTAACCTGTTGTTGAGAACCATGCTCGTCCAGCATGAGGATGCTGATCCAGGAGTTCGAGGGTGCTCTTCAGCCTCCGGAATAGAAAGAAGTCCCAGGTTGACCATGTCCGGCGAATAAGGTGGCTGAGGCAATATAACGGTTTTGTTTTTTGCAGAAAATAGTCTGAGAAGATTTGAGTGTGAGCGAGAACATTGTCCAAGAGCGGTTTGGCCACAAATCTGATGTTCTCTTTGGATTACTTCACGCAAAAGGCGCATTATTCCAAATAGTATTCCTAATTGGCCGTACCACCATTGCCGCAGCCACTTCATTCACCGGACATGGTCTCCCAGAGACTTCTTTCTATTCCCGAGGCTGAAGAGAACTATCGAACTCCTGGATCAGCAGTTCTCATGCTGGATGTGCATGGTCCTCAACAACAAGAAGCCAGATGCTTGGAAAAGAAAACAATATCCAACTGCATATAGCATTCAACTTCTGCAGGCATTGGATCGTGCTTTCTTCAAACAGTTTAAAACCGTTTCTTTACTTCAAGAATATCACCAGTAATTGATGTACTAGTTCAAGAAGAATTGTCCTCTTCAACGTCTTCTCGACCCTTTTTGAAACATTTATAGCACTCGTAAACTGTTTTCTTACTAATGTTAGATTTGCCAAAAGCCACACAGCACTTCACTCTATTTTTCAAACAAAATTTAATGTAAATTCGCCGAGCACTTGAAAACACGTATAACCTTTTCGACTCTCAACAATAAACTAAGAATTTCATACAGGTGAAAATGCATACATCAGGAGCATGTGTACCAACAAGATAAAATCTGATGTGTTCCAACCACATGACTTTCTCTACATCACTGCAAAAATTATTGCTAAAAAGCTTATGCTTCTATTTACTTAATGCTAATCGAGAAACTAGCAGAAATAGTCTTATTACTTGCTTCCTTGAAAATAGAAGCGAAATAAGGAAGTACTATAGGTTAAAGTGACAGTCAAAAGCTGGTTGCTATGTGACTGAAGTTCCTTTGTTTGTATGGACAGGAGTTGACAAATTCCTGTATGAGAAAAGTATACATTTTTCATAGCTGAAACCAAAAAACAAGGAATATCTAAAAAACAATCAACTCCATGAAAAAAATGTATGTAACATAAATTGTGTGTTTTAAAGTGCTCTACATTTGTTGTGTGGTAATTTTTTTCTTTATCTCTTACGGTTTAGCAGTTATGCAAAATTCCGTAAAATTGGCCCAGAATAAAGTAGTCTTCAGAGTCTATTCCCAAAGATTCAAAATATACATTTTATTTATCACGTAAATATATTTAATATACGATATTTTAATCAAAATCGTTAGGGCCATTTTTTATAAATTCAAAATTTTCGAAAAAAGTTCCATGTAAAGGGTAGTTTGGAGTGGGGGGATTTTTCTCAAAATCTTCGTGTCGCATCCCTGGAAGATACTAAACTGAAATACCAAGTTTGGTACTTTACCGTCTTTTCATTTTTGAGTTATCGTGTTCACAGACACACGGACACACACATGGATTTTTTTCTGAAAATACTTTTTTTGGATACAGGTGACCCTAAAACATATATTTCCGGTGAAATCTCTGGAGCGAATTTTTGGGTGGAGTGCAATACCTTCTCTAAACACTATATACATAGTACGTGTAGAGAAAGTAAAAAGAGGTTGTGACAATCGAATGTATAAAGCCTGCAAAATTAAAAAAAAAAAATTCTTGATATTTTTTATCACATTCCGTACGTAAATGAATAAGCTTCCGAAATGTTGCAGAAAGTAAGAAACAATATTTCCTTCCGCTATGTCATCTACATTAAATATATCAGGCAAGAAACGCATTCCTTCTGTTTTTAAAAATTTCAAAACTTAATCTACTTCTGGTTTTTCTTCTTCGAACACCAAAAGATTGGTTTTATTTCCCGTTAGGCACCGCTGTTTCTCTCCTTTTTGTACCGTCGTCCTATTGGACTTTAAGAATATGATTACAACAGCAGACCAAGGGACATTCATTGCACGTGTTGATGCCATCTGTACTGGTAGTGTGGAACTTCAAAAGCCCTCGCCTTTTCTATATTCAGTTGTTCCCTAATTGCTTTCTCTACACGTACTGCGTACATAGTGTATAGAGAAGCTATTGTATTGCACCCAAAAATTCGATACCGAGATTTCACCGGAAATATATGTTTTGGGACCCCCTGAATACAAAAAAAGATTTTTTATAAAAATGTCCATGTTTGTGTGTCTTTGGGCAACATAGCTCGAAAACAAAAAGACCGTTTAAAACCAAACTTGGTATTTAAGTTTGGTATCTTCCAAGGATACGACACGAAGATTTTGAGAAAAATCCCCCCACCTCAAACTACCCTTTACATGGAACTTTTTTCGAAAATTTTGATTTTATAAAAAATGGCCCTAACGATTTTGTTTAAACTATCGTATATTAAATATATTTACGTGATAAATAAAATGTATATTTTGAATCTTTGGGAATAGACTCTGAAGACTACTTCATTCTGGGCCAATTTTACGGAATTTTGTATAACTGCTAAACCGTAAGAGATGGACAAAAACTTACCACACAAAAAATGTAGAGCATATTAAAATACACAATTTATGTACACACTTTTTAGTGAAATTAATCGTTTTTGAGATATTCCTGTTTTTGGTTTCATCTTTAAAAAATCTACACATTTCTCATACAGGAATTTCTCAGCCCCTGTCCATACAAACAAAGGAACTTCAGTCACATATCAACCAGCTTTTGACTTTCACTTTAACCTATGTTACTCCCTTATTTCGCTTCTACTTACAAGGAAGTAAGTAATAAGACTATTTCTGCTACTTTCTCTCGATTAGCATGAAGTAAATAGAAGTATAAGCTTTTTAACAATAATTTGTTGCAGAGATGTAGAGAAAGTCATGTGAATGGAACACATCAGATTTTTTTATCTTCTCCTTACGTAGTTTTTATTTATTTTTGTTTTTTAATCTGCAATATAATTCATATTTTGACAAGTCATTTCTTAAACCAGGGCATATTTTAAAAATCTTATTCATTTACTTATATACTTAAAACATTATTTTACAGTACATTTATCTAATACTACTCACCAAAACGTTTCTAATAATTAATTTAACCTTAACTAAAGATTATGCTTATGTATATATGCTTCTTAAATCATAATATATTTACTTATTATCATCTCAAACACAATTTATATACTCGTATTTTAATATATTATATTATTTATTAATTTAGATTTAATCTACACAATTTAAAACATTGAAAATCTTAAACACAAATTTTAATAGCAAATTATTAGTTTTGTTTCATACTGTTTATTTTTAAAACATATATTTCATTATTCGTTAATTATGATTAAATTTTTAATTAATTTCAGTTAATTCCTTCTATTTTCAAACTATTTTATTTTTAAAAATAGTTAATTAAAACATGACTATAAACCTACATAATAACTATGTACATATTAGGTAGAGAAGGTATTGCATTCTTCCAGAAATTCGATGTCGATATTTCACTGGAAACATTTGTTTTGAGATGGTCTCTTCTAGTTTCTTACGCCAGATGTTAGCAAACAATAGAAGATGTATACAAAACCTTGAATCCTATTTTTAACAATTTAGGGAAATGGAACAATGCAAATCAGATAAACTGCTGAGCTAGATTTCAATTAGTCATTGTTTTAACACAACAACATTATTTTGAGAAATAGAACTTGCAAAAGTTTCATTTGTTACATTAATTTCAATAGAAGAAATCGCCGTTGAACTCATGAAACCACAGAGAACATGAACCAAAACTCTGCAATCTCTTCTGACCCTGATTTTCATGATAATAATTGCCGTTTCAAACGGAACAAACTTAAGAAAGTTTAGAATTTCCTACGCCTTTAGTGGTTTATCGGTTTGCTCCTAAACCTTTCCTACCCAAGTTTAACACTTTTCTTTGGTGAATTCAGAACTTCTGCGCTTCTTTCTCCTAAATGGCTGAAGTAGTTTATAGTTTGACAACTGGACTTAATTCTTCTAAAAGTGATGTTGCTAACTTGGAAGATACAGAAGTATAAGGTGATTTATTTGATGTTCTAATGCGTTGGCATTTGTTAAAGCATATTTGTTGGAGGATGGTGTGCTGGAAGATGTTTCAGGAAGGTTGGAATCTAATCTAGAATGCAAAGATGCACAGGGTTTGGAACATGAAATATAACAAATGCAGAACCTGAGGATAATGAAATTCAAATCTGGAGGTGGACTGATATATTTTTGCTTTCTCTGCACGTACTATGTAATAGTGTATAAAGAAGGTATTGTGTTACATCCAAAATTCAATACCAATATTTCAACGGAAATAAACGTTTTGTGTCCCCCGAATCCTAGTATCTTTCAAAGATGCGACACGAACATTTTCAAGGTAATCCCCCCACCCCCAACTACCCTTTTCATGGAACTTTTTTCGAAAATTTTGATTTTCTCAAAAATGGCTCTAACGATTTTGATTAAAAAATCGTATATTGAAGATATTTACCTAACAAATGAACTGTATATCTTGAATTTTCTGGGAATAGTCTCTGAAGACTACTTTATTATGGATGAATTTTACGGAATTTTGCATATCTGCTAAACCGTAAGAAATGGACAAAAACTTACCACACAAAAATGTAGAGCACGTTAAAGCACACAATTTATGTAATATACGTATTTTTCGTGGAGTTGATCGTTTTTGGTTTCAGCTTTGAAAAACTTATACTTTTCTCATACAGGAATTTGTCAACTTCTATCCATACAAACAAAGGAACTTCAGTCACATAGCAACCAGATTTTGTCTATCATTTTAACCTATAGTACTTCCATATTTCACTTCTACTTACAAGGAAGCACCTATAAAACTATTTCTGCTCATTTTTTCTCAATTAGCATGAAATAAATAGAATCACAAGCATTTTAACAATAAGTTTTTGCATAGATGTCGAGAAAGTGATATGAATGAAATACATCTGATGTTTTCATTTAATATTTTTCTCTTTATTAAGATTTATTTTAGTATACACTGTAGGTATTATGAATAATACAATTTATTTTATAGAATGAGAGGTGGTTGGATTACGATCTTCATGTATTCTAACTTTATTATTAGATTGTATATATTTATTGTTTATGAGTTTTATAATATTAAATTCTTCTCTAGTAATATAGTGGCTCGCCATTATTGATGATTTGGAAATCACTCGTGCATTTGTAACAAATGCAATTACTCATGTGACATTTAAATTGTTGAGATGGAAGGACAGCATTCTCAACGTAGAATAAACAGCAAACTTTGGTTAAAAGTTTTTTACTTTTTCTGCACGTACTATGTAGATAGTGTACAGAGAAGGTATTGTAATGCACCCAAAAATTCGATACCGAGATTTCACTGGAAATACATGTTTTGGGTCCCCCTGAATCCCAAAAAAAAAAGCATTTTTGGAAAAAAGGTCTGTGTGTGGTATTTAAGTTTGGTATCTTCCAAGGATACGATACAAAGATTTTCAAGAAGCCCGCCTAGGTAGCGTGGTGGTAGCATGTCTGCCTCACGTTCAAAAGGTCGTGAGTTCAAATCTCGCTTAGGGTGAGTTACCCGGGTAAGGTTTTTCTCGGGGTTTTCCCTTACCCTGAGAAGACGAATGTCGAGTAACTTTAAGCTCCATGGACCCCGAGATCATTTGCGCATCATATCATCAGTTGCATTCATCGTCCGATATGACAAAACCAGGTTAAAGGACGTTAAACTACAAATAAAAAAAAAAAAAAAAAGATTTTCAAGAAAATTTCCCCACCCCCAAATACCCTTTAAATGGAACTTTTTTCGAAAAATTTTATTTCCTCAAAAATGGCTCTAACGATTTTGATTAAAATATCGTATATTAAAGATATACGACAAATAAGCTGTATATCTTGAATTTTCTGAGAATATCCTCTGAAGGCTACTTTATTCTGCATGAAGTTTACGGAATTTATATAACAACAAAACCGTAAGAGATGGACAAAAACTTACCACACAAAAAATGTAGAGCACGTTAAAACACACAATTAATGTATCTAAACCTTTACTTGGAGTTCATTGTTTTTGAGATATTCCTTATTTTTGGTTTCAGCTTTGAAAAACTTATACTTTTCTCATACAGGAATTTGTCAACTACTGTCTGTACAAACAAAGGAACTTCAGTCACATAGCAACCAGCTTTTGACTGAAACTTTAACCTATGGTACTCCCTTATTTCTCCGGGGTGCACTCAGCCTCGTGAGGTCCTTGGGGGGGAGGCAATTGAGGAGCTACTTGATGGAGAAGTAGGGGCTTCAGGTCATGATGACCGCATTAACCAGCCGTCCAATACTGCCCCCATCCATGACGTCTGTAATGGACCGAGCTGGGGGACGCAGCGGCCGGGCGGTAGGCCAAGGTTCCTTGTGAGCTGTCGTGCCATGGAGTTATTACTCCCTTATTTTGCTTCTACTTACAATGAAGCAAGTATTTCTGCTATTTTTTTTCTCGATTAGCATGAAGTAAATAGAAGAATAAGCTTTTTAACAATAATTTGTTGCAGAGATGTAGAGAAAGTCATGTGAATGGAACACATCAATTTTTATTTAGTCAAATACTTCTTCCGAAATAATTATATTCTTGAGCTACAAATTCTAGGTCACTTGTGTATCGCCAATTTATCGTTGATTTGGAAATCACTCGTGGATGTGTAACAAATGCAATTAGCCATGCGACACTTTAATTTCTCATTTAAATTGTTGAGATGGAAAGACAGCATTCATCTCCTTCACTTTTCGCGTTTTTGACAGCTTTAGATTGAATTCTGCTTTTTATTGTGCTGCTGTTTAATTATCGTATTGTGGATTGTAGCTGTTATTGTATGAGGCACTTAGTTGCGAATCTCAGAGCAATTAATGACTGTTGACTGATGAAGCATGTCAGTATGACGTCATCACGCCACTGAGCACAAACTAATCATCATTATGCACGTGTTTAATCCCCCAATAAGTTGATCAGACGAGTTAGCATGGAGCGCTGCCAAGTTTATAACCATGGCAACAGTGTGGGAGGTGGGGGTGTGGGAGCGCGCTGTGAAGGGAGAAAAACGAGCTGCACAGCAAAAAAACGTCAAAACAAAACACACACAAAAATTTGCAATGCCAACTAACAAATCATGACGCTTAAATGAATATACCCCGGCCTATCAGATTCGCAACTCATTCAACCCGCCCAGATCTCACCCCAACACACGTGTCGGCTCTCACGCGATTTGAATTTTGTGCCCGCTGCGGCAAGAGGGCCGTGAAGTAATGCGTTTTCATGTGAAGCCCGAAAACATTAATAAACTATTTGACTGTGCAGCCACAAACTCCGGCCACATATGCGACCGCTGCAGTCACTAACATAAACAACACCAAAAGAATATGCACACGCACCCTGGAGGGTGCCTAATCAATACCCGCTACCATCATTTTGTTTCATTTCAACTTAAAAAGCGAAACATTATCCCTGGCAGGGACGCTACTGGAAATTTCTTGATTTAGTGCAATGTTACGTTGTTTTAATTGTACTATTTTGAAATCAGCTGCTGTCACAACATTTTACCCCGCTAAACAAATATACAAGCCCGGGTTTTATCTAACTGAGAAATACTATTATAGCGCATTAGTTTGTAAATTCCAGTAGGCATTTTTGCTGATTTAAAATCTAGCGTGTGTGTTACACATATGACTGTAATATTGCGAGTATTAATTCTCCATTTTGTTTGTGATATCTGAAATATGCAAATGGGTTTCAGCTTTTCAGAATGAATATTTAAACGAAATATATTTTCTAAATATCATAGACATGAGCAGTAATTTCCAGACATATTTGTACATAATACGTATGTTGAGAGGATATTGCACTTCACCCAAAAACATGATATCGAACCTTCGCTCGGAATACACGTTTTAGGGTCCCTTGTATAAAAAAAAAGTTCGTGTGTGTGAAATGAAATGAGAGTTTCATTTATGGACTACCTTGGTTTCAGTGTCCCATTTTATATTGGACGTGATAGGTAGCTTAATTTCGCTCAGAGGCCTCTTTATCGGGCTGGAGGTTCCTTTAAATGTCGTAAATCTGCAACACCTGATAAAAGGTTTTACTTCCCTTCCAAAACAATCCTTCGCCCTCAGCAGGCTGTGTGTGTGTGTGTGTGTGAGAGAGAGAGCGTGTCTTTGAAAAAATAACTAAAACTGTGACGTGTTCCACTCATCTGATTTTCTCTATTGTTCTGCAAACAAACCATTCTTACAAAAGATTGTTCTTTTATTAACATAAGCTAATCGATATAAAGATTGCCAGAAGTGGTTTTATTACTTATTTCATTCTAAGTAGGAGGGAAATAAGGAAATACATCAGGCTAAAGCGATAATCAAATCTTTTATTAGCCGTCGCACTGCTACCGTCACTAAAATGCCTTCTCTTTTAATTTATAGCCAGGAGTAAAGCAAAACAGATACGAAACGGATGACTGCCTCTTGTGTAAGAAACACTTCAAGTATTTTAAAACTGAAACCAATAACAGGGAATACCTCGGAAACAGCTAGTTCTACAAACAGTGTATAAGATACCAACTATGATTAAAAATATGACCTATATTTTTTAGTAGTAAGACTTTGTCTACTCTTACGGTTCACCAGTTTCACAAATGCCATCTAGAATGAAGAGGTCTTTTAGAGGCTATTCCCATTCAATTCAACATATACATTTCCTCTGTCAATAACATATCTTAAATATATGGAATTTTAATCAAAATCGTTAGAGCTATTTTTGAGGAAACGCGTTTCCGAGAAACTTTCCACGTAAAGGGCAGTTGGGGGAGGAAGGATTTTTGAAAGTATTCTTGTCGTATTCCACTCAAATACCAAGGTTGATATTAAACCGAGTTTTTGTTTTTGAGGCATTCTGGCACATACAGAGGACCCTTTTCTTAAAATGCTGTTTTTTTTTTTTTTCCTTTTCTTTATTTATTCAGAGGCTCTCAAAACATGTCTTTCCGGTAAAATATCGATATGGAATTTTTGGATGGAATACAGTACTTTCTCTTCTATGTATAATGCACATACGTGCTACAGAAAGTATAAGAAGAATATTATCCCTGGCAGGACGCTACTGGAAATTTCTTGATTTGCTGCAATATTACGTTGTTTTAATTGTACTATTTTGAAATCAGCTGCTGTCACTACATTTTACCCCGTTAAACAAATATACAAGCCCGGGTTTTATCTAACTGAGAAATACTATTATAGCGCATTAGTTTGTAAATTCCAGTAGGCATTTTTGCTGATTTAAAATCTAGCGTGTGTGTTAAACATATGACTGTAATATTGCGCGTATTAATTCCCCTTTTTGTTTTGTGATATCTGAAATATGCAAATGGGTTTCTGCTTTTCAGTATGAATATTTAAACCAAACATATTTTTTTAAATAACATAGACACAAGCAGTAATTTCCAGTTTTATCCTACATATTTGGACATAATACATATGATGAAAAGGTATTGCACTTCACCCAAAAACATGATATCGAGCCTTCGCTCGGAATGCACGTTTTAGGGTCCCTTGTTTAAAACATTAAAAAAATCTAATGCGTTCCATTCACAAGGCTTTCTCTACATCTCCGCAAAAAAATATTGTTAAAAAGTTTATACTTCTATTTAGTTCATGTTAATCGAGAAAAAAGAATAGCAGAAATATTCTTATTACTTGCTTCCTTGTAAATAAGAGTCATAGGCTAAAGCGATAAGCAAATCTTTTAAAAGCTGGTTGCTATGTGCCTGAAGTTCTTTTGTTTGTATGTACATTTTATTCTAAAACATAGCTAAGAACTCCGCTGATATAGACGATCTTTCATTTTGCTTGTTGAGGCCTACTTCGGAAGGCAATTCTCCATTGTTTTCTGGGTTACGAATTCCCCAACAATAGTGGTTCCATCGAATTTAGAAAGGCAAACTTAACACTATGCAAACTACCCTAGAGGTCTATGATTATAGATCGAAAGCATTGTTTAAGGCCAGACAAAATTTATTTGGCAAATAACTATAGGCAAGCTTATCGGATCATTGTACAGTGTCTATCAAACGTTCAAGGACACACATAAATATCAGACTTTTCTTTCCTCTCCTTATACTTTTGTGAAATCTCAAAATGTTTATACATGGATCAAACGCAACTTAAAATTGAAGTTTTCTGCTGCAAATCAGAAACCGCTATCTTTAAAACTGTGGATAGTATGATCATTTCTTAATCAAGAAAACTGGTTAAAATGATGCAGTTTTTTATGGAAAAATTAATTTGTTCTTGAATGGTTGCACTTGGCAAAATGAATTTTGTCATGGAGGGAGATTTACTTAAAGTGGTTCTTGGGCTTACTATCATTTTTTAATTTAAAAATGTATGAAGTCTTTTTATTCACATTTAATGCCAGATTCCCGCCCCCTCCCCGATTTTCTAAGGTTAAGATAAAATCCACAATTGACAATAAAAACATAGAGAATCTGTTTTAGCAGTGCTAGCAACCTCCGAAATCATGATCTATGTGGCCGTAACAGCAAAGCATCCATTTGCCGCACACTTCAAATGTAAAGAAAAAAAAAAAAAAGACCATCTCAACTTTAGAATATCTGGGGGAAAATCTGGCATTAAATGTGAATAAAAATCTTCAAACAATTTTAAATTATAAACTGTAGCAGCCCAAGAACCACTTTTTTCCCATAAAAAACTGCATCATTTTTAAACAGTTTTCTTGATTGAAAACTCATCACGTTATCCACAGTTTTAAATATGGCGAGTTCTGGTTTGCAATAGAAAACTTCATGTTTGACGTGCGTTTGATCCATATATAAACATCTTGAGATTTCTCAAAAATCGAAGGGCAGGAATGAAATGTCTGATATTTAGGTATGTCCTTAAAGTTGAACCGACCCTAAGAGACAGAAAAACGACTGACACAAACCTCTTGAGAAACGTTTATAAATGTTCCAAAACTGAAGCTTCAAGGTTAACAAAGGTTAACTCAGAAACGTTTCACTACAAAAAAAAAAAAAAAAAAAAATTGACATAAATTATTTGTTCTAACAAGATCTACATTATTTGTTTTGTCTGCCAGTTATGCAAAATTAATCAAAATGAACAAGTATGCACATGCTCTTCTCAGAAAACTCAAGATATACATTTTTACTTTCTCTACGCGCACTATGTACATAGTGTATACAGAAGGTATTGTAATTCACCCAAAAATTCGGTACCGAAATTTGACCGGAAAATAAATGTTTTGGGTCCCTCTGGATCCAAAAAAAAATATTTTTGGAAAACGGTCCGTATGTGTCTGTGTGTCTGAACAGCATAGTTCAAAAACGAATAGACCGATAAACACCAAAGTTGGTATTTAAGTTTGGTATCTTCCAAGGATGCGACACGAAGATTTTCAAGAACATCCCATCATCCTCAACTACACTTTACATGTAACTCTTTTAGAAAATTTTGATTTTCTCAAAAATGGCTCTAACGATTTTGATTAAAATGTCCTATATTAAAGAAAAATAAAATGTATATCTTGAATTCTCTGGGAAAACTTCTGAAAACTACTTTATTCTGGATGAATTTTACGAAATTTTGCATAACTGCTAAACCGTAAGAGATGAACAAAAACTTACCACACAGAAAATGTAGAACACGTTGAAACACACAATTTATGTCGTATACATTTTTTGCTTGGAGTTGATCGTTTGTGAGACATTCCTTGGTTTTGGTTTCAGCTTTAAAAAACTTGTACTTTTCTCATACAGGAATTTGTCAGCTCCTGTCCATACAAACAAAGGAACTTCAGTCACATAGCAACCTATACTACTGCCTTATTTCGCTTCCGCTTACAACTAAGCAAGTAATAAAAACAATTTCTGCTAAATTTTTTCTGGATTATCATGAAGTAAAAAGAAGCATAAGCTTTCTAACAATAATTTGCTGCAGAGATGTAGAGAAAGTAATGTGAATGGAACACATCGGACTTTTAAATCTAAAAATTTGCTAAGATATGGTATTTTAATCAAAACCCTTAGAACCGGTTTTGAAAAAATTAAATCATTACATCTTTTTTTTTCAAATAAACTGGTATTTTCTTGAAAATGTTCGTGATGCAGGTACAACTTACAACACCAAATTTGTATTTAATTAGTTTTTTAATTTTTTATTATTTCTGTTTATAATACTTGGTAGAGAGAGTAAAATTAATACTTTGCTAAATCGGAAAAGCTTTGATAGTTTTATATGCAAAGTCCAAAGAAAGTTTTTCTATCTAACATTTAAAAATGTTTACTGAATATATAAATTTTTCATTCGTTAAGTTGCTGTTTCCAGTATAGAAAACTAGAGAAAGGAGTATAATAGATTTTTAATTCCACTGATGAAAAGTTTGACACCTTGTTTTGATATTCTGGGATTTTCAAAGCCTCCCTTTGCATTCAGTGGCTAACCGTGATATTTCAGCGAGGTTGTGTGTGCTTCGTTTTACAAGCCTTTTATGATTCATGCAGAACGCTTAGCCACTCGACAAGATTAGGGTTACAAATGTGAAAACATCGTGCAATATAACGCGTGCTAATCAGACTGCATTATACGCTCTAAATCACATTAAACGCACACACTTCGCTTGATGCTGAGATAGGCTTCCCTACTACACGTTTAAATTATAACGCATTTCATAGCTTGCCTCGTAATCGTATTATAGCCATTTTTGTGACGCGGCAAAAGCAACTGTATTGAATTTAGAAACGTGATCCAGCAGATTAGAATGTACCTAGAATGTGATTGCTTCTATACAACGAAAAAATACTGATGTGTTCCATTCACATGACTTTCTCAACACCTTTGTAACAAATTATTGCTAAAACAGATAAGTCCTGGGCTTCTCAATGAAAACAGCATTCACATTTTTGTTGTTGTTTATTTCTCATCATAATTTCCAGAAATGCTAATACATTTAAATATGCTCGTAGGCTTTCACGGCCGGTGTTATTATTGGTAAAATATAACATGTCCGGGCTTGTAGGCCGTGGTCGAAAATTAAAAATATTAAAATAATTAAAACTTGACGTTTCGTACTCAGCTGTAGAGGACATCTTCAGAACTGAAGCTGGGCAGGAACGACTAGCAACTGCAGATTCATGCGTGCGTGCGTGTCTGGTAGGCTCGTGGTGAACCTAGGTGTTGTTGCTGTGTGTCTACCCTGGTAAGGGTTTAACCACAGGAATGAGGTGAAGGTTGAGGTTTTAATTTTGGAGTTTCGAGTGTTGGTGGTAAGCAGGTAGCGCTAGTAGGCTCCTCGAGCGGTTGCATTTTTTCAGGAGCAGCATCCTTTCCTCTGCTCCGCTGGTGTTTATTTTTATTTAATTATGTTCGTGAAATTTTGATAGACCTCTCTCAAGGGGAGGGGGGAGTGCTTTGTTCAGCTATTACGCTGTTGGCTGGTTTAAAGCCGCTGTTACCGGGGGCGCCTACAAGCCATGCGGGGAACCCGGAACCGCCTCTTTCGGGGTTCAGTGGGTAAGAACTCCCCCAGTGATCTGACAAGTGCGCTCTCATGGTCGCCCAATCTGGCGTACAATTTTTGAGCCCGGCGCCTAATGACATCTTCCTGCAGATTCATGGAGCAGTGGACGGCAATATATACTGTTGAGGTAGTGGAAGGGGAGTAATTGGACTGCTGTGTTATGATTGGCTGTTGTGCTGGCCGGTGCGAAGACGCGGTAAGGCAGGAATCCAGGAGTCCACGGCCTACAAGCCCGGACATCTTATACTTTACCAATGCTAATACATTTGTAATATCTGTGTTCTAATTTATTTAAACCATCTCTGTAGTATGATTTATCTAGGTCCTCAAAATAGCTGTTTACCGCATCAATGACCTCCTCGTGGCTGTGAAATCTTCGTCCTCCAAGAACATGTTTGAGCTTTGGAAACAGGTGGTAGTCGCTGGGTGCTAGATCAGGCGAGTAGGGTGGATGTTCAAACAATTAAAGCTTTAAATCGCACATTTTGCTCATCACAATGACCGAACATTGTCGTGATGAAACAATATTTATTTTTCCAATGGTATCTTTTTCTTTTCATCTCATCACTCAAACGTTGCACTAAGCTTGCGTAGAAGTCACCAGTGATACTTCTACCTTTTTCCAAGTAATCAATAAAAATAATTCCCTGTACATCCCAGAAAACACTCACCATAATATTGTTAGCTGACAAAATTGACTGCCCTTTTTGGAGTTGGTTCACCTGACGCAATCCACTGTTTTGACTGTGATTTACTTTCTGGAGTGTAGTGATGCATCCAAGTTTCATCCATGGTAATAAGCCGTCACAAAAATAACAACTTTTCTTTGCAACTTTTGATTAGGTGCCAACAAACGCAGCACCCATCTTGCACAGACCTTGTGAAAGCCTAAAACATTACTTAAAATATTACCTTTTGATATGTTTACAGCCTCTGCTATCTCAAACAGCTTTAATCTACGGTCTTCCACTACCAAATGATGAATTTTTTCAATGATCTCTGGAGTTGTCACTTCTACAGGGCGTCCAGAGCGAGGCTCGTCACGTCCCATTTTAAACTCTGCAACCCACCTTTTAATCATTGAATATGAAGGGGCAGAGTCTTTCAATGTACTGTCCATTTCCTCCTTAATTTCTTTAGGCGTTAAGCGTTTCAAATGGAAGTATTTAATCGCTGCTCGTTTTTCCAAATCCTCCATTTTCATGCTGTAATTCGAAAACTAGACAAGCTAGTGAAATGTAACTATGCATAAAAACTAGTCTGGAGTTAAACTATGCAATTTGATTATCGCTTTAGCCTAGTATATTCCATTATTACTAGGAAGCAATAATGTTTATTTGCTTCGCTTCCAAGATGAAGTAATGGTGAAAATGTCTGAAGGGTTAGATAAAGAAAGACATAAACCATTGCAACTTAGTTGGACGTCAGGAACGATATTTTTGGAGTCTAAGTAATCTGTTTTATGGCTCGTTAGTTACATATATATGGCAGTATGCCATGCATTAGCAACAAACATCAATACGTCAAGCGTAACATTTTGTACTGCACGCTTTGTCGTGTTCTGTCTGCTTGCCATTTCTCCTCTCTCCCTGTTTTTAATCCCTTTAGTGAAATAAAGCGGCCAGGATGAATGAGTGAGCAATCAGTTGGGAGCATGTATACATTAGCCCACTTATTACATTGGTCATGCCATGTCGTGCCTGAAGACATTTTCAGATAACGCTGCTTCTCTCTGTCTCTCTCGCCCTGGAAGGAGAGGCGAAAACACGCAACCAGTACAGCATGGTACCGGGGTATACGGAAAAGGAGCTAACCTACACAAGTGGGAGAAAAAAATTCTATATACGGAAACCAGGTGAAATTGCACTTAATGGTGAAGCGTTTTCTTCATTGGTGGTCTTTTCAGATAGGACATTGCCATCTATTGCTTTCTCTACACGTACTATGTGCATAGTGTATAGAGAAAGTATTGTATTCCAACCAAAATTCGATTCCAAGATTCCAACGGAAATATATGTTTTGAGACCTCCTGAATACAAAAAAGAAAAAGCATTTTTAGAAAAATGTCCATCTGTGTGTGTGTGTGTGTGTGTCTGTGGGCAGCACAGCTCAAAAACCAAAAGACAGTTAAATACCAAACTTGGTATTTAAGTTTTGTATCTTCCAAGGATGCGAGACGAAGATTTTCAAGAAAATTCCCCCACCCCTAACCACTCTTTACGTGGAAATATTTTCGAAGACTTTGTTTTTCTCAACGGTTCTCTAATTAATTTTTTCCATAAAAATACATAATTTTAACCAGTTTTCTTGATTGAGAAATTATCACATTATCCACAGTTTTAAAGATAACGATTTCTGATTTCCAGCAGGAAACTTCATTTTTACCTGCGTTTGATCCATGTAAAACATTTTGAGATTTCAGAAAAGTCTAAGGACAGGAATGAAAAGTCTGATATTTGTGTGTCCTTAAACTTTTGATAGACACTGTACTGTATAGTAACAAAGAATCACAGTAAAACTTACAGAAAAATATTATGTGTTACACTCATATGACTTTCTCTAGCTGTTCTACAAACCTCTTACATAACATTATACTTCTTTCTGCACCTTGCTAATCGAGGTACTCATTAGTACAATGTTCTTATTACTTAGTTCCTTATAAGTAGGAAGAAAATAAGGGAATACACTAGGCTAAACCAATAGTCAAATGTTCTAAAAGCTGTCGTTATGCGATTGTCATTACAAATCGTTTCTTTTCTTGGCCAGGAGTAGAACAAAAGAAAACCGCACACTCCCGACTAAGAAAAGTATAAGTACTTCACAAATGAAACTAATAACAATGAATACCTCGAAAATGGTAAGCTCCACGAGAAAAATGTAAATGACATAACTTGTGTATTTTAGCAAGGCCTAACTTTTTATGTGGTAAGTTTTTGTCTATCTCTTACGGTTTACTAGTTATGCCAAATTAAGCAAAATTCATCCAGAATAAGCAGGTCTTTAGAAGCTATTCCCAGAAAATTCAAGATATACATATTATTTGTCAGTTAAATATCTTTAATATACGATATTTTAATGAAAATCGTTAAGAGTAATTTTTAAGAAAATCAAAATTTTCGAAGAAAGTTCCATGTAAAGGGTAGTTTGGTGAGGGGAGATTTTTCTCAAAATCTTCGTGTCGCATCCCTGGAAGATACTTAACTTAAATATCAGGTTTGGTGCTTTACCCACTTTTCGTTTTTGAGTTATCCTGTTCACAGACACAGACACACTGACACACGGACACACACACACACGGACCTCTTTGTGAAATTTTTTTTTGGATACAGGGGACCCTAAAACATGTATTTCCGGTGAAATCTCGGTATCGAATTTTTGGGTGGAATACAATACTTCTCTATCCCTATGTACATTGTACATACGGGGCTAGAGAAAGTAAAAAGATGTAAAGTAATCTAAACTTTGAAACTTCACTCACAGAGCCCTTGAATGTTGATTGAAACTTCTGATTCACATGAAAAGTGCGAACGTGTACACAGCCTTGCGCTGTAGAGATGTTTGTCGCGTGACATTGTGATATACATCTCGCGCTACCTGGCGCTGGGGGAGCCATATCTTGCGTTTGCTGCTACAAACAAATAATAACAAAAAAGGGTAAACCCTTTCACATGCACGTTGAGTATCAGGAACCCCGGATCTACCGTTTTTACGAGATATGTTGCACGATTCTGTCCCACTCTCTGCGGTGGTCCGTGTTGTCACTCGCTCGCGAGCATATATATATTTAGAATGCACCTCCTCTCCTCTGTGTGATTACTACTTATTTCCAGCTTGCGGTTAACTATCTGTTTACTTCAGCGCGTACAGTGTATGAACTTTGCTGTTGTGGGTATAAGACATGCCTAAGAGACTTAATACAAGATAAACACTGTTTGTAGGCCTTTCACCAGATGTCAGTAGTGTTAAAAGTAGAAAATTCTATCACACATTGTTACACTAGTAAAATTATAACACTCCAATGTAGCCAACTTTGGTTTATGCGTCCACGGCCTCATTCAAGTAGGCTATGACACTTGTAACATATATAACTGTTTTGCATGATGGTAGGTGGGTGTTACACTGTTAAAGGCTTTAAAATCAACAAAGAAACATCAAAAGATGTTACTCACAGCAAGGTTGCCAACCAGTCTTCAGAGTTTGTCTAGCGATGGAGCAGCTTCGCCTGCAAAGACAACAACAATCAAATGCGTGATATTCACATAACTTTCTCTACAAACTATTAGTCCTTTATCGGCTTAAACATTAGCAGATATTAGCTTATTATAAGCTTCCATTTAAACTAGAAGGGTAATAAGAGAATACAATAGGCTGAAATGTTTTAAAAGCTGCTCGCTATGCAAATAAATAAATATATACTATATACTAAATTGGATGCCCAGGAGTAAAACAAAAGAAATATGAAACGAAATATGACTTCCGTTGGAAACTCAAGAATACTAGAATTGAAACTAACATCAAGGAAAGCCTTAAAAAAAATGTATATGACAAATTCTGTGTTTCAACGAAATCTATGCTTTCTTATCTCTTTTTACTCCTGATCATTCAAAGAAGCGGACTTCAATTGTTCAGAGAGCGATAGATTTTAAAATATTTGACCATCCGTTTTGCCTAGTGTACTTCTTTATTTCTCTTCTGTTATAATGTATAGTTATACAACAACTTCTTCTACTGTACCTTGCTTCTACAAGTACACTTACGATACTTCCACTCTCTAATAGTTCACATTTAGCTCTCAACGAGTTAACTCGGAATAAAACAAGGTGCTTCATGCGTCTGAAATTCTAATATTGGTTCTGTTACCAACCTCAAATTGTCAGAAACAATACTTTTTCTTACTCTGTACCTTATTTTAATTAATACTAACATGTTTTTGTTTAAATTCTAAACATTATTACAAAACTTCTAACTTCACGATATGATGAAGACGCAAAATTAAATTAAACTTTTATTTCTGTAATTTCTAATAAGTACACATCTTCTGTAAAACATTTTGTTTTTTATTCAATAACTTTTTCATTTATTGTTAAAAACAAATACTCTGTTTCATCAGGTATTGATCAGAATCAAGTGAAGGATAAATTAATCATTAAAATAGAAATTACTAGGAAGAAAGAGAGAGAGAGAGAGAGAGAGAGAGAGAGAGAGAGAGAGAGAGAGTTTATAAAGGCCAGAAGATCAGCGCTGTACTTAACAGATTGAAACTTTTTACCTCCTTAACTAGTTTCTTTGCCTGATATAAACGAACTTCAGTGATATATTTCCAGCTCCTGCAAAAGTACTTTTTCTGTCATTTAAACGTCTTTTCCTTCTTATTACTTTCTCTAGCAATATATGATTTTTTCCAAAACATGACGACCCTCAAACGGGTCCGCTCCCTCCTACAACTGGGCAATAACCATTAGCAAACAAAGACTAACCTCTAGTAGGGGCGAGAGGTAACGTAGTAAAATCTGTTTCCTGGAGACTCTGCTTGCAAATCGAGAATCGCCTCAGTTAAGGGACCAATAAGTGGAAGCCTTGACAACAGCAGCACACACCTTAACTTTAAAGTCTTGAAGTCTTGACTTTGGAAGGACAATGGGTCAAAGTCATCAAGTTCTGAAACATAGTATTCATAATATGCATAGTGGATAGAGAAGGTATTGTATTCCATCAAAAATGCAATAAGGAAACGTCACGAGAAATATATGTTTTAAGACCCCCTGAAAAAAAGTATTTTAAGAACATATCCGTGTGTGTGTGTGGACAGCATAGCTCAGAAAAAAAAGGCAGTTAAATACAAAACTTTATATTGAAGTTCTGTATCTTCCAAGGGTGACACGAAGACTTTCAGAAAATCCCCCCCCCCACCCACAAATACCCTTTACATGGAACGTTTTTCGATTTTCTCAAAAATGGCTCTAAGATTTTGAATAAACTACCGTATGCTTAATATATTGTAATGAGAAACAAAATGTATGCCTTGAATTTTCTGGGAAGAGCCTCTAAAGACCTCTTCATTCCGGAGATTGACAAATGTCGAGTTCAGTACACACAATTTATACCATACACACTTTTTTGTGGAGTTAACCGTTTCCAAATTACTCCATTTTATTTATTTACATTTTAAACTGCTTAGCTTTTATCAAACGGCAAGCTGTCTTTCGTTTCAGCTCTCTTTTCTTTTTACTTTCTCTACACGTACTATTTTTGGAAACAAAGCATTTTTGGAAAAAGGTCCGTGTGTGTGTGTCCGTGTGTCCGTTTGTCTGTGTACACGATAACTCGAAAACGAAAATTCGGTAAAAAAAACCAAACTTGGCATTTAGGTTTAGTATCTTCCAGGGATGCGACACGAAGATTTTGAGAAAAATCCCCCCCACTCCAAACTACCCCTTTCATAGGACTTTTTTTCGAAAATTTTGATTTTCCAAAAAACAAAAACGCTCTAACGATGTTGATTAAAATATCGTATATTAAAGATATTTGCCTGACAAATAAAATGTATATTTTTAATTTTCTGGGAATAGTCTCTGTAGACTACTTTATTCTGCGCCAATTTTACGGAATTTTGCATAGCTGCTAAACCGCAAGAGATGGACAAAGACTTACCACACAACAAATGTAGAGCACTTTAAAACACACAATTTATGTTATATACATTTTTTCCGTGGAGGTGATTGTTTTTGGTTTCAGCTATAAAAAACTTATACTTTTCTCACACAGGACTTAGTGACCTCGTGTTCATACAAACAAAGGAACTTCATCACCAGCCTTTGACTATCACTTTAACCTATGATACTCCCTTATTTCGCTTCTACTACAAGGAAGCAAGTAATAAGACTATTTCTGCTAATCTTTACTTCTGCTAATTTTCTGTCTAAAACAAATGTCACGGGTCTCTGATTAGTTGCTTGTAAAAGTTCGTCAGCTTTCAGGGCTCGAGGCATTCCAAGGTTCCATGTTTGCAAATATGTGTTATTGTTGTAGATATATCTGCAAAGTTCTTCTGTATAAATTGCAAATCTTCATGCAATCCATTTCGAACAAGACATTTTACAATCTTAATTATAGAACATGCACTATCATCAAAGGCAGTAAATTACCTGTAAAACCTGACTCACATGGTTCCTGGTAAACCACAAGGTGATCTCAAATTATTTTGAGATGACAACTCCAATGGCGACTTACAATGTTGTAAGTACTTTAAGTCCCAGGATTCATAGTATAGCCAACTATTATGGTCAATTAGTATTGATTAAATTGTTTTTTCACGCAAGACGTATGTAGGACAGGAGTTGGATATGTAGAGTCAGAGTGAAAAATTCAATACCATAGCCGGAATTTGAACCACGGATCTCCCGATCTCTAGTCGGTTGCTCTACCACTGTTTACCGGCTTGTGTGAAAAAACAATTAAACCAATACCCATTGACTATAATAGTTGGCTAAACTATGAATCCCGGGACTTAAAATACTTAAACATTGTAAGTAGGGGTTAAAGGGGGATTTCGGGACTCAAAGGATGCCGCCCATGTAAAACATCATGTACATATGTAACACTTAAGATAAACATCAGCCGACAGACCACCCACACAGCGCTGCCTCTTTGCCAAGACAACAGTCTAAAAGCTTCCCCATGTACCTGTCAATCAAAGTATGTGCTGCCGGCTACTACCCCCTCCCCCTTTGCCAAACCACCTGTCTAAAAGATTTTACTTGCAGGGTTCTTAATCACTTGAACAATCGTCTTTCACATTCACAGATCAAATTCAATTTAATCGATTGACCACGCCCACTCGAATTTCTAATTTTTGAGCTACAAGGCTCATCTGCATATCAAATCGATCTAGTTTTTCACGAGGAATCTGAATCTCTGATCATAAATACAAAATTCTTTTGATTTCAATTCGATAGTCTCTTTTAATTAAAAACACGTAGGATTTCTCTATCTCTGGCAATTCGAGAGCTACAAGGCTCATTTGCATGACAAATCAGTCTAACTTTTCACAAAGAATCTGAATATACAAACATAGTTCAACTGTCATGGCGAAAAAACTCGATAAAATTACTGAGTGGAATATTTGATATAAATTATTAGATATCAATTGAACATGCGTTAGCGGTAATATTTTTGCAAGGAATTATAACACTCACACGATTGAACATGTTAAAAGTTTTATTATTCAATACCAACATATGAAATGAAAAATAGCAAGAGAGAGAATTGCTTTTATAAAACATACTAACTTATCACATCAAAAACCAATATGGCGGCGAAGTGATTGTGTTTCCAACGAGCAGAGGGCACCTCAACTGGGAATTCAACCTGAGACCTCTCGAACACTGAGAATGCCAACATCATTCCAACACTAGACATTATAAATCTTAATAACGGTTCTTACACGGAGACCTACAATCAACTTTCAGTGTGGGGGGGGGACCTACTAATTCATCATATCAAAACCAAATTGGCGGTGAAGTGATTGTGTTTCCAACGAGCAGAGGGCACCTCAACTGGGAATTCAACCTGAGACCTCTCGAACACTGAGAATGCCAACATCATTACAACTCCAAACATTATAAATCTTAATATCCATTCTTAAACGAGGACCTACATTCGACTTTCAGTGAGGATGCAATCACATGACTTTACGACTATGTATAATTAAACAACTGCAAAAAGGATTGAATGTAGAACGCAATTATAACACTCGCTATACATAAAAGCTGTTCTTATTCCCTTATAATGCCCTATACAGTACAAGAATTAACTTCACGAATAATCAATAAACTTTAATTACAATTACACTAATTAAAATGACAATAACGCTTAAAGAATTGAGGTTACAATAAGACGCCATAACACTTTTCTTATTCCTTTATCAGCCCATACCCAGCACAAGTACAAGATACACGATTGGTTAATTTTAATAAATTTGAATTACAATTACGCTAATTAAAATGTTAATAACGGTTAAATAATTGAGATTACAATAAAATACTATGAGACTTTTCTTGCTCATTTATCACCCTGCATCCAGTACAAGAATGAATTCCAGCTATCCCACACTCGAAAAACTTTAATTACTATTACGCCAATTAAAATGCCAAAACGCTATTAGACTTTTCTTATTCCTTTATCACCCCATACCCATTCCACCGGTGCTCCATCGTCATTCATGTATCACCAGTATCACAGCCTGCGCCGCCAAAAGTAGTTAAAGTGCGCGTTAAAACACTACCAAAAATCCCATACCCAGCATAAGTATAAGATTCATGATTGGTTAATTTAAGAAATTTTAATTACAATTACGCCAATTAAAATACCAGTAACGCTTAGAGAATTGAAGTTACAATAAAAGGCTATTAGACTTTTCTCAACCCTTACCATCTCCTATTCATTACGAGCATTAGATTCTCGGTTAATTCAATAAATTTTAATTACAATTATGCCTTTACTTCAATTGAAAAATGTAAATAACAACTCCACTTGCAACGATGTAGCGAAATGGGTGATACAAATTCTTCACGAAATTACATCTACATGCTAATTACATACTTGGATTACACGCCTAGTGCATTCAAACATTATTCGTATAACTATCACAAGACATATAAAATGCTTTTATTTACGCAAATGTCAGACCTATACCAAAATATGATGCGTTCCATTCACGTGACCTTCTCTACCTCTCTGAAACAAATTATTGTTAAAAAGCTTGTACGTCTTTTTACTTCATGCTAATCGAGTAAAAACTAGTAGAAATAGTCTTCATACTTGCTTCCTTGTAAGTAGAAGCAAACTAAGGGAGTACCATAGGATAAAGTGATAGTCATAGTCAAAAGCAGGCTGCTATGTCACTTTCCTGTATGAGAAAAATATACGTTTTTAAAGCTGAAACAAATAACAATGATTATATCGAAAAAAAAAAAAGGGTTCACTCCACAAAAATCATGTATTTAACATAAATCGTGTGTTTTAACGTGCTCTACATTTTTGTGTGGTAAGCTTTTATCTATCTCTTATGGTTTACTAGTTATAACAATTTTTTCAGAATAAAAAAGGTCTTCAGAGATTATACTCAGAAAATTCAAGTTATACATTTTATTTGTCAGGTAAATATCTTTAATATGCGATATTCTAATCAAAATAGTTAGAACCATTTTTAGAAATAAAATGTTTCCTAAAAACGTTCCATGTAAAGGGTAGTTTGGGGGGGGGGGGGGCTTTCTCAAAAATCTTCGGGTCGCATACCTGGAAGATACTAAACTTAAATACCAAGTTTGGTAATTTACCGAATTTGCGTTTTTGAGTTATGCTGCACAGTCACACACATATACACACCAACACACGCAAACACACAGACATGCAGACACACACAAACCTTTTTCTAAAATGGATTTTTTTATACATGGGACCCTAAAAACATATATATTCCCAGTGAAAAATCAGCATCCGATTTTGGGTGGAATACAATACCTTCTCTATACACTATGTACATAGTACGTGTAGAGAAAGTAGAAACAACTGCTAACACAATTTGAAATCACTTAGACTGCCTACAACTAACTGAGGGATACCATACTAAAACCAACAGCTAACATGGCTTGAAATCACTTAGACAGCCTACAACTGACTCAGCAGTATTCTCTAATTTCAACACTGTAGTATAAACTATAGCTTGAAGCATCACATACCTTGACGATTATGCATAAATAAATACCTTCAAATGAAATACCATACCAAAATAACAGCTAACATTGCTTGAAATCACTTAGACAGACTACAACTGACACAGCAGTATTCCCTAATTTTAACACTGAAGTATAAGCTATAACTTGAAGTACTCTCCACATAACTTGACAATTATGCATAAATAGACATCTTCAAAAAATAAATACCATACCAAAAATAACAGCTAACATTGCTTGAAATCACTTAGACAGCCTACAACTGACACAGCAGTATTCTCTAACTTCAACAGAGAAGTATAATTTATAACTCGAAGCACTCATCACATAACTTGAGGATTGAGCATAAATAAACATTTTCATAAAGGGGGAGGGATATTTAGTAGCCACTTATCACAATCGCTATGAAAGAAAGCCGCGCAAGGCTGCTCACCTCTTGGCTAACATATAACACAAGGGAAAACGGAAACATACTACCTATTACAAAAAGCGAAGCATGATCCGACCAGTTTCAGACGATAAAGAAGGCTGGCGACATTTTGAACAAAACATCCTATCTCTCCCCTTCAGAGCTTTCTGTTAGAAAAACATCCTCACTCGGCCCCTCTAGGCTAAGAACAGGCAGATACATGCATTCCCCTTCCTTAGGTATACACTGAAGAAAACATGTTTTTATGTGAGCAACTATATAAGCCTGAGGTCTGCATTTAGAACTACTTATTCGATATAACCGCCGTGAAAAAGCATTCTTGAAAACAAACGTCAAAGCTTTTGATGATATGAACGAATACAGGAGAGAGTGTGCTGAAGATTCGCATCATTATACATACTTTCACAAAGAATTCTGCAATGGACGAATGCATACGATTACATGCGTATACCCTGCTTACCATAATCAGATACCTTCAAGGAATCCCTGTTCCGAAGACTGCTCTGTCTACAAGATAGATATATTGTAAGTACAATACATTCACGTCTTTCTACTATTATAAGTACTACAAATGTATTCGAGTAATGATGGCTAATTCAATACATTTTTATATATCAAGGGGTCGGAACACACAAGAGCTTCACGATTCAGATACCATAGATGCAACGGATATGTTTAGATCAGCACATGAGATTGAAGATCACTTAGAATTATGCAACGGTCGCACTCATGTGGTGATTTGTTCAAAACCCGCAGTGCATGATAGAATAACATCATACTTCATCTGCAACTCGACCTGTAGCGTGTATTGGTCAAGGCATATGAGACAAAGGTAATTACAAACTAAAAATACGACGAGTGGCCAGCACATCACACATTTATTTCTTGAAAAAGTTAATAACCCTCATTGTTCTTTCCAGAGTTCGAGAGTCAATCCCCATACCGCCAGAGCTCATAGACCCTGCTAGGACTGACGTTGACGAGGTGGATGTCTGCATTTCAAACCCATGGAACACCTGCCCTGTACAAGATTATGATGACATTCCGAATACGAGCACGTCGAATCAAGCATCAATGTGAGTATAATATATTGCTATTACATCAAGAAAGAAACTAACCTTATTTCCATTGCAGTGATCGAGTCAAAGGAAAATTAATAACATTTACTAATTTTCAATAATTCTAATGTTCCAGATCCAAGGAGATATAAGAGGAGAAAGACCCTTTTGCTAGTCATTCTCAGGAAGCTGAGATTGCTGGAAGACCGCATGCACATCATTTGTAAACGAGAGGCAAGCATAGAGAAATATGAAACCCAGAGCAGACCAACTGAACGCATCCATCCCATTCTACATATCCAAAACAAATAATTCTAGTGTAGCGCTTTATTATGAACTACCAGTGCTTCTCAACAGCAGTGATCCTAATGACTTTGTATATACATGACATATATAAAGCGCGCCTATGACTCCCTAAATTCTGCATGTGCACAAAAGACAAAGTGCGCACATTGTGAATATATTGAAAAATATAGTGCTATAATATATAATTGCATTCATGAAAAAAACGAAGCCGCTAGACTCTTTTAATAAAATAAAACAAAGGATGAATAGGATTTAAAAAGAAATGAAGATGTAAAGAAGCTGGCACATTTATAAGCAAACATTTATTTAATCTAACCAATGAAAATAAAACATTTTGAAGAGGCACGGACATGGAGAAGGAATGTAATGAAAATACTTATAAATAAAACTATTATGTACATATAATCCCACTAATGTTTTTATTCCACAAAAACAAATACAAATTTTCAACATCCTAATCCTTTGCATAATTAGGCATTTAAATTATCGATTACATGACAGGTGATAAGGGCTTGTAGGTAAATACCTCATTGTGTATAATCAGACAATTTAATATTGTAATTTCTGGTGATAGACGTCCTGCAAGCTTTAAGGTTGAGAGCGAAAATACCCCTTTACACCAGCAAAACAGGAACACCAGGCTGATTCGCAAATATCTAGAGGGCACTTCTGTTTACTAGCATTCATACAGGAAATAATCCGTTTCTTCAGCTTTACTTTTATCACACACTTCTCTAACAAGAGTGTAAGTAATACATAGCTCGACCAATGAAAAACAGTTTCAATGCTAAAAACCCAATCAAGTTTACGGTAGAAGCCCATCTATAAAAGTGGAACAGGCAGATATCAGATAACTCAATTTAGAGAAAAGGTCTCAGCGCAGTGATTGGTAGGAATCATCTGAAAAACTACGAGCTAATTCGCAAAAAAGAAGATACCTAATCAATCAAGAACCTTGAAACGGCTGGTAGGATTTTTAAGAAATTCGCTCTCCTTGTTCTTAAATGTATAATATACAGCGACAGCTTAATTTACTTATAATGCTTTTCAGAAACTTTACAGGTGATTGGCTAGCTTCATGAGAAAAAATTGCATTACATAAGAACTTCATATATTTCTACAAAAGAGAATTTGTACAAGTAAGTTCGATACAAAAGGTTTTTCACACTGAATACACGATTTGAGGGCAACCGAACACTTAAAAAGCAAGTTTTAGACAAAGTATAGTGTGCGAGTGAGTGCATGTGAAGCAGCGTACCTCTAAAAATACACAAATTCGAAGTGACAATTGAAGTGCTCTGGCACATTAAATTTCTTATTTCTAATGTACAACGGAGTAACATGTAATGAAAACATTCTGCTATTATTTAGAATTATAAGCGTGAATTATATGTAAAAGAAAATCTCATCTTAATGATGGGCGATTCGTTCAAGTCATGGGTGCAGGAGCACAAGGACACTAATCGGTTGAAAATACCAATTGAGCATTTTCAGAAAAATATTAGTGTTGTATGTACAGTATAACTTAAACACTCAATTTTTATTGACTTCAGATTTATACTACTTCAACTCTCTTAAACCGGAAGTGATGTTTCGTTTCATCTTTATTGGTTTACTCATGTCAATGCAAATCGTGAGGCCTCGCCATGGTCGAGTGGTTAGACTACTCTCCTCTCACCAAGGAGGTCCGGAGTCGACCCAGGCAACAGCATGTGGGATTTGTTATGGACAAAGCGGCGCAGGGGGCGGGTTTTCTCAGGTTTCCCCCTGCCATCACATTCCACCGGTGCTCCACGTTCATTCCATATATCAGTAGTGTCATCGCCTGCGGTGCCACAAGTAGTAAAAGCAGTCGTTAAACACATAAAAAAAGTGAACGAATTTCAATGAGAATCGCAGGGCTAAACATTATAAAAGATCCGACTAACCTAGTAATTTCCGCTAATGTCCCTAATTATAAGGGGAACAATTGAATAAGAACATTTTTTTCTGGAAAATGTTTATCTTGAATAGCATGAAGTAACAGAAGAATATAATTATTTTAATATTGTCTATCATGAAATCTCAACCCTTGTGCACGCTTCTGCTAAAGAATGTTTCCTTACACCTACATCACGCCGAAAAGAATACTACAGGTGAACTCATGGTTTCACTACAGAATTTCATGTCTAGTTCTTTATTACATTAAAACTCTTATAAAGTGAAGGAAATGAAAATCCATTTATGTTGATAGAACTAAACCGAACACGCAGTTTTAAATGGTCACTCCTACAATCACTGCTTCTAATCAGATCTGCAATCAATACAAAAACAAGGTTAAACATTCAATGCACTTAGTTATAATATCAGAAAATAAGACTGTCTCCGTGGTCAAACGGGTAAGTGAGCTGACTTCTCACCTGCAGATACCGGGTTTCGATCCACGGCTAGGACGGCGAATTTTTCTTTAACCGCAATTACTCCCTATCCCCACAGAGTCTGGAAGGTATAAATGGGCATGTGTTTAGTAATATAAAAAATTAATTACCATAAAGTTCTAAACCTACACTAATACGAGTTGCTTCATAAGTCAAAGCCCCTATGTGACCATTGTATTGCAACAGGTCCCTAAAGAGATATAATTACACATTCATATATCTCAAGGTTTTTCTCAAGCTCGCTCAACATCCAGGATTCACAAATATTAGTTTCTTTTATGCTCTCTCTATAACATGGAAAATATGTTAGCATCTTCAATTTCTTCTTCTTCTTTTATTATTATTATTATTATTATTATTATTATTAATTTTATTAGTTTGTCACATTTCTGGGAAAAAAACACGACTGTAACTCAAGTACAAAATTAAAAATCGAATGCTAGCAGTTTTGGTTTGTATGAGAACTGGTAAAATGACTTAAGGATAAACCCATGCGGATTTTATTATATAACGTTACAAACTTATTTGTTGCTTGCCAAGCGGTAGATCTGCGATCGATTCATAGTACAGGCATAGGAATTTTTTTCCTCACCTAGGATACATGGACCGGGGTGCACTCAGCCTCGCGAGGTCCCTGGAGGGGGCCAATTGAGGAGCTACTTGATGGAGAAGTAGCGGCTCCAGGTCATGAGGACAGCATTAACTGGTCAGGGGGGGGGAGATCGAAGCGCAGTCCACGTCTCACCTCCTCAATAGTGCACCCCATCCATGACCTCTGTAACGGAGCGAGATGGGAGAGACAGCAGCAGTCCAAGGCTCTTAGCTGTGCAAGGGAGTCACAAGCTTATACTAAAAAGCCTGCGATTTTCACAATGCACACAATAATTTTCTTAATAAGTAACATTTAATTAGTTGACCCACCCTAACCTAAATAACCTAAATTAACCTAACCTTCCTAAACTAATCTAACATCATAGCCAATAATAAACATCAGACACACCACATTCATTATAGAAATACATTACAGCATCATATGACCTCATTTGTCAATTTTTCGCTCTATTACAGCAGAATCATTCATCTCACGCATATTCAAGAAGATTTCTTTTGACTGCTTCCCTTTGTAAGCTGCTTGCGAGTACATTAGCAATCGCAGCCGATCTACCAGAGAATTTACATCATCATAAGAAGATGTTTTATCTACACCGCTGACTTGGTCCAACCACTTCATTGCTGAGACATGTAGCTTCTCTTTAATCTTGAATAGTAATAATAATGGCTAACACAAGACTCGTGACTTTGAATTATATACATCATTAAATGATGTTGCCATGCATGTTGCATCAGGAAGGCAAATCACAGCACAGGCAAACACAATTGCAATGAGATACTTGCACAGCATTGTGCAAAACATAACATAGAATTCTATCAGAAAATTACAAAAATAGTTGCACAATGCTAATTTAACAAATCAATGTATGATATCCTAAGGACAACCTAACCTCAGTCATCATATCCAACATAACGCAAGCAATAACATTATACGTTAAATGAAGAAAATCCATTCTGTATATATTAATTATGACAGACAATAGACACATCTTTATCTACCAATACGTTTAATTCTTGGAGAACTCTTCAAATGGGGTATACGCTTTCCAAGAAACACGATACTCTCTTCGAGAAAGAAATGGTCAGATAGTGGTATGTACTTCGGTTCCTTTAGGAAAGTGTATATCCCATTTGAAGAGTTCTCCAAGAATTAAACGTATTGGTAGATAAAGATGTGTCTATTGTCTGTCATAATTAATATATACAGAATGAATGAATTTTCTTCATTTAACGTATAATGTTATTGCTTGCGTTATGTTGAATATGATGACTGAGGTTAGGTTGTCCTTAGGATATCATACATTGATTTGTTAAATTAGCATTGTGCAACTATTTTTGTAATTTTCTGATAGAATTCTATGTTATGTTTTGCACAATGCTGTGCAAGTATCTCATTGCAATTGTGTTTGCCTGTGCTGTGATTTGCCTTCCTGATGCAACATGCATGGCAACATCATTTAATGATGTATATAATTCAAAGTCACGAGTCTTGTGTTAGCCATTATTATTACTATTCAAGATTAAAGAGAAGCTACATGTCTCAGCAATGAAGTGGTTGGACCAAGTCAGCGGTGTAGATAAAACATCTTCTTATGATGATGTAAATTCTCTGGTAGATCGGCTGCGATTGCTAATGTACTCGCAAGCAGCTTACAAAGGGAAGCAGTCAAAAGAAATCTTCTTGAATATGCGTGAGATGAATGATTCTGCTGTAATAGAGCGAAAAATTGACAAATGAGGTCATATGATGCTGTAATGTATTTCTATAATGAATGTGGTGTGTCTGATGTTTATTATTGGCTATGATGTTAGATTAGTTTAGGAAGGTTAGGTTAATTTAGGTTATTTAGGTTAGGGTGGGTCAACTAATTAAATGTTACTTATTAAGAAAATTATTGTGTGCATTGTGAAAATCGCAGGCTTTTTAGTATAAGCTTGTGACTCCCTTGCACAGCTAAGAGCCTTGGACTGCTGCTGTCTCTCCCATCTCGCTCCGTTACAGAGGTCATGGATGGGGTGCACTATTGAGGAGGTGAGACGTGGACTGCGCTTCGATCTCCCCCCCCCCTGACCAGTTAATGCTGTCCTCATGACCTGGAGCCGCTACTTCTCCATCAAGTAGCTCCTCAATTGGCCCCCTCCAGGGACCTCGCGAGGCTGAGTGCACCCCGGTCCATGTATCCTAGGTGAGGAAAAAAATTCCTATGCCTGTACTATGAATCGATCGCAGATCTACCGCTTGGCAAGCAACAAATAAGTTTGTAACGTTATATAATAAAATCCGCATGGGTTTATCCTTAAGTCATTTTACCAGTTCTCATACAAACCAAAACTGCTAGCATTCGATTTTTAATTTTGTACTTGAGTTACAGTCGTGTTTTTTTCCCAGAAATGTGACAAACTAATAAAATTAATAATAATAATAATAATAATAATAATAATAATAAAAGAAGAAGAAGAAATTGAAGATGCTAACATATTTTCCATGTTATAGAGAGAGCATAAAAGAAACTAATATTTGTGAATCCTGGATGTTGAGCGAGCTTGAGAAAAACCTTGAGATATATGAATGTGTAATTATATCTCTTTAGGGACCTGTTGCAATACAATGGTCACATAGGGGCTTTGACTTATGAAGCAACTCGTATTAGTGTAGGTTTAGAACTTTATGGTAATTAATTTTTTATATTACTAAACACATGCCCATTTATACCTTCCAGACTCTGTGGGGATAGGGAGTAATTGCGGTTAAAGAAAAATTCGCCGTCCTAGCCGTGGATCGAAACCCGGTATCTGCAGGTGAGAAGTCAGCTCACTTACCCGTTTGACCACGGAGACAGTCTTATTTTCTGATATTATAACTAAGTGCATTGAATGTTTAACCTTGTTTTTGTATTGATTGCAGATCTGATTAGAAGCAGTGATTGTAGGAGTGACCATTTAAAACTGCGTGTTCGGTTTAGTTCTATCAACATAAATGGATTTTCATTTCCTTCACTTTATAAGAGTTTTAATGTAATAAAGAACTAGACATGAAATTCTGTAGTGAAACCATGAGTTCACCTGTAGTATTCTTTTCGGCGTGATGTAGGTGTAAGGAAACATTCTTTAGCAGAAGCGTGCACAAGGGTTGAGATTTCATGATAGACAATATTAAAATAATTATATTCTTCTGTTACTTCATGCTATTCAAGATAAACATTTTCCAGAAAAAAATGTTCTTATTCAATTGTTCCCCTTATAATTAGGGACATTAGCGGAAATTACTAGGTTAGTCGGATCTTTTATAATGTTTAGCCCTGCGATTCTCATTGAAATTCGTTCACTTTTTTTATGTGTTTAACGACTGCTTTTACTACTTGTGGCACCGCAGGCGATGACACTACTGATATATGGAATGAACGTGGAGCACCGGTGGAATGTGATGGCAGGGGGAAACCTGAGAAAACCCGCCCCCTGCGCCGCTTTGTCCATAACAAATCCCACATGCTGTTGCCTGGGTCGACTCCGGACCTCCTTGGTGAGAGGAGAGTAGTCTAACCACTCGACCATGGCGAGGCCTCACGATTTGCATTGACATGAGTAAACCAATAAAGATGAAACGAAACATCACTTCCGGTTTAAGAGAGTTGAAGTAGTATAAATCTGAAGTCAATAAAAATTGAGTGTTTAAGTTATACTGTACATACAACACTAATATTTTTCTGAAAATGCTCAATTGGTATTTTCAACCGATTAGTGTCCTTGTGCTCCTGCACCCATGACTTGAACGAATCGCCCATCATTAAGATGAGATTTTCTTTTACATATAATTCACGCTTATAATTCTAAATAATAGCAGAATGTTTTCATTACATGTTACTCCGTTGTACATTAGAAATAAGAAATTTAATGTGCCAGAGCACTTCAATTGTCACTTCGAATTTGTGTATTTTTAGAGGTACGCTGCTTCACATGCACTCACTCGCACACTATACTTTGTCTAAAACTTGCTTTTTAAGTGTTCGGTTGCCCTCAAATCGTGTATTCAGTGTGAAAAACCTTTTGTATCGAACTTACTTGTACAAATTCTCTTTTGTAGAAATATATGAAGTTCTTATGTAATGCAATTTTTTCTCATGAAGCTAGCCAATCACCTGTAAAGTTTCTGAAAAGCATTATAAGTAAATTAAGCTGTCGCTGTATATTATACATTTAAGAACAAGGAGAGCGAATTTCTTAAAAATCCTACCAGCCGTTTCAAGGTTCTTGATTGATTAGGTATCTTCTTTTTTGCGAATTAGCTCGTAGTTTTTCAGATGATTCCTACCAATCACTGCGCTGAGACCTTTTCTCTAAATTGAGTTATCTGATATCTGCCTGTTCCACTTTTATAGATGGGCTTCTACCGTAAACTTGATTGGGTTTTTAGCATTGAAACTGTTTTTCATTGGTCGAGCTATGTATTACTTACACTCTTGTTAGAGAAGTGTGTGATAAAAGTAAAGCTGAAGAAACGGATTATTTCCTGTATGAATGCTAGTAAACAGAAGTGCCCTCTAGATATTTGCGAATCAGCCTGGTGTTCCTGTTTTGCTGGTGTAAAGGGGTATTTTCGCTCTCAACCTTAAAGCTTGCAGGACGTCTATCACCAGAAATTACAATATTAAATTGTCTGATTATACACAATGAGGTATTTACCTACAAGCCCTTATCACCTGTCATGTAATCGATAATTTAAATGCCTAATTATGCAAAGGATTAGGATGTTGAAAATTTGTATTTGTTTTTGTGGAATAAAAACATTAGTGGGATTATATGTACATAATAGTTTTATTTATAAGTATTTTCATTACATTCCTTCTCCATGTCCGTGCCTCTTCAAAATGTTTTATTTTCATTGGTTAGATTAAATAAATGTTTGCTTATAAATGTGCCAGCTTCTTTACATCTTCATTTCTTTTAAATCCTATTCATCCTTTGTTTTATTTTATTAAAAGAGTCTAGCGGCTTCGTTTTTTTCATGAATGCAATTATATATTATAGCACTATATTTTTCAATATATTCACAATGTGCGCACTTTGTCTTTTGTGCACATGCAGAATTTAGGGAGTCATAGGCGCGCTTTATATATGTCATGTATATACAAAGTCATTAGGATCACTGCTGTTGAGAAGCACTGGTAGTTCATAATAAAGCGCTACACTAGAATTATTTGTTTTGGATATGTAGAATGGGATGGATGCGTTCAGTTGGTCTGCTCTGGGTTTCATATTTCTCTATGCTTGCCTCTCGTTTACAAATGATGTGCATGCGGTCTTCCAGCAATCTCAGCTTCCTGAGAATGACTAGCAAAAGGGTCTTTCTCCTCTTATATCTCCTTGGATCTGGAACATTAGAATTATTGAAAATTAGTAAATGTTATTAATTTTCCTTTGACTCGATCACTGCAATGGAAATAAGGTTAGTTTCTTTCTTGATGTAATAGCAATATATTATACTCACATTGATGCTTGATTCGACGTGCTCGTATTCGGAATGTCATCATAATCTTGTACAGGGCAGGTGTTCCATGGGTTTGAAATGCAGACATCCACCTCGTCAACGTCAGTCCTAGCAGGGTCTATGAGCTCTGGCGGTATGGGGATTGACTCTCGAACTCTGGAAAGAACAATGAGGGTTATTAACTTTTTCAAGAAATAAATGTGTGATGTGCTGGCCACTCGTCGTATTTTTAGTTTGTAATTACCTTTGTCTCATATGCCTTGACCAATACACGCTACAGGTCGAGTTGCAGATGAAGTATGATGTTATTCTATCATGCACTGCGGGTTTTGAACAAATCACCACATGAGTGCGACCGTTGCATAATTCTAAGTGATCTTCAATCTCATGTGCTGATCTAAACATATCCGTTGCATCTATGGTATCTGAATCGTGAAGCTCTTGTGTGTTCCGACCCCTTGATATATAAAAATGTATTGAATTAGCCATCATTACTCGAATACATTTGTAGTACTTATAATAGTAGAAAGACGTGAATGTATTGTACTTACAATATATCTATCTTGTAGACAGAGCAGTCTTCGGAACAGGGATTCCTTGAAGGTATCTGATTATGGTAAGCAGGGTATACGCATGTAATCGTATGCATTCGTCCATTGCAGAATTCTTTGTGAAAGTATGTATAATGATGCGAATCTTCAGCACACTCTCTCCTGTATTCGTTCATATCATCAAAAGCTTTGACGTTTGTTTTCAAGAATGCTTTTTCACGGCGGTTATATCGAATAAGTAGTTCTAAATGCAGACCTCAGGCTTATATAGTTGCTCACATAAAAACATGTTTTCTTCAGTGTATACCTAAGGAAGGGGAATGCATGTATCTGCCTGTTCTTAGCCTAGAGGGGCCGAGTGAGGATGTTTTTCTAACAGAAAGCTCTGAAGGGGAGAGATAGGATGTTTTGTTCAAAATGTCGCCAGCCTTCTTTATCGTCTGAAACTGGTCGGATCATGCTTCGCTTTTTGTAATAGGTAGTATGTTTCCGTTTTCCCTTGTGTTATATGTTAGCCAAGAGGTGAGCAGCCTTGCGCGGCTTTCTTTCATAGCGATTGTGATAAGTGGCTACTAAATATCCCTCCCCCTTTATGAAAATGTTTATTTATGCTCAATCCTCAAGTTATGTGATGAGTGCTTCGAGTTATAAATTATACTTCTCTGTTGAAGTTAGAGAATACTGCTGTGTCAGTTGTAGGCTGTCTAAGTGATTTCAAGCAATGTTAGCTGTTATTTTTGGTATGGTATTTATTTTGAAGATGTCTATTTATGCATAATTGTCAAGTTATGTGGAGAGTACTTCAAGTTATAGCTTATACTTCAGTGTTAAAATTAGGGAATACTGCTGTGTCAGTTGTAGTCTGTCTAAGTGATTTCAAGCAATGTTAGCTGTTATTTTGGTATGGTATTTCATTTGAAGGTATTTATTTATGCATAATCGTCAAGGTATGTGATGCTTCAAGCTATAGTTTATACTACAGTGTTGAAATTAGAGAATACTGCTGAGTCAGTTGTAGGCTGTCTAAGTGATTTCAAGCCATGTTAGCTGTTGGTTTTAGTATGGTATCCCTCAGTTAGTTGTAGGCAGTCTAAGTGATTTCAAATTGTGTTAGCAGTTGTTTCTACTTTCTCTACACGTACTATGTACATAGTGTATAGAGAAGGTATTGTATTCCACCCAAAATCGGATGCTGATTTTTCACTGGGAATATATATGTTTTTAGGGTCCCATGTATAAAAAAATCCATTTTAGAAAAAGGTTTGTGTGTGTCTGCATGTCTGTGTGTTTGCGTGTGTTGGTGTGTATATGTGTGTGACTGTGCAGCATAACTCAAAAACGCAAATTCGGTAAATTACCAAACTTGGTATTTAAGTTTAGTATCTTCCAGGTATGCGACCCGAAGATTTTTGAGAAAGCCCCCCCCCCCCCCAAACTACCCTTTACATGGAACGTTTTTAGGAAACATTTTATTTCTAAAAATGGTTCTAACTATTTTGATTAGAATATCGCATATTAAAGATATTTACCTGACAAATAAAATGTATAACTTGAATTTTCTGAGTATAATCTCTGAAGACCTTTTTTATTCTGAAAAAATTGTTATAACTAGTAAACCATAAGAGATAGATAAAAGCTTACCACACAAAAATGTAGAGCACGTTAAAACACACGATTTATGTTAAATACATGATTTTTGTGGAGTGAACCCTTTTTTTTTTTTCGATATAATCATTGTTATTTGTTTCAGCTTTAAAAACGTATATTTTTCTCATACAGGAAAGTGACATAGCAGCCTGCTTTTGACTATGACTATCACTTTATCCTATGGTACTCCCTTAGTTTGCTTCTACTTACAAGGAAGCAAGTATGAAGACTATTTCTACTAGTTTTTACTCGATTAGCATGAAGTAAAAAGACGTACAAGCTTTTTAACAATAATTTGTTTCAGAGAGGTAGAGAAGGTCACGTGAATGGAACGCATCATATTTTGGTATAGGTCTGACATTTGCGTAAATAAAAGCATTTTATATGTCTTGTGATAGTTATACGAATAATGTTTGAATGCACTAGGCGTGTAATCCAAGTATGTAATTAGCATGTAGATGTAATTTCGTGAAGAATTTGTATCACCCATTTCGCTACATCGTTGCAAGTGGAGTTGTTATTTACATTTTTCAATTGAAGTAAAGGCATAATTGTAATTAAAATTTATTGAATTAACCGAGAATCTAATGCTCGTAATGAATAGGAGATGGTAAGGGTTGAGAAAAGTCTAATAGCCTTTTATTGTAACTTCAATTCTCTAAGCGTTACTGGTATTTTAATTGGCGTAATTGTAATTAAAATTTCTTAAATTAACCAATCATGAATCTTATACTTATGCTGGGTATGGGATTTTTGGTAGTGTTTTAACGCGCACTTTAACTACTTTTGGCGGCGCAGGCTGTGATACTGGTGATACATGAATGACGATGGAGCACCGGTGGAATGGGTATGGGGTGATAAAGGAATAAGAAAAGTCTAATAGCGTTTTGGCATTTTAATTGGCGTAATAGTAATTAAAGTTTTTCGAGTGTGGGATAGCTGGAATTCATTCTTGTACTGGATGCAGGGTGATAAATGAGCAAGAAAAGTCTCATAGTATTTTATTGTAATCTCAATTATTTAACCGTTATTAACATTTTAATTAGCGTAATTGTAATTCAAATTTATTAAAATTAACCAATCGTGTATCTTGTACTTGTGCTGGGTATGGGCTGATAAAGGAATAAGAAAAGTGTTATGGCGTCTTATTGTAACCTCAATTCTTTAAGCGTTATTGTCATTTTAATTAGTGTAATTGTAATTAAAGTTTATTGATTATTCGTGAAGTTAATTCTTGTACTGTATAGGGCATTATAAGGGAATAAGAACAGCTTTTATGTATAGCGAGTGTTATAATTGCGTTCTACATTCAATCCTTTTTGCAGTTGTTTAATTATACATAGTCGTAAAGTCATGTGATTGCATCCTCACTGAAAGTCGAATGTAGGTCCTCGTTTAAGAATGGATATTAAGATTTATAATGTTTGGAGTTGTAATGATGTTGGCATTCTCAGTGTTCGAGAGGTCTCAGGTTGAATTCCCAGTTGAGGTGCCCTCTGCTCGTTGGAAACACAATCACTTCACCGCCAATTTGGTTTTGATATGATGAATTAGTAGGTCCCCCCCCCCCACACTGAAAGTTGATTGTAGGTCTCCGTGTAAGAACCGTTATTAAGATTTATAATGTCTAGTGTTGGAATGATGTTGGCATTCTCAGTGTTCGAGAGGTCTCAGGTTGAATTCCCAGTTGAGGTGCCCTCTGCTCGTTGGAAACACAATCACTTCGCCGCCATATTGGTTTTTGATGTGATAAGTTAGTATGTTTTATAAAAGCAATTCTCTCTCTTGCTATTTTTCATTTCATATGTTGGTATTGAATAATAAAACTTTTAACATGTTCAATCGTGTGAGTGTTATAATTCCTTGCAAAAATATTACCGCTAACGCATGTTCAATTGATATCTAATAATTTATATCAAATATTCCACTCAGTAATTTTATCGAGTTTTTTCGCCATGACAGTTGAACTATGTTTGTATATTCAGATTCTTTGTGAAAAGTTAGACTGATTTGTCATGCAAATGAGCCTTGTAGCTCTCGAATTGCCAGAGATAGAGAAATCCTACGTGTTTTTAATTAAAAGAGACTATCGAATTGAAATCAAAAGAATTTTGTATTTATGATCAGAGATTCAGATTCCTCGTGAAAAACTAGATCGATTTGATATGCAGATGAGCCTTGTAGCTCAAAAATTAGAAATTCGAGTGGGCGTGGTCAATCGATTAAATTGAATTTGATCTGTGAATGTGAAAGACGATTGTTCAAGTGATTAAGAACCCTGCAAGTAAAATCTTTTAGACAGGTGGTTTGGCAAAGGGGGAGGGGGTAGTAGCCGGCAGCACATACTTTGATTGACAGGTACATGGGGAAGCTTTTAGACTGTTGTCTTGGCAAAGAGGCAGCGCTGTGTGGGTGGTCTGTCGGCTGATGTTTATCTTAAGTGTTACATATGTACATGATGTTTTACATGGGCGGCATCCTTTGAGTCCCGAAATCCCCCTTTAACCCCTACTATTGTAAGTCACCATTGGGGTTGTCATCTCAAAATTAGCCACAAGTAGATAAAAGAACAAGCTTTTATAAGAACAGTTTGTCACAGAATAGGTAGAGAAAGGCACGTGAATGTGAAACATAAGACTTTTTTATTTGTATTTCTCCATACTTAATGCAAAACTCGCCATAGAAAACTGTTATTCACGTTTGAAGGCAGCTATTAATGTTGAAGTGTAGATCCAGAAGTTGCTAGGTCTTAACGAACCAGCAGTATTCACTTAGTCGACGTTTATGGATCGTAAATATGTTCCTTCCACGAACATTTCATTTTATATCGTCGCTATCCGTACACGGCGGCTTGCTTCATGTTCCAGAACGAATTCTTTAATTGTCGTTTGAAATAACATGGTCACGACAGGATTAACCGAGGAGGAGAGTTATTGCGTCTTTCAGAAAGCTTCGAGTTTTAAGGCACGGCCATCTTAAATGTAATAACATTACTGTCAGCGTCGCAGGCAGTTAAATGGCGTCCGCTGTCGCAGCTACAGAAAGCGGAAGATATTGACATACTTCTCTAGTGACGTAGGATATGAATATTAAAACATTAGAAGCTAGCAGACATCCAGTAAGCTAGACGCTACCTCTCAGTAACCCTCTTTTCTTCATACTACAGTGAAACTTGTCGCGTTTTGTCGTGTGATTATTGTTTTCCCCACTTTGTTATCGCCAAATTTGTGGCGCGTGTGACACAGGGTGTTAATGAACTACACCAAAATAATTTGCGAGATTGTGCACGTGACTGATATAAGTAATTTGAGATCGGCGATGCATGGTCCCCGGATAAACATAACGCAGCTACATAGCATTAAACGTGTGGGTATCAGGTGATGATAAGTCGGTGTTAAAGCAAAGCAGGTTGAAAAAATGGCTTAGAATGTCTTTAAAACTGCTGCCCGAGTATAGAAATATCGATGTTTAGGATCTCATAGCTAGCGTTCTCAAGAATTAATGTTGCAAAAATCTGTAGAATCTCGAACTAATCACAGTGCGACACTGAGCATTCATTAACTACGTTCTTGAGTTATGTAACCTACTCTAGAGGCGTTTTTTCAGCTGATCTGGTGGCTTAGTGCGTAACGCGGAAAGCTGCTATCCTATTCGATTCCTGTCATAGAGTAAATGATTTTATTATTACTTTTTTCATTTCAGACGAAGTGCTGCGATACGTGAACGAGACCCGAACTCGGAAACTATCTTTCACTTGTAAGACAGTATCACTACGCTGTAATATGTCCTTTCGTTTTTCGTTTTATGCTCTCGAATGGTTGATAAATTAGCCAGTGGCGTACTGGCACTTCAGAAATTTATAGCCGTTACTTCGGAATTTCAATAAACAGGCCATAAGTCTCCTATCTCAAATTACTTATTTATGTAATATACATTATCTTGAAAATATTTCGAGATAGTTCATTAACACTTGGTATACTTGTCAGTAGAGTGATGACCGACTGTATATAGGCAATTAAGACGAGTTCACCATACTTGATGCAGGACCTGTTAGTATACACATACTTGTTGTTATATGTTGATTTTCTCTCTGCCTCAGCATAGCTGGATCTAAGTTCGATGCTCGGTAGAGCAATTGATCTTGGGATGGAAACAAGAAAAGCGTACGTGTACAGATATTGGGTGATGAATTAATAACAGAAACAAAACCACTCTAAAGTTTATATTCTGCGATGTAGAATCAATTATTTACGGCTAAGTCAATTTGACAAACAATTACTATACATATTTCTCTAAACATTGGTAAACTCGGAAAAAATGTAAATGGCGTGTTATTTATGGATGCTCTTTCACTACTGTGGTGAAAGACCGCTTAATTTTGCTCAGAGGCCCCTCTAACAGGCTTGAGGTTCTTTTACGAGCCGAAGGAAGCCATGCTAAGGAGTTTTACACCCGAAAAAATCCAACGTCCTCCGCCGGTAAACTCGGAGAAACACTATCAATACATATAGATAATTATTACCGATTTCACTGTAGTACACTTGTTACTTTTAGGCACTGTCTTATAAAAGTTTACTTGTCGCATACCTAAAGCTTTGAGCATATTTTGTTATGCTGAGTAGCGTGGATTACTCCTCTGAACGTCAGGAAAGACTATAAATTCTGCATCTGTGTCTCTCTAAATAGGCCAGAAGGTAAGATGTCCTCCCTAATGCTGATTGGCTCACACTCGGGCATCAGATCACGTGATTCTATTGTACTAAAGCCATGTGACACATAAATACAATGAAAAATACCCTGCTTGTAGAATATTTGGCACCTTTCCTGAGTTTGCACTTATACCTTTAATTTACGCAAATACAATAAACAAATCCTGCAAATTCTAAAGAATTTCATATACAATAGGGGGTGGCTTTTATAATATTTTACTGCGTTATTTTGCAGCTTTGCCTTAGATCAAGTTAATATTACAATTTATGATATAAATACGAAAGAATACAGTAGATTACTTACATAAACATGCAATGAAAATAATTAGAGTATTGTGGATTGTCTATAGAGCTTTGATGTCACGACAAACACCATTATTAAGCAGTGATGTCAAGAATTACCGTCTCAAACTGTATTCAGGTGATTCATCTGTGAAATTTGGAAATTCCACAGCGTATAAGATATACTCGTATTATTGAAATTTATAGCAGTGAATGATAATAGTGATATTTTTGCATCGTATCTCAAATCTAGCCTGGATGGTTTTTTTAAAAAATAAGTTCCTATTGTCTAAATCCATTGTTACAATAAACGTTTATGTGTTGCACTCACATGAGTTTCTCTACCTGTTCTGCACACGCGCGGGCATTCACACACTGATCTTTCTCTATTTTTTTTTTGAATTGAGTTTTTGGGTAGTGATACGATTTTTTAAATTGTTGGCAGCATCTTATAAATTTAAAGTTTAATATAAATATAAGTAGTTTAAGTATATAATACCGAAAATCTGCAGGTGTATTGTTTAGCACCAAAACCATTTTCCACAAGTAGTTCTGGTTGGAATTCAAATTGATAAAGCTACATTGTGGTGCAGGTTGTTTCCTTAATTAACCTATGAAAAATAATTACTTAAATTAATTTAAAGTATCGATCAGCATTAATTTAATATCCGGTAGTTACACAGCGGTTCCAACAAATGTTTGCGTTAATTGTATAGCACGTTCTAAATACGGAATAAAACTGTTTTTCGAATGAAACTCTAGAACTGTATGTAGCAGTATTGCTGGTTGCATAACGATGTAAACGGGGCCAATCTCTCTCGCTGTTTTATTCACGTATTGCAATAAACAAGGCAGTAAATATGGCGGTTCCCAGGTTCTTATTCACAAATCGTTCCGCTCTCTTCTGCCAATTTTAATTAGTTTATTTAAAGGCTCATCGACCTGCAGAACAAGTTTCCAGTTTTAATCATTTAAGCTGTGACACTTACATTAATTGAATAGTGATATTAAAAAAACTGACGTGTTTCACACTTTCTCTACATTTATGTAACAAATGATTGTTAAAAAGCTTATGCTTCGTTAACGTCATGATAATCAGAAAAAATTAGTAGAAATAGTCTTATTACTTGCTTCCACGTAAGTAGAAGCGAAATTAGGGAGTACTATAGGTTAACGTGATAGCCAAAAGCTAGTTGCTATGTGACTGATGTTCCTTTGTTTGTACGGACATGAGTTGAAACATTCCTGTATGAGAAAGGTATACAATTTTGAAAACAAGGAATTTCTAAAAAATGTTCAACACCACGAAAAAAACGTATATAACATAAATTGTGTGTTCTAATGTGCTCTACATTTTTTGCATAGTAACTTTTTGTCCATATCTTACGGTTTAGCAGTTATGCAAAATTTTGTAAAATTCATCCAGAATAAAGTAGTCTTCAGAGGCTATTCCTAGAAAATTCAAGATACACATCTTATTTGTCAAGTAAATATATTTAATATACGATATTTTATCAAAATCATTACAGCCATTTTTAATAAAATCAAAATGTTTGAAAAAAGTTCCATGTAAAAGATAGTTGAGGGTGGGGGGATTTTCCCGTAAATCTTCATGTCACATCCTTGAAAGATGCCAAAATTAAATACCAAGTTTGGTATCCAACGGTCTTTTCGTTTTTGAGCTATGCTGTCCACAGACAACACACACGGACGTTTTTGTAAAAATCTTATGTGTTACACTCACATGACTTTCTCTAGCCGTTCTACAAACTTCTTACATAAGATTATTCTTCTTTCTGCATCTTGTTAATCGAGGTATTCAGCACAATGTTCTTATTACTTAGTTCCTTATAAGTAGGAAGAAAATAAGGAAATACACTAGGCTAAACCAATAGTCAAACGTTTTAAATGCTGTGGTTACGCGATTGTCATTACAAATCTCTTCTTTTCTTGGCCAGGAGTAGAACAAAAATAATACGGACACTCCCATCTGAGAAAAGTAAAAATACTTCACAACTGAAACTAATAACAATGAATACCTCGAAAACGGTAAGTTCCACGAAAAAATGTACATGACGTAAGTTGTGTATTTTAACAAGGCCTACATTTTTTGCATAGTAACTTTTTGTCCATCTCTTACGGTTTAGCAGTTATGCAAAATTTTGTAAAATTCATCCAGAATAAAGTAGTCTTCAGAGGCTATTCCTAGAAAATTCAAGATATACATTTTATTTGTCAAGCAAATATCTTTAATATACGATATTTTAATCAAAATCGCTAGAGCTATTTTTTAGAAAATCAAAATGTTCGAAAAAAGTTCCATGTAAAAGGTAGTTGGGGGGGATTTTCCCGTAAATCTTCATGTCACATCCTTGAAAGATACCAAACTTAAATACCAAGTTTGGTATCCAACGGTCTTTTCGTTTTTGAACTATGCTGTCCACAGACAACACACACGGACCTTTTTGTAAAAATGCTTTTTTTTGGGTTCAGGGGGACCCAAAAGGTGTATTTCCGGTGAAATCTCGGTATGGAATTTTTTGTTGGAATGCAATAACTTCTCTATACACTATGCTTATACTACGTGTAGAGAAAGTAAAAAAAGAACACACCAAGCTATACTAATAACTAGTACCTCGCCAGTGAGCTTTTATTCAGATTTATCAAGAATCCGTTTAGCTACAGGTCACTCCCTTCCTTTCTCTAATGAGCCAGACAGTATAGACTGAAGTGTTAACAGCATTTAACTGTGGGGAACGACCCTGAGAAAGGTTAAGCTCTCTGTATAAAGCAGGTAGCGCCAACTTGCGGCAATTTATGCGAAATATAATTGCTGGCTTCCACGTTGTGATTGGTGTTATCTAGAGAGTATTTTTACTACAGAAGTTGCGCGCCAAGGTACAGGTTCATGGAGTGATGATGAAGATTGCGAAGCAACGGCCGGCGTGGTGTAATTTAGTAGTCCGCAGGTTTTTAACAACATACCTCTCGTGACGGGTAAATGCTAATGATTAGAATAATTTCTCCCAACACAAGAATAATAGTATTCTTTTTTATTTTGTTCCCCGCTGCGTTATAATTAATACGGTTTAGAAATAGCCTCTTAATAACAGGTTATTAGCACTAAAGAACGAGTTGAGAAAGTATAGAGTGCATGCTTCTTCAAATACAGCTTCCGTACACAAATGTATATCATTTAACCGCTCTGTAACAGGAAAATATGAGGAAACAAGTAACTCATTGTGGCTTTCACCATTAAATAATTATTGGCTGTAAGGTAAGTGAGTCAAATAAGGCCATGCTAAGATTTGTTTCAATGTTAATTCACATTTACTGGGCCAAAATTTTAAAATGTTGATAAAACCTACGAGGTACGTCCAGAAAGTAAGTTCCGTTTGGTAATAAAGTTAAATTGTGTACAGATACAGAATAATTATTTATTGCAAAACATTCTGCAACCCTTAAACTACTTTTCCACATAACTGCCGAAATTTTGCAGGCATTTGTCATAGCGTGGCACAAGTTTTTGTATACCTTCTTCATAGAAGTTTGCCGCCTGTGTCTTCAAAAAGTTGGAAACATTTTCTTTCAGCTCTTCGTCATTGTTGAAGGGTTGACCGCCAAGGAAAGACTTGAGATGTAAGAACAGATGAAAGTCGTTAGGAGCGAGGTCAGGGCTGTACGGAGGATGGTCAAACACGTCCCAGCCAAATCCCTGTGGGAGGTTTTTCGTCACATTTGCAGTGTGTGGTCGTGCGTTGTCGTGAAGAAAAACAACACTTTTTGACAGAAATCCTCGGCGCTTATTCTGTATTGCGCGGCGCAATAAACATCTGCTTTGATTGTTTGACCACGCGGTAAGAAATCAATGAGTAAGATGCCTTTCCAGTCCCAGAACACTGTACACGTCATTTTTCGAGGTGTCAAGATCTGTTTCGGCTTAACCTTTTCTGGGATGAACTGTGCCTCCATTCCATTGATTGCCGCTTACTTTCAGGGGTGTCGTAAGAAACCCAAGTTTCATCTCCTGTGACTATCTGTGTCAGAAATTCTTCGTGTCAGAAATTCTTCGCCGTCTTCATCATAACGGGTTAAAAGCTGAAGTGCACTACCCATCCGTTTTGTTTTGTGTTGCTCAGTAAGAATCTTTGGTACCCAACGTGAGCAAAGTTTACGAAATTTCAGTTTTTCGGTAACAATTTCATGAATTAGTGATCGTGAGCTTTGGGGAAATTCCATAGCGAGAGCACCAATTGTAAACTTGCAGTTTTCCTGGATCTTGTCATCAATCGCGTGAACCAGTTCTTCTGTAACCATAGATGGACGCCCGCTTCGTTCTTCATCGTGCACTTCACTACGTCCTTCATTGAACTGTCGGACCCATCTTCTCAAAATTGAAACACTCATCGCATTTTGTCCGTAAACTTCGCAAATTTGCCGATAAATTTCAATTGGTTTCACTTTAGCATTCAGAAAACGAATCACAGATCTGATTTCACAAGCGGCGGGATTTTCAATCAACACCGACATTGTAAACAAGCACAACAAAGCGTATGTGGCTGACGGCGATCTCAAAATGGCGCACGTTTCTTCTCCTTGTTACAGAGCATCTACCGCGCATGTGCGGAACTGCGATCGCAGCGCTGCAGCGGAGATAAATTGAAACGGAACTTACTTTCTGGACGTACCTCGTATTTGGGGAAAAGTAAAACGTTAAGTTTATTGGAGAACTAAGGGAATATGATGCTAGTTACTTTCTCTATGCGTATATACTTTGTACCTAGCGTATAGAGAAGGTATTTAACCGGAAATATATGCTTTGAGACCACCTGAATCCGTAAAAATCTGATACGTTCCATTCACCTGAACTTCTCTACATCACTGTAACGAATTATTGTTGAAAAGCATATTCTTCTGTCTAATTTATGATATTCGAGATAAAAATTAGCAGAAATTGTCTTAATTACTTACATTCTTGTAGGTAGAACGAAAATAAAGAATACACCAGGCTAAAACGTTAGTCAAATATTTTAAAACAAGGGTGTCATGTGGATTAAATCCATTTCTTGCCAGGAGTTAACACATTCTCGTAAGTGAAAAGTTTTGAGCATTTTAAAACTGAAACCAACAACAATGAATATCTCACAAATGGTCAACCTTATGAAAAAAAAAAAAAAACATGTATGACACATATTGTGTGTTTCAACCAAATATACATATATTGTATAGAAAGTTTTTGTCTATCTCTTACGGTTTAGCAGTTATGCAAAATTCCGTAAATTTCATCCAGAATAAAGCAGTCTTCAGAGGCTCTTTCCAAAAAAATTTAAGATATATGTTGGTTTAATTGTTTTTTCACACAAACCGTGTGCAGGACAGGAGTTGGATAGGTAGAATCAGACTGAAAAATTCAATGTCATAGCTGGGATATAATCCACGGTTCTCCCAGTCTCTAGCCGGTTGCTCTTCCACTGAGCTATGTCGGCATGGTTCAAATCCCGGCGATGGCATTGAATTTTTCAGTCTGACTCTGCCTATCCAACTCCTGTCCTGCACACGATTTGTGTGAAAAAACAATTAAACCAACATATATCTTATCTACATGTTATTTTTCAGGTAAATATTTTAATATTGGATATTTTAGTCAAAATCCGTAGTCATTTTATATAAAATCAAAATTTTCGAACATTTGTTCCTGTAAAGGGTAGTTGGGTGTGGGGGATTTACTCGGAAATCGTGTCGCATCCTTGGAAGATACTGGACTTAAATACCAAGTTTGGTATTTAAGGGACTTTTCGTTGTTAAGATGTGCTGACCATAGACACACACATACACGGACCTTTTTCCAATTCTTTTTTGATTCAGAGGGACCCAAAACATGTATTTCCGGTGAAATCTAGATACCGAATTTTAGGTGCATTACAATACCTTCTCTAAATACAATGTACATAGTACGTGTAGAGAAAGTAAAAACGTGTGTGTGTGTTTGGGCAGAATAGCTCAAAAACGGAAAGTCCGTTAAATGCTACACTTGATACTAAAGTTTTGTATCTTCCAAGGATGTGTTACGAAGATGTTTTCTCGATTAGCAAGAAGTAAATACAAGCATAAACTTTTTAATGCCATCGCATTCCACCGGTGCTCCATCTTTATTTCCTGTATAATCAGTGTCATCGCTGTGGTGCTATATGTAGTAAAAGCGGGCGTTAAACTTTGTTAAAAAAACTCAGATGTGTTCCTCTCACACGCCTTTCTCTACATCTTTGCAAAAAATTATTGCTAAAAAGCTTATTTTTGTAACTACTTCTAGCTAATTGACATCAACATTGGTAGAAATGCTTTCTTGTTACTAGAAGTCAAATAAAGGGATAAACTGGGCTGAAATGACAGTCAAATCTTGTAAAATCTGGTTGCCATGTGGATGAAGTCCGTTTCTTTGCAGCGCCAGCAGTTCCCAAATTCCGTCAGTGAAAAGTTTAAGTTTTTTTAAAACTGAAACCGATAACAAAGAATACATAAACATGGTCAACTCCACGAAAAAAAATATGATGTGTTCCATTCACATGACTTTCTCTACATCTCTGCAAAAAGTATTGTTAAAAAGTTTATGCTTCTACTTACTTCATGCTAATCGAGAAAAATTAACAGAAAGTCTTATTACTTGCTTCCTTGAAAGTAGAAGCAAAATAAGGGAGTACCATAGGTTAAAATGATAGTCAAAAGCTGGCTGCTATGTGACTGATGTTCCTTTGTTTGTATGGACAGGAGTTGACAAATTCCTGTATGAGAAAAGTATAAGTTTTTCAAAGCTGAAACCAAAAAAATAGGAATATCTCAAAAAACGATCATCTGCACGAAAAAAATGTAAATGGAATAATTTGTGTGTTTTATCCTGATCTACAGTTTTTGTGTAGTCAGTTTTTGTCTACTTCTTACGATTTACCAATTATAGAAAGTTCAAAAAAAATCATCCAGAATAAACATGTATTCCCAGAAAACTCAAGATATACATTTTATTTGTCACATAAATATCTTATATAGGAGATTTTAATCAAAATCGTTAAGAGCTATTTCTTAGAAAATCAAAAATTTTGGAAAAATGTTCCATGTAAAGGGTAGTTGGGCGTGGATGTATTTTCTTGAAAACCTTCGTGTCGCATCCTTGAAAGATACTAAACTTAAATACCAAGTTTGGTGTTTAACGGTCTTTTCGATTTTGAGGTATGTTGCCCACAGACACACACAAACACACACACACACACACACACACACACACTCACACACATACTCACAGTCAGACAGATACACACGGACATTTTTTAAAAAAATGCTTTTTTTGGATTCAGGGAGTCTCAAAACATGTATTTCCGTTACAATACCTTCTCTATACACTATGTGCATAGTACGTGTAGAGAAAGTAAAACTTGTATGACATAAATTGTGTGTTTCAACGAAGTTAGGCACTTTACCGAGTTTTCGTTTCTCAGTTGTCGTATTCACAGACAGAAGGACACTGACACGCGGACCATTTTCTAAAAATGTTTTTTTTTTATATAGCGGACCCTAATACGTCTATTTCCGGTGAAATATCAGTATCGAATTTTTGGGTGAAATGCAATACCTTCTCTATGCATTATGTACATAGTACGTGTAGAGAAAGTAAAATGTTTTCATTGCCACTATTATTCTGTCAACAGATTATGTGTCATTTAAAGTACAAGACAAATAACTTAGAATTTCTATTATTCCTTTATCTCGTCTCAGTTCACAAGTGCAACTCCTTTGTTTTTCTCTCAATTGTTTTTTTTTCCACTTTTTGGATATCTTCATTTTGTAATGTTCACCCATGTCATTTAGCTCCATTAATACCCTTTTCCTCTTCCACCAGCAATGAAATACGGTCATAAAATCTCATGTCATTTATTATTCCTCCCTTGCAACGCTTCCTCTCTCTCTCTTTTTTTTTTTTTTTTTTTTTTTTGAAACATTCTTCACCGAAGTCTCCAAGCAGAATTGAATAGGGTGGATGATAAGCGTCATTTTGTCTTTACTTCCCTCTGCATTTCTTTTATATGACTCTGATTTTTTGTTCCACACACACATATATATATATATATAGGCTAAGGTACCAACATTAAGCATAAATAACTTAAAGATGAAACATAGATGTCACTAAGCATTGTACAAAATGTCTATTGCCCAAACATTGTACAATTTTCGTCTTAAATTGACTGCTGCAAATGCTTCACTTGACTTCTAGACCATTCATGTCTGCACACCTTCCACGACTCGTGCACCCCTGCGTGCGAACACCCAAGTCATTCACTCCTCAATACAATTCACAACACACGGGCTTACAAATCTTCCTCCTTTTATAGCTAGAAAATGACGAAGCTTCCAAACGTATCTCGAAGCTCGAGAAGAATCAAGACGTATCGCGTTCCAAAGGTTCCAGTTACCGTCGCGCCGCTCCTCCTGTGTTGCTTATGCATCTTAAGATCTGTCGTACTTTACGACGTTTGCGGAGAGTCATTCAAAACAAACGAAGAGGAATGCTGACTTCAGGTATTGTGTTGATCCATGACAACGCTCGTCCACACACTGCTGGCACAACTCATCGTCTTCTTGAACAATTTCAATGGGACATTTTCGATCATCCGCCGTACAGTCCTGACCTGGCACCCAGCGACTTTCACCTTTTCCCTGAACTGAAGACCTGGCTAGGAAGGCAGTACTTTCAAACCAACAAAGATCTTCAAAACAATGTCAATGCTCATTTGAAATCATTGGCGGCAACAATTTTTGAATCGGGTATTGCAAAGCTTGTGCATAGGTACGATAAATGTCTCAATCTTTTCGGTGATTATGTTGAAAGGTAACCATAAGTGTACAAAACTTTTAGTAATAAAATAATTATTTTCCATGAACTTGTCTTTTATTTATAGCCTATCGCAGATGGAAAAAAATATGGTGTGTTCCATTCACATGACTTTCTCTACATCTCCGAAATAAATTATTGTTAAAAAGCCTATGCTTCTATTTACTTCATGCTATTCGAGAACAAATTAGAAGAAATAGTCTTATTACTTGCTTCCTTGTGAGTAGAAGCGAAATAACGGAGTACAGTAGGTTAAAGTGATAGTCAAAATCTGGGTGCTATGTGACTGAAGTTCCTATGTTTGTGTAGACAGGAGTTGACAAATTCCTGTATGAGAAAAGTATAAGTTTTTTAGAGCTGACACCAATAACAAGGAATGTCTAAAAAACGAGCAACTCCACGAAAAAAATGCACGTAACTTAAATTGTGTGTTTTAACGTGCTGTATATTTTCTGTGTGGTAAGTTTTTGTCCATCTCTTACGGTTTAACAGTTATGCAAAGTTCCGTAAAATTCAGCCAGAATAAAGTAGCCTTCTGAGGCTATTCCCAGAAAATTCAAGATATACGTACTATTTGTCAGGTAAATATCTTTAATATACGATATTTTAATCAAAATCGTTAGAGCCATTTTTAAGAATATCAAATTTTTCTAAAAAAGTTCAATGTAAGGGGTAGTTGGTTTGATATTCAACGGTCTTTTTGTTTTTGAGTTATGTTGTCCACAGACACACACACGGACCTTTTTTCCAAAGATGCTTTTTTTGGATTCAGGGGAGCCTAAAATATGTATTTGCGGTGAAATCTCGGTATCGAATTTTTGGGTGGAATGGGGTACCTTCTCTATACAGTATGTACTTAGTACGTGTAGAGAAAGTAAAAAACGGCCCTCGTATGTACCAAAAGTGTAAGTGGTGTATTAGGTGTAGTCCTCTAGTAACCAATGAAGTGAACTTAAAAGAAAGTGGTGTTCTAATGTTTTACAATACTGTAGAGCCGCCACTGTTAAATATTTTACTTGGAATGGATAAGGATCAGCATCAAGTTATCATTGTTTTCGGCAAGTAAATAGTGTTAAATAAGTGGACGGAAGCGTTATTACGAGTGAGTGACCAGTCACGTGATGGGTAGCATTGTTCCTCGGGACAATTATACGATGGAGAGAGAGAGAGAGCAACCAATTATGTGGGCGCGAGCGAGTCAGAGTAGGAGGAACATGTTAGTTAGCACTGCGCGGGGGGTGGGGGGGGGGCTCTAATTTAGCTGAGCTCGCTGTAATAAATTTACGGCGCAGTGTTCGCCCTGTTATTATGCACAAGGCTTTATAGATGCGTGCGTACACACAGACTGTGGGAGAAGGCTGGCGTGAAATAATTCAAACCAAGAGTGCTGTTGCTTCACCGAAAAAAAAAAAAAAAAAAAAATTAAATACCCGGGCGCCGTCACCAAATTGCCGAGTTGTACATACAAAACATTCACGCCCCCCCCTCTCCCCCTGGCGATAATTTAGAGAACAGCGTAAAAAAAAAAAAAAAAAAATAACGCCAGCAGAATTTTAGTTGTCATATGAAAATGGTGTCAGTGCACCATAGGACAACAATGATGACGTTAACGAAGATAATGACAGTGGTAATGGCGTGTAATAGGGGTCGATGGCAGACAAGATTGCTGGGGTCAATTCCTCCACGGAGCCGGAACCGGTTCTACCTAACGTAGTGGATAAAGTCACTGCGCTATCAGTTGGCACAATAATTAACGCTCCATTGAATGATTCGTATTTTAGTGGGCCTCTTTTCTAATTTTATATTACACTAACCTTCAAAAATAAAATGGTATACTTATAGCTTTTTTATGTTATAAAATGTTAATATTTTTTCAATAAAACTGTAGTAGCAATAGCTTTCCTCGCGGCGTAAATCTTCTAAGTTCTCTCTGGCTTATAGCCAGGTGTAGATGTGGTGATGCACCAACGTTTCGGGAGCATATATTGTTGCCGTCTTCAGGGTTACTGAATGAATTGAACTGATGTGGTCTTCTTATATAGATATGTGCGTGGTTTCCGTGCGGGCACAATGAAGACGGGAACAATGTATTTTTCCGAAACGTTGGTGCCTCACCATATCTACATCTGGCTGGAAGGCCGAGAGATCTTCGAAAGAAACTGTAGTGTTTGTTTTAATAATAAAGTGTAAGTAATGTATCCCCGTCAGCATTGAAGCGTGCCAAGGTTATTTTACGTGGGCCCTCCCTATCCTTGACCACATTTGACTGCAGTCGCTGTGATTAGAACTTTGGATGTCCAGTACATTTCATATCGCACTAACGATCACGGCTATTCAGTTCGCTTCAGTTGTGGTGCCGTTGAAAGGGATATAATGCGCATTTATTGTTGAAGGTCAGTGTAATACGAAATTAGAAAAGAAGCCCACTAAAACCTTTGATTAATCGTCTTTGTTGCCAATTGGCAACACCATGCACATTATAGGCTTAAAAAGTTGCTGGCCAGAGCTTCCTTTCTTCGCCGAACAAGAAAGAATAACAATTAAATACCCGGGCGCCGTCAACAATTGCGGAGTTGTACAGAATTTTAGTTATGATATGAAAACGGTGTCAGTGCTCCATTAGCACAACTATGATAATGGCAGTGGGAATGTCGTGTAATAGAATCTGTTGAACTGATTGCGGGGGTCAATTCCTCCACGGAGCCATTGCGCAACAAGTCGTGAATCGGTTCTACTAAATCTGCCTAGTGTAGTGGATAAAGTCACTGCGCTATCAGTTGGTACAATAATTAATCCTACATGGCATGGTGTTGCCATTTGACAATAACTGTTTTGCCATTTTTAATGGACTTCTGTTCTAATTTCATATTACACTAACCCTCGACAGTAAAATGTACTATTTATAGCTGTTTTATATTGTAAAAATGTTAATATCTTTAATACATGATATTTTAATCAAAATCGTTAGAGCCATTTTTTAGAAAATCAAAATTTTCGAAAAAAGTTCCATATAAAAGGTACTTTGGGGTGGAGGCGTTTTTCTCAAAATCTTCGTGTCGCATCCCTGGAACATACTAAACTTAAATATCAAGTTTGGTATTTTACCGACTTTTCGTTTTTGAGTTATCGTGTTCACAGACACACGGACAAACAGGGACCTTTTTCTGAAAATACTTTTTTTTGGACCCTAAAACATATATTTCCGGTGAAATCTCGGTATCGAATTTTTTGGTGGAGTGCAATACCTTCTCTATACACTATGTACATAGTGCGTATAGAGAATGTAAAAGCTTTAGCTTCAAAACCATAGTCGCCCTCCATGGTGTGATAGTTCACATGCTAACTTTGATCGTCTGCGGTGCCTTTTGTAGTAAAAGCGAGCGTTAAACACTATCAATAACCATGTTAACTTGTTACACCCTAGGATTCAAACTCGGCGGAGGACGATGGATATTTTCGGGCGTAAAAATTCTTAGCATGGCTTTCTTCGGAAGATAAGTAAAGCTGTTGATCCCGCGTCATAGATTTACGGCACATAAAAGAACCTCAAGCCTGATAAAGAGGCCTCTGAGCAAAATCTAGTGATATTTCACTCCCGGTATAGAATGGGACGCTGAGAACCACAGCAGTTAAAAAAAGTCCATAAATAAAACCGTATTTCATTTCTAAAACCATACATAACATGTGCAACGTTATTTACGGCAATGTAACAAAAACCTGATGTGTTCCATTCACATGATATCTCTATCTGTAACAAATTATTATTACAAAACTTATTCTTCTATCTATGATAATCGATCATGATTATCGAGATAAACGTCAGCAGAAATTGTCCTTATCACTTGTTTCCTAGTAAATGGAATCGTGAAAATCTAATGTGTTCCATTCATATGATATCATGTAGCTGTTCGGTAAAAAAAGAAAATCATATATTCAAAAGATTAATCTGCTATCTACATCATCTAATCAAGATAAACATAAGCAGAATTAGTCTTATGCCCAGTTGCTTATAAGTGGATGGGAAATAAGAAACTGCATGGACTAAAGTGATAGTTTCGTCCTATAGAAGCCAGTTGCTACATGAAACAATTGAAATTCCAATCTCCTTGTCTGCCAGGAAAAAACAAGCGAGAAACGAGAGATAAAAGAAGTCTTCCCGTTTGAGAAAACTTCTCCCAGAATAAACAGTGAGACCGTTAGTCGGCTTCTCTATAATAACTATTGTCATTTTATTAATTGTTTATCAGTTTATATTTATAGAATGCTAATACTCAATTATTTCATTTATTTAAGAGTGTAAAAATTAGCTTTTAGCAAGAGTAGTTCGGAATAACTCGGAAAGTGAAAAGAGAAAATTGCTTTGTTAGGTGATACTCTATTGTTACGGCACGTACGAGTAGCGTTAAGTGCAATAGAGAACCAAGTGATGGCAAAGACCCTTTTAGTTTAGAGAAGAGTTTTCCCCCCATTGTGTAACACTTGTCACGTGGACGTTATGATGCATCCTGGGAAGGAAATAATGCATTTTGGGTAATATCATCTCCAGGTTCGGGTCTTTCGAGCCAATCGGAAAGAAGCCGCCATGTCAGTAATTTTGCCATATAAGTAGAAGATTACAGCACGTCGGGGTTGTCTTATAGTTACACCGACCGAGACGGTCTTTTTATACATCGAAGCATTAAGGTTACATCGCTGGTGATCGGCATTCAAGTTAAACATCGCAACACTCGGCAATACTTAGTTAATTATCGGCGCTCTTAGTGATGAATAGTTAAAGTCAGTTAAGCACATCTAGACTTAGTTAAGTTCAGCTAAGTTAAAAAAACAAGTCTATTAAGTAAAATATGTGTGCGTCATCGATTAAGGAAGTTTCTAGTGATTAGTTGATTTAGCAGATTGTACAGCAAAGTGCTTGTCTCGCATCTTCTAGTTGGCAATAAATTGAAGTAAAAGTAACGTGTGTTTACATAACTTTATAAGATCACTCCCCAAACTACCCTCATTGCTACCATCCGGAGAGAGTCAAACCAGCATGCAGGCTGAGTCTAGCTGAGCCACCACAACGGAGATCTTCACAACAAAAGGTACGTAGATCTACTCAACTGGTAGTGGAGTGAATCTTGAAGCACCGCCAACGTCATCGTACATCTGAGCACGTGGGGCCTATGATAAACGCTTCATACTTGGCTCCCAAACTTGGAGTAAAACATCTTCATACTTGGCTACCATAACGTGGGGCCAGGAATAAATTGCTACCTTCACAAGCTATCTTCGAAAAATATTCATGTAAAGGGTAGTTTGGGTTGGGGAGATTTTCTTGAAAGTCTTCGTGTCATGTGAAAATCTCTATGTCGCATCCTTGGAAGATACTAAACTTAAATATCAAATTTGATATTTAACTGTCTTTTATTTTTTTTTAACTTAGTTGTCCACAGCCTTGCTGTGTGTGCGTGTGTGTGTGAGAGGGGGGGGCAGAATAGCTCAAAAACGAAAAGTCCGTTAAATACCAAACTTGATATTTAAGTTCAGTCTCTCCCAAGGATGGGGCATAGAAAATTTAAAAAAAATCCCCCACCCACAACTACCCTCTACATGGAAACTTTATCGAAAATTTTGATTTTCTCAAAAATGGCTCTTAACGATTTTTATTGAACTACCGTATATAAAGATACATAAAACAAATATCTTTAACTTTCTGGGAGTAGCCTCTGAATACTTCTTTATTCTGGATGAATTTTGCGGATTTCACATAACTGGTAAACTGTAACAGATAGAGAAAAATCTGATGTGTTCCATTCACATGACTTTCTCTAAATCACTGCAAAAAATATTCTATTTCCTTCATCTAATGGAGCAAAAATTAGCAGAAATAGTCTTATTACTTGCTTCCTTGTTAGTAGAAGTGAAATAAGGGGCTACCATAGGTTAAAATAATAGTCAAAAGCTGGTTGCTCTGCGACTGAAGTTCCTTTGTTCGTATGGACACGAGTTCACAAAGTCCTGTATGAGAAAAGTATGTCTTTATAGCTGGAAAAAAACAAGGAATGTCTCAAAAACAATCAACTCCAAGAAAAAAACGTACATAACATAAATTGTGTGTTTTAAGGTGCTCTACATTTGTTGTGTGGTAAGCTTTTGTCCATCTCTTACGGTTTAGCAGCTATGCAAAATTCCGTAAAATTGACCGAGGATAAAGTAGTCTTCAGAGGCTATTCCCAGAAAATTCAAAATATATATTTTATTTGGCATATAAATATCTTTAATATACGATATTTTAATCAAAATCGTTACAGCCATTTTTTAGAAAATCAAAATTTTCAAAAAAAAAAAGTACCATGTAAAGGTAGTTTGGGGTTGGGGGAATTTTTCTCAAAATTTTCGTGTCGCATCCCTGGAAGATACTAAATTTAAATACCAAGATTGGTATTTTACCGACTTTTCATTTTTGAATTATCGTGTTCATAAACACACGGACCTTTTTCTGAAAATACTTTTTTTGGATACAGGAGACCCTAAAACATATCTTTCCGGTGAAATTTCGGTATCGAATTTTTTGGTGGAGTTCAATACCTTCTCTATATACTATATACATAGCACGTATAGAGAAAGTAAAAAATTATCACACCAAGAATGCAGAGCTCATTAAAACACACGATTTATGCTGTATATATTTTTTTTTTCGTAGAGTTGACCGTTTCTGAGATATTCCTTGTTAATAGCTTCAGGTTTAAAATACTTATTGTTTTCTCATACGGGAATTTGTCAAATCCTGTCCATATACAGAAAGGTACTTCAATCACATAGCAACCAGCTTTTAAAATATTTAGTTATCGATTTAGCCTGATGCACTCCCCTGTTTCCTTTCTACTTACAAGGAAGCAGCTAATAGGGCACTTCTGGCAATGTTTTCTCGATTAGCATAAAGTAAATAGAATAAGCTTTTTAACATTAATCTTTTACAGAGGTGTACATTTTTTGTAGTTGTACTGTTTAACGCCCGCTTTAACTACTTATGGCACCGCAGGCGGTGACACAGATGATATATGAATGATGATGGAGCACCGGTGGAATGCGATGGTGGGGGAAATCGGAGAACCCGGAGAAAACCCGCCCCAGAGCCGCTTTGTCCACCACAAATCTCACATGCGGTCACTTGGGACCGGCCGTCTAGGTGAGAGGCGAGTGGCCTAACCACTCGGCCACGGCGCGGCCAGAGATGTAAAGAGAACCATGTGAATGGAACACATCAGTGGAGAAGAACTGTTACTCTTCCTACTGTCAAAACTGTTCATTTAAAATGTAACAATTCATTTTCTTTTGGGAGGATTTTTTAAACAAATTAGTGAACGTTTGAATTGTTTTCTCACAGAAACCGTGTGTAGGACATAAGTTGGATGGGTAGAGTCAGACTGAAAAGTTCAATGTCATAGCCGGGATTTGAACAACTGTCCTCCCGGTTTCTAGCCGGTTGCTCTACCACTGAGCTACCATGGCAACATACCGGCATAGCATTGAATTTCTCAACTGACTCGCATGTTTCCCGGTAAACCACAAGGTGATCTCAAATTATTTTGGGATGACAACACCAATGGCGACTTACAATGTTGCAAGTAAAATTAAAATTAAAATTAAAATTGTGTTTTTATTTATGGCCGCTCTTTAACTGTTGTGGTTCTCAGCGTCCCATTCTAATGGGCATACCGTTTAATTTTGCTCAGATGCCTCTTTTATCAGGCTTGAGGTTCTTTTACGCACCGTAAATTTACGACATGGGACCCATGGATTTACTTCCCTTCCGAAGAGATCAATATTAAGGATTTTTACGCCGCCCGAAAAGAAAATCCAGCGCCCTCCGCCGGGTTTGAACCCGCGACCTTGGGTATATGAAGTTAGCATGGTAACCATTACACCAAGGAGTTGTTGCAAGTACTTTAAGTCCCAGGCTTCATTGTATACTCAACTATTATGGGCAGCTCAATGGCAGAGCAACCGGCTAGAGACGGCAGATCCGTGGTTCAAATTCCGGCTTCGGCATTGAATGTTTCAGTCTGACTCAAGATATCCAAATTTACATCGTATATTGTAATGTTCTATACATCGTATAGAACATTTTAAGTTTAGAAACTGTTCGCATAGCTATTCTAGACATTTAGGTGCGTATTACTTTTACCATACGTACTGTGCACATAGCGTACATATATAGAAGGTATTGCATACCGAGATTTCACCGGAAATACACGTTTTGGGCCCCGCTGAATCCAAAAAAGCATTTTTGGAAAAAAGGTCCGTGTATGCGTGTGTGTCTGCGTGCCTGTGGACAGCACAAAGAAAATCCCCCCACTCCGAAAAACCCTTTACATGGAACGTGTTTCGAAAATTTTGATTTTTTCAAAAATGGCTCTAACGATTTTGATTAAAATATCGTATATTTATAATATACACCTGACAAATAAAATGTATATCTTGAATGTTCTGGGAATAGTCTCTGAAGACTACTTTATTCTGGATGAATTTTACGGAATTTTGCATAACTGCTAAACCGTAAGAAATGGACAAAAACTTACCACACAAAAAATACAGAGTACGTTACAACTCACAATTTACGTTATATACATTTTTTTCGTGGAATTGATCGTTTTTTTTTTTAGATATTCCTTGTTTTGGTTTCAGTCTGGAAACCTTATACTTTCTCATATAGGAATGTATCAATTCGTGTCCATACATCAAAGGAACTTCAGTCACATAGCAACCAGCAACCTTCATTTCGCTTCTACTCACAAGGAAGCAAGAAATAAGACTGTGTCTGTTAATTTTTTCTCGATTAGCATGAAGTAAATAGAAGCATATGCATTTTAACAATAATTTGTTACAGATGGATAGAAAGTCAGTGAAATGAACAAGTCAGATTTTTAGCTTTTTGATTGTTTTTCAAAAGGTCATCAGCTATAAGAATTCTAGGCTCAAACCTTTGATAACGCATCTAGAATCTTAGCACAATGATACGTGCTAATACCAGTTAGTTATCTAATATTTAAAATTATCATTAAACGCTTTAAATCTAAAACACATATACAAGCTGTTTCAAAACGACACCAAACGAAGATAGCAGTCGATTATCTTACACTTTGACTTGTTCGAAACTTGTTGTTGCAACTTTCAAACTCTTCTGTTTAAAGTATTGTGTGTGTTTAAAAATAGCACACCTTTGGGATTAGGCAGCGAAGGAGCAACGGTTGTCATTCACCACGTAAACAACCTTAGAAAGTGTTACACGAAACACATAACAAAACCCACTTGCTACGTTTTCCATTACTAAGGTCACCTGTGCCGCGCCAGCATGTCTATCAAACCACGCCTACACCATGCGACTGGGACCTTCGCTACCAACCGGCATCTCTCTTGGAGAGGCACGTGCCATTTGGTTATGTACGACTGCCTAATCCATGGTAATTTTATGAAAATTATATTCACGTATCACGTACGGTATGACCAACAAGGTACATATCTTCGTTTGGTGTCGTTTTGAAACAACCTGTGCAAGCCTATTCACGGTATTGCAACAAAAATCCCTTCATATGCTGATGAGTGGGTGCGCTAACCACTAGCCTACCTACGAAGGAGCTGTGTACGCTCTACTGGGTTTAGTGCACATTGTTTGAACCGTGTCTGCTAATTAGACAAATTCTACTGCCTTCTTCTGTCAGTCAGTCCCTCACAAAATCTCCCACGCCTTCGCTATTAAGTTTTTGTTTACATGAGAGCGGGAGGAGATAAGGTAATTTGATGAGTACGCGCATGAGCAGTAGAGCGAAATGGAAACTGCTTCCTCTTTCTACCGGAACAAAAAGTGCTGAATTACATCTTCGTCGTTCTTCTGGTTGCCCACTGCATCAAGCAACTAAGAATCTTCGCGATTAAATACAAGCTTTGTTCAAACTCAGGTCGCTGATGCGAAACGCTTTGCTCAGCGCTGGAAATGCTTATCGTGACCATTCCTGGGCGTGCCTCGAGAAAGGCGTGGTGATCTTATCCACGTCAATTATTACCTGCAATTTGTGAAACAATTTTAATAGCTCTAAACTGCATAATGTTAACGATATCGCAGTTAAGAGCTTGTCGCTCAAATCCACAAAAAAGAAAAAATAAATTATTGTTAAAAAGCTTATGCTTCTATTTACTTCATGCTAATTGAGAAAAAAAAAAACTTGAAGAAATAGTCTTATTACTTCCTTTCTTGAAAGTAGAAGCGAAATAAGGGAGTACAATAGGTTAAAGTGATAGTCAAAAGCCGGTTGCTATGTGACTGAAGTTCCTTTGTTTGTATGGACAGGAGTTGACAATTTCCTCTATGAGAAAAGTATACGTTTTTCATAGCAGAAAAAAAAAAGACAGGAATATCTCAAAAACAATCAACTCCACGAAAAAATGTATGTAACATAAATTCTGAGTTTTAAAGTGCTTTACATTTGTTGTGTGGTAAGTTTTTGTCCATCTCTAACGCTTTAGAAGTTACACAAAATTTCGTAAAATTTACCCAGAATAAAGTAGTCTTCACAGGCTATCCCAGAAAATTCAAAATATACATTTTATTTGTCAGGTAAATATCTTTAATATATGATATTTTAATCAAAATCGTTAGAGCCATTTTTTAGAAAATCAAAATTTTCGAAAAAAATTCCATGTAAAGGGTAGTTTGGGGTGGGGGAATTTTTCTCTAAAGCTTCGTGTCGCATCCATGGAAGATACTAAACTTAAATACCAAGTTTGGTATTTTACCGACTTTTTCGTTTTTGAGTTATCGTGTTCACAGATACACGGACACACACGGATCTTTTTCTAAAAATACTTTTTTTGGATACAGGGGACTCTAAAACATATATTTCTGATGAAAACTCCGTATCGAATTTTTGGTGGAGTGCAATACCTTCTCTATACACTATGTACACAGCACGTATAGAGAAAGTAAAAAGAGTAAAAAATCTTATGCGTTGCACTCATATGACTTTCTCTAGCTACTCTACAAACTTCTTACAAAAGATAAGTCTTCTTTCAACACCATACTAATCGAGATAAACATTAGCAAAATTTTATTACTTAATTCCTTATAAGTAGACTGGAACAAAGGGAATGCTCTTGGCTAAAGTGATAGTCGTTATGCGATGTCATTGGAAATCGGTTCTTTACTTGGCCAGGAGTAGAACAAAAGAAAAACGGACACTTCCGTCTGAGAAAAGTTTAAGTACTTCACAATTGAAACTAATAACAAGGAATGCCTCGATAACGGTAAGCTTCACGAAAAAAGGAATATGACATAACTTGTGTATTTTAACAAGATCTACATTTTTTGTGTAGTAATTTTTTGTCTCTCTCTTAAGGTTTACTAGTTATACTAAATTAAGTAAAATCCATCCAGAATAAACAGGTCTTTAGAAGCTATTCCTAGAAAATTCAAGATATGCATTTTGTTTGCGATAGATATGGCTTTAATGTGTGGTATTTCACTTAAAATCCTTAGAGCCATTTTTAAGAAAATCAGCACTGTCGAAAAAAGTTCCCTGTAAAGGGTAGTTGGGTGTGGGGGGATTTTCTTGAAAATCATCGTGTCGTATCCTTGGAAGATACCAAACTTAAATACCAAGTTTGGTATTTAACGGTCTTTTCGTTTTTGAGCTATACTGTTCACAGGCACACACGCATACACATCTTTTTCCAAAAATGCTCTTTTGGATTCAGGGGGACCCAAAACATGTATTTCCGGTGAAATCTCGGTATCGAATTTTTGGGTGGAATGCAATACCTACCTTCTCTATACACTATGTGCATAGTACGTGTAGAGGAAGTAAAAACCTTATCGTGACCATTCCTGGGCGTGTCTCGAGAAAGGCGTGGTGATCTTATCCACGTCAATTATTACCTGAAATTTGTGAAACAATTTTAATAGCTCTAAACTGCAGTAGTGTTAACGATACCCCAGCATGGCGGCACGCAGTTAATAGCTTGTCGCTCAGTTCTCCAAAAAAGAAGAAAGAGTAAAAAACGCACGCTATGATCGTGGGACAAAAACGCTCAGATTTTTAAACAAAACAATGATGTGGTCGCATTTGCAACCTAAAAAATCTGATGTGTACCATTCACATGACTTTCTCTATATCCCAGCAACAAATTATTCTTAAAAAGCTTATACTTCTATTTACTTTAGGCTCATCAGAAAAAAATTAGCAGGAAGTCTTATTACTTGCTTCCTTGTAAGTAGAACCGAAATAAGGGACTACCATAGGTTAAAATGATAGTCAAAAGCTGGTTGCTATGTCAATGAAGTTCCTTTGTTTGTATGGATAGGAGTTGACAAGTTCCTGTATGAGAAAAGAATAAGTTTTTCATAGCAGAAACCAAAAATAAGCAATGTCTCAAAAACGAATAACTCCACGAATAAAATGTATATAACATAAATTGTGTGTTTTAAGGTGCTCTACGTTTGTTGTGTAGTAAGTTCTTGTTCATCTCTTAAGGTTTAGCAGTTATTCAAAATTCAGTAAAATTCATCCAGAATAAACTACTCTTCAGAGCCTCTTCCCAGAAAATTCAAGATATACATTTCATTTGTGAGTCAAATATCTTTAATATACGAAATTTTAATCAAAATCGTTTGAGGCATTTTTGAGAGAGTCAAAATTTTCGAAAAACGTAACATATAAAGGGTAGTTGAGGTTGGGGGGATTTTTCTCAAAATCTTCGTGTCGCATCCCTGGAAGATACTAAGCTTAAATACCAAGTTTGGTATTTTACAGACTTTTCGTTTTTGAGTTTCGTGTTCACATACACACACACACACACTAGCGGACCTTTTTGTGAAAATGCTTTTTTTTTTTTTTTTTTTTTTTTCTTTTGGGATATTGGGGACCCTAAAACATATATTTCCGGTGAAATCTCGGTATCGAATTTTTGGGTGGAGTGCAATACTTTCTCTATACACTATAGTGCGTATACAGAAAGTAAAAAATGGGGGTTCGGTGTGTTCCATTTACACGACTTTCTCTAGCTGTCACACAAACAACTTTCCTTACAAAATATTATTCTTTTATCTACAAGCTAATCATAGCAGAAATTGCCTTATTACTTGCTTCCTTGTAAGTTGAAGGAAAATAAGGGAATACACTAGGCTAAATAGATAGTCAAATCTTTTAAAATGCAACAGTATATTAGCACGATTTGTATTTTATTATTTTAGTTATTATTTTACACAGGTTTAACATAGGAAATATATCTGCTTCAGTAGCCAAGACTGGGCAGATTTCACAACACAAAACATTAGGGTGGGAAGTTGTTATTGTATACCGCAAGGTTACTTCTTTTGTCAATCCAAAAACACAAATATTTTTGTAAGAGCAAGGTTTTATCGCATTAGAGACCTAAGTAATAGGGAGTTTTATAGAGACAATCTTTTCCCTAAAGTTAGCAGCTCGGGACTCTTCCATTATAAAGAGCGGTCATGTGAAGGCAATACATATAACTTCCAAAATTAACCACGTGACAACTTTATTTTCGCGCTACTTTGCAACTAATCAGAAATGAGCCCTAAGATTGGATGTTTTAGATATATAAGCAGTGTGCACACCAGAAAATAGGCTTCATGCTGTATGTTGTATGAACGTGGATGCTGCAGTGTTAGTGCCGTTCTTACGCGAACTATTGCAGTTACCGCATGAGTCGTTATGTCGCGTAATAGGGAAGTAAGCGATAACTATCGATGACCGTAGAAATGAGAATTTTGTAGGCCGCGGGAATAACACTAGTTATAGCATATATTTCTACATCTACAAGAACATGTCAGGAGTCGCTCGACGGACAGTGTCTCAATAAGTAACAAAGGAGAATAAAACGTATCAATTCTGAGGCATTTAAAGTGAAGTATTTCTGGATAGGTAGAGTCAGACTGAAAAATTCAATGCCACGGCCGGGATTTGAACCAGGGTCTCCCGATCTCTAGCCGGTTGTTCTACCACTGAGTTACCATGGTGATCTCAAATTATTTTGAGATGACGACCCCAATGGCGATTTACAATGTTGTAAGTACTTTAGTCCCAGGATTCATAGTATAGCCAACTATTATGGCCAGTTTGTATGGAATAATTGTTTTCTTTACACAAGCCGTGTGAAGGATAAGAGTTGGATAGGTTGAGTCAGACTGAAAAATTCAATGCCATAGCCGGGATTGGAACCACGGATCTCCCGATCTCTAGCTGGTTGCTGGTTTGTGTGTTCTACATGGATGAGCACATCCGGCGCATCATAGAACGTCAAAGAGGTATGTACACACTTGTTTTTAAAGTATTTCACTGGCGTTAATTCAGACCGACTTCAAGGTAGACGAACGAGATGCGACAAAAAGCTGGTCCTATGTGAAACACCTGAAGTTCGGCTCGCTTTGTATGGCCTGTAGTAGAACAAGACAGATGAAACGAAACGCAACTTCCCTTTGAGAAACACCAGTTTAAAATGGAAACCAATAACAATGAATATCTTAAAAACGGCCAACTCTACAAGAAAAACACATATGACATAAATTATGTATTTTAACAAGATGTACATCTTTGCGAGGGAAGTTTTTTGTCTATCTCGGTTTAACCGTTATGCAAAATTCTGTAAAGTCGACCAGAATAAAGAGTTCTTCAGGAAATTGACGGTATACCCTTTACACATCATGTCATCTTTAATATAGAATATTTTAATCAAAATTGTAAGAGCCATTTTTGAAAAGATCGAACTTTTCGAAAACATTTTCCATGTAAAGGGTTGTTCGGGGTAAGGGAATTTTCCTCAAAACCTTCATTTCGTATCCTTGGAAGATACTAAAACTAAGTAACCAAGTTTGGTATTCAACGGTCTATGCTGTCCACAGACATACACACACGGACCTTTTTCTAAAAATACTTTTTTTTAGGACTCAGGAGACTCCAAAACTTATATTTCAGGTGAAATCTCGTCATCGAATTTTTGGGTGGAGTACAATACCTTCTCTATCCACCATTTACATTGTAAATGCGGGCAGTAATTTGTCATTGAACATTGCTTCATTGTTTCTCGAAATATTCTCTTTTATGATCAATACTATTCTCGCATTAGAAACCTTTACCATATCATCTTTTTGGTCCAATCTGCTTAATACTCCAAAACATGGTTTTTGAGCGCCCCAACGGTTTCTTTTGTTGACGAAAATCGTTATTCACGCATTTTATTCTTGATGAACAAAAAGAAGCTATTCGGTGCAAAATCAAGATAAGTTATCAATTAGGTTTTTTAATTTCTCTACACATACTATGTACATAGCGTATAGAGAAGGTGTCTACTGTATTGCACCCAAAACTTTGATACCTTGATTTCACCGGAAATACACGTTTTGGATGCCTCTGAATCCAAAAGAAAAGAAAAAAAATTTTAGAAAAATGTTCGTATGTGTAAGTGTGTGTGTGTGTGTGGGGGGGGGGTAACATTGCTCAAAAACAAAAATCCCGTTAAATACCAAACTTGATATTTTTGTTCAGTATCTTTCAAAGATGCGACACGAAGTTTTTAAAACAAATCGCCAACCTCAAACTATTACATGGGATAAAAAATCGAAAAATTTTAATTTTTTCAAAAATGGCTCTAATAATTTTGATTAAAAATCTCTTATATTTAACATATTTACATGATAAATAAAAGTTATAAATTGAATTTTCTGGGAATAGCCTCAGAAAACCTCTTTATTCGTGATGATTTTTATTGAATTTTGCATAACTGGTAAACCGTAAGAAATAGACAAAAACGTACTTATGAAAAATATAGATCGCGATAAAACACACAATTAATGCTATGTTCATTTTTTTTCGTGGAGTTGACCGTTTTTTATATAATGCTTGAAATTGATTTCAGTTTATAAATTTTTACTTTTCGGATACGGGAACTTATAACACTTGGCCACGTAAAGAAACGGATTTAAATCCAGGAGCAACCATATTTTAAAACATTTGACTGTCTAGTCTAGTGAATACCTTTATTTCCCTGCTACTTATGAAGAACTAAGTAACAAGACCGTTTCTGCTAATGTTGTAGCATGAAATAAAACAATAACTTTACTAACAATAATTTGTTACAGAGATGTAGAGAAAGTATGTAAATGGTGCACCTCAAATTTCTTTATTTTAATTCCATAACTACCAACACGGAGGAGTTTAATATGAGCCACGTATTCCAATTTTTCCTTGTTTTCTGACTATTGATATTTCAGCATTTTTCTTCCTGTAAAATGCTCCTTGCGGAGTAGTTTTTCTGTTACACCAACAAAATTTGCTGTAGATATTCACAGAAGTACAAGGAATAAAAATCTGATGTGTTACACTCACATGACTTTCTCTAGCCATTCTACAAACTTCTTACATAAGATTATTCTACTTTCTGCACCTTGTTAATCGAGGTATTCAGCACAATGTTCTTATTACTTAGTTCCTTATAAGTAGGAAGAAAATAAGGGAATACACTAGGCTAAATCGATAGTCAAATGTTTTAAAAGCTATCGTTATGCGATTGTCATTACAAATCGCTTCTTTTCTTGGCCAGGAGTAGAACAAAACAAAAACGGATACTCCCGTCTGAGAAAAGTATAAGTACTTCACAACTGAAGCTAATAACAATGAATACCTCAAAAATGGTAAGCTCCACGGAAAAAATGTATATGACGCAAATTGTGTATTTTAAAAAGGCCTACATTTTTTGTAGAGTAAGTTTTTGTCTATCTCTTACGATTTATTAGTTATGCCAAATTAAGAAAAATTCATCCAGATTAAACAGGTCTTTAGAAGCTATTCCCAGAAAATTCAAGATATACATTTTATTTTTCAGGTAAATATCTTTAATATACGACATTTTAATCAAAATCGTTAGAGCCATTTTTAAGAAAATCAAAATTTTCGAAAAAAGTTCCATGTAAACGGTAGTTTGTGGTGGGGGTATTTTTTTTCAAAATCTCCGTGTCGCATCCCTGGAAGATACTGAACTTAAATTCCAAGTTTGGTATTTTAGCTACTTTTCGTTTTTGAGTTATCGTGTTCACGGACACACGGACACAAACACACACACACACACACACACACGGACCTTTTTCTGGAAATGCTTTTTTTTGGATTCAGGGGGTCCTAAAACATGTATTTCCGGTGAAATCACGACATCGAATTTTTGGGTGGAATGCAATACTTCTCTGTCCCTAAGTACATTGTACATACGGGGCAAGAGAAAGTAAAAATTGCCCTCGGATTTATTGTCAGATGTATTTAAGCATAAGTTTTGAGTTTTCAAACCCAAAAAAAAGGTATTTTTATGACAGAAAAATAAGTTCATAATTTAAAAAAAAATTAGGCCAGACTATAGGAGAGCCAGAGAAACCTAGGAGAATTTCAAAAAGTACATATATATATATATATATATATATATATATATATATATTGAGAAACTAGGGTTAATGTATTGAACGAACTTGTTATTTGTTTGTCGAAGGATTTTTTTTAGCGACGTGATAAAAACATAAATAAATTTGACCATAACTTCCAAACCCTTAGAGTAAAATAAATGAAATGTGCACAATAATTTATTTGTATTATACTAGATTGGAGGAATACATTTTAAAAATCTAACGTGTTCCATTCACATGATGTCCTCTAGTTGTTCGGTAAACAAACCTTTTATTCAAAACTTTAATCTGTTATCTACATCATGCTAGTCAAGATAAACAAACAGAATTAGTCTTTATTACTAGCTTCTTTGTAAATAGAAAAGAAATAAGAAAATGCACAGGCTAAAGCGATAATCTCTCGTCCTTTAAAAGCCGACAGCTATGTGAAACAATTGAGGTTCGGTAAACAAACGAGAAACGACAAATATATTTTCCCGTTTGAGAAAGGTTTTAAGTGGCCTAAAATTGAAACCAATAATCCGGATTAGCTCTACAAAAAAACATGTGATATATATATATATGACAAATTGTGTTTTTTTGATTTTGTATAGTAAGTTTTTGTATTGAATATTTCTTTGTTCTTTTTTTCTTCACACAAGCCGTGTGTAGGACAAGAGTTAGATATGTAGAGTCAGACTGAAGAATTCAATGCCATAGCCGGGATTTGAACCACGGATCTCCCGATCTCAGTGGCAGAGCAACCGGCTAGAGAACGGAGATCCTTGGTTCAAATCCCGGCTATGGCATTGAACTTTTCAGCCTGACTCTACACATCCAAGTTTTTGTATATTGCTTACGGTTTGGCAGTTATATAAAAGTACTCCAAAATGAGGTGGTCTTCAGAGACCATTACCTGAAAATTCAATACATACACTTCGTTTGTCATAAAAATATCTTGAACATTAGGTATTTTAATAAAAATCGATAGCCATTTTTGAGAATATCCAAATATTGAAAAATGTCCAAGTAAACGGTAGTTTGGGGTGGGGGGATTTACTTGAAAGTATCCAGTTTGGTATTTCACGGACTGCCGCGCCGTTAGACTATTGGCCTCTGACCTAGACGGCAAGGGTTCGATCCCAAGCGACCGCATGTGAGATTTGTGGTCAACAAAGCAGCGCTAGGGCGGGTTTTCTCCGGTTCTCAGGTTTCCCCGAGCATCGCATTCCACCGGTGCTCCATCATTCATGTATCACCAGTGTAGTGCCTGCGGTGCTATAAGTAGTAAAAAGGGCGTTAAACACCATCAGAAAAAAACGGACTTTTCGTTTCTGAGCTATGCCGTCCACACACACACACACACACACACACACACACACATTTTCCTAAAGATGCCTTTTTGGGATTCAGGGGTTCTCAAAACATATATTTCCGGTGAAATCTTGGTATCGAATTTTTGGGTGCAATGCACTACCTTCCATATACACTATGCACATAGTACGTGCAGATAAAGTGAAGGGCTATCATTATTAGTTTGAATTTTCAAACTTTCAGCCATACGGGTACTTAATAGAGTAAATATTCTATTCTACCGCATCTAGTTGTAACTATTACCTATAGTTACGTTACGAAGACATGCATGAACTTCACAGAGAATTTCAGAGGTTTTAAATCGCCTGCCGACACCAGGAAATAGAACAGCATCGAAAAGAACGCTTACAGTATTAATAAATCAAATGGAAACTGTCAGCTGTTACAAGTTGTATAATTACAATTCGGGGAAATACCATTTTTGCGCCGTCGTTTTATTATATAATAGGCTCCACACGACATTGATACACCTACATTTTTTATATTTCTTCGAAAAACACCGCGCTATTTTTATTTCAAGCAGAACTGGGTCAGTATATAAAATCAAACTGAATATATGAACAAATTTTTACTTTATCTGGCCCGTTTGCACAATGTACATAGTGGATAAAGAAGGTATTGTGTTCCACCCGAAAATTCGATACCCAGATGTCATCAGAAATATATGTTTGAAACCCCTAATTTCGAAAAACGCACTCCTAGAAAAAGATCTGTGTGTATGTGTGTTTGTGTCTATGGACAGCATAGCTCAAGAACGAAAACTGGGTTAAATATGAAACAAGGTATTTATGTTTAGTGCCTTCCAAGGATGCGACACGAAGATTTTCAACAAAATCTCTTCCCCCAACTACCGTTGACTTTCTCAAAAAATCTGATGCGTTCCATTTACATGACTTTCTCTACATCTGTGCAACAAATAACTATATTCTAATGGAGAAAAATTAGCAGAAATAGTCTTATTACTTGCTTACTTCAATTTTATAGGTGAAACCGATAACAGGAATATCTAAAAAACGATCAACTCCACGAAAAAAATTATACAACAAATTGTGTGTTTAACGAGCTCTACATATTCTATTAAGTAAGTTTTTTTCTATCTCTTGCGATTTAGCAGTTATGCAAAATTCAATAAAATTTTCTTTAGAGGCTATTCCCAGAAAATTCAAGATATGCATTTTATTTGTCATGGAAATATATTAAACATAAGAGATTTTAATCAAAATCTTTAGAGCCACTTTTGAGAAAATCAAAATTTTCTATTTTTTTTTCATCTAAAGGGTATTTTGTGGTGGGAGGATTTTCTTGAGAATTTTCGTTTCGCATCATTGGAAGATATCAAACTTAAATACCAAGTTTGGTATTTCGTTTAGTTTTCGTTTTTGAGCTATGCTACCCACAGACACACAGACACATACGGACCTTTTTCTAACCTTTTTTTTTTATTCAGGGGGTCTCAAAATATTTATTTTCGGTGAAATCTCGGTATCGAATTTTTGGGTGGATTAAAATACCTTCTCGATATACTATGTACATGGTACGAGTAGACAAAGTAAAAAAAAAATCTGATGTGTTCCATTCACATGACTTTCTCTAGCTACTCTACAAAAAAAAATATTACAAAAGATACCACACTAATCGAGATAAACATAAGCAGAATTTTGTTGCTTAGTTCCTTGTAAGTAGACTGGAACTAAGGGAATGCACTACGCTAAAGTGATAGTCAAATGTTTTAAAAGCTGTCGTTATGCGACTGTCATTGCAAATCGCCTCTTTGCTTGGACAGGTTTAGAACAAAAGAAAAAAGAAGCCTCCCGTCTGTGAAAAGTATAAGTACTTCCCAACTGAAACTAATAACAAGGAATACCTCTAAAGCTGTAAGTTCCACGAAAATAATGTATATGGCATAACTTGTGTATTTTAACGAGATCTACATTTTTTGTAAAGTAAGTTTTTTGCTATCTCTTACGGTTTGCTAGTTATTCTAAATTAAGCAAAATTCACCCAGAATAAACAAGTCTTTAGAAGCTATTCCCAGAAAATTCAATATATATATATTTTATTTGTGATAGAAATATGTGATATTTTAATCAAAATCGTTAGAGCCATTTTTAAGAAAAACAAAATTTTCGAAAATTTTTCCATTTAAAGGGTAGTTAGGGGAGGAGGATTTTCTTTAAAATCTTCGTGCCGCATCCTTGGAAGATACCAAACTTGAATACCAAGTTTGGTATTTAATGGTCTTTTCGTTTTAGAGCTATGCTGTCCACAGTCACACAGACACACAGGGACATTTTCTCAAAAATGATTTTTTGGGATTCAGGGGGACCCAAAATATGTATTTCCGTAGAAATCCCGGTATTGAATTTTTGGGTGGATTAAAATACTTTCTCTATACACTAGTACACAGTACGTGTATAGAAAGTTCTATAAAACTGCGTAGGAAATAGTCTGAGACAAAAAACGTAAGATACAAACTGTGTTCCAATGGTTTAAATTAATGTAATGAACTCCTTTTCACCCAGTATATAATCTAGTACATAAAGAGTACCGAAATTCCAATTTGTTATACTTTAAAGATTTCCCAAAGAGTATACCTTGGAATCGATTCTCTGTTTCCTTCGCCACTGGAAGCGAAGTATTGCATAACCCCGTAACTTAGATTCCTAAGGCGAGGAGAGAGTTGTGGATGGCGGGGGTCGATGATATGTGGTTGTGCCATCGCCCAATTAGTGCCCTCTTGGCATAAAGCAGACGCCAAGGCCATAAATCATACTGACTTCCAGTTGTAAATCAAGTCGTCATTATAATAAGTAACGAGAATTGGGTTCCACACAAGCTTCACACCTACAGAACAACAATTGATATATTACCACGAAAAACAATCTAGAAGGCGCGGCCGTGCGCATCGTTACGTAAGGAAAATCACAACAAAAACAAAACTCATGTTACGAATGCTCAATTCGCAAGTCTTACTTTCTCTAGCGCGTATATTACCCTAGATTCAAAATGCCCCTGGAATCGTTTATTTTCTCTCGATTGTATATGAGAGTAAAGGTTATTTTATTTTTATTTTGGTATTGTATTGTACCAAAACTTTGGAACCTGAGATTTCACCAAACTATATGCTTTGAGACTTCATGAATTCAAAAATATCTGATGCGTTCTACTCACATGACTTTCTCTCCATCTCTGCAACAAATTATTGTTAAAAAGCTAAGGCTTCTATTTACTTCATGCTTATCGAGAAAAAATTACCAGAAATAATCTTATTACTTGCTTCCTTGTAAGTAGAAGCGTAATAAAGGAGTACCATAGGTTAAAGTGATAGTCAAAAGCTGCTTGCTATGTGACTGATGTTCTTTGTTTGTATGGATAGGAATTGACAAATTCCTGTATGAGAAAAGTGTGTTTTTCAAAGCTAAAACCTCAGGGAATATCTCAAAAAACGAACAACTATAGGAAAAAAATGTATACAACATAAATTGTGTGTTTTAGCGTGCTCTACACTTTTTGTGTGGTAAGTTTTTGTCCATCTTTACGGTTTAGCAGTTATTCAAAATACCGTTAAAATTCATCCACAATAAAGTAGTATTCAGAGGCTATTTCCAGAAAATTTATTATAACCATTAAATTTATCAGATAAATATTTTTAATATACGATATTTTAATCAAAATCGTTAGAGCCATTTTTGAGAAAATCAACATTTTCGAAAAATATTCCATGGAAAGCGTAGTTGTGGGTTGGGGGATTTTCTTGAAAATCTTCGTGTCATATCCTTGGAGGTTACCAAAATTAAATACCAAATTTGGTGTTCAACGGTCTTTTCGTTTTTGAGCTGTACTGTCCAGAGATACGCATACCCACACATATACCAACACACCCACACACACCAACACACCCACACACACCCACATACCCACACCCACACACACACACCCACATACCCACACACACCAACACACCCACACACACACCAACACACACACACACCAACACACTCACACACCCACACACACACCCACACTCACCTGTGAAGACAACTTTACTCTGGGTCAATTTTACGGAATTTTGCATAACTGCTAAAGCGTAAAAGACGGAAAAAAAACTAACCACACAATAAATGCAGAGCACTTTAAAACACACAATTTATATGATATACATTTTTTCGTGGAGTTGATTGTTTTTGAGATATACCTTGTTTTTGGGTTCAGCTTTCAAAGACATACTTTTCACATACAGGAATTTAATAATCCCCGTCTATATAAACAAAGAAACTTCAGTCACATAGCAACCAGATTTTGACTATCACTTTAACCTATGGTACTCCCTTATTTCGCGTCTACTTACAAGGAAGCAAGTAATAAGACTATTTCTGCTAATTGTTTCTCGATTAGCAAGAAGTAAGTAGAAGCATAAGCTTTTTAACAATAATTTGTTGCAGAGATGTAGAGAAAGTCATGTGAATGGAACACATCAGATTTTTATGTTATAAAATTTACTTTTAAAGTCTGCAAAAGTGTGTTTCCCCTGAAACCCAAAATCGTTAAGGTTATTCTTCAATATTCTAAGGACATTCTTCGCACTCCATTTTGAAAATAAAATTCTGTTGAAACCTGGGCACCATTCTGATTTGAGATAGTGGAACAGAGTTAATTATGTATGTGAGTTAAATTACCCCTGGGGGGGGGGGAGAAGGGACAGAGTGTAAAGGATCTTCACACCGTCGGAAACCTTGTGCTGTCAAAACCGGCAGTTCGTACAAAGCGACCTCGCGGAGCAACTGTTTTTGTTGTGCGTGCCATCTACGTTAGTAGACATAGAACCAGCACAAAAAAAAAAAAAAAAAAAAAAAAAAAAAAAAAAAACGCTAACCTATTAGCACTGGTTGGGGAAACGGATATTCCTCTCCTCTTCTGTAAATAAATGCAAGACAGTAAAAAATGAACGATTTACCGCATTTTTACTTTCTCTACACGCACTATGTGCATAGTGAACAGAGAAGGTATTGCACTCCACCTAAAAATTCGATACCGAGATTTCACCGGAAATATATATTTTAGGTGTGTGTGTCCGTGTGTCAGTGTGTCCGTGTGTCTGTGAACACGATAACTCAAAAACGAAAAGTTGGTAAAATACCAAACTTTGTATTAATGTTTAGTATCTTCCAGTGATGTGACACGAAGATTTTGAGAAAAATCCCCCCACCCCAAACTACCCCTTACATGGAACTTTTTTCGAAAAAATGACTAAAGATTTTGATTAAAATAACGTATATTAAAGATATTTACCTGACAAATAAAATGTATATTTTGAATTTTCTTGGAATAGCCTCTGAAGATTACTTTATTCTGGGTCAATTTTACGGAATTTTGCATAACTGCTAAACCGTAAGAGATGGACAAAAACTTACCGCACAACAAATGTAGAGCACTTTAAAACACACAATTTATGTTATATGCATTTTTTCGTGGAGTTGATTGTTTTTGAGATATACCTTGTTTTGGCTTCAGCTTTAAAAAACGTATACTTTTCTCATACAGGACTTTGTGAACTCGTGTCCATACAAACAAAGGAACTTCAGTCACATAGCAACCAGCTTTTTACTATCACTTTAACCTATGGTACCCCCTTATTTCGCTTCTAATAACAAGGAAGCAAGTAATAAGACTATTTCTGCTAATTTTTTCTCGATTAGATAAAGTAAATAGAATAATTTGTTGCAGAGATGTAGAGAAAGTCAGGTGAATGGAACACATCAGATTTTTTTTTACTTTCTCTGCACGTACTATGTACATAGCGTATAGAGAAGGTAATTGCACTCCACCCAAAAATACGATACCGAGATTTCACCGGAAATATATGTTTTAGAGTCCTCTGTATCCAAAAAAAGAACTTGGTATTTAAATTCAGTATCTTCCAGGTATGCAACACAAAGATTTTGAGAAAAATCCCCGCGCCCTAAACTACCCTTTAGATGCAGCATTTTTAAAAAAAATTAGATTTTCTCAAAAATGGCTGTAACGACTTTGGTTAAAATATCGCGGGTGTAACAATTCACGCCTTCGATATTACAGAAATTGCCTACAGCACACCTGTTCGCGCACTCAAGTGCAACAATCCAACTTCAATGTCAAAGTACTCACCGACGGCACACATGGCCAGTCACGAAGCTATAACAATGTATGGAAACAGACTTCTATGTCTTCCAAAGCAGCCTGTTCACACACGTGTGGCGATTGCGGCCGCAGAACATATTCAAAATATTATTTACTATTTGACATCAATCAAAAGTTTCACAACGTTTAATCAAGAAACTTTCTTCTTAAAAATCCATAAATAATTGCGCATATTTAAGAAACTATATATTATATTTGCTTTGGTTTTCCGCGTATCGTGGAATAGTTAATGATGTAATGAGTTGACATCAGGTTTGGTTCTAAGAGCGGAAGGATACTAGGACAATGCTGTTAATTTTGAGCCCTAGCAACGCTGATTGTTGTAGTGCCATCTAGTGTTTTCACTGGAAAGTTTGGCATTGTGAACCTTAACCTACTTTAATTATTTTGTCAATAAAGCGTTATTTCTGTTGTTTACAGTGAGTTTAAAATTGTCTCAGCGAAAACATGGAAGATGTTCGTTTGATAATTTATTGTGATTTTCTAAGTGGATTATCACGACAAGATCAACTTCTTACATCATTTGCCATTGTGAAACGCTGCTATAACGAGTTTAAGCGTGGCCGCTGTTCGCTCACTGACGAAATTCGTGAAGATCGTCCAGTTGTACCAGAAAAGACTGATGTGCTGCAAAAACTGACAGTACAAAATCGTTATGCCACATAGTGAGAGATACAAAGTGATTTATGTAGAACTGACAGATTTCTTTCTTTAATTATTCCGTTGGAAATTCATTCAATGACCCAATTTTAGCACCAAATGAAGCAGAATGTTCTGGAGTTTCGATTCCTTGTCACTAGATGGGTAGATGTTTGTTTTATTCCTAATGGCATTGTTGATCTTGTAGTCAACCTGAAAATCCAGCACGATATAGAGCTGAGTCAAGGATACTTTTCAGCAAGATGGCGCTACATGCCATACAACACATGAATCCATGAACCTAATTGCAAGTTTCTTTAACGACCAGGATAATTTCCAGGAACCTGTGGCCACCGAGATTTCCGGATTTGACATCGCCGGACTTCTTTCTATGGGGTTACTTAAAAGACAGGGTTTACGCCACACGTCCCCAAACACTGGACGATCTGAAGCAAAACATCACAAAGGAGATTCAAACTACTGACAACAGAGTCCTCCAACGAGTGGCCAGTAACATGGAACATGTTGAGTTCTACCTTATGCAGGATGGAGGACATTTTCAACATTTGCTATAGAAGTAGATAATCTCCCAAAATTCCTCTACAATTTAAGAATAATAAGTTGTCGCTAGCATAACACATTTTGATACAATTAATGAAAGAAATGTGTCAGCTCTATATAAATCAGCCTGTAGAAGCAGCCCTAGGCATTAGCATATATACTAGGGTCGGCTGATAAGTCCTGGACCTCTCAATGTAAACAGAATTTATTTTCTTTTGGCTTTATTTCTCAACATAATCTCCAGAAAGGCTAATGCATTTGTCATATCGGTGTTCTAATTTAATTAAACCATCTCTGTAGTAAGATTTATCAAGGTCCTTAAATAGCTGTTTACCGCATCAATGACCTCGTTGCTGTCAAATGAATTGCTTTTTTGAGGTTTGGGAACAAGTGGTAGTCACTGGGTGCTAGACATGGCGAATAGGGGGAATGTTCAAGCAATTTGAACTTTAATTAGCAAATTTTTCTCATTGAAATGAGTGAATGATGATACAGGATTTTTTTTTTTTTTTTTTTTTTTTTTTTGCCAAATGAGGTCTTTTTCTTTTCACCTCATCACTCAAATGTTGCACTAAGCTTGCGTAGTAATCAAAAAGTGATAATTTTAGCCTTTTTCAAGTAATCAATAAAAATAATTCCCTGTGCTTCCCAGAAAACACTTGCTATAACCTTGCTAGCTGATAAAATTGACTGTTTTTTTTTTTTGGAGTTGGTTCACCTGGCGCAATCCACTGTGATTTACTTTCTGAAGTGTAGTCATGTATCCAAGTTTCGACCATGTAATAAGCCGTCTCAAAAATTCACTGGGATTTTCACGCTAGAGCTCCACATTCTTAACAGAAACAGTTCTGCTTTGCAACTTTTTAATCAGTGACAACAAACGCGGCACCCAACTTGAACAAACCTTGTGAAAGTCCAAAACACTATTTAAAATGTTACCTTACGTTCTTTTGATATCTTTGCAGCCTCTGCTGTCTCAAACAACTTTAATCTGCGGTCTTCCAGTACTAAACCATGAATATTTTCAATGATCTCTAGAGCTGTCACTTCCATAGGGCATCCAGAGCGAGGCTCATCACTAGTGCTCGTACGCCCCATTTTAAACTCTGCAACTCACCTTTCAATATGAAGGGACTGAGTCTTTCAATGTACTGTCCATTTCCTCCTTGATTTCTTTAGGCGTTAAGCCTTTCAAATGGAAGTATTTTAATTACTGCTCGTTTTGCCAAATCCTCCATGTTCGTGAAAAGTCTAAAGTTGTCTTGTTTAAAATGCTGTCATTCGAAAACTAAACAAGCTATTGATCTGTAACTATGGATACAAGCCAGTCTAGAGTTAAACTATACTGGCCTAGTGGCGCCATATCTGCCTAAGGCCCAGGACTTATCAGCCGACCCTCGTAAAATGCTCATAATATTTAGACGTGAAAAAGATAATTTTATAAGTACTACAAAACGTTAAAATCTGATGTGCTCCATTCACATTACTTTCTCTACATCTTTTACAAAGCTTATTCTTCTATTTACTTCATGCTGACCGCAAAAAAAGCAATTACTTGCTTCCTTGTAAGTAGAAGGGAATTAAGCCAGTGCCATCGGCCAAAACGATAGTCATTCTTTAAAAACAGATTGTTGTGTGATTGAAATGTCTCTGTATAGCTAGGAGTAGACAATATCCCATTTGAGAAAAGTATATCTTAAAACTGAAAACAATAACAAGGAATATCTAAAAAATGACCAACTCCACGAAAAAATGTTTAGATCATAAATTGTGTTTTAGCGGGCTCTTACCATTTTTTGCTAAGTAAGTTTTTGTCTTATTTCTTACGGTTTACCAGTTATGCAAAATTCATCCAGAATAAAAACGTCTTCAGAGCATATTCCCAGAATATTCAAGACACACATTTTATTTTTCATATAAATTTCTTTGCTATACGATAAGTTAATCAAAATCGTTAGAGCCATTTTTGAGAAAATCAAAATTTTCAAAAGTTTTTGGATGTAACGGGTAGTTGGGGGTGGGTAATTTTCTTGAGAATCTTCGTGTCGTATCCTTAGATACTTAAATAGTGAGTTTGGTATTTAACGGACTTTTCGTTTTTGAGCTGTGCTGCCTACAGACACACAAAGACACACTCGTGGACATTTTTCTAATTTTGTTGTTTTCAGGGGGTCTCAAAACATATATTTCGGTTGAAATCTCGGTATCGAGTTTTTGAGTGTCAAACAATACGTTCTCTGTACACTATGAACATAGCATAAGTAGAGAAGTAAAAAACATTTGTTGAGCAAAATCATCAATGCAAGCCCGCCTGCGGTGCCTTGAGTAGTTAAAGCGGGCGTTAAACACTACTAAAAAAAATAAATGCAAGTAAATTTGGATGTAAAACCAACTGATACTTAATTTCCTTTGGGCCCTTTTTACTTTCTCTATACGAACTATGTACGTAGTGTATAGAGAAGGTATTGCAACCCACTCAAAATTCGATATCGAGATTTAACCGGAAATATATGTTTTAGGGTCCTCTGTATTCAAAAAAAGCATTTTCAGAAATAGGTCCCTGTGTGCGTATGTGTCCGTGTGTCTTCGCACACGATAACTCAAAAACGAAATGTTAGTAAAATACCAAACTTGGTATTTAAGTTTAGTATCTTCCAGGGTTGCGACATGAAGATTTTGAGAAAACTCCCCCCACACCATACTAACCTTTACATGGAACTTTTTTCGAAAACGTTGATTTTCTCAAAAATGGCTTTAACGACTCTGATTAAAACATCATATATTACTATATTTACCTGGAAAATAAAATGTATATTTTGAATTTTCTGGGAATAGCCTCTGAAGACTACTTTATTCTGGATGTATTTTACGAAATCTTGCATAGCTGCCAAACCGTAAACTTACCATACAAAAATGTAATGCATGTTAAAACACACAATTTAACCCTTATTTCATTTCTACTTACAAGGAAGTAACTAATACGAATATTTCTGCAATTTTTTCTCTGTTAGCATGAAGTAAATAGAAGCATAAGCTTTCTAACAATACTTTGTTGCAGAGATGTGGAGAAACTCATGTGAATGGAACACATTAGATTTTTTGTTATTAACTCAAAAAGTATCTGGAAATCTATATATATATACATTTCAGCATATATATATATATATATATATATATATATATATATGCTGAAATGTACGTTCGCATATCACTTCCCAACGACTGCATCAAATTGAACAATTCTTTTTTTTTTTTGTTGTTGTTGTGTTCGTTATTGTCACGACAAGGTTTGTGGAAATGAAAATGTTTAAAAATAGTACGGGAAAGTATTTAAAATATCATAATATGAATAAAAACAGTGCTAAGTGAACGCATTTCATTAATGGCCGCCAGATGGAGTGGTACAAGTTATTTGTTGTAAAATTGTCGTTTTTTTTGGTAGTGTTTAACGCCCGCTTTAACTACTTATGGCACCGCAGGCGGTGACACTGACGATACGTGAATGATTATGGAGCACCGGTGGAATGCGATGGCGGGGGAAAGCGGAGTACCCGGAGAAAACCCGCCCCAGCGCCGCTTTGTCCACCATAAATCTCGCATGCGGTTGCTTGGGATCGAACCCCGGCCGGCTAGGTGAGAGGCGCGTGGTCTAACCACTCGGCCACGGCGCGGCTAAAATGGTCGTGGTACTGCTATATATTTCCCTTCCCATTCAATGTTAAGGCAACGCACCAGTTTATCGAGACAACGCAGCAGTGAAATTCAAATACATTCTCATGTATTTACTGTCCTTTCTTTACTCCTATCGTTCAAAATAAAGAAGCAAAGAAGCTTTTCTGACGGCGAACACCTAGAGTAAGTATTTATTTTATTTGCCACTAGATGGCTATAGTAATATTTTCCCTCCCTATCCAATGTTAAAGTAACGCTACAGTTTATCGAGATGAGATAATACAGCAGTGAAACTCAAATATATTGTTATTTATTAACTGTCCTTTCCTTACTCCTATCGTTTAAAATAAAGAAGCTTTCCTAGCGACGAACACCTAAAATATTTACTTATTATTTACCACCAGATGGCCGTAGTTCCTACTGCTCTATTTTTCGCCTTCAATACTAAGGGAATGCACCGGTTATGGAGAAAATGACGCAAGATAACTGTGTAAATCAAATATATTTCTTATGAATTAACCATCGCTCCCTTGGTCACATCGTTTAAATAAAAAAATAAGTATATTTTTGTTGTAATTCTTTAAAAAGAACAAGTTATAAACAATGCACATAACCATTAACTCTTCTTGGAATCTGAAAATGGCGGACAAATAACGGGATCCATTTTAGGTTTAACTTCCTATTGCAGATGTTGGATATTTACGTTTTTTTGTTGTATTTTTTTTAGGTTTTAACGCCCGTTTTAACTACTTATGGCACCGCAGACGGTATTTGACGTTATGTGGTACATGAGCTAGCTAAAGAACATGAAGCTACCTGCATCAACAATTGCGGTGCTCTTAATACATTTGATGAAGTTATAATTTGGGTTAAATGGAGAAATTTAAAACACACAAAGCTATCATCAAATAAAATCTTATCAATTGCCCAATCAGATCTACTTACTCTTTATTTACGTCATTGTTGGCCTTAGAAATGGCTGTTTTGACAAAGAAGAAAATAAAGAAAGAGGTGGAAAACATTAGGAGTAAAGGAAAGAACCATGGATGTTAAGTTGTGACTTTCTCCTTAATGTAATGCCAGCGAATACCCGCTACACTACGGATGCGCTACCATCACTTTTTGTTTGGTAGTGTTTAACATGATCGTACTGTAAACTGAAGATTTTGTCCAATTTTTTTTTCTTTAGGTACACCGCCCGTGCTAGTTTGGATATAAAACCAATTGATACTTAATTCCTTTTTCCCTTTTTAAACCCTGACAAGGAAAGTTTTATCTGCCACACGAAGTTTTAATGCCACACACTAAACAACAAACAATTACGCAAACTCCCATTTTCCCTCTTTCCCCTAAAGATTCCTTTTAGCGTTCACGCCACTTCCCGTTTCCTGCTCCAATCCTTAGCAAAAATATCTCTTCCACACTCTTATTATTCATCCCCTCAACAACCATTATTCCACCCCTATAATCTTCAATTCGTGAACACACAAAGCCACCCTTCTGGGTTCACGTTGCCACTTGCCATGCATGTACGTCGGTTGGGGGTGAGTCTGTATTCAATAAATGCTGTGGCATGGGAAAACCGGGAGAGATAGGAAAATGAGGGGGGACGTTGGTTTTGAATTGATCCTGTATCGGTTCTGCGATCTGAATTAGAGACAAGGGAATAGCAGGGAATGAGAAAAATAAAGATTCGATTTATCCCCTATCTTAATTCCCCAGCGAGTCCTAACCCCTGCTGCGTCAATAAGAGTTTCTTCTCTACCCTAGGAACACTTTTATTATCACCGAGATGAGGGTCACACGTCATGTGCATGAGTCAAGCCCATTACTGACACACACTGCCCTCTCGTGCTTCCTTATAAAAACAGCTTACAATATGTTACATACCCCAGGCCTTGTTCTCTTTTATCAAACAAAGGGGGAAAAAGATTTACAGTTCGCTTAGCAGAATAAACAATTTATTCCTTTTCCACACAAGTTTTAATGTAGTATACATAACCTCAAATAAAACATGAACTTTGAGACACGAAAATAAAACTCTGATGTATTCGATTTACACCACTTTCTCTGCATCTCTGCAACAAACTATTGTTAAAAAGTTTACACTTCTAAGGGAGTACCATAGGTTAAAGTGATAATCAAAAGCTGGCTGCTATGTGACTGAAGTTCCTTTGTTTGTATGGACAGGAGTTAACACATTCCTGTATGAGAAAAGTATAAGCTTTTCAAAGCTGAAACCAAAAACGATCAGCTTCACGAAAAAAAAAATGTCTATGATATAAATTGCGTATTTTAATGTGCTCTACATTTTTTGTGTGGCAAGTTTATTTTCATCTCTTACGGTTTAGCAGTTTTGCAAAATTCCGTAAAATTCGTCCAAAATAAAGTAGACTTCAGAGGCTTTTCTTAGAAAATTCAAATTGTGATATAAATATATTTTCTATACGGTATTTTAGTAAAAAACATTTGGTACTTTTGAGAAAATCAATATTTTCGAACATTTTTTCATGTAAAGGGTAGTTTGGGATGGGAGTATTTTCTTGAAAATCTTCGTGTCGCATCATTGCAAGATACCAAACATAAATATCAAGTTCTGTATTTTTAACGGTCTTTTAGCTTTCCACAGACAAACCCGCCTACACATGCACTTTTTTTTATTCAGGGGGTCCCACAACATGTATTTCAGGATTAATCTCGGTATGGAATTTACGGGTGCATTTTAATACCTTCTCTATACGCCATGTATATAGTCCGTGTAGGGAAAGTAATAACAGTTTACAATATGTTACATACCCCAGGCCTTGTTCTCTTTTATCAAACAAAGGGGCAGAAAGATTTACGGTTCGCTTAGCAGAATAAACAATTTATTCCTTTTCCACACAGGTTTTAATGTACTATAGATAACCTCAAGTAAAACATAAATTCCCAGCAACGAAAAATAAAAATTTGACGTGTTTCACACACACACATGACTTACTCTACCTGTTCTGCCAACAAGCTATACTTACAAATGGTTATTCTTTTGTCTACATAACGCTAATAAAGATAAGCATCACTAGAGATTATTACTTTCTTTGCACATACTATGTGCATTTCGATACCGAGATTTCACCGGAAATATTTGTTTTGAGACTTCCGAAATTTATAAAAAACATTTTTTAGAAAAATATTCGTGTGTGTGTGTGTGTGTGTGTGTGTGTGTGTGTGTGTGTGTGTGTGTGAATCAGTGTGGGTGTCCGTGGACAGCATAGCTCCAGAACGAAAAGTCCGTTAAATACTAAAATTGGAATTTAAGTCCAGTATCTTCCAAGGAAGCGAAACGAAGATTTTCAAGAAACCCCCTCCCATCCAAAAATACCCTTTTTATGGAAAAATTTTCGAAAAATTTGATTTTCTCAAAACTGGCTCTAACGATTTTGATTAAAATATCGTATATCTTGAATTTTCTGGGAATAGCCTCTGAAGGCCTCTACTCTGGATGATTTTTATTGAATTTTGCATAACTTATAAACCGTAAGACATAGATAAAAACTTACCACACAAAAATGTAGATCACGATAAAATACACAATTTTTGCTATATACTTTTTTTTTTTTTTTTCGTAGAGTTGGTCGTTTTTTAGATATTCCTTGTTTTTGGTTTCAGCTTTGAAAAACTTATACTTTTCTCATACAGGTATTTGTCAAATCCTGTCCATACAAACAAAGGAACTTCAGTCACATAGCAAACAGCTTTTGACTATCACTTTAACCTATAGTTCTCCCTTATTTCGCTGCTACGTACAAGGAAGCAAGTAATAAGACTAATTTTTTCTTGATTAGCATAATGTAAACAGAAGCATAAGCTTTTTAACAATAATTTGTTGCAGAGATGTAGAGAAGGTCATGTGAATGGAACGAATGTGATTGGTAAAAACAATTAATTAACAGTTTTCTCATATAATGCATGGACAAATATTTTAAAACTGCTGTCAAATAAATTCTAATTACACAGAAAATCAGAGGGACAGTTGTAAAATATAAAACAACCTCATTGTTTCATGTCCTCACGTAACAGTGCAGTAGAAGTGCGCGTGCGCATAACAATCAGTGCAGCCAATTATGTTGACTTCTCCAGGATTTATGATAATGGGCGGAATGAGTGACTCTTATGTCAAGAGGGAAACGGTAATGAACGCCACATTAGCGTTGTTGTTGTTGTATCACTCAACTTGATCACGTGGCTAGTGTTGAAATATCATCCCTGAGAGGCTATCTTCATTTATCAAAACCTTTAATGACAGTAGCACATCGTGAACATCCATTTTGGGTCTTTACAAAAAAATCTCATGTGTTTCACATGACTTTCTCTACGTGTCTGCAACAAATTATTGTTAAAAAACTTATGTTTCTATTTACTTCATGCTAATCGAAAAAAAATGAATAGAAATAGTCTTATTACTTGCTTCCTTGTAAGTAGAAGCGAAATAAGGGAGTAACATAGGTTAAAGTGATAGTCTAAAGCTGGTTGCTGTGTGACTGATGTTCCTTTGTTTGTATGGACACGAAATGACAAATCCCTGTGTGAGAAAAGTGCAAGTGTCTTAAAAGTGAAACCAAAGATAAGGAATATCTCAACATATGATGAAATCCACGAAAAAATCATGTATATAATATAAATTGTGTGTTTTAATGTGCTCTACATTCTTTGTGTGTTAAGTTTTGGTCCATACCTTACGATTTAGCAGTTATGCAAAATCCCATAAAATTCTTCCAGAATAAAGTAGTCTTCCGAGGCAATTCCCAGAAAATTCAAGATATACATTTTATTCGTCACGTAAATGTTTTTAATATACGATATTTTAATCAAATCGTTAGAGCCATTTTTTCAGAAAATCAAAATTTTCGAAAAACGTTACATGTATTGGGTAGTTTGGGGTGGGAGGATTTTTTCTCTTCGTGTCGCATCCCTGGAAGACTCTCAACTTATATATCAAGTTTGATATTTTACCGACTTTTCATTTTTGAGTTATCGTGTTCACAGACATACGGACACACACACGTGCGGATCTTTTTCTGAAAATTCTTTTTTTGGATACAGGGGACGCTAAAAATGTATTTCCAGTGAAATCTCGATATCGAATTCTCCATACACTCTGTACAGAGTACATGTAGAGAAAGCAAAACGCCCTGAAAACATGAAATAATATCGGTTAAATAATAGTAATGACTAGAGAATTTCTGAAATTTGGCGGAAATACTTATTAAATGCGCTTAATTTGTCTTAAATTTCAAAGTGAATCTGTACGATGTACATCGCTGCGATTCACACGCCGCAGTTTTACGTTTTCTATTTATGCTTTTTACTTTCTCTACACGTACTATATAATAATGTATAGAGAAGGTATATTTCGATACCGAGATTTCACCGGAAATGTTTGTTTTAGGGTCCCCTTTATCTCAAAAAAGCATTTTGGGAAAAAGGTCCGTGTGTCTGAACACGATAACACAAAAACGAAAAGTCGGTAAAGCACCAAACTTGGTATTTAAGTTTAGTATCTTCCAGGGATGCGACACAAAGATTTTGAGAAAAATCCCCCCACCCCAAACTACCCTTTACATGAAAATTTTTCGAAATTTTTATTTGCTTAAAAATGTCTCTAACGATTTTGATTAAAATATTGTATATTAAAGATATTTAGCTGAAAAATAATATGTATATCTTGAATTTTCTGGGAATAGCCTCTGAAGAGTAGATTATTCTGGATGAATTCTACTGAATTTTGAATAACTGCTTAACCGTAAGAGATAGACAAAAACTTACTACACAAAAAATGTAGAGCACGTAAAACAAACTAATTGTTACATTTTTATCGTGGAGTTCGTCGTTTTGGAGACATTCCTTATTTTTGGTTTCTGCTATGAAAAACTTATACTTTCTCATACTGGAATTTGACAACTGCTGTCCATACAAACAAAGGAACTTCAGTCACTAGTAACCAGCTTTTGATTATCATTTTAACCTAGTGTACTCCCTTATTTCGCTTCTACTTACAAGGAAGCAAGGAATAAAGCAATTTCTGCTACTTTTTTAGCTTTTTAAGAATAATTTATTGCAGAGATATAGAGTAAGTCATGTGAATGTAACACATCAGATTTTTTTTTTTTTTTTTTTTTTTTTTTTTTGTCAGGAGCTCCCAAGTCATGTATTTCCGGTGAAATCTCGATATCGAATTTTTGGTTGGAGTACAATACTACCTACTATTTACAATGTATTTATTTTCCAGAGAGAATAAGAAGAAGGAAATATGAATGTTGGTTATCTTGGTCGTGCACGGAAGTGTAGAAATATTTCCAAGGGCACATTTTTTGTAAAGAAGAACTACAGAACTTAAGATTCGTGATGGCCTGCAGGGGAATATATCTAAACTGAAACAAGTGAAGGATGTGGGTTAGTTGAGCCGTAAGATAGCATCAGATGCACGATTATTTCCCTGGGGGTTTAGCAGACCACATCGGCCATCTGTTCTACGCTACCGAACAGCCTGTTTCGTGTCTACCCGCTTTAGATTGCCTGGCGATGAACACTGTTATAATTGCTCAAGGTTTTATGACGCGGAACCATTTTATTCTAGAACCTTATCGTGAAACAAACAACAACTACCCAAAAACTGCAATTAGGTTAGCGCGTCTTCTTCCGCATGAGCGGCTGAGCTTGGATAATCTCAGCACAATAGTAACTGCCTTCATCCTTATGAGGAACACTCGATTTCTGATGAATTTGTGATATTGTAAGTGTAGTATCATTTAGTATTAGGTTTAAAATTAAAGGAAAACCCGTTTTATAATATGCAAAAATGTTTTAGCACATTTTAAAGTTCTAAAATATTTTTGCACTAAAAAAAGTTTTTCCGTGAACCCGATAACTCAAAAACGAAAAGTCGGTAAAATACCAAACTTGGTATGTAAGTTTCGTATCTTTCAGGGATGCGACCCGAAGATTTTGATAAAAATCCCCCCACCCCAAACTACCCTTTATATGGAATTTTTTCGAAAATTCTGATTTTCTAAAAAATGGCTCTAACGATTTTGATTAAAATATATATTAAATATATTTACCTGACAAACAAAGTGTATATCTTGAATTTTCTGGGAATAACCTCTAAAGACTACTTTATTCTGCATGAATTTTACGGAATGTTGCATAACTGCTAAAGCGTAAGACATAGATAAAAACTTACCACACAAAAAATGTAGAGCACCCTAAAGCACACAATTTATATTATATACATTTTTTCGTGGAGTTGATTGTTTTTTAGATGTTGTTTGTCTTTTATTTCAGCTTTAAAAAGTTATACTTTTCTCATACAGGAGTTTCTCAACTCCTGTCCATACAAATAAAGGAATTTTAGTGATATAACAACCAACTTTTGACTATGACTTTAACCTATGGTACTCCCTTATTTCGCTTCTACTTACAAGGAAGCAAGTATGAAAACCATTTCTGCTAATTTGGACTCGATTAGCATGAAATAAATAGAAGCATAAGTTTTTAACAATAATTTGTTGCAGAGAAATAGAGAAAGTCATGTGAAGGGAACACATCAGATTTTTACTACTTTTTCTAGCAAGGGCACAATGTGCATACGAGGGTCCTTTCTTTCTTCAACCTCCGATAGACTATAAGTAAAAGACAAGTTCATAGAAAACAATTATTTTATTACTAAAAGTTTTGTACACTTATGGTTACTTTTCAACATAATCACCGAAAAGATTGAGACATTTATCGTACCTGTGCACAAGCTTTGCAATTCCCGCTTCCAAAAATGTTGCCGCCAATGATTTCAAATGAGCATTGACGTTGTTTTGAAGATCTTTGTTGGTTTGAAAGTGCTGCCCTCCTGGCCACGTCTTCAGTTCAGAGAGAAGGTGAAAGTCGCTGTCAGGACTGTACGGCGGATGATAGAAAATGTACCATTGAAATTGTTCAAGGAGCAGATGGGTTATGCCAGCAGTGTGGACGAGCGTTGACATGGATCAACACAATTCCTGAAGTCAGCATTCCTCTTCGTTTGTTTTGAATGGCTCTCCGCAAACGTCGTAAAGTACGAAGATCTTCAAAACAACGTCAAAGCTCATTTGAAATCATTGGCAGCAACATTTTTTTGAAGCGGGTATGGCAAAGCTTGTGTACAGGTACGAGAAATGTCTCAAACTTTTCGGTCATTATGTTGAAAAATAACCATTGTATAAAACTTTTACTAATAAAATAATTGTTTTCTATGAACTTATCTTTTATTTATAGCCTATCGGAGATTGAAAAAAAAAAAGACCCTCGTAGTAGAGAGAGAAGGTATGGAATTTCATTAAAAATTTGATACCGAGATGTTTTAGGGTCTCCTGATTCTAAAAAAAAAATACTTTTTGGAAAAGAACCCATGTACGTGTGATTCCGTGTGTCAGTGAACAAGAGCACTCAAAAATTAAAACTCGGCAGCATACCAAACTTGGTACTTAAGTGTCTTTCAAGGATTCAATACGAAGATTTTGAGGAAAATCCCAACACCCCGAACTTCCAGTTACATGGAAAAGGCTGATTAAAAGATCGTATATTATAGATATTTACATGGAAAATAAAATGTATATCTTGAATTTTCTAATGTAGATCTCGTTGAAACAAATAATTTATATCACACACATTTTTCAGATATTTCTCATTATTGGGTTCAGTTTTAAAAACTTAGAACTTTTCACATACTCGAAATTTGTCAACTCTTGGCAATACAAAGAAACGGTTATAATCTACATAACAACCAGCTTTTGAAAGATATAACTCTCGTTTTAGCCCTGCGTAATCCTTTATTGCCCTTCTGCTTACAAGGAAGAAAGCAATCAAATTAATTTCTGCTAATATTTATCTCGATTAGCATAAAGTAGATAGAAGAATATGTTTTTTAACAATAATTTGTTACACCGATGTAGAGAAAATTATGGTAATGGTACACATAAGGTTTTTTATAGAGACGGTATTGTATTCCACCGAAAAATTCAATACCGACATTTTACCGGAAATAGATGTTTTAGAGTCTCATGTAGCCAACAATTTTTTTAGAAAAAGGTCAGTGTGTGTGTCGGTCTGTTAGTGTGTCCGTGAGTCTATGATCACGATAACTTAAAAAAAATCAGTAAAATGCCAAACTTAGTACTTAAGTTTTGTATCTTCCGGGGATGCTACATGAATGATGTGGAAAATCCACCACTCCAAACTACCCTTGACATGGAGTTAGAATTTTTTTTTTTTTTTTTTTTACAAAATGGCTTAAACGAGTTTGATTAAAATCCCGTAAATTAAAGATATTAACATACAAAAAAATCTGATGTGTTCCATTCACATGACTTTCTCTACATCTCTGTAATAAATTATTTTTAAAAAGCTTATGCTTCTATTTACTTCATGCTAATCGAGAAAAAATTAGCAGAAATAGTCTTATTACTTGCTTCCTTGTAAGTAGAAGCGAAATATGAGAGTATCATATGTTAAGTGAAGTCAAAATCTGGTTACTAGGTGACTGAAGTTCCTTTGTTTTTATGGACAGGACTTGACCAATTCCTGTATGAGAAAAGTATAAGTTTTTATACCTGAAACCAGAAACAAGGAATATCTCAAAAACAATCAACTCCACGAAAAAGATGTATATAACATAAATTGTGTGCTTTAAAGTGCTCTACATTTGTTGTGTGGTAAGCTTTTGTCCATCTCTTGCGGTTTAGCAGTTATGCAAACTTCCGTAAAATTGATCCAGAATAAAGTAGTCTTCAGAGGCTATTTCCAGAAAATTCAAAATATACATATTAAATGTCAGGTAAATATCTGTAATATAGGTTATTTTAATCAACATTTTTAGAGCCATTTTTGAGAAAATTAAAATTTTCGAAAAAAGTTCCATTTAAGGGTAGTTTGGGGTGGAGGGATATTTCTCAAAATCTTCGTGTCGCATCCCTGGAAGATACTAAACTTAAATACCAAGTTTGGTATTTTACCGACTTTTCGTTTTTGAGTTATCGTGATCACAGACACACACGGACCTTTTTCTGAAAATGCTTTTTTTAGATAAAGGGGACCCTAAAACATATATTTCTGGTGAAATCTCGGTATCGGATTTTTTGGTGGAGTGCAATACCTTCTTTATACACTATGTGCATAGAGCGTATATAGAAAGTAATAAGAATATGTTGAAGTTTGCTGGAATATTTTTAGAAGACTTCTTTATTCTGGATGACTTTTGGCTAACTTTTGCCTTTGCAAGAGATAGACAAAACTTACCACAGACACACACACATACATACACAGACGTTTTTCTAATCTTTTTTAATCTGAGTGTTTCAAAACATGTATTTCCGACGAAATCTAAGTTATCGAAGTTTTGGTGGAATTAAATTCCTTCTCTGTGCATCATGTTGATAGTACATGTACAGAAAGTAAAACATCTTATGTGTTCCATTCACATAACTTTCTCTACATCTCTGTAATACATTATTGTTAATAAGGTTATTCTTCTATTTCATGTTAAAACATTAGCAGAAAGGGTTTTAATACTTAGTTACGACTGCCTCCGTGGTCGAGTGGTCAGCGAGCTGACTTCTCACCCGGAGGTCCCGGGTTCGATTCCCGGCTGGGGCGGGGAATTTTTCTTTAACCGGAATTATTCCCGATCCCCCACAGAGTCTGGAAGTATGAATGTGCGTGTGTTTAGTAATATAAAGTTTAACATAATGTTCTGAACCTACAGTTTCACAAGTGAAAGCCCCCGATATGACTGATGTTAAAGGGGGCTATACAAATTAAGCAAAAAAAAACAAAAAAAAAAACATAGTTTCTAATAAGTAGAAGGGAAATAAGAGAATACACTACACTAAACCGAATTGTTTTAAATGTAGTTACTATGGGATTGACATTAGTTTCTTTGAGTAGCCAAGTATTGACAGGTTGGAGTATGAGAAAAGTTTTAAGTATTTAAAAATTGATAAAAATAACAAAGGATATATAAAAAGAACGGCCAATTGCATGAAAAAAATTTATATGATATCGAACTCTAGGTTTTATGCAGCAGTTTACCAGTTATTCAAAATTAAAAAAAAAAAAATCCAGAATAATGAGGTCTACAGAGGGTATTCCCAAAACATTCATGGTATACCAACATTTATTTGTCACGTAAATATCTTAATCATAGGAGACTTAAATCAAAATCGTTAAAGCTACTTTTGAGAAAATCAAAATTTTCGAATGTTTTTCCATGCGAAGGTCACTTGGGTGTGGGGGTGCTGAAAATCTTCGTGTCGTATCCTTGGAAGATACTGACTGAACTTAAATATTAAATTTGATGTTTAAGACTTTTCGTTTTCGAGCTATGCACATATTTACAGTTTTTCTAAAAATGTTTTTTTAATCAGGGATCTCAAACATGCGTTTCCAACGTAATCTCAGATAGCGAATCTTTTGTTAAAATACATTACCTTCTCAGTACACTATGTAGATAGATCATGTAGAAAAAGTACAAATTATCTTTTAAATTCGAATGAAAATCTAAATCATTCGAATCATTTCTCGGTATCTTAATCGTCGAAAACATTCGATAGTGCCCATCAGTAGAATGTGGTGTTTCCCATAACGGGATATGGCTTATTATATGAAGTTGCATACGAGGGCTGTAAAGAAAATAGTGGCAACATGGTCCCCACATTGACAGGAGAGCGGGTATGAGCCAATAGGATATGGGAGCGATCAGGTGACTAGTGTCGGTGTGTGGTCGTGCTGCCAGTTGAGAGTGTGTGGTTGCTGTGTAGCGTTGAAGTGATCAGTGTCAAGTGCACCACTCTAAAGCATGTTTACCAAAGGCGATCAGCGTTCGTGGATTAAAATCGAGGTTGCCCGTGTCAAAAATGCATCAGCATGTTATCGAGGATTACGTGAAGCCTGTGGCGGGAATGCATTGCCGTACAGCCAGGCGTTTCGTGCAGGTCGGACTGAGACTGTGGATTTGCACCGCACAGGTCGGCCGTCCATTCCCCAAGTTCAGATTGACATCGTGAGTGGTCTCGTTGCCATGGACTGTCCGGGAGTTATCCGTTGAGGTTGGTCTCAGTCATCAAACTGTGTGGCATATCCTGACGAAATGTCTTCACCTGAGGAAAATTGCGTCCCGTTGGGTTCCACATCGATTCACTGAGGTACATAAATGGCACGGGCATGCACCTGGACAGATACCGCAATGAAGGAGACGCATTTCTGCAGCGTATTGTCGCCATTGATGAGACGTGGGCACGAGCCTATGAGCCGGAATTGAAGCGTCAGTCGAATGAATGGCGTCACCCAGGTTCACCACGTCCACAGAAAGCTCGACAGGAAGCCAGTCGGGTGAAGCTGATGCTGATTGTGGCATACCACTACGAGGGGGTTATTCTTACACATGCTGTGCCTGAAGGACAAACCGTCAACAGCGACATAACAATGTCCAGCTCTTATTGCAACGGTGGCATGGAGGTCTTGGAACATCCTCCGTACTCACCAGACATGAGTCCTTGTGACTTCGATCTGTTTCCGAAGTTGAAGGAACCTCTCTGAGACCGCCGATTTCCTGACGTGACATCTGTAGTCCGCGCAGTAGGGCGCTCCTTCGTAATCATCAACAGAGATCGCCTTGCCAACGGTCCCCAACGGCTGCCTTACATTTGGCAAAAGGTCAGGAACTTTGCGGGTGACTACATTGAATGTATGTAATGTAATTGTACTTGTGAGTTCAATAAATATTGTGTTCTATCACAACTTTATTTACGGCCCTCGTATTTTTTGCCTGTAACATAAACAGCTATCAAAGGACAATGATGGAGATGCTCTAAAGCCTAAAGAGCTGCCCTAGAGATTAAAGCGCTTTGCCAGTCGTCGCTGCTCACTTGACATCCTGTTGCGGTGGTTAGTCGATCACGTGCGAATGGTCTGTACGGAGCACACTTGTCCGCGTTACACATGAGCGCTCGTCCGGAAAACAACTACATTCCTTCCTCTACTACCTTTTTTATCCCAGAGGGAAGAGAGCACCTGTTAAACTCCTTGTTTTCATTAAAACAACACTTAACACTAAACGAGAACGGATTTCTGAACAGAGCACTACAATAAATAATGGTTTGTGAGGTAAACTCTTGTAATGACCAGAACTCTAACTTTTAGGCTATTTAAAACGAACATTTGGATAACTAACAAACTTTAAAATACGCTATAAAAATCTGATGTGTTCCATTCACTTACTTATTACTTAGTTCCTTTATAAGTAGACGGGCAATATAGAATACGCTAGACCAAAATGATAGTCAAATGTTTTAAAAGCTGGTTGTCCTGTGGATGACATCTGTTTCCTTGCATTGCGGAATTGCAAACTCACATATCTAAAAAGTTTAAGTATTTTAAAATTGAAACCAATGGCAGGGAATATTTTAAAAATCTGATGTGTACCATTCACATGACTTTTGCTACATCTCTGCAACAAATTATTCTTAAAAAGCTTATACTTCTATTTACTTCATGCTAATCAGAAAACATTAGCAGAAATAGTTTTATTACTTGCTTCCTTGTAAGTAGAAGCGAAATAAGGGAGTACCAGAGGTTAAAGTGATAGTCAAAAGCTGGTTGCTATGTGACTGAAGTTCCTTTGTTCACAAAGTCCTGTATGAGAAAAGTATGTTTTTTATAGCTGAAACTAAAAACAAGGAATATCTAAAAAACAATCAACTCCACAAAAAAAAAATTATATAACATAAAGTGTGTGTTTTAAAGTGCTCTCTACATTTACTGTGTGGTAAATTTTTGTTCATCTCTTACGGTTAGCAGCTATGCAGAATTCCGTAAAATTGACCCAGAATAAACTAGTCTTCAGAGGCTATTCCCAGAAAATTCAAAATCTACATTTTATTTGTCAGGTAAATATCTTTAATATACGACATTTTAATCAAAATTGTTAGAGCCTTTTTTGAGAAAATCAAAATGTTCCAACATTTTTCCATATAAAGTGTAGTTAAGGGGAGGGGATGTGCCTCAAAATCTTCATGTAGCATCCTTTTAAGATATTAAACGTATATACCGACTTTTCCGTTTTTGATTTTTTCGTCTTCACAGACACACGGAAACACAAACGGTTCTTTTTCCACAATAAAATATTTTTTTTACGTTTTCTAGCCCGCATTTACTATATGTAAATGTCGATATTTCATCGGAAATATATGTTTTGGGTCCCTGAGTCAGAACAAACAGTTTTAGAAAAAAGTTCGTGTGTGTGTTTGTGGACAACATAGCTAAAAAACGAAAATACCATTAAATACCAAACTTGATATTTAGGTTTAGTATCCTCCAAAGATGTTACATGAAGATTTTACGAAATTCCCCCCACCCCAACTACCCTTTACATGGAACATTATTCGAAAATTTTGATTTTCTCAAAAGTGGCTCTAACTATTTAATTAAAATACCTTATGTTTAAGATATTTTTATGACAAACGAAATGTATATCTTGAATTTTCTGGGAATAACCTCTGAAGACCTCTTCATTCTGGATGACTCTTGTGTAACTGGCAAATCGGAAGAGATATACAAAAACTTACTAAACAAAAAATGTAGAGCACATTAAAACATACAATTTATGTTACATGCAGTTTTTTGCAAGGATATTCCGGGTGATTAATTTCTATTTTGGACACTAAAACTTTTCTCAAACGGGAAATCTATTTCTTCTCGTTTGTTTACACGTGGAAAGCAAACATATTGGAATTTCAATTGTTCCACATAGATATCGGTTTTTAAAGGACGAAGCTACCGCTTTAGGCTGTGCATTTTCTTACTTTCTCTCTACTTACTTCTGCATGATTTAGATAACAGATTAATTTTTATTTTCTCTAGCCCTATATGTACAATGTACATAGGGATAGATAAGGTATTATAATGCACCCAAAAATTCGATACCGAGATTTCCCCGGAATTTGGAGTCCCCTGGGTCCGAAAAAAGCATCTTTAAATAAAGGTCCGTGTGTGTGTCTGTCTGTGTGTGTGTCTGTGGACAGCATAGCCCCAAAACAAAAAGACCGTTAAATACCAAACTTGATATTTAGGTTTAGTATCTTCCAAGGATAAGGTTTTCAAAAACATCCCCCCACCACAAGCTACCCTTTACATGGAAAAAATTGCGTACATTTTGATTTTCATAAAAATGGCTCTAACGATTTTGATTAAAATCTCGTATATTAAAGCTATTTATGTCCGAAATAAAATGTATATCTCGTATTTTTTGGGAATAGCCTCTGAAGACCTCTTTATTCTGGATGAATTTTGCTGAATTTTGCTTAACTGCTAAACCGTAAGAGATAGAAAAAAAAAAAAAAAAAGAAAAAAAGAACGTACTACACAAAAAATATACTTCATGACAAAACACACAATTTTTGTCCGTTACGACGAACGACGAACTCAAAAAAAAATGTATATAACATAAAGTGTGTGTTTTAACGTGCTCTACATTTTTTGTGTAGTAAGTTTTTGCCCATCTCTTACGGTTTAGCAGTTATTCAAAATTCAGTAAAATTCATCCAGAATAAACTACTCCTCAGAGGCTATTCCTAAAAAATTCAAGATATACAGTTTGTCAGGTAAATATCTTTAATATACGAAATTTTCATCAAAATCGTCAGAGCAATTTTTGAGAAAATCAAAAATTTCGAAAAAAGTTCTATGTAAAGGGTAGTTTGGGGTGGGGGGATTTTTCTCAAAATCTTCGTGTCGCATCCCTGGAACATACTAAACTTAAATACCCAGTTTGGTATTTTACCGACTTTTCGTTTTTGAGTTATCGTGTTCACAGGCACACACACACACACACACACACACACACACACACACACACACACACACACACGGACCTTTTTGTGAAAATGCTTTTTTTGGATATTGGGGACCCTAAAACATAAATTTCCGGTGAAATCTCGGTAACGAATTTTTGTGTGGAGTGCAATACCTTCTCTATACACTATGTGCACAGTACGTGTAGAGAAAGTAAAAATTAATAACTCAAAAACTACGTAAGATACATAAACCAAATTTTAAAGCATATAACAACATAAAAGCATGTCCAGAAGTTCAATCTAATTAGTTAAACACTGTTGGATCTAAGAATTTCACAGACGAATTACCTTAAAGAACCCAAACTCTGTGCCTCTGTAGTTTTGTGGTGGAAGGTTTATTGAGTTTTCAGGAGTTCGATAAGACGCACGTCACCATACAGTCTATCACAGTTAACAATCGCTTTAACACACATTGTTATCTCTCTTGTTTAAGGCTACTTCCGTAGGTCTCACTTTCCAAATGCTAATGCATCCTCTTTCGTGATGTGTTCCAATTACGTGCCCCTCTCCCCTCACCGCTCCAGGAATCCACCACATACCGCACGATATTCCCTCCGAGCGTGTACACTTCCCGCCAAAACCCTATTCCAGCACAGTAACCAACCGCAATAAACGGCGTTTAACCTTTCGTTGCCTGTCGGTACCTATAAGTTCCTCTTATTTTAAGCGTAACAATACAAATAGGGTTGTACTCTAGGATTAATTTCATGTTTTACTAACCTTCAACCATAAACGACAAGTAATCAAGACTGTTTTATATTGAAAAAATTTATACAATTTTTGCCCTAAAATTCCAGTGATTTTTTTAAATAAATAAAAGAGTAAAACCCACATAACTAGGGAAGTGTAACCCCATTAACTTGCAAATATCACACCGATTATTTTACTTGGGCTCTCCCCGTCCTTTACCTCGCAAATTTGGGCTTTGAATGGATGGCCAGTCCATTATCTATCACCTAACATTCGTAGCCATTTGAGCCACCTTTAGGTGTGCCTTTGGCAGGATTATGAAAACTACTTTAGAAGAATTTAAACTTTTAATTGAGAAGAAAAAGATTAATAAAGGATCTACATGTATTTTCATTTCTATTATTTTTTCTATTGTATTGTATAATCATGTTATAGGTTTATTCCCATGTATTTTTACTAGAACTCCACTTTTAAACTTGAATTAAAGGAAAAACGGAATATGTAGTAGATATACTAATGCATGCCACTAAGGGTTAATAAAGCCGTGCATTCCAGGCTTCCAAAAAACAGGTAGATTAAGTGGCATTAACTGTAAAGCATATCTTTTTATCACAATATTTACAATCTACGTATTAACAATTTACAAGTTGCCCACCTGGGTAGAGTGGTAGTAGCGCATTTGCCTCATATTGAGACAGTTCATTTTTGACTGAGGTAATTAATAATGGTGTAATAGTAATAATTGTCAAACAAGTTGTCAAACAGTAAAATTGTACAATCCTGAACGTGCATGCCCGTCCGCCCCAGGGGGTGGCGGCACATCGTCGGACATATGGTCTGACTAAACAAAGCAAGGGGACACTTCCCCTCAGATGTGTGTGCTGGAGCTAGTTTCCAGATGAGTTTTGGGAGTCGAAGTTGAAAAGCTGCACAGAGCAGACTTTTGTGATACGCGAAAGAATTTGTTGTTTCACGAATAGTAATACGCTATCCAGGGCACTCACGTCCTGCACATTAGAAAAATCGCCGAGAAACAAGCAATTTACACATTTGCTATATAGTTTTTGCTTCAATGTGTAGTTGGAGCAAACGCCGGTGTGAGAAGTTACTAAAAGCAATTAACACATATATCCACGTGGTATTTTTTGTAATATCCCACTCCCTGAAGTGCTCATTGCTCGCGAGGGCCCCAGCCGTGGAAAAATGATTAATTAATAAATATTAAATATGGGACCACCCCAATATTCAACAGGTCGCTTCAGGTGAGCTAACCGGATAAGGTTTTTTTAAGCTATTGTCCAGGTTTCATGGGCAATCCCAGTAAGTAATACTAACGCGCTCGTATGCAATGCATGCCAGCTAAGTAGCTTTTCACATACTAACCGGGGTGCTAATGCGGAACCGACTAATGCATGTACACACGAAATTTCTCAGCACGATTAACACGTGGAGGATTTTTTTTAGTGGATATACCGCGCTCGCGCGGGGAACTCCACATACCTCTTGCATTTAGACTGGGGGTCGAATGCAGGAATGCATTTTCCCCCCTCCACGGTGTAAAAAAAAAATATCAGCGTTTCCCCTTATCCTGAAAAGACGAATGTCAAGTAACTTTAAGCTGCATGGACCCCGAGATCATTAGAGCATCATTTCATTCATCGTCCGATATGACCAACCAGGCTAAAGGACGTTAATATATATATTTACAAGTAAGGGGAAGATTAGATGACAAACTGTCAAAACACGACTTTCTATCATCATCGGAAAACTCGCCTCTCGCCTAGACGTTACGGGTTCGATCGCAAGCGCCTGCATGTGGGATTTGTGGTGGACAAAGTGGCGCAGGGGCGGAGTTTCCCCTGGTTCTCCGGTTTCCCCAGCCATTGCATTCCACCGGCGCTCCATCTTCATTCCATGTATCATCAGTGTCAACGCCTGCGGTGTCACAAGTTTTAAAAAACACTATAAAAAGCGGAACATCGGCAGGGATCAGGCCTTTCGACCTGCGGCTTGTTTTACAACATTTACATTTTACGTATTATGACTGAAAGTCCATGGAATAATGCAACACATCTACTTTTAATTCCTTAAAAAAGTTTAAAAATTACTGAAAACATAGTATAATTGATCACCAGGCAATATTTTTAAATGCCAGAAAGTCTCTGGAGCTACCGCAAAGCTTTAAAGGTGAAAATGGACTCGAGAAGAAAAACTTCAATTCGGCGAGATCTCATTCGCATCATGCAAAGTAAAAACCGAAGTTATGCAGAAGCTAAACAGAAAAGGACAGTAAAGGCCGCAGCAGAGGAGATGAAAAGGAAAGCTGAAGGACCACCTAAACACCTGCTGGATTTTAATATGAGCCTGCATTCCAGTGTTTCCTTGTGTTCTGGCTATTCATATTTTAAGCGTTTTTCTTCCTGTAAAATGCTCTATGTGGATTAGTTTTTCAGTTAAACAAATAAAATTTGCTGTACATGTTCACAGAAGTACAAGGAATAAGAATTGCTTTAGGATTTACTGTCAGATTATTTAAGCATATATTTCCAGTTCTCAAACAAAACATAACCTTACATCTATTGTGACAAAAGCTGTAGAATCATAACTTTAAAAAAATTTGGAGCCTAAAGTAAAACAATCTGATGTGCTCCATTCACATGACTTTCTCTACATCTCTGCAAAAGATACTTTTAAAAAGATTATGTTTCTGTCTACTTCATGACAATTGAGAAAAAAATTAGAAAAATAGTCTTATTAGTTGCTTCCTTGTAAGTAGAAGCGAAATAAGGGAGTACCACAGGTTAAAGTGATAGTCAAAAGCCGGCTGCTATGTGAATGAAGTTCCTTTATTTGTGTGGACAGGAGTTGATAAATTCCTGTATGAGAAAATTGTATTTTAAAGCTGAAACCAATAAATAACAAGGAGTATCTCAAAAATTGACCAACTCCACGAAAAAAAATTTATTTAATATAAGTTTGTTTTCAAGTACAATAATTATATTTTTATAAAAAAAACACATTTATAGCTTTGAAAATGTTTGCAGACTAAACTAAGGTATCACAGAGGAACCTAGGGTAATTTTATAGATTATATGATAACCTAGGTTTAAAATATTAGGCCAAAAGTTTAATTTTTTTTTTTTTTTGCAAGGCACTTTTCAGTGACGTGAAAAAAAATGGTCATAACTTCCAAACCATTAGAGCAAAATTGGTAAAATTTGCAACGCAGCTTACTTGCTTTAGGTATATTACATCTGTGGTATAAATTAAAAACCAAGTTAACATTAATATTTTGGAATTTCAAACTTTCAGTGATACATGTCCTTAACAATTTACAAGAAAAGGAAAACTTACATGATAAACTGTCCAAACATGGCTTTTTATCATCATATGATTATCATCGGTAGGGATCAGGTCTTACGACCTGTGCTTGTTTTACACTATCAGAAATTTACAAGTAAGGAACGATTAGATAACATAAAAATCTGATGTGTTCAATTCACATGACTTTCTGTACCTCCCTGTAACAAAGTATTGTTAGAAAGGTTATGCTTCTATTTACTTCATGCTAATCGAGACAAAATTAGCGGAAATAGTCTTATTACTTGCTCCCTTGTAAGTAGAAGCGAAATAAGGGAGTACCATAGGTTAAAGTGATAGTAAAAATCTGGTTGCTATGTGGCTGAAGTTCCTTTGTTTGTATGGACATGAGTTCACAAATTCCTGTATGAGAAAGGCATGTTTTTTAAAGCTGAAACCAAAAACAAGGAATATCTAAAAGATGATCAACTCCACGAAAAAAGTATATAATATAAAGTGTGTGTTTTAACGTGCTCTAAATATTTTGTGTGATAATTTTTGACCATCTATTATGGTTTAGTAGTTACGCAAAATTCATAAAATTCATCTAGAATAAAGTAGTCTTTAGAGGGTATTTCCAGAAAAGTCAAGATATACGGTTAATTTGCCATATGAATATATTCAATATATGGTATTTTAATCAAAATCATTAGCTATTTTGAGAAAATAAAAAATTTCAAAAAAATTTTCATGTAAAGGGTAGTTTGGGGTGGAGGGATTTTCCCCAAAATCTTCGTGTCGCATTCCTGGAAGATACTAAAATTAAATACAAAGTTTGGTATTTTACTGACTTTCGTTTTTGGGTTATCGTGTTCACAGACACACACACACACACGGACCTTTTTCTGAAAATGCCTTTTTTGGATTCAGGGGATCCAAGACATGTATTTCCGACGAAATCTCAGTATCGAGTTTTTGGGTGGAATGCAATAGCTTCTCTATACACTATGTGCATAGTACGTGTAGAGAAAGCAAAAATGCATTATGAAATATAAGGGTGGAGAGGAGAATTAATTTCAAAACTGCGTCGATGTGTTGCCTGGCACTTTACTGTCTGCAACATTATAAACCCATTCAGCTAAAAGCACTCAAATTTATTGCTGTACAATATTTTTAAGGAATCTTGCAGATTATCCAAACTGAGATGAATATTTACATTCACATTATTGAAAACATTCATCTACAGTTTTACCCATAGCTGGTATTAGCTGTAGAAATACAACTATAAAAAGTATGATGTGTTACATGCACATGACTTTCTCTACGTATTCTACAACAAACTACTCTTAAAAAAGCTTATTCTTTTACTGTTCCATGCTAATCAAAATAAATATTGAGAAAAATTGTCTTCAGAGGCTATTCCCAGAAAATCCAAAGTATACATTTTATTTTAATTAAAATCGTTGGAGCTACTTTTTAGAAAATCAGAATTTTAGAAAAAAATTCCAGTTTGGGGTAGGGGGATTTTTCTCAAAATCTTCGTGTCGCATCCCTGGAAGACACTAAACTTAAATACCAAGTTTGGTATTTTACTGACTTTCCGTTTTTGAGTCATCGTGTTCACATACACACGGACACACGGACACACACGGACCTTTTTCTGAAAATACTTTTTTTGGATACAGGAGACCCTAAAACAGACATTTCCGGTGAAATCTCGGTATCGAATTTTTTGGTGAGGTGCACAATACCTTCTCTATACACTATGTACATAGTACGTATAGAGAAAGTAAAAAGGGAAAACACTAAGCTAAAACGATAGTCAAATCTTTTAAAAGCTGGTCGCTATGTGATTGAAATTCGGCTCTCTTTGTATGAGTGAAACAAAACTTATAATATGAATGAAGACTTCCCGTTTGAGAAAAGTATAAGTATTTTAAAATTGAAACAAATAACACAGAATAACGAGGAAATTGCTAACTCTAAAAACAATTCTTATCAGATAAATTGTGTGTTTTAACCGCTATCTTGTTACGATTTACCAGTTATCCAAAAGTCATTCAAAATGGAGAGATTTTCAGAGGCCATTCCCAAGGAATTGAAGATATACTTTATCATATGATATCTAAATACACAGCATTTTAATTATAGTCATTAGAACCGGTTTTCAGAAAAACGAAAATTTTGAAAATTCTTCCGTGTAAATGGTAGTTTGAGGTTGATTTTCCTGAGAATATTGGTCTCGCATTCTGTAAGAACTGAACTTAATACCAAGTTTGCAATTTAATAGAGATTTTGAGTTATGCTGTTCACAACACACACGCTGGCTTTTTCTAAAAATCTGATGTGTTCTATTCACAGTAAAATATCAAACTTGGTATTTAAGAAAAGTTTCTTCCAAGGTATTTCAGGGAAATCCCCCAACCCAAAGTACCCTTTACATGGAACACTTCCTAAATTCTCGTTTTTCACAAACATTTCTCTAACGATTTTGATTAAAATACCGTATATTTGCATTATAAATAAGATGTGTAATTTTCTAGGAATAGCCGCTGCAGATTTCTTCATTCTGGATGAAGTTTTCACAACTGGTTAACCGTAAGAGATAAACAAAACCCTTTTTTATAGAAAAAAATGTAGCTCTTATTAAAGCACAGCATTTATGTGTATTTTAATTTTCTCAAACGGGAAGTCATCTTTTGTTTCTTCCCTCTTAGTTTACTCTTGGCTATGCAAAGAGAACGGAACTTTAATTTTTCACATAGTCCACGCCTAGTGTATTCCTTTATCTCCCTTCTGAAGTAATAAATATTTCTGCTAATGTTTTATCTTGCTTAGAATGTTCTAGATAAAAGAATACTCTTTTGTAGGAACAGTTTGTTTCAGAACAGCTAGAGAAAGTCGTGTGAATGGAACACATCCGATTGTTGGCTTCCGTGGTATGTTTTACTTTGGAAGAGTCGGTTAATATCTACTAGATTAACCAAACAATCATAGCGTAGTCAACGCCGATGCTCATTTTTTATGTAATTAATTTTTGAGAACGTTTTCTTGCAGGTGTATGTGAAGCTAATCATTACCATTAATGTGATGCACGCATAATCGCACTTTTGAAAATAAATTCTTAAATAATCCCCAAAGTCTTTGATAGGGTCGTTAAATTATAAGGTAACCCCTCTCGAGGCCTCTCTCCACTGCGCGAGAGATCCAAGAGTCGCCGGGTAAGTGGTGCCGGCAAAGGCACACTAAAATACCTATCTTATGATAAATTACCGAAATGTTGACCTTCTGCTCACATGCGGGCAGCACTCGTCGAAGCTTAGCAGCAGGAATCCTTGTAGTTTCTTGCATGATTTTATCACCAAGTTTCTGTAGATTACACAGGGATTTCTGCTGCTGAGCGAGAACATCTTTAACTTGTTATACTGCCTGTTTGGGACAAATGGTCAATATTTTCCACATTTATTTAAGGTAAGGACTTCGGCGCGTCTTTGCTGGCACCACTTTCCCGGCAACTCTCGGATCTCTCGCGCGGTGAAGAGAGGCCGCAACAGGAGTTACCTTATAATTTAATGATCCTATGCGTGTGTGTGTGTGTGAACACACTTTTCGAACATCTTGTATATGGTATTAGAAAACGTATTCCTCACATTTAAAGTTCATATAAACATATGTTAAAAAATCTGACGTGTTCTATTCACATGACTTTCTCTACAACTCTGCAATAAATTATTTTTAAAAAGTTTATGCTTCTATTTACTTCATGCTAATCGAGAAAAAATTAGCAGAAATAGTCTAATTACTTGCTTCCTTCTAAGTAGAAGCGAAATACGGGAGAACCATAGGTTAAAGTGATAGTCAAAAGCTAGTTGCTATGTGACAGGTTTCTTTGTTTGCATGCACAGCAGTTCACAAGTCCTGTATGAGAAAAGTTTAAGTTTTTTATAGCTGATACCAAAAACAAGGAATATCGCAAGAAAAAAAATGTATATAGCATAAATTGTGTGTTTTAAAGTGCTCTACATTTGTTGTGTGGTAAGTTTTTGGTGGAATGCAATACCTTCTCTATACACTATGTACATTGTACGTATAGAGAAAGTAAAAATCCTTTGTTTTCGCGTTATCAATGTATTAATGAAACGCCTTTCCGAGTCAAACCTAATAATTTTATTGATCTTGTACTCATTCATAGAAAGCTTAGGTCAATTTTACCCTGCGGAGATAGCTTTGTGTTGAAATGGGCCTTGTTTACATGTCATTTGTGCAATACATTCTCTCAGCATGATTACAGATACTGTCTACAGCAACTTCATTCAGAACTCTCTCCCAGACCTACTAGAAGATGTGCCGCTGCAAATAAGGAGAAGCACTGGTTTATGCATTTTACGGTTATTGCTCCAGCACATTTTACTGTTATTGTCCGAGATGCACTGGCTGGTCTCTCCATGATAGACGATAGGTAGAGGAACAGTACTCCTGCACATTCCCCCGAACTCAATGCTTTGAATTTTTCTATTTGGGAGCACCTTAAAGGCTTCGTTTATCAGCAGATATCCCATGAAGAAAATGTTAAGCCTGTCATAGAAGTGCCGCGGGAAGTCGGTGTCTCATTCCAGCAGTGTCCTCAGCTTCGTCTGGTAATGAAGATTCCAATCCTAATTTTCCCTTACGACGTGAATTTATTGTATTACAGGTTTAAGGGCAGCTAGCTTGATCCTTACAAATGAGTTATAAATAAATACCATCCCACCACTTACATTATTAATCAGGAGCCTAATCCAACCATCTGCACATCACACCCCCACCACTTAACCACGTGGACGCGCGCACAACACAATGTGACGTGAAGACAAGCTCAAGCGAGATAAGGGTAACCACATAAGAGATCTACCTTGCCTCAAATACTGATCCTGGGTGACGCCAACTTTCGCGCCATAAAATGTAACAGTATCTCTTGTTGGTTCCTAGTTAGCATCACCTCACAAGTTATGTGAATAAATTGTGTCAAGTTCTGACGTCATAGCGTGCACATGACACGTTTGGGAAAACCCAAAGGTTACTTCTCACTTTAAATTTATGCTTGCTTTGTCTGTTCTTCCAATTCCCTGTGCTACTTGGAAGACCAGTCACTATTTCTGTCTCACTTCTTTCTATGTCTGTTCTTTTCTATCTTACATTGTTTAGCCTAAACCCTGTGTTCATTAGCAGGTGGTGGTTGGTGAACTGTTTCCTGGAATTAAGCTAGCTCGCCTTGCCTTAATTACCTAAGTTACAACAACTTGTATTTATGCATATTTCTACCCTTAGATATTCACAACTATTTGACATTACTTTCTCTAAGGTTATAATATTATATACAATTTCTCTTTTTATATGTTTTGTGAGCATATCGTATGTTCTCTTACTAAAGCCTGTGAAATCATTCCAAGCTTCGAGTACATGCGTGTCTAGACGCCAGAGCATTTACTAAGAGTGGAGTTAGAGTCGAACACCTCCTAAATAATTGACAACGTCAAAAATAGAATAATGTGTCACTTTAAGTTATCTAGATTAATAATATTTTCAATCTGAATAAATTGAAATCAAAGGATTTTGAGACATCTGGTTATTTGAATATTTTTTCTTGGTTATATGTAAGGAACAGGTCCCCAATTTTTGTAACATTGTTTTGATTCACCTGTATGTAATATACTTATTAAATTTACCGAACATTATAAGCATACATACATACAATTCCTTGAATCCAAATGCTATATAGCTTTTCTTTTCTGCTCCTTCCTGGTGGCATCTACTTAATTATTCTTTTGTGTGATCTTTATCTTCCGTTCTTTTTCCATACCCTTTTCATTGCAAATGTTCCTGTTGAATAAAATCTAGTATTGAATTTTGAACATTCATGTTCCTTTTATAATCTCGTATCTAATTTTTCTCGTCTAAGTATCCTAGCAGATTTCCTTCAATTATCTATTGGTTTTGCCAATGCTTTGCTTTTTTAACTAACAGAGCGATGGTTATAATACTTCTATTGTAACTAAGAAATGTTTCCGGGCTGTTTTGCCGTGGTCTGCTGGTGTTAGGAGTATCAGACGTTTCGTCCACAACTACGGTGGACATCTTCAGTGGCGCGGTCGAAGTTTTCTAGGAGAAGGTTTCGCTGCGTCTGAAGCGTTGACTGTCGGGATCGCTACTTTTATACTGGCAAGTGGGGGGCGGGGCTTGGGCTCTCCGGCGAACGTGGCTTCTGATTGGACCGCTTCGTTGCTTCTCGTTTGATGACGTTTCCTGCTTTCAATGACGGGATGCCAATTCCTATTGAGTTTTAGTGCCTCTTCTTTTTTATTAAAATTTTAATTACTTTTAAATTAAATTTAAAAGATGTCCACCGTAGTTGTGGACGAAACGTCTGGTACTCCTAACACCAGCAGACCACGGCAAAACAGCCCGGAAACATTTCTTAGTTACAATGACTCCGGCCGTGAAAGCCTATGTTCTCTCAATACTTCTATTGTTCTATAAATGGTAGTTTTTGTTTTATTTTGAGACATGTTTATCCCATAAAATATCATTCAAAGTAAATAAAACATACTTTGCTGAGTTAATATTTGATCTTGTTTACTTCTCATGTTTTCCATCTGGTGTAATTTGTACTCGCAGTACTTATACTCCTTTGTGTGTTTAATTATCCCCATTTCGTTTTCCAGTACAAAATCTGATGAACATCTCCAATAGCCTCTGAAAATTAAATGAAGATGATAGTCCCCCATTTCGAAGCTGACATTCTTTTCATAACAGGCGGCGCCGTGGCAGAGTGCTTAGACCACTCGCCTCCCACTTAGGATTTGATTCCAAGCGCTCGCATGTGGGTTTTGTGATGGACGAAGCAGCGTCTGGGCGGGTTTTCTCCGGGTCCTCCACCAATTGCTTCATCGTCAACTTTTCTATCATCCCTCTCGCTTTCATTTCATATCATCATGCCTGGCTGTAGAGTCGACCACTCGTTCCAGGTTCTTCAATCTGTTGCTTCGTGCCGTTGTCTCTAACAGACTTGTGACCCCTGGACATCCGCTTGTAAGTCCTAGGGGGTGTGAGTTCCACATACGCGGAGGATAAGCCGACTTTGACATGAAACCATTTGATTAAAAACAGCACATTAGCTACTGAGCACTGTAAGTATACATGACAGTATGTGTGACTCACCATCATTCCCCCACATTGATTGGAGTAGGGGTAAACTAGTTCTGACTTCTTTTGGACATGCCCCCTTTTATCTATAATGTATTTTATAGAAAATATGGAAACATTTGACCGACAGTGTGTGTGTGTGTATGTGCGTGTGTGTGTATACACACATACCTACACTGTTGGAAAATGTTTCCAATTAGCCAGTGGAAGTAATTGTAATTCAAATATGAGATTTTCTCACATCAAAAGTTTTAATTACGTATATTATAATATGCTAACATGCATGTTTGTTTCTGTCTAAAGTAGTAGGAGATTTTAGATTTGATTATAACAACTCTCAGGGTTTGAGTTGCTCATAGTCTCTCGTGTATATACTTGCTGAAAACAAGTAATTTGGTACGAGTTGAACTTCTCTTCTATTTCACTGCCGGAAATATGCTGTTAGTGAAGTGCGGATAGACTCGATGGCTGCTTCATCCCACTTATGGGAAGGGAAAAAGCCGTTGTTCCCCTGTCGTGGTTTTACGGAACGTAAAAAAACCTCAAGCATCACAAAGAGGCCTCTGAGCAAAATTAAGTGGTCTGAGACGCTGAGAACCACCGCAGTTAAAGAGCGTCCATAAATAAAACGCAATTTTATTTCGCCTATGGTTTAGGATGGGGTGGGGCGAGGTTAAATAAGGTAGCATGTCTGGAGCAAGTGAAATACCTGTTTTGAAAATTTTCTAAACCTGTAGACCCTGGCAAGGTCCTGAATTTTATTATTTTCACTGGGTGCATACAGTTTTTGACAGGATATGTAAAATATAAATTAAAAGTCAAAACTTAATGCTCTGAAATTACAAAAATGTGATGTGTTCCATTCACAAGACTTTCTCTATATCACTGTAATAAATTATTCTATTTACTTCATCTAATGGAGCAAACATTAGCAGAAATAGTCTTATTACTTGCTTCCTTGTTAATAGAAGCGAAATAAGGGGGTACCAAGTTTAAAGTGATAGTCGAAAGCTTGTTGCTCTGCGACTGAAGTTCCTTTGTTTGTATGGACACGAGTTCACAAAGTCCAGTATGAGAAAAATATAAGTTTTTATAGCTGAAACCAAAAACAAGGAATATTTCAAAAACAATCAACTCCAGGTAAAAAATGTATATAACATAAATTGTGTGTTTTAAGGTGCTCTAATTTTGTTGTGTGGTAAGTTTTTGTCCATTTCTTACGGTTTAGCAGTTATGCAAAATTCCATAAAATTGACCCAGAATAAACTAGTCTTCAGAGGCTATACCCAGAAAATTCAAAATCTACATTTTATTTGTCAGGTAAATATCTTTAATATACGATATTTTAATCAAAACCATTAGAGCCATTTTTTAGAAAATCAAAATTTTCGAAAAAAGTTCCATGTAAAGGGTAGTTTGGGGTGGGGGGATTTTTCTCAAAATCTTCGTGTGGCATCCCTGGAAGATACTAAACTTAAATACCAAGTTTGGTATTTTACCAAATATTCGTTTTTGAGTTCTTGTGTTCACAGACACACGTACACACACACGGACCTTTTTCTGAAAATACTTTTTTTGGACACAGGGGACGCTAAAACATATATTTCCAGTGAAATCTCAGTATCGAATTTTTTGGTGGAGTGCAATACCTTCTCTATACACTATGTACATAGCACGTATAGAGAAAGTAAAAATAGACTTTAGAACTGTAATTAAGGACAAAACAATGCAACATCTTTCCCTTTTTGTATCTTGTTGCTTGATACATCCTTAAAGCTATTATCCTACATGCCTGTGACAGGCAGCGAGGGTTGTATGAAGCAAAATGTTTTTTAGTACAGCTTTTTTGTGGCGCGAAGTTGCTGTAAAAGCAACACCGTGAAATGTTTCTATTTTTGCCACGTACTGTATTCTAGTCTTTCATTAGTAAGGGTGTAACTATTCACTTTCTTTTGCCTCTGTTCATTCCCTGTACTCTGTCTCTTTCTCTCTCGCTCGCTATGACTGAGAGCGCCGTGCAATTTATTTTGTTTCGTGTTCTGTATGATCATGTGAGGTTTTCATGTCGGATTTTTATCTCGCTGCTTGCTTGTCTGTTGTTTCTTCCACCCCCCCCCCTCCTTCTCTTGGTAGTAGTGGCGGTGCGACCCTAGCGCCGCGCGTTTATTTATGTGATTGTTACACGCGATTCATGCTTGGTTACCCACGTATAACGTGGGAGGCTACAAGCAAGGCGGGTAGCAGTGGCGTGATGACTTGTTCTCCAGTCTATTACATGTAAACGTGTTACTTCACACATTTCACGTTTTGATCTTAAGCCAAAGCTTTAGTAAGCTATGGACGCCGCTTAAGGCCGTACAGGTGTAAAATTTGGCCAAAAATGTCAAACGTATCCATTGAATATAACATTACGCCTAAAATCAATATGAGAACAGTTTTGTACTACAAATGTTATGAAAAAATCTGATGTGTTCCATTCACACGACTTTCTCTACATCTCCACTACAAACTATAATTATTAGAAAGTTTATGCTTCTATTTACTTCATGCTAATCGAGAAAAAATAGCAGAAATAGTCTTATTACTTGCTTCCTTGTAAGTAGAAGCGAACCATAGTTTAAAGTGATAATCAAAAGCTGGTTGCTATGTGACTGGAGTTCCTTTGTTTGTATGGACAGCAGTTGGCAAATTCCTGTATGAGAAAAATAAGTTCTTTAAAGCTAAAGCCAAAAACAAGAAATATCTAAAAACTATCAACTCCACGAAAAAAAATGTATATAACAAATTGTGGGTTTTAATGTGCTCTTTATTGTTTGTGTGGTAAGTTTTTGACCATCTGTTACGGTTTAGCAGTAATGCAAAGTTCGATAAAATTGATCCAGAATTGATTCAGAGGCCATTCCCAGCAAGTTCAAGATACACATATTATTTGTAAATGTATATATCTTTAATATACGATGTTTTAATCAAAATTGTTAGAGCCATTTTTAAGAAAATCAAAATTTTCGACAAAAAAATTATATGTAAAGGGAAGTTGGGGTGGGAAATTTTCTTGAAAATCTTCGTGTCGCATCCCTGGAAGAAACCAAACTTAAATACCAAGTTTGATATTCAACGGTCTTTTCGTTTTTGAGCTATGCTGTCCAAACACACACATACACACGGACCTTTTTGTAAAAATGCCTTTTTTGGATACAGGGAGACCCAAAAATTTATCTCTGGTGAAATCTCGGTATCGAAGTTTTGGATGGAGTGCAATACCTTCTCTATACACTATGCACATAGTACGTGTAGAGAAAGTAAGAATACAATGGTGGTAGTCACAAATCACATGACTTTGTTTACATCTCTGCAACAAATTATTGTTAAAAAGCTTATGCTTCTGTTTACGTCACGTTATCGAGAAAAAATAGCAGAAATAGTCTTGTTACTTGCTTCCATTAGGTAGGAGCGAAATAAGGGACTACATGCTGTAAAATATTGTAATTCTTATTTCACTTTAACTTCCCAAGTGGAAGCGTCAGACGAGCCAACGTAATTAAGAATTCTTTACAGTGTATGTATGAAATACTTTCTTCAGATTCTTTATATTGGAGTTAAATAATTCCTTACACATTTCCTATAACGCATTAAGTCTGGTTTGCTAACTGCTTCCATTTAACGATCCGTGGTAGCATTAGAGAAATGTTACGAATTCCAAACGTAACAACTGGTAGCAAATGTAGCATGTAGTTTAAAAAGTATCTCTTTTTAAATTCTATGTGATTTATTTCAGTGACATGTTGTCCACTTGAATCCCTCTTTACAGATCTCCTGCAACTTCTTCCAATTGAGGCATATACAACCTAAGTTTGAGGAAGTATAATACCAAAAAAACTGATGTGTTCCATTTACATGACTTTCTCTATATCTCTGTAAATTATTATTGTTAATAAGCTTATCTTTTATTTATTTCATGCTAACCAAGAAAAATTAGTAGAAATAGTCTTATTTCTTGCTCTATTGTAAGTAGAAGCGAAATAAGGGAGTACCATAGGATAAAGTGAAAGCCAAAAGCTGGTTGCTATGTGACTGATGTTCCTTTGTTTGTATGGACACGAGTTCACAAAGTCCTGTATGAGTTTTTTATAGCTGAAACCAAAAACAAGAAATATCTCAAAAACAATCAAAAAATGTATATAACATAAATTGTGTGTTTTAAGGTGCTCTACATTTGTTGTGTGGTAAGTTTTTGTACATCTCTTATGGTTATGCAAAATTCCGTAAAGTACTCTTCGGAGGCTATTCCCAGAAAATTCAAAATATACATTTTATTTGTCAGGTAAATATCTTTAATATACGATATTTTAATCAAAATCGTTAGAGCCATTTTTGAGAAAATCAAACATTTTGAAGAAAGTTCCATGTAAAGGATAGTTTGGGGTGGGGGTATTTTTCTCATAATCTCGGTATCGAATATTTTGGTGGAGTGCAATACATTCTCTATACACTATGAACATAGTGCCTATAGAGAAAGTAAAAAGTGTTTCAATTGCTGGAAGCTTGTCTTGTGTTCATAAGTTAATTAACCGTTGCTATGACATTCCAGTATACAAATGCTAAATTTGTGCTAATAAATGTTCCACCATCACCCGTAGGCAACATAAAAAATACCTGGAAATGCATTTATACCAAAAACAGCAATAATCAAATTTTATTGGTTATTTCTGCTACAAAGCCTCACTAGCTTTTACAAAAATATCATATTTCAACCTCTATTTTATGAATTTAATACTTTATTTTGTTTCCTACCACATGTCAAAGTTTATATGATAAACTTGACACTGCTAAAACAATATATTCTCTACTCTTATTTTTGCAACAAACACTACTCGATACCAGTTAGACATTTATGCAGCAATTTTGTTATTATGCACTATGATGGCGCTGCAGCGAAATTTCTCTCTAAACTTGAGGCACTAATTACCGTAAGGGTCTAAAATATATCGTTGCTACTTTTATGATTTTATGTATGCTCCTGACATCTGTTGACCTTTTAGCATGCTTTAGGCTCACACTATGTGTATGAACGTTTACGATTAACTGTCTCAACGATTTTCTGATATTCACTTTCATATGCGCCCACTTTTATCTGCAACAAGCCACAGAATGATAAAACGGAATCCAAACTATTGGAATATGTAGTAATTGTGTTTGGAATATTTACTTTATCTAATCCAGAAAATAATAGCAGAAATAATCTTATTACTTGCTTCCTTGTAAGTAGAAGCGAAATAAGGGAGTACCATAGGTTACAGTGAAGTCAAAAGCTGGTTGCTATGTGACTGAAGTTCCTTTGTTTGTATGGACAGGAGTTGACAAATTCTGTATGTGAAAAGTGTAAGTTTTTCAAAATTGAAACCAATAACAAGGAATATCTGAAAAACGATCAACTCCACAACAAAAATGTATATTACATAAATTGAGTGTTTTAACGTGCTCTACATTTTTTGTGCGGTAAGTTATTGTCCATCCCTTATGGTTTAGCAGTTATCCAAATTCCGTAAAATTCATCCGGAATAAAGTAGTCTTCAGAGGCTATTCCCAGAAAATTCAAGATATGCATTTTATTTGTCAGGTAAATATGTTTAATATACGATATTTTAACCAAAATCTATTAGAACCATTTTTGAGAAAATCAAAATTTTCGAAAAAAGTTCCAGTTTGAAGTGCGAGAATTTTCTTGAAAGTGTTCGTGTCGCATCCTTGGAAGAAACGAAACTTAAGTACCAAGTTGGGTATTTAACGGGTTTTTCGTTTTTGAGTTATGCTGCCCAGAGACACAGACGTTTTTTCTGGAATAGGGGGGGGACCCAAAACAGACATTTCCGGTGATATTTCGGTATCGCATTTTTGGGTGCATTTCAACACCTTCTCTGTATATTATGTACATAGTACGTGTAGAAAAAGTAAAAAGTAGGTTTTTATGGTGTGATTTTTCATGAAATTTCAGTCATACACACCCTTAAAGCTGGTCGAAAGGCATATGGCACTGCCTGGTTTTAATTAGTGTCGCTATTACTCTGTTAATAAAAGGAAACTAAAATCAGACAGATTTATTGAAATTAATTGATGGCGCGGTTGTCAAAACACGCATCTGCCGCGAGGACAGCAGAAAACTCCCTTCAGGATTACCAAACTAAAACTGGTTTAATCGGTTATCGAACCCCGGTCCTGTACCACAAACATGAACATACATTTGCTGAAGTCCAACACTGGCACACAATTTTTTGCTGTTTCCCATGTCCTTTCAATTGAAATAATGTGCCCTATGCAAACGAAAATCATTTTGAAGTTTAAAACAGTTCACTGAATGTTTATTCAAATGCAGCTGTTACCCCCCCAGGTGAGCAAACAAAAATGATGACGCTTGTTTTGCAACTAATGCCTTCATTATTTTCAACGAAAAAAGAATGCTCACATGCATGTATGTGCAAGCAACTGCCTCGCTCGAAATAATTCATCGTTATTGTAATCCGTCATTAACTGACCTTTTTTATATCGCCTTCCAATTCCAGATTTCCTGATGGCTGTAATTTCCTCTTCGATCCCAGCTATGTAATCACAAGCGCTTACACCTCCCTAATTTTGTACCGTTCGTAATCCGTATTTGATTGTAACTCACGCGTAAAATTACAATTCATTTTGATGTGAAAATGCGGTTGGGAGGGGAGCCTCGAAATGGTAGAGCTCGGTATTGAAAATCCGTCATTCAAGAATCGAACTGGAATGGATTTAAACCCCATGTACAGCTTTAATTTACATATATAAGCAAGCTTCAATCTCTGCCTTATTCATTACGAAATAATTCATCATACTGTTTCACGATAATTTGTAACGATTCACAGCCCCACGGAGCAATTATGGCTCATCTATTTAAGACGGATTATGTTTAATATATTATCATGGACTGCTAATAACACGTTTTAAGGTAGTCCCTAACGGCAAAGGATGCATTGCCAACTAATAACGAACTCTTCGTTGTAATTAGGCACCGAGGATTTCAGCAAAACAAATAGAATTCCAGAGAACCGGTTCTTTGAAGTTGTTCTAAACACCGCACAACAAATCTACAACAGACAATTTACCATAACTGAATAACAACGAAAGTTATAGTAACATAACGAGAGCTCCAACTTTTATCTAGAGAAAAGTTGTATTTAATAAGACCATTTCGTGAATAAAATAGCAATTATTAGCCTACATGGGCACGAGGAATAATATTCCTAAAAGCCCGTTTGTCTAACATATACTTGCACCGAAATCATAGTAATTTGATGTTCACGTCATAGATAATGTCCCCGTTGCTTAAAGAAATTGAAATGGCGTGTTATTTATGGACGCTCTTTAACTGCTCTGGTTCTCAGCGTCCCATTCTATACTGGGCGTGAAAGACCGCTTAATTTTGCTCAGAGGCCTCTCTTATCAGGCTTGAGGTTCTTTTACGTGCCGTAAATCTACGACACGGGACCAACGGCTTTACTTCCCTTCCGAAGGAAGCCATGCTAAGGATTTTTACACCCGAAAAAATCCATCGTCCTCCGCCGGGTATATGAAGCTAGCATGGTAACCATTACACCACGGAGGGCGACAAAATTCGTTGATCTGATTCCACATACTTTGAGTTTTTAATTAATGTGTCTATTTCAGCGAAAGACCTTTCCCCAAAACATTTTGGATGAAATGAACATTAGTTTACAGAGAAAAGAAATTCACATGGGTGCGATACATTAAAAAAAAATTGGTGTGTTCCATTCACATGACTTTCTCAACATCTCTGCAACAAATTATTGTTAATAAGCTTATGATTCTATTTATTTCATGCTAATTGAGAAAGAATTAGCCGAAACAGTCTTATTACTTGTTTCCTTGTAAGCAGAAGCGAAATAGGGAGTAGCATAGGTTAAAGTGATAGTCAAAAGCTGGTTGTTATGTGACTGAAGTTCCTTTGTTTGTACGGATAGGAGTTGACAAATTCATGTATGATTTTTAAAGCTGAAACTAAAAACAAGAAATATCTTAAGAGGCTATTCCCAGAAAATTCAAGATATACATGTTATTTGTCAGGTAAATATCTTTAATATACGATACTTTAATCAAAATCGTTAGGGCCATTTTTAAGAAAATTAAAATTTTCGAAAAAAGTTCCATGTAAAGGGTAGTTTGGGGTAACGGATTTTTCTCAAAATCTTCGTGTCGCATCCCTGGAAGATACTAAACTTAAATACCAAGTTTGGTAATTTACCGACTTTTCGTTTTTGAGTTATCGTGTTCACAGAAGACACACGGACACACACACACAGGCGCGCGCGGACCTTTTTGTGAAAATCTTTTTTCTGGATTTAAGAAACCCTAAAACATATATTTCCGGTGAAATCTCGGTATCGAATTTTTAGGTGGAGTGCAATACCTTCTCTATACACTATGTACATATTGCGTGTAGAGAACGTAATAATTGAAGGTGCGTGTGATAAAAAAAGTCTGATGAGGTCACATGACTTACTTTCTCTACATCTCTGCAACAAATTATCGTTAGAAAGCTTATGATTCTATTTCCTACATGCTAATCGAGAAAAAGTTAGCAACGATACTTTGTTACTTGGTTCGATGCAAGTAGAAGGGAAATAAGGGATATAGAAGGCTAAAGTACAGGGTTACTACAAAAGAAATAGACAACTTCAACTGCCTGTAAAACAAAAACTATTAGAGATAGCAACCTAATTATTTTGGAGGTATGTTGAGAAACTCTCAAAGTTTTGTTTGTTACTATTGGTATCGCTGTAGTGTTTTATTTGTTGTTGCAGAAGCTGAAATGGCGCAAAATCCTGTGGAAAAGACATATTGCGTGTTGGAATTTGCTAGAACGCAATCAGCAACTGTTGTCCAACGACATTTTAGAACACGTTACCACAAAACGCCACCGACTAGACAGTCAATCTACGACTGGTATAGAAAATTCGAGACAACGGGATGTTTGTGCAAAAGGAAGAGCTCGGGAAGACCAAGAGTTTCGGAAGAAAACGTTGAACGTGTTCGTTCTGCCTACATAAGAAGCCCACAGAAATCGACATCTAGGGCAAGCATGCAATTACAAATTCCACAGCAAACTGTATGGAAAATCTTGCGGAAGCGACTGCACATGATGCCTTACAGATTACAGATGTTGCAGTTTCTGAGCGAAGAAAATAAGGCCATACGGCGTGACTTTTGCATCGACATGTTGCGACATGATGAAGACGATGCTGGTTTTTGTGAGCGCATCATTTCATTTTTGTGGTAACGTGTTCTAAAATGTCGTTGCTGATAGCGCTCTAGCAAATTCCAACACGCAATATGCCCTTTCCACAGGAATTTCTGCCATTTCAGCTTCTGCAACAACAAACAAAGCACTACAGTGTTAGCAATAGTAACAAACAAAACTTTGAAAGTTTCTCAACATACCTCCAAAATAATTAGGTTGCTATCTCTAATAGTTTTTGTTTTACAGGCAGTTGAAGTTGTCTATTTCTTTTGTAGTAACCCTATATTAGTCAAAAGCTGGTTGGTATGTGACTGAAGTTCCTTTATTTGTCTAGATAGGAGCTGACAAATTCCCATAGGAGAAAAGTCTTAAGTTATTTAACGCTGAAACCATTAACAAGGAATATAAAAAAAAACTCCACGAAAAAAAAATATAACATAATTTGTGTGTTTTAACGTGCTATACTTTTATTGTGTGGTAAGATTTTGTCCATCGCTTACAGTTTAGCAGTTATGTAAAATTCCGTAAAGTTCATCCAGAATAGTCTTCAGAGGCTATTCCCAGAAAATTCAAGATATGGATGTTAAAATTTAATTCCTGTTGGTTTTTTTTTTTAGTTTTTATTTTAATTGATTTATTAAAATGTTAAATTTTAGAATTTTGGAAAAGATTATTTAAAACAAAAGTTATATAAAATCCTCAAATATATAATGTTGTTAATCCTCCAGTTACTAAACTATACATTTTATTTGTCAGGTGAATATCGTTAATATACGATAGTTTAATCAAAATCGTTAGAGCCATTTTTGAGAAATACAAAATTGTCAAAAAATGCTTAATGTAAAAGTTAGTTGGGGTGGGGGTATTTTCTTGAAAATCTTCGTGTCGTATCCTTGGAAGATACCAAGTTTGGTATTCAACGGTCTTTTCGTTTTTGTGCTTTGCTATTCATACACACACATACAGACAGACACACACACAAGGATATTTTTCCAAAACTGCTTTTTTTGGATTCATGAGGACCCAAAACATGTATTTCCGGTGAAATCTCGGTCTATTACACACCTTTTCCACACACTATGTACATAGTACGTGTAGAGATATGTTCCATTCACATGACTTTCTCTACATCTCTGTAACAAATTATTGTTAAAAAGCTTATTATTCTATGTACATCATGATAATGAAGACAAACATTAGCAGAAACGGTCTTATTGTTTGGTCCATAGTAAATAGAAGGGAAAAATTCTGTGTTCCATTCACATGATTTCCTCTAGCTATTAGGTAAGCAAACCTTTTATTCAAAACATTAATCTGTTATCTATATCAAGCCAACATAAGCATAATTAGTCTTATTATTAGTTTTCTTGGTAGAAGGGAAATGAGAAATAAACACAGGCTAAAGCGATAGTCTCTTCCTTTAAAAAGCCAGCCGCTGTGAAACAATTGAAATTGTAATCTCTTTGCTTTTCAAGAGTAAATAAACAATAAATAAGAAGAACGATGCCTTCCCGTACGAGAAAAGTTTAAATGTCTTAAAATTGATAACAGTAATTCGGAATATCTCGTAAACGGTTAACTCTATAAAAATGTTATATAAAATTAACTGTATGTTTTAATGAGATCTATATTTTTTGTGCAGTAAGTTTGGGCTATTTCTTGTCGTTTGCCAGTTATACAAAAGTTGTCCAGAAGGAAGAGTTCTTCAGAAGCTATTCCCAGGAAATTCAAAATATGTACTACGTTTGTCATAAGAATATATAAACTTTAATTAAAATCGTTAGAGCCATTTTTGAGAAAATAAAATTGTTTGAAACATTTTCTATGTGAAGGGTAGCTGGAGGTGGGGAATTTTCTTGCAAATATCGTGTCGCATCCTAGGAAGATATTCAACTCAAATACAAAGTTTGGTATTTTGGTATTTAACCGACGTTTTGTTTGTGATCTATGCTGTTCACATACACACACGGAAATATTTCTAAAGACCTTTTTAGGTATCAGGGAGTCTCAAAACATTTATTTCCGGTGAAATCTTGGCATCGAATTTTTGGGTGCAATACAATACCTTCTCTATACGCTAAGTACATAGTACGTATAGAGAAAGTAAAAAGGAACAAATTCACGAGGGCCACCCAGAAAGTGACAGACGATTTGGCACAACTAAACAACAACGAAAGATATCAGCACAAAACTTTATTTACAAAGTTACAATACCTTACCATATTTCTCAACGCAATCTCCAACCTGTTTTTCAATGCCTATGTTATACTTTCCTTATTCGTTTTTTTGAATTCTCAGAATGTTCGGCCAATCCAATTTTATAGGTAAATAATGCAATGAACAAGCTGCGACAGTATTTTAGCACGACGCATATATTATTAGTTTAATCATTAGTTTGTACATATTTAATATAAGAAATATCTGCTCAGAACGCAGAATCTTAGCGTGTAGAAGCTCGCATTGTATTCTTCAAGGCTAAGGGCTTTGTTAAAAATAACAAGACTTTTAGAGCATTAGGGACACAAGTAACAACCCCTAGTAGGAAGGAATGTTCTCTCCCTTATATTTTGGAAATGGGGGGTTTTTCATTGTAGAAAAAGGTCACATGGGTGGAAGATAAAGAAGAATCCCAGACAGTCATGTGACAACGCTACTTTACGCACCTTTTTCCAGCCAATCAAAAATGAGGGCAATACTCAGACCTTTTAGTATATAAGTGATGTGCGTACAAGAAATCTGGCTCACAAGGTAGGAAACCGCGTATAAGAAATCGGTCTCATAAGGTAGGAAACCGCGTACAAGAAATCGGTCTCATAATGTAGGGAACCACATACAAGAAATCGGGCTCACAAGGTAGGAAACCGCGTATAAGAAATCGGTCTTATAAGGTAGGGAACCACGTACAAGAAATCGGACTCACAAGATAGGAAACCACGTATAAGAGATCGGGCACCCAAGGTAGGAAACCACGTATAAGAAATCGGGCTCTCAAGGTAGGAAACCACCCACAAGAAATCGGGCTCTCAAGGTAGGAAACCACGTATAAGAGATCGGGCTCTCAAGGTAGGAAACCACGTATAAGAAATCGGGCTCACAAGGTAGGAAACCACGTATAAGAAATCGGGCTCTCAAGGTAGGAAACCACGTATAAGAAATCGGGCTCTCAAGGTAGGAAACCACGTATAAGAAATCGGGCTCTCAAGGTAGGAAACCACGTATAAGAGATCGGGCTCACAAGGAAGGAAACCACGTATAAGAAATCGGGCTCTCAAGGTAGGAAACCACGTATAAGAGATCGGGCTCTCAAGGTTGGATACCACGTATAAGAGATCGGACTCACAAGGTAGGAAACCACGTATAAGAGATCGGGCTCTCAAGGTAGGAAACCACGTATAAGAAATCGGGCTCACAAGGTAGGAAACCGCGTATAAGAGATCGGGCTCACAAGGTAGGAAACCGCGTATAAGAAATCGGGCTCACAAGGTAGGAAACCGCGTATAAGAAATCGGGCTCACAAGGTTGGAAACCACGTATAAGAAATCGGGCTCACAAGGTAGGAAACCACGTATAAGAGATCGGACTCACAAGGTAGGAAACCACGTATAAGAAATCGGGCTCACAAGGTAGGAAACCACGTATAAGAGATCGGGCTCACAAGGTAGGAAACCACGTATAAGAGATCGGGCTCACAAGGTAGGAAACCACGTATAAGAGATCGGGCTCACAAGGTAGGAAACCACGTATAGATATCGGGCTCTGAAGGTAGGAAACCACGTATAAGAGATCGGGCTCACAAGGTAGGAAACCACGTATAAGAGATCGGGCTCTGAAGGTAGGAAACCACGTATAAGAGATCGGGTACTCAAGGTAGGAAACCACGTATAAGAAATCGGGCTCACAAGGTAGGAAACCACGTATAAGAGATCGGACTCACAAGGTAGGAAACCACGTATAAGAGATCGGGCTCACAAGGTAGGAAACCACGTACAAGAAATCGGGCTCACAAGGTAGGAAACCACGTATAAGAGATCGGGCTCACAAGGTAGGAAACCACGGATAAGAGATCGGGCTCACAAGGTAGGAAACCACGTATAAGAGATCGGGCACTCAAGGTAGGAAACCACGTATAAGAAATCGGACTCACAAGGTAGGAAACCACGTATAAGAGATCGGACTCACAAGGTAGGAAACCACGTATAAGAAATCGGACTCACAAGGTAGGAAACCACGTATAAGAGATCGGGCTCACAAGGTTGGAAACCGCGTATAAGAAATCGGGCTCACAAGGTAGGAAACCGCGTATAAGAAATCGGGCTCACAAGGTAGGAAACCGCGTATAAGAAATCGGGCTCACAAGGTAGGAAACCGCGTATAAGAAATCGGTCTCATAAGGTAGGAAACCACGTATAAGAAATCGCACACAACATGCAAATTCAGAGTATAAGAAATGTGACGAGACACTGTCTAAGAAACCGCGCGGCGTCCAGTGTAGGAAATCGGCGTGTTATAAGTTAATCTGACGGGCAATTATTACCGTAAATGTTATACGGCCGTGAAGCTCGAGATTACGGTGACGAGTGTAAAAATATAATAACTCAGTAAAAGTGGAACTGGCACTTAAATCTATATCATCAAGTTCGTGATCGGTTATGTCGGTTGTCGCTCGCGGGGTTAGGGCCTCAATCCAACCACAGATCAATAAAAGAAATCATCAGTGAAATTATGTGAAATTTGTCTTTTATTTGAGTCTACCAAAAGTGTTACACACCTTTGTCATTCTTTCCCCCCCTGAGCAAGAGACAACTCCTGGTCTACAAGAACGAGCCTAGCCAGTGTAACAAAGGGAATCTGCAAGGTATGTACACTCTTAATGTAGAGAATTTCACGACCATTAACCCTCCACCAACTCGAGTAGACTCACCTGATAGCGTCATATTGTCGCAACAACGTGATACCAGAAATAAAACTGCGACAAATTAGCATCCTAACGTGGCAACAATAAAACCACGACGTATTGGTGCACCAACGTGACGCACAACAATAAAATGCGACATATTGGTGCACCAACGTGGCGCACAACAATAAAACTGCGACATATTGGTGCACCAACGTGACGCACAACAATAAAACTGCGACATATTGGTGCACCAACGTGGCACACAACAATAAAACTGCGACATATTGGTGCACCAACGTGACGCACAACAATAAAATGCGACATATTGGTGCACCAACGTGGTACACAACAATAAAACTGCGACATATTGGTGCACCAACGTGACGCACAACAATAAAATGCGACATATTGGTGCACCAACGTGGCACACAACAATAAAATGCGACATATTGGTGCACCAACGTGACGCACAACAATAAAATGCGACATATTGGTGCACCAACGTGGCACACAACAATAAAATGCGACATATTGGTGCACCAACGTGGCACACAACAATAAAACTGCGACATATTGGTGCACTAACGTGGCACACAACAATAAAATGCGACATATTGGTGCACCAACGTGACGCACAACAATAAAATGCGACATATTGGTGCACCAACGTGGCACACAACAATAAAACTGCGACATATTGGTGCACCAACGTGACGCACAACAATAAAATGCGACATATTGGTGCACCAACGTGACGCAAACAATAAAACTGCGACATATTGGTGCACCAACGTGACGCACAACAATAAAACCACGACATATTGGTGTACCAACGCGACGCCCAACAATAAAACCACGACATATTGGTGTACCAACGTGATGCACAATAAAACCACGACATATTGGTGCACCAACGTGGCACACAACAATAAAACTTGACAAATTAGCATCCTAACGTGGCAACAATAAAACCACGACATATTGGTGCACCAACGTGACGCACAACAACAAAATCTCGGCAAAGTTTTCAGTGAGTGTATAATTTACGTTATCAAGGAAGAACCAGTGTGCCCGACAAAGACCAGAGTGGAAGTTCATCAATCATTATGAAGGAATTGAAAGCAAATGTTGATGAAGGTATTCAGAAAAACCGGTGTTTCATATTGGTCGCTATACATACATTTTTGGATGGAAAAGATTTCTCAACATCCTGACTCAGATTTTTAGCAGTGGGGGTACAACATAGGCAAGGAAGCACCGGTACCACGTGACAATAAATACCTTGATAGTAATAGCCAGTGAGGGCTAAATGGCGGCCCGCGAATAAATATATGATTTATTCCTTTTCTTAACTTCCTGCATAGATTTCATTTTAGAACTTGATGGTAGATTTCAAGATTTTGAAGTATTTCGATCACAGATGGAACTTTTCAATAACGCCATGAGATGTTAAGTAGAGTGCAGTTAGAACTAGTTAGAACTATGTGAGATCCAAATGTGATTCATCTCTTCAAACAACAGAGCCAACTGGTGTTGATTTTTGGAAATTCATTCCACAGGAACATTTTCCATATCTTACAACCTGGGCTTTAAACTTACTTCCATATTTGGTGGTACTTACATACGTGAAACTGCCTTCTCTGCTATCAAACTAGTGAAATAAAAGTCCAAAAACAGATTAACTGATTAAATGTTATCTCATATTCTTAAAATTGCAACATCAAACTGGAAGTGGATTTTATAACTTTTGTAAAAGATTTTACAAACCTCGTTGTTCTTAGTTAAAACAATGCTTGTACTTTCACTGTGCATGTAATAAAAAAAATCTTATGTGTTACACTCACATGACTTTCTCTAGCTGTTCTACAAACTTCTTACATAAGATTATTCTTCTTTCCGCATCTTGCTAATCGATGTTATTATTAGCACAATGTTCTTATTACTTAGTTCCTTATAAGTTGGAATAAAATAAGGGAATACACTAGGCTAAACCGATAGTCAAATGTTTTAAAAGCTGCCGTTAAGCGATTGTCATTACAAATCGCTTCTTTTCTTGGCCAGAAGTAGAACAAAAGAAAAACGGACACTCCCGTCTGAGAAAAGTATAAGTACTTCACAACTGAAACTAATAATGAATATCTCGAAAACTGTAAGCTCCATGAGAAAAATGTGTGTGACATAACTTGGGTATTTTAACAAGACCTACATTTTTTGTAGAGCAAGTTTTTGTCTATCTCTTACGGTTTACTAGTTATGCCAAATTAAGCAAAATTCATCCCGAATAAACAGCTATTCCCAGAAAATTCAAGATATACATATTATTTATCAGCTAAATATCTTTAATATACGATATTTTAATCAAAATCGTTAGAGCCATTTTGAGAAAATCAAAATTTTCGAAAAAGTTCCATCTAAAGAGTAGTTTGGCGTAGGGGGATTTTTCTCAAAATCTTCGTGTCGCATCCCTGGAATATACTAAACTTAAATACCAAGTTTGGTGCTTTAATGACTTATCGTTTTTGAGTTATCGTGTCCACAGACACACGGACCTTTTTGTGAAAATTCTTTTTTTGGATACAGGGGACCCTAAAACCTATATTTCCGGTGAAATCTCGGTATCGAATTTTTGGGTGGAATACAATACTTCTCTATCCCTATGTACGTTGTACATACAGAGCTAGAGAAAGTAAAAAAAGACTGTACCATATGTTACTGAATTAGTTTAAAGCTTTAGTGGAATGTGTGATATTAATCAAGAATTTCGGTCGAGGAGTAATTAATTACTATTGCAATGTCCGAGGAACACGCCCCCTATTCTCAAGGTTCTGGTATCCTAAGCACATAATTTGATAGCAATTATTTCTCACGACTGCTGCTATATGGACGAATTAGCAAGAGGCTTCTTATAAACCTTATACCATAAGTCTATCAGCAAATAATATGGTTTTCAACACCAACGTTTTATTTTAAAACTATGAAAACATTCGTCTTAATTTTATTTTTGTGGTTTATGAGTGTTTTCTTCCAAGAGGAAGCGTTTATTTAACTTTGTTAAGATTAGAATGTATTTTTTGACTTTATTTATTTTGCATAACTGGTAAACGTAAGAGATAAAAAAAAACTACTACACAAAAAATGTAAATATTTTTGGAAGACGGGTGTCCACAGACACTCACACACGCACCGAAATTTTTCTACAAATTTTATTTTTCCTATTTATTTATTTATTCAGGGTGTCTCATAGCATATTTCCCGTAAAATCTCGTTATCGATATTTTGGGTGGAATACAAATCTTTCTCTAACACATGTATTTGGTACATTCGTTCTAGATAATGTAAATACAATCTGATGTAACCATTCACATTATTTTCTCTAGCTTTTCCGTAAAACAAAAGTTTATTCAAAAGATTAATAGTTTAGCTACAGATAAGCACAAGAAACATTAGTTCTATTACTTGTTTCCTAGAAAGTAGAAGGGAAATAAAGCAATGGCCAAGTCCTTTAAAAGCCGGTCGCTATGTAAAACAATTGAAATTCCAATCTCTTTTCTTGCCAGTAGTAAAAACGAGAAACGATAAAAAATATGGCTTCCCTTTTCGAGAAATTAATGTGCCTTACAATGGATATCAATAATTTGGAGTTTCTGGAAAACGGTTAATTCCAAAAAAAAAAAAAAAAAAAAACGTATATAACATTAATTATGTGTTAAAATGAGGTATACATTTTTCTACATCTCTTATTGTTTTCCAGTTATAAAAAAACATGCACAATAAACAGGCTATTCTCAGAAAATTCAAGATATACATTTCAATATGTCATAAAACTATCTTAAACATAAGGTATTTTAATCAAAAAACATTGAGAAACATCAAAATTTTCGAAACTTTTTCCATGTAAAGGGTAGTTGTGAGTGGGAGGATTTTCTTGAAAATCTTCATGTTGCATCGAAAATTAAATACCAAATTTGGTAACTAACCGACTTTACGTTTTTAGTTATCTGCCCACACACTCAGACACACACGCATTTTTCTAAAAATGTTCTTTTTCGAATCAGGGACCCTCAAAATATATTTCCAGTGAAATCTCGGTATCAAATTTTTGGGAGCAATATAATACCTTCTCTGTGTACCATGTACATGGTAGTCGCCCTCCGTGATGTAATGGTTACCATGCTAACTTCATATACCCAAGGTCGCATGCTCAAAACCGGCGGAGGACGATGAACTTTTTCGGGTGAAAAATCCTTAGCATTGCTTCCTTCAAAAGGGAAGTAAAGTCGTTGGTCCCGTATCGTAGATTTAAGGCACGTAAAAGAACCTCAAGCCTGATAGAGAGGCATCCGAGCAAAATTGAGCGGTGTTTCACACCCAATGTAGAATGGGACGCTGAGAACCACAGCAGTTAAAGAGCGTCCATAAATAACACGTCATTTACATTTTATGTACATAGTACGTGTAGAGAAATAAATAAAAAATCTGATAAGTACCACTCACAAGACTTTCTCTACATCTCTGCAACAAATTATTCTTAAAAAGCTTATACTTCTATTTACTTCATGCTAATCAGAAAAAGTCTTATTACTTGCTTCCTTGTAAGTAGAAGCGAAATAAGGTTAAAGTGATAGTCAAAAGCTGGTTGCTTTTTCACTGAAGTTCTTTGTGTGTATGGACAGCAGTTGACAATTTCCTGTATGAGAAAATTATACGTTTTTCAAAGCAGAAACCGAAAACAGGGAATGTCTCGAAAATGATGAACTCCACGAAAAAAATGTATATAACTCAATTTGTGTGTTCTAAGTGCTCTACATTTTTCATATAGTAAGTTTTTTTTCTATCTAGTACGGTTTAGCAGTTATTCAAAATTTAGTAAAATTCATCCAGAATAAATTACTCTTCATAGGCTATTCTCAGAAAATTGAAGATATACATTTTATTTGTCAGGTAAATAGCTTTAATATATGATATTTTAATCAAAATTGTTAGAGCCATTTTTGAGAAAATCGAAATTTTCGAAAAAAGTTCCATGTAAAGTGTAGTTTGGGGCGGAGGGATTTGTCTCAAAACCTTCGTGTCGCATCCTTGGATGATAGTAAACTTAAATGCTAAGTTTGGTATTTTACCGACTTTTCGTTTTTGAGTTATCGTGTTCATAGACACAGACGCGCGCGCGTGCGGACCTTTTTCCGAAAATGCGTTTCTTAGATACAGGGGACCCTAAAACATATATTTCCGGTGAAATCTCGGTATCAAATTTTTGGGTGGAGTGCAATACCTTCTCTATTCACTATGTACATAGAACGTATAGAGGCAGTAAAAATAAAAATAAATACATTCCACATCGACAAATTATAATGAATAATATAGAATTATAGGTGTTATTTTTTGTGGAAACAGAAATATATAAAACGGATAAATTCCAGGAGTGTCACATTTATATCGGTAAAGGTGTGGAATGCAATATATAAAGGCTGAACGCCACTGTGCCTCGCGCCGTGTCTGCCCGCAACCAATATGCCGGTCTTGTGTTGCGGGACTGCGGCTGTCCCGGGGGCGTGGGTGGACTAGCTGGCACGGAATGGTGCACATCATCAGGAAAACAAAGCATTTTAGAGATAATATACTGATATGTACCAGGTTGCCGCCGCTCGATTAGGGGCGGGGGAGGCTCAATTTTATCGCCTCTTCAGTGTGACGTCAAAATAATGTTATTGCTACTTATGGACGATGTATTTGATGGCGTGCGGAGGTTCCCTCACACTAAATTCATTGATTCCCCCAACCCCCTTTTTTGTGCCCTATCATTTCCGTGTCTCACTTCGCTTCACGTCATGTCACAGACAAAAGCCGAAACAAAAGACGGGCACTACTGATCGCGATATGAAATATTTATAAAACATGGTTTCCTGACTGCCACGAAAGTTGTGATATATTGGATCATTATGTGCTGATAAGACATCGCAGCGCTTCCGTAGGAAAAACAAAAAAATAGGTTTTATTTTACCCGCAACGTAACTGTGTGCAAACAGTTTACGATAAAAAAAATAATAATTCACGAAGAACTTCTGGAAACAATCGATAGTAATATACATGTTGTGAAGTCTGTCTGGTCCAACAGCCCCGTGTTTGACGTATGCAGATATCCCTTCGTGTGTTGAAAATGTTTCAGAAATCAACGGGGTTATTTCAAATCAAACTGGATTGTGAGAAGCCAATGTGAACGATTTGGTTTTACCGTTGTCAATGGGCGCGACGCTTTCTAAATAATAAAGTCAAACAATAAATTCTAATTTGCAAAAAAACATTCATTAGCCACGAAAAATATATAAAATAGAATATTATTAGCATTTATGTTTTAATAACCGTAGGTTCTGGTCCTACCTTGCGCATAGGTGTATTTAAATGTGTATGTGTGTGTGAATTAGAAGCAAACGGTAAGCATATAGAAAAAGTGGAGGAAATATAGAGAAAATGGAAAAAAGAATACAACGCCCGAGCCCCAGCAAGACTCCGTTGAAAAATAAAACATTGGTGTTGTAAACCAAAATTATGTGCTGATAGACCTGTGTCAAAAAATATTATAGCGCTTCCGTAGGAAAAACAAAAAAAAAACATACTTTATTTTATCCGCAGAGTAACTAAGTGCAAACAGTTTACGGAAAAAAACAACAATAATTGACGAAGAACTTCTGGAAAGAATCGATAATATAGATGTGAAGTCAATCTGGTCCACTTGAAGAACACCACACCTATACCAGGTGATGCAGCTGCCCCGTGTTTGACGTAAGCAGATATCCCTTGGTGCATTAAAAGTGTTGCAGAAATCAACGAGCCATTTCAAATCAAACCGTGAGAAGCTGGTGTGAATGACTTTCATTTTGCCTTTGTCAATGAGCGGGACGCTTTCAAAATAATAAAGTCAAACAAATTCTAATCTTAACAAAGTGATTAATAAATTCTTACACTTGGAAGAAAACTCACATACATTACGAAAAACGTAAAAAAAAAATATATATATATATATGTGTACCATTCACATGACTTTCTCTACATCTCTGTAACAAATTATTGTTAAGATGCTTATGCTTCTATTTACTTCATGCTACTCGAGAAAAAATTAGCAGAAATAGTCTTATTACTTGTTTCCTTGTAAGTAGAAGCGAAATAAGGGAGTACCAAGTGATAGTCAAAAGCTGGATTATCTGTGAAAAGTTACTTTGTTTATATGGACAGGAGTTGACAAATTCCTTTATGAGAAAAGTAAGTTTTTCATATCGGAAATCAAAAACAATGAATGTCTCAAAAGCGATCAACTCCACGAAAGAAATGTATATAATATAAATTGCGTCTTTTAACGTGCTCTACATTTCTTGTATAGTAAGTTCTTATCTAAGTTTTCCGGTTTAGTAGTTATGCAAAATTCCGTAAAATTCGTCCAGAAGAAAGTAGTTTTCAGAGGCTATTCCCAGAAAATTTAAGATATACATTTTATTTTTCAGGTAAATATCTTGAACATTTCATATTTTAATCAAAATCGTTAGAGCCATTTTTGCGAAAATCAAAATTTTCGAAAAAAGTTCCATGTAAAGGGTAGTTTGGGTTGGGGGGATTTTTCTCAAAGCCTTCGTGTCGCATCCCTGGAAGATACTAAACTTAAATACCAAGTTTGATATTTTACCGACTTTTCGTTTTTGAGTTATCGTGTTCACAGACACACGGACACACACACACACACACACACACATGGACCTTTTTTTTTGTGAAAATGCTTTTTTTTTTGATATAAGGGACCCTAAAACAAATTTCCGGTGAAATCTCAGTATCGAATTTTTGGGTGGAGTGCAATACCTTCTCTATACACTATGCACATAGTGCGTGTAGAGAAAGTAATAATATTATTAATATTAATGTTTTAATAGCGAGGGTCCTAGTCAAATTTGCGTATGGGTGTTTCTAAATGTGTATATGTGTGTGAATTAGAAGAAAAAGTTAATTAATTCGGGCACATAGTCAAGGTGTTTGGTCTTTTCATTATATAATACTAACACATTGGTAATAAATCGTGAAATACTGATAAATATGTCTGCAGTAAATTTCTGCAATGTATTAATATTATTTTATTTCATCTGCATACATGATTGATAATTCATGTATATATATATATATATATATATATATATATATATATATATATTGGTAGATCATAATTGTTATTAAAATAACGGGCCCAAAACTGATCCCTGTTGATACACCGTAGTTAATACATGCGAGAGTCATTTGTCATAACAGCCAGTTTCCTATTACAGGGATAAGATTGAAATGTTTTCAAAGTATTGCCCCTTTTACCATAATACTCAGTTTGGCAATAATAACATTATGATCAACGTAATCAAAAGCGTTCGTCATATCACAAAATAATATATTTGCAATTAATTTGTTTTCAAAATTGCTATAATTCCACATAGTAGAATATTGATTCTATTAATGGTAGATTTACCTTTTCTAAAACCAAACTGGAATTCACTAACATATCCATTGGATTCAAAATACATATACAAGTGATTGAACATTACATGCTCTAAACCTTTAGCAATAAAAGGTATTAACGAAATGGGCCTAAAACTACCAGGCTTTGGTCTTTTAGCATTTTACTTTCTCTAGACCCATATGTACAATGTACATAGGGATAGAGAAGGTATTGTAATGCACCCAAAAATTTGATACCGAGATTTCTCCAGAAATATATGTTTTGGGGTGCCCTGAGTCCGAAAAAAGCATTTAAAAAAAAAGGTTCGTGTCTGTCTGTGGACAGCTTAGCCCCAAAACAAGAAGACCGTTAAAAACCAAACTTGGTATTTAGGTTTAGTATCTTCCAAGGATGCGACACGAAGATTTTCAAAAAATATCCCCCCACCACAAACTACCCTTTACATGGAAAAGATTGCGAAAATTTTGATTTTCTTAAAAATGGCTCTAACGATTTTGATTAAAATCCCGTATATTAAAACTATTTATGTCCGAAATAAAATTTATATCTCGAATTTCTTGGGAATAGCCTCTGAAGACCTCTTTATTCTGGATGAATTTTGCTGAATTTTTCTTAACTGCTAAACCTTAAGACATAGAAAAAAATGCACTACACAAAAAATGTACCTCATGACAAAAGACACGATTTTTGTCCTTTACGTTTTTGTTGTGGAGGTTACCGTTTTCGAGATACTCCTTGTTATTGGTTTCAATTGTGAAGTACTTAAACTTTTCTCACACAGGAAATGTCTGTTTTTCTTTTGTTCTACTCCTGGCCAAGCAAAGAAATGATTTGCAATGACAATCGCATAACGATAGCTTTTAAAACATTCGACAATCACTTTAGCATAGTGCATTCCCTTATTCCCTTCTACTTATAAGGAACTAAGTAATAACATTCTGCTAACATTTATCTCGATTAGCATTGTTTACAAAGAAGAATAATCTTTTATAGGAGTTTTTTAGAGCAGCTAGAGAAAGTCAAGTGAGCGTAAAATCAGGAAAAATGCCATATAATAGGCATAAATGTATAAAATGTCAACGACAATGATGTCATGTTTAATGGACAAAAAGCTATTTGATATGTTATATAGGTATATATACTAACATAGTTCTTTATATCCGATTGAATCTGTAATATCTGTTCAGAAGCTCCTGCCTTCAATTGAACAAATAATTTAAAACACATTTTCTTTTTAAAAGAGTCATTGGTCACACGTGATTTAACAGCCTTATCTTTGAATGGATTTAACTGAATCTATGAAAAAAGTCTGATGTGTTTCATTCACATGCCTTTCTCTAAATCTCTGTGACAAATATGCTTCTATCTATTTCATGCTAATCGAGATAAACATTAGCAGACATTGAATTGTTACTTGCACCCTTGTAAGTAGAAAGGAAAAATGTAATTCACATGATGTCCTCTAGCTGTTCGGCAATCAAACCTTTTATTCAACACATTAATCTATCATCTACATCATGCTAATCAAGACAAACATAAGCAGAATTAGTCTTATTACCAGCTCCTTTTAAGTAGAAGGGAGATATATTGCAAAGGCTAATGCGATCTTTAAAAGCCGGTCGGTGAGTGAAAAAATTGAAATTCCAATCTTTTTGCAAACGAGAAAAAACAAAGATGTCTTCCCACTTGAGAAACGTTTTAGTGGCTAAAATTGAAATTAATAATCCGGAATATCTCAAAAACGGATAACTCTACAAAATAGAGTGTTTTAATGAGATCTACATTTGTTGTTTAGTAGGTTTCTGTAATTTCTTACGGTTTGCCAGTTATACGAGATTCAGGCAGAATAAAGAGGTCTTTAAATAAAACTTTTATAAAAATGTTCCAGGAATATTTGCGAGTGGGGAGATTTTCTTGAAAAGCTTCGTGTCGCATTCTTGGAAACTACCAAACTTATATACCAAGTTTGGTTCAAAATCTTCTCGGGCTTCTAACCAGGTAAAAACTTGGCTTGATACCAACGTTTCGAAGAAGTGCATCTTCCTCGTCTTCAGGGTGAACTGATGGTTTGAGCTTGCGGAGACCGGTATTTATAAGAGCTGGAATGAAGCTAACATCTGATAATACCAAGTTTGGTATTTAACGGTATTTTGTTTATGAGCTATGCTACCTACAGTCACACACCCATTCACAGGCGGACATTTTTCTAAAAATGGTTTTTTGAATTTAGAAGGTTTCAAAACATGTATTTCCGGTTAAATAGCTGTGGATAACTAAGTATATAGTATGTGTAGAGAAAGTAAACATCTAGATATAATACTCTGGATAATTGTTTCACAAATAAAATTTATATTTGCCTAACAATTTAGTTTGGAATTAATATACATTTCTGATGGTTTACCGTTCGAAAGATAATTTCTAGTATTCATAAACCTCGTAAGATTATTTTTGTTTCTTCACCTTGTTAATTTAAATAACCCTTTATGGTAAACCACTATTTGATGTCATTGAACAAATCGTGAAACAAATATTCAGTTTACATAAGATTTTATTTGGAATTAGCAAAAGACAAATCTGTATTCCATTCACATGACATCCTCTACCAGTTCTGCAAACAAGCTATTCTTTTAAATGATTATCCCTTCATCTAGATAACCATTGGCAGAAATTATTTTATTACCTGATTCGTTGTAAGTAGCAGGGAATTAAGGTAATACACAGGCTAAAGCGATAGTTAAACCCTTTAAAAGGGGCTCGTAAGTGAGCATTTGAAGTTCTGTTCGCTTTACATTTCCAGAAAAGAGATGAAACGAAAGGTGTCTCCGTGTGAGAAGCTATCTAACTTAAACTTTAAACCTATAAAAAGGAATATCTCGGAAACAATCAATCCTACAACAAAGCTATGTATGACAAATTATGTATTTTAACGAGATCTACATTTTTTTGTATGGTACGTTTTGGTCTATCTATTATAGTTTACTAGTTATGCAACATTCAGCAAAATTTATCTAGAATGAAAGGTATTCAGAAGATATACAAAGAAAATTCAAAATATACATTTTTTGTGAGTTAAATAGCTCTAATATGTGATGATTATAATAAAAATCGTTAGAACATTTATTGAGAAAAATAAAAACTTCAAAAATGTTTACATGTAAAGGGTAGTTTGTCTTGCAAATTTTCATTAGTTTTTAGCTATGCTGTCCACAGACACAGTTTTCTATGTTTTTATTCATGGGACCTCAAAACATATTTTCGTTGAAATCTCGACATCCAATAAAATACCTCTTCTATAGGTACACTATGTACATTTAAGTGTAAAGAAATAAATAAACACGACTTAGAATAGGTCCCTGAGGAACACCAAAATTGATAAGCCGATTCAGTTAGATTCCTTCTCCAGATAGATCAACAATGCAGGATCAACATTTCCCTTTTGTACTTGTCATGGTGGAAAGTCAAATATCTCTATTGGCAACCTAACTTGCGTGTTTAGTCTACTTTACTGCGCTTATACATGAAGTCTATTAAATCACATTTAAGAGAGGTTAGGGGGAGAAAAGTTTATGTGAATACATACAGCAAAGGTAGGGTTTAACGTGGGTAACAACAGGGACAATGTTCCTAGGAGAGAAACTAGGGTCTTGTGCAGTTTGTGGAGAAAATAAAACCAAATGTGTTCCATTCACATGACTTTCTCTACATCTCTGCAACAAATTATTGATAAAAAGCTTATTCTTCTATTTACTTCATGTTAATCAACTAAAATATTAGCAGATACGGTCTTACTACTTGCTTCCTTGTAAGTAGGAGGGCCGTTTTTTTTTTCAACCTCCGATAGGCTATAAATAAAAGACAAGTTCATAGAAAACAATTATTTTATTACTAAAAGTTTTGTGCACTTATGGTTACTTTTCAACATAATCACTTATAAGATCGAGACATTTATCGTACCTGTGCACAAGATCTTCGTACTTTACGACGTTTGCGGAGAGCCATTCAAAACAAACGAAGAGGAATACTGACTTCAGGAATTGTGTTGATCCATGACAACGCTCGTCCACACACTGCTGGCACAACCTATCGGCTGCTTGAACAATTTCAATGGGACATTTTCGATCATCCGCCGTACAGTCCTGACCTGGCACCCAGCGACTTTCACCTTTTCCCTGAACTGAAGACGTAGCTAGGAGGGCAGCACTTTCAAACCAACGAAGATCTTCAAAACAACGTCAATGCTCATTTGAAATCATTGGCGGCAACATTCTTTGAAGCGGGTATTGCAAAGCTTCTGCACAGGTACGATAAATGTCTCAATCTTTTCGGTGATTGTGTTGAGAAATAACCATAAGTGTAAAAATTTTTAGTAATAAAATAATTGTTTTCTATGAGCTTGTCTTTTTATTTTAGTCTATCGGAGGTTGAAACAAAATCTGATGTGTACCATTCACATGACTTCCTCTATATACCTGCAACAAATTACTCTTAAAAAGCTTATACTTCTATTTACTTCATGCTAATCAGTAAAACAGCAGAAATAGCCATATTACTTGCTTCCTTGTAAGTAGAGGTGAAATAAGGGACTACCATAGGTTAAAGTGATAATCAAAAGCTGGCTGTTATGTCTCTGAAGTTCCTTTGTTTGTATGGATAGCAGTTGACAAATTCCTGTATGAAAAATGTAGAAGTTTTTCATAGCAGAAGCCAAAAATGAGGAATGTCACAAAAACGACGAACTCCACGAAAAAAATGTATATAACATAAATTGTGTGTTTTAACGTGCAGTAAGTCTTTGTCCATCTCTTACGGTTTAGCAGTGATTCAAAATTCATCAAAATTCATCCAGAATAAACTACTCTTGAGAGGCTATTCCCAGAAAATTCAAGATATGCATTTTATTTGTCAGGTAAATACCTTTGATAAACGAAATTTTAATCAAAATCGTTAGAGCCATTTTTGAGAAAATCAAAAATTTCGAAAAAAGTTCCATGTAAAGGGTAGTTGGGGGTGGGGGATATTTCTCTAAATCTTCGTGTCGCATCCCTGGAAGATACTAAACTTAAATATCAAGTTTGGTATTTTACCTACTTTTCGTTTTTGAGTTATCGTGTTCACAGACACAGGGACACATATGGACCTTTTTCCGAAAATGCTTTTTTTTTTTTTTTAGATAAAGGGGACCCTAAAACATATATTTCCGGTGAAATCTCAGTATCGAATTTTTTGGTGGAGTGCAATACCTTCTCTATACACTATGCACTTAGTGAGAAAGCAAAAAAACGACCCTCGTAGCATTAACTGCCTAAAACAGTTATAATCAGGGTGAGTGATAATTTTTTATGCACGAGATATAGTCAACGTTAATGTTGAACTTGTTATGGCGAAACGCAGTGTCCGTGATGACCGGAATCTGAGTGACTTTGTTTCTAATGCAGGTCTACATGTCGGTTATTTATGTACACGGAAGCAGCTATAAGAAAGAGCAATAGCAGGAAAGGAAGTGACTGTGCATTCTTCACAATGTTTAATGGACCAGAAAACTGCTGAATGCCATGAATTTCTTCCTTACTCTCCATTAGCTTTCATTCTCCTCCACGTACCACTGCGAAGAGACACACAATCCGGGAGGCAGTAAAGAAAAGGGGGCAAAATCTAACAACGGTCACAATATTACATTAGAGGTCCTTATAACTCTGCACACAGCCCCTGGTAATATTTTATTTTTACATGAATGAACGAGTTTATGCAGTCTTTTTACTTTCTCTAGCTACACGTACTATGTACATAGTGTATAGAAAAGGTATTGCATTACACCTAAACATTTGATAAAGAGATTTCACCGGAAACAGAAGTTTTAAGCCAAAAAGGTGTTTTCAGAGAAAGGTCCTTGTGCCTATGGATTACCAAACTTGGTATTTAAGTTTAACTTCCAGGGATTCAACACGAAGATTTTGAAAAAGATTCCCCCATGCCAAACTACTCTTTACATGGAAAAAATTTCGAGCATTTTGATTTTCTCAAAAATGGCTGTAACCACTTTGATTTAAATACCGTATATTAAATACATTTATATTGCAAATAAAATGTATATCTTGAATTTTCTGGAAATGGCCTCTAAAGACCTGTTATTTTGAAATAATTTTGCTTAATTTTGCCTAACTGGTAAACCGTAAGAGATAGACAAGAACTTACTACACAAAAATGTAGATCACGTTAAAACACACAATTTATGTCATATACTTTTTTTTTCCGTGTAATTGACATTTCGGAGATATTCCTTGTTATTTGTTTCAACTTTAAAATATTAATTTCTTCACACGGAACGTTGTTGACTCGTGGCCTTGCATTGAAACGGTTTTGAGCCACATGGCAACCAGCTTTTTGAAAGCTTTGACTATCGTTTTAGCATAATGTATTTTATTTCCCTTCCACTTACAAGGAAGCAAGTATTTAAGGCAATTTCATGAAATAGATAGAAGCATAAGCTTTTTGACAATAATTTGTTACAGAGATGTAGTGAAAGTCATGTGAATGGAATACATACGATTTTTACTTTCTCTATCACTTCCTGTATTCCATCCTAAAATTTAATATAGAGATTCTACGGAAATACAGGTTTAAGGCACCCCTGAATATTTCATTCACATGACTTTCTGTAGATCACTGTAACAAATTATTGTTAAAAGCTTATCCTTCTATCTACTTCATGTTAATCGAGATAAACATTAGCAGAAATTGTTCTTATTACTTGGCTCTGTGGCACAGCTCACTAACCGCCCGGCCGCTGCGTCCCCCAACTTGGTCCCTTACAGACGTTATGGATGGGGTGCAGTATTCGGGGGTGAGACGTGGTCAGCGCTTCTATCCCCCTGCCAGTTAATGCGGTCTTCACGACCTGGAGCCGCTACTTCTCTATCAAGTAGCTCCTCAAATGGCCCCCCAGGGACCTCACGAGACTGAGTGCACCCCGGTCCAGGTCTCCCACGCCGGTAGTGGGAATCGAACCCAGGTCTCTCGCTTTGCAAGCACCACGCTAAGGAGAGGACCCCTTATTACTTGCTTCCTTGTAATTAGAAGGGAAAAAATCTTATATGTTCCATTTACATGATGTCCTCTAGCTGTTCGGCAAACAAACCTTATGTTCAAAACATTAATGTGTTATCTACATCATGCTAATCAAGATAAACATAAGGAGGATTATAGAAGAGAAGTAGGAAAATGCACAGGCTGAAGTGATAGTCTCTTCCTTTAAAAGCCAGTCGCTATGTGAAGCAATGAAATTCCAGCCTATTTGTTTTCCAGGAGTGAACAAACGAGAAGAAAGATGTCTTCCCGTTTGAGAAAACTTTAACTGGCTAAAATTAAAACTAATAATCAGGAATATCTCGAAAATTTTTAACTCCACAAAAAACGAATATAACATAAATTATGTGTTTTAATGAGATCTACATTTTTTGTGTAATAAGTTTTTGTACATCCCTTATGGTTCGCAAGTTACACAAAAGTCATCCAGAATGAAGAAGTTTTCAGAGGCTATTCCAAAAAAATCCAAGATATTAATTTCGTTTGTCATAAAATAGCTTAAACATGCTGCATTTTAATCAAAACCGTTAGTCATTTTTGAGAAAATCAAGAATTTCGAAAAATGTTCCATGTAAAGGGTAGTTGGCGGTGGGGGGATTTTCTTGAAAATCTTCGTGTCGCATCAGTTACACTATATTTATACTTCTCCCAAATAGGAAGTCGTTCGTGTTCCTTTTGTTTTACTCCTGGCCGTGCAAAGAAGCGAATTTCAATTACAATTGCAGAGTGAGAGCTTTTAAAACATTTGAGCAACGCTTTAGCTAGTGCATTCCATTAGTTCAACTAAGTAAAACACGATTCTGCTAATGCGTTATCTCGATTAGTATGGAGTAGACCGAAGAACAATTTCTTTTAAGACGTTTCTTTGCAGATCAGAGGGATGACCGTGTGCGAATGGAATACATCAAACCTTTATCAACAAAGCATAATCTTTACAAATCATGTGAGCAGGATATGTTATAGTTAATTTCCACCTCATTTAAATATTGAGGTTTGGTATTTAACAAATAAACGATTTTTTTTTTAAAATTCAGTGTATCTCCTAAGCAAAGTAGGGCATTGTTATGACGTTTCCGAGATAAATGTCTAATTCATGAGTTCACCACTATGCGCCATAGTGACAAGGAACAATTTCGCCGCTCATAGATGGCACTGCAGTACGAAATCACGACTTACGGACGTGAAGTAGCTGCATTTTCTTCAAGGTAAGGGGTTCTTTTACGTGCAAATAAACAGAAACATTAGCCTAGTACATTGCATTAGTTCCCTTCTACTTACAACTAACAGGTAAGTAGGTCGTGTGCTGTTGTAAACCAATCCTCACAGTTGCAAAGTATTCCACTCACTGGTCCCTTAACTGAGGTGTGAATCTCTACTTGCAAGCAGAGTCTTCGAGCCTCCAGGAAACAGAGATTTTACTATTTTGACGTTCACCATTCGTCTTTTGTTTGTTAATGGTTATTCCCCAGTGGCAGGGAGGAGCGGTCCAGTTTGAAGGAGAAAATTATACGTGCAAATTTACATTTCACGGGTCCGCCGGCTTTACTGCTCTTGTGAAAGAAGTCATGATAAGAAAGAAAGCTAGCCGCTTGGTTTTAAGCTACAATCTTGGTTTTTAGAGGCTAGCATGCTAACCACTACATCACGGAGGGCGACTGGGCAAGATATGACGTAAATCAATTGGGGGAGCCTTTCAAAGAGGTATGACTGAGCAGGACTGAGAAGTCCTGCCAATCAAATTGCTGCACGGATAGGCAAACAGAAAGCTCACGGTCCGACGGACACAGCACAGGTTTTGTGTAAGCTGCGCGTGCGCACATTCGTATTCGTTTCGCTGTTTATGTTTTTGTTCGCCCGCTAGTTTACTAGATCAAGATAAATGGAATCGTGTCCGAATTGAATAATAATAATAAAAAAAAAAAATTCAAAGGGAACAAGGAAAAAGGTTAGTAGGTACCTATTTCCCCCTCCCCAGATGTGTTACACACGCTAGCGAATCTCTATTACCCTCTGCCATTGTACTGACCGTTTCGTGACATTTCTTATTATTGGTTTCAATTTTGAAATTCTTCACAAATAAGTCGTCCGTGATTTTTGCTTTAATCCTGGCAATACAAAGAAGCAAATTTCAGTGACAATCGCATAGCGACAGCTTTTAAAATATTTGACCACCGCTTTAGCATAGTGTGTTCCCTAGTTCTCTTCTATTTACAAGGAAACTAGGTAACAAGACGATTCTGCTAAAGTTCATCTTGATAAACTTGGAGTAGACTGAAGAATAATATTTTTAGGAAGCTTGTTTGCAGATCACGAGATGAAGGCATGCGAATGAAACACATCAGATAATTTTCAACAAAGTAGAAATCTTTACAATTCATATGAGCAAGCTATGCAATAGTTAATTTCCACGAACTTGTTTATGAGGTTTGGTATTTACTCGAGTTTTCGATTTTGAGATATGCTATTCAAAGCAACATGTACGCAGGCGGACCTTTTCCTAATTTTTTAATTCAGTGTAGCTCCTAAGTGGAGTTGGGTATCGTTACGGTGTTTCCGAGATCGGATATGAATTTATTGTTCGTGAGTTCACCGCTATGCGCCATAGTGACGTTCGGTTCGTCGTTCATAGATGGCACTATAGGACGAAATCACGACTTGTGGATGTGAAATGGCTGAATTTTTCCCATAAACCTTCTTCTTTCAAGATATGGACATTTTTTAGGTGCACTACGGCCACACCGTGGCCGAGTGATTAGATAATTTGCCGCTCACCTAGATGGCCCGGGTTCGATCCCAGCGACCACATTTGAGATTTGTGGAGGACAAAGTGGTACAGAGGCGGGTTTTCTCCGGGTTCTTCGGTTTCACCCACCATCGCATTCCACCGGTGCTCCAACTTCATTCAATGTATCGTCAGTGTCATCGCCTGCGGTGCCACAAGTAGTAAAAGCTGGCGTTAAACACTATAAAAATATTTTACGTGCAAATAAACAAACATTAGCCTAGTGTATTACAATAGTTCCCTTCTACTTACAACCAACAAGTAATAAAAGATTCTGCCAATGCTAAGAAGATTAGCAAGAAGTGAACCGAAGAATAATCTTCAACTCACGACTTGCGGAAGTTAAATGGTAGAATTTTGCCCAGAAACCTTCCCTTCCGAAGGAAATAATACTAAGGATTTTGGTGCTCGAAAAAAAATGCAACACCTTCCATCAAGTTTGAACCTGCAATCTTTGGTTTTAGAAGCTAGCATGTTAACCACTACACCACGGAGGGCGACTGAACGGTAAATCAATTAGGGAGACAGTCTCTGCCTCTCAGAGCAGTATGACTGAGCAGAATTGAGAAGTCCTGCCAGTCAAATTGCATATGATGGCAGGGAGACCGGCGGGCAAATAGCTGCACGGATAGGCAAACAGAAAGCTCACGGTCCGACGGACACAGCACAGGTTTTGTGTAAGCTGCGCGTGCGCACATTCGTATTCGTTTCGCTGTGTATGTTTTTGTTCGCCCGCTAGTTTACTAGATCGGGATAAATCGAATCGTGCCCGAATTGAATAAAAAAACAAAAATTTCAAAGGGAACAAGGAAAAAGGTAAATACAATTTTTTTCTGCCCCAGATGTGTTGCACGCGCTATCGAATCTCTACCACCCTCTACACACACACAACGTTAAATTCCGTTTGTCCAACACCCCCTCCCCTGCAAACACGGCCATTCCGAAGGGAAGCGAGTAAAAATTGTAATTACTGACAAATGTTCCGCTTCGGTACATGGTAAACCTTTTTACTGCAATAGCAGTGGACGATGGCCGCCAGGTATTTGTTGTTATCAGCGGCCTTCAACGTATAATTCCACCTATTAGACAGTTCATACAATAAAATTTCGACCCGAACAACTGTTTTGTAAAACACACAAAACACGCGCATACACAAACACGTGTGCACGGACGTGTACAGAGCGAATATTAAAAAAAGAGAGAGGGGAGGGCAGACCTGCATCAAGATGAAATGTAAATTTGGCATCGGTTTGGGAGGGTGCCCAGTAATAAATGCAAATTACAACAAAACTATATCGCAACAGTAGAACACGGTATTATTAAAACCCGAGAATTGGAAAACGCCGCTCCGGATCTCTGTTAATTATTTACGCCAGTGTTGCTGCACGTCCTATCATATTTCCCGAAGGAAATTAAGTACCTCTGTACACTTGCGTAAAAAAAAGCTGCAGCATCTTTCATGAGAACAAATCTGCTGCTAATTTAACATTTTGAGGTCGTTTATTTTGTTTTACATTAAAAGCAGAGCGAGTACTAATAAATGAAGTCATTTAGGTGAGGCAAAAATCTGATGTATTCACACACATGGCATTCTCTACAACTCTGCATCAAATTATTATTATTACTTTCTCTATGCGTACTATGTATCGTACATAGCGTATAGAAAAGACATCGTATTGCACCCAACAAATTTTATTCTCAGATTTCACCGGAAATATATGCTATAGGACCCCCTAAATCCAAAAAAAAAAAAGAAAAGGGATTTTTAAAAAAATGTATGTGCGTCTGTCTGTCTGTCTATGTAGCTCAAAAACGAAAAGTCCGTTAAATACCAAACTTGGTATTGGTAAGTTCAGTATCTTCTAAGGATGCAACATGAAGATTTTCAAGAAAATCTCCCCACCCCAAATACCCTTTACATGGAAACATTTTGGGAAATGTTGATTCTCTCAAAAATAGCCCTAAAAGATTTTGATTAAAATATCGTATATTAAATATGTTTACATTACAAATAAAATGTATATCTTGAATTTACTGGGAATAGATTTTGAAAACATATTTATTCTGGATGAATTTTGCGGAATTTTGCATAACGTAAACCGTAAGAGATAGACAAAAACTTATTCAAATTATTATAATTAAAAAGCTTATTCTTCAATCAACTTCATGTTAATCCAGAAACAATTAGCAGACATGCTCTAATGACTTGCCTCCTTATAAGTGAGTAGAAGGGAAATAAGGGAGTACTTTAGGCTAAAGGGTTAGTAAATATTTTAATTGTTATGTCATTGAATTCCTTTGTTTGTATGGCGAGGAGTTGAGAAAAATCTGTTTTAAAACTAAAAAAAAAATAACAAGGACATCTAAAAAAATGTCAACTACAACAAAAAAAAATGTATATGACATAAATTGTGTGTTTTAATGGCATCTACATTTTTTATGCCGTATGTTTTTGTCTAAGCGTCGCCGCTCACCTTTCATCTAGGCAGCCCGGGTTCTATCCCAAGCGCCCGCATGTGGAATTCTGTGGTTTCGTGCCAGTGGCTCCCAACAGACTTCTGACCCCTAGGCAGTCACTTGTCAGTCCTAAATATGGAGAGGGTAAACCGACTACTATGCTGTTTTTGTATATGTCTTAAAATTTACCAGTTATGCAAATTTCATCCCGATAAAGAGGTATTGAGGGACTATTCCCAGAAAATACAAAATATACATTTTATTTGCCATGTAAATATTTGCATTAAGCAATATTTTAATCAAAATCTTTAGAGCCATTTTTGAGAAAATCAAAGTTTTCGAAATTTTTCCATGTAAAGGGTTGTTTGGGGTGGGGAAATTTTCCTCAAAATCTTCAAGTCGCATCCTTGTAAGATACTTATCTTAGGTATAAGGTTTAGTATTTATCCAAGGAAGTCAACCTTCACTTTTAATTATTTAAAGTTTATCCACTTAATACTGTATTTATCACATAAAAGGAGTGAAACAAATCATTATTTGTATTTCTTATGTATGAGATGAGTGCAATAACCTCAAATAAAATAACGCTTCTTTCCATTTCATATATTAGTTATTAAAACCTGAAATAAAATAATTGTTCCCTATTTATATTGTTGCTATCGATATTCGTATATTTGGTTACACACGGTTGGCCACATAATTCAGGAGGCAGTATAGAAAGGAAAACAAATCTGATGTGTTCCATTCACATGACTTTCTCTACATATCTGCAAGGAAATATTATTGAAAAACCATTTCTTCCATTTCCTTCATGCTGGTCGAAAAAAAAATAGCAGATATAAGTCTTATGACTTGCTTCCTTGAAAGTAGAAGCGAAATGAGGGAGTACCATAGGTTAAAGTGGTAGTCAAAAGCTGGTTGCTATGTGACAGAAGTTACATTGTTTGTAAGGCCAGGAGTTGATAAATTCCTGTATGAGAAAAGTTAAGTTTTTCATAGCTGAAATAAAAACAAGGAATATCTCAAAAACAATCAACTCCAGGGAAAAAATGTATATAACATAAATTGTGTATTTTAAAGCTCTCTACATTTGTTGTGTGGTAAGTTTTTGTCCATCCCTTACGGTTTAGTAGTTATGAAAAATTCCATATAATTCACCCAGAATAAAGTAGTCTTCAGAGGCCATTCCCAGAAAATTCAAGATATACATTTTATTTGTCAGGTAAATATCTTTAAAATTCGAAATTTTAATCAAAATCGTTAGAGCCATTTTTGAGAAAATCAAAATTTTCGAAAAAAAGTTCCATGTAAAGGTTAGTTGGGTTGGGGGGATTTTTCTCAAAATCTTCGTGTCGCATCCCTGGAAGATACTAAACTTAAATACCAAGTTTGGTGTTTAAGTTTACCGACTTTTCGTTTTTGAGTTATGGTGTTCACAGACACATGGACACATACACATACATGGACCTTTTTCTGAAAATTCTTTTCTTGGATACAGGGGACCCTAAAACACATATTTCCGGTGAAATCTCGGTATCGAATTTTTGGATGGAGTGCAATACCTTCTCTATACACTATACATAGTGCGTATAGAGAAAATAAAAATTGGTAAATAAACATGGTCGAATGTGTCATACACCATTTGTGAACTAATGTAAGTATTACAATCATAACCTGATAAGATATCCCTTCTAATATATTATATTATTATTTATTTATTCCTATATTAAATACAACTCGTGTTTTCATCTTAGGACGCTTCGCTCCGGTCGTGAATAATTATCAACAAGATGGAAACACTCGCGGTATTGCTTATGAAAATTCAGTTCAACTATTAAAGCGCCAATGGCATGGTCGAGATTAGGCAATTTCAACCAAACGCGGTCATCCGACTGGAGGGATATTGTCAAAAGATCTTATTGCAGCTGATGTTCATTTCTTTGAAATCTTATCGCACCTGACGTCCTTTTGTTTAATCTCCTGTTTTGGTTATTGGTAACAAGGTGACAATCCACTCTGCCAACCTTCACTTTTAGAAACTGTCAGTTCTACAATTTTACTTTCAATTAATTCAGTTACAATGTTTATTTCAAATTTTATCAATTCATAGGGTATTTAGTTAAAAAAAAAAGAGTGAAAAGAATCATTATTTGCATTTCTTACGTATGAGATGAGTGCAATAACCTCAAATAAAATAATGTTTGTTTCCAATTCATGTATCAGTTATTAAAAGCTGAAATAAAATAATTGTTTCCTATTTCTATTGTTGCTATCGTTATTCGTACATTGGGTGTAGACGCGGTCGGCCATATCATAATTCAAGAGGCTGTGAAAAAAAAAAAAAATCTGATGTGTTCCATTCACATGACTTTCTCTACATCTCTGCAACAAATTATTGTTAAAAAGCTTATGCTTCTATTTACTTCATTTTAATCGAGAAAAAAAAATAGAAATAGTCTTATTACTTGCCTCCTTGTAAGTAGAAGGGAAATAAGGGAGTATTATAGGCTAAACTGATAGTCCAGAGCTGGTTGTTATGTGACTGAAGTTCCTTTGTTTGTATGGACAGGAATTTGTATGAGATAAGTATCATTTTTTGAAGCTGAAGCCAAAAACAAGGAATACGTCAAAAACCCTCAACTTCACGAAAAAAATATACACATGACATAAATTGTGTGTTTTAATGTGCTCTATATTTTTTGTGTGTTGAGTTTTTGTCCATCCCTTAGCAGTTATACAAAATTCCGTAAAATTCATCCAGAATAAAGTAGTCTTCAGAGGCTATTCCCAGAGAATTCAAGATATACATTTTATTTGTCAGGTAAATAGCCTTAATATTTTACATTTTAATCAAAATCGTTAGAGCCATTTTTAAGAAAATCAAAATTTTCGGAAAAAGTTCCATGTAAAGGGTAGCTGGGGGTGGGGGAATTTTCTTGAAAAGCTTCGTATCGCATCCTTGGAAGATACCAAATTTAAATACCAAGTTTGGTATTTAACGGTCTTTTCGTTTTTGAGCTATGCTGTCCACAGACACACACATACGGACCTTTTTGTAAGAATGTTTTTTTTGGATTCGGGGGGACCCAAAACATGTATATCCGGTGAAATCTCGGTATCGAATTTTTGTGTGTATTACAATACCTTCTCTATACACTATGTACATAGTACGTGTAGAGAAAGTAATAATCGGTAAATAAACATGGTCGAATGTGTCATCTACCATTTGAGAGCTGATGTATTACAATCATAACCTGATAAAATCTCCCTTCCTATATATTATAAATTATTAGTAGTCTATTTCCCTGAATTGTCTTATCAAATGTAATGCATATTTTCATCTCTTGGTCGCTTCGCTCCAATCGCGAATTATCGACAAGATGAAAACACTCGTAGTGTTATTTATGAGTAGAGCCCCCGAATGCTGGGCATAACGCCTTTCTTTAACCGGAGAGTATATATGAAACACCTATTAGGGATAAACACGTTTCCATACATTTGAGGACGTTAGACGCAATTTTTAGTTTGCCTTTTTTTGTCTATTTTAGCTCCCGTTGCCTATTTTAAAGTTAACTGACTTTTTTGGCCTTATTACCTCGTTATTGTATATTTTATTTATTTTTAATACATTTATAAAACAAACTCGCATGGATTATATAAAAATAATGGTTGTAAGAAAAAAAATGTATTCACCTCACAGATATTTACTGAGAATGGTATTCTCCAGCAATACATTTATTTCCAAGAAGTGTTTGAACAGTATAACAGGCTACTTCGGAGTTTGCCAGCGAAAGAAAGTATTGCGTGGAGGGTGTTTGCAAGTGTCTTTTGTCTTTTGTAAGATTCGTATTATTCGCCTCCCTCGCCCGACGGACAAAGTTACCATTTTCTCGGATCCCGCGTATTTCAAACTCTCTAATCTCTTCTCAACCCTTCTTTTTGAGACTTTTTCCCGATCTCTGAAAAAGTAGACGCACTCAGGCCTCAGCAAGTAGAATCTGTTACTTTGAGACTGAACTTGTATCGAACAACTCCATCTCCACTTATCGTGATTATTGCAATATTTATTATGCCGAAAGTGAGTGCACAGTTAAATAGTAAACTGCATGCTTATGTTCGCGAATTCGGTTCAGATGTTGTGAAAAAAACAGCAATTCACCAGAGAAAGCGTATCTTATATTTCAACATTTTGCAACAGCGAAGCATAAGACTGGAATAACCAAAATAGGCGGCCAGAAGAAGCTCTGTTTGATATCAACAGCGATTGCAACAACTAGTTAACAATCTCAGTTGACAACTTAAAAAATCTGAAGTGTTACATTCACATGACTTTCTCTACAACTCTGCAATAAATTATTGTTAAAAAGCTTATGCTTCTATTTACTTCATGCTAATTGTCGGTTGCTATGTGGCTAAAGTTCCTTTGTTTGTATGGACAGGAGTTGACAAATTCCTGTATGAGAAAGGTATACATTTTTCATAGCTGAAACCAAAAACAAGGAATATTTAAAAATCAATCAACTCCACTAAAAATTGTATATAACATAAATTGTGTGTTTTAAAGTGCTCTACATTTGTTGTGTGGTAAGTTTTTGTCCATCTCTTACGCTTTAGAAGTTCTGCAAAATTCCGTAAAATTGACCCTGAATAAAGTAGTCTTCAGAGGGTATTCCTAGAAAATTCAAAATATACATTTTATTTGTCAGGTAGATATCTTAAATATATGACATTTTAATCAAAATCGTTAGAGCCATTTTTTAGAAAATCAAAATTTTCGAAAAAAATTCCATGAAAAGGGTAATTTGGAGTGGGGGGATTTTTCTCTAAATCTTCGTGTCGCATCCCTGGAAGATGCTAAACTTAACTACCAAATTTGGTATTTTACCAATTTTTCGTTTGAGTTATTGTGTTCACAGACCCACGGACACGCTGGCATACGGACACACACACAGGGACCTTTTTCTGAAAATACTATTTTTGGATACAGGGGACCCTAAAACATACATTTCCAGTGAAATCTCGGTATCGAATTTTTTGGTGGAGTGCAATACCTTCTCTATACACTATGTACATAGCACATATAAAGAAAGTAAAAAAAATCTGATGTGTACCATTCACATGACTTTCTCTATATCCCTGCAACAAATTATTCTTAAAAAGCTTATACTACTATTTACTTTATGCTAATCAGAGAAAATGAGCAGAAATAGTCTTATTACTTGCTTCCTTGTAAGTAGAAGCGAAATAAGGGACTACCATAGGTTAAAATGATAGTCAAAAGCTGGTTCCTATGTCAATGAAGTTCCTTTGTTTATATGGATAGGAGTTGACAAATTCCTGTATGAAAAAAGTATAAGTTTTTCATAGCAGAAACCAAAAATAAGGAATGTCTCAAAAACGACGAACTCACGAAAAAAATGTATATAACATAAATTGTGTGCTTTAACGTGTTCTACATTTTTTGTAAAATAGGTTTTTGCCCATCTCTTACGGTTTAGCAGTTATACAAAATTCAGTAAAATTCATTCAGAATAAACTACTCTTCAGAGGCTATTCCCAGAAAATTCAAGATATACATTTTATTTGTCAGGTAAATATCTTTAATGTAAGAAATTTTAATCAAAATCGTTATGGCTATTTTAGAGAAAATCAAAAATTTCGAAAAAAATTCCATGTAAAGGGTAGTTTGGGGTGGGGGGATTTTTCTCAAAAGCTTCGTGTCGCATCCCTGGAAGATGCTAAACCTAAATACCAAGTTTGGCATTTTACCGATTTTTCGTTTTTGAGTTATCGTTTTTACAGACACACGGATACACGGAGACACACATACACGGACCTTGTTCTGAAAATACTATTTTTGGATACAGGGGGCCCTAAAACATATATTTCCAGTGAAATCTCGGTATCAAATTTTTTGGTGGAGTGCAATACCTTCTCTATACACTATGTACTTAGTACGTATAAAGAAAGTAAAATAGCATCTTGTTGTGGCATGTAACCAAGAAAAGTGAGAACATATGAGATAGTTTATTAGGCGTTTGTCTGTTTCCGTGATTAATAAATGCCTATTTCGCTGCTTATTTTTACATTTTAGTGCATATATGCCTGCCTCGTTTAACCAAAATAAATGCTCTACTTATAGAATTACAACTTGTTTTACATAGAGATGGGGAACCGAGGAGCCGGTTTCAGATACAGACAGAGATGCCAGAAATGTTTGAGAAGAAATCTCTAGAGTGTTATTCTGCATCACATGCAGCAGCTCTCAAAGGAGTAGGTAGGTGTGGTAGTGTAAGGACGCCAAGTGCAGCTGGAGTGTCAGCAAAACCCAGTTATTTGATATAATATGTACCGTAGCGAAATTGCCTTCCCCAGTCAGACTTTCCCTCCCTAAGTAATTAATTCAACATTTTAAAGTGTCCCTGGGAGAAGAGGGCACGACGAGGGGGAAGAAAATTAGACGAATTCGTTAGTAAGAATTAGCGCCTAAGGATGGTGTCGAGTTTCCTTTAATGATTTAATCCCAGACGGAACTAGCATCTTTAGCTTTGTGCCTTTGCATTCTCGCAGCATCATTTCCTGCTTCATATTGGCACATCTAGTTCTTGTGTGCGCGTGCGCAGGCGTTCGGAAAGGTATTAAAAGAAATACAAATAAAATAAAATAAAATCTGTATATTAAACCCTGATATATAATTTCTTAAACCAGGGTCAAATATCTCAAACTATATATATTTATTACTACTTATACCAATTACAAATTTAATTATACAACTTAAATTTACAGATAAAAACTTAACCTAACTTAGCCTAAAAATGTTTATAAATACCAATTAAAGCCATAATTATTATCAATTAAACTGTGTGTTACTATTTAATTCATATAATTTCAATTTAATTAATATTATTATAATTTCGTATTTTAATATATATTAATAATTTGTATTTAATTTTAATGTATAATTTTACTATTACTATTATTATTAATTAAAATTTATTTTATATTATTTATTTATATTATACACATTTTTTATTTTAAAAACCATTTTATTATTTTAATAATTATTCTATTAAGTAATTTATTAAAAGAAATAAAATAATTTATATTAAAGTGCAGGTATTTTTAAAAAGTGCTTTAAACGTTCCAATGTGTTACATTCATATCATATTCTCTACCCACTATTTATTACTATATATATTTAACTTACCTATAGTAATACCCGTTCCACCTCATGTTACCGGTGGCGAATGCTGACACTAACTGCTGCGTCATACACTGGTCAGGCGTTGTGGGAAACCAGTGTACATTACACGAGTGTTCCAGTATAGAGATGCTTTAAACGACCGCCTTCATACATAATGCACAATTTCCTATTACAGAGTGCTGACATTACAGTAATTGAGTTATAATAAAGCCAATAAATATTGCATATATCTAGTGTTAATGACATAAATGTAACGCCAACATAAAAGCCCAGTATTACGCGACGGGCTGTACCATGCGTTTGACCTTCGCAACTCCCCGCGAAGGCTTACATTGACGACACCACCGTCAGTGGTAGCCTGAACTGAAACGGGCTATATGGATGTACAAGAGTTACAGGAATTATTTTTTTATTTTTTTATTACGAGAATGGAATACGGTAGTTATTATTTTTACTTTCTCTACACGTACAATATACATAGTGCATAGAGAAGGTATTGCAATGTACCCAAAAATTCGATACCGAGGTTTCACCGAAAATACATGTTTTTGGTCCCCCTGAATCCAAAAAAAGCATTTTTAGAAAAATGTCTGTGCGTGTGTTTGTCCATCTGTGTGTGTGTGTGTGTGTGTGTGTGTGTGTGTGTGTGTGTCTGTAGACAGTATAGCTCAAAACGAAAAGACCGTTAAAAACCAAATTTGGCATTTAAGTTTGGTATCTTCCAAGGATGCGACAAGAATTATCTTCATGAAAATCCCGCCACACTAAACTATCATTTACATGGTCAAATTTTCGAGAATTTTGATTTTCTTAAAAATGGCTATAACGATTTTGACTAAAATCTCCTATATTTAAGATATTTACTTGACAAATAAAATGTATATCTTGAATTTTCTGGGAATAGCCTCTGAAGACTACTTTATTCTGCATGAATTTTACAGATTTTTGCATAACTGTTAAATCGTAAAAGATGGACAAAAACTTACCACACAGAAAATGTAGAGCACATTAAAACACACAATTTTTGCTGTATGCATTTTTTTCGTGGGGTTCACCGTTTTTAAGATATTCCTTGTTTTTAGTTTCAGCTTTGAAAAACATACTTTTTCATACAGGAATTTGTCAACTCCTGTCCATACAAAGGAACTTCAGTCACATAGCAACCAGCTTTTGACTAATACTTCAACCTGTGCTACTGCCGTATTTCCCCTCTATTTGCATGGAAGCAGATAAGACTATTTTCGCCATTTTTTTTTCTCGGTTATCATACAAGCACTACCTTTTTAACAATAATTTATTTCAGAGATATAGAGAAAGTCATGTGAATGGAACACATCAGATTTTTTCACATGGAAAGTTGTAAACTCCTGGTCCTGCATAGAAACGGATGTCAACCACATGGCAACGAGCTTTTAAAAGATTTGACTATCGTTTTAACTTAGTGTACTCCCTTATTTTCCATCTACTTACATGGAAGCAGGTAATAAGACAATTTCTGTTAATATTTGTCTCGAAGTCATAAAGTAGATAGAAGAATATGCTTTGTAACAATAATTGTTACAGCGATATAGAGAAAGTCAAGGAAATGGAACACATCAGAATTTTTTATGTGCAGGATCGTAGGTAGCGTTGCTGCTTGCCAAGCGGGAGATCTGGTTCAATTCTCAGTACCGGCGTGGGGCTGGGAGACCTGAACCAGGGTGCACTCAGCCTCGTGAGATCACTGGGGGGGGGGCAATCGAGGCGCTACTTGATGGAGAAGTAGCTGCTCCAGGTCGTGAAGACCGCATTAACTGGCCGGGGGGCTCGAAGCGCTGACCACGTCTCACCCCCCAATACTGCACCCCATCAATGACGTCTGTTTAGGACCGAAAGGTAGGCCAAAGCCCCATGAACGTGTATTTCCGGTTAAATCTCAACATCGAGTTTTTGGGAGGAATGCAATACCTTCTCTATGTACATAGTACGCGTAGAGGAAGTAAAAATGACTTATTCCCTTTTACCCTATAAACCTTATTTCATTTCGTAGCTAAAACTGCATTTCTTAAAACCAAGTTTAGAATTTTATCTCGTGAACATAAGTAAATATGTTGAAGCTAGACGGAACCATAGAACTTTGTATAATGGACTTGCAGCAGCTCCATATTCATCTCATCTCCCCAGGAGTCTGGCAGCAAATTAGAAAATTCCTGTGCTGCAAGTTATCGCCATCCACATACACTTGAGATAATTCCCTCCATCCAGCAGAGAGGGAGAGAGAGAGAAGCTGCCACGACTCATCAACTCCTGTTCTGAAGGGCCCCTTGGTGACGTCATGTACATGATGATGATGGGGCAATTTAGAGAGGGCAGCTTCGTTTTTGCTAATGCACAATATTACCACGGACATAACATGCAAGGAGGGAGAGGGCACAAGAAAGTGTGTTAAGAGAGAAGTGAAGATCAGGTGGCCTCATGCCAAACCCCGTCGTCTCTCCAAATTCTGCCGCTAAGCTTTCCACAGATTTTCCTCCTTCGCTTCAACTGCCATTGGGTCAGTTGAATAAAAGTCAGTTAACTATAGCAGCATGTATCACATGCTTACAAAAAAAACTGATGTGTTCCATTCACATGACTTTCTCTACATCTCTGCAACAAATTATTGTTAAAAAGCTAATGCTTCTATTTACTTCATTTTAATCGAGAAAAACAAATAGCAGAAGTAGTCTTATTACTTGCTTCATTGTGAGCAGTAGGGAAATAATGCAGTACTATAGGCTAAACTGATAACCATAAACTGGTTGCTATGTGACTGAAGTTCATTTGTTTGTATGGACAGGAATGTGTATGAGAAAAGTATCATTTTTTCAAAGCTTAAACCAAAAACAAGGAATATGTAAAAAATTATCAACTCCACGTAAAAAATATACATGACATAAATTGTGTGTTTTAATGTGCTCTACATTTTCTGTGTTTTAATTATTTGTCCATCTCTTACGGTTTAGCAGTTATGCAAAATTCCGTAAAATTCATCCAGAATAGAGGCTATTCCCAGAAAATTCAAGATATGCATTTTATTTGTCAGGTAAATATCTTTAATATTTGACATTTTAATCAAAATCGTTAGAGCCATTTTTAACAAAATCAAAATTTTCGGAAAAAGTTACATGTAAAGGGTAGTTGGGGTGGGGGGATTTTCTTGAAAATCTTCGTGTCGCATCCTTGGAAGATACCAAACTGAAATACCAAGTTTGGTGTTTAACGGTGTTTTCGTTAAGTTATGCTGTCCACAGGCACACAGACACACTCACACATACACGCGGACCTTTTTGTAAAAATGCTTTTTTTGGATTGAGGACGACCCAAACATGTAATTCCGGTAAAATCGCGGTATTGAATTTTTGGGTGCATTACAATACCTTCTCTATATACTATGTACATAGTACGTGTAGAGAAAGTAATAATATAGAAAAAGAGAAAATGTACATATTATTAGCTTACAGAAAGTCAGGGAAAATATTTGTAAATATTCCAGAGTAGAAATATACATAAATGCATGTTGTAACTGAGGTAATTAGAGAAGGCGAGCTAGCTTAATTCCAGGTATAAGTTCACCATACATCACCTGCTAATGAGCACAGGGTTTAGGCTAAAGGATGCATGATAGAAAAAAACAGACATATAAAGAAGTGAGACAGGAATAGTGACTTGTCTTCCAAGTAGCACAGGGAGTTGGAAAAACAGACAAAGAAAGCATAATGTTAAAGTGAGAAGGAACTACTGTGTATTTCCAAACGAGTCATGTGCACGCTATGACGTCAGAAGTTGGCACAATTTATTCTCATAACTTGTAAGGTGATGCTAGCTCAGAACCAATAAGAGATGTTACATTTTATGGCACGAAAGTTGGCGTTACCCAGGTTTACTATTTAAAGCAACACAGATCTCTTATGTGGTTACTCTTGCTTACTCGCTTGAGCTTGTGAGCATGCAAGGAGGGGGATGGCACAAGAAAGTGTGTTGAGAGAGAAGTGAAGATCAGGTGGCTCGATGCCAAACCCCTTCCTCTCTCAAATACTGTCGCTAAGCCTTCCAGAGATTTACTCATAAGTTATCACTTATACTTGTTCAGCAATTACTACCCGAGGTCGCGGGTTCAAATCCGGCAGAAGACGATGGATTTTTTTGGGGCATAAAAATCCTTAGCATGGAAGGGAAGTAAAGCTGTTGGTCCCGTGTCGTAGATTTACGGCACACAACAGAACCTCAAGCCTGATAAAGAGACCTCTGAGCAAAATTAAACACTATTTTTACTTTCTCTACTTCGTTTTCCTTACACGTACTCTGTACATAATGTGCAAAGCATTTTTGAATAAAGGTCAGTGCGCGCGCGCGTGTGTTTGCGTGTGTGAGAGTGTGTGTGGGTGTGTGGACAGCATACCTCAAAAACGAAAAGACCGTTAAATGCCAAACTTGGTATTTAATTTTCTTTTTTTTTTAAAAATAGAGTACCGTAGTCTGATCGGGACTCCGGCACTGTATCACCTACTTTTATTTACTTTTTTTTTTACCTTGTTTTGCCGTATTATTACTGGATTGCTGTTTTCTTACTTTTACAACACACACATATACACAAACATATAACACCCATGCCCAAGGCAGGACTGGAACCCACGATCCCCAGTGCTACGAAGCACCAAAGCGGGACGCCTTGGCGAGCGCGGCCATGGGGACCGGCTTTTTGGTATCTTCCAAGGATGGACACGAAGATTTTCAAAAAATCCCCCTCACCCCCAAAACCCTTATATGGAACCTTTTTCGACACTTTTGTTTTTCTAAAAAATGGCTCGAATGATTTTGATAAAAATATATTAAAGATATTTACCCTGACAAATAAAATGTATGTCTTCAATTTTCTGGGAATAGCCTCTGAATGCCTCTTTATTTTGGATGAATTTTATGGAATGTTGCATAACTGCTAAAGCGCAAGAGATGGACAAAACTTACCAATCTAAAATGTAGAGCACGTTAAAACACACAATTTATGTTGTATACATTTGTTTTGTAGAGTTGATCGTTTTTAGGATATACTTTGTTTTTGGTTTCAGCTTTTAAAACTTATATTTTTCTCATACAGGAATTTGCAACTCCTGTCCATACAAAGAAACTTCAGTTACATAGTTGCCAGCTTTTGACTATCACTTTAACCTATGGTTTCTCCTTATTTTGCTTCTACTTACAAAGAGGTACGTAATAAGACTATTTCTGCTAATTTTTCTCGATTAACATGAAGTAAATAAAAGAATAAGCTGTTTAACAATAATAGCCCCCTTAACTTCAAAGGTCATGTCGGAGGCTTTGACTTGTGAACAACTCACATTATCTATAGATTAAGAAAATTCGATTAATCATATTATATCATCAAACACCCGCTTATCCACCCTCAAGCTACATTCACAATGAAATGCTTGCGCAGACGCAACGTAAGCGTAAGAGTTTGGACTCATATTATCTAATATAAGCATTCTCATAGAAACATGTAAGACGCAACGCAATGTAATGCAACGTAAGAGTTTGCAAACTCCAAACTTTATCCTTGCGTTGCATGCAAAGAGGAGGAATTCTGCTTCTTTTCTCTATGCATTGCCTATGAATTCAACAACAAACGATCACACCATGAGATTTTGCAGGGCCTGCTGTACATGCATTCTCTTCTATATGGCCGTGCCGTGCCGCGCCATCTCTAATTTCCCTCAAGAGGTTATGGCAGTCTCCTTGCGAATTCTTCTTTCATTTAATATATGTGACTATCAATTGTGCTAGATTTCTTGGTTCTCATAAATCGAAAACGCAGAGAGGTAATTCTTAGTTATCAAATGTGTAGCTTCATCACTCTCTGAAGTCTCTATGCTTGTACTATTTTCAATAATTTTGAATGATTAATTATTGTGAAGTCACTGCCGCAAGCATCAGTTGTTAGTATGTAATTTTGTAAAAGATTGAGTGAATTTTCTTATGTGGTATTGTTGGTTATGTTATTCAGTTTGTAACTTGCGGAGCGCTTGGAAGATATTCGCATGTAACTTACAGATCTAGAAACCCGTACCAACTTCTGCGTCTGCGCTTATGCTACGTTACGACTGCGCTAGCATCTCATTGTGAATGTAGCTCACACTTCCAGACTTTGTGAGGGAGGGGGAATAATTCTGGATAAAAAATATTCGCCCTCCAGGCGGGAATCGATCCCGTGACCTCCGGGTGAGAAGTCGGCTCAGTGGCAACGGAAACAGTCTTAAGGACTTTATACAACGTATCATCATACACGTTATCAGAAGCTGTATCAACCACAAAATGTCATGTATGTGTGAAAACACTAGCCAACATTATTAATTTTCTGAGCGAGGCGTAGGCATATGTTAATAACAAACGTTCTTGTGTGAGCGCGCTTTCAAACTTGTGTTTATTTACTAACATTGCCACTCGTATGGAAAAATTAGGGCCGCTACATTGATTGAAAATGAGTAATTAATTTCAACATGCAATAAATTTGTCGGCATAAAAACTGTCATGATATATGTTGTTTAATTTTAACGGATGTTTGTTGGCATGAGAGCGAAAACAGTTTGCTTTAAAAAGCAAAGTTTTACGCATGTAATGAGAGCTATTTTTCAACAAGAGCAGAACATGTCAGAGCATAAGGTCGGCCATGTCGCTTTTTCATTCTCATGTGAAAAACAGTTGAGGGATTAAAACAGATATCGTACAGAAGAGCAGAGATCGTTCATTAATAAATGATCATGGAGACCATGAAATGTTATTTACCTACTTATTCAAGCTGGCTGAACAAGGGAATATGCTCGCTACATAACGCACACTGCCCAAAAAGCGCTACTCTATACTCACTATGTACATAGTGTATAGAGAATGTATTGCACTCCACCAAAGAATTCGATACCGAGATTTCACCGGAAGTATAGGTTTTAGGGTCCCCTGCACCCAAAAGAAGTATTTTCAGAAAAAGGTCCGTGTGTGTCCGTGCGTAACGAAAAGTCGCTTAAATACCAAACTTGGTATTTAAGTTTAGTATCTTCCAGGGATGCGACACAAAGATTTTGAGAAAAATCTCCCCACACCAAACTACCCTTCATTTTTTCGAAAATTTTGATTTTCTAAAAAATGGCTCTAACGATTTTGCTTAAAATATCGTACATTAAAGTTATTTATCTGACAAATAAAATGTATATTTTGAATTTTGACTACTTTATTCTGGATGAATTTTTCATAACTACTAAACCGTAAGAGATGGACAAAAACTTAACCCACAAAAAATGTAGAGCACGTTAAAACACACAATTTATGTTATATACATTTTTTTTCGTGGAGTTGATCGTTTTTTGAGATATTCCTTTTTCTTAGTTTCAGCTTTGAAAAACTTATACAGGAATTTGTCAACTCCTGTCCATACATACAAAGCAACATCTGTCACGTAGCAACCAGCTTTTGGCTTTCACTTTAACCTATGGTACTCCCTTATTTCGCTTCTACTTACAATAAAGCAAGAAATAAGACTATTCCTGCTAATTTTTCTCGATTAGCATGAAATAAATAAAAGTTGAGCTTATTAACAATAATAATTTACAGAGATATAGAGAAAGTCATGTGAATGGAACACATCAGATTTTTACTTTTTCTGCACTTAGTATGTACACAGTGTATAGAGAAGTTATTGCATCCAAAAATTCGATACCGAGATTTCACCGTAAATTCATGTTTTGAGACCCCCTGAATAAAAAAAAAAGCATTTCTGGAAAAAGTTTAGATTATAGTTCAGCTTTAGATTTGACTATCATTGCTCGATTGACCAATATGGCTACCCATGCACAAGCAGACAGAACTAACGGACGACTGTGTTTCTTGTATTGGAAAGAAGAACCGATATTCAGAAAGTCCATTTTTACCCTATTTCGATCCAGTTCATCTACCTAACGTAGCCTAGCCTCGACGAAATCTCGAAACCTGTCACGTAGCCATATTGTCTCCGTAACCAATAGGAAAGCTCAGGAAGGAGTCTTAGTCTAAAACTGTGCAGAGTGGACTGCCTTGATGAGCCATGGATCATTTGCTGGTGATGCGAGCCAGGTGACAGAGACTCTCTTTGCTTCAGCCGGTTTTGATAGTTTTTGCAGAAACAGGCGGGGATTACCTCAGACTGCATACTTGATGAGCCATGGATCAGTTGCTGGTGATGCGAGCCAGTTGACAGAGACTCTCTCTTTGCTTCAGCCGGTTTTGATAGTTTTTGCAGAAACAGGCGGGGATTACCTCAGACTGCATACTTGATGAGCCATGGATCAGTTGCTGGTGATGCGAGCCAGGTGACAGAGACTCTCTCTTTGCTTCAGCCGGTTTTGATAGTTTTTGCAGAAACAGGCGGGGATTACCTCAGACTGCATACTTGATGAGCCATGGATCAGTTGCTGGTGATGCGAGCCAGTTGACAGAGACTCTCTCTCTGCTTCAGCCGGTTTTGATAGTTTTTGCAGAAACAGGCGGGGATTACCTCAGACTGCATACTTGATGAGCCATGGATCAGTTGCTGGTGATGCGAGCCAGTTGACAGAGACTCTCTCTTTGCTTCAGCCGGTTTTGATAGTTTTTGCAGAAACAGGCGGGGATTACCTCAGACTGCATACTTGATGAGCCATGGATCAGTTGCTGGTGATGCGAGCCAGTTGACAGAGACTCTCTCTTTGCTTCAGCCGGTTTTGATAGTTTTTGCAGAAACAGGCGGGGATTACCTCAGACTGCATACTTGATGAGCCATGGATCAGTTGCTGGTGATGCGAGCCAGTTGACAGAGACTCTCTCTTTGCTTCAGCCGGTTTTGATAGTTTTTGCAGAAACAGGCGGGGATTACCTCAGACTGCATACTTGATGAGCCATGGATCAGTTGCTGGTGATGCGAGCCAGTTGACAGAGACTCTCTCTTTGCTTCAGCCGGTTTTGATAGTTTTTGCAGAAACAGGCGGGGATTACCTCAGACTGCATACTTGATGAGCCATGGATCAGTTGCTGGTGATGCGAGCCAGTTGACAGAGACTCTCTTTGCTTCAGCCGGTTTTGATAGTTTTTGCAGAAACAGGCGGGGATTACCTCAGACTGCATACTTGATGAGCCATGGATCAGTTGCTGGTGATGCGAGCCAGTTGACAGAGACTCTCTTTGCTTCAGCCGGTTTTGATAGTTTTTGCAGAAACAGGCGGGATTACCTCAGACTGCATACTTGATGAGCCATGGATCAGTTGCTGGTGATGCGAGCCAGTTGACAGAGACTCTCTTTGCTTCAGCCGGTTTTGATAGTTTTTGCAGAAAGAGGCGGGGATTACCTCAGACTGCATACTTGATGAGCCATGGATCAGTTGCTGGTGATGCGAGCCAGTTGACAGAGACTCTCTTTGCTTCAGCCGGTTTTGATAGTTTTTGCAGAAACAGGCGGGGATTACCTCAGACTGCATACTTGATGAGCGCAAAGGCAATAACGATATTTGGATCTGATAGCGGACTTGTCACGCTCCTGAGCGGATAAAGCAGCTGTGTGTGACAGAAAAGGGCTTAGCTTCTGCATTGTCCCAGAGTCTAATTTTAAAGGGATTACCCTCGCTGTGCAGTAAACTTAAACCCCTCCTGCATTCCCCTAATTAAATCGACCTACAACATTTACTACCCCTCTTTGAGGAGATGTATTTATCTGTCCGTCACGTGGCAGTAATATCGCTCCCCTTGCTGCGTGATTTTCGCCCCTAAGAAACGTCTGCTTAGTCAACCTTCATATCCACGAGTGGTTTCAGAAGGCAGTTCAAGTGTAAAGGGACGAGGGGCGAAGGGCGCGCATATGAGGATGACAGCGATGGGCTCGGAACAAATGTTATGGAAACAACACCCCTGTTGGCACACTTAATACTCCCCGACAGGGTGAGCGATATTCAATTCTTGTGTAAACCTACATCTCCTTTTCTTCCATCCGCGTGCCAAAATAACCATTAAAACCGAAATCAGCTTGGTGTCTATATGACTTCATATATTTTATTACAAAACCAGCTCCAATAATCTGGAGCAATAATGAATTATGTCAGCAGAGTATCATACAATCAGCTTGGTGTATATTACTTTATGTATTTTATTACAAAACCAGCTCCAATAATCTGGAGTATCATACAGTCAGCTTGGAGTATATTACTTTATGTATTTTATTACAAAACCAGCTCCAATAATCTGGAGTATCATACAGTCAGCTTGGAGTATATTACTTTATGTATTTTATTACAAAACCAGCTCCAATAATCTGGAGTATCATACAGTCAGCTTGGAGTATATTACTTTATGTATTTTATTACAAAACCAGCTCCAATAATCTGGAGTATCATACAATCAGCTTGGAGTATATTACTTTATGTATTTTATTACAAAACCAGCTCCAATAATCTGGAGTATCATACAGTCAGCTTGGAGTATATTACTTTATGTATTTTATTACAAAACCAGCTCCAATAATCTGGAGTATCATACAATCAGCTTGGAGTATATTACTTTATGTATTTTATTACAAAACCAGCTCCAATAATCTGGAGTATCATACAGTCAGCTTGGAGTATATTACTTTATGTATTTTATTACAAAACCAGCTCCAATAATCTGGAGTATCATACAATCAGCTTGGAGTATATTACTTTATGTATTTTATTACAAAACCAGCTCCAATAATCTGGAGTATCATACAGTCAGCTTGGAGTATATTACTTTATGTATTTTATTACAAAACCAGCTCCAATAATCTGGAGTATCATACAGTCAGCTTGGAGTATATTACTTTATGTATTTTATTACAAAACCAGCTCCAATAATCTGGAGTATCATACAATCAGCTTGGAGTATATTACTTTATGTATTTTATTACAAAACCAGCTCCAATAATCTGGAGCAATAATGGGTTGTCAGCAGTAAAGTTCGGGTTTTTAGGTAAATACATATTTTATTTGCGTCCTAATGAACTTAAAAGTAACTTTAATGTTCTGGTTATGTACACTAGACCAAACACTTTAAGTTTTATTGCCCATAGAAATGCATACTTTCAGATTTTTATGTAAATAGATATTTTTGTACATTCACATAAATTACACGAAAATCCCATAAAGCAAAGTTTTTTAAAATAATTTTCACACAATTTCATAAAATCACAAAAGCTGCAGCAGAATAACTTTTAACAATCATTACCCAGTTCTGTAATGCTCAACTACACATGCCAGATGACGTATGTGTTGTTAATTATTGGAGGAAGTGATATGTCAGCTTTAGTATCTCTTGAGTCACAAGAAATGTAAACATCCTGCAATGAGCTCGCAAGATAAGAACTGCCATATGCTTGAAATAAACGCAGCCCGGCTAGTATATAAACTGTCACTTGTTAAACTGTATAGTCAATTAGTCACTCATTTGTCTTTTGTGAATCGCAAAGTTTAGACAAGCTTCTAGCTGTGTAGGGAAGTTACATATCGACAGTTTTGACTTCCCAGTGGATTAAACATGCTGCGGAATTTAAAGATATTTTTAGTTCTGATGGTCCCATATTATAATTTACTTCTTGTGATGTGAAGCTATCTTTTTCAAAATTCAAGGCACTTCTTCGTCACAATCGTGAATCTTTAGGGATGGAAAATTTGAGGAAGCACGTGATCGTATACTATAACTCTACAGTATTTGGTGATCCATTCCACGAATGATAACTGGTGATTACCATGTACATTTCTATTACATCTTAAAAATATTTTATTTGTTTTTGCACATATTTTTTACTTTTTAGCACATATTTTTACTTTCTCTATACGTACTATGTACATAGTGCATAGAGAAGGTATTGCACTCCACCAAAAATTTCGATACCGAGATTTCACCGGAAATATATGTTTTAGGGTCTCCTGTATCCCAAAAAAAAGTATTTTCAGAAAAAGGTCCGTGTATGTGTCAGTGTGTCTGTGAACACAACTCAAAAACGAAAACTCGGTAAAATACCAAAATTGGTATTTAAGTCTAGTATCTTCCAGGGATGCGACACGAAGATTTTGAGAAAAATCCCCCACCTCAAACTACCCCTTACATCGAATTTTGTTCGAAAATATTGATTTTCTACTAAATGGCTCTAACGATTTGTTATGAAAATATCGTATATTAAAGATATTTACCTAACAAATAAAATGTATATTTTGAATTTTCTGGGAATAGCCTCTGAAGACTACTTTATTCTGGGTCAATTTTACGGAATTTTGCATAAGTGCTAAACCGTAAGAGATGGACAAAAACTTACCACACAACAAATGTAGAGCACTTTAAAACACACAATTTATGTTACATACCTTTTTTTGTGGAGTTGATTGTTTTTGAGATATTCCTTGTTTTTTGTTTCAGCTATAAAAAACATACTTTTCTCATACAGGACATTGCCACATAGCAACCAGCTTTTGACCACCACTTTAGCCTACGGTACTCCCTTATTTCGCTTCTACCTACAAGGAAGCAAGTAATAAGACTATTTCTGCTAATTTTTTCTCGACTAACAGGAAGTAAATAGAAGCATAAGCTTTTTAACAATAATTTGTTGCAGAGATATAGAGAAAGTCATGTGAATGGAGCACATCAGATTTTTAACATTTTTAGTGACTAAAAATAAATATTTCCCAAGTTTTACCGCCTAAAAATCCGAGCCCTAATCATAAGTAATACCAGGAGTGTTTCTTGATAATTATAATTCACGACCGGAGTGAATTGTCCCAAGAGATGAAAACATGAGTTGTATTTCATAACACAATCCGCGAAATAGAATATTTATATTAGTTTATTTGGTTTTTTTTCACACAAGCCTTGCGTAGGAAGGAGTTGGATAGGTAGAGTCAGACTGAAAATTCAATGCATAGCCGGGATTTGAACCACGGATCTCCCGGTCTCTATCCGGTTGCTCTACCACTGAGCTATATTGGTAACATGCCGGCATAGCATTGAATTTCTCAACAAACTCGCATTTTTTCCCCTGTAAACCACCATGTGATCTCAAATTATTTTAAAATTACAACCCTTATGGCGACTTACAATGTTGTAAGTACTTAAAAGTCCCAGGATTCATAGAATAGCCAATTATTATGGTCTATAAATGTAGATCCCATTAAAACACATAATTAATACATTTTTAGAAAAATGTCCGTGTGTATGTGCAGCATAGATCAAAAACGAAAACTCCGTTAAAAACCAAACTTGGTATTTAGTATTGGTATCTTCCAAGGGTGGGACACGAAGATTTTCAAGAAAATCCCCTGGAACATGGAACTTTTTTCGAAACTTTTGATTTTCTCAAAAGTGGCTCTTAACGATTTTGATTAAAATGTCGTATATTAAAGAAATTTACCTGACAAATAAAATGTATATCTTGAATTTTCTGGGAATAGCCTCTGAAGACTACTTTATTCTGGTTGAATTTTATGGAATTTTGTATAAACTAAGAGATAGACAAAAACTTGCCACACAAAAATCTAGAGCACATTAAAACACACAATTTATGCCATATATATTTTTTTCCTGGAGTTGATCGTTTTTGAGATATTCCTTGTTTTTGGTTTTTGCTTTGAAAAACTTATACTTTTCTCATATAGGAGTTTGTCAATTACTACCTACACAAACAAAGGTACTTCAGTCACATAGCAACCAACTTTTGACTAGCACTTTAACCTATGGTAGTCCCGTATTTTTCTTCTACTTGCAAGGAAGCAAGTAATAAGACTATTTCTGCTATTTTTTCTCGACTATCATGAAGTAAATAGAAGCATAGGCTTTCTAACATCAATTTGTTGCAGAGTTGTAGAGAAAGTCATGTGAATGGAACACATCAGATTTTTTTAGATGCATCTACTCGCGTTTATCTGTCTTCCAGTAAAGTGCGAATGCTTTGTATGGTCCCACTGGTATATTATACTTTCAATATTTACAGACTATATTAAAGTGCTTAAATTTTAATATCTGCGTCTACTTCATAAGAAATTAAATCTGCCGTCTCCCCCCCCCGTCCCAGGGACTAATGGATTAAATTGCTATTCTATGTAATACAAACTTTTTGATGTTTTTAAAATTTGGTTTGATAATCTAATTCATTTTTTCGTTATTTTACTCTTTCCATTTAAAAATCTGCAATTTTTAGTCAAACTATTTCGCGAATTCAGCGCTTTCCAAGTAATTTAATGTATCGATTTCATCATGTTTATCGATATAGTGTAGCTACACAAAACAAAATCGAGTCTGGTTTTCCACATAAAGAACGTGTTTCAGTATTGAAGTCGAATCCCAGTTTCCTTGATACTCAAAATACTACTCCACTTGTCCGTGTTTATCTCCCTCTCTGCTTTTTGCGTATTTCAATACGCTTCTCTTTGCCTTATTCTATGATTGAAGTTCCATACAGCTTGAGTGCTCCGTTATTCCTCAAGCTTTTGACTTGCATTACGATAGTCTTATTTTATTTCATAAACTTTATCTACTCTCATATACTGAAATATATTCATTTACTGTTAAAAATCTATATCGAAATGAGGACCATTTCGACACAGATTTTCATTTCGATATAGATTTTACCACTTGCGCGCTGCCCTACTAATGGCTGTTCACTGCCCACTGATCTGCATAAAGTACAGAAACATCTTACCTCCAAGAATATTTAATTATATATAAGAATATATAATAATTATTTCTCGAACCTAAATTCATAATATTATGTAAGAAAAGCAAAGTAGGTCATGACATTGGCATCACAGAGACGAGGAAATTAATAACCCAGGGATTTCATTGCTTTTGACATTTCTTCAAAGTAAACTATGGGATATTTTCCGAGAATGAAGTTACTCTCCATGCCATGAATTTATAATAAAACTTTATGTAGATCTTTTTTAATTTCTATAGAAGTAAATTGTTAACAACATTACTCGCCTCCTCTCTTATATCAGGAGGCGGGAAACTAAATCGCTATCACTAGGCCAAAGTACCTTGCAAATCAACTATCACTATGAATCGAATTTCGTTTGTTATCAACGCATGCTACGATACGCATAGCTGCCGGCGGAGTTTATCTCTTGAATGTACAATATTTAATATTAAATATTGATTGTATATCTACATGTTGTAGAAAAAACTATGTATGCAACTCTCATATAATGATTATTATAATATTCTTCTATCTACTTAATGCAAATCGAGATAAACTTCGCAGAAATTGCCCTTATTTCTTGGTTTCTTGTAAGTAGAAGGGAAAACGTCTAATGTTTTTCATTCACATGATGTCCTCTAGCTGTTCGGTAAACAAACGTTTTATTCAAAACATTAATCTGTTATCTATATCGTTCTAATCAAGATAAACATAAGCAGAATTAGTTATACTAATATCTTCCTTGTAAGCAGAAGGGATATAAGAAAATGCACAGGTTAAAGCGATCGCTATGCGAAACAATTGAAATTCCAATCTCCCTGCTTGCCGGAGTAAACAAACGAGAAAAGAAGAAAGATATCTTCCGTTTGCGAAAAGTTTGTGGCTAAAATTTAAACCAATAATCCGGAATATCTCGCCAACTGTAAAAAAAAAGTATATGACATAAGTTGTGTATTTTAATGAGATCTACATTTTTCGTGAAGTAAATTTTTGTATATCTTTTACGGTAGTTAAACAAAAAGTCATCCTTAATGAGGTGGTCTTTAGAGGCTATTCAAGCTCTACATTTGTCATAAAATATCTTAAATATAAGGTATTTTAATCAAAATCGTTAGAACCATTTTTGAGAACATCAACATTTTCGAAAAATGTTCCATGTAAAGGGTATTTTGGTGTGTGAGGATTTTCTTGAAAATCTTCGTGTAGGATCCTTGAAAGATATCAAACCTAAATAATAGGTTTGGTATTTAACGGTTTTTTCGTTTTTGAGCTATGCTACACACACACCCACCCACCCCACACCCACACCCACAGCCACACCCACCCACCCACACACACACACACTTGAAAGACGTGTTGTGTTAATTTTCAACTTGTCAAAAATGAGCAGAGAAACATTTGAATGTTACTCATTCCTGCGATGGGAGGGGACACAAGAAAGCTGGTTGTTCGAATAGAAATGCAACTGCATACATAGCGCTGGGTTCTTTTCTGTTCCGTAATGCATAATTGCTCTTTTTAGGTAGAGGTCGCTGTGACTATTTTTACTTTCTCTATACTCACTATGTACATAGTGAAGAGAATGTATTGCACTCCACCAAAAAATGATACCGAGATTTCACCGGAAATATATGTTTTAGGGTCCCCTGTATCCAAAAAAAAAGTATTTTCACTAAAAGGTCCGTGTGCCTGTGAACACGATAACTCAAAAACGAAAAGTCGGTAAAATACCAAACTTGGTATTTTAAGTTTAGTGTCTTCCAGAGACGACACAAAGATTTTGAGAAAACTACCCCACCCCAAACTACCCTTTACATGGAACTTTTTTCAAAAATTTTGATTTTCTAAAAAATGGCTCTAACGATTTTGATTAAAATATCGTATATTAAAGTTATTTACCTGACAAATAAAATGTATATTTTGAATTTTCTGGGAATAGCCTCTAAATACTACTTTAATCTGGATGAATTTTTCATAACTACTAAACCGTAATAGATGGACAAAAACTTAACCCACAAAAAGTGTAGAGCACGTTAAAACACACAATTTATGTTATATACATTTTTTACTTTCTCTATAGGCAATATAAATATAGTGTATAGAGAATGTATTGCACTTCACCAAAAAATTCGTTACCGAGATTTCACCGGAAATATATGTTTTAGGGTTCCTTTTATAAAAAAAAAGCATTTTCGGAAAAAGGTCCGTGTGTGTGTGTCCGTGTGTCTGTGAACACGAAAACTCAAAAACGAAAAGTAGCTAAAATACCAAACTTGGTATTTAAGGTTAGTATCTTCCAGGGATGCGACACGAAGATTTTGAGAAAAATCCCCCCACCCCCAACTACCCTTTACATGGAACTTTTTTCGAAAATTTTGATTTTCTCAAAAATGGCTCTAACGATTTTGATTAAAATTTCGCATATTTAAGATATTTACGTGACAAATAAAATGTTTATCTTGGATTTTCTGGGAATAGCCTCTGAAGAGTAGTTTATTCTGGATGAATTTTACTAAATTTTGAATAACTGCTAAACCGTAAGAGATAGACAAGAACTTACTAAACAAAAGTGTAGCGCACGATATAACACACAATTTATGATATATATTTTTTTTTCGTGGAGTTCGTCGTTTTTGTGACATTCCTTATTTTTGGTTGCTGCTATGAAAAACTTCTACATTTCTTATACAGGAATTTGTCAACGGCTGCCCATACAAACAAAGGAACTTCAGTGACATAGCAACCAGCTTTTGATTATCACTTTAACCTATGGTACTCCCTTATTTCACCTCTACTTACAAAGAAGCAAGTAATATGTCTATTTCTGCTAATGTTTTACTGAAGTTAATAGAAGTATAAGCTTTTTAAGAATGATTTGTTGCAGGGATATAGAGAAAGTCATGTGAATGGTACACATCAGGTTTTTTAGTGGAGTTGATCGTTTTTGAGATATTCCTTTTTCTTGGTTTCAGCTTTGAAAAACTTATACTTTTCTCAAATAGGAATTTGTCAACTCCTGTCCATACAAACAAAGGAACATCAGTCACATAGCAACCAACTTTTGACTATCACTTTAACCTATGGTACGCCCTGATTTCGGTTCTACTTCAATAAAGCAAGAAATAAGACTATTTCTGCTAATTTTTCTCGATTAGTATGAAGTAAATAAAAGATAAGCTTATTAACAATAATAATTTACAGAGATATAGAGAAAGTCATGTGAATGGAACACATAAGATTTTTACTTTCTCTACACGTACTACGTGCATAGCGTATAGAGAAGGAATTGTAATGCATCCCAAAAATTCGATACCGAGATTTCACCGGAAAAACCTGTTTTAGGGTCCCCTGAATCCAAAAATAGATTTTTTGGAAAAAGGTCTGTGCGTATGTGTGTACGTGTGAAGGAAAGGTCTGTTAAATGCCAAACTCGGTATTTAACATCAGTATCTTCCAGGGATGCGACACGAAGATTTTCAAGAAAATCCCCCCACCACAACTACCCTTTACGTGGAAAAATTTTCGAAAATTTTCACTTTCTCAAAAATGGCTCTAACGATTTTGATTAAAATATCGTATATTAAACATATTCACCTGAGAAATCAAACGCATATCTTGAATTTTCTGGGATAGCCTCTGAAGACTACTTTAGTCTGGATGAATTTTACGGAATTTTGCATAACTGACAAACCGTAAGAGATACACAAAAACTTACTTAACAGAAAATATAGTGCTCGTTAAAACACACAATTTATATTATATACGGTTGTTTTTTGTTGTTGTTTTTTCGTGGGATGGATCGTTTTTGAGATATTCCTTGTCAGTTCCTGTTCGTACAAACAAAGGAACTTCATATAGTAACCAGTTTTTTACTAATTCTTTAGCCTATTCTACTACCTTATTCCCCTTGAATGGAGGTAAGCAATAAGACTATTTCTTCTTAATTAGCACGAAGTAAAATGAAGCATAAGCTTTTTAGCAATAATTGTTGCATAGATTTAGAGAAAGTTATGTGAATGGAACACAACAGAATTTTTATTTTTACTAGACTTTCATTACTTTTGTTTAATAAGACACACTTTTGTTCAGAATCTTACTTTATTGTGGACATGATCACCTCTGTTTTGTAGCTTAAGTAAAACAATTTGAACTGGTCTTATTTGGAACCCCTGGTTTTAATAAAGCCAATTTGTCGCATTTTAGAAAACCAATAAAATTAATCATATTCCTTGAGTTATCCAATAAACTAGTTTTTCTTTTTCCCCAAGGCTCAATATGTAGGTTTTAAGGTGCATTGCACAATGATACAACCATCCGTGACATAGGTATCTTATGATTTTGACTACCTATATATGATGCAACAGAGTTGACGTGCCTATATTCCTGAAAAATATCTGGAAGCATTTGACCTCTTTACCTTGAGGCAATATTTATGTCCTTACCACAAAATCTGCCAACATTTTGTGAATTTCATGTCATTTTTGTAATATTTGATGTTCAAATGTTTTGTGCTATTGCATTCCGAAGTTAAATTCGCAATGTTTATTATTCCTTGTGCTTTCGTCGCGTATAAGTGTTTTGATTTTCTCTAAGCGATTTTGTTTTCCAACAATAAGTATCATAGTTACGTGTTGATTTGCTTGTGAAGTAAAATCTGATGTGTACGATTCACATGACTTTCTCTACATCTCTGCAACAAATTATTCTTAAAAAGCTTATGCTTCTATTTATTTCATGCTAATCAAAAAAAAAAAAAAAAATAGTAGAAATAGTCTTATTACTTGCTTCCTTGTAGGTAGAAGTGAAACAAGGGAGTACCATAGGTTAAAGTGAAAGCCAAAAGCTGGTAGCTATGTGACTGAAGTTCCTTTATTTGTATGGACAGCAGTTGACAAATTCCTGTATGAGGAAAGTTAAGTTTTTCAAAGCTGAAACCAAAAACAAGGAATATCTAAAAAACGATCTACCCCACGAATAAATTGTATACAACATAAATTGTGTGTTTTAATGTGCTCTACAGTTTTGTATGGTAAGTTTTTGTCCATTTCTTACGGTTTAGCAGTGATGCAAAATTCCGTAAAATTCACCCAGAATAGTCTTCAGAGGTTATTCCCAGAAAATTTAAAATATACATTTTATTTGTCAGGTAAAATATCTTTAATATACGAAATATTAATCAAAATCGTTAGAGCCATTTTTTAGAAAATCAAAATGTACGAAAAAAGTTCCATGTAAAGGGTAGTTTGGGATGGGGGGGGGATTTTCTCAAAACCTTCGTGTCACATTTCTGGAAGATACTAAACTTAAATACCATGTTTGGTGTTTTACCAACTTTTCTTTTTTGAGTTATCGTGTTCACATGCACACGGACACACACACGGACCTTTTTTTGAAAGTACTTTTTTTTGGATATAGGGGACCCTAAAACATATATTTCCGGTGAAATCTCGGTATCGAATTTTTGGATGGAGTGCAATACATTCACTATATACTCTGTAAATAATACGTGTAGAAAAAGTAAAAAGGCTTTTCACAAGCTTGTAAAAGACCACTTGGAGGTCACTAGCGAGAACACGAGTACATTAAAGTATTCGAGTAGAATTATACACGCACAAATACTTGCAGCGGGATTATTGGGAATTTCTGCTCATTTGTATTAAAAAGCGAAAGCATATTAGGGTAGTTTAGGGTCCGATGGACACCTTAAGCAAATTTTCATCAATAACAAATTTTATAACTATGATCGGTATTTGTAACTTATACAAAATAGAGGTTAGTTTGTTCATGACAAAATATACATAGAATATATCACACCTTACATTTAAGAGAATGAGTATTAGTTTATCGGTTGTCCTGTGTCCGTTGGGGGCCGATGGACACTTTATTTGTGTCTCATGGACACAGATTACACTATGATCACTTTCAGTATCTAAACAATTGTAACATATAAAAAAGGGATTTTCACCGTTTTTGGTGCAGTTTACATGATACCACATGTTGCAATCTAAACACTGCACCCAATTTTCACCCCCTTTGTCGAAGGAAAAATCCTTTTTACAGCCTTGACAGATATTTGAAGAGTCACTGACCTTCTTTTGATACTGTTGTATACCTCTTTCATCAGCGTTGTAAATTGATTCCGGATGTTGAAAAAGTTGAAATTCAGTCATAAGTTTTTCCAGCCTATCGTAAAATAAATCTACTTCTGCTCTTACAAGACCCCTAGCTCTTGCATAAGAATCTCATTGGCCCATTTTTGGCGCCGAAAGTGGCTTAGGGTGCGCTTCTGCCGTGACGTGATTAATTATAATTGGTCAATGCGTCTTCCACGTGATTCTTGGCCTGAATTTCCTCGTGGTTCCCCGGTTTATATGTCGCCTTTGCTTTCTCTTACTGAGACGTGACCACACAATAGCGCCTTTTCCCTCTTGCAATGGACAAAGAAATAGCGTAAACAATTGAATTCGTCGCTTGAGATCTCTGGGGTTGAAGTTAGAAACGCTTTCCAGGAACAATCTCTCTGAACATCCAATATACAATAAATACATTATATTTTACTTACTAATCAACCTAAACAATTTAATCAATTACAACTATTGGTTATGCGCTTATTGACATGGGCGATAATCCGTCTCACAGGTCAGCAGAAAGGGCAAATACTCGCTTATAACATATTGGTTATAAGTGACTAGAAATAGCAAGAAGGGTTCACAGATCTCCTTTACTTGTGGCAAATAAGACACGAAGAAGTCCTCTGGAAGACCACGGAACTTACACCCAGGCAGGAGAGAAATGTGATAAAATAATTAGGTGCAGGTGAACCTCCCTTAGCAGATTGGGCTCAAGATCCAAACATTTTACGCTATCCTGAATAATAACTAGGAAGAACTTCAAGTTGACCTCGGCTTACTGACGTACATAAGAATAGACGGATAACCTGGGCAAAGGAACATGTGACTGGAAAGCCCAATGGAAGCAAGTAGTGTTCAGTGATCAAAAAACATTCCATTTAGATGGACCAGAAGGGGCAGCTTACAGATATTTTTTCAAACTGCTGCAAGGAGGAGGTTCATTAATGGTTTGGGCTTGGTTTGGTTATCAAACCTTGCTTTCCCAACGAGACGAATTAAACCAACCGTCTACCAAAATCTTCTGCATGCTCATCTTTTCCCATTTGGGGAAGCAATTGGAGATCCATGATGGATTTGCCAGCAGGACATTGCAAACTCCTCCTCGGAACGGTTTCTACAGAATGGTGTGCATGTAATGGACTGGCCTGCAAATTCGGCGGATCTGAACCCCATGGAGAACCTATGCGCTCATTGTAGGCTGATGGCGAACAGTATTCTAATGTCGCAGAGTTGAAAGCTGCCTTCATATCTGCTTGGGAAAGTATGAAAGTATCCAAGCTCCAGAAACTCACAGAATCCATGTATGATCATGTCTTCAAGGTTGTGCCCAAACAAGGCTCCTTACACTGGATATTGAGATGAGGTGCTTTTATCATTTTGCAACACCGAAAAATGGAAATGGCGTGTTATTTATTGTCGCTCTTTAACTGCTGTGGTTCTCAGCGTCCCATTCTATACTGGGCGTGAAAGACCGCTTAATTTTGCTCAGAGGCCTCTCTTATCCGGCTTGAGGTTCTTTTACGTGCCGTAAATCTATGACACGAGACCAACGGCTTTACTTCCCTTCCGAAGGAAGCCATGCTAAGGATTTTTACACCGGGAATGTGTTAAGCGTTAATTTATATCTGATTTTTGGGCAATGTGTCGTTTGTGACCTACATATGCATAACATAATGTTAAAATATGAACCACACCGAAATAATTTGCAAGATTGTGCACGTGACTGATATAAGTAATTTGAGATCGGCGATGCATGGTCCCCGGATAAACTTAACATTATCAGGTGCTGATAAGTCGGTGTTAAAGTAAAGCAGGTTGAAAAAATGGCTTAGAATGTCTTTAAAACTGCTGCCCGAGTATAGAAATATCGATTTTTAGCAGCACGTTACTAGCGATTTCAAGACTTAATGTCGCAAAAATCTGTAAAATCTCGAACTAATCACTTGACAGTACTGAGCATTCATTAACTACGTTCTTGAGATGATTTTTCAACTGCTCTGGTGGCTTAATACGTAACGCGGGAAGCTACTATCCCAAAGGTCATGAGTTCGATTTCTGTCATAGAGTAAATATTTTTTTTTTCATTCCAGATGCGGCACTTCAGAAACTTATAGCCGTTACTTGGAAATTTCAATAAACAGGCCATAAGTCTCCTATCTCAAATTACTTATTTAAGTAATCTACATATTCTGTGAAAATATTTCGGTATAGTTCATTAACACACTGTATATGTAGATAATAAATACCTTATTTCAGTTATATATTTGCCTGTCCTTTCTATTAATACACAAGTGGTTGTATAATTTTGCAACGCACCTTATCAAATTTTTAAAATTTTGGCCTGGTATATGTGAGATAACATTGAATCAAACCTTATTTGGCGCACTTTCTTATTAAAAGAAACAAATTTCCGTATATTTACTTCTTGGCCATACAGCAAGCTTTTGAGGTTGATTTCCGTTTAACGGAAAGCAAATAAGCATTCTCCGATACGAGATGGAGGATGTTTGCTCGGCACTGTACCTCTCGCACCGTACTATTTTATTTCTACTCTTGGAAATTGAGTGCGAGCTGGCGAGGGGCCCCACGTTGGGGGATGGGAACCCGAGCGTGAAGCTACCCCGCAAATTACTAACTAATCGCTTAGTTCCGCATGGAAAGTCCTGGAGCCGTGCATCGCATCCCATTAAAGCACCAGCGCGGCGAGGCGAGGGAGCGGCTTGTAGAATTAGGGGGGGGGGGGGGGGGGCCAGGATCCTGGATGATTCTGTTATTTCGCAGAGGCTATACAGGATTGTTCATGGAAATGTCAACATTCCGAATTATAAATTACATCGCTACCATCCATCACTGTGAATAAAAAATTAGCGCGTATGTAGATGCGCGCGCACTCCCGTCGCCATGCTGTTCCCGTGCTTCTGTAAACACTGGATGCGTGCATGGTTATCGCATACAGACCAATATATTTATGTCATTTTTTTTGTTGATAGAGAAAAAATTACTGATGCAAACGCTCGTTTAGCAAAATACATTACAGTGCGGGTAAAAACTGGAATTTATAAATATAAATTCATTGTGATACGAGAATATTCCAATTTTTCTACACAAGGGAACTAAAGTTAAACCGTCCATTTGAAAGCTACCTTTAAATTCAGATTCTCTGCATTTGATTTCCTGGCAACGAAAATTTACAATGAAGAGAATTTTCGTTTCTCTACCACATAAAGGTGGCCAAAGTAGCCCTGAATAAAAGTTGTTCAAAGATCGCTAGAGCTAAAAAAAAAAAAAAACTTAAAAATTTCTATCCTTGTACCTTGATTTTGTAATGTTTTTAGGCTTTTGTTGGCCAAATGAACTAAGAAATAGCTGTCATTTACTAAAACACTTAAATGATACTCTGTTCTACGAATGTTTAAAGACTGTGTAAAATTTGCTTTCAAAAGGGGAGTTTTTTCACGGTCTTGAGTAGATATTCTTTAATTCAAAATCTTCTCGGGCTTCTAGCCAGGTAATAACTTGGCTTGACACCAACGTTTCGAAGAAGTGCATCTTCCTCGTCTTCAGGGTGAACGTTGGTGTCAAGCCAAGTTATTACCTGGCTAGAAGCCCGAGAAGATTTTGAATTAACACGTCGCCAGGAAAGCTATAGTTCTTATTTTAGATATTCTTTGTTTGCTTTTTTTTTTTTTTTTTTTTTTCCATTATTTCGTTCAGGACATTTCGTTTACAAATATAAATTCATTGTTATACGAGAATATTCCAATTTTTCTACACAAGGAAGCTGAAATTAAACCGTTTATTTATTTCAACCCTGTATTTGATTTCTTGTCAAAGAAAATTTACAACGAAGAGAATTTTAATTTCTATACCACGTAAAGTGACCAAAATAGCCCTCAAAAATCGCTGAAAATAGCACATACGTGTTCTTTACGACCTGGAGCTCCAAAAAGTCTCTGAAATATTTTGATCCTTAACCTTGATTTTTTAGTGTTTATAGGCTTTTGGTCACCAAATATTATGAATTACCATTCCCACACATATAAATAATAAAGCCTTAAATAAAACACGAGTTAATAAATGAAAAAAACCCATATCAACAAATCCTAAAGATAGAATTCTTATTGTAAATCCTAATTTTCTTAATGTAGATAAAGCACTAATTTTCTTTAACTCATACTCAAAATCGGCTTCTGATATAATATTATTAAGACATAAATTACTAATAAAAGAGCTCAGTAGTCAGCTTGGAAAAGCCTTACTAAATCGAATTAATAAATATACCCCTGTTGTAATTAAAGTTGAAGAATGCAGACACAGGTGTAGGGGCTGCCGAGAAGTAGCTGTAATTTACAACAAACACGTTCGTGATACTCCGTTCTACGAATGTTTAAAAGCGCAAAGTGATTGCAGATACAAAACATTACCTCTGCTAGAAACAAAAGAAAACAAAGAATCCCTAAGACAGGATAAAATCAGCTTTCAAAACGGGAGTTTTTTCACGGTCTTCAATAATTTCTTTTTTTCATTTCGTTTATAAATATAAATTCATTGTGATTCGAGAATATTCCAAATTTTATATCTAAACTTAATTTAAACCGTCTACTTATTTCAACCATATACAACAGTGAAAGCTAACTTTAAATTCAAATTCCTGGTAACGAAAATGCATAACGGAGAGAATTTTTCCTTTCACTACACCGTACACAGGAAAAGGTAAGGAAAACATGCTTTGAGGCCTCTCAAAATAAAAAAATCATCCATACAGATTATTCTCCCTAACTCTTCTTCTTCTTATTATTATTATTATTATTATTTGAACATGGTCAACCGTGGACGAGTGGTTAAGCCACTTGCCTCTCACCTGGCAAGATCCCAAGAGACCGAATGTGATATTTGGGCGGACAAAGCGGCGCAGAGGCGGGTTTTCTCCGATGTCCCCTGCCATCACATTCCACCGGTGCTCCACCTTCATTTCAGTACCATCAGTGTCAACGCCTGCGGTGCCACAGCAGTAAAAGTGGGCGTTAAAGCTATCAAACAACATTATTTTTTGTTTGTCTTAGCTATTATGGCACCAGGCGATGCCACTAATGATACTGAAATGAAGGTGGAGTACCGGTGGATTGTGATAGCGGGGGAAACCCGCCCCTGCGCCACTTTGTCCACCATAAATCCCACATGTGATCGCCTGGGATCGAACCCGTACAGCATTGGAGTGAGGCGAGTAGTTTAACCACTTGGCCACGGTGTGACCCCTCTAGCTATTCTGCAAACAAGCATCTCACAAAAGTTTATTCATCTATGTACTAGTTAATCAACATCAATATTACTAGAAAAGTCATATTACTTATTAGTTAAGTAGAAGGTAAGTAAGGCGGTTAATTAAAGCGATGTTCAAGTGCAATCGAAATTCCTTTCTCTTTGCGAGGTCAGGAGTAAAACAAAACAAACGCGGATGACTTGTGTTTGAGAAAAGTATACATCTTTTAAGCTTTTGTTTTTGAACTATGCTACCCATAGACACAAACGGACATGTTTCTAGAAATGCAGTTTTGGGGACTTTCTCACTCTACAATGAGCTAAGAACTGATGCGTTCCATTCACATGACTTTTTCTACATATCTGCAACAAATTATTGTTAAAAATCCTATGCCTCTATTTATTTCATACTAATCAAGAGAAACATTAGCAGAAATAGCCTTATTACTTGCTTCCTTGTAAGTAGATGCGAAATAAGGGAGTAGCATAGGTTAAAGTGATAGTCAAAAGCTGGTTGCTATGTGACTGAAGTGCTTTTGTTTCTATGGACACGAGTTGACAAATCCGAGTATAAGAAAAGTAAGTTTTTCAAAGCTGAAACCAAAAACAAGGAATATATAAAAAACGAATAACTCCACGAAAAAGAAATATATAACAAAGTGTGTGTTTTAACGTCCTTTACATTTTTTGTGTGGTAAAATTTTGTCCATGTCTTACGTTTAGCAGTTATGCAATATTCCGTAAAATTCATCCAGAATTAAGTAGTCTTCAGAGGCTATTCCTAGAAAACCCAAGATATATATTTTATTTGGCAGGTAAATATCCTTAATACGTGATATTTTAATCAAAATCGTTAGAGCCATTTTTGAGAAAATCAAAATTCTCGACACATACACACAACACACAAACAACTTTTCTAAAAATGCTATTTTTTTGGATTCAGGGGGTCCTAAAACATGTATTTCCGGTAAAACCTTTATATCGAATTTTTGGGTGCATTACAAGACATTCTCTATACACTATATACATAGTGCGCATAGAGAAAGTAAAGAAGTATATTACTGCATTCCAGTGACCGTTTGCAAGGTTTCATTTGTTACCAAAATTGTAAAAATTTCAAATTTTAGCAGCGGTTTTCCATAGCGTGCCGCTTTGTGAAAATCGTACTCAAATGTATTTCACACGACATTCACCCGTGCCATGATCGTCACCTGTTGCTGAAATTACTGTGCACAAACGCCACCACCTCCCTTGCTCCCCCTTTCAGTAGGTATATATTTCTAGGACCTGGATTATTATATAAGTTTGTGGAAATGATAAATATTGTAGGCCTGTTCACAGAAACATTCCTTAAATACAAACATGTATAACGTCGAGTCCGTTTTTGCATTTACTTGAAATTTTTTCTCGATTAGCATAAAGCAAATAAAAGCATAAGCTTTCTACTAATAATTTGTTGCAGAGATGTAGAGAAATTCATATAATGGAACACATCAGATTATTTGATTTAGGGCACCTTAAAACGTGAATTTCTGGCGAAATCTTGGTACCGAATTTTTTGGTGGAGTGCAATACCTGCTCTATACCTTATGTACATAGTACGTATAGAGAAAGTAAAAATGTGGAGTTTTTTTAAAACACTTTTTTTTTTTTTTTTTTTTTTAGATATTCCAAATTATGGTTTCAGTGTTAAAATACTTATACTTTTTCATTCGAAAATTTGACAACACCTGGGCATACAAGAAACGGAACTTCAATTACATAGCAACAAGCGTTTAAAAGATTTAAAAAGAAAAATGGCGTGTTATTTTTGGACGCTCTTTAACTGCTGTGGTTCTCAGCGCCCCATTCTAAATTGGGCGTGAAAGACCGCTTAATTTTGCTCAGAGGGCTCTCCTATTAGGCTTGAGGGGACCCACGGCTTTACTTCCCTTCCAAAGGAAGCCATGCTCAGGATTTTTACACCCGAAAAAATCCATCGTCCTCCACCGGGTTTGAACCCGCGACCTTGGGTATATGAAGGTAGTATGGTAACCATTACTTCACGGAGAGTGATGTTTAAAAGACTTGACTAACGCTTTAGCCTACATCGTGTATTTCCCTTCTTCTTAAAAGGAAGCAAGTAATAACACCATTTTTATGTTTCTTTCTAAATTAGCATGAAGTAAATAGAAGAATAAGCTGTTTAACAATAATTTGTGACAGAAATGTGCTCCATTCACACGATTTTCTCTACTTCAGATTTTTTACTTAGAGACCAACTTCAGGTCACCTTCTCATAACACTTTCAGGAAATGCTGTTAGAACAATAATAATATATATTTGACCCTCAAACATATATTCTCAGCATAATTTCAGTAACGAATGTATATATGGAATACATTCTCTTTCTCTTATGTACATCGAGCGTGGTAGAGGAAATAAAAACAATCTGATGTGTTCCATTCACATGCCTTTCTTTATATCTCTGTAACAAATCATTATTAATAAGCTTATATTTTTTTATTTATTTCACGCTAATCGAGAAAAAATAGCTGAAAGTCTTATTTCTTGATTTATTGTAAGTAGAAACAAAATAAGGGAGTACCATAGGTTAAAGTGAAAGCCTAAAGCTGGTTGCTATGTGACTGAAGTTCGTTTGTTTGTATGGACACGAGTTGGCAAATTCCTGTATAAGAAAAGTGTGTTTTTCAAAGCTGAAACCAAAAAACAAGGAATATCTAAAAAACGACCATCTCCACGAAAAAAATGTATATAATATAAATTGTGTGTTTTAACGTGCTTTACATTTTTTGTCTATTAAGTTTTTGTCCATCTCTTACGGTTTAGTAGTTATGCAAAATTCATCCAGAATAAAGTAGTCTTCAGAGGCTATTTCCAAAAAATTCAAGATACACATTTTAGTTGTCAAGTAAATATCTTTAATATACGATATTTTAATTAAAATCGTTAGAGCCATTTTTTAGAAAATCAAAATTTTCGAAAAAAGTTCCATGTAAAGGGTAGTTGGGAGTGGGGGGATTTCTTGAAAATCTCCGTGTCGCTTTCTTGGAAGATACGAAACCAAAATAACAAGTTTGGTTTTTAACGGACTTTTAGTTTTAGAGCTATGCTGCCCATAGACACACACACGGTAATTTTTCTAAAAATTCTTTTTTTTTTATTCAGGAAGTCTCAAAACATGTATTTCCGGTGAAATCTCGGTATCTAATTTTTGGGTGCATTACAATACCTTCTCTATACACTATGTACATGTCACGTATAGAGAAAGTAATATACTAAGGCCATTTTGGGAAGCGAGTGAGTTTCGCCATGGAAATCAGCGGTTCCAAATAGTCAACAAACCAATTTTCTCCACATTCGTGCTCTAACTTAGCTCGTTAGTGGCACTAACGTATTAACGGCGCATAAAATACAGCTCCTGAGCTAAAATTTTGCAGAGTAGGTTATATACTGCTCTCAACTAATTCTCATCCAGAAACCGAACGGTTTTAAAACACATGGTAGTGTATCGATATTTTTTTCCAGCGTAGCCTTCCATCTTCGTTACGCGAGCGATAATTGAAGGGGTGATATAATTAATTAAAACAGAGCGATGGAGCACATTGTGAAGGGGAAACGATGTTCTAGCACCATTAATAGAACCTGAATAAAATAAAACAACGCGAACCTACGGCGCTGATTTCATACACCGCCGGGTTTTCGTGGCAAATTCTTTCTATCTCCCGCTCTTTCTCTCTCCAGCACAAAACGAAATTAATTGTACAAATATTATTTTTCCCAAGCCAACGTGTATGTCTGGAAGCCTATTAATTTACAGTCACAAAAAAGATACGCTACATAATATCATCAGGGTGGCGGCGGGTTTCTGTCTGGTAGAATTATCAGCTATTCATTATAGGCCTTGTTTTGATACATTCCTTGTGCATTGATATATTGCACATTCATCAGCAATTCCAAACTGGCTCCTCACTTTCCAGAGGCGTTGTTTACCATTAATAATATATGTGCCACAAAATAGGAGTGAAGATTTTATCAGGAGGAAGTGAACACTTTCAAAGCCTTAGCTACACATACGAGGATAGGCTGTTGACAAATAATGACTCTTCTTTTGTCATTTGCGTTTGGGTGGCAATATTTTAATAAATGGAACACTGTAATTATCTTCAGAGTATGCTCTTTATTTTCCTGTTCTTATTACTCTCTCTACATATACTACATACATAGTGTATAGAGAAGCTATTGTATTGAACCCCAAATTTCGATACCGAGATTTCACTGGAAATACATGTTTTGGAACTCCCGAATCCAAAAACATGTTATGTGTTAGATTCACAGACACTCTCTACATATGTACAATAAATTATTGTTAAAAAGCTTATTCTTCTATTTACTTAATGCCAATCGAGAAAAACTTAGCAGAAATTGTCCTTATTTCTTGCTTCCTTGTAAGCACAAGTGAAGCGAGGAAGTACCATAGGCTAAATCCATAGTCAAATATTTTAAAAGCTGGTTGCCAAACTAATTATGCTAGCTTTTTTGAAATTTACACCAGTGTGTAGTATAATGCAAATAAATTACAGTGGAAATCGAATCAATTGTTTCTCTAATGGTCTGGACGTTATGGTCAAATGTATTTATGTTTTTGTCACGTCACAAATAAAGTCCCTTGCGACAAAAAGTTAAAATATTGATCTAATTATTTTAACCATAGGTTCACAATACATAATACACAATATTAAAGATATTTACCTGACAAATAATATGTATATCTTGAATTTTCTGGGAATAGCCTCTGAAGACTACTTTATTCTGGCCGAATTTTACGGAATCTTTCATAACTGCTAAACCGTAAGACTTAGATAAAAACTTACTACACAAGAAATGTAGAGTACGTTAAAACACACAATTTATGTTATATCGTTTTTTTTTTTTCATGGAATTGATCGTTTTTGAGACATTCATTGTGTGTATAAAAAACTTACTTTTCTCATATAGGAATTTATCAACTCCTGTCCATATAAACAAAGAAGCTTTTGACTATCACTTTAACCTATGGTACTCCCTTATTTCATTTCTGCTTACAAGGAAGCAAGTAATAAGACTATTTCTGCTGATTTGTTCTCGAGTAGCATGAAGTAAATACAGGCATAATCTTTTTAACAATAATTTGTTACAGAGATGTACAGAAAGTTATGTGAATGGTACACATCAGATTTTTTAATAATACATTGATATTGCATCTGCAGTTTAAATGTTACATATAGACAATATGAGGAAAGAAAGTATTAGAATAGGTAAGTTGGGAAAATGTCATAACAGAGTTGCCTTTCTGCTTTCTTGCGAAGGGTCCCGGGTTTGATTCCCGACTGGGGGTGGGAAATTTTCTCTAACTGATAATTTCCTACCCCCCCCCCACAAGCCAGGAAATGTTGATCAGAGTGTGTGTAATCTATTAAATAAAACTCAAAGAGAAACAGAAACCAGCTTTAAGACTACACGAGGTAACACCATTGCCGACAAACAGTTTGTTCCAAAGAGAAATCCTGTACTTATGACTTTGCAGTTGTGAACCTGAAGTAAATAAATGGCTTTATTAGGTTTCCTGTGATGTAACTTTTGTTTTTTATTGTAAAGTTTGCAACTAAGGGTCCAATGATCTGATAGTAAGAAACACGCAGTAAAAATCTGATACGTTCCATTCACATGACTTCTGCAATAAATTATCGTTAAAAAGCTTATGCTTCTATTTACTTCCTGCTAATCGATAAAAAATTAGCAGAAATAGTCTTATTACTTGCTTCCTTGTAAGTAGAAGCGAAATAAGGGAGTACCACAGGTTAAAGTGATAATCAAAAGCTGGTTTATATGTGACTAAAGTTCCTTTGTTTGTATGGACACGAGTTCACAAAGTGCTATGAGAAAAGTAAGTTTCTTATAGCTTAAACCAAAAACAAGGAATATCTTAAAAACAATCAACTCCACTAAAAAAATGCATATAACATAAATTGTGTGTTTTAAAGTGCTCTACATTTGTTATGTGATAAGTTTTTGTCCAAGGCTTACGAATTAACAGTTATGCAAAAATTCCGTAAAATTGACTCAGAATAAAGTAGTCTTCGGAAGCTATTCCCAGAAACTTCAAAATATACGTTTTATTAGATAGGTAAATATCTTTAATATACGATATTTTAATCAAAATCTTTAAAGCCATTTTTTAGAAAATCAAAATTTTCGATAAACGTTGCGGTGGGGGGATTTTTCTCAAAATCTTCGTGTCGCATCCATGGAAGATACTAAACTTAAATACCAAGTTTTTCGTTTTTGAGTTATCGTGTTCACGGACACACTGTCACACGGACACACACACGGACCCTTTTTCTGAAAATACTTTTTTTTTGGATACAGGGGACCCTAAAACATATATTTGCGGTGAAATCTCGGTATCGAATTTTTTGGTGGAGTGCAATATCTTCTCTATACACTATGTACATTGTACGTATAGAGAAAGTAAAAAACAAACAAAATTCTAAACCAAATCTTAGAGACGTTTTTAAACCCCCTTAAGAACATGTGAATACGAAATTGGGCGATTTCAATGTGAATTTTGCGATTTTTAAAATAATTCTGGCGATATTTTGTGAAATGAACCTGGCAAACCTGAGAGGTATGCTAATTGTAAATAGTTTAAAAATATTGTTGAAAACAGTCCTGCGTAGTAGTTTTCTAGAACATTTTAGAACAACCAGTTGGTAAAACCTCAATAACTTTTTAAATATTAGTGTTAGAGAAGAGATATTTTTTCATTTTGCTCGGAAAGTTATACTTTAATATCGGCAGCATTGGAATCCTGCTCATATTTTCTTCATGTGAGAATTTTGAAGTACTGAGATTTTTGTTTGGAAATTTAGGTTACATTTCTACTTTCTCTATACGTACTATGTACATAATGTATAGAGGAAGTATTGTATTCCACCCAAAAATTCGATACCGAGATTTCACCGGAAATACATGTTTTAGGACTCCCTGAGTCCAAAAAAGCATTCTTACAAAAAGGTCCGTGTGTGTGTGTCTGTATAGCTCAAAAACGAGAAGACCGTTGAAGCCCAAACTTGGTATTTAAGGATGCGACACGAGGATTTTCAAGAAAATCCCCCCACCACAAACTATCCTTTACATGCAAACAATTTCCAAAATTATGATTTCTTCAAAATGGCTCGAACGCTTTTGATTAAAATATCGTATATTAAAGATATTTACCTGAAAAATAAAATATATATCTTGAATTTTCTGGGAACAACCTCTTAAGACTACTTTATTCTAGTTGAATTTTACGGAATTTTAACTGCTAAACCGTAAGGGATGGACAAAAACTTCACACAGAGAATATAGCTTACGATAAAACACTCAATTTATGTCATATACATTTTCTTCGTGGAATTGATCATTTTTAAGATATCCATGGTTTTTCGTTTCAGCTTTTGATTATCACTTTAACCTATGGTACTCCCTTATTTCGCTTCTAGTTACAAGGAAGCAAGTAATAAAACTATTTGTGTTGATTTTTTCTTGATTAGCATGAATTAAAGAGAAGTATAAGCTTTTTAACTACATTTTGTTGCAGAGATGTAGAGAAAGTGAAGTGAATGGAGCACATCAGATTTTTTTTAAATGTTATGTTTAAACGCAACTTCTGAAGAAGTAAAATTGCTTATACAAGTGTCTCATTATCTCAAAAACTGAAACTAACAACTGACATTTTTACCACACATTTGCAGCTTTATTTTAACGAAAGTCTTTTTATGCATATGGGATAGTTATTTTTTTAAATTTAAAATCACAATTGTTCAATAACATTTTAACAGCTTTATTAATAAAAAGTTGATGTGTTCCATTCAAATGACGTTCTCTACATCTCTGTAACAAATTATTGTTAGAAAGCTTATGCTTCTATTTACTTCATGCTAATCGAGAAAAATTAGCTGAAATAATCTTAATTCACTAGAAGTGAAATAAGGGAGTAGCATAGGTTAAAGTGAATAGTCAAGTTCCTTTGTATGGAAAGGAGTTGACAAATTCCTGTATGAGAAAATTATGTTTTTAACGCAGAAACAAAAAACAAGGAATATCTAAAAAGCGATCAACTCCACGAAAAAAAAGTATATAACATAAATTGTGTGTTTTAAGATGCTCTACATTTTTTGCACAGTAAGTTTTTATCTAACCTTTACGGTTTAGCAGTTATGAAAAATTCCGAAAATTTCAGCCAGAATAAAGTAGTATTCAGAGACTATTTCCAGAAAATTCAAGATATACATTTTATTTCTCAGGTAAATATCTTTAATATACGATATTTTAATCAAAATCTTTAGAGCCATTTTAAGGAAGATAAAAAATTTCGAAAAAAGTTCCATGTAAAGGGTAGTTTGAAATGGGGGTATTTTTCTGAAAATCTTCGTGTCCCATCCCTGGAAGATACTAAACTTTAATATCAAGTTTGGTTTTTAACGGTCTTTTCATTTTGGAGCTATGCTGCCCAGACACACACACACACACACATGGTCATTGTTCTAAAAAATGTGATTAGGGGATTTCAAAACATGTATTTCCGGTGAAGTCTCGGTATCGGATTTTTGGGTGCATTACAATATTTATACACTGTGTACATAGTATGTGTAAAGAAAGTAAAAATATCATACCTTTGCTTCTGATGAACAGAAGTATTCCATTGTTCACCAAACAACAGTAAAGGCATTGTTGAATATGTCTTAAAAAATTAGCTCATTATCTTAAATAGTTGCTGAGATAATGGGTCAAACTTTAACATTGGCGAGATAGGGCATTTCGACTCCCCTCAAGGTAACTTTGAAAAGTGTAATGTCTATGTTCATAGTTTCCCAAATATTTATTACACTATTCCTAACCTCAAACACTTCTGACGTAATTCAGATAAAGCTTTGAAGCTGTTCATATTCATTTAGCAAGATATTTACAACTTTTATCTCATTTCTGATTTGCGTTCAGTCTACAGGTTTTAAAAAGATAAACACTGAGAGAATTTATTAGACTGTTTTAATTAAAAGAATGAGGTAGATGCACTATATTATATATACGAATAGAGCTTTATTTGTAAATGGAAATTCAGTTTCATTTTTCAGAAAGCTGCTTGAAGCAAAAGTCGGTACATTATTGGGAAAACCCTCGGCAACCACGCTACAGGGATTTAAGGAACAACTGATTTGTTTTTTGTTTATTTTAATTAACAGTTTCAATACTAGTTAGGTAGCTTTTTACCCGCCCATGTGCCTAACGGCTCTTCCTAATTATATACATCAATTAGCGTCGCATGAAGCCTGTAAATCAACAAAACATTATCTTTCGCTTTGTCGAGTTCTCTTTTCATAGTTATTGGAACATGCCGATATGCGCATATATGTTCCGAAACTTTTGTGATGTTATTGGAACATTAAGGCCGGTATTCTTGTCGGTGATTTATTTGTTCAATCAGAAAGGTTTTATATATTGAACGCAATAAAAAGATCGACTTAAATGCTTTTAGTATTCATAGCATAAGTAATACCAGGAGTGTTTTCATCCTGGATTGTCCTAAGAGATGAAAACACGAGTTGTATTTGATAAGACAATTCATGGAAATAGACTACTAATAATTTATAATATATAAGAAGGGGTATTTTATCAGGTTATGATTGTAATACTTACATCAGCTCTCAAATGGTAAATGACGTATTCGACCATGTTTATTTCCAGAATTTTTACTTTCTCTGCATGTACTATTCCCATAGTGTATAGAGAAGGTATTGCACTCCACCCAAAAATTCGATACCGAGATTTCACCGAAATGCAGTTTTAGGTTCCCCTATCCAAAAAAAAAAGTATTTTTAGAAAAAGGTCCGTGTATGTGTGTGTGTCTGTGAACACGATAAAATACCAAACTTGATATTTAAGTTTAGTATCCTCCATGGATGCGATACGAAGATTTTCAGAAAAATCCCCCGACCCCGAAGTACTCTTTACATAGAAAAAATTTCGAAAATTTGTATTTTCTCAAAAATGACGTTACCGATTTTGATTCAAGTACCGTATACTAAAGATTTTTGTATGGCACAGAAAATGTGTATCTTCAATTTTCTGGGAGTAGCCTCTGAAGTCCTCTTTATTCTGAATGAATTTTGCTGAATTTTACGTAACTGGGAAACCGTAAGAGATAGACAAAAGCTTACTTTACAAAGCATGTAGATCACGTTAAAACACGTAATTTATGTTATATTCATTTTTTCGTGGAACTGACTATTTCTGAGATATTCCTCGTTATTAGTTTCAGATTTGAAATACTTAAAACTTTTCTCACACGGAAAGTTGTAAATTCCTGGCCCTGCATAGAAACGGATTTAACCACTTGGCAACCAGTTTTTAAAAGATTTGACTATCGTTTTAACCTAGTGTATTCCCTTATTTTTCTTCTACTTACAAGGAAGCAAATAATGAAGGCAATTTTTGCTAATGCTTATCTCAATTATCATAAAGTAAATATAAGAATAAACTTTTTAACAATAATTTGTTACAGAGATGTAGAGAAAGTCAAATGAATGGAACATATTAGATTTCTTTTTTCTTTCTTCGCTGTCTCTTAAATTATGATATGGCAACTGTTTCTACACCCAATGTACGAATACCGATGGTAACAATAAAAATAGGGAACAATTATTTTATTTTAGCTTTTAATAACTAACACATCAAATGGAAACAAACTTTTTATTTGAGGTTATTGCACTCATCTCGTACATAAGAAATACAAATAATGATTCTTTTCACTCATTTTTTTAATTAAATACATTATGAACTGGATAAGATTTTAAATAAGCATTGCAACTGAATAAAATTAATTGAAAGTATAATTGCGGAACTGCGGTTATTAAACGTGAAGGTTGGCTGCCTGGATTGTAACATTGTTGTCAACAACCAACACAGGAGATTAAACAAACGAACTTCAGGTGCTACAAGATTTCAAAGAAATGAACATCAGCTGCGATAAGATGTTTCGACAATATCGCTCCAGTCAGATGTCCACGATTGGTTCAAATTGCCTAATCTTGGTCACTGCATTGGCGCTTTAATAGTTGAGCTAAATTGTCTAGGTAATACTTTTCTAAGTTCTACTGTAAAACATTTTAATGCAGCTTCCATCACGCCCTGTCCGCGATATTAGGCTACCTTGACAGTAATTCCATGATCAGGGAATGCTAGTTCGCCAATATGTGCACATGGTGACGAGGGTCAACTCGTTGCCCATGGATGGCACTATATACTCCCACCAGCCTTAGAAGCACACTCTTGTATGAGTAATTCTCTGTGAATGCTCTCATTGCTTTGAGAACGAAACTCTCAATTTCAGGAGAGAAAAATCTGATGAGCTCCATTCTACATCTCTGCAACAACTTATTGTTAAAAAGCTTATGCTTCTATTTATTTCATGCAAATCGAGAAAAAAATAGCAGAAATAGTCTTACTGCTTGCTTCCTTGTAAGTAGAAGAGAAATAAGGGAGTACCATAGGTTAAAGTGACAGTTAAAATCTGGTTGCTATGTGCCTGAAGTTCTTTTCTTTGTATGGCCAGGAATTGACTAATTCAAAAGTATACGTTTTTTAAAGGTGAAATCAAACACAAGGAATAAAACGATTAACTCCACGAAAAAACATGTATATAACATAAATTGTGTGTTTTAACGTGCTCTACATTTTTTGTGTGGTAAATTTTTGTCCATCTCTTACGGTTTAGCAGTTATTAAAAATTCCGTAAAATTCATCTAGAATAGTCTTCAGAGGCTGCTGTCAGAAAATTCAAGATATAAAAATTATTTATTAGGTAAATGCCTTTAATATAAAATATTTTAATCGAATTCGTTAGAGGTATTTTTGATAAAAATAAAAAAATTCGAAAAAAATCTATGTAAAAGGTAGTTTGCGTTAGGGGGATTTTTCTCAAAATTTTCGTCTCGCATTCCTGGAAGATACTGAACTTAAATACCAAGTTTGGTATTTTATCCACTTTTCGTTCTTGAGTTATCGTGTTCACAGACACACGGACACACACACCTCTTTCTGAAAACACTTTTTTTTGGATACAGGGGAGCCTAAAAAATATATTTCCGGTGAAATCTCGGTATAGAATTATTGTGTGGAGTGCAATACCTTCTGTATACGCTATGTACACAGTATGTATAGAGAAAGTAAAAATAGATGCTACTTTGTTAATCTGTTTTTTCACACAACCGTGAGAACGACAGGAGTCAGACTGAAAAAGTCAATGCCATAGGCGGAATTTGAACCACAAATCTTCCGGTCTCTAACTGGTTACTCTACCTCTGAGCTACCATGGCAACATGTCGGTAGAGCAATGAATTCCTGCGCGGTGATTTTCCACTGCGCACACAGAAACACAACATACAGCTGCTGTACGCAAGGTCACCTTGTTTTTCTCTGCTCTGAAATTGCAGTATTGAGCTGACGGCGATATCGTATGGTTAAGTTATTACCAATGTACTTTATTATTTTGTCCTGTACTTAGTCACGATGTGTATTATCGCTCAGCATTTGTTTTCTACTGCACAGCATGTTTTTATTTATGATTCGTATGTGTTGACACATTTTGTGAGTGGACTTTCACTTGTGTAGAGGTACAATGGCGAATTGGCCCACATTTAATATTTTTCACGAGCGAGTCTTGGTTCCAGCATGATGGATATGTGTGCACACAAAATAATCATTATTGGATCTCTGAGAAACCTGACATTGTTCATGAAGTACTCCTTCATGACGAAAAAATGGGTGTGTAGTGCACCGTTAGCGGAGAAAGAGTTATAGGCCCTTTTTTTTTTTTTTTTTTTTTTTTTTTTGAGTCAACAGTTGACGCCCATACATACGTGAATACATTTTTGTCCCCTTTTTTATTGAATTAACTGACAGGTAGCGTGAATTTGGCTTTTGTCAACAAGACTCTGCAACCTGAGGCGACACGTCCGTGGTGAAAACCTCCTTTAGGTTCTCGACACTTTGAAGATCGTTGGAGATTCAGGGTTAGGCGATCTCAGGGTGCGATCTCGTCGCTGGTGTCTTCTCCTCAGGTTAGCTAACTATACATACATGCATGTTGTAGGTGAACATTAAATAATACAAACATTGTCTGTTTCGTAGCGATGAGTAATTTAAAATCTGTTTCCTTTTACCGTTACTTGACACGAATCTTGCACTTCTTTAATCTTTGACTTATTTATGGTTACATTTATTCGCGTCTGATTTTGTTATAATAGAGTAGCGACGCGGGTCAGCGCATATTGCGACGTACCAATCGCGTGTTTTTGTCTTGTCTGCCTTTTGGTTTGTGACTGCACAAGTCTGTGTTTCTGTGTTGTTTATGACTGACTGCCCCGAACTTGGCCGAAAATTCAATGTATATGGGCAGCAACCCAGGCTAATCTCGCCAGTTAGAAAAACTGATGCTAGCCGACGATTGGCGGACACTTTAAATTTAAATATTATTTTCTCATTGGCTCTAAAGTAGCGTCATGAAGCCGTCTCTAATAGACCCTTACTCTTGGGGGGTGAAAAGGCGTTTTTTTGTCTCTACACCAGATGTCCGAGAGTTACACCCTCCGAGAAAGTTATATTTTGCCATCTATACAGTTTTACCGAGAAACAGACCTTAAATTATGTCGCTATAGCACAAACTCAAAACATATCTTCAGTATTGTACTGGCTTTCCAATGCTATATTTACAATTTTTATGTTCCAAAAATTACCGATTTATATTAATTTGACTTTTGGTTTTTCATTAATTATTGTTATTTAACTATTTCTGTTTTGGTCGGTCTGATATATCGCGTCATGCGGCAAATATTTCGATGAGAATTGAAAGTGTGTTTCAGGACAGAATTATGGGTAGAGATTTGTGGCCCCCTAGATCTCCCGATCTAACCCCCTGTGATTTCTATCTCTGGGGTAACTTAAAGCATAAGTGTGCAAGCCAAACCCACACACCCTAGAAGAGTTAAAACAAATATCCGTCAGAAATTCCCAGTTCTTGTCAACGTGAACAACGGCGAGTGATGGATAGTTTACTAAATCTTCATAAAATTACAGTTAAATCCACCTTCAAATTATATTTCAATAACAATCCATATTATAAATAAAATGTATTGTAATCGCAGAAGTAGATTAAATTACAATAGGTATAAATTTGTGGTCAGCACACCACAGATTTCTGAACATTGTACATAAAATACCCCGCCAAAAATGTATGGAGAACAGCGGTGGCCATTCAGCGTCTCCTTTAATAACATTCGTAAGTAAGCCTTTAAAAATGTTGCATGGTTTCATGCGTGAGACTATGATAGTGGCAGAGGGCAACAAGCGCCGGGGGTGCGGAGAGGCAAAACACCGCGCAGCCGGTTTGGACGTTTCTGGATCACTCCGTATCTTTAATTACTATTATTACTTGTAAAATACGCTAATCTATACCTTTAATTCTAGCATCACAATGTGCTGTATTTTTTCAACTGTTTGAAAATACAAATATATTATTTCATAAGAAATAAGCGATCACTGGAGGAAGATTAGAAGAAGAAAATGTCAGTGAGGAATATAGCGGCAAACTTAGGATTGGTGAGAATTCGGTAGTGTTATAAACGAATGATCACCGATATAAAATCACCCTAAAAAGTGACGAGAAGAAACCCGTTTTAAATGTGTTTCATGAGTTGCAGGAGCACAATCCGAACATGTCAGTGAATGAACTGGTGAAAATAACAGCAGGGTACACCGGCGTGTCAGAAACGAGTACTGTTCAAGTTCGCAAAGAATGTAAAGTAACTGGTAGTGTAAAAACACCTTTTAAAAAAATCTTATGTGTTACACTCACATGATTTTCTCAAGCTGTTCTGCAAACTTCTTATATAAGTTAATTCTTCTTACTGCACCTTGCTAATCGAGATAATCATTAGCAGAATGTTCTTACTACTTATTTCCTTATAACTAGAAGGGAACTAAATGAATGCGCTATGCTAAAGCGATAGTCAAATGTTTTGCTTCGTCAGGAGTAGAACAAATGAAATACGATCACTTACTGTCTCAGAAAAATATAAGTACTTCACAACTGAAACTAATAACAAGGAATATCTCGGAAACGCTGACCTCCACAACAAATAAGTAAAGGAAATAAATTGAGTATTTTGATGAAATCTACATTTTCTGTGTTGTAAGTTTTTTTCTATCTCTTATGGTTTAGCAGTTAAGCGACATTCGGAAAAACTCATCCGGAATAAAGAGGTCTTCAGATATTTACACGACAAATAAAAGTTATATCTTGAATTTTCTGGGAATAGACTCTGAAAACTACTTTATTCTGGATGAATTTTACGGAATTTTGTATAACTGCTAAACCGTAAGAGATGGACGAAAACTTATAACACAGAAAAGTAGAGCACCTTAAAACACACAATTTATCTTATATACATTTCTTTCGTGGAGTTGGTCGTTTTTGAAATACTTCTTGTTTTTTCGTTTCAGCTTTAAAAAAACATACTTTTCTCATACAGCAGTTTAAAAATGCCAGTCCATACAAACAAAAGAACTTCAGTCACATAGCAACCAACTTTTGACTGTCACTTTTACCTACAGTACTCCCTTATTTCGCTTCTACTTACAAGGAAGCAAGTAATAAGACTATTTCTGCTGATTTTTTCTCTATTAGTATGAAGTGAGTAGAAGAATAAGCTTTTAACAATAATTTATTGCAGAGATATAGAGAAAGTCATGTGAATGGAATACATCATATTTTTACTTTCTCTATACGTAACTATGTACATAGTGCATAGAGAAGGTATTGTAATGCACCCAAAAAATCGATATCGAGATTTCACCGACTCCCTGAATCCAAAAAAAGCATTTTTAGAAAAATATCAGTGTGTGTATCTTTGGGCAGCATATCTCAAAAACGAAAATTTCATTTAAAACCAAACTTGGTATTTAGGTTTGGTATCTTCTAAGAATGCGACAAGAAGATTTTCAAGAAAATCCCTCCACCCCAACTACTCTTTACATGGAACTTTTTTTCGAACATTTTAATTTTCTCAAAAATGGCTCTAACGATTTTGATTAAAATATCGTATATTAAAGATATTTACCTGACAAATAAAATTAATATCTTGAATGTTCTGGAAATAGCTTCTGAAGAGTTCTTTATTCTGGATTAATTTACGAATTTTGCATAACTGCTAAACCGTAAAAGAGGACGAAAACTTAAAACACAAAACATGTAGAGCATGATAAAACACACACTTTATGTTACATACATTTTTTCGTGGAGTTGATCGTTTTTGAGAGATTCCTTGTTTTTGGTTTCAGCTATGAAAAACTTATACTTTTCTCATACAGGAATTTGTCAACTCGTGTCCATACAAACAAAGGAACTTCAGTCGCAAAGCAACCAGCTTTTGACAATGGTACTCCCTTATTTTGCTTCTTTATGCAAGAAAGTAAATAGAAGCATAAGCGTTTTAATAATATTTTTGTAGAGATGTAGAGAAAGTCATGTGAAAGGAACACGTATCATTTTTTGACAGTGAACCGCCTACAATAAACAGAGTATTAAGTGCTATCAACGGTGATTCTGATTTGGCAGATTTTAAACATCCAATTACTTTTAGAAATGGATTATTGCGTAAGAGTTCCCCTTTTAGATTGTTCGGAATAAGAAGCGGAGAATTGTTTTTGTGGAAAGGTCCCCAGGCCAAGATACGTACAGTGACACTTGACGGGGGAATGAGTCAAAGGAAGCACGGCGTGGCCCCTCGCCTGACAAGCGTGGCATGAGTAATCTGTGTGCGACCCAAACCCAACTGGCCGTGAGGCAGCCCAGATTTATTTAGTCTCCTCCATGTGTGATGACAGAGGCCTGTGCATCCGCCCGATTGTCTTGATGTCACGGGCCGCAGCACTTGCATCAACCGACCCTGCCTGCTGTATTCAGATCGTTACTAATTCGACTAGCAGTGAATATTTCATCTCTCAGCTGGCGACCTTTGGCAACCTTCAATCTGTATTTGTACATGTTGTTATTCATTTAAAAACTCATTTGTAACCGCCACATCAGTTCACACATTTTTACTTTCTCTACTCGAACTATGTATGATACCGAGATTTCACCGGAAATATATGTTTTAGGGACCCCTGTATCCAAAAAAAGTATTTTCAGAAAAAGGTCCTTGTGCCCGTCTGTCTGTGAACACGATAACTCAAAAACAAGAAGTCGATATAATACCAAACTTGGTATTTAAGTTTAGTATCTTCCAGGGATGCGACACGAAGATTTTGAGAAAAATCCCCACACCAAAAACTACCCTTTACATGGAAGTTTTTTCGAAAATTTGGATTTTCTAAAAAAGGGTCTAACGATTTTGATTAAAATATCGTATGTTAAACATATTTACCTGACAAATAAAATGTATATCTTGAATTTTCTGGAAATAGCCTCCGAAGAGTATTTTATTCTAGATGAATTTTACGGAATTTTGAATAACTGCTTAACCGTAAGAGGTGAACAAAAACTTACTGCATAAAAATGTAGAGCACATTAAAACACACACTTTATGTTATATACATTTTTTATGTGGAGTTGATTGTTTTTGAGATATTTCTTGTTTTTGGTTTTAGCTGTGAAAAATGTATACTTTTCTCATACAGGAATTTGTCAACTTCTGTTCATACAACCAAAGGAACTTCAGTCTCATAGAAACCGGCTTCTGACTATCACTTTAACCTATGGTACTCCCTTATTTCGCTTCTACTTTCAAGAAAACAAGTGATAAGACTATATCTGCTAGTTTCTTTTTTCTCGATTAGCATGAGGTAAATAGAAGCATAAGCTTTTTAACAATAATTTTTGCAGAGATGTAGAGAAGGTCATGTGAATGGAACCCATCAGATTTTTGTATTATATACCACTTGTTAAAAAATCACATGTTTCATTCACATGACTTTCTCTACATCTCTGCAACAAATTATTGCTAAAAAGCTTATGCTTCTATTTGCTTAATTCTAATCGAGAAAACATTAGCAGAAATAGTCTTATCACTTGTTTCCTTGTAAGTAGAAGCGAAACGAGGGAGTATTATAGGTTAAATTGACAGTCGAAAGCTGGTTGCTATGCGACTTAAGTTCATTTGTTTGTATGGAGAGGAGTTGAAAAATTCCTGTTTGAGAAAAGTATGTTTTTTCAAAGATGAAACCAAAAACAATGAATATCTCAAAAGCAATCAACTCCGCGAAAAAGATGTATATAACATAAATTGTGTATTTTATCGTGATATAAATGAAAACTATAAGTACTTTGCAATTGAAAAAAATCCATTCACATGACTTTCTCTTCATCTGTGCAACAAATAATTGTTAAAAATCTTATGCTTCTATTTACTTCTTGGTAATCGAGAAAAAGTTAGCAGAATTAGTCTTATTACTTGGTTCCTTGTAAGCTACCAAACTTAAACACCAAGACATACACGGACCTTTTTCTAAAAATGTTTTTTTCGGACTCGCATACATTTCCAGTGAAATCTCAACATGGAATTTTTGGGTGGAATGTAATACTTTCTCTATCCGCTGTGTACATTTTACATACGAGCTAGAGAGAGTAAGAAAGATTTAGGAAATGCTGCCACTATCCAGGGCTCCACGTGTACACGATGTTGAGCACATGCCAAAAGGCTAACGCGGGAGAATAGCAAACAACCATCAACATTTTGCGCGGAAATGGATAGAATATTGTTGATGAGGGCCGTGATATGCGGCCGAGGCCTGACTTATTTATTTTTGAGATTGCGCCCCAAATTGCACACGTTTATTGGTAGAGAGGCACGGGCAGCTGAGGTATGTAATATAACTTTAACGGGTCTGTATAATCCCAGAGAGATATAAAGCCTGCGGTGCGTGTTTCCCGGTTTATGGCGCCTGGGATATCGTTACCGCCACGTCATAGTGTGCTGGGGACGGGCGGAAGGCATTCCAAAGCTGCCGCCCCTGCTCCTACAAATGAGTACAGGCTAACTCGCAATGCTGGTCACGATAACGTCCATTCCTTCTTTTCATTAAATTCTCTCGTAAACATCTTTATGGAATACTCAAGTTATGAAACGTGACGAGAAGAAATGAAAGATATTCAACAATAATAGTCTTAATGGTCTATTACTTTTTACTTTCTCTAGTACGCATGTGCACCGTGGCCGAGTGGTTAGATCGCACGCCTTGTACCTAGGCGGCCCGGGTTCGATCCCAAATGCCCGCATGTGGGATTTATGGAGGACGAAGCAGCATCTGGGCGGGTTTTCTCCGGGTCCTACGGTTTCCCCCGCCACTCATTCCATCATCTGCTACATCACCGTTTCCGTATGTGACAGTTTTAAGTATTTTAAAACTGAAACAAATAACAAGCACATATAACTCAAAAAAGGTCACCTCTACGAAAAAAACTGTAGTCCTCATTATAACACACAATATATCTTTTTTTTTCGTGGAGTAGGTCGTTTTTGAGATTTTTCATGTAATTGGTTTCAGCTATAAAATATACTTTTCTCATACAGGAATTTGTTATTTCGTGTCCATACAAACAAAGGAACATCAGTCACATAGCAATCAGCTTTTGACTATCACTTTAACCTATGGTACTCCCTTATTTCGCTTCTACTTACAAGGAAGCAAGTAATAAGACTATTTCTGCTAATTTTTTCTCGATTAGCATGAAGTAAATAGAAGCATAAGCTTTTTAACAATAATTTGTTGCAGAGTTGTAGAGAAAGTCACGTGACTGGAACACACTAGATTTTTAGTTGAAGCATTCCAAATGGACCGCCCTGTACTATTTAATTGATGCATGTGAAATTTGACAAAAAATTGTGAAAAACTAAACAATTATTTGTTTGATATAAAATAGTACAATTCTAAGGTTTAAGAAAAAATATAGTTTTTCCCGCTCAGCACACTTTAGCAACTTAACTGAAGCTGTAAATTGGCTGGCACATCTCATTAATAAGCATTCCCAACTGCAAATCTTATTTTCTCACAAAACTTTTTTCCAACACTCAAACTGTTCCACAAGATGCACTTATTTACTGATTGAAACTTTTTCCATTCACATGACTTTCTATCATCTGTGCAACAACCTGTTGTTAAAAAGCAAATACTTCTAATTACTTCATGCTAATCGACAGAAAAATTAGCAGAAATAGTCTTATTACTTGCTTCCTTGTAAGTAGAAGCGAAATAAGGGAGTACCATAGGTTAAAGTGATAGTCAAAAGCTGGTTGTGATGTGACTGAAGTGCCTTTGTATGGACAGGAGTTGACAATTTCTGCAAAGCTGAAACCAAAATCAAGGAATATCTCTAAAAGGATCAACTCTACGAAAAACATGTATATAATATAAATTGTGTGTTTTAATGTGCTCTACATTTTTGTGTGGTAAGTTTTGTGTATCTCTTACGGTTTACTAGTTATACAAAATTCCGTAATATTCATCCAGAAATAAAGTAGTCTTCAGAGACTATTCCCAGAAAATTCAAGATATACATATCACTTGTCAGGTAAATATCTTTAATATACGATATTTTAATCAAAATCATTAGAGCCATTTTTGTGAAAATCAAAATTTTCAAAAAAAGTTCCTTGTAAAGGGTAGCTGGGGGTGGGGGATTTTCTTGAAAATCTTCGTGTCGCAACCTTGGAAGATGGCAAACCTAAATACCAAGTCTGGTTTTTAACAGACTTTTCGTTTTTGAGCTATGCTGCCCACAGACAGCCACACACACACACACACACACACACACACACACACACACACATACACACAAACATTTTGCTAAAAATGCTTCTTTTGGATTCGGGGGGGGGGGTCTCAAAACATATTTCCGGTGAAATATCGGTATGGAATTTTGGGGTACAATACAATACCTTTTCTATACACTATGTACATAGTACGTATAGAGAAAGTAATAATATATAGTGAGAGAACTACTTATAAACTTATTTTCTGTAACATTTAATATTTGTATGTGTTTATCTTTTAAATGAATCACGTGGTTCACTTTTATTAAAATTATAAATATAGCCAATAGAGAATTATTATTTAAATAACTATGCAACCTAGAATTTTGATACACGGTAAAAAGTATCACTATTATTGTATATAATTACTGGTATAAATTTCAATAAAACATCTTACATAATGTGGAGTTTTCAAATTTCACAGATGCAACAATGCAGATCAGAGCAACTAACAATGGTTGGTATGTCTTGCTGCAAGTTATTCGCCCAATGAGCCGGTATGGTCAGGCAGACGCGCTGCGAGGCGGCACCACTACTAAGTATCGTGTTTGTCTTGCTACGTCCGCCTGGAAGTATTAAAGCGTGTATATACACGTTCAAATTTAGCGTGTTTGTGTAAGGCTGTGAGAGTCCTTTGTAATTATTTGCCCAACAGCCTGTATGCATGGCTGCTAATCCCCACGCACCTGTGCTAATTTGTGCATGTGAGAGAGATAGCATGCATAAAGTTGCAAGTCTGTATCTATATGCCTTGCTGAGTGCCTCTTTCACAGTGGACTACTCAAATCAGATGATAGAGGACGCTGCAATGACATCTGTGTACCTCTAACTACACCTAGATATACAATTCTAATCAAAATTTTTCAGTAAAACTTGTGCGAAATCTTAAAAAAAAAATGTGATATATTCCATTCACTCAACTTTTATACATCTCTGTAAAAATATTATTAAAAAGCTGATGCTTCTATTTACTTCATGCTTATCCAGAAAAAATTAGCAGAAAAAAAAATAGTTTTTACTTGCTCCCTTGTAAATAGAATCGAAATAAGAGAGCACCATAGGTTAAAATGATAGTCAAAAGCTGGTTACTATATTATTTGTTTGTACGGACAGTAGTTCACAAATTCCTGTATGGAAAAGTATAAGTTTTTCAAAGTTGAAACCAAAATCAAACAATATCTCTAAAAGAATTAACTCCACGAATAAAGTGTGTTTTAATGTGCTCTACATTTTTTGTGTTGTTAAATTTTTGTCCATCTTTTACGGTTTAGCAACATTCCGCAAAATTCATCCAGAATAAAGTAGTCTTCAAAGGCTATTCCCAGAAAATTCAAGATATACATTTTATTTTTCAGGTAAATATCTTTAATATACAATTGAATCAAAATCGTTAGTCATTTTCGAGAAATCAAAATTTTTGAAAAAAGTTCCATGTAAAGGGTAGTTTGGGGTGTGTCGCATCCCTGGAAGATACTAAACTTAAATACCAAGTTTGGTATTTTACCGACTTTTCGTTTTTGAGTTGTTGTGTTCACAGACACAGGACTCACTGACACACGGACACACACGGACCTTTTTCTAAAAATACCTTTTTTGGATACAGGGGAGACCCTAAAACATAAATTTCCGGTGAAATCTCGGTATCGAATATTTTGGTGGAGTGCAATATATTCTCTATACACTATGTATATAGTACGTATAGAGAAAGTAAAAATAGGGCTCTTATTTTGGAAATTCAATAAATAAATGAATAAATAAATATCAAGAATGTTTTTTTCACTCAGAAGGTTTCTAAACGTCTATTTCGGGTTAGCTAATAGTATCGAATTTTATTGCAGAACATTTCCTCTACTTATTGCACGTAGTAGAGAAAATAAAAATAGCTTAGGAATCAGGTCGTTCTAATAAAAGCATAAAGGTACCCTGACACATATCAATATTTATATCGAATATTCCAGAAACATTTATTTCTCTGTCGTCCTCAAGAGCGTTCGTCCTCTGTTAGATCTCCGAAGCTGCGCACAAAAACAAAAGAAATCTTGTATATATCTAGTCGTACAAAATCTATTTGTGTGTGAAACAACAAGGGTTTTCCATTCTCTACACAAACTGCTTCTCCGTCAGGCCACATACACTCCGAGACAGTAAGAACATCATGACAAAAAATACCAGTGGCTCGTAAAACAAACAGAAAATTCCTCTATTTTCCAGACAATGGGAAGCGAGGACCAGCAGCGTTTGTTTATCGCTACGCTCGGATCCAGCAGCTAGCTATTCTTTTTTTTCTTTGTGTCAGTCTTTTATCCTAGCGTGGAATTAAGAGGAATGTGTTGCAGGCAGCATGTTAGATCCTGATCTGACCTCCATTTTACCAGAGTTTTTCAAGTGTTATTAATAGCTCTGCTGCAATAACTCAACCTATTACACCGTTCTTTAGGAGCGTTTGTGGCTTAAGGACACTGGGAAACTGTAAGTTTAAGTTTCTGACTGCGATTTTAATTTTCTCAGAAATCATTTCACGTCGTAAAAATGAAATGGCGTTTTATTTATGGACGCTCTTTAACTGCTAAGGTTCTCAGCGTCCCATTCTATACTGGGCGTGAAAGATCGCTTAATTTTGCTCAGAGGCCTCTCTATCAGGCTTGGGGTTCTTTGACTGCTCTGGTTTTAAGCGTCCCATTTTATATTGGGCGTGAAATATCGCTTAATTTTGCTCAGAGGCCTCTCTATCAACCTTGAGGTTCTATAACTGATGTGATTTTTAGCGTCCCATTCTATACTGGGCGTGAAATATCGCTTAATTTTGCTCAGAAGCCTCTCTATCAGACTTGAGGTTCTATAACTGCTGTGGTTCTCAGAGTCCCATTCTATACAGGGCGTGAAAGATGGCTTAATGATCGCTTTTGTTCAGAAGCATCTCTATCAGACTTGAGGTTCTTTTAGAGCCGTAAACCTACGACACGGGACCAACGGCTTTACTTCCCTTCCGAAGGAAGCCATGTTAAGGATTTTTACGCCCGCTACCTTGGGTATATGAAGTTAGCATGATAACCATTACACCACGGAGGGCGACTTTTCACATCGTAGTCGGGTTACCCTCCCCTTATGTAGGACTGACATTCCCCTGGAACTTACAAGCGGATGCCTAGAAGTCAGAAGCCTGTAGGGGAGCCAACGGTACGAAACCATAGTGGTCAGCCCGTAGCCAGGCATGAGCGTGAGGAAGTGAATAATGTGAAATGCAAGAGAAATGAAGATAGGAAAAGGGATAATGGAGCAATTGTTGGAATGAGTGGCGTAGGAAACCGGAGGACCTGGAGAAAACCCGCCCACACGCCGCTTCGTCCACATGCAGGCGCTTAGGATCGAACCCGGGTCACCTAGATGGCAGGCGAACGGTCTAAACACTTATTTCACATCATGAAATGAAATTTGGACACGATTATAGCAATATTTTCCAAAATGATCAATATATGTTAAAAAGTTTGGAGTGTTTCTTCTCTACAAACAATTGTTAAAAAAAAGTATTCCTTTATCTAGACCGTATTAATAGACATACACATTAGTACAAAAGTTGGTTTTAGATTCTTGCAAGTAGAAAAGAAATAAGGCGATACACTAGACTAGGTAGGTTAATGTGGTAGCGAGTTCTATTAAAAGCCGGTGAAACAATTGAAATTTGACTTGCTTTGCACGATCAGAATTAAAACAAAAGAGAGCTGAAACAAAAGATGACTTTCTGTTTGCGAAACGTTTAAGTAGCTAAAAATTGAAACCAATAACAGGGAATATCTCGGAAACGGTTAAATCTACAGAAAAAAGTATACCAAATAAATTGTGTTTTTAATGAGATCAACATATTTTTGTGTAGTAAACATTTGTGTAATTTTTAGGTCTACCAGATATGCAAAGATCATTCCGTCTGAAAGACTTAAAAAGCCAATTCCCAGGAAAGTCAAAATATTCATTGTATGCCATGTAAATATGTTTATATGCGATATTTTATCCAAATCATAGAGCCAATTTTGAGAACATAAGAAAAAAAAAAAGCATGTGTTCAATTCACATGACTTTCTCTACATCTCTGTAAGAAATTATTGTTAAAAAGCTTATGCTTCTATTTACTTCGTGCTAATCGAGAAAGAATTAGCAGAAATAGTCTTATTACTTGCTACCTTGTAAGAGAAGCAAAATATGGCAGTATCATAGGTGAAAGTGATAGTCAAAAGCTGGTTGCTATGTGACTGAAATTCATTTGTTTATATGGACAGGAGTTGATACATTCCTGTATGAAAAACGTACAAGTTTTTCAAAGCTGAAACCAAATATAAGGAATATCTCAAAAACGGTCACCTCCACGAAAAAAAGTATCAAACATAACTTGTGTGTTATAATGTCCTCTACATTTTCTGCGCAGTAAGTTTTTGTCCAACTCTTATGGTTTAGCAGTTATGCAAAATTCCGTAAAATTCATCCAGAATAAAGTAGTCTGTACAGGCTACTCCCAGAAAATTCAAGATATACATTTTATTTGTCAGGTAAATATCTTTAATATACGATATTTTAATCAAAATCGTTAGAGCCAATTTAAAAAAAAATTGAAAGTTTTTCCATGTAAAGGGTAGTTTGGGTTGGAGGGATTTTTCTCAACATCTTCATTTCGCATTCCTGGAAGATACTAAACTTAAATACGAACTTGGTATTTTACCTACATTTCGTTTTTTTTTTTTTTTTATTCTTTATTTTTTTTTAAAACAGTAACGGAGTCTGATCCCTATTTACATTTCCCCCCGTAGGTTTTACTGATTACTGGTTTACTGGTTTTACTGTTTCTTTTACAAACATATACACATTGCACAAACATATAACACCCATGCCCAAGGTGGGACTCGAACCCACGATCCCCTGCCCACGTCGTTTTTTGAGCTATACTGTCCACAGTCACACAGAGGCACAAACACACACACACGCACACACACGGATATTCAGGGGGAACCAAAACATGTATTTCCGGTGAAATCTCGGTATCGAATTTTGGGTGGAAATGCAATACCTTCTCTATACACTATGTACATAGTATGTGTAGAGAAAGCAAAAATTGAAACATTTTTCATGCAAACGATAGTTTGGGGTGGGGAAATTTGCTTGAAAATGTTCGTGTCGCATCCTTGGAAGATACTAAACTTAAATACTAAATTTGGTATTTACTGGTATTTTCGTTTGTGCATATACACAAACATTTTTCCCCCTAGAAATTATTATTTTTATGCAGGAGACTTTAAAACATGTTGAATTTTTGGGTGGAATACAATACATCTTCTACCTACCATATGCATTGCACATGTAGAGAAAGAAATTAATTTTCATGCACATCATAATAGTATAATACACAAGCAGACAATAATGGTTCATATTGTTCAGATGAGCAGCTTAACTACCATTAAAGTCAAGTTGAATAACTATTAATGCATGACCTCGTGTCTTAAGTTTAAAATATTCATAAATTATTTTAATATTCTACTCTTACCTAAAACATGTTTAAATGTGTATCTCTTGAGTACTTAAATAAATTAATTTGGTGCTTAATATCGAATGTTGATTTATGAATAAAGTAGTAAGTCCACAAAGTCATGGTTTCATACTTTGGGACAATTTTTCGAAATACACCAGAAACACATTTTCTGAAAATGAGGTTATGCGTTTTAGTTTTCTCCAATTCATTAATTATAAATATAAATTATATGTTTTATTTGTCATTTAAATATCTGAAACATACGGTATTTTAATAAAAAATGTTCCATGTAAAGGGTAGTTGGGGGTGGCGGGATTTTCTTGAAAATCTACGTGTTGCAGTTTTTGAACTATGCTGCCCACAGACACACACATGGGCATTTGCTAAAAATGTTTTTTTTTTTTGGACTCAGGGCGTCTCAAAACATGTATTTCTGGTGAAATCCACGAAAAAAATTATAAAACAAATAATGTATTTTAACGAGCTCTACATTTGTTGTTACGTTTTGTCTATCTCTTACGGTTTAGGATTGAAGCCAAATTCACAGAATAAAGAGGTCTTCAGAGGCTATTCCCAGAAAATTCAAGATATACATTGTATTTGTCATGTATATATCTGTTTTATACGACATTTTAATGAAAATCGTGAAGAGCTATTTTTGAGCAAACCAATATTTAAAAAAAAATTTATATGCAAAGGATAGTTTGTGGTAGGGGGATTTTCTTGAAAATCTTCGTGTCGCATCCTTGGAAGACATTAAATCTAAATACCAAGTTGGATATTTAACGGTCTTTTCGCTTTTGAGCTGCGCGCGCGCGCACACACTCACACACACACACACATATGGACGCGCGCTTGCGAACATTATTCTAAAAATGCTCTTTCTGGATTCAGAAGCCTCAAAACATATATTTCTGATGAAATCTCGGTATCAAATTTTTGGGAACAATACAATACCACCTTCAATCACTATGTCTGTATATATATATATATATATATATATATATATATATATATATATATATATATATATATATATATTTGCAGTTAAGCGACAACAAATAAACAAACAAAAAAGAAGAACAATAATAGTAACTTTTTGTTACCAGCATCGCGAATCCGTCGAATTCTCGAGGCGCCGATTCCCGTGGCCATGCTCGCTGAGGCGTCTCACATTGGTGCTTCGTGGGCAGGGAATCGTGGGTTCGAGTCCCGCTTTGGGCATGGGTGTTACATGTTTGTGCAATGTGTATATGCTTGTGTAAAGGAATAGTAAAAAAAACAGTAATCATACAGCAAACACGGTAAATTTAGGGAAGAAAAATGTAAACAGGAGTATAAAACAAAAAGGCTTAGATGATGATTTGTGATTAAGGGCTCTTACAACAGGGGTATTTGGCGCCTTCTGAAAATAATACCTGGGATAATACCCGAAATAAAAATCACCTATAAATCAATAAAAACTCCGCAAGTAACCAGGAATAAAAAGTTTGATGTGTTCCATTCACATGACTTTCTCTATATCACTGCAACAAATTATTCTATTTACTTCATCTAATGGAGCAAAAATTAGTAGAAATAGTCTTATTACTTGCTTCCTTGTTAGTAGAAGCGAAATAAGGGGGTACCATAGGTTAAAGTGAAAGTCTAAAGCTGGTTGCTCTGCGACTGAAGTCTCTTTGTTTGTATGGACACGAGTTCACAAAGTCCTGTATGAAAAAAGTATACGTTTTTATAGCTGAAACCAAAAACACGGAATAATTCAAACACAATCAACTACACGAAAAAAATGTATATAACATAAATTGTGTGTTTTAAGGTGCTCTGCATTTGTTGTGTGGTAAGTTTTTGTCCATCTCTTACGGTTTAGCAGCTATGCAAAATTCCGTAAAATTTACCCAGAATAAAGTAGTCTTCAGAGGCTATTCCCAGAAAATCCAAGATATACATTTTATTTGTCAGGAAAATATCTTTAATATACGATATTTTAATCAAAATCGTTAAGAGTCACTTTTTAGAAAATCAAAATTTTCGAAAAAAGTTCCATGTAAAGGGTAGTTGGAGGTGGGGGAGTTTTTTCAAAATCTTCGTGGTACCAAGTTTGGTATTTTACCAACTTTTCGTTTTTGAGTTACCGTGTTCACAGACACACGGACACACTGATACACGGACACACACGGACCTTTTTCTGAATATACATAGCACGTACAGAGAAAGTAAAAAAACACTATTAAAGGAACTCTGAGAATAAAAGGACAGCTTAAGTGGCACATATATAATCGGTTAAATTAAACAAGGGAAAGAAATAATAAAACGGAGGTTGCAAACGCTAATCAAGGCTTAGATTCTGTTCGGAAGACCCATTTGTGCAGAATAGCTTTTCTTTTCAGAATCATAACAATAAATCCAACAACCATCATCAATAAGGATACTCCAAAGCAACCTTGGAATTTTGCCAGGTTTTTCCAGGATCAATCAGTGCTTTGTTGTTTGTGATGGGGGCTCTTTATGTGGAATCCAACGACATTTTCTAACGTATAACCGTTGTTTTGCATTTGACTCGTAGCAATGCCCTGTGACGCCGCAATATATTCTTAAGATGTCTGTTGATCTTCAAGGCCTCCTAGAATAACATTTTCATCAGTAATACCAACCTTTGTGCGTCCTTCAAGAAATTCATTACCAAGATAAAATGAAAAAAAAATCTGCTCTCTACATCTCTGTAGTAAATTAGTCTAGTAAGCTTATTTCTGCAAATACGCGAGTCGTAAATTGTTTGGGGGTCGCAAATTTTTATTTGTGTGCTTATTATTTCCATAAAAGGAGATAACATATACTTTTATGCAAAGTTGTTGGTTTAATTGTCAACATTTTAAATTATATGCGAATGTATAAAACTTTACAAACTTTAGCGGTAGCAGCATAAACAGAATATTATTAAATATTACGCTAACTTTTATGTTTCGTATGTATAATAAGTCACTACAAAATTCTACACCCAAAAATTCGATACCGAGATTTCACCGGAAATTGTTTTGGTTCCCCCTGATTAAAAAAATAAAAAAACATTTTTGGAAAAAGGTCCGCGCGTGTGTGTGTGTCTGTCTGTGGACAGCATAGCTCAAAAACGAAAAGACCGTTGAATACCAAAACTGATGTGTTCCATTCACATGACTTTCTCTACATCGCTGTAAGAAATTATTGTTAATAAACTTATTCTTCTATCCACTTCATGCTAATCGAGATAAACATTAGCAGAAACGGTCTTATTGCTTAGTTCCTTATAAGTAGAAGGGAAATAACGGAATATACACTTAAATGTTTTAAAATATGGTTGCTAAGGGTTTGAAATCCGTTTCTTTGCGTAGCCAAATGTTGACAAGTCCCGTATGAGACAAGTTTTAAGTATTTTAAAACTGTAACCAATGACAATGAATATGTCGAAAACGATTAATTCCACGAAAAAACTCATATGGCATAAATTGTGTGTTTTAATATGATCTACATTTTTGTGTAGTAAGCTTTTGCCTATCTCTTATGGTTTAACACTTACGCAAAATTCATCCAGAATGATGGGTCTTCAGAGGCTAGTCCCAGAAAATTCAAGATATAAGTTCTTTTTTTTTTTGTTTTTTGTTTTTTTTTCTTTTTTGCAATATAGATATACGGTATTTTAATAAAAATCTTTAGAGCCATTTTGAAGAAAATCAAAATGTTCCAATTTTTTTTTTTCATGTAAAGGATAGTGTGGAGTGAGGGGGTTTTTCCCAAAATCTTCGTGTCGCATACCTGTAAGATACTAAAGTTAAATACCAAGTTTGGTATTTAACGGCCTTTTCATTTTTGAGCAATACTGTCCATAGAAACACACACGCGGACCTTTTTCCAAAAATGCTTTTTTTGGAATCCGGCGGACCCAAAACATGTATTTCTTGTAAAATCTCGGTATTGAATTTTTGGATCTATTACTATACGTTCTCTATACACTATGTACATAGTACGTGTAGAGAATGTAATTAAAATTAAGTAGTAAACATAGAAAGATACACATTTTGTGTTTTCAGCCTATATGAATGTGACAGTAGTTTTTATAATTACTAAGATTTTATGCAGTTAATCAATCTTCTTTGAAACAAAATTGTGTAAGTTTTTATTTTACACTCACCGCAGGTTGAGAATGAAGAGAGATTTGATGTCCCATTCTAAACATGTACACCACGACTACTGACACACTGCAACATACTGATTGACTGGCCCAAGCTTAGCAACCACCAAAGCAGCAAAACAGAAGCGGCCACGTAAACAAACGCTCTCCAGTATTTCATGCTCCTTAACTTTAAATTAACGTGATACACCTTTGAAATTTGTAATATCCAATATCTAATTAAAACATTACCAGTTATTAATATACATAAGGATAGTAATATTTTTTGCCATGCATAAAATTCTAGCTTGCATGACTATTTAAATAATAATGTTACTGTCTAAGTTTATTGTTCCAATAAAAATCTCATACGTTCCATTCACATGAATTTCTGTACATCTATAACAAATTACGGCTAATAACCTTATTCTTCTATTTATTTAATGCTAAAAAATGAGCAGAAACGGTCTTATTACTTAGTACCTTTACAAGTAAAAGGGAAATAAGGGATTATACTAGCTAAAGTATGGTTGCTATGGAATTGAAAAATCTTTTTCTTTGCGTGCTCAGGAGTTGACAAGTTCCCGTATGAGAATAAAAATTTAAAACTGAAACCAAAAACAAGTAATGTTTCAAAACCGGTCATCTTAACGAAAAAAAGTATGTAGCATAACTTGTCTGTTTTAATGTGCTCTACTCTTTCTGCGTAGTAAGTTTTTGTCCATCTCTTATGGTGTAGCAGTTATGCAAAATTCCGTAAAATTCCTCCAGAATAAAGTAGTCTTCAGAGGCTATTCAAGATACACATTTTATTTGTCAGGTAAAGAGCTTTAATAAATGCTGTTTTAATCAAAATCGTTACAGCCATTTTTGAGAGACTTACATATATTTTTTTTAAAAAAGTCCCATGTAAAGGGTAGTTGGGGGTGGAGGAATTTTCTTGAAAATCATCGTGTCGCATCCTTAAATAATAAGTTTGGTATTTAACGGCTTTTCCTTTTTGAGCTATGCTGTCCACAGACACAAACACACACACACACTCACGGGTCTTTTTCCAAATATGCTTTTTTTTTGGATTCAGGGGACCCAAAACATTTATTTCCGATGAAATCTCCGTATCAAATTTTTGGGTGGAATGCAATACCTTCTCTACACACTACGTACATAGTACGTTATTAAAGAGAAAGTAAAAATGAGCAACACGATTCATTTTTACTTTCTCTAGCCCACATATACAATGTACATAGTGGAAGAGAAGGTGTTGTATTCCACCCAAAATTTCGATGTCGAGATTTCACCAAAAATATGTATTATAGGGGCCGAAAAAAACATTTAGGAATGGTCCGTGTGTGTGTATGTGTGTGTGTGTCTGTGGACAGCATAGCTCAAAAACGAAGAGATCGTTAGATACCTAACTTGTTATTTAGATTTGGTACCTTCCAAGGATGCGACGCGAACATTTTCAAGAAAATCCCCCACCCCAAACTTCCTTTACATGCAGCTTTTTTCGAAAATTTTGATTTTCTCAAAAATGGCTTTAACAATTTTGGTTAAAATATCGTATATTAAAGATATTTACCTGAAAAAAATATATATACATATATCTTGAATTTTCTGGGAATAGCCTCTGAAGACTACTTTATTCTCGGCCAATTTTACGCAATTTTGCATAACTGCTAAACCATAAGAGATGCTACACAAAACACGTAGAACACACTAATACACACAATTTATGTTTTTCAAATACTCCTAATTTTTGGTTTCAGCTTTAAAAAACCTATACATATTTCATAAGGAGTTTCTCAACTCGTGTCCATACAAACAAAGGAACTTCAGTCACATAGCAACCAGCTTTTGACTGTCACTTTAACCTATGGTACTCCCTTATTTCGCTTCTACTTACAAAGAAGCAAGTAATAAGACTATTTCTGCTATTTTTTTGTGATTAGCATGAAGTAAATAGAAACATTAGCTTTTTAGCAATAATTTGTTGCAGAGATGTAGGGAAAGTCATGTGAATGGAACATATTATTATTGTATCAAAACATAAATAGTGTTCCTTGTAGTAAAAAGCATAAAATATCACACATATTTCTTGAATGAGAACATTAATTAAAATGGAATAAGGTAATATAAAGTGAGTGTACCAAAAAGGAGATATATGTTAATATTTGAGTTAATTTTAGCCCCGCTGTAAAAATGACACGTTTGATGGATGATGTTGATAGAGGCTACTTTAAAGTTTGCGCCATTGTTTGGTTTAACACAGTGGGATGAAATGAGATTTGTATTGGCTTGTCATCCAAGTAATCCATAACGGTGTCTCTCTCTTTCGCTTTTCATAATTTTATGACCTTTATAGGAAATATGCTAATTTAATAGGCTTATTATTCAATCCGCAACGTCGAGCACCATTATTATTGTTTTAACGCAAACAATGAATCAAACATATTTATGGACACACATATACACAGAGATTTTGTGATGGCTTGCTCTCTCACACACGCACATACCCGAGATAGAGCTGTTTATTCGGCCCTCTGTATCGGAAAATATAGTCGTGTAAATGAGTCATAAATATAAACACACTGTTCGATTCAGTTATCCTGTAATGCGATCAAAAATTATTTATTTGGTCATTTTACATTCGTGGAAACATGTATTGATTCACTTCGGTGGACGAGTGCCCCTTTTCCCATTTGGACATGTTGCATGAATTTTGTAGCGAAGGCTCCCCCCAATCCTGACAGCAGTTTGCAAGCGGAAAACACCGAAAAAAGCATAACCATGTTGGAGTGTTAGGGAAGAGTCAGACGTATGGATTATATATTACCCGCGCTTAGCTAAGTACGAGAGTGAACTACAGCCTTTGTTCGCCGTTAACATCCTTGAGGCAAAAAACTCACATCAAAATTCGAAATATATTTCATATATACTTATCGGCTCAATGAAAACATTTAATTTTTACTTTCTCTAAATTATGTACATAGTGCATAGAGAAGGTATTCTAATGCACCTAAAAATTCGATACCGAGATTTCACCGGAAATACATGTTTTGGGTCCCCATGAATCCAAAAAAAGCATTTTAGACAAATGTCTTCCAATGATGCGACACGAAGATTTTCAAGAAAATTCCCCCACCCCCACCTACCCTTTTAATGGAACTTTTTTCGAAATTCGTAATTCTCTCAAAAATGGCTCTAACGATTTTGATTAAAATATCATATGTTAAAGATATTTACCTGACAAATAAAATGTATATCTTGAATTTTCTGGGAATAGACTCTAAATGAATTTTACGGAATTTTGCATAACTGCTAAACCGTAAGAGACGAGAAAAATCTGATGTGTTACACTCATATGACTTTCTCTAGCTGTTCTACAAACTACTTACATAATATAATTCTTCTTTCTGCACCTTGCTTATCGAGATACTCATTAGCACAATGTTCTTATTACTTAGTTCCGTATAAGTAGGAAGAAAATAAGGGAATACACTAGGCTAAACCAATAATCAAATGTTTTAAAAGTTGTCGTTAGGCGATTGTCATTACAAATCGCTTCTTTTCTTGGCCAGGAGTAGAACAAAAGAAAAACGGACACTCCCGTCTGAGAAAAGTTTAAGTACTTTACAGCTGAAACTAATAACAATGAGTACCACGAAAAAGGTAAGCTCCATGAGAAAAATGTATAGGACATATCTTCTGTATTTTAAAAAAAAATCTACATTTTTTGTATAGTAAGTTTTTGTCTATCTCTTACGGTTTACTAATTATGCCAAATTAAGCAAAATTCATCCAGAATAAGCAGGTCTTTAGAAGTTATTCCCAGAAAATTCAAGATATACATTTTATTTGTCAGGTAAATATCTTTAATATACGATATTTTAATCAAAATGGTTAAAGCTATTTTTAAGAAAATCAAAATTTTCGAAAAAAAGTTCCATGTAAAGCGTAGTTTGGGGTGGGGGGATTTTTCTCAAAACCTTCGTGTCGCATCCCTGAAAGATACTAAACTTAAATACCAAGTTTGGTATTTTAGCTACTATTCGTTTTTGAGTTATCGTGTTCACAGACACACGGACACACACGGACTTTTTTCTGAAAATGCTTTTTATGGATACAGGGGGTCCTAAAACATGTATTTCCGGTGAAATCTCGGTATCGAATTTTTGGGTGGAATACAATATTCTCTATCCCTATGTACACTGTACATACGGGGCCAGAGAAAGTAAAAAACTTACCACACAAAATATTTAGAGCACTTTAAATCACAATTTATGTTATATGCATTTTTTTCGTGGAGTTGGTCGTTTTGAGATATTCCTTGTTTTTGGGTTCAGCTTTAAAAAGCTTATAGTTTTCTCACACAGGACTTTGTCAACTCCTGTCCATACAAACAAACGAACTACAGTTATATAGCAACCAGCTTTTGACTATCACTTAAACCTATGGAACGCCCTTATTTCGCTTTACTTACGAGGAAGCAAGTAATAAGACTATTTCGGCTAATTTTTTCTCAATTAGGATGAAGTAAATAGAAGCATAAGATTTTTAACATTAGTTTGTTGCGGAGATGTTGAGAAAGTCATGTGAATGGAACACATCAGAGTTTTGTTTTTTATTTCTCAACATAATCTCCAGAAAGGCTAATACATTTGTCATATCGGTGTTCTAATTTAATTAATCTCAGTATGCGATTTTTCAAAGTCCTCAAAATAGCTGTTTACCGCATCAATGAAATCTTCGTCTTCCAAGACATTTTGTTGAGGTTTGGGAACAGGTGGTAGTCTCTGGGTACTAGATCTAGTGAACAGAATGGATGTTCAAGCAATTCGAACTTTAATTCGCACATTTTCCCATTGCAATGACGAACGATTGGCCAGAGCATTGTTGTGATGAAACAAGTTTTTTTTTTTTTTTTTGCCAAATGAGGTCGTTTTCTTTTCAGCTTTTAAGGACCCTCCACGACGGTTCTCTCGCTGTCCGGAAGTCGGCCACCCTCTGAAATTACACTCATCTCATTCTTCCTCCAGGGGTCTGGGTACAATAAGCCCACGGCTGCAGTGCAGAATACCCCTCTGTAACACACATATACACATACGGACGTCTTTCTAAAACTGTTTTATTCAAGGATCCCTAAAACGTGTATTTCCAGTGAAACCTCAGTACCGAATTTATAGGTGGAATTTCATACCTACTAGGAGCATTCAAACGCATCCTTATAAAATTCAAGAAATTACACTCGTACATATTACTAGATGGCAGTTAAAGTTTCAACTATATCCACCACGTGGTTTCTGTGCCATAGGTGATTGAATCAACAATCTTGTGCTTATTTAGAAAGATGGAAAGAAAACCGATTTTCGTGCTGTAATTAAACACTTATATTTTAAAAGGTTTAACACCCAAACAGATAAAAGCAGAGTAGAAGACCATGGCGCATATGTTTCTGCGTTTGCAGCAATTTACAATTGGATAAATGAACTGAAACGTGGTCGTTCATCCACAAGTGATGATCATTGTTCCGGATGTCCAGTAGAAGTGATCTCCTCCGAAATGGTTGACAAAATCCATAAAATGTTTTTGAGTGATCGACGAATCAAAGTTCACAAAATAGTAGAGGCGACAGGCATATCACAAGATACAGTGTTCTCAATTCTGCACCAAAAATTAGGTCTGACAAGGGTCTCGACAAGATGGGTGCCGCGTTTGCTTTCAATGGAGAATAAACGCAATTGGCACTTTTCCGTCGCAATCCTGAAGAGTTTCTGCGTCGATACATAACTGTGGATAAAACATCGATACTCTACTACGCTGCAGAGACAAAAGACGGTTTTAAAGGCAAAACCGGCTCCGTAGAAGGGAAAGATGGTGAAATCTGCAGACAAGGTGATGGCCTCGATTTCTCGGGATGCACGTGGAATCATCTACATTGGTTACTTGCAAAAACGAAGAACGATAAGAGAGTATTGCACCGATTGAACGTAAAAATCAAGTAAAAGCGGCCTCAACTGTCAGAGAAAAACATTCTCTTCTATCAAGATAATGCAAGGGTGCACGCATGCGCAGTTTTGATGGAGAAAATTGTAGAATTAAGGTTCGAATAAGTACAACATCCACCGTATTCACCAGATTTGGCCTCCAGTGACTTTTTTTAAGTTTCTCGGCGGAAAACGATTCACATGTAACGAAGAGGTCATCTCTCAAACAGATGCCCATTTTGAGGACCTTCTGAAATCCTTCTTTAAGAAGGCTTAAAACAGTTGGAGAAACGCTGGGGAAAATGTATCGAGCTAAAAGGAGATTATTTTGTAAAATAAAAGAATGTGGTGTGTTTTATTCACATGACTTTGTCTACATCTCAGCAATAAATTATTGTTCAAAAGTTTAGTCTTCTATTTGCTTAATGCTAAGAAAAAATTGGCAGAAAGAGTCTTATTACTTGCTTCCTTTTAAGTAGAAGGGAAACAAGGGAGTACAATAGGTTAAATCGATAGTCAAATCTTTTAAAAGCTGGTTGCCATGTGTTTGAAGTAGCTTTGTTTGTATGGACAGCAGCTGACAAATTCCAATATTAGAAAAGTATAAGTATTTTAAAGATGAAGCTAATAACAAGGAATATCTCAAAAACGATCAACTCCACGAAAAAAAATGCATATAAAATAAATTGTGAGTTTTAACGAGCTCTTCATTTCTTTGTGTTTCTTTTTTGTCTATCTCTTGTGGTTTACCAGTTAAGCAAAATTCATCCAGAATAAATGTGTTCAGAGACTATTCCCAGAAAATTGAAAATATACATTTTATTTGTCACATAAACATCTTAAATACAGAGGATTTAATCAAAACCATTAGAGCCATTTTTTGAGAAAATAAAAAATTTGAAACCTTTTTCATTTGAAGTGTAGTGGGAGGTGGGGGGATTTTCTTGAAAAGCTTTGGTATTTAACTGACTTTTCGTTTTTGAGCTATACTTCCCACAAACACACACACAGACAGACAAATACACATACGGACATTTTTCTGAAAAAACATTGTTTGGATTCAGGGGGTCTCAAAACATATATTTCCGGTGAAATCTCGGTGTCCAATTTTTGGGTGGAGTGCAATACCTTCTCTATACACTATATACATAGTACGTATAGAGAAAGTAATAAAAACACCTAAAATAGTTTGTTTTCTATCTTTTTCGTACTATGTATATGAAGTAGAGAACGGAAACAGCAGTATAAGTTTTTGTAAGAGTTATTTGAGGTTATGGAGTGCCTTATGAATTTATCAGAAGTAAATTGCATAAACCAGGAGCTGATTGTTTGTTTTTTCCCGCCGATAAGTGACATAGTTATGGAACTGCTCGCTATATTTTTACAGTTCTATTTTGTTGTGTATTGAAGTTGTTAAATTAGGAATTGCCTGAGCTAATCGAGACAATGAATGACAGGGCTAATGAGCGCAGAATATATGAATGCCTTCGGTGACGCAGGTGAAGGACTGGCCAATCCAGACCAACTAATTGGTAAGCAGACACTCCGGAGTCACGTAATGGTACACCATTTATTTAATGATATAAAATGCTAAAATAACAGCAAATTTTCCAATTATGTTCTAACTGCAGTGTAGTTACAGGACGCAATTAAACAAAAACACGTTACATTTATAAAACAAAAAAATATGATGCGTAGCAACCACACTGCAGTCTCTGCCAGTTATAATTTTCATAGCTGTTCAACAAATTATTCAAACGAAAGTTTATTTTTCTTTCTGCTTCCTGTTAATCGTGATGAACATGGCTTCAATATACAACAATAGAAAAACAATCGGATGCGTTACACTCACATGGCTTTCTCTAGCAACTCTACAAACTTCTTACAAAAGATAATTCTTCTTTCAACATCATGCTAATCGAGATAAACATTATTACTTAGTTCTTTATAAGTAGAATGAAACTAAGGGAATGCACTGGGCTAAAGTGATAGTCAAATGTTTTAAATGCTGTCGTTATGCGACTGTCATTGCAAATCGCTTCTTTGCTTGATCAGGAGTAAAACAAAAGGAAAAGACACTTCTGTCTGAGAAAAGTATAAGTACTTCACAATTAAAACTAATAACAAGGAATACCTCGAAAACGGTAAGCTCCACGAAGAAAATGTATGTTACATAACTTGTGTATTTTAACAGGATCTACAGTTTTTGTCTATCTCTTACGGTTTACTAGTTATACCAAATCAAGCAAAATTCATCCAGAATGAACAAGTCTTTAGAAGCTATTCCCAGAAAATTCAAGATAAACATTTTATTTGTGATAGGTGTGACTTTGATGTGATTTTTTAATCAAAATCGTAGGCGCCAGTTATAAGTAAAACAAAATTTTTGAAAATTGTTCCATGTAAAGGAAGTTTTCTAAAAATCTTCGTGTCGCATCCTTGGAAGATACCAAACTTAAATACCAAGTTTGATATTTAACAGTCTTTTCGTTTTTGAGCTATGCTGTCCACAGACTCACACACACAGGGACCTATTTCTGAAAATGCTCTTTTTTGGATTCAGGGGTCCTAAAACATGTATTTCCGATGAAATTTCGACATCGAGAATGGGTGGAATACAATACTTCTCTATCCCTATGTACATTGTACATACGGGGCTAAGAAAGTAAAAATCTAATGTGTTCCATTCACATGACTTTCTGTACATCTCTGTAACAAATTAGTGTTAAAAAGCTTACTCTTCGATCTACTACATGCAAATCGAGATAAACATTAGCAGGAATTGTCCTTATTACTTGGATCTTTGTAAGTAGAAGCGAAAAACTTTGTGTTCCATTCACATGATGTCCTCTAGCTGTTCGGCAAACAAACCTTTTATTCAAAACATTATTTTTTTATCTTCATCATGCTTATCAAGATAAACAATAGCAGAATTATCTTATTACTAGATTTCTTTTAAGTAGAAGATAAAATAAAATGCATAGACTAAAGCGATAGATAGCGAACTTGAGGTTCGGTAAACAAACGAAGTCTTCCAGTTTGAGAAAAGTTCAAGTGGGTAAAATTGAAACCAATAATCCGGAATATATCGAAAACGGTTAACTCGACACAAAAATGTATATGACATAAATTGTGTATTTTAATGATATCTACATATTTTGTGTACTAGGGTTGTTTTTCTATATCTCTTACGGTTTACCAGTTACACAAAAGCCATCCAGAATGAAGAGGTCTTCAGAGAGTATTCCCAGAATATCCAAGATATACATTTCGTTACTCATTAAAATATCTTAAACCTAAGGTATTTTAATCCAATCGTTAGAAAAATGCTCCTTGTAAAGGGTAGTTTGGGGTGGGAGGATTTTCTTGAAAATGTTCGTATCGCATCCTTGGAAGATACCTAATTAAAATATCAAGTTTGGTATTTAACGGTATTTTTGTTTTCGAGCTATGCTGTCCACAGACTGAAAGACAGACACAGACACGGATGTTTTTACTTTCTCTACACGCACTATGTACATAGTGTATAGAGAAGGTATTGCACTCCACCCAAAAATTCGATACCGAGATTTCACCGGAAATATATGTTTTAGGGTCCCCTGTATCCAAAAAAAGTATTTTCAGAAAAAGGTCCGTGTGTGTGTGAGTCCGGTGTCCGTGTGTCAGTGTGTCCGTGTGTCTGTGAACACGATAACTCAAAAACGAAAAGTGGGTAAAATACCAAACTTGGTATTTAAGTTTAGTATCTCCAGGGATGCGGCACGAAGATTTTGAGAAAAATCCCCCCACTCCAAACTACCCTTTACATGGAATTTTTTCGAAAATTTTCATTTTCTAAAAAATGGCTATAACGATTTTGATTAAAATATCGTATATTAAAGGTATTTACCTGAGAAATAAAATGTATATCTTCAATTTTCTGGGAATAACCTCTGAAGACTACTTTATTCTGGGTCAATTTTACGTTATTCAGCATGACTGCTAAACCGTAAGAGATGGACAAAAACTTACCATACAACAAATGTAGAGAACTTTAAAACACACAATTTATACTATATACATATTTTTCGTGGAGTTGATTGTTTTTTAGATATTCCTTGTTTTTGGTTTCAGCTATAAAACACATTTTTCTCATACAGGACTTTGTGAACTCGTGTCCGTACAAACAAAGGAACTTCAGTCACATAACAACAAGCTTTTGACTGTCACTTTAACCTATGGTACTCCCTTATTTGGCTTCTACTTACAAGGAAGCAAGTAATAATACTATTTCTGCTATTTAGCTCACACACACACATTCAAAAATGTCTCTAGCGATTTTCATTAAAATGTGTAAATCAAAGATATTTACATGCCAAATTGTATATATTGAATTTCCTGGGAAAATATGTTCATCTTCATTCTGAATAGCTTTATATAACTCATAACTAATAAACCGTAAGGGATAGACAAAAACTAACTACGAAAAAATCTGATGTGCTCTATTCACATGGCTTTCTCTACATCTCTGTAACAAATTATTGTTAGTAAGCTTATTCTTCTATCTGTTTCATACTAATCCACATAAACGCTAGCAGAAACGGTCTTATTACTTAGTTCCTTATAAGTAGAAGGGTAATAAGGGAATACTCTGGGAAACAGACAGTCAAATGTTTTTAAATGTGGTTTCTATGGTATAGAAATGCGTTTCTTTACATGTCCAGATGTTGACAAGTTCCCGTATAAGAAAAGTATAAGTATTTTAAAACTGAAATCAATAACAAGGAATATTCAATAACGGTAACTCCACGAAAAAAATGTATATAACATAAATTGTGTGTTTAACGTGCTTTACATTTTTTGTTAAGCAAGTTTTTGTCTATCTCTTACGATTTACCAGTTATGCAAAACTCCGCAAAATTCATTCAGAATAAAGCTGTCTTCAGAGGCTATTACCAGAAATATTGTATTTGTCATTTAAATATCTTTATTATACAGTTTTTAATCAAAATCGTTAGAGCCATTTTTGTGAAAGTCAAATTCTACGAAAATTTTTCCACGTAAATGGTAGTTGTGGATGGGGGGATTTTCATGAAAATCTTCTGATCTCATCCTAGGAAGATACTGAACATAAATATCAACTTTGATATTTAACAGACCTTTTGTTTTTGAGCTATGCTGCTGACATGCACACACGGACATTTTTCTAATTTTTTTTTTAATTAGGGGGTCTCAAAAGTATATTTCCGTTGAAATTTAGTTATCGAATTATTGGGTGCAATACAATACCTTCTCTATACACTATGAACATAGTACATGTAGAGAAAATAAACATGTAGATCTCGGCAAAACGCATAACTTATGTCTTATACATTTTTGTTGTGGGGTTAACCATTTCCGAGATATTCCTTATTGTTGATTTCAGTTTTAAAATATTTATACTTTTATGCAAGTATAGAACTTATCACTTATCAAAGTATAGAAAGCAAGTATACTTTGCTTCTTTCATGCAAAGAAGCAAATTTTAATGACAATCGTGTAATGACAGTTTTTAAAACACTTGACTATCACTTTAGCCTAGTGCATTCCCTTGGTACCCTTCAGTTTACAAGGAACTAAGTAATAAGAACGTTCTGCTAATGTTTATCTCGATTAGCATTGTGTAGAAAGGAGAATAACCTGTAAGAAGTTTGTGTGTAGAACAGCTAGAGAAAATCATGTGAATGGAACACATAAGATTTTTACTTTCTCTACACGTACTATCTACATAGAGTATAGAGAAGATATTGTATTCCACTTAAACATTTGATGTTTGAATTTCAGCGGAAATATCCTTTTATGGTCCTCTGAGTTTAAAAGAAAACATTTTTAGAAAAAGGTCCGTGTGTATATGTGTGTGGGGAGGGGGTGTCTATGGACAGCAAAGCTCAAAAACTAATATACCGTTAAATACCTAACTTGGTATTTAAGTTTGATATCTTCCAAAGATGACACACGAAGGTGTCCAAGAAAATCCCCCCAAACTGCCCTTTAAATGGTAACACTTTTGATAATTTTGATTTTCTCAAAAATGGCTCTAACGATTTTGATTAAAATGTCTTTACCTTAAAATCTTTTTATGGCAAACGAAGTGTATATCTTATATTTTCTGGGAATAGCCTTTGAAGACCTTTTCACCCTTGGATGCTTTTTGTATTACTGACAAACCATAAGAGATATACAAAAACTTGCTTCACAAAAAATGTAATTCTCATTAAAACACACAATTTACGTCATATAAATCTTTTGTATAGTTAACTGTTTTCGAGATATTCCGGTTTATTGATTTCAATTTTAAGCCAGTTATACATTTCTCAAACGGGAAGAAATCTTACATCTCGTTTCCTGATTATTTATTTCTGAAAAGTAAAGAGATTGGAATTTCAATTGTTTCACATAGGGACGGGCGTTTAAGGACAAGACTATCCCTTTAGCCTATGCATTATCTTATTGCCCTTCTGCTTACAAGGAAGCTAGCAATTCTGTTTAAGTTTATCTTATTAGCATGATGTAGATAACAGATTACTGTATTGATAAAGGTTTGTTTACCGAACAGCTAGAGGACATCATTTGGATGGAAAACATTCCAGTTTTTCACTTCTACTTACAAAGAACCAAGCTATAAGGACAATTTCTGCTAATGTTTATCTCGATTATCATGAAGTAGATAGAAGAATAAGCTTTTTAACAATAAAATTTGTTACAGAGATGTAGAGAAAGTCATTTTTCCAAACTGACTGGCCCATGTGCTTTACTTAAGGCCCAAACAATTATGTTGATCCATCATGGTAAATTTCTCGCCAGCGAATTCTGTAATTGGTAGTTTGCATGTACAGTTGCAACATGCACTTCTCTTCAAATTATCAGTCATTTGTCGGGTGCAAAACACACCCACGCAGCAAATTACAGTAAAGTGTGGACACAGCTATGGCCCTCTTGTGGGACGACAGATATTGTGGTGTAAATAGATGCTTCCACGTGGTACACCAAAAGCATCTGAAAATAGTTTAATTTTACTCCCCCCGCCTCTCGAATATTCGTACATAACATCGCAGCTCCTTGTTTCTATAAGCTGTGATCTACTGCACTCATCAAAGTGGCATACCATAAGATATAAACAAAAACTTACTTCACAAAAAGTGTAGATAACATTTTTTTTTTTTTTTTAAAATACAGTTCCGGAGGCTTGTCAGGACTCCGGCGCTGTATTCCATTTTCTTCTGGTTTTTTCCAGTTTTCTACATTTCCTTAGTTGACCTATTAATTCTTAACGTTTTCCTTTTACATACAAAGAAATGTACACATTTACAAACACAGAAACACCCATGCCCAAGGCGGGACTCAAACCCACGATCCCATGGGCCACGAAGCACCAAAGCGAGGCACTTTAGCGAGCGTGGCCACCGGGATCGGCTCATTAAAACAATTTATGTCATATTCATTTTTTTATAGATTTAGCCGTTTTCAAAATATTTAGGATTACCTATTGGTTTCAATTTTATCTACTTAAACTTTTCTCAAACGGGAAGACATATTTCTTCTGTTTGTCTATTCTTGGTAAGCAAAGAGATTGGAATTTCAGTTGTTTCACATAGCAACCGATTTTTTAAGGACGAGACTATCGCTTTAGCCTGTCCATTTTCTTATTTCCCTTTGGTTTACAAGGAAGCTGGTTTAACTTGAGTAGCATGATGTAGATAACAGATTAATGTTTTGAATAAAAGGTTTGCTTACCAACAGATAGAGGACCTCATGTGAATGGAAGACATTCGAGTTTTTTCCTTTCGACTTACAAGAAACTAAGTAATAAGGACAATTTCTAGTAATCTTAATCTTGATTATCATGAAGTAGATAGAAGAATAAGCTTTAAAACAATAATTTGTTACAGAGATGTAGAGAAAGCCATTTTTACAAACCGACTGGCCCATGTGCGTTACTTAAGGTCCAAACAATTATGTTGATCCATCATGGTAAATTTCTCGCCAGCGAATTCTGTAATTGGTAGTTGGCATGTACAGTTGCAACATGCACTTCTCTTCAAATTATCAGTCATTTGTCGGGTGCAAAACACACCCACGCAGCAAATTACAGCAAAGTGTGGACACAGCTATGGCCCTCTTGTGGGACGACAGATATTGTGGTGTAAATAGATGCTTCCACGTGGTACACCGAGTGCATCTGAAAATAGTTTAATTTTGCTCCCCTCCCCGCCCCTCGAACATTCGTACAATACATCGCAGGTCCGTGTTTCAATAAGCCGTGGTCTACTGCACTCATCAAAAAGTTATCCGGAGGGCGTGATTCATCATGCATGACATGGCGAGGAAGTTCAGCACGCACACACGTCCGGATATTACTCCAACAATACAGGCACATACATATATGCATACAAAGCAGCACGTTGACTGAAAATAGAATGTGTCATACATACACATACGGACACACGCGCATACACCTGTGTGAAGTTGCCAGCGCTGGTCGGGTCATGTGTCCATATTTGTAGGCGATTGTTTAGTGCACATATTCAACATTGTGTTGTAGGAGGGTGGGAGGGTGGTTGGTTGTATTTCATTTAAAATGAAGTGCGCCAGGCCGTCCCTCATTACCAGTTTCATTCTCCTGTCCTCCCCCGCCGCCCCCTAACCGCTGCGCTATGATGTGGGCCCACACATACACACAGTTATTGTTGCCTTCATTGCTGCCGGGCGAGCACGCCTCCTGCACACGGTAAATATTCTACATCTGAATTCAAGTTCAACAAGAAGCCTCAAGCAGCGCCACTCACCAATAACATCTCCAGAAGGAAATGGAGATAAAAACATCCGACTTTCTCTATCTGTTCTAAAAGAAACTTTAATAAACAATATTCTTTTACTATGAACGTACAATAACTCCTTAGAAACATACAAAAACAATATTTTTGAAGTGTTCCATTCACATGACTTTCTCTATATCTCTGCAACAAATTATTGTTAAAAAGCTTATGCCTCTATTTAATTCGAGAAAAAGTTAGCAGCAATAGTCATATTACTTGCTTCCTTGTAAGTAGAAGCGAAATAAGGGAGTAACATAGGTTAAAGTGACAGTCAAAAGCTGGTTGCCATGTGACTGAAGTTCCTTTATTTGTATGGGCAGGAGTTGACAAATTCCTATATGAATGGAACACATTTTATTTCTATCTAATGCATATTAATCGAGATAAAACTTACTAGAAATGGTCTTATAACTAATTTATTAGTTGCTACAAGGCAAAAACTGAATACGTAGGACTAAAGCGATAGTCATATCTTTTAAGAGCTGGTCACTAGTTGTGAATTTTTAAATTCGTCCTTGTTTGCAGTAAAAAATAGACAAAAAAGAAAGAAAGAAAAATGGAATAACGACATCGCATTTAAAAAAATCTGATGTGTTCCATTCAAATAACTTCCTTTACATCTCTGCAATAAAGTATTGTTAAAAAGCTCTTACTTCTATTTACTTCCTGCTAATTGAGAAAAAATTAACAGAAATAGTCTTATTACTTGTTTCCTTGTAAGCAGAAGCGAAATAAGGGAGTATCATTGGTTAAAGTGATAGTCAAAAGCTGGTTGCTATGTGACTGAAACTCCTTTGTTTGTATGGACAGGAGTTGACAAATTCCTGTATGAGAAAAGTATAGTTTTTCTTAGCTGAATACAAAAACAAGGGATATCTTAAAAACGATCAATTCCACGAAAAAATGTATATAACATAAATTGTGTGTTTTAATGTGCTCTATATTTTCTGTGCGGTAAGTTTTTGTCCATCTCTTACGGTTTAGCAGTAATGCAAAAATCCGTAAAATTCATACAGATTAAAGTAAATACCTTAAAATTACGAGATTTTAATCAAAATCTTTAGAGTAATTTTTTTAGAAAATCAAAATTATCGAATTTTTTCCATGTAAAGGATACTTTGGGTACTTGAAAATCTTCGTGTTTCATCCTTGGAAGATACCAAACCTAAATACCAAGTTTGGTTTTAACGGTCTTTTCATTTTTGAGCTATGCTGCCCACAGACACACACACACACAACACACACAACGCACACACACACACACACAAAGACATTTTTCTAAAAATTGTTTGTTCTTTTTTTGGGTTCAGGGGGTCTCAAATCATATATTTCCGGTGAAATCCTGGTATCGAATTTTTGGTGCAATACAATACCTTCTCTTAAGTTTTACCTCATTTACATTTTTTGAGTTGTAAGATTTTCTCTGTCTCTTACAGTTTACTAGTTATGTAGAAGTCGCCTGGAATGGAGAGGTCTTCAGAGGCTGTAAATTCTAAATATCCATTTTACTTGGGAGGACATTATCTTTAATACATAAAAATGTTATCAATATCATTTGTCATTTTATAAAAAAAAACGAAAATTCCGGAAATTTTGCTTTGTAAGTGTTGGAGGAGTTTTTCTGAAAATCTTCGTATCGTATACTTGGAATATAGTGAACTTAAATATCAAGTTAGGCACTTAAACGAATTTTTAGTTTTTCCTTTCTCTATTCGTATTAAGTACATAGTGTATACAGAAGGTATTGTATTCCGTCCAAAAATTCGATGTTGAGATATCGCCGGAAATATATGATTTGAGGTCCCTGATCAAAAAAAGACTTATAAAAAAAAAGTCAACGTGCATGTTTGTGTAACTGTGGACATCATAGCTCAAAAACTAAATGACCCTTAAATACGAAATTTAGTATTTAAGTTTGGAATCTTCCGAGGATGCAACACAAAGTTTTTCAAGAAAATCCCCCACTCCAAACTTACGTTTAAATGGGAAATTTTAAAAATGTTATTTTTCTCAAAAATGGTTCCAACGATTTTGATTAAAATATCGCATGTTACAGATATTTACACCATTAATTAAAATATATATCTTGAATTATTTCGGAATAGTTTCTGAAAAGCTGTTCATTCTGCATGAATGTTTGCTGAATTTTGTATACCATAAGAAATAGACAAAATCTCACAACACAAAAGATGTAAATATCGTTAAAACACATAATTTATGTCATGTACATTTTTGTCGTAGACTTGACGTTTCCAAGATATTCCTTGTTATGATTTCAATGTTGAACTACGCAACTTTTCTCAAACGTTACTCTTTTGTTTTATTGGCAACGCAAAGCGAACTTAAC